>OX382264.1:2507500-5007500 GCA_947507595.1 Pyralis farinalis
AGACATTGATTTTAACAATACAGTCGTCAACCCTATTCGAGACTCTGCTCTCAATCCACGCGTCCATTTAACATATTAAGCGTAGTGTATTTATAACTTGGAGTTGGGGAATATGGACGTAGGTACCTTTACTTAATTGAGACGGACTGAATACTAAAAATGCGACCTGATTTATTTAAAGTACAAAATGTAATCGAAGTAGTGTGGGAACGAAGTGAAATTTAGGATGCTCTTCGCGAAGGGCAAAATGGCAAACCTAGTGCTATCAATCTGCTGTCTACGTCTGCGTATATCACGTTCGTCTAGCTCGTAATCTAGATATGTTACAGACCTGAATTTCTTTTTTGTACAATGTCATGAAACGTCTTCGAAAGTACTGTACAAATGTGGAACCGCTTTATTCCATACTATCAGCAATAAATTAAAATTTCATCCACCTTAGTGATTTGGGTTCCACTACTGTACAATTTCAAACATTCTACCGTACATGAAAGAGAATGCCTAGACTGTACCGTGGTGAAATTCGAATAAGGTTAAATTATGGAGGTGACTTCGAAGATACTCCAGAATAAACACGACCTGGGTAAATTCAAGAAAATAGTTTACATTTCCCTTAAAAGCATAAAAGATAAAAAAAAAGATAAAAATTGTGTATTTGCCCTTGGGCCCTCGCGGGCACTTAGACACGTCTTACAAGTATATTTGAAATGTAGTCTTATTGTATCTTATTCAATTCTCTTATTTTACTTCCCTCTACTCCTCCTCTTTTTTAATCTGCTCGCATTTCAGTAACGACCATGATTGGCGAAGAAGAAATGCCGAAAGAAACTTGTCAATATAGGTCTCTTTTTAAATTGTCAATTAGATATTGCAATAAATTCACAATAGCATGTTGATACAATAATGATATCCAATTGTAGAATTAAACACTATTAAGTACAGGTCGTCTCTGCTGAATTATTTCCATACACTTTGTCAGATACATATTCATCAGTAGGCCCTTTTCCAGAGAGTATTTTTAATGTGCTTTTTGAATACATCGTCAGGAAAGTACAGAACCGTTTCAGAGAACTTATTATAAAATCGAATACAATTAACAAGAACGAAGACACAACAATGGGACCGCGACCTTGTGGTGTTACAGACGTACTTTGCCCTTTCTTATATAACATGAAATCGATCAAGCGTACGTTCAGATTGCCCAATGTGTTTGAAACAATGATTCAGATCTCATAAATACATGACATGAATACTTTTCTACGAAGAAAGATAGGCGTACCCTTCATCAATTTGCATATGTAGTCAATTGTTTTTCAGTTTGAAACTGCGCTTTATAGGTGCGCTTTCCGCGGCTATCTCAACATATTGCATTGACATAGCTGTTCTGATATAACGTTGGTTAACGAAATCATACATTCTCATCTATAGTTATAAGTTCATTGTGGAAGCATAATACGTTAGCCTCCAAGTCTTAGAGATTTTAAAACGAATGGTTAACCACTAAACGAGACATTGCCGTCGAAATGGTTGTCACGAAGTAGTACGAGTTCAAAAACGTTTTGCCGACCTCACTTACAGTATTTCAGTGAAGCTATAAATAATAATCCATGCTTATTTACTTCATCACCGAGTTGAAAGCAACCGAGTGTATGGTGTTAACAATTAATTACACCCGTAATCTCCTGTAATTGGAGTTCAGGGCGCGGGGACGCGACGCGGGCGTGACGTCGCCGCGACGACGTGGGATTACAGCATATTCACCGTTAAAATTACGTTTGAAAAGGATAGAGATGCTTTATTTGGATAATACTGAGGTAATTGTATTTACTTTGATGTTTGTTTATGGATTACTTCTGCTTAGAATTTCGTAAAATTGTAACAAAGGAAAGCTTATACACGTGGCTATATATGTATATATATATCATAGGTAACATTAGATCTAGAAACGTGGTTACAATAATGAAACGTGGTTACAATAATTGTATCACACAATACATTATACCATACATAAAAGAAGAAAAAGGCTCGCGCTCAATCATCTCTGAAATCAACACATTATAGAAATACTTGAAGCTCGTCAATCCTATGCTAACCCACCAGCAAATCTGATGGGAGGCACATTGGCCGCATACTTTTTTCTCGACTTAACCACCATTTACATTTCCTGGACGTATATTAAGGCTGTATTTACGTGTACATTTCTCACAAATACTTATGTGTTCCCTGATACCACCAACAATCAGTACTATATCATCAGCATAGCTAATGTTATTGAAAACATTTTCCACGTAACAAACGGTATGAGAATGCTAAACGCAATGATCTGATCGTTTATACACAGGTTAAGAGCACGGATCAGCTTAACCTTAGCTATTTCATCCACATATCTACCAGTCGATTTAGACTGGCAAGACTGGCACTTACCTGGCAATATACCAATATTTAACGATAATAGTAACTTCTTAATGTATCATTGTTTCTTACAATTGTGTCCACAAGACGTCATACCACAAAAGAGTCCAGGATACATGTATAGTTAAACAAGCGTACTTGTTTTAGGCATAGTATCATACAGTTGTTTCATGCACACCATAGCATTTTCTGTTTGGATACTTTTAGATTTAAACCTAGACCGGTTGTCAAGATAAACTTAACATAGTAAGGTCAATAGGGTCTAGCTTTTAAATAAATGCCAATTGATGGTCATGGCTTTAAGTCTGAATTTCGCAAAATTCTCTCTTTTTGTATCTCAGTAGGAAACTACTTTCCAAATGACATGTCTGGCATCAGTGGTGTTGGCTGAACATTGATCTATTATTGAGATAGGATAAATTAAAAACCTAATGTATATTATTATTCGTTTTCTAGTCTTCATATTTCTACTGTCATCCCATGTCCTAATCCGTTAGGATTGACGAGACATGTGAGTTTACTTAACATGTTCCTTCTCCGCTGAGCAAGTGACAATTACAAATATGTACATATATCCGAATATTAGTTTTTAAGAGTATTTTTTAATAATTTTAAGTAATGCAGTTAAAGAACATAATATGGATGTATTTTGCATTCCGAACATTCGACAACTCGCAAATGATACGTCTTACTTTTTACAAGACAGTGCTCAATGACTATAATAACGTGCATATAGGATATACCTGGGTACTGCAACGATAGAGCGAAATATCTCAAGTATCGTAAACGTTTTCAAGTACAAGTAGTATTGATTGCCCAATAAGCAATGAACAAAAACGTTGCCCTTGTAAACTAGCTGACCACAAGGTAGTGTTTCATCACCCACTCTCAAAAATTAGTATAAAAAACTTTACAATGCCTTAAGATTTATCGATATGAGTTCACGGGACAGTTTAATGCAAAATCCTTACAGAGGCAGTAATTTTTTGCCTTTGTCCTTTAAAATATTCTAATATCGTTTTAGTATTCAAAAGGTTTCGTTCCGCCCGCATATGATTTCCCCTAACATACCCTCGACGCAGCAGTTTCTCCAAAACTGAGCTAATCTTGTAAGCGAAATCCAATTTCTACAACTGGATTTAACTACGTCTGAAAGTAGTTCCTGCGCTCAGGAAGCGCATACAAAAGTGGTTTTTCATTAAAATATGTCTCGCAAGTTCAGAATGAGTTTAGGACGCCGCGGGCAAGTTTTTCTTTGACTCGTGCGCAAGTTACCAACTAATCTGCATGCGTAATGCTTGTAAATAGGGTCTGGGTACACGGAACTAACTGCGAACTTGTTATGTTTCGATTTGATTTATGTTACATTTACGATTTAACCTTACAGTATATCACGTGTTCAGTTACTCGATAGTGTAAATTGTTATGCTTTTGGGCGTCTTTTCGGTCCACTTCCGATAGCCAATTATTATTTTTTGATTGTTCATGTTCAGTTATGTTATGAGTAGTGTAAACGCATTCGGTTTAAAGAGTTGTTGTCTAAGTTTGATCGAAACTATTTTGCTTATGTATCCACCATCAATTAGTTCATGCGAGCTAGCGCCGGTAGACTCTGTGGTCCATATACACCCGCACCCTTCGCTATCCTGACAACACTTTCCACGAGGCATATTCAGGCGCCATGGATGTATATAGAATACTACGAGTGAGAAATCCATCGCACTAACATCCATTATATTTAGTTGGGGGATTTGTCATTCGTATTATGTTATTTTAACCACTAACTTCTGCTTACACACAGTTATTCCTTAGGAGCGCACTTGTAACCTCACTACGGTACAGAATGAAATGTTATTTGGTTATGATTTTGTGTGAGCTGGAGGTACTTAACCAGACTTTTACTTGTTACGTTACTTTGCGCCCCATCTCATTTCTCATTATCCAGGCTTTCTTCAAAATTCACGATACAACATGCATTTTGTTGGCTTGTACGTAATAGGATATTTGGACGCCTTAAGATGTCGTTGGCGTCCTGGACACTTACTCGGCTGATATTTAAAGAAGTGGCGGTCAAAGGGTTATGATATTACAATCGTTTATAGGCTACGGTAACCTCTTTACATCAGGTGGGCCGTATGCACGTATACCTCCCGACGTTGTATAAAAAAAAGTTTTGTACACTTTCTCCTAACATACCAGTACATTATTTTAAAAGAAATTAATTGTTTACTTTATCTAACGATATCTGTGCTATGATTATACGCAATATGTCAAAGAATGAGCGGGGTGCCGTGTCCGGCACTGTACCGGTACGGTCGTAGTCCGGTGCGGGCGCCAACCGGTTAATCTCATGAATATGCAGGTGACCGAGCACCACTAAACCGACCGTCGTCAGCTCTGCTAGTGTATAACACACCCGAACGTACTGTGACCAAACAGTCTTAATCATTTCAAAAATTATCACTTTGTATTTTGTAGTTTTTAAAACTTTTTGACAGTAAAAGCTTGAGCCAGAAGACACAGCTCATTATACACAATGCAGTGCTGGTCCCAACGCTTACTTATGGAAGCGAGAACTGGGTATGGCAGAAAGAGCATGAAAGTAGAATTAACGTGGTCGAGATGCGAGCGTTGTGTAAAATTTGTGGCGTAATGCTTGTAAACCCTATTGTATGATCTTAGAAACAGAGCTGGTTTGAAAGAGAGTGTCGGTGTTTAAATAAGAAGAGGCATGCTCCGTTGGTTCGGATATATAGAAATAATGCAAGAAAAAACAATTACGAAACGATATGCAACACGAAAGCAGAGGGATGTAGGAGCCGAGGAAGGCCAAGACGTACCTACCATGACCAAATTGATCGTGCTTTATCAGAAGGTGATGTTAGAAGCCTTAGAAACCGGCGAGCGAGGATAAGAAGAGCAATGATTGCTAAAGAAACAAGTGAGGTTTGTAAGGATCGAGTCGTGTGGCGTTCGGTTCTCTCTGCCAACCCCGCAAGGGATTTCACGTGAAATTATAGCATAGGCAAATAATTGATATATATTCCATTTCAAATTTCCAAGTGAAGCTGACTAAATTTATTCTCGGATCAAGTAGTGTTTGTTACACTCTATTCAATGTACCCGAGGTTAATTTATATGTAGGCATATGATAATTGATATTACCTCGCAAATTCCACCGCACGCTTTCAATAATGCCGTTTAAAAACATTATGCCCTCATGCATAATTTTACATTTATCTGCAAAGGTAAGGAGGTATTAAGTATACGAATTTCATGTAGTAGACAGATACACGCATTCGGCCTAAGTCAGTGCAGTGGTAAAGGAATTATTAATAGATTCACGTCTTATTCTCCATATGCCCTCCCTGATAGTAAGTAGTTGCCGAAGCCTATGGGCACTTATAACACCAGGGGTGTCAAACGTGCGTTGCCGACCACGTAAAAACGTCCGTATACCTTTTTTGAAGAACCTCATTCTCTAGTTCCTAGGGAAAATCTAAGCTTGGAGTTTATTCAACGATTTCTCAGTGGATAACTTCTCGGGAACTGCACAGAACGCCACGATTGTAGTATTAGTGTATGGGGATGAATTCCGAATAATCGGCGATAGTAAAACGAGACTGACAGCAGCATTGCGAATAACTCCTCGAATCGGTACATAGACAATAGTCGACCTAAATTGAGATTGACTGAGATGAACACGACACAGCAAGGGAGCGCAAGTGTAACGAGACATTGTGGATAAGAACTAAAAAACTTGTAGGTGCCAAGCGTTGGCCACGGCACGGAACAGAGCCTCAGAGCTGCAAGCGCCGTGCGCAACTCCCGCCATTCGGCTCATATGACCGAGAGGTCGATGGAGCCATGGGATGGTGGTGGGACAATGATAGACTGAGATTTATCACAGGATGCTATTGGTATTTTCAGTGATCTCTCCAAAGCCTTTGATTGTGTCGGCCATCAGATATTACTGCGCATCATGAAAAATTTCATTGGTCTTAAAAAAGAGTTGCCATTGTTCAAGCATTATCCTTTCGAATATTTAAAAGTTGTAATTATTTTAGTTGGTTCAATGTGTGTAAAGTGAAAATGTTCCACACCAGGTCGTACGGGATACCAGTGGTAAGGGATATTGATGAAGTAGTCTTGAAATAGATCTGCTACTTGTTCAACACTCATTATCCCGTGGCTTATATTTACCTGTTTCTTTGCCAATAATATTCCATACAGGCTTAAATTTGTTTATATATATACTTTGCTTCTCTGTAAACATTTTTAAATATTTTAAAATAGTTCTTAACATAATTGACAAAAACTGGGTCAAAATTGTATGACTTTTCTGCATTCAAATCGTTTTTTTTTTATATTCACTGAATATAGCATGAAACAGGATAAGTATAAAGAAAATCCGGATCGTCTGCAGTGTAATCCAACGATTGCAACCTGTCCTCCAATACATTATTGTATCTAATAAGTTTGTTTCTGGTCATTGGTCTGTACAAGAGATGACTTCTTAAATCTGTATGAACCTTGATAAACTACCAACTGCCGACAATGATCTGAGGGCAAGTTGCCAATTATTATTTTATTTATATGGTCACAATTACAATTATCAAGACAAGTTGCAGATGTGGCTATTATACGCGTAGACTTGAGAAATATTTTTTCTAAATCAAAGGATTTAAATAAATTTAAAATTCTAATACTTGTGTGTTTCTACTAATATATCAATATTACAATCACCACAGACGATTATGTCTTTTTTGCTTTTGATAACTGTTCTTAAAATATCCTCCATTACTTCCTTCCTTAACACAATCATTGACCCACCTCTTATTGAAGACTCCCTATTGAATCAACTGACTCTCACTCTTGTCAGAAAATTACACCACTACGGTATCAGGAACAAGGCTCTCGAACTTCTGTCTTCTTATCTGGGCAATAGGATACAGAAGGTCGATGTTAATGGTAAAAGATCTTCGGGGTCCCCTGTAGTCATGGGAGTCCCACAGGGGTCAATTCTAGGTCCATTCTTATTTTTAGTATATATAAATGACTTACCTTATTATGTAAAGGATAAACATGAGATTGTATTGTTTGCGGATGATACCTCTTTGACATTCAAAATTAATAGACAGTTAGGTAATTATGACGAAGTTAACGATGCTCTCTCTAAAGTTATGCATTGGTTTAATGTTAATAATCTGCTTTTAAATGATAAAAAGACTAAAGTAATTAAGTTCTCAATACCTAATGTAAGACAGGTGACTACCAATGTACATGTTAATGGAACTAATTTAGCCCCTGTGGAGACAACTGTGTTCTTGGGTATAACAATTGACTCCAAACTACAATGGGGCCCACAAATTGAAAAATTATCAGGAAAACTAAGTTCTGCAGCCTATGCAGTGAAAACTATTAGACGGCTCACTGATGTTGATACGGCTAGAATAGTTTATTTCAGCTACTTTCATAGTATTATGTCATACGGAATTCTTCTTTGGGGTAACTCCGCGGACATTAACACCATCTTTTTATTGCAAAAGAGAGCCATAAGAGCTATCTACAAACTTGGTCCCCGTGAGAGCCTTAGAGAAAAATTCAAAGAAATAAATATTCTAACAGTCGCATCGCAATATATCTATGAAAATCTTTTGTATGTCCATAAAAACATAGACTCATTTTGTAAAAAGAGTGATACTCATAACGTAAATACTAGATATAAGCATAATCTTGTGTTACATGCAAGCCGTCTCCACAAAATAAGTAATTCTTTTATGGGGCAATGTATACGGTTCTATAACAAACTTCCCAGCAATATAAGAGAATTGTCAATAAACAAGTTTAAAACTACTATTAAAGCCAAATTGTGTAGCAGGGCATATTATAAAGTATCTGACTATATTAATGATAAAAATGCCTGGGATTGAGTCGATCCAATTATAATGTAATTAATAAATTATGTAAATTTGTTTGGATACCAAAAGAGGGATGCCTGAGTTTTTTGGCAGTATTTTTATCAGTGCTCACCTAGTCATGAACTGCACGGTAGGGAAAAAAATTGTGACGATTCCGAACAAATGTAGCCATTTTTACGGAATAAAAAGATTTTGACTTTTGACTTTGACTTTTGACTATTTTATAATTATTAATATTAAAAAAATATTTTAAGAAGAAAAAAGAATTACGTAACGATATGCAACGCGAAAGTAGAAGGATGTAAGAGTCGAGGAAGGCCAAGGCTTACCTACCGTGACCAAATTGATCGTGTTCTATCAGAAGGTGATACCAGGAGCCCTAAAATCGGCGAGCATGCATGAGAAGAGCAATGAATGTTAAAAAAGCGAGTGAGAAAAGAAGCGAGTGAGATATGTAAGGATCGAGTCACGTGGCGCTCGGTTCTCTCTGCCTACATCGCAAGGGATCTGGCGTTAAGATATAGATAGATATTAAAAAATTACAAGACCTGTCCAATAGGTAAATAGGCATATATATGCTCTAATTGTTTATTAAACGAAGTCCTTGTTAACAAAAGTGTACCTCATGATTATGATTTTAAAATTGGACAATTCAATAATTGTCCATTTTGAGGTTTGGATATATTAAAAAGATTGTAATTAGATATTTCGACGTTTTGGTAACATTTTAAGATAATAGGGTATTTTAAACTGAAATGTAACAAAGGTCTCAATTAAATTCCCTGAAATAACAGCTTAGTTGAAGTAGGTTTTCATGGTTTTTAGATCTACGTAATTATTCAATGTTCACTTGAGAGAACTGGAGTTGTGAGCAAGATTAATGCAAATAAGTTTTGTACACTCCGTACTAGTTTCAGTAATAGTATTCTACTAAGTAATAATAAATTTATTAAAAGTAGTACAAAATATACAAAATAAAATGATAATCTCACGGAAAACTTTCAAGTCCCGGACTTGTTTAGACTCGTTATACCCAAGTTGTAAATAAGAGGCAACAACTCAGCTAAAAAGCATAAAACTAACAGTATCTATACTTTAGTTGTTTTAAACAATGTAGACTAATAAAAAAACGACGGACGACAAGCTCGGCGGCGCGGTTGCGAAACGCGCTGTAACGTTCCTTTGACACCAAGGCTCGTGGATTCGATTCCCACACAGAGTAAACATTTGTGAGCGTGAACATTTCTGTTTGTCTTAATCTGGATGAAGAGAGGTAGGGCGCATTAAAGTATAAAATCGTCTGGGACATCCCCAGTCGACTTCCACCTCACAGAAAGCCGCAGCCAAATAACAATGTTGTTGTTGTGTTCCTGCGTGTGGTTGAGATCACCAGTAAGCTCCTAAAGAGTTTCTGTGCTAGCAGGCATCGCGCGAATGATACTTAATGTATTGCGAGCGTTCATAGGCTACGGTAATCGTTTTCCAGCAGGTGGGCCGTATGTTTGTATGCCTCCCGGCGTTGTCTAAACTAAAAAAAGCTTTACTCGATTTCTGGTACCCAAAGCATTAATTTTTTATTTACATTGACATACCCGAATTCGGGCACTAAGCAATAATAGCCTAGTAGATGACGACCCGAGCTTATAATCAACTGGCCGCAGCTCGAATCCTAACATGGTCTAGTCTATGAACATTTGCTTATATACAGCTCGCACGTTGGCTCTTGCTACTGCTAACACATGACTCCTTAGGAGCCAAAGCAATTGTATTCCGAAATAATAGAAGAACACCTCCACTTCGTGCCTAATATTGAATACGATCAGTATTAAAGTAGCTTTATACGCAGGATCTATAACGCTTCCATTCTGCTGATATGAAGTTGACATACTTCTAATTCGTTAGCTGTGGCTTAGCGTTCGAAAGACTCTTCCCTTAAAAGCAAGAAACTTATAATTAGTAACTCAAGGGGTCGTATTCAGGCTTTTTAAATGTCTTGTTCTCAGCGCAACTTAAGTATTCAGAATTTTTATGTTAAAGCGACATTAGAGCATTTGTTTGTAAATATTGGAATACTAAGAATCGTCATTTAATATTATGTCGTTCGTGCATTTTAAGAACAGTTCAGTGGATAAAGAACCAGTCTTTTGATCAACTGGTTCCCGGTTCCAATCCTGGCATGTACAAATACGTATTTTTGGTTTAGGTAAGATATCCTGCGACGAAGGACACCATCGTGACCCACACTGAAGGTCTGATTTTCCATCTGAGTACTGCAGTCTTTCGGTGTAAAAAATCGGTCTTTTTCTTCTTTTTTGATACAGTTTCCTAATCCATTAGGATTGGCGGGATCCGCTACCTAAGCAAGCATTTGGCGAAGATTATGATTAGATTTTTGAATGCAGTGACTGCTCTCAGACCTCCACAACGCAGAAGGAAAACCAGGCATCTCCTGAGATTAGTTCACACGTCTATCGAAATATAATTTCTTAGAGAGTGTCGGTTTCCTCACGATGTTTTCTTTCACCAAGTGATAAAATTACAAAAATGTATATACTCGTAAATCCGAAAACGACGAATTTAGTTTTACGTGACAGGATTCGAACCGGAGACAGTCTGTCAATAGGCCGGTTCTCTATCCACTGGGCTGTCACTGCCCAAAAATCTGTATGTTCGCCAAATCCTTGGGCTTAGATAGTGAATCTCGCCAATACTAATGGATTAGGAAATGGTAAAACGCTAAGAAGTGTCGTAGAATTTACTCTCTTCATTTTTCTATAACCTGTCAAAATATTTTTTTGATACAACTAGATTGGCAAACATGCATGCGGCCCGCATTAGATGATAAGCGGCCACCGCAGCCTATTGACGCTCGCAACACCACGGGGATGTTACTCGCGCGCTGCCAATGTTGTGACCTAAGCCTGTTTCGTCACAATACCCAGTAATTTCTCTGTCATATCTCACCCTTTCCCCACCAAAAAAAAAGAACCGATCAGGATTTAAAAATACACAAAACGCCACACTGAAGAGCGAGGAAGAAATAAACAGATATAAGGAATGCATCAACGTCCACCTACAGATCCTACTAGAATCTCAAGAAAATATTTCAGTCCAAACCCTCCACGACAATATACTAAGAGCCATCACACAAAGTCTAAAAGACGCTCGATTACCTAACAAAAATACAAGTCATAAAATCTTATCAGAGAGTACTCTAGCCCTTTTGAAGAGGAGACAGATACTGCAAAATACCAAGAATAAAACTAGGTGCATGAAAAACGAGCTCTCAACGCTGTACAAGTTAATAAGCAAACGTATAAAGAGCGACTACACAAGATACAGAGCGAAAACCCTCGAGAAACATCTAATGCAATCAGGAAGCTCAAAAAGAGCTTATAAAGAGCTGAGGACAAACAAAACATGGATAGACGGACTAAAATACAAAGGAATATCCCTAAATAATCGCAATGAGGTAATAGGCATTGCAACAGACTTCTACAAAAAACTCTACAGCGCCCAACATAGTGAAAGCATCGAAAACAATGAAGACCAGACAGACGAAATCTCAAGAAGTTACACACCATTCACCGTATTAGAAGTTGTCGAAGCAATAACAAGACTAAAAATAAATAAAAGTCCTGGTTCAGACAACATCACCAACGAGTCGATAAAATTGGCCCCGTCACTGGCTCTACCACTCACGAAATTGTTCAACCGCATCCTGGAAAATTCTGAAACACCTACTCAATGGTCTGAATCAGACATTATACTCATTTATAAAAAAGGTGACCCAGGCGATGTCGCAAATTATAGGCCAATAAGCTTACTACCATGTTTATATAAATTATTCTCCTCGCTCATAAACCAAAGACTAAGTACCGCACTGGAAGCAGAACAACCCATTGAGCAAGCGGGTTTCAGGAAGAGTTTCTCAACTATAGACCATATCCACACGTTGAAACTGCTGATAGAGAAATATCAAGAAAGACAAAGAGCTCTATATATATAGCGTTCGTAGATTATAAAAAAGCCTTCGACACCGTCTCGCACTCAAGCATTTGGAGAGCGCTACTAGAGCAAGGGGTAGAGAAAGAGTACACACAGACATTAAAAAATATCTATAGCAACAGCACGGGTAGAGTAAAGCTAGAAAGAGTCGGCCCAAGCTTTCCCATAAAAAGAGGAGTGAGGCAGGGCGACCCAACCTCCCCAAAGCTGTTCATAGCAGGACTGCGCCTGAGAGGAGTTGCCTTATATATGGACGACAACGCGGAGAGAATAGGGATTGCCTTTTGCAATGCCATGGCGAAAAATACGGTAACGATCTCGCCGGGACTCGGAGTCCTACTTAACGGAAGCACTCGCAAGTCCACCATGCGGCGCAAGATGTTCAACGAACTACCAAAGGTGACAATCGGAAACCAGACGTGCAGAATAGTGCGAAAGAACAACAAAACTATCGCGCTGTTCTGCACGGACGACGAAGTCACCGAGTTCGAACAGATGTGCGCAGTGCTGAAGTTCATGGGGCAAAGAGCCGAACCTGCCAAGATCATCAGTATTGACGCCATGGTCGTGGGATACCTCAGTGGGAGAACTAAGGACTACGAAGGAGCCCTCCTGGCCTCGCAGCATCACGAAATCGTGGTATACGAGGACAGGGGACAAAACCTAAGTTTCCTTAAGGCCCAATCCCGGGACCCAGGCGCCAAACTGATTCCCACGGACTGCTGGGATCACCCGATTGTTAACCCCCACGTCAGTGGGTCTGAACGCTTGCAACAACGGGTGATGCAGGAAAGATGTCTGGCAGAACAGAAGCGCAAAGAATCCAGCCACATACTCTCCACTATATTGGCGACCCTCAATAGGAGTGTTCAATCGGTGGCCCAACCCTCCGCAAGAAAAAAAAGAGCAGCGGAAAGGGCCCAGTCCATGGAAGCGGCGGTCGAAAAGTTCACACAGACGCCTCCCCGCCACGGATCGGAACCCCCCACTGGCCCCCGCACAAGAGCAGACATGGGACAAGTGATCCCCCCCAAACTCAGACCGGCTAGGGAGCCGCAAGACCACATGGTAAACACCTTCATCGAGTTCGTGGCAGTCACCAGAGCAACGCGGAAAGTAAACATGGATACCTGCAACTCCATCTTGCAGACTTATCACCGTGGCTCGCAGGAACTGCTACGGATAAAATTGGGCGAAGCTGAGGCAGCGATCTACGACAGCGA
This sequence comes from Pyralis farinalis, assembly GCA_947507595.1. NCBI lineage: Eukaryota > Metazoa > Arthropoda > Insecta > Lepidoptera > Pyralidae > Pyralis > Pyralis farinalis. Next base: position 2,521,065 of record OX382264.1, read on the forward strand.
CAGGAACCTAGTAATACTGGGTAACATGTCGGGGTCGTACATGGCAGCATACAGCGTAACTGGCGGTTTTGTGCCCCTGGACGAGAAGAGCGAGGAAGGGAGGATCACCTTTAAAACACCGACCGAAGACCCGGTAGTGGTGGTAGCCAAGTGCACAAAGGTAATGCTGGACGACAGGATCCTCGATATGGCAGAAGCCATAGCGGGGGACCTGTTTAAAGCCGGAAGCCCGAAGCACTGGGTGAGACCCACTATCACATGGGTTAACGGAGTTCCCGGCTGCGGGAAATCCACGTGGGTGGTGTCACAAGCCGACCTGGCTAGAGACATCATAGTGACAACGACAACTGAGGCCGCCACCGATCTCAGGGAAAAACTGGAAACGCGCTTTGGTGACCTAGCCAAAAAGAGAGTGCGGACTATGGCATCCCTACTAGTAAATGGACTACATAAGGGCGAATCGTGTACACGCCTAATGGTGGACGAAGCCCTTATGAACCATTTCGGATCCATAGTCATGGCGATACAACTAGCCAGAGCCAGTGAAGCCCTGCTAATCGGAGACGACAACCAGCTTCCCTACATCGACAGGAACAATCTGTTCAACACCTTATATAACAGACCCAACCTTGTGACGTCAATCTCCCAAAATCTCCTTTGTACGTACAGAAATCCACAGGACGTAGCGTATGCTCTTAGAGAAATCTACAGTGGCATATACTCGGCCAAGACTCGCCCCAAATCCCTATCGCTGAAGCGGTTCACAGGGGTGCGGATCCCGAAACAGGACAACACGCTTTACCTTGTCCACACCCAGGCTGAGAAGGCACTCCTTATCAGCCAGGGCTACGGAGCAAATTCGGGTTCCCGCACCCTAACCATACATGAAGCACAGGGACTAACGTCCGAGTCAGTGATTATTGTGCGTACAAGCTCCAAAAAATCCCACCTCCTCCAAAGTGTCCCCCATGCCGTTGTCGCGGTCTCTAGACACACGAACAGCTGTGTATACCACACAGACTGTACCGACAACGACGCGACAGCTCGGTTTATCCAGCGAGCCGAGACCGCGACAACGGAACACATCAGGGACTATAACCTTAAGATGGCGATGAGGGCGAGGGACGAGAAGGTCATCAAAACGTTGACTCAAAGCTCTGAGGACCCAGGGAGCGGTCCCTCCTCCTCCTCCCTCACAACGGAAAAGACGAAAGAAAAGAAGAGCAAACTGGCGCAACTTCGGGGCGCCATTTCCTTTCAATTCTGGAAAAAAAAAAAAAATGAACGAAAGCTGAACTGAGGGAAGCGAGCAGTCATGCTCACTAAACTGTCCAGACGCGTGGCGGCGTCGGGGGCGGGTCGCCGAGTTCCCTAAAATATGGTTGAGCACGGCGATGGCTGCCTTCCGCGTCAACTCGTGAACGGGTGCCGCGCGGAGGGACTGGTCTGCCCGCATCCCTCACTTCAGTTAACAATTGTAAGACTAGCTTTAAGCCTGTAAAGGAAAAAAACACGCAAAACTAACATTAATTAACATAAGCACTTATTGTAAGCACTTGCGGAGCGAACAATAAATTAAACTAACAAAACGTGACAAACAAAAAAGGCACGGGCCAAAGAGCCTGTGGATGTGATTTCTATTAAAAAAAAAAAAAAAAAAAAAATGCTGTTCATAGCTATTCTAGAGTCAATAATGAGGAGACTGGACTGGGAAAGGAAGGGTCTGTATATAGACGGCAATTATCTCAGTCACCTCAGATTTGCTGACGACTTAGTACTCTTATCTGAATCAAGTTCGCAACTACAAATTATGATACAATCACTAAACGTGGCTAGTAAAAAGGTAGGGCTGGAGATGAACCTTACAAAAATAATGTTAATGTCAAATAGCACGGAGAAAACAATATCGATAGATAACGAAATATTGAAATATACGAACAAATATGTGTACCTAGGAAAACAAATCAGCTTCGACAAAGACAGTAACAACTCGGAAATCGAAAGGAGAATTCAACTTACGTGGAATAAATATTGGAGCCTGAAGGAAATTTTTAAAAGCGATATGCCAGTAAATTTTAAAACAAAAGTCATGTCGAGCTGTCTTTTACCATGTCTAACTTATGCTTGCCAGACTTGGAAATACACAGAAAAAATGAAAAGAAAAATCAGAACTTGCCAACGGGGACTAGAACGGAGCATGCTGAACATTAGAAAAATTCATAAAATAAGACACACAAAGATCAGAAGTGTAACAAAAGCCACCGACGCAGGGCATGTGGCAAGACTGACAGACGAGCGTTGGACTAAAAGGGTGACAAGGTGGAGAGGCCCAAGTGGTAAAAGACATAAAGGTAGACCGCTAACAAGATGGGCGGACGACATTATAAAAACGGCTTGTCCTAACTGGATTCAGATAGCCCAGGAAAGAGAAAGCTGGGGTTCCTTGGAGGAGGCCTTCACCTGTGGAGGGGTTCTTGCAATGCAATAGGATTAAGATTAGTATTTTTTAAGTATTATTTTGTTTTGCAAGAAATAAAAGGCTTTTATTATTATTATTTTATTATTATCTTCTTCTCGCTCTCGGGCATTATCCCGGTCATTTGATAGGCGTGCGCGGGGATAAGGATCCAACGCGTAGAGGCCCCTTCGAAAAGACTATGCAATGTTGTACACCCGCAGTGACCTACTCCAGGGGATATCAGTGGGACAATATACCAATGAACAGGTCACGGCAGGTATTGGGACTATTGTAAATATGTCGGAAAAACGTGGGCTATTAAAATGAAATTTGGAGGTATTATTAGAACCGGGCTATTGCAGAAGTATCTCACCCTTCAAACCGGAACACAGCTACCTATATAAATATAGCTGCTTGACCGTAGAAATAGGTTAGACAGAGGTACCCACGCAGACTTTTGTACAAAGTATCTCTCTGGTAATAAAATTAAAATTCAAACGGCATAAATGCCTTATTTTTCTTTTAACTTGTCATACAAAACTTTCAGTGTACTATACATCAAGGATCAAAGCCTTTCGGTTGACAAACTAAGTTTCAGCGCAAACTAAACAAAGTTAATATTTTAAATAGAGGAAACCAAAACGAGCTCAAGATAACATACTGCTCGAACAAGTAAATGATTTTATCTTGAATGCACTTTTATCAGGACACATTAAGCAGAAATGGATTTAAGCACCGCTGATGTATACAAGCGAGTGAGTGCACGAAGTGCACAAACAGTAGAATGAATGGAGCATTGGGAAAACTTATTGGTAGTAAAAACTTGTGCCAGAAGGCACAGCTCGCTGATCAAGGCGGTGCTAATCTCATCGCTAATGGAAGCGAGACCTGGGTTTGATAGAGCATACATGATAGAATAAACGGCGGCGAGATGCTGTACTGACGAGCTCGGTGAGGCAGTGGTGAAACACGTTACGTTACTTTGACACCAACGCAACGATTCCCACACAGGACAGAACATTTGTGTACATTAACATGTCTGTGTGTGTTGGTCTGGGATTTTTTAAGAGAGGTAGGGCGCATCGAAACAGCCCGTATTGGGAAGTAACTCCACCTCACAGAAAAACACAGCCAAATAACAACTCCGTAGGGTTGTAGTGTTCCTACGTGTGAGTGAGGTCACCAGTAAGCTCCTAAAGAGTTGCTGTGTTAGAAGCAGAGGTGGCATTGTGCGACTGATATTTAATGTGTTGCAAGTTTTCATAGACTACGGTAACATCAGGTGGGCCGTATGTTTGTATGCCTCCCGACATTGTATAAAAAAAGATGCGAACATCGCACAAAATCGGCAGCAAACTTGTGAACCAAGTTCCCAATGAAGATGTAACAAAAAGAGTTGATCTGAAAAAGATTTATTAAAAAGTGGCATGCTTCGTTACTTTGTAAATGTTGCAAGACTGCAAGAGGAAAGAATGAAGGAAACAGATGTGCAACACGAATGTAGAAGTCTATAGGAAACGAGAAAGGACAAAACCTGCCACGACCGAATTGATCGCGTGTTATCTAAAAGTGGAGTCAGAAGCCTTAGAAATAGGTAAGCGTGTATGAAAAGAGCTATAAACATTAAAGAAGCGAGGAAGCTGAATAAGACCCGAGTCATGTGACGCTCGATTCTTTCTGCCTACGCCTCTCGCGAGAAGGATGCGCGTGCCATGGAAGGTATATTCCAAAACGGAATAAAACATTTACTTAATACTCCAATATCTCCGAGCATTCGGCAATATTATTTATTTTACAGCAATTTTATAAGCAAGTAATATAATATTAATGGCTGACTCCGGCGGAGCGTAGCGGCGGGTGAATTTAAGCGAGCTTTTATTGTATCCTCACTGTCCTTTATCTGGCAAATTATTCGCCAACATTTGGTAACTCTGAACTTGAATCTACCGGGAATATTGTTTGGAGATATTACATAGAAGATATACCTAAAATAATTTGTAAAAATAATTATGTATAAAAACCTAAATATAGGATTGTACATTTTGGCAAGTTGTAGACTTTTATTTTAAATTATGGAAATATTCATGCTTTTAGAAAAAGTGCATTATTGCAACTTAACTGAACATCCAATTAAAGTCTCGTGCACACTAAGATGTCATACACACAATTTTGACTTTTAGGCCAATTAATTTTTTTATTTTTATTTTTTTCAATTTATAATTGTTTAAGCTCCTAATGTCCTTTGTCTATGAGATGCTCGGCGAAGTGTGACCTTTCTGGGCGATTGGACATAATTTATCCCCCACTAATACATATCAAATTTTACACACCATAGACAAAGGTTCAAAAATAAATATTAGGGAACAATTAGAAATAAATAAACATAAAAATTCTAAAATTACTCTCATGAACAAACAGACTGACGTAAACCATTCCCCACTATTTCACTTACACCATCCACCCCCACTCTCAATTCAATATAAGGGACGGCAATGCGATGGATTTGTTACTTTTAGCATGTTATTCTTATGATTAACGTCTACAACGTCTGATGATGTCTCGTGGAGAGGTGAAACACGTGTCGCAGCGACGACTAGCCATGCAATTCTGTAAGAGCAAACATCCTTACATCCTCGGAAACATCGGCTGTTATAGCCTTGAACACAAAATTGCATTTCCTTAGTGTCGCTTTTCATGGTTGTGCGACACTAGCGCCGCAAGGCTGCGTTTGGAATTGGAATTCTACAAGGCAAACAGCCTCGCGTACGCTTACAGCCTTATAGAATACCAAATAATTTAGCCGTGATCGCAGTAGACGATGTCAAAGCTGTGACATTTGTGATCACAGCGACGCACACATTACGAGTCGCTTAGAGAATTGCACGGCTGGCCAGTCGTGGCAGCGGCGGTGGTGGTGGGGGCATGCGGATTCTGTTCCAGATGGCGGACGACCACAGCAGCCGAAGCAGAGACTACCGGAGCAGCCATGGCAGCGTCGGCATGTTGCATTTACTAACAGTAGTGGGTGGGTGCCGACCGGCGCTAGGCCGCATGAACTAATTGGTGGCGGAAGCACACAAAGCAGGTTAGATCAAATTGCATATAATAGTTAAAACTCTGAGTGAGAAGAAAAAATAGTATTTAGTATTTTTGTAACTGACGTCTGTACAATTCCCAATCCGAGAGTGGTGTGACCATAATGCAAAGTGCTCTGTGGCTGTGATGTGATCGCTTCTTACCATTTCTACGTAATAAAATCTCGGAAGACACGCGGCACGGTGCGGTGCATAAACTTTATTCACAGGAAATTTAATTGACGGAGTGTGCTAGAAATGATGAAATTTGGAGTGGCGTGCAGGCAGGCCTTGCAACGCGATTTTAGAGCAATTCGACAGTATTTCTTTTATCTATTCCTCGATAGCTAGATTTCTACGTCGGCACGTATGGGGAATTGGGCGATAATCCTCCACCAGACCGTTTTAACCTCTCCTGAAAGTACAAAAGGATGTTCCAAGTGCGACGATCCAGATCATTGGCGGTCTGATGTAAGGGTGGGTTGCGTTTCAAAATCATTTCCATTCACAAACACTGAATGGCACAATTTATATATGAAAATCAATATATCACTTGTACTCACTACATAAGAAACATATTTAGTTAGGTATTGCGATTATCAGTTCAGTAGAAAATACTAATCGAATACTATTTGGCATTTCTTTTACTATGACAAGTCACTTGTACACATACTAGCAAATGCCTAATTAATAGATATTAATAAAATAGTATTTAAGAATATGGAATTCACGTTTTATTTATTAAAAAAGTATATTCAAAAAACGTGTTTATTCCGATATTTTTCACATGATGGTCCGGTACCCTTTGTGGACAAGTATGACTAGCATTTGCCCAGATTTTAGGTTGGTTATTTCTAATTGCTTTCGAAATTTAGCAATTGTACTGATGATACAATGTTATAGTACCATTGGTCTGATGATGGAGGTGGACGTCAAAGGTTGTATCTATGTGTTGGAACTAGATAACTGAACTTTTATCAGGTTCTGACTTGTGTATCGTCATGAAACTAAATAACTGAGCGTAGTTCTGATGACGTTAATTCGACATCAAGCCGGTATGATGATGGAGGTAGCAAATATGCGTAAAGTCTATTTGATATTATGTACGTACCTTACTTAACACAATAACTCATCGAAAGCTTACCGGCAATACGGAACACCTCTTCGTGGTTTATATGATACAATAATATTTGTTATCAGGGGAGTACTAATACCCATCGTACCTATTGCGATATCCATTTACATTGCCATTGGTAGATGTCAAAGAACCAGTCTATTATTGGACAGGTCCCTAGGTTGCAGACCTCGCCAATCCTAATGGAGTAGGAAACGGAATAACGCTAGGAAAAAGATTGATATTGGAAATTACAATACCCTAATAGTCTTCATAGGCTAAAGAAATAATATGTTGAAGTTATACTTCTTTTGGCGAGTTAGGGAAAAATGATGAGGGTGAATTTTTACGACACCGACACATAAAGCCGACACCAAGAATTTGGTCGCACACCGACATCTAAAATGGATACCGCGAAGTTTGTTGGTAAATGTGTCTCAAGTTTTGCTCGTGACTGTACTCAAACAAGTTATTCAAATACTCATTTAAGAATCTACAACACGTTTTTTTATCAGTAGAGATAAAACATATTTATAAATATATATATATATGTGTTATGTGTCTTTAAATTGTATACAGTGGTAAACAATATTTATTGATAATTTATTATATTATCGTTTAGTTTTACAACGCACGGGATAAAATTTTATGGGTTATTTTTTTATTACATGGATGAAGTATAACTTCTTAATACATGCATAAGTACAGACACACCTTTTTCAGGAACACCGTTTCTATATGAAATCTATATGTTTGTCTGTGAATGCGTTTGCCTGTGTGTGTGTGTATCGAATATTCGAATTTTGACTTCAGATTCGGATTCAGCATAAAAAAGTAGAATAGGAATGTCTAAAAAACCAACCTCCCATCTCTTAAGGAACATGGTCAAAATGGCCAAGAAATTAAAAAAAAATCTTTGAATTTTTATTTAAGATTCGAAAAGAAATTAAAAAGTAGAATAGGAATGTCTTAGAAACCAATATTATATTTCTTAAGGAACATGGTCAAAATGGCCAGCAAAGTTTTAAAAAACTAATTAAATTGTAATATAATTGACGAGCCAGGTGTTGCTCTGGCAATGCAAGCTTGCGCATTCTCAACTGGTGTAATTTGAGTTTCGAAAACTAACTCCTTAACCTATTAATTATATTAATGCTATTCATCACTATCCTTATACAGATATAATATATTCCTGTTAACAGACAGCACACACACTGCTGTGCTAACCCCAGTACTCGGCCGTGGTCCCCCCCCCCCCCCCCCCGTCGTCTCCCTTCCTCCTCCAGTTAGACCGTTCCGTTTTACGATACAATTACAACGCAGATCAACATTGTGCTCTTTAATTTCATTTCCTATTTCGGCTCTCGTTTTTACTGCTACGTGTTTAATAAATTTGTCGGTGTTTACTAATTCTCTGTTTTCAGGAACACCGTTCCTATATGTAATCTATATGTTTGTCTGTGTGTGCGTTTTTTTTCGAAAATTCGAATTTTGACTTCAGATTCGGATTCAGCATAAAAAAGTAGAATAGAAATGTTCAGGAACACCGTTCCTATGTCTTAACCTGTGAAACCCCGTTATATACGTTTTCCCATACATTTCTTGGCGGAAAAGCGGTCCGCGGGTAATGAGAGATTAAGGAACATGGTCAAAATGGCCGTCAAATTAAAAAAAAAAATTGAATTGTTATATAATTGACGAGCCAGGTGTTCATCTGGCAATGCAAGCTTGCGCATTCTCAACTGGTTTTTATGTAAGTGGAACTTAAGTTAACTTAACCTGGGAAACTTATGGAGCCCTTGAGCTATTTTTCATTTGAAAATCTCATGAGTTCGCTTCATTTGCATGCTGATGTTAGCAACACACTTGTTGCTAACATAACTTTATTATTTCATTTATTAAATTATTGGCTTAATATTTACATTTTTAAATATAAAATTATAAAAAATACATTTAAAAATGTAAAAATAGCATCCCCGGATAGCGGGAACAAGTTCCAAACTATCGGTGGTCAAGATCACAGAGGCAGAAACCTCCTCACAATACGTACCGTGCTAAGGAGGACTGCTTTCTGCATCTGACCCTTAACCCAGCTTCCCAGTTTATCGAGGCTCTTAGCTATTAAGCTGTTGACTGACATAACAATCGGAACAATAATTGTTGAATCGACATCCCACATGTCGGTAATCTCGTGAGCTAAATCAAGATATTTTGTTTGTTTATCTTTTTCAGCTTTCACAAGATTAACGTCATGTGGAACAGCGATATCAACAATGATTACTTGGCGCGTCGATCGATCTATTAATACAATGTCAGGCTTATTGGCTACAATAGTCCTGTCAGTGATAATAAATTGATTTCAGTATAATGTGGCATGGTCATTTTCGAGAACAGCTTCGGCCATATACCTGTAATATGGCACCTCATCTGCCCCAAGACTATAATAATAATAATAATAATATATTTATTTTCTCTCTTCACAATCTTACTTATTTGGTAGGTATACAATGAAAATATAAATATGTAATACTAATTAAGATTGAGAGAGACTGGCGCCTGAACTAGGCCTGAGCCTGTGACTCTGGTCACCAGTACTCTCCCCACTTGACATGGACGGAAGGCGCATTTCAAAACACAAGAACATTTTTTTATTTTTGAAAATGAAGGGGAATACTAGTGTGTGTGTGGAGTATATTGATGGATGGAGTGGATGGATTTATATATGTATGGGTGTTTGTATTCGAGGAAAATGTAGCAGTTACAGTTAGGAAGAACAGTAAGGAAATGTATTGTGTGAGGGACTTGGTATATAAGATATGGCAGGAGAGAGGCAGGGACTATGAAGTACGTAAGTATGAGACGGAGTTTGAGTGGTGTGTGTATGTATGAGTAGTGAGAATTGTTGTGTGAGTATACAGGGATAATGAAGATTTGGAGGAAAGTGCTTGTATGAGACTATTAATGTGGACTAGGTAGCTGGAATCAATAGTTTTTCAGTCTCTTCGTAATTTAGGCTTTGTAGAAAATGTACGACCTTTTTTTTACAAATGAATCTAGTACTTGACAATAAGTTTAATTTTTTGTGCAGCGTATTATAAAGAAATGGACCAAGGAAACCAAAAAATTTATGTGAGAAGGCAGTGTTAAAGAGGTACGATTTGGCTACGAGGTGGTTCCGACGGGATTGGGAGGGGTAAATATGAGATTCGGTAATACTGTGTTGCTTAAGAACCGTATATAAAATGAGAAGCTGGCGGACGGTAAGGACTTCACAGAATTGATACAGCTCAAATGTAGGGAACAGAATGGGCTTAAAAGTACACACCTTAAGGAGGGCTCTCTGTGCTCGTTCCAGTTTTATTAGCGAGGTTTTAGACGCGCCTCCCCAAGATGTAATGCAGTAGATAAGGAGTGACTGACAGAGTGCGGAATATGCCATTTTGATAATATTAGGCGCTGCAACATGACGTAGTTTTTTGAAAATGAACATTAGTTTGCGCACTCTCCCAGCCAAGACGTTAATATGCTTATGAAAATTTAATCTGTTGTCTAAAATAATGCCAAGGTATTTAACGGAATTTGACGAGCATAAAGTGGGACAGGTGCAAGGGTAATTATATGTATGGGAATGGGCGGTGATTTTCAGATTAGAAATAGAATTTGGAGGTGGTTCGCGTATAGAGAATGTGAGATATTGGGTTTTATGAGCATTTAGTGTAAGTAAATTCCGCCGAAGCCAACCAGAAACGCAATTAAGCCCATCCTGTGCATACCTGAAAGTTTCCCTCCACGTCTTGGCAGAGAACATGAGTGCCGTATCATCTGCATATGATATTATCTTACAATTTGGTATTTCGAGTGAGAAAAGGTCATTAATATATACAAGGAAGAGCGAGGGACCCAAAATGCTTCCCTGAGGGACACCGTAGTCAAGAGGGAGGTATGAGCTGGTATTACCATTAAGAACTACACACTGTCTGCGTCCGCTCAGGTAGCTTCTGAATAACGACAGTTGGTTCCCCCGCACTCCCAGTGACTCTAGCTTGTATAACAAGATGGGAATCGAGACTGTATCAAACGCCCGAGCAAGGTCCAGGAAAATAGACAGACATTTACTGCCCCTGTCCAAACACCCAACTACATGGCTCGTTAATTCTTGAACGGCATCAGCTGTCGATAAGCGAGATCTAAAACCATATTGGCAAGATGAAAGTAAAGATTTGCTCTCAAGGAAACTGATGAGTCTCTTATTCATGAGCCGCTCCAGAATTTTAGACAGCGCCGAAAGAACGGAAATGGGCCGATAGTTGTGTATACTACCGCGATCTCCAGCCTTGAAAATTGGATGCACCAGAGCCTTTTTAAATGCTGCTGGAAAGGAGCCAGTTGATAAGCTGAGATTGCAGATGTGAGCTATTGGGGCAGCAAGTAATTTTGACTTACGCTTTAAGAGCAAGGAGGAGATGTTGTCCCAACCAACGGCACAATCCTCCCTTAGCGAACTTATCACCTCCATGACTTCTTCACTATTGGTATCGGTAAGGACAAAAGAAGAAGCGGTTTTTGGATAGTTTAAAGGAATAGGAGGAGGAGACCCATTCGTGCCAGAAATTAGCCTCATTGAGTCTTCCGCGAGCGATTTACCGATCCCTACAAAGAACGAGTTGATGTAATCAACGGATTCCTTAGGGGTGGATTTACATTGCAGCAAGTCATTCGTTGTTGTCAAGTTTTTCTGTAAATTGGTGACATTTCTTATAGCACTCCACAGGTTCTTGGTGTTGTTGCCAGCTCTGTTAATTACCTCTGCATCAAACTTTTTCTTAACTTTTTTTAACAGTGAGTTGCAGAAATTCCTATATCTGTAATAGGTAGTCCGTAAAACATCATTTTCTGGGAAATTTTTATATTTTTTGTGCAATCTGTCTCTGTTATTTATACATCTTAACAGGCCAGGTGTAATCCAAGGTTTGAGGGTTCTACGCCGTCTAGGAAGGGTTACCAAGGTTGTGTGGGAGGCGACAGTTGATTGAATAATGTCAATTAACTCATTGGTGGCTATATCCGGGTCTGAGGTAGCGAATATTGGGGAGAAGTCAGCTTCTTCTAGTGCCAGGGAAATACTATTATGGTCTATTTTGGAAATGGTTCGGGGCGGAGTGGTTTGTTTTTTTCTTAGATTTAGAGATAAAAGTACAGCGCTGTGATCAGTCACGGAAGACTCAATGACAATAGAAAGAGCGGGGTATGGGGACTTGAGAATTATATGATCTAGACATGACAAGTGACGAGTAGGTAGCGTATGCGCCGGTATGAGGCCCTGGTGAGCTATTGTTTGTAAATACTCCTCAGCTCCCTCATCAACCGCTTCCGGGGATATATTAATGTTGATGTCGCCCATTACGATAACATTTTGATAGTTGTGAAGTGCAAGTAATACATTATTTAAAGACTGAACAAAGTTGGAGGGATTGCGAAACGTACAAGGTCTGTAGATCGCTAGTATAGCAGTTTCTGAGTTAATTTTAATGACAAGCCCACTAGCGTCTGTGAGATTAGGCTCTGAAATAGAGACTCCGGTAAGTGACTCATTGTAGTAGACAATAACACCGTCGTTTTGATTAATAGGATTACTCGATGCGATTTGTGAATAGCCTTCCAAATATGGTATTACAGGATTAAGTGGGAGCCAACACTCAGTAAGGATTATGACGTCAGGCATGGTGTGAATGTTATTTAATAAAATATTGAAACTAGAAAAGTTAGCACCAATACTACGTATATTTTGAGTGAGAATATTAAGAGGCTTGTTATGCTTGCTCAGTTGAACGCGGACTTCATGGGGCTCACAAGTCAGCGCGGTTGAAAAGGCCACGCTATCTATGCTATTAATTAAATGGTTTGGATCGAATTTGGAAATCGGCGTATGGAAGGAGACAGTGAAAATATCTTATCGCATAGGAATATAATGGCGCAACATGATGTATGGGTAATTGAAGTTGGCACGTATAGAACGACGATTTGTTTATGTCGAGTATAAAAGTAACATATTTTGTAAAGGCGTAAACAGAATGAACTATGAGGTACGACTAAGGACTTCAATTTATGTTTTAAGCTTAATATGATATTATTTATGATATGTTTATATTTTTGGGATATGTGTGTAATATATGTTATGCAAGTAAGTGTAGGAAAGGAGTGTATTGAAGTGCATAAAGGTGTGTGAGGGTGTAAAAGGGAACTCGCGAGAGGATATGTATATGTGAGAGAAAGTTGCATATAAGAGTCGTATGTGTGACTTTTTTTGTAAATAATCTGAGAGCTTGATTGTGAATAAATCTTACTTACAGTAATAACTAAAACTATAATGAAAATGTAACATAAGTAAACAAAAAAATAGTTGTGTGGAGTAACCAGAACGTAGACCTGATCTAGTTTTTTGATGCGAGTTCTATCAGTTGAGCTTCCGCGTTTACAACTATAAGCCTGCCATTGTCAGCCTTCCTCAGCAGCACTCTTCCGCCTGCAGTCCAGCAGTGCTTATAGTCTTCCGCTTTGGCAAACTCGCGGGCCAGATAGAAGAGCCTGCGTGCACGTGGTGTCAAGTGCTCAGCAATGTAAATAGGCTGCGAGGGAAAGTTCAACCCAAGCACACAGCTGCTGAGTTTGCCAGAAGTATTGGTTCTGTTGTAATCTCTAAAAGCTTTAACAGTTTTATTTTTCAGTATCACTGACTTCAGACTACAATAGTCTTGTTATCAGTTTTTGAAGTAAGACGGCGTATATCGTAAATATCAGATAACGTTGATTCAACTGCAAGCTCTTTAAAGATTCGAGACGTAATGCTTAACATTTCATCTTGTGTAGGAAACTTCGTCAACGGTATATTCCGTAATTCCAAGGAGCTGGAGCGAGAATTGCGGTCCAGTTCTTCAGTGCGGTCTTCCACTTTTGATATACGCTCGACAAAGTCATTACTTTTGGCTTGGAAATTGGTTAAACGCAAGCCGAGATCATCGTACTTCGACGATAAAAAATCAATAGATTTTTCAATCTCCGAGTTTGAAGTGATCAAATCAGTATTCTGTCGCATAAGATCCTGCATTGATTTTTGAATGCTGGACAGCTTAGCATCTGTCTCCTGCCGCCAGGCTGTGAGTGTATTCATAAACATATCCAATTTCGAATCGTCCAAAACTCCACCGCAATCACACCGACGTCTTTTCAATGAGGGTAAGTTTACATTCCCATCTGAAGTACTTTCCTTATCCTTACTAGAGTTTAGATTGGGGGCTGAACCGTACAGGGAATCGTGCTTATTCGGTGATCGAAACATTGTGCACGTCGATCTGACAAAACGTAAACTGATAAACAATAACTGCAAACAACGAAGCGTAGGCCTAAATTTTTTTCTTATAGCGAAATGTTGAGTAATATGCGGGCGCTGTACGAGTAGGACAGATAGTTATACCGCCTCTCGGGGTGGCGCTCACTCAATCCCTTCTACGAATCAGTGTCGCGTACGTGAATCAGTGACGCTGTACAACACTCTCGGTGTTTACTGTTCGCCCGGTACTCAGGAGGACTGCACGTCGAGGTGGTGCGTGAAAGATATATTTATTTCACTCACTCGGTATTTGTCAATCCTTCTTCCGCGCAAAGTAGGCGTACTCTCGATGTCTTCTGCTCGCCTTGTAACTTGTGTCACCGTTACGGATGATTTAAATTGTATAATAAATAAAGAACAGAATATTACTTATATCAGAAACACGTCCGTTCCATCAGACATCCAGGGGGGAGAGGTATGAAGACTGTATCTCAAAGGAAGCTGCTGGTGAATAATCCTGGCTACTTGGTTATGTTTGTGTAAGTACTCGCCGTTATCAAGATGAGAACACCCGGAAACAACATGCCTGAGAGATTCCCCAGGAAGATGGCATGCTCGACAGATGTCTAGTGTGCCATCTTTCATGATATATTTCCGGTAGTTATTCGTTATTATTATTATATTCGAACCGAGGACCTGTTGTTCAATAGGCCGTTTCCTTATACACTGAGCTATAACTGCTCGTAACTTCCGTGGGAATTGACTTTGAAGATTACAATTTGTCGCTCTGAAAGGTTCTAACATAGAGGCGACGGCATGAGTCGGTAAATGGGAAATTTAAACAAACAGTGAATCTTATTTATTTATTTAAACTTTGTTTACCACATTTATAGGGTATAAAGGCTTAATGCTAATAGCATTCTCTACCAGATAACCTTATGGAAGAGTACATATACAGGAAATCGGTACACAAAGTAAGAAAGGAAATTATTTAACTATTTTTAATTAAAATTACTACACACAGTAAATATACATGCACAAACATTACATACATAATAACTGTATATTACATACGGTAGTATACATAGACATACTGACACATACATAAACATAATATAAATTTGATGATGATTAATGGATCATGGTTTTGGCAAATTGTCCAATAAGTAGGCATGAATTTTCTTCTTGAAATCGAATTTGTTGGAGATACCTCTAAGAGAATCAGTCAGCGTATTCCAGAGACGTGTAGTTTGCAATATAAAGGAGTTCGATATAAAGCCAGAATGATAAAGAGGCGTAGAGAGGGTTAGAGTACTCTCAGATCGAAGTTGTCGATCACGGGAGTTCCAGAGATATTGATATTTGCACTTCAAGTATGCAGGAGACAGAGGATTATAAGGAATAGAGTGAAATGAACAAAGCAGCCGCTTATGCCTGCGCTGACGAATAGGAAGCCATTTGAGCTGAGACCGATAGCAAGAGACATAATCAAATTTGACTTTAGACCTTTTTTTTTTTTTTTTTTTATTAACGCGGGGAAAAATGCTTTACGCACACCACCGGTGCCTGGGTGGCCTCCGGTGGTAGTGTGGGACTCCCCGTCGGCTGTCCGACGGTATACCCACTAAACGACCCCGCGAAATGCCATCAGCCGCGTTGGTGTGGTGCCCCGGATCTGTCAGCAACAGGGCACCACTGCGACTGGCCAGCCCCTCAAAAGGGGCCGGACTTCTTCTCTCTAGGGGCCGTCCCGGCAAATTGGGACAGCCCCTCCGGCGGCGGGACCATTATGGGGCCAGGTTCCCATCCTGACCCCTAGTCCCACAGGTTAGGGAGGCGGCAGTAGGTGCGCGTAGCGCCTACGCCGCACTCCCGTCCGCCGTCTCCGGAGCGGGACAGCCAAGGGATCATCCTCCCTGTCCCGCTCCGCGGCCTCCTTCTGGGACATGACCGTCTCACAGAAGGAGGCCATCGCCTGCCAGGCACTGTCACTCCCGAGCATGGAGCGGACCACGCTCGGGAGCGAGAGGTCCGCGCTTCCTAGCGCGGACACCAGATCGTGGCGCTGCCGAGACCACATGGGACACTGCTCCAGAGTGTGCTGGGCAGTGTCCTCGGCCGCGCCACAATCGTGGCAGCCCGGCTGCTCCTCCCGCCTCGCGACCCGGTGCAGGTACTCACCGAAGCACCCATGCCCGGTGAGCACCTGCACCATGCGGAAGGTGAGGGGTTTGCGCCTACGGCGCATCCACGACTCCAGGACCGGGCGCAGCGCATCCGCAACGCGGACTCCATACCGCGGCTGCGCCCCCCCCCCCACCTCCGTATCATTTCCGTATGCCCTCGCTGGCGATACCGCCCCACCTCCTCCAACGTGGGGCGCTCGCCGAGACTCCTCCTTTCAGCAACGAAGCCGTATACCTCGGCGAGCACCTCCGCCACCAACTCCCAGGGCGGGTCGCCAGCGAGGGCGGTCGCGGCCGTCCAAGCTACCGTACGGTACCCCCTTATTGCCCTCTGCGCTATGACCCGCTGCGCTCTGCGCAGCTGAGCCCTGTTCCGAGCGCAGAGGGCGTCCGCCCATATGGGGGCACCGTACGTGGCCATACTCCGGCAGATGCCGGAGTACAGCCTTCTGCACACGGCGCTGGGCCCGCCCAAATTGGGCAGAAGACGACCCAGCGCCGCCGCAGCTCTGATGACCTTCGGTCCCAACCGCTCGAAGTGGGGGCCGAAGGTCCATCGTCCGTCAAGGGTGAGGCCCAGGTAGCTCATATGGGCACTCACCCTTATCCTCTCTCCTCCAATTTGGAGGTGCGCTCCCGAGGGGTTGACTTTAGACCTACCTTAATACCATGCAAGTCAGAATTTAACTGCATAACTGCTATATCTATGCCCTCAGTGGTTGTCTGTATGTAAATTTGAAGATCGTCAGCATAGAAATGGTAAGGACAGCTCAAAGACAAAGAAATAAAATTAATAAAGATAGAAAACAGTAACTTATTCTCTGTGAGGAGCAGTGCAGTGGAACAAGAACCAGCCTATTTAACCTACGGTCCATGATCGAATCCAGGCGTTAACCATTAAATTCGGATTTACGAACATCTCTTGCTCTTTGTTGAAAGAAAACATCGTGAAGAAACTCGCACATCCAAGAAATTACATGTCAAAAGATGTGTGACCTAATCTGAGAAAACTCTGATTTTCCCTGGGTTGTTGGGTCTAATGATAGTCGCTCCATGTCAAAGTCAGTGTCTTCGCAAAATCCTTAGGATTTGGTAGCGGACCCCGCCGATCCTAATGGATTAGGAAATGGTACAACGCTAGGAAGAAGAAGTGAATATTGTTCTCTGATAATGCCTCCGGAGACGGAAGCTAAAGTCCTGAAGTCATTACACATACAATCGTCCCTTGTTGTTATAGTACTTCATCATTCATATGTTACGATAACTATACATATACAACCTGAAATATAACATTGCGGTAGAGACAGAAGATGCCAAAGAACGCGCGAAATGGAGAGATTCGGAAAACGTAAGACGCAATCGGGAATAACGCTTGAATGATGTCAAAGAGAAAGAAACATGTTCTTGTAGATATGTGTCCTGTATGGGAAACTAACCCACGAGAGTTGACGTCAAAGTAGCATTACTAACCACTGCGCCACTGAGCTCATGATAATAACAGGATATTTTTAATTTATAGCAACACGAAATTATATACCCGTTTAGAGTTGTGAAGTAGCAATAAAAATATTATAATTTATTCACATTAAGCAACCTAATATTGCTTGCTTGCCAACTAATGTGCTTCACCAGAGCTGTTTGAGTTATCTTCGTACTTGTCTTATCAAACTGGTTAAATTTATCATCGCAAACAAGATATAGTCGCACGGTTAACTGACTACCAGCAACATAACGAAGGGAACAAAGAGAGGGTGGAACGACTCGTGACAGCGGTTTGTTAATTACATCCGTGAGATGCGTATCGACAGAACGCTTTGTTCACAGGTGTCGACCGCGGGACGTAGACATACGTGCGTGTAGACACGACATAGATATATGCTATAATTCTTCACAAATAAATGAAAAATGCTTATTCGCAAACAAAGGAACGCGTAATATTTTTTAAACTTATAACTATAATAATATGTGTCGCATCCGGTCATAAGTACGTCCGGTCATAAAAACCAAACGAAAGCGTGCGAACGGTGGCGCGCTTTGGCAGAATCAAGAGGTCGACACTGGGAGACAGGGAGAGTTAGTTAGCAAACGGCGGCAAGCGACGACGTCTTGGGACTGTCCTCTCGTTTCGTATTTTCCTGAACATTGATTACAAGTGTTGATTTAAATTTATAGTGTGATACGAATTCCATTGGATTTCTCATTGCACTACGGATAGACCGAAAAATCATACGAATACAATTTATGCATATAGCATAATTGAAAATAAAAATGAATAGCTATTATTATATTTTTTAAGACAAGTAGGGTGCATCAAATCAGGCAGTCAGCGAAGTACCCGCACCTCACAGAAAATCGCAGTCAAATAACAACTGCCTGGAGGGTTGTTGTATTCCTGCATGTGAATGAGATCACCAGTAAGCTCTAAGAAGTGGCATTGCGCGAGTGATACTCAATGTATTACAAATTGATTTTCGAGTGACACATAATGTGTTACAAGCGTTCATAAGCTATGGTATGGCCTTTAGATACTTCTATCTATTGCACGTTAAA
Organism: Pyralis farinalis; assembly: GCA_947507595.1. NCBI lineage: Eukaryota > Metazoa > Arthropoda > Insecta > Lepidoptera > Pyralidae > Pyralis > Pyralis farinalis. Next base: position 2,539,774 of record OX382264.1, read on the forward strand.
TTCTACAGATGTATATGTTCGTCTTTTTTTAAGCGGATAGCGGTTACGGTACGGTACGGTAACGGTTTTTATTAACGGGTTCACTTGATTTTACTCCTCATAAAATTTCCATACCAGACCTTATAACTCAAACTCGTTTCTTAAGGTGTAAACTCAAAATCGTCAAAAGCCGGGACGCCCGGCAGAAGTGATAACTTAAACTAATCCGCTGCCGTATGCGTGAGAGAAAGAGAAGCCAGACAGACTGGCGCCGTATCGCGTTACGTAACGAAGCGGTTTGCCCTCCCATAAGAAGTTATCACTTCAAAAAATAAACACTTGATGTAAAGCAGTTACCGTATCCTATTAACGTTTGTAATACGTTAAATATCACTTGCGCGATGCCTCCATCGTTGCCTGTACAGCAACTCCTTAGGACCTTACTGGTACCTCAATCACACGCAGGAACACAACAATTTTCTAGGGAGTTGTTATTTGGCTGCGGTTTTCTGTATGGTGGAGGTACTTCCCTAGACGGACTGCTTTACCTTTCGTAAACTGTGTTGTGTGCCTTGTATGCCTCCCAATATTATATAAAAAAATCTAATATTACCATATTCCAGCCAATGAATATGGTAATATTAGATTGATGACCAACTATGTTCTCTGCAAATAAAATATTTGATTTGATTTGATTTGAACTAATGACCAACAGATCCCAGGGTTCGAATCCTGGTATGTACCACTAAATTCGTGTTTTTGACTTTATGTACATATTTGTAATTATCACTTACTCAGCGGTGATGGATAATATTGAAAACGTGTGGATACTCGTATCAAGGAACACGTCCAAGAAATTATATTTCGTTAGACGTGTAACCTGTATACATGTATGTATTTTTTATTTTATTACTGTAAAATTTGTAATTTATTATCATTATCATTTTAGTACCATCAATAATCCATCTACAAGCTACTAGCGTGTACTTATTGTTAGCAATTAGAAGTGATTAAGTGAATATGAATATCGCGTTTGAATTAATTGAGACAATAAGTCAGAAATAAGTGATTTATTTTCAATAATAATTCTAATATAAGAAGTATTAGAATGTGTCACTTTATGCATCTATACTGGTGTGTCTCATATGTGAACACAATTGAGCCAAAAATAATAAAAAAAACGAGTGTGCTTTAGACCACCCGACTGAAGTAAAACTTCTTTAGCTCCATAGTGTGATACAGACAACAGACCTGCACTGTATCTTACATATACGAAACTTAACTCGCTATGACAGAAAGTGAGGAAGAAAATGTGTGCTTTCACCTATCTCTCTTGCCCCTACAGTAATATACGAAACGTAACTCTCTCTCGCTTTCTATGTTCACTAACTTACATCTCCCTCCTAACTTCCGTTCGCCTTGGCCAGTCACACTTTTCGTAACGCTCTTGTCATGCATTCACCTGCTTACTTCCCAAGTCAAGCATGCATAAAGAAGTTTTACTTTAAAAACCAGCTCTTTTTTTTCTGATTATGTCCTTCAGTAGTCAGTCGGAATTTTCAGTGAGTGGTTAAGTGAATCTATCTCTCTTATCTTTACGCCATGTCCTTTGTGTTAGTAGAGAAAATCGAGCGACTTAAGGAGAGAGAGAGTAAAAGATAAAGTGTTTTCACTCTTGCACTAAAAAAAAAGATAAAAATTATTTGCCATTCACTCTTTCATCAACTTCTATACAAGACTAACTTTCCACACCCTTGCGTAATTTAAGTTTAGTTTAAAAACTAGATATATATGTATGGTATTGTCTATTTATTGTACGGTCTATGGCGTGAGTAACGAGTAGTTCGCGTGAGGCGCGTCGTTCCGTCGAGCGAGCGGCGCGGTCTCACAAATTATCGACACCGATGGAGCACTTGACTCGGACATCCTATAACAACGATAAACGCTCCCGTAATTATCTACTGAATTGATTGATGGTTGATAAAGTGATTATCTATACTCGCACGCACGCACGCAATGGACTCGAGAGTATAGAGGAGACATGACGGCATGAGAGAGCGTCATGCCATTTGGCGTCTCGGCATACGGTTCGATTTTACTGCCAAGGCGCACCACTATATGTCACACAATAATACCTTAGACTTCGAATGAAAATATGAAGCTCAAAACCACGATGGTTAAAACTTCATATAGGTACATCTTTTATTTCTTGAATCGAGAAAAAGTTGTAGAATCGTCTCTACACTCCTTGTCGCATGTTTCCTATAAGTATGAGCGAGTCCCATACACTTTTTAAATTACGTCAGGTAGCAAACAATCATACCGTTAGATCTTTTTACCGAAGGTTTATAACACGATGCTCTTACCTTCCACACTGTTAATACAGCAGAGAGCTGGTTATATGCTAATGTTCGTTGATTGGCTGGACTAGATTGGTATTTGGTTTTGGCAATTGAGAGTCAAGGCAAGGTATTTTCATCAAGGTCTTGTTTCGAAGCTGCAATCGTAAGGGCTGTCGAAGGTTTGTGCAATCTTATCCAGCAAACGCATAAAAGCTGTTTCTACTTCTGAAAATTATTGGGCTCTTCTAATGAAATCTGGAGAGATTATTAATGCTGGGCTATTACAGAAGAGGACGGACTATCAGGAGGCGAATACACATTATTTGAGTGAGATATGTCAAGACCAAATCATATGGCGCTCGGTTCTCTACGTATTCCGCAAAGGATTTACCGTAAAATTATAGATGGATTTTGGGTGAGAAGGATCTCGTCGAAAATACTTCTACGCCTGAAGAGTAAGGTATTCGAACAGTATGTGTTGCCAGTGATGGCATACGGAACAGAGACTGGCTCTTCACTGCGGGTCGAATGGGAAATCTCAAGGTCGCCCGACGTGCTATGGAAAGAGCTATGCTCTTGGTTTCTCTGCGTGATAAAATCAGAAATGAGGATATCCGCAGTACAACTAAAGTAACCGACATAGCCCACAGGATAAACAAGCCGAAGTGGCAGTGGACCAGCCATATAGCTCGTAGAACCGACAACCGCTGAGGAAGAAATGTTCTCGAATGGCGTCTCCGTACTGGTACACGCAGAGTGGGTCGTCACCCCACTTGATGGAGCGACGACCTCAAGAGGTTTGCAGGGAGTCGATGGATGCAGGTGGCACAGGATCGAGACGAGTGGACCTCTAGAGAGGAGGACTATGTTCTGCAGTGGACGAATACAGGTTCAAATGATGATGATGATGAATATATAGATATTTACCTACAAATTGTGAAAGAACGGATCTACCTTACATTCAAATGCTTGCAAGGCACATCATAACTACATCACATATATAACATTAGTGAATCAAAATCGAGCTCGGTGTCGCAGTGGTGAAACGCACTGTTACGCTACTTAGACACCAACGCTCGTGGGTTCGATTCCCACACAAGACAAACATTTGTGTGCATGAACATGTCTGTTTATCTTGGTCTGGGTATTATCTATGTATAATAAGTATGTATTTACATAAAAAAATGTATTTACGTATGTTTATCAGTTGTCTAGTACCCATAACACAAGCTTACTTTGGGGCTAGATGGCGCTGCGTAATTTGTCTGACAATATTAAAATTAAAAATTAAGTTAAAGTGAGTCATGTATAAAAGGAACATATTCCGGTTAGTATTTCAATGCTATAAATTTCCATTTCTCGCACACGTCGTCGGAGGAACATAAATTCCGAGCGCTCGCCGAATAAAAACTCAATTTGCAAAAGAGAGCTTTATGATTAATAGGTTTTCTTTCTTTTCTAATCTCCATCAAATCCTCATTGCACAATTAAAAACAGATTCCACGAGCGCGGGCTCTGATTGACGTGTATTTGATCGATCTAATTTACTGCTAGTGTAATCTCTTCATAATTCAAATAAAGCCTACAAGTACGACCAGTAAGTAGTACGCGGGTCGAGTCGTAAACAGTAGTCAGAACCCGTTATATACGTTTTCCCATATATTTCGCGGTCATATATGACCACCCGGGTTTCGAAGGGTTAATAACGAAGCTCTAGGATTCGATTTGTGTGCATGAACATGTCTGTTTGTCTTGGTCTGGGTATTTGTAAGAAGAATAGGGCATATTATGACGAGCTCGGTGGCGCAGTGGTAAAACGCGCTATTACTACTTTGACACCAACGCTTGTAGGTTCGATTCCCGCACAGGATAAACATTTGTGAGCATGAACATGTATGTTTGTCTTTGTCTGGGTGTTTTTAAGAGAGGTATGGCACATCAAAGCACCCCGTCTGGGGAAGCACCTCACAGAAAACTGCAGCCTAATAACAACTCCTTAGAGTGTTATTAGGCTGCAGTTCGTCGTGTTTCAGTGTGTGGCTGAGGTCACCAGTAAGCTTCTAAGGTTGCTGTGCGTTAGCAGCAGATGCCACCTTTGCGCGCGAGTGATACTTAACGTATTGCAAGCGTTTATAGGCTACTGTAAGCGGTCTACATCAGGTGGGTCGTATGCTTGTATACCTCTCAACGTTGCATTAAAAAAATGAGGATCCCTAAAAACCGGCGAGCGTGCACGAAAATAACTATGAATGTTGAAGAAACGAGCGATGTCTGTAAAGACCACGTCTTCTGGAGCTCGGTTCTCTCTGCCTGCCTCGCAAGGGTCCTTGTGTGAAGATATATATATTATATATTCTATTATATTATATTCTTATTATATTATATATATATATATTCGACGAGCTCGGTGGCGCAGTGGTGAAACGCGTTGTTACGCTACTTTGACACCATCGCTCGTGGGTTCGATTCCCACACAGTACAAACATTTGTGTGCATGAACATGTCTGTTTGTCTTGGTCTGGGTATTTTCTATGTATAATAAGTATGTATTTACAAAAAAAAATACTTACGTATGTTTATCAGTCGTCTAGTACCCATAACACAAGCTTCGCTTACTTTGGGGCTAGATGGCGCTGTGTAATTTGTCCGCCAATATATTAACAGACAGGACGCATCAAAGCAGCCCGACTTGGAAAGTATGTCCGACACACAGAAACCGCAGCCACGTAACTTCGTGGACGGTGATCGTATTCCGGCGAGTGAGTGAGGTTGCCATGGGTTTCCTAAGGAATAGCTGTGTTGACAAGGGTGATGGCCCGCGAGCTTCGTGTATTTCAAATGTTCGTATTTCATCTTGGCAGTATAAAATAAGCTTAAATAAAATGGTCGTAGGCAGTCAAGTATCACTTTCAAGATTTACATGGTAGTAATTTTAAGTTTATTTCTTGAACCTTTCATTCAATAGTAACCCTCCGTTTTTATTATTGTCTATAACAGCTATACTTATCACACAATTCTGTTAAAAAAATATTTTAATTAATTCGAATCAAAATGAAATTCTAATAGAAAAATTAGTTCATTTATTTGTCTATCTATAACTTCACGTCAAATCCCTTACGGGGTAGATACAGATAGCCGAGCGCTACATGACTCGATCCTAAACCTCACTCGCTTCTTTAACATTCATTGCTCTTCTTATGCACGCTCGTTGGTTTAATGCTCCTGACATCATATTCTGATAAAACACGATTAACTTGGTCATGATAGGTAAGTCTTGGTCCTCCTCGGCTCCTATATCCTTCTACTTTCGCGTTGTTTATCTGTTTAATAATTATTTCTTCCTGCATTATTCTTACATGTGCAAACCAACGGAGCATGCCTTCTCCTACTTTGACACTGACACAGATATGTAGCTACATACCCAAACTGTATTCTCCGATTTTATTTATTTATTTATTTTGGTTTACCAGCGATTGTACACACGAAATCTTAAAAATAGAATACATTTTATTTATATCTTACTTAGTATGACAAACAATTATAGGTAAACACCGCATGCATGCAATTTTGTTATCATCAGTTTCTTAATTACATCCCGTTATGAAATTTTAAAGACATAAAATCACTCATGCAATTTGATCTAACCTGGTTTATGTGCTTCCGCCACCAATTAGTTCATGCGGCCTAGCGCCGGCCGGCATCCACCCACTACTGTTAGTAAGTGCAACATGCCGACGCTGCTATGGCTGCTCCAGTAGTCTCTGCCTCGGCTGCTGCGGTCGTCCGCCATCTGGAATAGAATCCGCATGCCCCCACCACCACCTTACTTACTTATTTGACTTTCGCAAAATAACGCCTGAATATATTAACTATAAAATGACTCATTAAATACTGATATTTTTATATATAGCTTGTGTTTGCAAATGTAAGCAGCCCGGAGGGAGTACCTACTATCAGCTCACCTCGCGTGTATGTGGCGGTATGAACACTACACTGCCAAATTTAAATTTCGTACGAAGATGTATAAAGTTTTTCTTCAGGCATTAACGACGAATTGCTTGTATTAGTCTTTAACACAATCCTCAATTTTATTTGCTTTCCGTGAAAATCGCGTTTTTTAAGTTAAAATGCAAAACCTTATCCAAATCACTGAATCACCAATAGAGATAGAGGTTAAGTATGAAATTGCCGTATTATAGTATTAGATACTTTGAATTACTCGTAGCATTAAACCTTCATGGTATGTCATTTTCGAGTGGAACTTTTTTCAGATGATACGTATGAGTTATTTCTTTTAAAAAATGTGCAACATTTGATTCTGGAATTTCAATTGTGTTTTTATACAGCTTAGACGGGAAATACGGATATTTAGTAAATCGGAGTAATTTTTGAACACGAGAAAACTAACGCGGCAAAAGCGGCTCGCAATATCAATGCTGCTTTTAGAGAGGAGACTGCTAATGAACGCACCGTGCGTTTTTGGTTTAAACGATTAGAAACTTCGACTTGAAGAACGAACCAAGTAGAAGACCGCCCCACGCAAAACGCTGAATTGAAGGAGATGGTGGAAGCCGATCCGAGTCAAACTACCTAGGAATTAGTGGCATAGTTTAACATTACCATACCTAAAATATTGACTCATTTGCATCAAATCAATAAGATAAAAAAATATGAAAAATAGCTGCTTCATGATATGACTGGTCTGCAGAAAGAAATGCGTGTCGAAACTTGTGTTGCCTTGTTGAATCGGTACAGAAATGAAATAATAGATTATATCGAATTGTGACATGTGACGAAAAGTAGATTCTTTACGACAACCGTAAGCGAAAAATGCATTGACTGACCCCAGGTCAAACGCCACAATAGTGCCTTAAAACAAAGCTTACTAATAAAAAGGTAATGGTAACTGTTATTGGTATCTTCATGGCGTTATTCACTATAGCTTTCTCAGGTCTGGTCAAGCAATAACAGCAGATGTTTACTGTACCGAACTTCGAACAATGATGTCGAAACTCTCGCTGCTCCATGACAACGCAAGACCTCACACTGCACGAGAAACCGTTATAACTCTACAGGAGCTTCAGTTAGAAACCATACGTCATCTTCCGTACTCGCTAGACCTTACTACAACTGACTACAATTTTTTCGTGATTTGTACAATTTTCTATGTGGTAGAAAATTTTCTTCCCTGGAGGCAGTACAAAATGCTTTCACACAACTTGTCGAATCTAGATCCCCAGAGTTCTATCGCAAAGGCATAAATAAACTTCCGATTAAATGGCAGTAATGTATATATGAGGGTAAATATTTTGATTAAATAAATATGTTACATCTTAGAATAAAACGAGTTACATACGAATACAAAATTTGATACAAATCGATTGAATCGTTTCCGTTTCTTGTGTACATGTAAACAAAACATATTTACATGTACACAAGAAAGCTCATTTAGGTATACAATTACTAACTGAAACTAACTGACGTACACAACGGCACATAGAAACTTGTTTTATAGAAATACTTTTTAATATACCATGTTTTTTTCATATTTTTGTTAGTTTTTCGTTGTGATGTCACGGTGACGTCGAATGTGTTTGATTTTTCCGCTAAACCGCTTTTTCTACTATAAACGGATCGACTAGTTTTTCCGAAGGGAACTCAAAGTATTGTTCTAAACGAACCATGCATATGTTCTACAGTCCGTAATCTTAGTCGATTACAACGCTCGTGTGATACAATTTGAAACCTCGTTTTTCAAACTTACGTAAGGGTAACTACTAGTTTTCAATCGCCAACCGCTTATGACTTACCGCGCAGTTTGTAAGTGCGGAAGTGTGGCGTTTTGACCAACGTTTATTGGATTCTCGTTCGGTTATTACGACCATTAGAGGAACGTTTCGGGGCATTACGTGTGTAATAAGTTCTGTACCGCTCGTAATCAGTGCTGTGAGAACGAATTCATCGCCCGCGGACTTCCACCGCACTAATGATGATTTACTTTCCGCATTGAGTTATTTCGATAGTCCCCTGTGACCTTAATATGGCAATTGTATTGTATTTCTTTTGGAGTTAGAGTATTAGTTCATATATACAGGCACAATAAAGAAAAATGACGAGTAGGTCAACCAAAGCCTTGGGCGTACCACAAGCCCATTAGAACCCACCGATAAAGGTTATATTAAATTGTGAGGCTTGGACAGTATTGCTGGGATATAGAATTGCTGATGCCCTGCTTCGTGCTCTACAGTCCACTTAGGCAGCTTGTGTGGGGGTAGACGGTAGCTTATTGCCCTGATTTACGTCAACATAGACGTCAAAGTAAAGGTGTGTGTGGCTAGGCTGTTTATTTTGTATCTTGGAAATGGTCTACAGAAAATAATCATCATTATTTCAGCTCGTATTCAGCCTCTGTTGAGCATAGGCCACCCCTCTAGCACCACCACCGGCATCCATCAAAGTCAAAGTCAAAGTCAAAATCTTTTTATTCCGTAAAAATGGCTACATTTGTTTGGAATCGTCACAATTTTTTTCCCTACCGTGCAGTTCATGACTAGGTGAGCACTGATAAAAATACTGCCAATAAACTCGGGCATCCCTCTTTTGGTATCCAAACAAATTTACATAATTTATTAATTACATTATAATTGGATCAACTCAATCCCAGGCATTTTTATCATTAATATAGTCGGATACTTTATAATATGCCCTGCTACACAATTTGGCTTTAATGGTAGTTTTAAATTTGTTTATTGACAATTCTCTTATATTGCTGGGAAGTTTGTTATAGAACCGTATACATTGTCCCATAAAAGAATTACTTATTTTGTGGAGACGGCTTGGATGTAACACAAGATTATGCTTATATCTAGTATTTATGTTATAAGCATCACTCTTTTTACAAAATGAGTCTATACATCGACTCTATTATGATTCTATCATGCAGAGAAACTCCGAGGCTAGCTCTTTCCATTGCACGCTGAGCGACCTTGAGCTTCCCCATACGGCCAGCAGTGAAGAGCCAGTCTCAGTTCCGTATGTCATCACTGCCAGTACACACTGCCCGAAGACGCAAGGTCTTCTTCAGGAGTTGAGGTATTTTGGACTACAGAAAATAACATCTTCGAATGGTTTGCGAATGGATGATTTAATTGTGAATTATCTGCTGTTTGCAGACGCAAGAATTACAGTGGATAAGATGTTGTTGTATTGGAAGAAGTGATAGTTTGTATTTTTTTTTATATAATGTCCGGAGACATACAAGCCTGATGTGAAACGGTTACCGTAGTTTATGTATGTATATATATGTATGTCTTCACGCCAGGTCCCTTGCGGGGTAGGCAGAGAGACCGAGCGCCATAAGACACGGTCCTTACATACTTCACTCGCTTCTTTCACATTCATAGCTCTTTTCATGCATGCTCGCCGGTTCCTAAGGCTCCTGACATCACCTTCTGATAAATCACGACCAATTTGGTCATGGTAGGTTAGTCTTGGTCTTCCTCGGCTCCTACATCCTTCCACTTTCGCATTGTATATCTGTTTCATCATTCTTTCATCTTGCATTCTTTCTACACGTCCGAACCAATGGATCATGCCCTTTCTTATCTTAAACCCGACACTCTCTTTCAGTCCAACTCTCTTTCGTACGTCATCATTTCGAACGCGGTCAGCAAGCGTTATGCCACAAATTTTTCACAGTGCTTGCATCTCGACCGCATTTACTTCTTTCATGCTCTCTCTGCCATACCCAGCTCTCACTTCCATAATTTAGCGTTGGGATTAGCACCGCGTTGTGTACAGCGAGCTGTGCCTTCTGGCTTAGATTTCGGCTACCAAACAGTTTACCCAACGCTCCATTCACTCACTCGTCTCCCCACATCAGCGATGTACCTTCCATCGCTGCTAAAAGCGCTTCCAAGATATACAATCTCATCCACTTGCTCCAGCACTACATCATCAACCGTAATCCTAGTGTTCGTTCTGGTTGTCTCTCTTTCAAATGCCATTATTTTGGTTTTCTTCGCTTCCAATTGTAAGCCTTTCTTCATACAATCGTCTTTCAATGTTGTGACCAGTGTTTGCAGTTCGGATGATGATTCTGCTATTACCGTAGTTTATGAATACTTCTAATAAATTAAGTATCACTCGCGTGATGCCACCTCTGCTGCTTTCTGTGAGGTGGAGGCACTTCCCCAGGCGGACTGCATTTATGAGCCCTACCTCCCTGAAAAACACCCAGCCGAAGGCAAACAGATATATTCATGCACACTAATGTTTGTCCTGTGTGGGAATCGAACCCACGAGCTTGGTATCATAGTAATCCACCGCGCTCGTCAAAATGTGGCGGCTTGCCGAGGTTTACAAACGTGTGAATTCGGAATAAACCATATATCTACCTACAACCTGTCATCCGCGGACGGATTCCCCTCGGATATGTGCGGAGACACGTCCTGAGTGGGGTCGACACGCGAGTGACGTCACGGACGACAGCCGTCCACTCGTCCACTCCGCCGCGTGCATTATTTACGAACCCACACGTGCGTACATTCCAGTCCTACAAACCCCGGCCGGTGTTGCTGTAATATAGAAATTGACAACTTGAAAAAACCTATTGGATATTCGCTTCCAGCGCTCTCTGTCTTAATAATTTGTAACTTTTAACCAATTAAAATGTTATTCTGCCTACTTTGCACATTGACATGATGTTAAATGTCTCACGGTGTTGCCGGTAGATGGCGCTATATTTAAAAATGTATAATATTTGTTTTACTTGAAATTTGTCTTGTCTTTCGAAAAATATAGCTGCTCCTACTTGATCGAAGTTAATTTAACTCCGAAAACCCTTTCATGTTCACTATGCTCCAAGCAATAAAACATCACCGCCTATATTGACAAGCTTTTTTGGCATTTCACATTCTCCAATGGACATTTTCGAAATGCTGGTAGATTAAAAAAGAGAAATTAAAATGATAAAGAACTGAAGCTTCAAAAAATTAATACGATACAATGGGAAATGATTTAAAGTACATATATATACAAGCATACGGCCCGCCTGATGTAAAGCGGGTACCGTAGCCTATTAATGCTTGCGATATATTAAGTATCACTCGCGCGATGCCTCCTCTGCGGCTTACGTACGTAGTACGCTCCCAAGGAGTAGCTGTAACTCCTTGGGAGCGTACTGGTGACCTCACTCACACACAGGAACACAACAACCCTCTAGGGAGTTATGTTCATGTTTGTAAATAGATACCAATATCAAAATACGATCGGAGAAAACTACGAGCATTAGAATACAATATATTTTTTTGTTTTTATTTTCTCAATTTTATTTTTAATATACCGCGAATTGAAAAGAAATTAGCTGTTTGATATGTTTGTTTAATTAATTTTAATTCCCTCAAGGCTGGTAGTATAACCTTGAGGGAATCAAGATATTTAAAAACGAAATGAGTTCTTATGAAACTTAATAGTACAAATTTTTGGATGACATTATGGTCAGTATATCACTGGTTAATTAAATGTACATAACAAACTAATGGTTTAAGAATCCTTGATTGAGTATTCAAATTATGAGAGTATATAAAATAAATTAGAAATAAAGACATCATTCAACACATCCCCCAATAATCAGAGCCTGTTTCTATTATCCAATTATTCTTGAACAGTATGATAAAATTAACCAGGTTTGTAATTTAATTTTGCACTGATTTATATTGCCTATAAATCAGTTCAAAATTTCGCTTTCAATTCATTCAATACATGTATACTGTACTAGGTGACCCGGCAACGCGTTTTGTGTCTCAGAAGTTCTAATACCTTGAATGAATATAACTAAACTTTTGAATACAGTCTAATTTAAATTCACTATTAATGATAAAAATGTTCTAACCGATGTAACAACCAACGGAAATGAGGGACGTTACGCTTAAATTTAAAAAAGTTTTTTTCATTTCATTTAATTCTTTATTATATAACAACTGAAGTAGATACCTTTATTTTTAATTACGATACGATTGATAGTTCGCATGAATTCAAAATATTTTGGTCCCAGAATATTAACTAACGGGACAACAAAGGGGAAAAAGCATTCACGTTGTTTTAGATGTACTGAGTAAAGTCGTCCCAAATGTTTTAAATATGCTTGCAATTGAATGAAATTTTCATTGCTTAATTTATTCAATGTAAAATAGCGTTGAACATCAGTGTAATAACGATTTTCCGAATGGACTCAACAAGTCATATTATTGACACAAAAAAAATCAGCTCTTTGGAGAATATTTTCTTCGGTGTTCTGCAAGATGCTGTATAGAACGGTGTCTTATATATGGGAAAACTAAAAATATGTCAGATAGGTTTGTTGCTGCTGTATCTACACGTCTGGTGTCGCGCTATTTCGACATTTTTATTCATATTTTGTACTTCAAATGAGACCTAATCACTGCCTTTAACCCTTCGAAACCCGGGTGGTCGTATACGACCGCGAAATGTATGGGAAAACGTATATAACGGGTTCTGACTGCTCAATAACGTATTTTAAATTGCTTACCTCAAATACATTATATCTAGGAGTTACCTATAATACAATCGAAAAATATAAGTGATATTACGCTTACGAAAAACTTTATAAGCTTTTTTTTCGTAAATCCGAAGCTATTTACAAACAATGTTACATTTATTTGAATATATAGTTGAAGTTATACAGATTGCAGCCGGTCTCATTTCTGCACAATAAGACTAAAATTTAAACGATATACCGTACAACAATGGGCATTCTCCTTTATTAAAATAATTGAGAAATAAGTTAATAAATAAAATCCGAATAATAAAATGAGAAAAATAACAATTCACAATCAATCAAAGAAACGGTACACGATACATTAAAAACATAATGGTTATATCGTAAACATGAACACATGTGATGTGGAATAGATTGTAGCGTCGAGAAATCGAAACATAATACGAGTACCGAAAGATATTGAAATGCTGTGTCGATAAATTCCTTTCGGTTCATAAAGTCTACAATATTAAAATGTCCATATTGTCAAATTGTCTAATTATTAATAATGACTGGTAAGTTGCAGGCCATCTGTAGGGAACTTATGAAACTTACTGATAATTATAAATTACTGTCCTTTATCAAACATCGAGGTCAATAAAATCTATCCTATCATTTAAGTTTGACCAAATTGCACACAGTGAATCAAATTTTATAAAAAACGGTTAAGCAGTTTCGGAGTTTATCGTGGACAAACATAGTGACGTGAATAGGAATAATATTTACATATTCATATTACAGAGAGCTCGATGGCGTCGTTGCGCGTGTCATTATCATCGAACACGCAGGTTAAGCAATGTCGACCGCAGCCTGTCTATGGATGGGTTTATCTATCTCGAGTTTCTCCGTGCTTCGGAAGGCACGTTAAGCCGTCGGTCCCGGCTGTTGTCGATAGACGACAGTCGTTAAGCTAAGTCAGTGGCCCTCGGGCAGCTTGAAAACACTGGCCTCCGCCAATCCGCATTTGAGCAGCGTGGTGGAGTATGCTCTAAACCCGTTCAGTTGAAGGGAGACCCGTATCGCTGCAGTGGGATGAGTAAGGGTTGATGTGGCTTCATATTACACGCCAAAGGCAAAGAGTAAGCAAGCTCAACATCGATACTCTCTTTCACACCAATTCTCTTCTTTTCATCTCTTTAAATACTCATTAAATACATTGAATAAATCATTAAATATTGTTGTCAACATCGAACAACAGAATGAGCCGCATACTGAAGTGCCTTATGCATTATATTAGGGGTTAAACTGAAAACTATTTTTTTTTTTCTAAGATATAACATATTTATTTGACGAGCTCGGTGGCGCAGTGGTGGAACGCGTTGTTACGCTACTTTGACACCAACGCTCGTGGGTTCGATTCCCACACAGTACAAACATTTGTGTGCATGTACATGTCTGTTTGTCTTGGTCTGGGTATTTTCTATGTATAATAAGTATGTATTTACAAAAAAAAAAAAAGTATTTACGTATGTTTATCAGTTGTCTAGTACCCATAACACAAGCTTCGCTTACTTTGGGGCTAGATGGCGCTGTGTGATTTGTCCGACAATATTATATTATTATTTCATGAACACAGGTACTCGTATTTACCCTCATTATCATTACTGCCATCTAATGGGAAGTTTATTTATACGTTTGCTATAGAACACTGGGGATCTAGTTTCGACAAACTGTGTGACAGCATTTTGAACTGCCTCCTGGGAATAATTTTTTTTATCACGTAGAAAATTGTCCAAGTGACGAAAAAAGTGGTAGACAGTTGGAGCAAGGTCTAGCGAGTACCGAGGACGACGTATGGTTTCTAACTGCAGCTCCTGTAGAGTTACAACGGTTTCTCGTGCAGTGTGAGGTTTTACGTTGCAATAATGGTGAGGATCGATTCACGAGTCGGGACTTTTTCACTGCCAGTTTCGACATCATTGTTCGAAGTTTGGCACAGTAAACATCTGCTATTATTGCTTGACCACAGCAGAGAAAGTTATAGTGAAGAACGTCATGAAAAACCACCAAACAGTTACCATTACCTTTTTATTGGTAAGCTTTGCTGTAGGTCACTGTTGCGGCGTTTGAGCTGGGGTCAGTCGTTGCATTTTTCGGTTATGTCACAATTTGATACAATATTCCTTCATTTCTGTACCGATTCAACAAGGCAACACAAGTTTCAACACGCGTTTCTTTTTGCAGATCCGTCAAATGATGAGGCACCCATTTTTCATATTCTTTTATCTTACTGATTTGATGCAAATTAGTCAATATTATAGGCAAGGCAACATTAAACCATGCCGCTAATTCCTGGGTAGTTTGACTCGGATCGGCTTCCACGTCGTGGTTTGTTCTTCAAGTCGAAGTTTCCATTACGAAAGTGTTTAACCCAAAAACGCAAGGTACATTAATTAGCAGTCTCCTCTCCAAACGCTACATCGATATTGCGAGCAGTTTCTGCCGCGTTAGTTACGCGTCGGAACTCGTACTCAAAAATTACTGGGATTTTCGAAGTCATCTTTCCCGTCTAAGCTGAATAAAAAAAGCAATTGATATTCGAAAATCAAATGATGCACATTTTTTTAAAGAGAACCCTCATAGGTGTCATGTGAAAAAAGTTTCACTTGAAAATCTCACACCACGAAGGTTTAATCTCAATTCAAAGTATCTATTACTATAAAATGGCAATTTCATACTTTAACCCCTTACTCCAAGCGGTTTCTTCAATTAGTTAATAGACCTTACATATTGGGCATACAAAGCGAGGCGGAAAAAGGTAAACCTCAAGTAAACTGAACCTTACGGGCACATGCTACGAGTCACAATGAGGCAGCAGTTTACGACACTGCAGATGGAAACCGCTGCGGCATCCAATTCGCTTCCAGCATTATTTATGCCCCGACGCGTGTTTTGTGTTTTGGCACGGTGCGGTCGCATTAGGAAACTCACCAATTTGTACTTATTGACACTTATGTACATGTACACATGCATATTGTCGGCTGCAACTAGCTCATCACTGTCTATAGAGACAAGGATGGGAACTGTAGCGAGTCCTGATGGTATAAAACCGCGATTCTGGTGGAGGTAAAAATACAAATGTCTGCCGGAACACGCATGAAAGAACCAGCAATATAATAAGATAAAATACCTTTATTTGCCATTGGGCTTTCGTGACAAGATGCATTTTTTATAATGTAATCTTATTGTACACTATTCAATTCTCTTAGTTATTATTTCTCTTTTATTAATCTCCTAACATTTCGGAAATGAATATTGGCGAGAGAACAATGCCGAAAGAAACTTGCAATGGATCTTATTCAAATTTTCAATTTGATATAACTCAATTTGTGTCAGCATATTAGTACCATGATGTCAAGTGGTAGGTCTAAAGATAAAGGCTATGCTAAATAAATTGTCAGCTACATAGGTATGGATCAATTCTATAAGAAGCCTTTTTACAGAAAGTAACTTTGATGTGCCTTTTGAAGACGTTGTCAGAATAGAACCGCACTATTTCAGGCAATTTATTACAGAATCTAATACAATTTACAAGAAAAGATCAACCACTTCTATAAAGCCATTGTAAAGGTATAAGCAGCTTATTACCTCTTCTAAGTTTTCACTGAAGTTTGGAAACAACTTTATATTTTTGGTAAAAGCACTAACAAAAACCTCTAGTAGCTTGACACATAAATGCATAATCTACTCACCAAACCTTAGTGTTTAGCGCTTAAATATCTCATCGTTCGGGCGTACAGTTCGTTGATAGAGGATATATTAACCAATGAGCCAAAAGGGCACGGTGTAGATGTGTAAACTAGCCATTTACAGTTGCGCATTCTACTTGACCCGTAGCGATGAGTTGAATTTCAAAATAAACTCGTATCGGTTCTCCGTTTGATTATTTTCTTCATGTACTGAATTATGTTTTTAGGGTCATTATTTCACATGACTTCCTTTCAGATAAATATTATATCTATCTATATATTGTCGGACAAATTACAGTTAAAAGTAAGCAAACATCGTGTTGTGTCGAGTAACTAACTACTATTACTGGATTTGCACACTTTGACGTTAATGTAAATACATTTTTTTTGTAAATACTTATGATACATAAAAGCAGATCAACACAAACAGATATGTTCATACACACGATTATTTGTTTTATGTAGAAATCGAACCTTGCTGTTAAAGTAGCTTTGCTAATCACTCCGCCACCGATCTCGTAACAAAATACATAGCAAACACGAGACAAAAACTACACAAGGCATGTTCATGCACGCAAATGTTTGTTTGTACAGGAGTACAACCCACGACGCTCAGTGTTAAGGTAGCCATTGTTACCTGCGCCACAAACTGCCTTATCGAAGTATTACCAAATAAACGAACGCTTGTACGATAGTTGAGTGTACAAGTTTTCCGGAAGCCGGATAGATAAAGACAACACAATCTTCAAAGGGTGTACAATTTCAAATAAAACGCGACAAATGTAACAAAAAATATGAGTGGGCGAAATCCTTTGCGAGGCTACACCCTCCCACCCCCTTTGATCCGAAGATTCGAAGATAACCCTGAGTATTTCCTGTATAAAACGACCTTTCACTAATCCTTTTGTAAGGAAAATTCGCAAAGCGATTGCTAATGGTACGAATAGCGAGCCAGTTGAGTGCTCGACTTACGTGTACTTCGTTGGTGCGGAACATTTGAATTGTACGTAGAAACTACCTTTTTAATCAACCAGGAAGCAAATGGTACAGGCATTGATCTTTACAGACAACCAGTATGACATACTCCTTGTGGGGTCAGTGTCGTCGCCCCTCCCCCATGTATCCTGGGAAGACAAACTCGAGAGATCCAATTCAAACAAATTCTAGGTTGTCTACCCGCCCTTTTCCAACACCAAAGAACTCTGAATGAAGCTGATGCAACTAACGGAAGTAAATGATGTAGTACGAATATCTCTTTCTGACCGGCAGTTCACTGCTCCGTGCTGTACAGTCCACTTACAAGGATTACTCAGCATGTGTGCGGAGAGACGGTGGCATGTCACCCTGGTTTGATGTCTAAACTGGTGTCAAACAGGATTGCATGCTATCTGCTAGACGATGCCGTATTACTAGCAGAAACACCATCTGAACTGCAAACACTAGTCACAATAATGAAAGACGATTATATAGAGAATGGCTTACTATTGAATGCGAAGAAGACAAAGATAATGGTATTTGAAAGTCAAGAAACCAGAACCAATGTAAGGATTACTTTTGTTGATGACAAAGTGTTGGAACAAATGAATGAGATTGTATACCCTAGATGCGCTTTCAGCAGGCATGGAAAGTACACCGCTGATGTGGAAAGACGAGTGAGTGCCGGGAATAGTGTGAATGGAGCGTTGGGAAAACTTCTTCTTTCTTTCTTCTTCTTGGCAGTAAAAACCTGAGCCAGAAGGCACAACTCGCTATACACAATGCAGTGTTGGTCCCAACTCTAACTTATGGAAACGAGAGCTGGTTATGGCAGATATGATATTAGAATAAACGCGGTCGAAATGCGAGCATTGCGCAAAATTTGTGGCGTAATTCTTGTAGAGTGTATTTGCAACGAAGATGTTACAAACAGAGTTGGTCTGAAAGAGAGCGTCGGTGTTAAAATAAGAAGAGGCATGCTCCGTTGGTTCGGACATGTAGATAGAATGTAGAATGGAAGAATGACGAAGCAGATATACAATGCAAAAGTGGAAAGATGTAGGAGCCGAGGTAAGCCATGACTTACTTACCATGACCAAATTGGTCGTGTTCTATCAGAAGGTGATGTCTGGAGCCCTAGAAACCGGCGAGCGTGCATGAGAAGAGCAATGAATGGTATTGAAGCGAGTGAGCTATGTAAGGATCGAGTCACGTGCCGCTCGGTTCTCTCTGCCTACCACGCAAGGGATCTGGCGTGAAGTTATGGATAGAGACTTTTGCACAACTGAGGGAGTGGTGTTCATATCTAACACAAAATATCAATGTTATCTTATATATAATTAAACGGGCAATTCTTGTACAAGTAGCCCAGTGGATAAGGTACCGGCCTATTGACCAACTGCCATGCAATTCTGTAAGAGCAAACATCCTTACATCCTCGGAAACATCGGCTGTTACAGCCTTGAACACAAAATTGCATTTCCTTAGTGTCGCTTTTCATGCTTGTACGACACTAGCGCCGTAAGGCTGCGTTGGAATTCTGCAAGGCAAACAGCCTCGCGTACGCTTACAACCTTATAGAATACCAAATAAAAAGCCGTGATCGCAGTAGACGACATCAAAGCTGTGACATCTGTGATCACAGCGACGCACACAGCCATTACGAGTCGCTTAGAGAATTGCATGGCTGGTCACCGCTTCGAGTCCTGGCATGCACTAATTCGTGTTTTCGGATTTAAGTACATATTAGTTTGACGAGCTCGGTGGCGCAGTGGTGAAACGCGCTGTTACGCTACTTCGACACCAACGCTCGTGGGTTCGATTCCCACACAGGACAAACATTTGTGTGCATGAACATGTCTGTTTGTCTTGGACCTGGGTATTTGCTATGTATAATAAGTATGTATTTACAAAATAAATGTATTTACGTATGTTTATCAGTTATCTAGTACCCATAACACAAGCTTCGCTTACTTTGGGGCTGGATGGCGCTGTGGAATTTGTCCGACAATATTTAGTAATTGTTCGCGACAACTATGTAAATAAATAGATAACCGTCGCGCGTAGTATAAGTGATGCACATTTTTATATAGTTAATAGTTATAGTTGTTTGTATTAGTTGTTTTATGTAAGGATTAGAATAGGTTTACACAGTTTTTACATACATACTTTGTTAGAGATAAGTTTTACGTGTTTAGTATAGGTACGAGCTGTTGCAAGCCAGGTATATAATAAAGTTATAACGTCGAATTACTGGCTGCAACAGCTCAATAGTGAATAGATGTACCTATTAACGTAGTTTTAAGTTGATAATGAAAACATTTATATGTAAAACTTCACTGACCCATAGGTTTTGACAATAACTTTAGCAAAAGTTTTTATGGTTTTATATGAAAAGGGGTCAAATGTATGCAATAATAGTACAACTTACAAACATTTTAGACACAAATAAAGCAAGCACGATCAGGTATTGCCTCTAGGTCTGGGCGATTTTGGCTATTGCTATCTCTTTCCCACACATGTACCTCTCGCTCCCACAGCGGGGGCATAAATATGGGCCACACAACGGTGATCGGTACCAGTCGTCCGCTACGCTCAGCGCTCACACTACAGTGAAATAGCCAGCCAAGTCACTCCGAAGCCAAGCCAGTCGAGACCTAGCAGCAAGTACCTACGGCTCCATACTTCTGAAGACAGCATCAGGCGTTTCATTCTACATCAACCCACAGACCTGCGACTTACAACCGGAGGTCGAAGAACGAAGCCCGCCAGCACCTACATTCTATTTTTTTACATATTCGTTTACGAAAGTGTACGGGTCGTATCGAAGGGGCCCGTACAGTAATTATCACTTGCTCGGTGGTGATGAAAAACATCGTGAGGAAACCCACACGCCCAAGGAATTGTATTTCAAAATGTATATACCTAAACAAATATATTTCGTGATTTGGATCAATTTACGGATATAAAGTCTCGTATTTTATACAAAAAAAAAAAAAAAAAACACATTCCGCGGCCAGTTTTCGTTGCGTGCACACGCATCCACGCTCGCCATATTCTCTCTCGCTCCCACATCTTCGCTCTCGCCCGCTCTGCGTACGTGAGTATTATCACGCGCGCCGCGACCGTTATAGTCGAGGCGCCGCGTCGTTCGCATTTTTTGCGAGTTTTGTTTGCAACGGTTGCTTGCAACCGTTGTTTTCACAACTTGTAATCAATTGCCCGCGTTGTATCGGTGGAAACCTACTTGTAGGTGCCATACGAAGCCGGTAGGCGTTGACCCGACACGCTGCTGGGTTCCTTCAGAACCCAGCAAAGTCGGCCGACCCGAGCCCAGTGCACTTGGCTCTTGCCAAGGGTGACGGTCCTTTTCTGTGCCTACTAAATTAGAGTAGCTGCAGTTAAACTCAACCTCCGTCGCCCCCCTGCCCCTCGGCAGGGAGGTTTGCTTCGCCAATATGGCGCAGTTTGATAGCACTACGCTACAAACTATCTTTCTCATGATTAAGCAGATCGCTTTGACTCTGCGCTCCACCCACGACGTCGACATCGACGAGTTAGTGCTAGGAACCTTCAAGGCCTACACCACCTCCTCCCCCGCCTCCCCTGTGTCCTCTCCCGCCTCCCCTGTGTCCTCCCCCGCCTCCTCTGTCCCTTCCCTCGCCTCCCTACCCGCTCCATACAGCGTCCCAGCCTCCCCCGCGTCTTCTGACGCCCCCGCCTCCCCTGCCGTGGAGGTACTTCCCTCCCCCGCCTCCCCTGCCGTGGAGGTACTTTCCTCCCCCGCCTCCCCTTCCTCTCCTGAGTCCGACAACTCAGACATGGAGCTTGATAGCTCCATCCCTCCCGCCCAAAGGACTATCAAACGTCCAGCCCCCAGTGACGACGATGAGCAAGGCTCATACACCGTCGTCACTCACACCCGCCCTAAAAAGCCCTCCGCCAAGAAAAACCGGCGTGCTCGCTCTGCCTCGCCGCAGAGAGCATCCCCCGCCGCGACCCAGCGCCCCGCCATCCCGGCTCTAATGAGCATCGACGTCCCAGCGCCCTCTGCGCTTGCCACCCCCGCTGCCCGCGGCACCTCCTCCTCCTCCTCCGCCACCGCCAAGCCAGCGACTCGCTGTGCACCGGAGGTGCCTAGAATCAAACCCCCGCCGCCTATATTCCTCAGGGATAAGGCTAGGTGGGGTGAGGTTTCAAAAATGTGCGCTGATAAAAAAGTGCACTTTACAAAGGCTACCAATACCGGCGTAGCCATCAAAATTGAGGTCCCCTCTATCTCCGAATACAGGGGCCTCACAGCCATTCTGGCGCAAATTAATGCGCCATACCATACATACGCCCTCACAGAGGAGCGTAAAGTCCGCGCGGTGCTCAGAGGAGTGCCGCACGAAATCCCGGCCGAGGAAATCCGGGCTGACTTAGTCGGCCAGGGTTTCCCAGTAGAGGCTGTACATAAAATGTACAGCCGCTCAGGCCGTACCTACCCACTGGCGTTGGTGGTATTAACCAACAACAGTGAGGCTAGGACCATATTCAGAGAGACCCGCACGGTGTGCGGGATCTCAAATATTACAGTCGAGCCGCCCCGCAAGACTGGCATGCCGGCCCAGTGCCACCGCTGCCAGTTATACGGACACGCGGCTCGTAACTGCACGGCGGCACCAAGGTAGGAATTTGTACGTAGTAGGGACATTGACCTGCTGCTCCTTCAGGAAACGTGGCTAAAACCCACTGACCGGAAGGGGCTGTCGATTCCCCAGTACACTTTAGTTCGGAATGACAGGCCGCGCGACCATAGAGGCGGCGGTACCGCTATCTACTATAGGCGAGCACTTCATTGCTCAACTATAGATACTCCTCCTTTGAGTAGTATGGAGGCCACAGTATGTAAGGTGGCTATGACAGGACATCAGTCCATACTCATAGCGTCCATCTACATACCGAGCGGGACAATCCCACTAAGAAGCGACTTTGAAGCGCTCTTAGCACTAGGCAAATCTGTCATTCTCTTTGGAGACTTTAACTCCAAACATACAGACTGGACCTGTCAGTCTTCTAACTCCAGTGGCAGGAAGCTGGAGATTACCCAAGCCCTAGATCTGGACGTCCTGTGTCCTTTCTCGCCCACACACTACCCTGATCGGGTGGACGCGACTCCTGACGTACTAGACTTTGCGCTAGTCAAAGGAGTGTCGCTTCAGCTCAGATCAATCGAGCCTCTCGATGATCTGGGCTCTGACCACCGTCCAGTCTCACTGGTAATGGGGCCGTTGGATCCCCACCCCTCCTCCACCAACAAGACCTTCACCAACTGGAAAGGTTTTAAGGCCACCCTAGAGGCAGCCTTTGATGCCCCAAATTCACCGTACGCTCTCACGTCCGACTACTTCGATAGTCCGGACAAGATTGACAGTGCGGTGGATTCTCTAACCAAACTGGTTCAATCAGCTGTTCAGGACAACTCGCGGGTAGTGAAGGTGGATAACCGCCGAAAACTACCGCAGGCTGTCAGGGACCTGATTAAAGCCAAAAATGCAGCGCTCCGCAGAGCCAAGCTGTATCCCACCCCGTCTAACAGGACGCTCGCGAACCGCCTTCAGCGGCAAGTGAGGTCCTCTCTCTCCGACCTGAGGGAAGAGCGATGGGGCGACCTCATGGAGAATATAGCTCCCTCTCATGTTGCGTACTACAAAGTAGCGAGAGCACTGCGTAGTGACGTAATAACTCACACCCCACCACTCCACCGTCCCGATGGCACTATCGCCTTCGAGGACGAAGAGAAAGCCGAATGTTTCGCTGACAGCATTGCTTCACAATGTTCTGTCAGCACGCAGCCATGCAACGCTGCACACGTCAAATCAGTGGAGGAGGAGGTCTTACATAAGAGCTCACTCCCTCTCACTGCAGACCCCATCACAGTGTCCAATGATGAAATTAGTTCTTTCATCAAAGGACTAAACCCCCACAAAGCCCCAGGCGCTGATGGAATTTCAAATAAGGCGCTGAAGAACTTCCCAGCCCAAGTGCTGACGCACTTAGCCCTTATATTCAACGCCTGCTTCGACCTGTGCCACTTTCCAACCGCCTGGAAAGATGCTACGGTCATTGGTATACCTAAACCGGGTAAACCACTCAACAACCCCACTAGTCACCGCCCCATCAGTCTACTTAAGGCGATGGGGAAACTTCTTGAGAGAGTAATGCTCGCTCGACTGAGAGAGCATCTCTTCTCAAATGGTCTCATAATAGACAACCAGTTCGGCTTTCGCTCCAAACACTCTTGCCCACAGCAAGTCCACCGCATAGTCGAGTATATCTCGAGCGGTTTTTATCCAAAGCGTCAAAAGACAGTAGCTGTCTTCTTTGACGTGGCCAAGGCTTTCGATAAAGTCTGGCATGGAGGACTTATATACAAGCTTTACAAGCTTCATATCCCAGACCGACTTGTCCGCTTAGTGGCCTCCTACCTCAAACATCGCTCCTTTCGTTTTAGACACGAAGGAGTGCTCTCAACCCCACGCCCACTCAAGGCTGGGGTCCCACAGGGCTCTGTTTTGGCACCCCTGTTGTATATATCGTACACAAACGATATTCCCACCCCTCCCAAAGGCGTTGAGCTCTCGCTCTTCGCCGACGACACAGCCCTCTACTCAAAGAGTGTGCAAGTGTCATCTGCGTTAGCCAAGCTTCAAACCTCAGTTACTGAGTTAGGAAGTTGGTTCAGAAAATGGCGCATAGAAGTGAACCCGGAGAAAAGCTCCGCAGTTCACTTCTGTGCGAGACGCAAACTCCCACACAATACTCCCCGCCTGCGTATGCTGGGGGCGTCAGTCCCCTGGAAACGCACGGCGAAGTATCTCGGAGTCACTCTAGACTCCAGACTCTCTTTTGTCCCCCACATTCGAAAGGTAGTTAGTACCGCCAGATTTTATCTGAACCGACTCAGCCCTATGCTGGGAAGGCACAGTAAAATGTCCCTCAGAAATAAGCGAACCCTGTACAAGGTTTGTATAAGGCCGGTGATGTCGTACGCGTCTCCGGTGTTCGCTCATGCCAGTCCTGCAACCATTAATAGACTGCAGGCCGTCCAAAACATCTTTTGTCGTCGAGCCACCAATGCTCAGTGGGCTCAGCGTAATGCTGAACTCCACCGTGACCTCCAACTCCCATCTATCCAACAACACTTTCAACTCCTGTCAAAGCGTTTCTTCGAAACCGCTGAGACCCATCCCAACCCGCTCATCCAGCAGGCTGCGTCCTACAGCCCGCCACAGCCTCCTTTATCCCGATACCAAAACCGCAGGCCACGTAGTGTCCTCTTAGATCAACCAAATAAAATTTCGAGAGCTTTGGACCGCTATGCAGCGGCCGAAGCCTCCTTAGGGCAACACTCCTCCACCATGTGAGCACCCTTCTGGTCGCTCGGTTTAGGCGCTTATAGGGTCCAGGGTCGGCGTCCTCAGGAGGAAGTCGACCCTTCTCTAAGCGTATGCTCTTATTAGAGTGACGCTTGCGTCACCCCGTTCCCCTGGGGTGATCGCTTCAGATGAAGCCTTTGTAGCCTTCCCGGCTAGAGGCAGTCCCAGAGGGTGTTTTAGTCGGTGGAAATCCGACATAATCAGTTCGTTCGCACGAAATGGTATCTTTGAAAGATTTCATCTCCTCCCTCCCGTTTTCCGGAGGGTGCCCCTCACGGAGGAATGACCAATGCACACCCGGGTGTGGGTTGGTCCTTCCTTTGTGGGTCTTCAACTTTCTTGGGCGAAAATCAAAAAAAAAAAAAAAACAAAAAAAAAAGAGCGGCGGAGCCTGGCCACCCAGATTATTCCTGCATTACAAACACCAGTGTAGCTTAAGGTAACAGCTGCGTGTCAGTCGGACGTATGCATGTATATCACTATGTTCCAATAATACAGTAAGCCTTTCCCTCGGCAGTAGCTACGCAAACAGACAGCAAAGTGAATTTACAGAGGATATTATTACGAATTCCCGGAGAAGGAGCCGCGACTCGGTAGTTACAGTACAAATAAAATTTTATGCCGCGCGCCTCTGAACACACGGCGGAATTCAATCTTGTTTCTATGAACACGTATAATATTTTATGACTTAAGTTAACGTCTTTTATTCTCTGCAATATAACTAGTTCATGTCAGTGACTTAACTCGCCATCCGCAGTCTTCAATCACGGAATTCTGACTTATATCACACGATATAGCTTTCATAGCGAAAGAGCAGGGGGACTTGAGCGCTATGTTTAATTCAATACTGTCCAACCAGGTAGTTCTCAAAATGAACATGGACAAGACTAAGGTCATGTCGAATGTCCATGTTACACTTAAACCGGTCGCAGTTGGAAGCACTAAACTGGAAGTTGTTGACGAATATGTCTACCTAGGACAAGTTATTCAGTAATGTAAGTTCAATTTCGACCGAGATGTCAGCAGACGCATCCAACTCGGCTGGTCAGCATTCGGGAAACTTCGACACATCTTCTCGTCCAAAATATCTCAATGCCTGAAGAAGCAAACTCAATATCACTCAGCGTGCTATGGAAAGAGCATGCTCGGGGTTTCTTTACTTGATAGAATGAGAAATAAGCAAATCCGCAGAAGAACTAAGGGAACCTACATAGCTACAATTTCACCGTACGTGGTAGAAAATGCCTCAAAAAGTGTACTGTAGTTAATCGCCACTCATCAAGACGTACAAAATGCCTCTAGGAAATGTTACCACCTCAAATTAATCTACCTCGCGTCAAATAAAACCTTTGTACAAAAGTCGTCAGCGTGGGTACCTCTGTCTCACCTATTTCTACCGTCAAGCAGCTATATTTATATAACTGTGTTCCGGTTTGAAGGGTGAGATATGAAGAGAGAAATTACTGGGTACTGTGACGAAACATCCTTAGGTCACAAGATTGGCGGCGCGCGAGAAACATTCCCGTGGTGTTGCGAGCGTCAATAGGTTGCGGTAACCGCTTACCATCTAATGCGGGCCGCATGCTTGTTTGCCAATCTAGTGATATAAAAAAAAGAAGATAGACTCTGGAAAAATGTGACAGCATAGAAGAATGCTTAGACTAATCCACACTAATCCATTCATGAACCAAATCCGTCCTAGCATTATTGCACTACAACAATTTGGCATCAAACGGCGTTCTATTCTGGTCCAAAGGATTCTTGCGAAGTTGATTGGCTTACATCGACTGCTCTATTCTTAATA
The DNA here is from genome assembly GCA_947507595.1 of Pyralis farinalis. NCBI lineage: Eukaryota > Metazoa > Arthropoda > Insecta > Lepidoptera > Pyralidae > Pyralis > Pyralis farinalis. The sequence goes on from OX382264.1 coordinate 2,566,542, forward strand.
ACGAATTTACAATTGACTTTGCTCCAAAAGTCTATAAGGAGTCGCGTTAATTTCTAAATCCTCCTTTTTATGATCGTACAAACTCAGCAATTACCTCCTCCATAAGATAAAATCACTTTATTAGTTACGAATGAACCAATGAACATTAAGACTATTTAGGCGCATATTTCGGCTAATAACAAGAGGCTTTAGTCACAATAAATTGGAAACAGCATCTAAAGAATGACTAACCACCGATTATCGAGAGATTTGTAACCAACATCAAAAATAAAAAGATCTTACACTAGTATCTATAACGTTCTTTAAACTTAATTACCTATTTCAGGCATTTCAAGTTAAAGACTGTGTGTAATATGCAACAATAAGTAATAATTATTTCACGATTAATGATGCAGAGCGACATTATGATTATAATATTGTTATATTAGATATGATTTCGGTTATCTCAAATATGACTCAATGTATTTGAATAATTCAACTTCCGTTTTGTTGCGTGGTGAAAAGGTCTTAATTAATTCAAAAAGTCCTTAAAACTTTCTGAAACAGTGTCATATCTTTGTTAATGAAATAATTTTGATTTTTCTCTTAGCGGCGTATTCGTTTTTCGTCAAACGGAAATCTGGACTCTTGTCAGAAAATTACACCACTACGGTATCAGGAACAAGGCTCTCGAACTTCTGTCTTCTTATCTGGGCAATAGGATACAGAAGGTCGATGTTAATGGTAAAAGATCTTCGGGGTCGCCTGTAGTTATGGGAGTCCCACAGGGGTCAATTCTAAAGGATAAACATGAGATTGTATTGTTTGCGGATGATACCTCTTTGACATTCAAAATTAATAGACAGTTAGGTAATTATGACGAAGTTAACGATGCTCTCTCTAAAGTTATGCATTGGTTTAATGTTAATAATCTGCCTTTAAATGATAAAAAGACTAAAGTAATTAAGTTCTCAACACCTAATGTAAGACAGGTGGTTACCAATGTACTTTTAATGGAACTAATTTAGCCCCTGTGGAGACAACTGTGTTCTTGGGTATAACAATTGACTCCAAACTACAATGGGGCCCACAAATTGAAAAATTATCAGGAAAACTAAGTTCTGCAGCCTATGCAGTGAAAACTATTAGACGGCTCACTGATGTTGATACGGCTAGAATAGTTTATTTCAGCTACTTTCATAGTATTATGTCATACGGAATTCTTCTTTGGGGTAACTCCGCGGACATTAACACCATCTTTTTATTGCAAAAGAGAGCCATAAGAGCTATCTACAAACTTGGTCCCCGGGAGAGCCTTAGAGAAAAATTCTAAGAAATAAATATTCTAACAGTCGCATCGCAATATATCTATGAAAATCTTTTGTATGTCCATAAAAACATAGACTCATTTTGTAAAAAGAGTGATACTCATAGCATAAATACTAGATATAAGCATAATCTTGTGTTACATGCAAGCCGTCTCCACAAAATAAGTAATTCTTTTATGGGGCAATGTATACGGTTCTATAACAAACTTCCCAGCAATATAAGAGAATTGTCAATAAACAAATTTAAAACTACTATTAAAGCCAAATTGTGTAGCAGGGCATATTATAAAGTATCTGACTATATTAATGATAAAAATGCCTGGAATTGAGTCGATCCAATTATAATGTAATTAACTTATAATGTAAGTAAGTGTGTAATAAATTATGTAAATTTGTTTGGATACCAAAAGAGGGATGCCTGACTTTTTTGGCAGTATTTTTATCAGTGCTCACCTAGACATGAACTGCACGGTAGGGAAAAAAAATGTGACGATTCTAAACAAATGTAGCCATTTTTACGGAATAAAAAGATTTTGACTTTTGACTTTGACTTTGACTTTGGAGAATATTTGATGAAATGAAAAATAAAAGAACTTAATTTTTTTTTTTACTAAGTGTTTCACTTTTATATAAAAATTTAGATCTTAATAAAATATAACCAACGATGTAAATGGTCATCGACTTTATAGTGTGTGTACTCAAATGTATAGTATATATCTATGTACTCTAGAAGCAACTATGTAATCTACAACATTATTATATTTTGCTCAGTAATAAATCAGAATATAGCAGATATGTATGTTTTTCTGTCCGCTCCTGGTTGACCACCTTATATTATACACCTTATACCTTGCCAGAGTACGACGCGAGTGTTTACAAATTCCAATATCAGAGCGTATGAATAAAGTGTGTTCTCTGCACCAATTTTTATAATTATCACGGCTTATTACAACGTTGAATTATACTTTACTTTCGGAAGTTTACAGTGTGATGTTATAGTGAATGCGGTGTCAAGTAAATAGCCAAACATTAACCATAATGACAATTATATTTTATGAACTAATAAAAAAAATAAGACCCCGCAGGGCAGATCAGGGCTTTCGTCTCCGGTTAAGTTCAGTTAAGATGGCCCGCAGGACTCTCAGCTCTGGCTTGCCTTCATTGGCCGTCCAAAGAGAAGTCAATAGAGCATATTACTCTATTAGAAAAGCTATCTATTAGAAAGAATATCGAAGAAAATTATATATTTTCTTCGATATTCTTTTAGGGAATATAAAACTATTAATATTCTCTAAAAGAATATCGAATTGAGTTATCAATTTTTCTACTTCTAATATCTTTTCTTTCCTAATTTTAATGGTCTATCTACTGGGACCAAATTTTATTAAGTAAGCACTCCAGCTATTTAGCTAGGTACCTATATATCTATTAGCGTGTATTCTTAGATATAATATTAATATTATATATAAACTATAGAGGCCAAGAAAATAGATGAAGTCGAAATAGAATTACCAGAAAAGTTGTGTAGTAAAATTAATGCACGTGGAATGTGAGACGTGGATTGAATGATAAGATGAACGAACTGATAGACGTAATGAATGAGAGACGTTTGGATGCTTTGTGTGTGACAGAGACTAAGCGCAAGGGGAGCGACACCGATGATCTGCCCGGTGGTATGATGGCCCTATGGTCTGGGGTAGACTGGAACGACCATGCCAGTGCTGGTGTAGGTGTCGTATACTCCTCTCGCTTGGCCACTGGTGTAAGAGATTACTGTTTGGTAGTTCTCTGGGTTCGTATTAAACTGGGCATCACGCGAGTATTTCTGGTGGTAGCATACGCTCCCGTAAGCTCAGCGTGTGCTCAAGAACTAGAGGAGTTTTGGGAGTCTGTGAGGGATGTTCTGGACTTTGCTGAAGGGAATAAAAGAGTGATTAAGTGTGGAGATTTGAATGTATGGTTTGGGACCAAGCGATACAGCTATGAAGCTGTTCTTGGTCCGTATGGAGATAAAAGAGTGCACGAAGCGGGTAAGTCAATACTAGGTTTATGTATGAAAGGAAAACTCCCAGTGTCGAATACTTTATTTCATCATAAGGATATTCACACGTATACTTACATGGAGACGGAATGGCCAAAACATAGTGATTGATTTGATTTTAATAGATAGACGTCTCCGACGAAAGAATTACTGGAAGGATGTAGGAGCCGAGGAAGGCCAAGAGTTACCTACCATGACCAAATTGGTCGTGTTTTCTCAGAAGGTGATGCCAAGAGCCCTAGAAACCGGCGAGCGTGCATGAGAAGAGCAATGAATCTTAAAGAAGCGAGTGAAATATGTTGGGATCGAGTCACGTGGCGCTCGGTTCTCTCTGCCTACGCCGCAAGGGACTTAGCGTAAAGTTATAGATAGATAGACCTTGCAACCCAGATACAAATCAGTTCATTTTATAGATGTAGGCATAGATCAGAAATGTATTATTAGCCCTAGCGAATTGTTTGAAGGGGTTTTTCTTGCCAGTATATAGTTCAACCAAAGAACGGTAGAGTTCCTGTTAAGATTTTGAATACTCGAGACGAAACGGTTAAACTTACATTTCATTATACATTGGAAAACCTGTCTTCAATACAACCATGTCGTCTTAAAGGGTGATCAACACCTCTATGCTCGAGGGTGATACCCGGGCTGATAAACTTCGAAATTTAATTTCTGGAATGGATCTCCACTATCTACAACAAATCACTTGACCATTTGCAGACCTTCTCTCTTGGATCTTATATTCATCTGTGATATAGACAATGTTATTTCACACGTACAACTATTTGCGCCTTTTTCCTATCACGACTTAACGTTTCTATCTTATAAGGTGCGTCCTATTAAACATAATGGTCATGCGTGTAATATTGACTGATGATGACTTGAATTGATGAAAAGGTCGAGATTTTTACGTCTAATTTATCAAACCTCTATGATGCTCATATACCGGTACGACCGGCTGAAGTGAAACCTGGCTAACACTTGAAATTAAATGTGCAATACGTAAACGAGATAAAGCTTAGGGCCGGTTCAAGGAGGCGCCTTCGGAAGAGAACCTTTTGACATATAAAAAAATACGCAACATCTGCAATAGGATGTGTAGGGATACAAAACGTAAATATATTCACACGTCGATGAAAAAGATGCCTCCTACACGTATTTAAAATTTCTTCGGTGGGTGTAGGAAAACAGCCTGAAATACAATGTTACAATAGTTACATCTGTCATATAATTTAAGATAATATCAACATGCACACACGTTGTATTGACAAAATCTTGCAATTTATCATCACATTAACGTAGCGTGTCGAGACCCGCGTGGCTTGATCAAGCCATGCGCGTTACGGCAAACAGTATATAACGGGCCTCGACGGGTTTTGATATAAAAATTAACAGTCGTAATTTAACCGAAAACAAACCTACATAACAGTGACATTATTTTAAGAATTTTCTTTTCATCATACCGTTATTATAATTACTTTAATGATGTAAGCTACAGCCATTATCTGGCACATTTTTAAAAGGAATTTTCACAGATATAAACACGACTTACCACAGAATGCATTCCAAAGTCACGGTGCTGTAATCCATTAATACAGTTTCGCTTTCCTTTTCTACCTAGCAATTATTGTACAAAATGTGACCAGATATCAGTCATAGTTAAAAATATATATCATATCGATTCTGAGGTATTCGAGTAAATTTCAATTTTATAACTGGTGATCATGGAATGGGACTTAAATGGACTCACTGCGCATTCATATATTTACCATATTGGTGTTCCAGTTTATCGCACAATCAGGATTCTGTTGCGCGCGATCGTAAACGTTTATGGGTGTTTGTATCTCCATTCGGCCTTTATAATGGTTTGTGTATTCCGCAGTTAATGGCCATCGATCCACATTTATTTATTGTGGGATTGCTGTATTGTTGTATTATTGATTTTGCCATTTACTTATTTTATGTTACCATGGAAATTTTGTGTAAGTCAAATTTATTATTATGTACCACTCATATAATGATGTTCTTGAAACTTGGTGTACAGAACTAGTGGAGATCAAAATTTCTAAAGGATCTTTATATCTATAACTTCACGCCAAATCCACAGGGGTAGACAGAGAGGACCGAGCGCCACATGACTCGATCCTTACAATTCTCTCTCGCTTCTTTAACATTGATTGCTCTTCTTATGCACGCTCGCCGGTTTCTAAGGCTCCTGACATCACCGTCTGATAAAACACGGTCAATTTGGACATGGTAGGTAAGTCTTGGCCTTCTTAGGCTCCTTCATCTTTCTACTTTCACGTTGTTTATCTGTATCGTAATTCTTTCTCAAGGATAACTCCATACATTTTGATTTTTGGTAAGTAGCTGACATCTTTAAGAGTCAAAGTCAACTTCATCTACACGTGGTACGCCCTGCTAATTTACTGAAGAGGCTCTAGCGAAAGGGAGATATGGCGCATTAAACCGATGATGATGGTCCGAAAAGAAGGCCAACTCTATTTACCTACATCATATATTCAGTCAACTGCAGTTAGATGAAAAAGAAAGGTAATGTTTTTACAACTTAGTAAATAAATAAATAATCTTGAACATTCTTATTAATCTTAAGCCTGGAGGATTATTGTATTCCTGCGTTTGAGTGGGGTGTGCAGCAAGCCACGGTCACGGCTGTAAGTGGGCTCCTAAGGAGTTGACGTGTTAGCAGCGGAGGTGGCATCACGCGAGTGATACTTAAGTATTGCAAGCTTTCATAGGCTATGATAGTCGCTTTCCATCAGGTGTGCCGTATGCTTTTATCCACTATCAATGCTGTTATTATGGAAAATTATATCATAAATAATATAGCATAGGGCAACAAATCGTATTATCACGTGGCAATCGGTTCTCTTTGGCTTATTCGAGGCAGATAGAAAATCTGTAGTACACATTTCGTTTGTTTGATAATCAAAATACAGATTGGCAAACAAATGAATAAAGCATATCGTGTTTGTATAGCCGGGTTTTTATCAAGAGGAATGGAGGCTGGGGAAATGAAGGAACAGGCGGGGTAACGGGTTCGTATAAATATTTGATTCCGCGGAGGCCCCGAGAGCGGGCATGATCCGATCTTCATGAAAATGTATTCACGAACACCTTCCATCACCGTATGCTTTATGTAGGAAATAACTCTGTTTAAATGATGCTTTCCTGGTATTTAAACATTTTATTATACCTGGGTGACTTTATTGTGTTTTACTGTTATGGGGAACAGCTGCTGATATACCAATGGCGCAGTGATTAATATCGCTACTTTACATGCAATTTGATGTAACATACTTTGTGTGCTACCGCCACCAATTAGTTCATGTCAACAGCGCTGGCCTATACCCGCCCACTACCGTTAGTAGATGCAACGCTAGCATGAACTAATTGGTGGCGGAAGCACACAAAGCTGGTTAAATTCCCACACAGGACAAACGTTTGTGTGCATAAACATGTCTGTTTGTCTTAGTCTGGTTTTTAAGTGAGGTAAGATAAGCACCTAAACAGTTACTCTGTTAGCAGTGGCATGACTCGAGTAATACTCAACGCAAGCGTTTATAGACTACGATAACCGCTTTACATCAGATGGGCCGAATGCTTGTATGCTTCCTTACGGTGCATGTAAAAACAAAGCTTCATACTACTGTTACATGACGCTGCAGACACAAGCCGCCCGTTCTCACTGACCCGTATGGTCTGTCTACGATGCTTGACAAGCGTAATGGCAGCTGTAATACTGTATACAACCCATACAACTAAACATACAAGCATACAACAACCAAATGTAAACTGATCACCGTTGCCTATGAACAGTTACAACACTTTCTGTTTGCCATGTAATGTCACCCCTGCTGTACATCAGTAACTTAACTATTGTAGATAGAGAGGGTAGATTTATTGCAATGTCAATTGAAACCGAGAGTGGGTAAAGCGCCAGCCGACTGTTCCGGGTTTGATTACCCTGGCGTGGGCTGTTCAACACAATTCATGATTATTGACCTTTTTGTAATTAACCTATTAATAATTATTAATTGCAAGGTGGTGATGGAAAACATCGTGAGGGAACCCGCACGTCCAAGATATTATATTTCAAAAAGTCATATGACTTAACCAAAGAAAGGTCCGGTATTCCCTCTGGGTTTTTATTTATTTATATTTAAGGAAAACCAACAGCTTACAAAAAATAAAGTACAAGACACAATAGACAACAGTAAGCCAATAAAAGGTTTCCACAGATAGAAATAGCGTACAAAACAAACACAGGAGCACTTAAATATACTAAACACTGACCATGCACAGGTTTTCACAGCATGCACACAAGGCGCAGTCGCAATAACTATTACGAATACATATTATTTGTTCCGTGTTAATCAAAATTTATATAAATCTATCAAATTTTAAAAAACCGTCCGCTTAATTGTCGCCTCATCGATGTAACGCTACAGTTAAAGAGGTCTAGGTTATATTGGTAGACAAGCTGTTCCAAATTAAAATTGTGACATACTACGGTAGTGCTTAGATAGGAAAAATAGGAAGGAAAAGGCTGTAGCAGCTATAACTTCTGTAACCTCACGCCAAATCCCTTGTGGGGTAGGCAGAGCGAACCGACCGCCGCGTGACTCGATCCTCACACACCTCACTCGCTTCTTTAACATTCATTGCTCTTCTCATGCACACTCGCCGATTTCTAAGTCTCCTGACATCACCTTCTGATAAAACACTGCTAATGCTAGAGCAAGGCTTAACTTAAGAGAGAGATGTGAAACGACATAATTTAATGTCCAAAATAGGATAACTGTTTTGGATATTAAATTATAACAAAAAATTATTTTATACTTTACTTAGTCTGGCCATAAATGCTGTTACAATTAAAAATAAACACAATATTACATTTGAATATGGAATGTGTCATTTTTATATGATTGTTTGTTCATTGGGTTTTCTCATTTTGGCGCCAATACATTGTACAATATTTTGCGATATTAAAATGGAGTGGGGTGATAATGAGAACCGAATCGCTGTGATTGCATTACATAAAGTAGGTATGGAGCCAAATGCAATTTTTAAAGCTCTCCATACGCTTGGTATTAGTAAAATGTTTGTGTACCGGGCTATTAATAGGTACAATGAGACCTCCTCTGTTTGTGACAGAAAAAGATCTGGCCGTCCACGTAGTGTTCGTACGAAAAAAGTGGTCAAAGCAGTAAGGGAAAGAATTCGAAGAAATCCTGTCCGAAAGCAAAAGATTTTATCTCGGGAGATGAAGATAGCACCTAGAACCATGTCACGTATTTTAAAAGATGACTTAGGACTTGCAGCCTATAAGAGACGTACTGGTCATTTCTTAACTGATAATTTAAAAAAGAATAGGGTGGTAAAATCGAAACAAGTAGTTGTTTCGATTTTACCACCCTATTCTTTTTTACGGTACGCAAAGGGAGGTCACAGAAAAATTTTATTTACGGATAAGAACATTTTTACAATTGAGCAACATTTTAACAAACAAAATGACCGTATTTATACTCAAAGCTCTAAAGAAGCTTCCCAATTAGTCGACAGAGTGCAACGTGTGCACTATCCGACTTCAGTGATGGTTTGGTGGGGTATTAGCTATGAAGGAGTGACTGAGCCATACTTTTGTGAAAAAGGTATCAAAACATCGGCACAAGTGTATCAAGATACCATTCTTGAGAAGTTAGTGAAGCTCCTTAACAACACCATGTTCAATAACCAAGAATGGTCCTTCCAGCAAGACTCGGCGCCGGGTCATAAAGCTCGGTCTACGCAGTCTTGGTTGGAAACGAACGTTTCGGACTTCATCAGAGCTGAAGACTGGCCATCGTCTAGTCCCGATCTTAATCCGCTGGATTATGATTTATGGTCAGTTTTAGAGAGTACGGCTTGCTCTAAACGCCATGATAATTTGGAGTCCCTAAAACAATCCGTACGATTAGCAGTGGAGAATTTTCCCATGGAAAGAGTGCGTGCTTCTATTGATAACTGGCCTCAACGTTTAAAGGACTGTATGGCAGTCAATGAAGACCACTTCGAATAAGCTTTTTATATTTTAAATTGTTTTATTTTTTATATTTTAAATTGTTTATATTTATGTATTAAACAAACACACTGTAAAAGTAATAAATGTTATTTGCAATAGAAGTTCTTTTTTTTCTTTGTTTTAGTATTTATGGCAAGACTAGGTATACTGGCTGACCCGGCAAACGTTGTTCTATCATATAAGTTTCTTTTTCTAATTTTTCTTTTGATTTTTTTTATTATTATATATACTTTGCGACCTATTCTAATACCTACCAAATATACATACAAAACTTCATAAAAATCGGTCTAGTCGTTTCGGAGGAGTGCGATCACAAACACTCTGACACAAGATTTTTATGTATTAGATGTGGAATTTAAAGACTATTTACAACTTTCACAGCTTTACGCAATCATCATCATCATTTTTTTATATAACTTCGGGAGGCATACAAGCATACGGCCTTCTTGATGTAAAGCGGTTACCTTAGCCTATGAACGCTTGCAGTACATTAAGTATCACTCGATGCTACCTCCACTGCTAACACAGCATCTCCTTAGGAGCCCACTGGTGACCTCACTCACATGCGGGAACACAACCACCTTCCAGGGAGTTGTTCTTTGGCTGCGACTTTCTGTGAGGTATTTCACCGTACGGGCTGCTTTGATGTACCGTACCTCTCTTAAAACACCCACACAAATGTTTGTCCTGTGTGGAAATCGAACCCACAAGCGCTGGTGTCAAAGCCGCGTCATGCACCACTGCACCACCGAGCTCGTCACCCAGTGGAGTTGCAGACCATAATTGACACAAGTAAGTAAATATTCTAATATACACTATTCGTAGCGCTGAAAATACTTACAAACCAAATAGATATGTTTAAAAACTTACCATTCTCCAAGCGTACCATTACATAACATCAAAACGGCACACAGTTGCCGGCGGCGACGGCAAATACGGCAATAAGCGGCTTTGGTGGCAATTTATGTGGCCGACACGTGTGGGCGATGGCTGGCCAACAGCTAGCGTCTAGCGTTCGCGGCCAGTTCCACTTACATTGAACTAATGCCAACATGTAATAATTTAAACCCTCAGCTGAAACATCGACGGATACAAACCATTTGCAAAATTGCAGGACACACTACACCCGTAGTGGACACCCGCCCGCTACACCAAATACCCTCTGTATAAAGGGATTATTATGGAATTGATGAATATGTAAACTGAAAAAGATGTCTGGAAATAATTCAGCACAGATGACCTGTCCTTAATCTTTAATTTTACTATTTGATATCATTATTGTACCAATATGCTTATGTGAATTTTTTGTAATATCTAATTGACAATTTTAATAGAGACCTATATTGGCAAGTTTCTTTCGGCATTTCTCCTTCGCCAATGGTCATTTCCGAAATGCACAAGCACAAATGATTGTACTGTTATCCCCAAAACTATTGAAGTTTTTGGGTATCAAGATTTATAGCCCAAGAGGTTTATTATCTTTCAATACTCTATTTAAGTATATCAGTATGTAGTCAATATGTTATGTGAATGGAAAGATAGAAGAAAAATGACGTTAATCGTTAATTCTGGTATTAAAATATTAGCTATTTAACACGTGCACAGTACAGTACACACATTCTATGACCATGCAATTTATTATGTATATTTTGTTTAGTTTTTAGTGTATGTGAGATGTATTTAATTAAATAAATATTATGGATTCGTGGCTCTAGAGATTACATTTGTAACACTTACTCGCGGACGAGTCTCAAAAGCTTTCGATAGTATAAAATTTGATGTGGTGAAGGTGAAAACCTCTGTAAACTCGTATAAAACATAATTACTTGAATATTTTCGCATTTTTTCAACACCTCGGGGAACGTGTAGAAGTACCATCTTTAGATAGGACAGACGAACCAACAGAGCAGACTTAGTATTAGGCCCTTAATCCACGGAACCCTAAAAACCGTTACAATTTCAATTTCGATAACGCTAACACTACACTAAATAATTGAATATACAATGATATAAATCAGCTTGTTTTCACCACATAAATTATACTGGAAACGTATTTTAACGATTTGTATTTTTGATATCATCTGACATTTATTGTCGGAATGATTGATACTGCTGGATACTGGCCGATATTCGGTCAGTTTTAACGAGAATCTACTGAACTTAATCGCTACCTAAGTCGACAAAACGGTGGTTTTTAACACACTTTATCACTTTAAAAGTATCAAAACCCGCTTCAATAAGAAGAGGTCTCGACGTATTAACACATAGCTATACGAGCTATGGAGATCCAATGACACGAGTTCGGAAATAAAAGCACCGCTATTGGGAGGTTAAGTAGAATACGCAACTGTTATTGGCTAGTACACCGCTAAACATCTCATTATTGGTTAATCTGGCGCCAAAACATTAGGTTTTCCACTGTTAACATTAACGCGCAATTAAAAAGTTTATTAGTTTGTGATGTTCTTGAACGTGAGTGATGTTTGTAGAAGGGCGTTGCCGCGACACATCGGGTTGACAATCAGCAGGACCGATATTTGATGAGCTCGGTGGCGCAGCGGTGGAACGCGCTGTTACGATACTTTGACACCAACGCTCGTGAGTTCGATTCCCACACAAATGTTGAATTGTCAAATCAAATATGAACATGTCTGTTTGTCTTGATCTGGGTGTTTTAAGAGAGGTAGAGCGCATCAAAGCAGCCCGTCTGGAGAAGTGCCTCCACCTCACAGCAAACCGCAAATAACAAACTCCCTGGAGTTGTGTTCCTGCGAATAAGGGAGGTTACCAGTAAACTCCCAAAGAATTGCTGTATTAGCAGCAGAGGTGCCATCGCGCGAGTGACACTTAATGTACTACCAGCGTTCATAGGCTACGGTAATCACTTCACATCAGGTGAACTTGCATGCCTCCCGACGTTGCGTAAAAACAATATTACAATAATGACATAAACAACCGTGAAAATTATTATTTCGTTGAACAGTGAAATGGGTGTGAAAGAATTGTTGAAGCAGTCGCAGATTCATGGCCTGAACAAGACTCATGGGAAGTTAAGGTAAGGTGGTCGCTAGCTCCATGTAGAACCTTCTCAATATCATCAAAAATGCATCAATAATTATCTTCGTAAAATGGCTTTTGATTGCAAAAAGCCAAAAATTTATGGAAATGATTCAGCATATAACCATGTGCATTGAATGGGACTACTTGACATAATTTGTTAGTGCAGCAACATGGTGGTGTAAATGTATGGTAATTCTTGATGATGATTTTAATAGAAACCTATATTGGCAAGTTTCTTTCAGCATTTCTTCTTCGTAAATAATCATTTCCGAAATGCTGGTAGATTACAGAAAGAAAAATGTAACTAAGAGTATTTGTTAAGATACAATAAGACTGCATCTAAAAAAATGTGAGACACGTCTAAGTGCCCATAAAGGTCCAGTGGCAATAAGGAATACGTTTATTTTTATCTTGTTTGTTTTTTTTTAATATTCCTATCTATATATCTATAATTTCACGCTAAATCCCTTGCCTCTGCTTACAAACCTCACTCGCTTCTTTAACATTAATTGCTCTTCTCATGCACGCTCGCCGATTTCTAAGGCTCCTGACATCACTTTCTGATAAAACACGATCAATTTGAGCATGGTAGGTAACGACGAGCTCGGCGGCTCAGTCGTGTATGTCGCGACTTTGACACCAACGCTTGTGGGTTCGATTCCCACACAAGGCAAACATTTGTGTGCATGAACATGGCTATTTGTCTTGGTCTGGATGTTTTAAGAGAAGTAGGGCGCATCAAAGCAGCCCGTCTGGGGGAGTACCGCACAGAAAACCGCAGCCAAATAACTACTCCCTAGAGGGTTGTTGAGTTCCTGCGTGTGAATGAGGTCACCAGTAAGCTCCCAAGGAGTTGCTGTGTAAGCAGCAGAGGAGGCATCGCGCGAGTGATACTTAATATATCGCAAGCGTTAATAGGCTACGGTACCCATTTTACATCAGGTGGGCCGTAACCTTGTATTGCTCCCAGCATAGTATAAAAAAAAGATATTCCTCATGTGGCAAATGACCATAATACGCTTGTGATGATGAGGGTCTTGTAGCCTAGAGACACTCGCAGTGGAATGATTATCATTCATCGTCGCATGCTGTTGCCACCCTAACTACTAGTGCAGCTTCGCATTAAGCCGTGTCGGTCCCGGTGGTTGTCGACAGATGACAGTCGTTAAGCTAAGTCTGTGGCCCTCGGGCAGCTCGATAACACTGGCCTCCACCAATCCGCATTTGAGCAGCGTGGCGGAGTATGCTCTAAATCCCTTCGGTTGAAGGGAGACCCGTATTCCTGCAGTGGGGTGAATAAGGATTGATGTGGTAATACGGCTGCCGTAGCCTATGAATGCAAGCCAATCAAATTGCTGCCATCTTGCTGACACAGCAATTCCATTAAAAAAAGTGAGATCGATTTTTTATAAATGACCAGCATAAAATAATGGATACAAGAGCTTAGGCCCCATTCTTGAAACGAATCACTACCTGGTGATAAGCCGGTGTGTTGGCATTAAGCCTTTTCATGAAGTGGAGTCGCTGGGATTGTCTTGGTATGGGTATTGAGTTCCGTCATGCGGCCCACCTGAGGCCGACACCTCCAGGGAATTATTTATACCAGGTTATTTTATTGGTATAAAAGGATTTTTAACAGATTTAGGGTGCACTGATGCAGCCCAACTGTTGAAATACCTCCATCTTACCACAGGTAAATAATAACTCCCTGGAGGGTGATGTGTTCCTGCGAGTGAGTGTCACTATTCCTCAGGTGGACTACACGACGGTATAAAGTAATAATATTACGATAACGTCGCTAATGTTTTATTTTTATACTACGTCCGAGGCATACAAGCATATGTCTCTTCTGTAATAACTCAGTACCAATAAATCCCTCCAGATCTCCTTTTAATAGTCCAATAATTTCCAACACATTTGCAATAGTCCCAATACCTGCCGTGACCTGGTACATGGGTATATTGTCACATTGATATCCCCTGGAGCAGGTCACGGCGGATGTACAACATTACATTAAGCTTCCCAAATGGGCCTCTACGTGTTGGATCCAAATCCCCGCGCACGCCTATCAAATGACCGGGATGAACCCGTGATATAAGAACGTAGTTGGCAGAGCTGCGATAGCCAGCGGAGCCACATTACCCTCAAAATTGTCGTTAGGGGTAGACTGATGTCATCCAGCTAGCGTTTAGACGGTAATAGTGAGAAACTTCAAAGTCGACACACTAATAGCTAACATATTGTAGTTTTGTATCCTTTAATTTGAAATTTAAATGTTCGTTGGTGAGGAAGAACGGTCCAAAATCGTTCCATATATTTAAAAAAAAATAAAAATTTAAAAATAAAATATTTAAATATTTTTAAATTTAAAAAATATCATCTCTGCCTACACAGCTTGCTGTTATTTACTAGTAATAAATATATATATATAGATTACTATGTATATTTATATATACACAGCAAAAGCGTTTCTTCATAGCGTAGGTATATAGGTATGCACGCCAGAGGCCACAACCTAGACCTAGCGTGGGCTGGTATCAGATACATTTTCATACAAGGCGCAGCTACGTCAACGTGCGTAGCGTGGCCGTGCGCTGCGTGGAATGCGATCTTGATGCAGTGATACATACATTTCAGATGGGTCTGGCTGTTACTCCTAATGATACTCTTGGGGTTTGCCGTGAACATAGTGAAGGAGACAGTCGTCCGGTACCTGGAGCGGTCTACCTACATGGTCAGGCTGGAGAAGACCCGCATGGTGATGGACTTCCCGCTGGTGCAGGTGTGCCCGGAGGTTATCTTCCCCGACGATAAGATGGATGATTTTCTCTCCAAAATGTGAGTGTTCTCTAGAATATAGCTTGACTTGTTGGAATATGACACGAGCAACCAACGACGACATGGATAGCTATATGGTGTCGTTGAGTGTGTCATTCTAACCAAATACGCAGGTTAATCAACATCGACCGCAGCCTGTCTATGGATGGGTTTCTGTATTTCAGGTTTCGGAGGTCATGTTAAGCCGTCGGTCCCGGCTGTTGTCGATAGATGAATAGATAGATTATATACTTAGTCCGGCCATAAATACTGTTACAATTAAAAATAAACAAAATATTACATTTGAATTTGGAATCTGTCATTTTTATATGATTGTTCAATGAGTTTTATCAATTTGGCAACGAACGTTTCGGACTTCATCAGAGCTGAAGACTGGCCGTCGTCTAGTCCCGATCTTAATCCGCTGGATTATGATTTATGGTCACTTTTAGAGAGTACGGCTTCCTCTAAACGCCATGATAATTTGGAGTCCCTAAAACAATCCATACGATTGGCAGTGAAGAATTTTCTCATGGAAATAGTGCGTGCTTCTACTGATAACTGGCCTCAACGTACTGGACTGTATGGCAGCCAATGGAGACCACTTCGAATAAGTTTTTTATATTTTAAATTGTTTTATATTTATGTATTAAACTAACACACTGTAAAAGTAATAAATGTTATTTGCAATAGAATTTTTTTTTCTTTGTTTCAGTATTTATAGCAAGACTAGGTATATACGATCAGTATACGAGCCACTGTACTGAGCTTATATGTATAAAAAAAGTTAGCTTAACGACCGTCAGACTAGATCAGACTTAACGACCGTGAATATCGAAGTCACCTGGAGGAGAAGGTCAAGCTGGCGTCCAAAAAGCTTGGTGTGCTCAACAGAGCAGAGCAGTACTTCCGCGCGGGGCAAAGACTTATATAAGTCTCAATTCAGACCGCATTTGGAGTACTGCAGTCACCGTTGAGCGGGAGCACTGGATACCAGCTTGGAGCATGGGATTCGATTCAGAGTCGAGCTGTGAGAATTGTCGACAATCCTAAGCCTACACACGGTATTGAACCCTTAAGTTTAAGGAGAGATTTTGCCTCCCTTTGTATGTTCTACCGATTGCACAACGGGCTGTGTTCTGAAGAATTGTTCGAAATGATGCCGACAACTACTTTTTATAACCGCACCGCTCGCCGACGGCGGAGAGTTACCCCTCACACGCTGGAACCTCAATGGTCGCGTACTCATCCTTTTAGAGAAGTTTTCTTCCGAGAACTCTCAAGCAGTGGAATCAGCACCCAACCGAGGTTTTTCCAAGGGACTACAGCATGGAATTCTTCAAGAAATACGTAAAGAGGTTTTTAGAGGATCGGCAACGAATGAGTGACACCCTGGTGTAGCAAATGTTCATAGGCTACGACCGTTTGCCATCAGTGGTGTAAAAAAAACATAAATCTTTGTAATTATAATTATTCAAGTATCTACATATTTTTTTTGCAGACGTTTCCCTCCAGAGCTGAACAGGACTTACGTAAGGAGTATCTTGCGGCAGATGTCCACATTCTACTTTTCCGACCTTAAATACAACAATGATGACTTGAAGCAGATTGAACATCTCTTGCACTACAATGGAATGGACGTCTACACAGCTTCCATTGAGATGACTCGATCTTGTAAAGAAACATTGCTAAAGTAAGAGTTACATTAAGATTTCAAAGCCCGTCTGGGGAAGTACCTTTACCTCACAGAAACCGCAGCCAATTAACAACTCCCTAGAGGGTTGTTGTGTTCCTGTGTGTGAGTGAGGTCACCAGTAAGCTGCTAAGAAGTTGTTGTTTAAAACAGCAGAGGAGGCATCGCGCGAGTGATACTTAATATGTTACACGTGTTAATAGGCTACGGTAACTGGTTTACTGGTGGGCCATAATTCCTAATATACGTCAACGATGTGCCTAGAATGGTAACTCACTCATGTGTCATGTTTGCTGATGACGCCGCAATATTCTTATCTGATGATAACCAGAACAAATTAGCATTTGAAAACGACATACATTTTGCATTGAATTCACTCATTAACTGGCTAAAAATGATAAATTTAAACGTTAACTTAACGAAGACAAAAATTGTTCAATTTAGAAACTATAAAACCATACCAAGAAAACTAGATATTACCGAATCGGGGACTAAAATCGAAGAAGTTGATCAAATAAAATTCTTGGGCGTAACAATTGATTAGCAGCTCAACTGGAAGGCACATATTAATAACACAAATAGCAGAATATCCAGCCATTGTTATGCATTATCTGTTCTATCTGAGGTAACCTCTGAAACTATTACTCGAAATGCTCATTTCGGATATGTCTACCCTCTGTTGATGTACGGGATTATTTACTGGGGTAATTCCACTGACATCCAATCAACATTTGTTCTACAAAAAAGATGTGTACGTATTATTTACAAAATTCATAGTACAGAGTCTCTCAGGCAGGTTTTCAGGGACAAGGAGCTCCTCACTTTGACAGGCATCTACATTCTTAATCTATGTCTATTTGTTAAAAACAACATGCAATACTTCAAGTTGAAGTTGAAGTTGACGTGATAATTTAAGATTTAAATACAAATACAACCTGTGTATGCCAAACAGAATTAGTAATATGTTATACTATACAAGTACTTATGTCACAGCTATACGTGTCTACAATAACTTGCCTACAGAATTAAAAATGATAGATGGAAATACATTTAAAAGACATTTAAAAATTTGGTTAACAAGTAATGTATTATATAATTTGAACGAATTTTTAATGATTAATGATAATGTATTTTTTGTTTTTTCTCTTTTATTTTAATGGGATTTTAATTATAAATCGTTTATTATTTCACATTGTTGTATGTCAGGAATCACAAGGAGGTAGCCTAATATATGTATAAAGCTATGACAACAAACCTCTATGTTATTTCGTGATAATAAATTGACTTCAAAAGTAATGTAAAGTCTATAAATATTATTGTACGTCCCCCGTCCGAGACGGGCAAACTGTAAACAGAAACTGTATTCGCATTACCATCTGCTCCTGTACTACGAGTACTACACAGTTACACGATAAATTTATTCTGATTCATATGCCTGAATTCCTCCTGACGTTGTATAAAAAAAATGTTTTATTTTTATTTGAGGGAAGCAACCTTAAAGGAAACCTATAGACAACCGATGAGGCAGATATTACCCAGTAACTCAATTAACAGCTACGGGTCGGGGGCGGGCTTATTGGTTAGTTGACGGATCAATATTTCGCCTATTATTGACTTATTTTATTTTTATTTTATTTTACTCGGGATAAAAACAATTGTACAATCAGGGTTTTTTTACATAATATGAAATTAATAGTTTTGATAATTGTACAACCAACCACATTACCCACAAATTACTAGGTAATTTCAAATGCATTGCGCATATATATATATATAGAAAAAGAAAAGAAAAAATAGTACACATTATAGCATCAATCCAAGGTAATATCTGATAGCCTCTCAATGACATGTTTTTTTAAATACTGATAATGACAAAGCGAATATATCTATTTCAGTAAAATACTTATTATAAGAAGACATAATACGACGCAAGGGAGCACGTTCACCTGCGTTCGTTCGGCAGAATTTAGGAGCAAAAAGACGCCGAATTATGTTCTCACGCACATATATATTAGTAGGTGTGCGAAGATAAATTTGATTAATTACCTGGCTGCAGTCAAGGTTGCAAATCTTATACAAAAGTGCCTGGTCCATAAGCAACCTTCTTTGAGAAAGAGATAATAAAGAAAATGATTATGAAGTGGTTGATAAGATGATTTCGAATGATGGCATCGGTAGTTGACCGCTCGCAACAACTTTTTCTGTACCGGTTCTAGTTGAACGCTGTACTTCGAATAATATGGGTTCCAGATAACTGTGGCATATTCGACTTGCGATCTAACCAATGATCTAAAAAGGTGTAGGTAAGTAGCAGGCAGCATTGAGGCTATTATTGACTTATTGGTCAGCAGGCTCGAATCGTTGAAATAGTTAGGCGCTAAACCACAACGTTTTTGTGAACGCGGGGTGTCTTCATGCGGGTTTATTGATTCGTGGTAACAAACGTCATGATTATCTGATGATAAGTGATCACCGTCGCCTACAGACTTCACAGGGTCACCGATCAGCCTTTAATTAATATTGACATCAAACAAAGCTTTGACAGAAGAAAGGTAGGGCACAGCGGTAATAAGTAACTTATAGTATTGTCTTAGGTTTTCGCGCTTGTTATATATTGAATTAAACAATTTTTAACGGAAGTATCGCGTGTTTTAGTTATTTTGTTGAACCTAACGTTTCGAATGCTTTGCAGCGTCCGTAGTCGCAGGAAGACTAAGGTGGCATTTGTGCCACGTTGCGTTGTTGCCACGGAGGAATGCATTTCATAAATAACGCGATATTTTTAGTTTTTCATATTGTGAACAGACCGATCTCAAAGAAAAATCAAATGGAGTAAAAACAAATGTATCACTAATAATTCGAAACACAAATACACAAGCCAATATTGAAATAAATTTTAATTACGAATTTCTAGCTTAGCTAGCTAGCTTAAGATCAAAGTGACAAAACGCATAATCCATATGTAAGGATATAATACCAACCATCTGTTTCTTATTTCCCAGATGCCGATGGAAGGGTTTAATAGTCGATTGCCAGAAACTATTTAATATGGAGCTAACCAGTTTTGGATTCTGTTGCATTTTCAATGGACGTTCATTGCGCAGGTGAGAAATCAACTAGTACGGAATAATCAGACAACATAAAGAAACGGAAGAAGGCAACCAGCAGTGTACTGCATCTTTACAAAACATACAAAATACCAATTCCTTTCTTCGTATTATTTTCGGGGCTACCATCGTCATTGTTGTTTACGCTGATGGATGTATACAGCTGTATTCTACAATGGTCGCGGGTTTATTTGATCTCCCTGCAACTTTGACTACTTCGTCAGTTTCTTTAAATGGGGCACCGTCCTACGGTATATTTTCGTTTATTCCGTGATCGCTATTTCAGAAAACTTCTACCAATAAACCAATCAACTATCATCGATTTTGTGAGTTATATCCACTGCTCCTTTAACTTGTACGTAAAATACATTTTGATCTAACCTGCATTTGTGTATCCGACACCAATTAGTTCGTAGCGCCGGCAGCCATCCACCCGCTACCGTTAGTAAATGGAGCATGCCATCGCTGCCATGGTTGCTTCGGTCGTCTCTCCATCTACCGCGCCTGAGGATGCCTCTTTAGGCGCGGTAGACGTTAGTCGTTAGCTAACGAAAAGCTAAGCTGTGGCAGAAGCAGGTTAGATCAAATTCCAAAATAAATTTGACTTTCGCAAAATGACCTATATATAAATATAAATTCAATACTTCAAACTGCGATAGTAACTATAGTTTGATTACAGACGTACTCGTTCACGAGTATATCAGGACACTCCAAAACTTGAATGAGGTTTACAGTAACAGACGAGCTCGGTGGCGCAGTGGTGAAATGTGCTGTTACGCTACTTTGACACCAACGCTCGTAGGTTCGTTTCCCACACATGAAAAACATTTGAGTGCATGAACATGTCTGTTGATCTTGGTCAGGGTGTTTTTAAGAGAGGTAGGGCGCATTAAAGCAGCCCGTCTGGAGAAGTACCACCCACCGCACAGAAACCCGAAGCCAAAAACCAACTTCCTAAAGGTTTGTTGTGTTCCTGCGTGTGAGTGAGGTCTTCAGTAAGCTCCTAAGAAGTTGCTGTGTTAGCAGCAGAGGTAGCATCGCGCGAGTAATACATAATGTATTGGAAGTAGATTGGGCCGGAGCCTTACAAACTGGGTTGCTGGGAGATCCGTCCCGGTTGGAGATAAATGATAAAGAGTGGACTGTATAAATAATTATTGTATAAAATGTACAAAGTATATCAAACGGCGCGGGTGTCGCAAAGCGTCGGTGTGGGCGAATGAGTTCGTGCGGGCGGTGGCCGCCGCGGGCGCCGCGACGTTCCGCGCCCCGCGCACCCTCCGTGGCGCGCTCAGCAGCGGAGCGGGACTATGGTGTGGTGTTGCCACCAGGAAGCTACGGCTAAGGCTACGGTGACCGCTTTCCCACCACTGTGTTTTATATGCTTTCGTTACCAATTATACGTACGAAATAGCACCCAGCTACTTACGAGCCTTAGTACATGTAGTCTCTGCCAGTGCTCTGCACAGCTATCCTGCTGTAGTACCAATAAGCGCTGAAATATTAAGAGGTGGTTTATTTTATTTGTAGAGAAATATTAGAGTATGGCGTTCATAAAGTGGTACCCATATTAAAATACTACACCAGATCAATTGGCTTCACGTCGGGTCTCATCTTCGCTGTCAACCAAAGTTCTGCACAGGCTGACATTGATTTGTCATATAAGTGGGTAAGTTCATTCATACAGTTATGGAGTCATCGATTCATCACCATTATTCCAGCCCGCATTCATCCGCTGCTGAACCTCGCCTCTAGAGAGTCATACGTCTCGTTTCTTTGCCACCTGCATCCATCGACAGCCTACTAACCTATACATATATATAAGTCATTTATTTGTATCTCCATGACACACAACAGTAAATATTGAATAGTAAATAATGAGTATAGTAGTATGAACTAATGAGGGGTCAAAAATCCCCGAGTCCACCGTTTCATCCAATTCTGATGGATTTTTCAAAAAATACTGATTGAACACAGGTTAATTAGTTGACATTTTCAGGCATATTCGGCAGTATTATTCAATTATTTCTCAATTTTTATTTATTGGGGGGGGGGGGGGGGGGAGAATAAGTGTTGGACAAAAATTAATTAGGGGTCATTGTCTACATATTTTTTATTTATTATTTCAGCCTGATCGGTTGTTATTCAAAAAATTTTAATAAACGACCTATTTTTATACCATATTGACTGCACTACTATCAACACGATCACATTATTCAGCTGCTAGTTTGCCGGACATTTCAACGGCATGCAGCAAGGATGTAGATGAAATGAAGGAAGAAATTATGATATTAAAAATTAACTTACAAAGGCCAAGACTTACCTATCATGATCAAATTGGTCGTGTTCTATCAGAAGGTGATGTCAGGAGCCCTAGAAACCGGCGAGCGTGCATGAAAAGAGCAATGAATGTGAAAGAAGCGAGTGAGGTATGTAAGGATCGAGTCGCGTGGCGCTCGGCTCTCTCTGCCTACCCCGTAAGGGATTTGGCGTGAAGTTATAGATAGAACTTACAAAGTGCACACAAAGAAGTAGAAAATTTGACGTTAGAAATTGATGAACTTCAAAAATAACATCAATCTTGAATGGAGAGCATACAAACTAAAGTTTTTGATATTGACATGGTGCTCGCTTCCAGATCTAACGAAAGTCTCTGAAATACATATGACGTCAATAATTATTTTCTGAAGGGAGAACTCGTCTAAACGCAGTTCAAGTTTACTACTTTTGTTTATTATTCCGGCAATATTTTGATGCAGAAGCGTTACAGAATCACTGTCAATGTTTGTGTCACTAACGCAAAAAGTGGGTAGTATTAGGTGTCGGCCGATTATTGTTTGGAAAGTCATTGTTTTTTTGCCATTACATGAAAGTAGTATGGTATAGTTCCTTTTTAGGGTTCCGTACCCAGAGGGTAAAACGGAACCCTATTACTGAGGCTCCGCTGTCCGTCCGTCCGTCCGTCCGTCTGTCACCAGGCTGTATCTCATGAACCGTGATAGTTAGACAGTTGAAATTTTCACAGATCATGTATTTCTGTTGCCGCTATAACAACAAATACTAAAAAATAGAATAAAATAAATATTTAAGGGGGCTCCCATACAACAAACGTGATTTCTATGATAGATTTCTAGATAACGACAGCAGGTAGACGCTTGAAATATTCACAGAATATTTAGTTAAATATTCACTTTAAGAACAAATAATTAAATTTAAATAAAACAAATATTTAAGGGGGGCTCCCATACAACAAACGTGATTTTTTGCCGTTTTTATAGATAATGGTACGGAACCCTACGTGTGCGAGTCCGACTCGCACTTGGCCGATTTTTTAGGTAATGGACAGATAGCATTTTTGTTTTTGAATAACGTATTAATTTCTTTGTTTGCATTCACAGTACTGAAATAAAATGGAATAGTACCTTTCTTATGCGTTTTTTGTCTTTTATTCATTTGAGAAAACTGTTTTTTGGGTCTTCCACACCAATCTCTGCATTTCAGACACGCACGCACCCTGAAATAAGCCATCCTCATTTGTATGTATATTCTTGTTTGCAACCTCTTTTATGTAAATTGTTTTGTGTGCGTGAATATTCTAGAAGCAAAATAAATCACTTTTTTTATACTACAGCATACGGCCCACCTGATGTAAAGCGGGTACCATAGCCTATTAATACTTGCGATATATTAAGTATCACTCTCGCGATGCCTCTTCTGCTGCTTACACAGCAACTGCTTGGGAGCTTACTGGTGACCTCACTCACACAACAACCCTCTAGGGAGTTGTTATTTGGCTACGATTTTCTATGAGGTGACGTGAGAGACAAACAGCCATGTTCATGCACACAAATTTTTGCCTTGTGTGGGAATCCTCCCCACGAGCGTTGGTGTCAAAGTTGCGTCATTCACGACTGAACCACCGAGCTCGTCAAAATCGTGTCTATCATATCTATCGTGTAACATGGTAAATTATTTCAGGTGGCCATAGATGGAGGTCAGAACTATGTGGAGGGAAACATTAACGGCACCCCGTTGTCGCCAGGGACAGAAGTATGGATGGGGCATAAAAACAAGGGTTTTAATTTGGCAGACGATGCTAGAAGTCTAGACACGAAATTGCGAAGGTGCCATCTCACTACGGACAAACTTAACTATTTTCCAGTGTATCGTAAGTATACCCTTTTCTTATAGCAATAAGGTGCCACGCGTGATACTTGTGGCACGAGAGGGGTCGCTCGGACGTTGCCGACCTTGAACCCTTCGAAACCCGGGTGGTCGTATACGACCGCCAAATGTATGGGAATACGTATATAATGCGTTCTGACTACTCAATCGTAGAGACTTTTTTATACCACTAAGATGGCAATCAAGTGTACATTCTGAGTCTGTGTCTGATGGTAGGCAGTTACCGTAATCTATGGACATTTGCAACACCAGGCGTGTCACTAATGCGTTGCCTGTAAAAACCTCTTCACGCCTTGAAGAACCCTATGCTGTAGACCCTTGTGAAATACCTCGGCTGGGAGTTCGTTCCATAACTTGGGAGTTCTCGAAAGAAAATTTCGCTGTACGCATTGCGGGGCGAACTCCCCGCCGTCGGCGAGCGGTGTGGTTGTAAAAAGAAGCTGTCGGCATCACATCGAATAATTCTTCAGAACACAAACTGCAAATCGATAGAACACACAAAGGGAGGCAAAATCTCCCCTTAAACTTAAGGGTTAAGATAAGAAAGGGCATGCTCCGTTGGTTCGGACATGTAGAAAGAATGCGGGACGAAAGAATGACGAAACAGATATACAATGCAAAAGTGGAAGGATGTAGGAGCCGAGGAAGGCCGAGACTAACCTACCATGACCAAATTGGTCGTGTTTTATCAGAAGGTGATATCAGAAGCCCCAGGAACCGGCGAGCGTGCATGAAAAGAGCTATGAATGTCACAGAGGCGAGTGAAGTATGCAAGGACGGCGTCTTATGGCGCTCGGTTCTCTCTGCCTACCCCGCAAGGGACTTGGCGTGAAGATATACATACATACATACATACAAACTTAAGGGTTCAATACCGTGTGTAAGTTTAGGATCGCCGACAATTCTCACATATCTTCACTAAATTGAATCGCAAGGTCCTAGCTGGTATCCAGGTGCGCCCGCCCAAAAGTGACTACAGTACTCCATGTGCGGTCTGACTTGAGACTTGTATAATATTAGTCTTTGTTCCGCACTGAATTACTGCTTTGCTCCGTTGAGCACATAGAGTTTCTTGGATTTTAATTGTTTACCTGTTATAACAATCATTGTTTATAATAATAGAATAGTTGTATGTAGAGCGCATCAATCGAGATGAGGGACGTTAGTTCGATTCCCACACAGGACAAACATTTGTGTGCATAAACATGTCTGTTTGTCTTGATCTAGGTGTTTTTAAGATTGGTAGGGAGCATCAAGGTAGCGTGTCTGGGGAAGTTTCTCCGTCTCACAGAAAACCGCAGCCAAATAACGACTCTCTGGAGGGTTTTTGTGTTCCTGCTTGTGAGTGAGGTCACCCATCTCCTAAGGAGTTGCTGTATTAGCAGGAGAGGTGGTATCGCGCGAGTGATATTTAATTACAAGCCTTTATAGGCTACGGTTGCCGTTTTACATCAGGTGGACCGTATGCTCGTACGCCTCCTGACATTGTATAGAAATAAATCAAAGCAACTTGATTGGCGAATTGTGTCTACCTCGCAAAAAGTCACAATATAATAACTGGGGGGAAGATGCTCTCAGCGTCTTGTCTCTACTCTGTTCCGTTTCGTTACACTCTAATTCGCTCTTTATTTCATTCTTCATTCCATTGTATTGACCAATGAACATGAAATACGAACTAGTCACAGCGAGAGCTTCCTTTGTTTTATATAAATACATATAGGTACTTACACAATTAGATATAGTTAAGTATATGTTTGTAACATCCAAAATAACAGCATTTTTAATGTATAAACAAAATAAATACATTTGAATGTATGTATGTAATGATGTCAGGAGCCTTAGGAACCGGCGAGCGTGCATGAAAAGAGCTATGAATGTTAAAGAAGCGAGTGAAGTATGTAAGGACCGCGTCTTATGGCGCTCGGTTCTCTCTGCCTACCTCGCAGGGGACCTGACGTGAAGATACATTTGAATGTATACACTGTACTTATACCAGAAGAACAATTTAAAGATTTTGTCTTTTGTTGTTTGTTCCGGTTAATCGCCGAAACGGCTGAACCACTTTCGACGGAACTTGGCAGATAGCTAATATTGTAAGGAGTAGCTTAGGCTACTTTTATTTTAATAAACTTGGTGGCTCAATTGTAAATGACGCGGCTTTGACACCAACGCTCGTGGGTTCGATTCCCACACAAGACAAACATTTGCGTGCATGAACATGTCTGTTTGTCTTGGTCTGGATGTTTTAAGAGAGGTAGGGCGCATAGGGGAGGTACATAGGGGAAGTACCTCCACCTGACAGAAAACCGTAGCCAAATAACAACTCCCTTGGGGGTTGTCGTGTTCCTGCGAGTGAGTGAGGTCACCAGTAAGCTCCCAAGGAGTTGCTGTGTAAGCAGCAGAGGAGGCATCGCGCGAGTGATACTTAATATATCGCAAGCGTTATTAGGCTACGGTACCCGCTTTACATCAGGTGGGCCGTATGCTTGCATGCTTCCCGACGTAGTATAAAAAAATCAATGAAATTCTTATCAAATTGCAATTTCGAGTGGAGGAAGTCGCGGGGCGGGGGTGAGGGGGGACGGGGTATTAGTCGATAATAATGATAAATATTTGTTTATGTGATATACATGTTACAGGCAGAAAGTACTGCCAGCTTGAATGCAAGATTGGCTACTACCTACGCACCTGCAGCTGTGTACTGCTCACGTTCCCCGTGCCGCCCGACGTACCGCGGTGTGGAGCCAGACAAATGGATTGCGTCAAACGAGCTTTGCGTATGTATGATTCAAGCATATATAACAAAATACTTCGCTAATCTGCATTTAAGAAGTGTACAGGACTGTACTTCATCGGAGGGAGACTTTGTTTTGAGGAGCTCGGTGGCTCAGTCGTGACACCAACGCTCGTGGGTTCGATTCCCACACAAGACAAACTTTTGTGTGCATGAACACGTCTGTTTGTCTTGTTTGTTTTAAGTGAGTTAGGGCGCATCAAAGCAGCCCGTCTGGGGAAGTACCTCCATCTCACAGAAAACCGCAGCCAAATAACAACTCCCTAGAGAGTTGTTGTGTTCCTGCGTGTGAGTGAGGTCACCAGTAAACTCCAAAGAAGTTCCTGTGTAAGCAGCAGTGGAGGCATCGGGCGAGTGATACTTAATGGTTAGGTTAACTTAGGTCGTATGCTTGTATGTCTCCCGACGTTGTATATATATATATATATTTGTTCAAAAGTCGTCTGCATGGGTACCTCTGTCTCACCTATCTCTACTACCAAGCAGCTATATTGTATATAGTTGTGTTCCTGTTTGAAGGGTGAGATATGGCAGAGAAATTACTGGGTATTGTGACGAAACATCCTTAGATCACAAGATTGGCAGCGCGCGAGTAACATCCCCGTAGTGTTGCGAGCGTGAATAGGCTGCGGTGACCGGTTGCCATCTGATGCGGGCCGCATGCTTGATTGCCAATGTAGTTGTATAAAAAAATAAAAAATATATTCTAAACCCCTTCGGTTAAAGCTGTAGAAAAAAATATATTCTTCCTCGTGGGTATCACGTCTTACATATTTAAATATAATATTATTGTATTTTATTCAATTGCCTTTACTATCGTTTTCTTTTTTTTTACCTTAATGTCAATATAGGACTTTCTCCGACATTTCGGGTGTCTATCCAGTGAGTGGCAAGCCACCGCCTACCGATAATAGCAGCGTTTTACCTACCATTAAAACGCTTATTAAGTTCTTACCTGATTCAAATCCCAATAATTTATATGAGAGGGCAACTCCGCTTCCTTCTCTTTCTAACTCATTCGTCTATGCCATATTGCTGTCTCACTCGCACATCTCCCCACTCTCCCCACCACCGGCAGTGTCGAACTTTGGCTTAGTTTGTTCGACTTTCAGCATTGTATCTCTTGATCCAGCAGGCAGCACTTATATTATTGGGATTTGAATCAGGTAAGAACTTAATAAGCGTTTTAATGGTAGGTAAAACGCTGCTATTAAGTCATGTACCGTGATTCAAATCCCAATAATTTATATGAGATGTGTTTGTTATCGCCGCTGGTGGTGACGGATGCCAATGTGATCGGATGGAACTCTTTGTGTAGAGCTAGTGAAGCTGAAGATGTGCGAATTATGTACAAGGATATATAATAAATTCAACGAGTTATGTCATGACAACGAAAATGTATTTTCCATATGTAATTAATTATTAAGACCAACAATATATATTATGTAATCATTCTGTGATATTTTGATTTCTGGTGATTAAGGGCGTTGGTAAGATCTCTCGCCGGTAAAATTTCCTGAAGGTATCACTGGAACGCCAATTTCCCCTAGCCAGAATGTCATCGATGGGAAAGTTTTCCGTCCAGTTTTTAGATGCTACTGCCGCTCTGACGCTACCTGGTGTGGCATTAATGCCGGCTTCTTTCAATAGTGATCGTACCCATCCTCCGATGACTGTACGAGTCGCAGCTTGCGGTGGTTCCTTTATACGCAGGAACAAATTGTTGCATATAGCTTTAGATCTGCGTTCTTCAGATAACTTTACAAGTCTCTTAACCCAGTATATTGGATCTAAGGATTTGTTCGTTTTATTGCGACTTAATTTCCATCCTGATTGTCTGTGGTTTGGTTTATCAGTTTTTGAACCAAAAACTGGCCATAACACTACAGAATCTTCCGAAACATTGACGAAATGATCTGGGTCGCATTGTAGAAGAGTTAAGTCATGGACTCTTCTCCCTGAACATAATAACAATAGAATTGCTGTATGTCTGGAGGTGTCATAAAGGTTACTATCTAGTTTTTTGTTAGCTAGGTAATTTGTAACTTGACTGATATCCCATATTGGAGGTTTTGATTCTTTAGGTTTTTTCAGTGCAATAGATTTGAGCACCTGTCTTACCAAAATATGAGAACTTAAACAGTTGGATGACTCTAAATTACAAAAGGTGGATATTACAGATTTATGCACCAGGATGGTATTATATGATAAACCCTCTATATTATGCAGATCAGCCAAATATCTTGCCACATCACCTCCAGACGGATCAGTTATTTTAACCCCATTTGTTTTGGCCCAGCGAGCCCATGCAGGTCTGTATGTATTAAGTGTGGAAGGTCGCCAGGATGACTTGAGTAGGTCTTTTTGTTCCTTCGTCCAAGTGCTCAAGGTCTCAGCCCACCCCCACATTTCCATATTTCTATCGTCATCTCGTTGACGTTCGGAGGTGGCCGATTGGTTGTGACATCTAGGAGAACTCTGTTGAGATTTTGCACCGTGTATTGGGCTGTTATGGCACGGTTTCGTAGATCTGCCCTCCAGAACACTCGGTTCCATTGAGGAACTACTACTAGGTATATTCCTGTCGCCTGATTCATATGCGCCAGCACTCTTGGAATTAATAATGGTGGAGGGAAGACCCACGCCAACTGATAATTCCACGGCTTCGCTAGTGCATTGTGAATTGCCGCGGCCTTGTCTTTCCTGTCTAAAGTTCCGTATGTTGAAACCACGTGAGCATTTTTTGATGCGAACAGGTCTATTTCGGGCGTGCCCCATTTGAGGAAGACCTTCTCTGTTGCTTCGGGAAGGAGATGCCATTCCGATGGTGCCCGTTGTCTCGACAGGCCGTCGGCTTCGGTATTGTAAATGCACGGTATGTGGTGGACAGTAAGGGAAATATTGTGTGTATCTACGATCTCGAATACTTTGTAGGCTAATTCCATTAGAGCCGAAGACCTCGTTCCCCCTTCGTTGCGTAAATATGCCACAACCGTTCTGTTGTCGCTCTGTATTAAAATTGAGCTTTGTTTCAGGGCATGACAGTGATCTTGTAAACATTTTAAGATGGCTAACATTTCTTTTTGGTTGCAGTGAACATGTTGTTCCGCTGCGCTCCAAGTACCTGAGAGGTATAAATCGTTTAGAGTAGCACCCCAAGGTATCTCCGACGCATCCGCCGTCAAATAATGATCTGGACATGGCGCATGGAGCCGGTTTCGGCTGCGGCAGTTCTCGAGCCACCATTTTAGGTCCGATATTGCAGCGTGCGTCAAAGGAAAGAGTTCCCTTGGCCGGTTTTCGGACAAAGATCTGAGCTGTTTTTGTAGCGCTCGATAGTTCATTCGGCCCCTCTGTACGGCAAAACTTGCGAAGTTCAGTAAGCCCAGTATGCTCTCTATTTCTTCCCGGCAGATGTGGTTTTTCTGTAGTAAATCCGATATGATCGAAGTTATCTTTTGGCACTTCTTTTCTGGTAGAGCAATTTGATTTAGCCAAGGGTACCACATGACTCCGAGATATTCTAACGATTTTCGTGGTTTCATTATCGATTTCTCGACGTTTAGGTGCCACCCTAGCTTGAGCAGGTTTTCTGTCACTATGTTTATGTGACTGTTTAAAACCATCAAATCTTGACTGGCGATTAAAAAGTCGTCCAGGTAAACGATAATTCTGATGCCTTGTTGTCGTAGGATCTGCGCGATCCAGTTGGTGAGGGTAGCGAATGTTTTTGGTGCTGTGCTGAGACCAAAAGGTAGGCATCTCATTTCGAAGAGTTCGTTCTTGTAAACGAGTCTTAGGAAACATCTGTGGGGCTTTGCTATCGGAAGATGATAGTACGCCTGAGACAGATCTATTTTGCACAACCAGTCGTTTGCCTGGAGAAAGCTTGGGACTTGATACATGTTTATCAGCTTGAATGGGCTTGTATTTATGTACTCGTTCAATGCCCTGAGGTTGAAAATTGCTCGAGAGGTTCCATCGCTTTTTGGGCGCAAAAAGAGTGTCGATAGGAAACTCGGACTTGGTTCGACTTTCTCGATGACCCCGTCGATTATTAACTTTTGAGTGATTTTTGTCATCTCGTTGGATATTTGCGTTTGGAATAAGCAATTTTTTAGATTTGGTTTCAGTAATGGTGGTTTCCGAGCAAAAGGTATGCGATAACCATGTAATATTTTTAGAATCATCTTTGGGGCACCCATTTTTTTCCATTGAAAATGAAATTGGCCAAGTTGACCGGCCCGGAAGGGCACGTAGTCAATATTTACGTTGTTTGTTATTGGTCTTGTCTCTGTGGTATGAGGAGGGCAGACGCTTGCCACCATCTCCACTTGTTGGTAATCTTTGTCCCCTTTTTGCATGTCTGGAACCACGACCACGAAAGGAATCTCTGTTATAGGCTTGTGGATTCCATGCAGTATCGCGGTTATTGCAATGATATTCACCGTGGTGGTGAGCGCGGTTAGAAGAGGTTGGGATGGTATAACCGGTTCCGCCTTGCGCAGGCGCGTACTGCCTATTTCTATTGCCACCTTGCGCAGGTGCGCCGTTGCTGGTTCCCTGCGCGGGATACCTTGTTATTCCACTTGGGCCTGGTTGCGCACCAGCCTTGTTGGAATTAGCTTTTGGTTGGGACCAGAAAGCTTTCTTTACACCGCCAGCTTTTTCCATAGCATTACAAAATGCGACCGGTTCGAACAAATATGAACATGACGGGGGTATTTTTCGGAGCGAACTTTTAATGAGCGGATCTTTTGTCAAAGAGAGAATGCTGTCCCGGCGTTGCTCCACAGCATCGGCTCTTCGTCCACAGACTAGCTGCAATGCATCTGCAGACACCTTGTGGAAATCACCACTCGACAATGTTTCATTTAATTTATCTTTTATTAATTCGTAACTCAAGTTATCTGAATCTCGAAGCCAGGCTAAAAAGTTTCTGATACCGGCTTGAAGAGTTTCCCGTTGCTTAAGAAGTGCAAAAGTCAGGGCTGCATAAGTCCTCTCGGACAGTTGAAGTTGACGGGATCTTTCAAGAGCTTTAACTTCATCATTACATTCAAGTTCTACAAAGCCCGGTGAAAATGAAAATGACTTTTGAGCTTCAGAATAGCGAATGCCGCACCATTCAGAATTATTAAAACGCTGAACATCTTGTAAGGAGGCTAAATATTCAGGTGCTGTTTTTGGCACAGATGGTTCTTTAACACAGGTGTTAAGAGTTATATTGAAATCAGTTTCAACAGGTGTTGAAGCCCTCCGTTCACTTTCCTCATCGCTATACAATTGTCTACTAGTATCAAGCTCGACAACGTTGTGGAAATCCTGTTCCCAATTATGGCTGGCCGTTTGGTTCTAACGGTACACATGATTTTGCAAATCACTTACCTGCCTTGCCAACTTCTCGAGGATATTGTCGGTGCGTGTACGTCTTTTATTTCTTTTATGCTTGCTGCTACGTTTCCTTTTCCGTGCAGAAGAAGAACTTGAGCTGGATGACGTGCTCGACGATGATGAAGACGACCGCGCCCTCTTTTTATTAGCCGTGTCATTATTTTTTGCTACTTCGTTATCCATAATAATTGGATTTCACTAATTTAGACGAATGATTTAAACTTTAGTCGTTCGAACTGATAAATTTATTAAAAAATTCCACAGTATTTGGCACTGTAGTTGAGGACGACCTTTCCTGACAAGGAATTGGATGCCAATGCTGAAAGTCGAACAAACTAAGCCAAAGTTCGACACTGCCGGTGGTGGGGAGAGTGGGGAGATGTGCGAGTGAGACAGCAATATGGCATAGACGAATGAGTTAGAAAGAGAAGGAAGCGGAGTTGCCCTCTCATATAAATTATTGGGATTTGAATCACGGTACATGACTTAATAACAAATAAATACGACAGTTATGGCAGGCATCCGTCCCACTCCTGTAACAGCCCAAACTCAATAATCTCTCCATATCTCCTTGCCAATAACTTCCCCGCACATTCGCAATAGTCCATATGCTTACCGAGATCTGCTCATATATATATGGTTCCATTGATGTGCCCAAGGCGGATGTAGATCAACATCCCCGCGCACGCCTATCAAATGACAGGGATTATACTCGTGAGCATAGAAAAAGAAATGTAGAGAAATATTGATGCGTGTCATTTCCAGGTGGATTCTCTACAGAGGACTGCGAATGTACACACACCTGCGACGTGGACACGGACCATGCCAAGATAGGCACGTTCAACCTAATACCCAGCGCTGGCATCTTGGACAACTTCTAGTAAGTTGTAGAAACTAGTGTTTTATAATGTATTATATACTATTATGGCGAAAAACAAGCGTACAGTCTGCCCGATGGTAAGCAGTTACCATAGCCTATGACCATTAGCAACACCAGGGGGACACTTATACTTATAATATAAGTATTTGCCCCGCGTTGAAGCACTGTTTGGCTCTGTTGAGCATACCAAGTTTCTTTGACGCCAGCTTGACCTTTTGTTCCAAGTGACTTCGGTACTGAACTTCGCTGAAGATCTCGATACCGGGAATGGCAATACTCTTAGCAATGGTTAGTCGCGTGTTCTGGAATTGGAAGACGACAGCAAATGGGTTTTTTAGCAGTGAAGTCTTGGTAGGGTTGAATTGAATCAAGTTCAACCGCCCCTGGTCGGATACTTTACTCAAAGTACAGTCTATTTCAGACACAAGTCTAACGCAGCTTTCCTCCAAAAATGAACGAGGGTTGCTAGCACGGCCCGTGTAATAAGTGTCCCCAGTGCTATCGTCCGCATAACAATGAATGCTGTCAATCGACATGTCATTGATATGCAGCAGAAACAGCGTTGGTGACAATACAGAGCCCTGTGGGACGCAAGCATTGATATCCATGCTATCGGAGCAACTACTGTCCACCTCGGCTTTAATGTATCTGCTGGATAAGAAGCTAGCCACCCATTTGCACAAACCCTCGGGCAGCCCGTACGTCTGTAATTCGATTGATCTGATCTATCGCCCTTTTTGGGCACTGGGTGCACATTGGCGGTCTTCCACGTAGTCTCCAACGTCACCCAAATGCACCCTTTTTGTAATATGTAAAATTTGACTCTACATATTGAAGTAAAAGAAGTAGTAAAATTATGACTGTACATCAATATGTAGGGTCAAACCTTTACATATTGAAGTACAGTCATAATATTACTGCTTTTGATTGATCCGAGAACTGGCCAATAAGAGCTGTTCTATTTTACCCTCTATACGTAGCGGTGAATTGAGTTATTACATAATACTCTCATCGGCTCTCTCTTAACTCCTATGTATAATAGCTATGTATTCACGTCAAGTCCCTTGCGGATGAGAGAGACCATGTGACTTGGTTCTTTGACATTCATGGCTATTTTCAAGCACTCTTGGCGATCTTCAGGTGTTCTCAGCTTCTAATATACCCTGTCCAATTTGATGCCCAATATTTAGTTTAGAAATTCATGTTTATTGTTGAATTTCTTGTTATCTTTAAATTCAACAGCGACGACTTGGACTTCTCACAGACCACGGTGGTGAGAGTGTTCATAATCCGGAGGGACGTGAAGACAAACTCGCGGCGGGCTATTTACACTCGCTTGGATCTATTTGGTATGCATTTATAATACTACAATTTTGTAGGGCAGTATTGGCCCCCTTGGCTTACTGGTTTATATCGCAGGAACACAACAACCCTCCAGGGACTGTTTCTTTGGCTGCAGTTTTGTGTGAGGCGATTGTACTTCCCTAGTTGGGTTACTTCGAAATCCACTATACACTCATCAAGCGATAAGTCACGGTTGCATCCACTACGGAGCCCGGGGTTCACTGTGATCATGATCCAAGATGTGGCGAGTCCAGTTATTACATTGGAGCGACTGCTATCTGACCTCCGAAACCCGTAAAGGGGAACCAGACAAGACAATTAATCATGATTACACATCCAGAGGATCTGCATGTGCAGGTTTCCTCACGGTGTTTTCCCTCACCGGGAGCGACTGGTGGCCGAACGCAAGTAAATTGTACCTGCTGGCAAAAACAGAGTAGGCACCCGCCGGGGTTCGAACGCGGAACCTCACGCTTGTTAGGCGTGCGATTATACCGCGGGCCACCGCGGCTTCACTTTGAAGTGCACTACCTCTCATAGAATTATCCATATCAAAACAGACATGTTCATGCACACAACTGTTTGTCCTGTGTGGAAATCGAACCCAGGAGTCTTGGTGTTAAAATAGCCATTGTTAACCACTCGACCTCTGGGCACTATTATATATTATATTACTAGCAACCCTTAAATCACACAAGGGTTTAGCAACCCTTAAATCATAGAAGGGTTTAGCAACCCTTAAATCACACAAGGGTTTAGCAACCCTTAAATCACACAAGGGTTTAGCAACCCTTAAATCGCACAACGGTTTAGCAATCCTTAAATCACACAAGGGTTTAGCAACCCTTAAATCACACAAGGGTTTAGCAACCCTTAAATCACACAAGGGTTTAGCAACCCTTAAATCGCACAACGGTTTAGCAATCCCTAAATCACACAAGGGTTTAGCAACCCTTAAATCACACAAGGGTTTAGCAACCCTTAAATCACACAACAGTTTAGCAACCCTTAAATCACACAAGGGTTTAGCGACCCTTAAATCACACAAGGGTTTAGCGACCCTTAAATCACACAACGGTTTAGCAACCCCTAAATCACACAACGGTTTAGCAACCCTTAAATCACACAAGGGTTTAGCAACCCTTAAATCACACAACAGTTTAGCAACCCTTAAATCACACAAGGGTTTAGCAACCCTTAAATCACACAAGGGTTTAGCAACCCTTAAATCACACAAGGGTTGAGCAACCCTTAAATCACACAACGGTTTAGCAACCCCTAAATCACACAACGGTTTAGCAACCCCTAAATCACACAAGGGTTTAGCAACCCTTAAATCACACAAGGGTTTAGCAACCCTTAAATCACACAAGGGTTTAGCAACCCTTAAATCACACAAGGGTTGAGCAACCCTTAAATCACACAACGGTTTAGCAACCCTTAAATCACACAACGGTTTAGCAACCCCTAAATCACACAAGGGTTTAGCAACCCTTAAATCACACAAGGGTTTAGCAACCCTTACATCACACAACAGTTTAGCAACCCTTAAATCGAACATCCTAGAAGTCTAAACTTCACCTGTAAATGGACTTGAGCACTAATACCCTCGTAATAAAAAAATACGTCATATTCACCCAAAAGAGGTGATCAAATAGGAGTCTACTTCTTTTGTAATTTTTTTACAACTAAGCTGGTAAACAATCATACGGCCTGCCTGATGGTAAGCAGTTACCGTAGCCTATGGGCATTAGCAACACTAGGGGTGTCACTCTTGCGTTGCCGATCTACGGAGTCCTCCTGATGAGCCTGTAAAAACCTCTACAACTTTAGAGTTCTCGGTAGAAAACTTCTCTGGAACCGCACAGTTCGTGACCATTGCGACTCCAGTGTATGAGGATGAACTCCCAGCCATCGGCGAGAGGCGCAATTGTAAAATTAGGCTGTTGCCATCTTGTCGAACATTGAAGTTATAAAAAATACACTATTGAATACTTTGTTGTTATGGATTTCAGCTCAGCTGGGCGGCGTCTTCAATTTGTTTTTTGGCTTCAGCATACTCAGTGTGTTGGAGCTGCTGCAGCTCACCTACCACTACTTCAAGACGCGAAGAATTTCTAAACATAAACATTGTAAAAGCAATAGAAAAGATAATAAAAACAATGCAGTTAAAATCAGAAAGCTTCGTCCAAAAGAACTTGTTGTAAAGGAAAGGCTTTACAATAAACATGGAACTGTTAGTGTTAATCGATCTGAACTAAACTATAAGTTGAAATGGAGAATGGATTACTAAAGTTTAAAAGAGGTAGGGCGCCTCAAAGCAGCCCGTAGTACCTCCGATGACGTGTGAGTGAGGTCACAGTAAGCTCCTAAGGAGTTGCTGTGTTAGCAACAGAGGTGGCATCGCACGAGTGATCCTTAATATATTACAAGCGTTTATAGGATACGGTAACCGCTTTAAATCAGGTGGGCCGTATGCTTGTATTCCTCCCGACGTAGCATAAATAAGAAACATATCCGCTACCGTAACGACTTTACAGAAGTTTACCGAAAGCCTAACTCACTTGCTTGAGCACAGCAACCCGCCATTAGAATTTCTGCTGCATATTGTAAGGTGGAGGAACTTCCACTATCGGGCACAAAAATAAATAAATATTGTTGAATCTTTCTTTGCTTTTCTTCTTTGGTAATGTAGGTAAACTAATTTGTTTGCTTTTAACACCGTACTAACTCCGTATAAACACTTATTTTGACTAAGTTTCACTAAGTTATCGTATAAACTGTAAGTTAAGGTTAACTTTAACAAAAACATCAGCACGTCCTTCAGAGTTTATGTTCAACTACAATGTATTTAGACCTGATGTGTAATTGTTGAGAAATAAATAATTAATTAATTAAGAAAGCACCGATGTATGTTGTTTCTATAATGTTATCCCGTTTCCTAAGCTCTTTGTTACCATGACGACCGTCATAGCTGGTGCATGCGACTCCAGTTCCAGATGACAGGCAGTCATATCAGCGACGGCATGTTTCTTCTACTATCGCTAGTGGGTGGGTAACGGCCAGCACTTGTCCGCATGAACTAATTGGTGGCGGTAGCACACAAAGCAGCTTAGATGAAATTGGACATGAACATTTGCACTCTTCATCAGTATAGTGTTCATCAGTACTCGTACATATCATTATCATATATCAGTTCTTGTACATTTTACCTATTTGTTCTTCTGCGGATCTCCGAGCGTGCCACGCGTGGGCGAATCTGCCCTGCCCTTGAAGTTCAGCAGATGAAATGATCGAGAGATTTTATTTGACAAGCTCGGTGGCGAAGTGGTGAATGACTTTGATACTAATGCTCGTGGGTTCGATTCCCACACAGGACAAACATTTTGTGTGCATGAACATGTCTGTTTGTCTTGATCTGGGTGGTTTTAAGAGAGGTAGGGCGCATCGAAGCGAGCAAGTACCACCACCTCAAAGAAAACCGCAGCAAAATAATAACTTTCTAGAGGGGTTCTGTATTCCCGTGTGTAAGATACCATCACAGTTGATAGAGATAATGTATGGATTATTTGACCGGCTCCTTACAACAGTTTATTATTTTTATTTCTTACTTTTATTATGGCAAGTTCCTTTTCTTTAATTTTATCGTAAGGAAGAACATTTAGTAATTGGCGTTTGTTACTGACAAACGTCACCTGTCATGTTAGTGACAGACGTCAACCGATACAGTGATAAAGCGGAGGAAGACACTTACGAATTGATTGTCGAACTGTACGCACGCGCTCTAATGAATCAGTAAAAACCGAAGCCATCTTCATTTTATTTTTGGAAGAAAAAGGAGTCTTTTCACGCGTATGAGTGAGGTCACTAATAAGCTCAGTAGTTGCTGTGCTAGCAGCAGAGATGGCATCGCGGGAGTGATGCTTTAAGTATTACGAGCATTCATAGGTTAAGGTAACCGTTTCACATTTGGTGGGCCGTATGCTTGTATGACTCCCGACGTTGTATAAAAAAAAACAAATGTATGAATTCCTGTGAAGGGTAGGACCGGGGAGGGCGCAGCCCGCCGCCGCCGCGCCGCGCGCCAACACGTGTCGGCCGTCATGAAACCGAATCTCAGAGTTCGTCTAATGAATAAAGTTAATGATCAAATAGTGATTAAACTCACAATTCACAACTTTAATTAAAATACCGACTCCGTCGCCGAACTATTTCCATTTGGAACGAAGACAATCAATGTTATTTTTAATTTGAAACAAACTTTGTTGATAACTATGCAACTAAGCGAGAGTTAACCTGCTGCTTATGACTGTATATGCACGTTGATAAGGATGAGCGGTGGATAAAGAATCGGTCTATTAAACGACTGGTTCTCTGTTCGAATCCTGGTGGAGGCATGTACCATGAAACTCATATTTTTGAATTTATGTACCTATTTGTAATTACCCGCACATCCAATAAGTTACATTTCGAAAGACATACGGCCTTACCTAACTAAGAAAGGCCTGGTTTTCTCTAGGTTGTGGAGGTTTGATGGAAATCGGTCGATGTAAAAATTTGTATCTTCACCAAATCCATATTGGTTTTTTTTTTATATTGGCTCAGCATCATGGCTCCTCTTCGCCTGTTGGTAAGCGTAAAGAGGAGCCCAAATTGCAGCGGCAACTGACAAAGGACTACAGTGTCCTATCAGTTGACGCTACCATGCTGGTCCGCAAGGTGCTTCTTCACGCTTCGTTTGAAGGATCCCATGTTGTAGGAAGGAGGAAACAATGCGTCGTTACGCCTATCATTCTAACCGAACATACAGGTTAAGCAAAATCGTCCACAGCCTGTCTATGGATGGGTTTATCTATCTCGAGTTTCTCCGTGCTTCGGAGGGCACGTTAAGCCGTCGGTCCCGGCTGTTGTCCATAGATGACAGTCGTTAAATTAAGTCTTTAGCCCTCGGGCGGCTTGAAAACACTGGCCTCCGCCAATCCGCATTTGAGCAGCGTGGCGGAGTATACTCTAAACCCCTTCGCTTGAAGGGAGACCGGTATCCCTGCAGTAAGGGTTGATATAGTGGTGGTGGCTATATATTTGATTGAACATAATCGAAAAATCAATTCTGGCCAGTCACCCCTCAAACAGAACATATTGGTAAATTTGAACAAACGAATTAGACTCAGTACGTCATGGCGGTATGTTTTGTGCTTCTGTTAGGGATTTGTATAGGTCCCCTCGCTAGCTGGCACCGTCGGCACACAAATCGAATTATAGACTGGCGGGTACTCACTTCCTTGTTTACACAATACACAAAACTCTTTATTGCACCTACAAAATATACAAATATACATAGTCTATATAAGAAAGTACAATAGGCGGCAAATAAATGCAATTTACGTGGTTATTTTCCTTATACAAAGTCGGGAGGCAACAAGAGTACGGCGGTTATCGTAGCCTATGAAGTTACAGTAGCCTATGCCTCCGCTGCTGTTAACTCCTTAGGAGCTTACTGGTTACCACACACGCAGGAACACAATGACCCTCCAGGGAGTTGTTATCTGGCTGCGGTTATCTGTGAGGTGGAGGTGCTTCCCCAGAAGAGCTCGAGCTCGTCAGAAGTGCATCTGTCTCCACACCAAGTCAAATTAGGTACCACACAATGCATAGGTATACAAAACACACACATACTACTATTTCAAACCGTGCACATATTAAACCAGTTGAGAATGCGCAAGCTTGCATTGCCAGAGGAACACCTTACTCGTCAATTATATAACAATTCAATTTTTATTTTTTTTATTTTTCGGGCATATTGACTATGTTTCCTAAGAGATATGAACGGTGTTCCTGAACATTCCTATTCTACTTTTTATGCTGAATCCGAATCTGAAGTCAAAATTCGATATTCGAAAAAAGCGCACACAGACAAACGCACACATTTTTTTAATTACCGAATTTATTGTTGCTAATTGTTCCACAAACCGCGTCTTAAAAGCTCCTGACCTTAAACACACCACATGTCCTTATCGACCTATAGAGACTCTACTATCTTTATTGTCTGACCCGAACCATGGTCCTGCACGAACTGTCTGCAGCCAACCTAGAGGGTTGTTGTATTCCTGCGAGTGAGTGAGGTCACTAGAAAGCTCCCAAGGAGTTGCTGTGTACGTAATTAGCAGAGGAGGCATCGCGCAAGTGATACTTAATATGTTACAAGCGTTAATAGGCTACGGTATCCGCTTCACATCAGGTCCGTATGCTTGTATGCCTCCGAAGTAGTCTAAAAAATCCCCACGATACCTTTCCTACCTGTCTTTAAGTTCCCTATTTTTTTCATCAACCATACTGCGCGGCCCACATAAATTGGTTAATTCATTAGACTTCTACATAGAAGTGTAAAATCGTGAGAAGCGTGATTACAATAACTATACTTATTTAGTTACATTTACCAACTTTAAAACAAAGGTATGCGTGTTTGTCCCTCATCTATTTCCTTACCAATACTGTGAACAGCACGATAGTGTACGGTTACACTACCCGTAGTTCGGATTTTGTACTCCGAAATAGGTACCAACATCAGACTTACAGAGGGAACCCTACTGTTGCATCCGTCTAGCCCTTTGCGTACAGAATTCTGAAAACGTACGTGTAATCTAAAAAGTTTTGATAAACCCAATGTCGAATCGAATACGCATGTTAAACAACCTCGGTCTGTCTGAGGATGGTTTTGCTTGTCTCGAGTTCCTGCGTGCTCAGGAGGGCATGTTAAGTCTTCGGCCTTAGTTAAGAAAGGTAAGTCGTATCAAAGTAGACCGAATAGGGTAGTGTTTACAATTCACAGAAATCCGTAGCCAAATAACTAATCTCTGGGAGGATGTCATATGCCTCCGAGTAAAAGGTTATCAGTAAGCTGATGAGGAGTAGCAACAACAACACGACGAGCTCGGTGGCGCGGTGGTGAAACGCGCTGTAACGCTACTTTGACACCAACGCTCGTGGGTTCGATTCCCACACAGTACAAACATTTGTGTGCATGAACATGTCTGTTTGTATGGGTCTGGGTATTTTCTATGTATAATAAGTATGTATTTACAAAAAAAAAAGTATTTACGTATGTTTATCAGTTGTCTAGTACCCATAACACAAGCTTCGCTTACTTTGGGGCTAGGTGGCGCTGTGAAATTTGTCCCATAATATTTATTTATTTATTAACATATACGGTTAATAGGCTACGGTAACCGTATGCTTGCACGCCTCCCGATGTTGTAAAAAAAATGTTCAATTATAATAAAAAATGATTATACAAAATTGTGTTAATCGACTTGTTGGTAATGCTGGTTCTGTTAAGGATACACCAGGGTTCCGTCGCAAGGAGTTCGGTTCACTGAACCAAATCCTCGGAATCGAGCCTCTTAGCGGCTCCTTAGTTTTTTACGTTATTAAATGTGTTCTGAAGAAGAAAATCTCAATTCGAAAGATCTGGTATAATGAGGGAAATTGCTCCTACAGACTGAAGGCTTGGCTCAAGTGATGAGATGGAAGCGACTTCTAATTTTTTCTTTATATACAACAAAAACGCATACAAGCATGCGGCCCACCTGATGTAAAGTGGTTTCCGTAGCCTATGAATGAACTCTATCGCTCACGCGTTGTTACTCCCTCTCCTGACACAGCAACCCCTCAGGAATTTACGGGAGATCTCATTCTCTCGTAGGAATACAAGATTCCTCCAGTTATGTGGCTGCGGATTTCTGAGATGTGTAAGCTTAAAGGTACTTCCCCACTCGGTCAAATCAAACATCAAGCGAAACCAGCCGTAATCAATCGTGCCCGTGATCGTGCAAGGAGGGACTTTTGACTACTAAACCCATCCATATGCAGACTTCGGTCGAGATTGTTTAACTTTCGTGTTCGATTTGACATCAAGATCCTCAAAATTTTTTAATTTATACGTACGTTTTCAGAGTTTCATAGCCTATGAACGCTTTTTTTTTATACTACGTCATGACGCATACAAGCATACGGCTCACCTGATGTAAAGCGGGTATCGTAGCCTATTCACGCGTGTAATATATTAAGTATCACTTGCGCGATGCCTCCTCTGCTGCTTACAGAGTAACTCCTTGGGTGCATACCGGTGACCTCACTCACACGCTAACACAACAACCCTCTAGGGAGTTATTATTCGGCTGCGGTTTTCTGCGAGGTGGAGGTACTTCCCCAGACGAGCTGCTTTGATGCGCCCTACCTCTCTTAAATACATTAAGTGCCGGTTGCGCGACACTACCCCTGCCGCTAACACAGAAACTCCTTAAAAGTTTCCTGGTAACCGCAGGAACACAACATCCCTCCGGGAAGTTACTTGGCTGCAGCTTTCTGCAAGGTGGACTAGAATTTGCAATACTACACTCTCATAGGATAGAATATTTGACGAGCTCGGTGGCGCAGTGGTAAAACACGCTGTTACGCTACTTTGACACCAACATTCGTGGGTTCGATTTCTACACAGTACAAACATTTGTGTGTATGTCTGTTTGTATTGGTCTGGGTATTTTCTATGTATAATAAGTATGTATTTACAAAAAAAAATGTATTTACGTATGTTTATCAGTTGTCTAGTACCCCTAACACAAGCTTCGCTTACTTTGGGGCTAGATGGCGCTGTGTAATTTGTCCAACAATATTTATTTATTATTATTTATTTAATAGAACTTGACTAGATCAGTGGCGCAGCCGTTGGTAATGCTACTTCGACACCAACGCTCGTGGGTTCGATTCCCACACGGGACAAACGTTTGTGTATATGAACATATCTGTTTGTCTTAGACTGGTTATTTTCTATGTATCATAAGTATGTAGTTACAAAAAAAATATATTTACGTATGTTCAACAGACGTCTATTACCCATGATCCTCCAGGGAGCTGTTATTTGGATGCAGTTTTCCGTGAGATTTTCTTCGCCAGTCGGAATGTTTTAACGCACCCTACTTAAAAACACCCAGATCAAGACAAACAGGCATGTTAAATTTTTTTTGCGGTCTACCTGATGTAAAGCAGTTACAGTAGCCTATTAACGCTTGTAATATATATATCACTCGCGCGATACCTCCTTACACAGCACCTCCTTAGGAGCTTACTGGTGACCTCACTCACACCCTAGGGAGTTTTTATTTGGCTACGGTTGTCTGTGAAGTGGAGGTACTTCTCCAGACGGGCTGCTTTGATGCGCCCTACCTCTCTTAAAACGTCCAGACCAAGATAAACAGCCATGTTCATGCACACAAATGTTTGTCTTGTGTGGGAATCGAACCCACGAGCGTTGGTGTCAAAGTCGCGTCATTCACGACTGAGCCACCGAGCTCGTCTAGTGGGAGGTCGTTCCACACTGCTTGTACCAGTACGGGGACGCCAATTGAGAACATTTCTTCACCAGTGGTTGTCGGTTACACGAACTATGTGGCCGGTCCAGTGCCACTTCAGCTTACTTGGCTTTGGGCTATGTCGGTTACCTTAGTTTTACTTCGGATATCCTCATTTCTGATTGTATCATGCAGAGATAGCATTGCACGCTGATCGACCTTGAGCTTCCCCATTAGTTGTATTACAAAACATTTAACCAGTCTTTTTTTTGTAGTGGTTATTAATTGAGACTAAGCAAGGGTTCCTTTATGTAAATAATTAATCGCACAAATTTCAAACTTTTATTAATACTGAAAATGTCACAGATGATTATCATTTTTCTGTCTAACAAAATAGCTAAAGTCTTATGTACAAAAAGTTTTTAATGAAATAAAAACAGGTAGCGCATGTAGGCTCAATTTCATAAAAACATTTATTTACTAACAAATAATGCAGCCTCTTTTTGCAGAAACAAATATCATAAACACTCCACAAAGTCTCTGGCATGTTACTGTACAAATCAAATAGAATAAGTTTACGGCCCACCTAGGAGACACAGCCAGATTGACCTGAACATTACAATTACTCGAATCGCACGAGCAGCCCCCAGCCGGCTCCTGGACAACGTAGGATAGTTTTATTGGTCTGGAGCACATTACAAATTCAATCAGCGCAC
The DNA here is from genome assembly GCA_947507595.1 of Pyralis farinalis. Taxonomy (NCBI): domain Eukaryota; kingdom Metazoa; phylum Arthropoda; class Insecta; order Lepidoptera; family Pyralidae; genus Pyralis; species Pyralis farinalis. The sequence goes on from OX382264.1 coordinate 2,611,309, forward strand.
CGCTCCCGCCAGAGTTCAGCCATTTCCACAAACGCTCCAATGCAGGCTCGCAAGCGATTGCGCAAAGAGATTGAGTAATTTCTTGTAATGTTACATTTCCTGAGCAGGAGAGCTCGTTGCGCGTGTCATTCTAACCGAACACGCAGATTAAACAACGTCGACTGCAGCCTGTCTATGGATGGGTTTATCTATCTCGAGTTTCTCCGTGCTTCGGAGTGCACGTTAAGCCATCGGTCCCGGCTGTTGTCGATAGATGACAGTCGTTAAGCTAAGTCAGTGGCCCTCGGGCGGCTTGAAAACACTGGCCTCCGCCAATCCGCATTTCAGCAGCGTTGCGGAGTATGCTCAAGACCCCTTCGGTTGAAGGGAAACCCGTGTCCCTGTAGTAGGACGAGTAAGGGTTGGTGTGGTGGTTACATTTTCTAGCACAATTATGACAGATAAAGATATTAACATGCCATCGGGCCTCCGCAGACACTTAGACAATTTTTCATTTTTAAATAAAAGATTATTGTAACTAATATCGTACATACCTGTAAGGACCATGTCTTATGGCGATCAGTTCTCTCTGCCTACCACCCAAGGGACCTGGCGTGAAGATATACATATACACATTTTTCCTTTTTGTTATTTCATTTCGGAAATGATCACTGACGAAGAAATGCCGAAAGAGACGTACAAATTATATGTCTTTTTCTATTTGGCAACGATAAAATAATAAATATATGACAGTACTAAAGCAGTACAATAATGACGTCACGTGATTTTTTTATTCATTACCAAATTGATGGTGTTTTATCAGGCGATGTCAGGAGCCTTAGAAACCCGCAGACATGTGAAGTGCTATGAAATTTAAAGAAGCGAGTGAGGTGTGTATGGACCGAGTCATGCGGTGCACAGTGCTCTCTGCCTACCCTAACGAAGTTATAGAATAGAATAGATAGATCTTTAAAGCCAAAGTGCACGTCACCTGCTCCTGGTACATCTTGCTGTTTAACAAACGAGGCTCTGGCAAAAGAAAGGTAGGATCCATCAAAACAACCCAACTGGCAAAGTACCTTCACCTCAGAGAAAAACGAAACCAAATAACAACTCCTAATTAACTCCTGAGGAGACAGTAGTAGGGTTAGATTTTTAGATTAGATTAGATTTGCCGTCATTAACAATTAATAATAGCTCGTTCTTATTCAGTTGCATATTAGAAAATCAAAACTTCATCGAGCAAATTTCAAAAGAACAACGAACAAATCAACAAATTTTAAAATAACAATGGTCATTTGATCGAAAGTTCAACTGACCACAGTCTGGAATATCAACGTTTAAATTATCTGTTACACTATTGGCCAAATCATTCAAAGGTCAAAAGGATCGCCTAAACTTGAGTTCGCTCGCTCGTCTTTTGGCCACAAGGTAACCTAACGAACGAGGAAGGTAAACAAAACACTGAAGAAGAAATCATTTGCGATTATGAAATTTGACTAGGAATTATTTGACACTTTGAATGTACATCTAGCAACTTTTGGTTAGTCGTCCATTTGATGACACATACATTGGGATTATAAATTTTTTCCCAATAAAACATTTGGTCTTTTAAATTTTGTTATTTCATTTGTTGTTCTTTTGAACTTTTGGTCGATGAAGTTTTGATTTTCTAATATACAACCTCTTATTCTGCTACTAAATCCAGCGTTCAAATATTACATTGATTGTCTACGAAGAAACAACGACAGTTATTTTGCATATCGCACTTACGCCAAATCTTAACGTAATAAAATTGACTAAATCATATAATGTTTGTTAGAATATAAATACTATTAAATGAATGTAATTTGTGATATAGTAAAGCGCTAATAAGTGAGTACAATATTTTATGTTTATAATTATAATATGTTATTAAAATAATTTTAAATACTTTTATCATTAATGAATTCATGAACTGAATAGTCATCCAGTAGTAGCTGGAAAAAGTTTCTTAAGGTTGGTAAACGCATTTGCAATACTCCTTGTATGAGTGTTTATAAGCTAGGTAATCGCTATACATCAGATCGATTGTATGCTTATTTGCATCTTGTTATTGCAAATAATCCTTCACAAATGGGAAACACTAAAAGGAAATTAAGTGTAAACGTAATAAACAAATGTCAGCTTGTGAAAGCAACGTCGCCATGATGGACAATGCAAAAACTCCTAGATCCATGCAACGGAAACGAGTTTCAGGCTCATGCAAGAATTATCCGCGCTCGTCCACTTTACGCCATAAATTTGGGAGCACGGCCAACCCTTTCGGTGCGTATTGTTTCGTACATCGCAACCATTCGCCATGTTGGAATAAAATATACGCCTCTGTGAAAACATTTTTTTAAAGCTCCATTGTTTGGGTTATAGTATGGAACCGGGCGGTGAATATTTTAGATATTGCATATTTGAAATCTCGCGGTATTTCATAGAATATCTGTATATGGCTTCACGAATAGGACAAAGGGTATTAAGGTATTCACATGCAAAACGAAATGTAGACTCAGTATTTAGACTGCATCTGTTCTACGCTATCGGTGGGCCTCTAAGTATAGTTATTTTTAAATTATACAGCAATCTGTAAATGTTGTATGGAGGTAGCTTTAGAGGCTTTTACTAGTTCAGTTCAGTTCTTTATTAATGCAACATTACAGATAATTTTAATTTGTCATAATATCTGCTGTGATGGTATACGACCTGGCATATGTCTGGCAGTCATGCACAAGTGGAATAACAAATAACCTGATCACTATAATCTAAATCGCTCATTCTCAACATGGTTATTATCCATAATAATAATCATCACAATAACCACAATGTTTTGTTGTCCATGAACCCTTTTACATTATAAAAGCAATATTTTAATAAGCATTTTGTCAATTATATCTAATGTCGTCTATTTTGCAACATTTTAAATGTGTTGGAAAGTTTATTATAGAATGTTATACACATGTTGTAAATATTATTTTTTTCGTACGTTATTAATTTACAATGAGACTGGAGTAACCGTCTTTTAAATTTCCCTCTTTTTGTCGAGGATTGATATCAACATGCTATAAATCAAGATGTCATGATACACACCATCAGACAGTAGCTTCCTTTATGTGTGTTGCTGTTCTAGAAAATGGAGAAAGGCTAATCAGAGACACTGTGGAAAAAGATTAAGTAACCAAGCGTTGCCCACAGCATAAAGCTGCCGTGCACATTCCCCTGTTTGGCTCATATGACCTTAAGGTCCGTGGAGCCATGTGAAGATCGTTAGCGGTGCATCTTCCATCCTTGGTATCATCATTTCTTTGACAATCTCATTCCCTTGTTCCAACATCATCAACCGCAATCCTTGTGTTATTTCTGATTTCCTCACTTTCAAATACCATCTTGATTTTCTTCGCGTTCAATTGTAAACCTTTCTTCTTTATTTCTACGAATATGTTGAATCGCAATTTACAACATTTTGTAAATTTGTCACCTAAGACAGTGCAAGAGAAGAGCAATGAATGTTAAAGAAGCGAGTGAGATATGTAAGGATCGAGTCACGTGGCGCTCGGTTGTCTCTGCCTACCCCGCAAGGGATTTGGCGTGAAGTTATAATAATAATAATTTGAATTAAACATATATTTTTAATTGAAGCTATTATTGTCAATCTACTTTTTCCATTTCATGGATGGTCATTGACAGTTTCCGACAAAAATCTTGTGGATCGAAACTAAAGGCCTCCCTGGTGTTTTTCTTATTTTGGGAAATGTATGTATGAATATGTATATGTATGTATATCTTCACGCCAGGTCCCTTGCGGGGTAGGCAGATAGAACCGAGCGCCATAACACACGGTCCTTACACACTTCACTCGCTTCTTTCACATTCATAGCTCTTTTCATGCACGCTCGCCGGTTCCTAAGGCTCCTGACATCACCTTCTGATAAAACACGACCAATTTGGTCATGATAGGTTAGTCTTGGTCTTCCTCGGCTCCTACATCCTTCCACTTTCGCATTGTATGTCTGTTTCGTCATTCTTTCATCTTGCATTCTTTCTCCATGTCCGAACCAACGGAGCATGCCCTTTCTTATTTTAAATGATGAATACATAAAAATTATTTAAATCCTTTCCCCTCTCTATTTAGCTATCTCCCCGTCAAAGTAACGTCACTACCACGCCATCGTACTCGTCAAAAAATTATCTGTCGTCATGCCAGGTCCTTGCGGGTTAGAGAGTACCGAGCTATATAAAACGCAGCTCTTACAAAGCTCACTCGCTTCTTTAATATTCATATCACTTTTCATGCACGCTCGCTGGTTCCTAGGGCTCCTGAGATCACATTCTGATAAAACAACACCAATTATACTCATAGCAGGTGAGTCTTGGCCTTGTTCTTCGTATTGTATGTCTGTTTTGTCATTCTGTCATCCTGCATTCTCTCTACATATCCAAACCAACGGAGTAAGCATTTTCTTATCTTAACACCGACACTCTCTTTTAGACCAACTCTCTTTCTTACATCATGATTTTCTGCCATCATGACATCATTGCCAGCGTGAGAAATATACAATCTCAGTATGTCGTTACTTTTCTATTATACGTATAAATATAGATATAACATACATACATACCTACCATTTTATATATATAGTCAGAATCGTGTGTTGATTAAATAAATAAATAAATATTTGCGGACAAATTACACAGCGCCATCTAGCCCCAAAGTAAGCGAAGCTTGTGTTATGGGTACTAGACAACTGATAAACATACGTAAATATTTTTTTTTGTAAATACATACTTATTATACATAGAAAATACCCAGACCAAGACAAACAGACATGTTCATGCACACAAATGTTTGTACTGTGTGAGAATCGAACCCACAAGCGTTGGTGTCAAAGTAGCGTAACAACGCGTTTCACCACTGCGCCACCGAGCTCGTCATTAACATAAACTAACATCGATTAACATAAACAATATTAAAGCTACAACGAATAAATCGCATGCAAGAAATATCTCAACTAAAGTACTGAACAAAATCCCGACCTGCCTCACGGCATTCGCAACTTTGCAAGAGTTACCGACCTAAATGCCAGCCCAGTAGTTTGGCCATAAATAAGGGTATCCTTGCGCCCAACTAAAATTTATACGAGACGATTTGGGTCGCACGTCGTACTCGAGATAGATTTAAAGATGCTTTTACGAGGACTGTTCGAAGAAAATAAACAAAACCACATATATAAAGAGAAAGAACTCTTACAGCCTCTGGAATTCAGTGCCTACACGCTTTTTAATATGTGAAGTTGAAATATTTATCATGGAGTGGTGTCAGAAGCTCTAGGAAGTGGTGAGCGTTCATGAAAAGAGTTATGAATGTCACAGAAGCCAGTGAGGTGATTAAAGACTGAGTCACGTAGCACTCTATTCTCTCTGCCCACCTAACAGGGGAGTTGGCGTGAAGATATAGAAAGATAGAATTAGATACCGAAAATTTTATAGACAAAACAACTTGTAAACGACTGAAATTATGAAAAATGCGAAAGTGCCCTCGAAAGCAACGCAGTCGTCAAATTATACACTTGAAACACGTTCATTGTTTCCCCACTTCAGACTTTCTGCCATAAACATAGTTATGACAGTTCTCAAGTGACAGAATTTCTGTAAATATTTTCTTGCGGCAATATCGTCTGGCTGGAACTTAATACACTATAATCTGCATTAATATTGTAAGTATCAAAAAACCTTTGCACTTATCCATCGCTACCAGTACAAGTATGTTAAATGGTTAATGTATTTTAAAAATAGTAATCACTAATCACTTTGATTACTGGAAATGTAAAATTCTACCCATAACCCAAACATTACGTCTTGTCTATTTAAAAATACTGATAATTGCGAGGCAAACGCATCGATTGTCACATTGCACCTGTCAAACAAAGAACATCGGCCAATAATATTGATTTACCTAAAGGGGATAAAAGAAGTATGTTATGTTATTATTATTATTATGTTATGCGTGAAGAGATTTTTAGAGGGTCGGCAACGCATGAGTGACGCCCCTGGTGTTGCAAATGTCCATAGGCTACGGTGACTGTTTAACATCAGGCAGGCCGTATGCTTGATTGCCACCTTAGTAGTATAAAAAAATGTTAGTCATCATGGACCATATTGAGTACAATGCCAAATTCAACAACATTTTTCACACGGACAATTTTTTCACGGTAACATAAGGCCCAACTAATAAAAAAATAATTGTCGATGGCTCAAAATATACTATTATCACGTATCCACATTCTTCTATGATTGTGATTTACCAAAATAACATAAAGTCAGTTCATCAATAACATAATGTCTTCTATTAGGTCGAGTTGGTATCAAATATTGGAGCTTCCAACTACGAATTGTCAAAATTCCTTAATATTTATGTACATGAAAACATATCTTTTGAAACAAAATACAGCCTTAAAATAGTATGCATATAATAGATAGCATAAAAAACTTAAAACTGCTTCCTATTGTAAATTATCTTCACTCGATGTTGAAAGTTCACTTACCACCTTACAAGGATTGTCGAAAATCCTTCCTCGGAAATAAGGCCATGCATCATGGTGACTCAGACTAACAAGACTATGCGTGTCCCAAAATTATTTTCAATTTTATAATGGAGGATATATTCGTAACTAGTAAATAACAGCAAGCTGTGTAGGCAGAGCTGATATTTTTTAAATTTAAAAATATTTAAATATTATATTTTTAATTTTTTTTAAATATATGGAACCCTGTACGACATCTAGCGACGAGTGCTGTTACTTTTTCTGTTAATGGGAGTGCAGTGCAGACTCTGCACTGCAGAGTGGCCGGCCATACGTTTACCCATATGTTTTTTTTTCTAATTGGAACGATTTTGGACCGTTCTTCCTCACCAACGAACATTTAAATTTCAAATTAAAAGATACAAAACTACAATATGTTAGCTATTAGTGTGTCGATTTTGGAGTTTCTCACTATTACCGTCTAAACGCTAGCTGGATGACATCAGTCTACCCCAAACGACAATTTTGAGGGTAATGTGGCTCCGCTGGCTATCGCAGCTCTGCCAAAGATATATTCGTAGAGATTATTAGCAAGAGGACTAATTTAGTCCATTAACTGCTGACGTATTTACGGATAATAATTTCGTTATTTAAGGAAACTAATAGTGAACACAAAAGGCAGAGATGAGAGATCCCTTCTTTTCCAAATATCTAAAGCGACTCAGTATGACATTTTCTGTTTTATCGCCACATCTACTCGTACTTTCACTCTTCGAAGCGGCAGAGGATGTACGGATCAAGATTTTTCAACAACGCAACATCGTGGAAAAGCATCTGGCTATGGACCAGAAGGTTTTCTGCGGTTTTGTGGACCTTGAGAAAGCATTTGATAGGGTCGTGCGAAAGAATCTCTGGAACATCTTGCCCAGATATGGGATTGACGATGACCTGCTCCGTGCTGTGCAATCCACCTACGATTGCACAGCATGTGTGCGAGTGGACGACAACTTATCACCCTGGTTTGATACCAATATTTGTGTCAGACAGGGATGCGTGCTGTCGGCTCGGCTATTCATCCTGTATCTGGACAGTTGTCTTCAAAGATTGGGAAATATTAATATGGGAATGCGAATGGGTGGCTCAGTGGTTAACTGCCTGCTTTATGCAGATGACGCGGTATTAATAGCAGAATTATCAAATACTAGTCACAACAATGAAAGACGATTGTATGAAGAAAGGCCTATTGAATGCGAGGAAAACCAAGATAATGGTATTTGAAAGAGAGACAATCAGAACGAACACTAGGATTAAGTTTGATGATGTAGTGTTGAAGCAAGTGGATGAGTTTATATATCTTGGAAGCGCTTTTAGCAGCGATGGAAGGTACACCGCTGATGTGGAGAGACGAGTGAGTGTAGGGAATAGCGTGAATGGAGCGTTGGGTAAACTGCTAGGCAGCCGAAATCAAGCCAGAAGACACAGCTCGCTGTACACAACGCGGTGCTAATCCCAACGCTAACTTATGGAAGTGAGAGCTGGGTATGGTAGAAAGAGCATGAAAGTAGAATTAATGCGGTCGAGATGCGAGCACTGCGAAAAATTTGTGGCACTTGCTAACCGAGTTTGAAATGATGACGTACGAAAGAGAGCTGGTCTGTAAGAGAGTGTCGGTGTTAAGATAAGAAAGAGCATGTTCCGTTGGTTCGGAAATGTAGAAAGAATGACGAAACAGATATACAATGCGAAAGTGGAAGGATGTAGGAGCCGAGGAAGACCAAGACTAACCTACCATGACCAAATTGGTCGTGTTTTATCAGAAGGTGGTGTCAGGAGCCTTAGAAATCGGCGAGCGTGCATGAAAAGAGCTATGAATATTAAAGAAGCGAGTGAAGTGTGTAAGGACCGCGTCTTATGGCGTTCGGTTCTCTCTGCCTACCCCGCATGGGACCTGGCGTGAAGATAAACATACATACATCTACTCTTATTCCACATTGTTCTCGTATCTCGCTATATCTCCTATCAATCGTCCGAACTCCACAAAAACTCTCACACATACAAACATACGGACCATCTCATGTAAAGCGGATACCGTAGCCTATGAATACTTGCAATACATTAAGAATCATTAATGCAATGCTACCTCTGCTGCTAATACAGCAACGCCTTAGGAGCTTATTGGTTACCACATTCAAAAACAAAACAATCCTCCAGGGAGTTGTTGTTTGGCTGCGGTTTTCTGTGAGGTGCAGGCACTTCCCCAGACGGCCTGCTTTGAAGCAACGTTCTCTTGAAAGCACCCAGACCAAGACAAACAGACATGTTCATGCACACAAATGTTTGTGAATGGTGAATGTGTATCGAACCCACGAGCGTTGGCACCAAAGTAGCGCTACTAACTACCCAACGAGCTCGTCAAAAGAGACTTAAAGAAGCGATGTCATGTCTCTCTGCCAATCCCACACGGTACAAAATCAAATGAGTAATTCACACCCTACCGTGAAACGTAAGTAAATGCAAACATACATACAGAATGTAAAACCATAACCCCTCCTTAGCTTCGCCGTACTTGGATAAAAAAACAGCAATCGCAATCGTATAGCACATGTTCCCATGCAAAGAGAAACCATTTAAAGTGCAATGAATCCCGAGCCAGCAGCGCCGCCAACTCGCTGCAACAACACTTTATTTTCAGTTAACTATTTTCAGGTGACTGCAGTAAATGTCTCCCGGGGACTTGTCCCGGATTTTACGGGCGATGCTGCAAGGATTACTCTATGTCGGCGTCCGTATCTTTAGAGCTGTTCGAAGATGTAAACTCCAACTTACCTAAATATATCTGAAAAGGGTTATACAGGATGAAGCAACGGTGTAATTATGTAATTTATTCGAGCGATCGGCATTGTTAATCAAGCAGTGTCATTGTTTGACGAGCTCGGTAGCGCAGTGGCTAGTAATGCTACTTTGAAACTTACGCTCATGGGTTCGATTCCCACACAGTACAAACATTTCTATGCATGATCTTCTCTGTTTTGTGTTGGCAGCCCGACTAGGGAAGTGTCTCCAGCTCACAGAAAACTGCAGCTAATTGACAACTCCCTAGAGGGTTTTGTGTGCCCGCGAGTGAGTGAGATCACCGGTAAGCTCCTAAGGAGTCGCTGTGTTAGCAGCAGAGGTGGCATCGCGCGAGTAATACTTAATGTATTCTAAGAGCCCATAAAACGACATAAAAAAATGTTACTTGTAAACTTTTAAGGAGCTTGATGGCGCAGTCATGACGCCACTTAGACACCGACCCTCATGGGTTCGATTCCCACACAAGACAAACATTTGTGTGCATGAACATATCTGTTTTTCTTGGTCTGGATGTTTTAAAAGAGGCAGGGCGCATTGAAGCAGCCCGCCTAGGGAAGTACCTCCACCTCACAGAAAACCGTAGCGAAATGAAACTCCATAGAGGGTTGTTGTGTGATACTTAATGTAATTACCAGCGTTCATAGACTACGGTAACACAGGTTTACATCAGGTGGGTCGTATGCTTGTATGGCTTCCGACGTTGTATAAAAAACAATCTATGTTAGAAAGTTTCATTTGGCATTTATATTTTTTAAGTGAGGTAGTGCGCATCAAAGCAGCGTCTGAGGAAGTACCTCCTCACAGAAAACCGCAGTCAAATAACAACTCCCTAGAGGGTTGTTGTGTTCCTGCGTGTGAGTGAGGTCACCAGTACGCTCCCAAGGAGTTGCTGTGTAAGCAGCAGAGGAGGCATTGCGCGAGTGATAACTAATATATCGCAAGCGTTAATAGGCTACGGTACCTGCTATACATCAGGTGGGCAGTATGCTTGTATGCCTCCCGACGGAGTATAATAAAAAAATATTATTTACCTTAGTTTGTTTAGTATTTATTGACTATTTTGTCTACACTCGAATACGTATAAAATGAATAAAACCTTCAGTATAATGATAGATAGATAGATAACACTTTATATATATATATGTAAATAATATATGATAATGTTTCACAAGGGGTCAATTCTTCTGTTCGTTGCCTCCTTGCGACTTCGTAAATATACAGCGGCATCAATATTCATCAATACTAGAATTTACTGATAACATTACTGGACTCATTAGTATCGTCGACGATCCTAAGTTCACACACGGTGAGCCCTTAAATTTAATGAGAGGTTTTAATAATAACTATTATTTATTTCAGACAACAGGTTTTACAACACGGGCACATAGATAAATACCTTAAATATATACGAAAATATAAACTAATTACTAATTCCACGTAGAGTCGGCGACGTGTAGCGCGGTCGCTAGGCAACCGTCCTCGGAACATACGGAACACGATTCCCTCCGGACAGAATTCTTCCTTCATGAACGTCGGCTGATGATGAGTTGGAACCCTAACACTAAGGAACTAAAATTTACTTTAATCGCGAGATTCCAGTCGCTCGACCCTCAAGGTGAAGTTGGTCTTCCTCTTCTATAATGTCCTTTGCAGACCAGTGTAGTCTGGAAACGTACAACGGCGTCGCTGGTATTTCCACGCGCAGTTGAGACGATCCGGACTGTGCGGCGCAGCAGTAGTTGCGGTTGGAAGGCTTCTTCTATCCTGTCCACTTGTATGAAGCCCTGCTCATCGCACTGGTCCTGGCGAGAACCTGGTTGTAAAGCCTTGCGAGCGGGCTCGTAACGACTTGACTTTTCCCTAATATATGGTAATGCGGCACGCGTAGCTTTTGCGAAATCACGTCCCCGGGTTGGCGTGTTTAGTCGGCCCTGCTGGGGAGAGGGTGACAGTAGTCGGTGACGCCATTAAACTGCACACGGATGCATTCTATGCACCCCGATGCAAGTTAATGCTGTCGACCTCAGGTAACCTACTTACGGAAACATTGCATTTTAGATATAATATTTCCGTGCGTAGCCCACTAATTGTTGTTTCCGATGTCGCTAATCGTAACTAAACACCAGCGAGACTGTCTTTTAGGCTTCTGATGTCCTTCAGCGGCGTACTAACATCGACGTGTTCCAGGTCACAGATGGCAGCTTGTTGTCTTTCGCTACGAAGGAAAGCACGTCGTCTGGATCGGTCACTTTCAAAAGACTGATGACGTCTTGTATACTTTTGTCTCCTCCATCCCTCCTGCGTGACGGCATCTCTGCAGCCTTGAACAGTAGCATCTTGTACAAATTCACTCACTGAAGGTAGACTTACACATGCGTAGGATGCTGACTTCGTCTATAGTGTCGATGGCGTGTTGTGCGAACGCCAAGAACTCGTCGGCTATGAGTTGTTCGAGACCCATAGCGACAGTAGCGTACGTGGCGTGGCAGGAAGCGACCGTATTCAGTCTCGCACCACACTGCACAATGGTTTTGGTGTTCTACAGATTGTACAACGGGGTTTGTTCTGAAAAAATATTTAATGTGATGCCAGCAACTTATTTTTATAACTGCACCGTTCACCAACGGCGGGGAGTTCACACGCTGTAACCGCAATGGCTGCGCGTTGTCTAGTTCCAGCGCTCTTCGGAGAACTCTCAAATTGTGGAATGAAGTTTTTATAGTTTTTACAGGGTCGGCAACGCAAGAGTGACACTTCTGGTATTTCAAACGTCCGTAGGCTACTTGCCATCATGGCAGGCCGTACTTTTGTTTGTCACTTTAATGGTATTTTAACGAAATAGATCTGCTAATGAGTACAATCATCACACTAGGCAGCCTGTATATTTATTTATACTACATCGCCACTGCTAACACGGCACTTCTTTCGGACTTTCTTATTGTCGAGTTTTCACTAGGGAATTATTTGGCTACAGGCATACAAATGGCGTTGTCTTTGACTTAAATGTCGAAAACGACATCATGGAACTGTTAAACGAGCGAGAGGGAAATATCGACTCATACATATTTTGAAAGTATATATTTTTTTATACAAGCATACGGCCCACCTGCTGCAAAGCGGTTACCATTGCCTATCAATGCTTGCAATGCATTAAGTATCACTGAAAAATATTAGTAAATTACTCAAGAGCCATTTCGACAGTCCTGCACGCACTATTCTGGCTCTACACACCGTTTCCAAATCATATCCAATAGATCTGTTTCCATTATTCACTTCAAATTCAAAACTGCGATGCGCAAAATACATACGGATTTGACAAAGTGGGAGACAAAATATTGGTTCCATTTCTTCTCTATATTGCCTAGCACAATACCCGTTTACTTCAAAACCCGCGGCTCCTAGTTTCCGTATGCATATTTTATGTCCAACAAATTGACGGCCCGACTGTCTCGTATCGAATAGGGAAACGGAATTGCGGCCTGTTTATATCTGTAACTGCTGGCTCCTAAAATAAATACAGTCAATAATTGAGTACCCAAAACATATGATAATTATAAACTAACTATATCGGTGTACGATACAGTCAGTTACAATTCCTATGTGGTTACAAGACGAACTTAAAGCAATTCGATTAACGATTCAATGCACACAACCACTGCACAATTCAATAGATGCAGTAATAAACAGATTTATTATTTATATAGAGAATAATATGCAATGGCAATCTATTATTGAATAACAGATTGCCATTGTATATAACTCACTATTATTTTTAGCGTTAAATATATGTCATATATACCAATAATCAGCCTTCGTATTTTCGGATTTGCGTACAGTGTTCAACATAGCAAAGTATATCACCTGTTAAAATCAACAATGTTCATATAACGTTATAAGTTGCTGTATTTGCAGCGCCAGCTTTTGTTTTTCACTTAAATGTGCAGCAATCGAATTTAAATACGCAAAGTTATGTAAAGTTTAATATTTATAAAGTAGATATACTTCCACAGGCAGTCTGTAAATAACGTAAGACTGAGCTATGGAAGAATTAGATAAGATAAATGAAATCTATCTATAACTTCACGCCAGATCCCTTGCGGGGTAGGCAGACAGAACCGAGCGCCACGCGACTCGATCCTTACATATCTCACTCGCTTCTTTAACATTGATCTTCTCATGTACGCTCGCCGGTTTCTAGGGCTCCTGACATCAACTTCTGATAGAACACGACCAATTTGGTCATGGATGTAGAAGCCGAGGAAGACCGTCCACTTTTGCATTGTATATCTGCTTCGTCATTCTTTCATCATAAAAAAATAAAAACTATTTATTTGTAATTCTATTGCATCTTAATAATTTTATTGTTCATAGTTTTAATTCTTTATAGTTTTAATTTCTCTTTTTTAATGTTCTAGCATTTCGAAAATTACCATTGGCGGAGAAGAAACGCCAAAAGAAACTTGCCAATATATGTATTTTTTCAAATCATCATTTTCTAATACAATAAAATTATATACCAATTATGTACTAATTTTATTGTATTAGAAAATGATATAATGATGTCAAGTAGTAATATTAATACACGTGCTGCATCATTTCCTGACATCTCTGTCATCGATTCTGTAATAACCCTTCAACAAAGTCCGAGAAATTTTTATGTGCCTGTTGAACATATTGTCAGAATAGGACAGAACAGTTTCAGGTAATTTATTATAGAATCGAATACAATTATCAGTATACGCAATCTATTCCTGCTTCCTGGATTTTCACTAAATTTTTAAGGTTTCTGACTTTCTAGAACGACTTCTCAAAATTACTTTTACATCACTAAGGTTAAGGTTAAGTGTACAAGCGTACGCCCTGCCTAATGGTAAGCAGTTACCGTAATCTATGAACACATACAGCAAAAAAGGCGTCACTCGTACGTCGCAAACCCTGTAAATCTTTTCATCGCTTTTCGCTTCGCATCGCTCCACTGGGATTTTATACTACAACTTTAGATTTCCCGGAAAAAAGCCTGGACTCGAACAGTATGTGACTATTGCGGATTTAGTGTGTGTGGATGTATTCCCCGCCGATGCCAAACATAGAATAAAGCTGTTAGCAACATATCGAACAATTCTTCCTTACGCACTACACTGTACAATCGATAAAAAAATTGCTCGTTGACGCAGTGGTGAATCGCGCTGTTACGCTACTTTGACGCTTACTTTGACGGCCCGTCTAGGGAAGTATCTCCTCACAGAATACCGCAGCCAAATAACTACTCCGTAGAAGGTTATTGTGTTCCTGCATGTGAGTGAGGTCTCCAGTCAGCTAAGGACTTGCTTTATGAGTAGCAGAGGTGCACGAGTAATACTTAATGTATTATACCGTTGTATAAGAAAAATGCAAAGATAGATAAAGTCTCTCCACAACAAATAACTGACTTGCGCATGAAGGCACCCTGTGCTGACAAAAACCTTGTTTTAACACCTAAATATCTGATAATCAATCGTAGAATATATTAACCAATAAGGCGATTAGTGCCGCGTTGTTGTTCTGAACTAGCCAATGAGAGCTGCTCGTCTTCTTCACTATCCGACCCGCAGCGGTGACCGGAGTAACTAAGTCGTTCTCATCGGTTCTCCATCGGTGATGTCCTGCATGGTGTAAGTTTAGGACCGTCGATAATTCTCACAGCTCGTCTCTGAACACGATCACAAGGTCTCCTCTTCTTGTTAGGATTGTCCCGTTAATTAATTAGGATTGGAGCGGTCCGCTACCTAAGCATAAAGATTTGGCGAAGATACTAATTTTTACATGGAGCGACTGCCGTCAGACCCCCATATCCTAGAGGGAAAACCAGATCTTTCTTGGGTTAGGTTCACATCTTTCGATGTATATTTTCTTGGACGTGTGGATTTCCTCCCGAAGCTTTTTTTCACCGCCGTGCGTGTGATAAATATGTATATAAATCTGATAACAAAAATTTTGTCGTACATACTCTCGCCTGGATTCGAACCGGGGACCATTTGCTCAATTGGCTGGTTCCTTGTCCACTAGCGGCCACTGCTCTTGAACCGAAACACAAACTCTTATTCGGTACTGAAATAAGAAATATATAAAATTTCCAGTAAATTTCAGTAATTTTTCGTTTGGTGTATCTACATGTACACTACATAGGTCCGCCCTAACAGCCAATTTTTTATTTAAAATCCTGTCAAGCGAGTCCCACTCGAGGAGGACCCACTGAGGGTTCCGTAAAAAAATATTTTCGCAAATTATTGTCACAAAAAAAAATTTTTTTGTGATGGAACTACAAATTTACGATATTCGGATTTTTTCATTTACTTGTACTACATGATATTGCCTCTTACCAAATTTCATTATTCTAGAATAATTTGACCTAGGTCTACGGGAAATACCCTATAGGTTTTGATTCCCTCGCGAGTGTCAAAATATTTGCATAAACGAGACAAACAGCGTATCTTTTGATTGCGTTGACTTAGAATTAAGATTAGGGATTACAGACCTGAGTATTTGATATTAATTTCAGCTTGATAACTCCACCTGTCCCTGAGAAAAAGGTCTTGACAGACAGACAGACAGACGGACAACAATCCTCTTTTTCTTTTTAAGGTACAATAAAACTACAATGTATATGTATGTATATCTTCACGCCAAGTCCCTTGCAGGGTAGGCAGAGAGAACCGAGCGCCATAAGACGCGGTCCTTGCATACTTCACTCGCTTCTGTGACATTCATAGCTCTTTTCATGCACGCTCGCCGGTTCCTGGGGCTTCTGACATCACCTTCTGATAAAACACGACCAATTTGGTCATGGTAGGTTAGTCTCGGCCTTCCTCGGCGCCTACATCCTTCCACTTTTGCATTGTATATCTGTTTCGTCATTCTTTCGTCCCGCATTCTTTCTACATGTCCGAACCAACGGAGCATGCCCTTTCTTATCTTAACACCGACACTCTCTTTCAGACCAACTCTTTCTCTCACGTCTTCATTACGAACGCGGTCAGCAAGCGTTATGCCACAAATTTTGCGCAATGCTCGCATCTCGACCGCATTTATTCTACTTTCATGCTCTCTCTGCCATACCCAGCTCTCACTTCCATAAGTTAGCGTTGGAATTAGCACCGCGTTGTGTACAGCGAGCAACAATAAACTATAATATAACGATAACAAACTAAATTATAATAAATATTGTCGGACAAATTACACAGCGCCATCTAGCCCCAAAGTAAGCGAAGCTTGTGTAATGGGTACTAGACAACTGATAAACATACTTAAATACATTTTTTTTTGTAAATAAATACTTGTTATACATAGAAAATACCCAGACCAAGATAAACAGACATGTTCATGCACACAAATGTTTGTCCTGTGTGGGAATCGAACCCACGAGCGTTGGTGTCAAAGTAGCGTAACAGCACGTTTCACCACTGCGACACCGAGCTCGTCAAACGTCGTCAACTATACCAAAAAGGTAATTTTCTAGAGTGTATAGGATGCACTGCCAACACACACTCTGGCAATTAAATATAGCAGTGTTCAACATTTATTTAAAATATTATGTAAAGTAATAAATGACAGACAAGTTGCGCGCACTCTTAATGTTAACTCAGTTAAGTCTGCGTCTCTTATTAGCCCCTGTCCGGCCTTTATTAGCTTGCTGTAAGCAAGAGACAGCTCCTGCCTACTTCGAGCTTTATTTAAATAATTTCCTCTGATTTTATATTCTCGTGAAATAGAAATGTCTGCTAATGAGGTCCCAGGAAGAGGAGACGTGAAGGCTTATTTGAGGCCTGTACAATGTATTTATTATTATTAACCGACTTCGAAAATAAGGCTATTCGACTGTTTTTTTTTTGTATGTAATACGCGATATCTTCGCCAACTGCATACCGACAGTTAGGATTTTTCTTTATTGCATAGGACTTACCCCCAAGATGTCAGTGATATGTCATGTACAGTTTACAGAACCTCATGAAACACCATATTCACATGTGTGTTTTAACACAGTTTTCACCTCGTTTGGGAATCGAACCACGGGCGTTGGTGATTAAATACCAACCACTGCAGCACCGGACTCGTCAAATCTGTTTACGCCTATTTAGTACTTTAAATTCTATTTTAGCAGTTTTGGGGTTCCAATGCTCAAAAGGAAAAAGTGAAAAAAACAAATTTCTATTCAACGCAATCAAAAAATACGGCTGTGTACACCTCGTTTATGCGCATGTTTTGAAACTCGCAAAAAGAAGTCTCATAACCTACAGGGTACTTCCCGTTACCATAATAATCATATAAATTAGTAAGAAGCAATGTCATGTAGGACAAGTAAAGGAAAACAATCCGAAAACCGTAAATTTGTAGTTAGTTACATCACAAAAATAATATTTTTTGCGTAATTATTGTTTACAGAACCTTCTGAGCGCGAGTCGGACTCTCACTTGATCGTTTTTAGGGTTCTATACCCAAAGGGTAAAACGGAACCCTATTACTGAGACTCCGCTGTCCGTCCGTCCGTCTGTCACCAGGCTGTATCTCATAAACCGTGATAGTTAGACAGTTGAAATTTTCACAGATGATGTATTTCTGTTGCCGCTATAACAACAAATACTAAAAAATAGAATAAAATAAATATTTAAGGGGGCTCCCATACAACAAACGTGATTTTTTAGGGTTCCGTACCCAAAGGGTAAAACGGAACCCTATTACTGAGGCTCCGCTGTCCGTCCGTCCGTCCGTCCGTCCGTCCGTCCGTCCGTCCGTCCGTCTGTCACCAGGCTGTATCTCATGAACCGTGATAGCTAGACAGTTGAAATTTTCACAGATGATGTATTTCTGTTGCCGCTATAACAACAAATACTAAAAAATAGAATAAAATAAATATTTAAGGGGGCTCCCATACAACAAACGTGATTTTTTTGCTCATTTTTGCTGGATATTGATAACGGCAACAGGTAGACGCTTGAAATATTCACAGAATATTTAATTATATATTTACTTTAAGAATAAATAATTAAATTAAAATAAAACAAATATTTAAGGGGGGCTCCCATACAACAAACGTGTTTTTTTGCCGTTTTTATAGATAATGGTACGGAACCCTTCGTGCGCGAGTCCGACTCGCACTTGGCCGATTTTTTTTTTTTAGTAGATTAACACTACTATTACACGACCATAGCTTTCAAGTACTCATTCAGAGATATTAGAAAAATTCTAGCATTGACACACAATTTCGCCGTGTTCATACATTATCTTCTATTGTTCTTAGCGTTATTCATCAAGATTGGCGGACTCCGCTAGCTTAGGCTAAGGACTTGGTGAAGATACTGTTTAGTATATGGAGCGACTGTCGTTAGATCTCCACAACCCAATAGGGAAATCAAACCTTTCTTGGGTAAGGTCACGCGTCTTCCGAAATATATTTTCTTGGACGTGTGAATTTCCTCGCGATGTCTTCCTTCACCGCCAAGCAAGTGATAATTACAAGTTGTGTTCCTATATTATCATTCCGAATCTAAAACAAGAAACCTTGCGTTGCCCTTACCTTTCAAAAGTCTTAGTGCGTAGTCCATAGATCGTCGCATGCATACCGCTCACAAATCAATCGACCACTTGAGTGCACATGAATGCACCCCTCGCTTACAAAAACGTTGCAATTTAGAGCCTTAATATAGCAATGATTGGAGCCTTCTGACTGTGTATTTTAACCAATAAGCTGACAGCTGACGCGATGTTGATCTGTGAACTATCCAACAAGACCAGCGCGTTCTACCTTAACCCCCGACCCGGTACGGTGAGTTCAATTATGCAAAATCGATCTCATTACTTCTCCATAGCTTATATCCTTCATGTTACTATTAGTCAAATGTTACTTTAACAAATTTTCACAGAAATTCATTGAGTTCGCCGCAAAACCAATATCAATTAACATCTGTATCAACAAATTATACCGCAAAAACATCGTTTGGAAGGAGTTTACAAGGCCGCCTACTCCACATTTCTTATCTCAGCGCGTAAGCCTTCAACGGCCTTTTTTGTCGGTAACTAATGACACCCCCTCCCCCTCCCACCATCACAGGCTACCCCTGACAGCTCACCTAATTAATTTACTTCACACGAATCCCTTACACGAGTGGAAAAAAAATGTAACAGCAAATTTTCTTTAATGTGCTACAAAACTATTCGACAAGCAAGATAAAATATGGGTAGTGCGGCACCCAGCCTCCCCTACACGTAATGTACCCTGATGGTTACATGATTAGCACACGAGAATTTATTCTCGAGGGTGAAGTACCTAGTGGAAGTGAGATGAGAGTGTGTGAGGTGATCCATTAGCGCCTAAGTAGAAAGTACCTGGGCGACCAAACGCCGCTCAGCGTTTTTTACGTCTTTTTTCATCAAATCACGCTTTCTCAGGAAATACACCTATACAACCATACCTTATCTAAATACAAAAAAAAATCTAATCTAATCACAATGCCAACTTACTTAAGTAAACGCTAGTTACGGCAGAGAGAGCGTGAAAGTTGAACTAATGCGATCGAGATACGAGAACTGCGCAAAATTTGTAGCGTAACGCTCGCTGCACCGCATTCGCAAAAGTGATGTAAGAAAGAAAATTAGTCTGAAAGAGAGTGTTGGTGTTAAGAAAAGCATGCTTCTTCGCTACGCACATGCAGAAAGACATGCAGCTCATGCGGGATGAAAGTACGACGAAACAGAAATACAATGCGACAGTGGAAGTTCCAAACACAACGTACCATGACCAAATTGGTTTGTGTTTAATCAGAAGGTGTTATAATAAATAAATATTTTATTTCAGACCTTAGTCCATATTCAGTTAGTAAACAACAAATATTAAAGAAACCTTTCAGCTATGTTAGTACTTATTAATTATGATGTGTTATGTAAGTATGATATATCTTTCTAACTTTGTACAAAAGTCGTCTGCGTGGGTACCTCTGTCTAACCTATTTCTGCCGCCAAGCTGCTATATGTATATAGCTGTGTTCCGGTTTGAAGGGTGAGATATGGATAAGGGTGAAATTACTAGGTACTGTGACGAAACAGCCTTAGGTCACAAGATTGGCAGCGCGCAAGTAACATCCCCGTGGTGTTGCGAACGGCAATAGGCTGCGACGACCACTTACAACGCGTTGTATAAAAAAACCGTCGAGCGTGCATGACAAGAGCTATGAATGTTAAAGAAGCGAGTGTGGTGTGTAAGCGCGTCTTCTCTCTGCCTACCCCGCAAGGACCTGGCTTGAAGATATACATTCTAAGAGAAGTAGGGCGCATGAAAGCAGACCGTCTGGGGAAGTACCACCACCTCACAGAACACCGCAGCCAAATAACAACTCCCTAGGGGTTGTTGTGTTCCTGCGTGTGAGTGACGTTACCAGTAAGCCCCTAAGGAGTTGCTGTGTTTGCAGCAGAGTAGGCATCGCGCGAGTAATGCTTAATGTATTACAAGCTTTAATAGGTTACGGTAACTGCTTGACAAAAAACATTTTTTTATACAACATCGGGAGGCATACAAGCATACGGTCCACCTGATGTAAACTGGTGATGGCCTATGAACGCTTGTAATACATTAAGTATCACTCGCGCGATGCCTCCTCTGCTGCTAACACAGCAACTCCTTAGGAGCTTACTGGTGACCGCATTTACACGCGGGAACACAACAACCTTCTAACAAGTTGTTATTTGGCTGCGGTTTCCTGTGAGGTGGAGGTATTTCCCCAGTTGGGTTGCTTTGAAGCGCCCTATCTGTCTTAAAAAAGACAAACAGACATGTTTATGTACACAAATGTTTGTCTTGTGCATAAATCGAACCCGCGAGCGTCGGTGTCAAAGTCGCATAATTAACCACAGTGTCATCGAGTTTGTCAGAAACATATGATACATATAACTACAAAAAAATGTACTAAAAGACACTGCTGTTAGTGGGACTACTGGGTCTACCCAACCAATACCCTTTGTGTCTACATCAAACAAACGAACATACAGTCAATTATGTAATGACATTAAAGGCGAAAAACTAGTATTAGTATTCAACATGAGCCGCAGCTTTTTTTGTTATTTTTTTTTTTGGTAAACTTAAAAACCAAAACATTATGTAAATACAAAATTTAATGCCAATCATACAAAAATTACCCGTTGAAAGTTAATAAAATCAACACGAGCTATAATCATTTCCCATCAGGTGTTGGGCGAGCTTGTTTGCTATCCGTTATTATAATCTCTGTCCTATGATCTCAGGATTTTACGAGAACAATAAAGACATTCCCGTAAAACTCTAATCAATTGCAAAACTACCTAAATCTCATTCCACACAAACGAACCCCTATAGCGAATTTTTATTTACAAGAGTAAAACATTGTATTGGCCCCAGGGCTTCGCGGTGCCCAGAACATTCGACAAGCAGCATCTCTACTTTACTCAAACAGCCGTTTCAACAAGGTACAAAGTACACTTTGATGGCCCCGGTGACGGAATAGTTAGCAATGCTATGTGATACCAATGCTTGTAGGTTCGATTCCTACACATGACAAACATATATCTACTTGAATTTGTCTACTGGTCTTGGACTAGATCATTTCAAGAGGTAGGGTGCATCAACGCAGCCCGGCTGAGGAAGTACCTCTATCTCACAGAAAACTGCTGCCAAATGACGACCCTCTCGAGGGTTGTTGTGTGCTTGCGAGTGAGTGAGGTTACCAGTAAGCTCCTAAGGAGTGGCTGTGAAAAGGAGGGCATTCTCTATACTTACTGCAGGCGTTTATAAATCACCATTACGGCGTTAAAGTGCGGCCCGTGCGCCCGTTCGTGACGCTTGCGCTTAATCGGTACAATGGATCCGAATATTGTTAAATGTGCTAATTGCAATATTGTCATAAACGAGTTACTAGCGTTTATACAAAATAAGGCGGATGTGATGGACGAGGACTCGCTTTCCAGGATGTGCAGTGATTCGTTCTCACTCTCAGTGGCGGCCAAAAAACTGTCATTTGAATCTGTTCCGGATTCAAAAAGAAAAGTTCGCAGGAATAAAGGAAAAAGTACCCGCGACATTGATGATATAATTCGTTTAATGAAGCTCACGGACCCTGAAATTGCTCCAATTTTTGTAGCTCGTGACCTTCAAAAACTTCCACTCGTTACGTTCGATCACATCGATGTAACGAAATTTATGAAAGATATGGTCGTGTTACAGAAGGGAGTTGCATACTTAAGGAGTACCTGTGCTTCTGTCGACCAGTTGTTGGAACTTAGAACCGAGCTTGACAATATCAAACAAGCCTCCATAGTGTGCAACAATTTTGACTTTGTGAATAGACGGCGGGGCGGTTACCTAGCTAGTAATGATAGTTACTATGATAGTGGGCCTATGGTCTTAAAACAGCAGTCATAAGAATCATCAAACAAGAATATTTCTCCTCAACATTTTTCAATTTACAAAAATGTGGGTGAATCTCCTACTAAAACTGTAGGTAGTCACAGAAAGCCGATATCAACGGCTATTCGAACAGACGACCATACTGTGAGTTCTGTCTCGCTTGCTCGCCAGGAAAAAGATACAGCAGCGAAGCAAGACGTGTGAACTAGTTCTGATGACTGGTCGGCTGGCGGTGTTGCCGCGCAGGCGTCCGCCGCTAACCGTCGTATATCTGAGCGAGACCCTACCTACTATGTGTTCGACTCTAATAAACTCGGACGCTTCGAGTAGCCGTGATCATATTCAGTCGATTGTGCAGTCGTCGGCGTCGGAGTTACCAAGCGGTTCTTCGAATAAAGTTCGGAAACAAATAGTAGAGGACAAATGGAAGCAGGTTACGTACAAAAAACGTAAACAATCAACTCCTTACGGGAGATTAGGAATAGCTGAAGTTGGGCCGGACAGTAAATTTAAGGTAAGGTTTTCAAATTTATTTTTTTATGATTTTTATTTGGAAATGTTCACTTACCACACTATTATGACCGTTATTAAACGAATACGACGTTTCGGAGAGGTGGGTTATTTGCTTATTGGCTGTTATATAATATACCCACGCGCGATGCCAAATTACGCCATCCAAGTCAAAGAGATGTACACATCGTGCATTATGCAAAAAGATGTGCGTTCAAAGAAGCAATCGTTGATATTGAGATACTATTCTATATTTGTAACTTGTGCCGTGTTCTCGCAAATGGCACAGTCGAGTCACGCGCTAGCCGCTCGAATTGAAAGGTGCCCAAGATTGAATAAAGATGGGCGGGCCGCGGCTGACGGCACTTTTATCAAATCATTCCCGCATCCATCTCCTTCGTTCCAATGCCAACTAAATCTATTACGCTCGCGTACCTGTTGGGATACTGCCCGTTATCCACCCCGTAACTATAATTTGAGAGGTCGACTTTCAGAGAAAACTATTTTGAAACTCGAGAGTGAACGAGACCAAATACTTTTTGAAATAGCTGTTTTTTATATACAACTTCGGGAGACATACAAGCATACAGCCCACCTATGAACGCTTGTAATACATTAAATATCACTCGCGCGATGCCACCTCTGCTTCTAACACAGTTACTCCCTAGGATCTTACTGGTGACCTCACTCACACGCAGTAACCACTTAACACCAGCCAGGCGCGAGTCGGTTCGCACACTAACGGTTCCGTATCTATATATCGTGTGTAAAATATGAAGAACAAACGTAATTTTGCATTTGTAAGAAATATTCTCACACACACATATCACAATCGATACTTTAACTGCAAACGTAAGTTTGTAATATTATGTTCATAAAATGTAATTACAAATAATTGACTTTTGCCTCTCTTTATATAACTTTGCGTTTTGGTCAATTTACATAATTCTAGATCAATGGAGTATGGGTTTTGCTTTACTTGTGACGTGTTACCATATAAGACGTAAATGGACGTATTTTTTGTTTAGAGGATTGTTAACTTTACGACTCCAAGCTCCTCAAACTTCAAATTAGTAGAGTTAATAGAGTATTTGTTTAAACTTCAACTTGATACTTACACACATTCCTAAGAAAAGAAGAGTCAAGAAGCAGATGACATATGTTTCTAACGATGCGGTACGGAACCCTGAAAAACCTATATTTAAAAAAGTTATATTTTAAATGTCTATTACGATGATACAAGGGCGGCCCAAAGGTTACCGTGTTACGCTTGATCTGCGCCCCTATTTGTACAGATTGTTGTACAGTAAACAATAATGCTATATATTACAGGTTTTTGTTAAAGGCATCATTGTTCAAATATTATCGTCTTCTCATACGTTATATCAATTAATTGAACAAAACACTGAATATTTAAGCGGCATACTCGTTATGTTACAATTTATTTATTTCATTTTATCTGATATACTCGAATCATATTTTTAAATATGGATACCAAAAAGGTAAAAAATGTAGGAAGTTTTTAAAACCACATCATACAAAAAATTTACGTAAGATTTTATTTAGGTAAGACAAAGTAATGCCCAAACTTATATAAAGAGAATATATTCATGTATTTATACTATACAATCTCTTACAGACACAATTAATAGGAAACTACATGGCATATTCAAATATAATTATAGAGTAAATAAATTTGCCTTCATATGGACAACATATATTTATATGTTCTTCCAGTTTAGATTATCATGCTTTAAGCTAGATTACACATACATTTAAATTTACCTACTGCAAATAGGCCTATGCATAAAGTTGCATACTCTATAAGACAGATTTACGACTATACGATTTATTAAGACAGATTACTTTTTGAGTGCATTATAGGGTCAAAACATTTATCTTTTAGAAAAGTTAACACTTTATAGAAAATACGGAAACATTAGAACGATCACCTGATTGTAAGCGGAGCTTCGGGTATAATGACAAGGAGAAACCAGCGTTGCACCTCTCATGTATACATATGTATGTAGATAACCAGGAACCACGCACTGCGGATTGCGGTCTGCAAATACAGAATTGCAGCCTGCAAATTAGCATGCGGCTGTTAACTGTGAATTACGACCGAACCTTAGTCTGCAATGAAAAGAAGTAACCATTAGGTCCCTGATATCAAATTACCGGGAATGAAAACATGCTCTGCTTCACAAATGTAAACCATTCAGACACACTTAGGTTACGGAGTTCAAAGTTCAAAATCAATTCTGTAGGTGACGCGATGACGCCATGTTTCTTGATTGAAGCCTGATATACTATATTTAATCTCAAAGATGAGATCCTTGTGTTAATTTATTAGTTCAAAGTCGTATTTGGATGGCCGAGTTAATAACGACTCAAAAAGATTCAGATACACAAAGTTAATTTCAAAGAGAACTTTACGTGCTTCCTATATCGAATCCCACGGCAAAAAAAAGGGGGAATCTATCTGTCAAACAAAACATATTAGTTGACGGCGACGTGTTGCCATTGATGAATTAATTCATCTTCTAAACTAATGACGCTAGTAGTACAGATACATGCAAATAACATGGAAGTGTAGATTTACACCGTAACAATATGTCGCATCATCATGTCGTGAGTATGGATGTTCAAAACGAAACGAAGCGCGCGAACGGTGGCGTGCTTTGGCAGAATCAAGAGGTCGACACTGTCGTATCATATATATCATACGAATCGATAGATCGGATAGATCATACGAATACGACATAAATATATTGTTTCATATTATAATTTTTTCACTTCCCAATGCTATTTAACGAGGGGTACAAGAGTTGATATGAAATGACGGCGTGAAGTTGACGTGTGAAGTTAATTTGCCGACATTTGCCCGTGCGCTCCTCGCGGAAACTGCCCTCTGTTCGTCCCACCACGATTACGTAATAAAAACTAAACTACGAGTGTAGTTTTACTCATTTATTTATCGTTGCACCAACGCATATAATAGGGAATTCAGTGATATTGATTTATTTATGTCACTGTCACATGTCACTGAAAAAGTTTAAAATCAAACTGAAGCTTGGTATGCGCAGTTATGTAGGTAAACGTATGTATGTGCGTGTACGCATATATGTATATTTTGCCTTTTAAATTGTATGATTATTTAAATAAATAATATGTCAAGTATGTGTGAGTGGTCTGGGCACGCTTATGTGGATGCAGGTCCACATAAGTGTGCCCAGATCGGATCCTAAGATCCGCATAATCGACCCCTGAAAACTTGAATGGTCTACTCGGTTGCAATCGTACCTCTGGCAACTGATCCATTGAAGGATTTTTTTTTCGTGGAGAGTATCGTATGCAAAAGATGCAGCGTGGAAAGTATTTCTTGGCTTGTTGCCTAGCGCAGATGACCCAAAATCTACTTCTGATGTAGTTAAGCATTTCTTGAGGCCCGCTGAGTTAAGGTTGCAAAATCAAACAATGCAGGTTATTATAACTAATGCATATGCATCAGTTATAATAATCTGCATTGTTTGGGGCCCACTGTGCATAGTTAAGTTATGTGCATCAGTTATAATAACCTGGGTAAGGTGACTTATCTCAAGTATTATTATCGGGTGTTCGACCTCCTACCCTCAAATCCCCAATAAACACCCAGAACCTTGTGCATATTGACTGATTTAATGACAATAGATTGAGCGGCATTCTGTTTGTCTTCACCGATATGTTGCAATAAAATTTTATTATTGCTGCTGCATTTCTGTAGCTGGAAGCCTCCTGAATTCAACAACTTATTCAGTTGTGTGTATACTTCGATAGCTTCGTATTCTGTTTGACAGCCAGTCATAAGGTCGTCGACATAAAAATCGTATCTAGTTATTTCTGCCACAATAGTGAGTTGAGCTGTTCCTCGTCTGCTAAACGTTGCAAACGCGTGTCTTCATGATGCACTCGGACTTACCTATACATTTTAATGATATCTGCGACGATGCTTATTTGAGGTTTACGTCACCTCATAAAGAAACTTATTTGTGCTATATCTTTCAATTTTCCTTACTGATAATCTGGATTTTCTGTTCCTTCTTCATTTCGAAATGTAGCTGAATTAGAAATTTCTTTGCACTTTTCTTCTGACTTGGTTAATCGTTTCTTGATTATATTGGGTTCATTCTCCTACTCCCAAAATTGGTTAAGCAAGCTGTCCTGCACTTGAATAGCTTACCATTTTTTTATTTGCTGAAGCTGATTGTGACACTCTTCTAGCGATCATCCACGCAAAGATTGTATTTTGCACCAACAAATGTCCTGGGTGTTTCAGCATGTCACTCAACAAAATGTCGCTGTAAATTTGTGTTCCAAGTAGAAAGTCAATCCTACCTTGTGACATATGTCTTGGATCTTCTAGTGATAAGATCTCGATTTCTAACCAATTAGGTGATTGAATTTTAGTCGAAAGAATTCGCAAAATGAGTGTTTTTAATACACAGGCGGTGACTCGATTTAAATAACTAGGCTCTTTCCGTGACTCTACGCGAAAAGAAATCCTATTGTTAATTCTCAATTGACCATCTCCCAGACCTGATACACAACCATTTACAGGTAAACGCTTTAGATCAAGTAATTGAACTGTTTCTTCTGTTACAAAAGATGCTTGAGAGACCTGATCAATTAAAACTCAAAGTAGGTTCGATTGTCCACTACGTGAATACGCCCTAACAATTGCTGTTGCTAATAGAACATCGGAGATTCCGATCATCGCATCTTCTTTGGAAAAAATAGCATCAACTTTCACTTCATTACTAACTGTTGTAGCTTGATTCTCTGTGATTGGTCGTTTTGAATTATTTGGTGTACTTAGTCGTCCCTTGATTAATTTCTTTTTCCAGGTGTAGTAGTGAATGGTGTCTTCTTCCACATCTACGATAGCAGGTGGATTGGTGGCATTTACCCACTGCATGGTTAGGCGCAAGGCAATTGACTTTTGTTTGGATATAATTATATCTCTCTCATGGTATCAACTGTGCGAAGGTTTTGCACTGAAATAGCAAATGATCCCCAGAGCACAAGACACACTGATGTTTCATAGTAACGTTATCATTATTTACCTACGACTTCATTTACGACAGCAAATGACTTCATTTTGTCTTGTCGTTGGGCAAATTGTTGCAAATTGTTCTAGACACTGGTTTATTAGAATCAATCATCTCATGGGTCCTAAATCTTGATTCCCAAAACATTGTTAGATATTACTACGAGTATTAATGTAGTGCGTCTGATAAAATGCCACTGATGTTAATTTTCCATTGGCGAAGCGATTTATGATCTAACTTAGACACCACCAGATAAAACCTTAAAGCTAATTTTGTGTAATTTATTAATGCCATATAATTTTTTTATTTAGTTGCTACTCTAGTAAGACGGCATATTGAGGTGAATATTTTCGTAAATAATCCTTCTTTTGTGTTTTGTGCGTATACCGCCATCCTCCCAAAACTGGTGCAGACCGACTAAAACCGCCTTAACTTATATCGAAGTCTAAATTTCGACTTTTAGGGTAAATGCAATGGCAAGAATGCCCCTTAAATGAAAAGTCAATAATAACATGTTTCTTTTAATCGTTCATCTTCATTCAAATCTAAAGAATAGGACTCATAAAGAAATTAAAAAGATAATTAATAGCGTTATTGTAAACAATTTTGTATAGGTCTTTGTTATGGAAAAAGCATAGTAACATTATTCAGTATAAAAGCGATAGCTTATAATTATTATTTATTATTGTTGACTATTCCTTACTCAAGCAAGTCGCAACATGAAGGAGTATACACGTAAGTAGATATTATTTACCATGGTAGAAACTTTTGCAAACTTTACCACTAGATGGTTGTATGGAAATATTTTTTTATATTTATCTGTCTGGAGTTCTAAATAATTTGGTTCTTTTAAAAACTACTAACTACTGCTTACGGCTCCGGATTTAACTAATATGTTAAATCTATCTCGGATATATATTTAAAGTTGACCTATGTATTCTATCTATGTTATCCTCGCGCTCATTTGTAGTATGGCCAAGAAAATATAGCGGCATAAGACGCGGTCCATAAACACCTCCCTCGCTTCTTTAGAATCAATAAATCCTTTCTTGCATGTCATTTTCTACAACTCCTTAAATCTTCTACTGATAAAACGAGACCAATTTAGTCGTGGTAGGTAAATTCCTCGGCTCCTATATCATTCTACTTTCATATTTTTATTTGTGTTTCGTCGTTTTGTAGTCTTGCATTCTTTCTGCATGCCAATGGAGCGTGCCTTTATTTGAACATCGACACTCTCTTTCAGACCAAGTCTCTTGCCTACGTCATAGTTGCAAATACGATCAGCAAGCAACAAATTAATTATATATATACATGCAATAAAATAATTCTTAATTAAATTATAATTAATAATTACCGTATACTTAGTTGCTAACTTATAAAGTTGTTTATTGTATGTGTATTTATTATTTATGCTACTTACTTATATCTTAATATATGTATTCGAAAGTACTTCCCCAATCACCTATATACGAATCTTACTATTCTATACTATTCTTAATTTACACGGTAGGTGATTATTACATGTGTCTTGATCTCATTGCATTTGCGTCAAACCTCAGTGGTTTATAAAATGCGTCAATATTGTTTATATATAATGTTTAATGTAAACTGGTGTAATATATAAATAAAAAAGCGTGACGTCATTAATTTTACGCAACACTGGTATCTCGACCGCGTTCATTTCGCTATCATTCTCTTTCTGCCATACGAAAGAAAGAAAGAAACGAAAGAAAACGTTTATTACGTATACGTAGCTTTCACATTCATAAATTACCGTTGAGATTACCACTGAATCGTGTAGGAGAGGCCTATGTCTGGCAGTAGACGAATACAGGCTGAAATGAGGGTTATGTTAATGTGTACAGCGAACTGTGCCTTCTAACTTGGTTTCCGATGCCTAGAAGTTTACCAACGCTCCATTCACGCTATTCCCTGCACTCAGTCATCTCTCTACATCAGCAGTGTACCTTCCATCCCTGATAAAACGCTTACAAGGTATACTGTTTTCGTTCTTGTTTCCTCTCTTTCAAATACCAATATCTTGGTTATCTTCAAAACATATGTGTTGATTAGATATGATTCAGAATACTCTAATTTTGTACTAAACTTGAATAGGCGTTTCGCATGTCTCTCTTATTCAACACGCAGGTTAAGTAACGGAGACGTCAAACTGCCCATGGATGAGTTTATCTATGCGGAACTTCTCCTGGTACTGAGATTGCACGTTAAGCCATCGTCCTAGCTGTTGTCAATAGCCTTTGGGCGGCTTGCCGGTATTGCAACAAGCAGACAATACCATAATTTATCATGACAATTCAAAAGCTATTAAATTTGGGAACAGAATCAATGAGCTGATGATAGCATGCGCTATAGGTATGGTGGTATTTCCCCAGACAGGGTGCATAGACGCGCTCTACGAATCCTAAAATCTCCCAGATCACTAGAGACATATTTGGCCGGTATGGGAATGGACCCACGAGTGTTGGTGTTAAAGTTGCTACTCACTCCACCACTGGACTCGTCAAATGTTGTCGATCGTCGTTATCAGTTGTTATTTAGTTTTTTGCGAGGTGGAGATAATATGCTTGGTTTTCATGTAAGTAGTTGGTTTTTTAGTTACAATTTGGATGCGTTGTTAAACTACATAAAATTATGGAATTTAATTATTAATAACATAACTACGAGTATTAAGAATACCAACGCTAATCCCAATAGTCGTATTATACCTTGCTTGCTTAGATGTAACTGAGTATATTTTGATATTAACGCCCATTTTATTTTTTCTTCATCAATCAGTTCGACCATCTATGTCTTTTTGCATTGTGATATTTGCACGAATTAATTCTCTCAGGTACTCCATCTGTGAGTATTAATTCGTGCAAATATTTTAAGATCATTCGTATACATAACATAAATAAAGAGAAAAGGGGGGCCCAAGTGCGAATCCTGCGAGACGCCTGTACGAGTTGTTATCTGTCTTGAGCTGAATCCACCAACGGGCGATATTTCATATATTAATAACATAATAATAATTATTTATAGAAACATCTCGAAGGCTCCATGTCGTCACAGAAAGTATTTGTTTCATGATACATTTTCTTTTCCAGGAATTCTACTTCTCTGCGCCATATTTGTTCAACCATTGCTTGTTAATGGAAAAACCACTTCAACGGAATCTGAGTCTTCTCCAGCGCCCAATTGCATTTGTCCAGCGGTAGTCGACCCCGTATGTGGCAGCGACGGAAAGACCTATGGCAATGAGTGTCTATTAGAATGTGAAAACAAAAGACGGGAATGCAACAATCTGCCGCCGATAACAATACTTTACAAATGTGAATGTGTTACATGTAGCTGTCCTAGGAACTATGATCCAGTCTGCGGCAGTGACGACAAAACATATGACAATACCTGTTTGCTTGATTGCGAAAATGAAATTCGTGAAAAGCAGGAACTACCTCCACTCTCAATTCAGTACAAAGGAAAATGCGTAGAATGCGTCTGTCCAGCTATAGTAGACCCCGTATGTGGCAGCGATGGAAAGACATATGACAACGAATGTATACTGGGATGTGAAAACAAAAAACGAAAGTGCATGGGGCTACCGCCGATAACAGTTCTATATGAAGGAAAATGCGTAGACTGCATATGTCCAGCTGTAGTCGACCCCGTATGTGGCAGCGATGGAAAAACATATAACAATGAATGTGAACTGATATGTGAAAACAAAAGACGGGAACGCATGGATCTGCCGCCGATAAAAAAGCTTTACAAAGGTGAGTGTGTCTCATGTAACTGTCCTGAGGACTATGACCCAGTTTGCGCCAGTGATAACATAACATATAATAATACATGTTTGCTTAATTGCGAAAATGAAATACGTGAAAAGCAGGAACTGCCTCCACTCTTAATCCAGTATAACGACAAGTGCATAGAATGTATGTGTCCAGCTATAATGGCCCCCGTATGTGGCAGCGACGGAAATACATATGACAATGGATGTGCACTGGGATGTGAAAACAAAAAACGAAAGCTCATGAATCTGCCACCGCTAACAGTTCTCTATGAAGGAAAATGCGTAGAATGCGTATGTCCAGAAATATTGGACCCAGTATGTGGCAGCGACGATAATACATATGACAACGAATGTCTACTGGAATGTGAAAACAAAAAACGCAAGTGCATGGGACTACCGCCGATAACAGTCCTATATAAAGGAAAGTGCGTAGATTGCATATGTCCAGCTGTAGTCGACCCCGTATGTGGTAGCGACGGAAAAACATATAACAATGAATGTCTATTAGAATGTGAAAACAAAAGACGGAAATGCATGGATCTACCGCCGATAACAGTACTTTACAGATGTGAATGTATTATATGTGGATGTCCTAAGAACTATGATCCAGTCTGCGGTAGTGACGACAAAACATATGACAATGCCTGTTTGCTTGATTGCGAAAATAAAATACGCGATAAGCAGGGGTTGCCTCCGCTGTCAATTCAATATAAAGGAAAATGCAAAGAATGCGAAGAATAAAATTTAATCTTTTTTCATCTATTAGAATGTGAAAACAAGCGACGTAAATGCATGGACCTGCCACCGATAACAGTTGTTTAAAAAATATTTTATGTAACTGCCTTAAAAACCATGATCCAATCTGTACCAGTGACAACGAAACTTATGTTAGTACTTTTTTGTTTGATAAAACTCAAACTTCTGAACCAGAATTTGACTTCACTCAATATCCAATATAGAAGGAAAGAAAAAGTATGAATAGTCCAGCTTTGTTTGCACCTGTGTACGGAATAGACGGGAAAGCTTACGGTACTGACTACCTTAAAATGCGAGAATATAAACATGAGCAGATTGGCCTTGTTCCAATATCAGACGCATACAAAGGCAAATATCTCAAAGTGGATGTCCTGAAATCTGTTATTTGTTGTCTGTGCTAGCTATAATAATATGTACGTTACCATTTGTAACGATCAAGAAATTGACAGACAATATTGCGAATATCTGCCTCCTTATTACGTATACGTCATGAAGGTGACTGTATTGGTTATGCGTGCCCAGCTATAGAAGACGCTGTATGCGGCAGTAATGTTTGTAAATTCACGGTCAAACTTATCGTAACATACGCAACCGTACATCTTTGGAGACCTGTATATACTGTTACTGAAATGGATTATGCTGAGGTACTTGCACATTTATTGATTTTAACTTTAACGGTCTTTTAAAAAAATTAAATACTACGTTTCAAACATTAATAAATGTTTCCCATAGTTTATGATAAGTTGGCACACTAGGTTGCGCGTGCGTCATACGTAAACCACTCGTAGCGCTCGCATTGAAATTAACAATAGAATGAAAGACACATGTTAGCTCTGTCTACCTTTTTTTTTGTGACGCGGGGAAAAATGCGTTACGCACACCACCGGTGCCTGGGTGGCCTCCGGTGATAGTGTGGGACTCCCCGTCGGCTGCCTGACGGTATACCCACTAAACGACCCCGCGAATTGCCATCGGCCGCGTTGGTGTGGTGCCCCAGATCTGTCAGCAACAGGACACCACTGCGACTGGCCAGCCCCTCAGAAGGGACCGGACTTCTTCTCTCTAGGGGCCATCCCGGCAAATTGGGACAGCCCCTCCGGCGGCGGGACCACTATGGGGCCAGGTTCCCATCCTGACACCACAGCTCTGTCTACCTGCTCAGATTAATTATATACAATTAATTTGAAGCATTACATGATACATATGAACAGTGATAGGCCAGTGGATAAATAATAATTTCTTGTTCCATCAGTAACCCCAGTAGGCCGATTCTACTAAAAAACTGCAACTGCACTGCAGCGCGGCGTGTGTCAAAATGCGTACATTTTGACGTTTCGTTAAACGTCGCCGCTGTCAGGTCGCTTAACGAAACGTCAAAATGTACGCTTTTTGACACACGCCGCGTGCAGTGCAGTTACAGTTTTTTAGTAGAATCGGCCTACAGTAGAGGGTTACGGTGCGTGTAAAACTTTATTATTCTTCTCAAGGGGTGTCTTTGCGTTGGTTCCATTTCCAGAGAACGCCTGTCAAATGACCGGGATTTAAACCCGTGAAATAAGATAGATAATATTATATGTTTCATAGTTAATAGATTCAGGCGTTATTTTGCGAAAGTCAAATTTACATGCAATTTGATCTAACCTGCTTTGTGTGCTTCCGCCACCAATTAGTTCATGCGGCCTAGCGCCGGCCTAGCGCCGGCCGGCACCCACCCACTACTGTTAGTAAGTGCAACAAGCAAGCTGCCATGGCTGCTCCGGTAGTCTCTGCCTCGGCTGCTGCGGTCGTCCGCCATCTGGAACAAAATCCGCATGCCCCCACCCCCCACCACCGTCGCTGCCACGACTGGCCTGGTCGTCGCTGCGTCACGTGTTTCGCCTCTCCACGAGGTATCATCAGGCGTTGTAGACTTTAATCATAAGAATAATATGACTTGTAGCATGTTATTCTCCTCCTCCATTATACTCCTTCGTAACGTAAGTAGTTTCTTCAGCTTCTTTATTGTAGTGAAAACTTCTTTGCATCGTTGTGGTCTGAAACTCGATGAAACGAAAAAGCGACAACCAGATACATCAATAGGATTTAACGTGCGAGAGAATAAGATAGAAGGTTTATACAGTGTTTATTACAGGGTCCGAGCGTAGTATGTCTTGGTACGAGTATCAATATCGTCATGAATAAAGCCTACAATTAGGTTACTCTTGAAATTCTACATTCTTCTCATTATCTTGAAGTTCACATTTTTGAAAGTTTCACTTCTATCGCGGGTGCACTGTACACATATTTTTGAAGTAAAACTTCTTTACGCACGCTCGACTTTGGGAGTAAGCTGGTGAATGCGTGACGAGAGCGTTACGAAAAGTGTGATCGGGCGAGGCGGACGGAAGTTGAGAGGGAGATATAAGTTAGTGAAGATAGACAGAGAGAGAGGGGTGCGTAGCGAGTTAAGTTTCGTATATGTAAGACACAGTGCAGGCCTATTGTCTGTATCACACTATGGAGCTAAAGAAGTTTTACTTCAGTCGTGTGGTGTAAAGCATACTCGTTATTTTTTTATTTCAGATTGTTTATTACATTTTGGTGTGAACGCAGTCTAATAATTGGGTGCTTCCGTTGTTGGTGTCTAAATTAGACAAAAATCAGTAGAACTTTTAACATTATCTCCTAACAAGGCAACTCCATTTCGCATTTTTAGCGTATTATGGAGGGTTACTCTCCCCGGCACCCTCGCTCCCCAACCCCCTCTCGATAATCACCGGAGACTGTAATGAACGCGGACATCTTAATTTTTTTCAGTTACGCTCTCGAAAATATAATTTACTTTTAGTTAATAGATTCACGTGTTACATCACGGAAGGCAATTTGACTCAAATTAATTTGTATGCTCCCGTCGTCAGTCACTTTTGACGAGCTCGGTGGCGCAGTGTGCTGTGTGAGAATCGAGCCGGGGTTAGTAACGCTTCTATAAGCGGATTGCCGATAACCCCGGAAATCCCGACCCATTAGCCTACTCAAGGCAATGGGCAAACTTTTTGAAAGAGTTATACCCTCTCGTATGGGAGAGCATCTCTTTTCAAATGGACTTATCATCGACAACCAATTCGGCTTTTGTTCACAACACTCTTGCCCACAGCAAGTCGACCGCATAGCCGAGTATATCTTGAGCGGTTTTTATCCGAAACGTCATAAGACACTAGCTGTCTTTTTCGACGTTGCCAAGGCTTTTGATAAAGTCTGTACAAGCTTTACAAGCTAAATCTGCCCGACACATTAGTCCGAATAGTGGCCTTATACCCCAAAGACCGTTCCTTTCGGTTTAGACACGAAGCAACCCTTTCTACTCCACGCCAACTCACGGCTGGAGGGAACAGGGCTCCGTGCTCGCTCCCTTGCTTTACATATCGTATACAAACGGCGTAGAGCTTTCCCTCTTCGCCGACGACACGGCACTCTATACTAAGAGTATTCAGAACGAGTCAGCCTTCAACAAACTTCAAAACTTCTTGGTTTCGTAAGTGGCGTATAAAAGTTAACCCGGACAAAAGTTCCGCGGTCTACTTCGATGTCAAACTATGCTAGGGTCATCAGTCCCCTGGCAACGCCAAGCAAAGTACCTTGGAGTTATTCTCGACTCTCAGTTTACTTTTAACCTACACGTCAAAAAGGTGGCCAGTACCGCTAGATATTACTTAGGACGACTCAGCAAATGTCCTTGAGAAATAAGCGAACACTCTACGAGGTTTACATAAGGCCGGTGAGTTTTTGCTCACTCTATTCCAAATACCATCGAAAACTCCAAACCGTCCAAAACCTCTTCCGCCGAAGAGCTCCCAACGCGCCTTGGTACGTCCGCAATGCGGAGTTACACCGAGATTTAGCGCTTCCTTCTATCCAACAACACCTACAAAAACTCTCTAAACGATTATTTGAATCGTCAGATAACCATCCTAATCCTTTGTCCAAGCGGCATACGACCCGCCCCCGCCTCCTCTCTCCCGATACCAAATACGTAGGCCGCGCGTAGGTCCTATTAGATCCTCCAAATAAACTTTCGGGAGCTTTGGACCGCCTTGCAGCGGCCGAAGCCTCCTTAGGGCAAAAGTCCTCCAACTGAGCACCCCGCGATCACTCTTAATAGTTAGTTAGGTACCTATGCCGGCGGTCTCCTCAAGACACGCCATCATTTTCTAAGCGTATGCTCTGTAACTAACTGAGTGATCGCCTCCGATGGAATCTTTAAAGCCTTCCCGGCTAAAGGCATCCCTAGGCGGTATTTAGTCAGTAAGAGTCTGACATAACTCGTTCGGCCGTCTGAAAAGGGACTCATGAGAGTTCACCGCCTCGGTTCGCTCCCATTGGGTCCCGGAGGGTGCCCCTCACCGAAGAATTACTAACGCACACCCGGGTGTGGGTTAGTCCTTCTTTTGTGGGTCTTCATATTCATGGGAGAAAAACAAAAAAAAAAATATATTTTATTTCATTGTCTTATCGAAAATGGTTTCGAATCGATTTAATCATTGTCAATATTTGCGCAAGTGCATATGTCTATCTGTTCTGTCTGTTACGTCTTCACAGCGAAACTAATGCACTTATTTTGATCGAACTTTGTACAGACCTAGTTGGGAATAACAGGCTATAAATACGTCATATTCAATTCAATGTAATGAATAAATATAAAAATCTCTGCTGGACTGGAAGTAAAGAAAAAACATAGAATATGTCCAGCTGCTTATCATCCCGGGGATATCGTAAAAGTCGATATGGGACTGTGCCCTTTCCAACGTGATAGGCTATATGGACGATGGGCTGGTAACCTATCACCATGCGGTTCATCATATGGACAGTTGACTCTTATAGTGTCTATATTTATTCACTTATCCCTAGTTGTATTAATGTGTTTCGATTTTCATATCTTTAAAATATTTCTTTGCAGGTAGTATTCAATAATAATTAAAACGAGTAGGGGTCCTTTTTCTTGTCACCCATTTTCCTACCTTTTTCGGTTAGTTGATGATAGGAAATGAAATTCTGTGTAAATAATGATATGGAAAAAGTTATTGTTAGTAAAACATCTGTCAAAGTAAAATGACTTGTTTTGATAATCGAATCGGATCGAATCGAATCGGAGGAATCGGAAAAACCGTGGATATATTAAGCTTCTAGAAACACAAAATATGTAAAAGAAGCTATCTAGCATTTAAAACTTCGTCATACCGTTTTCGAACAATTGAAATTCGTTAATAGATTCAGGCGTTACTTTGCGAAAGTCAAATTTACAGGCAATTTGATCTAAACTACTTTTTGTGCTTCCGACCCACCCACTACCAAAGTAGATGCATGCCGCCGCTGCTATGGCTGCTGCGGTCGTCTCTGCGAGTGTTCGCCGTCTGAAATGTGAACCGCATGCACTCGCCACCGTTGTTACCCAGGCTGCTCCGGTCGCTTCCGCGACACGTGTTTCACCTCTCCACGAGACATCCTCAGGCGCAGTACATGTTAGTCGTTATAATAACATGCTACGAGCTCGGTGGCTGCAATTGAAATTCGAACAGAAAATTTTCGTGAGTAGCATAGTTTACTGTTACTTTAATTTCTTTGGGATCTTACCAAGTAAAACTTTCGAGGTCATACACTAGAAAGAACTTACGGGTTGGTGTATGATATATATATATATAGTGTATATGGTATATGCACTATATATATACCATAC
Organism: Pyralis farinalis; assembly: GCA_947507595.1. NCBI lineage: Eukaryota > Metazoa > Arthropoda > Insecta > Lepidoptera > Pyralidae > Pyralis > Pyralis farinalis. Next base: position 2,649,953 of record OX382264.1, read on the forward strand.
ACCAACCCGTAAGTTCAGTGTATATATATACGATAGAAATTTATCGTGAAAATAATTTAAATAATTCATTGAAATAACGTATGGTTGCTTGAGGCCGTGTGCAGTCACGACACGTTAGATCAAGAGTATAGAATAGAATTGAATAATTCTCTATTGCATGACTGGTTATACAGCAGGTACATTTGCATATTATTAGTTTAGCAGTGTGCCAACATCGGGCGTGCAAAGATTCTATTCAAGTCCTACATAGCTAAGTACATTCTCACAATTTCAATGTCAATAATACATATTTTCAATGGCAGAGACGCGGTTATAGAATATTATTATACAAGTCTCACGGGCAGACGTTGGGTGACTATAGGAAGTTGTGGTCTTGTCATTTCCATAATATGGTATTTTGTGATTGGGTAGACATGGATATTGGTTTTCATCGACCAGCTATTCATCTAGATTTAGATGATATGTGAGTGACTTTGAACTCTGCTTACTAATTGCTACTATTTTAATAGGTATGATTGTTATATTTAAAGCTTTAAATATTAGTGTCGTGTCACTGTTCACGACATAACAGATGTAAAAATATCTTGTGAATATTGAAAGAAAATAAATATTATTAGTATAAAAAGTTTTTTATTTTCTTTTAATGCAGCTAAACGTAATTTTTGCGCTTGATTTGAACTTAGCTGTCATATAATGGAATGAAGTATACTCAAAGAGCTTTCATATGACATGAGTCCCATCACTGTTGGACAATGTTGAAAAGTGGGCCCAGGCTTCATACAAAAATGTCCACGGTCGTTAAATATAATCGTATAACATATTTACTTGATACGATTGATTGAATGTCACGGCTAATTGTAAAACTCGATCTGAATTTGGCCATATTCATAGCAAATAAAGACTTCATTCATTCACACGCCATAGGAGCATACTGGTAAAATCACTCCCACGCAATATAACAACCCTCCAGAGAGTTGTTATATGGCCGCGGATTCCTGAGAGGGGGCGTTACTTCCCAGGCTTTGATGCGCCCTACCTCTCTTAAAACACCCAGACCAAGACAAACATGTTCATGCACACAAATGTTTATCTTGCAAGGAAATCAAACCCACGAACGTTGTCAAAGTCTTGTTATTAACCGCTACGCCACTGAACTCGACAGTATTTAAATTGTAGTATACTGTGATCTCGCCTAAAGGTCGATTTGAATTAAAAATTTAAAAATATTTAAAAAATATTAAAAGCTTTTAAAAATATTCCTCGCGATTCTCGCACCTCATGTACCTCATAAACACGTGTTTAAATAATAATCATCAATATTAAAGAATGATGATAATAATAATAATATATTAATAGATGACTATAAGTGGCGTAGTATTTAGTAACGCCACATTGACACCAAGGATCGTGGGTTCGATTCCACACAGGGCAAACATATGCGTGCATGAACATGTTTGTGTTTTCTATGTATAATAAGTATGTATTTTACAAAAAAATGTATTTGTTGGTTGTCTAGTACACATAACACAAGCTTCGCTTACTTTAGGGTTAGATAGCGCTGTGTAATTTGTCAGAAAAAAAAATAGATATTAAATGTCGAAAGAATACCCTTACTGTCAGCATAATAGTGCTTAACAACACAGGCGGGAGGTCAGCAGCACTCGACCCGACGCCTCCGAGCTCTAACTAGCCCACTGCCACTTGACACTTACACACACTCCGCCATTCTGTCTGGGAATAAATAACGTTCTCGTCACACTTACTCGAAGCAGATATAGATTTTCGACGAGCTCGGTGCCGCAGTGGTTGGGTTCGATTCCCACACAGCACAAATATTTGTGTGCATGAACATGTCTGTTTGTCTTGGTCTGGATGTTTTAAGGGAGGGCTTATATATATAATTCTTTTGTACGTGCGTATGTCACTGAACTAAATGGCTGACCGATTGAATTAAACAATTTTTAACGGAAGTATCGCGTGTTTTATTTATTTTGTTGAACCTGACGTTTCGAACGCTTTGCAGCGTCCGTGGTCGCAGGAAGACTAACCGACCGATTCACACAAAAATCACTAACAGTGTGAATAGGAACATACATAATTAATCCATCCATGTCGGTAGATGTAATAATTGAATAACCAATGTAAGACAAATACCACCTTAGTCTTCCTGCGACCACGGACGCTGCAAAGCGTTCGAAACGTCAGGTTCAACAAAATAAATAAAACACGCGATGCTTCCGTTAAAAATTGTTTAATTTCAATGTGTAACAATCGCGAAAACCTAAGACAATACTATTATGTTTATTGCTTTTCTTTTCGCGAAAACCTAAGACAATGGCTGACCGATGTTGATGATGTGTTTTGAGTGAATGAATGGATTTTAGATATTTACTATTCTTTATATATATGCATATATAAATAAAGAATAGCAACCTGTAGTGTGAAGTACATCAGACCAACTGACAAGTCGCACTTCGCTTTCTTTCAATTAGAAATTACTGCACTACTACACCAACACTAACACATTCCACTGCAGGGATACACGTCTCCCTCCCCCAAGGGGTTTAGAACATACACCGCTGCGCTGCTCTACTGCAGATTGGCGGTGCCAGCGTTTTCAAGCCGCCTGAAGGCCGCTGAATTTTAACAAATGTCATCTATCGACCACATAGCCAGGACCGACGGCTTAATGTGCCGTCCGAGCCCAGAAGAGCTTGAAACCCATCCATATACATACTGCGGTCCATCAAACAAACAATTTAAACCGAAACTGAACTAACTTTTTTCGCTGGAAAGTGATTTTAATTTTGCTGATTGGTAAACTAATGACCTAATGAATAATGATAATGATGGAGGACAGTATGTAGGGAGCAGATGGATGGAGCCTGTGCCAAACAGTACAGGATTGACTCTGAAAATGTGAAGAGAGAACTAGGGCCTATGTTCAGCAGCGAACGTCATATATATTTTTTTATACTACGTCGGGAGGTATACAAGCATACGGCCCACCTGATGTAAAGCAGTTACATTAACGCTTGCGATATATTAAGCATCACTCGCGCGATGCCTCCTCTGCTGCTTCCACAGCAACTCCTTGGGAGCTTACTGGTGACCTCACTCACACGCAGGAGCACAACAACCCTCTAGGGAGTTGTTATTTAGCTGTGGTTTTCTGTGAGGTGGAGGTACTTCCCCAGATGGGCTGCTTTGATGCGCCCTACCTCTCTTAAAACATCCAGACCAAGACAAACAGACATGTTCATGCACACAAATGTTTGCCTTGTGTGGGAATCGAACGAGCGTTGGTGTCAAAGTCGCGTCATTCACGACTGAGCCACCGAGCTCGTCAAATTATTTATTATTTAATGTTTCAATATATCTGACATATGAACGAACCCTAGAAACAAATCATATTAATGTTGTATTTTCATTTAGACAATATTTCTGAAATATATAAAATCTGATTTATCTGAGAGTGCTTCAAGTCAAGTGAACGGCCGAGGCTCTCCAGACTAATTCAACAAGTAATAAGCTCGTTTAAAATACGAGTCCAGACATAAACATTTCATGGGCTCCGTTTAATGCAATAACAGAAGTGGATCTCTCATTCCTGTGTACTCCAATTATCTGCCATTCATTAAAAGGGACAAAACAAAATGAATAATCAACATAGCTGTCACTTTGTAAGCATCCTTTATTTCACAAATAAATTGGTAGAGATAAATATTTTCACAGTAACCTGCAATAAAAATACAAAAGGAATATGCCTTTTCGTTCCCTGTCTATCCGTTTTCACTGGTAAATTGCTAGAATTATTGGCCGGGAGGCATACGACCCACCTGATGTAAAGCGGTTACCATTGTCTATAACCGCTTGTAATACACTATAGTAAGTATCGCTCGCATGCTGCTACCTCTGCTAACACAGCAACTCCTTAGGAGTTTATTGGTGACCTCACTCACTCTCAGGAACACAACAACCCTCCAGAGAGTTGTTATTTGGCTGCGGTTTTTCTGTGAGGTGGAGGTACTTCACCAGACGATCTGCTTTGGTGCACCCTACCTCTCCACCCAGCGCAAAATAAACAGCTATGTTCATGCACGCAAATATTTTCCCTGCGTGGGAATCGAACCTACGAGCGTTGGTGTCAAAGTCGCGTTATTAACCGCTGCGCCAACCAGCTTGTTTAAAACTTTGTACTCCCCAACAAATCCTTATCGTAATCTAAGAGAGGTAGGGCGAATCGAAGCAGACCCTTTTTATACCTCTACGGTGGCAAACAAGCATACGACCTGCATGATGGTAAGCAGTTACCGTAGCCCGTGGACTATTGCAACTCCAAGGTGACATTCGTATGTTACCGACCCTATAACACTGCCGGCCGTACATGACATGCCGTGCTTATCACTTCTCACCAAGTGGACTACATAGTACGCAGAGGGGCATCCAATGTTACCACTATGTACCAAAAATCCTTTCCAACATTTTTATACTACGTCGGGAGGCATACAAGCATACGGCCCACCTGATGTAAAGCGGTTACCGTTGCCTATTAACGCTAGCGCTATATTAAGTATCACTCGCGCGATGCCTCCTCTGCTGCTTACACAGCAACGCCTTGGGAGCTTACTGGTGACCTCACTCACACGCAGGAACACAGCAACCCTCTAGGGAGTTGTCATTTGGCTGCGGTTTTCTGTGAGGTGGAGGTACTTCCCCAGGCGGGATGCGCCCTACCTCTCACCAAAACTCTGTCAAATACTTTCTCAAGATACACAAGACTACAAAAAACCTTGTGTCCTATCGCCTGATGCTTCTCCACGATATTGATACGTATACCTTTTCTAATTGGGAATCCTCCCTATACCTTCAGCATTCATCAATAAAATTCTTCTCGCGACTGGTATTTCCTTACATTTGTGCAGCTGAGATAATCAAACTGATGGCCCTATAGCCGCCGCCATCCAACCGTGACGTTGACAGCTCTCTGGAAGCCCAATCTCATCCACAGAGATCTCATTGTCGGCCGCAGACACCACGAAGTCAGTCATAAGCTCACTCACAGAGCCAGCGTCCTGGAAATTATCGTACATTTCCCCAAAATATTGCAAGCGTTCACAAAGCTCCAATTCAAATCGGGCGGGCCATTTGCTGCATGCCACAAACGAACAATGCCCTCAAAAACAAAACATCATTGGGCTGTCTCAATTCATGTTGCAATGATATAAATAAATAAATTCCATTAATTACACTTCCCTCAAAACAGCGAGAAGTACACGAGGCAACACTAAACAAAAGCACTTTGGAATGTAAAAAGGACAGCGGTTCCCAAACTTCCCTATTCCAAGTTCGGGGAGATTATTATAAATTCATTAGACTGTAAAAAGAATCGGCATTGCAGTGTTCCAGCACCGCGAAGTTATAATTAGGTCGGCCGCGAGCGAATGCTAATAAGAGTTAGTGAGTGGAAAGTTTGTGGTCTTCTTTAAGTAATTCTCAGTTGATTATCTCTAGGAGCGGAATGTAACGAGCTTTATTTTTTGACAGACCGATGAACATGAACATAATGTGATTTCTATCGAATTTTAATGCAAATTGTAGGTATACAGGCGTTAATAGAGTTCAAAAATGTCTATCCGTTCCTATAGTCTATCTATTATCTTCACGCTAAATCCTGCGGGTAGACAGAGAGAGCTGAGCGCCATATACTTGGCTCTTACAAGCCTTTTTTTCACAACGACGGGAGACATACAAGCATACAGCCTACCTGGTGTAAAGCAGTTACCGTAACGTTAGTAATATATTAAATATCACTCGCACGATGCCTCCTCTGCTGCTTTCACAGCAACTCCTCACTCACACGCAGGTACACAACAACTCTCTAGGGAGTTGTTATTTGGCTGCGGTTTTCTGTGAGGTAGAGGTACTTCCCCAGAGGGGCTGCTTTGATGCGCCCTATCTCTCTTAAAACATTCATACCAAGGCAAACAGACATGTTCCTGCACACAAATGTTTGTCTTGTGTGGGAATCGAACCCTCGAGCATTGGTGTCAAAGTCGCGTCATTGACGACTGAACCACCGAACTCGTCAAAATGGCCTCGATCAATTTTTCAAAATTCTTCATGAAATTTAGTACAACGCATTATCACATGCCGGCTCGCTTATTAACATCACTTAAGGGTAAGTAATTGTAATAAAGTAAATAAATGATTTTGTGAGTATGGAAGGTATCGTACCGCTGCGACAACATACAAATAAGCGTTGAAGGAGCGATCTTTCGTCTAAATGACAAAAATATAAGAAACTTCCGTTCAATATTTTGCGAGAGTATATTATTAGATAGCCGTTATGATTGAAACGAAGACGTCGAACTCCAGACTGACTCCGTCCCATCTCAAAATCACTTCACTTCAGACAAAACGAAAACTTGTTCAAACGAAACAAATTTAATTACAAATTGGCCGGAGACAAAACAGCTCTCCTTTAATACGCCACCTGGAGGGAAACTCGTTAATAGAATTCTACGGCGGGTTTTCTAAGTTTTAAAACGTCTAAAACAAGACCCGAGGCTCTCAGTGCAAACTTCGCACCCTTTATGAATGGAATTTTACGTGTTAGAGTAGACACTTTTATATTTTCACGGATAATAACCGCTAAATCCTGCGAGGGACGCATATTGTTTGCCACTTTGCTTGGCGATTTGGTCCGTAAAAATGTTATTCTCCCGAAACAAGAAAAAGTTTAACGCCTGCTCGAATAAAATAGCAACAAGTTTCGTAGCCGCGTTTTGCTAAATGCAGCGAAACAGGCGCATTGTAAATCACAAGAATATTGCATAACTTTGACTGCACTCCATAAAGTTTTGCGTAATTTCACGCCCATTTAATTTTATGTGCGAGCCTAACTACGTACTACGGCGGAATGAAACCGTGTATTTATTCTGAGTTACCTAAAATACTCTGAAAACCTTTTAAGCGGTGATAACACCCACCTTTAGAGTGGGCATTCTCGGGTTTACGACCTCGTGCTAAAAAGCGTGAAAATTGTAACATGCCGGGGCTAAGTTTAAGGACTCTCTAAACATTTCAACAAAGAAACGGTATGGCGTACGTCTGAGACGAAAATTGTTTAATAAAATCTTTTTTAAAGTCTCAACAACAATGCTTCGAGAAGCGTTTTTCTTAACGCTGTTTGCATATGTTTATGGCCACGGCGTCGGTGCCATTTTAGCTGGCAAGGAGTCCGAGATAGACTATTCGAACTTGGCTAACGAGGCTGAACGTCATAAGAATAATATACTGAAGTTCTTGAACAAGGCCGAGGTTCGCGAACAATACAAGACTATGTATAACTGCCTTTTGGAAAAGCTGATGAATAATTCTGCGCACGGTGTTAAATGTAAGAGATTATATTTTGTTTGATCCAAACTTTTTGAACAAAGTTCAAATTTCGTGTTCTTCCGATGTCTCAGACGCGACGTAACATATTTGAATAATGCAATTTGTATATATTGGGCTAGAACCCGAGGTTCTTTCAAATAACTTTGTTGTAAAATTGATGTATGTATGTACCTTCACGCCAGGCCTCTCTCTCTCAGGCTCTCAGGAACTCAGCGCCACAAGACGCGATCCTTACACACCTAGCTCGCTTAGGGCTCCTGATATCCTTCAGATAAAACGTGAATATTTGAAAAACTATTTCGAACATTACAAATAGAGTTCGTCTGAAAGAGAGTGTCGGTGTTAAAATAGGAAGACGCATGCTCCGTTGGTTTGGACATGTAGAAAGAATGAAAGAAGAAACAATTACAAAACAGACATACAATGCGAAAGTAGACGGATGTAAGAGCCGAGGAGGGCCAAGACTTAACTTACCATAAAAAAATGAACGAGTTTTATCAGAAGGTGATATCAGGAGCCCTAGAAACCGGCGAGCGTGCATGAGAAGAGCTATGAATGTTAAAGAAGCGAGTGAGGTGTGTAACGACCGAGTCTTGTGGTATTCGGTTCTCTCTGCCTACTGCAAGGGATATGTCGTGAAAAGCACCCTAAAAGTTGCTGCATTAGCAGCAGGAGTGGCAGCTTCCTGTATTGCAATCTATTACATCTGGTCGACCGTATGCTTGTATGCCCGTCATTGCACAAAAAGGTCTCATAACACATTAAATTAAAAACGATTACCTTCTTTGTTTCAGTTAAAAAAATTGACAGAATTAGTTATATAAACCGTAGAGGAGAGAGTAATTTCACTTCATTTCGTGTAGGTGGGTAATATTATATCTATACTTATATATATATATATATAACAGAAGAGTTTGTTCTGTCTGCATTTGATAACTGATAAACAGTCACTCACTTTTTGCCAAGTTTCTCTATTTATATTTTTTTATGCGCACCACGTCGGAAAATCACCTGATATGAAATGGTCACCGTAGCCGGTGAACGCCTGCAATGAAAGGAGTACTGGCATCGCGTTGGGGTTCCCGCTAACTCAGCAACTCTTCATACTACCGCGACAACAACGAACTTGTTATATGGCTGCGGTTTTCTGTGAGGTGCCGATCCTCTGTTACGCTTGACGCACCCTATCTCTCGTAAAGAACATTCAGAACAAGACATGTTTTTGCGCACAAATACTGTAAGAGAGTGGAACCCTAATTAAGCTCATGTATTTATACTACGTCGGGAGACATACAAGCATACGGCCCACCTGATGTAAAGCGGGTACCGTAGCCTATTAACGCTTGCGATATATTAATTATCACTCGCGCGATGCCTCCTCTGCTGCTTACACAGCAACTCCTTGGGAGCTTACTGGTGACCTCACTCACACGCAGGAACACAACAACCCTCTAGGGAATTACTATTTTTCTGTGGTTTTCTGTGAGGTGGAGGTACTTCCCCAGACGGGCTGTTTTGATACGCCCTACCTCCCTTAAAACATCCAGACCAAGATACGAGTAAACAGACATGTTCTTGCACACAAATGTTTGCCTTGTGTGTCGAACACACGAGCGTTGGTGTCAAAGTCGCGTCATTCACGACTGAGCCACCGAGCTCGTCAAGGAGTAGGTAGCTGTGGTGGCATCGCGTGAGTTATACTCACTGTAATGCAAGCGTATATGCTTTTTATAAACATTATATACATTATATAAAAAAAAATCACGAGAGTTCTTGTTAAAATAGTCATTGCTAACGTTTCCACCACCGAGCTGTTCAAAAAACTTAACTTCCGCCATATTTGTGAAAGGGTCCACCCGGCGGATCGTGTCTGGGCGGAACACATCCATAACGGCGCTTCCGTGGCAAGTGTCCCTCAGGGAGAAGACATATCCAATATGCGGCGGGTCCGTGATCACGGACGTGTGGCTTCTCACGGCTGCCCACTGCTTACTAAGGTACTCGTACCAAGATGTCGACGAATGTAGATACGTCAACGCATATTCACCCCACTGCTGAGAGGCAGATCGCTTATTAAATGCAAAAGCGCCACAATTCGAAATTAGCGTATAGTATGCTTGTATGACGTAGTATAAAAAAACCTATTGTTACATTTTCACGACTAAAACATAACCCATTTTAATGAAATTTAATAAAAAGATACTGGAAGAGACTGGATAAGACTGGAATACTTTGGAATATTGTGGCTTATGTACTAGATAAACTTTCTTCCATGTGAAACCAAGACAACACACACTGGACAGGCGAGTGGCTAGACTATGCAAAGTTTAGCTTTAACATAGGGTAATAATCAGTTATTATTACTATATTAACTAAGTTATAATTACTAATTATAACGCTATGGCTTTATTACAACCAAATACGTAGTACATAACGCAAGAAATATGTAGAAATTCCGCCAATAGCTCTTAACACTGAATACATTCGACCGGGCACCGGGTATACGACAGCCTTTTTATGGTCTGCCCCTTGTGAATTGCTCCTTCACACAATTTCAATTTATCCTCGAGAGGGTGAATTGTATTTTTTCCGATGCAAAGCAGCAATCGCCCCGGGGCCAGGGAATCTACGAAACAGGGCATAGATTTCGTTTCGGCCGACGTATAGGTGGATATATTCGTCCCGTCCGACTTTACGATTGCTCTCGCAAAATTTATTGTCGGCCACTTTGAAAGCTATGTGTTGCCGGCGAAATGTGAGGCTTCCAGTCCAATATGCTGCGTATTAGAACAGGCGTCTATTTCGTTTGTGTCACGACCGCGCGCGTTAAGTAGACGACTTTGTTTCCGAGATCGAATAAAATCTTCGCCTCGGGGAAATTGCGAGTTGTTTACTTCGGAACGCGTCTTCGATAGCGTTCACGTTTTATGTCCTAGGTTTTGTTTATTCCTCTCGCCTCCATTACCATGTTTCGTTTCGTTGGGACGAGATGAATGTGTGTTTTATTTTTACATGGTATATTTACAGGACGTGACGACAAAGTTTGTATTTGACGTTTCATAATTTACCATTTTGTCATTTTATATCAGATGATCAATCAAAGTAGACTAGACGTGGTAGCATTAAGTGCATTTCTCGACGTGCTACCATTTGTCTGTGGTACGATGTAAGTGAGTTTAGCGACACATCTGCGACATTTTCTTTATTTTCTATCCGTTAAAGGGTTGTTTAAATTAAATGAATTTTGAATTTTGTTTATATTTTATAACATGGATTCCTTCAGATGTTGTAAATAACTGAATTCCAAAATCATGTTTTATACAACGTTGGGAGGCATACAAACAATCTGCTCATCTAATGTAAAGCTCATGAACGCGTGTAATGCAATAAGTATATCTCAAGCGTGATGCTACCTTTGTTGCTAACACAGCAACTTCCTAGTGCCTCCTAGTGGACCTTACTCACGCAACAAATCTCGTGAGAGTTGTTATTTGGCTGTGGTTTTCTGCGAGGCGGAGGTCCTTCCCAGACGCTTTGATCGCTTTGATGCGCCCTACCTTTCCTAAAAACACACAGACCAAGGCAAACAGCCATGTTCATGCACACAAATGTTTGTCTTGTGTGGGAATCGAACCCACGAGCGTTGGTGTCAAAGTAGCATTACTAACTGCACCACCGAGCTCGTCACTACCATCGCTTCTGAAATCGCAAATATACCGCCCTCTCTGCGGTAACTGCTTACCTTCGAGCGAGCGGTATGCCTCTTTTCTCTGTACGTAGTAGTAGTAGTATATCCCGCTTTAGTACTGACACTCGTTTTCAAACAAATGCCAAAACACTCGCTTTTCAGAGATTATGCATAGCTAAAGTAACCCTGAAATTACTGATTGAATATTAAAGACCATTAACCACAGTTTTTTATTAAATTAACATCGCATTATCAATAGCATTGACTGTGATTATTTTGACCTCTTTCCAAAGTGTCAGCACACCAAGGTCCTAGGTTTGGGACAGTTTAGAGACAGATTACTCGTAGTTGACTAAGTTGTGACCAATTCTGGGTTGCCCAATACAAAATTGTGATTAAAAGTAGAAACTAACACGTGGATAGACAATATCTACTATTTGAAGGTCGTTTTTTGTGAGAAATAAATGTTTTTACGCCATCTAAGCATGGCGGTCGAGAAATTATCACTGTAGTTTAATTTTTGCGTTACTTTTCTGGTGCGGTATAAAAGAGGTCGTTATGAACACCACGTAAGACCTGGCAAGTAAGATAGTTTGATGAGTTCGGTGGAGTGGTTAGTGATGCTGCTTTGACGCCAGAGTCGTGGGTTCGATTCCCACACAGGACAAACATTTTTGTGCATGAACACGGCTGTTTGTCTTAGTCTTGGTGTTTTAACAGAGGTAGGCACATCAAAGATACTTTCATAAGCTACGGTAACTACTTTTCATCAAGTAGACTGTATGCTTGTATGCCGCCGGACATTGTGAAATTACATACTGAGTGTACTCCGTTTTTTTTTATACTACGTCGGGAGGCATACAAGCATACGGCCTACCTGATGTAAAGCGGGTACCGTAGCCTATTAACGCTTGATATATGTAAAATCCTCCGTGAACTGTTTGAGGAAACATCGATCATCGTGTTGCGACTCATTCTCGCGAGTACTTTACGTGCATCGGAATATTCACCGATTTAAGATAATGTACCATTATCCATTACAAAAAACACCAGAAATAAAAGTAAAATTGTGACTCCAGCACTACGTTTTTGGGTCTTAGTGGACGATTTTAAAATAACATTCCTGAATATATTCTAAATCTTTCAACATTCGAATTTAAAAATGATGTCAATGGGACTTAAATGGCTAAAGTCAAATTATCTAATCCCGAAGTGATTCCATTTTTATAGTTTGATAAACGATGAAAAAAAGTGTGGGCTACCAACTCATCGACGTACAATCCCTTTCTACCATAGACAAGAAATGAAAATCGGTCAAGTGCGAGTCTGACTTACACAAGTACTCCGTATCACCTTGAAACAATACATACTTTTCAATTTATACTTTTGTAAAAATAACGCCTAAAAACACGTTCCTTATATAGGGATCCCTTTACTAATTAAGTTTATTTTATACACATTCTGTAAAAATTTCATGTGTGGCTATTACGGTTAAAAATTTGTTTGTTAATTGTTATGACGGGCGGAGTTTTGTTAATAGAGTTCCGTTGCCACTCGTTGAATACGGAATCCTAAAAATGAATTTTGGAAATTCTTACTTTGTGGGTGTAAAATATTACACACATAAAGGGTGCAAAATACTTGTATATTATCATATATACAATAGAGATAATGAATGTAAACATATACTCTTTTCATACGGCTTGAAATTGAGGATGAAAGTGGTCGCGAATTTCACAGTTTATCAGTACTATACTCGAACCGCGTAGCGCACCAAAACGGAAAAAAACCGGCCAAGTGCGAGTCGGACTCGCACACGAAGAGTGGTACGGATACCATTATCTATAAAAACGGCAAAAAAAATCATGTTTGTTATACGGGAGCCATCTTAAATATTTGTTGTATTTTAATTTAATTATTTATTTTTAAAGTGGAAATATAACTAAATACTCTGTGAATATTTTAAGCGTCTACCTGTTGCCGTTATCAATATCGAGCACAAACGAGCAAAAAAATCACGTTTGTTGTATGGGAGCCCCTTTAAATATTTATGTTATTCTATTTTTTAGTATTTGTTGTTATAGCGGCAACAGAAATACATCATCTGTGAAAATTTCAACTGTCTAACTATCACGGTACGTGAGATACAGCTGGTGACAGACGGACGGACGGATAGCGGAGTCTCAGTAATAGGGTTCCGTTTTACCCTTTAGGTACGGAACCCTAATAAAATAACCGGGGCTCAACAGTGGCATACACTGGTCCCGCCAGGATTCCAAACTGTTATTTTCTCATTGATGTCCGTTCCATCGGTTCCGTATATCAATAGGCATTAAGAACGCTTAGAGGATTACTTTGTTGACGTGTGTATACGTCAAGTAATCACAACTCGAAAAGTCGACAATTTCTAATGACATAATAAACGCATCAAATCGAAACTGTTATTTTTCCCCCTTAGGGTTATAAAATTAACTATATAAATATACTGCATAATAATTTACTGGAAAAACATCACCTACATACATATGAATATATTATATATGTATAAAACTAAAACAGATATGAAACTGTTTCAGTTCTGAAACTATCGCTCCATGGGAATTGAACTACAGTCATCTTGTTAAGGTTCATCATCATTACATCCGAAAGACATCCACTGCTGAACTTAGTCCTCCCCCTTAGACTTCCACAACGATAGGTCTTCTGATAAAACACGACTAATTTGATCGTCATAGCCTTCCTCGGCTCCTGTATCCTTCCACTATCACAATCTGCCATGCAATTCTGTAAGAGCAAACATCCCTACATCCTCGGAAACATCGGTTGTTATAGCCTTGAACACAAAATTGCCATTCCTTAGTGTCGCTTTTCATGGTTGTGCGACACTAGCGCCGCAAGACTGTGTTTGGAATTGGAATTCTACAAGGCAAACAGCCTCGCACACGCTTACAGCCTTATAGAATACCAAATAATTTAGCCGTGATCACAGTAGACAATGTCAAAGCTGTGACATCTGTGATCACAGCGACGCACACAGCCATTACGAGTCGCTTAGAGAATTGCATGGCTGTACCTATATAAGAGATCATCATTAGTTTTACTATAAAGGCAGCCTGGGGTCTACGGATCTAGAATGCGGTAAAAGCCGCGGTTAAGAACCAGAGTTTTAACTATTTCAAAAATAGGAAGAGCTTCCGCCTTACGGCGAAGTTTATGGATTGCTAGCATTGAGTTATTATGTAGGTACTAGAGGAGCTATGCTAAGTTAATTCTTACTCCATTTTGGTAATATTTAAAACTTATGTCCGCTGCAGCGCGGAAATAATTTAGATGTCTATCACAAAGATTCGTAGATACAGCACTAAATCGCTTTTAAGGGGTATTTTTGTCGCGACCGAAAGGTCAAAAGCGCCGCGATTTTCATGGCGCTTACGCATTTCGTTCAACGTAGTACAGCAATGAGTTGTTGCCGATCGGCAACAAAGCATGGCGCAAACATTTAGTTAGCAGTTGTCAGTTGTAGTACACTAGTACATAATAATTTAATGACTGCTAGATTTATAAAGAAACTACTAAACCCATCTCACGGGAACCGCTTTATCTACTTTATTTCTTCTTCTTCAACTTCTAAACTTCGTATCGTAGTGTTGTAGCCTATAACCTTCCTCTATTTATTTTTGTTATTACGCCCGACGTAAATGACAACCCACAAAAAGGATGACTAACTCACTAAAATCATGCATACGTCCAGACGTTGTATAAAAAAAAGAAGTAGTTACTGAGATTAACGCGTGCAAACAGACAATCGAACAAACAAATTCTTCTGATTTTTAGATTGTAAGTATCCATTTCATTATTCCATTTCCAATTCCATTTCATTATTTCTTATTCGCCAGTGGTTATTTTCGAAATGCTGGTAATTAAAACAAAACAACAGAGATGAGAAATTGACCGAATACAGTAAGATTTGATTATTTGAAACATGCAGACTAAGTTCCCGCGAGGGTCCAATGACAAATAAAGATTTTTTATCGTTTATCTTTTTATATTTACACTACCTGTGTTTTTTTTATTTATAATATATTAATAAAAATAAATAAAAATTTTAAAATAAAAGTAGCCTAAGTTACTCCTTATTACATCATTTATCTGCCAGTGAAAGTCCCGTCAAAATCGGTCCAGCCATTTCAGATATTAGCCGGAACAAACAGACAGACAAAAATTGTAAAAAAAATATTTTGGTATATGTACCGTGTATACATCCATGTGCATTTAATAAAAAGCGGTTATTTTAATATTACAAAGAGACACTCCAATTTTATTTATCTGTATAGATAAAATATGCTATGAAATATGGTTTTGTACAGAGCTCGATCGAGTGACCTGAGTGTTCGGTTCGGCTCCTCGTGGAAGACCCACGGCGGCGAGATGTACGACGTGAGGGAGTGCTACGTGCACCCTCGGTACATCAGCAAGACGAAGGCGAACGACGCGGGCCTGGTGCGCCTCTACTCCCCCGTCCGGTTCTCTGCTAAAATCCTGCCGATCAGACTGGTGGCGCGGGAAGCCAGGCTGCCGGCCGATGAGCTGGCTATTGTGTCCGGTTGGGGAAAGCTGACGGTAAATATTCATGTTGTTTACCTCTCAGGTTCAGAAAATCCTAGACATTGCTCCGTACTCAAAGGTTTGACGGAACCCTGTTACTGAGCCTGGGCTGTATCTCATAAATAATAATAATAGTAATAGGTAGAAATACGAATATTTCACAAAAGTATTGTATCCGCTATATTAATAAAAATTAAATTAAACTTCTTCTTTTAGCGTTATCAAGTATATAAGTTACCTAATCCATTAAGATTGGCGGGATCCCCTACCTAAGGCTAAGGATTTGGCGAAGAAACTGATTTATACATGAAGCGACTGCCGGCATACCTCCACAACACACCCAAAGATAAAACAGATCTTTCTTAGGTTTCTTTTTTATATCGTGCACCCCTGCCATGACCAAGGCTCTATTCTTTCTAATTATTGTGCTATTTTTAAACGACTATTTTTAAATTATTCCATTGTAAATAAACACGTTCATTCATCATACTCTCTTCCATTCCGCAACTCATTCTTCCATTCATCATCTTTCAGTTATATTTTCGAAAAACAAAAATTTCATTTGGCCCATTTTAGAACGCCGGTGAAGCGATCATATCTATTTCCAAATTTCCCTCCCCATACTGCGTCAGTCCAGCCTCGGGCGACGGCAAGCTTCACAGCTCCACCTAGCCGCCGCGATCCCATCGACTATACAGGGTATAGCCGAGGTATACAGCATTAGTTCTAGGTGGAGCTGCTCTGCTTGTTTCTGTCTATGACAACCATAGCTAGACTGACGCAGTATTTTAAAAATTTTGCCCTATTGCTCCCCACAACTATTCCCGAGACTGTGGTTTCGGTGACCCGCATTCCCAACTCCTGCTTCAAATCAAACCTCTGTTTGGAGAATGCGGGACACCGAAACAATATGTGCTGCACTGTCTGGTCCACGCCGGGCTCGCAGAAGCACGATGGGTCATCGGCACATTTGAATCTGTGCAAGTACGCGGAGAACCCACCGTGCCCGAGAGGACTCGACGGCACCACTTTGCCCACGATACTGTAAGGTTTAACTTTCTTAGGTTAGGTCTCACGTCCTTCGAAATATATTTTCTTAGACGTGTGGCTCCTCACGAGGCTTTCCTTCTCTACCGAGCAAGTGATGAAATGATAATAAGAATGTGACCAGCTCGGTGGCGCAGTGGTGAAACGCGCTGTTACGCTACTTTGATACCAACGCTCGTGGGCTCGATTCCCACACAGTACAAACTTTTGTGTGCATGAACATGTCTGTTTGTCTTGGTCTGGGTATTTTTTATGTATAATAAGTATATATTTACTAAAAAATATGTATTTACGTATGTTTACTGCCTAGTACCTAAACTCGAGATATACAAAGCAGGACCACATTACCGCGCAACATTAATATATAATAAAATACCAAATTCTATTAAACATGAACAAAAAGTACATCTATTCAAAAATAAATTTATAAACCTACTACTACAAAAATGCTATTACTCTGTTGCTGAATACATGAACGATAAAAGTCTCAAGGAATATGTCTATAGAGTGGAAAATAAACATGTAACTTAATTAGATTTAGTATGTTAACTGTAGCTGTATATTGCAACACCCAGCCAGAGTCCATGTTTGTGAACTTGTGGCATCTTACGTATTATAATTCCTACCTACTTTAAACTGACATGTGCAATAAACAAATAAATAAAAAATAACACACGCTTCGCTTACTTTGGGGCTAGGTGGCGCTGTGTAATTTGTCCGACAATATTTATTTATTTATTTATTGGTACATGCCCCGCCAGGAATTGAACCGGGCACCAGTTGGTCACTAGGCCAGTTCTTTATCCACTGGGCTATCACTACTGTTTATTTAAAATTAAAAACTAAACTAAATATAATAAAAGTTATGGCCGAGCAAAGCCTATGGAGTTAAATTAAAGAGAATAAAAATATAATACAAATTACAGGCGTAATTTGTTTATTCTTCGAACATCCACTGCGATTTCCAACTCAATCCTGGATATTGACCTATTTTGCACCAGCAGCAAATGTATAAAGTACAAAGCAGACAAACGCTTTTAACCCTTCGAAACCCGGGTGGTCGTATACGACCGCGAAATGTATGGGAAAACGTATATAACGGGTTCTGACTGCTCAAGAGAGGTATGGCGCATCAAAGCAGCCCGTCTGGGGAAGTATCTCCTCACAGAAAACCGCAGATAAATAACAACTCCCTAGGGGGTTGTTGTGTTCCTGCACGTGAGTGAGGTCACCAGTAAGCTCCCAAGGAGTTGCTGTGTAAGCAGCAGAGGAGGCGTCGCGCGAGTGTCCTTAATATATTACAAGCGTTAATAGGCTACGGTACCCGCTTTACATCAGGTGGGCCGTATGCTTGTATGCCTTCCGACGTATTATAAAAAACGCTTTTTTTGCAGCAGCATAGACGATGCAGTCACTGCTTATTATTTCTTCTTTTTATAACAACGATTTAGTATCCTTTCTACGTCTTGTTCCGTTTTGTTGTGTTGCCATCTTATATTCAATGTATAGGTGGAGTCTTGTTATTGCCATATTGTTTATTGTTAAGATATATTAAATTATTTTCCTGTAAGACTCCCAAATAATATAAAATAAAATAAAATAAGGGACTAGGAAACGAGGTAACGCGAGGAAGAAGGAGTAATTAAAGCAATGTTGTTTCTATATCCAGGAGAGTGGGCCCAGCGCCACCTACCTGCAGTCGTCGATGATACGGATGATTGCCATGAAGCAGTGCCGTCGGTCCGGTTTGGACCGCAAGGCGATCGACTCCGTGTCCATGTTCTGTGCGGGCTCCTTCAAGCAACCCTCGCCTGACGCATGTCAAGTAAGTTGTGTATACTTTACATTGTCCAAACTGCCCAATGGTCACAAATATCCTCTTTTAATATAGTGAAGATATTTCTACAATACCCCAATAGGTTTATGGTGTCCTGGTGATGCAATATCTACTCCTCTTTAATAATTCAAACTAGATCTGAAATTCAAAATCGAAAAACCTGAATTCACGCCTATGTCTACGAAAGAGTTTGCAGCTCATAAGTAATAAGTAACGCTACATTGACACCAACATTTGTGTGTATGAACATGTCAGTTTGGTCTGGATGTTTTGAAGAGAGGTTCGGCGCATCAAATAAGCAGTGGTAGGTCAGTGAATAAAGAATCGGTCTATTAACAGACTGGTCGCCGGTTCGAATCCGAGTCCTCCAATCGGAGAAGAACACATAAAGGAAGTCATAGTTTCTCCTTAAACATGACGGGTCAATACCGTAATCCCAATCTCAAGATCCAACCTTCCAGGTTGCCTGTCTGTTACAGTCTTTACTTGACTTTTCCAAATGGAAAAAATCATAGCATTTATATCTATTTTACAGGGAGATAGCGGCGGCCCTTTAGTCAGTGACGGAGTCCTAATAGGGGTGGTCTCCTGGGGCCTAGGCTGTGCTCGGGGAAACTTCCCCGGAGTCTACACGAGGCTGTCTCACCCTGTCATATGGGACTGGATTCAAGGGCACATCTCCAAAAACGAAACACGCATAGTTTGATAAGGATAAATACTTTTGTAACAATATACGCTGCTGAGTTGAAGACACTTTGATTGTCGTTCATTAAAATTTGGGATTCCACCACATTACCATTTTGACGTGATAATGTCTTATAAATCGATGAACGCTGACTGCATGCACGAAAAAGTGTCACGTTCCGCCTGTGCAAGCGCGGAACAAGCGATAGAGAGGCACGATCGGCCTAAGCGTTCGGCTTGTGACGCATCTATCTCTCTTCCACTCCATCGGCCGATGCGTCCGAGTAGAAGAGAGACAGCGGCAGCACACAACCTACACGTGAACTGTTTTGTCAACTGTTGAATGTTTTGTTATGACGTTATCACGTAAAATTATTATCCGTAAACCGACTTTACAGACAACCAATTTTTTTTTAGGTATTGTTTTACACGTAGGTACTTTTCCTTGTACAAGGAAATTGTTCCAGCAACTTTCCTTAAATGATGTTCTCGATGAAATAAGACATGTGAAAGTTCAAGAAAAGAGTTTATGTTCGTAACCCTCTGGCATTGATATTGTCTATGATCCTTAAATCAAAAGATAATTATATGAATGATACTCATTTTTGGTGTTATCATACAAGTACCATTGAAAAATATATTTGGGGTTGCAAAAGTCAGAGCATGCAATTTTATTTTTTTGGATGTCAAGAGGAGGTTAGTGTAAAGTTAAATCCATCCTTGTGGGGTCGCAACACTTGTCACGCGTCCGCTATCTTGAAAGTGGTACGTATGGTTTTTACACTATATTGGGCAAACTATTAGTCGCACAGAAAATTTCTGTAAACATTATATGTTGCAAATTAAATTGTCTATAATTTTGGGTCCATAACTTTTAGTCATAGAACCAAATATAAGTTAATAAAGTTATTAACGAAAATAGATACAAATTTAGAAACAAATTTTCTACTTCCGACATACACACATTGCTCTACAGTTGCCTTTGCATCGGTAGAATATCAGCTTTAGAAGCTCAGCGGTTTTATACTTTGAACAGGTATAACTATTTGTACATACTTTTTCCAGCCCCAGTCTTGAGGGTTGTTGTAATTCCCGAGCCATAACTGGACCTGACGACAGACTCGAAGGCTGTGCAAGCGGGCTGCGTCTTGAGTTGGAGGAAGTGAAGACAAATTATATGTATTCTTTGTCACTGACTTGGCGAATCGTTTATATCTAAGACTGTCCCGAGAATCATCTTTAATGCCACCATATAAAGATATGAAGAAACGTAGGGTCGACTCTCTCACTGAGGAATAATTCTGTTCAACTAGCTAACTCGGGACATTTCTCCAGGATTATGATAAATTTCATTTCGCCGATGTTGTAATGAAGTCGTGTCGCATCCTGAGAAGGCATGGAGATCAATGAGACATATGGTTCTAGAGTGCCAGTATTGTTTTTTTTTTTAGAATTGGTCTTAAAACAAGATGAGGTAGCCACCTAGCTTTATGCACCCTCTTAAGTCACATACCTAATCAATTTATCATTATAAGAAGGAACGTTTTCGACTCCTTAAAAAAACTATAGTTAAACCTTTATTTAAAAAGGGTAATCAAGAGGACATTAATAACTGCCGACCCTTAGCTCTTGAACCTGTACTTTTTAAAATATTTGAAAGAATCATGGCACAGAATGAATAGATTCTGTATTACTTTCGATAATTATCAAGTCAATAATTTGGCTTAAGAAAAGGTAGCTCATTAAGAGTAGCATGTTACCATAACACTGAGCTATACCGGCATTATTTCTCCAGAAAACTGAAGCCATATAACAACTCCCTAGAGTGTTTTTGTGCTGCTACGTGTAAGTGTGGGCACCAGTAAGCACCTAAGGAGTAGCTGTAAGGAGCAGAGGTGGCATCGCGTTAGGGATACTTAATGAATTGCAAGCGTTCATAACGGATTTCATCAGGCGGGCCTTACGCTTGTATGCCTTTCGAAATAGTATAAAAAAAATGTGATAATAAAAGTCAGTGCTAGCAGTAAAGTAGTTTTATATTAAGCAACCGGGATGGGGGGTTTCATTAAAATTTCATTAATCACGAAGGTACGCTCTTAAAATTAATTTATTAAAGTCAAATCAAGACAATATTGAAGTCCTTTTTCCGATCGATTATATACTTTTATACTGTGGCCTATTGAAATTCAAATTATTCATGCTGTATGTTTGGCAACATGTAATTCGTTATTATCATAAATAAGGCAAGACAGAAAATCAATAGACCACAGCACTTATATGGCATAGCTCAAAATCACTATACATAAATCAATAGACCATAACACATAAGTGCTGTAGTCTGTTGATAGAAAACCAATAGACCGCAATATTTATATGGTACGTCAGAAAATCACGTCACATAAATCAAGACAACATTGGAGTCCTTTTTACGATCGATTACATACTTGTATACTGTGGCCTATTGAAATTCAAATCATTCATGGCGTGTTTGGTAGCATGTAATTAGTTATTATCACAAATAAGGCAAGACAGAAAACCAATAGACCACAGCATTTAAAACCACTACATATAAATAAATCAATAGATCATAACACATAAGTGCTATGGTCTATTGATAGAAAACCAACAGACCACAGCACTTTCGTGATATGTTTGTCTGCAGATTTCAGACACATTTTTTTTATGAATTAACAGTTGTTCATTATTTCAAAAACTTTTCAGAATTTATCAGGGTACTCAACATTCATTCGTAAAATTTTTTTCATCTTTTTTTCATCTTGAAGAAATTTATGAAATGTATTAAACTCACGTAATAAAATTCTGCAAAATTATATGTAAAAGACAGGAAGAACTTATATATTGTAGCTTGTCGTGACCTTTAATAGAGGGCTAGTACAGTGTAAATACTATTAGAAATTATGACATAGTACTGTTGTTTTCCAGACAACATATTACCACATCGAAATCTGTTATCAAGAGTAATATTTGACATGACAGAAACAATGTAATACCCTACGAATAAATAATAAGTCTTTATTCGTAGATTGTGCCTATCTGTACATATACCAATTGAGTTATCTGTAAATAACATTTTACTTTTAACGCAGTCAGTAAAATTGGCAAAGACATAAGTTACTTTTTCCTTTTTGTCAGGGAGTGAAGCTGAGGCCAAAAGGTCTTTTAATATTACTAAATTAATCAGAATGCAAACTCCTTGGCAGCCGATAGGTGCATAAGACGAGACTGTTTTAGTCCCAGCACGTGAGGATTTATTTTCGGGCCCTGGGACGCTAATCTTCTTCTACCTAGTGTTATCCCATTTCCTAATCCATTAGGATTGCCGGGGTCCGCTATCTAAGGATAGGCAAGGATTTGCCAAAGATACTGATTTTGACGCAGACTACCGTCAAACCTTTGCAACCCACAGAGTAATCCAGATAATTTTTTAGTCTTTAGGAATTGTACGTGCCGGTTTCCTCACGATGTTTCCTTCACCGCCGAGCTAGTGATAATTACAAATATGTACTTAAATCTGAAAACATCAACTTAGTGGTACATGCCCCCGCCACGATTCGAACCGACGACCAGTTGGTCATTAGGCCAGTACTTTATCCACTGGGCCATCACTGCTCGCTATTACCATTGAATACTTATTAATCCATAGATACTTTGTATCAGGCATTACTTATATATTCGTCCACCTTTCATGGAAGGGAAACCGTCTGCAGCTGAACATTTGGGGTAAAAGTGAAATCGTCTTTAAAACTAAACTTACATTATGCTATATATATTCCCCGTACTGGTGTGGGAGGACCCCCTAATAGATGGAGCGACGACCTCGAGAGGTTTGTGTGGATGCAGGCGGCACTGGATCGAGAGGAGTGGCGCTCTAGAGGGGAGGCCTATGTTCAGCAGTGGACGAATACGGGCTGAGATGATGATATTACGTTATAAGCATATCATCACACCAACCCTTACTCATCCCACTGCAGCGATACAGGTTTCCCTTCAACCGAAGGGGTTTAGAGCATACTCACGCTGCTCAAATGCGCATTGGAGGAGGCCAGTGTTTTCAAGCCGCCCGAGGGCCTGAATGACTTGCTTAACGACTGCCATCTATCAACAAAAGCCGGGACCGACGGCTTAACGTGCTCACCGAGCACGGAGAAACTCGAAATAGATAAACCCATCCATAGACCGGCTGCGGTCGACGTTGCTTAACCTGCGTGTTCGATTAGAATGACACGCGCAACGACACCATCGATCTATCTGATAAGCATATAGGCTTCAATATTCGGCGGGCCACATGTTTACTTGTCTCTCGATGTGGTATTAAAAAAATTATGTGACCGGGGAAAAAGTAATTTATGCCTTACGCCTGTCTGGGACTGTCATTAAACACAACCTATTATTTGAACAGACAATTCACGTAATAATGTACAAAGTAAATGTCTTCTCATATTAAACAATATACGACATTATCAAGCGTTCGATTTGAATCAATTAACCATATGAATTAATAACATATGGAAAATAAAATAAAACATTGTATCAAATACTAACAGGATAACAACTTAATATTTATAAAGTATGGCGCTTTAAAAATAAGTTAATATTGTATATGCCCTTAAATTGTCTAGATACAATAACTTCACTATTTGTGCTTACATAAACCTTTCGTGCTTATTTCTAATGTGAATTGCAAATTGCCTACTTACAATATATTTCGACATTATTTCCTGTATATTTACATGTCTAGACAGTCACATCGATTATAAAAAATATTGTATTTAAAAAAAATCTTATTTATTAATAAAGTAAAAATAAACATCCTGATGTAGGTACTTACAATAAATAAAATGCTGAATCAAGAGTGGGATAATATACATTAAAAATATTATATAACATGAACAAAATGTATGAAAATAGTGTTAATAAATGTTACAATAATGACGTAGTACAAGCTACTGACTATTTTCTAACACTTGCTTCTAATATGCAACAGGTTTCAGCTGAAATTCGGCACAGCAGTTGGGGCACATGTCCAACTGAGAGACCTGTTAGCCACACACTTAGCTGGTTTTACTATTCTTATGTATCCAAACTACATATTGAGAACATTTGCCTTTTGTCGAATTACTGTTTATGTGAGTTCAGATCATTATATTTCTTTGTGTCTTTGAATCACATTGTATATGTAGTCGTCGTATAGAATCGCTCTGTGATATGGGATGTAAACATTAAAAAATTTGGTATTTATCGACTACTCCTGAAGAAATATATATTACATAAATCATAGACAGAACAAAGCAAGTACATATACTATATACCATCGATGGCGTAGTTATTTCGCAATTCCATTATATCATGATCCCTGCTTTGGTATCCTTTCCTACGATTCAGCTAATGAAATAAAATTTCTTCGCAATTAACAATATTTCTTATCTAACGTAGTAATATATGAAACAATTAACTTTATACGGGTGCTGACTGCCTAAATTTAACTAATCGATTTACAGATGTCAAAAAGATAACGATGTTTTTATATTTAAACGCCATCTTACATAGGTACTATGCAAATGCCAATAGTGTGTAACTATGCGCCAGCCATCTTGTAGCATTTTACGCATAAGTTGTATAATTAGAAAATGTAATTACCTAACATGTACACATTGTTCCAAACACCTTATTAGGAGCTGCAAAAAATATAAACTATACCAAGTATAAATATAAAAACTATTTTAGCATATACAGATACCATGTCACCACAAATGCAATATATTTATAATAATATATAAGGGTGAGTCGTTTGATATATGTATATAAAAATACAGTATTTTTGAAAGACAAAATGTAATTCAAACATATTTCAAATGAAAGTAGAAAAGAAAAATGTGTTTAACTATTTTTGATTCAATATATATTTATCATATTCTTTATTTTATTAATGTTTTTCTTACGTTAAAACTACTTTGTTGAAACCAGATAATTATACAACTAATACAATTAGTTACGTCATTATTTTGAGAAAACGAACCACCCTAGAATGTGTATATATATATATATATATATTGTTGATACTCTCAAGTCTCATCTCATCAATAATTAAGATATCATTTGAAACAAATTATTTATAACAACCTCGATTACAAAATTTCATTAAAATAGTTAAACATATAAAAACAGAACATGTTCTCACTTTTCATAAAATGTCTTTTATCATGTCAAAATTATACATTACGTATGCAATAAATATGAGTATTTGATTATATTATATAACTAGAGTATAAAGTATAACTTGAGAAAAACAAAACATAACGTATTATTTTACGACTTAGGCCATATCACATTGGTGTTCTTAGAAATAAAATAAGAATATACTTATCCCATACTTATACTATTCTTACTTAGCGATTTATATTATAAAACAAAGATGTCGACGTGTATAATTTTAAAATGTGAGTATAAAAGTTCGACTCTATATTAATACAATCACAAAATAAATAAATTTTGATACATTAACATAACGGGAAACTTTTATACGAATTGGAGATAACGAAGCGTATCAAGTAACATAGCTAAAGTATTTACCAGACAATTTATGTCATGTGAAGTAAATAAACAATCGAGCGTTAGACGAATTAGATATAATTTCGAACCATTCTCAACACTGAATCGTGTATCATTTAATTATATTCTTTACTTGTTCTACCGCTTACTTATGGAACCGAGAGCTGGCTATGGCAGAGAGAGCATTAAAGTAGGATAAATGCGGTCGAAATGCGAGCGTTGCGCAAAATTTGTGGCGTAACGCCTGTTGACCGTAATCGCAATGATAATGTTAGCAACAGAGTTTGTCTGAATGAGAGCGTCGGTGTTAAAATAAGAAGAGGCATGCTCCGTTGGGACGGAAATGTAGAAAAAATGCAGAATGGAAGAATGACGAAGCAGATATACAATGCGAAAGTGGAAAGATGTAGAAGCCGAGGAAGACCAAGACTTACCTACCATGACCAAATTAGTCGTGTTTTATCAGAAGGTGATGACAGGAGCCTTAGAAACCGGCGAGCGTGCATGAAAACAGCTATGAATGTAAAAGAAGCGAGTGAGGTGTATCACGTGTGTGAAGGATCGAGTCACGTGGCGCTCGGTTCTCTCTGCCTACCCCACAAGGGATTTGGCGTGAAGTTATAGATAGATATATAATTGTTCTATACTACTCTTGTTTTAGTACAATCTGAATCGCTAACGTAAATGTATAGCACATTTACGTGTGTATATATTTGTGTACATTAAACTAGGGATTGAGTTGATTGCTCGCGATAATCATGCTTTGCTTAAATTGTGTTACCATTTTACTTATGAAAATCCTAATCCAGTTGAGTTAAAATATTAACAATACGATCATCACTATATTTCTTTTACGCAATTAAGGTGACCAATCAAGCGTACTGTCAAATTCAATATTTATATAACAAACGATTCAAATACATATACGTAACTGGTATGCTCCAATAATATCCAATTGAAACTAAGAATTGCCCCAGCATTTAATTACATACAAGGGTTACCACCACCTTTAAAAAAGTACATGCAATTTATTTCGTACGGAGTTTAACGGACCTAATTCTATTGTGCATTTACCCAATCCATTACAAGCTCATTCACACTTAGTTATAACGATACCACGTTATAAATTAATCTATTATCATATTAGCCAAATGTATTCAAAGCCTTTCCATTGCACGTGTAAAACACCCAACTTTTTACTGAGCATCTGACTTGAGCATTTGACATTGCAGAAATAATTAACTTCCCCATATTTTTCTTTTCTATACATAGTGGAGTCAATACGGTATTTTTTACTTAAAATTTACGGTATTTTTTAATTTAATATTTATTTAGGGGGAATAAGTTGTGGACAAAAATAATTTGGGGTCCTTTTGTCTACATATTTTTCCTCCTCGAATGCATCCTGTTTCAGCCTGATCGGTTGCTATTCAAAAAAATTTAAAGTGCGAACTATTTTTATACCATATTGACTGCACTAACATGCAGTAATATTTCACATTTGACGCATCACTATTATCATAGTGATGCGTCAAATGTGAAATCACTATTATCATACCATTACTACCCACATTCAATAACCTAATATTTAGATTCATTGTAATAATATATTCAAAATTTGCAAAATTTCATAATTTAGCAATATTATGATGATCTTTTACAATGTGTCTCTCTTTTACAATCTATCTACGATCTTTTACAATCTGTGACCTTTTACAATCTAAGTGTATAAGACCTTAAGTCATTTCATAAAGTGAATTCATAATATGAATACATAACCTAACCTAGCCGAAGAGATTATTCAAGACATATTAGCGAGGTCAGCTGCGCTATTACAACATGCTTAAACCAAGATTTTTATTCCTAAATACTTTGCCATAAACAATGCACATTCTAAAACAATCTTGGTTTTTAAGCGTACTCTATTAGGGTCTATTTAATCTGTCTTGTAGTATCGCTTCATATCTTATTAGGTATTCGTGTATAGAATTAGAATAGAATTTAGCAATATGAAAAAAAGAATAATAATAGAATTAGACCAAAGTATCTAGAACTGCTCCTAGATTTGAAAGTTTGGTTCATAGACACAATTAGGCCAAATTGCCTAATTCTGTTGGCCTAACAATGTATAAATAATTACTTTCTAAAACAATATTGGTGTTTAAGCGTATTTTGCCACAGTTTACTTGTAACGTGAAATAAATCGAAAGTGAAGTAAGTATGCATCTGATCAGTCACTCACTTACAGTTGCTGATCTTTACTGTATCATCATGCTAACTGCAACTTTAATCCACAATAAAAGTCACTGTAAGTCCTTTGTCAGAAGCACCTGACGATCATTGAAATAGATAATACAAGGCCGGCAAGACAACTCGCTCGGCCTTGCGAAGCCTATGTCTTCTTCGCTTGAGGAGGTCTCCTCAAAAGATGGAGAGGGTCTCTCCTGTACCTCGCGAATAATTCCCTCTTGAACGTCTCGAAATGTTTTCTGTTTTTCTCGTTCTGCTTCTCCCTCCAGAGAGGTCGGGATCTACGGGCCTGGAGGCCCCAGTGGATGGTGAAGATCGGTGAGAGTACTCGGAACTGGTAACCGATTAAGAACATTTCGTATACCTGAAAATTAAAGAAATGGTGTATTGTATCTGACAGCTCTATCGATCAAGTTATATTAGAATTTCTGCTACTCGTACTAAGGTTTAGCTTTCATCCTGTTCTTATCTAGGCAGAAACCGCCTCTCGCCATCGGCTTCTGCTAAAATAGGATGCAGGAGTTAAGCAGATGGAGAATAAATAGCACCACAATCTTAAAACCATAGCCAACATTACTTACACATGGTGCATGTTGCTAACTATCATACGAGGCTTTAGTGAAAATGGAAAGCTTCGATTGAAGAAGTATCTACCTCAATTTTACAACATAACTTTTTCCGGAAGCATCGTGGTGTTTCCGCAAATGAGTTTAAATCCTAAACTAACTGCTTCTTGAAGGCGGAAGCCAGGACACGCGAAACTCCATAAGATCAAAGAGTATTGTTAGCATATTGTCCATGGCCTGTACATGTACCACTTACCGTAGCATACAAATATGTGACTCACATAAGCAAACTCGAAATAAACTTGTAGAAACATAACGAATCCTCAGAGTTCATCGTAGCTCTGCACTCAAACAATCAATTTTGTGCCATTTACATCTATAGCAAAGACTACTAAAGTTGTTGGTAGTTGATAATTCTTTCAAGAAGTTTACCGTATAAAGCTATTGCAGTTTTTTTAATAATTGAAATAATGATTCCACGGTAAGTTTTCAAAGTTACATAATTCGGTTCAGTCAAAGATATTATTGATTCCTTAGATACCATTCAAAAAGAATACACAATGGTACCGATTGACCTTGCCTTATTATCACTGGCTTTGTACGCATGTCAAAGATTTAAAATTAGCACATCAATTCCCAAGCTAAGATAAAGTTAGTGTAGTTAGAAATAAATTATATAGAAACAATAGATCAATACTAGCTTTTTGGAATAATTACATTTCCTTTGTTCGTTATTATAGTCACTAGTAATGATTGATGTATGATAAACCAAACATAAATCATTATTAGTTGAATAGTATATTCGATTAGTAACGTGATATCACTTTGATACATCAGAAAATACGATAACAAAAGCATGCCGCTCTTTGAATTTCATTCCCAACAATGTCAATGTCCCGTTAACCAACAGGGAGGGCAAGTATTGCTTTCTTTTTTAGATTACAAGATTCCATTCTTAGAGTCTCTTCTATACAAGTCATGTCTAAGATGTTATAGATACGTCGTATAAGCTCTAGAATGGCAACACGAAAGTAAGGTAATTGCCCAACTTGCATTCAGTTGGGCGCGCTCTCTCGTCGCGTCTATACGTACTTCGCAACAAAGCGTAAATCCCTTAAGATATTTATCTTTTTCTAACGATAGGTATGCCCTATCATTTGTCTCTTTGTTAGAGCAAAGTGTCATAATAAATAACTGTACGTAGATATAATACTTGCGCCATTTTAAAATACAATAATGTTGGTGTATAACGTGTCTAACTTTTGATACGTCTCTGAGTCATGTTCATTACAGTATTTAAAAACTAAATAGCAAAAGATTATCAGGGAGATTTGTCCAAAGTTTACCTCAGAGAAATATATTCATTGATGAGTAGATTCAGGTCGTTTCAAATGTGCGACATATCAAATTTAGTTTGAAATAAGAAGTAAAGTTGAGTAACCGACGTAGTACCAGATTTAGGGACACCAGTAGTTTACAAAGTTGTCAGGATGACAAATCAGTTCGTGGAGTGTATACCATTAAATATTACTGTAACCCTTAATGATTTATGAAAGTCCAGAGACCATACATTTATTAATCTAATTGTATTTTTTGCCAGCCATATTCCTTTTGTGAATATAGTTTATCCTTAAAAGGACTTACATAACTCAGTTCTTTAATTAATTAATATAATCTTCAGTCATCAGCACCATGAAGTTATGAGAATATTCCTTATTACTACATCCACTCATTAACAGTAGCTGCATATGTTACAGCTGTTACAGAGGTAGGGTTGGACTTGGTATTCATTTCAGCAGATTCCCTGAGTACACTTAAAACAGTGCGAAAGTTTTCATTCCTGTGGCGTAGAATCAGGCACAGTAACTAAGTTATGATTAACTCGGCGACGCAGTGGCGAAACGCGCTGTTACGTTACTTTGACACCAACGCGTCGTCGTGGGTTCGATTCCCACACAGGAGAAACATTTTGTGTGCACATGTCTGTTTGTCTTGGTCTGAGCGTTTTAAGAGAGGTAAGGCTCATCATAGCAGCCCGTCTGGGTACGTCGAGGTACTTCCCGTACCTCCACCTCGCAGAAAATCGCAGCCAAATAACAACTCCCTAGAGGGTCCTTATGTTCCTGCGTGTGAGTGAGATCTCCAGTAAGCTCCTAAGAAGTTCCAGTGACAGCAGTATAAGGTCGCGCGAATAATACTTAATGTGTTGCGAGCGTTCATAGGCTAAGGTAACCGTTTTCTATCAGGTGAGCCGTATGCATTTGCATGCCTCTCGATAAAAAAAAATGGTTAATAGATTCAGGCGTTATTTTGCGAAAGTAAAATTTACATGCAATTTGATTTAACCTGCTGTGTGCTTCCGCATGAACTAATTGGTGGCGGAAGCACACAAAGCAGGTTAGATCAAATTGCATATAAAAAAATAGTTTTAATGTAAAAGCACGTAATTGTATTACATTTGTTTAAGTGAAATAAATCGAATGTGTATGTGATTGTTCGCGTAGCTATACCGTAAACTTAACGTAGTAATGTTCAAAACAACATCAAAACATGTTGTTGTGAACATTACAACTAACGTAGTAATGTTCACAACAACATTCACAACATTCAATCTTTATAATTCACAGTTCCATTCTGCTAAATGTAATTTTATCCCACAAATACAAAAAGCACTGTAAGTTCTTCGCCAGGAGCTTACAGAGCTGGCAAGAAAACTCACTCGCCCTTGCAAAGCTTATGTTCTTTTCACTTGAGGAGGCTTCTACAATCCATGGAACGGTCGTTCCGTGTACCTCGCACCCTTTCCCTTTTGAGCATGGTAAAATATTTACCATTCTCCCGCCGCAAGCAGGTCTCGATTTCAGAGATTGGAGCCCACAATGAATAGTGAAATTTGGCGAGAAAACATGGAACTGATTACCCATAAAGTAAAATACGTAAACCTGAAAATAAAAGAATTCGTGTATTAATTATAATTTTGTGAAATATTAATAAAAAATTTGGTTTTTAATATAAATAAAACATGGCTACAATTGTAGCAGAAGGCATTTTTACCTTGTCTATCCCGGTCACGCGCACATCTTCCTAGTATTTTTATAAAACATGTATCAATGTAAGAAAAACAATATTACATCATGTAGGTACTAAAATAATACACACCTTATGTATTTAATTTTTTTTATTAACCACAATGTTGTACAAAAATTAATGTAAAAACTTTATTTCAATATAAACATAAGAAAATAAATAGGAACAGCTGTCAGCGTGACTGCTTATATCACAGATTTGCTCGTTGGAAATACAACCAAAGGACTTAACAGTCTTTCATCCATCAGACTCCCGAAGTTTGGGTGACCCAGTCTCTGAGAGCCGCGATGTTGGAGAAGACCGTCGGGGACAGAGGAAGGGCACAGCCTCTGGCGAACGATACTATTCCAAATGCTGTTCCTCTGAACACTGCTGGCCCTCCAGAGTCTCCCTGGAATAGAAATACATCATGAAAACAAGTTCATTTAGCGGAAATGTGGCTGACAGATGCAAAAATCGCTCAAATAATTATATTTTTCCCCCAATGAAATTGAAATGCCCAACTTGTTTTAAAATTACAAAACACTTATATACTTTCAGAGATACGTCGTTGACTAAACAGAATCTAGTGAAATGAGAAAAGTATTGGCCGTATAAAATTAAACATAATTTAATATGAACTAATGGAATAACTTTAGAGGAAATAGTATTCTGTTTCGACCACCATATCCGGTGATTCATTGCGGGAACACCGTCGTAATATTCCGTTAAAATAATTTCAACAATTTGAACCTGATTCAGACAGTCTGAATCAAAACTTTTAGTTGTTAAAACTTTTAGGTTAATATTCGAGTCTCTCGCGAGAATTATTCAAAACCGGTGCCAATTTATATTCATCAACAAGCTTAATTACATTTTTAATGTTATCTGCAGACTATAACGGCTTATCTGTCTCTTTTTCCTTCCTATTTGTTTTTTTTTATAATAATTTGACAATTAAAATCGATTTGATGACAGTCGCACGGTCTCCCCAAGTCGGCACTCGTAGAAGCGGGAGAGATATGGCTCGTATCTTATTATATGATGTCCGTAATTTTAACTTTTTACTGGATTCAATTTAGTGAAACGTCGTATTACTGAAAGTATGTTAGTATTTCAGGGGAACGCCATGTACCATATTATAACACGCGGTCGTTTCATGACATGATGTTATTTCAAGTAACAAACATATACAGACAAATTTATAAAATTGAGAACATTCCAAACCCTAAATCAGGAGTTTTCACCAATAACTTTTAGAAATATGTAATTATTTCCATAACGCCTTCCATTTTTAATACATTAGAGAACATTATAAATCATACAATACTCCAATATTTATATTATATGTGTCGCTTGTCATAAATTACTTCAAAGCAACTGGAACTAGAAGCACGTAGAAAT
Source organism: Pyralis farinalis (assembly GCA_947507595.1). Lineage (NCBI taxonomy): Eukaryota > Metazoa > Arthropoda > Insecta > Lepidoptera > Pyralidae > Pyralis > Pyralis farinalis. Next base: position 2,683,071 of record OX382264.1, read on the forward strand.
GCAGCGTCACACTTAGGATAATTCTAAAGACAAAATACATCCTTTTGGAACTCGAGAACGATACGTTAGAGCAATAAACTTGTAACTATATTGATATAATATCGAACCGTCTACTGTTTTTATATCTTTATGCAATATATACTGTTTTTATATAATACTAGCTATCCGCCCCGGCTTCCCACGGGTGATATGATCACTACCAAACTTCACAGGATCACCTGCTGGGCTAACCTGAAGATTCACTGAAATTTTCATCAAAATCTGCCCAGCCGTTTTTGATTCCATAGAGGACATACATACAAACATTCATTTTTATATATATAGATATTTGGTTTTGTAACATGATAAGTGTATTTCAATTTAGGAAATTGAAATACCCTACGGAAGACGTCGCATTTCACTTTCTTAACTTAACTTAAAAGACAACAAGATAGAGATTCAATAGTTTATGACAAGGAATTATAAGGCCGTAGAAAGCGTTCAGTTTTCGTGTCATTCCAAAATGTCTGTAAAATATTCAGAGCAGTCAAACCAAAATATTCTGTATCGTTCTTTTGATTTGCAAATATGTTTAATAACTGAGCACTTAAACAAAATTTAGCGACGACCAGCCCCTACACCTGCGGCCTTTGGTCAACTTAGCAAATCTAATCGCGAAATGTGAATTTAAATGGTGTATTCGATGTTTATTGTCACACAGTCGCTTATCGAAGGCGGCGAAGAGTCAGATTGATAGGCGACATCCGCAAGCAAGCGAGGTTAACCTGTCTATCTATTGTAAACGAATCGTGGCGGCACGTGGAGAAAGATGGTATGTGAATATGTACATGAATGTCTGTACATGTACGTCAACTTTAATTTTATCCATGTTTAGGATCAGAAGTTTAGGATTCCAATCACAAAAAAAAAATAGTGTGGGTCCTAGAATTGATCCCTTGGTAACTCAGAAGATAGGTGGCAACATGGTTGTTAATAACCACTGTTATAACTTAGCGATAGGGTTTTCCAGGTGCTTGTATAAGTGTAAAGCTACCATACTGGGCGCGAAAAGTTTTAAACGAAATGAAGGGCAGAAAGAAAAGTGTGCTTGACCCTTCTATAAAGATTTTTACTAAAGTGTCGGTAATCAGTTCATAAATTACTTGAGTTGACTTGTTGTGACTTATTTATGGCGCAATTAACAAATTACATATTAAATAATCTTCTAAAGAGAAGTCAGTATCGAGAGTAAACAAAATATTATGTTATCGTTAGAGTCAAAAATAGGAGTGGAAAGAGAATATTTTAAAGTGTCGTTCTCCTATAATTTACAGAATTGAAATAATACTTAATGTTAGTACCTGGCACGAAGATACTCCTCCGATGAGGAAGTGACCTCCGCAGAACATATTGTTAGTGAGGGCGTCTCCATACGAGAGCCTGCACAGCCAGTGAGGCACAACAGGTACTTGAGCTTCCATCATAGTACGGGGAATACGGCGACCCCCGGGCTGAAAATGAGGAAATAGATTTTGGGTCCTGCCTCAGAAGTCCTAGTAGATATTAACTAAAGACAACAATATTGTCTTATAAAATTATAATTTTGGGTCCAATCAGAAAACGATTACTTAAGTACAGTATTCTTAAAAGTGAGATACATCTCCAGTGGAACTCCATCTCACATGAAATCTATCTACAACTTCACGCCAAATCCCTTCAGAGTAGGCAGGGACAACCGAGTGCCACATGACTCGGTCCTTACACACTTCACTTGCTACTTTAACACTCATAGCTCTTCTCATGCACCTTTTGATAAAACCCGATAAATTTGGTCATGGTAGGTAAGTGTTGGCCTTCGTCGACTCCTACATCTTTCTATTTTCGCGTTGTATATCTGTTTCGAAATTTATTCGTCCTGCATTTTTCTACATGTCCGAATCAATCTAATTAAGTCGTAATTAGTTTTTCACGCTTCTCTTTCAGTAAAGCATTGGTTTTATTCTTCCATCGAATGTATATTTCTTTCTTTTTCTCTCGCATACTTTCAGTTAAGGGAAAAGATGATACGTAATCTTTCCTCTTTCTTGCTACGGCAGATTTAACCTTCGCGTTCCACTAGGCACCTCCTTTTAACGTTTTATGGCTTTCGTAATGCTTCTTTTGCACTATCTTCTATACTTTCTTTCTGAGCTTTCCATCAATCATCCACATCTGTGTCAAAAAGGTTTACATTTACAAGTTTTTCGATCACGAGAAGTACATACGTATGCCTCACACTTTGATCTTGCAATTTTTTGCTTCTTGAAAAGGCCAATAAACCGATTTACTACCAAGTACTGGTTCATTTCAGGAGTTAGACCTCTAAAAGCTCTTGTGTCTATTATAATAGTTATTAGAATCGAACTAATCACACTTTTTTGGTCATTCCGTCTCCATGCATACGTGTGAATATCCTTATGATGAAATAAAGTATTCAACACGAGGACGTTTCGTTCCATACATAAATCTAGAATTGGTTTACCTGCTTGCTTTATTCAGTCTCTTATCTCTATAGGAACCAAGAACAGCTTCGTAGCTGTCTCGTTTGGATCCAACTCATCCATCCAAATCATAACCACCCACACATAATCACTCTTTCATTTCTTTCAACTAAATCCAGAATGTCTCTCACAGTCTTCTAGAACTTCTCTAGTTTTTGAGCACACGCGAAGCTAACAGAAGCGTTATGCTGCAACCAGAAATACTCACGTGACGCGAGGTCCTATCAAACTGTAATCTCTCACACCAGAGGCCAATCGGGAAGAAAGTAAGTTACCTACTTCGGCACGTGCAAGTTCGTTTCGGTCGACCCCATACCATAGGGCCATTATTCCATCGGGAAGATCATCGGCGTCGATCCTCTTGCACTCGGTCTCTGTCACACACAAATCTATGCGTCTCTTATTCATTACGTCTATTAACTCGTTCATCTTATTATTCAAACCATATCTCACATTCCACGTGTCTATGCGACACTCAGCTCTCTCTCTCGTCGGCCCACCGGCACTGGCGCTGCTTGAAGGGCTTAATTAAAAAGGCTTCATGAATGGGCCTCTTCGTCGCATGCACTTTACCGCACCGACGACGGGCGTAGATCGGCGCTTCGCTTTTGAGGAGCGCCATTACCCGTACTCCGGTGCAGTTTTGGGCCAGAATTGCAATCTGTAGATTGACAGGGTTTGCGAACGAGCCGTTGTGACATGACCCCCAAATCTCACACGAGATCGAGGCCAAATAACAACTCTCTGGACGATTGTTGTACTCCTGCGCGCTAGTGAGGTTCTAAGTAAGCTAGACTTTCTAGACTAAGAGCTTTTTGGAGTTGCTCTGTTAGCAACAGGGGTGGAAAAGGACGAGCGATGCTTCTTGTATTGCTAGCGTTCATAAGCAGGGCAAAATTCCTGTTTGTCTGTAACATATCGATATGCCAGAACTCCTTTCGAAAACATCATATAATATAATAAACCACAAACCACAGTCAATCCCCACCCCGTGACGGTCAGTCTAACCAGCGGTACATTATCCCCCCTTTGCGGCAACCTGATGGGTCTGATGTTAGGGGTGAGGTTCAGGGGCTGAGCCAGCCTCAGCACAGCGATATCATTGTCGAACGCTGGCCGGCCATACTGCGGGTGCACGGTCAAGTTGGCGACGCGAACAATCCGACCCCCCGAGTCTCGTCTAGTGCTTCCAACGCGAAGGCGGATTCTGTTCGCAGCCACACTGTAGACCAAGTATTCTATATAAACACAAGGAATTAATATTTTTTTATACAATTATAGGTGGTAAACAAACCCGTCAGATGCTAAGCATTAAAATTGTCACCACTGCTAACGTAGCAACTTCTGTCTACCTTCCTGGCTTAAATCATGTAATACATAGTTGTCCGCCTTCTTTGATTAAAGAGTTGTTTTATAATCGGCAGGGTGCACCACGGGTAAGCCATAGTACAAATATAGAAATTATAGCATAAAAATTCTTAATAAGCCAGATTAAACATATATTAGAAGATAAATTGTCAAAATAACATAACAGATTAAGCTGTGAAAGGAATTAAAAGCAGTAACGAAATTTAGTCGTATAAATTATACAGGCTGTTCAATTTTGAAGGGATAATCCGAAAAGCATGCAAGAAATTTATAAAATAAATGGTAAAATTATTTAGAATTATATGTGCGATCGTTGCACTTAACCGTTTGCTTTTTAACGCCGGTTTAATTGAAAGGTGAGAAAAGGGTAGGGCCGTGCAGATGTCTACTCCCCGCGGCTATTTATTACATTTACCCTGTTTTGCAATCGCTACAAAATCGAGGAGTTTGCAATCATTTACACATTAAACAAATGTAAGCCTTATTTAATTTCACGTCTTTTTTATACGTGCCTCTCCCGCCCCAGGAGTATCCCTCTTGGGCCGTAAAAAGAAGGTTTTATTACTGGTCACGGAATGTTATTTTTGCTACAGCAGTAAAATTCAGCGACCTAAGTAAAAGCAGGGAACATGGTGAATGGAGCTTTGCACTCCTTTATGAGCAGTCGGAAGGTGTCTAACAAGGCTCGTTTGGCTGTGCATGGGGGGGTGCTGGTTCCGACACTCATGTACGGAAGTGAAAGTTGGGTATGGCAGAAGAAACATGAAAGCAGAATAAATGCAGTTGAGATGAGAGCGTTAAGAAGTATGATAGGAGTTAAACTGAGTGACAGGATAAGAAATAGTGAGATAAGGAAACGTTGTGGTCTGAAAGAAGATGTAGTGACAAAAATTGAGAAAGGTATGCTGAGATGGTTTGGCCATGTCGAGAGAATGAACGAAGAACGATTGACGAAAAAAGTGTATAAGGCGAGTGTGAATGAAATTGTCGGAAGGGGTAGACCTAGGCGGACGTTTCGAGATCAAATCAGGGACGTCCTGAAAAAAGGCCAGGTCAAGAGTACCCTAAACCGAAGAGCATGTATGAAGAGAATAATGAGAGTGGACGAAGCGAAACAAGTATGTAAGGATCGTAGCAAGTGGAAAGAAGTGGTCTCTGCCTACCCCTACGGGATAGAGGCGTGATTATATGTATGTAAGTAAAAGTGTAAGCGCACAAAGATGGGACTGTATTGCGCAATGAAGTTAAATATTTAAAGGTTCCAACTTCCGAGAGGAACGGCCTACGCTATAACTAAAGTAAAAAAAGTTAAATAGAGGAGTTAAAGAGATTAATAGCATTAAAGAGAGGTAGAATGCATAAAAAATTAGTTAAAACTAAAACCTTTCTTAAGTGCAAACTCATCTTTATAAAAATACATTCCCTCGTAATATTAAAATAATTCAAAACAGTTAAGCTAAAACCCAACTACGACACTAAATGCCAAAGGTGTAACCAATACTTCAATATAGGATTATTTTATAATAATTGCTAAACAATAAAAAATATAATATTAGAGTGACTACGGCTAGACAAAATAAAAATAAAAAATATTTTAATAATTAAAATAAATGACGATTTTGTCGTCTCTTAAAAATATAATATATGAGCAGCTTACCATTATTATATTTTATATTTCTAATTGTTTACATTTTTTATTAAAAATATACGTGTTACTTTTTGAAGACTTTTTTGACTTCTTTATACCTCTTCATTTGGGAGTTCGTAGTCGGGTTTTAGTTTTTAGATCAACTTTTTTCTATTATTTGACTGTAGGCGGAGCGATGTATATTTATAAAGAATATGAGTTTGCGTTTAAATTCATGTTCCTGTTGAAAACTTTTTAGAGAGATATTATGGCGAATGACTGCGGTGTAATTTATGTTTCTTTTTTTTATAATTACCTAAGCTAGAAAACTGACAAGCCCTATACATTTATCTTATCTTTAATCCTTATAATATTTTAATCCCTGTTTTCAAGTACTTTATGGTCACCATAAGCCGCCATGTTAGATGATCAATGACATCATATAGTCTATGTGAGCGGAACAGCAAACGCTTCCAACCTCTGCAAAGAGTTAACTTCAGAAATTAAAACCTGTCTCTATAGCAAACATCTCAAGAACCACACAGTACGCGACCATTGCAGTTCCAATGTGTGACGATGAATTCGTAGCCGTTGGCAAGGAGTGTTAAAAACGAGGCTGCTGTTATCATATCCAACGATTCTCGGAACACAATTCATTGTACCATCAGTAGAGCACACAAACTGCTAACCATCTGACAGGCCGTATGCTTGTTTGGCACCTAAGTGCTATAAAAAAAAGAATAAGTTACTAGCTGTAGTCCATGACTTCATCCGCGCATATTCAGATATCCCGTACGAACCGCTTTGTGTTATTTTCTTTCTTTTTCCTCGATTTCTAAACATCGAATCGTGACTTTAAATAGCATACGAGTATAATAAGCTATCAAATGCAAAAATATTTTTTTCAAATGCTATTGGTAGTTCCAGAGATTTAGACCTATGTACGTTCAAACAAACTATCCCGCTTTATTATATTACAGATTGAAAATTACAACTCACTTCTGAACACAGTGCGCAGCGGTGAGGACGTGGTCTCTGCTTATGATAAATCCACCACAAAACGAGTTACCGTTCAGCACCATGGACACCTGGTAGGGGTGCCTGTTCACCGAGCTCGGCCTGCCCCCTATGATCTGACCCTGGAGCTCGGGGCACACCGCTTCTAATTCCACATTCTGCAATTCCGGCTGTTCCTCTTCCGGAACTTGGGGGTTATCAGCGCATTCTGATGCACATGGGTCGACGGCTTCTTGGAGATCTAAAATAATATTGGTGGTAATTCAAAAGTTCAAAGAGCAAAATGGCACAGCTATATTTGAGTGGCCCGATTAGGGAAATGCCTCCTTACAAAAGAGTGTAGTCAAATAACAAGTTGCTTATGTCCATCTTCCAACCTAGCCATCCAACTCAGGCTGGATGTTGGGAAAAAAATTTAAGTGGCATATTCCAACTTACTTCATGTTGAACAATGGGATACATTATTAGTTTATTTGTTCCCGCCTTCCAAGTATGTCATAATATCAAACCTATGCACAGTGGGCTGCAAATATGCATGGAGAATTGCATAAATTTGGTCTAAATGTGTAATTGTCTCTAAAAAAATGACTTTTTTTATAAATCTATTGACTGAAAGTTATTAACTACTCGTATGTACTAAAGTAAAACAACATGCAATTTTATGTTTTTCGGTAACATTTACCAGCTCAAACCAAAATCGACCAAAAGTTTGTGAGGGTATTCCTGTCAACATTACACGCAATCCTTATAGATATCGATCTGATGACATAAAGTTACTCTAAATGCCACTTTGTCGAAATTTCCAAGATACATCAACAAGACATTATCTTCATTGTAATACCGCAGCCCCCGACTTCGCGCGTATCCCAGTACTACATGGGAATCGCCTTTTCTTACTTTCTTTCTTTTTCCTCCGCTTCTAAGAGTCGTGTCGTGATGTTGAATAATCTATATCCTCCCTTGAGAATTGGACTATCAAATGCAAAGAGATTTTTGCTAATCCGACGGATAGTTCTAGAGCTTAGCGCATTCAAACAAACAAGCAAGCAGACAAACGAACTTTCCGGCTTTATAATATTAGTATACCTTAAGATTAGCTTTGTGTTGATTGTATTATACCTCGGATATATAATATCAGTTTCTGTACCTCATTGATAAGTTGGATGATTGAACAAAAATAATGACATTGCATTTTCATTGTTCAACCTGATGTAGCTTGGAAAATGGCACTGAAAATCCCCAACAGTCAACCTGGGTTAGATGGCTAGATTGGAAAATGGGAATGAGTCAACAATTGACGCTGAAGGATTGCTGTATGCGCATGAGCAATGTTACCAGTAAACTCTTGAAGACATGAAGCCATACTCCTTGTATTGTAGGAATACAAGGAGCTATGGCAACCGTATAAAATCAGGCTGATGGCACACTGTTTTTCACCCGAGACAGTATAAACTTGTATGCCGATATTCCCATCCGTAATAACACTATCGAATCAATTGCTCATATATATTTTATACAAAGGCGGGAGACATACAAGCATACGGCCCACCTGTAAAGTGGTTACTGTACCCTATGGACGCTTGAGCAAGAACAAGGAGTATCGTGCACGCGTTGCCTTCCGCTGCCGAGAAAACAACTCTTTGGGAGCTACTGGTAATGTAACTTACTCACAGGAACGCAACAACCATACAGGAAGTTATTACTCGACTACAATCTTTCGTGAGGTGGAAGTACTTCTTCATCTTCGTCCTACCTCTCTTTAATACAACAAATCATATTCAATCATAATAAAAATAATTCACGCTCAAGTCACTTAAAACATAAAATCATTTATAAAATCTAACAAAAGGTATTTCAAGTAAATTAAAACATATATAATAAAATCACACTGTTAACTAATTAACAATAGAAATGAAAGTTGTGGAGTACTCACCTACGACAGATACAAGATGCAGGATGATAAAAAATGGTGTCCAGTGAAAGACGGCCGCCATCGCGGAGACAGTCGGCGCCGCGAGCACTCTCCAGGCAAATAGTCCGCCTGCAGCGGCGCGAGCTGCACACTCCTCATTTGTGGAAAGTTGCCCAATAGATTGGCCGTCATCGGAATTTCTCACGGTCCGCCATCACGGTCGCGACCTCTCGCAGGGTGCGCTTGTAAAGCCATGTTTTTAAACAAATTACACTTTGTTGTCTTTATTTACCTTGTTGTATATTTACGTTGCCTTTTTAAATTACTCTATTTCATTATTTCCAACGTTAAACAAAGAAATATTGATCGAATAAATTTTATGTATTTGATGCATACAAGAATCGTAAACTGTGTGTGTGTGGGTTTTAAATGAATGGATGGCCTTATACATACATACATACATATAATCACGCCTCTATCCCGTAGGGGTAGGCAGAGACCACTTCTTTCCACTTGCTACGATCTTTACATACTTGTTTCGCTTCGTCCACTTTCATTATTCCGTTCATACATGCTCTTCGGTTTAGGGTACTCTTGACCTGGCCCTTTTTCAAGACGTCCCTGACTTGTTCTCGAAACGTCCGCCTAGGTCTACCCCTTCCAACACTTTCATTCACACTCGCCTTATACACTTTTTTCGTCAATCGTTCTTCATTCATTCTCTCGACATGGCCAAACCATCTCAGCATACCTTTCTCAATTTTTGTCACTACATCTTCTTTGAGACCACAACGTCTCCTTATCTCACTATTTCTTATCCTGACACTCAGTTTAACTCCTATCATACTTCTTAACGCTCTCATCTTAACTGCATTTATTCTGCTTTCATCTTTCATCATCAGTGATGTGAAATTTGGGTCAATTGCAATATATATATATATATATGTATATATGTATATATAATATGTGTTACAAGTATATTAACTTAAACAAAATAAGACATTCATAGTATTTAATAGTCTACGTTCATTGTCTTCAGAGTATATATAATGGAAAATGCGGATAATTAAATTTGTCAATGTCAAATACATATTAAAATCTCTATTTATAACATCTAGGCTTCAGAGAATCACTTAGAGAACTTTTCAAAGAAATAAATATCCTCACAGTTATCTCTCAGTATATTTATGACAACATATTACGCTCGTAAAAATATGAAGTCGTTTTCAAAATTTAGTGAAAATCTTTGAAGCAGGAATAGATTGCGCATGCTGGTACATCGGTTTGCTAAGACTAGTAGATCTTTTATTGTAAATTGTATTCGATTCTACAATAAATTACCTGAAATACTTCTGTCCTTGCCTGATCAAAAGTATGTAAATCATTACATACATTACGCGATAGTTTCCACCATACACAATGCTTTCCTTTCCACTTCCAGCCAATACGTCTCGAGCTGTATGCTTGCATGCCTCTCGATGTTGTATAAAAAAGCAATCTAGATTGAAAACCAGACCTGTCTTAGTTCAGGTCACATGTCTTTCAATATATTACTTCTTCCCGTCGCGCCGCATACGTACTTTGTGGCGCGGGTTTACTCACAATGTTTTCCATGACCGCCACACAAGTGATAATTACAATGTATATCTATACATATATATTAGGTATAACTTCACGCCAGGTCCCTTGCGTGATGGCAGAGGCCCGACGTGGTCCTTACACACTTCACCGCTTCTCTAACATTCATAGCCCTTTTCATGCACGCTCGCCAGTTCCTAGGGCTCTTATATCACCAAAAAGTCTTATATCACCTACTGATAAAACACGACCAATTTAGTCATGGTAGGTTAGTCTCGGTCTTCCTCGGCTCCTACATCCTTCCACTTTTGCATCGTATATCTGTTTCGTAATTCTTTCATCCTGCATTCTTTCTACATGTCCGCACCAACAGAGCATGCCTTTTCTTATCTTAACACAGACAATCTCTTTCAGACCAACTCTCTTTCTTACATCGTCATTACGAATGCAGTCAGCAAGCGTTATGCCATAAATTCCTCACGATTCGTCACACATGGTAGGTACTTCCCCATATCAGGATTCGAACCAGGCACCATTGTTAAATGGTTCTTTATCCACTGAGCTATCACTTTTGTAAATATGTAAGTGCGTTGTGAGCTTATAAGCAAGTTAAAATACCAATATGACGAGATCGGTGGCGTAGTCGTGAATGTCTCGACTTTGACACCAACTCTCGTGGGTTCGATTCCCAAGGCATTTGATACACAAGGCAAACATTTGTGTGCATGAACATGTCTGTTTGTCTTGGTCTGGATGTTATAAGAGAGGTAGGGCGCATCAATACAGCCAGTCTGGAGAAGTACCACCACCTCACTGAAAACCGCAGCCAAATATCAACTCCCTAGAGGGTTGTTGTGTTCCTACGTGTGAGTGAGGTCACCAGTAAGCTCCTAAGGAGTTGCTGTATTAGCACCAGAGGAGGCACCGAGCGAGTGATACTTAATATATTACAAGCGTTCACAGGCTACGATAACCGCTTTACATCCGGTGGGTCGTATGCTTGTATGACTCCCACATTGTATAAAAACAGCAATGTCAGATTGTTTCTCTTGCAATAGTTTGAGTTTGAAGATTGTATTATTGCGTATATTGTTTGTTCTGTTACGTGTATTTTATGCGTATTTATTCACTGGTATATTAAAGAGTATTCTAATATCATAATGAATTTAATAAAAATCGAGAGTAAGGTAACTTTGAATAAAACTCGCTGCACTTACCTTATGGCCCTGACCGTAAATGTCAATTTGCGAAATATTTTTTGTCACAACATTTCTGCAGACATAATAACCTACTAAACATTCTGCTAGTTTGCGAGTCCAATCTACTTGTGTACGTCGGTGAGAAACAGGACTTTGATTTGATTCCAAGGGAAGGTACGCTGACCCAGTCTCGTCTTCAAGGAACTACCAAAAAGTCTGATGCGGTTGCGGAAGCAGCCGTGAACAGAAAACCATCTCGATTTCGCGAGCTCTTAACATACTTTTATTCCATTTGGAGTCGACCTTGGGTCTGTGTGATCCTCGTGCACTAATGTTCATGCGTTCTGGTCGGGACTACTGGAGACCCAAGGTCTGTCGCCTTTCTTGCACATCGCATATTGCTATACAGCGAGATAACGTCGCCAGCATCTTCAGCATAATGCCACGTAGTTGAGATAAGTCTCACCAGACTTTGTACAAAGATCGTCTGCAAGGGTACCTCTGTCTCACCTATTTCGACCGCCAAGCAGCGGTTCCGGTTTGAAGGGTGAGATTTGGCAGAGAAACTACTGGGTACTACTGTGACGTGGGCCTTAGGTCACAAGATTGGCGCGCGAGTAACATCCCCGTGGTGTGGCGTGCGTCAATAGACTGCGGTGACCGCCTACCATCTGATGGGGGCCGCTTAAGACTAGTAAATAACAGCAAGCTGTGTAGGCAGAGCATATATTTTGAAATTTAAAAAATATTTAAATATTTTATTTTTAATTTTTAATTTTTTTTAAATATATGGAACCCTGTACGACATCTAGCGACGAGTGCTGTTACTTTTTCTGTTGATGGGAGTGCAGTGCAGACTCTGCACTGCAGAGTGGCCGGCCATACGTTTTCCCATATGTTTTTTTTTCTAATTGGAACGATTTTGGACCGATCTTCCTCACCAACGAACATTTAAATTTCAAATTAAAGGATACAAAACTACAATATGTTAGCTATTAGTGTGTCGATTTTGGAGTTTCTCACTATTACCGTCTAAACGCTAGCTGGATGACATCAGTCTACCCCAAACGGCAATTTTGAGGGTAATGTGGCTCCGCTGGCTATCGCAGCTCTGCCAATAAAGTCTTTTACAAGATACATTTACTTATTTAGTTTGCTGTACCCATAATGAATTATATGTATAATATACACATACTGGTCTGCGGTGAAGGGAGACTTCGGCCGGAGAAACGCACGCCCATGAAACTGTATTACGAGTACGTGTGACCTTACATAGGAAAGATCTGGCTTTCTGTCTGGCTGGCGGACGTCTGGCGGCGGTCAATGTATATACAAATAATAATAATATAATAATAATAATATTTATTTGCTTTAACATACAAGTTTTTCTTAAACTATATCCGGAGTCTCCTTTTAACCATACGAATGCCTGCCAGGAGACACCGCTCCTCTTTAGCTTACATGTTAGTATGTTACAATTTTATGTGTATATAAGGTATATTGTTTTTACGGGTGCATTTCGATAGAATATATGCTCATGAGGGTGTGTGTGTGCATACGAGTGTGTGTGTGTGTGTGTGTGTGTGTGTGAGTGTGCATAAGGGTGTTGCGTGTTTGTGTGTAACTTGTTCTATGTGCGAGAGTGCGTGTCATCGTGGTGTCATGTATGTGATAGTTTGTGTCGTGTTCAACTTTCACATGAAATTAACCACAATATCAGCTACTTGAAAGTAGGTACTTATAATTTTATTTTGTTCTACAAAGTGATTCAGTTTCATCATAGCTCAAAAAACAAAAAACAAATCATTCTTCTCCTAGCGTTATCTCATTTCCATTAGGATTGGCGGAGTCCACTACCTAAGCCTAAAGATTTGAAAATACTGGTTTTGACATGGAGCTACTGCCGTCAGACGTCCATAACCCAGAGGAAAATCTGACCTTTCTTAGGTAAGGTCACTATCGAAATATAATTTCTTGGACGCGCGGGTTTCCTCACGATGTTTTCCATCACCGCCGAGCAAGTGGTAACTACAAATATGAACACAAATTTAGTGGTACATGCCAGGATTCGAATCGATTTTGACAAGCTCGGTGGCACAGTCGTGAGTGACGCGACATTGGCACCAACGCTCGTGGGTTTGATTCCCACACAGGGCAAATATTTGTGTGCATGCATTTGTGAACATGAACATCTGGGGAAGTACCTCCACCTCACAGAAAACTACAGCCAAATAACAACACCCTAGAGGGTTGTTATGGTCCTGCGTTTGAGTGAGGTCACCAGTAATACTCCTAAGGAGTTACTGTGTTAGCAGCAGAGGAGGCATCGAGCGAGTGATACTTAATATATTATGCAGCGTTCACAGGCTACGGTAGCCGCTTTACATCAGGTGCGCCGTATGCTTGTATGACTCCCGACGTTGTATAAAAATCGGCACTAAGGGTTCCGTACCATTATCTATAAAAACGGCCAAAAAAATCACGTTTGTTGTAGCCCCCCTTAAATATTTGTTTTATTTAAATTTAATTATTTATTTTTAAAGTGAATATATAACTAAATATTCTGTGAATATTTCAAGCGTCTACCTGTTGCCGTTATCAATATCGAGCAAAAACGAGCAAAAAAAATCGGCCAAGTGCGAGTGGAACTCGCGCACGAAGGGTTCCGTACCATTATCTATAAAAAATCGGCCAAGTGCGAGTCGGACTCGCACACGAAGGGTTCCGTACCATTATCTATAAAAACGGCAAAAAAATCACGTTTGTTCTATGGGAGCCCCCTTAAATATTTATTTTATTCTATTTTTTAGTATTTGTTGTTATAGCGGCAATAGAAATACATCATCTGTGAAAATTTCAACTGTTTAACTATCACAGTTCAGGAGATACAGCCTGGTGACAGACGGACGGACGGACGGACGGACGGACAGCGGAGCCTCAGTAATAGGGTTCCGTTTTACCCATTGGGTACGGAACCCTAAAAATCACGTTTGTTGTATGGGAGCCCCCTTAAATATTTACTTTATTCTATTTTTTAGTATTTGTTGTTATAGCGGCAACAGAAATACATCATTTGTGAAAATTTCAACTGTCTAACTATCAAGGTTGATGAGATACAGCCTGGTGACAGACGGACGGACGGACGGACAGCGGAGTCTCAGTAATAGGGTTCCGTTTTACCCTTTGGGTACGGAACCCTAAAAAAAGAGCCGGGGCCATGTTGGTCAAAAGGCCGGTTCCTTATCCACTGGGCTATCATTGCTCTATATAAAAATCAGTATCTGCGCCAAATCCTTGGGCTTATATAGCAGACCCCGGCAATCCTAATTAGTTAACGGGATAACGCTAAGAAATGTAACTTTACGTAAGACTCTTCAAGTACAATCCTAAAAGGTGTCTGTGTAGAGCGGTATATTTTAGCGCTGCACATAGCGTACGCCACATCACTCCACACCTGCCGGGGAATGACACCACATATATAATAATAATTTTGCGTAGGACCTCTCGACACCCCTGAGTCTCTCACACCGGTGTTGCCCCCGGCCGATTTTCTCCATCGTTCCGGGGGCCCATCCAGAGAGTGGCGAGCCACCGCCCGCCGAATATAACAATCAGATATGATAGTTATGGTCGGTGTCCGTTCCTCTACTGTAATTGGCCAACACCAATAATCCCTCCGGACCTCATTATATGTATATGTATATACAATAGACCAATAATATTTTCCAGGCATTCGCAATAGTCTCAATACCTGCCGTGACCTGCTCCTGGACATATTGTTCCATCGATATTTTCAGGAGCATACAACATAAAGTCATAGTGGCTTCTATGCGTTGGATCTATATCCCCGCGCACGCCTATCGAAGGACCGGGATTAAAACCCGTGATAAAAGCAGTATAATTTAGTGCAGTATATATAACCGATTTATACTTTTCTATGCTTTTTCTATAGAGATCCGCAAGAGAGTTCCGCTCGGCGTTCTGTATTTTTTGTGGGTAAAATTGCCTTTTATTTTGTATAGTATGTAGATAAATTTTAAAAGTAAAACCTTATGTAAATACAAAATTCAATCCAAATGGTTAGAGCTGTTTCCAGTGTACGCGAAATATATTTATCGAGCTCGGTGGCTCAGCGGTGGAACGCGCTGTTACTTTACTTTGACACCAACGCTCGTGGGTTCGATTCCCACACAGTATAAACATTTGTGTGCATGAACATGTCTGTTTGTATTGGTCTGGATATTTTCTATGTATAATAAGTATGTATTTACAAAAAAAAATGTATTTACGTATGTTTATCAGTTGTCTAGTACCCATAACACAAGCTTCGCTTACTTTGGGGCTAGGTGGCGCTGTGTAATTTGTCCGACAATATTTATTTATTTATTTATATATACAAGAACTGAAGTAACAAGATGCACACTAGAACGAATAATTGTCTGCATTTTTATTCGCATGTTATTTCATATTTGTTATTGTTATATTTCAGAACAGTCGTCAGTCAAATATTGACGATATTTGACTGACGACTGTTCTGAAATTTAATTGAATCAGTAATTTAATTATTAGTTCTTTAATTTATCCTGAACGAAAATGCTATACTGGTAAGTTTCTTTCGGCATTTCTTCTCCTCTCTAGTCGCCTTCGTTGGTAAAAAAATAAAATCCCCCTTTTAAAAACTTGTTTTATTATCAATTTTAAGAGCTTTTCAACGTATTTTTAACGTTCGTTCTTTGTTTTGAATCTTAATGGTTAGGTTTTCCTTGCAGTTTTTACATTACGGTTTTATTGGAGGGTTGTTGCTTTCCTGCGAGTAAGTGGGGTCACTTAACAGCAGAAGTTGCATTGCGCTAGTGATACTTAATGTATCATAAACAATCACGGGCTACAGTAACCTTTTTACATAATGTGGGCATACAAATGTCTGTGGTCGTTACAAAAAAAAAAAGTTTTACTTAGTTCCTGGTATTTTCGACGGAACACGTCTTATTGTATGTGACTTCAAAAAATAGTGTCGCGTACGCTGGCACGACCACGTCTTACGAACACCGGCAAGTTACGTGGGGAACAAATGTCTGGCCGCGCCACCTCCGCCGGGTCCCGGCAGAGCCAAGACGTGGTGACGTCGCCAGGGTTGGTATGCGTGCCACTTTGAGGGGTGCCGAAGACCGAAGTGGAGGATAGAAAGCCTGAAAGCGGTCCCTGGACTCCGAATCGTAGGACGCGATCAGGATTAATGCTGGGATGATCATGATGATGATTAAAAAAAGAGGAAGGTTTTGATGAGCTCGGTGGCGCAGTCGTGACAAACGCGATTTTGTCACCAACGCTCGTTTCGATTCCCACACATGACAAACATTTGTGTACATGAACATGTCTGTTTGTCTTGATCTGGATGTTTTAAGAGAGGTAGGGCGCATCAAAGCAGTCCGTCTGGGGAAGTACCTCACCACCAGAAAACTGCAGCCAAATAACAACTCCCTAGAGTGTTTTTGTGTACCTGCCTGTGAGTAAGGTTACCAGTAAGCTCCTAAGGAGTTGCTGTGTAAGCAGCAGAGGAGGCATCGCATCGCTTTACATCAGGTGGACCGTATGCTTGTATGCCTCCCAACGTTGTATAAAAAAAAGGTTTTCTATTTCAGGGAATGTTTTTACAAATCTAAATTCCTTTAACGAACCCGACGGTCGAGGGGTTAGCAATGTCTCATGGGTCCGATTCCCGCACAGGACAAACATTTGTGTGCGTCTGTATTATTGTATTATTGATGGTAGGAAATCAGAGTTTCCGAAACGTTCCGTTAGGACCGCGGCTGACATTTCATTACTAATTTTCGATGCAAACGTAGACGCAGTAGTAGCGTAAATGTTTATACAACTCTCGGTTAGACCACAGGCGTTCGTTTATTAACTGTTTATGATTTGATTACGTGCGTTGCGTATACTAGATTGACGAGCTCGGTGGCGCAGTGGCGAAACGCGTTGTTACCTTACTTTGACACCGACCGTCTTGGGTTCGATTCCCACACGGGACAAACATTTGTGTGCATGAACTGTACGATACAGGCGTACATATTGCTTCATCAGCGAATTGCCGCGCCATCAACATTTAGTTTATTCATTTATTTTATAATTTTATACATCAGTTCACGATTTGTATTCCATCACGGCAGACGTGTAACTCACCACATTAGCAATAACAATCATTTATATCAATATTTAAATAAACATCTTTACCATCAAAGCAGAACTTTAATCAATCTAACATCTAAAGCTGTACGAGTGAGCAGCCCGTACATCTTTATGGTCCTTCGAGTCTACTGAAAGACGGGATTATTAGAAAATATCGCGAGTGATCGTTTTGTAAGCAATCGGGACTCTTGTTCGCGAGTTAGTAAGTGATACCGTCAAATCAGGACAGCAACCTATAGTGTCAAAACAGCAGCAGTTTGGTGTTCTGAATTGGTGAACAGCAGCCTTCATCGGTTCCAGTAGCAGTTTGACACAGCAGTCAGACCACAAGCAGCGACTTGACACAGCAGTTAAGCCGCACACAGCAATCAAGTAAGATCTTTCCTTTTTTTTTCGCTTTGCATAAAATTTGCGAAGAGGACAATATGGAAGATTTTGTTGCAAATCAAATTCAAATCCTAGAAGCAATCAAAACTCTACTCAGTAATTTTAAAAAAGATGGTAAGGATAGGAAAACTCCGGATGCTATTAAAAGAAAGTTGTCCACCTTGGATAACTATTGGACCGAGTTTGAAAACAATCATAAAATATTAGCAACCTCGGAGGATAAAACTCTCGAGTATTTTACAGCTGATTATTATCAAAAAGCATTTAAATATTATGATGACGCAAAAACCTATATACAGAAATCTTTGACTCAGGAAGAAAAACCTAAGTCGCCATTAGTTATAAAGCCCGCTAGCTTTCAATTTCCGGTCCAGGAGAACCAGCCTCCAACACCTAGCGCACGAGATAAACAAAATCTTTCACCTCCTTCTACTTCGTTTCCTACAACCGCAGAAAAGAGTACGAACAGTAAGATAGAGAATATGTGGCGTAAGCAAAACAGTAATTTTAGAGCATTTCATCATACTATTTCTAGCATTGATCTTGATCAATTAACCGAGAAGTGGGAAATCGAAGATACTCTAAAAAATATTCAGTCTAGGTGGTCTGTTATAGATTCATTACATTGGGAAATCGACAGCGAAACAGTTGTAGCGAATTCAGAATATGAGCAAACCTTTTTAAAATACGAAACTCTCTTCAATTCAACGAAAAGGGATCTCAATATCAAAATAGGGTCGGTCCGACATCGGGAAAGGTCCACCCCACAGCTGGATATTCCTTGTTTCCTGGGCAACTACTATAACTGGATTTCATTTAAGGACCTCTTTAACGAGTCTATTCACAGTAATCGGTCTTTATCAGATGCACAAAAAATGCAATTCTTAAAGAGCAAACTGAGAGGAGAAGCGGAAAAATTAGTCCAGCATTTACATATCACGTCGGAAAACTATCAGACTTGTTGGGAAATCTTAAACCACAGGTACAACAACATCAAATTAATATTTTCTTCACATGTCAATATTCTTATGAGTCTACCAAACATTCAGCATCAGTTAGCGTCACATATCAAGAAAATGCACGATACAACGAAAGAATGTTTATATGCCATCAAAAACTTGAACGTCGACATATCAACCTGGGACCCACTAATTGTTCATATCTTGGCACAGAAGTTAGACGCCGAGACTCACAACGAGTATATACAATCATTAGAAAATCCTAGGGACCTACCAACCTTGAATGATTTCTTAGGATTTTTGGAAAACAAATTTACCTCTCTGGAAGCATCGAAACGTAAACAGGAGCCGTCAAAACCTGTTACCCCGCATCAAGAACCATCATCATCAAGTTATAAAAAACTTCCATCATTTAAATCATTCAGCAACAATAAAAATAACATGTCAAGTAGGTCATTTACGCAATCAGTAATAAAACCTATATGTCCGATGTGCAATCAAATTCATAAATTATTTGCATGCAGCGATTTTCTCAAGTTACAACCGATTGAACGGAAAAATATGGTTGCGAAATTGAAACTATGCATAAATTGTTTGTACAACCATAATGGGGTCGCATGTTTTTCAGAAAAAAGATGTCGTGAATGCGAGAGTCGTCACAATACTTTACTCCATCAGGCGTTCGTAAAGCCCACAACCTCCGAAACAGAATCTCGGAAACACGTGACTCATGTGACACGTGACTCATCATCAAGTTTAGCAGAAGTCTTATTAGCAACAGCTCAAATCAAGATACAAAAGGCGGATGGATCATATCACGTGTTGAGGGCCCTGATCGATCAAGGGTCGCAAACATCACTTATTACGGAAAATGGAGCTCAAATCTTAGGTTTACCACGCCAGCGTTGCAAGGGTACGATATTCGGCGTCGGATCAAAGAGTAACAATTGTAAAGGCGTAATAAATATAACATGTCAATCTACTAACAGCGACTATACCTTTATAACTGACGTTTTTATTATGCGGAATCTTGTAAACAATCTACCGAACTACTCATTTCCAAAACCGTCATGGTAATTTTTGGAATCTATTCAGTTGGCCGACCCTGACTTTCACATCAGTCGCCCCATTGATGTACTATTAGGCGCTGATGTATATTCTTCTATCATCATGAGTGGCATTATAAAAGAAGACGAGTCACTTCCTATAGCCCAGCAATCCCGTTTGGGTTGGTTCTTATGTGGGAAATTAAAGTCCTTCCAGTGCAACGTCATCATGAATAATGTAGCAGACCTTCAGAGGTTTTGGAGTATCGAAGATATTGAAGAAAGCTCTAGCACGTCGGAAGAAGAATTACAATGTTTGCAGCATTACCAAACATCAACAACACGAAATGAACAGGGCAGATATGTCGTGAGGTTACCTTTACATAAGAACGCTGAAGAAAAATTGGGGGATTCCAAAAAGAAAGCTGTGGCACAATTTTATCAATTGGAAAAGAAATTTCAAAACCATTCTAGTGTTGCGGATAATTATAAATCATTCATATCCGAATATATTGAATTAGGTCACATGCGCATTTCCGATGGAAAACTATTACCTAGCAATTATTTGCCGCACCATCCTATACAAAAACCCGACTCCACTACGACCGCATTACGAGTAGTTTTTAATGCATCATCGAAAACATCGAGCGGGTACAGTCTAAATGACGTTATGTACTGTGGCCCAAACCTCCAGCAAGATTTATTACAATTAATATTACAATGGCGAACATATCAGTATGCACTTACAGCAGATATCGAGAAGATGTTTCGACAAATTCTTCTCGATAGCAGAGATCAGCATTTACAGAAAATCATATGGAGAAATTTTCCTATGGAGACTTTAAGGGAATATCAACTAGCAACCGTTACTTATGGCACAAAAGCAGCGCCATTCTTAGCCATGATGACACTCAAGCAACTAGCAAGCGACGAGGGTCATAAGTTCCCCAAGAGCCCCGCTGCTAAGGTCTTAGAAGAACAGTTCTACATGGACGACCTCCTTAGTGGCAGCCACAGTCTTCAATCAGCAAAGCAGCTGCAATCTGATTTAATAGCTCTGCTCAAATTAGGAGGATTTAATCTTCGCAAGTGGTCTTCTAACAAGCTAGAGCTGCTAGAAGATATGAGTACAGCACAACAAAATCAAAAAGCATTCGATTTTAAGCATCAACAATCTACGAAGACGTTAGGGTTACGCTGGTCGCCTCAGAGTGATCAGTTTGAATTCGAGCTGAAAATCGATACATCGGCGAAGCACTCAACAAAGAGGGAATTATTGGATCGGATATATCAAAGATATTTGATCCCCTCGGCTGGCTTTCACCGGTGTCCACGAAACTTAAAATTTTGTTTCAAACCGTTTGGCTTCACGACGAATTAGGATGGGATCACAAACTCCCGGATAATATAAACACGGAGTGGAACAAAATCAAAGCCGACTTGAAAAACATCAACAATATTCAAGTCCCAAGGTGGTTAGAAACCGGGGAGGGCGAAGACATCACCCTTCACGGGTTCTGCGACGCCTCTATCAAGGCATATTCTTGCGTTATATACTGCAAGATCAACAAAAAAGATCAGCATTCGTCCATAATATTAGTTGCAGCAAAAGCTCGTCTTGTTTCACCAAAGAAAAATGTATCATTGCCTCGGCTAGAATTGAGTGGAGCGCTTTTGTTGACTAAGCTTATGGCGAAAGTACATACATGCATGAAAGAGCATAATATTACTACCTACGGCTGGTGTGACTCAACCGCGGTATTAGGTTGGTTACAAGGCGACGCGAATCGTTGGCGCTCTTTCGTAGCCAACCGCGTCAGCAAAATCGTTAAAATAATTCCGGCGACACATTGGCGCTACGTAAAATCGGCCGAAAATCCAGCTGATTGTGCAAGCCGCGGCGTATCAGCGGAACAACTAAAACATCATCCATTATGGTGGAATGGGCCGTCTTGGCTAGCATCGTCTATGGATCATAAACCACCTCCGATCTTCAACACAAACGAAGAACTGAAAAGAACTCAGCAATTTAAACAAGCAAACGTCGCTATCACGACGTCATACTCAAGTGATGACATCATTGATCGCCTCATAAAATCAAATAGCAGCTGGGCACGTGTAACACGAATACTCGCATGGATATTACGCGCCGGGTCCCGCGACCGCTGTACTTGTCCGTACCTAACTATAAATGAGCTGAGACGGACAAAAGGGTTTATAGTTAGGTACTTACAGCAAATTGAATTTGCAAAGGAGATTGATGAGATAAAAAACAACAAGCAAGTTCACTCCAAGAGCAAATTACTGCCTCTAAATCCCTTTTTAGACAAGGAAAAAATGCGAATATCAGCCAGAATATGATACACCCCATCATTATACCCCATAGCAGTCATATAACAGACTTATTAATTGATCACGCACACAAACTTACCTTTCACGGCGGCGCGAGAGTTACTCTAGCACTCCTACGTCAGCAGTATTGGATCCTAGGTGGAAACAGAGCAGTAAAAAAGCGGTTACTTACCTGTATCAAGTGTAGGAGACATAATCCAACTTACTTACATCAAGCAATGGGTGTACTTCCGGAAGCAAGAGTGACATCACCGACACGATGTTTTTTCAAAACTGGCGTTGACTACACCGGGTTCGTAAACGTAAAATCAAGCAAAGGCCGTGGAGTTAAAAGCACAAAGGGATATGTAGCTGTCTTTGTTTGTATGGTGACTAAGGCAGTTCATCTCGAATTAGTGTCCGACCTTACATCGTCAGCATTTCTCGCCGCACTTCGTCGAATGTCAGCAAGGCGAGGTACACCGAGACACATCTATAGTGATAACGGATCTAACTTTGTCGGAGCAAATAACATCCTACAAAAGGAATTTCTCGATCTATCAGCAATTATCAACGAAGACTTTTTATCGGAAATCAGCATGATGAATATTGAGTGGCACTTTATAGCACCAACCTGGGCTAGTGCTGGAGGGCTCTGGGAGGCTGCAGTGAAAAGCCTCAAGTATCACCTCAAACGCGTTATTGGAGAACAAAAACTAACATATGAGGAGTTCTCCACTCTCCTGACGCAACTGGAAGCATGCCTGAACTCCAGACCCCTTTGCGCATTAACGGAAGATTCGGAAGACCTGGAGTACCTTACTCCATCGCACTTCTTAGCTAGTGGTCCGGTTTTGAACATCATAGAAACCGAACGAGATCAACGCACTAGGTGGCAACTCACTCAAAAGATCTTCGGAGATATATGGAAGCGATGGAATGCAGAGTATTTAACCCAATTAAATACTAGAAGCAAGTGGCAAAAGCAGCAAGCAAATATGAAAGTAGATGATGTGGTGCTCATACATGACACCAATCTACCCGCAGGGAAGTGGGCTATGGGCAAGGTCATAGACGTCCATCCCGGCGCAGACGGCCTCGTCAGAGTAGTCACCGTGAAAACGAAAAATGGGAATATCAAAAGACCAATTACAAGATTGTCACCACTTCTGAGAAGCGACGAAGCAAAGCACGATCAGCAGAAAAATAATACCAATAGCGACATCCACGACGAATCATCTACAGAGATCGAGCAGCGCCCTATAAGAAAACGTAGGCGACCGCTTAACTTATATACTATGACGATTATGCTATTGAGCATGCTAGTTTCATCAGTCAACGCCATGTCTCCATATAACATAACAAGTTTAAAGGCTAATCAAACCCTCTATTTTGACAAAATTTCTAACATGTACTTGGTTCGCGATCACTGGAACCTGATTGTATACTACGATATGGCACCGTACTGGCAAAGTACAGATCTATACACCAAATATATCACCCATCTGGACGATATTTGTTCAAGAGCTAAAGGAACAACTCAATGCAATATCATACTTCTCAAACTACGTCACAACTACGCCGAATTGCAACATTATAACGACATGTTGCTTGGTCAGCGGTTTGGCGCGCATACACGTTTGCGTCGAGGGCTGATCAACGGTATAGGCTACGTAGCGAATAGTCTGTTTGGCATCTTAGATCAGAGCTTCGCTGATCAATATCAAAACGACATTGAATTAATCCGAGCAAATCAAAAGCATATCGCCTCTCTATGGAGAAATCAAACGTCTGTAGTAGAAGCTCAGTACAATCTTTTAAAACGAGTCGAAGATAACATGGAAAAACAGTATAAGGTATTTAATCAACATCTAAACAGACTCCAGTCCGCGACAAACACACTGAAGGAAGAACTTCAAAGAGAAGCAGACATCAACGAATTTACTATGGCAGCAATTATAGCAAACGGCTTAATAGCTCACTTGAAAATCATTCAAAATAGTCTACTTGATACCATCACTGATATATATCATGGAAGATTTGATATACATCTCATCACACCTAATCAATTGAGAGAGGAGCTAAGTATCATTTCCGGCCAACTGTCCAAGGAACTGGCATTACCTATCAGCAATATACAAACAGACCTAATTAAAATATATCATCTGCTCAAGGTTAAGGCTCGAGTCACCGAGGATTACTTAATCTTTGAAATCAAAATTTCTCTCGTCAGCAGAGACAGCTACGAAGTTTACGCGACGATACCGATTCCTCAAAATATCGATAATAATATGATCACTATTACTCCGATCGCAGACCACCTAGCTATCAATATTCAAAGAGATACTTATATACGCATGTCTGAAAACGAATATCATTCATGTGTACCGTATGATGACGACACACGATTGTGTCCGCTTACGTCACCAATTTATCAAAAGAAATCGGACAACAATTTTTGTCGCAAAGATCAGTACGATGAACAATGTAAATATAAAAGGGAGGTGTGTACGAACATATGGCAACAGCTGAGCAATAAAAACGCTTACATATATTTTTGTTGTGAACAATGTACCGTGCGGCTCATATGCGGCCATCAAGTTACTATAGAACGAGTAAACAATGCCGGCATTATTAGTCTCGGACATGAATGTGTTATGAAAGGCGACACCTTTACTGTCTACTCTTATAAGGAGCAATTCCACGAAATGCACACTCAGGCAGACATCGTGGCGACAGAAATTCCGCCAATCAATCACGTCATTAATTTATCCTTACCTATAAGCAAGATAGAGACAGATTTTAAAGATGACCGAATAAAGTTAGAACAAATCGGCGACCAGATCACTCAGATAAAAGGGGAGAACCCCGAAATTGAGAGCATCTCTTACCACGACATTCATCATTATGTGGTTACCTACCTATTACTGGGCGCAGCATTGATAGCAGGAATGGCGTGTGCTTGGCGCGTGCGCCGAGCGCGCTTGCGGCGAGCGGCGAGGGTGCCTCGCACCGACGTCATCGAAAGCGTTAGTGGTAGTGTTGAGTGCCGGGTTATAAAAGCAGAGCAATCGAATGTGAGATCTATTAGTGAGAGTGAAAATCAATACGCGTGTGTGAATAAAGGACCAAAATCCGCGCAATGCGTTGTCAACAAAGCAACTTCACCCATTCTCACCAGATTTGACTTTAGGGAACCTGGACTCATTTAAAAATTAAATTAGATTACAAATTAAATGTTTATCGCCTGTTATATCACCTTGTATTAGCATAGATCATATCATATAGTATAGATCATCTTCATCATCTTAGTTTGCCGTTTTCTCTCTGGCCCGGCAGCATGTACGATACAGGCGTACATATTGCTTCATCAGCGAATTGCCGCGCCATCAACATTTAGTTTATTCATTTATTTTATAATTTTATACATCAGTTCACGATTTGTATTCCATCACGGCAGACGTGTAACTCACCACATTAGCAATAACAATCATTTATATCAATATTTAAATAAACATCTTTACCATCAAAGCAGAACTTTAATCTATCTAACATCTAAAGCTGTACGAGTGAGCAGCCCGTACATGAACATGTCTGTTTATCTTGGTCTGCGTGTTTTTAAGAGAGGTAAGGCGCATCAAAGCAGCCTGTCTGGGGGTCCTACACCTCACAGAAAACCGCAGCCAAATAACGACTCCCTATAGGATAGCTGTGTTCCTGCGTGTGATTTACGTTACCAGTAAGCACCTATGGAGTTGCTGTGTTAGCAATAGAAGTGACATCGCGCGAGTCATACTTAATGTATTGCAATCGTTTATTGGCTACGGTAACCGCTTTACATCAGGCGGGCCGTAAGCTTGCACGCCTCCCGACGTTGTATAAAGAAAATACTCCTTTGATGGTCCCGTGTATTTTTGATAAATTTTTGGTAGTAATCAACACTTATGCTTGACAAACCCATCACCTTTCCATGTCCTCGCCGACATACAATATACAACGCCAGGAAGCATACATGCTTCAACCCTCTAAGGAGTTGTTATTTGACTTCAGTTTTATGTTAGGTAAAGTTACACCCCCAGATGGGCTGCTTTGATGCGCTCTACCTCCCTTACTAGCTACTAACAACAGCGAAACCGAGCACGTCAAAAAAAAAATGTGTTAAATTTAGGGATCCGCATTTGAAGGTTAACGAATGTAAATGGGAGTTATGACGCACGGCTAATGTTTGAAATGTGTACATAAACCATCCGCCGCGGATCACGCCGCGCATGTTTGAGCACCCTGTTTATAGCGGCTGTTAAAACTTAGTGATGCGAGTTTCCCGCTAATAAGACAACGCCCACCAGACAAATGGCGGTACGCCGCGGGTTATTATTTCATTAGAGGCCGGTATTTCTGTTACGGTGCAAATGTACACTTGCGTATTTCTCTTTACTTTATCGTACATTCCTGATAGGTTTTGGTTAAATCAGGTGGCGCTCCTCCTTCCTTTATCTAATCTCCTTGAAGTAGACAAATTATTGATTTTCCTAGTTTTGGTTTGCAAAACTACTCGAACCATGGCGGTCTTATTTGTAACAGTTCTCTACCAGACAACCTTTTGGAAGAGCAAATAGATATTCGGACTAACGGGACTTCAGGACACAAATTAAGAAAGAGATGGGAGACGGTCTGTCCGTCTCGTACTCGGAATGAATGACGTGCCCGGGCGAGGTGGACTCCGCGATGGGTTGCCCGCTTATCGTAAGCACGTTGTCGACTCGTGGTCAACTCGTCGACAACGAGTGGCATGCGGATCGGTGACAGTCATAGGTGAGCAACGAGTGGACCGCGCGTCGTCAACGCGTCGCGTCGTACGCTTCTTGCAATTAAACGTTGAAAAATTCACTCTATGCTTCACGATACAAAGCTCGCATTTCAATTTCATACTGTGAGCTGAGTTGGACTAGAGTCGGCGTTGAATCTATGTAATGTGCAAATTCCTTTAACCGCTGCGCCATCGGGCTCGTCAAAATTGGTAATCTTCGATTACAATTCCATTAAAAATACATTTATTTCTCTACAACATGATAATTGCAATAGATATAGTCGAAATATAGGTACATATTTATAGTTTACTTTCAATAAAATCTCTCTGCCTCTCGTGTTTAGTGTGCCTTATAAGGCATTTCTAGACCCCTAATATCATTGTATACCATGTAACATCCTTACAATCACTTCCAATAAATCTGAAATTCGTTTATCATCGTTTCACAACTGTCTTCAACTGTAACATTGTAAAGATGTGAAATTGCTAGAAATCGGTAAAAGTATCTTGATTGATTGGCCGTCCGTTATTTTTGTGTTATTTTGGTCGGTGTACCTCGCGGACAGACAGGTAACTTTAAAACATTGCACGTTACTTCATCGAAATGCTGAATTACATTTATGAAACTCGATAATAATTAGCGACAGTTTTTATACGAGCCGTTTACGACATTCTGAAAGTTATTATGAAGCTGTTAGTTGTTGCTTTAATTTTAGAACAATTTATTGAGCTATTTGCATTCTATAACAACGTTTCAAACCTTTTTCATGGCACTGCCCTTCGCGCTCCCCTCCGCGGTTACTAATTAATTATATCACAAATGTATAATCCGTACAACATGTTATATTAATTTCTAACAAATAGACATAATTTAACATCGACTGCATCACCAAACTGTATTGCTGCCTCAATATTAAGTTACGGAAATGTATTTCAGCTAAACTCAACAAATAGAGAATTAATTTTCAAAGCTCAAATGAGGAGCCTATTAGCTAAGGTTAATTTTGAAACTACTGACAGATATGTTCCTTATTTTAGGAAATACAATATACTAACTGTCCTCTAGTTATATATATATATATATGAGGTAAGCGTGTTTATTAAACCAACAGTAATCCGTTTCCGCGCCAATCGGACGTTAGTAAACAAAATCGGCGGGACAACAGCAGATTATGTACAAAAAAAAATATTGTAATGTATGACAGTATATAGGTATTTTGTATGGGACACAAAATTTATAACAGTTTGCCAAAGTCATTGAAAGAACTTCAGGTCAATACGTTTAAACATCAATTAAAAAGATTATTAGCCGACAAATGTTATTATTATGCAATTTATGACTAACAATGTAGGGCAATTACACTTGTTAAGATGACAACTTATGTTTTTTTTTAATGGATTACTTGACATAGTTTAGATACTGTATTTTGAAATTGAAGATTGTATATGAAATGGCATGTGCTATCTATCATGTTTTTGTATGTCTTACTAGTCAAACATATAGAACAGAAAGTAAATTTATAACACTTGTATTTTTATACCACTTTTTACGCAAAATAAATAATCTTGAATCGTCTCCACAGTAAGGCGAGTAAGGCGACAATACATCAAACCACGACCCCCCATAAAAATGCCTCGCGACCCACAAGATGTCTGATGAGATGATCTCTTTCAATGTTGACGAGGTCGGTGGCTCAGCCGTAAATTTTTTTTTTTATACTACGTCGGGAGGTATACAAGCATACGGCCCACCTGATGTAAAGCGGGTACCGTAGCCTATTAACACTTGCGATATATTAAGTATCACTCGCGCGATGCCTCCTCTGCTGCTTACACAACAACTCCTTGGAAGCTTACTGGTGACCTCACTCACACGCAGGAAGACAACAACCCTCTAGGGAGTTGTTATTTGGCTGCGGTGTTCTGTGAGGTGGAGGTACTACCCCAGACGGACTGCTTTGATGCGCCCTACCTCTCTTAAAACATTCAGACTACGACAAACAGACATGTTCATGCACACAAATGTTTGCCTTGTGTGGGAATTGAACCCACGAGCGTTGGTGCCAAAGTCGCGTCATCCACGACTGAGCCACCGAGCTCGTCAAAAGAATGACGCGACTTTAACACCAACGGCCGTGGTACGCTTGTATGCCTCCCGACGTAGTAGAAAAAAAATCTCTGCCTTAGATCATGAATAATATGGGAATCCCATACACACATGGAGTAGTGGTGTTAAACCTTTACCTGTATCGTAGTTAAAACTTTGATTCGATCTAACGCCTTTATTGTTATTTTTTTGTTTCCCTACAAAGTTCCCTCAAATGGTTACAAGTCATAATATAATGTATTGTTAATTCATTTACCTATATGTATAATATATATATATATCAATCTAGTTTTAAGTTCATAGTTGCGACCGATACGAACTAAGCCTTCCGGCTTGCTTCCACTCGATGACGCAAACGTTGTTATTTTAATAATATTAATGCGCCAACAAATAATGATCACGATGTGTGCACATGTCAATAGTTCAGACGAAATAATAATCACTATGAATTATATAGGAAATAACTGTAAACTGTATTGTGTACCTAAATAAATAAATAAACACACATCAAAAGACCGCATTCAAAATTCACCGCAAAGAGAAAGATGGCAAAGTAATGAGCTGATACATCCTATTCATCTTAAGGAATGGCGTGGAAAGTGGGAAGGGATGCAGAAGAGGAATGTCAAGGCACACGTATCATGATCGAATTGCTCGTGTTTTTGGAAATCGGATTTTGGAAAGCGGTGTCACAATATAAACTAATTAGCCTCTAGGCTGCGCATTAAGGCACCTCGCAGTCACGTAAACGCTAAATAGGCTGGAAATGATTCAGCACATATATTAACATAATGTTTAATTTTACCGCTTGAATCGTTATATATACTCGTGACCAAGAGGTTCCCTGTTTGAATCCCTGTCATGTACCACTAAATTCTTGTTTTCGGGTTTATGTACATATTTGTAATTATCACTTGCTCGGCGGTGAAGAAAAACATCGTGAGGAAACGCGCGCGCCTAAGAAATTGTATTTCGAAAGACGTGTGACCTTACCTAATGTAAAAATCAATATCTTCGCCAAATCCTTAGGCTTAGGTAGCGGACCTCGCCAATTCCAATAGATTAGGGAACGAGATAAAGCTAGGAAGAGGATATTTATATATTTGTTGATATTTATATAGCAGTTAGTGCAGTAAGAACAAAACTAACAAGAGAGCTGAAGAGACAAATAATTCTTAGAAAGATTGTAGATGACTAGGGTCGCCAACCTCTGGTGTTGCAAATGTCCATAGGCTGTAACTGTTTACCATTTTTGCGTTTGTCTGTTTACCATGTGTATGCGTGTTTGCCATTTTTGTGATATGAAAAACTACTAGAAATGGTTCTATATAGGCTCTAAGAAAATTACCTCAATGAACTTAATGGTAGGGGTGAAAGTTATACGTAACACGCAGCGACGTATCAAAAGGTGTACACGTTATACACCAACATTATTGTATTTCAAAATGGCGCAAGTACTATATCTATGTACAGTTATTTATTATGACACTTTGCTCTAACAAAGAGACAAATGATAGGGCATACCTGTCGCGACGCGAGAGCGTGAACCAATTGAATGCGAGTTGGGCAATTACCTTACTTTCGTGTTGCTATTCTAGAGCGTGTACGACGTATACCATAATTAAATAATAACTCGCTCCATATAGAAGTCAATATGTTTGCCAAACCCTTAGATATATACAACCCCCTAGATAAACCCCAAACCCTTAGATATAGACCCAAAGTGTTGGATAGCAGACCTCGCCCATCACAATAGATAAGGAAATGGGTTGACACTAGTAAGAAGAAGAGGAAGAGTTGTTACAAATATATTAATCGCTAACATTGTTGTCTCTAATATAGCCGTGGGTATAAGCAACCACAGCGCATGCATCGTAGAGCCCTGAGAGTATTCAAAATAGAGAAATATTCTAAGTAAGATGACATACATAACTCATTTTCGACCTACACGTCGCTTATCCCTATATCTTCATAACCGTCGAAATAGCTTTACAAATACTTACTTGACTTTCTAATATATAAAAATCAATATTTTTATAGTTACTAATATTTTACAGTTACTATAAATTATAATTTATATAAATAGGTATAAATATATATATATATAATTAACACAATCTACGGATTGTTGTAGTCAATTGGTGTCCGTTTGTTCTCTCGCCCGTGTATGTTATTCTGTCAATAACTCTGGGTTGGCTGGAAGAGATCACTCTTAGGAATAAGTCCGCCTTCGTAACATAGAATTAATTTCATTGAATTTTTTTTTAATTTATTGTACAATAAAGATATTACAACAACAATTGCTACTATCATTGCGAGCGCCATGAGAACGCGCGAACGGTACAAAGGGCAAACGGTCTCGCTTGAGATGTCGCTGTGTGTACGTTGTCTAGAATTTTAATAAAGTATCTTCTATTTTTTTTATACTACGTCGCGAGGCCGCAGCCTCTGAATACATTAAGTTATTACTCGAGTGATGCCACCTCTGCTGCTAGTACAGCAACTCCTTGGGAGCTATGTGGTGACCTCACTCACACGCAGAAACACAATAACCCTTCAGAGAGTTGCTATTTGGCTGCAGTTTTCTGTGAGGGGAAGATACTCCCCCAGCCGGGTTACTTTAATGTGATCTACCTCTCTTAAAACTGCATTGCGTGCACCATTAGAATGGTGCATAAGCCGAGCAGTCTAACTTGAGGTGTCGCTGCGTGTACGTCGTCTTGAATTTTAATAAAGTATCTTCCGTATATAAGTATACAATCAAATATCTTGCTAAAATCCAAGACAAGCGCTAAAATATATAAATGATTAATTAAATATTTAATGTAATCTGAGGGTAATTCCGAAATGCCTCCGAACAACTGTAATAAAGTTTCAGACTCAAGTTTGATGTTTGAGAGAACCGTTGCCAACTTTTTGAATACAATAAAGTGCTTCATCTCCGTCGTCTCGCGGAGTACTGCCGACCACAAAGGGTTTAAAGTCAAATGAATATTAAGGCAGCGAGAAACACGAATGCTTCTTTCGTTAGAGTGCATAAATAATGAAGTCGTCGTGCTGTATTATTGAGCATAACAGACATAAAAGGTCTTCTTCTTCGTCACCGTATCCGCAATGATGATGTTAGAAATAGAGTTGGTGTGAAAGAGAGCGTCGGTGTTAAAATAAGATGAGGCATGCTCCGATGGTTCGGGCATGTAGAAAGAATGCAAGATGAAAGAATGACGAAGCAGATATACAATGCAAAAGTGGAAGGATGTAGGAGCCGGGGAAGGCCAAGACTTACCTAACACGACCAAATTGGTCGTGTTCTATCAGAAGGTGATGTCAGGAGCCCTAGAAACCGGCGAGCGTGCATGAGAAGAGCAATGAATGTTAAAGAAGCGAGTGAGATATGTAAGGATCGAGTCACTTGGTCCTCTCTGCCTACCCCGCAAGGGATTTGGCGTGAAGTTATAGATAGATAGATTCTTCGTCACGTTTACTAATCCATTAAGATAGGCGAGGTCCGCCACATGGCATGTACCGCTAAATTCGTTGAAACCGGATTTACTGCTACATGCCAGCATTCAAACCGCGGACCTGATGGTCACAAACCATCATTCTATTTTTTTTTTAATATATATTAGAGGAGGGAAAACGAGCATGTGAGTCACCTAATGGTAAGTGGTCACCGCCGCCCATAGACATCGGCAACACCAAAGGGTCACTGATCCGTTGTAAGCCTTTTTAGGGAAACCTAGGCTCTTTTCTTGAAGGCACCCATATCGTATTTGTTCGGAAACACCGCTGAGGGTAATTTATTCCACAATTTCATTGTACGTGGTAGAAAATGCCTCAAAAAGCATACTGTAGTGGATTGCTTCTGATCAAGATGGTGAGAGTGAAATTTTAGTTTGTGGCGAGTGGTACGATAGTGGAACTCAGCGGCTGGTGCTAAGTTGAACAGCTCCTCCGAACACTCCCCAGGATACAATTTGCACAGTACACAAAGAGAAGCAACATCTCTTCGTGTACAAAGCGAGACCAGCCGAGTGGAAATCACTGCATCGCCGACGATTTGAACTGCTCTACGTTGTATACGATCAAATGGAATAAGCAAATATTGTGGCGCGCTGGCCCAAAGATGTGAACAGTATTCCATGTGAGGCCGGACCTGGGCCTTATAAAGTTGAAGGCGATGTTGAGCTGTAAAGTATTGTTCAGCTCTATTGATCACGTCAATTTTTTTGGACGCCAACTTAGCCTTGCTCTTCAGATGACCGCGAAACTGTACATCGCTCGATATGACGACACCCAGGATACCGATGCTAGACGTAAGGCTGTGGAGTATACCTTCTAATCGAGGAGCTGTGATAAAGGGGGACTTTTTCGCGGTAAATGCGCACACTTGTGTCTTTAGGGAATTAAATTGAACAAATATACGTATCATTCACAAATCTTGCCGCTAAACTTTGAAACTGTTTACCATGAGACGTGATATGGTTCTTGAGATCCTTAAAATCAGCGCTAGAAGGTCCTACGCTTTTGTTAGATCTCTAATAACTGTTTCTAGATCAAACATTATTGTGTATACATAAAGATATAATTTTTTTTTGTTATCTTTCTATTCTTATTCTGGCGTTCTTATAATCCTCTCAAATATTTCAAGATTGGTTGGAGGAGATCCCTTAGAAGGCCGTTCGCTTGTTTGCCATGTTAATGGTATAAAACGGAAAAATAAATCTAGCGGTCACATGCAATGCAGTTCAATGTTTCATAACAAAAACTCTCAGAGTCCCGTAAAAGTAGTAGACAGAAAGAACAACTGCAAATAAATAAATGTCAATATCAATACCGGGTCGATGATTCATGACCTCCGACGGGAGACCGTGACAGCCAGGTCCATACCGCCCGAGGCGGCCCCAGTCACAAGCTGCCAGCGATTCTATTCTTCTCATGTTTTTAAGTGAATACGTCTACTTAACTGGTAAACGGAAGTATGTTAAACTAAAAGGAAATTATAAAAAAGAGCGAAATGATCGCAAAATGACGGCGCTAATAACGAATTCTTTGAATTTTTAGCAATCAAGTGATGTAATTACATTTAGGATGTCACGGTAGATATGTAGCTACAACATCTAACTGTATCTCTTGATGCTGTTATCATCAGTTTTCTGAATTTGGAAGCAAATTAAAAGACGTATTCACGTCGAAAATAATAAGGTTCCAAGGTAAAATATGAATCGAGTTGAAAACCTTAATTAAATATTACACTTTATAGTAAACAGTCTCACAACATAAACAAAACGCCTTTATAACGCCTGTGGGTGAAATAGCGTTTTTAATATAATTACGCCACATCTTACCCGTATCAAATTCAGAGCAAAGATTAAATCAAAGAAAGCGAAATGTATGCAGCCGTTTTAGAATTTGCTTATTGAAAAAATAAATGCATAATAACAAATATTTGTGAACACATGACAAATAGTCAATCATCCCCCAGTAACATTTTACTAATTTAATTATCTGAATGAAACAATTTTTACAGTACCTATTTCACAATAATTTAATTTTGTAGTTTTACTGGTAAATAGATAAAGTAAGACTTATCTTCTCATTTTATGAAATGAAAATGATCTGTGCATTATGATCGCCGTCTTAAAGCAAATAATGAAAGCATATTTATTTCTAACCCCATGGATAAGTTTTTGTAGGCGTTTACTGAATTTCGATGACTAAAATTTGTAAATGCGATTTTATAAAATCCAGATATACTGCACAAGTTTATTGGTTAAAATATTTGAATAAAAATTTGACACGTCAGTAAGTACAAGCGTTTTCAATGAAACGTATTTGGGCGCATTGGACTGTTGTATCCCATAACGTACCTGGTTTTCTGCCTGGGTGGCCTTTAGTGTGAAAGCTCTTAATTGGAATAGCTCCTCTTTGTCGCGTCCTGATGACTCCAACTGGGAGTATTTAGCAAATAGTATACATACATAAATTATATAAATCAATTGCCGTGCACGTGTCTCGCAAAAACTCAAAAATGGTACAAAGGAAAGTCGCGGTTATCAGCTAATAATTAATCTTCTATTTAGCGTTATTGTTTCCTAATCCAAAAGAATCAGAATTGGCATTAGGATTTGGCGAAGATACTGATTTTGACATGGAGCGACTGCCGTCAGACTTCCACAATACAGTGGGAAAGCCTTTTCTTAGATACGGTCACACGTCATTTGAAAATATACCTATAAATTCATGGTCGTGTGCGTTTCCTCACGATGTTTTCCTTCACCGCCGAGCTAGTGATAATTACAAATATGTACATAAATGCGAAAACGCGAATTAAGTGGTACATGTCAGGATTCGTACCGGGGACTAGTTGTTCATTAAGCCGATTCTTTGTCGACGGGGTTATCTCTCCTCTAGCTGGTAAATAAATATAGAACAATAAATTTATTGTGACGGGAAATGTTGTTCTTTTTAAGATATCCCAGGGCCAGAACTGTCAGTTCGACAGGTGTCAATGCAGCATCGGAGAGTTTCATTGAAAAAAAGCTGTAGATCGATTCTATTAAAAAACTGCAACTGCACTTCAGCGCGGCGCGTGTCAAAATGCGTACATTTTGACGTTTCGTTAAACTTTGCTTTCAGATCGCTTAACGAAACGTCAAAATGTACGCATATTGACACACACCACGCTGCAGTGCAGTTGCAGATTTTTAGTAGAATCGGCCTACTGGTCCGCTTATTCTTTAAGCTTGGGCCAAACTAATGAGCTATTTTCGCGGCCACAAGAACAACCGTACCAAATCGATAGCTTTACACTGTGGACTACCCATAATACGCAGTAATTTCTCGACACGCCCGCTTAACTAGTTCCATGAACTCAATTCATGTAATACCTACACATTTTTGGAGTTTGATTCATAAAGACAAGCTCAAACAAATTTTGCAAGGCGCCTTAGATAAATATTTTGAGGTACTGTGTTAGGAAAATCTTTATTTGTAAATTCTTAGACTATCAAAGAACACCACTATACGATTTTCATAAAATAATTGTATTTCAGACAATCGCAGATTTTCTAGTTATTTTTGCTACGAGTGGGTAAGATGCAAGTGATACATCCTGCCACTTAGAGGGCGTACAAAGGTAAGTGGCGCCCTCATTTTGTTTTTATTAATATCGCTGAATTTAAGATAAATTCCAAAAAACGCTCAATACAGGCATAAAAAACCATATTTATGTTTTTGTGAAACATATCTTGTGTATATTAACTCTGTACAAGTAACCATAATTATTGTTTATTATGACCACTTATAGCAATAATCAAAATTATGACTAATTGTACATTAATAATGAATATACAACATATCTCAAAAAAACATAACTATGGTTCTCCAGTGCCTGTATTGAGCGTTTTTTGGAATTGGTCTTAAATTCAGCTTTATTAATAAAAACAAAATTAGGGTGCCACTTCGCTTTATGCGCCCTCTTAACAAACGAGGCTCTGATGAAAGAGAGAAAGGAAGGCTCTCACGATGATCATGCTTTAGACTGATTTTATTTATATCTTAATTAATTTCGTTTTCTTTTATTCTTTCTTTTTTTTACATCTTTACATATATATTCATATTATGTTCTATTTTGTCTAGCTACTTTCAATTTCAGATATATATATATTTTGACATTTCAAAGGTTGACTGGAAGAGATTCCTTATAGGAATAAGTCCGCCTTTGTACATTTATTAATGTGTTGCATTTTAAATTATATTTTTCATTGTTATTTTATGTACAATAAAGATATTACAAACAAACAAACAAAGTATTGAAGGAGTCCGACTAGGGAAGCTCTGTACATAGAACCACTAAATAACGGAGGGTTATTATTTTCCTAGCAGTGAGTGATTACCAATAAGCTACTAAGCCATTGCTGTGCTTGCTATGCAGACATTTGCCATTATGGGTATGTTAAAAAATACTTTTTAAAACCTTTTTCTTTATGCAACGTCGGGGCCATACAAGCATACGATCCACCTGATGTAAAGTATCTACTGTAGACTATAAACGTTTAAATTAGTATCACTCGCGCGATGCTAACCCTGCAGCTAACACAACAACTCCTTAGGATCTTCAACATCCAGACCAAGACAAACAGACATGTTCATGCACACAAATGTTTGCCTTGTGTGGGATATCTCACTCACTCGCTTTGAACACTATAAGCCTTCAGAGAGTTGTTATTTGGGTGCGGTTTTCTGTGAGGTGGAGGTACTTCCCCAGACGGACTGCTTTGATGCGCCCTACCTCTAACACTCAGACCAAGACAAATATACATGTTTATGCACACAAATGTTTGTCCTGTTTGGAATTTGAACCCACCAGTGTTGTTGTTAAAGTAGCGCTGTTAACCACTACGCCGCCCCGAGCTCGTCTTTCATTGTCAACACTTGCAATATAAGGAGTATCGTTCACACGACGCCTCGCCTAATGCCAAACTGTACATATTATATTAATTAGGAATTTTATACTTAACTTTAACTAATTAGTAGTACCTGGGCGACCGAGGTTTCTCTGCGTGATAGAATCAGAAATGAGGATATCCGCAGTAGAACTAAGGTAACCGACGTAGCTCAAAGAATAAGCAAGCTAAAGTTGCAGTGGGCCGGCACCGCAACCGACAAACGCGGGGAAAGAAAGGTTGGCGTGTCGACGAAACTTAAGTTCAGGCCTACGTGGAGTATTGCTCGCATCTTTGGGATGGCTCCGCACAGTATCTTCACGATGCTCTCGATAAGTTGCAGCGACGGGCTATCCGCATAATCGACGACGAACAGATCACCAAAAACCTAGAACCTTTTCAACACCGTAGGGACATTGGCTCGCTAAGCGTATTTTACCGCCTGTACCATGACGAATGCTCTGAAGAACTGTTTTCCCTTATCCCACCCTCTCGTTCCCGTCACTCAGAACCACACGTGCAGATTTGCGATATAATTGTTCCACTGTTTAGACCATTTCTCCGCGAACCAAATAGTTCGGCAACTCCTATCTTTGTCGTACCATTAAAAAGTGGAACGTCTTGCCTGCACATGTGTTCCCTTCTTCCTACAATATGGGATCCTTCAAACGAAAAGTGAAGAAGCATCTTGCGGGTCAGCATGGCAGCGTCAACTGAGTTGAACTTATAAAATAAAATGTATGCGGACGGATGGACAGGCGGCGGGAAATATCAATCGTGATAATTCAGTTCACATTTTTGAAGTTTTCACTTCTATCCAGTGTGAACTGTACACATATTTTTGAAGTAAAACTTCTTTACCCACGCTTGACTTTGGGAGTAAGCTGGTGAATGCGTGACGAGAGCGTTACGAAAAGTGTGATCGGGCGAGGCGAACGGAAGTTGAGAGGGAGATATAAGTTAGTCAAGATAGAAAGAGAGAGAGAGTTACGTTTCGTATATTACTGTAGGGGACGGAGAGAAAGGTGCGAGCACACATTTTCTTTCGCTCATAGTGAGTTAAGTTTCGTATATGTAAGACACAGTGCAGACCTATTGTCTGTATCACACTATGGAGCTAAAAAGTTTTACTTCAGTCGTGTGGTCTAAAGCACACTCGTTTTTTTTTATCTTGCATTGTAACACGTCGCCGCGGCTGAACTATCGAAGATGTAACATTTAAAAGAGATCAGTGGTGCGAGGGAAGCGGCGCGGGCAACGAAAATAACTTACCGCTGTGAATATTCGCGGGAGAATATTTCTGTCCGACTGTGTAACGCGATCTCGGGAATGCGGCCGTGCGATTTATGGACGCATTAAAATTATAATTATTGAACATGCACGGTGGGAACCGTGGTGGTGCCTATATATAAATCTATATGTACGCACTTATAACCTATATCATTTATATATATATATATATCATTGCTCCATTCAGGAACTCTAAAGCAATGGTTGGCTGAAAGAGATTCCTCGAAGGAATAAGCCCGCCTTTGCAAATCATGTAATTTTTATACTTGTAATTATAATTGTAAATAATGCAATAAAGTTATAAAAACAAACAAACAAACCTAATTTAAAAATATAAAATGCTATTTCATGTTATGTAAAAGCTTTATACACATAAAACATCAAAATACATGTAATATATTTGCGGTTACACAGTGTATGTAAATTATTATATTAAAATTATACGACTGGTTCTCTCGGCCTACCCACAAATGACTTGATATCTAGATATTTTTAATAACTGATTAATATTTAGGTTGCCATAGCCGCAGTGCCAGCGGTCCTACCAACTGTCAGATTAGTCAATAGCCCGGCCTTGGCGACACTGGCCAAATATTAATTACTTGTTATTATGGCGTCACCGCTGCAGGGTTCACAGTTTGAGAATGTCTGCTTGAGTTTTCAGCGATTCTGTGTTGAAATACTCTAATCAGTCGATGACTTCCTGTCGCTCGCTACAAAGAGGTAAGTTGTCTACGTTGACAAGCCAAGTAAGACAGTAGGAGGGCAGAGATAGCCCAGTGGTGAGTTTTTTTAAGAGAAGCAGCCCACAAGTACCTCCACCTCACAGAAAACCGCAGCCAAATAACAGCTCCCTAGAGGGTTGTTGTGTTCCTGCGTGCGAGTGAGGTCACCTGTAAGCTCTCAAGGAGTTGCTGTGTAAGCAGGAGGCATCGCGCGAGTGATACTTAATATAGCGCAAGTGTTAATAGGCTACGGTACCCGCTTTACTTTACTTTAGGCTTAGGGTGATAACGCTTAAAAGAAGAAGAAGAAAACAAGCCGCAAGTTCGCAAGTTGTCTAGATTAGTAGCAAGGTAGGTTCGATGCCCACACAGGACAAACATTTGTGTGCATGAACATGTCTGTTTGTATTAGTCTGGGATGTTTTTAAGAGAGGTAGGGCGCATCAATGCGGCCCGTCTGGGGAAGTACCTCCACCTCACAGAAAAATCGCACCCAAATAGCAACTCCTAGAGGGTTTTTATGTTCTTGCGTATGAGTGAGATCACCAGTAAGAAGGAGTAGCTCTGTTTGCAGCAGATGTGGTATGGTGCAAGTGATACTTAATGTGCCGCAAGCGTTCATAGACTATGGTAACCGCTTTACATCAGGTCGGCCGTACGCCTCCGACGTTGTATAAATAAAAGGTAGGGCGTATTTATGCGGCCCGACTGGTATCTGTGGAGGGTGCGTGTTCCTGCGAGTGAGTGAGGTGACTCAGGAGTCGCCGGTCTAAACTTTTTTGTGAGCGCGGGCTGGCTTCATGCGCAGTCAATTATATTGGTTTGAGCTCCGAACGGTTGTTGTGTTCATACGAGTGAGTGAAGTTACCATTAAGTTCCTAAGGAGTGATAGCAGCTGGGTGCAGAAACACACAAGCGATACTTCCTTATTAAAAGCGTTCATAGGCTACGGTAACCAATTTACATCAGGTGAGTTGTATGCTTGTATGCGAGCCGGTGTTGTTTAGGTAACAAAAAAATCTCGAATCGGTCGATGGCGACTTTTGCGTAGTTTTCGTCGAGGTTTTTCGTCAGAGTCGTAAAATGTCTAGATTCTCACATCGCAGAATAACAAGGTAGTAAAATGTCCATCTAATATCTTGATATGACCACGTAGTAATGCCAAGGGCGTATAAGCTGAGAAGAATCAAGAAATAGGCAAATAAATAAATATTGTCGGACAAATTACATAGCGCCATGTAGCCCCGAAGTAAGCGAAGCTTGTGTTATGGGTACTATCTATAATAACTATAACTTCACGACAAATCCCTTGCGGGGTAGGCAGAGAAAACCGAGCGCCACGTGACTCGATCCATACATATCTCACTCGCTTCTTTAACATTCATTGCTCTTCTCATGCACGCTCGTCGGTTTCTAGGGCTCCTGACATCACCTTCTGATAGAACACGACCAATTTGGTCATGGTAGGTAAGTCTCGGCCTTCCCCGGCTCCTACATCCTTCCACTTTTGCATTGTATATCTGCTTCGTCATTCTTTCATCTTGCATTCTTTCTACATGTCATGCGAGTGAGTGAGGTGACCAGTAAACTCAGGAGTCGCCGGTCTAAACTTTTTTGTGAGCGCGGGCTGACGTCATACGCAGTAACAACTCGCAAGAGGGTTGTTGTGTTCTTGCGTGTGAGTGAGATCACCAGCAAGCTATTAAGGAGTAGCTCTGTTTGCAGCAGATGTGGCATGGTGCGAGTGATACTTAATGTGCCGCAAGCGTTCATAGGCTCGGTACGCTGGTACGCCTCCGACATTGTATAAATAAAAGGTAGGGCACATTTAAGCGGCCAGACTGGTATCTCTGGAGGGTCCGTGTTCCTGCGAGTGAGTGAGGTGACCAGCAAACTCGGGTCTAAACTTTTTTGTGAGCGCGGGCTGGCTTCATGCGCAGTCAATTGGTATATTGGTTTGAGCTCCAAAGGGTTGTTGTGTTCATACGAGTGAGTTACGTTACCATTAAGTTCCTAAGGAGTGATAGCAGCAGGGTGCAGATACACGCTAGCGATCATCCTATATTACAAGTAATATAGAAAGACAAGCGGTACGTTAGGAGCGGGGGTAACCACCAGCAAGCGATCCTCTTCATATGCCAATGTTCGTAGCTATGTTATGGGTACTAGACAACTGATAAAGATAAATACATACTTATGATGCATAGAAAACACCTAGTGTGGGAATCGAACCCACGAGCGTTGGTGTCAAAGTAGCGCTACTAACCACTGCAGCAGCGGGCTTGTCAAGCATCAAGTAAAATCATTCACACTCACACACATCCTACTAATATTATAAATGTGAAAGTTTGTATGTATGTTTGTTGCTCATTCATGCTTAAACGGCTGAACGTATTTGAATGAAATTTGGCACGTAGATAGATTATGATCTGGATTAACACATAGGCTATGTTATTTGACTCCACGCGGGCGGAGCCGCGGGCAGCAGCTAGTGTGCAATAATCTATGTATTGGAATATAAGTGGCTCGCTCATTTCAATCAATCAATCGGTCAATCAGTTTACTGCACATGGTGCACGCGGTCGATAAAGTAGGTAAGCCGTGGTGATATTTAAAAAGGTTTTCTTTTTCATTGCTGTAGTTGTGTGAGCTTGGAATATCGCAAGTTGCTGATAAAGCGGTGCGTTAGGAGCGGGGATAACAACCCGCAAGCTATCCTCTTCATGTGTCAATGTTCGTAGCTTCGGTAATCGTATTAGGCGGGCCGAATGCTTGTCAATTGACGTAATTAATAATCAAAGGTTGCAACATTAAATGTTTTAAGAGAGGGAGGGCGCATCAAAGCAACCCGTTTAGGTAAGTACCTCCACCTCACAGACAAGCCGAGTCTAATAACGAAATCCCTTGGAGAGTTGTTGAGTTCCTGCGTATTAGTGAAGGCACCAGTTAGTTCCTAAGGAGTTGCTGTGTTAGAAACGGAGGAGGCATCGAATTAACTTTAAATCACATCGAATTAAATTGACGAGCTCGGTGGCTCAGTGGTGGAACGCGCTGTTACGCTACTTTGACACCAACGCTCGTGGGTTCGATTCCCACACAGTACAAATATTTGTGTGCATGAACATGTCTGTTTGTATTGGTCTGGGTATTTTCTATGTATAACAAGTATGTATTTACAAAAAAAAATGTATTTACGTATGTTTATCAGTTGTCTAGTACCCATAACACAAGCTTCGCTTACTTTGGGGCTAGGTGGCGCTGTGTAATTTGTCCGACAATATTTATTTATTTATAATTAACATGTTACGACCGTTCATAGGCTACGGTAACAGCATTACATCGGGTGGGCCGTATGCTTAAATCCGCGTTCTCGCCAATAAGAGCTGTGCTCCTAAGGAGTTGCTGTGGAGGAGGAGTGTAGCAGCAGACGTTATATCGCGCGTGTGATACTGAATATTACCAGCGTTCATAGACTACTATAACCTCTTCACATCAGGTGCGTCGTATGTTTGTTGAAGAGCTCGGTGGCTCAATCGTGAATGACGCGACTTTGACACCAACGCTCGTGGGTTCGATTCCCACACAAGGCAAACATTTGTGTGCATGAACATGTCTGTTTGTCTTGGTCTGGATGTTTTAAGAGAAGTAGGGCGCATCAAAGCAGCCCGTCTGGGGAAGTACCTCCACTTCAGAGAAAACCGCAGCCAAATAACAACTCCCTAGAGGTTTTTGTGTTCCTGCGTGTGAGTGAGGTCACCAGTAAGCTCCCAACGAGTTGCTGTGTAAGCAGCAGAGAATGCATCGCGCAAGTGATACTTAATATATCGCAAGCGTTAATAGGCTACGATACCCGCTTTACATCAGGTGAGCCGTATGCTTGTATGCCACCAGACGTAGCATAAAATAAAATACCTCCCGATTTAGTACAAAAAAATATTTCGTTA
This sequence comes from Pyralis farinalis, assembly GCA_947507595.1. NCBI lineage: Eukaryota > Metazoa > Arthropoda > Insecta > Lepidoptera > Pyralidae > Pyralis > Pyralis farinalis. Next base: position 2,726,523 of record OX382264.1, read on the forward strand.
CATATAGTTTTCACCAGTCCACCGACAAGACAATGAAACTCGGTAAATATATCAGCGGAATTAGTGATAGATTTGTTAGTCGCTGCCAAACCCCGCCATTTGGCAGCCCTCCATAACTGCTGGGCACCGGCAGGACGGCCGGCGCCCAGCCGGTGCCGACGACACGCTTGGTTAATCGTTACAGTGAGCTGACCGTGAACGGGTTATGAGTCTGTCACAGACTCTAGACAAGGCATATTTTTTGAAGTGATAACGTCTTATAAATCGATGAACGCCGACTGCACGCACGAAAAAGTGTCACGTTCCGCCTGAGCCGAGCGTGCAAGCCAGAGCGTGGAACAAGCGACAGAGAGGCGCGATCGGCCTAAGCGTTCGGCTTGTGTCACATCTATCTCTCTTCCACTCCATCGGCCGATGCGTCCGAGTAGAAGAGAGACAGCGACAGCACACAACCTACACGTGAATTGTTTTGTCAACTGTTGAATATTTTCTTATGACGTTATCACGTAAAATTATCGTCCGTAAACCAACTTTACAGATTTACTACTTTAAGAGGGTGCACAAAGCTGTATTTAAGACCAATTCTAAAAAAACGGTCTATAGGGCACTGAAGAACCATATTTATGTTTTTTTGAGACATATTCTGTTTTTATTATTTATGTAGAATTAGTCATACTTTTAATTATTGCTATAAGTGGCCACAATAAGCAATAATTAAAAGTTTGGTTTGATAATAAATACAAGATACGTTTAAAAAAAAAAACCTAAATATGGTTCTTCAGTGCCCTATAGAGCGTTTTTTTGGAATTGGTCTTAAATTCAGCGTTATTGATAAAAACAAAATGAGGTCGCCACTTAGCTTTGTGCACCCTCTTAAGACGTCGGAAAAAATATTGTGCATTACAACACGTGAGTGATACTTCCTGTATTGCAAGCTTTCAAATGCTACGGTAACCATTTTATATCAAGCTGGCTGTATGTATGTATGCCTTTGATGTTGTTTAAAAAAATACAATTTCATTCCTGTAATCCGAAAATCCCGAACCGAAAAGGTTTTCTTTTTTAGAATTTATGGCAACCAGACTTCGCCATCGCATATAGGCAAGGATTAAAGTAATTAATCCGAGATATAGAGTATCGATAATGCATCCACAAATTTGGTAAGCAATTGAGATTCCTGTGTGTGGCTGAATCAGAAACACGTCAGACGCGACTACATCTTCGCGACTTTAGATATTTTTCGGGAATTGTCTATGATGTACATATTAATGCCGATTACCTTGTGGCGCGGGCAGAGAGCACCGATGCCCTAATAGTACTCACACACGTCAGTTGCTTCTTTAACATTCGTAATTAATAAAAAATTCGTAACTCTTTTCATACACATCAAAAAATTAGGAGGCAGTCTAGGACTTATTGCACGAGGAGTCCTAAAACCGTGTAGAGCTCCTGATAATTCCTCGTGATAAAACAAAACGAAATTATTATAAGTACCGTACATAAAAAATATTGTATGAAAAAAATAATACCTATATATAAATGTTTTTATATGTGTATCACATTTCTACACTGATACCTACTATAAAAAGGAAAGATTTGTATTTTTGTATGTATGTAAATAATAAATTCAAAAAATATTAGACTGATTTCAAAAAATCTTTGACCATTTGAATGCTACGAGTAATTCCTGGTTCATGGTGGTACCTTCTAATCTGAATTTCATATGTAATTTTAGTTCCGATATTCTAAACTAGATGGCGTTGTTCACAAATTACATGGCCATATGGAATTCAACCGGGTGTGGACTTAATACTCATATGCCTCATTTAATGCATTCTAGATCTGGATAGACGTAGATTGCATTCCACTTTAAATAGGTATGGTTAGAAGAAGTATATTATCGAGACTATTGGACTTTTTTTAACATTCTAAACCAAGAATGTTAAAAAAAGTCCAATAGTCTCGATTTCCTATTTTTTTAGGCAACAATCTAATTTGTTCGCAAGCAATCAAAGCGAAGCAAATACGGAACTATACACTGTGCGTGGCCCGACATGCACTTGGCCGGATTTTTCTATTTAGATACTTACAATAAATTTATTTATGTCAGCATAGCTCTACAATAATAATGGTGCATTATGCTTTTAAGATTATCACCGAACTTTGAAAACAACTTTATATTTTTACGAGCTTACGTTATATTTTCATAAATATACTGAGAGGTAAGAGTAAGGATGTTTATTTCTTGGAACAGTTCCCTGAGTGATTCTCTGGAGTTCATGTTATAAATAGAGCGAATAACTCTCTTCTGTAAAATAAAAATTGAGTCAGTAACAGCCGCCTAACCCCACAATAGTATATTATAGGACATAATGCTATGAAAGTAGCTGAAGTAGAGTAGGTCTACAGTAGCCACGTTCGTTAATTGTCCGATTCATCTAACTACACATGCGGCGGACCTGAGCTTATTGGCAAGTTTATTTATGTGGTGGTTTCACTTCAATTTGGTGTCTACTGTAATTGCAAGTAATACACTATCATAAATTAACAATTATAATCGCAGAAGGGTGGATCAACTATTCTTTGCAAAAAACATGTCCCTCCATCAATTAAAAATATTTAACTATGTAAAAACAACTTCAATAGTTCCCTGACGCAATAATTTTAAAATTTTATATAAAAGTATATTCATTTCTACTCATGTTATTTTCTACAACGGTTTCTAAACGCCCTTAAATACTTCCCAGATTTTTAAGTATGATTTTGCTACTTAGAAAACATTAACCAAATTGTGTCCCAAAATTAATACCCAAACATATGTCCGCTAAGTTACTGTTCTTAAAAGTTATAGATAAAAACATAGATGGCTCTAACAGTCTCAATTGTGGCAATTAATGTTAATGCCTGAGGATGATGCAATGACATTCCGCCATTTTGTGTGTGTGGTAGTGGAACTATTGTTTTTACATAGTTAAATTTTAATTGATGGAGGGACATGTTTTTTGCAAAGAATAGTTGATCCACCAAGGAATACAAGGTAACTTGATATTTTTTGACGAGTTCAACACTCCTTTGATTCCAACGAGGGGTTTTAATCCCACAAAGGACAAACATTTTTGTGCATGAACATGCACGTTCTGTTTGCCTTGATGTGGGAATTTTCTATGTATCATATGTATTTACAAAAAAAATGTTTACGTATATTTATCAGTTGTCTAGTACCCATAACACAAGCTTCGCTTACTTTGGGGCTAGATGGCGCTGTATCATTTATCCGATAATATTTGTTTATTTATTTAATTCTAATTTATGACTATTAATGAGAACTTCTGTATGGTAGAAGTCGCTGTCATTTGAGAGTACATACAGTACAGACTAGATACATTTGGTTTAAAAAAGAAAGAAAAAATCAATAAAATCATACTGTACTATAATTTGAAATATATTTAAATTTGAAAGCTTTTCTTTTTATACAAATTATATCAGTAATGTCGTAGGAATTTTTACATCCTACAGAAATATTTCAGTAACCTAAAATATTAAATAAAAAAGTAAATATGACATCTTCCATGTGGTCTAATGTAATAATCTTGTCGGTGAATGTTGTATTCTGTTTTGAGATAAATATCTTAAACCATAATTGCTAGCTGTTAAAGGTTTTTTTACATAACGTCGAGAGGCATGCAAGCATACTGATATAAAGCGGTTACCGTAGCTCGTGAACGCTTGTAATACATGAAGTATCACTCGCACTTTTCCAGCCCTGTTGATACAGGAACTTCTGAGGAGCTTACTGATAACCTCACTCATTCGCATGAGCACAATAACCCACCAGAAAATAGTTGTTCGGGTGCGGTTTGCTATGAGGTTGAGGTACTTCTCCAGCCGGACCCGGGTGCTGTGATGCGACCTACCTCTCTTGAAAACATCCAGATCAAGACAAAGACAAGACAATATTTGAACTGTGTGGAAGTCGAACTCACAAGCGTCGGTATTAAATAAGCATTGTCAACCACTCTTCCACCGAACTCGTTAAAAGGGGAGACACGAGAAAGTCGTGTAGAATGTCCTACGCCATTGATTGAACCGAACAGAAAATAGTGTGCTCAGCGCCAGTAGTGTGCCCACGTCCAATTTGTTTGATGAGTGTTCTTGGACGGAAGCCAGTGAAGGGGCGCCGCGGTACAAACACCATGCAACTTTCACAGATTCATACATAGACTATCGAAATAGTTTGTTTATTTTAAAATGCCTACAAATCTGTAGGCCGATTCTACTAAAAAACTTCGCACAGCTTTTTTGTAGAATCGGCCTACTGTACGTTTCCTTTATACAAGGTCGCGAAGGCAAGCAGAAATATGGCCCACCCGATGTAATACTCCCGCTCCTAATACAGCAACTTAGAGGTGAACGGTAAACTTACTCGAAAGTAATAACCGCCAGAAAAATATTTAGCCGCGGTATTCTGTGAAGTGGAAGTCTTCAATCGACTGCTTTGATACTCTGCCTGCCTCTATATCAACCTAACCATAATTTGTACGTAGAATATTTTTTTTAAATAGTTCATACGCCCGAGCTAATATGGCAAACGGACTAGTAAATTTTTATTTGTCTGACAACAGAAAAAAATATCTGGTACACCCTGTAAAAATCTAAAAAATCGCAAAAAATATATGTGCGTGCAGTTCACGCGCGACGTAAGGGAAACATTAAAAAATGTGAACTGTAATCACGACAACATTCTGCATTCGTTTTCGGCATACTTGAAAAATGTATAATGTAATACACGTGTACAATATACCACAGTTGTTGTGACGCCTTATCCCAAGCTTCGTAATACGCAGGCGCGCACACACGCATACTAACACACGTAGAACGCTCGGACCCAGCAATAAAGATTGTTATTCTTAAATCCCATATATACTTTTATCTCATTCTCTCGCACGTTAAATCTTATAGATGTATGTGGTTGTCTCTTTTTACCGTGGCTTTTGACAAACAACGATACTAAAGAAGTTTTCAGTTCATAAAATTTTCAATTTTTTTTTATAAAGCCGATTTTATACGAACGACGATGTTTTACGGCTCGATTTACGTCCATGTTGTGAAGATTTTATACGACTAGCATCATGTAAATGAATAAAGCAACCTTTAATCCTGAAAACTATTAAAAGATAGATAAGAAAGATGACGCAATAAGAACAAATAACATGTACAGACGCAGTGGCGGGAACACGCGCTAACTACATCCGTTCGTCAATCATAAGGCCCGCCACATGTCTAGCTGTAATATATCGTATGATAGCATGCTATCTTACACTACATGTATGAAACATGCTGAAACAAATACAAATTCGCCATGTTTCATTAGTTTAGACCGCGAAAACACATTATCCTACAAAATACTCTTTTGCAAAAAATAAACAGGCACTAATGACTTCCTCCATACATTGTATTACACATCTTTATGTTTCTTACAAACCACTGACAAGTTGACATTATAATAATTAACATTTTAACGTGTTAACATTTTAAGAGACGTAGGATCCAGCGAGAGGTCGTGCTGTGCTCCACTGACTCAGATTTTTTTTGTTGTGGTGGGGCATAGCATGACTTCTTGCTCCAAATATCTGGGGAAGCACCTTGCAGAAGACCGCATCTAAATAACAACGCCGGAAGGATTGTTGTGTTCCTGCGCCTGAGTAAGATCGCCAGCTAGGGAGGTCGTTGCGCGGACGGCGGGAGGATTAGTGTTATTAGACTGCAGTTTTCTTTGAGGTGGAGGTACTTCCCCAGTCGGGCTTTAATATGCCTTTCTTAAAAACATTCCGACTAAAACAGACTTGTTCTTGCCCATATTTTTTTCTCTTGCGTAGGAATAAAACTCATAACCTTTTGTGTTAAAGTTATCGTTAATAACTAAACCACCGGGCTCATCGAGTCCAGTTTTACTTTTAAAGTTTGTTCAGACAGTATATAGCTGACTGTGTGATTTTCCACGATTTTTCTCAGGAATTGAGTGTAAATGCGTTAAAAGTGTAAAGTATCCCCATAAACAAGAACAAAGTCGGCGATAACGAGGGTATCCCATAAATCCCCGGGAAGGTATTTGGGGACCGGAGGTAGATAGTGGGCGCTCGTGAGCATTATTCTCACTTCATTCTGATTGTATAATGAGTAAGTACAACGGATGGCGGGGTAGCTTATGCACCTCACTAGCTTCTTTAACATTAATTGGTGTTTTAATGCAAGCTCACCAGTTCTTGAGGCTCCTGAAATTACCTTCTGATGAAACACGACCTTGTTTCACCCGAGTGCCACACACTCGGTTCTTTCACCCGAGTGCCACACACTCTGGTTCTCTCTGCCTTATGCACGCTCGCCAGTTCTTGTGGCTCCTGAAATTACCTTCTGATGAAACACGACCTTGTTTCACCCGAGTGCCACACACTCGGTTCTTTCACCCGAGTGCCACACACTCTGGTTCTCTCTGCCTTATGCACGCTCGCCAGTTCTTGTGGCTCCTGAAATTACCTTCTGATGAAACACGACCTTGTTTCACCCGAGTGCCACACACTCGGTTCTTTCACCCGAGTGCCAGACACTCTGGTTCTCTCTGCTTTATGCACGCTCGCCAGTTCTTGTGGCTCCTGAAATTACCTTCTGATGAAACACGACCTTGTTTCACCCGAGTGCCACACACTCGGTTCTTTCACCCGAGTGCCACACACTCTGGTTCTCTCTGCCTTATGCACGCTCGCCAGTTCTTGTGGCTCCTGAAATTACCTTCTGATGAAACACGACCTTGTTTCACCCGAGTGCCACACACTCGGTTCTTTCACCCGAGTGCCAGACACTCTGGTTCTCTCTGCCTTATGCACGCTCGCCAGTTCTTGTGGCTCCTGAAATTACCCTTGAACACGACCTTGTTTCACAGCTTGATTCATGAAATTGATAGTGTAAAATGCAAACATGGTCCTCCTAATGTCGCATCTAAAAAGGAGATTTTAACTATCATTTTTCCTCTTACCTTTTTCCCTTAAAAATATATGGATTATTCTTAAATGCTCGATAACTACTATAAAAATGGTTTTTCAAATGCCAAAACTAAAATAAAAATTACTTTAAAAATATTGCGACTTATTTAATAATGACTCTTGATGTTTGCCGAAAATATGATAAAGTTTTGCGACGCTTGTTATAAAGTACAAACATTTAAACACAAAATAATTATTAATTTATAATTTCGGGTAACCTAATTTGATATTAAATCTACTCTTAGGTTCTTTTAGGTTACCTGAATGAGTGGGTGAGGAATTATGGCAACAATATATGATCAAATATAAAATAGGACTTCTTCCCGCGCTTTTGACGAGTGACATTGTTGTTATAATTGATAATTTTACAATTCAGTATAAAATTAGTTTTATGTGACAATTTCGATAGTATTTTGTAACATAAGTGCTAGTGAAATTACACAGTAATGACAAAACTCAAATATAATACGTTTATGCACTTTTTGGAAGACGTGAATAAGTTTATCAAGAAAACCTTGTAAAAACCACTATCGTTTTACGGGTGGTATTTAAACTGGGTTGATTGGGTCTAGTACCCTTCCCAAGTATTATTTCAGCACAGTTCCTGAAGCTGGAACATAGAATTAAGATTTTCAAATGGTTCTAAACTGAAGACTTGGCTGTATGGGCTAGATCCCTTTGCCTTTCCCTTCGGGGATAAAAAGAACCAAAAAAAAATATATATAATATATCGATACTCCGAATGAGTCAATTGTGTGCATAATAAAAGGTGTTTTTTTTTAGATTTAGGCTGCATATATCAATATTTTTTTTTTTTGATAAAATCAATTAATAAATTTTCTAAGCGTAATTCCATTTCCTAATCCATTAGGATTGGCGGGGTCCGCTACTTAAGCCCAAGCCATCAGACCTCCGCAACTCAGAGGGAAAGCCAGATCATTGTTAGGTAAAGTCACACGTCTAGGGATGTAACGGAGGTAGTTTTATCGGAACCGAAGGCGGAATCGGAGTTTATAAAATTGCTTTATCGGAGTCGGAATCGGAGTCGGAGGCAGGACCAGGGGTGGTGGCATGAGAGAGAATTTTTATTTAAGGACAAATAAAACATTATTTAATCAAATTTTTTTTCATTTCAATTTTCAATTATAAAATAAAACAATGAAAAAAAATTGGCATATTTCCAAATAAACAAGAAATTAAAATAAATGAATTTAAACCCAAAGTAGTATATTAAGTACATTATATTAAATGAACAAAAGCTTTAAAACAAATTAAATCAAATGAATTCACTCCAAAAGTAGTGTATTATACTTTACGAACAAAACGTCTCAAAAAACATACATATGTTTCTTTAGTGCCCTATAGAGCGTTTTTTTTTTTGGAATTGGTCTTAAATACAGCGTTATTAATAAAAACAAAATGAGGGCGCCACTTAGCTTTGTGCACCCTCATAAGCCGCAAAAATCAAAACAAATATCTATAACCTATGAACGTGTCGTGTGCGTAACAAATTAACAAGTGAAAAAATAATTGACGATAGAGTGCACGTAGTGGGAGTAGGGGGAATTCCCCGCGACATGTATGAACCTGTTCATAACAGTCGACACAGGCCGCCGCCGCCGCTATGTTATGCTTCGGCCTCCGATTAAAACCTTCGATTTAAAAGTGTCGGAGCCGAAGTCGGAACCGAAACTGTAATAATAATCGGAAGTTCCGACTTAACGGAACCGGAGTCGAAGCTCCGTAACATCCCTGCACACGTCTTCCGAAATATAATTTCTTAGACGTGCGGGTTTTGTCACGACGTTTAACATCACCGCGGAGCGAGTGATAATTGCATATAAATTATACATTTATTTAATTTTTATGTCAAATAATAACATTAAATTGGATTAACACACATTGTAATAACAATTAAGTACATATCTATTGTTCTTCAAGTCAAAAGTAAGACCACTTTTTCAAAAAAAATTGATGATTTTACACACACTTTCATTCATAAAATCCTACTAATATTATAAATGCGAAAGTTTGTATGTATGGATGTTTGTTGCTCTTTCACGCTTAAACGGCTGAACGGATTTGAATGAAATTTGGCACGTAGATAGATTATGATCTGGATTAACACATAGGCTACGTTATTTGACTCCACGCGGGCGGAGCCGCGGGCAGCAGCTAGTCTTTAATAAATTTGATGATTTTACGCACAGTTTCACAACTTGTATCGCTGAACAACCGGTCATTATTTATTGTAAGCAGACACACCAGGTGTACAATGAAATAAATAGCTATTTTAAGGTAATCTATGTTTGAAGGTGATCTTGCCCCAAATATTTCGGGAGCCATGGTTGTTAATGTTAGCAAGTTTCCCAACAGCTGTGGCGCGTTTATTTTTACCGCCATATCACCGGGAGCCGCCGCTGTATTTCACACCTCACCGCGACCGACGACGAACTACTTTTAAATTAACTCGCCACATGTTTCCACTACTCCATAAACAATACTCAGTAAATAAAACTGGTAAAGTGTGCGTCGAACTCACGAACCGATGTTCCCGTTCTACTATCACGCGACAATATTTCTTTTTAATCTACTTACTCCCAGGTTATCTAAATTTATGATATCATATTTTGTATGTATATTAACCCTTCATAATAAATATCGAAAACTCTATATAATATTATCGTAGTGCCAAAATATTAACAGTCACTTTATTAATTAAAATTACATCGCAATATTTTTAAGGCATTTTTGATATTTTAGTTTTGGCATTCGGCCTCTTCCGTTTCGTTCGTTTTGGCATTTTTTTCTTTTAGTTTTACTAGTATCAAGTGCACTTCATTTGTTTTTTTTATATATATCCAACGTCAGGATGCGTCCATGATTGATACTTCTCATATTGCAAGAATTTGAGGTACAATAATAGCTTCAATCTTGTTCTTCTTATTAGCTTTATCCCGTTTCCTAATCCATCAGGATAAGCGGTGTCCGCTACCTAAGCCTAAGGATTTGGCGAAAATACATGCATCCACAATAATATTTCACATCAAACCATATTAAATCGATGCAGTACTTATTACAGAGGGAATTGTATTTCGGCAGTTCCGAGGGCCGATGGCCAGCGTCGTGCGCTGCACGTCGCCGACTCCACGTGGAATCAGTTTTGTTTTGGGTGAACGTACTTGAGCGTCATTGTAAGAAGCTGGCCGACTGAGCTTTGCTCGACATTTTTATGATTAAATGCAAGATGTAATACAAATCACTAGAGCAGTATCCGAGATTAACATACTATATTTATACATACTTATACATGAATTGCTCGATCAAAGTAATAGGAATAAATGTGCAAGAAACAGTGGTGTCAGTGGGTTTTTGACCTTTGTACTGGTACAGATAGATTGTAGTGTAGATATTAAAAAATGTAGTTTTTATGTAATCGCGTTTTTCAATAAATAAATTTATAACCAAAATCTTATGTTAGTACCAAAATTTGATCCAAATCCATTACTAAGAGACAAGAAGTATACAAGAATTGCTCATTTAACATCGATGTATAATTTAATATAATATAGTAATATGAGATATCTAATATACATGAAGGAGCTATTGGCTATGGATCCATTGTTCTAAAACCTGTAGTCAGAAAATAAAGTGTCAAATCACTTTATTAAAAAAACAACTTTCAAGCAGTTTGTTCCCTGATTGTACTTTTGTTTACAAGAAATAAGTTTGTTACAAATATAGTATAAACTTTATAGCAAAACAGCGTCCACCCAGACTATTTTTATATCTTCACCATATGGTGTAAAATCAAATCAAAAATATATATCATAGTAAAAAAAGATATATCAGAAACAAAGATTGTTTCTGAAGATGATATAAAAAAAAACGCTCTATAGGGCACTGAAGAACCATATTTACGTTTTTCAAAAAAAAAACTAAATATGGTTCTTCAGTGACCTATTGAGCGTTTTTTTTTTTGGAATTGGTCTTAAATTCAGCGTTATTGATAAAAACAAAATGAGGGCGCCACTTAACTTTGTGCACCATCTTAAGCACTGACCAAATATATATACTTCAATATATTTTTATCCAAAATTCACCAACCCTACGCCGCCGAATATCATTCCAAGGCAAATTACAGCTTTCGATTGTTATTAATAACTGAAATAATTGTGAAATTTGGCAAGGCCAAACGAGTTATTGCGTTTACTTTTCCTAATAGGAACATGGTTTTGGTGCAGATAATTGCTTGCTATAATAATTCTTATTTTTTTTTTGGGTAACGTAGCTTTTTTAATCGTAATGTACCATTATTGACGAGCTCGGTGGCGCAGTGGTAAAGTGCGCTGTTAAGTTACTTTGACACCAACGCTCGTGGGTTCGATTCCCACACAGGACAAACATTTGCGTGCATGGGCATGATGTCTGTTTGTCTCGGTCTGGGTGTTTTAAGAGAGTTAGGGCGCATCAAAGCGGCCGCTGTGTTCCTGCATGTGAATGAGGTCACCAGTAAGCTCCTAAGGAGTTACAGTGTTGGCAGGAGAGTATTGCAAGTGTTTATAGCCTACGGTAACCGCTTTACATCAGGTGGGCCTTATGTTTGTATGCCTCCCGACATAGTATAAAAAAAAAACACTAAGTTCAACAGAATTTCAATCAAATCTAAATTATTGATTTACATATATCTATTTCTTTACGCTAAGGGACTGAGGGGTAGGCAGAGAGATCCGAGCGTCGGATGCCTCACTCACTTCTTTAACATTCTAGCTCTTATCATTAATGCTCGCCAGTTTGTTGTCTCCTACCATCCCCTTCCGATAGAACACGACCAATTTAGTCACGATTGGCGAGTGTTAAGATTCCTCCGTTACTATGATATCTTTCCAGTTACGCGCTGTTTCGCCATTATTTCACCGACACTCTCTTTCAGTCCAACTCTCTTTCTCACATCATCATTGCGAACGCGGTCTACAAGCGGTCGAGATTTATTATAGATTATTATTTATTATATATATCTATCTATCTATAACTTCACGCCAAATCCCTTGCGGGCTAGGCATAGAGAACCGAGCGCCATAAGACGCGGTCCTTACACACTTCACTCGCTTCTTTAACATTCATAACCTTTTTCATGCGCGCCCGCCTGTTTCTAGGACTCTTGACGTCGCCTTCTGATAAAGCACGATCAATTTGGTCATACCTAGTAGGTTGGTCTCGGTTTTCCTCGGCTTCTACATCCTTCCACTTTCGCATTGTACATCTGTTTCGTCATTCTTTCATCCTGCATTCTTGCTTCATGTCCGAACCAACGGAGCATGCCTTTTCCTTTCTTAACATCGACACTCTCTTTCTCACATCATCATTGCGAACGCGGTCTACAAGCGGTCGAGATTATTGTAGTTATGGAACTTAGGAATTGAATAGATATAGGTAGGTACTATGTATACTGTAATATCCTACGGTCGAGCTGGTCTGATGCTGGAGGTTCCGTTTGCATATTTCCCGCCCCTCCTAATCCCGAACAGCTTAGCTGTAAAAACACCTTTTGCAGAGAACGAAAACATGTTCATACATATCACTTTTGCCCAGGACTCGGAAAATCTGCAGGTATCAAAATTTATAAATCCTCGTCCCAGCCAAAATATTGAAACCGCAGTTTAAGCCATTCCAATCGATTTTTTATTAATGTAAAAATAACAAATGTTTTCAATAATTTTGAATTCACATTAAATTGAAATGAGAGGCCATTGATTGCCATTGAACTGATTCTCCGTTTGCAGAGTAGCTTCATTTCATTACCGCGCAATGTCTTTAAAGTCGTAACCCTAGTTAATATAAATGCATCTTATCTAAAGAGAGCGTCGGTGTTAAAATAAGAAGAGGCATGCTCCGTTGGTTCGGACATGTAGAAAGAATGCAGGATGAAAGAATGACGAAGCAGATATACAATGCAAAAGTGGAAGGATGTAGGAGCCGAGGAAGGCCAAGACTTACCGATCATGATCAGATTGGTCGTGTTCTATCAGAAGGTGATGTCAGGAGCCCTAGAAACCGGCGGGCGTGCATGAAAAGAGCAATGAATGTGAAAGAAGCGAGTGAGGTATGTAAGGATCGAGTCGCGTGGCGCTCGGTTCTCTCTGCCTACCCCGTAAGGGATTTGGCGTGAAGTTATAGATAGATAGATAGCATCTTATCTAATCAGATTACTAGTATCTGTTTATCAGGGACACGTGAGATTTTTTCTATGTGAATCCCTGATCGGAAATGAGGTCGTGGTGGACCAGGGCCGCGGTCCGAGCTGGCAGCTGGCCAGCGGCGCACCCGTTTACCAAGCTACCGAGCGCTCCTATAGAACAGTATCAATTTACTGCAATGCGATATATTTAAAGACATCCTATCTCGACCAGGGCAGAGGCAATTCGTAACCCACACCCACCATCTTTGAGTTCCGTACACGTACAAACGTCTGCCAGTATGTGACAGGTTTATAACTCTTAACTGAAATAATTTATAGACTAGAAAATTTGGATATATTGTGCAGAATGTTGACCCTGAACAGATTATTTGGTAAAAAGGGATCAATTTTTTCCCCAGTGTCGCATACGTTAACGGAGCCAAAAAAAAATTTTTACTGCCTCGACATTGGAGTTGTCTTTGTTTACATATTTTTTATTTTTTTTGTTTATATATATATATATATTTGACGAGCTCGTTGGCGCAGTCGTGGATGACGAGTGTTTGACACCTACGCTGGTGGATTCGATTCTCACACGGGACAAACATTTTACGAGTAGTGCATGAAGATGTCTGTTTGCCTTGGTTTGGATTTCTAAGAGAAGTAGACCGCATCAAAGCAGGTCCGTCTTTAAGTACTTCCACCTCACAAAAAAACCGCAACAAATAACAACTGCCTAGTTGTTGTGTTCCCGTCTGTGAGTGAGGTCAGCAGCTCTTAAGGAGTTGCTGTGTTAGCAGTAGAGGAGGCAATGCGTGAGTACGTAATGCGAAGTTGTATAAAAAAACAACGCCTGTGATTTCTAATGTGGCGATGGGAAATTGCTAAACATTTTTCATTACTGTAGGAGTTTTAGTTAAGCTTTTTAAATATATTTCTCTAAAAAAAGGATACACTAACATGAAGCAGGTAGGTTTTCTAGATATTCATTATATTAAAGAACAATACGCGATTCTCTTCAAATTTGATGAAAAACAAACAAACATTCGAAATTTAAATACAATATTGTAACTTCTATTGTTGGATGCAAATGAGTAGGCCAGAGCGGTCAATTGCCGTTGTAGAACTTTACAAACTGCAGTGTATTTTTTTTCTACCTATCTATAACTTCACAAAAAAACGCCCTTGCGGGGTAGACAGAGAGAACCGAGCGCCACGTGACTCGATCCTTACATACCCCATTCGCTTCTTTAACATTTAGTGCTCTTTGCATGCACGCTCGCCGGTTTCTCAGGTTTACAGGGCTCCTGACATCACCTTCTGATAGAACACGACCAATTTGATCATGGTAGGTAGATCTTGGCCTTCCTCGGCTCGGCATCCTTCCACTTTTGCATTGTATATCTGCTTCGTCATTCTTTCATCCTGCGTTCTTTCTACATGTCCGAACCAACGGAGCATGTCTCTTCTTATTTTAACACCGACGCTCTCTTTCAGACCAACTCTGCTTCTAACATCATCATTGCGAACGCGGTCTACAACCGTTACACCACAAAATTTGCCCACAAATTAAATTTAAAATCAAAAGAAAGCACTCGGCTTCGCTTTGTCCTTTCTGCGTTACTTGATTATGTCACTTCTGTATGAAAATGATTATTGCACATCCATTTGTGGGAATGAATTGTGTATTCACCACTTTTATTAATAATAAAAGCGTATTCACCACTTTTATTAATAATAAAAGTTACTAAACGTTACGTGATGTAATAAAATAATACGATACTGTTTCTCGTAACGGTGAGAACAATTATTACATTACAATGAGAAAGATAGTAACGTGCAGTGTAAATCAATTTGTTGGTACGTACCACAGTGACCTTTCTTGTACCACAGACAATAACCTCTCTACTTTTCATAATGTTGGGCTCTGGATAACTGGCTATTCGCCACACATTTATATATGATTGTTTTATTTATATGTATTGTAATAGTTAAATATCATTGTGTATTTTCGATCCATGTCGTCACTTTTGACTTTCACTGAAAACCAGGGCTGGGAATTCTTTGTGAGTTCCTAGCATAGAACCCTGAGTGAGGGTCAATTCAGACTTCACAAAGCTTTAATGTATAAGAGATCACACACTGTTTGCGAACTGAAAGGGTAGCGACCCCAGTGTTAAAGTGCGCCGACCTGCTTATGTCCCACGAGCGAGAGATAACACCATTGTCACCTGTGCAGGCTTCCTCAGCAACTTACCTGCGTGTTCCTGGTGAACCCGTAGCCGACGAAGCGCTCGTCGTGCGCGGGCACGGTGTCGTGCGCCACGTAGAACGGCTCGTAGAGCAGCTCGAAGTTGGTGACGTTGTGGCTGACGTGAGTGTCCATGCTCTCGTTTCCACCGCTTGCTTCCCATCTGGAGAGACCAACAAAACCTTACTGACCAGTTGCAAGGCTGGACCAAACCAAACCAGTTTTGTTAAAAGTTGATAGTTGAGCACGGTAGCAGTATGGTTAGCAATGCTACGTTAACACCAAGGTTCGTGGGTTCGATTCCTACACACGGCAAACATTTGTATGCAAGAATATGGTTGTTTGTCTTGGTCTTGGTGTTGTTAAGAAATAGGGTGCTTCAAAGCCTACTGGAGAAATATCTCCACCTAACAGAAAACCAATAGACAAATAACAGTTCCTTGGAGGGTTGTCCAGTTCGTACGAGTGAGTGGGGTTGTGAGTAATCTCCTAAGGAATAGCTGTGTTACAGTACCATAACATCAGGTGAGCCGTATGCCTGCATGCCTCAAGATTTTTATATCAAAAAACCACCAAACTCCATTCAGTAATTTGTGCATGCGTGCACAATGAACAGAGATCACGCTTTAAATATTAGTTTAGTTGAAAAACCATGTACAACCCCGACCTTTACACCACGATTTATATTCGTAACACTACTTATTACTTATACATAATTCGTACATAACACAGATATTCGTGCTATTCTGATTGCAGTAGTTAAGCGGCTACCAGCTTATAGGCGCTTGTAAGACAGACAGCCAGACAAAAGCTGAACTCGCGCTGCGATGGTAGAATTTGGAATAGTCCTGAGAAAGCATATTTCTCAGGAATATTCTACTCGTAGGGATGAAACGATACCTCCAAGGTATCGATACTTTTACTCGATTCAGTATCGGTGTTAAAGTATCGATACCAAAAGTACTTGGTATCGGAAGGAAAGTATCGAGTAAGTACTTGTATTTACTCGTATCGTTTTATCCCTAGTGAGGAGGTGTTCAAAAGTTCAATATACTTTCACGCGAAAAAGATTTTTTTTTTATGTCAATGTTAAATTCTTAAAAACACATTTCTGTCAACATAGTAAGACAAGTCACAGGCTCACAGAAGGCTCTTCAACCTGTTTAAATAAAATCGTGACATTGGCATACCGATACGAGTACTTTTCAAAATTTTGAACGATACCTACTCGATACTCAGTTTCAAAGTATCGATACCAAAAGTACTTGGTATCGGAAGGAAAGTATCGAGTAAGTACTTGTATTTACTCGTATCGTTTTATAACTATCTAATCGTACCATATTATTTGACTAAATTCTGTAAAGTGGTGTGCCTAACTAAAGTGAGTAAGTGGGCATCTGTACAGTCAAACAAGTTCACACTGATTGAGATATATCATTTCCCCAAACCCTCTGCCCTATCTTACCCTGTCTTGAGGTCACTAAACAGAATCTTAATATAATAGCTAAAAAATTAAAAATAATTAACAAAATAGTACAATTTTTGAACGTGCTTCAAGAGGAATTCTACCCCTTTGGTAGAATTAATTTATTTTAGCGTTCAATTTCAATTCCAAACAACAATGTTATATAACAGTGAAATAATCAAGTGTTAATAGAGTAAGTAGTAACAGCCGCCTAACCTAACCACATAATAAAAATATTTCCAATTATTTCACTTGGGTACGTAATTTTATTACAATAAAGCACAGAAATTACACTTGGATTTTTTTTAAATATGTTACGACGGATAGTAAACAAGCATACGGTCCGCCTGATGTATAGCGCGTTGCCACCCCGGCTGTCAACACAGTCTTCTGTGAGGTGGAGGTACTTCCTCAGTCAGGCTAACGTCGTGCCTACCTCCTCCTCCTACCTCTCTTTCGCCAGAGCCTAGTCTGTTGATAAGCAGGGCGCACCACGTGCAGGAGAGGTTGGCTTTGGCTCTAAAAGTGACATTGAGCCACTTACACCTCCAAAGTTTAGGAAACTAAGTGTAGGAAACGAAACAAATAGGATGACTCACCTAGAGAAGTTAGACGCGTATTGGTTATAAATAAATACTTTTCTATGAAAAGGTATAGCTAATTTGTTTCTGGACAGCCTCAGCAACTCTGATTTATTCGTCGGAAAATTAGCAACCCTCAGGTCTAATTCGTACGTCGGCACCACATACGCACAGAGCGGACACTTAGGAGCCGTCGCTAAGAACTTGTCCAGAGCTTCCGCCATTCCTCTAGACGGAACTATGTCAATGTCCACCATAAAAACGTAAGGGGTCTGACAGTTCCTTCTGGCGACGTTTCGCAAATGATTTTGTGGATAAGGAAATCTTTCTCTCCACGCTACCGTATCAGCTCGTCTTCCTCCGGGAGGTAAAGGTTTCGCATCGCAATCTTTCGCCCAACTGGGTATGTTTCCCTGCACTCCTGGTCTTTCTGCTGGAGTCACAACGTGCATCGTGATCCGAGAATATATCTCGGGTTGGCAGCGGAACAGCCAAGTAGCGAAGGCTCTTAAAAGTCTCAACTCATCCGCAGCGACAAATACTGCAACCGAGATAGGACCTGACCAATGTGCCGCTATCCGTAGTAACTCGTGCAGCCTTTCAATTGAGCTTTGCGTGGCTAAGCAAACGCGGTAATTAGCTGACACTTCGGCGTATGTTTCTCCGACTGTAGCGTAGTCAAACATCTTGTAAGATCTAGATCCGTCCCATCTGCCGAGTCTCAAGTCTAGTCTGGATATCGGATCGTCGTCCAAGGCGGTGTTTGGAGCTGTGTCTATGCAGGGTTCGCATGTTGGCGGATCGGTAGCGGGCGGAGCGGTCACGATAGGGCAGGACTGCGGTCTTAGGAGCCACACGTTGGCTGCAGCGTTGTAGATGACCAGTGCGATGGCTGTGATGGTGACTATGCTCCATTGACAACGCCAGCGCCTCTGTAACAACATATACGATTTGTAACTTACAATATTTCACATCTCACAATGTGACGCTAGTCGTAGCTATCTAAATAATGCTCACAATTTTGTCCCAGCGCAGCTTGGCCGATCGCTGAAAATTGGAATATCCCATCGCGGTTGGCCCTTGACCGGCTATCATCTCAAGTTACGAATCATCTTGTGCAATTGTGGCACGAGAATGTGATAACCTGAGAAGAAAATTGATATTAGATATACATCAATTGAGCCAATTCATATTAAAAAGCCTTGGCGAATAAATTAAACGTTGTTTCAACGGATATCTAGATTATATGACCATTATGGCGAAGGATGGTTTACCTTTAAATACGTCTATAAGATTTGTTGCGATTGTCACGCAAGATAAGATTTAGTTGATGAGCTCGGTGGCGCAGTCGTGAATGACGCGACTTTTACACCAACGCTCGTGGGTTCGATTCCCACACAGTACAAACATTTGTGTGCATGAACATGTCTGTTTGTATTGGTCCGGTTGTTTTCAAGAGAGGTAGGCCCATCATAGCAGCCCGTCTGGGGATGTACCTACACTTCACAGAAAACCGTAGTCAAGTAACAACTCGCTAAAGGGTTTGTTGTGCCCTGCGTGTGAGTGAGATCACCAGCTATGGTGACTGCTTTGCATCAGGTGGTGCGTATGCTTGTATGTCTTGAATGTTGTATAAAAAAAAATTGAACATGAAAATGAGATAAATAAAATCTTTGTTGACGTCATTGACCCATAAGAGTTTAAGAGTCAGAATTATTTACTCCTTTGAAACTTTGGTTACAATTTTTTTGGTACAAAATAGACAGTACAGACATATGACATTTTGACGAGCTCGGTGGCGCAGTGGTGAAACGTGTCGTTACGCTACTTTGACACCAACGCTCGTGGGTTCGATTCCCACGCAGTACAAACATTTGTGTGCATGAACATGTCTGTTTGTCTTGGTCTGGGTATTTTCTATGTATTTACAAAAAAATGTATTTACGTATGTTTATCAGTATGGCGCTGTGTAATTTGTCAGATAATATTTATTATTATTATTATTTATGTACAGACAGACAGTATATATGCATGTTCTGCCGTCAATGGTATAGTAATTAAACTATATAATAGGTATTAGCTATCACAGGAGTCGATGGGTCTGAGAAGAGTGGTCCTCTAGAGGGGAGGCCTGTGTTCAACAGTGGTCGAATATAGGCTGAGATGATGATGAGATATCACATGTTATTATTTTATTTTTCTTTCTAATGTTATCTCGTTTCCTAAATCATTAGGACTACGAACTACTTAAGATTACAGTACACTGGCGAAGATACGTACTTAGACATGGAGCGACTGTCGACAACTCTACAACCCACGAGGAAAACCAAAATTTTCTCAAATTATGTTACGCGTCTTTCGAAGTATAATTTCTTGGACGTGCTCGTTTCCAGACGGGGTTTTTCTTCACCACCGAGCAAGTAGTAATCACAAATAAGTACAAAAATCCTAAAGCACGAACTTAGTTGCACATGCCCTCACCAGGATTCGAACCACGGACGAATCGGCTAGTAGTCTGATTCGTTATCCACTATGTCATCACTTTATTAATAAAACATTAAGTGTTATTCAATTATAGATTTTAATACAAAATACAAATATAACATTAAAGCCATCGATATAATTACAGCGGCATCGTTATAGACAAACCTAACTACTGGCACATTCTATCCAAAAATTCCTATACTTTGGATAGATTTTTTTTTAATTACTACGTCGGTAGGCATACAGGCATACGGCCCACCTGATGTAAAACGAGTGCCGTAGCCTATTAACGCTTGCGATATATTAAGTATCTGTCGCGCGATGCCTCCTCTGCTGCTTACACAGCAACTCCTTGGGAGCTTACTGGTGACCTCACTCACACGCAGGAACACAACAACCCTCTAGGGAGTTGTTATTTGGCTGCGGTTTTCTGTGAGGTGGAGGTACTTCCCCAGACTTAGACAAACAGACATGTTCATGCACACAAATGTTTGCCTTGTGTGGTAATCGAACCCACGAGCGTTGGTGTCAAAGTCGCGTCATTCACGACTGAGCCACCGAGCTCGTCAAGGGCTGCAAGTCAATGTGCAAATAGTTGGGTTTTAGTATGTGGATACCATTAATAAAGGAATCCCAAAATCCCAAAATAGTCGCAAAAATAATTTAAATGCTTATTCTAATACTTACACTAATCATTATTTTGAATTGAATGTACATGAAATGCTATAAATTCCCAATGATTTCAATTGTATTTAAGAACAAAATATATAAAAAACACTGTCCTAGTTATTAAGACAATATTTATATAATAATAGCCACTTTCGGGAATATTTTTCTAGATAGTATGGTTTAGTAGTAGTAACGTGTAAAAGTGGTATTCCCTGTACATAAGGCACTTTGCGGACATTTGAACTGGAATGGGTTGAAGTCACGAACCGACTATAAGGACAATTAGATAATGGTCTGCAATCGGAACACCATTATGTTCATTGTTAATATGGCTGGCTGTAATTTGTCCACAGAACAAATATAATTGTTATCTACCATTATGTGTACTGTAATGTACCATTACCGGTAAAATGTCTTTATTGTGTTTGAATATTTAAATCGTGGAGATTATGGCTGCCTAGATGGTATATCCATTATACTCGTACTTGCATGAATTTGGTTTCGTTGATTTCTATCTCTTTGATTTTACTGAATAGGGGTCGCGATCGTCTGCCAGAAGAGGACCATGCCGATCATGGATTATGTACTAGTAAAACATTTACATAAAGCAAACAATTGACTGCTACGTCACCCTTTCGTAATTCTACATTAGTAGGTATTATTCTGTCTGTTTGTGTCTTGTACATCAAACCCCTTGCGCGGTGGGCAAACAAAACCGAGCGACACATGACTCGGTTCTTACACACTTCACTCGCATTTTTAACATTCATACCTCTTTCATATATTATGCTCTGTAAACTATTATCCGAATAAGGTACGAACAGCTGAGCTGACTGCATGCAAACTCACTTCTCTTCAATATTGACATCAAATAAGGGTGACATGCTACCGCCCACCCGCTCTCATGCTATAGAATTCCCAGACTGCACTGCACGGCGTAGGGCACCGTTAATCTCGTATCCTGCCAAAATGTCCCAGAATTTATTTTCCACAAACCTCTCTCACTTTCTTTAGATCCACAAAACTACAGAAAACCATCTCATCTGGTCTACAGCCAGGCATCTCTACGATATTGACTTGTGAGAAAACTTTACATCCTTTTATACTTGAAAATTCCCCTGAGCTTCCATAAGTATTTCTTTCTTGGATTTAAATTTCTACCACAGAACTATGATAAACGTCTGCTAAAATATCATAAAACTACCATTTTAATTTTAAATTAAATGTATCAAAAAAAATTTGCGATTAATTTTTTTTGTGATTAAGATCTGGAGCGCTCAGCGCTGCTTGGATGACTGCCATGCAAAGAATGTGTCACGCCTGTACCATACTAATAATTGGTATCCCTAATGCTAATGTAACAACTTCCTCGTAACTTCTGGTATCACACGCTAGAAAACAAGCAACGAGGAGGTTTCTTTGCTGCAGTTTTATATAAAAATTTGGCAGTAGGTACTTACCTAGGTGTGACTCTTGTGCGATACTCAATTAATGAACGATAAGCCTCTACAAAATGACTCCATCCAACGCAACACTAGAGTAATGATACACAACACACATAATTTACAATTCTATGACCATGAATAATACACAACTGCATTAAATATTAATTATAGGTTACTTTCTCAGATTAAACAAATACTTTGATATACGTTTCGGTATAATTGAACAACCCAAACAATGTATAAATGTATTCAAATATTTTTGTACTTGTATTGTTTGATATTTATTTTTATTTTTAATTGAGATTTAACAAAAACAGAACACATATGAGTGTGGAATGCGTTTTCTGCGCATGACTGAGTTCGGTGCATGCGCGAACGGCCCCGGTCTTCGTCGCTAAAATATACAACGTACATACCCTTCTATATAGTTACAGACAGGGACTTGTTGTTGGCTAGGGTGTATGCCTGTCTGTCATCTTTAGAGTCAATAGATGTTCCCGTGGCAACATGACCACTGATGACAATCTGGGTTAAAAAAGGCAGTGTACATCAAAGCAACCCTGACTGGGAAAACCCTTCGCATCACAGAAGACCTCGGTGGTGCAGCGGTTACTAATGCGACTTTGAAATCGACGCGGTTTCGATTCCCATACATGGCAAACATTTGTGTACATTAACATGTATGTTTGTCTTGATCTGGGTGTTTTTAAGAGAGGTATAGTGCATCAAAGCAGCTTGTCTGGTGAAGCACTTTCACCTCACAGAAAACCGCAGCCAAATAACAACTCTTTGTTATGTTCCTGCGTGTGAGTGAGGTCACCAGTAAGCTACTAATGAGTTGCTGTGTTAGCAGCAGGGTACGTACCCAAAGGGTAAAACGGAACCCTATTACTGAGACTCCGCTGTCCGTCCGTCCGTCTGTCACCAGGCTGTATCTCATGAACCGTGATAGTGAGACAGTTGAAATTTTCACAGATGATGTATTTCTATTGCCGCTATAACAACAAATACTAAAAAATGGAATAAAGTAAATAGTTAAGGGGGCTCCCATACAACAAACGTGATTTTTTTGCTCGTTTTTGCTCGATATTGATAATGGCAACAGGTAGACGCTTGAAATATTCACAGAACATTTAGTTATATATTCTCTTTAACAACAAATAATTAAATTAAAATAAAACAAATATTTAAGGGGGGCTCCCATACAACAAACGTGATTTTTTTGCCGTTTTTACAGATAATGGTACGGAACCCTTCGTGCGCGAGTCCAACTCGCACTTGGCCGATTTTTTTTATCTACAAGCATTTCGGAAATGACCATTGGCTAAGAAGAAATGCCGAAAGAAACTTGCCAATATAGATCTCTTTTAAAATTCTCAGTTAGATATTACAAAAAAATCGGCCAAGTGCGAGTCGGACTCGCGCACCAAGGGTTCCGTACCACTATCTATAAAAACGGCAAAAAAAATCACGTTTGTTGTATGGGAGCCCCCTTAAATATTTATTTTATTCTATTTTTTAGTATTTGTTGTTATAGCGGCAACAGAAATACATCATCTGTGAAAATTACAATTGTCTAACTATCACGGTTCGTGAGATACAGCCTGGTGACAGACGGACGGACGGACAACGGAGCCTCAGTAATAGGGTTCCGTTTTACCCTTTGGGTACGGAATATATACGTACGGAATAATAATAAATTACATAAGCATATTACACTAGTCACAACAATGAAAGACGATTGTATGAAGAAAGGCTTACAATTGAATGCGAAGAAAACCAAAATAATGGTATTTGAAAGAGAGACAACCAGAACGAACACTAGGATTACGGTAGATGATGTAGTGTTGGAGCAAGTGGATGAGTTTGTATATCTTGGAAGCGCTTTTAGAAGCGATGGAAGGTACACCGCTGATGTGGAGAGACGAGTGAGTGCAGGGAATAGCGTGAATGGAGCGTTGGGTAAACTGTTTGGCAGCCGAAATCTAAGCCAGAAGGCACAGCTCGCTGTACACAGCGCGGTGTTAATCCCAACGCTAACTTATGGAAGTGAGAGCTGGGTATGGCAGAGAGAGCATGAAAGTAGAATAAATGCGGTCGAGATGCGAGCACTGCGAAAAATTTGTGGCATAACGCTTGCTGACCGCGTTCGAAATGATGACGTACGAAAGAGAGTTGGACTGAAAGAGAGTGTCGGTGTTAAGATAAGAAAGGGCATGCTCCGTTGGTTTGGACATGTAGAAAGAATGCAAGATGTAAGAATGACGAAACAGATATACAATGCGAAAGTGGAAGGATGTAGGAGCCGAGGAAGACCAAGACTAACCTACCATGACCAAATTGGTCGTGTTTTATCAGAAGGTGATGTCAGGAGCCTTAGGAACCGGCGAGCGTGCATGAAAAGAGCTATGGATGTGAAAGAAGAGAGTGAAGTGTGTAAGGACCGCGTCTTATGGCGCTCGGTTCTCTCTGCCTACCCCGCAAGGGACCTGGCGTGAAGATATACATACATATACATACATACATACATATTAGTACAATAATGATATAAAATGGTAAAATTAAAGATTATTAAGGACAGGTAGTCTGTGCTGAATGAAATCGGCCAAGTGCGAGTCGGACTCGCGCACGAAGGGTTCCGTACACGGAATAGGTAAAACCTCTTTTACCTATTCCGTGGTTCCGTACCATTATCTATAAAAACAGCAAAAAAAATCACGTTTGTTGTATGGGAGCACCCCTTAAATATTTGTTTTATTTTAATATAATTATTTGTTCTTAAAGTGAATATATAACTAAATATTCTGTGAATATTTCAACCATCTACCTGTTGCCGTTATCAATATCGAGCAAAAATGAGCCATAAAATCGGCCAAGTGCGAGTCGGACTCACACACGAAGGGTTCCGTACCATTATCTATAAAAACGGCAAAAAAAATCACGTTTGTTGTATGGGAGCCCCCTTAAATATTTATTTTATTCTATTTTTTAGTATTTGTTGTTATAGCGGCAACAGAAATACATCACCTGTGAAAATTACAATTGTCTAACTATCACGGTTCGTGAGATACAGCCTGATGACAGACGGACGGACGGACAGCGGAGCCTCAGTAATAGGGTTCCGTTTTACCCTTTAGGTACGGAACCCTAAAAAAGTAATGGTCCGGTGTACGCACGTGCGCACATGAGCGTATTTGTGTTATTGGTTGTTCATGTGTGAATGTGTATGTGTGTGTAAGTGGAAGTTTTTATATAGTATAAAACTGAAAAATTTAATATATTTGTCATATTCGTATGATTTTTCGGTCTATCCGATATTGTGCCGGCGTATGGTATGGTGGGTAGTAGTGCAATGAGGAATACAATGCAATTCGTATCACACTATGATTTTAAATCAACACTTGCAATCAATGTTCAGGAAAATACGAAACGAGAGGACAGTCCCTAGACGTCGTCACTTGCCGCCGTTTGCACTAACTCTCCCTTACTCCCATTGTCGATCTCTTGATTCTGCCAAAGCGCGCCAACGTTCGCGCGCTTTCGTATCGTTCTAAACATCCATACACATGACCGGATGCGACATATTTATATAAAATAAATTATATTAGTACTGTACTTTATGAACTCTAAACAATAACACCTAATATGAAAGGATGGAAAATAAATTTTCTTCGGAAAATAGATTTTATGTACGGCACCCATACAAAATAATGAAATAACTTTTTTAGTAAATATTCGGGTTTTGCGTGAACCTATAGATGTAACTCATTTTGTTTACGAGTTATTAACATTTGACGTATTTGAAGGAGGCATCTGTAAGGAGGCATCCTTACAGAAAATCGCAGCCTCGTAATAATATTATTTTTCGTTTATTGCGTTCCTGCGAATAATTAAGAATTTACCATTAAGCTCTCAAGAAATTGCTGAATAAGCAGCGGCATGGTAACGAATGAGGGATATTAAGTGTTTTTTAGGCTCGACAACGCACTAGAGACACCACTGGTGCAAATGTCCAGAGGCTACGGTGACTGTTTACCATCAGGCAGGCCGTACGCTTGTTTGCCGCCTTGGTGGTATAAAACATGTATTGCTATCGTTCATAGGCTACGGTAATCACATCAAGCGATGTGGTATTAATGTTATATACTAGCTGATTACGGAAATAAATATTTTCAGAATGAAAAGTAGCCTATGCATTAATCGAGAACATATTCTATAGATATGTAGCAGTGATAACTCAATGGATAAAGAACCAGCCTATGGAACTTGGTCCCCGGTTCGAATAATGTATCTACCACTAAATACGTGTTTTCGAATGAATGTACATATTTGTTTGTATCACTCGTTCGGCGGTGAAGAAAAGCATCGTTAGGAATTCCGCAAGTCCAAGAATTTATATTTTGAAAGAAGTGTGACCTAACCTAAGAAAAGTCTGGTTTCACCTCTAGGGTTTGGAGGTCTGACGGCAGCTCCATGTCAAAATCTGTATCATGGCCAAGTCGTTAGGTTTAGGTAGCGGACCCCGTCAATCCTAATTTATTAGGAAACAAGATAACATTAAAAAGAAGATACTTTATAGGTATGTGTGCTGAACTTCCAAATCTTCCTCCAATCCCAAGGCATCCTCACTCGCAACAGATTTAACAGACTCAATTTTTGACAAGCTCGATGGCTCAATCGCGAACGACGCGACTTTGACACCAACGCTCGTGGGTCCCACACAAGTCAAACATTTGTGTGCATGAACATGTCTGTTTGTTTAGTCTGGATGTTTTAAGAGAGGTAGGGCGCATCAAAGTAACCCTTTCTGGGGAAGTATCTCCATCTCACAGAAAACCGTAGCCAAATAACAACTACTTAGAGGGTTGTTGTGTTCCTGCGTGTGAGGGAGGTCACCAGTAAGCTCCTAAAGAGTTGTTGTGTAAGCAGCAGAGGAGGCATCGCGCGAGTGATAATATATTACTAGCGTTAATAGGCTACGGTAACAGCTTTACATCAGGTAGGCCGTATGCTTGTACGCATCCCGACGTCGTAGAAAAAAAAACAGTCAAAATTCGTCCGTCACTTTAACAAGACGTGAAAATACTTTGACACGTATAGTCAGGCATGCAGCTACCACAACCTTATGACTGAAAGACAGGCGTATTGTCGCCGAAATGATAATAATACATAATCCATGGAAGACCAGACAGGTCAGATTTGATCAGTCAAATAGGACTTCTTGCATATACAATCCGTTCTCGCCGTTGTCTCCGCTAGTTTTCCACGTTCCCTCGCATCAAACGAATAACGCTCAAAATACTGTTTTAACAAGAATAGTCTACACCCATAATAAATCATTCTCTAAGTTGGATATGTTCCATCACTCCAGGTCAAAAATAAAATCGGAGATCAATGCTAAACTAATTTCTGAAATGTAGCACCATAGAAAAATAATCATCTCAACTACTAATATGGCTCGGTTGTAGAGGAGCACACACACACGCATAGAGAGAGAGAGACAACCACACCCACATTACACATACATGTACTGAGGCACACACAACCTCAAACACCCATCATCCATTAATCTGCTTTTCTATAAATGAGTATGCAAACACAATCAAATACCTACGTCATACATACATACATACATACATATATAGAGATACTATTTCTTTTTTAAATATTTTAATATGTTGACTCGGCTAAAGACAGACAGACAACGATTCTGACAAGCCCGGTGGCGAAGTGGTCAACAAATTTTGGAGTTCGATTCCAACGCAAACAAAGCGATTAGGTACCTAAGCTTCTAAAGAGTTGCTTGTAACAGCAGGGGCGGTATCGCGCGAGCAATACTTCCCGTATTGCAGGCATTCATTAGCTACGGTAGCCACATTGATCAGATGGATGCTATGCTTGCATGCCTCTCCTCGTTGTGTAAAAAAGACAATAATTTCCGAAATGACCGTTTTGGTTTGATTTTATGTTCATTACAGTCTCGCTGTATTTGAAAAATATAAGCCCTTTTTATGAGATCCGCAAGTCTGTCCGTAAACCCCCTTTCTTCTTGGTACTTAAGAATGGAGATTCTCAGGGATGTGCAAGTTAAAAAAAATCAAATACGACGATACTTGGAGCTGAAAAAATTCAACGCAATCCAAAAATACAACCATTTATGCCTTGCAATTTTAACACATCGCAAGTAAATCAAAACCTATTGCAAGAAGCAAGCTTCCGCACAAGTGTAATAATATTTCTAAAATCAATTTGTGATTGTATATTATAGAAATATAGACTTACATTTGCTGTTGGAGCATCGACTCTGACCTACACCAATATATAGAAAAACGTTGTTTTCAACTGCAATGTTAAATTTCCTCTTCTCTTAGATACAAATCGCATCGCATATTCGTACCGAACCATCAGTGCCTGATGTCCTGAGTCCGAACCTGACCAGTTCTTATATTGAACAAAGAGAACTACTTACTACAATACTAAACACACTTTTTTCTATACAATACAATACAACACACGTCCAATGCCGTCAAAATGGCGTCGATACAAATAGAATACAGCGTACCTACTGATTCAGCTTTTACCAAATTCTTCCTACAAAAACACGACCACATGGCGGAGCGACAGATTACGTTACAGTTATATGTACGTATGTACTTACGTCTGTTTACACTCATGGCACTAAGTATAATAATTAGCAGATAACATTCACGAGTAAGTTCTAAAAGAAATTCACATATTACAGAATGGAGCTTAACTTTGAAGCATAGAGTTGCAAGTCGGTCGAAACGAGCTATCACTGGAATAAATATGCATTTGTGTTGATATTAGAGTTCAGGGATTGAGGGTTTCGTGACGTTTTATCAACTTCTATATATATAAAAATAAATTGCCGTGCGTTTGTCTCGTCTTGTAAGTATTGGTATATATACCTATTAGTACATGAAGCAGAACAATTAGTTTCTTTGATTGGTTGTTCGCACGCGTTAACTTTACAAACTATTTGATTTTTTTTACATTTTATAGCCCAACTCTTGAGGAAGGTATAGATAGATTATTCGACATCATGACAAGCAGCTCCCACTAGATAGCTTGATAGGTACGGACGAAGTCGGGATCTGCAGCTAGTTTGAATACTTATACATTTTGTATGTTCTACACATTATCGAAAAGGTTTAGAAAGAAAGAAAAAACGCGGTTGAAGCCGCGTATATCAGTTATTTATGAAATATATTAAAACATATCAATTACAATGCGATTCGATTTTTAGTGACTTCGTGCATAGGTACATTATCTGTGGCGCATACTACGTTTTTCGTTTAAAATGTTACAAGTATTTACTTTAAACAAAAAACGTAGTATCAGTAGTAAAAGTATGATCATAAACATTTACAATCACATCCAATAATGTTTCTTAATTACAGATAAAAAAAATATTTGGTCTTTCAAATGTGATTTCTACTAATATGGAGTACTCATTTACAATATTTTTTTTTAATGATTGGTACTGTATTTTTGAAATTATAGTAGACTCCATATTGCAGTGGGTCCCTTATAAATAAACTGACCAGTAAGAACCGTACGTTTACTCTCAAAACCAATTCTGTTAAATCAGTATTTGAATCGCGACAGTAGCGTCAGATTAGTTTGATCTGCTCGATGGTGTCGTTGCGCACGTCATTCTATCCTAACACGCAGGTTAAGCAACGTCGACCGCAGCCTGTCTATGGATGGGTTTACCTATCTCGAGTTTCTCCGTGCTTCGGAGGGCCCTTTAAGTCTGTCCCGGCTGTTGTCGATAGATGACAGTCGTTAAGCTAAGTCAGTGGCCCTCGGGCGGCTTGAAAACACTGGCATCCGCCAATCCGCATTTGAGCTGCGTGGTGGAGTATGCTCTACTAAACCTCTTCGGTTGAAGGGAGACCCGTATCGCTGCAGTGGGATAAGTAAGGGTTGAAGTGATAGGCTCATCTGTTGTCTCGTTAGGCACTAGTAATGTGACATCATGAAAAATAATATTATCCAAAACTTTGACATTGGAAGTAGGGATCGGACAACATTTCAAAAAGTGGTACAAATCTTTATACCTTTCAAACTACGAGTATGTTTAAAGTTTGTTCAAAAAAGACGCGTCAATGGCGTGCTGACATCGGAACGTGTGCCGTTATTTGTATGTAAACAACAATCATAAAAGCTCTTATTTCAATGGATTGACGAACAAAATAAGTTACAAACAAATTAATTAAGTGCTACGAACTTCCAAATAGCTACTTGCCAAATTTCAGTAGCCTTTACGGCTTGTACTTTGATTACACACAAATGACGTCAAGTTTTTTTGTCGCTGCATTTTTAAATAAATGTATATTTGATGTGCCCTTTGAAGACATTGTCAGGCTAAGACGTAACTGTTTCGTGCATTTTATTATAGAACCGAACAAAATTTACAACAAAAGATATACGAGACTTAGCAAGCCGATGTAAGTTATTTCTGTTTCTAAGAAATTCAATGAATTCTAAAAACAGCTTTATATTTTTACGAACATACATTATGTTTTCATAAATCTCCTAAGATGTAACATGGAGGATATTCATTTCTTTGAAAAATTTCCTGGAGCCCATGTTATAAATAGAGTGGACAGCTCTCTTTTGACACAACAGTGTACCATACGTATTTGTAGTTGTTGTAGAAGTAACTGGAATAGACTAAAAAATGTGAGATGTGAATATGAAATGTGAGATAGATAGCTGGTATCATCTATTACCCAAAAATGCTGAAAGTACAGGTTTCTAAATCCATCATTAGACCTGTCCTTTTATATGGCCACGGAGCGTGATCGGTACTGGAGCGGCCGAAGCAAGAGCCGCGTGTCACAGAGATGAACATGATGCGCTGAATGTGCGGAGTGAATAACTTTTAATCTACATAATTAGAAGCAAAGGAAAATAAACTTCTCAAGTACAACTTACAACTAACACAAAATTGAAGATTATGAAACAAAACTAACTACTCTTATTTTAGACAATAAAATATTGAAAATCAGTCAAAAAAATGGAAATAATTAACTTGTCGTATGGCGAAGCAATTGGAACAATTGTCCCCGTGGTACAATTATCCCCTGGTGCAATCCGTTTCAGATTTGTTTTTGGCAAATTTAACCATTTTCTTGTGGAATGTTTGTATTGTTCGTACCTATGTCTGGCAGTAAATGCATTGTACCCATAGTTTATTTGATCTACTAGAACTAAAGGATTCGATACACACTAGCCAAAAAAATTCATCTTCACATTTCATTTAGCTATAAGTTCAGTTCCAAAATTTAGATAAATCCAAACGATTCATTTATATTTTTTCACTCCATTCGTATTTTTATTCCTGCTCACTTAATTATAGATTCCTTTTTTTTATACCGGTCTATATTGCGGATTACCTCTTCTTTCATATGCCAATCTTTGTACTTATTTTGAGGACATATTAAAAGCATACCTGCGATCTCTGCAGATATATTGCTGTTACCTACTATGTTACTGGTCTTCTGAGAATAACCTTTTTTGCAGATTTATAACCCATCGACACCAATGCTCAATCTTTCTACCAAGGAGACAGTTGTACCACTACAACCGTCCCCGACAAATGGCTACATCCTCTCAAGGTGATTTCATCAAAAACCTTTAAATTTACGTGAATACGTGAATGAAGAAAACTAACTACACAAATGCAAATTTAATGAAAAGCCAACTATAGTAAGAGACGTTAAAATTGACCGGAGTGGGAAATAAAGTCACGAACTTCTTTTATGACCAATAATAATAGATCGTAAAACCTTACTTTGACTAGGTACGCTAAAATTTCACAACGCGGTCATAAGCTTCCGCGTCGAGCGGCCTGTCTGGGAGGCTAATGTTTTGTCGGCAGACGAGTCTGCATTCTGTTATTTAATAAGATTAAGCATTATCCTTTCGAATATTTTACTCAGAATGGCAGAAGATATATGGGTCTGAAATTTACCAGACTTTAACGCAAACTCTTTACTTAATTTCGTTAACTCTGGGACTGGGTACAACCACATCTATATATTTCTTAAAGATAGAGTGTAAACAAATTTCGTTAGGAAATAAAACTGGATATAAATGCATTTGATATCTAATCGGAACATCATTAATCAACGTAAACCGTAGCAGTCTATAAATGGTTTGATCTATATCGAGCTGCCGTCGGTTGTTGTGGGTAGATGATAGTCGTTAGGTGCAACTAGTGGCCTTCGGGCGGGATGAAGACACTGGCCTCAGGCAATTTGCAGTTAAGTATTGTGGCGAAGTATAGTCTAAACCCCAGTTGAAGGGGAATCTATATTCCTGCAGTGGAATTAATTAGGATTTGTGTGAGTAGGTACTTAAGTATTACCTAGAATATCGGAAAAATCTCAGTGAAGTGCGGTTTCGTTAGGTATTCGGAGATCTTTGAATTGAACCGAAAGTCGTTGACTTTCGATTTCGTTTGAATTGCATTACATACATACAGATTCAAACATTACAAATAACTTACGAGTTATAGATTCTTCTAGAATTGCGGAAGCATACTAACAAGCGGATCGTATACCTGATTACCACCTAAGAAGTCTAAAAACACCAAAGGCATGATATTTTATTGGTCTTTAGCTTGTCTACGTACTGCGAATTTTAGAAAAATCTTTAACAAAATAATAAATACATTAAATAAATATTTCCGCTCAAATTACATACAGACATCTAGTCCCAAACTCAGCGAAACTTGTTAAGTTTGTTGTTAACAAACAACTGATAAAGATAGTTAAATACTTCTTTTATTGTAACATAAATAGAATTGATAGATTATAAAATACCCCGACCTATTTAAACAGGCATTTTCATGCACACAAGTCTTTGTTTCGTACGGGAATCGAATCCACAAGACCCTTGGTGTTAAAGTAACAACTCGACTATCGGACTAGTCGAAGATATGTAAGTTTGCGACAATATTGAAACTGAGTCTCCGTCAACTACTTCGGGCGTCAACAAGTATACGTCCCGTCTGCTGTTGTAGTCTGTAGCTAGTTAATACATAAATTACTATATTTATAATAAGTAATCTGTGTTTTACATAGATTACTTATTATTAATAAGTGGAACTGATTTTATTGTTGCGAAAGCTTGCAGTCTTATCATTGCTAAAATTGTTAGTAGTGATATATGGTTGCCAGTAGTTGAAGAACAGACACATGCGTGACAACGACGGCTGTCATTGTCATTTTAGATGCAAGAAATGGAATGACAAGAATTCATAACTTCCCCATGTTTTACTTCTCAATCTCATAACGTCTGACTCTGCTTTTTGGTCGAGTGCGTGATACACGTGGTATCATATATTTCTGTCGTTTTTCAATATATTTCTGTAGTTTTTCAGTTAAAAACACCTGTTGACGTACCGTATCTGTAGATTTGTGTTGGTGGAGGTCAATTACCCATCTATTAAGTGTTTGACAGGTAATTTAGTGGTTAGAATGGACGAGGAGACGCCCGATCCGGGCGGAGGCACCGTCACCCAATGTTCCCTATCGCCTCCAGTATTTACTCCGCTCGTTCCACAAATACCCGAGGTTCTTGCGGTTGAGGTTAACCGTAAACGCCCTCAAGTACACAGCGACGAAACGCAATCGGTTAAGAAAACAATAATGCACCCTTCCCAAGCCTCCGCATCTTTGCAGGTAACGTACACTCACCCTGATTTCGTGGACAATAAAACAACCTATACAGATACTGATTTGGCTCCGTTTGTTGTACACGTTAGTAGGCTTGAGGAATCTGCCGGCGCCACTTTGCGCCCAATACAA
Source organism: Pyralis farinalis (assembly GCA_947507595.1). Taxonomy (NCBI): domain Eukaryota; kingdom Metazoa; phylum Arthropoda; class Insecta; order Lepidoptera; family Pyralidae; genus Pyralis; species Pyralis farinalis. Next base: position 2,760,476 of record OX382264.1, read on the forward strand.
TTTGGACACTTTTTATTTCGCCAGAATATAAAGAACATTACCAAGGATGGTGTCAAACGTGTAGGGCGAAACCGCATTTCAGTAGAGTTCAAAACTGCAGCTGATGCAAATATATTTATGTCCAACCCTGCACTATTAACAGCTAAGTTCGAGGCAACCATTCCATCCTTTAATGTAACTCGAATGGGTATTGTGAGAGCTGTACCTGTGGAATGGTCTTTGGAGGAGTTTGTCTTGGCTATTGAGGTTCCCTCAGACTATGGAACAGTAATAAAGGCACGTAGGTTGAATAGGAGAACAACGAATGATAATGGTAACACAATCTGGGTCCCTACCCAAACTGTAGTATTAACATTCCGCGGTCAGAAGCTCCCTTCAAATATCTACTGTTTTTACACGTCTATGCCGGTGGAGACATATGTTCTGCCGGTAATACAATGTTACAAGTGTTGCCGGTATGGTCATGTGACTTCACAGTGCAGATCAAGTCCACGCTGCTTTATCTGTGCCCAGAGTCATGAGGGAATTTCATGCTCTAAGCCATCTCCCACATGTTTGTTTTGTTCTGGCAATCATACAGCCAAAGATATGTCCTGTCCTGAATTCTCCCGGCAAAAATCAATTAAGCTCACGATGTCTCAGGAAAACATTTCCTATCTGGAGGCTTCTGCGAGATTCCCTCAGTCGAGGAGATCTTTTGCAGATACCATCAGACTGTCTCCCTCTCCACTTACCTCACATATCCCTTATTCCACACCTATACCACCGAATCATCCCCACAACGTGTCAAAAATGTACTCTCCCCAGATATCATATAGGAAAACAGTTGTTACTCCTCGCCGTCCACCATCTCCAGCCTCCAGTCTTGGCTATGATAGGCGGGCTCATAGTGCTATCACAGAAACTCCAGTCTCTGTGATGCCCAATGGCAGCGCATTAAATGTTTCCCCCAATGATAATCTGCTTGAACTGTTGCTCTCTACGTTAATGAGTTTACTTACACGCTTTAGTGATACTGAATTACCATCCAGTATCCACCAAAAACTTACTGAGCTGATTTCTATGTCTGTTAACATTCCAAGCAATTCTTCAGTGGAATTGCCGGAGCATCAAACATAAAAAAGCAGATTTTATCCATCTTATAAATAAATTTAAGCCTGTGGTTTTTGCCGTCCAGGAGATGTGGCTTAGGCCTGGTGCCCACTTCAGGGTTCCAGGCTACTCATGTCTCCGGGATGATAGAAATGATGGGCATGCTGGTGCTTCTATCCTTGTGTCTAAATCCTGTATATTCACTCAAATTACCCTTCCCCCACACTCTGATAACATCAATGCTGTCGCTATCCGTACCTCAAACATCTCATTCCTATCTGTTTATATCCCTAACCCTTCTCTCGCTACCCTTAATGAACTGTCATCTATAATGTCCTCCCTCTCCCCACCAGTTCTCATCCTAGGAGACCTTAATATTCACCACACCTCATGGGGTTCCCATTTTTGTGACTCCATATCAGCTGCTTTCCTAGACTTAATTGATGATTTGAACCTCAACATTCTTAATGATGGATCACCTACTCGCCGTGTCCCTCCATCACAAAATATCCAAAGTGCCGTGGACCTATCACTCTGTTCCCCCGAGCTTGCATCCCTACTTGCGTGGGAAGTACTTAGTAGCACCTATGGAAGCGACCACTACCCGCTGCTTATTTCTATTCTAACAGCTGATAGTATACCTAACACTCCTTTTAAGCCCCGACTTAAATATAGTTTGACTAGGGCCGACTGGCCCCTTTTTACTGATACCACTGATGAGGGCATTTCACAGCTCCCACCCATCCACGAAAGTAATGTGCAGTCCCTGTATTTGGATTTTAAAGATGCTATCCTGTCAGCTGCCAATAAAAGCATCCCATTAAAGAAACCACCAAAAAAAAAAACTTCTCCACCCCCTTGGTGGGATCAAGATTGCTATGCAGCTGTTAGAAGAAGAAAGGTAGCGGAATGTCAGTATTCCCTTGATATGTGTAGGGACAAATACCTTAATTACCAGAAGGTGGCTGCTGAGGCAACCAAATTACTTGCGAAGAAGAAGAGAACTGGGTGGCACAGTTTTTGTGAAACCTTGTCTCCTAACTCACACCCCTCTATGGTCTGGAGAAACATAAAAAAATTCCGCTGTGGCACAAATAATGACCTAAATGTCTCTTCAAATGACTGCTCAGTATGGATAGGTGAATTTACACGGAGGTTAGCCCCTCCTGCAGTACCGTCTTTTGAGGAAACCTTGACGTATTCCAACCCAACTTATTCATCTGACCCATTTGATGCACCATTTTCCCGAGAGGAATTTGATGCTGTCATTAGCACCCTAAAAGACTCTTCGCCTGGTGCAGACGGAATTCCCTACTCATTCATAACTCGCAGTGGTCCTGCTACAAAAGAATATTTTCTGGAAATATTGAACCAGTTCTTCATCTCAGCCACTCCACATAAGGAATGGAAATCCCAAATTGTCATCCCTATACTAAAACCAGGTAAACTGAGTACTGACCACTTGGGCTATCGCCCTATTGCCCTTTCGTGTACCATGGCTAAGATTCTTGAACACCTTATTAAGAATCGGTTAGAATGGTTAATAGAGAACAAGCAAATTTTACCTAAAAGCCAATTTGGGTTCAGGAAGGGTTTTAGTACGATGGACAGCCTTGGCACACTTGTCACGGACATAAGATTGGCGTTTTCCAAACGCAGCTACTTGGTGGCTGCTTTTTTAGATGTGTCGTCTGCATACGACAATGTGCTTCTTCCTGTGCTCAGGCAGAAAATGCTGAATCTGAGTATTCCAGTGAGGATTGTCAATTACATATCTAATTACCTTTCAGATAGATCTATTCTTATTAGCTTTCAAAATTATTCCAGTGCTCCAAGACAAGTGTGGAAAGGCCTCCCACAGGGGTCAGTGCTCAGTCCCCTCCTGTTTAGTATATACACATATGACTTGGAACTTTCTGCCAACAGCTTTTGTAGTGTACTCCAATATGCTGATGATTTGGCCCTGTATACCTCATCTAACAATGTAGCAGAAGCCTCTTCAAGGATGAATTCAGCCATATACTATTTGCAGGATTGGCTCTCAAACCACGGATTATCCATTTCAATTCCTAAAAGCAGTATTGTTGTTTTTGCACGTCAAAGAATTATACCAGAGATTTCAATTGCTTATGATGAACAAACTTTCCCTATAAAAGACAAAGTTAAGTTTCTTGGTGTAATTCTAGACTCTAAATTAACAGGCACCCACCATGTTTATCACATTGTCAAAAAGTCAGAAAAGAATATTAATGTTGTTCGTTCACTTTCTGGAGTATGGTGGGGTTCTCACCCTTATACGCAGAAATTAATTTATAATGCCCTAGTCCGCAGTCATCTGGACTATGGTTCTTTCCTTCTGGAACCATGTAACAAAGATGCTTTAAAATCCTTGGACAAAATACAATCGAAATGTCTCCGCATCATTACTGGTTCCATGAAATCCTCTCCTATTAATGCCCTGCAAGTTGAATGTGTGGAACCTCCGTTGCATTTACGTAGGCAATATCTATCAGATAGATTTTTGCATAAAGCCCTACAAGTATCTGACCACCCACTCCTAACTAAGCTGCATGAACTGTCAGAGTATATTCCCGCGGGTGAATACTGGACACACAAAGACCCCCCATGTTTGTTTAACAGTTTTGTTTCGTTTCTTCGACTTCCATGCCCTGTATTTCAATGCAGGGTAAACCCTTTATTTGACATTCCCTACCAGGCAATCATCTATCAGCCTGACATAGTTTTCAATTTAGGTATAGAGAAAGATTCCCCATTTGCTGCAGCAAGAATGAATGCTGAAATTGATAAATTCTGGAGTGACCGGGTGGCTATGTACACTGATGCCTCAAAGTCCTCAGAGGAAAGTTGTGTGGGAGCCGCCGTTTGGATCCCGAAATATAGAATTATTTTAAAATTTAAATGCCCTTCAGTGTGTTCAGTGTTCACCGGCGAAGCCACTGCTATCCTGGAGGCTCTATTATATATAGAGTCTCATAATATACCTAAGACGGTTATCTTCACAGACTCTAAAAGCTGTTTATCCGCAATAGCGTCTCATCAGTTTAGCAGCAAACTCAAATCCCCTGTTATACTGAACATTAAACAGGTTCTATGTAGGTGTCATATCAAGGGATTACTGATCTGTCTTGCATGGATCCCTGGACATAATGGCATCCCAGGAAATGAAGTGGCTGACCAATGTGCTAAGGATGCAATAGGTAATGGATGTTTGACCCCTCAGTGTACAGCTTACTCGCACGACCTGGTACCTCTTGCCCGCGTCAAGTTGGCAGGTGGTTGGAACAAAATATGGTCACAAACCCGAACAGTGAAAGGGAAATTTTACGGTTCCATCCAGGACCACATACCATCAAAACCTTGGTTTTTCAAGTATCCTGATACCAGCAAGCGAGCTACATCAGTGATTTGCCGTCTCCGACTAGGCCATGTTTGCACAAATACGTTTCTGGCAAAAATCAGGGTGAGGGATAGCTCTCTGTGCGAGTGTGGTCTGGACGAGGGTACTCCAGACCATATCTTTTTTTCCTGTCCAAAAAATTCTTCCTCTCTATATGACTTACTCCCTTCCTCTATTCCCCGTCCTATCAACTTTAAATCCCTCCTTACATTTGTTAACTCCCCCTCCGTTGTATATACTTTGTGTGCGTTTATTAACACTAATAACATTAAATTGTAATGTGTATGTCTTATAATCATACTAACCCTTGTTTGTGATGTCAGTGTATGTCTATTGTTTCAGGCATGTAGACGGAGCGTCATAGTGTCACGCCACTTGCTACTATTTAACATACTGTACACTCACAAAGCCACTTCTTAGCAGAGTCACATACTAAGAATAGTCACATACTCAGTTAAATTATGAACTGAAATATTAAAGCACTGACATTGGCGAGAACACCAGGATCGCCATAAAGAAGAATAATAACAGCTCATAACGTCTATATTATTATAAATAAAAACCCATGAATTCTTGAATCAACTACTTACATATCTGTCAGAAATAAAATAATAACACCATGTTTAAAATACCAAACTGGGGAGAAGATGTCCCTAGATCTAATATCGATTTTGGGAAAACTTCAAAGGTGAGATGAAATTTTCATTTCAAATGTTTCAATAAAATAGAAGTAATTATTAAAATATGTCTGACAACTTGTTCATTACTATTAATAATATATAGAACTAAGCTAATTTTGTATTGTGTGATTTGTTTACATTGATCATAACCTATAAAGTTTAAGTAGGTGCAGTATTTCTTAATTACCATTTGCTGTGAAATTCATTACAGAAAAAGAAAAAACTAGATACATCTATAAAAGATACTGCAAATCTCATAGTGAGGGAAAAGGATAAAAAGTATATTTCACAAGAAAATCATAATAAAAATGATATAAAAACGAAAAAGAAACCAAAACTAAAGAAGAAAAATATTCAAGATTCAATACATACTACACCAGGACAATTTGTTATGAACCCTAATAAGAGAAAACTTGATGTTCCATTCGATGGGGATGACAATCAACAACCAAATGAACGGAAAAAGAAAAAAAGGAGGAAAAAAGCAAATGGTGAAACAATAGACACTAAACCTGAAAATAAGAAAACAAAACATGATATGTCTAGTTTAAAATCAAATGAGAGTAAAAAAAGTAAAATTAAACACGACCACAAGATGGATGAAGAGGAAGAAATTACTGAAAATGTTGTTAAGGTTAATTCTAAGAAAGAAAAGCTTAAGAAATTATTGGAAATGAATATAAATAGGAACAAAATTGATGTTAGCGGGAATAGCAACAACTTGAGGCAGAGGATGCTGGAGAAACTCAAATGTAAGGTTGAAAACACATTCCGTAACTTAATTGTGTCTAGTAATTGTAAAGTTATTGCACTTAAAGTAGCTTTAGCAAAGTATCGCAAGCTTGGGGTGGGAAAAGATGAACCAAGTGCCACATGAATAGGTCAATATTAACATTCAGAGCTCTTATCATGCATCCTTGCCAGTTCCTAGGGCCCCTGATACATTTGATACTACTGACGCTGTTATGCTGAAATATTTGAAAAAAAAAATTATGAGTTAAAGTCTCTTCTACCCCAATATCATTTGCTCAAAAACCAGAAGTCGTCACTAACTTAGGTACCAACTACCTTGATCATCTCAGCTGTTACCATATCAATTCCCGCTGACTTTCCATCTTTCAAACTTCGTATCGACCATTCAATCTCATCTATGGTAATGTCTTCATGGTACACTGGCACTGCCGAGTCAATCACAGACTCATTCACAGTGCCAGCGTCATGGACATAATCATATATTTCTCTAAAATATTCACTCCACCGTTCTAACACTTTCTGAGTGTTAGCAAGAATGCCACCAGCTTTACATCTTATCTTGTCCATTCTGGATGCTGATGAACCACTTCGAGACTTCTTTACCTCTCTCCAGAAGAGTTTGGTGTTTGCCTCGAAGTTCTTTGTCAGCCTCTCTTCCTCACTCATAAGCAGTCTTTCACGCTTCTTTTTCACTAAAGCTTTGGTGTCATTCTTGCATCGATGGTATATTTCTTTCTTCATTTCTTTCATACCATCACTCCGGTGCAAAGATGACACATAGTCCAGCCAAGCTTTCCTCTTTTTTTCCATGGAGGATTGAACTTCCAAATCCCACCAGGCATCTCCTCTCAGTGTTCTACGTCTCTTTGCGCATTCACATGCTTCTTTCACACTGTCCACTTTAGAACTTTCTTTCAGAACTTTCCAACATTCGTCTACATCTGAGTCGGAAAGACTAGCGTTCACAAGTCTTTCACTGACTAGACGTACATACACTTTCCTCTTCCAATTTTTCACTCCTTATTCTTTCATGATCTCCGAAAGGAATACGCACTCACCAGTGTCTCCACTTCATGAAAAGGCCCACAAACTGGCTGATCACCACATAGTGGTCCGTTTCAAGAGTGGGACTCCTGAAGGCTCTTGTATCCATTAACGACTTTTGGACACGTCCATCTATCAAAATCAAATCAATCACACTTTTCTGTTCATTCCATCTCCATGTGCAAGTGTGAATAATCTTGTGAAGTGGAGAACTGAAGAATGTATTAAATATATGTTTTGTACTAAGTGGATAGAAATATCTTACAATAGTTGTAAACAATTTCCTATCTTATATTTACATCCTTCAAAACACATAGGCTAATAATTTTTAGGAGTAATACTTACCGTGGCTATTTGGTTGTGATAGGTGAATCGAGCAGGTCTTCCTCACATTCTTCCTACATCCTTAGACTTGCGCGTTGTATATCTGTTTTATCTCTCTTTCATAACATATTCTTTCTATATGTCCGAAATATTGGGCCTTCTTACAAGATTCAACAGTTTTACTAAAATACTTTGTAACAAAATAAACTTTTCTCTCATTCCTAGACCCAAAGGTTCGACACATCATGTGAAACTCTTTTTTTTTTTCAGAATGTCTAACAATAGAGTTTAATTACAGATTGTTTTAATTCTCACTAATTTTCAGCTGCACAATTTAGGTATTTAAATGAAAAGCTGTACACTTCGTCTGGTTCAGAAGCAAAGCAGCTATTCCAGAGTGACCCTGATGCATTCCAGACATACCACCAGGGGTACCAACAACAGCTGAAGAAATGGCCCGTCAACCCACTAGACCTTATTGTCAAGAGGATTTTGAAAATGTCAGTATTGTATGGGTGTTTCATGTTACCCATATCCCAATTATGATGTCACAGACACAAATTTTAGGATTATGTTATTTGCACAAGATATTCTATAAAGTGCAAGTACTATCCTTGTCGGATTAATTGAAATTGATTGGCAAATATTTATCAGCACCACCTATTTCAATTGGACTGAGTTAAATAACATATAAATTTGCGTGATCTCGTATCTTCTATTTAATTGAATTCTTAATATTGCAACAACTTATTTTCATACGGATTAAGCAGTCAGAACCCGTTATATATGTTTTCCCATACATTTCTCGGTCATATATGACCACCCGGGTTTCGAAGGATTAAGGAGCCAGGAGAAGCCTAAACTTTTGCATAGTCTTAATGTTACATGACATTTTTCTAGGCCTAAATCCCACATAATAGCGGACATGGGGTGTGGTGAAGCAGCGTTATCCAAGCGTGTGCCCCACGCCGTGCGCTCGTTCGACCTGGTGGCAGCCGCGCCAGCAGTGGAGGTGTGCGACATGGCCCACACGCCGCTACTGGCCGAGTCCGTCGACGTGGCGGTATACTGCCTCGCTCTGATGGGCACCGACTTAACGCAGTACTTGGTTGAAGCCAACAGGATATTGAAAACTGGGTATGGCAAATTTGTTAAAGACATCACACTATTTACAAACACTTGGTTCTCTCTGTCTACCCTGTATGGGATTTGTCGTGAAGTTATAGATAAATACACATCACACAATCATCTATTGGACAAATTTTAGCGTTATTTTGCCAATGTCAAATTTACGAGCAATTTGTTCTAAACTACTTTATGCGCTTTCGCCACCGATAAGTTCATGCGAACTTGCATCGGCCGACATCCACCCGCTACCATTAGTACCCTTAGTCCCTACCATAGTTACTCTGGTCATCTCTATCGCATGCACCCAACCAACGATACTGCCCTGGCTGCTCTGGTCGTCTCTGTGACATGTATTTCGCCTCTTCAGTGGCATTCTCAGACTATGTAGACATTAGTTAGGTAGGAGAGATAACCGTAGCAGCCATGGCAGAATCTGCATCCATCTAACGATGGTAGGAGCCAGACGACGCTCTCTTCTCATGAAGTAATTGGTGGTGGAAACCACATAATAAATTAGATCAAAGTGCCTGTAATTTTGCTAATTTATTATTTAATTTCAGCGGGCATTTACTAATAGCGGAAGTGGAAAGTCGTTTCGACAAAGTGGACTCGTTCACGGAGGACGTCCAGAAGCTGGGCTTCAAGGTGAAGAGCGTGGACAACAGCCACCAGGTGTTTTTCTTCATGGAGTTTACCAAGAACAGAGACCCTCCGGTCAAGAAGTCCAAACTGCCTACCATCACTTTAAAACCATGCTTGTATAAGAGGCGGTGAATAAAATTGATAATATATATATATGTCTTTTTTTTATACAACGTCGGGAGGCATATAAGCATACGACCCACATGATGTAAAGCGGTTACCGTACCGTAGCCTATGCACGCTTGCAATACGTTATCGCTCACGCGATGCCACCTCTGTTACTAACACAGTAACCCCCTTAGGAGCTTACTGGAGATCACTCACACGCAGGAACGCAACAACCCTCCAGGGAGATGTTATTTTTGCTGCGGTTTTCTGTGACGCGGAAGCACTTCCCCAGACAACTGTTTGTCCGGTGTGGGAATCGAACTCACGAGACTAGTGTTGTCAAAGTAGCGTCACTACCCACTGCGTGACCAAAGCTCACGAGTTTCAAAATGTTATGTGGTTTTTAAACAATTAGACAGCAATGCTCCACAAGGTTGTTAAGGCGGCAATCTAAACAATAAAAACAAAACTCCTTTTTTATTAATAACAGTTTATTATAACTCCATAAATAGAGATCAGAAGTACTGGCGCAATTATCTATATTTACAGTACCCGCCATGATTGACGGACAAACAAAAATACATAATTCTTAATTTGGAGGTTACGTTTTCTACTGAGAAGTTTTTGTATAAACTCCCTAAATTTCGTTGCCGAGAGACTGAATAAAGAGCAACGCACAAGTGATGTCTCTGGTATTGAAGTGTCCATAGATTGCGGTAACTCTATACTATCAGGTAGGATGTATGCTTGTTAGTTAGGCTTCGTGATGTAAAAGAAGAAACATGAATATGAGATATGACCTCCATAGCGTTATCCCTTTTCCTAATCCATTGGGGCGGGGGTTCGCTACTTAAGCCTAAGGATTTAGCGAAGACATCAATTTTTACATGGAGCGACTGCCGTCAGAGCTCCACAACCCAGAGGAAAAACCAGAGTTTTCTTAGGTAGGTTTGAAATATAATTTCTGGGATGTGCGGTTTCCTCGCGGTGTTTTCCTCCACCGGCGAGCAAGTGATCATTCATACACTATATATATTGCACCCGAATTTCTAATGACTTGATAAATATATAAATGAAATAATTATATATTAACAAGCTCCGAGTTGGGAATACCATAGTCGTTTCATAATTTATTGGCTTGAGAAACTCTATGGCGTCGTTGCGTATATGATTCTATTCGAACACGCAGGTTAAGCATATATACTATAGATGGGTTTATCTATCTCACGGCTCGGCGGCTGTCGGTCCCGGCTGTTGTCGATAGATGACAGACGTTAAGCTATTGGTGTTTGTGCGGCTTGAAATCACTGGCCACCGCCAATCGCATGGCGGAGTACGCTCTAAAGCCCTTCGGTTGAAGGGAGACCCGTATCCCTGCAGAGTGTGGGTTGGTGTGGCGGTGGATTACATCTTGAGCTCCTCCATCACATCCTCGGCTTCAGCGCGCAGGTTCTCCACTTTCTCAATGAGCATCATCTGAATGAAAATATTGATTTGTGATTTTTTTTACATGCAATTTGATCTAACCTGCTTTGTGTGCTTCCGCCACTAATTAGTTCATGCGGCCTAGCGCCGGCCGGCACCCACCCACTACTGTTAGTAAGTGCAACATGCCGACGCTGCCATGGCTGCTCCGCCTCGGCTGCTGCGGTCTTGGTGGCGGAAACACACAAAGCAGGTTAGATCAAATTGCATGTAAATTTGACTTTCGCAAAATAACGCCTGAATCTATTAACTATTTTTTTCAAGAAGTTAATTGAGCATGAGATGATGGGAAGTTAAGGCAGTCTGGAGATGCCAATCAGCATCCACCGCACCGATAACTCAACGAATTCAAACTCCTTCGAATTTCGGAGCATACGTCCGGTATTGCTACCATTCATACGGTAAACACTTTACAACAGCTGGGCCGTGAGCTTGCTTGCCTCCCGACGTATAAAAAAACTATATTACAAGGTGCACAGCTATCTTATGCACAGTCAGTGTACCAACATCTTACCCTCGCAGCGCTGATGAGGTGGTTGGCAGCTGTTCTCGACAGGTGGTCTATGTTCAGCACCAGGTCATCGGCCGACGCCTTCGCCAGGTCCTCCACCCGCTTGTACCCAGCCCTCATCAACTGGACGGCACGAGCCTGGACAATATTGAAAAGAATTATAATTAGTTCTTAGAATGTGGTCATAGACAAACATATCACAAACTTTTAACAGAAAATGTAATCTTTTTCATAAACAACGCATAGACTTCTAAACTTTTTTACATGTTTTTACGGAGAGAAGGGGCATGTGATTGACATATACAAAAGAAACCACTTGACTGCGCATGAACTGTACGTTGCACCTCTCCTTGGTGTATTTATATTTATTTAATACGGCGTCGGTAGGCGTAACCTCTGAACTTTTTTTTATGCTACATCGGGAGGCATACAAGCATACGGCCCACCTGATGTCAAGCGGGTACCGTAGCCTATTAACTTGAGAGCTTACTGATGACCTCACTCACTATGGAACACAACAACCCTCTAGGGAGTTGTTATTTGGCCGCGATTTTCTGTGAGGTGGAGGTACTTCCCCAGACGAGCTGCTTTGATGCGCCATACCTCTCTTATCTTCGCTAAATCCTTAGGGCTTGGGTAGCGAACCCCGCCCGAATGGATTAGGAAACGGGATAACGCTAGCGAGGTCATATTTCAGCCAAATAAAGTTCACTGCTGAATATAGGCTTCTCCCTTAAGAAGACTTCCACCTGTCATCAGTCCTGTGCTGCTTGCATCCATCGGATTCCTGCGACCTTCACAATATCGGCGGTACATTGCGTGGTGGGGGGCATCCAACGTTGCATTTTCCGATCCGTGGTCGCCATTCGAGAACTTTTCTGCATCAATGGCCATCGGTTCTTCGGTCTATCTGGCCTGCCCGTGAGTCACTTCAGCTTGCTGATCCTTAGAGCCACGTAGGTAACTTCTACGGATGTGCTTATTTCTGAGTCTATCGCAGAGAAAGTCCGAGCACAGCTCCCTTCATCGCATCATGTGCGACCTACTTTGCGTCGCGCGCACACAAAAAGGTTGTGTTTTAGCGCCTAAATATATCAGAGATTCGAGCCTAGACTATAAGAGCAAAAGTAGAACACTTTATCCATACGGTATTATTTTACGGCTTTACCCATATTTTGTTCTTGTTGACATACCCGTTAGCCTTAACCTACTATACAAACTTTGCGTAGTTGCGAAATACAGTAGGTACCTTCTTGACGGCCGGCAACTCCATCAGTTGATGCAGCTCAGGCGCCGCGCAGTGCTGCAGCCGCGGGGCCAGCTCCGCGAACAGCGCGGCGAACGTCCACAGCGCCGGCAGCTCGCCGCACAGCCGCTGGGCACTGCTGGCGAACGCCGCGCTGCTGCACATCACCGCCTGCACCGTGCCGCGGGGGACCAGGTACCTGGCACAGACACAACGCACGGTTCACGTCTAATCCCAAGGAGTGACCTTCCTATTCAGCTCTGTCTGCCCCTTAGCTTACAATCAGATATAAGCTTGTTACATAATATGATATAATAGCCCAACGAATAAAAAACTGCCCATTATTTAGTTTTGACGTGCTCGGTGGCTCAGTCGTAAATGACGCGACTTTGACACCAACGCTCGTGGATTCCATTCCCACACAAGGCAAACATTTGTGTGCATGAACACGTCTGTTTGTCTTGGTCTGGATGTTTTAAGATAGGTAGGGCGCATCAAAGCAAATAACGACTCCCTAGAGAGTTGTTGTGTTCCTGCGTGTGAGTGAGGTCCCAAGGAGTTGCTGTGTAAGCAGCAGAGGAGGCATCGCGCGAGTGATACTTAATATATCGCTAGCGTAAATAGGCTACGGTACCCGCTTTACAACAGGTGGGCTGTATGCTTGTATAACCTCCTGACGTAGTATCAAAAAAAAATCATTAACCGGCTGGTCCCATGTTCGATTACATGTTTTTGGATTGACGAGTATGTACACATTTGCAACACTCCATGCTCGGCGATGAACGAGAACATCGTGAGGAAACCCATATATTCTAGAAATCATTCTAACTTGTGATAAAGGTATCACGGTTGCTATATTAATTTGCATATGCACATGTAACCGCTTTACAGGTGCCCACTTACTCGATGTAAAGCGGTTACTGTAGCCTATGAACTCTTGCAATACATTAAGTAACACTCGCGCGACGCCACCTCTGCTGCTAACAGCAACTCCTTAGAAGCTTAATGGTGACCTCACTCGCACGCAGGAACACAATAACAAGTTGCTATTTGATGCGGGTTTCTGTGAGGTGGAATTACTTGCCCAGACGGGCTGCTTTGATGTGCCCTACCTCTCATATTTTTTTCGATACCCGTCCCTATAGTAAAAAGAACAGCTCCTATAATTTCTGGAATAGTAACGCAGGCTTACTTCTCAGCCACTCGGTGAAATGGCATCTGATTCCACAGGTCGTGCAGCATCAGCGCGAGGTAGAAACGACACAGCACCTTCTCCGGAACATTCTATACAAATGGAAAAAGCCACTTCAATGTATATATATAATAACAAATACCCACGCATATAATGAGAACACCCACCATATTTGCGGGTATTGTTCTGTCAGTTCCTTAAGTTAGTGGTTGATGACGCATCATCACTAATATGCATCATTATATATATTGTGAAAAGTCACTTCTCATGTTACTTCAACCTCACTCACCACCGCACTTTTGACGAGCTCGGTTGCGCAGTGGTAAATGACGCGACTTTGACACCAACCCTCTTGGGTTTAATTCCCACACAGGACAAACACGTGTGCATGAACATAACTATTTATCTTGGTCTGGGTGGTTTTAAGAGAGGTAGGGCGCATCGCATCAAAGCAGCTCGTCTGGAGAAGTACCTCCACCTAACAGAAAACCGCAATCAAATAACAACTCCCAGAGAGAGTTGTTGTCTTCCTGCGTACGAGTAAAATCATCAGTAAACTCCTAAGGAATTGTTGTGTTAGCAGCAGAGATGGTATCGCGCGAGTGATACTTAACGTATTACAAGCATTGATTGCCTACAGTAACCACTTTCCATCAGGTGGGCCGTATGCCTATATGTCGCCCGACTTACTACGAGTATAAAAACTGACTCTTGCTCATCCCACTGTTGGAATACGGGTATCCCTCCAACCGAATGGGTTCAGCCTCATACTCCACCACGCTACGCCCGATGGCCACTGACTTAACGACTTGTCTACCGACAACAGCCGAGACCGACGACTTAACGTGCCTTCCGAAAAAATATCAATTGATAAAGATGAAGATTGGAAGAACTGGTTTCGCCTCTGGGTCGTGGTGGTCTAACGGCCGTTGCTTCATGCAACAATTAGTATCTTCGTCAAATCCTCTGGTAGCTGACTCCGCCAAGTCTAGGAAGAAGAAGTATATACTCACCGTGATTGGTTTCCCCGTCATCATCCGAATGGCGTTCATCTCCGTGATGCCTAGTATCCTGGCAGTCTGCACACCTTCCTCGTCCAGGCAGTCGTACTATAACATAAAGTGAAGGCAGCTCAGGCGCGCAGCCAAGATAAGTTGCAAACGTCGGGAGGGAAAATACCGCCTTATGTAAAGCAGTTACTGTCTGCCCAAAGCATGAATTGCAAAACCCCACGCGATTAATCAAGTCCCCTCCCCAGGGTTTGCACCAAGTGCGGATAAATTTGGTTGTGGCTCTGAATATGATACGGAAATACTTCCGATAAAAGTTTAGAACAGCTGTTAATATTTTTTTTATTACGATATACCTACATCTGCATTGTATAAATTGGTCTAATGCCAGCGAACTTAAAAAGCATAGAATGATAATTTAGAACAAATTCATAGTGCATAATCGACACCAAAACAATCACGCGCTCGTATTTGAAACCAAAACATCATTTCTCGAAAATGCAGTTAGCGAAAAATATGCCTTACCACCAAATCATAAGCCGCACTTTACGATAATTGTTTATGGTACAAAGGAGTCATAGAAATGTAAACAAAATTTTCTTGTCGATGATTGGCTGCATGCGATCTCGCACGATCGAGACACGAGTTCACTCGATGTGGCGACATGTACGCGCCCCGAAAGTAAGGCCATTTTATAAAAAAGATCGAATTTAATAAAATACAAACTGAACTACACTTACCTATGAAATGTGATTCCTGAGCATTTATGATTACTGGTAGTGTTATTTACATACCACTTAACGACACAAGAAGGCATTATTACGAAAAATCTTGAAAATACACAAATTAAGACAGACTGACACGTCGTTGTTTCAAGCCGACTGACTAACACCGACTGTCAAGGCGCGCGGCCTCATTTCTAAGCCCCGCCTAGCCCGGCCTCTTTTTCGTTGGGTCATTTTTGAAACGTTATTGCTGCTTCTATGCTTTTTAAGTTCGCTGTCTAATGCTGATTGAAATCAGATTAAGCCTAAAATTACATACTTACTTCAATACACCTTATGTTCTAATAAAGTATTAGCAAGTGGTACAAACAAAATACGACGTTACCAACGAGTAATAGTGTCTATAATCGGGTTTCACGCCGGCGCCGTCGTGAGGCGTCACCAGATACAGAAGGTGCAGGCTGCCCATCAACACCACCGCTTTGGAAGCCGTCCTCAAGTCCGACAACAGCTGCTTGGCCACGGATAGTTCTAAACCGCCTGAAACAAACAAATAATTTGATATCAAATATGTGTTTTAATCCACCAGCATTTCAAAAGACCATTGGCGAAGAAGAAATGCCAAATGAAACTTGCCAATATAGGTCTTTTTTTTCTAAATCATCTTATACATATTACAATAAATATAATGATATGAGTGTACATATAGTGATATCAAGTGGTACAATTAAAGTTATATTAATTCGTGTCCTGAATCATTTCCATACATCTCTGTCAGTTAGATATTCATCGATTCTATAATAACCCTTCTTACATAGAGTATTATTGATGTGCCTTTTAAACATATTGTCAGGCAAGGACAGAACTGTTTCAGGTAATTTATTATAGAATCGAATACAATTTACAATAAAAGACCTATTAGTCTTGGCAAGCCGATGTACTGGCATACGCAATCTATTCCTGCTTCTAAGATTTTCACTACATTTTGAAAACGAATTTATATTTTTATGAGCATACATTATGTTCTCATAAATGTACTGAGAGGTAACCGTGAGGATATTTATTTCTTTGAATAGTTCTCTAAGTGATTCCCTGGCGCCCATGTTATAAATAGAGCCGATGGCTCTCATTTGTAATATAAAAATAGTTTCAATATCAGCCGCTCTTCCCCACAACAGTATACCATATGACATAATGCTGTGAAAGTAGCTGAAATAGACTAAGCGAGTAGTAGCAGAGGAGGCATCGCGCGAGTGATACTTAATGTATTACCAGGGTACATAGGCTACGGTAACCGCTTTACATCAGTTGGGCCGTATATTTGTATACCTTCCGACGTTGTATAAAAAGAATACATCGCTGGTTCGAATCCTGGCATGTAACCCTAAATTCGTGTTTTCGGAATGATGTACATAATCGTGATTATCACTTATACGGCGTTGAAGGAGAACACCGTGAGGAAACCCACATGTCTAAGAAGTTATATTTCGAAATACGTGTGATCTGAGTAAAATCTGGTTTTCCCTCCGGGTCGTGGAGATCTGACGGCAGTAGGCTCCATATCAAAATCAGTATCGTACGCCACATTCTTATTATAAGGGATCCCGCCAATTCCAAATGGATTAGGAAGCGGGATAATTCTAGGGAGAAGAAGACTGCTTGAGGTTCCTCAAAAGCCCGTGAAAAGACGACGCTCGTGAGAACATGCGTGTTTGTATTGGTCAGGATATTTTAAGAGTACCTCCACCTCACAGAATTCGCAGCCAAATAACAACTCCCTAGAGGGTTGTTGTGTTCCTGCGTGTGAATGAGGTCACCAGTAAGATCCCAAGCAGTTGCTGTGTAAGCAGCAGAGGAGGCATCGCGCGAGTGATACTTAATATATTACAAGCGTTAATAGGCAACGGTACCCACTTTACATCAGGTGGGCCGTATGCTTGTATGCCTCCCGATGTAGTATACAAAAAAGAAAAGGTAACGCAATACCTCTGGTACTGCAAGTATGTACATTAGTGGGAATAAAAAAAAAATCTGGCAAATGTTATTTTTTCTGAGACCTTTGATAGCTGCCCGCCCCAACACGCTGACAGCCAGCTCGGTGTCACCCGCAGGCGGCGTGTCTCTCTGAAGCCGGCCTGGGGGCACGGTCTCCAGAGCCCCGGATTCGAGGAGTGACTCCAAGGCCTCGTCACAGATCTCTTTTATATCTACTTCTAAACTGCAAAAAAAATATTCCTTTGTAGTGAAAATTTTTTTTAAGAGCGATGTTTAGTAGAGATTAGCGGATATCTTCAAAGGTCGCGTCATCGATATGCTAATGAATAAACGTGTCACCAGTTGTTAATTGTATATCTGAAGCTATGCTTACTTCGTCTTCGTTTCTCCAATAAACCTTATTCGTTTGAACACCCACCCAAATCCACTCAGGACGACTGAGCTTTGCTCAGCGATCTTTGAGTGAGATTCGCGTTATTTCAGTCATGCCACCGTATAGATAAACTTAAAAAACCTTGTAATTACAGTATTTGACACAAATCCTTTGAGCTGTTTCCAGAATACACGAATATATATGCCGTATTCGTATGATTTTTCTGTCTATCCGATATTGTGCGGGCGTATGGTGGGTAGTTGTGCAATGAGGAATACAATGCAATTCGTATCACACTATAATTTTAAATCAACACTAGTTGCTTGTAATGAATGTTCAGGAAAATACGACACAAGAGGACAGTCCCAAGACGTCGTCACTTGCCGCCGTTAACTCTCCCTTTCTCCCAGTGTCGACTGTCGATTCAGCCAAATAATAGCAATGTCACTCGTCAAAAGTGCACGAAAAATCTGCAAATTGAACAAGAAATATTGATGTACCCTATCTCTTGAGTTAAGAATCCGTCCATTAGCTGAACGTCTCAGACATCGGCGTTCTAGTGAGTGAAATATGACAGTGAGCTGCTAAAACCTTCTGAACACCAGTTATAAGACTATATTGGGGAACTATCCTCCTGAACTAGCTGCAGAACCTAGAAGACTTACCTATGTCCGAGTAGCGTGCAGGCCATCATGTTCCGTACGGCCAGTCTGCTGGTAGCCAGACGGAGGCCGACGGCGCTGAGGAGCAGTCCTCCCGCGCACCCTCGCAGGACACTCCTGGCGGGCGGCAACCCACCGGAGAGAACGGCTCGCAGCTGAGGCCAGTCACGAGCGCCGCAGATTATTATGCTTTCACCTACATTCAAGATATTATAATAAAAGCTATCAATTTCGACGAGCTTGGTGGAGCACCGGTTAATAACGCGAGCAGAGCAGTAAACGCAGTCTAGGGAAGTACCACCATCTCACAGAAAACCGCAGTCAAACTCTTTGGAGCAGAGGTGAATTCGCGCGAGTGATATTTAAGCGTTCACAGGCTACGGTAACCGCTTTACATCTGGTGGGCCGTAAGCTTGTATGCCTACAGGCGGTTTATAAAAAAAGTGACGTCACTGGGCTTCTCGCTTCATTAATCAGTGTATAAAAAGAGATAAAGAAGGTGTAGTCACCGGTGGCGCAGACTCCGGCGCGGCCCGCCCTGCCCACCATCTGCCTGTAGGCGCCCAGCGAGATGAGCTCGCGGCCGACGAACGGCGCCCGTATGATGACGCGCTGCGCCGGCAGGTTCACGCCCGCCGCCAGCGTGGACGTGCAGCACAGCACCGATAGCACCCCTGATCTGATCACATGCACCACTATATACTATATCACCACCATCGAGAACTGCCATACCACATACGTTTTATTAAATTCTCGCGTCTAAAAATTTCAAATTAATATTTTTTTATACCACTCTTTTTTTTCATTAATATTGTCAGACAAATTACACAGCGCCATCTACCCCCAAAGTAAACGAAGCTGTTACGGTACTAGACAACTGATAAACGTACATAAATATATGCGTACTTATGATGAATAGAGAACACCCAAACCAAGACAAACAGACATGTTCATGAGTCAAATGTTTGTCCTGTGTGGGAATCGAAGCCACGAGCGTTCGTGGCAAAGTAGCGTTACTATCCACTGCGTAACCGAGCTCGTCAAAGGAGAAAACAAGCATACGGCCTGCCTGATGGTAAACAGTCAGCGTAGCCTATTAACATTTGCAACACCGGGGGTCACTCACGCGTTGCCGAACTTGTAAAAACGTCTTCACGCGACTCTCGAAAAACCTCATGCTGTAGTCCGATGAGGAAATCTCGGGTGGGAGTTCCTTTCACAACTTTAGTGTTTCGGAAGAAAACTTCTCTGAAACCGCCCAGTACGCTATCATTACGATTTCAGCGTGAGGGTGAACTCCCCGCCGTCGGCCGTGGTATAAGTTAAGAGATGTGGCAGGGCGCATCAAAGCAGCCCGACTGGGAAAGTACCTACAACCCACAGAAAACTGCAACCAGATAACAACTTCTTGGAGGTTGTGTTCCTGCCAATGAGTCGGGTTACCAGTAAGCTTCTAAGGAGTTGCTGTGTTATCGGTGGGGGTGACACCGCGCGTGAATACCTACTGTATTCCAAGCATTCATAGGCCAGGATAACCACTTTAAATCAGGTGGACCGTATACTTATATGCCTTCCAACGTTGTTTAAAAAAGTCGTAACAGTGGTATTATAAATGATATACAAATAAATTATGCTACAACAATTTAAGTGGGTGTCGCAAAGCAAAACTTTATGTGACAATTCATCAGTGATTTTAAGAGGGTAGTTAAAAAAATATGTTAATTTATTTAACTTTTGTGACCCTTGAATCGCATTTCTGTGTTAGAACTCAAAGTATACAGGTAATGCACATTTCTGTATTAAAATGGTTGTGCAGTTAATATTGTTAAACTTCTTTTTAAATTAATCTGTAGGGTTTTCTAGATTCCAGAATGGTAAAACGATGTCGATTACTCCAGCTCAAGTTGCTCAAACTGTATTGCTTAGGAATCAAGGGCGAACTCAGGGGAAAATCGTTGAAATTTTGAATGTACCGCGTACAACTCTAAGGTATGCCTTGACAAATTGAAGTCGGGCTGTACACAAAGAGGCAAGTAAGTGGTGCAATGAGGTGTACGTCATCGCGAGATGACCAATCTATTGGTCGCGAAGGATTTCTTCTAATGCAAGATAATCGACCTCATACAGCGCGTTACGTAGATGATTACCTTCTGGAGGTCGGCATTCAAAAATTGCAGAGGTCAGCAAGAAGCCCAGATATGAACCCGATAGAACATGTCTGGGATATGCTCAAAAGGAACGTTAGAGCAAGCCTCACCTCCACAAATCCTCAATGAGTTACAAATTGCGTTGGTGGCAGCTTGGGAAAAAGACGTTAAAAAACATAATACACAGCATGCTCTAATCGCATGCAAACGGTGATCAGAGCCAGAGGTGGAAACACTACTTATTAATTTTAAGTCTGATGGTGTGTTTCTTTTTTAAGTTAGGTTGAAAGTTTAATGTTGTTTTTGAGTAAAACGTATTTACTCTGAAAATTGACTAAAATTAATTCAAAGCATACTTTTCTATAAATTAATCAGGAAACAATTTTTAAAATTAACAATTACACAAAAATTAAAAAGTTCGAGCATTTTTATTTTAAATGTAATCGTCAAAGTGTGCTTGGGCCACTTTACGTGACGCTTATTTGCATTGTAGATCGAGATCGCAATGAAGATGTAAGAAAATTGGTCGGAAAGTGAATATCAAGGTCCCGTAAAATGTAAGAGAGAAAAATGACGAACCAAATATACAAGCAAAAGTAGAAGGGTGTAGGAGCCAGGGAAGGCCAAGCAGCCACCACCGCTAAGTTAGTCATGTTTTCATACACGACTAAAGTTCTTTTGGAAACTTGAGTAAAGCAAGGTTCGTACACAAATCTGTATTATACAGTTTTCACGTTGGTAATCGAACCTGAAGGCAGTTTCCAGCAAGCTCCTCTCGTCCCCTGCCAGGCCGGCGTGATGGTAAGCCACGCCCACCCGCGCTGCCTTCACCAGGTCAACACTGGCGCCCTCTGCTCGGAGAGCGCTCGCCAGCACGTGTCGCTCCGCCGGGCGGTGAGACGTCATTTCTCTGTAGAGAACAAAATAAAATATATAAAACACTAATTTTATTTAAGTCCATCTGGATCTGTAAGATTCGCATTTATCAATGTAAAAACAAACCCAATATTGAAAATATTGAGTTTACTTTTGTCCCACTGATCATATTTTGTGACTGAGTTTATAGATTGAACCTTTTTTGCCATCGTTTTTTCATATATTCAAAGTCGGAGGCATACAACTATTTTGTCCACTTTACTTAATGTGGTCACGCTTGCAAAACATTAAGTATCAATGCCACCTCTAGGATCACCTCCAGGGCCATCAAGTAGGCCGTATACTTATATGCCTCCCTGATGTTGTATAAATAAAATAGTAGGATTGACGGAACGATGTCTGATGGTGGTTACCACCAGACATCGTTTGGGGGACGTGAGCTTAGTGACGTCACGGAGCAGTCCTGCGCGCTGTGCTCCCGTTTCGTCGCCTTCACGTTGCCAGCAGCCGGCGATGTGACGGAACATTTTGGTAAGATATGAATTTATCTGATACCCATAATAAACCAGTTGAGAATGCGCAAGCTTGAATTGCCAAAGGAACGCCTGACTCGTCAATGATATAAGTATTCAATTTTTTTTTTTTATTTGTGGCCATTTTGACCATGTTCTTTAAGAGATAGGAACGGTGTTCCTGAACATTCCTATTCTACTTTTTTATACTGAATCCGAATCTGAAGTCAAAATTCGAATATTCAAAAAAAAGCGACAGACAAACACACAAACGCACAGACAAACATATAGATTTCATATAGGAACGGTGTTCCTGAAAAACATGTATTATAAATATGTACATAAATCAGAAAACACTAATTTAGTAGGCAGAAAAACGCTCGGCTCTGTTTGCTTAAATCAGAGGAGACCGGACATGAAGATGTACATACAAATTTATTGGCCCAAGCACATAGTAGGCTGATTCTTTATCCACTAGCCTGTCACAGTTGCTACATCAGCAAATAAAATATTATATCTACTACGTATCCACAATGTAAATTATCCCCAACACTCACTACTTCTACCTTTGGGTAACTTAACACACTAACCGCCTCTGTAACTTGCAGAGCAGGGCCGCGACGTTCTCGCAGTTCCGCTTGGTGGGACAGAAGACCAGGCACGACGCCTGCGGAACCACCTCGGACACCAGCCCGCCCAGCCAGTCGGGGTCCAGGCTCGTGGCAGCTGATGAATACTATGAAGCAAAACCGAGAGAGCTACAGCATTGCGAGACTTCTCGCTAATTCTTACCGACTGCAGCTCACTATTATTGACAATATCAAGTGTACAAATTGCAAATATCCACAGCTATTTATTTAATAGCTGTGCCCGCCCGCGACTTCGTCCGCGCGAAATTTAACAGAAAAGTTATTGTTCAGTTATAATTTTTTTTTTTTTTGTTTTATAAGTACCTAAATAAGCAGAGTAAAATAGCGAACAGCAAAATAATCATAGATATGTATTATGTACTTCGTCCACGCGGAATAGCTATTTTTTTATTGTTTATTTACTTATATTAATAAAAAAAATCTAAAATAAAAGTAGCGTAAGTTACTCCTTATTACATTAGCTATCTCCCAGTGAAAGTCCCGTCAAAATCGGCCCAGCCGTTCAGAGATTAGCCGGAACAAACAGACAGACAAAAATTGAAAAAATATTCATTTTGGTATATGTACCGTGTATACATTCGTGTGCATTTAGTAATAAGCGGTTATTTTAATATTACAAACAGACACTCCAATTTTATTTATCTGTATAGATGTGTATTGTTTCAATTTATTTATTTTATTAAATGTATTCATGACTTGTGTATAATTTTGTATAGTTATTTTTTGGATAGTAATAACCGAAGGGGTTTAGAGCATGCATACTCCACCACGCTGCTCAAATGCGAATTGGGCGGAGGCCAGTGTTTTCAAGCCACCTGAGGACCACTGACTTAGCTTAACGACTGTCATCTACCGACAACAGCCGGGACCGACGGCTTATCGCGCCCTCCAAAGCACGGACCTCGAGATAGATAAACCCATCCATAGACAGGCCGCGGTCGACGTTGCTTAACCTGCGTGTTCGGTTAGAATGACTCGCGCAACGACGCCATCGAGCTCTGTGTTATTGTTAATAGTTAAGTTATTGTGTAATATTGTTTAATTACTCGTATTATCACTACTTTGTTTTTAAGTAATTGAGGTACAGCCTGTAACATACATGTGTTTAAGAGAGGTAGGGCGTATCAAAGCAGCCCGTCTGGGGAAGTACCTCCACTTCACAGAAAACCGCAGCCAAATAACGACTCCCTAGAGAGTTGTTGTGTTACTGTGTGTGAGTGAGGTCACCAGTAAGCTCCCAAGGAGTTGCTATGTAAGCAGCAGAGGAGGCATCGCGCGAGTGATACTTAATATATCGCAAACGTTCATAGGCTACGGTACCCGCTTTACATCAGGTGCGCCGTATGCTTGTATGCCTTCCGACGTAGTATAAAAAAGAAAGTGCTTTTACGACACAGTGTGTTTCTCTATCAACGACTCTAAGGTTGGCTGGTAGAGATCTCTTTGTGGGATAAGTCCGCCTATGGACCATTGTCTCTTTTAGTACTTATTACTATTGTATATTTTATAACGTACATTAAAAATATTACAAACGAAACAAACAGCTCATTTCATGCACGTCCGCCAGCTCCTCCTCGCAAGGCTCCTGACCTGATCTTCTGATAAAACACCGATAAAAAAATTTGGTCAATATGATCTCAGCATAACTTTCGCATTGTATACCTTTTTCGTCATTCTTGCATCCATCTTTCTACTGCCCGAACTAACGACATTCTCTTTCAGACCAATCCTCATTTATACATTATCGTTGTAAATATGGTCAGCAAGCGTTAAAACACAGATTTTGCGCAATTCTCGCATCGTAACCGCGTTATTAGTTCCTGTTTAACAGTTTATTACCCAGTAATTAATATTGGTAGTACTTATAGGGTTCTTAACATTATGCTCATCAGAGCTCCAGAGGAACTGAAGAGGAAATACTTACATCGTAGGCGAGCTCTCTGTGAGGCACCAGCTCCATGCCGCTGTCTCCCCACGCGACCTTATGGAGTACGTCCCCCAGCTTCACGTACTCCATGAGCTCCACCGGCCGGAACTGACGCTGGAACACGTCCGCCTTCAGGAAACCGGCTATCTCCGACAGATTGCCGATGGTAGCGCTCATGCCCACTATCTGAGTCCCTTCTGCACGAGAAGTTAATCTATACTAATATACAAAGCGGAAGGGTTTGTTTGTTTGTTTGAATGCGCTAATTCGGGCGCTAATTAATAAATTAAGTCGGGAACTACCAGTCTGATTTGTAAAGTTGTAGAAAGTAATCTTTTTAGTTTTACAGAAATGACAATTATCAAGTAGATGCGGTATATACAGATTTTACCAAATGTTTTAATAAAATTTGTCATCACACTTTAATGATAAAACTTTGGATCCATGGTATACATAGTGATCACTTCCGGTGGATTAAATCGTACGTAGACAATAGGAGTTAGGCTGTTGTTCTAAGTGGCTATCAATCACAATATATAACTATAAGTTCTGGGGTTCCTCAGGGTACGTACTAGGGCCCTTATAATTTAATATTTATTTTAACGACATTAATAGCAATATACAGAAATCGAATCTTTTATTACATGCTGATGACACAAAAATATTTAGAGTTGTTCGTAGCCTTGACGATTGTAGGTCTTTTTGGGCGAGGCTGCAGAAATTTAGCTCCCACTGTATGGACAGTTTCCACGAGCTTACTGTTGATATCGTCCGGTGTTATACAATCACCTAGGTATTGAAAACGATTTAAAAGTTCCAGTCGAAAGCTTTCGGGGTCGAAGTTGGTGCGTATACCTGTATGACCTTCAGCGAATACCGTTTGGTAATTCTGAGTATAAGGTACGCAACCCTCGCCGACGCAGCCTCGATCTTTCAGTCTTCAGGGCGCTACCCTCAATATGCGCGATAGCCTGAATATGCTAGGCATGGATATTCGTTGCGACCTAACCCAACGAAATTACATCGAGAGCCTCATTTTAACAGCTTCAAAGAAACTCGGATTCCTGAACAGGGTGCGCCGGTTCTTCACGCCGGACCAACTTTGTCTTCTTTATAAGACTCAAATTCGGGCCTGCGTGGAGTATTGCTCGCATCTCTGGGACGGCTCCGCACAGTATCTTCTCGGGGCTCTCGATAGGTAGCTGCGACGGGCTATCCGCATAATCGACGACGAAGAGGTCACAAAATACCTAGAACCTCTGTAACTTCGTAGGGACATAGGCTCCCTAAGTACATTTTATCGCCTGTACCATGGTGAGTGCTCTGAAGAACTATTTTCCCTTATCCCACCCTCTCCCTTCCGTCATAGAACCACACGTGCAGGCTTGCGATGTCATCATTCCACTATTGAGGACATTTGTTTTCGTACTAAAAAGTTCGGCAACTCCTATCTCTGTCGAACTATTAAAAAGTGGAACGCCTTGCCTGCACATGTGTTTCCTCCTTCCTACCACATGGGATCCTTCAAACGAAGCGTGAAGAAGCACCTTGCGGACCAGCATGGTAGCGTCAACTGACAGGACACCGTAGTCCTTTGTCAGTTGCCGCTGCAATTTGGGCTCCCCTTTTCGCTTACCAACAGGCGAAGAGGAGCCACTATGCTGAGCCAATATATAAAAAAAAAAAAAGATCTTTAGTTTATTGCTGACGAGGGGCTTACGGACGATAAACCCGACACCACCTTTGGACAGATGGTCGCTCTCCCGGTAGTAAAGCAAGTTGCCGGATATTAGAATCACCGTGTCCTCCCCCTGTCTTCGGACTTCGGACAGTCCTATTATCTCCCAATGCAACGTGCTTAGTTCATCTTTCAGCTTCATTATCTTCTCGTCGGTCCTCATTGTACGCGTATTGTATGTTGCCAGGGCCAATCCGTTGTGTTGGTAGCCGCGGCGTCGGAGCCGAGGATTCTTAGCACCCCTGCCCCGCCGATACTCTGACCGCTACCGGAGCCAGGATCAGCGGGGCTGCCGGTGACTGGGAAGTTGTTAAAGTACGCAGGGGACGCTTCTGCCCGTCTCTTGGATATTTACCTTAGTCGCCTTTTACGGTACCCACGGGTTGAGATGAGGTGGCCTATTCTTACGCCGAGGCCACACGGCACTTATTACTAACCATTGCCCTAATAAATTTCCAATCGTAAGTGTGATTGAAACTGCTTCACAGTTTCTAGGTTCGATCGTCGTGTCACATCTCTAATAGTAAGTACTCTCTAGTAGAAAACGGCTATTTTAGACGTAATACGTAATTGCGCATGCATATCAAATAAATTAAGCTTTTGTATTTTTTTACCTTAAAATAATTATGTTAAGAGATTTTTTATTAAATGTTCATCTTATAACATAATATATAAGAATAATTTTTAAAAACAAAAAAAATGTACGATTTTCTCGTAATCGTTTGTTTTGTCCGATGTAGTGAACTTAAAAAGTTACGTTCTAATGATCTGTCAGCCGTACCATGCACAAACCAATACATTAATAAATAT
Source organism: Pyralis farinalis (assembly GCA_947507595.1). Lineage (NCBI taxonomy): Eukaryota > Metazoa > Arthropoda > Insecta > Lepidoptera > Pyralidae > Pyralis > Pyralis farinalis. The sequence continues at coordinate 2,787,524 of OX382264.1, forward strand.
AGTATTCATTAATTAACTCATTTAAATGTACTCAATTTATTTCTATATGACTGTTAATTTTGGTATTCATTACTCTTTACGAAACAGCTGGAGTTAACGGTACGCGATAAGAGACAAGGAGTAGGATAAGGAGAGCTCCGTCGTCGGTGCAAAGTTACTTACTGTTAGCGAATATTACGGTCGTCAACAGCGTCTCTAGAGTTCCTCCGCGGCCTGCCTCTCCGATGAGATGCAGCTCATCCACCTAAAAAAATACTCTCTGTGTTTATATCAGGCGCTAGTAAAGACTGGCTGTTACATTGGCTTTAAACCTGATAGGCCATCATTTACCTTTTAAATATCTTAACTGTCACATCCTTATATATATTAGACATAGGTTAGATATTTGTAAAAAAAAACACCCTGATTTATTTTAAAAAATCAGTGATAACAGTAGGTATACCTAACGAGACCACGAGAAATTAAGAATGCAGCAGTCTATTACAAAGAAACTGATTGTTCAGTACTATTAAAATTTTATAAAATTTTATACCTCAGGGAATTAGAGAAATGGCATTAAAATAATGCAAGTCTGAACTTAAGAAGTGGCTTATCATGAAATGCTGCTCATATGCGCGACCCGACTTTTCATCTTAAGTATTAATGGTTTAAGTATGAAATTGCCGATTTATACTGAAAAATTAAAACTCGTTTTTTTTCTAAGGTGTAACATATTTATTTAATCAAAATATTTACCCTCATTATCTATACATTACTGCCGTCTAATCGGAAGTTTATTTATGCCTTTGCTATAGAACTCTGGGGATCTAGATTCGACAAACTGTGTGAAAGCATTTTGTACTGCCTCTTAGGAAGAAAATTTTTTACTACGTAGAAAATTGTCCAAATCACAAAAAAAAATTATAGTCAGTTGGAGCAAGGTCTGGCATGTACGGAGGATGACGTATGGTTTCTAACTGCAGCTCCTGTAGAGTTACAACGGTTTCTCGTGCAGTGTGAGGTCTTATCATGGAGCAATAATAGTGAAGATCGATTCACGAGTCGAGGCTGTTTCACCGCCAGTTTCGCCATCATTGTTCGAAGTCCCGCATAGTAAATATCTGCTGTTATTGCTTGACCAGACCTGAGAAAGCTATAGCGAATAACGCCATGTAGAGACTACCAAGCAGTTACCATTACCTTTTTATTGGTAAGCTTTGCTTTAGGGCACTGTTACGGCGTTTGACCTGGTGTCAGCCATTGCATTCTTCGCTTGCGGTTGTCGTAAAGAAACCACTTTTCGCCACATGTCACAATTCGATCCAATATTCCTTCATTTCTGACTGATTCAACAAGGCAACACAAGTTTCAACACGCGTTTCTTTCTGCAGATTAGTTAAATCATGAGACACCCATTTTTCATATTTGTTTTATCTTATTGATTTATTGCAAATTAGTCAATATTGTAGGCAAGGTAAAGTTAAACCACGCCACTAATACCTAGGCAGTTTGACTCGGATCGGCTTCCACCATCTCCTTCAATTCAGCGTTATTCACCTGTATGTACGGTCTCCCACGTGGTTCGTTCTTCAAGTCGAAGTTTCCATTAGGAAAGCATTTAAACCAAAACCGCACGGTGCGTTCATTGGCAGTCTCCTCTCCAAACGCAGCATTGATATTGCGAGCCGTTTCTACCGCGTTCGTTCCGCGTCGGAATTCGTATTCAAAAATTACACGGATTTTCGAAGTATCCATCTTTCCCGTCTAAGCTGTATAAAAAGAAAGCAATTCAACTTCGAAAATCAAATGTTGCACATTTTTTAAAAGAAAAAATTCATAGGTAGATATCATCTGATAAAAGTTTCACTCGGAAATCTCACACCATGAATGTTTAATGTCAATTCAAAGTATCTATTACTATAAAACGGCAATTTCATACTTTAACCCCTATTATAACAAACAATATATACTGACCACAATCAGTCCAATCTCGTGCAGCCGGTCCAACTCAATCAGGCTCCGTACTAAAGCTAGCCCTTTCTCGATGGTAGCAACATAGATACTGTTCTTTTTCCTTCTCTTCTTCGGCGGTATATGGCCCTTGCCGGCTGCATATTCTTCCACTAAGAAGTCTAATTTCACTGCAAACGGTGATAATGCCCATATCTGAAAAAAAAATGAAATGCAGTTTTGCAAACTAAGTTCTGAAGAGAGTTAGGGAGGATGTCAGAAAGTGTTGGTATTGTCCGATATTCTTATCAATTCATCGGTTGGGCACAGCTAAATAGCTACTCAATTAGAGTGTTTTCATATTCCTGGGAGTAAGGTCTGGTCTTTACGCCTGACGAGGTAGTGTTATACTCCTTGTTTGCCAAGTGGATCAGTAAGCATGTTGTGCTTATAGCCTATAGCAACTGCATCACAGATGGGTTACACCCAATATAGCATCTGTTTACATATTTGTTATATCTGTACAATTGAGACGTTAGACGTAATATATAAGTATTGACAAGCTCGGTGGCGCAGTGGAGAAACGCGCTGTTACGTTACTTTGACACCAAGCTCGTGGGTTCGATTCCCGCACAGGGCAAGCATTTGTGTACATGAACATGCACTGTTTGTCTTAGTCTGGATATTTTAAGAGAGGTAGGGCGCTCACAGCAGCCCATCTGGGGAAGTACCTCCACCTCACAGAAAACCGCAACCAAATAACAACTCCGTAGAGGGTTGTTGTGTTTCTGCGTGTGAGTGAGGTCAGCAGTAAGCTCCTATGGAGTTACTGTATTAGCAGCAGAGGTGGCATCGCGCGAGTGATACTCAATGTATTTCAAGCGTTTATAGGCTACGGTAACCGCTTTACATCAGGTGGGTCGTATGCTTGCATGCCTCAGAAATGAATGACATCCATAGCAGAATTAGAGTTACCGACGTGGCTCTATGGATCAGCAAGCTGAAGTGGCAGTGGGTAGGCTACATAGCTCGCAGTACTCATGGCCGTCGGGGCAAATAATTTCTCGAATGGCGGCCATGAACTGGAAAACGAAGCGTAGAACGGACAACACGACGGACGGACGATCTTGTGAACATCGCAGGGAACCGATGGATGCAAGCGGCACAGGACCGATCGCTGTGGAAGGTCTAAGGGGGAGCCTATGTTCAGCAGTGGACCTCATTCGGCTGGTATGATGATGTGATGACAACCCATAAACAATAATAAAAAACCTTAATCAAACTATTAGGTAACTATTAGCTGGATGTATTCTAAATTACACAAACAGTTTTACCTTTTCCTGTACAATAGCTACAAAGGGCAGTATGAACAGTGCATTCTGTTTTCTGTTTAGTACTTCATTCAGCATCAGCACTTCAGCTACAAGAGTTTTGCCACCACTCGTAGGTAATGCATATATGAGGTTACGTCTGGTCTTGATGGCTTCTAAATTCAAACATTCTTCTTGCCAATCTGTAGAACAGAATTATAGTTGATACAGCTGGTAAACATGAATTCCCTTACAAGAACTGATTTATGGTGTATACCAACTACCCCACACTTAATCTCATAACTGCAAGTTCATGCACAACACCTAAGTTCTAATTCCTTATAAAGTATGGTTTCTTTCCAACCAATTTTCTTCCAGTGAAAATATTAACTACTAGTGTAATTATTCTTCCTAATTCATCAGGATTGGTGGGGTCCGCTACCTAAGCCGAAAGATTTGATGAAGATACTGATTTTACCATAGAGCGACTGACTTCAGACCTCCACAACCATAAGGGAAAACCTATCTAATATCTAACTATCGAGAATATAATTTCCTTGACGTGCAGGTTTCCGCACGATGTGTTCCTTAGCCGCCGAACAAGAGATAATTACAAATATGTATTAATAAAACCTGTAAAAAAAATCATATTGCCTCGAAACACTATTCAAATTGAAATCAAAAATTCTTAAAATATGTTTAAATAATAAAAGTGTAAAAGAAACTCTATGTTTTTGAGTCACTTGCTATGAGTAAGCAACATATTGCCATTCCATATGACACGACTTTAGTCACACTAAAGTCTAAAAAAAATAATGGATATAAAAAGTTATCTCATGTCAGCACATATCATTCAGGCCTTTGACCATGTAAATCACAAGGTACTAATATATATATAAACTTTGCAACTATGGTGTCAGGGGTAATGTGCTAGAGTTAATAAAATCTATTTAGAAAGCAGGAAACAACCAACGCGTATTTGACAATAGAATACAAAAACCAACATACTCTTCAGATTTCCCACAGTCCACAAATAATCAAATGTCCCTATGTGCTGATGACAGCATAATATATATAATGGAAACTTAGAAACAGACAGGCATTGAAAATACTATAAAGAATAGTTTAGTGTCAATTATTGACTGGCTAAATAACAATAATTTAATAATAAATATTAATAAAACAAACATAATGAATTTTGAATTAAGACAATAAAATACTAGGACATTTAAGTATAAACCATGAAGACCAAAACGTAAAAGAAACAAATGTTAGAATATTCTTAGGACTTTACATTGATAATGATATGTCATGGAGAACGCAACTTAACCATATTTATATAAAACTAAATCAGTTTTCATATTCCTTATACATATTATGCAAAGTGGCTAATCATACAGCCCTTGTAACAGCCAATCATGGTTACGTCGCCTCAACTCTATGGTAATTTATTGATAATAAGGTGATGTCAGAAGCCCCAGGAACCGGCGAGCGTGCATGAAAAGAGCTATGAATGTCACAGAAGCGAGTGAAGTATGCAAGGACCGCGTCTTATGGCGCTCAGTTCTCTCTGCCTACCCCGCAAGGGACTTGGCGTGAAGATATACATACGTACATACAACTCTATGGTATGGCATTATATTTTGGCATAATGCCACAAAATTCATGAAACATTGAGCAAAGAAAAAATGTTTACGGGCTATGTGCAAATTAAAACTGTCTGATTCATGCAGTTTTATACAGTAGCCATTACAGATACTCAGTTGAAGCGCCAGCTCCATGAAGGGGCTCTTCGAAAGATATAAATATACAATTATTTTGATTTACTCACCATAAAATTTATCAATATTCCTAAATATCTTAAACAAACTCTTAGTAACTAGTGGAAGCCCATAAAAACCATTTCCATCACTAAATTTACTACAATTTTCAGTTTTAGTCTTAGGAAATTCGTCAACCTTGATTTTCTCTTCAGCTATAATCCCACTTTCCTTTATATCCAGAAGGAAAGAGTCTTTGGTTTCGAACATGGAACTTTTATCATTCTTTTTTTCAATATCACAAATTGATTGATTGACCCGTTCAAAACTTTCTTCTATTTGTTCCCTAAAATACTTCTCGCACCTTGATGTCAGTATGTCATGATCTGGACATAATCCATGTTCAAGCTTAGAATCAAATATGTCATTCGATAAATTATTACTAATTTCACTGATAGATTCATGATGATTATCATTGAGAATAATTTTATTGAAACTACTAGCAGGTAAACTCTCCCAATTCTCTGCATCTTTGACGACAGAATGATCCAAAATAATAGGAGAACACGGAATATCGGAGCTACTCGCTGATTCGTATAAATATTCGACTTGATTGCACGGTAGGGGAGGAGAGTCGCATCTCGTAGAAGCATTTATTGTAGAAGTTACCTGTCGATGTACTGGACTGCTGTTTGTTAGATTCTCCTTGTAGAAGACCCGTGTTGTACCAAGACGTCTCCGTTTTGGTGTTGAAGTATTTTCACTTAATATTTTATGTGCATTCATTCTTTGATTTTCACCTCAATATTTCATTTAATGCCAATTTAAATTCATATATAATAATTCGCGCTATTGATTCATAAGTTATAAAGATATAATTCCATACCTAAATAATTTTAATTAAATGTTCTGAAAAGAGAAAATAATTTGAAAAGAATAATTTAGAAAAAAATTACGTTGCGTTCAATTACATTATTGGCTTGGCTCCCGCGTTTAATTTTTTTTTTTGGTTCTTTTTATCCCGGGGGGGAAAGGCAAAGGGATCTATCCCATACAGCCAAGTCTTCTGTTTAGAACCATTTGAAAATTTTTATTCTATGTTCCAGCTTCAGGAATGTGCTGAAAAAATACTTGGGAAGGGTACATAGACCCAATCAACCCAATTTAAATACCACCCGTAAAACGATAGTGATTTTTACAAGGTTTTCTTGATGAACTTATTCACGTCTTCCAAAAAGTGCATAAACGTGTTATATTTGAGTTTTTTCATTACTGTATAATTTCATTAGCATATATCTTACAAAATACTATCAAAATTGTCACACAAAAATAATTTTATACTGAATTGTAAAAATTTCAAGTAAGACAACAATGTTACTCGTCAAAATCGCGGGAAGAAATCCCCGCGTTGAACACTAACAAACCCCATTCTTTTTTTTAACTCAGAGGATTTTTTTTATTTAGTCCTCTTCGTAATTTTTTATTTAGCGCTCGGCTTGGCCTATGCTACAATGTAAAAGGGCCATTTCTATCAAATAAGAGTATTATTACATACAAATGGCATTTGATTCAGTAATTTCATAGAATTTCAAAATTTACCTACGATTGCCTGTAAAAAACAAAAATGTGGCTGTAATGTTTTTGACATGCTCGGTGGCGCAGCGGTTAATAACGCGATTTTGACACCAACACTCGTGGGTTCGGTTCCCACATAGGCCAAACATTTGTGTGTTTGAATGTCTGGTTATATTAGTGAGGGAGATTTTAAGAGAGGTGGGGCACATCAAAGCAGCCCGTCTGAAGTACCTCTGCCTCACAGAAAACCGCAGCCAAATAACAACTCTCTGGGGGGTTTTTGTGTTCCTGCATGTAAGAAGGTCACCAGTGAGCTCTTAAGGAGTTGCTGTTAGCAGCAGAGTTGGCATGGTGAGTGTGATACATCAGGTGGGTCGCATGTCCATCGTTGTATGCCTCCCGACGTTATATATATTTTTTTATCGTGAAACCCCTAAAACCTTTCTGGTTAGTTGTTAAGGCTACGCGCAGTGGTACTCGAAACTTATACCACGACGATAACAATTGGCTCTAAGGAGGGACTGTACAGAGACATGCGAACACGCTTCTGAGGAATTAGTGAAGAAGAAGTGACTGTACTGCAGCAAATGTGCGGGTCCAATCGGAATCCCACCATGTTCATAATGTCTGGTAGCGTTGTAGTTACTTGAGTGCAGATAAGTAATAAGAAAAACATTTTTCAGAACAGTATCGACCGCGACCTATCGAACTGAAAAATCTTTGCAGAATGACGACAAGCTCGGTAGCGTAGTGGTGAATGACGCGACTTTGATAACAACGCTCGTGGGTTCGGTTCCCACATAAGGCAAACATTTGTGTGCATGAACATCTATGTTTGTATTAGTCTGGGTATTTTTAATACGGGTAGGGCGCGTCAAAGAAGCCCGTCTGGGAAGAACCTACACTTCACAGAAAACCACAGCCAAATAACAACACCCTAGAGGATTGTTGTGTTCCTGTGTGTAAGTGTGATCACCAATAAGGTCCTAAAGATTTGCTGTGTTAGCAGCCGAGGCATTGCGCGAGTGTTGCATAGCGTTCATAGATATACGGTAACCACATTTACATCAGGTGGGCCGTATGCTTGTATGCCTCCCGTAGTTATATAAAAAGAGGCCTATCAGGTCAGCTGGGAGCGATCGTGCACCGCTGCCAATAAGAAATCTGACAAGCACCTTGTCAGGTTTCTGCTGACCCTCCTCTGCCGCTTGAACTAAGCACCATAGAATAAACTGGCATTTGCACGATTTTCAGTAATGTGGAAATACTTCCTCACAAAACGTTCCAGACAACAAACCTTACATCCTTACCCTTTTCATTGAAGCCTCATTTCCTGAACTGTAGGGTGCACGATGGCGAATACTTTACACCCAAGTACACCAAAACGGAATATGTTTACATCAAATAACAAAATATAAAAGCAGCCCGTCCGGGGAAATCCTCACAGAAAACAGCTCCTTGTTGTTATATTTCTGCGAGTGAGGTTAGCAGTTATCTATAGAGGAGTCATAGATGTGTTAGCAGGAGACAACGCGCGAGTATTCCTGTACCTATTGGAAGCGACCATGTATTACGGTAGCCACTGCTTGATGTCTCTAGACATTGTTTAATTAGTGAGACTTCACGAAAACTATTCATTTCTGTCTCATCCGGACCTAAGCGTACTGCACCACCTCGGCTCGCCGGATGTCGTCGCGTATAGTGCTATGGGGCGGCAGACTGGGATTGATTACGTGAATTCTACGCATCGTACCCGTGGAGGCAGCTGTGTTTCGAATGAAACGACATTGATTCCTACGCGACCGCAGTGGCTGCTGCGATATTGGATGGCATGGAATGCTACATTCCCAATCGCCTAGTAGCTCCTGCGGTAGCTAGAAAGCGGCCGTTGTTTAATCGGCATTGTAGGAAAGCCCATCTTCTTAAGCAGGCTGCTTACAATGTTTGGACCACGGCGCGTGCTAATGCGGATTCTAATGTCTCTGTTTTGAAACATAAAGTGAATGCTACCTCGAGATCCAGTAAAATTCTGTCAACCGTCCATGTCACCACTACAAAAACCGGATGCCAGTTTGGCCCACATCGCCAAGGAGAACGCCGACTTTCTCGGTAATCTCTTTTTGCATCTAACTCGAATATGAATGACGTGGGAGCTGTACCACCTACCATCCCGTGGTGCGATAGCTCAATGCCGGAGATCTCCATTACCCAGCGAGATGTCCGACGGACATTACTCTCTCTCGACATTCATAAATCGAGTGAGCCAGATGGTATACCGGCAGTGGTGCTAAAGCTGTGTGCTTCTGAGTTGTGTTCTGTACTAACGCGCCTTTTCGTGCTTTCCTACTCCACTGGGCAAGTGCAGACTACATGGAAGACCGCTAATGTGCACCCGATGCCCAAAAAGGGCGATAGATCAGACCCATCGATCGATCGATCTTCTCTCCAAGGTGATGGGCCGTGTGATAAATACACGACTCCTAGGATACCTATAGGATCACGACTTGATCAGCGACCGTCAATACGGTTTCCGTCACGGTCGCTCGACTGGCGATCTTCTATAGTGTACCTTACACACCGCTGGGCTTTGGCGATAGAGAGTCAAGGTGGGGATTGGTTGTCAGCCTAGATATGGCAAAGGCGTTCGATCGGGTCTGGCACCGGGGTCTTCTATCGAAGTTACCATCATACTGGCTGCCTGAGGGTTTGTGCAAATGGGTTACCAACTTTTTATCCAACAGATGCATAAAAGTCGTGGTTGACGGTGGATGCTCCGATAGTATGGACGTCAATGCTGGTGTCCCTCAGGGTTCTGTACTGTCTCCGACAATGTTTCTACTGCATAGCAATGATATGTTGTCAATTGATGGCATTCATTGTTATGCGGACGACAGCACTGGGGACACTTATTATACAGGCCGTACAAACATCCCTCGTTCCCTTGTGGAGGAAAGCCGCGACAAACTTGTGTCTGAAATGTGTGGTACTTTGGCTAATGTATCTGACTGGGGGCGGCTTAACTTGGTCGAATTCAACCCCAAGAAGACACAAGTTTGCGCGTTCACCGCTAAAAAAACTTCATTTGCTGTGGTTCCTAAATTCCAGAACACACCTCTTACCATCATCAAAAGCATTAGGATGCTTGGCGTCGAGATCTCCAGTGAAGTGCAATATCGAAGTCACCTGGAGGAGATGGTCAAGCTGGCGTCCAAAAAACTTGGTGTGCTCAACAGCGCAAAGCAGTACATCAGCGCGGGCCAAAGACTTATATAAGTCTCAAGTCAGACCGCATTTGGTTGGAGTACTACAGTCACCTTTGGGCGGGAGCACCTGGATACCAGCTCGGACCATGTGATTCGATTCAGAGGCGAGCTGTGAGAATTATCGACAATCCTAAGCTTACACACGGTATTGAACCCTTAAGTTTAAGGAGACTTTGACTCCGTCTGTGCGTCCTACCGATTGTACATCGGATTGTGTTCTGAAGAATTGTTCAATATGATGCCGACAGCTACTTTTTATACCCGCACCGCTCGCCGACGGGAAGCAGTTCACCCTCGCACGCTAGAACCGGAATGGTCGCGCACTGTGCGGTTTCAGAGAAGTTTTCTTCCGAGAACTCTCAAGCTGTGGAATGAGCTCCCAGCCGACGTTTTTCCAAGGGACTACAGCATGGAGTTCTTCAAGAAATGCGTGAAGAGGTTTTTAGAGGGTCGGCAACGCATGAGTGACACCACTGGTGTTGCAAATGTCCATAGGGTACGGTGACTGTTTACCATCAGGCAGGCCGTATGCATGATTGATAAAATTTCTTTATTTGCTATTAAGTCATTGTAGGCACTTAGATACGTATTATTTTTAAACAAAATATTATCGTATTTTATTCGCTTTCTCAGTTGTCGTTTTCTATTTATAAATTATCCATATTTGAAAATTACATACATATACTATTTTCATGCACGCTCGCCTGATACTAGGACTCCTGACATCACCTACATCCTTCCACTTTTGCATTGTATACATTGACAATAACTATGTACTAAATAATAAAAAAAATGTTTGATAAACAAAGGTATTTTGCTGTTTTATGTTCGTCTCTACATTGTTCTGTTGTGTGTTGTGGCTGTCCTTGTACCAATGGTTGTTTTAACACCAAGGTTATCGATTCCCATATAATACAAACATTTGTGTGGATGAACATGTCTTTTTTATCTTGGTCTGGTTGTTTTAAGACAAGTATGGAGAATCAAACCAGCCCGACTGTGGAAATGCCTCTTATAAGGTGTTGCTATGTTATCAACTGAGCTGGCAACGCGTGAGTGATACCTACTTACTGTATTACAAGCGTTCATGGGCTACTGTAACCACTTTGTATGAGGTGGGCCGCATGCTTGCATGCCTCCCGACTTTTAATAAAAATATTGCTCTTCGTATGAATTCTGCAATGTAAGGACATTCTAGCTAAGTAGTTATGTACTTTTCACTTTTACATATATTCACGGCAAGTTCCAAGCGGGATAGGCAGAGGAACTGATCGCCACATGACTCGGACTTTCCACACATCACTCGCGTCTTTAACATTCATAGCTCATGCACTCTATAAAACCTAGAGTTCCTAACATCACCTCACCTGTTCAAAAAGAGGTATTTCTCTGTTAATGATATTATTTTATGAAAAATTTCAATTAATTTATCTAGAAATATCTTATAATTAAGCTGCCAACTTAATTACTAGTGGTCAGCTCCATTAATATTTATTATACAAAACACGATAAAATTGATAATGGCAGGTGAGTCTTGGCCATCTTAAGCCCCCAAATACTCCGACTTTCGCGTTTTACAACATATGAATTGGCATGTTTCCATCCATTAGCAAAATTTTTCATTGAGAACGCTAAAGCTCATCAATAGCTACTGAACGAAAAAAAGAAATGAAAATCTGATGACCAACAAAATGTACGATTTATAACTTGTAGCATGTTATTCTTACGATTAACGTCTACAACGCCTGATGATGCCTCGTGGAGAGGCGAAACACGTGTCGCAGCGACGACCAGGCCAGTCGTGGCAGCGACGGTGGTGGTGGGGGCATGCGGATTCTGTTCCAGATGACGGACGACCGCAGCAGCCGAGGCAGAGACTACCGGAGCAGCCATGGCAGCGTCGGCATGTACTACGTACTAACAGTAGTGGGTGGGTGCCGGCCGGCGCTAGGCCGCATGAACTAATTGGTGGCGGAAGCACGCAAAGCAGGTTAGATCAAATTGCATTATATATAGATATATAATGCGAAAAGGAAAGGATGTAGGAGGCGAGTACAATTCCAACGATCCGAGGAAGAGCAATACTCGCCCACCGTGATCAAATTGGTCGTGTTTTATCAGGTGATGTTAGAGCCCTAGGCGCCAGAGCGTGCATGAAAAAAGTTATGATTAATATTCATAACTTTTTTCATGCACGAAGAAGCGAGTGACGTGTGTAAGGATCGCGTATTATGGCGCACGCTTCTCTCTGCCTACCCCGTAAGACAAGGCCTATGTATTTAAATATATACAAGACTAGCTGAAGCCCGCGGCTTCGCACGCATGAGATTTGGGCTTTTAGTAGACTTTATTTCTACCTGAAATTCTTTGTTAAAAATCGGCCAAGTGCGAGTCGGACTCGCGCACGAAGGGTTCCGTACCATTATCTATAAAAACAGCAAATAAATCACGTTTGTTGTATGGGAGCCCCCTTAAATATTTACTTTATTCTATTTTTTAGTATTTGTTGTTATAGCGGCAACAGAAATACATCATCTGTGAAAATTTCAACTGTCTAACTATCACGGTTCAAGAGATACAGCCTGGTGACAGACGGACGGACGGACGGACGGACGGACGGACGGACGGACAGCGGAGCCTCAGTAATAGGGTTCCGTTTTACCCTTTGGGTACGGAACCCTAAAAAAAAGCAAAATTCAGGGTCGTAGATGCACCCATAGAGCGATTCAATTTTCATACAGCGCCATCTATTGACCTTTACGGGAGGCAACGTATATATATTTTATATTTATTACATAAAAATGAGTACTTATTTTATGTCACAAAAATACGTATTCTATTAAAATAATAAAATTGCAAAGTCCCCCGAAGGGGAAGATATTTCCCCCTAATTTTAACAGTTTTCATTTTTTACGCAGGAACCCTGCTCTGAATAATCTTTCTACCTACCAGTGAAAGTTCCGTCAAAATCAGTTCAGTCATCAGTTTGTATTAGCCCGGACAAACAGACAGACAAAAACGTTAAAAATGCGTATTTATGCTTTGGTAACGTGAAAATAATAATATGAGATAAAGGCTTTATTTTGAAATCACAAACAGACACTTCAATTTTATTTACATGTATAGATATACAAATACATATATAGGTTATGTTCTGTGACAGTTCCAACGTGCCCGTTGGCGGTTAGCAATGTCTACTTTAACACCAATGCGTGGGTTCGATTCCACACATGACAAACATTTGTGTGCATGTGCATGCCTGGATTGGTCTGGCTGTTTTTATAAGAGGTTGTGCGCTAGAGCTCTACTAGGGAAGTATCACCACTTTTTTTTTTTTTTTTTTTTTTTTTTTTTTTTGTGACGCGGGGAAAAATGCGTTACGCACACCACCGATGCCTGGGTGGCCTCCGGTGGTAGTGTGGGACTCCCCGTCGGCTGTCCGACGGTATACCCACTAAACGACCCCGCGAAATGCCATCGGCCGCGTTGGTGTGGTGCCCCGGATCTGTCAGCAACAGGGCACCACTGCGACTGGCCAGCCCCTCAAAAGGGGCCGGACTTCTTCTCTCTAGGGGCCATCCCGGCAAATTGGGACAGCCCCTCCGGCGGCGGGACCATTATGGGGCCAGGTTCCCATCCTGACCCCTAATCCCACAGATTAGGGAGGCGGCAGTAGGTGCGCGTAGCGCCTACGCCGCACTCCCGTCCGCCGTCTCCGGAGCGGAACAGCCAAGGGATCGTCCTCCCTGTCCCGCTCCGAGGCCTCCTTCTGGGACATGACCGTCTCACAGAAGGAGGCCATCGCCTGCCAGGCACTGTCACTCCCGAGCATGGAGCGGACCACGCTCGGGAGCGAGAGGTCCGCGCTTCCTAGCGCGGACACCAGATCGTGGCGCTGCCGAGACCACATGGGACACTGCTCCAGAGTGTGCTGGGCAGTGTCCTCGGCCGCGCCACAATCGTGGCAGCCCGGCTGCTCCTCCCGCCTCGCGACCCGGTGCAGGTACTCACCGAAGCACCCATGCCCGGTGAGCACCTGCACCATGCGGAAGGTGAGAGGTTTGCGCCTACGGCGCATCCACGACTCCAGGACCGGGCGCAGCGCATCCGCGACGCGGACTCCATACCGCGGCTGCGCCAGGTCCTCCCCCCACCTCCGCATCATTTCCGTATGCCCTCGCTGGCGATACCGCCCCACCTCCTCCAACGTGGGGCGCTCGCCGAGACTCCTCCTTTCAGCAACGAAGCCGTATACCTCGGCGAGCACCTCCGCCACCAACTCCCAGGGCGGGTCGCCAGCGAGGGCGGTCGCGGCCGTCCAAGCTACCGTACGGTACCCCCTTACTGCCCTCTGCGCTATGACCCGCTGCGCTCTGCGCAGCTGAGCCCTGTTCCGAGCGCAGAGGGCGTCCGCCCATATGGGGGCACCGTACGTGGCCATACTCCGGCAGATGCCGGAGTACAGCCTTCTGCACGCGGCGCTGGGCCCGCCCAAATTGGGCAGAAGACGACCCAGCGCCGCCGCAGCTCTGATGACCTTCGGTCCCAACCGCTCGAAGTGGGGGCCGAAGGTCCATCGTCCGTCAAGGGTGAGGCCCAGGTAGCTCATCTGGGCACTCACCCTTATCCTCTCTCCTCCAATTTGGAGGTGCGCTCCCGAGGGGGGGCCCCGCCTACCGGTCCCGCGGAAGAGGAGGGCTTCGGTTTTATCCAATCGGACCCGAAGCCCAAGCCTCTCTATGCGGCTGACCACCAGTCCTACTCCGACTTCGGCCAGCCGCGCCGCCTCCACGAAGGTCTTACCCCGGGATGTGACGAGGGTGTCATCTGCATAGCAGATGACACTCATCCCGGGGAGGAGACGGCCCCGCAGGACCCAGTCGTATGCGAGGTCCCACAGGATGGGGCCCAGAACGGACCCCTGTGGGACACCGCACACGACGCGTCTTCTGACCATTTGGCCCCTCGCGTCCTCGTAGCGCACCTCCCTGTCCTCCAAGTATGCCTTCAACAGTCTCCCCAAGTACGGAGGCACCTCAAAGTATTTGAGGGCCTCCAGTATGGTACTGTGGGGGAGGCTGTTGAAGGCATTGGCGATGTCTAAAGACACCGCCACCACCACATCTCCCTCGCGCTCCGCATCCTCCGTCACCGACCTTAGGCGTCTTATGGCATCGACGGTCGACCGTCTGGCCCGGAACCCGAACTGGGCATCCGATAGGCCCGGTCCCGGGCCATCCTCCAAGTGCTGAGCGAGGCGGGAAGCGACAACCCTTTCAAGGGCTTTCCCCGCCTCGTTCAGCAGAACGACCGGTCGAACCGCCGACCCCGAGTCCGGGGGCCGGTCTCCCTTCAACAGAAGGCAGAGCCGGCCCACCCTGAAGGGTCCCGGGCAGCACCCCGACCGCAAGCAGCAGTCGAGGAGCTCCCGGAACCTGTCTCCGAGGTGCACGAGAGCCAACGCTAGCACCTTCCCGTGCACCCCGTCCGGACCCGGCGCCCTCTTCTTGCCTCGGAGGCGGTCAACGACCGCCTCCATCTCCTGGTCGGTGACGGGCAGCGGAGCGCCCTCCTCCTCTCCTCTGGAGTCCGACGATCGGGCCATCCTCGGGGGAGCGTAGCCCCGTGGGTTGTCGGGGAAGAGTTCCCCGACAACCCTCTCCAACAGGGCCGGCTGGAGGGTCTCCGTCAGTGGGGCCGACTGAGCGCGGATTTTGTTCCGCGCTCCCCTGTACGGTCGGCCCCACGGGTCCCTGTCTAGGCCCTCCAGCAGCTCCTGCCACGCTCCCTCCTTGGCCCTACTTATGGCCATCTGCAAGGCTTTCTTCTTCTCCAGGTAGATGCCGTGCAGATGGCCATCTCTTCCTTCGTCCCGGGGGCGGCGACGCCTGCTCCGAGTGTACGCTCTACGCGCCCCGTTGCAGGCGTCCCGGAGGTCGGCTATCTCCGCCGACCACCAGTAGACCGCCCGCCTTGGAGGCGGACGCCCAACGCTGGGCATGGCCGCCCCGCACACCGCCGTGAAGGCGTCGCAGAGACGACCAGCCCCCTGCTCCGCGCCCAAATCCTCCACTGGCGGGAGGCCCCAGCGGCCGACAATGGCCGCCTCCTCTGCCAGATCCCGGTCGAGCCTGGTGAGTGCCCAACGCGGGAACCGGCTCCGCCACCGGGACGAAATCGCCGGACTCCCGGGGGCTCGAGACACCTCGAACCTGATGTATCGATGGTCCGAGAGTGTCTCTACCCCCGTCTCTACCCTCCAATCCTCGATACGGCGCGCGGTGGACGCGGTGGCGAAGGACAGATCCACCACCGACCCTCCATTCCACCGCACGCACGTTTGGACCGTCCCCCTATTCAAGAGGGACAGTCCCGCGGCCAGCGCCCACTCCTCCACCTTCCGCCCTTTGGCTTCCGTGGCCGGGTTGCCCCACGCCGTGGACTTGGCGTTGAAGTCCCCGGCCACGACAACCTGGGCGGGCGCTAGCCGCCTCACTGCCGACCCGAGAGCGTCGAGCAGCTGCTCCAAGGCCGGCAGGTCGCGGTTCGGTGAGAAGTACACACCGATTATTGCGTACTCTCCCCGAACCGCCGCCACGTAACCCGCTCCCCTCGCCCTCACCACGAGTGGGGGGCTGGCGCTAGGCCTCGTGACGATGGCCACGGATCCGTCCTGGTCCCCGGCCCAGTTAGGCCGGGAGGGCACGAAATATGGTTCCGCAACCACCGCCACGTCCACGTCCCACTCCGCCATGGTCTGCAGGAAAAGGTCCTGAGCCCCGGCGCAGTGGTTGACGTTGGCCTGTAGGAAGCGAGGATGTCCGGCCATTACTCGGACATCCTAGCCTCCGGCGCCTCCTGCCGCCCACTCCCGCGAGAGGTGGGGGGCATTCTCCCGCGGATGGATGGGGGGTTGCAGAGACGGCCCCCCATCACGTGACTCGCCTTCCGTCCGGCGTCGGCGCACACGGCACAGCGGGCCTGTGCCGAGCAGCCCGAGGCAATGTGCCCCGGCTGCCCGCACCTGTAACACAGGCGGCTGCGGTCCGCCTTGGAGGGGCACAACTCCGCTGTGTGCCCCTTCCCCATGCACTTAAAGCAGTGCATGGGGCGCGCCTTCAGCAGGTGGAGCTGCGCCCTGCTCCAGCCCACCCCGATACTGCCCAGATCAAGCAGCTTCTTCGCTGCCGTGAGCGGGCAGCGCATCAGGGCGGAACTAGAGTTCCGCCAGTCCGGGCGGATTTCGCCCACCCGGACCTGCTCAGGGGTGCAGCCCCCCTCCCGCGCGACCGCAGCCTGGACCCGCTGTGCCGTAGCGGCGTCGTCCAGACCCGTGAGGCGGAACTCCGCACACTTCACGGGCCTGGACACCTCCACGACGCCGGACAAGGCGGCCGTCAACTTGGCCGCCAGGGCGTCAGCCTTTTCGTGACTGGAGGAGCCTGGTACCTCTATGAGCCTCGCTCCGGTCGCAGACTTCCGGATCCGAAGCGAGCCGATTCCCAGCTCCCCCAGATTCACCTCCCGCTCGGCTTTTAACAGGGCCGAGGCATATGATGCCCCCCCTTGGGCTGCCTCCGGCCGTAACTTTAATATTACGGCCGTGGAGCCGGGGAGCACCACCTTGGCCTTGCGGCCCTCCTCCTTGCCCGCGGGGGTAGAGGCTGACGCCTTGGCGGGCGCTGGCCCCGCAGGAGTCGCGGGGGCCGTGGTATTCCGCGGCTTGCGGCGGACCACCTCGGTCCACGATGCCACCTTCGGGACCTCGGTGGTCCCTGCCGCTGCCGAGGGTGTCGCCGCGGCCCTAGATGTGGACGGCCCGAAGCTCGTCCACGACTCCTCGCTGGCATCAGTACGGCGGGCGGGACCCACTTTTGCGGCCCGCCTCGCCCGAGGGCGCACATCCAGCTCGGCCGGCGAGCTCGCCTTCTGCGGAGCCGGAGCCAGTCGTCCCGCTCTCTCGATGGCCGCTCTTGCGGCCTTGGCCACCCCCGACTTGTCACCCGCCAATGGCGGACGGGTGACCGCGGGGGGAGGCAACCGAGACTCCAGCTCCGCGAGACGTCCGTCAACTAGGTTGCCGACGAGCCGGGCGATATTGCTCTCCAGAGCCTCGAGATCGACCGGGCCCGTCGGCCCCTGCGCCCTCCTCTCCTTCCGGAGCTCCTCGAACTCCCGGCGGTGCGCATGCACCTCCTCCCTGAGTGAGGCGACCTGCCTCTGCAGCCGTGCGTTATCGGCGCGGAGGCGGTGGGTCTCCTCCGCCTCCGTGCGCACCACCAGGGTCTCGAGGATCTCTCTGATCCCGCCCGCAGCCTTCGCTATTTTAGCGGCGTAACCCCCCTTGAGGCTCGCCGACTTGCCGGTGAGGTCGAGGATCACGCCCAGCATTTCCTCGCCCCTCACCATGAGCTCATCGGCTCCCCTCTCAGTTGGGCACACCGCATTCCCCTCAGGGCCTTTCCCTTCGGGGCTCTTCTTTTTTCCCGTGTCGAGGCTTCTCCCCTCGACGCTTCCGGCCGCCACTGCCGCGTCCTTTTTACCCGCCGCCCGCTTCTCCAGGAGCGCCTGAAAGGCCGCCTCCTTTGACTCCTCAGTCCGCTCCTTGAGCAGCCGACGGGCTCTGGCCAGACTCGGAGCGATGCCGCCTCGCTTCCCGCGTCTGGCCGTGGATAGCTTCGCCCGCTCGTCGGGCGTCTCCGTCTCCGAGCCGGAGAAGAGGCGCTTCCGCCCCAGCTCCGACTCCGAGAGGGTGGGGACCGACATATCGGTCTCCTCTCCTCCGTCACGCCCCCGCTGCAATGCCACCGCCTGTGGCTCCTCCGGGAGGTCACTCTCCCCGGACCCCTCAGGCCCCGACATCATCCCCACACCCGGAAACCCCGGGACTCGGCTGTCCAGATTCGTTCCCGAACCCTAGACAACACACACACAACGACAAACACACAAGATACCAACAAAAACCCAACAAAAACGGGACACGCTCACACCACCAAAACAATCAACGAAAATACTCCTACTCTGCTCAACCACCTCGCCCACAAGTATTGTTTTCTAGCTTTAGTCACCACTCACCGGCCACTGCGTTACCGCGCACCAGGTGAGATGGGTCCAGGGCAGACTACGTGGAAGCACTAGAAAACACTTGGGGCCTGCCTGAAGTATCACCACTTCACAGAAGACCGCAATCAAATACTAACTGATTTGAAAGTTGTTTAATCCGCTGAACGAGTCAAGTTACCAGTAATGCCCTAAGGAGTTGCTGTGTTAGCAGCGGGGTAACGTGTGAGATACTGCTTCTATTGCAAGCGTTTATAGACTACAATAATCACATTGCAAGTTAAAATTCGTAGTGGGCGGAAAAGCGGGCGCGATCCGGCGCGGTGCGATCGCTTTTGTGCAACGGGTTGCATACAAACACATTTTTTTTATACAACGTCGGGAGGCATACAACCATACGGCCCACCTGATGTAAAGCGGTTACCGTAGCCTACGAACGCTTGCAATACATTAAGTGTTACTAGCGTGATGCCACTTCTGCTGCTAGCACACCAACTCCTTAGGAGCTTACTGGTGACCTCACTCACACGTAGGAACATAACAACCCCCTAGGGAGTTGTTATTTGGCTGCGGTTTTCTGTGAGGTAGAGGTACTTAACCAGACCGGCTGAATTGATGCGCCCTGCCTCTTTTAAAAACAGCCAGACCAAGACAAACAGACATGTTCATACGCTCAAATGTTTATCTTGTGTGGGAATCGAACCCACGAGCGTTGGTGTCAAAGTAGCGTAACGTGTTTCGCCACTGCGCCACCAAGCGCGTCAAATGTTGCAAAAAACATTTCGTTCCGGATCGCCGCCGCTTTCCCCGCTCAGTCCTGTGGCTACAATGTTTGTAGCAATAGTTCGGCTACAATGTTTGCCTACCCACGTTGTATAAACAAACTGTGATCGAAATACTACTTATATTACAAATGTGAAACTTTGTGAGGTTGTATGAATGTCTGTTACATAGAGCAACATACATACATCTTCATTCATCATTCAAATCCCTTTAGCTTTCTACGCGATAGCACGCACAAAGCTAAAGGGATTTGGATGCATTTAGCACACAAAAATAGTAGTACCTATTTATCTTCTGGATAAATATATATATAGATACAAGGCTCGTATTTATCCCGAACATTTAGATTTTCTGTATAACACTTGTAAATCGAGTGCACAATGAAGATGCAAAAAAGTGAGTTTATCTTAAAGAGACTATCGACGTTATGATAAGAAAAGGCATGCTCCGTTGGTGAACGGACGTGAAGAAAGAATGCAGGATGAAAGAATGACGAAACAGATATACGATGCGAAAGTGGAATGATGTAGGAGCCGCCTACTACGACCAAATTGGTCGTCAGAAGGTGATCAGGAGCTCTAGAAACCTGTACAGAATGAGCTATGAATGTTAAAGAAGCGAGGTGTGTAAGGAACGAGTTACATGGTGTTCGGGTCTCTCTGCCTACCCCGCAAGGGAGATGTGGTGAAGATATCGTAATAGTAGTGTAAAATTGGACTGAAGGTCCCGCGCATGGAGTAGCGAGCAGCTGCTAGTTGAGAAATTGTTCGCTACGTTGACACCAACGCTCGTGGGTTAGATTCCCACACAGGGCAAACATTTGTGTGCATGAACATGTCTGTTTGTCTTGGCCTAGATGTTTTAAGAGAGGTAGGACGCATCCAAGCAGCTCGTCTGAGGAAGTACCTCCAAGCACAGAAAACCACAGCTAAATACCAACTCCCAAGAGGGGTGTGTTCCTGTGTGTGAGTGAGGTCACCAGTAAGCTCCTAAGGAGTTGCTGTGCTAGCAGCAGAGGTGGCATCGCGCGAGTTATACTTAATGTATTGCAAGCGTTCATAGGCTACGGTAACCGCTTTACATCAGGTGGGCCGTATACTTGTATGCCTTCCGAAGTTGTATAAAAAAACCTACAAGTCTAACAGAAAACTGCTCCTATCTTAAGGTGTCCTAGTAATTGGTTGTTGTTCAGAGAACTAATGGGTTCAAGGAGCTGTTCGATATGATAAACAAGATGAAAAAAAATATAAAAATTCTTTATTTGCCATCGGGCCCTCGCGGGCACTTAGAGACGTCTTACATTTTTTGAAATATAATTTTACTATATCTTATCTAATTCTTTGATGTCATTGCAGTGTTCACCGTCGGCGGGGAGTTCATCCTCACACATTAGAATCGAAACAGTCGCGTTGCGAGAGTCATGCATCCTTAGATTGTGGATTGCAACCTAAGAGTTTTCTTGTAGTCTCGTTTTTTAGGATCGGCAACGCATAAGTGACTCCCCTGGTGTTGCAAATATCCATAGGCTACGGTGACTGTTTACCATCAGGCAGGCAGGCCGTATGCTTGAATGCCACCTTAGTGGTATACAAAAAACCTACTTGTTCATATTATAATCCATCTTTTCTTTCCCTTCTTCTATCATCTATATATTTATAAATCAATCCAACACATTCCAGGAAGGTTTAGAAAGAAAACAACCGTATATAAAGTAGCCGGTATCAAGTAGTCTCCTTCTTCGCGTTATACCAATTCCATTAGCCGGGGTCCGCTACCTAAGCCTAAGGATTTGGCGAAGATACTGATTGTTACACAGAGCGACCGTCGTCAGATCTCCACAACTTAGATATAAAATGTCTTTAGAAATAAAATTTCTAAAGACGTGTGGGTTTCCTCATGTTTTCTAAAGTGGTAAATATGTACATAATTTCGAAAACACGAATTTAGTGGTACATGCCCCTGCCAGGATTTGAACCGGGGTCCAGGTGGTCAATAGGCCGGTTTCTTATCCGCTGGGCTATCACTGCTCTCACGGGTATCAGCTAGTATAATATATACCTAAATGTGGGGATCAGTACGTCAAGTATTCAATTTACCGAAGACAGACTGACAGCGAGACTTATGGGATTTAATCTACAGAATCCTATCCTACCCTAAGATAAATAAACTCCTGCTTAATTGCTATACTAGCAGCTGGAATGGCAAGTTGTAAGCAATACTCCTAATATTTCAAGCGCTCTTAGTCTACAACAACCACTTTACATCAGGTGGGCAAACGTACAGTTTACCTCGCGACATATATAAAAAAACGATGATTTTCCAGGATTGGCAATGAGCGATTGATAACTGGTGTTGCAAGAGACTATATGCTACGGTGCAAGTTTTCCACCAGGCACATGGAGGCTCGTTTCCTTCCCTAGTTGTGTACGATGTGTGAGCGATACATCAAATATTTCGCACGGAAGTGTCCAAATGGTCTGCAGCCGTGGTCGTTGCACCTGCAGGGTGACGTACGGTTGCAGGGCGGCGGGTTCCCTTCAGAAACCGGAGCTGCCGACACCATCGGCTCAAAAATGACCGGCGCTAAATATAACCTGCGGGGCGGGCGGCGGGCGGCGGGCGGCCGCGGGCCCGCCGGCGCGGCCCGGCCGTCGCCAGAGCCGCCCCGGTCGCCGCGGACCTCACATTCCAACGTCGCTGTGCTGCCGGTCCACACCCAGTGCGAGTGACTGAGTGACCGTCTTCCACCCGTGCGACGTAAGTGCCGTGCCGTGCTGTGCCAGTGCTGGATATTGTGCTAGGATTGTGGATATCGAGGAGTTCGAGTTTGTGAGAAACCCTGGTCTATTAATAAAGCGCGCGGTGTGCCGCGGCGGTGCGGCGGAAATAGCAGCGCCATGTATAGCCTCGGATCACGTTACAGCGCGCATGGCGTTTCGCGCGTTGCCCATGCGTTTGCTACATACGTTGACCTCGCCGTGCGGCTTCCAAGGAAGATCGCTGGAAACGATGAAAACCCCAAAATTTACATTTTCACATTTACACTACTTGATACACAAAAAAATGTAACAAAAACAAAAAATAAAAAAAAAATACAATTTGAGTAAAATATTTGTAATCTGTGTTACAGACTTAGTGTGTGTCGATTCATAAATTGAAAAAAGGAAAACTAACATCAAAGTAGAAATATAGCAGGACAATCGAATTTTTCATAATGAAATGTACGCTGTAAACTAAATTTTCAAACAAATATACTTTCGTTACTATGTAAAAAATATACACCGCACAATGTAAGCACCTAAATAAAAAGATACAGCACACCGAATTACAAGTTTTGACTGGAAACAAGGTACATAAAGCCTAAAAATGTGCAAAAACCTACGATTTACTCGAATCTCTGTAACAATATTTGATTCCATATTAGTTGAATTATTGATAGATAATAATTCCTAAATAGGTAATGAAAAAATAAACCTTGCAGAAATGGCATAGTGAAATTTGGACGAACAACAACTATTTTTCACGTATGACGTAACATGCGGATGTCAAAGATTCAATGTAATTTTAATGATGTTATAGTGTAGGTAATAAATAAGTAAATTAGTTTTTTATTTCATATTCTAAACATGGAATATGGCTAAAACTAATAAAAAAACCCTCGCAAAAGAAACTATTTCATGACTCTTGTAAAATGATAATGTTTAAATTGTATTGTAAATAAAGAGATAAATAACTAATTATAAAATAAGAGTATTAATGGAAAGAAATCTATTAATTTGCACTAAGAGAAGCCTTCAAGCGTTAAAATATTTTGCCGTAATTAAGTAAATATTTTTTTCAATTATAACAAATTAAATTATATAGCTTTTGTAGTACACGAGAAGCATTAAAACATATTTAATTTTAATTAAGTATTAACTAATTTTAATTCAAACACATTAAACATAGTTAATAATTCGAAACATTATAACAAAACATTTATGAAATAAAAAAAAAATATTTGAAAACAGAAAAAGCAATTGCAATAAAACTAGAGTCCCGTAATCCGAGTCCTGGGCAGCGTTCAGTTAGTGAAATCCAATTTTACACTCTGTTTGAACGTGTGCCAGGGCCCGTAGGTGTGTTAAATGGCACGAAAGATAAAACCGCCCGAAATAAACGGCTTCATAAACAATGCGCACGTTTTTCCGTTCACGCGCCCACGCGACTTTTTTCACATTTTTGGCACCAGCGCAGGACGTTATGATGTTAACTCAGATGAAATATTCTAATACTTTACAGTTAATTATGGCATGTTATACTATTCTATGAATAAAACATAAAAAAAATATTTTCTCTTTGCTACTTTTTAATACATATTTTTTTAATATTTCACGAATTACTTTTTTAATAAAATGACCTTGAAGTATATTTAAACAAAACTGAGAACTACGAATCAATCGTCGAGCGGTAAACGTTCTTTACCACAGTTATGACTGATTAATGAATTTGTTTAACACTTGTAAGTTTAGCAGTTTTCAAATATTTAAATTTTTCATTGAGGTACTCGAAGTAGTTTAAACATACTGTGAAATTGATTGTTAATTTGTTAAAATCCCATTTGATTGACATTTTCATATTTTTATATTGCCTTGATTTTTTTCTTATATTTATATCAATCGTAACTTTTTAGATTTTAGCGTCTCTTGATATAGGAAATACAGGCGTGGGACTACGTCTCTTTTCTTATTTCTTTTAATGGCCTGCTTCTATTGCATTAATTTAAAATAAAAAAAATATAAATAGCCATTAAACATCCAAAACATGCTTTTTTGATGCCAAATTTCATGTCTCCTGCGTGTACCATTCTTCACTGAGAAACTTATGACAGACTGACGAGACGTACGCACGAATAACGAGTTCAGTTCATATGTATTCCGCTGTTTCAATATTAGCACGCTGGCTGGTACAAAAATTTTTTTTTTTTTTGAAGCAGTGATAGCCCAATGGATAAAGAACAGATCTATTCAGACTAAATTCGTGTTTTCGGATTTATATTTGTAATTATCACTCGCTCGGGGCGGTGAAGTAAAAACCTCTTGAGGAAACACGCACGTTCAAGAAATTACATTTTCGAAAGTCGTATGACTATGTATCTATATATTGTATGACTGACTTATTTAAGAAAGGTGTGGTTTTCCCTCTGGGTTGTAGAGGTCTGACAAACGCTCTATGTGAAAAACAGTATCTTCGCCAAATCCTTAGGCTTAGGTAGCTGACCGCCCTAATCCTAGTGGACTTGGAAACAGGATAACATACTCGTACTTGCACACCTTTACGGTATGAATTACTTTAAGTATTTTTGGAAAAAAAATCAAACAAAACGGATCACATCTGGATACTTTCAACCGTATTTAAAAAATATTTCCATACATTTAAAGATATCTGCACTAAAAGTCGTAAGTAATAATTGGGTAGATATTGTAATATTTACATAATCGATTAATAATAAATCGCCCGTGACAGATACGTATTCAATTAACAAGCAAAACAATGAAATCGTTGAATGTGTGCCAAAAAGAGCATATGAAGAAATGAATCTTTCAGCGATCAACACTTTGTGATCAACAGATATGAAATATCAATTACTTTGCAATGTTTTATTTCGCCAAGACAAATATAAACAATCATTTCAACTGTCAAACAATTGCGACGCAATAGTACTTACACAGAACAATACTGAAGTACAATTATCATTTTCAGATTTAATAAACCACCAACATGTCTGACGAGGAGGAATATTCGTAAGTACTTATAATTTAAATTAAAGACACTTCGAGAAACAAAACAAACTGAATACACTTTCAAACATAAATTACCAGTACATATTTCCCAGTCTTTGTATTATTTCCATTTGTACTAACTTGTTGTATATGTCGTTAAACCCCATCCAGATAGTAAAATAGTTAAACTCATCAGTAAATAAGGTACCCGTCTTGTGCCACCAACAGTTATGTGTCATATTCCATGTATGTCCCGTGTTAACATGCCATCTGTTCCCCAGTGGCTCCGAGGAGGAGGAAGTTGAAGAAGAAGTCCCGGAGACGTAAGTTCACAGCTAAACTACCGTATCTTTCGTCTATCTTTCCAAAATATTAGATCTCTTTAGATTCTGTTTGGGTTTTGAACACTTCAGCTTTTCTGGGCCTGGTTTCTCTGCCTTGGCAAATCTACCATTTTCAAAACTATTAGAGTAAACATAAACTTGAGAATCCATACAGGTTTTAGTGTCAGCTGAATTTCAGGCATGGCCGCAAGTTTTGACCCCCAACTCTGCGATCTCCCAACTCTTTGGGCTTGTTTGCACGCCCTTACGAATCCTATTGTCTCTTTTGTTGCAGGAAGTAAGTGACGTGCCCTTTTGGTTGATCCGGCACTCATTCTAGCTTCGCTCATTAGGCTAAGTTTTAGAGCAACCCTAATGCTTCTAATGCTTGTCGGTGCTTGCGTTGCTTTCAGATTATCACTGATCATAGGAGCTGTGCGCTGCAATGTGCTTCTTAACGTTTTCATTCATCACGTAACGTCCACTGGATTAGTGTCGATTGTTAGGAAGGTCAGTTTAAGTGAGTGCTGATCTTTCTTTCAGTGAGTTATTCATCAGCACCCTGTGAGCGATTGAACTGTGTTCTTTGATCTCGTTGCAAATTAACAAAATGAGCTTACTGTAATTATATATTGTTACACTATTCGCTATTGATCAAATTGTAATCTTTTGTATTTTTTCTTTTGTGCTCGTCATCGGCGTGTTTGGCACGTGAAGACCCGCTCCAAAACAAGAGTAAGTATTTATTTCATCCACACCTTTTGGTACAGCTTCGCTTATTTCGCAAAACGAATCTGCACTATGATCTTATTGTAATGATCGGCGTTATATTAACATGTGTATTACATATACCAGTGGCAACTGGCTGGTTGTAGGAAAATTGCTCGTTATATGTGCCATGATTCAACAGAAGTCTTCGATGACTATAGCTTGCAAAGCAGTGTTGTGTCCTGAATGTGCAAAATAATCATCTTATCGCTTATTGTTTTATTTGTAAACTCCTGAGGCACATATTAATCATTTAATAGAATGATGTTCGAAATCATCTTTCGCAGGCTACGACGATAGTTGTTTGAATATCATTAAATTTGATGATTTCATGTGTACGAAAGGGGAATACGCTATAAATGTAGAACATTGCAAAGAAATGTAGAGGCTGATTGTTGTTTTCTGTTTCTAGGAGTAGACCGTCGATCGCGTAAGTTGCACCGCTCTCTGTGGTGTCACTAACTATAATCCTCTCATTAACTCGATAAGGCGCGGGCGCATGTTTTCACGCCCATTTCCCTAATTCCGGTTTTATCGCATCCGACCAGATGACTGCTCTGTACACGAACAACCGCACGAACTGAGCGAATCTATTTTTACCGGTCGGTAGGCGATCTATTTTCGATGTTAGAGCGCTGCGCCCGCGCCGCCAGAAACAAGATGTCGGTCAGCGGACATACACTTGTTGTCCCGACCTATTCCTAGACTGCATGAGACGAGTAGCATGACATCAAAGCATGATTAGTAATAATTTCTTATTATGTGTATAATGTACAACATTTCCATGGTAATATATTTATCGAAATACCATTAGCGAATCCAACAACAGTTACACATCATGTCAAAGATGAAACTGTGTACATGCTTGATGATAATAAATAATGCCACAACATAATTCAATAATAAGACGAGTGAGTCGAATAATAATACATTGTCCGTCAGTTACTTGTGAAATTAAGTTCAAGTAATCAAATAACCATATCAAGTGTTCATGTTAACAGATGTCGAATGTTTACAAATACAAACACGGAAGCTAAACTCTTAACGATATGTACAGTACTCAAACAATCCCCTGCTTAGCCGCCAGTAGTTGGCGTAGTGGCAGACGACTTATATACCTAACGAACAATCAACAAACAGATAAACTCAACCATAGTAACAGTATAATATATATTGCAACCGTTGTAACAACGGTTTTCTAACATTAACATCGAGATGAGAGTGCGACCGTATCACTGATCTGTTCGTTGTGATTTCAGGGGTGAGGGAGATCCAGAATTCATCAAGGTGAGGATCGAGTTTACAATTTAAATCATAGTTGTGGTAGTAGCATAGCAGTTATGAACATGGCCATAAACTGTTATTAATTATAATGCTGTAAAAGCTCCAAGTATATTATATATGAATATATATCTAGAATATGGGGAAGTTGAAAATTTGCTCAAGTGAACTTGAATGGGTACCGCTTAATTCTCACTTCCATACATATTCAAACGTACACTCAGTGGGAGTCACTAACTATTTTAGGTAGTTGGTGGTTCCTGATCCCAAGATTTTGTCGTAGGGCTGAGGTCACACTAGACTTGCTACCCACACTTACACATGCACTTACACACAAACACACACACGTACATTCACACCCAAACACACACACACACGTACATTCACACACACACACTCATACACACACGACATTATATACGCCATAGACTATAAAATTAAAATCAACATTGGATTCCTTACAATATAATGTAGATATCTAAATAAATAAATATGTATTCTGCTGGTTATAGATATTAATTTATGTAAAACCATTTGTAATGGAAGAGTGACTCCTTCTGACACAGGTGTTTCACACTTCAAACAAGGAGCCGACCCTCCACACTCTAATATATAAATTGTGAAAGAAATAAAACATTTTTCATTTTCATATTACCGTAGAAATGATTTAAGTTTATTATGAACAACAGGAGCCCATTAGACATACATTCTGGGGGGGTTCGGCAAAGTTCTAAAATTTTGAGCTTACCCCAAGGAAATAAACATTTTGCTGTAGTATTATCTCATATATTCTTTTCGATTACAGCGTCAAGACCAGAAGCGGTCGGACTTGGACGAACAGCTCAAGGAATACATTAACGAATGGCGCAAACAGCGGGCCAAGGAGGAGGAGGAGCTCAAACGTCTGAAGGAGAAGCAGGCTAAGCGCAAGGTAGGTTCCTGATCGTTATACAAATAGTAAAAGTTAAGTAAAAGCTGATGAAGTACCAATAAAACTAGACATAAATATTATACAAAACGAAGTTAAAAATAGCCCCTGATTTACCTCATTAACCCTTACTCATCCCACTGCAGGGATACGGGTCTCCCTTCAACCGAAGGGGTTTAGAGCATACTCCGCCACGCTGCTCAAATGCGGATTGGCGGAGGCCAGTG
This sequence comes from Pyralis farinalis, assembly GCA_947507595.1. NCBI lineage: Eukaryota > Metazoa > Arthropoda > Insecta > Lepidoptera > Pyralidae > Pyralis > Pyralis farinalis. Next base: position 2,816,493 of record OX382264.1, read on the forward strand.
TTTTCAAGCCGCCCGAGGGCCACTGATTAAGCTTAACGACTATCGACAACAGCCGAGACCGACGGCTTAACGTGCCCTCCGAAGCACGAAGAAACTCGAGATAGATAAACCCATCCATAGACAGGCTGCGGTAAACGTTGCTTAACCTGCGTGTTCGATTAGAATGACACGCGCAATGACGACATCGAGCTCTCGAGATAACTAAGTTAAAAATAGGCCCTGATTTAAGACATAAGAATTTATCGACAAAATTTGTAAGATTTATCTTGATTAGATTATCTTGTAGTGAATAGGACAATATTTACTACACAATGAAGCTTTGTGACCAGTGAAATCTATATTTGGTTTGCTTAAATAAATTCTAATCATAATTATAATGATAGGTATCTCGCGCTGAAGAAGAGAAGCGCCTCGCTCAAAAGAAGAAGGAAGAGGAAGAAAGGAGGGTCCGTGAAGTTGAAGAGAAGAAACAACGCGACATCGAAGAGAAGAGACAGCGGCTCGAGGAGGCCGAGAAGAAACGCCAGGCTATGCTCCAGGCGATGAAGGAATCTAGCAAGACCGGACCAAACTTCACCATCCAAAAGAAGAGTGACAACGTAAGTCCCGTTTTCTTATAGAGAAATCTGTTTGAGTATCGTGCATGATTAGCGTCGGGATCATATGCAAAACTAATGTAATTTTCTTTATTGAATAGTTCGGCCTGTCCAATGCTCAACTGGAACGCAACAAGACCAAGGAACAGCTTGAAGAGGAAAAGAAAATCTCCCTGTCCATCCGCATCAAGGCGCTGAACATCGACGGTCTCTCAGTGGACAAACTCCGACAAAAGGCTCATGAACTCTGGGAGTGCATCGTCAAACTCGAGACGGAGAAATACGATCTTGAGGAAAGACAAAAAAGGCAGGACTATGACGTGAGTCTCGTTTTACTATGTAATTGAAAAGAGATAGTGGTTTTAAATACCTGTTATTATATTAAATAAAGAAATTCGTCTGTTCCATGCGTCTACTTCTGGCAGAGGGTTTTACCAAAGAGTATCTCAATCTCATTTGCTTGAATCCTAATGAGAGTAAAGCAAAAATTAGAAAGCATTAATGATATTAGTATTGTGATGAAAGACCCTCGTGACACAAGTTCATAAGAGAGGTAGGGCGCATCAAAATAGCCCGTCTGGTGAAGTACCTCCACCTCACAGAAAACCGCAGCCAAATACCAACTCCCAAGAGGGTTGTTATGTTCCTGCGTGTGAGTGAGGTCACCAGTAAGCTTCGAAGGAGTTGCTGCGTAAGCAGCAGAGGAGGCATCGTGCGAGTGATACTTAATATATCGCAAGCGTTAATAGGCTACGGTACCCGCTTTACATCAGGTGGGCCGCATGCTTGTATATCTTCCGACGTAGTATAAAAAAAAAGTTAAAGGTGCTCTGTGACTCTTGCTCTGGCTTGACAATGAAGACATTTGCTGAAAAGCCTGGCACTGTATGTGAGGATAAAGATTTATATCAATAAACTTTAGAATACATTTCCAAATACTGATTTTGTATCGTGGACACTAGAACAGACCGAGTGAATTTTTTTACCGACCGAATAAATCGGTGTTATTGGCGGAAAACGTTCAACATTCGGCAGCACTGGGGACTTTCATTTAAGAAACCGACTGTTTGTTAAAATCGAAATTTCAATTATTTGGCACCCTTCCTAGTGGGGTGTGTACTATTAAAATATTTTTATACGCCAATTGATTGTTAATTGTTTTCTCTTCAAACAGTTAAAAGAGCTCAAAGAAAGACAAAAGCAACAGTTGAGGCATAAGGCCCTCAAGAAGGGTCTCGACCCAGAGGCACTTACAGGCAAGCACCCCGTGAGTATCCAACATTTAAAACACGCACACACACACAACATAACATGCTATTATAATCTTATACATAAAAAATACGATTTGTTTGTCTGTTAGTAACTTTATATTGTATTATATAGAATAAAAAATAAAAATAATAACGGCAGTAAAGTACCGGATGTCAGTTGGTTCATAATAATACTAGCACTGACTAATAAGAAACAGCTTTAACAGGTGACGAACCTGTATAGTATGAAAATATGCACAGCCGTTCCTTACATAGCCTAGGTAATTTCTAAGGAAAGATATTTGAAAAATTATCCGCCATTGATATTAAATATGCATGATGGAAAATGTCATCCACATACGGCAAATATTCTCCTGTACAGCGCAGTTACTCCTGTAAGTGCAAATCAGTGGGAAAGATTTGATCCAAATCTGTAGCAATATAATAGCGTAGTAGAGGCGACACAATGTCTTGTGTCGGTTACAAGACTACAGTTTTACCACCTTGACAAAATTACCTTCATTTTTTCTTGAAGTACTGACAGAATTATACTTACACTATATACAAACATAAATTTTAGAATTAAACACACCATTAGGTATAAAATGAATGTTTAATTTTCAGCCCAAAATCCAAGTAGCATCCAAGTACGAACGGCGCGTAGACACACGGTCCTACGACGACAAAAAGAAGCTGTTCGAAGGTGTAAGTATAACTAATGACAAGGTTAGACAGTGGTTAAGGAGTGTGTGCCAAAATGTTTATCTGGCTATACAACAAATAAGTAAATATGCTGCAAAGGAATTCAATGAAGCCTCATCGATTTAACATCTATTCAATTTTCTTCAATTAAAATTCTATTCAACGCCGCTCGGATGCCGGTAGAGAAAAACTCAGCGGTAACTTTTTGAAGACATATTGTAATATAAAATTCAAGGCCATAACTGAGATGTTATAAGACGCCCGATATTTCAGTGATATACAATATAATATTTTTTTTTTTTTTGCATTATCTCCACTGACAATAGAGGCATAGTCTGTTTAATAACATCTTAAAATATCTTTGCCTTGACGATTTCGAACATACGACTTTACAACCCAAGTCACACAAAAAGTAAATGGCTTGATAGAAAATTGAAAACTACGTTTTATAAACATAATTATGGTTATAAGGGCTTACAAGATGTACGAAAAGAGGTTGTCGTGGAGCGAAATTGTATAACATTTATATGGACAGTGTATAGACAAGAGGCACAGCGTTTATAGACAGATTATAAACTATAAATTTGAATACAGGGCTACGATAATCAAATGGCCGAGATGTGGGATAAGATGTGGACCGATCGGATGGAAGAGTTCATGAACCGCACTAAAAGTAAGCTGAGATGAACGGTTTCCAGCTCCACAGCCCCGAGACGCATGTGCCAATGGCATGGTAGCAGTGTTACCCTCTCGTCCATACCGGCACTGAACATGTACGACAGTTGCTTCTATAGGCTCGAGTTAAAAACGCGAGACATTTCTCAACATTATATTACTCAATTGTCTTGCCCAGTTTATAGAACTTTTAACCGACAAGGTTTCATCTTGACGGTAAGACAATGACAGACATTAAACAGAAAGTTGAACATTGATTAAATGTAATTGAGACGAGTGCGTCCATAATTTCTACCAATTACGAAAAATCTGATATAATCATTAGATTTTTAACGTTCGATAAAGCAACTGACGTACATAACCAAAATATCAGAGTAAATAAACCTACTTGTTGGATCACATGTTCCTCCGTACCATCTAGACAATGTCGATGCACGCCACCCAAACTAGACCCGGTTATGAACTCCATTTGTACCTGTACTGACCCGTATGTTGACCATTCCCCATAGGACCTTGAGAAATTGAACAAGGACTTCCTTGAGAAGATCTGGCACGAGAGGGCCGACGAGTTCGGTGGAAGGCAAAAGAGTAAGTATCCAGGATTATATTCGGGCCATTATACTGTAGCTGTTCTTGCAATACTCACAGAGAAAACAAATGTCAAATAACTGTATTTGTTGTAACACTTCAAATTCAAGATATATAGCGTTTACAGAAAGGTTTCTCTTCAATCTACATCAGTAAATATGTGGCAAACTTGACCCTAAAGATGAAATTACTTTATTTGCCATCGAGTCCTCCTGGGAACTTAGACACGTTTAACATTTTTTTTAATTAAATCTTATTATATTTTATTCATTTTTCACAGTTTTCATTCTTTAAGCTACCAACAGTTCAGAAGTAAAAGTTCATTTACTGAAAATAACTCCGAGAGAAATTTGCCAATACAGTTATTTTTCAAATCGTTAATTTGATATTACAATAAATTTATATTAGCATAAACGTAGTACAATTAAAGATATATTTTAGAAATAAAATGAGAACGAAATAAAAGCCAAATTTCCAGACCGGTTTGTTAGCTAGATATAATAGATATAATTTTCTCATCATCCGATTGAATTTCACCAACAGTTTAACCCGAAATAGTTCCATCAAGATTAAATCAATTAGGCCCTACTGACAAAGTTTGAGTGTTGAATTAAAGTAATCAGATATATCGGAATTGTTTTCAAAAGTAACCTTCCAGGTCAAGTATTAAATTATAGTGGCAGCACTATAATTTAATACTTGACTTGTAGGGTCTTTGTATTCTGCAATTTATTGTATTTCTGCAAGCGGTACTTGGTAAGTGTTGAGGACGCCTTTTAACTCTGTCAGAGTTAAAAGTAAAGCAAAAACAGCTGGGGTATAATATTCAATGCGCAAAACTAAAAGCGGTGATTGCATTCGTAAATGTCCGTATCATTTGATATTTGCACTATGTCCACTCGAGTCGCCCCTTCATTCTATACATTTAGTGTGAACCAAACCTTAAATTAGACCAGTTTTTAATTTGTCCCTCATTTTTTTCGACCTGTGTTTTTAATACCAAACGAGTGATAATGTTATTTGTACATTTTATATATATTAAGTAATTAGATTAATTAAAAAAAACAACAAAATACAGCCAACTAAATGAATAGACTGTACAAAGTACATGTCAATTTCAGAGCGTGTCATTGCCGCGACAAACTGCACTGCAGCATAACATCATTGTCCCGGTTCTGACATACCGTACATTTTTCCACGTGGCCTACTTCCATTGAATTATACTGCGAGGCTATACCTAAAATGCATTTTTGTGTCAATGTAAGTGCAGGATGCCATTGACACAAAAATGCAAAATTTAAAGGGTAGACTCCGATGAGAAGCTATTACATTGTATAAGCTGAAAAGTTAGTACAACATCTACATAGACTCCACGCCAAGTTTCTGCGGGCTCGCCAAGACTAATGAAATTAAATTTATCAAACAAGCTAAGATACGAATATCAGATTTGATTACGGCGTAAAAAAATATATTTCGGTTGTTAAATTAAATAATAAATGTTATGGAGCGTAAAAATTATAAGTTACGCATTAACGATAGGAAATCTAGAAATCTAATATGAAATAAAAGAAATTTTACCTAGATAGGTTATCTTAAGTGCTGTCAATGAGAGTTTGAAGACAATGAAAAGCCAATCCACGTGTACGGGTCGAGGGGAAAAGTACAACGCGCAGCTCTTATTGGCTAGTTCGCGTATCAACATCGCGGCACTTATTGGCTTATTGGTTAAAATATTCTCCCATTGGTCAGCATGCTCTAATCGATGAGATATTTAGGCGCTATTAACGTTTGCTGAGCGCGTTTGCGGAGCCTTCATTCGCAGCCGAGGTTTATTTGGTTTGTGATGTATATGTATGTTTGTTCCAACAGCGAGATTGCCTAAATGGTTCGGCGAGAGGCCCGGCAAGAAGAAGGGCGACCTCGAATCGCCGGAGGGCGAGGAGGACGTCAAGGCGGTAGAGGAAGACGACGAGCCCGTGTACGAACCTGAGCCTGAAGAAGAAGAGGAGGAGGTCGTAGAGGAAGAGGAGGAGGAGGAAGAGGAGGAGGAGGAGGAGGAAGAAGAGGAAGAGGAATAAGTGAGTATAAATTGCTAATAACGGAGATTTAATTTCAATAATAAATAAATAGCTTTTTCTATACAACCACGAGATGCAAATCAGCATACGGCTCACTGGTTATAAAGTGGTTACCGTGGCCTATGAATGTTTGCAACACAAGGAGTATAGTTCGCACGTTGTCATCCCGCTGCGAACATAGAGCTCCTGGCTGTTCAGTGAGCCTCCGACTGCTAAAACGCTGCCGAATCAGAATCTGATTGGTAGTACCATCAACTTTCCAGGGAGTTATTAATTGGTTGCTATCTTCTGAGAGGTGGAGGTTCTTCCCCAGTCAGACGACTTTTAATTAAATATAACTGTACCCTATTCAATATTTTATTGTGTAAGTAAGCATGGTGTATTGATTGTACATGTTTGTATTTGTGATTGTTTCAGACATAAGGAGTCACCGAAGAGCAGCCAACAAGCCGCCCGGAGCGGGCGAGTCGAAGCGTACTGTTTTGTAACCAATCCATTAACTTATTGCTACTATAAATTATTTTTATTATTTATACCGTTATCGTCGCCCATCATGACGTCAATAAACTAATTTATTTCATAAGGCGAACAGTTTCCTTATTTACCCCGCGTACACTCCCCGCCAATTTATATGGCCGTCCGTTATTTTATACTCGTCGCTACATTGTAAAATTACAAGGAGACCCTCCATTTTAGGAGCAATTCTCTTGTAACAAATTTTAAACATACAATATTACAAGATTAAAAAAAAGTACATAATACTAGCATAACATGAATTCGACATCCTTTACGGGGGTACGCTGTAACTATTACAAAAAGCTACGAATTTCTATAAACAATTGATATCATCGAAGGTCAATGTTCGGTGGCCAGCTGAGTGTCATCTGCGCAATGCACATTTACATTTCGTGACACGTTCATTAAATTTGGTATGTTTTCTTAATGTACATCACCCTCAGCAAAGTTTGTAGAATTATTAAAGGTGCTATATATAAGGTTATAAAAATGAGGCTGTGCTATATAAATTGACGGGAAATATACAGTCTGTTTTTGTATATTGATAGATTGAAATGATATTCATTTCGAAACGTTCAAAACTTTATTATGTAAACAATTTTATATTAAAAACTTATGATTACTATTTTAAGTTGTTGAAAATGGTAATAAAATATAATGATGTTACGCACGAATACTTTCATTTTAGTAAAAAATATTCCATTTATTTAATATTATCATTGTTTACGTAATAAAGTAATAATCAATATCACAATTTTATTGCAATGAAATGAACGAAAACAACGAATATTGTAATAAGTAATTATAATATTCAATCATTACATATTCAGAATACATAAACTAATAAAAAGAAACTATTTACTAAATAATAATTACGATACACAGTATGCAGATTGCAGTGTTGCCACATCGAACTTGGTATTTAATACTTAAAATTGGCTCATTATTGAACAAACTGTCCAGCGCTCTCTCTCTGATAAACAGCTTGATAAGGACGACGTGTTTTAAGCAAATCTATATTTGGATACAACTACGAGTATCAAATTGTATCTTCTAATAATATTCTTCCGAGTACGTAGTTCATTAATATAAGAATTATATACTTTAAAAATCTTTTAAATGAATAAAGAGAAAGGAAGATTGAATTATTTTTGGTCAAGATTTATTTAACTTCACTGTTACTAGGTCCTAGATAGGTCTAGGTCCTAGGTGCGAAATGTGGGGCAAGCTAAAATTTTATCACATCTGTCAATATTTTTAATACTGAACCGATTTTGATAAGTTTTCAAGGTCATGGTTGCTATAATAATCTATGATTATGCCCATGACACTTGCCTCCACTCCCGCCTTAATTTTCGTGTGTGAAAGCAGTAAATGTTTCGAGTTTATGAAATAAATTGTTGTAGCCCACATTTAATGCCGGCGAGTTTACGTTCAAGATCTGAAAGACCCAAAGGCCCAAGATTGAAGGAATGAATAGAAGATATTTTATATGTTGACGCTTTTTGGAAAGCCTTAGTTTCGAATTCGAATGTAAACTAGGTACATTCGATTAGATAAAATAGATCATATTCGATCAATGAATACCATTTTCCGATATCTTATATTAATTAACGTACTGATGGTAAATTTGGCAAGAAAGAAAAACGAAAGGCGCCATGCGGCAGTAGGTCTGTCTGTGCGTATGTACGAAATATATAAGCCATTACTTACATGTTTTAAAAAGGAAAAATCCTTACAATATAATCGTAATGAGACTTTTTAACTGAATATAGAAAACTACTAAAATGGTCGATTAGATCTTTATTTTTATACCACGTCGGGAGGCATACAAGCATACGGTCCACCTCATGAAAAGCAGTTACCGTAGCCTATTAACGCTTGTAACATATATCATTCGCGCGATGCCTCCTCTGCTGTTTACACAGCAACTCCTTGGGAGCTTACTGGCGACCTCACTCACACGCAGAACAACCCTCTAGGGATTTGTTATTTGGCTGCGGTTTTCTGTGAGGTGGAGGTACTTCCCCAGACGGTCTGCTTTGATGCGCCCTACCTCTCTTATAACATCCAGACCAAGACAAACAGACATGTTCATGCACACAAATGTTTGTCTTGTGTGGTAATCGAACCCACGAGCGTTGGTGTCAAAGTCGCGTCTTTCACGACTGAGCCACCGTGCTCGATCTGTTCTAATGATGTTGGAGCGGCAGGACTTACGAATTAAAATATGGCAAGCCCTTCTAGGTTGAACGTTTGTCAATTATAACTAACGTTTAAACATAAAAAAAAATACCTTTATCCTGATAGTGACTTCAACAAATTAATATTGGTTTTATCGAACGCCCGTCTCAATATAAAATAATTTCATAATTCCTCAACAATTGAAATATATAGCGTAACAAAGAAAACACATATACAAATAGTTGTACCCGAGAACTGTTTCTCTTTGAAGGCGGCTAAGAGCTTGTTTTAATAAACACATAAACAAACTGAAAAAAAAGACATTTGTCCATTGCAATATTAGACCAACTTTTTTTTTTTATTATGGCTTAGCCAAGCATGGACGCTAGGGTTCTTATACTCTAAGAGACTTGAGTGTAAGGAGTCATCACGAACTGCGGATAAATTTATATATTATTTATAGAATATAACCTTTATTATCTTTCTACATTAGTGTACGTAAGTATTATTTAGTATGGTAGTAAATTATAGTCACTATATTAAATACTTATTGGCGAGTCCTACGCGGCCGGAATGGGGTTGGAAGGTTTCGGCTGCATTTTTTGCATCATGTTGATCTTGTCCCCGAGGCTTAGAGCCATGCCCTAAAAATTATTATAACCATTAAAAATAAGGTAGTGGTACGATGCATGGGGGCACATCCTGGCATTTTCTTTTTTCTTCATTATGTTAAACAAGAAGCAGCAAAATTTGCAATTCATACTGCCAATGCTGCCACCAGACCGTGTGCTCAACTCTTTTTCGACATCGACGGCTTTTTTAATAGACGGCGGGCGGAAGATAGAACGGGAATGTGTAGGTGAGTTAGCTTGGACTCTTTTTATTCTACACGTTAGAAAATACTAATCTTCACAACTTATCTATACCCATAATAGAATTTACGTATCATTGCAATAGGCAACCAATTGTGTGCTCTGTTTTATTCAGAGTCCGAAAGTTGGATTCATGTAAATACGTCATATTTTTTTTTGTCGTACAAATCACACAGCGTCATCTAGCGCCCAAGTAAGCGAAATATGAGTACTAGACAACTGATAAACATACGCAAATACATTTTTTTATTTTGTAAATACATACTTTCTATTCTATTCTATACTTATAGTATATAGAAAACACCCAGACCAAGACAAACAGACACGTTCGTGCACATAAATGTTTGTCCTGTGTGGGAATCGAACCCACCAGTCAAGGTACTGTTACTAACCACGCTGCACCGGCCTCGTCTATCTATATAATACTAGCTGACCCGGCGAACTTCGTACCGCCTCTGGATCAAGGTGTAACTAACACGACTTTGTTTTATATATATAGAGATATGACAATTCGTACTTGAGATATCATAAAAAAAGAATTTCATATAAAATGTATGAGAAATGTAATTTACTTTGTTTTTATTTTTTGTTATTTTTTCCATGTTTTAATACTTATTATCCTATTCCGGACGAAGACAAATCCAAAAACACAAAAATCATAAAAATCGGTCCAGCCGTTCTTGAGTTATAAATGGTGTAACTAACACGACTTTGTTTTATATATATAGATTTCTGTTAACGCTTATCTAAAGCTGACATATTAAGGCACAAAATGGTGGGGAACAGTAGTGCAGAGTGAACAATAGGATGGCAACAAATGGGCATTGGTACCGTAATGGCACAACACTAAAAAGCATTTGATGTTACCTGGCTTTTAGCCCTAATGCGGACATGTCCTACGACGGGTGCTCCGGGCTTATGAAGCGGCGTCTCGATGCTGAGGTTGGCTAACGCATCTTCTCCAAAGATGGACCGTGCGTACAGGTTGGCGGCCATGAATCCACACTGACCGGACAGAGCCTGGGAACACGACACCTGACTCTCTAAATAAGGAAGATTGGCCCAATCGGAATTCCCTACAATTGTTTAATATTAGTACTATATCTTATCCCGAAGAGTGAGCAGTGATAGCTCAGCGGATAAAGAAACGTATTGACCAAATTGTCCCCGGTTCGAATCCTGGCATGTACCACTAAATACGTGTTTTCGGACTTATGTACATAATTGTAATTATCACTTGCTCGGCGGTGAAGGAAAACATCGTGAGGAAACCCGAATGTATCAGAAATTAAATTTCGAAAGACGTGTAACCTTATCTAAAAAAAATCGGCCAAGTGCGAGTGGGATTCGCGCACGAAGGGTTCCGTACCATTAAGGGGAGGGGAAGGGGAGCCCCCCTTAAATATTTGTTTTATTTTAATTTAGTTATTTATTCTTAAAGTGAATATATAACTAAATATTCTGTGAATATTTCAAGCGTCTACCTGTTGCCGTTATTGATATCGAGCAAAAATGAGCAAAATAATCACGTTTGTTGTATGGGAGCCCCCTTAAATATTTATTTTATTCTATTTTTTAGTATTTGTTGTTATAGCGGCAACAGAAATACATCATCTGTGAAAATTTCAACTGTCTAACTATCACGGTTCATGAGATACAGCCTGGTGACAGACGGACGGACGGACGGACAGCGGAGCCTCAGTAATAGGGTTCCGTTTTACCCTTTGGGTACGGAACCCTAAAAACGGTCTGGTTGTCTCTCTAGGTTGTGGAGATCTAACAACAGTCGCTCCATGTAAAAATCGATATCTTCGCCAAATCATGAATTAGGAAACGGAGTAATGCTAAGAAGAAGAATGGCTTGTTCCGAAGCTACGTACGATTGACTAAAATGCACGCACTGGTCTAGTATTGCACCTGTATTGATCAACGACAATGTATTGATTCATTCCAATAAACTTCTCTAAATTTAAACATTAGTACTAATCATCTACAACTTACCCAGTAGGGCTTCATATTAAGACCGTGTTCATTGACCTAGGCTAAATATTCCCCTGGCTTATTAAAACATCTTAAATCCTCGCGAGATATGTAAACATCTTAAGAACGTACATCGTTTTTAAAAATATCTATCACAAAAATATTTAACGCATGACTCCAGGCTCTACTATTTTTACTTTGCCTTCTTTACGGCAATCGAGATTACCGGAAAGCAGGCAAAGTAATTGCGTTGAAAGCGTCCAAGCGAACTACGGTCCCGTTAGTCTCCTGCCTACGTTGACTACACTACTTGAAAGAGCTGTACGCGATCGTAGTATGCAGAATATCAGTACATTGCTGAACAATTCGGGTTCCGTGAATTCTATACCACTGTTCAGCAAGTTGGTCCGAGTTAGTGCTTTACATAAATAAAACTTAAAAATCGACGTTCCTGTTGATATTGAAAAGGCATTCGATACTGTTGACATGAAGACACATGACTTTGGCTATGTCTCGTTATCGTTACCATGTTCACTTAAATGGAGTAACTTTACACATTTTCAATCTCCGCTGGAGTACCTCAAGGCTCAGTTTTGGAACCCGTACTGTTTTAATATACTTAAATGATATCTCCAAACAGGCTAAAACTACTAGACTGTTTTAGGGACGATGCCGTTCGAGTGGTCTAATGATGATCTAAGTGTAAGTAGTAGTAGTACCGGCTGGATGTAGTATCCTCGAGATGGAGCTTGAACTAGTTGCTAGATTGCTACTTTACTAAATGGAAAAGTAATTAAACGTATCACGTATCGAAAACTGAAGTGATATGTTTAGCTGTCGTCATATACCTCCCGCGAAAAAAGTTTCCTTCAATTAATTGGAAGAAATTACTTATTAGATGTCAAATTAGATACAAAATTAAACTTTTCAGTCTGCAGAATATCTATATATCTATCGGTATGAGGCGTCTAATCGATATTACCACTCCACTGGTTGCTCAGCGATTAGTAAATTAAACCAATCAACATATTTTCAACCGGTATACCTTGTCTGGAGTAAGGCACTTCATATTGGTGGACGTCAGCAAGTGGTCGAGGTATTCACGGAGATCGGTGATATTTGTGTTCACTGCCACCTGGAGAAATAAATTAGTTTAATATAGAAGTTGAAGAAGACGGAACAACACTGGCACCATTATTTCTACGAAGACTGATATTCTGAGTGAAATCGAGACGTTCTATGGAGAGCTGTACAGATCGTCGCTGCAGTCGAGCATCAGTGCTAGTAAAGACCCTAGAGCTAAACTGACCCGACACTATACCGAACATATCCCGGACATCAGTCTGTACGACTCGTATGGCTCTCAAACAGCTTAAAAATGGGAAAGCACCGATGCACATATGCTGGCTATGCCTGCGGTTGGAAGCACTAAGCTCGAAGTTGTTGACGAATATACCAAGGGCAGATTATTCAGTTAGGTAAGTCTAACTTCGGCCGACGGATCCAACGACGGGGCAGCCTTCGGGAAACTTCGGCACATTTTCTCATCCAAAATACCTCAACGCATGAAGAGCAAGGTCTCCGAACAGTGTGTGTTGCCAGTGATGGCATACTGAACTGACACGTGGCCCTTCAATACGGGCCGTGTGGGGAAGTTCAAGGTTGCTCAGCGTGCTATGGAAAGAGCTATGCTCGGGGTTTCCCTGCGTGATAGAATCAGAAATGAGAATATCCGCAGTAGAACTAAAGTAACCGCACAGCAGTCCACAGGATAAGTAAGCTTATGTTGCCGTAGGCGGGCCATATAGTTCGTAGAACCGACAATCGCTGGGGAAGGAAGGTTCTCGAATGGCGTCCCCGTACTGGAACACGCAGTGTGCGACCCGCACTAGGTGCAGCGACGACTTCAAGAGGTTTATAGGGAGTCGATGGATACAGGTGGCACAGGGTCGAGACGAATGGCACTCTAGATGGGGAGGTTTATGTTCAGCAGTGGATGAATACGGGCTGAGATGATAATGATGAATATAGAAGTAGTTCTATATAGAACTATTGAGACAATTTTCGAACCCGTGGTGAGTATGGCAACAGTTCTATTATCTAACTAAGTATTAAGAAACTCTTGTAAATGCAAACACTTGTACAGATTCCACTTCACAACACCGGTTTCGCCATAATAAGATCCAATCCAATATGTGATGCAATTAGTGATGAATAATCCAATTATTCATCACTAATTGCACGGTACTGCCAGATGTTTTGTTTATAATGAATACCTTGATAATGCCGTAAAGGCGGAACCGGCCGGCAAAAATAAGTAATAATATTGTGAAGTGGAATCTGTATCAGTGTTTACATTAACAAGATGTCTTTAAAATTCTACCAAACGCCAACAGTGCCAACATCTTAAGGAACTCTGGTATTGGGTATCTCGTACTGACTTTGTTCTCCCACTCGAACTCGGCCCACATCTGCCTGAAGTCGGCGTCGTTGCAGGCGGCCGGCTGGATGTAGTCGACGATGTCGATGTGGATGTCGTTCAGGACGACCACTCCGCGGTCCATGGACGCGCCGCTTACTTCGTACACTGTGGACAATTAAATTAAAATTACTTTTTACATTTTTTTAAACAAAATCTTATATTATTCTTGTCGCTCCTCCGTAATTTCTCTTTTGAAAAGGAAGTCTTTCCTTGAGTTTTCAAGATAGGATAAATCTAATTTAAAACAAGGGAAATATGGTGCTTGTTGAGAACTTTCGACCAAAAAACTAATCTCAAATCTAAAAATCCTAGAATTGTAGTAGGTACTTAATAACAAGAGGTAGATAACAAGCAAAGTGACGAGGGCTCTTGATTCAAGTCTAAGGTCCTCAGTAATTTGTATTAATAAGGCTAAGGCTTTTGTTACGATCCCTGTACCCCGACTTTTCGAGGTACTACAGAAACTCAACTCAAATTATTTAGAAGCTATGTAGTTGACCGTTTACCGCACGGTGAAATTGGTTCGCACTTCAACAGCGACCAATCAACCTTGAGCTCACTATCTTTAGAGTTCACCCAACCTCACCTGCACGTGCTACTGCCTGCTAAGTAACAAACGGGGCTCTAGCGAAAGAGAATATAGTGAACTCCTTACCAACCAGTGAGTCTGTTCGTAAAATATTACTGTTCCCTTCCTGTCTTTACCAGAGATTCATTACCAGCAGAGTGCACCACGTGTAGTTGTGGTTGACATCGGCTCAAATGATGTTGAGACACTTACACCTCAAAACTCTAGCTTGTACCCTTTAGGTCTTGTATTATGACAGACACAACTAACTTACTACGCGGGCTCAGTGCCACAAAGAGTGGCCTGGCTTCAGAGACAAGAGAGTTCCACTTCTCCTGATCCCTCTCGCCAATCGCTGGCTACAAACTAGTGTGGATCTTCCTCCACGGCATCCTTCCAACGATATATGGACCAGCCCATTGGACGTTGGCTGTCCGGTCGACGCAAGTATGTTTTCTTGTGTTCCAGCCAGCGAAGGCGATGCGCTTAAAATTTACCAATGATGTTTGGGGTAGCCACGAGTTCTTCAATACACAACAGACACAAGGACACCTCCATATATAGTAACTTGCATACGACCCGTTCTACGAGAAGAGGTTCCATGATCGCTTCCAGCTGTTGCTAATACGCTGTTAAGGTAGCAACTTCCATTTTCATCCAGAACTAAACTAAATGGTACTTACCAATATTTCCAAAGATTATGGCATTTTCTGTGGAGGCCACCTTCACGTGAGCCTTGATGGTGGCAAAGTCCCGCGGCGCCAGCACCACGGCCGCTGGTCGCTCCACCAGCCGCAGGTCGCCTAGGGTCGCCAGCTCCACCGTGCAGTTCTGCAGGGTATCATCTGCAAGACGCCATTAATAAATGGTATTAATACCAACAATATATTTGTGTACATGGCGCTACTTGGCGCTGACTTTGTACAAAAGTCGTCTGCGTGGGTACCTCTGTCTCACCTATTTTTACCGCCAAGCAGCTATATATACATAGCTGTGTTTCGGTTTGAAGGGTAAGATATGGCTGAGAAATTATTGGGCACTGTGATGAAACCAAAAATCCCCGTGGTGTTGCGAGCATCAATAGGATGCGATGATCGCTTACCATCTAATGCGGGCCGCATGCTTAAGCCAAGCAAGCCAAGCTTTAGTATCACAAAAAAACAATTGTTAGCTCTTATGCCTCTGCGTTGCATACTGGTACTATAAAATTCATTGAAGACATTCATATGAGTAAATTGGACACTTTATTAACCGCGGCAGCGCTAACTAGGTCACATGAACGTCGCTATTTTGACAACAGCGGGGCGGTACTCTGCAAAGTTTTTGCTCAATGAGGAAGGAACAACTATGCATAAAGCATTACATCGCAATATCTATACATAGACTAGCTAAATGAAATAAGTTCTATAGGCACCTTTTTTCTTTATCTCTTTTGTTTAGTAGCTATTCATGAGCGTTTGTTGATTTTAACAGAAGTGTTGTTAATATGTTATACCTAACTGCATAAACAATTATAGCAGGGTGTAGTAACCATATCGTGTACACGAGCCTGGTGGTGGAACAGCTAGCGATGGCCGTTTTAGCACCAAGGCTAGGGGTTCGATTCCCACACAAGGCAAATATTTGTCTGCACGAATATGTCTCGTCTTGGTCTGGGTGTTTTTTATGTATTATAAGTATGTATAAAAAAATGTATTTACGTATGTTTATCATGTCCGATAACATTTATTTATTTCTTATTATTACCCGTCTGGTTGACGACGAGCACGTCCAGAACGATGTCGTACTGGTTGACGGCGACGATGGCTTCGGCGTACACAGGGTCCGAGAAGCCTGTCAGCTGCGTCACCTTCGACAGCTTGCCGCGCTCTTCGCCGCCCTGAGTGCTGCGACCTGATACATAACATTGGAATTATCGAGAGCTGGTACAGGGAATACGGTAGACGGTCATCTACGTAACAGTGGGTAGATACAGGATGATGCCGAGGACGATGATGTATATTGCATATACTATCTTCTGCCCGCCGTTTTGCTAACATAGGAGTCTTGGATGATCATAAAACGTACATAACTAGGCTTCATCTTCCAAACATAACCCCCATTCCATTAGGATTGGTGGGGTCCGCTCCTAAAGCCGTGCGGGTTTCCTCACGATGTTTTCCTTCACCGCCGAGCTCAAAATGCGTCACAATCATATTATAGTCGATCGTTATAAATATAGGCAAGTAACAATAATACGAGCCATATGGTTCCTTATTGTCATGACACCAGGGTCGATTTTTAAGTGTTTTACTTGGTGATTAGCTGCTGGCCACGGATTTATCCGCATGAAGTGTGATCTTTAATGTTTTACGTAGTGATCTTAAAAATATTTCTCATATGAAAAATAGTCATACAAAATTACACCAAAATCTGATCACTGTTTGTGCACAGCAATGAAATAGACGAAAATAAATGAGTATTTTAGCTGCTGCAATAGTTGCATGTGCTACTTCACCTTGCAAGGCCTTGGACAGCGAGAGCTCGAAGATGTCGTGGTGCGTGGAGGCCGCGCCGGCGCCCGCCAGCTGCGCGAACTGGATGCCCGTCTCCACGGACACGTTCTGTTCAGCTCGCTTCGGCTCCTCCTGCAACATGGACACACCACGCTAGTACCTACGTTTTGACGAGCTCGGTGGCGCAGTGGCGAAACGCGTTGTTACGTTACTTTTGACACCAACGCTTGTGGGTTCACTTCCCACACGGGACAAACATTTGTGTGCGTGAACAAAATTTCTGTTTGTCTTGGTCTGGGTGTTTTTAAGAGGTAGAGCGCATCAAAACTGCCCGTCTGACTGAGCATGCGGTATTAGATAGTAAGCGGTCGTCGCAGCCTATTGACGCACGCAACACCACGGGGATGTTACTCGCGCGCTGCCAATCTTGTGACCTAAAGATGTTTCGTCACAGTACCCAATAATTCTCTGCCATATCTCACCCTTCAAACTGGAATACAGCTATGTAAATATATCTACTTGTCGGTAGAAATAGGTGAGACAGAGGTACCCACGCAGACGACGACTGCACAAAATCTCCCTCCGGTCCTCCGATGTGTTTAAGACGTCTAAACAGGATTAAAAATATATTAATTTTGATTTTAACATTATTGAGCGATGGGACGATAAAATGTCTCGGGCAACGTTTAGACATCAACTTTTAATGTTACCTCTTGTTTGGTGGGCAGCAGGTGGCGGGCCTGCCCGGGTGCGTCGGGCAGCGCCAGCAGCGAGCCTAACGCCTGCCGAGCGCGGTCGAGCAGTGCGAGTGACACCACGGCTGGGCGCCGCGCGGCCGCTTGCAGGCAGATGGCGGCGTGCTCCAGATCATCCGCAGTCAGTCCCGTCTGTCCAGAACCTGCACGAAAATATTGATACAAATATCCTTACAGCAACGTATACAAACATACACCATCACACCTTCGTTTTTACTACAGTTACCGGTTTCCAGGGTTTCTGACATCACTTTCTGATGAAACACGATTAAATTGGTCGTTGCAGACGAGTCTTCGTCTTTCAACTTTCACGTTGTACATCTGTTTCGTGATGCTTTCTTCGTCGATTGTTTCTGTACAGACTATCGGGGGATGTCTCGTCTTGTATTAACACCAATGGTCCCCTTCAAACCAATTCTATTTCTCACATTTAACTGGTTTCTGTTGCCTATATTTATATATATAACTAGCTGAAGCCATGTCATAGATGGTCATAGATGCAACCATTCAATTCGCGCGAGTCAATCTTCATACAGCGACATCTATTGACGTTTATGAGAGGCAACGTATATTTTTTTTTTTATTACATAAAAAATGCGTAGTTATTTTATCTCACAAAAATACGTATTCTGTGAAAATAATAAAAATAAAATTGCAAAGTTACCGATATTTCCCCATATTTTTTATAGTTTTTATTTTTAACGCAAGAACCCGGGATAAAAAGGAGCCTACATTCTGCTCTGAACAGTCCTCTACTTATCAGCGAAAGTCCCGTCAAAATCGGTTCAGCCATTTCGAAGATTAGCCCGGACAAACAAACAGACAGAAGATAAAAAATTAAAAATGCATGTTTAGGCTTTGGTAACGAGAAAATAACAATATGAGCTTAAGATAAAGGTTTTATTTTGAAATCACAGACAGACTTAAATTTTATTTATATGTAGAGATTCTTCTGTACGTGTGTTACTAAACTCCTCCTAAACGGTTGGACCGATTTTGAGGAATTATTTTATGTGTTTAAGTGAATTCGAGAATGGATTAGATTCCCAAGTGCACCCGGGGTGCTATGATCGGTTAACGGACTTATTGTTTTTATTTTCGGACAGGATATATACATATATATAACATAGATTATTGGTAGAAAAATAATACAGAATACCTTGGTTTTGTTTGTGATAAGCGAGCAGCGCGGCGGCGAGGTGCAGCGCCCGCGTGGACTCCTTGCACGAGCTCACCTTGAGCGCCAGCTTGGCGAGCGCGGAGCATGCGCACGCGGCGGTGAAACTCTCGCCGTCGCACAGCGCCTGCCACAGCGCGGGGCCCGCGGCCTTCGAACTTGTGTTAGACCTGATATATCCACAATAATATACATACATTTTACCACAAGGTTTGTATTTATTTCATTTTCATTTATTTATGGATTGTTAGAGAAATTCCTGAGCATATATTTATCGCCCGATGAGTGACTTGCAACCACTGCAACAATCAGACGGTAATGATCTCATATTGGTATCGTTGATTAAATCAAAGGACATGGTGTAGGCTATAAAACGTGCTTATGTTTCATATAACTTTGTTAACATAACTCCACAAAAGTCGTACATAACTTGCAGCGATACATATGTGTGTGTGTTTATGTTTATACGTTAGTGCTTGCGT
Source organism: Pyralis farinalis (assembly GCA_947507595.1). Taxonomy (NCBI): domain Eukaryota; kingdom Metazoa; phylum Arthropoda; class Insecta; order Lepidoptera; family Pyralidae; genus Pyralis; species Pyralis farinalis. The sequence goes on from OX382264.1 coordinate 2,835,893, forward strand.
GCAAATGCTAGTACGCATTTATACAATACAATACAAATATTCTTTATTGCACCAAATTAAAATTGTAAACATAAGATACTTAGAAACTATAGTACAATTAGGCGGTCTTATCGCTAAGCAATCTCTTCCAGACAACCTTAAGATGAGAGAAAACTATTATCTTGTAATAATACAGGTAGGTGGTGCAGAGCAAACCATACAGCAGCAGAGCATTTATGTGTGACGGTGATGGTTGGATGCTATACTTACGTAGGCAAGTTGAATGCAGACTGCGAAGCGTAAGTACCATCGCTGGTCACCAGTTGTCGAGCGGGCTCCTGCTGCTTGGCGGCTTCTTGTTTAGCAGCTTCTATCTCCTGCCGAAACGTGTCTTAAATTACATATGAACATGGCTTTACAAACAACGTGTATATCTTCGTCACTTCAGCCGAGGAACGTGCACTGTTAAATGTATTTTAACGTTTCATTTCATGTTACAAAGTTATGCTTTACAATGTTTATATATACTACAGCAAAATCTATCGCTGTGTTCAAAAAATTAGTAAAAAACCATCTTCTTAATTTAGAACTTCAAAAGCTGTACACTGACATTTAGTATGTATAAATATATTTATGTTTGTATATTTTGTGTATGTATTTTATATATTATATGTGTTTTCTTTATTTATTATTATATATGTATTGTTATTTAGTATTTGCACACAAATGTATCCCTATGTATATATTTACACCTAGATAAGTAACTATAGTAAAAGAATAAATTTTCCTTCCTTGCTAACCCTACCTACTCTGTACGGCGATTCGTTACCTTAAGGTTGCCTTGAAAAGATTGCTTTTAGCAATAAGGCAGCCTTGTTGCATAATAGATATACATGTTTTACTATTTTTTAAGAAATTTCCTGTAACAATTATTATGTAAATAAAGCTTATTCCATCTATCTATCTAAATTACAAAATAGTTCATGGGCAATATTTTGTACTCGCCGTACAGTGGTTTATGGGTTTTCATTTCATTTCGGCGCATTCTAAACGGAGTGGAGTTTTAAAAATTGCTTGCATCAGAAATAAACAGTGAACAAGCACTGCAAAGCATGTTCCAGAATTCGTCACACTTTTAAAACAGGCAATTATTAAGTAGCGAATTCTGACAACATTCAGTAGATAAAACTGATATAAGAACTACATGGAAGATCGCCAGCAAAACGGATGCATAAATATCTTTGTCAATGTTAGGTATACTTTTGTTTATTTTTCCTGGAAACTCTGGTTGGACACTTTTCAGGAACACCGTTCCTATATGAAGTCTATTTGTTTGTCTATTTGGTTGTTTGTGTGTTCTGTTTGAATATTCGAAAAAAAACGCACGTTTTTTTCGAATATTCTAATTTTGACTTCAGATTCTTATTCAGCATAAAAAAGTAGAATAGGAATGTTCAGAAACACCGTTCCTATCTCAACTAACATGGTCAAAATGGCCGACAAATTGAAAAAAAAAATTTGAATTGTTATATAATTGACGAGCCAGATGTTCCTCTGGCAATGCAAGCTTGTGCATTCTCAACTGGTTTGCTTTATATTTATTATTAGTATGGTTGTTTCAAATTTTAAGTCCACAGGCACAATATTAAGTATTTTAAACAGTTTATCTTATCCAACACCAAGATAACAACAGCTTATCTTAACAGGCAGATTTCGATCTCTTTGCGACGCGACACTCGTCTCTTCAATATTTTTGTATTGAAGAAACAATTTAATTTTAATCAAGCAGAATAATGGCTCCAAAGTTTTCGCAAGTAATCTGTCTGTTCATCAAAACCAGTCGACAAAACCAAAGACCAAGAGTGGCGACACTGTCTCGTCCAAACCGGAGATCTTGAGGGAGATTGAGTTTCTATGGACAGTTATGATTCTTCTGGTTCGACATCAGAACCAAGAGCCAAATTGACCCGACACTATACCGAGGATATCCCGATGATCAGCCTGTACGAAATTAGGATGAAACAGCTTAAGAACAGCAAAGCTCCGAGCGATGACGGAATCACATCGAGACTTCTGAAAGCGGGCGAAAAACTAGTACTTAGCGTCCTTCAGAAGCTTTTCAATTCCGTCATCCTCCAGGGGAAAGCCCCACAGGCATGGAACGTGAAGCGTGATGGTGTTTTTTTCCAAGAAGGTTTGATGACTTCCAGCCTCCCGAACAAGCCGGTTTCCGGAAAGGCTTCTCCCCATAGACCACATACATATGCTGCGGCGGGTTATACAGAAGACCGAAGAGTATAACCAGCCACTATGCTTAGCGGCTTTTTAACACTATCCACCATACTGTTAATAACAACCGTCTTACTCACTTTGTCATCCGCCTGCTTATCGATATCAGCCGAGAGTCAGGTTATGTCGTGATCCGATACCTTAATCCGCAGCGTGTACGCATGCAGTGCAGTCGCGCGTCCGCTCGGCGCAACAATATGGTTGGTACACGATGTTTTCAAGCCGTCAGCTTCCCGCATCACATCTTGAACGCCACATTGCAATCCATACTCAGATAGTATATCCAGATACTTGGTTGCGGTGTTGTCTACCTGATTTATCAATATATTCATGTTACAGTCTTCCAACGTGTCAATGTCTTTGGCCCCCTATTGTCGCTTAAGCCTTCGAAACCCGGGTGATCGTATACGACCGCGAAATGTATGGGAAAACGTATATAACGGGTTCTGACTGCTCAATATTCATTCTACTTCCTCCATAAATCTTGTTTTTGAGCGTGTACTATTTCTAACCACACCATAAGTAAGTAAACAAGGAAGTATTTTTTTATGTATTACACACTATGCTGCCCCCACTTTGTTTAACTCTAGTTAGAGAATACATAGCAAAACCATCTTTATAGCATATTTACACGTTTTCTCGTTTGTGATATTTATTTCTGTCAAGCCGGTTGCTTCTATATAATTCAAGCAGCTTCCCAACAGAGCAAGTACCCCATTAAAATGCTTTTGTACTGACCAAACATTCATGAGCATATATATTTATAGATATGTTTACAATGTATATTAGCTGACCAGCGGCGTATTTGTAAAATTACATGCTCTTTTAAGTACGTGGGCAACACTGAATTTTTTTTTGATAATCAAAAATAGAATGATGTCGCAACGTTTTAACATTTTTTTTGCTTTTTGGAGTAATCTCCGTTCCTCTCTAAGCACCATTGCAAGCGATGGAACCATTGACTGAAGTAGGGTATCGTCTTTAGAGATCTCTTTCACGACTTTTTGGAAAGCGGTCACAGCATCTTCAGAGTTCATAAAACAGTCAGGTGCCAGGTCCATGTCAGAAGGACGACTCACTAATTCCACACTTTTCCTGGGCAAATATTCGATTGTCCGTCTGGCGGAGTGCGCCGGAGCGTTGTCGTGATGTAGGAGGATCCTGCTTCTTGGACGCAGTCGAACGTTTACCAAAACAACTGGTAAACAATGACTAACATATCAATCTGCAGTAATAATGCTTTCATCTTTTAGCACATTTATTTCGAAATGACCCGTCCCCGTCCAAAGAATGAGGCAATTATCTTTTTCCCTAGATTTGTGCCCTTCTTTACCTTTGTTGAAATCATCCATTGGGCAAACTGTCTTTTGGTATCGGGTTTGTAACAATATATCCAGCTTTCATCCCTTTTGACAATGCCATATAGAGCATTCGTGTTATACTTTTCAATCATTTCATGTCATCAAACTAAACAATGGCATTTTTGATCTGCCGTCAAGTTGTGGCGTATCCATCGAGTACAAAGCTTTCTGATGCCTAAATGTTCGTGTAAGACTTTAGTACTTGGCTCATACCACTGCATAAACTTGTCCGTTTCTGTTTATAATTCACTCTTTTATCAGATCGCCGTAGAAGGACATTATTCGCGCATAGGGTTGCCAGGCGTTCGGGTAAAACCGGACACAGTTAGGCTTTTTGCATGCGTATTCAGGCAAATTAGACAGTGACTGGCCTTGCCCGGCTTTTGTTATGCTTTTTACATTTGACCGTAGTATCCCTAGCGAGCACTTTGGCGGCGTGCCCCGGCCGAGCGTCCCGCTCGTTTGTAAGTAATGAAGGATTAAAGAAGACTGATTAATTCAATGTCATTGTTATTTCATTAGAATTTAAAACATTGTAAACGAAAAATCTGGTTTTACATAAAACATGTTCTGTCGTATTAATGCTAATACAAAAAATTCTTCATAGTCAAGGGTGCCCGGCCTTTTCACCCAAATGTTCGGCCAAAGACGTCGGTCTGTCCGGCCAAACAGGTTGGTCTCTCCGGCCAAACAGGTCGGTTTGTCTAGCCAAACAGGTCGTTCTGTCCAGCCAAACAGGTCGGCCTGTCCGGCTATTCGGTTTTAAGACCTAGCAACGCTATTCACGCAAATGAACCGTCATCAGCTTCACTTGTCGTTGACCGCATAAAGTGAACTCATAATTTCGAAGTCTCGAGTTGTAAACAGTGGCACATGATGGGGCTTCGTCATGTAATTGTCAATCGAAATCTATCATAACATTGTTGTTATGACCAAAATGAAAATTGTAATGAACCACGTGTTTAGTTGTAAGATGCTTTTCATATATTTTGTAATATGAGTTTGTACCGCTAGGTGGCGCTGTTCGTAGTTAATGTTTTTGTAGCTCAGTAGTTTTTGTTAAAGCAATTAAATTTGTCTTTTCTTGACTACTCAGAAATTGGGTGTTTTATTTATTGACCCCAAAGCGAGTTTGGCGGCAGTTCTTTTTTAGAATTTAAACACCACGGAGGCGACGGAGGGAACATTTTTTTATGTCAAATTCACGCACGACGGGCTCTTTATAAATTGTCGCCAATTTATAAAAAGAATTGACTATATGCATTCGATGTACATCTACAGCTTCCCAACGAGTTGTTTATTGGAAATTTAAACATTTCATTACTTAACGGCCAATTTTAAAAACTTTGAGCGTGTTCCCCGTATATACAGGTTATGTGCTCAGTATTGTAGAATCTGAGTTCCTAAGTTTTCCGGTTCGTGAATGCCATTCGGAAACCTTTCTGCTCCAGCGGCCAGTGTTACAAATATACTCATTCCTATGTCTATCACGTAGATAAAGAGCGTGTGTGAAGCGCCACAAAATATATGCTTATCAATGGCAACCATATCGATACGTTTGCAACTGTAATCCATAAAAAATCGGCCAAGTGCGAGTCGGACTCGCGCACGAAGGGTTCCGTACCATTATCTATAAAAAAGGCAAAAAAATCACGTTTGTTGTATGGGAGCCCTGTTAAATATTTATTTTATTCTATTTTTTAGTATTTGTTGTTATAGCGGCAACAGAAATACATCATCTGTGAAAATTTCAACTGTCTAGCTATCACGGTTCATGAGATACAGCCTGGTGACAGACGGACGGACGGACGGACGGACGGACAGCGGAGCCTCAGTAATAGGGTTCCGTTTTACCCTTTGGGTACGGAACCCTAAAAATGAACAAATGTTACCTTCTCTTGCTGATCTGAGGTTGAAGCCAGCGGAATGACGGCGGTGAGGGCGCTGAGAGCGGCCTCTGCTCTCGCGGGCGTGTCTGCGAACTCGGCGAGCAACCAGAGCGCCGAGCGAGCAACCTTACCCACGCGGATGCCAGACACGCACTCCACCAGTTTCTGGATAAGTATATATCAACGACCGGTGAATTGCACGTCTCGGATTGAAATGCAATGGAAAAAGACATTTATTACAATGACGTCCAAAGGTTATTTTTAGTGGTTAAGATACATGTGATAACGTTACTCGCAGGTGCGAAAATATTGACAAGGTAAATGGTGTTCTATCTATCATTCTAAATTGGTTCACATTTAATAATCTTATATATTTTAACCAAATTCTCACTGACAATAAGGTACTAGAATTTATTAATGATACTGTATTTTTTTGGAATTACAATAGACTCCAAATTGCAGTGGGGGGCATCACGGCAATTTGGAGTCTATTGTAATTCCACATAAATAAACTGGCCAGTAAGTTCAGCTCCGCCGCATATCCAGTTAAGAGAATTAGATAATTGATAGATGCCGCTACTGATCGCTTAGTCTATTTCAGCTACTTTCACAGCATTAAGTCGTATGGTATACGTACGTACTGTTACATACTGTTGTGGGGAAAAGCGGCTGATATTGAAACTATTTTTATATTATACAATAGAGCCGTCCGCTCTATTTATTGTGCCACTTGATATCACCAAATGTACATTAACATATATTTATTGTAATATATATTGATGATGAAAAAAGACCTATATTGGCAAGTTTCTTTTGGCATTTCTTCTTCGACATTTTCCAAATGCTAGTAGATTAAAAATGAGAGATTAAAGCTATGACAAATTAATGGTGTGCCATGCCCCCCCTGGTATTAGTAATAATTATCGTAATCTATGAACAGTTGTAACACATTAAGTATCACTCGCCCTCTATGATGCTACCTCTGTTGCTAACACAGCAATTCCTTAGGAGCTTACTGGTGACCTCACTCACACGCAGGAACACAACAACCCTCTTGGGAGTAGTTATTTGGCTACGGTTTTCAGTGAAGTGGGGGTACTTCCCCAGATGAGCTGTTTCTGTGTGCCCTATCTCTCTTAAAACACCTAGACCAAGACAAAAAGACATGTTCATGCACACATATCCTGTGTAGGAATCGAACGTTGGTGTCAAAGTAATGTAACAGCGCGTTTCGCCAATGCGCCACCGAACTCGCCAGTATAATACGGTATTGTTCCTCCTTACATGATAGATTTGGTCTCGTATGTCGACGAATGTATGCAGCGCAGCTCTCAGGAAGACCATGACGTCCATGGCGGCCGCCTCGCTGCCGTCGCCGACCAGCTCGAGCAGGGCGGGCGCCACACTGCCCGCCACCTCCGGGAACTGCCAACACGGACCTCATTAATAACACTCACTAATGATGAACATGTTAAAGATCTGGAAAAATGTGCACATAAGTCATCTACGAATAAGGGACTAATGAAAACCGATTCTTTTCTTTTATACAACGTCGGTAGACATGCAAGCATACAGCCCACCTGATGTAAAGCGGTTACCGTAGCCTAGGAACGCTTGTAATACATTAAGTATCACTCGCGCGATGCCTCCTCCGCTGTTAACACAGCAACTCCTTAGCTTACTGGTGACCTCACTCACACGCAGGAACACAACAACCCTCCAGGGAGTTGTCGGCTTTGGTTGGCAGCGGTTTTCTATAAGGTGGAGGTACTTCCCCAGACAGGTTGCTTTGATACGCCCTACCTCTCTTAAAAACATCCAGACCAAGATACACAGACATGTTCATACACACAAATATTTGTCTTGTGTGGGAGTCGAACCCACGAGCGTTGGTGTCAAAGCCGCGTCATTCACGTCTGCGCCACCGAGCTCCACAAGGGACCACAAGGCTCCACATTCTACAAGGGAGTACTCAAACACTCAAATACACACATTCTCAAACATAACAGCCCCCTTAGCAAGAAGTACCCACGTCACTGGTCATGTTTAGGTGGTGAGCCCTCCATTAGCTGTCCCCTTCAGGTCGTCCAGCGCACTGTGATCGACCTACTTCTTCGCGTTATATCGTTTGGTAATCCATTACGATTGGCGCGGTCCGCTACCACAACCCAGAGGGAAAACCAGATCTTTCTTAGGTAAGGTCAAACTTATTTCGATATATAATTGTTTTGGACGTGCGGATTACTTCACAATGTTTTCCTTCACCGGCGAGTAAGTGATAATTACAAATATATACATAAATCCGATAACACGAAATTAGTGGTACATGCCAGTATTTGAACAGGAAACTAGTTAGTCAATACATAAAACTAATTTAGTGGTACATGCCAGTATTTGAACAGGAAACTAGTTAGTCAATACATAAAACTAATTTAGTGGTACATGCCAGTATTTGAACAGGAGGCTAGTTAGTTAATACATAAAACTAATTTAGTGGTACATGCCAGTATTTGAACAGGAAACTAGTTAGTCAATACATAAAACTAATTTAGTGGTACATGCCAGTATTTGAACAGGAGGCTAGTTAGTTAATACATAAAACTAATTTAGTGGTACATGCCAGTATTTGAACAGGAGGCTAGTTAGTTAATACATAAAACTAATTTAGTGGTACATGCCAGTATTTGAACAGGAGGCTAGTTAGTTAATACATAAAACTAATTTAGTGGTACATGCCAGTATTTGAACAGGAGGCTAGTTAGTTAATACATAAAACTAATTTAGTGGTACATGCCAGTATTTGAACAGGAAACTAGTTAGTCAATACATAAAACTAATTTAGTGGTACATGCCAGTATTTGAACAGGAGGCTAGTTAGTTAATACATAAAACTAATTTAGTGGTACATGCCAGTATTTGAACAGGAAACTAGTTAGTCAATACATAAAACTAATTTAGTGGTACATGCCAGTATTTGAACAGGAGGCTAGTTAGTTAATACATAAAACTAATTTAGTGGTACATGCCAGTATTTGAACAGGAAACTAGTTAGTCAATACATAAAACTAATTTAGTGGTACATGCCAGTATTTGAATAGGAGGCTAGTTAGTTAATACATAAAACTAATTTAGTGGTACATGCCAGTATTTGAACAGGAAACTAGTTAGTCAATACATAAAACTAATTTAGTGGTACATGCCAGTATTTGAACAGGAGGCTAGTTAGTTAATACATAAAACTAATTTAGTGGCCACACAGTGTACATGCCAGGATACGAACTAAGAACCAGTTGGTCAATAGACTGGTACTTTATCCGCTGGGTTATTTACTTCCCACTGTAATCGACCAACCCAGCGTAAACTTTTAGCTGCAGCTTATCCTCCATTAATTATCCGATAATCTTAACGGCGACGCGGTGGATAAAGCGCACCGGCAGCTGGCAATATTTGGCAGTGTCATCTTGCACTGCGCAGCGAGTCGTGTTACTTCCTTCCATGACATACCTTGATGGCGGCACGATGCATGGCCCGCACCAGCAGCTGGCGGTACTTGGCAGCGTCGTCGTGGTCAGCGCTGTGAGCTCGCGTAGCTTCCTTGCGCAACACGCTCACTAACTCCTCTGCATGGCGGGATGATACTAGGTCCAGCGCTGGCGATATCAAATAACCGTTTGTGAGCAACGAGATAGACGCATAACCTTTATTTTTGGGAGTAACGTAGGTACTGGTACGTACGTACGTATGAAACAAGATGCAACCAATGCACCACCATATGAACTAGATGGACATCGCTGAATAGACGCATCTAGGTGCGACGAGTGTCTTCCGACATTCCAATCCAGGCCATGTTGCCATATTTAATAATTTGTCTACGAAAAGAAACGCAAGAATGCACGAACGATTCGGTAACAATTAACAGAAATTATAATCCTATATAAGACATTTTGTTTATTGTATCTAAGTGCAATCGGAATTTCAGTTTCAGAGTCATTATTTGCACGTGGCTACGATCACCTTCCATCCCAATCCAGGGCAGATTAGACAATGCTTGCGTAGCCGCATCTGCTTGCAGCCACGATCAGCTTCACATGTTTATCACTCTCCTTCACTATCAAGTAACTCACCCAACTGCAGCGAATGTCTCCTGACATCCAGGTCGGAGGCGGCCAGCACTCGCAGCACGTCCATGGCGAGGTCGGGCAGCGCCCGCGCGGCAGCCTCGCCGCCCTCAGCTCGCAGCGCCGCTAACCGACTCACCACGATCAGCTTCACGTTGTTGTCACTTTCCTTCACTATCAAGTCGATGTAGCACGCTGCCGCCGCCTACGATAAACAATTTAAACATGCCTTGAATAACACTAGATCGTTTGGCTTCCTGTGGATGACGCTGGAGATGATCTCGCCGCTGTCGGACCGCAATCTAGTATCAATCTTAGATAGATTGATACCAGATTGCGGTCCGACCGTAATATCTTCACGCCAAATCCCTTGCGGGTTAGGCAGAGAGAGCCGAGCGCCACATGACTCGGTCCTTACACACCTCACTCGCTTCTTTGACATTCATAGGTCTTTTCGTGCACGCTCGCCAGTTCCTAGGGCTCCTGACATCACCTTCTGATAAACTACGGACCAATTTGATCATGTTAGGTAAATCAATATGATATATATTTAATGAATATACGCCAAGAATATACTTACGGCGTTCTGAAATTTTAATAGCTTATTTATTAATATTGAAAATATGTGCAAATCGCCAGATGACTTAATCAGTTTTTAATAACTCCCTGACGCAATTAAAGATTTTAAATGAATGTGATAAAAAATCTTATGCAATAGCCGATAGCGTAAGAGAGAGACAGTTTATCGAGAGCCGCCGGCAGCTGCCGAGTACCCTGGCCTTCTTTGCCTGGGTTGTGATTAGCTGCTGATCACGTGACTCACGTTTACCAGCCGACTTGTATTGTTCTTTACACAACAGAGCGTTTTGGAGCAGTTTATTTTTTTCTGAACAAATGTAGCAATGTGAAAAATTACTTTTAGTTCGTTTTTATCTACTCTAAGGATTTTCAATTTAATTTACCCAGTATGCTTGAAGTAATAGTAGCTAAAATTAAGTTAAATTGAAAGTTGTCCTAAAATAATTTTGCTCAGGTCAGATCCATTTATTGCAGACAATGGTGTGGCAATTATGATGACTTTATAACAATAAAATTATTTCCGTTCTCAGCACGTGGATATCATTTTGCATCTGTGTAAGTGACAGCAAACTGTACACCAGCCATTACTGGACGTAGCCCATCCTTATTGCTTTCTAGCATATGGGATCCAACGGTTTCCGTATCAGTCCACTCCACATGGTAACAGATGACCTCAAAAGAGCGGCCGGACCACTCTTTTGAGGTCATTTATTACTAAAGAGGACGGAAGGCCAACGCTTCGTCGTTCTATACGAAAAGAAGAATATTTCAGAACTTTCGTCTCTAACTTTTATCACTAATAATCCAAGAGGCGACGACGAATTTTAACGTCTTATATTTCTGGTTGATTTTCTGCCTACAATTGGGTCTACATTCTGATTTCTCAATTATTAAAGAGATTTTGTTGTAAGATCTAAGCCCGTTGGCAAACCTTAATAAATATGTTGATACGCTATATATATATATGTCGGAACGTGGATGTAATTGTCGTCAGGTGGCTCGTTGTTCATGGCGAATAAAGCGAAATACCAGCGTAGTTAATCATCTCAATATTTAATCAGCCAATTACCACAATACTTTTAACAAAAGTTATGCTTAGATCGTAGATTATAACGGATTCAAAATGCGGTGGACGCGACACGTGCGGTTGGCTCCATTGCTCGATTCGTCATGCCGCTTCCAATGACGGTATCTCATCTTGACGTTTTTGACAACTGACCACGATCGACATTTCGAGCAAACCATAACAAACACAACCGGTGTTGCCAATCCAACGATGTCGATTCCACCCAAGCGCCGACTTGACATTTTGATCCGTTATTATTAAAACTAGCATCACGGGGATTGATTTCTTCCGGGCTTCTCAATATGGTGTTGTTACCTCTGCGACATATATATATGTGAGTTCCAGTCGGTGTTTTACGTAAATTCAATTTAACTCAGCTATATCAACATGCTGTGCTGATTAACTCTAAATGTTTTCCATGTTACCTTGATAGCGGCGGGCGCGCTGGACAGCGTGACGAGGGTCCCGGCGGCCTCGTAGCGCACCGCGGGGCTCGCAGAGTTCAGCAGGCCGTACACCGTGCGTATGAAACGGGACCGCTCCGACGGATTCGCGTGGCACACCTGAGTGACAAAAATAATAATATTTCACAAAACTTAAAGGTATTTTTACACTTCAACATCAGAGTCACTGCTCACACGCCGGCCACGACACGCGGTCCTTGCACACCACGCTCTCGTCTGTTTAACATTTATAAAAACATTTATTCTTTCTCTTAAAAAGTTATAATACAGTGTCTGGCAACTTCATTTAAGCAAAACAGTGCTTGTGTTTGAAGTCACCGCTCTTTCGCTGCAAACAATGAGAACGACAAAAGTGCTAAAGTTCTAATCCTAATATATAATTAGATAAAGACTTAACATCACTTGGTAAAGTTAATAAATATTTTATATGTGTGTGTATGTGTATTAGTATATGTGTTAAGTGCTCATTTTGTGTTATAATGTATGTGTGACTACTCTTATGTGTGTATATGCGTCAACCCTCCGACTTTGTCTTGGGATCAGAAAGAATCTTTATACACATAAATAGACAAACAAGTGATTCTATAATAATAAACTTACAGTCATAAAAATGAGAGTAAGCCTATTGGCCAACTAGTCACCGGGTCGAATCTCGGCGGGTGCATGTACCACTAAATTTATATTTTCGGATTTATGTACATAATTATCACTCGCTCGGCGGTGAAGGAAAACATCGTGAGGAAACCCGCACGTGCAGGAAATTATATTTCGAAAAACGTGTGACTTCACCTATGAAAGATCTGGTTTACCTTATTTACCTTATGGAGGTCTGACGACAGTCGCTCCATGTGAAAATCAGTGTTGAATTAAACAATTGTTAACGGAAGCATCGCGTGTTTTATTTATTTTGTTGAACCTGACGTTTCGAATGCTTTGCAGCGTCCGTGGTCGCAGGAAGACTAAGGTGACATTTGTCTTACATTGGTTATTCAATTATTCCGAATCTAAAATATGAATCGGAATATGTATAATTAATCCATCCATGTCGGTAGATATAATAATTGAATAACCAATGAAAGACAAATGTCACAAAAAAAAAAGTGTTTAATTCAATGTGTAACAATCGCGAAAACCTAAGAAAATCAGTATCTTCGCCAAATCCTTTGGATTAGGAAGCAGACCCCGCCAATCCTAATGGATTAGAGAATAGGATAACGCGAAGACGAAAGAAGTAATAAAAATGGCAAAAGTATCAAATAGAACAAACGAAAATTTAGTTTGCGTTATAGAAGTTGTGGAATATTTTTTTCAAATGTTATCATCAATGTTTCTGCGTGGTGGGTTGCCGCTAGTAAGCTCCTAAAGAGTGCCATGTTAGCAGCAGAGGTGGCATCGCGCGAGTGATACTCAATATATTACAAGCGTTCATAGGTTACGGTAACTGCTTTACATCAGGTGCGCCATATGCTTGTATGCCTCCTGGCATTGTATAAAAAAAACAAACCTTATAAATTAATTCTACAATGACGAGCTGCAAAATATCCCCAAAACTCTGAACATTGTCGAGCCTCGAGGAGAGGTAGGACAGCGCCCTCTCCTGGTCGGCGTGCAGCAGCATGAGGAAGGCATTCCTCTTGCACGACATGTCTTGCTCGGTTTCCAAGAACTTGGCTACCAGCTCCGGGGCATCAGGAATCAGGAACTCGAAGTTGCTAGAGAGAAAAAATTAATATATACATAAACAAATTATGTTCTGCGCTGACAGCAAATTCTATTAATAGGTAGCCTGTGTAAACCGCAACCTTGACACCTATGTCTGTGTAAAATAACATGCTGTATGATTGACATATTTTAATTAGAAAGAATGATGTCTTCTCTCTAGTTAAAATAGGCCAATGTGATGTAAGTGGCTTACCATTAATCCTGAAATCAAAGTCTGTCTCACCTTGACGTGGTGCTCTTTGCAATTAGAAAAGGGGTCTTTAACGAAAGAGAGAGAAGGCACAGTCAATGAAAGTTTTTATAAAATCACAAGAATAATGTAGACATGTGTTAATTTTTTTACTGCTTTTCGAAGTAGCCTCTGTTCTTCTCTAAGCACCTTCGTCATTATATCACAAATACCAATGTTATGGTATTTTATATCTCTCAGATGGACAACAAAGTAAATCCTGACTGATAGTGAACTTGTTGAGAACGCTTCTAACGTCAAGGGCACGCTTTGTCGAAAATATAAAAAAGCCAATAAAAAGCTTGTAGTCAACAAACTAATCTGCTACTACTGCTAACTATAAGCCTATTAAAGGCTTTTTTATGTTTTCCAGGGCACGTTTGACATACCAAAAAATATAGAAGAATACGCTCATAAGTACCAAATAAAGTACATAAGAACCTACATGGCTATCACCAAAGCTCTTTCAATCATAGACTATGTATTTACCGGTAAATGGTGAAGATTGCCAGCACTGCGTTCCTCCTGACATATGAGTGTCTATGGTCCAGACATGCTCTGATGACTGGCATTAGGGGCTCCAAAAGTTCAGGCTCCTTCAACTTGCACAGGAAGCGAAGGGTAGAGCCGCGGATGAACTCATTAGGATGTTGAAGATCCTGCAGATAAATTCAATAATAGATTAGCCAATGTCGTTTTTAGACTTTATTTTATTTTTGACTAGCTGTGCCCGCGACTTCGTCCGCGTGGTATATTATTTATTTATCTTAATAAATATAAATAAAATTTCTAAAATAAAAGTAGCCTAAGTTACTCCTTATTACATCAGCTATCTGCCAGTGAAAGTCCTGTCAAAATCGGTCCAGCCGTTTCAGAGATTAGCCGGAAGCAACAGACAGACAAAAATTTAAAAATTATTCACTTTGGTATATGTACCATGTATACATCCATATGCATTTAGTAAAAAGCGGTTATTTCAACATTACAAACAGTCACTGCAATTTTATTTATCTGTATAGATGAGTCCGGTGAATGACTTCTTTAACACCAGGGCCTGTGTTTGATTCCCACACAAGACAAATATTTTTGTGCATAAACATTGTAGAGCATTAACCCCTTAATCTCTCATTACCCGCGGACCGCTTTTCCGCTAAGAAATGTATGGGAAAACGTATATAATGGGGTCTGACCGGTTAAATGCTGCTATATACTTATTGCCGTAACGTGCAAGTCTTGATCAAACCGCTCAGCATGCAACGGGCTAAAACAGCTGGTAAAATTACCTCCACACCACAGATAAATGATAATACTCTAGAAATTTGTTGTGGCCCTGAAAATGAGTGAGATTACCAGGAAGTTCCTGTGGAGTCGCTGTGTTAGGGAGAGGCCTGGGAGAGCCTTAGAGGAAAATTCAAAGAAATAATATATCAGTCGTATCGCAATATATCTATGAAAATCTTTTGTATGTCCATAAAAACATAGACTCATTTTGTAAAAAGAGTGATACTCATAACATAAATACTAGATATAAGCACAATCTTGTGTTACATGCAAGCCGTCTCCACAAAATAAGTAATTCTTTTATGGGGCAGTGTATACGGTTCTATAACAAACTTCCCAGCAATATAAGGGAATTGTCAATTAACAAATTTAAAACTACTATTAAAGCCAAATTGTATAGCAGGGCATATTATAAAGTATCTGACTAAATTAATGATAAAAATGCCTGGGATTGAGTCGATCCAATTAAAATGTAATTAATAAATTATGTAATATTGTTTGGATACCAAAAGAGGGATGCCCGAGTTTTTTGGCAGTATTTTTATCAGTGCTCACCTAGTCATAATCTGCACGGTAGGGAAAAAGGTAGGGAAAAAAATAGTGACGAATCCAAACATATGTAGCCATTTTTATGGAATAAAAAGATTTTGACTTTAGCAACCGAGGTAGCAATGGGCGAGCAATACTTCTTGTATTGCAAGTGTTCATGGGCTAAGGTAACCTCTACATCACATAGGTGGTAGGCAGGTCTGTATGCTTGTATGCATTGCCGACATTGTAGTAAATAAATGCATGCTAAATTAATCTGAAGAATCATATCGAAGTTAAGTTATGGCAAGATGCATCCAGCCATCCAACATTATAAAGCCAGTTTAATTGCTTGGATCAAGCGAATTCAACACAAACAATTGTTTATGTAACCACGAAGATACACATTGACAATTATGTGTATACATATCAAGTTGTGATCCCTCTTAAGGGTAGTCACTCCCTGCAAGATATGCTTGCTGAAAGTATATATCTCATCTGCAGGAAATATACTGGCATTCAATTATTGCGCAACAAAAAGCAAACATTCATCAGCCCCGAACATATTTCATAGAGTTGTAATAATGTACAGAGACATCATAATACAAAACCCAACCCACTCGAAAATTACACTAATTGACACATAAACATACCTTTCTGTAAGCATCACAGACAAGGATCATCTCCTGCATGAGTTTCCCATCCGGTGTGGTTTTAGGCACAATCTCCCAGAAGATGAGCAGCAGTTTCTTGATGGTGTGATCCTGTAGCGGCAGCACAAACCTAATGATGATCATCAGCAGCCCAGGAATCTTTTCACCAGATAAGATGATGCTGATTGTTTTCTTTAGTGCTTCAATTTTTTTCTTCGTGTCGCCTTTCTCTGTTAACAATATAAAAAACAATATTATTACATCAATATTTTTCTACCATTTTACAGAATCTATCAAGTCGAAAGGGTGTGGTTATATGCTATGCATAACTTTTAGCATGTAAGACACTGGTAATGTGGTTAGTTATTCATAAGTTTGTATATGTGAATGTGCATCATAAGCGAACAAAGATTAATTGAAAGGTTTTACAAATAAATTGTTAATAGATCAAATTGGGTGTAAATTGATTTCCAAAAATAAAATTTTTGGAAATCAATTTACACTCAATTTGATCTATACTACTTTAGGAATTAGAAAAATGATAATAATACCTTACTAATATAATACCAATATATTTATTTGATAATGTTTTTACATTTATTTTATGAGGTATTAAGCAGAATTAATGAGAATAACTTACCAAGGTCAAGCTTGAGTTGCATCTCATTGTGAGGTTCTGCATCGGTCGGGAAGTTGATGAGGGTGTAGCACGGCTGCTCCACACTGGCCATGCTGCTGTTAGAAAACAAATTATACTAGCTATGTAGAATTATTTTTATCGGAGTATAAATGTTTCACTGTTATTTTCAGAGTTAAGCCAATCTCACCTGCATCCACTTGGCTGCACTAGATTAAATGCAGGTGATGTTGGCTTGACTCTGAACTACTATGGTAGTTCGGTACAGTACTTAACAAATGAGGCTCTGGCAACTCTATTGCCAGAGATTAAAGTAGAGCTAACGTAGGCCTGCCTGTTTTAAAATACATACATTACAAATATCTTTTAACAGAGGTGGAGCCCAACAAAGAAGCCTAACTGAGGAAGTTTCCCCACCTCTCAGAAAACCACAGCCTAATGACAACTGTTTTCAGGATTGTTATTTGGCTGTGAAGCTCATGTATTGCTGTGTTAACATCTGAACCGGCAAGCTTAGCCCAAAATACTTTATCATGTGTGCCGTATGCTACACTGCCTCATAATATAGTAATAAAAAAATCTATTGAACAATGAGAATGTAACAAACTTGAAGCCTTCGAAATGTTGTGGTGGGGAAAGATAGAATATTAGTTGGAATACCAAAATAAATTATGAACACATACAATTTGGTAAAAAAGGAGTATTCAAAATTTATTGAAAACATAAGAGGGCAAATGCTGTGACTACAGAGAAGGCAAAACTAGTCCTAAAATGAAGGCTGCATTAGGGAGCATGAAACATTGGATATTATCTTTAGGTAGAAGACCTCAAACAAACATTTAGTAGTCTAGCACTGGGTTGATATAGATTGATGATGGTACAGAGCAGTACAAAAGGAAAGAGAAGAAGAACGTATTGGCAGAGTATTTTTTACAGCTTAAAAAGGTGTATTAATGTAGCCTGCGAGAGGTACAGGAAATTACATACTTTTGTCATGACAAGTTAACGGGACTAGACCATAACGTTGATCACTGTGGTCGTGCACAGAAGAGTGTAGATTTGATGTCGACAAGGTTAAAAAAAATGTGAATTATCCTCGAAAGTTGGTGCTGAAATAAATATATGACTATAATTTGAGGGGAGGTTATCGAGCGAACTTAAATAATGTGTACTTGTTACTATTAACAAAACAATGAGTAAAATATTTATTTTCACAATTTGAAGTAAAAAATTGTATAATTAATATGTACGAATTTGTCAAACAAATTTTTAAAGATTGTGCACTGTGTAGAGTATAAGTGTTATGTATAAGCGGACATAGCCAACCTGTTTAAATATCCAATTCAAGTTAAAGAAACCCACTATCAACTTGCATATAAATACTTATATGGAAATAAATAACTATTCAGCAAATGGATATAAAAATAATGAAGAACAACATAAGTTGCCGATGATACGTGTACATATCCACAAGTTAAATGTCAATGGGAATATGTCATATGTCATCCATTCTTTTTTTTGTTCTCTTTGTACCCAAGCGCCAGGCAAAGGGATCAACCCTATACAGCTCAGTTTTCAGTTCAGAACCATTTTAAAATCTTAATTCTAGATGTTCCAGCTTCAGGAACTGTGCTGAAAAAATACTTGTGAAGGATACTCAGACCCAATCCTGCAGTTTAAGTACCACCCGTAAAACGATAGCGATTTTTACAAGGTTTTCCTCAAGGAATTAATTACTTATTCAACTTATTCAAAAAGTGCTTAAACTTTAGGTTTTTTCATTGCTGTATAATATCACTAATACTTATGTTACCTTTTTCTGTATACAACTAGATTGGCAAACAAGCATGCGGCCCGTATTAAATGGTAAGCGGTCACCGCAGCCTATTGACGCTCGCAACACCACGGGGATGTTACTCGCGCGCTGCCAATCTTGTGACCTAAGGATGTTTCGTCACAGTACCCAGTAATTTCCCTGCCATATCTCACCCTTCAAAAAAACAGTCTCCCTTTGGTAACTCCTTCTGGTATAGTATTAAGAGAAGTAGGGTACATCAAAACAGAAGTACCTCCACCCCACAGAAAACTGCCTGGAGGGTTATCGTGTTCCTGCGTGTGAATGTGATCACCAGTGAACTCCTAAGAGTTGCAAGGGTGGCATCGCGCGGGTGATACTTAATATATTACGAGCGTTCATAGGCTACGGTAACCGCTTTCCATCATGTACCGTATGCTTGTATGCCACCAGAATTTCTATATAAAAAAATGTATATTAGGATGTGAGTGGGTTGCTATAGCCTTCATAGACAAAGCCAACCTGCACGTGGTGCACCCTGCTGAGGTAGGGCACAGCGATAGTCCTCCGACAGAATTACTTACACCTCATAGAAGACCGCGGCCAAATCACAGTTCCTATTGTTGCGTTCCTACGAATGGACAGGAAGCTCGAAGCTGCTGCGTTAACAGAGGGTGGAGGAAACTCCTCGTGTCGTAATCATTCACAGTTTATGGTAACTGCTTCATATTAGTCGGGTTGTATGAATTTTTGCCATCAAATGTGATATAAAAAATCCAAACTTACACATATTACAAATGTAATGTGTTTTTTTGTCCTTTCACGTCAGAACGGAGCACCGGATTAATCGTAGCGGTGAAGTCCCAGGTAACAGCTAGTTAGCCATATTTAATATAATTTCCTTTACAGATTACTTTCTTTAAATAGTTTTGTTTGATTGATTTTGAGGTATCCTCGGAACTCCCGATAAACGATACGGAATGCCTCTAGGATGTTGTTATTGAACCACGGTTTTCTGTGAGGTAGAAGGTCTTCCCCAGACTTACTGTTTTGATGCACCTTACCTCTCTTAAACTGTACACAGATGAATTCTGTGCACCACGACGTATGTTAACGTTGTCGACCTTTTCCAGCGTGCGTGACGCCATCTACGCGGTTTTGCCCAGCGTCTTGAACAACAGCATCTTGCTACTTCAAATCTTATTTTCACTGAAGGTACACTTGCAGATCCGCTTTCACCACAGGTCGATGGCGCGTTGTTGTTTTTGGCTATGAGTTGTTTGGTGTGCCTTGACCTTGCACTTGATAGTACCAGTCGTGGTTAGTATTAATTAATTCATCGTTTTCCAAAAAGAATCCTTTTATTTATGGTCTGTCCAGTCCAGTATCTATATTCCGTATCGAATATGAATATTTAATTTTAATGATCCTTTCTTCATATTATGTAATACCTGAAGAAGCTCCCTAGAGAAAATGTTGTTCATCTGCGAGCCCGCGTTTAAACATATTTATACATTCTTGCTACTGCAACTGATCAATTATGTTTCTTTCGTTTGTTTTTCGTACTGGCCAGCTGGCACGTTGTTTAAAGAATATCAATTATTGATAATAAGAAGTACTATTAATAGACTTATATTTCCGTTTGCAATCCATTCCTGAAATATTTTTTAACCAGTGAAGACTCGTTAATATTCGTTTTCGGAGATTAACCACGACAAACAAGCAAACAGGCAGACGAATAAATAAAAAGAAACGAATGCTTGGATTTATTGTGAGGTGCAAAAAAATTAAATATGTAATAAAGCCTTTATTTTGAAATCATAGACAGATAGTTCAATTTTGTTTAGTTATATAAAAAAATCCTGTTGCTGGAAGAACCCGTCGCGTACTAAATGAAAGTTGAGTGAGCGCGCGGTTTTATAGGCTGAATTAAAAAAAATCGCCTAGAATAGTTAAATCAAAATAATAGGGATTAAAAAATACAATATGTCAAACAGTGTTTCTTGTTTCCAGTAATGAGTATATTGTTTATAAATATTGTCGAATTAATATGGAAAAAAAATCATGACATGTACCTAATTAGTTATTTTGTAATCAGGTTTAATTATATTACATATGTACAACGCAATTTTTTTTAAATGTTGATACTATGAACCTCGTTACGACTATCTGTTCTTTTAGACAAAATTAAAAATGAGTAAAACATTTATTATCGATGCAACCCTCTTAAAACAGCTATTTGAATATATTTCATGACCGTCACGCACGCCAGCTATTATCGTGGTAGACTTTATTAAACACCAATTCTCCGAAGGCTGTGTAAAAGATGATGTAAATGTAGTAATGTCCAGTCCATAGAACTAAGTTTACTGAACATCAAAGCGAAATTATTGATGTAAGTATTAAAAAGTATTTTTATTTGTTATGTAAAGTACTTATAGTACAAGTTTCGCTTAATTTGGCGTAATTTGTCCGTAGATTATTATATATTTATTTTAATTAAGAAATTATATTCGAAAAACGTGTGATCCAACTGTCTGGGTTAATCTGGTTCTCCCTGGTTTTCCTTCTGAGTTGTGGAGGTCTGACAGCTGTAGTCGCTCTATAATAAAAATCAGTCTCTTCGCCAAATCCTTAGGTTTAGATAGCGCCGCCAATCATAATGGATTAGGAAACGGGATAACGCTAGGAAGAAAAATATAGATGGTTGTAAGTAGGTATTTTCTCTTTGAGGTTGACTATAAATTATATCGAGAAGGCATAACTTCTTAGACAATTCAACCAAAGGACTCGCCATACGCGTGATTCTGTTAGTAAATAATTCTGCCATTTTTGACGGGGGACGAGGTAACTACTACATAGAAACGAAAATAATGTTTTAAGGAAATGTCAACCTTATTTCGAGGCCTCTACAGTTCAAAGTTATTTTCTTACCGCTGCCTGCCATCTGTATTTTTATTTATATTTATTTTATTTTATTTTATTGGGAAAACATTACAGTGTAAATAACGTGGTACAAAAACTACATAAATAAAAAATAACACAATTAATATGTTTTCGCATATAGGGATCTGTTGTAGAATAGCTGAACTTCTTCGTAAATCGCAGCTGGTAGATTCAAAATTACGAAACGTCTTATATACTTTTTTTTGTCTTTAGCTAAATGAACTCTATTATACAACATGAAGGACTGTTTTGTTTTGCAGTTTGTATAATTTACGCTAATTTGGGATAGGCGATATGCGACCAAAGTCGCGGAATATGACCAAAGTTGCAAACTAGAAGTGTTCGACCTTTTTTTGCATGACATAACTGCACAGTTTGGCATTTTTAGTGTAACACTTTATGATGTTACCTGCCTGAGCGATAACGATTACAAGACTGTTAGAGAATCGCTTACGCACGAAGTATTTATGCGCGCAATGGATCACAATATCTTGTACCATGACAGAGGGGAGTGATCCTACGAGGCTGGTCCTTTAGTAACAATCTCTGGCATAACTTCCATGTCTTCTTCTTTCTGAAAAAAATCGAAATTATTTGATGCATTTGGTAATAACTAAAAAGTCTAAGAGAATGAATTCGTTGCCAAAACTTAAAGAAGAATGTGTGTTTGCAAAAGTACCTCCATCAAATTGTTAAAAGTTATAATCGTATCTACATAGTTTATTTATTTACCTAATTGTTATACTCTTTAGTTTATTATTAAGAGTACAGAGAGGTGCAAAATTAAAGATGGATATTTTACTGACTCTTTTCTATATACTGTTTTCCATTTGCGTTTTGTACCCACCCACAGAGTTCGTGGCTGCTGGATTTACTATCGCACAAGTGTTTGAGAATTTCTTGGGGTCTGAAAATGTGAATTTCGTCGGGTACCACATGAAAAGAATAACAATTACCGCGCTCATTCACACATGTCTGCCACTTGGATATGTTTTTGTGCTGTGGTGCGGTGGCGAAAGAGGAGCTTGGATGGTTTCGGCCGCAGCTGGCACGGCGATTATCCCGTTGCTTATGTGCTACAAGTTACTCTGTTGGTGGGAATATGACCGCACCAAACACCCCGTAGTGAAGCCTTTACTCTCTTACGTTATACCGGGACAGGATTGGAGAGTTGTGGCTGCTGATTTAAACATCGAATTCAGAAGGTGTGTTGCAGACAAAATAATCTTACTTTTCAGTGCAATTCAGTAGCATTCAAAGAATGATAGGTATTTATTGTGACAATACTCCCTGATGCCATTATGGTTAGAAAGTTAGTGACAGTTTAGCACAGGCAGTGCAATGTGTATAAATAAATAGTTATGTATGTAACCTGTTTTTAGTAATGAACTAACAATCTTACTAAAATAGTTACCAAGTATACTGTATAGGATGGCATACAATGCAGAATTTAGGTATTTGGTGCCAAATTAAAAAGAAGAAAAAAGGGCTCAATTACAAAAACTAAAATAAATCATACTGATGCAAGTTGTATTCTGAGTCTTTATGATAGACACACAACTAACTATAAAATCCATAGGTACTTGTCTGTCTATGCAAACTTAACAGAAAATATTTACTTAGGAAGCACTTTAGATTAAGTAACACCGTAAAAGGGGAGGGGAGTGGGGAGGGGGGGGGGGTGAGGGGGAGGGGAGAGGAACCCTCAGAGGAGGGAACTATAACACGGAAACGCATAGTTTTAAAGTTATTAACATTCTAATTTTTTGAGGTTATGTCACCTACAATCTTTCAAATTCGAACAATCACTTTGAATAATCATTTGCCAACTTTTCGTATAATTTTGTTTTATTTCCCAACCTCACAGTTGCCAACTGTATGTTTGGTCTACTTTTTATAATGACACTTTTCAAAATGGCAAAGATTCGTTTCTGGCACTTCGCCGGCCGCTGCCGCGGCACGCTCGCTTCGCTCGCTCGGCTTGTGCGTTGTTTGTCATACTCTAACCTAACCTAACCAACTGAGATTTCTGTTGCTATACTTATTACAAAATTTTTATTTGTTTGAAAGTTATCATTATAATAATCATCTTAACAATAATTCTACCAAATGAAACAAAATGGCGGACGAGCGATATTGACTTGACAAATACGATGTTTATTTCCATTTCACTGTTTATTCTTGTATTTTCAGTTACAAATGCACTTGACATCTACATTGTTACGTTGAGTTTGACGTTTCTAATGCTTATAATGAAATGTTTTGATAATTTATATCAAACATGGCGATTTTATTACGATTCTTTGAAAAAACATTGTAAATTTCAATAAATTCTAGCGTAAAAACTATGCATCTCCGTGCCTTAAAATTTTAGTGATTTAATCTTCTTTAGTAAAGCTATTCATAAAAAAAATATGGTGCTGATATCAGGTGTTACTTAATCTAAAGCTGAGCCTTTACTTAAGTCAGGCACATTATGCATAGTACAGAATTGATTTTACATAATTATAGTAAAAACATAATATAGAACTTATTGTGCAGTTAAGAATGGAAAGAGAACCCCTTGTATTACATTGTAATAAAGTCCAACGGTGAGAATCGAATTCCACTGTTGACTGTACTGCAGGAAACCAAATATTCCTGTACACCACTCAACACAAGCAAACAAATAATACATCTAACAGACGAATTAACCAAAAAATGATTAGCAGGAAAAATACAAAAAATGTAACAAAACATCTACAATCTACTAAAAGATCTTGGACCGACAATAATTAACATATATTTTTTGTAGTAGCATATACAAAATAAAATAAAAAAATTATCAGAAGGTGATGTCAGGAGCCCCAAGAGCATGAAAAGAGCTATGAACGTCACAGAAGCGAGTGAAGTATGTAAGGTCCGTGTATTATGGCGCTCGGGTCTCTGCCTACCCCGCAAGGGACTTGGCGTGAAGATATACATATAAAAAAAATAATTAGCTTCTCCTACTTAGCGTTACGTCGTTTCCTAATCTGTTAGGATTGGTGACGTCCACTACCTGTATATAAGATACTGATTGTTACATAAAGCCACTGCCGTCAGACCTCCCACAACCCAGAGGGAAAACCAGATCGTTCTGAGGCAAGGTGACACATATATTTTATTGAAACATAATTTCTTGGACGTGCGAGTTTCCTCACAATGTTTTCCTTCACCGTCGAGCAAGTGATAATTATGAATTACAAATATGTATAAATTTGAAATCATGCATATAGGGGTACATGCCAGGATTCGAACCGGCTACCTGTTGGTTTCTAGGCCAGTTCTTTATCCACTAAGCTGTCACTGCTCTGCTAATAAAGTAATTAATGTTATGCCTAAAACCATATTAGTAGATAAAATTGTTTTTTTTATTAGCCTCTTCACCTCATGGTACTTTGAACAGTCTTCCAGTTTTTATAAAAATCCTTCCATTTTCCTTTTTGTAATGTGCTAGTGTTTCAAAAGTAACCACTGGCAAAGAAGAAATACAAAAGAAACTTACTGACATAGCTGTTTATACAAATTATCACTTTTTTTTGTGCAACGTCAGAAGTCATACACATATACAGCCCACCGTAAAGAGGTTACCGTAGCCTATGAACACTTGCAATACATTAAATATCACTCGTGCGATGCCTCCTCTGCACAGCAACTCCTGAGGAGCTTACTGGTGACCTCACTCACACGCAGGGACGCAACAACCCTCTAGGGAGTTTTTATTTGGCTGCAGTGTTCTGTGAGGAGGAGGTACTTCCCCAGAAGGGCTGCTTTGATGCGCACTACCTCTATTAAAAAAACATCCAGACCAAGACAAACAGACATGTTCATGCACACAAATGTTTGTCTTGTGTGGGAAAGTCACAAATGCGCCACCAAGCTCGTCAGAGGTGTCAAGTGAGATGAAAGAAAACATAGTGAGGAAACTCACATATCCAAGAAATTGCATTTCACAATACATATTATGACCTAACCTAATAAAGGTCTGGTTTTTCTACTAGTTTGTGAAGGTGTGATGCTCCATGCTAATATCAGTGTCTTTACTAAATCCTTGGGCTTAGTCAGCAGACTCCAATTTCATTGGATAAGGAAACAGGATAACATTTAAGAAGAAGAATTATTTGAAAATAAGCATTACTTTTCAGTGTGGACAAAGTTTCCATTTCTCTGACGGCAACAAGCAAGATTGTCGCCACGGAGACTTGGCTGATGAAGGTAACGCAGTACAATGTGGACATTTTGAAACAATCTGACTGCACTATGGTTGCCACTGCTGTAAGTATTAAATTAAATTTAATTTATACAACGTGGGAAGGCATACAAGAATCGCTTGCACGTTGCTATCCCTGCAGCTGCTAACACCGAAACAGCCGCAATAAATTTGTATTGTAGCAGATTTTTTTTTATATTAAGGCTGCAGCTGGATTATCGATATGGAAAACAGAAGGTGATTATGGAAATTTCATTTGCCTGTTGTGATTCATTCAAAACTACTTGAAAGATTTTTTTATACCACTAAGGTGGCAAACAAGCATACGGTCTACCTGTTGGTACACAGTTCCCTTAGCCTTTGGATATTTGCAACGTCAGGGGTCACTCGTGCGCTGCCGAAATTAAAACCTCTTCATGAGCGAAGAACGTCTCTTAGGACGTGACTTAAGAGCTCTCGGAAGTTCCAGTTTCAGTGCGTCGGAATAAATACCTGAAAGGCAATAACCTTGTAGTTGTAGTCCACAATGGCAATCCACTATTTTAGTGGATTAATAAAGGCACGAACGTGCACGCTCTATTACCGACCCCAAATGAAAATGTATATATTTTTTGATACTACGATGGGATATTACTATTGGTTAAAATCGGCAATTTTTTTTTTTAACTTAACAGTTTTCATAAACATTATATATAAACAATATTGACGCATTTTATAAACCACTGTAGTTTGACGCAAATGCAATGAGATCACTACATCAAGACACATGTAATAAATTACCTACAATGTAAAATAAGAATAGTACCTATAGAATAGTAAGTAGTGCGTACTTGACTACAACAATAAGATTCGTAGGTGACCGGGCAAGTACGTTCGAGGACATATATTAGGGTATAAGTGAGTAGCATAAATAATACATACACGCACAATAAACAACTTTGTAAGTTAGCAACTAAGTATACGGTAAATATTAATTATAATTTAATTAGGATTTATTTTATTGCAGGTAATAACAATAATCATGTAGTATAATTAATTTGTTTTTAAGCTTTTAAGTGAATTTATATTGCTTTGACTACTTAAATTGTCCAAAAAGTACTTTTTTAATTTATACTTTAATTATTCATAACAAGATTTTTATTTAAATGGGATGGTAGTTTATACAATGTAACGCGTCGTTCTCTCGCCGTACACGTTGGTGGCGCGTGATGTTTGCAGCCGGTTTTGTACTATTGCTCGTGTCAAGCTCAAATTCGATCTTACATGGAGTAGTGTAGCCATCTGTGGGATGGATTTGCTTAATATCGGTTAGCTGCCCGTAACTCTGTTGAGCGGCGCACGATGACATTGATAGGTGAACAAAACACTAACAAAGGCTAAGTTTCCATGTCTGGAACACGGACGTACTTTGTCGACTTTGATGAGTGTAGTCATCGTAGGTCTCATTCTCGCTTACCATAAGGTGAGGTGGGTCTAAGCGCAAACCCATAGTATTTAAAAAATAAACATATTATAATAGTAGTTTATGCAACTGTCATATAATAGAGGGTATTAAAACATGAGTGTAGTTTTTTGAAACGAGCCGCAGGCGAGTTTCAAAATAAGATTACACGAGTGTTTTAATATCTGATTATATGCAGTTGCATACACTACTTTATTTAATCTCATGGCTATAAAACAAAATATTACTCAAATTCGTATGTACGAAATAGCGCCAAAATGGGAAAAGTCTGTTATTGGTTTATTGGCTCGGATCCAGCACGCATGCGCGTTGCGCGCGTAGCGCGCTCACCACAGATAATGTGTACTTAAATTGAATTGAAACCTCCTTGGTCGGGACACATGTACTTTAATAATTAAAAAATTGTTTTAAAGCATTGTTTTGTTAGGAGAATAATGCTTTAATTTAATTTTCTTAAAGAAGTATGTAAATAAAATATACCAATAAAATTCTGTATTTCATTTCATAATTAGAATATTACCGAATGAGATTATATAAAGCACTTTTCGCGTGAATGTTTAGGGTCAGGTAGGTAGGTAACTTAAAAACAACAAACTGCATGCAGTTTAATCCTCCGACTACTCTCTGACAGTTTCATACATTGTAATAGCATATTTTCATGTCAACAGACCGACAGTCATAACTTGACTCCAACGGGGGAAGACGAAGTGCAGTATGTGAACATTGAAGTCATACCGTCACGCAATGAACTCAAAAAATTCACCTTCCGTATGTCGACCACCGCTCTGAGGGACCTGCAGCCTCGGCTCCAGCGCCCCGTGCGAGTTCCGGACCACATATCCTTACTGCCGACGCTGATTGAGAGATTTGTGAATGTATTTAAGCAGCATGTGGAGCAAAATCCAGTTTATTACGTTGATCAGGTGAGACCAATTCATAGTTTATTGGCTGGCTGATTCGTTGATAAGTTCAGAATTGTTGACTGTGTTATCCACATTAGAATATGGTTATTGTAGTCAGATTTTCATGAAATTGGGTTTAAGGAAGCATTGATAGCTATCAAGGCTTTTAGGCTTGGGTTCTTAAGATTATGATGAGGAGTTTACAGCACTATATCAAGACTTTCGGGCTTGGGTTCAGAAGATGATGATGAGCAGTTTACAGTACAACACATAGGCAAATAGCCTATCTATCTATAACTTCACGCCAGGTTCGCGCCTTGCGGGTTGGTTAGACACAGAGAACTGAGCGCCACATGACTCGGTCCTTCACTTCTCAATCGATTCTTTAATATTTATAGCTCTTTTCATGCACGCTCGCTCTCGGTTCCTAGGGCTCCTGACTCCACCTTCTATTAACATACCTGGGCTCCTACATTCTCATTGTATATCTGTTTCGTCATTATATCCTCTTGCATTCTTTCTACATGTCCAAACTAACGGGACATGTTTCTTAACACTGATATTCTCTTTCAGGTTGACTCTTTTTCTCACATCTAACTCGGCGTTCTAAATCTACAAGCGTCACACCGTACATTTCGCGTCACACTGGCTTTTCAACGGCGTTTATTTTACTTTCATGCTCTGTGTTTCAACCCAGCTTTCGCTTCCATACATAACGTTATAATCAGCACCAAACTGCTTTCTGTCAAATAATTACTTCTTAAAATCAGCTAAGGCTTGTTTCCTCCGCTAGGAGCTGGAACTATGCATCGGCTGCATGCAGTACCCTGCGGATGTGAAGCTGACCCGACGCTGCCTGCCGCCGCCGCCGCACCTCGAGGGCGGCCCACAGCAGTGCCAGAACTGCAACTGCCGGTAAGTTTATCGTATTCAAATCCAATTGTTGTACTTGCTAGGTGTTTTATCTAGGTGAGATGAGTGAGTTAGCTTACAATATCTATCCAATTCATGATAGCAAAAGGGGAAGGAAAGTAGTATAAGGAAGTCGCGTATAACTTGACAAAGGGTTGGGTATTTCTAGATGGACTGACTCCTGAACCACTTGAGCCACCTTCTCGTTGACTGAATACAAAAAGTGGAAGATTGCAGACCGTGGGTGCAAGGTGGAGATGATTTTTCTAAAAAATATTTATGAAAATATAGTGGAATCAAAAATTTATGTCTGATACTGAGACGTCTCTTGGACAGTACTTGGATTGGGGTAGGCTTAAATTAATTTAAGTAACTCCGTCAAAAACACAAGTATATGTGTTAACTAGTCCCTAATAGAGCGCACTCCCCTCGGCATTTCTCCTCAGCGTGGCGTGGTTACTTGGAAGGCAAAGCCTAGTTGGTTTCCAAGAAAATTAGTGGTGGGCAGAGTCCCGGCCCCCAGATTAGTAGTGAAGAGAGCTCGATGTGTGTTATTTTAAGCGAATACGCAAGTTAAATCGTCAATCGCAACCTATCTATGAATAGGTTTATATGTTAAGCTAAATCAGGGGTCTTCGGGCGGCTTTTCACGCCTTCGCCAATTAGCAGTTGAGCAGCGTGGGGGTATGCTCTAAACACCTTCCTACCTCAGGGAGACCAGTATCCCTACAGTGTGATAAGTTAGGGTTGTGGTAGTAGAGCCCCAGCATCCCTTTGTAAAAGATCAAGTCCGGTCTAATAATACAGTTCAGTATTTGCATGCTCCTTTCCACTCCCATTGATTTTCGATTGACTGTACCGCTGTCTGTACGAAAAGAAATGTTTTACGCTATGCTACGAGTAGTGTTCGAAAAAACTGCTCGATTTATACTAGCCGCTGAGTTCTGCCATCGTACCACCCCACGTAAATTAAAATTATATTATAAATTTTAATTATAAGGCTTAAAGTAATGAAATCAACGGTGATATGGCAGGGTGTTGTGGTGCTGCGCGTGCATGGCTCGCTGGTGGGCCACGCGAGCCTCGGGCGCCCCCGCCGAGTGGCTCGCCGGCCGTTGCACTTGCCCCGTCTGCCGGTCCGTCTTCTGCCTGCTGGACGTGTGTCCCGCCAGAATCTCCACTGACACCGTGTAATCGATCATGACTCGCCGGTGGGCCACGCGGATCAGTAGCGCCCCGCCGAGTGGTTCGACGACTGGGTTTTTTTTTGTACTACGTCTGGAGTCAAACAAGGATACTTGCGATGCCGGAGCAACTCTGCAGAAGTTTACTTGTAACCTCAGTGACATAACAACGACCATCCAGGGAGTAGGCTGATCTCGTCTTTTGGCTGCGATGGCTTCTGTACGGCACTTCTCTAGCCAGGGTGGATTACTAATGGTTTTTTTTTCCTCTCTTCTGGCTAGAGCCTCACTTGCTATCGGCAGGATAGATCACGGGTATACTCTAATGATGCAGAGCCCTATGCACGTTATACGTGGCTCGTCTGCCGGCTTCTGTGTTCTGGACCCATGTCAGCTCGTAAATGACCATGGGCCGCCGGAGGGTCACGCGGGCCATTGTTAAATACTATGTAATCAAGTTTCTATTAACATAATTTATTATTGTTCTTCCTTTGGTTGGCAAAGCCAGAAGCGATTTCACTTTTTTAGACGATACATTGCCAGTAATCCACGTGCATGTTTGAAGACATGTATGAATGTGAGCGAGCAAGTACAAACATTAAAATCGTTAAAAATACTTTCCACAACTTTTTATCGATTTCGATGTTGCCATGTGAAAAGTTATTTGCAGCGATGGCAACTACGGCCTTTTAAAGTTTGAACGATGACTGAAAAATGGCATTGTTGAAAGAAACTGTTGGACTTGAGGGTAGCTTTAGAAAATGTCACTTAGACAAAACAAAAAAGAAATGGCCTTTTAAGGTATAAAAAAACATTAAATGTTTGGTGTCTATAATTAATATAGTTAATAATTTAGATGTTGGTGATAAAAACAATATATATATATATATATATTATATATATATATATATATATATAACAGGTATAATCGCGTAGTGTTTTAATGGCTAATTAGATAATCATGTCGAAGCAGAAGCAGAAACTATGCAACTGTTGCGATACACCTATTCAAATTATGTCGCCATAGGGCCAACGCGGACCGAAGTAATGGCGGCGAAAAAACAAATTCAGCGATAATGTTAATTCAACCTTATTATGTTTGTCGTATGGTTGAAATTGGTGCGTTAGTTTAAGTTTCATGTGATTTGATTTCGTTACACCAATTTAGGCTGTATGCGAAACATGACACCATCGAGTTTCCCAAATTAATGCTGAATATGCTCATTTAAACATAATCTCGTAGATATATTCACGGCTATTTACTCTATGACAATTTCTGACAAAGAATGATATTATATTTCTTGTATAACTTTTTTTATATTGATTGTCTATAGTAATTTTTTATTGCATTTTTTGTATAACAATCCATGAAATTTGTATATAATTGTCGATGTTTATGGTTTACTTCAGATTTTATGCACCTATTTATTGTAAGGTGAAATTTAAGTGGTTAAAATTATTGTAAATAATATAAATAATATTATTATATTCTTTTGCATGCAAGTGTATAATATTATTATACACTTGCGTGTAAAAGAATTGCACACAGTTTATTTTTCCATACAAATTGTCCAACAAATTTATTTTCAGGAACACCGTTCCTATATGAATTCTATATGTTTGTCTGTGCGTTTGTCCGTACGTTTGTCTGTCGCTTTTTTCGAATGTCCGAATTTTGACTTCAGATTCGAATTCAGCATAAAAAATGTAGAAATGTTCAGGAACACCGTTCCTATCTCGTGAGGAACATGGGCAAATGGCCGACAAATTAAAAAAAAAAAGAAATTAATTGTTATATAATTGACGAGCCAGGTGTTCCTCTGGCAATGCAAGCTTTATTTATATTTTAACGCACACAGACAACATTGTATACAAATTGTACATAGTCTGCCAAACTGTGGTACAGTTTGTTGGCAGAATGAATTCTCTCCCAACATGTTCCAATTTATCTGACACAGACTAAACAGCATGCACAAACAAAAATCAATTAAACGGGTTATTGTTGTTTTCCTGAATTGGTGGTGAATGGAATGCCGTATGGTGAATGTGTAGCTAGACACTATTCTGATAGGAAATTTTCTTTAAGCGAATCTTTTTGATTCAAAGTACGAATAAAATCAACTTGAATCATAGTCGATCTTTAGAAGAATTGGGATAACAAGGAAATTTATGACACGCCATTTTCTACATCATCCCAATGCAGGGATGCAGGTGTTTTAACCGAAGTGGTTCAGAACATACTCCGCATGGGTATGTATGCATATGCGTATGCATATGCATGGATGGGTTTCCTGCAATTGAACAAAGCTGCATTTCATGTTACTTAACATGTGTGTTCGATTAGACTTTGAAGTGCAACGATGCCTGGCAACGCCGCTATTTTAATTGTAGTTAATTTCAATATGAAATATTGAAAACCGCAGTAAAATTGCTTTTTAAAATTATTCTTTGATAAATTTCTTTTTTTTGGCAGAAAAATTGGCGAAATTTAAAAATAGAAGAAGCCCTTTCTTTTCCGCAAATTTACTTTGCTGAAATTAAATCAATCAAACAAACTGAAAAGTGCTTACTTTTTAGTTTTTAATTGATGAAAATGGTTCGAATATTTTTCTACTGCTATTTGTCCATTTATTTGTGTAAAATTCCGCCATTTTACACAAATAAATGGCGTACCCCATGTATTAATCAAAAAATACGCGGTAAAGCCTTGCAAAATGTCAAAAATATTTGTAGGTAGTAGTTTTAGGTATTTGAATGTATTATATCTCTGAAATGGAACGGTACAAGAGATTTCGTCATGTAACATTTCTTGTTTGTATAGAGATCGTCTATTGATTTATGCATGGTCGTTTTATATTTGTATTTAAAAGGCGGAAACGGAACAACGTTAAGCAAGGAAAAGGACTATGAACGTTAAAAAAGAGAGTAAACATATTTATCTTATTTTATACTATAATTTTAATGTAATGAAACTATACGTCGGAATTATAGTCATTAGAATATAATAATCTATGGATGTTTGTATGTTATTAATCTAATTTAAGTTTTTAACTTTTAGTATGTTTGGAAATAATATTTTTATCAATGTGCGTTTACGTTTCTGATATGTGATCGCTATTGTGATCTAATATATTATAAACGACAGTAGGTACGATTCACTCGATTTATCTGTTGTTTTCGTCTTTTGTACATAACTCAGACAGGCTTATTTTGTGTTCGCCGAGCTCAACTCGGTATCTTTTGTCATGACGAAACTACACGATACGAAAACATTGGTCATTAATAGAATATTCTTACCTATCCGCAGATTTCTAATGTAAAATGCGTCCATTCTTGCATATATCTCAGCTCTATTTTAATTGAACGATTTTTTTATCGATGATCGACCAGTTCCGTAATCACCATCAGTATACGATGATGGGACGGTGATACAATTCATCGATATGCTTTTCGATACTACTTCCAACCGAAGACTTCTATGTGTACCGCTATAGGCATTTCAATGTTATAATTGTAAGCACGGCAGGGCGTCAGCCGAGGAAGAAAGAAGCGAGAGAGACTAAGACAGACCGTTTTCAGTATCAATCGAAAATGTAACGATTTGTCGATTGTTTACAAGTTTCGTGGCAATACGTAACGATTCGATGATCTGAATGACCATGACTCCTTAGTCGATTATAACTATTCGTGATTTTAGCACCTAATCCCTTCTCTAGTAGTAATACATAGAAGTCTTTGCTTCCTACTGATAAAGTTTCCTTACTCTAAATATCTCAAATATAATAATTTACAAACTTTTGCAGTCTTCTTATCTCAATATGTAATTATTTTAATAGCAATCCTCCAAAGATTTTGAGTAACTTTATGGTAAGCTAATTTTCTTTGTGAATTAAATGTATTTTGGAAGTAAATTTATATGTTTTCTTTAATTTTCATACTTACCTTTATTATTCAGACTACATTATCTTCTTTGTGGCTTCTGATTTTGCTAAACTACCGTTTTGACCAATACATATATTCGTATATACATGGCACACTATTACTAATATTGCTAAAGCGTAAAATAATTTGTAAAAGGCCACGGAAAAAAATACTAAGCGTTATCGAAAAATTTTGTCAGGCAACAGTTTAATTTTGGACCTTTCTACGCCAAGCTTACAGATGTTTTGTTATATTTTTTTTTTGTTAAAATATATTTTTATTAACCTCCGACGCAAGAAGAGGCGTGTTCTAAGTTTAACGTGTCTGTCTTGTGTCTATCTGTGACATTACAGCGCCTATATGGATGAACCGAGTTTGGTTATACGAGGGCGGTGAGTAGGTACCTCGTTTAATGGAAAAGTTTATGGCGTTTTAATTGCCGCTCAATAAAGCAGTAGGTCTTTGAATGGCAGTAAAGGTGGGTATACACCTGCGCACACGCGCAAACAGTGCGGGTGCATCTTAGTATTCACTTTTGGATATGTTCGCGAGTCGAGCGTACCGGTCAAAGAAACGGTCAAGAGACAGTCAAAATACTCGTTCGCGATATCATTGATTGCGTGCATGTTTTTATACAACGTCGGAAGGCATATAAGCATACGGTAAATCGGTTACCATGGCCTATGAACGCTTGCAAAACGTTATTAAGTATCACTCGCGCGATGCCAGCTCTACTGCAAACACAGCTACTCCTTAAAAGCTTAGTGGTGACCTCATTCACACGCAGGAACACAACTACCCTCAAGGGAGATGTTAATTGGCTGCGGATTTCTGTGAAGTGCAGATACTGTCCCAGACGGGCTGCTATTTCTCTTTATCTATTTAAGGCTTAAGTTTTTATAAACATGGCAGCCTTATCGTAACCTAATTTTAATAATTTATAAAATGAAAAGAAAGTTGTGCAGCCGCTGCAATGAGGTATATTGTGATGGCTGTATCCGAACATGCCTCAGCTAAGACATTGAATATGTCCCACTTATTCAAATTCCGGCTTATCAGTAACAGTCTTTCTCTTTCATTACGTACACATTCTACCAGCGACCACAAGTTTTATGGAGCGCGCTTTTCGTCGTCCTTATGTCCATCGGGAGATCGCCGTGTCCATTAGGCGACGAACTTCATGGGGCGGTTGTATACAATTTTCACAAAAACATTATCAGTATAAGAATATTTGATTGCTTCTGCATTATTGAATATATACAAAGTAGGATCAGATACGATGTTGTTTTACTGCACCGTCATTAGCGCCGGTGTCCATGTCGTTCGTATAAATTCCATGCGATGGAGCCGATAACCCTCGTTTCATTAGACTTTCAGGTGACTTTACACGGAGTATTCGATATCTAAGTGCGTAGTATCTAAATATTATTTTTATACCACTAACAGTTAACGTAGTTTACTGTAAGTTTATTATATTAACCCTATAAAAAAACTAATTAGGGGCGGGGTTATTAAGCTTAGAGGCTAAATAAAGTCATTATTTTTCCATTTTATCAGTATTACATTTTACATTCACGTTTTAAACAATTTTCATTTGAAAAGTAATACAAATTAAAAAATAGAAACAAACGGCTTATATGCCGTCTTGCCCCACCAGCCAGGCAAGACGAGACACGCTATAGGGTATGGGGATGGGGTACCCATGAACCGTACTTGTTAGTGAATTTTCGTAGTTCACATATATACTTGGGCGTCGTCATTGTGAACGCCTGCGCATCCGCATCTCTCAAATCTCCTTTTGTCGTTTTCCATTTATAATTTCTCACCATCTTAAAACAATAGGTCTTCAATTTGAGGACAGTGACATAGAGACAAATGGGTACCATTACAAAGTAGCCCTGAAAGGGGCAAGATGGGGCACCGTTTAAACTCTATACAACGTCTTGCCCCTGTAGGCAATTTACTTTTATCCTATTATCAATTTACCAGTCTCACTAAAGAATTAAGTAAATTTTATGATGCCGAAAAATAGTTCTATGTTAAAATTAACTCGGTTGCGTAGTAGTTAATAATATTGCTTTAACACCAGAGCTCGTTGATACGATTCCTACACAGGGCACTCATTTGTGTGTGTGTATGAACATGTCTCAGTAGAAGTGTTTTTAATAGAGGTAGGGCTGCATTAAATCGCCTATCTGGAGAAGTACCACCGTCTCACAGAAAACCGCAGCCAAATAACAACTGCCTGGAAGGTTTCTCTATTGCTACGAGCAAGTGAGGCTACTAGTAAACTCTTAAGAATTTTAGCAGAAGATGTGACATCGCACAAGGGATACTTATTGTATTGTAACCTTCATAGGTTGCGGTAACTACTACATATCAGATGGGCCATAAGCTTGCATGCCTCCCAATGTAGTATACAAAATAGTTCTAATATGCAGTTAAAAATAGTGGCGAAGTAAATAGGCGATTTACAATTATAAACACATTGAAGTATTTAAATATTAAAGATCATTAGTCCCGCCAGTTGTGATTGTGACAAATGATCATTTCGTGGTCAACGATATGTTTTAAATGTATACCTAACCTACACTTCAATTAAAACATAGTCAAAGACTGGCACCGGCGCGCAATCTCGTCATGTGGAATAGGGATTTCATTATTCACAGTTCAGTATACAAAAGTCGCAGCCTTCAAGATCGAAAAAAAAAATTTCAATAAATTTATACACGTAAAATTACAATGTAAATGAATAAATTACGATTACAGAGTAAACTGTTATAATTAAAATTAACTAATGACCCGATCGAGGCAAGTATCGAAGTGTTCTTCACAATGGCAGGCTCGGGTAGTGACTGAGTGGTCCCCGGTTGGAGTCCTGGCATGTAGCTCCCACTAAATTCGTGTTTTTGGATTTATATACATATTAGTAATTTGTATTTACCTATCACTTGTGTGGCGGCGAAGGAAAAACACCGTGAGGTGTCTCAGTCCACACGGCAGTCGCTCCATGTAAAGATCAGTATCTTCGCCAAATCCTTAGGCTTAGATACCGGGCTCCGCCAATCCTTATGGATTGGGAAAAGGATTAATGCTTAGAAGAAAAATAAACTAAAAAATATCATTGTACTATAAGAGAAGTAAATATAAAACACTATGTCACCAGTTGTATACAATTTTCACAAGTACAAGGACACAGTACAAGGAGGATTCCGAAATGGAAGGGGATGTACGGATCAAGTTTTCTCGCTCCACAATATCGTAGAGAAGCATCTGGCCACAGACAAGAAGGTTTTCTGCGGTTTTGTGGATCTTGAGAAGGCATTTGATAGGGTTGTGCGAAAGGAACTGTGGTGCACATTGCCGAGATATGGGATTGACGGCTCACTGCTGCGTGCTGTGCAGTACAAGGATTGCTCAGCATGTGAGCGAATAGATGGCAACATGTCACCCGGGTTTGATGTCAAAATTGGTGTCAAACAGGGTTGCATGTTGTCTGCTAGGCTGTTTATTCTGTATCTCGATAGTTGTCTACAGATAATAAGATCGACGAATGTAGGATTACGCATGGGTGACCTAGTGGTGAACTGTCTGCTGTATGCAGACGATGCCGTCCTGTTAGCAGAAACACCATCTGAGCTGCAAACACTAGTCACAATGATGAAAGACGAATGTATGAAGGAAGGCTTACTATTGAATGCGAAGAAAACAAAGATTATGGTATTTGAAAGAGAAGAAACCAGAACCAATGTAAGAATTACGGTAGATGATGAAGTGTTGGAACAAGTGGATGAGTTTGTATATCTTGGATGCGCTTTCAGCAGGGATGGAAGGTACACCGCAGATGTGGAAAGGCGAGTGAGTGCTGGGAATAGTGTGAATGGAGCGTTGGGAAAACTTCTTGGCAGTAAAAATCTGAGCCAGAAGGCGCAGCTGGCTATACACAATGCAGTGCTGGTCCCAACGCTTACTTATGGAAGCGAGAGCTGGGTATGGCAATAAGAGCATGAAAGTAGGATAAACGCGGTTGAAATGCGAGCGTTGCGCAAAATCTGTGGTGTAACGCTTGCAGACCGTATCCGCAATGATGAGGTTAGAAGCAGAGTTGGTCTGAAAGAGAGCGTCGGTGTTAAAATAAGAAGAGGCATGCTCCGTTGGTTCTGTAGTGTAGAAAGAATGCAGGATGAAAGAATGACGAAGCAGATATACAATGCAAAAGTTGAAGGATGTAGGAGCCGAGGAAGGCCAAGACTTACCTATCATGATCAAATCAAATCAGGAGCGTGCATGAAAAGAGCAATGAATGTGAAAGAAGCGAGTGAGGTATGTAAGGATCGAGTCGCGTGGCGCTCGGTTCTCTCTGCCTGCCCCGTAAGGGATTTGGCGTGAAGTTATAGACAGATAGGCTATGTCACCCCTGCTGCTAACACGACAACCCCTTGGGAGCTTACTGGTCACCTCACTCACAAGAACACGACAACTCTGTTGAGAGTTATTTGGCTACGGTTTTCTGTGAGGTGGAGGTACTTCCCCAGTCAATCTGCTTGGATACACCCCATCTATATTAGGTTAGCTTAACGATTAACATTTATCAAAAACAGCCGGGACCGACGGCTTAATGTGCCCTTCGAAGTTCGGGAGAACTCGCGACGACGAATTCCATCCCTAAACAGGCTGCGGTGGACGCTGTTTAACTTGCGCGTGCGATTAAACTAACTCGCGCTCAAGCTGAGTTTCTGTACCGTACAAACAGGACGGTAGGCAATCTTTATATATATATATATATATATATATATATATATACATTCTTCTGTACCTGTATATATCTTTAAGAAAGGTAGAGTGCATCAAAGCAGTCCGTCTGCTGAAGTAGCTCCATCTCACAGAAAACAACTCCGAAATATACTATATATATATTACCAAATAACAACTCCCTAGAGAGTTCTTGTGTTCCTGTCACCAGTCAGTGAGGTACCAGTAAGCTCCTAAGGAGTTGCTGTGCAGAGAAGGCATCGCGCGAGTGATAGTTAATGTATTGCAAGCGTACATAGGCTACGGTAATCGCTTTTCAGCAGATGGGCCGTACTTGTATGCCTCCAGACGTATAAAGAAAAAAAATATCATTGTAGTCCTCATACAGGGCTAGACCGATTTTGACGAAATTATCTGTGTGTGTGTTTAAGTAGCTCCCTACATGGTTCAGATTAACAATTGAACCCGGTAGGTGGCACTGTGATCGCGTTCAAGGTATTTTCTTTTCGGGCAGGACAATGTCAGGGCCATTGACTTATATAATACGTTTCTTTATAGATGATTAAAATCATTTAAGATGAAGCACTCTCATCACATCCGCCACCTCGTCACCGAGTTGTCAAAGCGATCTACCATTCACGGTTTGAAGTACCTGACGTCACGTTACTTCTGTGATCGGTGAGTGGAAGTGAAGTCGTAGCCGTGCGGACACCGTTTTCTGGATGTAAGTCGCTCACAGTCGCCTTCGAATAGAAGACAACCGCATCTATAAGTACGTGTTTACCTGTACCTTTGAGTCAAAGCACCACTGATTAACAAACAAGGGACTGGCTAAACCAGGGCCAAACAGAACAAACCACATACCGAAGATCGTAGCCAAACAAAACTCCCTGGAGTGTAGTTGATGATAGTTAAAAGTACGTTTAATGGCCGCAGAACTGGTCGTGAAAACTTCGACCTCCGAAGAGTTATCTGCCAGCTGTTAAGAAGCCTGCGTGCTCTGCAGATAAAAAAAAAATGACGATAATTGGTATTATGACGGAATATAAAATGGGCGGTATTTTCTAAGCAGATTTGGATATACTTATGTATGCTTGTTTGCCTCCTGACTTTGTATAAAAATATGGCTATTTTGTTGATCAGCCTGTTTTGGACGCTGGTGTGTTGCATCAGCGCGTGCTGCGCCAGCCTGCTCTGCGCGGCGCTGTGGGCCCGCTTCGTGCGGCACCCGACGCTGATCATTCTGCACGACCTGCGCGAAGACCATTTCAACCACCTGCCGCTCGTTATTTGCCCGCCGCCTGAACTAATCACAGAAACACTTTTTGGCTTGTATGTACCTACGCTTTAATTATAATAAAATTTATGGCTAGGGTTCTTGGTAAGTGAAAGATATTGTTCGTTGTTGCTAGTTTATCAGTAAAACACCTTAACAAGATAGTTATGCATCTTACGCACCCTATACCACCCAGAGAGATAACGCTGAGAGGATAGCTGACACAGCACTCACGGGTGGTGTGAGTGGTGTATGCAGTACTAAGAATGTATGTAGAGATAAAGGTACTAATGCAGTATTAACAAATTAATAAGGCAGAATAAACGAGCATCTCAATCTGCTCAGACGTCTCCTTGACTAGTTATCAAACACAAGGGCTATAAAATGCGGCAAACACGTCGGACCGCGAGTCATGGCGTGTACATGCAATACGTATTAGGCTTCAGGTTAATAATTACAGGTTGTAATTACAGGTTGTGGTGCCTCAAGCCCGCCTCTCTTATCCGGTGACGGAGTAACGGCCCGCAGTCGTCAACTGCATAGACTCCTAGACTGTGTCAAAAAATAAAACTATTAAATTTGTCTTTTCTAGCCTACTGAGTTTGGAGGTTTCTAAAGATTTAAACAATTGGCGTGCCTGCTACGGTCACTAACCAACCAACTAACTATAACTTTGTAGGTAGATGGCACTAGCGAGGGTGTACATTACAGCGATTTAAAGAAGTGGAAAGAGTCGCCACCGACAATGGTTTTGCGTAAGAAACCCACCTTGAGGGGAAAACATTGCTTCCGCTACCAATTATTTCATGCGAACTAGGCCCGGCACGCACCCCCCACCGTCGTTGCCCTGACTGCTCCGATCGTCTCTGCAACACGTGTGTAGCGTCACCACGAGTCATCCTCAGGCGCTATAGATGTTAGTCGTTAGAATAGCTAAAATACTTGGCATACCCTTGAGTATCAAATCTTCAACAAATCAATGTATGAATTCACTAAAACGTTCGACCACCTATTTCCTAAAACATTATAGCCCCTGCCCTAAGTGTTGAGAGTAAATGTGAATTTTATTATTGTAATATATAGTAGTAGTTATTGTAATATATAGTATCTTTTGTTTAATTTCGTCAACATTGAATTATCTTTCGTTAAAATTTTTAAAACTAGGCAATCGACCATTAATAGCTAGATTCGAGCTCGGTAGAACAGTCGTGAAACGCGCTGTTATGCTACTTTGTTACCAACACAAATGTGTGTGTATGAACATATCTCTTTGTCTAGGTTGGGTGTTTTTAAGAGAAGTAGGGTGCATCAAATTAGTCCGTCTGGGGAAGTACCTCCACCTCACAGAAAAACCGCAGCTAAATAATAACTCCCTAGATGGTTGTTGTGTTTCTGCGTGTCAGTAAAGTCCTCCAGTAAGTGCCTAAGGAGTTGTTGTTTTAGCAGCAGAGGTGAGATCGCGCAGCCCATACTTCACGTAATGCAAAATATTAATCCAATCGGCCCTAAGAGTTTGAACTCTTGACTCAAAAATTTTCATTCTAATACCCATGTATCAGAATTGGTTTCCAGAGTAATTCTACAGGTTACATCTTGAGCTTCATAGGTAATTTCACTCTCAAGAATACAATAATACATATACCTATGTTGAGTAGAATATGAAAATTTTACCTAAAACGAGAAATATGCTACTTTCTGATGAACGAAACGGCACCGCCTGATTATGTTTATTATGTTCAGGAATGACACGGAGAGTCCGTCTACCAGGAGCTTATCGAGGATGCTGCAAGACGTCATCAGGAAGATGCCGCTTCAGGCGGACGAGGGAGAAATCCTCAACCAATGGCTTCGAAGAAACGAAAGCAATCTAGCAGAGGTGCTGATCCTAAAATCTGACTTTAAAATTACATTGTCATGCACAGTTTTATCGTCAGGTACCTATGTATATAATAATTAAGTACTTGGGTAACAAGTATAGTAATAAGTAAGGCACGCTCGACCGAGGATGTAGCTTCACAGAAAGTCACAGCCAAATAACAACTCTTTGGAAGTAGAGTGGGAGTTAGAAACGGTGAGCGACGCTTCATGTTATGGCTACCAATTGGTGGATGATGCTTGGAAGACGTTGTATTTGGAGTAAAATTATACGTGTATTACAGTTGTGACCATATTAAAAATGGCATCTGTCGATAAAACACCTCAAATATTGTGCATTTTAAACATTTTTACAGCGCCATCTACCGGCAATGCTGTGAGACGTCTAATATTATGTTAATGTGCAAAGTAGACAAAAACCAACATTCTACTTGGTTACAAACTGTTGTAACTGAGAGCGCTGGTGCATTTTGTGCACCAATGTATATCAGGTAGACCGGCCATATGCTTGTACGCCTCCCGACGTAGTATAAAAAGCACTAAATGACTGTTTCCAGGCATTGCTCAGGTCATCGCCGGAGTGTGAGGAGTTGCTGACGTTCTGCAGATGGCAGCACCATCAGGTGCCCTGCCAAGATCTGTTTTACACGTATATCACTGTATGGGGCGTCTGCTGCAGGTTGAACAGGACCATGTGAGTCCCGATACGAGCTAGGTGGCGGACTGGTTAGAAATGCTTCTCTAACACCGCTCGTGGGTTCGAATCCCACAGACGGCAATAATTTGTGTGTATGAATGAACATGTCTGTTCGTCTTGATCTGGATGTTTTCAAGAGAGATATGGCGCATTAAAGCAGCCGACTGGGAAAATACCTCCACCTCACAGAAAACCGCAGCCAAGTAATCCCCGGTGTATTATTGTATTCTTGAGAGTGAAGTTACCAGTAAATTCAAAACGAGTTGCTGTGATAGCAGCTGAGGTCATGTAATGCAAGCGTTCGTAGACTACGGTAACCACTTTACATCAATTGGGCCGTTTGCTTGTATCCCT
The DNA here is from genome assembly GCA_947507595.1 of Pyralis farinalis. NCBI lineage: Eukaryota > Metazoa > Arthropoda > Insecta > Lepidoptera > Pyralidae > Pyralis > Pyralis farinalis. The sequence continues at coordinate 2,878,995 of OX382264.1, forward strand.
CCCGACGTTGCATAAAAATTAAAATCTTAATGCTGTTATCCCCAATTCAATAAAGGATTATATGTAGGTACATATCAAATTTCATAGGTTACCTCCCCCGCCGAAGCAAGTGGAGATGACCAGCCGGCTGGACCTGGTGCTGCAGTGCTCTGACACATACATGGACAACGGCTGCGAGGTACACCTTCTATCATATACAAAACATCGATACCTTGGGGTACGAAGGGCCCATAGCTCAATATCCGACATGACATTTTGTTTTTATTCAACGTCGGGAGGCATAAGAGCATTAAGAGGGGGCATCAAGCTAAGTGGCGCCCTCCTTTTGTTTTTAGTGACCTGTTCAAACCCGGTGGTACCGTTACTCCATATATGTGTCGTAAGCGAGTGCCATATATATGGCAGTCGGGACTCGACGGTTTAATAACTCTGAATTTGAGACCAATTCCAGAAAACGCTCAATACAGGCTTCATGTTTTTTTGAGACATATTCTGTTTTTATTATTTATGTACAATTAATTATAATTTTGATTACTGCTATAAGTGGCCACAATAAGCAATAATTAAAATTATTGTTACTTGTACGTGATAGTAAATACAAGATATGTTAAAAAAAAACAAAAATATGATTCTTCAGTGCCTGTATTGAGCGTTTTAAGGAATTGGTCTTAAATTCAGCGTTACTTAGCTTTATGCGCCCTCTTAAGTATCACTCGCGCGATGCCACCCCTGTTGCCAATACAAATTTTAGTTCTATGTGGGAATCGAACCCACGAGCGTTGGTGTCAAAGTAGCGTTATCTTGTATGAGCTCGTCGAAAATTTGTCAAACGCATAACCGTTTTCGGGTTACTCACCACTTCGCATAAAAACATTAAAAACTATATTTTTATGTGTATTCTACATAATTGTTGTGTTGCGTTTAAGTTGTGGCATAACGCTTGTTGACCGCGGTCGAAAGGATGACGCACGAAGGAGAGTCGGACTGAAAGAGAGTGTCGGTGTTAAGATAAAAAATCAGCCAAGTGCGAGTGGGACTCGCGCACGAAGGGTTCCATACCATTATGTATAAAAAATGCAATAAAATCACGTTTGTTGTATGGGAGCCCCCTTAAATATTTATTTTATTATATTTTTTAGTATTTGTTGTTATAGCGGCAATAGAAATACATCATCTGTGAAAATTACAACTGTCTAACTATCATGGTTCATGAGATACAGCCTGGTGACAGACGGACGGACGGACGGACGGACAGCGGAGCCTCAGTAATAGAGTTCCGTTTTACCCTTTGGGTACGGAACCCTAAAAAGAGTATGCTCCGTTGGTTCGGACACGTAGAAAGAATGCAAGATGAAAGAATGACGAAACAGATATACAATGCGAAAGTGGAAGGATGTACGAGGAAGACCAAGACTAACCTACCATGACCAAATTGATCGTGTTTTATGAGAAGGTGATGTCAGGAGCCCCAGGAACCGGCGAGCGTGCATGAAAAGAGCTATGAATGTGAAAGAAGCGCGTGAAGTGTGTAAGGATCGCGTCTTATGGCGCTCGGTTCACTCTGCCTATCCTGCAAGGGACATGACGTGAAGATATAAATACATGCATACATAATTGTTATTACATAATAAAACGAGCCCGCTGACAGAGTTAACATTAACAATGACTACTTGACATAAAGATTCGTGGGTTATTCCCACACAGGACAGATGTTTGGTTATGTAGATAATGATCATAAGACAGGCAGGACACATCTGGGAGCGCGGTGGCTCAGTCGTGAAAGACGCGACTTTGACACCAACGCTCGGGGTTCGATTCCCACACAAGACAAACATTTCTTGAGGTATGGCGCATCATAGCAGCCCGTCTACATAAGTACCTCCACCTCACAGAAAACCGCAGCGAAATAACAACTCCCTGGAAGGTTGTTGTGTTCCTGCGTGTGAGTGAGGTCACCTGTAAGCTCCTAAGGAGTTGCTGTGTTAGCAGCGGATGTGGAATCGCGTAAGTGATACTCAATGTATTACAAGCGTTCATAGGCTACGGCAACCGCTTTACAGCAGGTAGACTGTATGCTTGTATGCCTCCCGTCGTTACAGGAAAACAAGAGTAAGTGAGGTTGCCAGTAAGCTTCAGAAGATTTGCTGTATTCGCACCAGGGGTGGCAACGCGGGAGCGACACTTCCTGAATTACATGCGGTCATAGGCTACGGTAACCAATTTACATCAGGTGGGCCATCCATGTATGCCTTCGAACGTCGTATAAACAAATTACTCCCCGCCATCATTTACACTAGGTGTGTTGCAGTTGTTCACCGTGTACGAAGGGGAGGACGGGGTGGAGCCCGTGACGCTGCGGCAGGGCCTGGAGTACAACGCGCACCTGATGTTCACCGTCACGGAGTTCAGCGAGGACAGGCTCGACCTCGCCGGCACGTGCATCAGACAGCGAGGGTACACCAAGGACCTGTGCGGGGTAAGTTTTCGTGGTCATGTTGGATAAAAATGTGGTCTACTCTGCAGTCGCCTTTCAAAATGGGCCAGGATGTACGTCATTAGGCCCTTCGTCGACTTCCTCACGGTTCTCTTATGATACGAGTATCATACGAGTGGTTCGGAAGTTTCCGCCGTATATTTTTTCTTTTCATATCTAATAAATGTTTTTTACGTGTATATTTGTATCATTGAGTAAGGTTACGTACTCAATGATTTGTAGTGAATTGATTAATTAATCATATCGTAATATGCTTGTTCGTCCGTGGTGTAACAAATGGTCTCGACTGAAAATCAATGCTGAGTCTGCATAGGCATCGGCTATTTACTGGAGCGGGACCAATTTGTGACATTGCACAAAACTATTTTCTCTGTGCTATATGTATGAGTTTATATTATGTTTTTACCTATTTTAGTTGATTACTTTTTGTTGACGTGTAATTTTAATAGTGTTGTGTTATCTATATATATAAAAGGAGAAGCTGACTGACTGACATATCAACGCAGGGCCTAAACTATAAGGGTTAGAAACTTGAAATTTTGCACAGGGGTTCGTTTTATAACGTAGGGGAGCACTAAAAAACATCTGAATTGCTGTACCTATGTTTAACAAATAAATGTTTGATTGATTGATTGATTGAAGAAAGGATTTTTGAAAATTCATCCCCTAAGGGTGTAAAACGGGGGTGCAAATGAAGTATGAAACTTTGCCGTTTTTGAAGTTATTCGAATGAAATTCAGCATGAAGGTTCTTTAATTGAAGGCATGAAACATGAGTAAAATATTTTTTTCAAAATTCATCCCTTAGGGGGTTAAACGGGGGCGCAAAGTTAGTATGAAACTTTGCCGTTTTTGAAGTTATTCGAAGGAAATTCAGCATGAAGGTTCTTTATTAGAAGGCATGAAACATGAGTAAAATATTTTTTTCAAAATTCATCCCTTAGGGGGTTAAACGGGGGCGCAAAGTTAGTATGAAACTTTGCCGTTTTTGGAGTTATTCGAATGAAATTCAGTATGAAGGTTCTTTATTGGAAGACATGAAACACGAATAAAATATTTTTCTCAAAAATCATCCCTTAAGGGCGGTAAAACGGGGATGCAAAGTTAGTATGAAACTTTACGTTTTTGAAGTTATTCGATTGAAATTCAATATCCACCCCTTAAATCCACCCCTTAAAGTGTGTAATGGGAGGTCAAAAGCATTTCTTGAACTAGCAAGTTGAATTGTTAAGAAATTGTTTTTATTTAAAGTGAGTTGCTTTAGACTTTGTAAGTATACTCTCAATCAAGAAATCAATAAAGTAATTTCAGTGTTTTTCAAAATTCCACCCTTAGGGGGCTGAAAATGGGGTTTAAAGTTTGTATGGAGCAGAATATTTTTTTTCATTATTATATATATTTTTAAGTTAATGTCTTGAAACTAACTACGCGTGCGAAGCCGCGGGTAGCTAGTAACACATATACATATAAGCTATAGCACATAAGCTAGTGTACAATAAATGTCTTTTTCATTCTTCTTCGATTTCCGGTAACGTTCGTATACGCAACGACGGGAGGGATCTCGACGTCGGATACCAGTCCCGCACAATATGCTATGCTAGTCGCATGCAACCTAGAGTATCATACGAATGACGTCATGGCGAACGAACATGATGTTATTATTGAAGTGCTTCGTTTATGTGTGTCTATGGAAGTTGTGAGTGTTTGTACCAAAGAAAATTAAGTTTTGTTTTACATTTTGTAATTTGAAAAAAAATCATCATTTTCTTTTTTCCTTTGCAGCCACAAATGTTCGACAATTTAAATTTCTTTCAATGTAGGGATGTGTCCAAAATATTCTTTTCATATTTGGTCCTGGCTTATGGAACGAAACTTACTTATGTTGAATACTTTATTTCATCACAAGCATATTCACACGTATACATGGAGACGGAATGACCAAAAAAGTGTGATTGATTTGATTTTAATAGATAGACGTCTTCCCAATACTGTAATGGGTACAAGAGCCTTTAGAGGTCCCAGGTGGAAACCACTACCAGGTGGTAAGCCGGTTTGTGGGACTTTTCAAGAAGTGGAGAAACTGGCGAGTCGTATCCCTTTTGGAGATCATGAAAGGATAAGGAGCGAAAAATTGCAAGATGAATGTGTAAGGAGTATATCTAGTCAGCGAAAGACTTACGAATGCAAGCCTTTTCGACTCAGATGTGGATGATTGTTGGAAAGTTCTGAAATAAAGTATGGTGGATAGTGCAAAAAAGCGTGTGGATGCGCAAAGAAGCAAAGAACATTGTAAGGATATACCTGGTGGGATGCGGAGGTGGAATCCTCCGTAACAAGGAAGAGAAAAGCGTGGCTGAATTATCTTTACCCTTAAATGAAAGCATGAGAGAAAAGTAGAAAGAAATGTACAAGAATGAAACCAAGAATTCAAACAAATATGAACGAAGAAAAACTTCGAAGAAAATACCAAATTCTTTTGGAGAGAAGTAAACAAGTCTCGGAGTGGTTCGTCTCACTGAACAAGTGTCAGAATGGACATGATAAAGTCTAAAGCTGGGATCATTCTTGCTAACACTCAGGAACTGTTAGAACGGTGGAGTGAATATTTTGATGAAATGTATGACTATACTTCGGACGCTGGCACTGGGAGTGAGTCTGATGCTTACTCCACGGTGACGGCGTCCGACGAAGGTAAGATCGAATGGTCGATAAGAAGTTTAAAAAATCGGCCAAGTGCGAGTCAGACTCGCGCACGAAGGGTTCCGTACCATTATCTATAAAAACGGCAAAAAAAAAAAAATCATGTGTGTTGTATGTTGTGGAGCCCCCCTTAAATATTTGTTTTATTTTAATTTAATTATTTATTCTTAAAGTGAATATATAACTAAATATTCTGTGAATATTTCAAGCGACTACCTTTTGCCGTTATCAAAATCGAGCAAAAAAGAGCAAAAAAATTACCTTTGTTGTATGGGAGCCCCCTTAAATATTTATTTTATTCTATTTTTTAGTATTTGTTGTTATAGCGGCAACAGAAATACATCATCTGTGAAAATTTTAACTGTCTAACTATCACGGTTCATGTGATACAGCCTGGTGACAGACGGACGGACGGACGAACAGCGTAGTCTCAGTAATAGGGTTCCGTTTTACCCTTTGGGTACGGAACCCTAAAAATGGAAAGTCAGCGAAAATTGATATGATCACAGCTGAGATGATCAAACTAGTTGGCACGTACGTCCGGGACGCCTTCGGGTAGGTACTTAAGGAATTTATGCTGGAGAACTGGAAAGGTCCCAATGGACTGGAGATGCGCAGTCATCGTGGCAGGCAAGGGATCACGCATGGACTGCGCCAGCTGTATATAACAGCAAAAGTATATGGATAGGTAATTGAAAGGAGATTGAGGGTGAAATCCGATGGAATGCTGTGGGAGGCACATGGAGGATTCCGTAATGGAATGGAATATATGGACCAAGTTTTCTCGCTCTGCAATATCGTGGATAAGTATCTGGCCATAGACCAGATGGTTTTCTGCGGTTTTGTGGATCTTGAGAAAGCATTTGATAGGGTTATGCAAAAGAAACTGTGGTATATATTGCCAGGATATGGGATTGATGCTTCATTGCTCCGTGCTGTGCAGTTTACTTACAAGGATTGCTCAGCACGTGTGCGGATAAATAGTAGCATGTCACCCAGGTTTGAGGTCAAACAGGGTTGCATGCTAACTGCTAAGTTGCTTATTCTGTATCTCGATAGTTGTCTGCATAGAATAAGGTCAAAGAATGTAGGATTGCGCATTGGTGACCTAGTGGTGAACTGTCTGCAGCTGCAGTGATATTAGCAGAAACACCATCTGAATGTGCAGTACACTGGCCACAATAGTGAAAGACGATTGTATGGAGAAAGGCATACTATTGAACGCGAAGAAAACAAAGATAATGGTATTTGAAGTGAAGAAACTGAACCAAGGATTACGGTTGACGATGAAGTGTTGAAACAAGTGGATGAAATTGTATATCTTGGATGGCTATACACAATGCAGTGCTGGTCCCAACGGTTACTTATGGAAGCGAGACCTGCGTATGGCAGTAAGAGCATGAAAGTAGGATAAACGCGGCCGAAATGCGAGCTTTGCGCAAAATTTATGGCGTAACGCTTGTAGACCGTATTCGCAATGATGATGTTAGATACTGAGTTGGCCTGAAAGAGAGCGTGTTAAAATAAGAAAAGGCATGCTTCGGACATGCATTGCATTGGTTCGTACATGTAGAAAGAATGCAGGATGAAAGAATGACGAAGCAGATATAAAACGCAAAAGTGGAAGTATGTAGGAGCCGAGGAAGGCCAAGACTTACCTACCATGATCAAATTAGAAGGTGGTGTCAGGAGCCCTAGAAACTGGCGAGCGTGCATGGGAAGAGCAATGAATGAGGTGTGTAAAGATCGAGTCACGTGGCACTCGGTTCTCTCTGCCTACCCCACAGGAATTTGGCGTGAAGTTATTGATAGATATATATTTTGACCCTTCTACAAGAATATAAAGTAATAAAATTTCTTTAATTTTAGTACCTATACGCGAACACTCAGTCGCGTATGAATCAAGGACAAGTCGAGCCGCGCGTCTTCAAAGGGTCTTGGTATGACACAAGTAAATGTACTATCATTTATTGTTAATGTGCTATCCGTGACAACATCATCCGTTGTTAACGTGACGTAACGTGGACTCTCTAGATACTAGAGATCATGTATTTCAATGTAAAAAAAAATTATGGTAGTAGTCCATATAGTGAATTTAAAAGGAACGGTCCAGTAAGTAGTGGAAAGTAGTGGTTTCCAGTCAAGTTGTATAAAAAAAAAATATGGCACGCTTTCTGGGTCTATTACATACAAGTGACAACACACTAAAACAACTTCTTCTTAATGCTATCTTGTTTCCATTAGTCCATTATGATTGGCGGGGTCCGATACCTAAACCTAAGAATTTGACGAAGATACAGATTTTTACATCGAGCGGCTGCCGTCAGACCTTCACAACTCAGAGGGATTATCAGACCTTTCTTAGGTAAGGTCTTTGAAATATAATTTCTTGGACGTGCGGATAGAATCTTTGACGCGCTCTCCTCTAAAGTTACGAAAAATGAGTTACGATGTTTTTCCTTGCAGGTGTCGATTTTATGATGGCTAATCATGATGTAGTAAATGTTGCAGATGAAATGCTTGGAGACAATATGTGGTTGCACACACCCGCTGCGCGCGCTCGACGCGAGCTCCTTGCCGGAGTGTAACGTGGCGCAGATCAGCTGCTTGTACAGCGACCGACACTTCCATGGTAAGGCCACTAGCATCACGTCAACTGCGTAGTCTGGAAATACGAAAGATAATATACTGTCATCATCTTCTTAGCGTTGCCCTGTTTACTTAATACATTAGGGTTGGCGGGATCCGCTACCTAAGACTAAGGATTTGGCGAAGATATTGATTTTTACAGAGTCGACTGCCATGTGACCTCTGCAACCCAGAGGGCAAACCAGATCATTCTTAAGTAAGGTGTTCCGAAATATAATTTCCTGGACATTCGAGTTTCCTCACGATGTTTTCTTTCGACGCCAAGCAAATTACCACTCGCTCGGCGGTGAAGGAAAACATCGTGACCCGCACGTCCATGAAATTATTTTTTGGAAGACACGTGACCTCACCTAAGAAAAGTTTGGTTTCGTCGTGATAATTTAAACACAAAAAATGTTCCTATGTATCCGTTATAGACTTCCATTCAACCGATTGGGATGAAAGTTGTAACCCAGAACTTTCATCCCAATCGGTTGAATGGAAGTCTATATTTATTCAACACAATACCGAGAAGGTTAACAAATAAATTAAAAATGGCGGCCATCACGAGACGCCCGCTAGATGTGAAACATCTTTATGAATATTCAAAGGAGAGTGTTTTAGCTTGTATGAACGTTGAGGACCTATTCAAGATTTTTGTTTATTGATCAAGTAAACGAAGTTATGTTGCCTAATTTAATTTAATTTTAAACTTTTTATTAAAAACAATTATTCTATTCGGTACCGAATGGAATAATTCTTTTTCAACGCTCTGTAGGTAGAAACTTATGTTAGTAATCACATAGATTATTCTATGTGATTACTAAATATTAGGTCACTGCACATTACGATGCCTAAGTCAGTTATTGATGACATAGTCGCGAACAACATGATAGTCAGCTATGTGGGGACTCGGTGACCTACTATAAGAAACTATGAAGCATTTATCTATATTAAAGTACCTATAGGTTATTGCTTAACTCCACCGGACAACATCATCAATGTCACATTGGAGGACCTCGCAGTCACTCCTATCGCGTATCTCTAAAAACAGCTTCAGATCGTCAGCAAACAATGACACTGTGCTGTACTGACTGTCATCGGTAAGCCGTTTATCAATATAAAAAAATGCCAAAGTAGCCAAATTCGAACTCTGACTCACATCAGAATACGAGAAATACAGCTCAGATTCACTTCCGCAGTGCTGCACATACTGCCTTCTATTACGCAAATACGAAGAAAAGAAATGGAGCAGTGTGGGAGTGAACCCAATGGCTGCTAACTTTTCGAACAGTACGTCATTATTAACGACATCGAAGGACTTACGAATATCGAGGTAGATTGAATCCACCTGGACTCCCGCATCTGTGTTATTACAAGTATAAGTCCAGAACGACATGAGGTTACTAACAGTCGATCGGCCGTGCCGGAAGCTGAGCATCACATAAGCTAGCTTCTATTTGCCTACAAATTTTATAATGCAAGACCATTTCGAATAACTTGCCGAAAACAGACAGCGCAGCTATAGGTCTGTGATCCTTAACCTCATTCGTTTGCTTCGTGTCGTAAAAGAATGAGCTGGTCCCTGCCGAGGTTTACCTATAAGACTACGGGGGCAGGGCGTTCTTCAAACAAGACGTAAAAGGTTTTTTACAGAGTCGTCAACGCCTGATGCTTTTGACATTGTAAGCATATTCTACGGTAACAAGGCGTGGAGATGGGCATGGTTGCTCAAAAGACAACCTATTGGGCAACCATACGCATCTCACAGACGATCGTAACCAAATAAGGGAGTTGACTGCGTTATTGTGACATTGTTGTGTCCACGTGTGCATTGTGGTATTATGTATTAGTAATAACTAGTAAATGAAAGGGATCCTATGCTCGTTTGCTATTTATCATGCCAGTCAATTAAGATAATCTTGTGTTGCAGATAATGAGTCCTGTAGCTGTCCCGCGTCGTGCACGGCTTATGTCACAAAGTTGGTGTTTGAAAGCACCTCCATGAACCTCATTCAGCATGCTCTGGACCCCATATAGTAAGATTGTCTTGTCGAGAAATAGATGATGCTTCACCATCAACTATCTTTTTATACAACTTTGGGAGACATACACGCATACAATATTGGCGAGCTCGGTGGTACAGCGGTTAAGGACGCTACTTTGACACCAACGCTCGTGTGTTCGATTCCCACGCAATACAACATTTTTTGTGCCTAAACATGTCTGTTTATTTTGATCTGGGTATTTTAAGAGAGGTAGGGTGCATCAAAGCAGCCTATCTGGGGAAGTATCTCCACCTTTCAGAAAACCGCAGACAAATAACAAGTCTCCGGAGGTTTGTTATGTTCCTGCGTGTGAGTGAGGTCACAGTAAGCACCAAAGGAGTTGCTGTGTTAGCTGCAGATGTGGCATCGCGCGAGTGGTACTCAATGTGTAACCGCTTTACATCAGATAGGCCTTATGCTTGTATACCTCCCGACGTTGTATATAAAAAAAATCACCTGAACACACATTCCGGAATACGACAACCTTCTAGACAGTTGTTATTTAGCTGCGGTTTTCTGTGAGGTGGAGGTACTTCCTCAGTGAGTGAAGTTACCAGTGTGAGGAGGGAAAAAGTACCTCCACCTCACAGGAGATCGCAGCCAAACAACAACTTCATGGAAGTTAGATCCCGGAAGTGAGTGAGATCATCAGTAAGTTATTGAGCAAACTCTCTGTATTGCAACCGTTTACAGCCGGCGGTGACCACTTATGTTGGGAGGATTACAAGCATACAACCCACCTGATGTAACATAGTTATCGAACCCTAGAACGCTTACAAAGCAGGACGAATCACTCGTGTTCCTCTGCTGTTAAGACAGCGATCGTACAGGTAGTTGTTATTTAGCTGCGGTGTTTGACAAGGCACTTCCCCAGTCACGTTACCTGGATGACCCTAAGAGAGGGACTCTTAGGTTCACTTAACAACGGTCGTCTATCGAGAACAGACAGTATTGTTTGGAAAGAGTTCAACGTATGGTGTGGTTGTGTTGCAGCGTCGGCGTGGACACCAGAACATCAATAGTGCTGCACGTAAGCCTGCGGTATGCCAGTTCAAATATGCGTGCTCAGCTGGCGACGGAGTCGTGGTTAACTCTTCTGTGTTAGTTGAAGGCCATTCGTTGTTTTATTTGATCCAAGTGACCTATTAACATAAAACATTAAAAGATGAAAAATTCCATACATCGTACAACCCTCACCGTGTACACGTTATCACTATCCAATGTGTCCCATGCGTCGTCCATCTAAATATACCCATGCGTCGTCCATCTAAATATACCCATGCGTCGTCCATCTAAATATACCCATGCGTCGTCCATCTAAATATACCCATGCGTCGTCCATCTAAATATACCCATGCGTCGTCCATCTAAATATACCCATGCGTCGTCCATCTAAATATACCCATGCGTCGTCCATCTAAATATACCCATGCGTCGTCCATCTAAATATACCCATGCGTCGTCCATCTAAATATACCCATGCGTCGTCCATCTAAATATACCCATGCGTCGTCCATCTAAATATACCCATGCGTCGTCCATCTAAATATACCCATGCGTCGTCCATCTAAATATACCCATGCGTCGTCCATCTAAATATACCCATGCGTCGTCCATCTAAATATACCCATGCGTCGTCCATCTAAATATACCCATGCGTCGTCCATCTAAATATACCCATGCGTCGTCCATCTAAATATACCCATGCGTCGTCCATCTAAATATACCCATGCGTCGTCCATCTAAATATACCCATGCGTCGTCCATCTAAATATACCCATGCGTCGTCCATCTAATTATACCCATGCGTCGTCCATCTTAATATACCACACCGGATTTAATATAATTATAACAGTCATGGATCCAATAAATACCTCTCGAGATAACGAGCTCGAGATCTCGACGAGCGTACCAGTCATACAATTTTGACGACTTTAAGACCAACGCTCGTGAGTTCGATTCCCACACGAAACAAACATTTGTGTGCATGAATATGTCTGTTTGTCTCGGTCTGGATGTTTTAAGAGACGTAGGGCGCATCAAAGCAAACCGCAGCCAAATAACAACTCTCTGGATTGCTGTTGTGTTCCTGTGAGTGAGGTCTCTCCAGTAAGCTCCTAAGGAGTTGCTGTGTTAGCAGCAGAGTTGGCATTGCGCGAGTAACACTTAATGTATTGCGAGCGTTCATCTACGGTTACCGCTTTACATCAGGTTTTTTCTGCCTCCAGCAATTTTTATACTCGATTACTCGAGCTGCTAATTTTTTTAAATCGAGTCTGTATGTAATATGCAGAAGGCATTCCATACTGTTGATACGTGCATGTAGTGAAGATAGTCCCAATTCATAGAAACCAGTGTCTACCGTCTTCAACGTTATACTTGTTGATCAGAGTAATAAGAGACAATGTGCTAAGAGAGTAATATGTCCTTTATTTTCAGCTTCCCTGGGAGGAGTTTTCAACATGTTTCTGGGAGTCGCTTTAATTAGTGCTCTTGAGTTCATATTTCTGTTATTGAAGTTGTCAGCTGCAGCACGAACACACGTAGAAATGGTGCGGCCGTCTGTTCGTTGAATATTATAGTTTAATAGCTTACCAGTTGTTTCATTTTTCTAAAAATTTAAAACCTCCATAATAATTTCGAACAGTCAGGTTGTGGAATGAATTACCTGCCTTTTACGAGGTTTTCTCTACAGACTACACACACACCATGGGGTTCTTCGGCAAAGGACCTGTTGGCGATGGCACAATGCTGCCTCTAAGGAGTTTGGTTTATCATATTACACCGGTGACACCTCTTGTATTGCAAGTATATTTTTATACCATTAAGGTGGCAATCAAGCACACGGTCTGCCTGATGGTAAACGGTCCCCGTAGCCTATGAACATTAGCAACACCAGAGGTGTCACTCAAGCGTTGCCGACCATCTAAAAACCTCTTCGCGCAACACATTTCTTGAAGAACTCCATGCTGTAGTCCCTTGGAAAAACCTCTGCTGGGAGCTCATTCCACAGCTTGAGAGTTCTCGGAAGAAAACTTCTCTGGTACCACACAGTACGTGTAGTAGTAGAACGCGCACCTCTTATTGGCTAGTTCGCGTATCAACAATGGCGGCACTTATTGGCTTATTGGTTAAAATATACTTCCATTGGTCAGCATGCTCTAATCGATGATATACTTAGACGCTAAAACACTTCGTTTTGGTTGGTGAGGGGACCTTCATGCGCAGTCAAGATGTTTGGTGGTTATCCGTACTCGTAAATCATCGGTTTGCCCCTGACATTGTAAGTAATAAATAAATTGTCATAGAGACGGCGGACAAAAGTGAGATGAAGAAACTCATACTGATGGCTACAGACAAGTCGGTGACGCGTCTATTTATTATCACGTCGGTGACGCGAATCCATAAGATTTTCACTATCATCATTATCATCTTCATACGGCCAGTTATGCATCGGTGCCCCGTGCGCCGTGCGCCGTGCACCGCTGTTGCACTTATGCTCATAATTAGCCTTATAAAGGCATCACTAAGCCGTTTCGTTATTGGAAGAAGGGAAGTGCCGTTGAAACTAACAAATATTGTGCTATCTTTTTGATATTTGATTCTGATGAAACTAGTACTTCTGTAGATAATATAAACAAAAGTCACCGGTATCTTTATTAACAGGCAATTGTAACTGTATTTTAGCCTTAATTCTAAGAGCTCTTGTCATGAGCAATGTAAACATCACATTCACACAAGATATTAGACGGCCCGGTATGCGCATAAAGCTTGTTAGCTTTTTAGCATATCGTTCTAGATAGAATCTTAAGTCTTATTGTTGTAATATGAAATAAATAAATAAAAATAATAATCTAAGTAAAATTCACTTCAAAGAAATATGAGCACTGTAGGCCGATTCTACTAAAAAACTGTAACTGCAGTGCAGCGCGGCGTGTGTTAAATGCGTACATTTTGACGTCGCCGCTGTCAGATCGCTTAACGAAGCGTCACAATGCATGCATATTGACACACGCCGCGCTGCAGTGCAGAAAGTTACAGTTTTTTAGTACAATCGGCCTACTGATTTTTGTTATCCTGTGGGTGATTTCTTTTACCATATGGGGTGGCTTTGTTAGGGGTGATTGATGTGGCTCGTTATAAATTCCATGCAAACACCGTAGATGTCTATCTTTTGCTAGTTTTTACACGCAATTTAACATGGAGTGTTATCTGACATGGCCTGTTGTTAACATAACCAGCACGCTACTACTGCATGTCCTCGCCAGCGCGCGGCACTCCGCCCACCACCACGACACCAGGTCGAGTGTCCCGATCACCCGAGGTGCCAGCAAGGTTTGTTGTTGTCGTAGAAATTATTCTTCATTTTAAATTACTTCAAAAAAGGTTTTATATTTGGTTTTGTATCTTTTACATATATAATTCAAGCGGGCCAAGCGGTAAATATTTTTGTGGTTTAGTCCGAAATTGGTCACATTTAATGTATGTATGTATATCTTCACGCAAGGTCCCTTGCGGGATAAGCAGAGGGAAACGAGCGCCATAAGACGCGGTCCTTATACACTTCACTCGCCTCTTTAACATTCATAGCTTTTTTCAAGTCTGCCGGTTCCTAAGGCATGTGGTCATGGTAGGTTAGTCTTGGTCTTCCTCGACTCCTATATCCTTCCACTTTCATATTATTTCTACATATTCGAACCAACGGAGTATGCCTTTTCTTGTCTTAACACCGACACTCTCTTTCAGCCCAACTCTCTTTCTTACGTCATTATTATGAACGCGGTCAGCAAACATCATACCACAAATTACGCAACGCTTGCATCTCGACCGCATTTATTCTACTTTCATCCTCTCTATGCCATACCCAGCTTCAACTTCCATAAGTTAGAGTTGGGATTAATGATTATTTTCTTAAATATGCAATAGTGCCAATAACTGCTGAGACCTGCTCATGGATATATTGTTCCATTGATATCACAGGAGCCGGTCGCGGCGAGAGACCCGACGGCTCCATACCACGCATACCTGTCAAATGTCAGACATTAATTACCTGCGATTTTGGATTTAAACATAAATGAATGGCACCGACTTGATTGTAGTAGTAGAAGTTTAGTGCGAGACAGATTAAGTAAAGAGTGATTAGAAGTCGATCGTTCTGTTGCGCAATTTTTAACTGGACATGGAAACTTTAGGGCAAAGCTCTTTTCATTTAGACTTATGTCATCGCCTTTATGTGAGTGTTCTACGACAAATCATGAATTCGAGCAAACAGCACATCATGTTCTCTGGGAGTGCGATCTCTGGCGTCGGGAGCGGGACGATATGTTAAATTCCTTGCGTGTCACATCCGGGGTAGTATATTATTCTGATTTGGTGGCAACAAGGAAGAATTACCAGGCGTTTAGGCGGTTCTGCAATCTATATTATTGGAATCGATGTGTTAGGTAACAACTCAGACTAGGTCCCAGTAGTGTTAGATATTTGATAATCCGTGGTGCACGGCAGTTGACACTAGCCATCTCTTTGAGATTTTAAATGCCTTATTTGTCATATTGCTGTCTCTCACTTTGCCAAGAGGGGAAGTCAATTTCAAAACGTCCTACTCCTACAAATTTCTTCTGATTAAATTCGTTGTGAGTTCCAAGGCAGCTGTAGTTTAACCCCCGGGACGGCAATGGACTTCACTGTTCATTGCCTTTTTTGTGGTCGCCGTTGTTAATTCTGGCTACACAGGAGACACAGTGGTGGGTATGAGTGGTGGGCCTGTAGTAATAGAAGGGATTGAGTTTGGTAGAGCAATGAGAAACTAATGAGACAGTGGCGCCTCTGTCCCATTGATTTCTCATTGCTCTACCAAACTCACCTACATACATGCTCGGTACTTGCCAATCGCCGGCTCTTATCGTGACGCGGTCAACGCTTGCCATCCTACAAGTTGATAAAGTCATTGCCTGTAAAGCGACGATGTAAACAGACGTCTATTATATAGCTATTTTTATATATCTCGTATCTGACTTCTTCTAGAAGTTTTCCCGACGCTTCATTAACCCTGTTTCCTGCACCCACTTGTCTCTCGACATCACCAGCATACCTTCTATTCTTGTAAACGTATTTGGATGGATCTAAGATATACAATCTTAAGTAGTTAATAGATTCAGGCGTTACTTTGCGAAAGTCAAATTTACAGGCAATTTGATCTAAACTACTTTGTGTGCTTCCGCTCCCGATTAGTTCATGCGAACTACTGCCGGCCGGCACCCACCTACAACCGTTAGTAGATGCCTGCCGCCGCTGCCATGGTTGCTCCGGTCGTGCCTCCATTTCTTGAAAAAGCCTAACCTCTGTACGATAAAGGTGCAGAATTGCAATCCGTTGGAGGCAGAGCCCGCGACGATCACTCGAGTCCCAAAGTTCGGAACAACCTGCAAGAGTGCATGAAACGTGCTATGAATGTTAGAGAAGCGTGTGAGGTGCGTCTTGTGGCCTTCGGTTCTCTCTGGCCACATACCACTTGTGTGAAGATGTACATTTTTTTTTAAACAACATCGGGAGGCATACAAGCATACGGATCACCTTATGTAAAGTGGTCGCCTGTGAACGCTTGTAATACATTAAGTATCACTCGCGCGATGTCACCTATGCTGTTAACCTAGTAACTCCTTAGGAGCTTACTGGTGATCTCGCTCACACACAGGAGCACAACAACTCTTTAAAGAGTTGTCATTTGTCTGCGGTTTTCTGGGAGGTGGAGGTACTTCACCAGACGGGCTGCTTTGATGCGCCGTACCTTTCTTAAAAACACCCAGACCAAGACAAACAGGCATGTTCGTGCATACAGATGTTCGTCCTGTGTGGAAATCAAACCCACGAGCGTTAGTGTCAAATTCGCGTAATTCATCACTGTGCCATCGACCACGTCATAAGAGACTCAGGGCGCATCAAAGCAAGTCTGGGGAAGTACCTCCACCCCACAGAAAACCGCAGCCAAATAACAACTCCCTAGAGGGTTGTTGTGTTCCTGCGTGTGAGTGAGGTCGCCAGTAAGCTCCCAAGGAGTTGCTGTGTAAGCAGCAGAGGGGGCATCGCGCGAGTGATAATTAAATAGGCTATGGTACCCGCTTTACATCAGGTGGACCGTATGCTTGTATGTCTCCCGACGCAGTATAAAAAAATCGACCAAGTGCGAGTCGGACTCGCGCACGAAGGGTTCCGTACCATTATCTATAAAAATCGGCCAAGTGCGAGTCGGACTCGCGCACGAAGGGTTCCGTACCATTATCTATAAAAACGGCAAAAAAATCACGTTTGTTGTATGGGAGCCCCCTTAAATATTTATTTTATTCTATTTTTCAGTATTTGTTGTTATAGCGGCAACAGAAATACATCATCTGTGAAAATTTCAACTGTCTAACTATCACGGTTCATGAGATACAGCCTGGTGACAGACGGACGGACGGACGGACGGACGGACGGACAGCGGAGCCTCAGTAATAGGGTTCCGTTTTACCCTAAGGGTACGGAACCCTAAAAACGGCGAAAAAATCACGTTTGTTGTATGGAAGCCCCCTTAAATATTTATTATATTCTATTTTTTAGTATTTGTTGTTATAGCGGCAACAGAAATACATCATCTGTGAAAATTTCAACTGTCTAACTATCATGGTTCATGAGATACAGCCTGGTGACAGACGGACGGACGGACGGACAGCGGAGCCTCAGTAATAGGGTTCCGTTTTACCCTTTGGGTACGGAACCCTAAAAAAGCGTCAAAAACAGACATAACCGACAGAATTTTGTTATTTTTTAAGATGGCTCCGTCGGTGTGCGGGCGCATCGTGCGAAACTTTGTGAACAGGACCACACTTCATGGATTCAAATACCTGGCATCGAACCACTACTGCGATCGGTAACTGTATACACTACATTCCTTGTACACTTATTTATGTTAGTATTTCATTCATAATACCTACTGGTTTCCGCTTGGGAGTTCTGCTATTGCGGTACTAGGTACTCCGCCAAGGTGACCTTCACCAGTTCTATAATACGAGTACTACGTCAGTAGACATACAAGCATACGGCCCACCTGATGTAAAGCGGGTATCGTAGCCCATTAACGCTTGCGATATATTAAGTATCACTCGCGCGATGCCTCCTCTGCTGTTTACACCTCACTCACACGCAGGAACACAACGACCCTCTAGGGAGTTGTTATTTGGCTGCGGTTTTCTGTGAGGTGGAGGGACTTTCCCAGACGGGCTGTTTTGATGCGCCCTACCTCTCTTAAAACATCCAGACCAAGACAAACAGACATGTTCATGTACACAAATGTTTGCCTTGTGTGGGAATCGAACCCACGAGCGTTGGTGTCCAAGTCGCGTCATTCACGACTGAGCCACCGAAATCGTCGTAAATCCTATAAATTTCATTATATCTGTTTAGCGGTTTAGTTGTTAAAAGAGGTTGAGTAGTGATAGCCTAGTGGATAAGGAACCGGCCTATTGAGCAACTGGTCGCCGGTTCGAATCATGGCATGTTCCACTAAATTGGTGTTTACAGATTTATGTACATATTTGTAATTGTCACTTACTCGGCGGTGAAGGAAATCATCGCGAGGAAACCCGCGCGTATCTTCTCCTAATTATTAGGCTTAGGTAGAGGACCCTAACTCCGTATTAGGAAACAGGATAACGCTAAGCGGTTTAGTCTTGAAAAAGTATGAAACAGTTAAATCAGGAAAGACCTTAATGTTAATTTAAACAATGTAGATAAGATATCAGTTTACTGGGTAATATTAATTTTGTCTATTATGTAGGATTGTATGTATATTGTCTAATAAATTATTATGATTATTATCTTTCCACTCACGGGTATTAATCCCGGGCATTTGATAGGCGTGCGCGGCGATAAGGATCCAATGCGTAGAGGCACCTTCGAAAAGACTGTATGTAATGTTGTACACCCGCCGTGAACCGCTCCAGGGGATATCAATGGGACAATCTACCAATGAACAGGTCACGGCAGGTATTGGGACTATTGGAAATATGTCGGAAAAAAGTGGGCTATTAAAATGAGACTTGGTGGTATTATTAGAACCGGGCTATTGCAGAAGAGGCAATGCGGCGGACGCCTGCCATAACTATCATATCTGATGTTACTTTCGGCAGGCGGTGGCTCGCCACTCACTAGATGGACCCCCGAAATGCCAGAGAAAGTCGGCCGGGGGCAACACCGGTGTGAGTGACTCAGGGGTGTCGAGAGGTGTGCTGCGCTTTCTCTGAAGTTACTCGCGGCGTTATGCCCTTTAATTTTTATTACTTAATCTTAATGCGAAAGAAACTCTGACCTTTAAATTTTTTATAGTGTTCTGGTAAGTAAAGCAACATATGACCTAACTGGATTACATGAATAATGCTGACTGCTCACAATACAGACAAAGCCATACAATATAACCTCCCTCACTCGCAGGAACACAACAACTGTCTTAGGAGTTGTTATTTGGCTGCGGTTTTCTGTGGTCGAGCTTCTCTATGATGTGCCTTACCTCTCTTAAGTTATTAAAATATAATTGTTTCGAAAACGTAACGTTTTCGAAACAATTATATTTAAGAGTTGAGATGGCCAAGATTTGATCATAATCATAATGATTATTGAAAATTTAAGGAAATCATAAGATAAAATCTTATTTTAAATTACCTACAGCTTATAAAGGTCTTAAATTAGATATTTTTCCTGCTGTAATTATATCACAGAGATACAAAATAAGGATATTTATAATGAAATTACTACATACATAACTTTGCATATTTCCAACATTTTTTTAGGGTTTCGAACCTCAAAAGCAAAAATGGAACCCTTATAGTATTACTTTGTTGTCTGTCTGTCCATCTGTCAAAACCACATCGTTCTCAGGGACGGGTGGAGCTATCAAGCTGAAATTAATATCAAATACTCAAGTCTGCAGTCCCTTCGAGTAATGAAAAAATCAAACTTCTGAGTTAACGCAATCAAAAGATACGGCTGTTTATGCCTCGTTTAAGCGCATATTTTGACACTCGCGAGGGAATCAAAATAGGGTACTTCCCGTTGAAATAGAATCATGAAATTTGGTAAGAAGCAATGTCATGTAGCACAAGTAAAGAAAAAAATCCGAAAACCGTTAATTTGTAGTACATCACATAAAAATATTTTTTTTTAGAAAATAATTTCCGAAAATTTTTTTTTACGGGACCCTCGGTGCCCTTCATGCTTTTTGTTCTAATGTTATCAATTTTTTTAATGTTTTAATAGCAAAATGGTTAGAGAAGTGGAAATTTTCCAGAGTGTTCTGGGCACTGGTGTGCTGTGCTTGTACGTGCTGCGCGGGCGGGCTGTGCGCCGTGCTGTGGGCCCGCTTCCTGGAGCAGCCGGCAGTACTGATCTTGCAGGATCTGCAGGATGACCAGACCTACGGCCTGCCACTGGTCATCTGCCCGCCGCCCGCCCTCGTTACGAAGCTCATGTTTCAACAGTATGATTCGATGACCTTGGGGGTTATTTCAAAACTTGTAGATTATAATCTACCATTACTATTCGTTTCGGCTGGTATTTAAGAACTTTTAAATTGGTTTCTGCCTAAGGTTCGGAAAGACCAAATAATGATGTTGGTTGTTTTTTAGGGAGCCCTAAAAAACAAAAATGTTCCCAGAATATGCATAACTATGTGCCTCTATAACAATAAGAAAAATGAGATAAAGTATAAATTACGGGGAATCGCCATACAAGAAACACGTTCTGTTCAACTTTACCTATATTCTATTCTTAATTCGGTCACGTGTTCTTTTGTTCAGCTCTGCTAAAACCAAGCACATCAAATTTAGTTTTCCAAATGTAACTTCTGCCTATACAGAAGTTCTCAAATGGATTAATAGATTAGAAATTGATAATAATACTGTGTTTTTAATTACAATAGATATCAAATAGCTATGGGACCCCATAAAACTTGCCGGTCAGCTCAGCTTCGCCGCTGTTATGAGAATCAGACAATTGAGTTGTCGCTTAGTCTATGTCAGCTACTTTCACAGCATAGTGAAGTGTGGTATACTGTTGTTGTGCACGCAGCTGACATTGAAACAATTTTTATCTTGTATAAATGAGCTCCAGAGAATCTATCACTCAGGGAACTGTTCAAAGAAATTGATGTCCTGACTGTGACTTCTCAATAGGGATGTAACGGAGGTAGTTTTATCGGAACCGAAGGCGGAGTCGGAGTTTTTAAAATTGCTTTATCGGAGTCGGAATCGGAATCGGAGGCAGGATCAGAAGTGGTGGCATGAGAGAGAATTTTTATTTAAGGAGAAATAAAACATTATTTAGTCAATTTTTTTTCATTTCAATTATAAAATAAAACAATGAAAAAAAATTGGCATATTTCCAAATAAACAAGAAATTAAAATAAATGAATTTAAACCCAAAGTAGCATATTAAGTACATTATATTAAATGAACAAAAGCTTTAAAACAAATTAAATCAAATGAATTCACTCCAAAAGTAGTGTATTATACTTTACGAACGAAACGTCTCAAAAAACATAAATATGGTTCTTCAGTGCCCTATAGAGCGCTTTTTTTTTGGAATTGGTCTTAAATACAGCGTTATTAATAAAAACAAAATGAGGGCGCCACTTAGCTTTGTGCACCCTCATAAGCCGCAAAAATCAAAACAAATATCTATAACCTATGAACGTGTCGTGTGCGTAACAAATTAACAAGTGAAAAAATAATTGACGATAGAGTGCACGTAGTGGGAGTAGGGGGGATTCCCCACGACATGTATGAACCTGTTCATAACAGTCGATACAGGCCGCCGCGCCGCCACTATGTTATGCTTCGGCCTCCGATTAAAACCTTCGATTTAAAAGTGTCGGAGCCGAAGTCGGAACCGAAAGTGTAATAATAATCGGAAGTTTCGACTTAACGGAACCGGAGTCGAAGCTCCGTAACATCCCTGCTTCTCAAGAACATAATGTATGTTCGTAAAATTTTAAAGTGGTTTTTAAACTTCAGCGAAAACCTTAGAAACAGTTCCGTATGCCGGTACATCGGCTCGCTAAGACTAGTAGATCTTTTCTTTTAAATTGTATTCAATTGTATGATAGATTGCCGGAAACCGTTCTTTTTTTTACACAACGTCGAGAGGCATAAAAGCATACGGCCCGCCTGATGTAAAGTGGTTGTCGTAGTCTATAAATACTCGCGCGATTCCACTTCTGCTGCTAACACAGCAATTCCTTACGAGCTTACTGGTGAACTCACTCATTCGCAGAAACACGACTCCTCCAGGGACAGACGACTCCTCTCTAGTCTCTAGTCGGGTGGCTTTGATGCGCCCTGCGTTTGTTAAAAATACCCAGACCGAGACAAACAAACATGTTTATGCACACAAATATTTGTCCTGTGTGGGAATCGAACCCATGAGCGTTGATGTTAAAGTAACATTACTAACCACTCCACCATGGGTCTCGACTAAAATTTATTACGTAAATAGTCACAGACACAGGCTGTGTGTTTGTAGGCCTAATACAAGAAAACAATGCTTTCATGAAAACATGTGGTGCCACTAAGGTGGCTTACAAGCGTACGACCTGCCTGATAGTAAGTAGTTACCGCAGCTTGTAGACATTTTCAACACCAGGGGTGTCACTATTGCGTTGCCGACCATGTAAGAAACTCTTCAAATCTTTCTTGAAGAACCCCATGCTGTAGTCCCATGTTGTAGTGTAGGGAAAACCTCGGCTGGAAACTCATTTCACAAGTTAATATTTGTTGGTAGCAAACTTCTGTGGAATCGCATAGTACGTGACCATTGCGGGTCCAGTGAGGATGAACTCCTAGCCTCGTCGACGCGCTGTGCGATTGTAAAACAAGGGTGTCGGCATCATGACGAAACTATGAACCATCACGAAAGGTGCCGGTGACCAAGAACCGATTTGACAAAAATACTACCCGTTTAACGTAAAGTTAGGTCGCTTATTAAAAAGAATTAACTTAATCAACCATCTAGTACCACGTTTACGACGACTGTACTGACATGCCGTAATCCGAACAAACCTAAAGAGTTCATTTGGATACACTCCACTCTAAGTGAAGGTTATCCATGATCAAAATGCGTGAAATACGTCGTGTGCCTTACATCTTACCAAGTTCAGTACCAGTGAGTTGAGTGGCGATTTTAAAAATGATTATCTCAAAGCTCATCACTTTACAGTTTTCATCAGCAGAATCTGTTTATTTATGGAGTACTACCCTCAGAATTCGTCACTCGCCGCTCGTGCGAAGTTGCAAGCGAGCAGTAGACTTTAATTCAAAATAAATTTTCATTGGCGTATAACTGATCCCATTTCGCCCAGATATTGCCCATTTTACAACATTGATATTTCAGAAACAACCAGTCAGTCCTGTCGAGCGCGGTGCGCAAAGTCATCAGGAAGAAGAAGATGAAGGCGAATCAAGAGGAACTGCTCGACCAATGGCTCCAGGAACAGCAGACGAGTCTCACGGACGTAAGTACACTATACACTGCACGAGAAACCGTTGTAACTCTACAGGAGCTGCAGTTAGAAACCATACGTCATCCTCCGCACTCGTCAAACCTTGTTGCAACTGACTACCATTTTTTGTGATTTGGTCAATTTTCTACGTGGTAAAAAAATTTCTTCCCAGGAGGCAGTACAAAATACTTTCACACAGTTTGTCGAATCTAGATCCCCAGAGTTCTATCGCAAACGTATAAATAAACTTCCGATTAGATGACAGCAATGTATAGATGATGAGGGTAAATATTTTGATGAAATAAATATGTTAATAATATATAAGATAATAAAATAGCTATCTATCTATAAATTCACGACAAGTCCCTTGCAGGGCAGGCAGAGAGGACAACGCCACATGACTCGGTCCTCTCAATTTTTTAACATCCATAGCACGCTCGCCGATTCTTATGGATCCTGGCACCACCTTTATTACTTATGAAATTATATTTGTTATTATGAATAACATTGAGTTATATAGTTGTATCGGCGCGTGTAGTTGAAATATACGTACATATAGTCTATCTATTATTTTTCATCTATAAACGATATAATGGAAAGATACATCTGCTACTAATTTCAAGGTCTGACAATTCCCGGTCTAGCATTGACCATATAATTTATATCTTGAACATTTTACAGGCATTGTTTCAGTCTTCGCCTGAGTGTGACACGTTAATGGCGTACTGCAGATGGCAGCACAAAAAGCTGCCATGCCGAGAATTGTTCTACAAAGAGATGACCGAATGGGGGGTCTGCTGCGTGATGAACCAAGCGATGTGAGTTCTTGAATTGTGGAAAAAGAATGCTGGGGGAATAAAGAATCTTTGTAAGTACTAAAATCACAAACTGTTGCCCTGAGGTATACTACTCTGTGTAAAAAGTATCGGGAATATGTCAATAAAAAGACCCGCGTAAAAGAGGTCGTTCTAATTTTTTTACTGCATGTTGGTAGCACTGTACTGATTTAGCGCGCAAAATTTGAGCGGGATCTGTCATTTAATTTGTTTTAAACTACACTTTTTGTTGGTCATAGTTTTGAGTCCTCGGCGATTTTTACAATGGAAAATATTGTTGAACAAAGAGTGTGCCTTAAATTTTGTATTTCAAATGATATTTCATGTGGTGAATCACTAAAAATGTTGCGAAATACCTACGGCGAATCGTGTATATCGAAAACAAGGGCTTATGAATGGTATAAGGCTTTTAAAGAAGGCCGAGAAGTAGTAGTAGACTTGCCTCGTTCTGGTAGACCTTCAACCGCTACGACCAGAGAAAACATCGACAGAATCAAGAAGCTAGTGCTCGAAAATCGACGTATGAGTCTGAGAGAGTTGGCTAGTGAGGTGAACATATCTTTTAAGTCCGTCCACAACATTCTCATTGACATTTTAGGCATGAAACGCGTCGCCGCTCGACTAGTTCCAAAAGAGCTCAATTTTGTTCAAAAAGCGCAGCGAAAGCATGTCGCTGAAGACATGGTTTCCCGAGCTTCTACGGATCCGACCTTTATGAAACGTATAATAACTGGCGACGAGACATGGGTTTATGAGTACGACATGCAAACAAGCCAACAGTCTTCAGAATGGCGTCTCGAAAACGAGCCGAAACCCAAAAAACCGCGGCAAAGTCGCTCCAAAATCAAGGTGATGCTGACAGTTTTTTTTGACTACCGTGGTGTGGTTCACTCCGAATTCCTTCCAGAGGGAGAAACAGTGAATAAAGAATATTATTTAGGCGTCATGAAGCGTTTGCGTGAGAGTATCCGCCGAAAACGTCCAGATTTGTGGCAACACAACTCATGGATGCTGCACCATGATAATGCACCATCACACACAGCCATTATAGTGAAAGAGTTTTTAGCGAAAAATTCAACAAAAGTTCTCGACCAAGCACCGTATTCACCTGATATGGCTCCGTCTGACTTTTTTTTATTTCCCAAGTTAAAATTACCACTTCGAGGAAAACGTTTTGAGTCGATAGAAGCCATAAAAGAAAATTCGCTGAATGAGCTAAAGGCCATACCGCAAATAGCCTATGAAAAATGTATGGAAGACTGGGTGAAGCGGTGGAGATGTTGTATTGCAAGCGATGGGGCCTACTTTGAAGGCGATAAAATAAATTTAGATGAATAATTTGTATTTTTTGTTTTATTGACAAATTCCCGATACTTAGTACACAGAATGTATGTCACGTGTTGAGGCTCCAACTGCACTACCGACAGAAGCAGAAGCAGATCTTTTGTTGAACATTGTATTTGATTTTATAACAAACATGCTGCAGCCTAGACTTGGTCCGCGCGTATCCCGGTATACGCTATTTCTAACTTTCTTCCTTTTTTCTTGGCTTCTAAGGATCGTATCGCAATGTTGGACAGTCTATTCCTATTTTTTTCAAATGAGACGAAATTCTTTGCGGTAGGTAGTTCCAGAGATCAGCGTTTATAAACGAACAAACTCTTACAAACTAGAACAGTTCTGTCCTTTCTAGTATGGTAATAAATAAAAAAATTAAAATTCGTCATATCTGTCTGTCTGTATATTACAGTAATTTAACTTGTTACTGTACTGTATTTTACTCGTAGATATTTGTACTGTGTTAACAGCAGCTCCATAGGAACTTACTGGTGACCTCGCTCAATCGCAGGAACACAACAACCCTCCAGAGAGTTGTTATTTGGCTGCAGTTTCCTGTCAAATGGAAGTACTTCCCCAGTCGGACTACTTTGATGCGTCATACCTCTCTTAAAAACATCCAGACCAAGACAAACAGATATGTTTATGCACACAAATGTTTGTCTTATGTGGGAATCGAACTAACGAGCGTTGGTGTCAAACGTTGGCGTCACAGTGCTACTGCGCCACCGAGATCGTCATAAGGCCTTTTTGAAATAAATCTTACCAATGTACATCATTGTATAGGTATATGTTTCCGCCAATCTATATAATCTGGTATTGTATACAATCTACAGAATTTCTAAAACGCTCAGGTAAGATTAAGATTAAAGATAAAAATGATTTATTTGCTATTGTGTTTGTGTAAAAATAATCAAATCGTATTTTATTAATATCTCATTTTTTCAAACTTTCGTTTTTCCTTTTTGAATTACCAGCATTTCGAAAATGACCATGGGCAAAAAAGAAATGCCGAAAGAAACTTGCCAATGTTATAGGAGCCCTCGGGCCCATGTTATCAATAGGGAGACTTTCTTTTTTAATATAAAAATAGTTTCTATAACAGTAGGTATGGGAGAGAGAGTTTGAAAGTTGTTTACTCGTGTATGGTCGAGATGCGAGCATTGCGCGAAATTTGTGGTGTAACGCTTGCTGACCGCGTTCGTAATGATTTTGTAAGATAGAGTTGGTCTGAAAGAAAAGGCATGCTCCGTTGGTTCGGATATGTAGAAAGAATGCAGGATGAAAGAATGACGAAACAGATATAAAACGCGTACATGGAAGGGTGTAGGAGCCGGGGAAGACCCAGATTCACCTACCATGATCAAATGGCCATGTTTTATCAGAAAGTATGGTAGGTCATACCATACCTTCTGAGCTTCTGTCAGGAGTTATAGAAATTGCTAAAAGAGCTACGAATATTCAAAAGTCAGTAAGCATCACTGCGTGTGATGTAATTACTGCGTTTTTTGGCACTCTGTTTACTGTGCCTACCCTGCAAGGGGCCTGGCGTGAAGATGTACATTGCTCAAACTAAATTATCTAGATAATGTTACGACATTAGCAGGAGATAAAAGTAACACCTTCCAGGCCATCATATTGTATTATATTTTAATCGGTGTATGTCAAATTCCATCATGGGCGTTTTTCCAAAAATTTGGATAATTAGTATACCTATATGTCATGTAGTAATTCTGTTAATTTCTCAAAATTACCCAACATTGCAGACCACGTAGCAGGTCCGAACAGCCGAAGGAAACGTCAGAATCTAAACGTCTGGATTTGGTACTAAAATGCTCTAACACGTCCACGCGGTACGGATGTGAGGTACGTCCTCTTAACTTTCACTTCTTAGCGTTATCCCGTTTCCTAATCCATTAGGAGTGGATGGGCAGGCTTAATTATTTGACGAAGATACTGATTTTGACTTGGAGCGCCTGCCGTCAGACCTCGATAATATGAGGGAAAATCAGATCTCTCTTAGGTTAGGTCACATGTTTTTTTTAATATAATTCTGTATTATATTTTTTGTATATCTATACAAAAAATCGGCTCGTGCGTTTGCGTCACTTGTTAAGTATTTATTTTGCAGCGAGCTAGGGCCCGTCGATGCGTTAGAGAATTAGTTATTTTCACTGTGAACACACTCACTATAAATTTATCTAAACAACCTGAAGTTTCTTCAGGTTGTCGACCTCCGCGTTGAACCGATCAGATTCAGAACCGACTGTCCTGTCTCTCCTTTTCTCAGAGCCCAATTCCCCAAATGCTGTGTATGTCACCACGCTCTACGACACACCCCCAAATTCCATCATTTCTTATTCCTTGGTAAAGCGAACCCCCGCGAAGCGACAATTGTACCATCCCATGCGCCCGCGCTGGACCCTCCGTCTACAAAAAACGGAACTTTCAAAAGCTGGCCTTTTGTTTATGCTTCAGTTCAGTATAATAAATTTTACCCTATAACCCGAAACACAATGAGTTATTCGTCCATTTGTTTTTAGATATCTTAGAAAGTCGTATCATCAATTGTTTTTATTCCCTTTTAAACCTACATCAACCGTAGAGTAGACATTTATTGCTTGCAAACGTCGCGCGTACCCTGCGCGTTGGTACATTTGAAAGAACTTTACTGACTTTCACAACAGGACATTTAATTTAAATTACATCCTGCACGCCTTTATAAAAACAATTTTAAAAGCGTAATAAAACCCCTAAGAGATTTTAAAACAATACCGACATTAACACATTACTTCATTACAACGGTTCTCAACATCTAAACTCTAACATTACATTACTTTCACATAACCCATCTATCATATGCTCTTAATCAAACCATGCTGTGCTTATATGCTAGTTTCAGATTGCTAGCTATAAATCGTTTCTCTTTTCATGCGATGATTTGCGTACCACCTTCCCGTCACAACCGACAAAATTCTTTGAGAACCAACCCTTCGCCTCAAGCAAGTCTTACAGATATCGCCTTTATTTTTATATAGTCAATTATATACAGAGGCTACAGTTACTCTGGTATCGTCACACACGTTATTCCATCACAAGGATATTCGCACATACACATGGAGGCAGAATGAACAGAAAAGTGTGATTGATTTAATTCTAATAGATGGACGTCTCCAAATTTAGTTAATGGATACAAGAGTCGGTTTGTGGGTCTCTTCAAGCAGTGGAGGCACCAGCGAATGCTTATTACTTTCCGAGATCATGAAAGAATGAGAAGTGAAAAATTGGTAAATGATATGATGATAATACAAGTTTTCGTTATATTTATATCTTCCTATTTTTCACTATACGTATGTACGTCTAATCAATGAAAGTCTTTCCAACTCAGATGTATTAATTAAAATTCTGAAATAAAGAGTGGTGGATAGAAACGTGTGAATGCGCAAAAAGATATAGATCACTGAGAGATGAAGCCTGATGGGAGGCGGAGGTCCTCCATGGCAAAAAATAAACAAACAGGGCTGAATTATATATCATCTTTGCACCAGAGTGACAGTATGAAAGAAAAGAAGAAATATACCGTCGATGCAAGAGAAAAGACACAAGATTCACGTTTCACTTTCAATAAATCTTAGGTATCATCAAAAATTTACCGAAAGTGAAGCGTGAAAGAATTACTTTGAATGAGGAAGAGAGGTGGACGAAGTACTTTGAGGCGAATATCAAACTCTTCTGGAGAGGAGGTTAAGAGGTTTGCTCTCGCGGTGGTTTGTCAGCATCCAGAATGGACAAGATAAAGTCTAACACTGGTGGCATTCTGGCTAACACTCAGGAAGTGTTGGAACGGTGGGAAGAATATTTCAGAAACATATATGACCAGGACGCTGATACTATAAATAAGTCTGTGACTGACTCGGCAATGCCAGGGTACTATCATTATAGTTATAGTTGGTAATGTCTTTATACCATGTATGAGATTGAATGATCGGTACAAAGTTTGAAAAACGGAATATTAGTGGGAATTGATATGGTTACAGCTAACATGATTAAACTAGATGATATCTATAACAGGAATACCTTCTGGTTTTTGAGCAATTTGTCCTGGAAAACCGGAAGGGTCCCGACCGATTGGAGACGCGCAGTCACCGTACCCTTGTAAGAAGGCAAGAGGTCACGCATGGACTGAGCTAACTTTAGGGCCATTAGGTGGATCAGCTTAACGGCTAAAGGATAAGGAAAATATTTTGTAAGGGTGAAATCCAATGGAATGTCCAGATCAAGTTTTTTCGCTCCGCAATATCGTGGAAAAGCATCTGGCTATGGATTAGAAGGGTTTCTGCGATTTTATAGATCTTGAGGAATCACTTGACAGAATCGTGGAAAAGCATCACAGGGACATTTTGCCCAAGTGTAGAAGTTTTTTTATATACTACGTTGAGAGGCATGCGGTCCACCTGATATAAAGCGGGTACCGTAGCCTATTAACGCTTGCGATATACGAGTATTAAGTATCACTCGCGCGATGCCTAAACTGCTGCTTACACAGCAACTCCTTGGGAGCTTACTGGTGACCTTACTCATACTCAGGAACACAACAACCCTCTAGGGAGTTGTTATTTGGCAGCGTTTTTCTGTGAGGTGGCGATATTTCCCCAGACGGGCTGCTTTGATGCGCTCTACCTCTCTTGAAGACAGGGTTGATGATGACCTGCTCCGTGCTATGCAATCTAATTATGAGGATTGTATAACATGTGTGCAGGTGTACAACGGCACCTTGTCGCATTTTTTTTAACCTCAATATAGGTCTTAGAAATGCTTGCTGTTGTCTAGGCTTTTCATCCTGTATCTGGTCAGTAGTCCATAGAGAATAAGAAATATACATAGTATTAAACTTTCTCTTTGATAGGGTTGTGCGAAAGGAACTGTGGGACATATTGCCGAGATATGGGATTGACGGTTCACTGCTCCGTGCTGTGCAGTCCACTTACAAGGATTGCTCAGCATGTGTGCGGATAGACGGTGGCATGTCACCCTGGTTTGATGTCAA
This sequence comes from Pyralis farinalis, assembly GCA_947507595.1. NCBI lineage: Eukaryota > Metazoa > Arthropoda > Insecta > Lepidoptera > Pyralidae > Pyralis > Pyralis farinalis. The sequence goes on from OX382264.1 coordinate 2,909,610, forward strand.
AATTGGTGTCAAACAGGGTTGCATGCTATCTGCTAGGCTGTTTATCCTGTATCTCGATAGTTGTCTGCAGAGAATAAGGTCAACGAATGTGGGATTGCGCATGGGTGACCAAGTGGTGAACTGTCTGCTGTATGCAGACGATGCCGTGCTATTAGCAGATACACCATCTAAACTGCAAACACTGGTCACAGCGATGAAAGACGACTGTATGGAGAAAGGCTTACTACTGAATGCGAAGAAAACAAAGATAATGGTATTTGAAAGAGAAGAATCCAGAACTAATGTAAGGATTACGATTGATGATGAAGTGTTGGAACAAGTGGATGAGTTTGTATATCTTGGATGCGCTTTCAGCAGGGATGGAAGGTACACCGCAGATGCGGAAAGACCAGTGAGTGCTGGGAATAGTGTGAATGGAGCGTTGGGAAAACTTCTTGGCAGTAAAATCCTGAGCCAGAAGGCACAACTCGCTATACACAATGCAGTGTTGGTCCCAACGCTAACTTATGGAAGCGAGAGTTGGGTATGGCAGAAAGAGCATGAAAGTAGAATAAACGCGGTTGAAATGCGAGCGCTGCGCAAAATTTGTGGCGTAAGGCTCGTAGACCGTATTCGCAATGATGATGTTAGAAATAGAGTTGGTCTGAAAGAGAGCGTCGGTGTTAAAATAAGAAGAGGCATGCTCCGATGGTTCGGGCATGTAGAAAGAATGCAAGATGAAAGAATGACGAAGCAGATATACAATGCAAAAGTGGAAGGATGTAGGAGCCGGGGAAGGCCAAGAGTTACCTACCATGACCAAATTGGTCATGTTCTATCAGAAGGTGATGTCAGGAGCCCTAGAAACCGGCGTGCGTGCATGAGAAGAGCAATGAATGTTAAAGAAGCGAGTGAGATATGTAAGGATCGAGTCACGTGGCGCTCGGTTCTCTCTGCCTACCCCGCAAGGGATTTGGCGTGAAGTTATAGATAGATAGATAGATAAACTTTCTCCTTTATGCACATGACGCGGTATTGATAGCAGTATCACTATCCAAATTGCAAACACTAGTTACAACAATGTGATTGTATGAAGGAAGGCTTACATTTGAATGCGAAGAAAATCAAATAAATGGCATGGAAAGAGAGGAAACCAGAACGAACATGAGGATAGCGGTTGATGATGTAGTGTTGGAATAAATATATGAGATTGTATGTCTTGAAAGCGCTTTAGTAGGGATGGAAGGTACACCTGCTGTGGAGAAACGAGTCAGTTAAGAGAACAGTGTGAGTGTAGCATTAGGTAAAGTTCTAGACAGTCAAAATCTAAGCTAGAAGGCACAATCCTATGTACACAACGCGGTGCTAATGTGTCTAACTTATGGAATTGAAAGCATGGGTATGGCAGAGACAGCATGAACGTAGAATAAATGCGGTTGCGGGGCGGATGCGAGCGCAAAATTTGTTGTCGTAACGAGAAAGGACATGTTCCGTTAGTTCGGACATGTGAAATGAATGTGGGATAAAATAATGGCCAAACAAATATACAGGGAGGGGGAGTATCATAAATGTGATCAGCCGTGAAAAGGACTGTTTGGGTTAAAAAAATATTATAATAGAAAGGCCGTATGTTTAAATGTCTGCAGATATCGCGTGCGACATTAGTACGCAGATAGATGTAATGTGACCTAACCTAAGAAACACCTGGGCGAGGAGATCTGGCGTCAGTTACTCAATTTCAAAATGAGTATCTTCGCCAAATTCTTACGCCTTGGTAGGAAACACTGGCTTTAGGTAGGAAATGAGTAAGAAACTGGATAACGCTGGGCGGACAAGACTCTTCATAGAAAAAGCTAGCAACACACTCACGTGTTTGCGTTACACTTCTAGTTGTTTGCGATACACGACGGCGAGGATGGCGCGGAGCCTTTGAGACTGCAACAGGGACAGGTATATCGGATCAAGCTGGCCTTCACTGCCACCGTGCACCACGACGGCGGCGACCTCAACCAGGACGCCGCGTGCGTCGACGATGTTGACTACTCCATAGAACTTTGCGAGGTAATATCGGGTGTTAGTCTTTGGAAAAGACTGAAGTCTCATGGTCAACGGAGGTCCAGGCGCTGTTGTAGATGGAGAGAGTGTACATGGCCCTGTGATCCACCAATGCAAGAGACAGAGCTCCATGAGCAGAAGCTCTGATTGCAGATGTCCAAAAAAGCACACCGTGTGTCGCTCACTGGTTCCCAGCGTAGACTAATGCTTGTTTTCTTAATCGGGTGGTCTATAAAGTTATGTTTAAAAACTTATATTTCACACATTTTTATTTTTGTTACAGTTAATTTTAACAAAATGAATGATAGCCTATGTACAAGAGTATAAACCAGTTTAGAATGCGCAAGCTTGCATTGCCAGATGCAATGCCAGAACACCTGGCTCGTCAATTATATAACAATTAAATTTTTTTTTTATTTGTCGGCCATTTTGACCATGTTCCTTAAGAGATAGGAACGGTATTCCTGAACATTCGTATTCTACTTTTTTATGCTGAATCCGAATCTGAAGTCAAAATTCGAATATTCGCAAAAAGCGACAGACAAACATATAGATTTCATATAGGAACGGTGTTCCTGAAAAGTTTATAATGCATTACAAGTCTCATTCATCATCATCATCATAATCCGGGCGTCAATCCCGGTCGCGTTAAACGCTTACCCTTCGGAGACCAGAGCAATATACAGATGATGAGAGTAAATATTTTGATTAAATAAATTATAATTTTTCAGTACAAATCGACAATTCCATAATATTTAACTCCTAATACCAATCCGTGCGCTCGACCATGTCTTCGCCAATGCGAAAGGTAAGATAAGTAAGATCTGAGATATTACAGACCAAGTGCTCAGTCTTCGCCACAAGTAGTTTGAAACCGCGCGCCGTCCTCTTTCACTATCTCCAGGCATTCACTCGTTGCCCGCGCTCGTAGTCCAAGCCTCGAAAGTAGCGTGTTCGTGAAGTTTGGCTTGTCTACATGGCCGAATAAACCACGGTCGCTTTTTGCTCCCGCAGCAGCCACTAAGCGATTGCAAATAGAGCATTCCATGCCACCTAATATCGCCACAGCCACAGTAGTCAATAGTCTTCAGTTTTGAAATACAGACTCCGGGGCAGTGCTCTCCTGCCGGATCTGGGAGTCAATTATTCGCTCGAAGAACTTTACGGTGCTAGACAGCCCATTGCTTGAGAGGATTGCATTTTCAAAGTCACTTCCATAGTCACCATTCGATACCCTTTGAGCACAGCCGAAATCGATTCTTCGACATATGTAGACAAGTCCACTGCCACTTCAGTTACCTTGTCCTTAGAGCCACATCGACAAATCTAATACTTCTGTGAGGTGGTGGTAGTTCGTCACATTAAACCCCTATATGATATACCTACCTACACTATTAATCCCTTACACTACGAATATATTCTTTTCTGAATCTAACACGAAGAGAAACCAATCGTGTTATTTGATGGTATTCAAGCTATTGAATAGGGGACGCTACAGTTACCATATCATGGTAATCGGTGGAAAGAAACCATGCATACGTCCCATGTGCCACTTTTTCGGGTCAAGCCGGCCACACATACCCACCGCTTTATTCACTACGAACACGTTGACTACTATCACGTAAAATGTCAATTTTATAATTATTCATCACTTGTTTATATAATGTGAAATTATTTAGTTATGTTATTGAAGTAAAACTTCTTTACGCACGCTTGACTTGGGGAGTAGGGTTGTGAATTCGTGACGAGAGCGTTACGATAAGTTAGTGAAGATAGAAAGAGAGAGAGTTAGTTACGATTCGTAGGTATATTACTGTAGGGGCAAGAGAGAGAGGTGCGAGCACACATTTTCTTTCTCTCTTTCTCTCATACCGGTTAATTTCGAATATCTAAGACACAGTGCAAGCCTATTGTCTGTATCACACTATGGAGCTAAAGAAGTTTTACTTCGGTCGTGTGGTCTAAAGCACACTCGTTTTTTTTATTTATCTATAATAGGCATTTATTAACATTTTTTTACAATGTAGTATTTTATGATGGCCGGTCATTTTCGCCCATCGCGGCGCAAAGGAAATAATTATTTCAATGGGGCCACGGTAGCCATATTGTCGTTCATCTTTGTTAGCTGCAATTAATTTCCCATTTAATTGTACCGCTTACCGCGCGGTACTGGACTACAGCTGACCGCAATACATTTGCGCCCGTTTCCCAGCACGTCTTCCTTTCCGCACAACTTGCGTCCAATGAGAATCATTTATTTGTACGAGTAGGTAAACAAATAACCAACTGCTAAAATAGTTTACTGTGATTAATTATTGTCGTGTACGCTTCTTATTCCTCTATTGTTTTCGTTTATCAATATTATTCTTATTAAAACTCTTAAATTAAAATAATATTCGAAAAGTTGAATTTAACTTTAGCAGATTTTCGTGAAATCGAGCATATTGAATTGCAATTTTGTCAAACGTGTGGTAGTGATTCAAGCGATGAAGAAGTCATTCGGTGGACGCATGGCCTCAGAAAAGGCGACAGTTAGTACTGTCCGATAGCTACGATAATGAAACTCCATCATCATCACCAGGGCAATAGGGCAAGGCGGTACCAGAGCAGGCAAATGCCGGAGGTTTTGTTTGAAGAGATAGCCCGACAAATTTTTTTGCTGAACATGTTTTATCCGAAACTCGCGTGTCGCGGAATTCTACGCTACATATGTGGAAACAATATGATTGTTTTGCAAAAATAAGTAATCTAATAAGTATCTTGAATGCTAATTTCGATCACCATTTTACACCCCATGAATTTATTTGTGCCGATGAGAGCATGATTCCATTTCGTGGAAGAGTTATTTTTCGCCAGTACAATAAACAAAAGCACCACAAATACGGCATTTAACTTTTAAGCTATTCACTGTACCAGGATACACCTAGAACATTGAAGTTTATACTGGAAAACAGCTTGAATCTGATTTCTCTGTACCAACAAATGTAGTGCTCAGTGAAAATTTATTGGTGAATACTTTGTTTTTGCGGATAATCGGTACACTAGTTTACATTTAGCAGTAAATAATAATTAACAACGAACACACATCTTATTGGAAATTTGCGTAATAATAGAAAACACTTGCCGAAACAGATTAAGGCCCGAAGAATTTGCAGCGAAAGAAAACGGAAAGGGTATAACGGTTATGAAATGGAAAGATGAACGGGATGTTTGTCTTCTGTCGACTAAAAACTCAATAGGATTTATTAGAACTAAAACAAGAGAGGAGTGGAGGTGGTCAAACCAAAAATAATAATGGACTATAGCCAAAGCAGCAGTGCACCTCTCTGATCAAATGACACCGTATTCCACTACGTTTCGAAAATCTATAAAGTGGTACAGAAAGTTCGCTATAGAGTTGCTTTTACATACCGTGGTAGTAAATGCTTGAGTTTTATATGTAAACACAAAAAAGAAAAAATGACAATCATTGAGTTCAGAAGCAGATTAGCAGAACATATAACATATGACAGCTTTGAATAGAGATGAAGATGATATTCCATCTAGGCCAAAAAGAATGAAACATCTTATCAAAGCTAATGGGAAGGCTGTGGCTACCAGAAAATTTTGCCATCAAAGTTGTTACAAAACTAATTCACAGATGTATGGACGAACAGTGGCTAGATACGAGACAAAAAAAGTCACGACATCTTGTTCAAGCTGTCCAAACAAATCATATATGTGCAGGTTGTGCTTCGATAAAATGCACAAATTTTTGTTTGTTTTTTAATTTTTTGATATTATCTCAATAAATTTTAAATTGTTTATATCTTACTAGTTAGATAGACTGTGCCTTTTAACAATAAAAATTAAAAGAAAAAGAATTCGTTTTTTTCTCATCATATTTCACTAATCATGCTAAAAAATGAATCCTCGAAACCAAAAAAATAATAAAACTTAGACGCCAAGCTGTTCATAATAATCTATAGGGGCACGCCCTCCGCCGGCGCCGGTCACACGGTGTAGGAATTTGCGTAGGATACGTGGCCGGCAGCACGTAATCAATGCTCAAAGTCAGCTACATAATACCGGTCATTTCACCCCGCCGCGGATCAGTTCTACGAAGTGCCGGTCATTTAAACCCCCTTGGCAGTCAAACTCTTCCCATCTTCTAACCTAGCCATCCAACCCAGTTTGGAAATTGGGAATTATTGGTTAGGTTGAGGTGGTAAATGCTGTCAAAAAAGATAACGACACTATTACATATTGTTTTACTTTAGTACTTAGTTAATTATTTTCAGTTCAGTTAATTAAATAAACAAAATTAGATTTTTAGAGGAAATTAAATATTATAAATATTTAATATGTGTAAGTTAAAAGATAGGAACAAATATAATACTGATATTATATTTCTATTTAGGGGGTCATGTGCCAGAAGCGTGCTCGTTCGCGACCTCTGCCAATCAGTCGATTGCAATTCTGGACCAAGAGCGCACCGACGTGCGGATTAGGGCGTCCCCCGTAGGCGACGCGCACCGATCCGCCCCCGTCGGTGCGAATATAGCTGCATGCGGCGGTGGGGGCCGCCACCCACCACGCAGCGCCAATTCTGGCGGGACGTGGATTGAAGTGGATTGAATGATAAGACGAATGAACTGATAGACGTAATGAATGATAGACGTTTGGATGCTTTATGTGTGACAGAGACTAAGCGCAAGGGGAGCGACACCGATGAACTGCCCGGTGGTATGATGGCCCTATGGTCTGGGGTAGACCGGGACGATCATGCCAGTGCTGGTGTAGGTATCGTACTCTCCTCTCGCTTAGCCACTGGTGTAAGAGATTACTGTTTGGTAGGGCCTAGACTTATCTGGGTTCGTATTAAACTGGGCATCACGCGAGTATTTTTGGTTGCAGCATACGCTCCCGTAAGCTCAGCGTGTGCTCAAGAACTGGAGAAGTTTTGGGAGTCTGTGAGGGATGTTCTGGACTTAGCTGAAGAGAATGAAAGAGTGATTATGTGTGGAGATTTGAATGGATGGTTTGGGACCAAGCGATACAGCTATGAAGCTGTTCTTGGTCCGTATGGAGATAAGAGAGTGAACGAAGCAGGTAAGTCAATACTAGATTTATGTATGGAACGAGGCCTCCTCGTGTCGAATACTTTATTTCATCATAAGGATATTCACACGTATACATGGAGAAGGAATGATCAAAAAAGTGTGATTGATTTGATTTTAATAGATAGACGTCTCCGAAATGTTCTAATGGATACAAGAGCCTTTAGAGGCCCCACACTTGAGACAGACCACTACCTGGTGGTAAGCCGGTTTGTGGGCCTTTTTAGGAAGTGGAGGCACTGGCGAGTGCGTATCCCTTTCGGAGACCATGAAAGGATAATGAGCGAAAAATTGCAAGATGAAAGTGTAAGGAGAATGTATGTGCATCTGGTAAGTGAGAGACTTGCAAATGCAAGCCTCTCCGACTCAGATGTGGATGATTGTTGGAAAGTTTTGAAAGAAAGTATGGTGGATAGTGCAAAAGAAGCTTGTGGATGCGCAAAGAGACGTAAAACAGCGAAAGGAGATGCCTGGTGGGATGCGGAGGTTGAATCCTCCGTAGCAAGAAAGAGGAAAGCGTGGCTGGATTACGTATCATCTTTGCCTTTAAATGAAAATATGAGAGAAAAGAAGAAAGAAATGTACCGTCTATGCAAGAATGAAACCAAGGCTTTAGTGAAAGAGAAGCGTGAAAGACAAATTATGAATGAGGAAGAGAGGCTGACGAAAAACTTCGAGGCAAATACCAAACTCTATTGGAGAGAGGTAAAGAAGTCTCGGAGTAGTTCGTCGGCATCCAGAATGGATAAGATAAAGTCTAAAGCTGGTGTCATTCTTGCGAACACTCAGGAAGTGTTAGAACGGTGGAGTGAATATTTTGAGGAAATGTATGAGTATGCCTCGGACGCTGGCAATGAGAGTGAGTCGGATGCTTACTCCACGTTGACGGCGTCCGACGAAGGCATAACTATGGATGAGATCGAATGGTCGATACGAAGCTTGAAAAATGGAAAATCAGCGGGAATTGATCTGATCACAGCTGAGATGATCAAATTAGGTGGCACTTACGTCCGGGACGCCTTCTGGTACCTATGCAACCTATGCTGGAGAACTGGAAGGGTCCCAAAGGACTGGAGACGCGCAGTCATCGTGCCCTTGTATAAAGGCAAGGGATCACGCATGGACTGCGCCAACTATAGGGCCATCAGTTTGATCAGCTTAGCAGCAAAAGTATATGGAAAGGTGATTGAAAGGAGAATGAGGGTGAAATCCGATGAAATGCTGTGGGACGCACAAGGAGGTTTCCGAAATGGAAGGGGATGTACGGATCAAGTTTTCTCGCTCCGCAATATCGTAGAGAAGCATCTGGCCATAGACCGGAAGGTTTTCTGCGGTTTTGTGGATCTTGAGAAAGCCTTTGATAGGGTTGTGCGAAAGGAACTGTGGGACATATTGCCGAGATATGGGATTGACGGTTCACTGCTCCGTGCTGTGCAGTCCACTTACAAGAATTGCTCAGCATGTGTGCGGATAGACGGTGGCATGTCACCCTGGTTTGATGTCAAAATTGGTGTCAAACAGGGTTGCATGCTATCTGCTAGGCTATTTATCCTGTATCTCGATAGTTGTCTGCAGAGAATAAGGTCAACGAATGTGGGATTGCGCATGGGTGACCAAGTGGTGAACTGTCTGCTGTATGCAGACGATGCCGTGCTATTAGCAGATACACCATCTAAACTGCAAACACTGGTCACAACGATGAAAGACGAATGTATGGAGAAAGGCTTACTACTGAACGCGAAGAAAACAAAGATAATGGTATTTGAAAGAGAAGAATCCAGAACTAATGTAAGGATTACGATTGATGATGAAGTGTTGGAACAAGTGGATGAGTTTGTATATCTTGGATGCGCTTTCAGCAGGGATGGAAGGTACACCGCATATGTGGAAAGACGAGTGAGTGCTGGGAATAGTGTGAATGGAGCGTTGGGAAAACTTCTTGGCAGTAAAATCCTGAGCCAGAAGGCACAACTCGCTATACACAATGCAGTGTTGGTCCCAACGCTAACTTATGGAAGCGAGAGTTGGGTATGGCAGAAAGAGCATGAAAGTAGAATAAACGCGGTTGAAATGCGAGCGCTGCGCAAAATTTGTGGCGTAAGGCTTGTAGACCATATTCGCAATGATGATGTTAGAAATAGAGTTGGTCTGAAAGAGAGCGTCGGTGTTAAAATAAGAAGAGGCATGCTCCGATGGTTCGAGCAGAAAGAATGCAAGATGAAAGAATGACGAAGCAGATATACAATGCAAAAGTGGAAGGATGTAGGAGCCGGGGAAGGCCAAGACTTACCTATCATGACCAAATTGGTCATGTTCTATCAGAAGGTGATGTTAGGAGCCCTAGAAACCGGCGTGCGTGCATGAGAAGAGCAATGAATGTTAAAGATGCGAGTGAGATATGTAAGGATCGAGTCACGTGGCGCTCGGTTCTCTCTACCTACCCCGCAAGGGATTTGGCGTGAAGTTATAGATTGTATTTCTATTGTCTAACGTGAAGTTGGAAGATAGCACTTAAAATTCCCAATATCCAACTTGGGTTGGATGGCTAGGTTGGAAGATGGGAGTAAGTCGTCAGTCAACGTGTCAACGGCAGCGACTACCACGATGGCAGTAAACATTGAAATCCATTGCAGTCCCGAGGATATAAATATGGCTGCCTTAAACCTTACAGCTAATTTAATCGAAAGAAATCATTTATTTGTATGTAGTCGCTATATGTACTCGTACATATATTGATATATGATAGAACTAAAGAAGTGTGAACGATAGTGAAGAAAGTTAATTGTGTTTAAGATAAGCTTGTGTTCAAACTATTTTTTTGAAGTGAAATCTTTTATATATAGAACGAACAGGAGGAAACAGATATAAATTACGAAAGTGGAGGGATATAGGAACCGAAGTAGACTAAGACTCGCTTACCACGAACAAATTGGTCGTGTTTTATTAGAGAGTTCTCGCAACCGGCGAGCGTTATATCCTGTAACATTTGTTATATATACTCTTTAACTCGAAACTGAGAACACTTTATAAGGGAAGTAGGACCCAGTGAGAGGTCTTCGTGCGCTTGGCCCCTCACTTTTTGTCGTATGGTAGAGCGTAGCAAGACCTCTTGCCCTAAGTATCTGTCTGCGGATACGGCTCTAGCAAAAGAATTAACGCATCATGAATAAATCGCTATGTATCACATTTCGTGGATGGTTTTGCAGACGAAATGTGTGGAGGCCTCGTGTGGTTGCTTGGACCCGCTGCGGCCGCGTGACACGCCGCAAGACAGCCATCTCTTGACAGAGTGTACGATGGCGCAGATTGGCTGCTTGCGCAGTGGCCGTGGCTTTCATGGTAAGATCTAAAGTAAAGACGTTCAATTTACAGCGTGTGCTCAATTTTGGTGTGTAAATATCCCACTAGTATCTTTAGAGTTAAAGCCAACCTCGCTTCCGGTATATCATATCGATTAACTGACTAGACTTTGATGAAATATTAATGTGTCCATAGGGTATATGTAATGAATATATGTTTATGCATTGATATATGAGTGAAAATATTACCATTGGGCATCCTAGACACACGCATCGACCAAATAAGGGATTTGTTGAATAGTGATCAAACAGAAGAGATTGAAGAGAGTCGAGTGTGTGAGAGTGAGTGGAATGTGAGAGGTGGATTGAGTGATAAGATGAATGAGCTGATGGACGTAATGAATGAGAGACGCTTAGATGCTTTGTGTATGACAGAGATTAAGCGCAAGGAGAGCGACACCGATGATCTGCCCGGTGGGATGATGGCCCTATGGTCTGGTGTAGACCGGGACGATCATGCCAGTGCTGGTGTAGGTGTAGGTACACCGCAGATGTGGAAAGACGAGTGAGTGCTGGGAATAGTGTGAATGGAGCGTTGGGAAAACTTCTTGGCAGTAAAAACTTGAGCCAGAAGGCGCAGCTGGCTATACACAATGCAGTGCTGGTCCCAACGCTAACTTATGGAAGCGAGAGCTGGGTATGGCAGAAAGAGCATGAAAGTAGAATAAACGCGGTCGGAATGCGAGCGCTGCGCAAAATTTGTGGCGTAAGGCTTGTAGACCGTATTCGCAATGATGATGTTAGAAAGAGAGTTGGTCTGAAAGAGAGCATCGGTGTTAAAGTAAGAAGAGACGTGCTCCGTTGATTTGGACATGTAGAAAGAATGCAAGATGAAAGAATGACGAAACAGATATACAATGCAAAAGTGGAAGGATCTAGGAGCCGAGGAAGGCCAAGACTTACCTACCATGACCAAATTGGTCGTGTTCTATCAGAAGGTGATGTCAGGAGCCCTAGAAAACGGCGAGCGTGCATGAAGAGAGCAATGAATGCTAAAGAAGCGAGTGAGGTATGTAAGGATCGAGTCGCGTGGCGCTCGGTTCTCTCTGCCTACCCCGTAAGGGATTTGGCGTGAAGTTATAGCATAGCATGATCAAACAAAAAGTACCCGATACCGACGAACATGTACGACGAAGTTGATATTAGATATGCTTTCATCTCAAGAAGAAGCGAAAAAGGTATGATTGAATCGGAGCACCTGGCGTTCCATAGCCTAGCCTAATGGAAGACCAGCATTTATTGATGGTATATGCTTGAGTCTGTAGCCACATATGTGAACTCCTATCAGGCGTAAGCGTGATTGTTCCTGTTCCACAACGGGGAGAAAGCTAGATAGTGAAGAAGAGAGAGAATTTAAATTATTTGTAGGGAGTGAAGAGAACCTTAGAGCCATGTGCCGTGCGCATCTCCCGTGGTTCGGCTCAAATGTCTGCGAGGTCGGTGGAGTCATGGGCGGTGGTGGGTAGATACTCATATCAAAAGAGTCATTCTGTAGCTAAAACAGCTGATATAGCTTAACCTACTTTGAAATGTGAGGTTCATGGAACTTGCAAATTATCCATTTGTTACGAATACATAAAAATCTGTTTAGTGCATCAACTGAAGATGTCCAACATATTGAAATGAGATTTTCACCTTTCATATAGAAAATACGATAATGTACTAAACCGTTTCTGTTACAGAAAATTCGTCGTGCATCTGCCCCTCGCCCTGCATAAACTACGACACACACCTATCCATTGAGAACAGCCTTATGGACTTTAACGAGTACACCTACGACCCTATATAGTAAGACCGTCATAGTAATTATGACGAGCTCGGTGGCTCAGTCGTGAAAGACGCGACTTTGACACCAAACGCTCGTAGGTTCGATTCCCACACAAGGCAAACATTTGTGTGCATGAACATGTCTGTTGTCTTGCTGTGGATGTTTTATGAGAGGTAGGGCGCATCAAAGCAGCCCGCCTAGGCCTGTGGAAGTACCTCCACTTCACAGAAAACCGCAGCCAAATAACAACTCCCTAGAGGGTTGTTGTGTTCCTGCGTGTGAGAGAGGTCACCAGTAAGCTCTTAAGGAGTTGCTGTGTAAGCAGCAGAGGAGGCATCGCGCGATTGATATATGTTACAAGCGTTAATAGGTTACGGTAACTGCTTTCCATCAGGTGGGCTGTATGCTTGTATTCCTCCCGACGTTGTATAAAAAACCCCTAACATTTTTCCAGTTTTCACTGCTAAAATAAATTCGAATAAGCGTTACCAGTTCCACAAATTCCTTTACCTTGTCTTCAGTCATAGTAAAAATTTGATTTTACTATGCTTCAGTTGACAATATTATTTTTACCATAGATAACAGAAACAACGGGAGATGTGACATACTACGTGAGTTTACACCGGGACGGTTGTCGCCTAGTTTCACCCTACCATAAAACACTCACACACTTAAATAAATAAAAGATGTCATTCTACGCACACAAGTACAACGACACACTTTTGTTAAGACGCTGTCATTGGACGTTTATTTAAACAACACCCAAGTAAGCACGCACTACTACAAACACTGATAAAGCGACTTTGCTGGGACACACGGGTCGATATGACTTTGTCGATATTGACAACGTTATATCGATCTATGATCTATCAAGAAGTGTAATGTTTGTAATAAAATATTTATGGGGTGTAAGTGGATCAATGTCAACTTAGAACCAAAGCCAACCCCACTATACTATATAACAATTCCCTGGAGGATAATTGATTTCATGCGAGTTAGTGAGGTCACAAGAAGTTGAGTTGCTGGATTGGCAGCGAGGGTGACGATGAAAATATAGATGAAATAATAACTACAGTAAAGACTTATAATTTTTATCTAATACTAGCAGTCTATTGACACTTCGTATCGATAGTGAAGTCAAAGCGCACCCCTAACCGGCGGCAGAAACAAGCGGCCGTATCTCGAAACTGCACACACAGTGAACGAATAATATCACTCGCTTTACATTGCGTGTTGGGAAACGAGCGGTGGCGACTGCGTAATGGTAGAAAAGCAATGTATGATTTAAGAATTAGATGCTGATTATTTAAAATTTGCATCGTGGTAAGGTTCGGGTAGAAATGGCGTCGGAGAATTTTTGAAATAAATTTTGTATTTATGCTTATAAAACGTAATATTATTTGTACTTACAGGTGATAAGTGATTCCATTTGATTTAAAGTTAACCACTGCACTTCTATTTTTGCAAATTGCAACAGCACAACTTGGCATTTTGCTAAAACAAGGAGCAACGTATCTCAATCGAACTTGATTGCAACTAACTAACTGTTCTTGGCAATGTTCTCGTTTTGAGCATATTGTGGCGACACCAACCACGCCCCCTTGTCACATCTCCCGTTGTTTCTGTTATCTATGGTTGTCGCCTAGTTTCACCCTACCATAAAACACTCACACACTTAAATAAATAAAAGATGTCATTCTACGCACACAAGTACAACGACACACTTTTGTTAAGACGCTGTCATTGGACGTTTACTCATACAACACCCAAGTAAGCACGCACTACTACAAACACTGATAAAGCGACTTTGCTGGGATACGCGGGTCGATGTGACTTTGTCGATATTGACAACGTTATATCGATCTATGATCTATCAAGAAGTGTAATGTTTGTAATAAAATATTTATGGGGTGTAAGTGGATCAATGTCAACTTAGAGCCAAAGCCAACCCCACTATACTATATAACAATTCCCTGGAGGATGATTGATTTCATGCGAGTTAGTGAGGTCACAATTTTAGCTTTTAGCTTTTTATCTAATACTAGCAGTCTATTGACACCTTCGTATCGATAAGTGAAGTCAAAGCGCACCCCTAACCGACGGCAGAAACAAGTGGCCGTATCTCGTTACTGCACACACAGTGAACGAATAATATCACTCGCTTTACATTGCGTGTTGGGAAACGAGCGGTGGCGACTGCGTAATGCTAGAAAAGCAATGTATGATTTAAGAATGAGATGTTGATTATTTCAAATTTGCAGGTTCGGGTAGAAATGGCGTCGGAGAATTTTTGAAATTAATTTTGTATTTATGCTTATAAAACGTAATATTATTTGTACTTACAGGTGATAAGTGATTCCATTTGGTTTAAAGTTAACCACTGCACTTCTATTTTTGCAAATTGCAACAGCACAACTTGGCATTTTGCTAAAACAAGGAGCAACGTATCTCAATCGAGCTTGATTGCAACTAACTAACTGTTCTTGGCAATGTTCTCGTTTTGAGCATATTGCGGCGACACCAACCACGCCCCCTCGTCACATCTCCCTTTATTTCTGTTATCTATGATTTTTACAGTGTCGGCTTAGACAAGAAAACGTCGACAGTGGTACACCTGCGCTTGCGACCGGGCAGTTCTAAAATGTTCGCGCTGTACCCGACAGAGTCATGGCTAACGTTACTATGTAAGTTCCTCCAAAATTACCAAAAATCAAGTTTTAGGATGTTCCAATATTTAAAAAATCGGCCAAGTGCGAGTCGGACTCGCGCACGCGAAGGGTTCCGTACCATTTCTATAAAAACAGCAAAAAAAAAAATCACGTTTGTTGTATGGGAGCCCCCTTAAATATTTATTTTATTCTATTTTTTAGTATTTGTTGTAATAGCGGCAACAGAAATACATCATCTGTGAAAATTTCAACTGTCTAACTATCACGGTTCATGAGATACAGCCTGGTGACAGACGGACGGACGGACGGACAGCGGAGCCTCAGTAATAGGGTTCCGTTTTACCCTTTGGGTACGGAACCCTAAAAAATGATGTGTATCATATTTGACACGTTTTAGTCCTAAGTATGCATGGCACATTAATTTGTAACAAATAATATATAGTCAGGGGAAGTCAAGTATAGTATATTTCATTACAATTGCGGAAAGCCTGTCATTGCAAAGAGTTCCGACAAATGTCTACCCGAGCCGAGGCGCAGCCGAAGGTGAGGGTTGACAGTCGGAACTCTTTGCAATGACGGTTCCGCATGTGTACTGAACAACTATTTTAATACAGTTGCGAAAAAATGAAGCAATTTAATAAAATAATAAAAACACAATAAACTCAACTAGGAAAATGGCGCCAACCGTAAAAAAATATAAGCAGAGATTTTCTTTTGTTTTCCTCACCCATTCTGGGTAGGCAAAGGGAACTATGCCCATACAGCCAAGTCTTCAGTAGAATTGTTTTATTGATATGAAATGAAAATGAAATTTAATGAGATGAAATGAAATGAAACCTAACTTATTGAATCAAATCATTAAATCTGATATTGAAACAAATTAGTAGCTTCTTTTTAGAAATATTTGCATGAATCATAAAAGCTTCTATGAATTTTTTTTAGTAAACACTTCGTGGTTGGTTTTTTTTTAATAGACATTATTTTGACAGTAGGGAAAGAGATCGCACGAGTTCGGAAAAGGTAAAGAAAAAGCTCGAGTATGTAATAGCCCACATCCAGAACGCTATACGTCCCTGCAATACGCCACTTTTTGAGCAACTGTATTAAAAAAATATTATTTATTCGTAGCCAGCGACATGTCAAAAGGTAGACACGTTATACACCAACATTATTGTATTTTAAAATGGCGCAACTAGTACTATATCTACGTATAGTTATTTATTATGACACTTTGCTCTAACAAATAGACAAATTAATGATAGGGGGCATACCTGTTGTTAGAAAGAGATGAATATACATCTTAAGACATTTATGCTTTGTGGGGAAGTACGTGTATAGCCGCGACGCGAGAGCGTGGCCAACTGAATGCGAGTTGGGCAATTACCTTACTTTCGTATTGCCTATTGTATAGCTAAAGTCGTCCGTTAAGTTTTCTTGGCACCAATTTTTATATTTTCTCGTGGGAATGAGATATTTTTTGTTGCCTGCAAGTATCCTCTAAATTGACGTAGGTAGGTACTTCTTATATTATCTTCACAACAAATTCAAATCCGTCTAGTAGTTTTTACGTAATGCGTGTTTAACAGATTTGTATTTGGGACCGCTACGTAGTCTTAGAAAAGTCAAGATATATTTGCAAGGTAGAGGAAGTCGAACATAAAAAGGCTACGACTAAGTAAGTCAATCTAAAAAATATTTTGAGTTTGGGTGATAAATAAAATTACGAGAGAAGGGTTTAAGAATTTGAATC
Source organism: Pyralis farinalis (assembly GCA_947507595.1). Classification (NCBI taxonomy): domain Eukaryota; kingdom Metazoa; phylum Arthropoda; class Insecta; order Lepidoptera; family Pyralidae; genus Pyralis; species Pyralis farinalis. Next base: position 2,926,289 of record OX382264.1, read on the forward strand.
AATCTCATATTGTGACATAAGTTATTCTATAACGTAAAATTTAATGCAAAAAATGTGGATGACCTTCGCAAGTAGAATTATATGTCACCACTTCCTAGGACCGCTAGTATTTAGGACTACATAGCATACGAGTTTCTACCGTATATTGCGATAAACGAGAACGATAGGTGACTTGATAAAATGAAATAGATATAATTAATAAGAAGGTCCTGCCGTGGTAGTGTCGCCATCGTAATAAATATTTTTTGTGGTTGAGCAAGCGCCGCCATTAATCCGTCTAGATTTGTGACCTCGCTCCAAAGGGAACATTTTCAACTGTATTTTAATTTAAAAATAAATGTATTGTCGCATTTCAAATAATTCAATTATAACTGTGATACACGTTAAGTATATATACGGATGTAGCTACTTGACGAATAAATCTGCTTTCCGTACAATATGTTTATAACTAATGATTAGTAGACTAATTATAAAGAGCCGATGAATTAGCTTTACCCGGTAGCGGCGAAGCCAAAAAAGGAGGGTTATGTTTTATGCTCCCTCATAACCGATTGTGATGAATGATATGTCGTTAGATTCGTCTTTATAGCGCGAGTGTCACTGACTATATACCTATATTAAAATTATAAAAAAAAACCTCGGTAAATTTTAAGCGCCAAAACGGTTGTATGAATAATATCCCAATCCTATCGAGTGGGGTATCAAAATGAAGAGTTTTAAAGGGTAATTACAAAAATATACGCAACTAATTAGTCTAAATGTAATTTGGAATGAGAAATTACAAAAAATACATGTGAGAGCGCGTATTGTCTGTGTCACTTTAAGTTGAGAGACAATTCAAGAAAATGTATGTTTGTTAGTACAGCTAAACCAGATCACGCTTAACACTCGAAGTACGATTGTAACTCTTAATACGAACGGCATAAGAACAGTACAAAGGTCAAAGTAAAGTAAAGCTTGAGCTGCACTTAGCTGTACTTGCAGACTGAAATTTAGATGTGAATATTAACCGGAGCCATTTAAAATATATTCGACTGATAGTTACTAGGCGTCGCTATTAGGAAACATTGGGAAATTTGCAGTATGGTATGGTATGGAACGGCTCGGGTTACGGAATGGGCAGAAGAGGATCAGGTTCTGATGCGTACGATTGCAATATATTATTTTGCCGGACAATAAGGGATGAATGAACAAACGACCTTTGCCTGCTATCTTACGTAGCCGTTACTTCACTCCAGCTGCTAATCCGGAATTGTAATATAATTCTCTGTTACTCATATAAATACCATACCCTTGCTGGGTAAACAAAGAGAACGGAGTGCCACATCACTCGATCCTTATACAACTCACTCGCTTCTCATATACGCTCACCAGTTTCTAAGGCTCCTGACATCACCTTTCATAAAACACGATCAATTTGGTCGGTAGACAAGTCTTGACCTTATTCAGCTCCTACATTTTTCTACTTTATAAGTATATCTGTTTGTTTGTTTATCAAATTAATATGACAATCTGTTTCGTAATTCTTTCTTCCTACTAAGCGGTGTACCTTCCATTCCTACTGAAAACGCATCCAAAATATATAATCTATACTAATATATAAAGCAGAAGAGTTTGTTTGAACGCGCTAATCTCTGGAACTACAGGACAGATTCAAAAAAATCTTTTTGCATTTGATAGCCCAATTCTTAGGAGGAGGAGGAGGAGATTATTCAACATCACGATACGACCCTTATTAGCCGAGGAAAAAAATAAAGTACGATAAGTGGTTCCTAGGGATACCGGGATACGCGCGGATGAAGTCGCGGGGCTCAGATAGTCCAATATAAACGCATCCAATCTTAGATAGATAGAAGCGTTATTTACATAATAATTGTTACAAGAAATTTCTTAAAAATGTATAACTTATTTTATTTTTTATTAAGGTAACGAATCGGCTTACAGTCATACTTATCCACGTGTTCCAACATTTCATCAACAATCGTAATTCTTACATTAGTTCGCATTCAATAGTAAGCCTTCCTCCATACATTCGTCTTTCATCGTTGTGACCAGTGTTCGCAGTTCAGATGGTGTTTCTGCTAATATCAAGACATCGTCTGCACACAGCAGACAGTTTACTACTAGGTCACCTATACGTAATCATGCATTTGTTGGACGTTATTCTCTGCGGACAACTATAGAGGCACAGAATAAAGAGTCTAGCAGACAGCATTCGACCCTGTTTGACACCAATTTTGCCATCAAAGCAGGGTAATATGCTGTCACCTATCCGCGCATATGCTGAGCAATTCTTGTAAGTAGTCTGCACTCCTCTTTTCTAACACTCTCTGAAAGGGATACGCACTCGCCAGCCTCCACTACTTGAGAGTTCCACAAATCGGCTTACCACCAGGTAGTGGTCCGCTTCAAGAGTCGAACACCACTGAACGCTCTCCTTTAAAGTATTTCGGAGACGTCATCTATTAAAATCATATCAATTACACTTTTTTGCTCATTCCGTCTCCATTAGATGTGTGAATATTCTTATGATGAAATACTGTACGAGTGGATGGGATTGTATATCTTGGATGCGCTTTTAACATAGGGATAGAATATACACCGCTGATGTGGAGGGACAAGTGAGTGCAGGGAACTGTGTGAATGGGCCATTGGATAAACTTCTACGCATTCGAAATCTAAGCCAGAAGGCACAGTTTGCTATACACAACTCGATGCTAATCCCAACGCTAACTTATGATTCTTATGAAAGTGGTTACGGCAGAGAGAGCATGAAAGTAGATGATAAATGTGGTCGAGAGCGAACATTGCGTAAAATTTGTGGCATAACGTGATCCCTGATCCTGATCGCAATGGTGATGTAGAAAGAGAGTTTGTCTGAAAGAAAGTATAAAAAAAAGGTATGCTCCGGTATTGGTCCGGGCATGTAGAAAGAATGCAGTATGACGAAACACAGGTACAATGCGAAAGTAGAAGCATATAGAAGCCGAGGAAGACCAAGACTCACCTGTGTTAACATCCCCAAGAACTGGCGAACGTGGATGAAAAGAGCTATGAATGAATGAATTAAAGAAGCAAGAATCGTATCTTATGGCGCCCGGTTCTCTCTGCTTACGCTAGAAGAAACCTGGCGTAAAGATATACATATATTAATTAAAAAGCTAAAAATATTTTTTTTTGAAAAATAAGCTCCCGTCTGTGGTCCGGAATAAGTTTAAAATTAATTTATGCACTGAAAAATCAAAAACAAGTGACGAATCTGAAACTAATTGAGGTACACTATGCTAGTGTGGGCAAAATATTTATTTACATAAAACCATATGAAGTGAATCTTCATATGATTTTATGTAAATAAATATTTAAATAATATAAAGGCACAAAATCGATACATTCTGAACAATAATATAATAATAATAAGGCTTATACAATTACAAAGCAGGTTGGAGAAAAAGCCAAAAAGAACTTGTATGCGTTAACTCAAATTTCCACCTCGACGTGGGGCTAACTTTTAAAAAGTTAAAAAATATTTACTCAGTCACATATTTAGGATGTATTACGTACGGTTCACCTGCATGGGCTGATAGAGCTACCATAGGTGCTGCGCGTCGTAAGTTGCTGCAAAGTCAGCGTCTCGCTTTAATATTTTATGTAAATCTAAATATATAATAATTATATAATAATTTTATATAAATTCGAGCAAACAGAACTGTGAGCACCGACGCACTACCAGTGCTGGCAGGCGTATTACCAGTTGACTTAGAAATTCAACGCCGGGTTTCAATGTACTCGTACTACACCTCTAAAAACAAACACCCTGACTTTCTAAAACACCGCGATATTGACAAAATACTTAGATTGTTGAAACCAATTGACGAGGTATTTGAAACTTTACTGTCTGAATGGCAAGAAAGATTGGAAACTTCTACTAAAGGACGCCACTTCTATCTGTACTTTCAATCAGTGCTAGACAGATAAAGTAAAGTGGTTAGAAGTCGCTCAAAAAGTAAGCTCTTTTCTTTTAGACTTGTGTCATCGCCTTTATGCGAGTGTTCTTCAACAAACAATGAATTCGAGCAAACAGCACATCATGTTCTCTGGGAGTGCGATTCTGGCGTCGGGAGCGGGACGATATGTTAAATTCCTTACGTGTCACATTCGGGGTAGTATACTATTCTGAGTTGGTGACAACAAGGGAGAATTCTGCAATCCATATTATTGGAATCGATGTGTTAGGTAACTCACAATTTAGGTCCCAATAGTGTTAGATATTTGATAAACCGTGGTGCACGGCAGTTGAGCTTCACTTGACTAGCCATCTCTTTGAGGTTTTTTAATGCCTTATTTATGATATTGCTGTCTCTCACTTTGCCAAGAGGTGAAGTCAATTCGAAAATTTCTTACTCTTACAAATTTCGTCTGATTAAATTCGTTATGAGTTCCAAGGCAGCTGTAGTTTATCCCCCGGGACAGCAATGGACTTCGCTGTTCATTGCCTTTTTTGGTAGTCGCCGCTGTTAATACTGGCTACACAGGAGACACAGTGGTGGGAATGAGTGGTGGGCCTGTCCCATTTATACAATTATAAAAAATGGGCAGCAGGCGGGGCTCATTCCACTTTTACTGTCACCTTCCTTTCAGTTCCAATTTTCTTTAGAAATGGACTGCAATTGAACCATTACAACTTTTTTATTTACTCTGACTGTCATCGTTACGCTATACTTTTGTATCGTGTGTTTATTAAATTTCAGCTTCCCTGGGAGGAGTTTTCAACATGTTTTTGGGAGTCGGTTTATTTAGTGCACTGGAATTTATATTTCTTTTGATCGGGAAGTTACTGATCACTACAAGAACATCAACGGAAATGGTACAGCCGTCTGTTTATCAATCAAGATATTAATACATACCTAACTTGTTTTATTTCTCACTATATATAATAAATCCTGTGAAGTGCGCGTTGAACACGCGCATAAATTTTTTTTTGGGTTTTATGAGATAAAAAATATTAATTTGCCAAAGGGGCCTTGTAGGTTGTTGTTGTAATTATGCACATCTCACATCAATACAATCACTTATTTTTAAATGAAAACATTATATGTAGGTAAGTCTCTCATTAATTTCACACAGTTTTCATCCTCCTTTTTTAGACAGCAATTCGGAAATGACGATTGGCAAATAAAAAATACCGAAGGGATTTTTTTAAATTCTTTCTTTATTGTGAACAAATGGTGCAATTATTTTCAGAAAAGTATGATATTGATATTTCATATTTAAATAAATATCAGTTGAAGAAAATTCATTGTTATTTGGCATAAACAATAATAAAATGGATGCTATAATAGAGATTTAATTAGAAACGGTTCTATAGTACCTACATAGTGTTATAAATTACCATAAAGCCAAAGACCGTAAAGGGCTATGTTATATCGCCGAAACTCTTCACCGTAGAATTGGAAGATGTCTTCAAACAAGTACAAGAAAGGATTCGGTATAAAATATTAATGGCGATTATATTGATTTACCGAGGATACTGTTCTCATGGTGAAATCGCTGGAGGAACTTTAATAGTGTTTCTTCTAACCAGGTACGTCTCAATATGAACATGGACAAGACTAAGTCTTGACTTGTCCAATGTCCATGTTATACCTATGCCGGTCACGGTTGAATATTATGTCTACCGAGGCTAGGTTATTCAGTTACGTAACCAACTTCAACCGATAGGTCAACACACGGATTCTACTCGGCTGGCCAGCGTTCGGGAAACTTCGTCACATCTTCTCGTCCGAAATTACTGAACACCTGAAGAGCAAAGCCTTGGAACAGTGTGGGATACCAGTGATGACATACGAAACTGAGACATGGCCTTTCACTACTGACCGTATGGGGAAGCTCAAGATCGCTCAGCGTGCTATAAAAGAGCCATGTTCAACGTTTCTCTGCGTGATAGATTCAGAAATGAATATCCGCTGTAGAACTAAGGTCTATGTATTTACGCACTGTTTCCATATAATGGGAAATTTAAACACTGCTTATTCCCACGTATCGTTTCGAGCAGACCATGTCCTCTAAAACTGACCAGAATTTGTAATTCGTGCTTTGTGACCAGGTGCAGAGCCCTGCTGGAAAGTCTACGGTTCATTTTTAAAAAGTGTATTGCTGATAGGTTTCACATCACAACCCAAGACGGTCTGTTGATACACGTTGGCTGACGCCTTCACTCTTTTTTCACAAAAATGAAACTTTGTTCGTCCTTGATAATACACTCCCTACCAAACCATTACAGACGCAGGATAATGACCACGTTGTACCTTTCCAAACACTTGGGCGGCGTATTTAGAACTGTGTGCGTCATTTTGCTTATTGCTGTGCTCTTCAATCGTTAAATTTTTTTCATCAATAAAGAGAAAAATTCTTTGACTTTCAACTGCAAATCGGGACAGAAGACGTTTTGATCGATCCACTCTCTTCAAGTGTAGGGATTGATTTAGAGCATGTCCCGTATATCAACGATAAGTGGTTAGCTTCAGGTCTCGTTTTATTATACGCGACAGAATCCTAGCGGGAATCTTTATTTCTTGCGATATAATTTGTTGTTTTCTAATGGGGTTACGGCGAATTCTGGCTTTAACGATGAATGTATTGGTGAGCGACGGCTCCATACCCACTCTGTGCAATGCAATCACTGCAATTCTATTTTCTTTAAAAAGATAAAAATAATTTATTTGCCATTAGACCCTTAGGGGCACTTAGACACGTCTTACATTCTTTAAATTAAATCATATTGTAACTTAGTAATTTTCCTTTTTTTTTTTCTTTTAATCTCTCTTTTTTAATATACCAGTATTTCGGAAATGACCATTGGCGAAGAAGAAATGCCAAAAGAAACTTGCCAATATGGGCTACGAACAACCCATATTGGCAAGTTTGCATACGACAAATTCCACACAAAAAGTGGCGCTACGTGAAACCAAAACGACGTATGTTCAAATTACGAATCAATTAGGTTACACTAATACACGTGCCTAGTGATTGGTTTAAATTCAAAACAAGAGTACAGATTGGTTCGCGCGCAGACTGCAATGCCAATGGTAGCAGTTGAGTCATAGCGGCGTCGACGATGTTATGCTATAAGTGAATAGGAACAAATATATAATAAAATAATATTTTTTATGCTATAAAATAAATAGATTTTTTTCTTATTTGGCTGCAGTTTTCTGTGAGGTAGTAACGTCACTCACTTGCATGAACACAACAACCCTCCAGGGAATTGTTATTTGGCTGCAATTTTGAGCATATTTTCCGTGACTCACCACTGCGCCACCGAGCTGGTCAAATCGAAATAATATTATAGCATAATAAACGCTTTCCAAATTCAAAATAATTAAAGAGTTAAAATAAAAGAAAAGTTTCCATGTAACAGTATTTAGGGGCAGACTAGTTGTATACATTCACTTTAGTTATTTTGATACATAGAAAAGAAATGTTTGATTTACATATATAAACTTCAGGGACTTGTAACATTTGAACTAGCGAAACGCAAAATATACTACATTTGGGGAAGTACCTCTACCTCACAGAAAACCGCAGCCAAGTAACAAGTCGCTGGAGGGTTGTTGTATTCCTACGAGTGAGTGAGGTCACCAATAAGTTTCTAAGGAGTAGCTATGTTAGCAGCGAAGTGGCATCACGCAAGAAATACTTAATATAGCAAGCGTTCACAGGCTACGGTAACCGCTTTACATCACGTAGGTCGTATGCTTGTATGTTTGTACGTTGTTGTAAAAATAAATAAGTAGTCAACAAATGAAATTAAGCCTGTATGGGATACTATTACATGATATAGGTCAAGATAAACCACGGAACAGTAAGCACTGATCGGTATATAAGGGACACTGACGATGTTCCTGGACACATAACTACCCTGCGGCTGGGGGATGGGTGGACCAGGACGAGCCCCTGTGGTCCTCTCGCGTAGACTACGAAGGGATAAAATATTGCATTGTGTTAGTAGGTCCAAGACTTTACAGGATTCAGAGAAAACCGCAGATCACGCTAGTATTTCTGGTTGCAGCGTTCGGTCTCGCGTGCTCGTTGTCAGCGTGGACTTGAGAAGTTTTGGGAGGCTATAAAAGATATTCTGGATTTAGCTCAAGGGAATTCGGGTGAAAAGGTGATTATGTGTGGAAACTTCGTGAAAGTTCCAACCTGAACTAGAAGGTATAACTTGGTATACGTAACACGTCGCTGGTGCTAAAGAACATGCGAGCATACATGACAAGAGTTATGAATATAAATCTTGTCATGCATGCTCGCAGGTTCTCAGCTCGTGCTGCCATATATTAGCGTTAGCATCAGCGCCGCGTTAACCGCGTATTTATTTATTTTTAATTTGTAAACCGGGGAATTCGTATATATGTATACTTATATATATTGTTAAATTTCAGTAGATAAGTTATTCAAAAAGGTAATCAATTGTAACTAGCATAATACCCCTTCCGAAAATTTCAAATCCTAAATTTTGATTCTACTCTTCCTCTCGAAAATTCTTGAAGCTGTTGCAAATAAGCACGCGTTTATATTTTCTAACAACTTGCTATGTCAATTGCAGTCTGGGTTTGCATAGTACTGGTATATTGCCCTTCTTAAAATCACAGAGAATGCTCGCATCGGTATGAAAGATGGACTCTGATCACTATTATATTTCTCATTGACTCTCATCTCGTTGTAAGTCCCATATATGAGCGCGTTGCTTGGAACGAATAATTAATTGGGATTAGAGATGGGCGGTCAGTAAATACTAAATAGTATTTACTGAGATGGAAAGATAAATATTAGTATTTATCCATTTTTACTCATTTATACTGAGTATTTATCCAAATGCATGAGTAAAAAAAAATAAACACAAAAAGACTTGAAATTTTAGTCTCCCTTCAACGGAAGGGGTTTAGAGCTTACTCTGCCACGCTGCTCGAATGCGGATTGGCGGAGGCCAGTGTTTTCAGCCGCCCGAGGGCCACTGACTTAGCTTAACGACTGTCATCTATCGACAATAGCCGGGACCGACGGCTTAACGTGCCCTCGGAGCACGGAAAACTCAAGATAGATAAACCCATCCATAGACAGACTGCGGTAGACCTACGTGTTCGGTTAGAATGACATGCGCAACGACCCCATCTAACTCTTTTTTTTAAAAGATTTTTATACCACTAAGGTGGCAAACAAGCTTACGCCCTGCCTGATGATAAGCAGTTACCGTAGCCTATGGACATTTGCAACCACCAGGAGTGTCACTCATGCGTTGCCGACCCTTTAAGAACCTCTTCACGCCTTTCTTGAAGAACCCCATACTGTAGTCCCTTGGAAAACCTCAGCAGGGAGCTCATTCCACAACTTAATAGTTCTCGGTAGAAAGCTTCTCAGGAACCGTACAGTACGCGACCATTGCGGTTCCAGTGTATGAGGGTAAACTCTCAGCCATCGGCGAGCAGTGCGATGGTAAAACGAGGCTATTGGCATGATAACGAACAATTCCTCAGAACACAACCCATTGTACAATCGGTAGAACACGCAACGGGAGGCGAAATCTCTCCTTAGACTCAAGGGCTCAATACCGTGTGTGAGTTTAGGATCATCCACGATTCGCACAGCTCACCTTTGCACCGAGTCACAAGGCCCTAGCTGGTAACCAGGTGCCCCCGCCCAGAGATGACTACAGTACTTCATATGCGGTCTGATTTGGGACTTATCTAAAATATAAGTCTTTGCCCCGCACTGAAGTACTGTTTGGCTCTGTTGAGCACACCAAGTTTCTTTGACGCCAGCTTGACCTTTTCTTCCAAGTGGCTTCGGCACTGAACTTCGCTGGAGATCTCGACGCTGAGAATCTCAATACTCTTGGCAATGGTTAGTGGTGTGTTCTGGAATTGGGGGACTACATCAAATGGGGTTTTTAGCGGCGAACGCGCTGACTTGTGTCTTGGTAGGGTTGAATTGAACCAAGTTCAACCGTCCCCAGTCGGACACCCTACCCAAAGCACACTCTATTTCAGACACAAGTCTAACGCGGCTTTCCTCCACAAGTGAACGAGGGGTACTAGCACGGCCGGTGTTAATAAGTGACCCCAGTACTATCATCCGCATAACAATGAATGCCGTCAATTGACAACATGTCATTGATATGCAGCAGAAACAGCGTTGGGGACAATACAGAGCCCTGTGGGACACCAACATTGATATCCATGCTATTGGAGCAACCACACCACAGCCAGACCCGATCGAACGCCTTTGCCATATCTAGGCTGACAGCCAATACCTCACCTTGACTCTCGATCGCCGAAGCCCGGCGGTGTGATACACTAGAAGATCACCAGTCGAACGACCGTGGCGAAAGCCGTATTGACGGTCGCTGATTAAATCGTGATCCTCTAGGTATGCCAGGAGTCGTGTGTTTATCACACGCTTCATCACCTTGGAGAGAAGGGAGGTTATGGCAATAGGCCTGTAATTCGAAGGGTCTGATCTACCGCCCTTTTTGGGCAACGGGTGCACATTGGCGGTCTTCGACGAAGACGGAGCTTGCCCAAAGGAGTAGGAAAGCACGAAAAGGCGCGTTAGTACAGAACACAGCTCTGGAGCACACTGCTTTAGCACCACTGCTGGAATGCCATCTGGCCCACTCGACTTATGAATGTCGAGGGAGAGCAACGCCCGCCGGATATCTCGTTAGGTAATTGAGATTTCCGGCATAGAGCTACTGCACCTCGGGATGGTAGGTGGCACAGCTCCCCCGTCATTCAAAGTCGAGTTAGAGGCAAAGAGATTACCCAGTAAATCGGCTTTCTCTTTAGCACTGTACGCCAGACTGCCATCCGGTTTTTGCAATGGTGGACTAGACAACTGACAAAAGTTTCCCTCGGCAGCTTTAGCCAGCGACCAGAAAGCACGGCTCCCAAACGGAAGGCTTGCAAGCCGCTCACCAACTCTACCGACGAAATCAAACTTAGCTCTGGCGATTACCCTCTTACTGGACCTCGAGGCAGCGTTCAGTTTACGTTTCAATACTGATCTATCTATAACTTCACGCCAAATCCCTTGCGGGGTAGGCAGAGAGAACCGAGCGCCACGTGACTCGATCCTTACATATCTCACTCGCTTCTTTAACATTCATTGCTCTTCTCATGCACGCACGCCGGTTTCTAGGGCTCCTGACATCACCTTCTGATAGAACATGACCAATTTGGTCATGGTAGGTAAGTCTTGGCCTTCCCCGGCTCCTACATCCTTCCACTTTTGCATTGTATATCTGCTTCGTCATTCTTTCATCTTGCATTCTTTCTACATGCCCGAACCATCGGAGCATGCCTCTTCTTATTTTAACACCGACGCTCTCTTTCATACCAACTCTATTTCTAACATCATCATTGCGAATACGGTCTACGAGCCTTACGCCACAAATTTTGCGCAGCGCTCGCATTTCAACCGCGTTTATTCTACTTTCATGCTCTTTCTGCCATACCCAACTCTCGCTTCCATAAGTTAGCGTTGGGACCAACACTGCATTGTGTATAGCGAGTTGTGCCTTCTGGCTCAGGATTTTACTGCCAAGAAGTTTTCCCAACGCTCCATTCACACTATTCCCAGCACTCACTCGTCTTTCCACATCTGCGGTGTACCTTCCATCCCTGCTGAAAGCGCATCCAAGATATACAAACTCATCCACTTGTTCCAACACTTCATCATCAATCGTAATCCTTACATTAGTTCTGGATTCTTCTCTTTCAAATACCATTATCTTTGTTTTCTTCGCATTCAGTAGTAAGCCTTTCTCCATACAGTCGTCTTTCATCGCTGTGACCAGTGTTTGCAGTTTAGATGGTGTATCTGCTAATAGCACGGCATCGTCTGCATACAGCAGACAGTTCACCACTTGGTCACCCATGCGCAATCCCACATTCGTTGACCTTATTCTCTGCAGACAACTATCGAGATACAGGATAAACAGCCTAGCAGATAGCATGCAACCCTGTTTGACACCAATTTTGACATCAAACCAGGGTGACATGCCACCGTCTATCCGCACACATGCTGAGCAATCCTTGTAAGTGGACTGCACAGCACGGAGCAGTGAACCGTCAATCCCATATCTCGGCAATATGTCCCACAGTTCCTTTCGCACAACCCTATCAAAGGCTTTCTCAAGATCCACAAAACCGCAGAAAACCTTCCGGTCTATGGCCAGATGCTTCTCTACGATATTGCGGAGCGAGAAAAATTGATCCGTACATCCCCTTCCATTTCGGAAACCTCCTTGTGCGTCCCACAGCATTTCATCGGATTTCACCCTCATTCTCCTTTCAATCACCTTTCCATATACTTTTGCTGCTAAGCTGATCAAACTGATGGCCCTATAGTTGGCGCAGTCCATGCGTGATCCCTTGCCTTTGTACAAGGGCACGATGACTGCGCGTCTCCAGTCCATTGGGACCCTTCCAGTTCTCCAGCATAGGTTGCATAGGTACCAGAAGGCGTCCCGGACGTAAGTGCCACCTAATTTGATCATCTCAGCTGTGATCAGATCAATTCCCGCTGATTTTCCATTTTTCAAGCTTCGTATCGACCATTCGATCTCATCCATAGTTATGCCTTCGTCGGACGCCGTCAACGTGGAGTAAGCATCCGACTCACTCTCATTGCCAGCGTCCGAGGCATACTCATACATTTCCTCAAAATATTCACTCCACCGTTCTAACACTTCCTGAGTGTTGGCAAGAATGACACCAGCTTTAGACTTTATCTTATCCATTCTGGATGCCGACGAACCACTCCGAGACTTCTTTACCTCTCTCCAAAAGAGTTTGGTATTTGCCTCGAAGTTTTTCGTCAGCCTCTCTTCCTCATTCATAATTTGTCTTTCACGCTTCTCTTTCACTAAAGCCTTGGTTTCATTCTTGCATAGACGGTACATTTCTTTCTTCTTTTCTCTCATATTTTCATTTAAAGGCAAAGATGATACGTAATCCAGCCACGCTTTCCTCTTTCTTGCTACGGAGGATTCAACCTCCGCATCCCACCAGGCATCTCCTTTCACTGTTTTACGTCTCTTTGCGCATCCACAAGCTTCTTTTGCACTATCCACCATACTTTCTTTCAAAACTTTCCAACAATCATCCACATCTGAGTCGGAGAGGCTTGCATTTGCAAGTCTCTCACTTACCAGATGCACATACATTCTCCTTACACTTTCATCTTGCAATTTTTCGCTCATTATCCTTTCATGATCTCCGAAAGGGATACGCACTCGCCAGTGCCTCCACTTCCTAAAAAGGCCCACAAACCGGCTTACCACCAGGTAGTGGTCCGTCTCAAGAGTGGGGCCTCTAAAGGCTCTTGTATCCATTAAAACATTTCGGAGACGTCTATCTATTAAAATCAAATCAATCACACTTTTTTGATCATTCCTTCTCCATGTATACGTGTGAATATCCTTATGATGAAATAAAGTATTCGACACGAGGAGGCCTCGTTCCATACATAAATCTAGTATAGACTTACCTGCTTCGTTCACTCTCTTATCTCCATACGGACCAAGAACAGCTTCATAGCTGTATCGCTTGGTCCCAACCCATCCATTCAAGTCTCCACACATAATCACTCTTTCGTTCCCTTCAACTAAGTCCAGAACATCCCTCACAGACTCCCAAAACTTCTCCAGTTCTTGAGCACACGCTGAGCTTACGGGAGCGTATGCTGCAACCAAAAATACTCGCGTGATGCCCAGTTTAATACGAACCCAGAGAAGTCTAGGCCCTACCAAACAGTAATCTCTTACACCAGTGGCTAAGCGAGAGGAGAGTACGACACCTACACCAGCACTGGCATGATCGTCACGGTCTACCCCAGACCATAGGGCCATCATACCACCGGGCAGATCATCGGTGTCGCTCCCCTTGCGCTTAGTCTCTGTCACACATAAAGCATCCAAACGTCTATCATTCATTACGTCTATCAGTTCATTCGTCTTATCTTTCAATCCACCTCTCACATTCCACGTGCCTATGCGGCACTCGGCTCCCCTCGTCCCGCCGGAATTGGCGCTGCGTGGTGGGTGGCGGCCCCCACCGCCGCATGCAGCTGTATTCGCACCGACGGGGGCGGATCGGTGCGCGTCGCCTACGGGGGACGCCCTAATCCGCACGTCGGTGCGCTCTTGGTCCAGAATTGCAATCGACTGATTGGCAGGGGTCGCGAACGAGCACGCTTCTGGCACATGACCCCCTAAATAATTCAATACTGAGACATCTGGATTTCCATTAGCACTCGCCGTGGTCCAAGCCTCGAAAGCAGCCTATTTGAGAAGTTTAGCTTCTTTGCAAGGCTGACTAAACCACGGTCGATTTTTAGCTACCGCTGTAGCCACAAAGCGATTGGGAATGTAGCATTCCATGCCATCTAATATCGCCGCAGCTACCGTAGTCGCACACGATTCGACATTATCTGTTTTGAAACAAAGCTGCCTCCACGGGTACGACGCGTAGAATTCACGCAATCCGTCCTAGTCTGCCGACTTATAGTGCCATCCGGTAGGCCGAGGTGGGTCACGCCTGGCACGGGGCACTTGGGTCCGGATGAGACAGTGCTCCGATGAGCCAAACGGCGCATCCACCGAGATGTTATACTCATCCGGATGTGTGGTCCAGCAGAAGATCCAGTAAGAAGCTTGTATGGTCCTCTATCTGTCTGGTACTCTCGTCGCAGAATGTACCAGTTGGGTGAAACCATAGACTAAAGCAAAGTCATGAGCAGATCTCCCCGCGGAATCAGTGCACCGAGAGCCAAGCCATTCGGTGTGGTGGGCATTAAAATCTCTCAAAATCACTAACTCCGCGGAGGGATACTGCTTGATAACTTTGTCAGTTGCCATTTGCAGGTGCTCAAATAAACGGGCTGTGTCTGTATCACCGCTATAGGACCTGTAAAGGCACGTGTAGATTCGGGTGTGGCCGCCATGATCCACGCGCACCCATAATAATAACAGGTCCCCGTCTTTCAGGCTATGAAGACGGCGACAACAAATATCCTCCCGAACGTACATACATACCCCGGCACGACGTACAAATAGGTGTTCAAGTTTGTACCCGGGGTAACGTAAGTAAGATGTGGCGGCCGGTGAGGATATTTGTGTCTCCGTGAGGAAAAGAAGGGTCGGCCAAGCGGTCTCGAAGTGATAGTGAACCGCATTAATATTGGAGTGTAGTCCCCTGATGTTCCAAAAATCCACATTTATTGTGGAAGGAGCAGCCGCTGTAATATTTCTTTTCCTATTCCTTTTCGGTGCCATTTATGTTGTGTTGAGGTTCAAAAGAGAAGTCGCTGAGCCGACAGAGTAGAGGACAAAAGCCCGGTATTTTCTATCACTGGACAATGCAGGTTATGCGATTTGGCACTGGCACGGCGGGCGGAAGGGCCCCCGTCCCCCCTGCTGCAGCAGCCGGGTCCACACCGGTCTCCTTCTCCGACACGCCAACTACAACAGCCTCCCGGGCCGGAGTTTAAGAAATCCCTGGGTTCAGGAACCCTACTGACCCACGGGCGGCCAGCGGTCAGCCGTTTCACCGGATCTCCCTGACCGCCGAGCCAGCCTTACGCGCTCACACCGTCATTGGCGGTTTGATATCCGCCGGTCCTCCCGCTACCCATACAACGACTTCTAAACTAACTGGCGACCTTACTCACACACAGGAACACAACAATCATCCCGGAATTGCTATTTAGCTGCGGTCTTCTGTAAGGTGGAGGTGCTTCCCCAGACGGATACTTAGAGCAAGAGGTCTTGCCATGCCCCGCCGCTACAGAATGTCTGACTGGACGGAGCACGGCACGAACCCTTGCTGGGTCCTACCTATAGATGCAAAGCTGGTTGTTAACGATTTCAACCGAGCGGGTGAAAACGGTTGTTTTTAACAGTTGTCAACGGTTGTAAATGGCTTGAAACGGGTAAGAACATGTTTTTTTAAATGGTATCAGTTTTTCCTCCTAGCTAATTGATAGAATAGGCCAATATTATGTAGGTACTTAATCGTTTTCTTTTTAAATAAATTAAGTAAAGATAATTTATATGTAAAGTAACTTTCATGAGATACTTCAGTGTAGGTAAAAGTCCCTTTATTTTGAAATAATCACTTCAATTTATTATTGAAGTAAAAACTAGGTATACGTATACCCATCTCACCCGCGCACGGCATGCATAAGCATGCATGACATGATGCACGAAGTGGCAACATATTGCACACACGACGACCCGTGCGCAATAATAATTATTACCAAGTTTCGTATTTTAACGAATGTATTTAGTAATTACAATTATCTCTACATACAGTATAAAACAAAGTTGCTCACCGCCGCCTGTACGCTTTTAGATTTTTTAAACTACGCAACGGATTATAAAGGGGTTTTTATCAATAGGCCGAGTAATTCAATGGGGAGATTTATATGTATAACAGGTACATTCAGATTATAGTAGAGATAAGACGAGAATTTCAAAGATTTTAATGTGATGTTGTAAAAAATATTTTTTTGTACGCGTACATTGCAAACGCTGGCTAAACTTACGAGATATATCAAAATACAGTACAACGGAATTGAATTATGATATAAATTATGGAACAAAACTGTAGTAATCTCTTTTTTAGCTCGCAGTCGGATAAACAACCGGTTTTCAACCGTTTTTTATACGTTATTAACGTCTACTTTGGATAAATATCCGTTGTTAACCGTTGCTTTACAACTATAGTCCTACCTCTCTTTAGATAACAAAAGTATATTTTTATATACCACATCGGGTGATAAATAAGTATACGGCCGACGTGATTGTAGGCCAGTTACCGTGGCCTGCAACACAAGGAGTGTCGCTCGCGCATTACCATCCCCGTTGCCAACGCAATAGCTCCTTATTGACCTACCTCTCTTTCGCCAGAACCTCGTTTGCTGATCGGTATGCGCTACGTGCAGGTGATTTCACATTCAAATACACAAATAGGACAAGTAAAAATGCTACAACATTAATTTTAAGTCCAATTACGACGAGCGCGTGCACTTCCTCCGACGGGTGAGACTTTACTGTCGTATGTAAAAAAAATGCTACGAGCACGCTGACGACAGTGACAGCGAAATAAAGGACCCTTGCCCCCGCCTACCCCACCTCAGGTGTGCCTCAGGCGTATAGCTAAGTCGGAGGCCTTTAATAATACCAGTGTTTGTGGGAATAATAAATACCTTACATAGAATATTGGCTCGGTACTTTTTTATTAGGTACTTACTATTAATAAAACACACAAATAACCTCTAATCCCTTGACATTTTAGTAAATCCATAATTCCGAATCAATTTAAAAGACTTAACTAAAGAAAAAATATTTACTGCCGATTTTGGATAAAAACTCAGTAGAAACGGGTATTTATGAGTATTTACTCTTCCTTGGATAAATACTCAGTCCTTAACCCATCTCTAATTGGGATGGATTTTTAATGATTTGTAATTTAGTATTGTCTTAGGTTTTCGCGATTATTATACATTGAATTAAACAATTTTTAACTGAAGTATCGCGTGTTTTATTTATTTTGTTGAACCTAGCGCGCCTGCAAAGCGTTCGAAACGTAAGGTTCAACAAAATAAATAAAACACGCGATACTTCTGTTAAAAATTGTTTAATTCGATTTGTAATTTGTTAAAATTAGTCATAAATAAACAGCTTAGTGCTTATGTAATTATAACGAGCTTTCCTATTTATGCCTCTTTTATTATATTACATATGCGTAAAATTGATAGAACCCTACTTAGGGGCTTGCCTAGAGTATGGCAATATATTCAGGATAGAGAATTGAAAAGAAGGTAAAATAAATATTAGTGATGTGAGTATGATACGACGAAGTAGATATCTACTGCGACAATAAAATTATGCTAAATTTATATAATGAAACATGAAGATATAAGTTAGAAATGCTATAAGAGATTTTGTGTCTTTGTAAATATTTACGAACAAAATAGAAGAGTCGCAGGAAATGTAGATTACTGAGATAATATTTATAAGCAGAGAATTATAATGAGAACTAAGGAATAAAACGTGAGCAATATTTCCGTCCTCCATACGACAATCACCGAGAAATCTTTAATGTTCCTGATATCTTACCAATTGTGATAAATGTAGCCATAGAAATCACTGTCGTTTTACGGGTGGTATTTAAATTGGGTTGAATGGGTCTGGGTACCCTTCCCAAGTATTTTTTCAGCACAGTTCATGAAGTTGGAACATAGAATTAAGATTTTGAAATGGTTCTGAACTGAAGACTTGGCTGTATGCGCTAGATTCCTTTGCCTTTCCCCTCGGGGATTAAAAAGAACAAAAAAAAAAATATTTGACACTTGACATTGACAGAGTACAGACTGAGACAAAGAGAAAGATATCCTTTCTCTTTGGATTGAGAGTAAGATAGGGATGGGCAAATCAAAAATATATATCGAAATCGATATTTTTAAAAATATCGATATACATTCAATTAAAAAATATCGATAATTCGATATATCGATATTTTTTCCAGGAGGACATGGTAATCCTTATCAAGTATTGTTCGCTGTTGCATACATGCGTCGTATGTACAGAAGTCTTAAAAAATATCGAACTTGATACAAATTCGATACTCTGAAATAAATATCGAATATCGATAGTTCGAGATTAAATATACCTCGATATATATCTATTTTTTTTATAAATATCGATATATCGATATTTCTTACCGAAGCCTAAAGTAAGAGTAATGTGACGCTACATAACCTTACTTTATTTATTTTCTTAAAATACATTGAAACTTTTTACTTTGTCTTCTAATTCGTTTCATGTAACTTTAATCATCTGCAAAAACACCGTAAATATAGTATCGTATATAGCTTGAATAACTAAGGTGCCTAAAAAAAATGTCTTCGTGGAAGAAAGCCGCGAAGGCTAATCAAAAAACACACAAAGAACGGCACCAACCGACTTCTAGGAAGCACCTAGGGTTCCTGGAAAAGAAGAAAGACTATAAGGAGCGTGCAAAGGATTACCATGACAAGGGCAAAACCCTAAAACTACTGCGTAAACGGACACTGGACAAAAATCCTGATGAGTTTTACTTTCATATGATCAATTCGAGGGTTAAAGATGGGGTAAGTTCTAAGCATGCATGTTACTGGGCCATTTTGTCACCTTTATATTACAAAGTAAATTATTGTCACAGTTAAATCTATCATCTTCAATGAACATCAACTTTGTGGCAAATTGTGTAGAAACTAAACAAGACATACGAGACAGCCATAACTTCACAAATTTAATATTTTGTGCCGTGATTTTATATTAGTTTAATCAACCCATATATGGGTTATTCTACGATAAGAGGTTTTGACTCCATAGAAGATGCGGCCAAGGTCAAAAGTTGAAGGTTTTAGTTTAAACACATATATTACGATTTTAGTACCTTTTATGTATATATTCACGTAAGGGCAACTCACTTTATACATATTTAGTTACTTTTTATAAGGCCAGGGTAAATACGTCGGGCAGGGTAGAGACATCAAGATCAGGGTAGATATTTTTTTGACCAGGGGATAGACTTTGACATAATGAAACAATAAACAAAATCAACTTTTGTTAAACATTGTACTTAACTTATAATCAGAGTATCATTTTCGTATTACAGCCTTTCTTTATATCTAAAACTAGATCTTCTTTAGTGTCTGTGACTAAAATATAAATTTAGTAACTTGACATAGTACTTTCAACAGATAATAAAGCATTCTTTTATCATTACTTATTAAGTAGACTAGCGCCTTTTAAGTGATAATCAGAACAATTTTCATATTACCTATACTTGTACTATACCTGTCATTAAATCAACTAGTTTTACTCATGATATAAACTAAAAAGAAATAACATAACAAATTAAAGGTAAAAATATGCTTAAGCTTTGTTAAACACATCCACCGAATTTTTGAACGAGTAGAATATCCTCTGCCCTTTTAAAATAAGATTTGATGTAGAGTGTCTCGACAATCTGGTCCTTTAAGAAAAGTTAAATATCTTGTTCATCAAGTTTAAATAATTCTCCAGTTTGGTCCCTATTTTACAGAAAACTACTTGGATCTCATCATCTTCCAAACCCATACACATAGCCACGTAACATTACTCTATTTTTTATTCTCGTTTGATCAGAATGAAGTCGCTGTTCTTTAGTGTTTTTTTGAATGTCTTCGGCTGCTGTTCAATCAGCTGACAGTGAACAAATCATTACACCAAAAGGTGTAATGATTTGTTCACTGTCAGCTGATTTATCTTTATCATTCTCGCACACTGAACCCGGTTCGTAAACATCCGAGACGAGATGTGTTATAAAATGAAACAATTTATATTTTTATTGCAAAAGCAGCTAAAGACTTCATCGCAGTCATCAGACAGTATCGGAGTCATTTGATCGACAGTTTTTATTATTCCTTTCTCCTTTTGTCTTATCTTTTTGTTAATTGATCATTTTTAATCCTTTCATGGCGTAATCTCTCAGCTTGACGCTTCTTCTCTAATCGTTCTTCATGTGTTAACTTTTCGCGTGGTGCCAAGATTTGTAACAATATTATAGAACCAATCTCGAGGGACACCTATTAAATAAAAAAGAAATCATTAAAATCAGGCCAGTAACAAATAAATTATCCACAAACACACATAAAAAGCACTTTTACTATATTTTCTTTTACTATAATAATTTATAAAGTTTCTTGAGAATGATAATGTAAGTTAGCTATATCTGAATTAATTTGCACCTTACGCCTATGTATATATGATCTACATTATCTTCCCTGGTCAGTGAGTATCTCCCCTGGTAGTTATCGTGCCAGGGGAAATACGGCAGGGGAGAGACGTTTTCGCGACAAATTTAAAAATTTTAACTGACCTAAGTTAATATTGCGTTAATCATATATCACACCTCAACTATTACAGTATTATTGAATTTAGGCAGTAAATGCAAATAAATTAAGTGAATTTTATAAATTTTACGACTTACCAGTGGAGAGACACATTCACCTTGCGAAACCACCGCACCGCACTGTCGCATCGCGCCAACTAACAAATAACAGCGATGTAACAGCTTCTGTGTTTAGTGTTATAAACTTCACGTTGATACGTGTCTTTAAACGCCATTTTAAATATGACCGTCTAATACTATTCTTTATAATAACAGATTAAACTTTGTCAGGGTAGATACGCAAAAAAAGCGAGACAATAATGAAGTTCGAATTTTTTTGTAAAATAATCTAATATTGTTGTATTTTCCTCTTATAATACTTAAGTATACTTGTCATATTCATTCTAAATATAATTTAATTTAGCAACTACGACATTGAACATATGTACTGTTTGCATGTTTAACTAAAAACGTCAAGGGGACAAGCCAGGGTAGAGACTTTTTCAGACTTAAATACAGAATTTCAGGAAAATGCAGTTTAATTGGGCATTTAATCATAATGCTACTTATAAAGTACATTCGGATGCTGTGATCAATTGCATAAAATAACAACTTGTAGTATAAAAATAATATTTTATAATGGGTGACGTACACATTACCTCTTATCGTAGAATGACCCATATACATAACTATATTGAGTTGTAAAAATTTGCAGACGAATCTCATTCAGCAGAGAACTCATCCTATGCAGCTGATTTAGTAGATTTTGTACTGTTACTGTAGAAAGTACTGCTGCTGTAGGAGTACTGGTAGCCTAATGTATAAATAACCGATCTATTGACCAACTGGTCCACGGTTCAAATTCTGGAATTTACTACTAAATTTGTATTTTTGGTTAAGTCGAGTGGCATACAAACGTACGGCCCACCTGATGTAAAGTGCATTGGATGTGTAGTACGTTGCCTATTAACGCTTGCGATATATTAAGTATCAAGCGATGCCTCCTCTACTGCTTACACACTCACACGCAGGAACACAACAACCCTCTAGGGAGTTGCTGCAGTTTTCCGTGAGGTGGAGGTACTTCCCCAGACGGGCTGCTTTAATGCGCCCTACCTCTATCATAAGGAAACCTGTATGTCCAAAAAATTATATTTCGAAAGATGGTCTATTCCATTATGATCATTTGGGTGATGTCACCTGGGTCATCATAGAAGACTTTTAGTGTCCTTTGATCACCCGCGAATATAATCACCTGGGTGTACATAGGCGATCAGAATAAAATTATTATTTTCACATCCTAAAATCACCTTTAAGGTGTGCACTGTGACCCCACAGAAACAAATTGGTGCCAGAAAAGTAGGTTAGGTTAGAACTGCGAACCCAACAGTGCGAAAGCTGAGAGAGAAGCAAGTGTGCCACGACAGGCGATGGCCACAAATGAGATATAATTTTAAAATGTTGAATTCACATAAACATAAGACCTTATTTCGCATTTTGCGGTTTACAAGTTACAGTATTTTAAAAGTTGTGTTAGTGATTGGTGGCTCCTTAATATTATTAAATAAGTTGCTTAAATTTAAAGAAAGGTGTGACATTGTGAGCCTCTCTGTTGAGCGAGTTGTAGAGATTTCATGCATTGAATTGGAACGATTCATTGATATGAACCTGTATAAACCTCCTAGCACGCCCTTTGAAACATTTTCAAATATCATGGAGGATGCCTTAAATAAATTATCTAATAGCCATAAAACTGTTATAATTTGTGGAGACTTTAATATAAATATCTTGGAGAAAAATACTGTTACCTACAACTTTTTAAATTTATTTAAATCAAACAATTTGCATCATATTTTTACAGAGCCAACAAGAGTAACTGCTACAAGTGCTACATGTATTGACAATATATTTAGCAATGTAAAACCTTCATATCAATCTATAATTAATAAAGTTCAGTCAGACCATTCAGGTCAATTGGTTTCATTTCCAAATTCTTCAAAAATACAAAGAAAGCAAATAAATTATATACCATTTAGTAAAAGCCGCTTAGAAAGATTTAAGTCTAATATAGCAGAAAAAATTGTATTGTTGCCCTATCACGGTACTCCGGACCACTTGTACAGTTCATTATTTAGCTTAATTACTAGTGAATTTAATGCAATCTTTACTCCAAAACAACTGTCTGTAAGTGACCGTATGACATTCAGTGATTGGGCAACTCCTGGTATTTACAAAAGTCGGAATAAATTGTATGAACTTTATGAAGAAAGGACCTGTAATCACAATCCGACTTTTCAAGAACTTGTAAAAAATTATGCTAAAATATTTAAACGAGCCTGTTCCAATGCTAAGTCTATATATTTAAGAAATAAAATTAATGGTTCAACAAATATTATTAAATCTGTTTGGAATATGATAAATAATGAGACGGGTAGAGCGAAAGTACGTAGTCGAGACTTTCAGTTAAAGATAAATGATATCGATATCAAAAATGATGTAGAAATTGCGACTGAGTTTGAAAAATATTTTTCTAACATTCCTCTTATTACTACGAGAAATCTTAGGTCTTCTTCTATAGCTGCTGAACTCGTTCTCAAACAGAGCGTGGTAGAATGCGACACAATATTTGAATTTTCAGCTGTAAGCCCAAAAGATGTTTTGAACGCTTTTAAATCAATAAATATGAAAAACACTAAAGATCTGTGGGGTCTATCTGTCAAAACCATATCTTCTATTATTATTTCAATCGCTCCACATTTAGCTACAATTTTCAATTGTTGTGTGGCATCTGGTGTATTTCCTGACTTGATGAAACATAGTAAAATCATTCCATTATTTAAATCTGGTGATAGTTCGGACCCTTCGAATTTTCGACCTGTTTCCATACTGCCCATTCTCAGTAAAATTTTTGAAAAACTAATGCTTAGCCAGTTGCTCAGACATTTTAATACACATAATTTGCTTCATAGGAGACAGTTCGGATTTACGAGAGGTTGTTCAACTATAGACGCAGGGATTCATTTGCTTAAAAGTATATTCGCGGCATGGGAAGGTTCGCAAGATGCCTTGGGAATTTTCTGTGATCTGTCTAAAGCGTTTGACTGCGTGCACCATGACACTCTTGTCAGAAAATTACACCACTACGGTATCAGGAACAAGGCTCTCGAACTTCTGTCTTCTTATCTGGGCAATAGGATACAGAAGGTCGATGTTAATGGTAAAATATCTTCGGGGTCCCCTGTAGTCATGGGAGTCCCACAGGGGTCAATTCTAGGTCCATTCTTATTTTTAGTATATATAAATGACTTACCTTATTATGTAAAGGATAAACATGAGATTGTATTGTTTGCGGATGATACCTCTTTGACATTCAAAATTAATAGACAGTTAGGTAATTATGATGAAGTTAACGATGCTCTCTCTAAAGTTATGCATTGGTTTAATGTTAATAATCTGCTTTTAAATGATAAAAAGACTAAAGTAATTAAGTTCTCAACACCTAATGTAAGACAGGTGACTACCACTTACATGTACCAATGTACATGTTAATGGAACTAATTTAGCCCCTGTGGAGACAACTGTGTTCTTGGGTATAACAATTGACTCCAAACTACAATGGGGCCCACAAATTGAAAAATTATCAGGAAAACTAAGTTCTGCAGCCTATGCAGTGAAAACTATTAGACGGCTCACTGATGTTGATACGGCTAGAATAGTTTATTTCAGCTACTTTCATAGTATTATGTCATACGGAATTCTTCTTTGGGGTAACTCCGCGGACATTAACACCATCTTTTTATTGCAAAAGAGAGCCATAAGAGCTATCTACAAACTTGGTCCCCGTGAGAGCCTTAGAGAAAAATTCAAAGAAATAAATATTCTAACAGTCGCATCGCAATATATCTATGAAAATCTTTTGTATGTCCATAAAAACATAGACTCATTTTGTAAAAAGAGCGATACTCATAACATAAATACTAGATATAAGCATAATCTTGTGTTACATGCAAGCCGTCTCCACAAAATAAGTAATTCTTTTATGGGGCAATGTATACGGTTCTATAACAAACTTCCCAGCAATATAAGAGAATTGTCAATAAACAAGTTTAAAACTACTATTAAAGCCAAATTGTGTAGCAGGGCATATTATAAAGTATCTGACTATATTAATGATAAAAATGCCTGGGATTGAGTCGATCCAATTATAATGTAATTAATAAATTATGTAAATTTGTTTGGATACCAAAAGAGGGATGCCTGAGTTTTTTGGCAGTATTTTTATCAGTGCTCACCTAGTCATGAACTGCACGGTAGGGAAAAAAATTGTGACGATTCCAAACAAATGTAGCCATTTTTACGGAATAAAAAGATTTTGACTTTGACTTTGATATTTATTTGAAGGTGATTTTAGGATACCACAATAATTTTATTGGGGTCGTCTATGTACACCCAGGTGATTATATTCACGGGTGATGAAAGTCCACTAAAGAGACTCCATGATGACCCAGGTGACATACCTAAGTGATCATAGTGGAATAGACCCGAAAGACTTGTGATCTTATTCAAAAAAGGTCTGGCCTGCTAAAAGTCTGTCGTTTTAGGTTCACCATGAACTGGAAAAAGAAGTTGAAGACACCCCGGAGCAGCTGAAATTGATGCACACTCAAGACATCAAGTACGTCAACATGAAAAGAACAATAGAAAGCAGATGCATCAATAGATTGCAGGTATATAAACAGTTACTAATACAAAATAAAAACTTAAATAGAAGATTTAGATTGACTTTACTAAAGTTGACTCTATTCACTTAGTTTCATTTTTATAATAAATATTGGTTAAGTCTTCACCTTCGTGAAATACAAATTTGGTAAGAATTTGATGATTGTGTTTATATCTTTAGATCTATTTAACGAACTACTGAATAATTAAATTCATTGAGTTGCTCTCCAAATATCAAATTCTCATATTCCAAAATTGTTTTACTTTTACCTAAACAAAAACTTGCTATTCCCAAACACTTTGTTTGCCATGTATATAGTAAGGAGTACAATTATCCGTGGTAGACTGCTGAAATTCTCACACATTATTAACATCAATGATGTATGGTTTTATTTACATTTTGTACTAGACAGACACTTCTCTAATACAGAAAGACAAGGTGTCTTTTTATTGCACTTGTCCTCGGCATCTTGCGGGTGATCGCTGAAAATCAGTGGTTGCTTTTTCTGAGCGACATTACTCACTGAGCTATAGCCCGTTTGCGCTACTGCAGCATACGCATACCCTAAATAAGACATCCTCAACACAGCATGTATATTCTTGTTTGTAACCTCTTATGTGTAAATTATGGCATGTACATGTGTGTTTTAGAAGCAAAATAAATCATTTATCTATCTATCTACTGTAGGGTTCATTTTTAAATTTTTGATTAGAAGCAGATTTGTTGTTCTAAGCGACATTCGCAGTCAAATCTGGCACGTTTCTAAGCGAATAGTCACGTTAATGTAGCAGTTACTGGTTGTGAAATTAAAAAGTGGGGGGCGTATGGTCTAACGTAAGAGTTAAAGAGAGTAATTATGTCAAAGACGGATTAAGTGCGCCAATAGGCCTAATGTTATTAATACTTTATTAATTTCTAAAAAGTGTTAATAAATCTAAAAAGGAGGGAAATTGTCATTTTTTATGTAATGAAACCATTACAGGATCAGATGACAGAATTCATTTTGTGTTCTGTAATATTGCTCTAACAATTTGAATCAAATTTTGTGTTCAGATAAGATTTTGCTTTCAAATTATCTATATGGGTGTTAGAAAGTTCCTGTTGCATCTGTGGTTACTTTCTTAGTAGTGGTTATCAGACGAGAAGCATGTTGTAAATTTTTATATACTTACTACATTAGTAAGCAGACAAATATAATATGGCTTATCTGATATGAAGTGATCACTATAGCAGTCTCGTGCAATAATAACTCGCTCATTGCCACCCTCGCTGCTGATACTGGAACTTGGTCTGACAATTAGTATTATTTAAAAAATGTTCTTTTCCAGTCGCAACTCCACATGACGGACGTGGCGGACGCTACGCCCAATACGCACGTGTTCTTTGTGGACGAAGGCGAGGAGAAGAACTTCGACTTGGCCAAGAGGCTGGGCACTCATCCTGACTTGTTGGGTAGGAGGAGCAACAGGCCAAGACTAGCTGACTTACACAAATTTAAATTGCCTGAACTTGATGAAGAGGTCAGTATATTTTACACTGAATATATATATATATATAATTATATAAATATATATATATATATATATATATATATATATATATATATATATATATATATATATATATATATATATATATATATATATATAATTATATATATATATATATATAAATATATTGTCGGACAAATTACACAGCGCCACCTAGCCCCAAAGTAAGCGAAGCTTGTGTTATGGGTACTAGACAACTGATAAACATACGTAATTACATTTTTTTTGTAAATACATACTTACTATACATAGAAAATATCCAGACCGAGACAAACAGACATGTTTATGCACACAAATGTTTGTACTGTGTGGGAATCGAACCCACGAGCGTTGGTGTCAAAGTAACAGCGCGTTTCAACACTGCGCCACCTAGCTTGTCATGATCACCTCTAGTTTATTCAAAAGGTGGCCATTATGTTTGAATTGGTGGAGAGTACAAAATCTAGAACGAAATACAACGGAGAACCAAATCTGCCGAATCAGTGTTGGGAGATGAAAGTCCTAAAGTAGGTCTAAAATCGCGCCTGGGACGGACCTCGTCATCTTATTGATAACCTCAAACGAGAGGCCAGTAATGTCTACATTGTAATGGACCCACAGCAATTGCTGAGAGCCTCACCACGAACCTACCTAACTACACCTACTGGTACTGCAGCACCCTACCTAATATTATTATTATTATCTTACCTAACGACCTAAATGTACCTAAAATACTAAGCCCTACTGATCTTCCTGTCGAATAACCTAAGACCTACTTACGTATCTAACTTATGTTCTCCTTTACTTACGTGTTTAGTATTAAGACCTACCTAGATAACCTAACTATCCTTAATTGCCTTTTAGTTATCGAACTTAGATTTAATGACCTACCTAGATTGTTATATATTCAAACTATAGACCACCTTCCAATTCTGTATCGAGTTGATTTTTGCAGTTATATATCGATTTATCGATATATTTATCTATTATTGTAAATGTTACGATGTTTTGATACGCCTAGTGTCTTACAAACGAGTTAGTTATAATAATTCGCCCATAAGCTCGGGTTCAATGAGTCTGAATGCAGGTGAGGGTTAGTATTATAGTATTTAAATTGTGGCTGTTCCTCTGGCCAGAGGTACCCCTCCATACTGCTAAAGGATTTTGAAGCTGATTTCCTCGCAAGACCACAGCCTAATAGGCTGTTGTTTTCTGTGAGGTGAAGGTACTTACCCAGACAGGCTGTTTTGATGCACACGCTGTGATGATATCTCTCTTCATTACATGTTATATTTGTCCACACTGCGAGTGCAATTGCTGTTATCGGTGGCTTACCACATTCAACAATGTCAAAATCGTAATGTACGAAAACATCACAGTTAATAATACATTTTTATTCCAGACTATTGCTCTAATGGAAAAGAAGAAGAAGAAGATGTACAAAGAGATAGAGAAGAGAATTGAAAGGGAGAAGGAGTTAACCATTATCCAACAGAAATTAGAGATGAAACGCCATCTGCAGGATGCTAAAGTACTAAAACCGAAGAAAAAGAAGGAAGGCACAAAAAATTCGGCTCCTGTTTACGAGTTTCCTTATGTTAGAAAAAAATAAAATAACTTTTGTATTCTGTACGTATTTGTTATTTTTTAATAAATAATTTGTAATTCCTTATAAAATTTTGAGATGCAAACAGTCGAGTTTTTTAAGACCCAGTTTCTTCTACTCTAAAACCTAAATTAATACATCTTCCCACCAAGTCATTATTACTGATTAAAGTTTGCTAGACACAGCTCGATCGCGATTTCTTTTTTGTGCTAGAAAATTGACAAGGATTTTTTATGGTAGTTCAATTTAGCAGTAAATAAATTATACACATTAATAATACATTCAAAAGGTGCAGCGTTCACATCTCTGCGATGGGTGTATATCAGTGTATTTTTAAGTCTTCAACGAGAATCTCGCCACGGGCAAGGCTCACTTCGTTGACATGTTTGCACTGTTCTGACCCATGCTGGTATCCAGTCTACTCCAACGGTCTGTCTTTGTACACCGAGTCAGACTTGGTGTACAAGAATAAAAAGAATACAGTTTCTCAACTATCAACTCAAAATTACTAGAGTAGATGTCACTTCAGTGTAAGTGAAATTACTACAATATTAACAATTATTGCTAAAAAAAATTATGATATCCATTATTATTATGCCCATGGACATCACATTTGCTTAAATTTAACGTTACATTACATTTTCCTAATACCGTCAATCATCCAAGAGATCCTCCGGTACAATATAATACTAGAAATGCTATAAAATACAATTCGTCAATAAGTACAATAATTTCGTTTGCATGGACTTATAAAAAGAAATGGACGCATCATTGCTAAATGTCCACTTATTTGAACCGTCATGTTGCATTACAAACATCTCACGTTTAACATTTAAGGCAGCTATTCTATAGCAACACACAGAATAATAATACTCTTAAAATTCCACTAAATTAAACATCGCCATTATAGTCAAGCGGTACTAGATAACTGATAAACATGCCTAAATACTTTTTATATATATTAATAATCCATAGAAAATACAGTGTCAAGACCAGCAGACGTGTTTACATGCACAAATATTTATGTAGGGTCGGGCTTGTACCGGCGATGGACTTGTGAGAATATAACGGTTCATTGTTTAGTAGTGCCGGAGTAACGACGTGTCCATTTTTGTTATAAGTGCATGGTCAATAAGTAATTTGTTCCATATTTGAAATTTTTTGAATCATGCAACACCATACACTGCC
The DNA here is from genome assembly GCA_947507595.1 of Pyralis farinalis. NCBI lineage: Eukaryota > Metazoa > Arthropoda > Insecta > Lepidoptera > Pyralidae > Pyralis > Pyralis farinalis. The sequence goes on from OX382264.1 coordinate 2,956,313, forward strand.
CATGCCAACTGTAACAGTTTGCTGATAAGCACTCGGTGTGTTTCAGTGTTGTTCCACAACATTCCATCCAATTACTCTTAACATAATAACTATAATCAAATGACATCAGTTCGTCCACGCTAGTACTGCGTTAAGTTTTGTACAATATTTATCGATAAAACGCAAAATTGTTTGAATTAAAATTACCTCCTCTGAAACCCGTTCGGTTATCGTCTTCTACTCATCCTTTTGAGGCTGACTATAGATCTTCGACACTCGAACCGTATGTACGCTTACTTCCAATTAAGATTACATTTCTAATTTGTCGACATAACGAGTGCATCACTAATAAAATACACTTTTGTACACAGATTATCGTTAAGGCGGTAACTTTATGGTAATCTAGTATTGTCTTTGGTTGTCTTACATCTAACATCACAGTATCACCACAGTACGCACTTGTGTTCTGGATTCATCGGGGATCCTTTGGGGCACTTCCACGCGTCTGCGAACTCTTTAGAATTGCTAAGAGTTCCGATCACGCGAATTTTGTTCGGACTATGCACCCCCTCCACCATTTTCGATTTAAGAGCACCGACTGTAGAGTTACCGCACCATATCTGGAGAAAAATATTTATGTTTAATTTTAAGAATATTACTTTAGAGTTTTCCACGACCACTCTGCAGTTTTCTTTCTATGAACACAGTACCTACACTACATTTTCTGGGCTCGGGAAATCCACATTAGTCTTAGTAACGTAATGTATGCCGGGCCCCCACCACGCGAAATGACGACGATATAAAGCTGACTACATCCATCTAGATTCATCCGAGAAGTGTACATAACTACTTTTCTAACAGGCGTGCAAGTGGATAATATCTGCTACTGGTAGTAGGCAGTTTCCACACTGCTTCGCACCAAGCAACAGTGCGCGGGTCTGTTTTTTACGCTGAAATGTATCAGTTTGTATAAAACACGCGTTTAATAACAGTCTCGCGACCTCGCGTGAAGCAGAGCAGTCAAAGTCAAAATCTTTTTATTCCGTAAAAATGGCAGTGTGTGGGAACCACCTTAAGCCCGCGCCTGAATCTTAGCGTTATCCCCATCATCACCCCAACATGTCAGTGATTTGAAACAAAAACCTCATGTCTTAAGTACAATGCTAATTGTTAGTTTTTGACAAAAGCATTTGTTACAGCTGTATATATTTTAATAACGTAAATATTAGGTCCTTACGTATGAAATTAACGTTTTGACAAACTGGCCACTTTGATCTCAAATATCTGGAGTTTGAATTTTGAATTTGTTTGTTTTGTTTATAAAGAGCGAAAGTACGTAGTCGAGACTTTCAGTTAAAGATAAATGATATAGATATCAAAAATGATGTAGAAATTGCGACTGAGTTTGAAAAATATTTTTCTAACATTCCTCTTATTACTACGAGAAATCTTAGGTCTTCTTCTATAGCTGCTGAACTCGTTCTCAAACAGAGCGTGGTAGAATGCGACACAATATTTGAATTTTCAGCTGTAAGCCCAAAAGATGTTTTGAACGCTTTTAAATCAATAAATATGAAAAACACTAAAGATCTGTGGGGTCTATCTGTCAAAACCATATCTTCTATTATTATTTCAATCGCTCCACATTTAGCTACAATTTTCAATTGTTGTGTGGCATCTGGTGTATTTCCTGACTTGATGAAACATAGTAAAATCATTCCATTATTTAAATCTGGTGATAGTTCGGACCCTTCGAATTTTCGACCTGTTTCCATACTGCCCATTCTCAGTAAAATTTTTGAAAAACTAATGCTTAGCCAGTTGCTCAGACATTTTAATACACATAATTTGCTTCATAGGAGACAGTTCGGATTTACGAGAGGTTGTTCAACTATAGACGCAGGGATTCATTTGCTTAAAAGTATATTCGCGGCATGGGAAGGTTCGCAAGATGCCTTGGGAATTTTCTGTGATCTGTCTAAAGCGTTTGACTGCGTGCACCATGACACTCTCGTCAGAAAATTACACCACTACGGTATCAGGAACAAGGCTCTCGAACTTCTGTCTTCTTATCTGGGCAATAGGATACAGAAGGTCGATGTTAATGGTAAAAGATCTTCGGGGTCCCCTGTAGTCATGGGAGTCCCACAGGGGTCAATTCTAGGTCCATTCTTATTTTTAGTATATATAAATGACTTACCTTATTATGTAAAGGATAAACATGAGATTGTATTGTTTGCGGATGATACCTCTTTGACATTCAAAATTAATAGACAGTTAGGTAATTATGACGAAGTTAACGATGCTCTCTCTAAAGTTATGCATTGGTTTAATGTTAATAATCTGCTTTTAAATGATAAAAAGACTAAAGTAATTAAGTTCTCAACACCTAATGTAAGACAGGTGACTACCAATGTACATGTTAATGGAACTAATTTAGCCCCAGTGGAGACAACTGTGTTCTTGGGTATAACAATTGACTCCAAACTACAATGGGGCCCACAAATTGAAAAATTATCAGGAAAACTAAGTTCTGCAGCCTATGCAGTGAAAACTATTAGACGGCTCACTGATGTTGATACGGCTAGAATAGTTTATTTCAGCTACTTTCATAGTATTATGTCATACGGAATTCTTCTTTGGGGTAACTCCGCGGACATTAACACCATCTTTTTATTGCAAAAGAGAGCCATAAGAGCTATCTACAAACTTGGTCCCCGTGAGAGCCTTAGAGAAAAATTCAAAGAAATAAATATTCTAACAGTCGCATCGCAATATATCTATGAAAATCTTTTGTATGTCCATAAAAACATAGACTCATTTTGTAAAAAGAGTGATACTCATAACATAAATACTAGATATAAGCATAATCTTGTGTTACATGCAAGCCGTCTCCACAAAATAAGTAATTCTTTTATGGGGCAATGTATACGGTTCTATAACAAACTTCCCAGCAATATAAGAGAATTGTCAATAAACAAGTTTAAAACTACTATTAAAGCCAAATTGTGTAGCAGGGCATATTATAAAGTATCTGACTATATTAATGATAAAAATGCCTGGGATTGAGTCGATCCAATTATAATGTAATTAATAAATTATGTAAATTTGTTTGGATACCAAAAGAGGGATGCCTGAGTTTTTTGGCAGTATTTTTATCAGTGCTCACCTAGTCATGAACTGCACGGTAGGGAAAAAAATTGTGACGATTCCAAACAAATGTAGCCATTTTTACGGAATAAAAAGATTTTGACTTTGACTTTGACTTTGAATCGTATTGTTACTTGTGATGAAAAATGGATCCTCTACGACAATAGGAGACGCTCATCACACTGCTTGAACCCAGGAGAACCGACTAAATCCTGTTCCAAGCGAAAGTTGACGCAGAAAAAGGTACTGGTGAGTGGTGAAACAGTGATGGTGTCATACACTATAGTTTCGTAAGATCTGGCCAGACGATTACGGCAGATCTGTATTGTCTACAATTGCAAACCATGATGGAAAAGCTGGCTGTTCAACAACCGAGACTGGTCAACCGTTCTAGCCCACGGCTGCTCAGGACAACGACTTCACACTTCACGACAGGCGGTCGCGGTCGCTGCGATTGGAATGTCTCCGACGCTCACCATACTCCCCAGAACTTGCTCCAACAGATTACATCTTTTTTCGCAATTTGTACAACTACTTGCAAAGAAAAAAAAATCATTCCGATAGGGCAGTCCAAATCGCCTTCAAAGATTTTAATGATCCTCACTCCCACAATTTTTTCAGCAATGGAAACAATGAACGCCCTACAAAATAGCGAAACTGCAGAGACAATAATGGTATATACATCGATTGATTAAATGTATAATTTCATACATTTTTCTTCGTTTTACTTTTTCTATATAAAACGCCTATTTCATATCCAAGGACCTAATAGTTGTTCCTGAACCTACTTACTAGAAAAGAACAGTGGAGGGTGTACCTGTGCGAACCCGAGGAAGAAGAGTTGTTCGGGCGCGAGGTGCGGCAGGCCGGGCAGCGAGGCCCGCGCGGTGGCCGGCCGCCGGCGCGCGTACAGCGAGTACGCGTTGAGCGCGGCGCGCAGCCCGCCGTTGTCTGCGATGTTCTCGCCCTGCGTGTTGAACCCGTGCACCTGCGGACATCGGGCCGTACACACACACCGGACTACCCCGCCGGCAACCAACGAGTGGGTGCACCCACATCACCTATTGTCACTAATCACTAGGTGTGACCGCCAAGAGACGGCGTGTTTATTTAGCGGGAACACCTATCATTTAAGCTCTACTTATAGGCCCGTAGACGTAGACTCCTAATAGATAAATCCAATAACAGGTTTCAATCTTTGAATAAGAGCATCATTCGCAGACAGATGTTCCCGCTTAAAAGAAACGCACCAAGAGATGCCTTCTTTTGTAAAAGTTTGGTGGCACCGTGGCAATAAGGCCGTGGAACAATGGAGGGGAGTTCTAGGGCAACGAGTGTCAGCCGTAAACATATTAAACTACACAGTAACTATGGGCGGGGCGTTTAATTTATTTCTTATTTACCACTCTGTCTGAAAATAGAGAAAAATGACATACTTGGGGAACGGAAGCCCTAAGTTCCGCATGTCGTTGCGGTATGAAACGCCATGCGAAAAGCTGTTTATTACTCCGTGTACTTACAGAATCCAGTATATCTGGCACTTGCCGCTGAGCTGATGACTACCGCTGACATAAAATATCAGAAATTATGTTAGGTTACTACTAGCGGACCTGACAGATATTGAAATAAAAAAATATCCTATAAACGGGGTCCAATTATGCTTCTGACCTATCCAAGGACCCACAAACAAAAAAAATTATCAGAATCGGTCAGCTGTTTAGGTGCCCAGTGATGGCACAGAATTATATATGTACCTAAAGATTTTCGGGAGTACAATATTAGATTGGATAGACGATAGCTCGCTGGATCCCCTCGGTCGAGTACGGACAGTAATATGCCGTGATAGAGGTCCCTTTTAATTGCCCACTATAGTTGTTGTTTATCAATGTATGTCATACCGCGTAGTCCGGCAGCTGCGGCATGTGGTACTTGCTGTACTGGTCGATGATGCACTGCACCTTGCCGTGGTAGTGCTCCAGCGTGGCCGCCGACCACCATTGCTTCAGGTTGCCCTCTTCGTCGTAGCGACGACCTGGACGACAACATGACTACATATTTATGGGTAAGCACATGATGTTACTTCTATAAATATTGTTCGAAATATAATGTACGTGTTGTTTGATATAACCTTGTTATATGCACAGACCTCCTTCTACGGGCCGTTATTCTACCAATAAAAAGATAAAAACTCTTTATTTGTCTTTAGACCCCCACGGGCACTTAGACACGTCTTACAATATCAATATTATATTTTAAGTTTTTCTCTTTTTTAATCGACCAGCATTTCAAATTACCATTGGCGAAGAAGAAATGCCAAAAAACACTTGGCAATATAGGTCTTTTGTCCAAATCATCTTATACATATTACATATACTACTCTGTGTAAAAAGTATCGGGAATATGTCAATAAAAAGACCCGCGTAAAAGAGGTCGTTCTAATTTTTTTACTGCATGTTGGTAGCACTGTACTGATTTAGCGCGCAAAATTTGAGCGGGATCTGTCATTTAATTTGTTTTAAACTACACTTTTTGTTGGTCATAGTTTTGAGTCCTCGGCGATTTTTACAATGGAAAATATTGTTGAACAAAGAGTGTGCCTTAAATTTTGTGTTTCAAATGATATTTCATGTGGTGAATCACTAAAAATGTTGCGAAATACCTACGGCGAATCGTGTATATCGAAAACAAGGGCTTATGAATGGTATAAGGCTTTTAAAGAAGGCCGAGAAGTAGTAGTAGACTTGCCTCGTTCTGGTAGACCTTCAACCGCTACGACCAGAGAAAACATCGACAGAATCAAGAAGCTAGTGCTCGAAAATCGACGTATGAGTCTGAGAGAGTTGGCTAGTGAGGTGAACATATCTTTTAAGTCCGTCCACAACATTCTCATTGACATTTTAGGCATGAAACGCGTCGCCGCTCGACTAGTTCCAAAAGAGCTCAATTTTGTTCAAAAAGCGCAGCGAAAGCATGTCGCTGAAGACATGGTTTCCCGAGCTTCTACGGATCCGACCTTTATGAAACGTATAATAACTGGCGACGAGACATGGGTTTATGAGTACGACATGCAAACAAGCCAACAGTCTTCAGAATGGCGTCTCGAAAACGAGCCGAAACCCAAAAAACCGCGGCAAAGTCGCTCCAAAATCAAGGTGATGCTGACAGTTTTTTTTGACTACCGTGGTGTGGTTCACTCCGAATTCCTTCCAGAGGGAGAAACAGTGAATAAAGAATATTATTTAGGCGTCATGAAGCGTTTGCGTGAGAGTATCCGCCGAAAACGTCCAGATTTGTGGCAACACAACTCATGGATGCTGCACCATGATAGTGCACCATCACACACAGCCATTATAGTGAAAGAGTTTTTAGCGAAAAATTCAACAAAAGTTCTCGACCAAGCACCGTATTCACCTGATATGGCTCCGTCTGACTTTTTTTTATTTCCCAAGTTAAAATTACCACTTCGAGGAAAACGTTTTGAGTCGATAGAAGCCATAAAAGAAAATTCGCTGAATGAGCTAAAGGCCATACCGCAAATAGCCTATGAAAAATGTATGGAAGACTGGGTGAAGCGGTGGAGATGTTGTATTGCAAGCGATGGGGCCTACTTTGAAGGCGATAAAATAAATTTAGATGAATAATTTGTATTTTTTGTTTTATTGACAAATTCCCGATACTTAGTACACAGAATGTATATGATATGAGTACAATATTATGATATGAGTGTACATATAGTGATATCAAGTGGTACAATTAAAGTTATATTAATACATGTGCTGAATCATTTCCATACATCTCCGTCAGTTAGATATTCAGCGATTCTATAATAACCCTTCTTACATAAAGTATTTTTGATGTGCCTTTTGAACATATAGTCAGGCAAGGACAGAACTGTTTCAGGTAATTTATTATAGAATCGAATACAATTTACAACAAAAGATCTACTAGACTTAGCAAGCCGATGTACTGGTACACGCAATCTATTCCTGCTTCTAAGATTTTCACTACATTTTGGAAACGAATTTATATTTTTACGAGCATACATTATGTTCTCATAAATATATTGAGAGGTAACCGTGAGGATATTTATTTCTTTAAATAGTTCTCTAAGTGATTCCCTGGAGCCCATGTTAAAAATAGAGCGGATGGCTCTCTTTTGTAATATGAAAATAATTTTTATATCAGCCGCTCTTCCCCACAACAGTATATCATATGACATAATGCTGTGAAAGTGGCTGAAATAGACTAAGCGAGCAGTAGCCATTTCCGCAATTGTCTAATTCTCCTAACATTACTCTCCGTGTGGCTCGGGTAAAAAGTAGGCCTTACAGTCTGGCTTTGCCTACACTTATTTCTGTTACAGACACTTATTCATGTCTCACAGAAAACGGCAGCCAAAGAACTCCCTAGAGGATTGTTGCGTTCCTGCGTGTGAGTGAGGTCACCAGTAAGCTCCTAAGGAGTTGCTTGTGCTAGCAGCAGAGGTGGCATCGCGCGAGTCATGTATTATTGCGAGCTTTCATAAAGGTACGGTAACCGCTTTCCATCAGGTGGACCGTATGCTTGTATGTTTCCCGACGTAGTATAAAAATTTAATGTTAAGTAAGTAGACAATTAAATTGCTTTCGTTCTTACCTTGATCGTCAAAGCCGTGAGTGACCTCGTGGCCCATTATGGCACCGATAGATCCGTAGTTGATCGCCCTGGAAAATAAACATCATTATGGTACTGCAGACGGTGTTGACGAAAAAACGATTTTTTAGTACTCCCACCTTACAATGTCATACAATACTCTTTACTAATTTGAATGTAAGAAACATGAAAGTGTACTCGTACATATGAATGTACAAGGCGGCCTTACCGCTGATGCGTTTTCTTCTTGCCAATGAATAAGGCAAAGGTGACGTAATGGAGAACTTAAAACGAACATCTAAGAGAGGTAGGGCGCATCAAAGTACCTCAACCTCACAGAAAACGGCAGCCAAATAACAACTCCCTAGAGGGTTGTGTTCCTGCGTGTGAGTGAGGTTACCAGTAAGCTCCCAAGAAGTTGCTGTGTAAGCAGCAGAGGAGGCATCGCACAAGTGATACTTAATATATTACAAGCGTTAAAAGGCTACGGTAGCAACTTTACATCAGGTGGGCCGTATGCTTGTATGTAACATAGATGTTAATAGAAAAAAAGGAACTTGTACACTTACACAAGTCATATATAAATACTGTACACACACTGCCATAATCATACTCGTGTCTAACAAACGAAAGACTGTACAGGAATTAATGTACGAGTAGAACAAATTGGTTGCTGTAAGCGTAACAGCTTTTTACAACTTCTTTTAAGGTAATCAGTGTTGAGTGGAAGAGATTTCTTGAAGGAATGTAACCACGATTACCTTTGTAAACCATATATCTTTGTACTTACTGTTAAAATGTAATGATTATACGTTAGAGACGAAGGCATAAGTATTAGTAATTTTTTGATTTCAAATTTGGGCTAAACATAAAGGTTATTTAGTTATCATTGGGCCCTCGCGGGCGTCTTACGTGTTTAAAATAATCAAACCTTATTGTATTTTATTACTGTCTCACAATTACCTTTTTTCTTTTTTGAATTACCATCCATAATCGAAAATGACCATTGGCGAAACGCTAAAATAAACTTGCCAATATGGGTATTTTTATCAATTGACATTACAATAAATGTATGTCCGTATAACAACACAAGTATTCAATTGTTCTTACTCAATTCCATTTCCGTAGAAGGGAGGCTGCAATATTCCCGCGGGGAAAGCTGAAATATACATAGCATTGATGTTAGCGTCGCATGGAGTGCTTCACAAGTATATTTTGTGTAAAGTTTACAAATGCGTACTCACTCACTGAGTTGAGGGTGGCCGAGTAGAAGGCGTTCACTGTAGTGGCGGTCGCTACCCATCTGTCACATACAACAAACATTAAGTAAGCCTCTTATGCAACTTGTGTACTAGATGCGTAAAATCACATTAATCTTGTGCTAGATAGTTGGATTCTACGCAACTAACACGCCAGCTACCCAAGTAGGCTATCCCACCTTAATGGCTCTACAACAGATTCTGTGCGGCTGAAGTATAATAGTCCAGCAGTTGAACAGCTATTGTAGAGATATTGAGTTGTACAAAGCATACTTATATAGCTTGTGTGCTAGTTGGGTACCGACTGTGTTCATGTTATGACAATGAAATGAAGAGAAATTGTGGACTATTCGTTAAACATAAAACTTTTTAAATAAAATAGTGGAACCGACTTCATAATATACTTAGTAACTATGTAAATAGGAGTCGACTTCAATGAACTTGGTTCCACTTTAGTATTTAAAAAGTTTTGTAACCTTTAGTTCATCTACATCAAAATCTTCAATAAAAAAGAATCATGCAAATCTGTTCATAATCGACGAAGATATCAAGTGAAAAGTCGACTGATACGCACAGGTGAATTTAGTTTTTCACGAGTTTCTGAAAAACTGTACACACTACGTCACTGGAACTTATGAGGGACCACCCTCTAGGTATGCCTATATACATATAAAAAAGAATAGAGTTACTTAAATGGTTTTCTATCCTTGATGGCGTGAAACTAGTATGTGCAGAGAGGCAGGAGGACAGAGATCACATATTGCAGTCCTGTCCCAAGTATAATAATCTGCGTTGTGTGATGATGGATGAAATTCTTCACCGATCTCGTGTCATCGATATGTAATTTCGCCCGCGGATGCCACACAATAAAGAGCATGGAAGAACGGCACGAAAATAACTAAGAAGAAGCGCATACAGCGAGAGAATGTAGGGCGTTGATGTGGACGTCGCTGCCCCTAAAATGGGGCGTGAGTAGTTTTCCCAAATGATCAAATCCATTATCTTAATGTTCTCTGTAGTTTTCTAACTCATTACATTATTTATGGTGAGTACCTGTTCCGGTCCGGCTTCTCCCTGAGCGACTCCAATGACTTCTTCACCGCGGCCCACGTCAGCTTCAAGTACGTGTCGAATAGACTCCCCTCGACCACTTCGGCCTGCCAAATATAACTAATATACAATACAATTGTTACGATAAAGCAACCGACCCTTCTTAGCGGTATCCCATTTTCTAATCCAATAGGATTGGCGTAGTCCGCTGCCTAAGCCTAAGGATTTGGCGAAGATATTGATTTTCTGCTATCAAACCTCCACTACACAGAGGATGAACTAGACCTTGGGTTAATCAGGAGGTTGGATAGACACGTCTTTCGAAATATTATTTCTTGGACTTACTAAGTGTTTTCCTTCACGTCAACCCATACTCATCCCCCTGCAGGGATACGGGTCTCCCTTTGCCAACGAAGGGGTCTAGAGCATACTCCATCACGCTGCTCAAATGCGGATTGGCGGAGGCTAGCGTTTTTAAGCCGCCCGAGCGCCACTGACTTAGCTTAGCGACTGACATCTATCGACAACAAGGAACTTGGCGTGAAGTTTGTGAAGTTACAGAAAGATACATAGCCAGGATGCCAGGAAGAGTAGTCCATACGTGTTTGTAATGTTTGTCGAGCTGTTCGTGCGTGAGCAGCCAGGCGGGGAACCCGACGAAGTTGCGGATGGCCTTCAGCTTGCTGAGCGTCTTGAGCCGCGTGCTGCTGTCCATCCAGTCCAGGTCCTGCACCGCCGCCGCGAACGCCTCCCGCACGTCCTCCACCATCTCAATTGCCTGTCGCGACACCAACACCATTCATCTTACGTTTTTATGGCTTACATTCATAGCTGTTTTTCATACAATTAGGTCTCATCCACGAAGTCAGCGTGCAGCGACGGTTTAAATCAAATCAATCGATTTTGCCTTTTGATTGAAAATTATTGAGATTGATTTGATTGAAAATGTCTGCGGACGTCGTGAATGAGGCCTACTTGGAAAGAACATAAATATGGCTAAATTGTAACGTACACTCAAAATGCTAAATTGGTGTAATCCTCAATTTAATAATTATTTTCCTGTTGATAACCGTAATTCATTCTGTAGTAAATTAACATTTAAGAGAGGTAGGGCGCATTAAAGCAGCCTGTCTGGGGAGTACCTCCACCTCACCAAATAACAACTCCCTACAGGTTTGTTGTGTTCTTGCGTGCGAGGGAGGTGACCAGTAGGTAAGCTCCGCTCACACAGGGTGAGCCGTACAGCCGTCACAAAAAATGCTAAAAATATGTATATAACTTTCTAAATTAACGATGCAGATTGTAATATTTTTCATTCACATAACATTCACATTCGCATAATTAGGTTTTGAAATATCTCTTGAATCAAACGAAATAGTGTAAGTACTAAATTTTCACTTTTTAAATGTCTCGAACCAATGTGGAAAGCTGAACACTAAATTGATATCAACGAAGGAAGATTGTCTCACCTTCTGTCTGGAGTCCTGGTCAAAGTGCCTCTTAACGTAGAGGTAGCTGAGAGCGACTCCAAAGTTGGCATTCACGTTGGCCGTGCAACTCTTCCACCTGGGCGTGCGCTGCTGCAGGCCGAACACGGCGCGCGAGAACTCGAAGCCGAGGTCGCGGAAAGAGGCCAGGGTCATGGGAGCCACCGTCGAAAACGCACTCCACCATAAGAAACGCTCTGTGGGTTAATTTTCGTTTCTACAGGATCGATAATACAGTGTAAATGGTGTGGTGGGGCGCGGTTGGCTCGCAATTAAAGTCAAGCTCATCTGCAAATTATACACTACTGATTACCAGAGAAGGTTCTAGATAAAGAGGATTCTTCTTCTGATAGAACACGACCAATTTGATCATATTAGGTAAGTCTTGGCCTTCCTCGGCTCCTACATCCTTCCACTTGTTTAAAAGATGAAAATAAAAAATAAGTATTTATAGCAAATGATTTTGCTTCAACTTTCAATTTAACTTAATACCGACCGTAGATTTCGGGCGAGTGAGCTTTCAAGTTAACGTCAAATATCTGTAGTTTGTATGTTATTTGTTTACCGTTATACTACCAACCTATTTATCATCTAAATATGTTTTATTTTGTTCACAGATTATATATAGAATGGATATACATAAGCCATGCTTTGTTTATTTATATAATATAATATAAGCATATTAATCACGTGTGATTTTGGCGCCCCCTAAAAATGTCGCCTGGGGCAGGTTTTTTTTATATATTACGTCGGGAGGCGTACAAGCATACGGCCCACCTGATGTAAAGCGGGTACCGTAGCCTATTAACGCTTGCGATATATTAAGTATCACTCGCGCGATGCCTCCTCTGCTGCTTACACAGCAACTCCTTGGGAGCTTACTGGTGACCTCACTCACACGCAGGAACACCACAACCCTCTAGGGAGTTGTTATTTGGCTGCGGTTGTCTGTGAGGTGGAGGTACTTCCCCAGACGGGCTGATTTGATGCGCCCTACCTCTCTTAGCAAGGTGCCCGGTTTGCCGTATTGAACCGCGATTTTTTTTAGTAATTTCATTTCATCGGTTCTCCATTGGTTATGTATATATTTCCATCATACTAATTATGCATCTAAACCAACATATATATATATATTTACTTATTAAGTAATTGCTTGCTCGTTAGCTAAGCCACGATTATTATATTTTATTGAAACAATGTTTATTGAACCAACTACTTTCGTAACGCCGGTAACAATAATGCAAAAATCAGGAGAAAGTCGCCAGTTAATTGAACAAGTTGAGAGTATATGAGCCGAAGTAACGGTCCGCCAGGAAGTGGCAATTAAAGTTATTGACTCATGCCAGTATACTTGCACTCTTGCAGAGTGCGATTCACGATGATGGAGACTTTAGCCATGGAAGTTGATGACGTGCGGAATTTGCACATTTCATACATAGATAGAGACGAAATGGAAATTAATGAATGACATCGAATCAAAAGCAATTAATGAGCATTTGAAAGTAGTAAAGTGAACTTATGGTGCAGTAGTAGCTTAAGGATCATGCATCACAGCGTGAGTGACAAGGGTGTCAAGAGTTGGGCTTTCTCGGAAGTTACCTCCTCCTAGTCCTCTCTGGACGACCAATGAAGGTAAGTCAGGGCCTCAGCCGACACAACAAACAGTTTTGTTGTGTTTTCACTTCGACCGTTGCAGACGCGCCGGAGAAGGCCCAGTAGGCCGATTCTACTAAAAAACTGCAACTGCACTGCAGCGCGGCGTGTATCAAAATGCGTACATTTTGACGTTTCGTCAAGCGATCTGACAGCAGCGACGTTTAACGAAACGTCAAAATGTACGCATTTTGACACACGCCGCGCTGCAGTGCAGTTGCAGTTTTTTAGTAGAATCGGCCTACAGGTCGACTCTGGAATACTCGGTACCTATCGTTACTCACTAACACCATTATGCCTAATATTATTTGTGTTATCTATCTCCTTTAAAATATTTAATTTAGCCGTTATTATAGCTACAAGTCGTCACCAGATCGTAGGAATTGGTAGTTTCGTGAACTGACTGGGCAAATCGTTAAATACCCAAATTATATTAGCTTAAGCAGCGTGGGTGCTGGTGCTATAATAATGACGTCAAAGATTATTACGAAAAGTTTGTCTGTGATGAATTATTTCCAGACATCTTTGTCAGTTACATATTCATCAATTCTACAATAATCCTTTTTGTAGAGAGCCTGTTTCAGGCAATTTATAATTATATCGAATACAATTTACAAAAAATGACTTAATCAGTCCTAGCACGCCGACTTACCCGCATACCCAACACATCGCAATCATAATGATCAATCGCGAATGAATGCATTTTATATGATCAAATCAAGTTGAAGGAACCGGGCTCCTATTTCTACGTGTGGGGTCTAGACAGACAGAAGTATAAGTGAATGTAAGTTTCATTAGGAGAGGTAGGGCTCATCAAAGCAGCCCGTCTAAGGAAGTACCTTCACCTCAAAGAAAAACCGCATCCAAATAGCTACTCTCGGGAGGGTTGTTGTGTTCCTGCATGTGAGTGAAGTCACCAGTAAGCTGCTAAGAAGTTGTTGTGTTAGCAGCCGAGGTGACATCGCTCGAGTGATACTTAATATATTACAATCGTTCATAGACTACGGTAACCGCTTTACATCAGGTGGACCGTATGCCTCCGGACATTGTATAATAAAATCAGTTGAGAATGCACAAGCTTGCATTGCCAGAGGAACACCTGGCTCATCAATTATATAACAAATCATTTTTTTTTAATTTGTCGGCCATTTTGACCATGTTCCTTAAGATATAGAAACGGTGTTCCTGAACATTCCTATTCTACTTTTTTATGCTGAATCCGAATCAGAGTCAAAATTCGAATATTCGAAAAAAGCGACAGACAAACGCGCAGACAAACACATTGAATTCATATAGGAACGGTGTTCCTGAAAATATGTCTCTATAGTTCATGATCTGCTCAGTCATTGTATGAAATGACCAATTTAATGTTCAGGCCGTGACATGTACGTGTTGGTAATATGCAATAACAGAGACTGTAATAAAGGTCAATCGATGAGAAGTATTAATATTGACCTTCGTTAGTCGATAATGTACTCGTGCTCCTCGGATACTGTACGATTGTCTATGAATAACTCTAACGTAGCCAACGTTAGAGTTATTTAGTAGTCAGTTAGTAGGTTTGGATCTCTTCGAGAGAAAACTCCGGCTATGTGCATTATTTCTTTGATTACTATCAGTTATTGTAAATTTATCACATACCTACATATTACCATACAATAATAAAAACAATGTTTTAATATATATCGTAACTAAATTCGTGTTATCGGATTTATGTTCATATTTGTACCTAATTATTCAAAGTCAAAGTCAAAATCTTTTTATTCCGTAAAAATGGCTACATTTGTTTGGAATCGTCACAATTTTTTCCCCTACCGTGCAGCCTGCTCGGCGGAAAAGGAGATCTTGAAATCTCTCTTCCACTCCATCGGCCGATGCGTCCGAGTAGAAGAGAGCCAACGGCAGCACACAACCTACACGTGAACTGTTTTGTCGACTGTTGAATGTTTTCTTATGACGTTATCACGTAAAATTATTGTCCGTAAACCGACTTCACAGACAACCAATTTCTTACATATTTCTTATCAGGAACATCGGCCTGTTATAACTAATAAGTATTTTCTTCTACATAGTTCTGTCTTATACTGATAATATGTTATAAAAACACATCGAAAATACTCTTTATAAAAAGGCTTATTAAAGAATTGTTGAATATGTAACTGACAAAGATATCTGGAAATAATTGAGCACAGCCATAGATAACAGAAACAACGGAACAGAAACCGTTGTTTCTGTTATCTATGACAGCCAAACCAAAGTTTTCTTAGTAATGTCCAATCTACCATTTGATATCATTATTATAGTAAAGCTATATTAATAATCATGTCACATGGTAGAATTGAGCATTACTAAGAAACTGTCTAAGCTGCAGCTCAAGCTTTACACTTTGATCTTTGTACCGTTCTTATGACGTTCGTTATAAGAGTTACAATCGCACTTCGAGTGTTAAGCGTGATCTGCTCTTAGCTGTACCAGTACGCTGCTGGCGTGAATTTTTTGTAATATCTGCATAATTTACTATTTTAAAAGAGACCTATATTGGCAAGTTTTTTTCGCCATTTCTTTGCCAATGGTCATTTCCGAAATGTTAGCAGATTAGAAAACAAAAATAATAACGCAAGAGAGTTGAATAAGATACAAGAAGATTTTTTAAGAGAGGTAGGGCGCATTAAAAGAGCCCGACAGGGGAAGTTTTTATTGTTATTGTCGCACAAATTACACAGCGCCACCTAGCCCCAAAGTAAGCGAAGCTTGTGTTATGGGTACTAGACATCTGATAAACATACGTAAATACATTTTTTTTTTGTAAATACATACTTATTATACATAGGAAACACCCAGACCCAGACAAACAGACATGTTCATGCACACAAATGTTTGTACTGTGTGGGAATCGAACCCACGAGCGTTGGTGTAAAAGTAGCGTACCAACGCGTTTCACCACTGCGCCACCGAGCTCGTCCTGTACCTCCACCTCACAGAAAACAACAGCCAAATAACATCTCCCTGGAGAGTTGTTGTGTTCCTGCGTGTGAGTGAGGTCACCAGTAAGCTCCCACGCACTTGCTGTGTTAGCAGCAGAGGTGGCATCACGCGAGTGATACTTAATGCATTACCAGCGTTCATAGGCTACGATAACAAACTTTATAACAGGTTCTTTATCCACTAGTCTCACTACTCTCAATAAAAGTCCTGACGTTATCCTTTCATTTCATGCCTAACTCACCGACAACAACCGGATTGGTCTCGGAGAGGAGGACCGCCAGCTTCTGCAGGTACGGCAGGTCCATCACGATGACCCGGTCCTGGTGCGGGTGCAGCGTCACGTTAGTGCCGGAGAACACCAGCTTTAGGTATTGCTCCCAGTTGTGCTGAAAACAGATTCACTTTAAATAGTTGATAGAAGCCGAGGCGGGTACGACCGGCATGCGTGTACTAACAGTGGTGGGTGAGTGCCGGCCGGCGCTGGTTTGGATGAACTATTTGGTGGCAGAAGCACCCAAACAAGTTTAATCTAATTGCAAGTTTCACTTTTAATATATCGCCGGATAGTAACGCATTATTAGTCCCGTTGCCAACTCAACTCCCTACTGGTAGCAGCTTACTCACTCGCAGGAAGACGACAAGCTTGAAGGAGTTGCTATTTTGTTACCATCTTCAGTGCTTCCTCTTAAGTGTATGCGTACTTTTTAAAACCACTGAAATCCACTTCAAATCAACTAATAACCGATCAATTAGTACTTGCAATTGGTGCATGCAAAAAAGGGCTTTCGAAATCAAAGGATGTACTAATTGCAGCTGATTCTGGACTCTTCGGAACTATAGCCAACCTCACCTATCACCAATGGTAAAGCTCTTACACCTTAATTATCGCCCGAAGGAAGTCCCGGAAGATAGGATAGGAGTCCTAGGAAACATTCTAAGACCTGTAGGCCGATTCTACTAAGAAACTGCAACTGCACTGCAGCGCGGCGTGTGTCAAAATGCGTACATTTTGACGTTTCATTAAACGTCACTACTGTCAGATCGCTTAACCAAACGTCAAAATGTATGTATTTTGACACACGCCGCGCTGCAGTGCAGTTGCAGTTTTTTAGTAGAATCGGCCTACTGCTCCATACAAATGGAGATAAATTTATTTATTTACTAATTTGGAGTATTGGAATGAATAATGTCAAGTGTCACTTAAGCACTTGGCCCGCCTGATCAGAGTTAAGTTTCCACAATCCAATGGTTCTCAGAAGAAAACCTCTCGGTAATCGCACATGACGCGTCCATTGTACTTCTAATGTGTGGAGATGAAATCATCAACACCTCACAGAAAACCGCAGCCAAAATTACAACTCCCTAGAGGGTTGTTGTGTTCCTGCGTGTGAGTGAGGTCACCAGTAAGCTCCCAAGGAGTTGCTTACAGCAGCAGCGGAGGCATCGCGCGAGTTATAATTAATATATCGCAAGCGTTAATAGGCTACGGTACCCGCTTTACATCATGTGGGCCGTATGCTTGTATGCCTCCGGATGTAGTATAAAAAAAAACTTAATAACATATACTATAACTTTATTTTAAAAATGTAAAATGTGCTTAGATATGCACGGGATATGCATCGGGGCCCAATGGCAAATAAATATTTTCTATCGACAGTGAGCAGTGTGGTTGTAGAAGCTGTTGGCATCATTTGAAACAATTCCTCTGAACACATTGTACAATCAGTCGAATATACAAAGGGGTTTCCCTTCATCACTTCGATTTTGAAAACCCCTTCTTTTCTAATCGACCCTAAATTAAGTTATGACTTTATTCAAGTCGGTTTATAATAGTTATAAACCTTGGCGATTATTATTCCTCGTTTTGAGGATTTGTTACCTCTTTCCATTGCGCCGGTCCGCCGCTGGAGCCCTGGATGAGCTGCTGCACGCTCACTTCGTGGAACAAGTGGGTGCCGCTGCGTCTCACCTCCACCGGAGTCATAATCTGCAGACACAAAAGTATGGCAGAGTAAAATAGAAGTAACATCTTTTTTACACCACTAAGGTGGCACTCAAGCATACGGCCTGCCTGATGGTAAACAGTCACCGTAGCCTATGGACATTCGCAACACCAGGGGTGTCACTCATGCGTTGCCGACCCTCTAAAAACCTCTTCACGCATTTCTTGAAGAATTCCATGCTGTAGTCCCTTAGAAAAACCTCGGCTGGGAGCTCATTCCACAACTTGAGAGTTCTCGGAAGAAAACTTCTCTGGAACCGCACAGTACGCGACCATTGCGATTCCAGCGCGTGAGGGTAAACCCCGCCTTCGGCGAGCGGTGCGGTTATAAAAAGTAGCTGTCGGCATCACAGTTCTAAAGAAGCCGCCCAAGTGGTCAGACAGGTACAACATGGTCATCACCCTGTGTCTGTAATAGTCTCGTAGTCGTCTTGTCAAGGAGTCACAATCACAAAGCTTTATTTTTGTGATAAAGGAGTAAAGGAGACTATCTTGGATCGTGTTGTGAATCCTCTCAGCATATCTTTTTAAAAATGTACCGTGGACTTTCCAGCGAGACTCTGCACCTGGTCACAAAGCACGAACTACCCAAGCCTGACTCGAAACCAACGTTCCGGACTTTATAAGAGCTAAAGACTGGCGCTCGTCTATAGCCCACTGAACCATTTAGACTATAAATTATGGTCAGTTTTAGAGGACATGGCCTACTGGAAACGACACGCCGACATTGTGTCAAGAAATCTTTGGAGCAAGCAGTGGCTAAATTTCCCATGGAAACACTGCGTAAATTCATAGATTGGTGGCTAGATAGATTAAAGGCCTGTATAATTGGCCATTTCGAATTGAATCATTTTCAGGGTTCCGTACCCAAAGGGTAAAACGGAACCCTATTACTGAGGCTCCGCTGTCCGTCCGTCCGTCCGTCCGTCTGTCACCAGGCTGTATCTCATGAACCGTGATAGTTAGACAGTTGAAATTTTCACAGATGATCTATTTCTGTCACCGCTAAAACAACAAATACTAAAAAATTGAATAAAATAAATATTTAATGGGGCTCCCATACAACAAACGTGTTTTTGCTCATTTTTGCTCGATATTGATAACGGCAACAGGTAGACGCTTGAAATATTCACAGAATATTTAGTTGTATATTCACTTTAAGAACAAATAATTAAATTAAAATAAAACAACTATTTAAGGGGGGCTCCCATACAACAAACGTGATTTTTTTTTTGCCGTTTTTATAGATAATGGTACGGAACCCATCGTGTGCGAGTCCGACTCGCACTTGGCCGATTTTTTTATTTTTTGCCGAGACTTCCAGCAAAGCAAGTTTTATTAAGATTACATTACTTCATAAAAAATAAATGCATATTCATTTGTAACAGAACTTATGGTGGACTAGGTATATCTATATGACTATGTCATTTCTGATATGATGATGTTGATGATGAATTGTAACTCATTTACGTGATTCGTTCTCGTAGTGTCTTTGATACGATGTATTATGAAGAGCTCGGTGGTGCAGTGGTGACTGGTGCTACATTGACACCGACGCTCGTGGGTTAGATTCCCACACAAGGCAAATATTTGTGTGCATGAACATGCGTGTTTGTCTTGGCCTGGGTGTTTTTAAGAGAGGTAGGGCGCATAAAAGCAGTCCATCTGGGGAAGTATCTCCACCTCACAGAGAACCGCAGCCAAATAACCACTCCCTAGAGGGTTGTCGTGTTCCTGCTTGCGAGTGTAGTCTTTTTTTTATACCACTAAGGCGGCAATCAAGCATATTGCCTGCCTGGTGGTGAACAATCACCGTAGCCTATGGACATTTGCAACACCAGGGGTGTCGCTCATGCGTGACCAACCCTCCAAAAACCTCGGTCTCCAGTAAGCTCCTAAGGAGCTTTACCTTAACCGCTTTACATCAGGTGGGCCGTATGTGTACGCCTGCCGACATATTTAGCAACAATCTTCCTTTAATCACACTTATTGCTATGACGATACCTTCGCGAGGCTCTTGCTAAAGTTGATGATGTCATCAGCGAAGCCGCCGGCGTCCGTGTTGGGGTCCGCGATGGTGATCATGTCCTTAATGTACTTGTGGTACTGCGCCAGCTCGTGGGCGAACTGCTCCGGCTGCAGCAGGTACCGCTCGCTGAACCCGGGGGATACCTGCTCGATCTACAACAAACGGTACTTGTGTTTTACGAGTGATGGAAATCGACAGCGGGTATCGTGCGAGTGTCGCTCCTTGTTTAGCGAGCGCGTCTTCCGCTTCGAATCATGCGGGCTTCTACAGAAAATTGAGATAATTACCAACAATAACGATATAAATATGTAGTTTTGACGAGCTCAGTGGCTCAGTCGTGAATGCTCGTGGGTTCGATTCCCACCCAAGACAAACTTTTGTGTGCATGAACATGTCTGTTTGTCTTGGACTGGATGTTTTAAGAGAGGTAGGGCGCATCAAAGCAGCCCGTCTGGGGAAGTACATCCACCTCACAGAAAACCGCAGCCAAATAACAAGTCCCTAGAGGGTTGTTGTGTTCCTGCGTGTGATCGAGGTTACCAGTAAGCTGCTAAGGAGTTGCTGTGTAAGCAGCAGAGGAGGCATCGCGCGAGTTATACTTAATATATCGCAAGCGTTAATAGGCTACTGTATCAGCTTTACATCTGGTGGGCCGTATGCTTATATGCCTCCCGACGTAGTATCAAGAAAAAAACAAAAAATATTCTTCGTCTTCGCGTTATCCCGTTTCCTAATCCATTGGGATTGGCGGGTTCCGCTACCTAAGCCTAAGGATTTAGCGAAGACACTAATTTTGACATGGAGCGACTGCCGTTAGACCTTCACAACCCAGAGGGAAGACCAGATCTTTCTTATGTTAGGACACACGTCTTCCGAAATATAATTTGTTGGACGTGTGGGTTGCCACACGATGTTTTTCTTCACCGCCGAGCAAGTGGTAAATATGTGGATAAATCAGAAAAGACGAATTTAGTGTAACTATAAATATATAAATAAAAGTTATATATATATATTATACAACGTCGGGATGCATTTGACGAGCTCGGTGGCGCAGTGGTGAAACAGACTGTTACTTTGACACCAACGCTCGTGGGTTCGATTAAGAGTGGTAGGGTGCATCAAAGCAGCCCGTCTGGGGAAGTACCTCCACCTCACAGAAAACCGCAGCCAAATAACAAGTCTCTAGAGGGTTGTTGTGTTTCTGTGTGTGAGTCAGGTCACCAGTAAGCTCCTCAGGAGTTGCTATATTAGCCTGGTGGATTTTTTTATACAACGTCGGGAGACATACAAGCATACGGCCTACCTAAAGCTGTTACCGTAGCCTATGAACGATTGTAATACATTAAATATCACACGCAATACCTCCTCTGCTGCTAACACAGCAATTCCCTAGGAGCTTACGCTTGAGCCTGCGGTTTTCTGTGAAGTGGAGGTACTTCCACAGGCGGTCTGCTTTGATGCGCCCTACCTCTCTTATAAATGATCATGATTAGTCTGTCGCAGCAAACTAACCGTGCAATGATGTCAGACAATCATTAGTTAATGAAGTTCGTTATCTTCTTCATTCATCAACATCATTGACTCGGTACAATCGGAGCCATTCACCGTCATTGCGAGTGCACCATTGGTACAGTTGCCAATTCACTCATTCAATTTTTCTATAGTCCTTGTAACAGTTCTGCTGTGTGATCGCATGTCGTTTGCATTGACACGGTGTCTATTCATCATCATCATTACAGCCTGTATAATTTCGTCTTGCTAATCTCTCTTTACTACTTATTCTAGTGTATTCCAGTTTTACCTCAGTTTTGGTCGTTTATGAAAAATAATAATATTTGTGATTTTCGTTAGGTATACGTTTTTTTTACTATGTTGTGCCGTTCCTTTATCCCCCTTTCTATAATATCTACTAATATATATTTGTCTTTTTAAATAAGAAGAGGCATGCTCCGTGGGTTCGGACATGTAGAAAGAAACAATTCCGAACAGATTATATAATGTGAAAGTAGAAGGATTTAGGAGCGGAGGAAGGCGAAGACTTCACCTAATTGACTGTGTTTTATCAGAAATTGATGTCAGGTACATCAGAAGAGCTGTGAATGTTAAAGAAGCGAGTGAGGAGCAATGTTGAAATGAAATTTTTCATGCTACCTCGGTTAATAGACAAACACATATCCCGCCAGATGTATCGCTCGCGCATTGCCACCTACCCTCTAACACAGCAACTCATGAAAATCTTCCTGGTAATCTTACTCATTCGCCGGAACACAACTGTTTGGCTGCGACTTTTTGTAAAGTAGTCTACTATAGGTACCTCTCCCAGCTTCTAAATATAGGTATGCAGGTTCCTTTGCAACGAATGTGTTATTGTAAACTTTACCACAACTCTGTTCCTGCTGGTGTTCCTCACGTCCTCGGCCACCTGCACGCTCAGCAGCACGTTGAGGCCGAGAGTGCGTCGTCCCAGGCCGGCGGACGTCTCCCACGAGAAGTTGCCGCTCCTCTCCGCCGACGGGCTCGGGGGCAAATGTAACTTATCCAGAATTCGTTCTATGGGTTTGATACCGTCTTGCTCAAGTTTCTCTGTGGAGAAGCAGATTGTATCAAACACACGGACAGACAGACAAAATCAAATGAGAGGCTTCATTACTTTAAATATGAGTTAATAGTTTATTACTGTAACGAATTGATATTTGGTGAAAATAAATTAATGAATAGTTTCAAATCGGTGTTAAAATAAGAAAAGACATGCTCCGCTGGTTCGGAATGAAGAAAGCAGGAAGAAAGAATTACGAAGCAGATACACAACGCGAAAGTAAAAGGATGTAGGAGCCGAGGACGGCCAAGACTAACCTACCGTGACCAAACTGATCGTGTTATATCACAAGGTGATGTCAGGAGCATTAGGAACCAGCGTATGTGCAATAATAAGAGCAATTAATAATAAAGAAGCGAGTGAGGTTTGTAAGGATCGTGTCATGTGGCGCTAATTTTTTTTCGCCTACCCCGCAAGGGATTTGGTACCTGAAGTTATAGATAGACAGAATGGTTAAAATGACACAGCGTTATATAGTTCTAAGCGAAGCTTGCGCTGTCTATCAATCTATCTTTAATTTCACGCCAAATCCCTTGCGGGGTAGGCAAAGAGAACCGAGTGCCACGTGACTCGATCTTTACACACCTCAATCGCTTCCTTAACGTTCATTGCTCTTCTCATGCACGCTCGCCGGTTTCTAAGGCTCCTGACATCACCTTCAGATAAAACACGATCGATTTGTTCATAGTAGGTTTGTATTGGCCTTCCTTAGCTACATCCTTCCACTTTCGCGTTGTATAACTGTTTCGTAATTCTTTCTTGCTGCATTCTTTCCACATTTCCGAACCAACGGAGCATGCCTCGTCTTGTTTCTAACCTCATCATCGCGAATACGGTCTACAAGCGTTACGCCACAAATTTTGCGCAACGCTGGCATTTCGACCGCGTTTATCCTATTTTCATGATCTCTCTGCCATACCCAGCTCTCGCTTCCATAAGTAAGCGTTGTGGTCCCAACGCACTGTATTGTGTATAGCGAGCTGTGCCTTCTGGTTCAAGTTTTTACTGCCAAGAAGTTTTCCCAACGCTCCATTCACACTATTCCCAGCACTCACTCGTCTTTCCACATCTGCGGTGTACCTTCCATCCCAGTTGAAAGCGCATCCAAGATATACAAACTCATCCACTTGTTCCAAAACTTCATCAACGAACGTAATCCTTACATTGGTTCTGGTTTCTTCTCTTTCACACATCTTTGTTGGTTTCTTCTCTTTCACACACCTTTGTTTTCTTCATATTCAATAGTAATATAATAGCTTGTACTATGGATATGTTATCAGCAGAACAATACTCATATGGACACTTGAGTGTTTGACTGTAACTTTTTAAACACTCATACATTCACTCACACATTCCTACATACAGACGTAATAGTCTCTTGCACACCACGTCAGTCATATGAGAGCCACCGACGAAACTAGACGTTTTCATTATCTATTAAATGCGTGTACGATCCTTTGATCCAGGGGACTGGTTATATAAAGAATAACATTATACACCTTACCAATATCAACACAGGTTTTGTAAAGCGACTTGGCTTTCAGCACGCTCTGAGGCAGGCCCTCGTCGCTCTTGTCCTCCAGCAGCTCCCTCAGGTCAGATACCAGCTGTTCCCTCAACTTAGCGAGCTGGTCCCAAGAGGTAGACCAGTCAGGGACCGGATTCTTCTTGATCCAGCCACCGCATGCAAACTCGTAGAAGTCCTGACAAGGGTCCACGTCTTTGTTTAAAGCCTGAAGGATTCTTGAAGCTGGAAAGAGGAAAATGTATTTACAGATATACAATTAGCTATTTTTTCTTTATTTAACATCAGGAGTCATACGAGCATACGGCCTGCCTGATGTAAAGCCTATGGATGTTTGGATTATAGGAAGTATTGCTCTGATGCTAACACAGCAACTCCTTAAGAGCTCACGGGTAATACCACTCACTCGCAGGAACAGCATTTCTAGATGGAGTTCTTATTTGGCTGCGGTTTTCTGTGAGGTGGAGGGACTTCCCCAGAAGAACTGCTTTGATGCTTCCTACCTCTTAATTATACCCACACCAAGACAAACAGACGTGTTCATGCACGCAAATGTTTCTCCTGTGTGGAAATTGAATTCTGTAGCACTAGTGTTAAAGCAGCATTGATAACCAATTCGCCACCGGATACAGTTTCAATATCTAGCCTAGACTATTACTTTACACGTGTACTTTTGATTATAATGGTAAGGTTCTAATGAGTTGTCGGTCCTTCTACTAACTTCGGATACTTCCTGGCGATGTCGCTCTCTAGTTCGAACGCAAGAATTGTACAGAATGGGGTCGTTATTTGTGTGCGTTCTTCTGCAAGATGGAAATTTTTTCTGAGCCAGGTGGTTAGTAGCCCGAAATTGCTCATCGGCTTGATGTAGGTACCTCGGGTATGCACGTTGGCTATAGTATCTGTAGGTCCATCTCTACAGATAATGGTAACGTACATATAGATGTACCTTGTTAGGTTTCTGTTGAACAGTTGTCAAAGACAGTAATGGTTCGGACATATACGAAGAATGTAGGATAATAAGACACCGATTTATAATTTTTTCTTGATATGAGCAAGGCGTTTGACTTTGTCAATCACAGGAAGCTGTTGCAAAAACTTGACATGTGTGGTATGAGGGGAAAAGCATATGCAAACAAAAC
Source organism: Pyralis farinalis (assembly GCA_947507595.1). NCBI lineage: Eukaryota > Metazoa > Arthropoda > Insecta > Lepidoptera > Pyralidae > Pyralis > Pyralis farinalis. Next base: position 2,981,802 of record OX382264.1, read on the forward strand.
AGGATGCAGTGTACAGAAATTACTAAAATGTCAGAAATGGGTGGCACTGTTCTTAGAAAAGCAGACAGTTCTGAAATTAAAGCGAACAACAGCGGTGTTCCACAAGAGAGCATACTTGGTCCCCTTCATCAGGTTCGGAATAATCGATCGATTATTCCGAACCTGATAAGAAATCCTAACCCGGACGCGGGTTAGGTTAGGAACTGGAAAAACTCGATAATATTTTTTCCGAACGTAACCCTCTTCATAACCTGACCCGACGTATTGCTCCTACGAGTATCATAACCCGAATTGCGATATAGATAGATAATCCCTCTCCTCTTAGAACAAAACTGTGGGTCAAACCAGAGTTTAATATTATTATATTATAGAGTATTACAATACGGAATTAAAATATATCACACTCACAATTAACGAAAAAAAATTAAAAAGTACCCATAGTAAAAATTAACAACATTTTTAATAAGTATTTTCATACTTTAAACTTACTTTATAAACACGATCGAGACGATACAGGTACAGAATGTGAAAGTGGAAGGATGTAGGAACCGAGGAAGACCAAGACTCACCTACCATGGCCTAATTGGTACGTACGAACAGAGGTACGATTTGGAGCAGGAGTTGGGAATGCGGGCCACCGAAGAAACGGTCTCCGAAATAGTGGTAGGGAAAACTCGGGCAAAATTTTTAAAATACTGCGTCAGTCTAGCCACGGCTGTCATAGATCGTAATAAGCTGAGCAGCTCCACCTAGGACTAACGCTGTATACCTCGGCTATATTTTGTATAGCCGATGGAATCGCGGTGGCTAGGTGGAGCTGTGAAGCTCTCTGTCGCCCATGGCTGGACTGACACAGTATGGGGAGGGAAGTTAAAACAGTTAAAATCGTTTCACCGGCGTTCCAAAATGGGCATAAAACTGAAAGTTGATGAATGTATGAATGAGTTATGGAATGAAAGGGAGTATTGTGTATGAATGTGTTTTAATTTTAATAATTAGTTCGCTAATGAAATAGCATTAAAATAGCCTTGCCCATGGCAGGGGTGCAAGAATAATAAAAAAAAAAAAAAAAAAAAAAAATTGGTACGTACGTACATGAAAATAGCTATAATTGTAAAAGAAGCAAGTCAAATGTGTAAGGACCGCGTTTTAAGGCGCTCGGTTCTCTCTGCCTACCCCGCAAGGGATCTGGCGTCAAAATATACGTACATACATAATAGACAGATTATTAATCGCATTTCGTCCGCGTTTATCCTACTTTCATGCTCGCTCTGCCATACCCAGTTCTCGCTTCCATAAGTAAGCGTTGGGACCAGCACTGCATTGTGTATAGCCAGCTGTGTCTTCTGGCTTAAGCTTATAATCTATGCATCCTGTATACCAATATGGGCAACCTACCTTCCCACAATAAGGTACCTTTACTGTTTCTTTTTCTTTACTGTCTTCTTGTTTCTATGGTATTCATATCCTTAGTACATGTTTATACAGTACTCCTTTTCAGGAACACCGTCCCTATATGAAATCTATATGTTTGTCTGTGCGTATGAATTGTTATATAATTGACGAGCCAGGTGTTCCTCTGGCAATGCAAGCTTACGCATTCTCAACTGGTTTAATGTAGTTGTTAGTGTAGCGTAGTAGTAATTATTACCCTTCTAATAATTTATTACTGCAGTGCTAAGAAAAGGTTACAGCAGCGATAGCCCTGTAGAGCGATGCCCACCGGTTCGAATCCTGGCGGGGGCACGTGTCACAAAATTCGTGTTCTCGGATTTATATACATATTCAATCAATATTGATGTTATTCACAAGTGACACAAATTATTTATCTCATACTTAATATAACATGTTATTTTAAAATTTCTTTGATGTTACATATTTAATTGCCACTGTGTACTCTGTAAACCGACAAACCACCACTCGTTCTCACCACTGTGTCTCCTGTGTAGCCAGAATTACCAGCGGCGACCACCGAAAAGGCAATGAAAAGTGAAGTTCGTTACTGTCCCGAGGGTTAAACGTAAAGAAGAAATTTGTAAGAGTAGGAAGTTTTTGAATTGATTTTCTGTGTTACACGTGTCATCTTATATTCCTTAGACTGACACACATGCACGTTACAACGTTACGTTTTTTTAATAAAAAGTATCCTATGTTAATTCTGATACCTCCAAAAATATGTGCACAAAGTTTCATGATGATCGGTTGAGTAGTTTTCGCGTGAAAGCGTAACAAATAAACGGACATTCACATTTATAATATTAGTAGGATTACGCAGTCATGTAATAATTAGGCTAGAGCAGTGATAGCCCAGTGGACAGTAACACGGCTATTTACCAACTGACCCCGGTTCGAATCCTGGCGTGTGACAGTCAATTTGCGTTTTCGTATTCATGTACATATTTGTAATGATCACTTGCTTGCAAGGAAACCTGCATGTCCAAGAAATTATATTTCGAAAGACGCGTGACTTTCCCTAAGAAAGGTCTGGTTTCCCTCTGGGTTGTGGAGCACTGGCGGCATTCGCTCCATGTAAAAATCGGCCAAGTGCGAGTTGGACTCGCGCACGAAGGGTTCCGTACCATTATCTATAAAAAAGGCAAAAAAATCACGTTTGTTGTATGGGAGCCCCCTTAAATATTTATTTTATTCTATTTTTTAGTATTTGTTGTTATAGCGGCAACAGAAATACATAATCTGTGAAAATTTCAACTGTCTAGCTATCACGGTTCATGAGATACAGCCTGGTGACAGACGGACGGACGGACGGACGGACGGACGGACAGCGGAGCCTCAGTAATAGGGTTCCGTTTTACCCTTTGGGTACGGAACCCTAAAAAAGGCAAAAAAATCACGTTTGTTGTATGGGAGCCCCCTTAAATATTTATTTTATTCTATTTTTTAGTATTTGTTGTTATAGCGGCAACAGAAATACATAATCTGTGAAAATTTCAACTGTCTAGCTATCACGGTTCATGAGATACAGCCTGGTGACAGACGGACGGACGGACGGACGGACGGACGGACGGACGGACGGACAGCGGAGCCTCAGTAATAGGGTTCCGTTTTACCCTTTGGGTACGGAACCCTAAAAACGGCAAAACAAAACACGTTTGTTGTATGGGAGCCCCCTTAAATATTTATTTTATTCTATTTTTTAGTATTTGTTGTTATAGCGGCAACAGAAATACATCATCTGTGAAAATTTCAACTGTCTAACTATCACCGTTCATGAGATACAGCCTGGTGACAGACGGACGGACGGACGGACGGACGGACGGACAGCGGAGCCTCAGTAATAGGGTTCCGTTTTACCCTTTGGGTACGGAACCCTAAAAATCAGTATTATAGCCAAATAGGCCTTAATTAATTAATTTAGGCCTTAGGTAGCGGATCCCGGCCATATTAACAAGCTGGGGGCGGAAGTGAGAGGTCATGTTTTATTAAAAGGCGCCTTCGTCCGCGCGAAATAGTTATTTTTTATTATTTATTTATATTAATAAAAATAAATGAAATTTCTAAAATAAATGTAGCCTAAGTTACTCCTTATTACATCAGCTATCTGCCAGTGAAAGTCCCGTCAAAATCGGTCCAGCCAGAACAAACAGACAGACAGACAAAAATTGAAAAAATATTCATTTTGGTATATGTAGGTACCGTGTATATTTTTTGTGTATATTTCATTTAGTAAAAAGCGGTTATTTTAATATTACAAACAGACACTCCAATTTTATTTATCTGTATAGATATAGATGTATAGATGAAGTCAGGAGCGCTAGAAAACGGAGAGCATGCATGAAAAGAGTTCAATGTTAGGCAGGATTATACAGCATCTTCACCCGTCATCGTCGCCCTGATCTCACGTCACTGCGAGCGGTACAGTCACATAAATAATTTCCTCTGACATAATTACACTAATTTACCATTAAGTGTATTACAATTATGTTGATTTACTTCAATTATTATATTTTTATACATAATAAAACACACGTGTAAACGTGAACATTCCTCCCGTTATGGGGTTGATGATACACTTATGGTAATTTATACTGTTTACTTCATTTTCTTAATAGGTAATGAACCAGTGGTGATATTGCTTCAAGGAATATATTTAAATGATTAATTGTACTGCGCCATCAAAGAAACGTGTCGTATTAAAAATGCGTTTAAATGCAAACATCTCACGTTATGTACTATGGATTGCATAATTAAATGTACAGGGACATTCCTATATTAATAAAACAAAATGAATGGCCTGACAGGGGCAGTTGGCCAGCAGCAGTAAATTTACATTAATGTAGAGTGAAACAAATTTGGGATCCCACCATAAAATATCTGATTTACCCTTCCCAGGTTCAAAGGCTGGGTGCGCCCATAGCCTGCCATTATGGTATAGGTATTATAATAATATTATAAGAATTTTTGTATAAGGATTTATAAGGATATATATTAGCAAATAAAACGGACTTTATGCTTAGCGAGGAATATTCACGATTTAGCTGTAATTATACTTCATGCTTCGTCCGAAGAGATTGGTACCTAGATGAGATATTGGTACCAATCTCTTCGGACGAAGCATGAAGTATTTATGAACTTCACTTGGTAAGTTCGTCGAATCATTAATTTTTACTGACGCCAAATACAGCTAACAGCAGATCGCGCTTAACATTCGAATTTCAATTGTAACCCTTGTGGGGGTAAGAAATAAGAACCATACAAAGTTTAAAGTGTAAACCTTGATGTGCACTTAACTGTACGATGATGTTGGCTTGATTTTTATTTAAAAATAGATTATCCTTAAATTTTCACTAAATTACCTACACGAAATTATTATGGGGAAGTATAGCTTGATTAGGGTTAATAATATGCTATTTAAAAGTTCGAAAACGTTACAAAACGTTACAAAACATTCCCCGTTGTAAAAAAATAATTGCACCATTAAGGTGGCAAACAAGGATACGGCATGGATTCCGGATGGTTAGCCTTTACCGTAGATGAGTGACATTTGCGTCACGAAGGATACCACTAGGGCTTTGCCGATCCTGTAGGATTCACGCCTTCTCTGAAGAACCTCATGCTGTTATCTCTTGAGAAACCCTCAGCAGCTCAACAATCTCTACAGGCTGTTCATTCCACAACTTTAAGACTTCTCTGTAGAAAACTTCTTTTGAATTGCACAGTATGCGACCATTGCAGTTCCAGTGTGTGACGATCTATTCCCAATAATCGGACGCGGTGCGATTGTAAAACTTGGCTGCTGGCATCATATCGAACAACTCCTCGGAACACAACCCATTGTACAATCGGTAGAATAGATAAAAAGAGGCATAATCTCTCCTTATACTTAAGTGTGCAATATTTTTTATACAAAGTCGGGAGATATACAAGCATACGGCCCACCTGATGAAAAGCGACTACCGTAACCTATGAACACTTATGATACAAATAGCATTCGCACGATGCCACCTCTGTCCGAACCAACGGAGCGTGCCTCTGCTTATTTTGACACCAAAACTGTATATTGAAGACCAAAAATTATATGACAGTCAGTGGGGTTAGTAAGCTCACCATCGTGTTTAGAGCCAAAACTAGCATCTGCTGTGCAAACATCAGTAGTACGAGGGTATTGCACCCTCACGATTAGCTCATCTGGTATTCGAGAAAGGATGGAAGACCACTGTGGAATTCTAGCTTAATTTTCATTTACACCGCAGGCGGCACCGAAGAACAAGATTGAGAAGTCATGTAGCTTTGACGCCAGGGCTGGTGGGTTCGATTTCCACACAGGACGAACATTTGTGGGATGAACATGCCTGACGTCTGAGTGGTTTTAAGAGAGGTAAGGTCTTCAAAAGTATAGCTTCACTCACACAAATACCGCAACCAAATAACAACTCCCAGAAGTGAAGTTATGAATTAATTACTGTGGTAATAGCACAGTGGGCCGATTCTACTAAAAACTGCAACTGCACTGCAGCGCGGCGTGTGTCAAAATGCGTACATTTTGACGTTTCGGTATTCTGTTAAACGATCTGACAGCAGCGCCGTTGCAAGAATGTTGCAGTAAATGAATCGCTATTCTGTTAAAAAACCTGCACTGCAACTGCACGTTTCCTGCAATATAATCGTATTCTGATAAATTGTTTTGACATTTGTATACCGGTGACAGACGTTTTGAAGGAGTTTACTTGCAGTTTTGTTAACGTTACTCTTGAGCAACTTTTGCGAAGTGAAATTAATATTCTAAGGCGGTGAATTACATTTGCTTTGTTTTGGGAGATGTTTGTGGATAAAAATAATTAAGTAAAGCTTCTTTTCGGTTAGAAATACCTCCACTCCGGCAACCAAGGTCAATAGTGAAACTATAGGAGTCAACATTAAATAAAAATTCAGTTTTATTAGATTGAAATATGGCAACATTTCAGGTTTTAAGTAGTTTACTTGCAGGATACGCACAGTTGCAGTGTAGTTGCAGTGCCGTTGCAGTGCAGCATACGCGCAGTTCCAGTACAGTTGCAGTGCAGGATATTTTAGTAGAATACACCTATCGGCACTGCACTATTCCTGCACGACTCAAGTGACAGGCGTAAACGTGCAGTTGCAGTTATTTAGCAGAATTGGCCCACAGGTGGCATTGCGCGAGAGATGCTTCATGTATTTCAAGCGTTCATAGACTACGGTAACACATCTGCACCACTGCGCCGTATAATGCAATCATATAATGATTGCTTCAATTCTATCGACATCTTTTCATTATCTAAGCCTGTATTTAAAAGACAGGTCATTGATATTCTCAAGTCCTTGTAAAATGCTTATATGTAATATTTAATCATATTATATAGTGTCGCTTAGTTACTGTTTCTAGCCCAATCTGTTTGTAACACTATTTAAGTATATTTGTGGATAACGGTGTTGGCTGTACAATAATTTAACATAACCTTAGAAACATTGTTTAAGTAATATTTTATTGTACTTGCTGTTTGTTGTCCTGAATAAAATAAAATAAAAATAAAATAAAATAAAATAAATCTAGTGAGCCGTACGCTTGTATTTTTAACCAGAGGGAGACTTTGTACAAAGGTAATCTGCATGGGTACCTCTGTCTCACCTATTTCTACCGCCAAGCGGCTATATTTATCTAGCTGTGTTCCCGTTTGAAGAGTGAGATATGGCTGAGAAATTTCTGGGTACTGTGACGAAACATCCATTGGCCACAAGATTGGCAGCGCGCGAGTAACATCCCCGTGGTGTTGCGAGCGTCAATAGGCTGCGGTGACCGCTTACCATCTGATGCGGGCCGCGTGCTTGTTTTCCAAGCTAGTTGTATAAAAAACCAAGGAGCTCCAGAGAATGTGCAAAAAGTAATCAAATATCGCAAGGCAATGTCACGTTATTGTACGGTAGCGGCTTTAAATCAGCCGGGTCGTACCCTTGTCTGTTTACTCTGTTTGCTGTCAGTGTATTACGAAACAAGATGATATCTTGTCCGTGCATCATCCGAATTCTTCACATATTTATAGTAAATAAAATCCTGCATATTATATGTAAATGTCATTTAGGTAGGTATGTAATTTAAGTGTCTCTTACCGGTTCCAACGCATTCTTCTGTGACGCATGGTCTCGGAGTCTTGTATTCTGTAAGCACCAGCACGGCGGTGTACACGGCCAAGGCTATCAGGGACAGCCCTAGGGCTCCGATGAGGACCGACGAGCAACGCACGGTGCGCTCTCTGTAACAAATAGAAACAATCGTCAATACCCACTAATTTATGCCATCAATAATTCCATCAAACATTTTTCTACATCAGACTGCAAAGGAGTTTAGAACCCAAAAACCAAAATAACCGGTCTTCCACTGCAGCCAACGCAGCACCGCCTTAGGAGCTTCCTGGTGATTACATTAGCAAGAACACACCAGCGATCGTCTTTAAGGTTAAGATACTTTCCCAGCTGGACAGCACCTGGCCAAATAATAATTAATCTGTTGGCCTTATTTGCTAATTGAAAGGGTGCCCCACGTACACCTAATTTAACAGCGGCTCTGAACGAGAAACAATAATGTATTGAAACTAGTAAACCACTTGACTGCGCTTGAAAAACTTAGCGAGGTTACGGGCACACAAAGCCACCCATACCCATTCAAGACCCAGTCAAGCAAACCAGAGGACAATCACCACCAGAGCGACCAGAGTACGACGAAAAGCTATATCTAACCCAGCCTTTGTTCCTCCAATAGCACTGTTTTAACTCTATTTTTGAAAACATATCTTGAGGACACATTTGGCTGCGGTTATCTGTGAGGATGAGGTACTTCCCCAGACGGGTTGTTTGATGCGCCCTACCTCTCTTTAAACATCCAGACCAAGATAAACAGACATGTTCATGCACACAAAATGTTGGTTTTGTGTGGGAATCGGACCCAGCGTTGGTGACCAAGTCGCGTCATTCACGACTGAGCCACCGAGCTCGTCCTGGTGTTTTGTACTTTTTTTTATAAATACATGCTTATGAATGTATCATAAGCATGTATTTATAAAAAAAGTATATATTTACGTATGTTTATCAGTTGTCTTGTAATACAAGCTTCGCTTACTTTCGTGCTAGATGGCGCTGTATAATTTGTCCGACAATATTTATTATTATAATTTAAATAGTAAAGTTTTCACCGGAAAAACCTCTTGGACGAGCTTGCCCGCAAATAATATATAATAAACATTAATGACAAAATTACACGAAGGCAGTGAAATCCTTCCTCTTCCGACATTTCTCTACAAACTGCACTCATTATGCAAAGCGTACTGTTCTGACGGCATCTGATGGTCGACAAAATCTGATAGCTATTGGAGTAGTAGCCTTCTAATGGTCCATAAGATACGTGCCATCTTCATATAAAATTGTTAATATACGCTAATATATATATATATATATACTAGCGAACCCGACAGACGTCGTCTTGTCCGTAAATGAAATAAACCTACCGGGTCCAATCGTGAATCTAAACCATCCAGTGACCTGCTCAAACTAACCAACACACCAAGTTCATTAAAATCGGTCCAGCCGTTGAGTTCAGTGGCGTACACACGTAGAAGAATTATATATAGAAAGATAACAAGCCTTTTTCCTCCAAGGTAGGGCGCATCAAGGGAGACTAGAGAAGTATTTCCATAGTAACACACACAAAAACACACAGAAAACAGCAGCCAAATAACAGCTCCGTGTATAACTAGTCTGACTATAAATACTGTTACAAAGAAACTTTTCTTTTTTTCAATTCTTTAATTATTTTGAATTTCGAACGCGTTTATTACGTTAAAAACTTCTCTCGATTTCCCGTCGTTTTACATATTTTTTCGTGTTTATTATCAAATTACAATATGGAAAGGGGTGTTAAAGAAAATAGTATTGCAGTGATTGCCTTGCACAAAGTGGGTATGGAGCCGTCGGTCATATTCAAGACATTTCAAAAGCTTGGTATCAGCCGTATGTTCCTGTATCGTACTATCGACAGATATACCACCACTTCCTCTGTTGAAAACCATAAAAGGAACTACAAAGACTGTTAATACTATTAAAGCCAGAATTCGCGGAAACCCCATTAGGAAACAAAAAATCTTATCGCGAGAAATGAAGATTCCCGCTAGGACTCTGTCACGTATAATAAAACAAGACCTAAAACTCGGTGCTTATCGTCGATATACAGGACATGCTCTATATTTGAAGAGAGTGGATCGATCAAACGCCTTCTATCCCGGTGTGTGCAGGTAAAAGGCACAGAAATATCCTCTTTACTGATGAAAAAAATTGTTCTAAATGAAAATAAATATACTGTAGCAATTTTCATGGATATGTCTAAAGCGTATGACAGAGTCTCGCATGATATTTTAGTTAGCGCATTGGGTGTGCAAATGGTTACAGTCTTAACTCTTGAACAGAAGACAAAAAGTGCAGATATCGCATCTTAATTAATCTTTTCAGGCACTAACACTATACAGCTCTAACATTGAAGCGTTGCAGGGATCCATACCACAGGGCAGTATCCTAGGTTGTTTGTTATTTCTAGTATCTACAAATGAGCTTACTTCAGTACTATCCTATAATTATATTTGCGGATGATGCGATCTCAGTTACTTGTGTCAACAATAAAATAAATGATTTGCGTAATGTAATTATAAAATGTCACAACACAGTTAAAACAAATAGGTCGTATATTACATTTTGACAAAACGAAGCTGATACCTAACACTCTAAAGGCCCTCCAAGATAGAAAGTTTGAGAAAGAATTGAAAAAGACACCTTGTAAATAAGGCTTACTATAATATTGGGAAATATTTTAATAACAAATTGTAATATGTTAATGTAATTGTTTATTAAGTAGAGTGGGATATAACGTACTAATTTTAGTATTTATCACATTCCTTATTAGAATAATTTGACGTTTTTGCTTTAGATGGTATATACTTCTGATAGAATAAGAAAATTTTAATATTGTTGACACCATTGACATTTTGTATAAATATCACGAATGCTGTGTAAAGGCAAATTATAACATATAATAATTACCATTATGTTACATAAGTGTATGTACTACTATGTTGTAATTTAACGTGAATAAATGAATATGAATATTAAACGTCACGATTCAATGGAAGCCGAGGAAAAATAAAGAGAGTTTCCTACGGAACACTGGAACACGCAGACGGAGTCCCTTGGTGTAGTATAATATAACAAATTCGTAATACCTTTTTAACCTTTGCCCTTCATCCCAGGCGGCAGATCGTCCGCGATATCGTACGGTGACGCAACGGTTAACTTTCGCGAAGTACTTTACCCGGGCCCGTTGAACTTTGACTTACAGCTCGCCAGTGAAATAGTCCTCGATTTACAATATAGCTTGCATATTATGTACTTCCTCTTAGCGTTATCCCGTTTTCTAATCCATTGACGGAGTCCGGTACCTAAGCGTAACGATTTGGCGAAGATACTGAGCAACTGCCGTCAGTTATGCTATTCATGCTCCAGATTATGTACATCAGTTGTCTGCTTGTCAAAGTTATAAATATGAAGAAAAGGTGAAGTATCTATATTTAGGTATATTTCACCTTTTTCTTCCTTTCTAAACCTACACTTTTTGTAAACCGGTTAACATAAGGTTGCATAATATGCACGCTTTTCTATTTGTAAGTAAAAGTATTTCCTGCAATCTGTATTGTACAAATAAAGCTTATTAGCTGTACTATATAGTATACAGTATCTTTATCTTCACGCCAGGTCCCTTGCGGAGTAGGCAGAGACAACCGAACGCCGTAAGACGCGATCCTTATACATTTCGCTCGGTTTTTTAACATTCATAGCTCTTCATATGTACGATTGCCGGTTTCTAGGACTCCTTTAAACCACGTCCTGATAAAACGCGAGCGAGACCTAGGCTTGTTATATATACGAGTATATTAGCGAAAGCACCCAACAACTTTTCGACATTTGCTGATGAGCTAAATCACTTACATAAACGCGACAAGTCGTATTTAAGGTGGAGGAACTTCCTAGATTAAGCTTCTTTTTTTAGTGTATCTCGAAAAGGGCTCTAAAGATTCGATGAAATTTCGTAAATACGACAAGGTAAATAGGTAAAGTTTAGCTTTTTAAGTTTGCCCATACAGGTGTCAGGTGTATGGTGTTGCCCATACACAGAAAAAACGAATTCGTACAAAAAAAATGATAATTCGCAGAGTGAAGCACGTACTCGTATCATGTATAAGCTGCACAAGTTCCGCAAACAATCTGTAGCTCGGTGTTCACACGAGATAAACAAACAAACTTTCACATTCGCGATATAAGTCAGGACGTCTGAAAGTGGAACGAATTTGATACAAGCTATTACGTAACTTAAGTTGTTTTTCTAGAAGATCCTATTTTTGAACCTTAACTGCTAACACATCAACTCCTTAGGAGTTTACTGGAAACGTCACTCACACACAGGAACACAACAACCCTCTAGGGAGGTGTTATTTGGCTGCAGTTTTCTGTGAGGTGGAGGTACTTTCTCAGACTTTTCGCAAGGAAATCAAAACCAATCAGTACCCTAAACTTCCCGTTGGCCTAGAACCATGAAAATTGATAAGAAGCAATGTCATGCAGCACAAGTAAAGGAAAAAACCAGAAAACCGTAAATTTGTATTTCCATTGCAAAACAAAATACTTTTTTTACGACAATAATTTTCGAAAATATTTTTTACGGAACACTCAGAGCGCGAGTCGGACTCCCACTTGACGGCTTTTTTTTTATTTAGCCGATGTCACTTCCGTGATATATTTAGTAAAACGTACAAAGGGAGGCAACGTCTCTTCGTGTGAACAGGCTGCGATCCAGGTGATCGAAAATCACTTGGTAACCGACGTTAAAGAAAGATAATATTTATTAGCTTTGGGCCCTCGCGGGCACTTTGACACGACTTACATTTTTTAAATATTATTTAAAAATTTGATTTTTTCACTGCTCGAAGGGATTTCAAATTTAAGTATTTGATACTCGTATTAATTTCAGCTTGATGCCCTACCCATTCCTGAGAAGCACTGTCGAACTCGATAGATTACCTACAGCACATTTGTGGACGGCAACGAAGTCATAAGTGTGTTTGTTCCTGCCCCAGAACGGGAAAAAAGCTAGACAGTGAAGAGGAGACAGAATTTAAATAATTTGTAGGGAGTGAAGAATTGCCCACGGCACGAAGAGAGCCTTAGAGCGGCGTGTGCCTTACGCATCACTCGCATTTTGCGGTCCGTGGAGCCAACCCACCGAGCCGGTGGGTTGCTCGAAGGGATTGCAGACCTGAGTATTTGATATTAATATCAGCTTGATAGCTCCACCCGTTTCTGAGAAAAAGAGTCTTGACAGACAGACAGACAGACAGACGGACAACAAAGTGATCCAATAACGGTTCCGTTTTTCCTTTTAAGGTACGGAACCCTAAAAACGATTTACATGTATGTATACCTTCAGGCCACGTCCATTGCAGGGCATATGCAAATAAAATAAATAAAAAATGTAAAACGACTGCAAATAACTTGTGTAAATATCGTAATGTTGAGTAAAGCTCGGCTGTAGTAAGTTATGGTATCCAATATTACCGCAGTGTGTCTATGGTTTACCGAGTCGATGACAGACTGCCGTTTCCGGGGCGCCCGCAGCCGCGGAAACTGAGACATAGCAATTGTCGGTCGCGGAACAGTTTCACTTTCCTATCCCATCGTAGAATAGGTACGTATATGTTAGCACCTATATACCTATTAGTAGAAAAGTGGACTCTGGTTTTTTTTTATAAAACGTAGGGAGGCATACAAGCATACCACCTGCAATATATCAAGTATCACTCGCATGTTGCCACCTCTACTATAAATACAGCAACTCCTTAGGAGCTTATTGGTGACCTCACTCAAACGCAGGAACACAACTCCATGAACTTAGCCACACCAAGATTCTAACTCTCTATGGTGTCGTTATTTGGTTTTCTGTGAGGTGAGAGTACTTTCCCGGGCTGCTTTGGTGCGCCCTATCTCTCTTATAAACACCTAACCCAAGACAAACAGTCCATGCACGCAAACGTTTGCCCCGTGTAGGAACCGGTCCTGCGAGCGTTGTCAAAGTAAAACATATATAATTCCCAACAAAGAATTATGCAGGAAAAATGTTTCGCCGAAGTATACTCATCAAAAAGTTGATGTCAGTATTCGTATTAAACGCCACGCTCATGGCTTACCACGGAACTGTGTACAATACGCCATACCGAGATGTCTATCAGTGCAACTTATTACGAAACAAACACACTTACAAATTCAACTCATGTACTGCCGACGACAGCAGGCGAACTAAACACAGATTACCACGTAACGAGGTTTATAATTATAAAACACGAGTACGGAATTCGTGTTTTAATAAATTTAACTATTCTCAGTCAAATATTTGTTTCATTTGAAAAGGAATGTCGCTATACACACGTCTTCACAGAAATTTTGTAAGTGTAAATCTTCCGGATTTTCGTCAGCACCATGATTATAAATAAAAGCATCACCGACATACGGCACCTCAATTCAATTCAATATTTATTACATTCCATAATGGTACAAAAGTTTACAATTAAATATGTTAAAGGTATCACATTACAGCCCCTGGTCGGGCACAGCGACAGAAGAGAGGAGGGCGGCATTTTTTTTATACTACGTCGGGAGGCATACAAGCATACGGTTTTGGGAGGAACACAACAACCCTCTAGGGAGTTGTTATTTGGCTACGGTTTTCTGTGAGGTGTAGGTACTTCCCCAGACGGGCTGCTTTGATGCGCCCTGCCTCTTTTAAAAGCATGCAAGCAGCATGAACTAGTTAGTAACGTAAGCTCACAAAGTAGTATAGATCAAATTACCTGTAGCTTTGACTTTAGTGCCGTAAACATTAATTAATAAATATTTTGACGAAGCACCTTCATCATGGAGAAGAAAATATTTTGGATGAGTCAAGCCCCGTTTTGTATTTACCCGAGTGTGCACGCTTGTCATCTGCTTGACGGACGACACTTACGAGCGTTCGACACGATGACATACAATTTATTGCAAGCCGTACTTTTCGGTAATAAATGTGTATTTTTTCCTCAAAGTGAAGAGTGCAATTCAAAGAAAACATATAGGGGACAAGGGCACCATAAATATTTTGTGGTTTTTTGTTATCTTTATTGTACACGAAATAACACTGATGCATATCAAAATGTCCGTAGGTTACAGTGACTGCTTACCTTCAGGCAGGCCTTACGCTTATTTTCATCTAAGTGTTATGAAAATGGCATCTACATCATGGAGTATGGTTGACCTTATTTTTAAGGTTAGTCCACCAACACCACCACACCTGCTTTTGTTTGTTTTACTATAAATAACCGCTGCTAAAAACGGACGCTAAAATTTCACTTCCATACAAATGAGAAACAAACTTTTGCGAACAAAAATTTTGTGTTTCCGTAAACAATTAACGAAAAATCATCTCTACCATAAAAGCAATGTTTAATGAGTTCGATTCCCACACAAGACAAATATTTGTGTGCGTGAACATGTCTGTTTGTATTACCTACTGATTTCGGTGTTATTAAGAGAGGTAGCAAAGCAACATGACTGGGGGAACTACCTCCAGTTTACAGAAAATCGCAGCCAAAATAAACCCTCTGGTGGGTTGTTGTGTTCTTGCGAATGAGTTAAGTTACCAATAGTCTCATGGGGAGTTGCTGTGTTAGTAGCAGAGGAGATAATGGTCGCGCGGTACTTCCGATATTACATGCGTCCATAAGCCACGGTAACGACTTTACAGCAGGTTTTTTTTTTATTTATTGGCTCAGTATAGTGGCTCCGCTTCGCCTGTTGGTAAGCGAAAAGAAGAGCCCAAATTGCAGCGGCAAGTGACAAAGGACTACAGTGTCCTGTCAGTTGACGCTACCACGCTGGCCCGCAAGGTGCTTCTTCATGGTTCGTTTGAAGGATCCCATGTTGTAAGAAGGAGGAAACACATGTGCAGGCAAGGCGTTCCACTTTTTAATAATTCGACAGAGATAGGAGTTGCCGAGTACGAGCAAAAATGTCCCCAACAGTGGAATGATGACATCGCAACCCAGCACGTGTGATTCTATGACGGAAGGGAGAGGCTGGGATTAGGGAAAGGTGGTATTATACTTATTTTCCTTTTGATGTTATACATATAAAAAGTATGGGGTCGGGTAGGCTTTGGAAATTAATGACGTATAATTTTTTTTATGATAATGATAGTTATAATGCTCAATCCACCAGCCATACCTCGATATTGTAACGGAAATATATCCCACATTGCAAACGGTACCGACGAAATGCCGATAATTAAAGAGAACATATATAGTCCTAGAACAGTTATTAGTTTTATCAATGTAATATACCTATACATACATACATTACAAATCAGTCCTTCAATGTCTAAATCTACCATGATGATTTTTTATACAACGTCGGAAGGCACACAAGCAAGCAGTGCACCTGATATAAAGTAGTTACCGTGGTGTATGAACGCTTGCTTGTTTACAGGTAACCTCACTCACTCGCAGGAAGACAGGATCCTTCCAGGGAGTTGTTACATTTTATTTATTTAGTAGCTATTGGCGAGCATTAGTATTCTCAATAAAATGATCTGGAAATACAGTAGGAAAAAAAGATTCAGAAAAATGCAAATACGTATATGATTTCCTCAAATTTTCATCGAATTTCAACCATTATTATTATATTTTATAATTTTTAGAATCGTAACTTCTCTTCCTAAAAGAGAACTTTATGAATTTAGTATATGAATTTCATACATTATAGTATGTTCTTGAATAAACAAAATAATATCGCAAAAGAATCCGGACAGATTACTTTTTATCCAATAACATGCGCCTTTAAAAACACTGAGCTGTCATACGAGTGTGTGGCGATACGACACGGGTTGACACGGGTCGAGATGCACTTAAATTTTATAATTTGTACATTCGAGAGCCAGTATTTAGAGTTCGATGCTCGAGGCTCGATGGAATAAACCTTTAGGAGATCAGTTAAGGCTTTTTTCTCCGAAAAGACTTAACTAAACTTAAATCTTTAATATTAAAAACTTAAGTCAAATTTAAGTTTGCATCATATACCTACTTATGTTTTCGAAACAAATTTGTAATTATTAACTTATGTCTCTTAAAATACATATTTTAATAGAAAAATTAAATAATTATTAAGGCAATTTGGACTTTGTGTGCTTCCACTTCCGATTAGTTCACTCACCCACTACCGTCAGTGGCGATGAGCAGCCACGTCAGCGACGGCATGCATCTACTAACGGACAGACGCAAAGAACCGAGCGCCACATGACTCGATCCTTTCAAACCTCAATCGCTTCTTTAGCATTCATTGAATCTTCAAATTTGTATATACAGAAATGATGATGTTATAGGAGTGATAAAAGAAAAATCTTCACATTTATTTGAATTATGTATGTATATCTTCACGCCAGGTCCGTTACGGGGTAGGCAGAGAGAACCGAGCGTTCACTTCATTCGCTTAATCGTTTCTCTAACATGCATAGCTCTTTTCTTTTTTTTTTTATATTGGCTCAGCATAGTGGCTCCTCTTCGCCTGTTGGTAAGCGAAAAGGGGAGCCCAAATTGCAGCGGCAACTGACAAAGGACTACGGTGACCTGTCAGTTGACGCTACCATGCTGGCCCGCAAGGTGCTTCTTCACGCTTCGTTTGAAGGATCCCATGTTGTAGGAAGGAGGAAACACATTTTCATGCACGCTCGCCGGTTCCTAGGGCTCCTGACATCACCTTCCGATAAAACACGACCAATTTGGTCATTGTAGGTTAGTCTTGGTCTTCCTCGACCGTAATTCTTTCATCCTGCATTATTTCTACATGTCCTAAC
This sequence comes from Pyralis farinalis, assembly GCA_947507595.1. Classification (NCBI taxonomy): domain Eukaryota; kingdom Metazoa; phylum Arthropoda; class Insecta; order Lepidoptera; family Pyralidae; genus Pyralis; species Pyralis farinalis. The sequence continues at coordinate 2,999,245 of OX382264.1, forward strand.
CAAGGAGCATGCCTTTTCTTATCTTAACATCGACACTCTCTTTCAGACCAACTCTCTTTCTTACGTCATCATTACAAACGCGGTCAGCAAGCGTTATACCACAAATTTTGCACAATGCCCTCATCTCGGCATTTATTCCACTTTCATGCTCTGTCTGTCATACCTAGCTTACACTTCCATAAGTGAGCGTTGGGATTAGCACCGCGTTGTGTACAGTGAGCCGTGCCTTCTGGCTTAGATTTCGGCTGCCTAAAAGTTTACCCAACGCTCCATTCACGCTATTCCCTGCACTCACTCGTCTCTCTACATCAGCGGGGCACCTTCCATCGCTGCTAATAGCGTTTCCAAGATATACAATCTCGTCCACTTACTACAACATTCGTAATCCTAGTATTCGTTCTGGTTGTCTCTCTTTCAAATATCTTGGTTTTCTTTCAATTAAATTGTAAGCATTTCTTCACACAATCATCTTTCATTGTTGTAACTAGTGTTTGCAGTCCGGATGGTGATTTTGCTATTAACACCGCGTCATCTGCATAAAGCAGGCAGCTGACCACTGGATCAATCGCATTCCCACATTCATATTTTTTATTCTCTGAAGACAACTGCATGCATGGCTGTCTGACACCAATGTTGGTATCAAACCAGGGCGACCGTAACCGTCAACCCCATATCTGGTCAAAATATTCCAGAGATACACGACCCTATTAAATGTGTTCTCAAGATTCACAAAACCGCAGGAAAACTTCTGGTCCATAGCCAGATGCTTCTCTACAATATTGCGGAGAAAAAAAAAAACTCGATCCGTACATCCTCTGCCGCTTCGAAATCCACCCTGTGCTTCCCAAAGCTTTCTATCGGATTTCACCCTCATTCTCCTTTCAATGATTTTTCCATACACTTTAGCTACTAAGCTGATCAAAAATCACCATTAGTAGTTGGCACAGCCCATACGTGAATCCTTGCCTTTATATAAGGGCACGATGACTGCGCGTCTCCAATTGGTCGGGACCCTTCCGGTTCTCCAGCATAATTTGCTCAAAAACCAGAAGGCGTTCCTAACGTAGGTGCCACCTAGTTTGATCATCTCAGCTGTAACCATATCGAAGCCTGCTGACTTTCCATTTTTCAAACATCGTATCGATCATTTAATCTTATACACGGTAATGTCTTCACGGTACGCTAGCACTCCTGAGTCAGTTACAGACTCAGTCACAGTGCCAGCGGCCTGGACATAACCGTACATTTCTCTAAAATATTCACTCCACCGTTCTAACACTTCCTGAGTGTTAGCAAGAGCCACCAGCTTTATATTTTATCTTGTCCATTCTGGATGCTGGGGAACCACTTCGAAACTTCTTTACATCTCTCCAGAAGAGTTTGGTATTCTACATATATTATACTACAATTTCTTTATTTTCATTATCTTTATAACAACAGGTATGGAACCATCACGGTGTGAGTAATCGAACTTGTCAGATTCTGACAGCGGTGGTCAGTGGTCAATCCACTTAAGTCATGTTCAAACCGCAAACCCTCCGAACAATGTCATCGGCTGTGATTCAACTCGTCTGTCTCTCCGATGAACATCTTGATTCATTTAATTAGCTTATTTATAACTTGATGAATGAAGCACAAAGTTAAAATGTTTTTATCATTTGTATACATAATTAACCAAAAAAACTCGTGTTTTTGGAACTAAAAAAAACACAACACGAGTCGGTGACGACTTTCTTCTCCTTTCATCATTATCCCCTTTCGAATCCATTAGGATTGGCGGGATCCGTTTATCTAAGCTTAAGGATTTAGCGAAGATACTGATTTTGACATGGATTTGATTTAGACCTTCACGATCAGACGGACAACCAGACCTTTCTTAGGTTAGGTCACAGGTTTTGCGAAATACAATATCTTGAACGTGCGGGTTTCCTCACGATGTTCTCCGTCACGGCCGAGCAAGTGATAATTATAAATATGTACGAATATATAATCCGAAAACACGAAATTAGTGGTACATGCCGAGGATTCGAACCGGGGACCTGTTGGTCACTAGACCGGTTCTTATCCACTGGGCTATCACTGCTCTAAACTCATGTCGACTCTTAACACAGGGGTAGTTATTTTTAATTACTCAATCAACCACGGTGGTGATCCTTTCGTTATTATATTTGTATTTAAGTATAATGTAAAGAAGCGAGTGAGGTGGGTAAGGAGTGTGGCGCCCAGAACGCTCTGCCTACCCCGCAAGGGGTTTGGCGTGAAGTTATAGATAGATAATATAGTATATTTTCACATAATTCCCAAACCCCAAGGTAGGCGGAGAGAACCGAGCGCCATAAGACGCAGACCTTACATACCTCACTCACTTCTTCTATATTATACTTACCGTAAGAATTCTTAAACGATGACTCACATGAAGGTGGCAGTGCCCGAAACAAGTGATAATCGAAAACAATACATCAAACAGTTAACGTGTTTGTCATAAATTAATATCCGCAAGGATACGTTTCCATGGCGGGCGTTTCGGCGGCCGCAGAGCGCGGTGTCAGGTTCATTGCCACGGCGGAACTCGGCCGGTCAGCGGCTCCGCGAATGCAATTAACGCCGCTCACGTCCGCGGCTTTCCACACCTCCCAAGTCGCGCAAGTCACCGGCGGTAGCGGAGTATGGCGTCGGAAAATAATTACTTGCGTTTACAACATTTACACCGTTATTATTTTAACTGGCCATACAAATATATAGTAAATTACAAGATCATAAATTTATTTTTGACGTGACATGAGAAATAGTATTTTAAAATATTGTCCTTCATCTCTTCTTCTACTTAGCGTTAGACCGTTTCCTATCCATTAAGATTGGCAGGGTCCGCTACCTAAGCGTAAGGATATGACAAAGATACTGACTTTTAGATGGAGCGACTGCCGTCACACTTCCACAGCCCAGGCTAACACTGCTTTAAAATATTGTATGCCATCTTATAGTATCTCTTGTTTCCGCGATAAATAAATAAAATAAAATTGTTATTAGGCACCTTACCGAGCTTTAGTTTATGGTGTTTTTGAGTATTTTTGTGAATTGTTTTTGTTTGCCGTTTCCCTCAATTTAATTAATGCAATCATAGTCACTTACATTCAAATTACACTATCTCCGACAGTTACGATACTACTAGTGATAGTAGTACTACTAGGCGCGATGCAGTCAACACATACAAAGAGGTGTTTAATCTGTACTATACATAAAGCGGAAGTCTCGAACTGTCAGTCTGATTTGAAAAATTCTTTTTTCATTTACAAGTGTACACGATTCTTACAAGGCGAGAGAAAACGACTAACGTAAGAGAACGCGATTCTCACGGGATACGCGCCTATGAAGCCTACAGCTAGTAGCTAATATATATTTTCGTCCCTACAATTCATATATACACATATAGTTGTGCAAAGTAAAAGTTTACTTGAAATAAGTCACAGAAAGTTGACGATTTGCCACCTTCCTATTAAAAATACATACTTTTCGAAGTGTCATTCTATATTGATTCATGATTTTTATTTATGTCGTAAGTCCTTGTACAGTGGATATTCGAAAATCTTTTTTATTTCTGTTTAACTTGCTACGCCGCTCGCATTTCTCTTGTACCATACACAAATCATCGTACGCGAATGGAGGCACTCTGCGGCGCTATGTAATCGCACCCCAATAGGGATGCGTCACTTTCCCCGTTAATTGCAGCAATTGCACAGTTTAAACTTTCGATTCGAATTGAGCGGTGACGCCGGCGTAAGTACAACACTATGATTTGGCTAGCATATTGTTACGTGATTTGAATACGTCATTCGTTCATATGATTTGTTTAGTAATACACCATAAAGCACCTTTTGTGTTGAGGAAGGCAGATGATTGTCTGGTGTATTTGACTGTTATACGAGTACAATGCGAATTGAGTTAACTCACATCGAATGTGAAAGTTTATATTGTTATGTTATTGTCATGGTGGTTTTGGTTGCAATACATACAGATGTATGTATAGTTGTTAACAGCTCATCATTTTCATTGTAACTGAGCGTTTCTCTCCTTGGCATCGAACCCGCGTGTTCACATTATGTAACCCAAGCGACCAACTAAGCCCTCCCATCTCCGGGGCCCATGGGCTCGTCGTTATTCTTTTTCTCCAAGTTGTGGTGGTTCACATCCACACACCAATAAACCGCTTTGACAGCGGATGAAGGCACCCGGCGCTCACAAAAACGTTGTTGTAGCCGTTGCAGATCGCTGGGTGGTACGAGTATTATGAAAACAGCGTTTAAACTTGAAACATACTATAATAGAGCGAACAGATATAACTTATATCAAAACCATTGAAAATCTAATTCATATTCCGAAACAAAGACAAACGTCAGTCATAAAAATCGGCCAAGTGCGGATCGGACTCGCGCACGAAGAGTTCCGTAGCATTATCCATAAAAAAGGCAAAAAAATCACGTTTGTTGTATGGGAGCCCCCCTTAAATATTTGATTTATTTCAATTTAATTATTTATTTTTAAAGTGAATATATAACTATATATTCTGTCAATATTTCAAGCGTCTACGTGTTGCCGTTATCAATATCGAGAAAACAATCACGTTTGTTGTATGGAAGCCACCTTAAATATTTATTTTATTCTGTTTTTTAGTATTTGTTGTTATAGCGGCAACAGAAATACATCATCTGTGAAAATTTCAACTGTCAACTATCACGGTTCATGAGATACAGCCTGGTGACAGACGGACGGACGGACAGCGGAGTCTCAGTATAGGGTTCCGTTTTACCCTTTGGGTACGGAACCGTAAGAAGAAAACCAAAAACAGAAACATTTTAAAATAAATTAATATAATAACCAAACTCCTTAGAGGCAGCAGTGTGGCATCGCCAACAGTTGTGTTTTAGCGCCTTTAAATATATCAGTGTTTAGAGTCTACCGACCAATGGGAGAATATTATAATCAATAAGCCGGTACGTGCCGCGATGATGATCCGTGAACTAAAGCTGTGCTTTCTACTTCACCCCTCGACCCGCAGCGGTGAATTAGATTGCTACGTAAAATCCCTCTCAACATAGGTTGTTTCCTACATGTTCACCCCGATGTCAACTATAGAGCCACCACATCAACCTTTACCCATCATCATCATTTCATCATTTTGGACGAGCTCGGTGGCTCAGTCGTGAATGACGCGACTTTGACACCAACGCTCGTGGGTTCGATTCCCACACAAGGCAAACATTTGTGTGCATGAACATGTCTGTTTGTCTTGGTCTGGATGTTTTAAGAGAGGTAGGGCGCAGCCCGTTTGGGGAAGTACCTCCACCTCACAGAAAACCGCAGCCAAATAACAACTCCCTAGCTAGAGGATTGTTGTGTTCCTGCGTGTGAAGGAGGTCACCAGTAAGCTCTCAAGGAGTTGCTGTGTAAGCAACAGAGGAGGTATCGCGCGAGTGATACTTAATATATCGCAAGCGTTAATAGGCTACGGTACCAGCTTCACACCAGGTGGGCCGTATATTTGTATACCTCACGACGTAGTATAAAAAAAAACATCATCTCATCCCACTGCAGGGATACGGGTCTTCATTCAACCGAAGAGGTTTAGAGCATACTCCACCACGCTGCTCAAATGCGGATTAGCGGAGGAGAGTGTTTTCAAGCCGCCCGAGGGCCACTGACTTAATTTAACGCCTGTCGTCTATCGACAACAGCCGGGACCGACGGCTTAACGTGCCTCCCGAAGCACAGAAACTCGAGATAGATAAACCCATCCATAGGTCTGCGGTCGACGTTCCTTAACCTGCGTGTTTGGTTAGAATGGTACGCGCAACCACGCCATCCAGCTCTCAAGTACATAGCGATTATAAAAAAATACCATTTTCATGAGAGCCGAAGCCTCACCAGCTCGTCGCGTACTCTGGTTATCAAACGACTCTCTACCGAGCCTCAACTATAAGATTATATTAGAGTCACATTCTGTTTATATGTGACGCATTTGTTAGAGTTCGCGAGACCGCGCGAGATATAATAGCGCTATATATTATCGCTCGTATTCCTAGCGTTATTCCATTTCTTAACCCACTAGGATTACCGGGGTCCGCTACCTAAGCCTAAAGATTTGGCGAAGATACTGATTTTTACATGGAGCCGTCAGACCTCCACTATCTAGGAAAAGTCCGTCCTGTCCGTCCGTCCGTCACCAGGCTGTATCTCATGAACCGTGATAGTTAGACAGTTGAAATTTTCACAGATGATGTATTTCTATTGCCGCTATAACAACAAATACTAAAAATTTAAAATAAAATAAATATTTAAGGGGGCTCCCATACAACAAACGTGATTTTTTTTGCATTTTTTATAGATAATGGTACGGAACCCTTCGTGCGTGAGTCCCACTCGCCCTTGGCCGATTTTTTCTTAGGTAAGGTGGCACGTCTTTCGAAATATGATTTCTTGGACGTGCGGATGTCCTCACAATGTTTTCCTTCACCGGCGAACAAATGAAAATTACAAGTGTGTACATAAATCAGAAAACACGAATTTAGCGGTACATGCCAAGCTCCGAACCGGAGTCTAGATGGTCATTAGACTGGTTCTTTATCCACTGGACTATCACGGCTGGAAACTGTTACGGCGACTATAAACTTAGCTCACCGATACGGGTAAGTTAACTTTTAAAGTAAAGGGGTGAAGTGCAACGTTAATTGGCTACTGCACAGATCAACGTTGTATCACTTCGGCTTATTGGTTAAAATATCATCGCATTGGACCGTAAGCTCGAGTAGATAAAACCGCGCTTTAGTCGTTAAAACACCAAGTATTGGCGATTAAATTGTGTCTTTATGCACCGTCGTTTATTAGTTTGTGGAAGCTCATTCCACCAACTTATAAGATACTGCAGATAAATAACAAATCTCTGGTATTGTCGTAGGTTTTCGCGATTGTTATACATTGAATTAAACAATTTTTAACGGAACTCTTCCTGCGACCACGGACGCTGCAAAGCATTCGAAACGTCAGGTTCAACAAAATAAATAAAACACGCGATACTTCCGTTAAAAATTGTTTAATGCAAAACAAATCTCTGGTTATCCTACGAGCAAGTAAGGTCACCAGATTGCATGCGAGAGATATACCTTGTGGAACAAACTGTACGTACTCGTAACCCTAACATCAGGTCTCGCCTACATTGTACGTGTGGAACATATCTAGATAAGCACGATACAATAATTAGATAAGCTTTATCTATGATAAAATAACTTACCATAATAAGCTTCATTTATTGTTAAAATATTTTAGTATATTAGTAAGTGTTTAATAATTATTAACATACTCATTAGAAATACTCATTCGAAATTACATGTTTATTAAATATATCCATTATCAAAAATAATTTCGAATTTTTACCCAGCTTTATAGGCGTAACATGCTTCTTTCCTCGGCGTAGTATAAGAAAAACATAAAAAAAAAGTAAATTTTCATATCAACTTAATAATCGAAGGAAAAGTGTGCGGTCTGGCAATTTATATACGGAAGTATTGTCTCATCCACAACGACAACAAAGGATTTCGACTGAGAAATATGGAAAATAATTCATCGACGGCCATAATGCGAAGCTCATACATTGATAATGACGGGTGGGTTGCGGCTTTCTTTGTCGGCGAGGACCTTGACGGGTAATTCCGTGGTGTTCGTGACTAATTTATTGTTTACTAATTAGACGATTCACCGGTAAAGATTTACCTACTTGCACGTAGGTATAAGGACATCGACCATATACTGCCGACAACGTTCACGGTTAACCTCCCTGGTACGTGTTTTCATAGCTAGTCCATCCCTTTAAGACTTTTCGTTATAGTCATTAAACTTTATAGCTTCAAACTTTCGCTTCAAACTTCTAGAAGTACTAGAAAAATATCAATAAAAGTTAATAGTCAAACAACGATACAACAATGACAAACCTTTTCTTTGTTTTGGATTTTTCAAGTTGCCAGATGCCAGATTTTGCATCCACATTTCTTTTCATCTAGCATTTTTAAGGGTTCCATAAACAAAAGTAACAACGGAACCTACAAGTAAGTGTTTACAGGAGTTACCAGCATATAAGGCTGTAAACCCGCAATAGCAGTGATAGCCTAGTGGATACAGCACCAGCTCATTAACAGAATGGTTCCTTGTTCGAATCTTTGTGCCACTAAATTCGTATTTTCGGTTTTATGTACATATTTGTAATTTTCATTTGTGAAGGAAATTCGCTTGTTCTAGAAATTATATTTTATATATAATAACGTGTGATGTAATCTAATAAAGGTATGGTCTTCCCTCTGGGTTATGGAGTCTGACTGTAGTCGCTCTACGTCCATATCAGTATTTACGCCAAATTTCTATTTATGATATTTTTATGAAGTAATGTTATCGTAATAAAACTTATATGTCATATTTATGGAACTCTCAGCAAAAAGTAAAAAAAATAATTATATTCAAAATGGCCACCTTTTGCTTTGATACATGCCTTTAGTCTCTGTCTGCCCATGAATCTATGGATTAACGCACTGTTTCATTGGAAAATTTAATGACTGCTCACTCCAGAGATTTCCTAAGAAACACAATTTCGGCGTGATAAGATTTTTTGTTTCCTAATGGGGTTTTAACAGTTTTTGTTGCTTATGGTCTTCAAAAGAGGAAGCGTTGGTATATCTATCGATAGTACGATATACGAACATACGGCTGACACCAAGCTTTTGAAGTGTCTTGAATATGACCGACGGCTCCATGCCCACTTTGTACAAGGCAATCACTGCAATCATATTTCCTTTAACAGCCCATTCCATATTGTAATTTGATAATAAACACGAAAAAAAATTGTAATACGGCGGAAAATCGAAAGAAGTTTTTAACATAATAAACGCGATACAAATTCAAAATAATTATAGAGTTGAAGAAAAGGAAAGTTTCTTTGGAACAGTATTTATGGCCAGACTATGAGTATGGTTTATTGAAGGAAAGAAATAAGTTTACCATTTTACTTATCAACTACATATCCCAAAAGTGTGTTATTATCTTATTCAAGTGTAATAATAGTGTATTAGTGTAGAAACAATTTCCCGCCATTTCTTCATTGTTTTTCTGTCCGCTAAAATAAGTGAATCGAACGAAGTAACGTATCAAACATTTTGAAATTTTATTATGTAATTATCATTAAGTATTTACAATGCGAGTCCGACTCGCGCACCGTGGGTTCCTAAAAATATTTTCCCTATTATATATTTTTTTCGTGACGTAAGTACAAATTTATGAATTTTTATTAGAGGTTTTTCCCCTTTACTTGTGCTACATGCTCTTGCTTCTTGCCAAACTTACGGGCAGTAGTCTATATAGGTTTTGATTCCCTTGCGAGTGTCGAAATATGCGCATAAACGAGGCATAAACAGCCGTATCTTTTGATTGTCTTGAATTAGACGTTTGATTTTTTACTGCTCGAAGCGATTACAGACCTGAGTATTTGATATTAATTTCAGCTTGATAACTCCACCCATCCCTGAGAAAAAGGTCTTGACAGACGGCTAGACAGGCAGGCAGACGATAGACGGACAGACAGAAGGACTACAAAGTTATCCTATATGGGTTCCGTTTTTAGGGTTCCGTACCCAAAGGGTAAAACGGAACCCTATTGCTGAGGCTCCGCTGTCCGTCCGTCCGTCCGTCCGTCCGTCCGTCCGTCTGTCACCAGGCTGTATCTCTTGAACCGTGATTGTTAGACAGTTGAAATTTTCACAGATGATGTATTTCTGTTGCCGCTATAACAACAAATACTAAAAAATAGAATAAAATAAATATTTAAGGGGGCTCCCATACAACAAACGTGATTTTTTTGCTGTTTTTATAGATAATGGTACGGAACCCTTCGTGCGCGAGTCCGACTCGCACTTGGCCGATTTTTACTTTTGAGGCAAAAAGAGAAAAATGCGTCGATGGACTTGAAGGCATTGTCTGTAAGGATAGCACAAAATTGTTTCGAGCGTTTTCAGCCCGTGAATTTTGATGCCAAAGATCACTGATCAAGCCGTTGCGGATAAAGCAATTTCTGAAAAAGTGTAGCAAGATCGGCACAGGTTAGCTTATCATGAAGAGATGACTGCCAAAACTGCTTGTCGAAGTATTTTTGATCACACGTCACAAGGCTTCTACAGCAATGGGAATATGTTACAAATTGCAAAATGGCAGCAAGTTATCGAACAAAATGTTACCTATATATTATAATCAAATGTAAATAAACTACGATAAAAAATATCATGAATTTGTATATAAAACACGAAGAAACCTTTTCCCCGACCTAATAGTTCACGTTTAATGACATTGTACGGTTCACTCGCGTCGTACCCGCCACCTTTCTCCGCGAGCAGTAAAAGTGATTACAACATAATGGTTTGCGGTGAAGTAATGACCCATCTTCACCGCACGTTTTACTCTCATCGGTAGAATAATGCTGGCAAAATATAGGCCATATCAAATTCATAAGAAAGAAGCGATCGGTTCGGACACGTAGAAAGAATGCAAGAGCACAGAAGAACGAAACAGGTTTTTTTTTTTTTTTTTTTTTTTTTTTTTTTTTTTTTTTTCTTGCACCCCTGCCATGGGCAAGGCTCTTTTTATGGCTAAGTTGTTATTAATTTTCAAAATAAAATATAAATACACATTCATACATCATACTCTTTTATTCCTCATTTTATTCTTTCATACATCATCTTTTATTATCTAAAATTTTAATTTTGCCCGTTTTTTCAGCACCGGTGAAACTATCCTATCTGTTTCCAAACTTCCCTCCCCATACTGCGTCAGTCCAGCCACGGGCGACAGAGAGCTTCACAGCTCCACCTAGCCACCGCGATACCATCGGCTATACAGGGTATAGCCGAGGTATACAACATTAGTCCTAGGTGGAGCCGCTCTGCTTGTTACGGTCGATGACAACCACGGCTAGACTGACGCAGTATTTTAAAAATTTTGTTCGGGTTTTGCCCACCACTAATTCGGAGACTGTGGTTTCGGTGACCCGCATTCCCAACTCCTGCTCCAAATCGTACCTCTGTTTGGAGAATGCGGGACACCGAAACAATATGTGCTGCACTGTCTGGTCCACGCCGGGCTCGCAGAAGCAGGACGGGTCATCCGCGCACTTGAACCTGTGCAAGTACGCGGAGAACCCACCATGCCCCGAGAGGACCTGCGTGGTGATGCTCGACGGCACCATTTTGCCCACGATACCGTACGCCTCCGCCGCACTCGGGAAGAACAGCTTCGTCGTCGAAGCTGTTGTTCCCGATTTGTATCTCCTGTCCCATTCGTCAATGGTCCCCTTGCGGATCATACCTTTGACGAATGAGACAGGGCAGCGGTCGTAGTCTGGCCGCCTCCGCAACCCCAGTGCGGCGCTCCTGGCGAGTTCATCGGCGCGTTCGTTCCCCTCCAACCCCGCGTGTGCCTTAATCCAGAACAGCGAGACGCTCTTACCCTGGCTTTTGCACAGCTTAAGAGCGTCCCGTGTTTGCACCGCCAGGGGATGGGGGGACTCGACGTTCGCCACCGCCTGGAGCGCCGCCATGGAGTCGCTGAAGATGCCAATACTGGGTCCATCGCAGCTCAAAGCGTACTCGGCCGCCGTGCAGATAGCCAGGAGTTCCGCCTGGTAGACGGTACAATAGGACGACAAAGCAAGCTTGAGGGCCTTGGTTTCGGCGTCGCCGTTCCATACGGACACAGCGGCGCCAACCCGGCCCTCAATCTTGCTGCCGTCCGTAAACATTCGCAGGGCAAAGTTGGAGTGTGCCCTGCATTGTTCCTCGTCCACCAGGCTGCCGAACTCCAAGCTATCTAGCTCCGCGGGATGCGGGGCCTCGATCTTCGAGGCCATCCGCTCGATCTCCCTGTCCCCGAGCAGCGGATGGGGTAGCCCCCTCTTGGCCTCGTACAAAGAGGCGACCTCGCGCACTCTGAGGTCAAGAGGCAGCACCCCGGCCAGCAGCAGTGCGGAGTTCAGGGAGACCGTGCGGTAGGCTCTGCAGATCTTCTGCGCGAAGCCCCGCTGTACGCTATTGAGCTGTTTCTGGATGCCCAGCTTATTGACCGCTGGAGCCCATGCGGCGGCAGCGTACAATATCGTAGGTTCCACTACGGCTGAATATATGATCTTCACTACTTCAGGGTTGAGACCCCAACTGACGCGGGCCGTACGCGCAAGGCGCCCGTATATGGCCACTGCCCTTTTACAGACAGTAGCCACGTGCGCGTTGAACGTCAGACCCGCGTCAATCGTCAACCCCAGCAGTTTGATCTGCCGAGACATGCCAATGTCTATCCCGCCCATGGTAAGCCGCGGAGTGTCATACCTAAGTTTGCGCGTGACCAGCATAGCGCTGGTCTTATGCGGCGCAAACTTCAACCGGTTTTTGACACCCCACGCCCTCACATGCTCGAGAGCGGCATTGGCCTGTCTCTCTATATCCAGCGCAGTGTTGCCGTCGAACATCAGCACGACGTCATCGGCGAAGGCCTGACAGTGCACCCCCGCAAGGTCGAGTTGCTGCAGAAGAGGGTCCAATAGGAGGTTCCACAAAATCGGTCCTCCTATGGACCCTTGGACGCACCCTTTGGTGGTGGACCGCAAGGTTTCCCCCCCGGCGTACCTAACTCTGACCGTCCTATCGCTGAGATAGCTGTCGATCACTCTCCTCAAGCCCAGAGGACAATTTTCCTCAGCCAGTCGTAGTTTTATTGCCGGCCACCAGGCGTTGTCGAAGGCTCCCTCTATATCCAGCGAGACGAGAGTGAGCATTCTCCTCTCGTCAAGCTTGGCGCGGATGTGCTGCACCAGGTTATAGAGGGAGTCTTCGGTGCCTCTTTGTGGCATAAACCCGTACTGGCGAGTACTAATCCTCGGTAGAATGTGGTGCTTGAGGCGAGCGATCAACATTTTCTCGTATACCTTGCCCAAGACAGGCAAAAGCCCAATCGGCCTGTACGATTTGGGCAAGGTATACGAGTCCTTGCCTGGTTTTCGAAGGACAATTACGAGGGCCCCCTTCCACAGCCGAGGAAAGTAGCGGAGGGCTCGACATTTATTAAGAAGGGCCAGGAAGAACTCAGGGTCACTGTTGATGGCCCGAGCGCAAATGTCAGGCGTGAGGCCGTCGGCACCGGGAGCCTTCTTCGGGTTGAACGACGATACAGCCGCTGTGAGTTCCCTCATGGTAAACGGCGGGTCATGATCATCATCGACCCGCTCGTTTACCTCGCGGGCCTTCTTTCTCATTTCGCGGTGATCTGTATCGTCGTCCAACTCGCTGTCGGCAGGATAGAACGTATCCGCCAACAGCTCGAGAGACTCCCTGTGATCCAACGGCCTCCCGCCCTCCTGGAGGAGTACATCCTCCTTGCGCTCGGTTGCCCTCCCAATGACCCGATAGATACCTTCCCAGACGCCTTCTCTGTCTTGCCTCCCGCAAAATTTCCTCCAGCTGTCAGTCTGGGCATCCCGCACTGCGGCCTCGTATTTGCCCTTCTGTTCGAGGTACGAACTGACCACCATTTGTCTCCGGTCCGGCGCTGCGTTTCGAATTCTGCGTCGCTTGGTGTTGGTTTGCCTCTTCAGCTCCTCGAGTTCCTCCGACCACCACGGCAATCTAAATGAAACCCCGCCTTTGATTTTGGGCATCGCTGCCTGGCAGGCCTCGGCTATGGCTCGGGTATATCCGTCCACGATTACCTCCAGGTCCTCCCACACCTGGACCGCCTCAACGCTCTCCACGTTCAGGCGGTCCCTCCGCATGATTGCTGCCAGTTTCTCACGAAACTGACACCAATCCGCTTTCCTGGTGTTGAAGATCCTGGTGGTCCTCGCCACGGATACCCCTTTCGCCCGTGCCAAGTTGATTTCAAATAGAATGCCGTTGTGGTCAGAGGACGTTAGGGCCTCGGAGACGCGCCAGCCATCCACCAGGCTCAGCATATCCTCAGAGCAGGCCGTCACGTCGACATGGCTGCTGTACCTCTTCCCGCCTCGAACGGTATCGAATGTCGGGACGTCCCCCGAATTAAGTATCTGGAGGCCCAGCTCCCCTAAGGCTCCAGTCATCATCTCCCCCCTGGAGTCCTCTTGGGAGCTGCCCCACACACTTCAAAGTGGATCTCCGTATGCTAGGTTGTATACTGAATCTATAGGCTACTTCACGGAGCGTTTTAAGAACCTCCGAGCACAGAAACACAAAATGAAGACTAGTTTGTTGCGAAAAAGTCCTGTTTGTATGGAAAGTTTTCAAAATTTGTACTAAAATGTATTTGCTTTATGTATTTACAGGTAGCAGGCGATTAGCCGTGAAGAATGATGTACGATAAGCTATGGTAAGTACCACAACAAATAGCCAAATAGATGATTTGCCTATGTAATTCGCCCGACCACGTAACCTCGGTACGTAGGTATTATTATTGGATTTGCGTGTTTTTAACGATTTTTTGATCGGAATCTACGTAGGATGACGAAAACCGATGCAGTGTGAGGTTAGCACCGACGAACGGCGCTAAAAGACAAGGTATGGACGCAAAAATCGAGTCAATACGCAAAAATTGTCGAAAACAGCAATAAAACAGAGGAAAAGTACTAAAAACACACTTCAAAGTGGATCTCCGTATGCTAGGTTGTATACTGAATCTATAGGCTACTTCACGGAGCGTTTTAAGAACCTCCGAGCACAACGAAACAGGTTTACAGTGCGTAAGTTGGATGAACCGGCAGAGATAGGATAACTTAGGTCCTTTTCTTGCCTTCGATAACCCTTTTTTAGCAGGCGCCCCCAAAACAAATTATGCAAAAATGTCATGCCAGAGAGCCAGAGATGTGAACTTGGCGTTGATATGCCACATAACCAGTTTATTCTTTAATAATCGTGTAGTGGAATCGCACCGTGTTGCAGAAACCGTTTTCATTTCTACTATTCTTAACTGGCTAACGTTACGATTAACTCGAATAGAACTAACTGTGTATTTATTGATAGTACATTAACAATAAATAATAATAATAATAAATGATAGTTATGGCAGCATCCGCTCCTCTTCTGTAATAGCCCATTTCCAATAAAACCAGATCTCATTCTAATAGCTCGTTTTTTTTTCGACATATTTCCAATAGTCCCAATACCTACCGTGACCTGTTCATGGGTATATTATCTGAAGCAGGTCACGGCGGGTACAATATATTACATCATTTTTTTCGAAGGGGCATCTACGCGTTGGATTCATATCCCGGCGCACGCCTATCAAGAGAATGCGGCAATTGTCCAATGAGCCTTATGCTTTCTTCTGCTATTATCTAGGTATTTTGTGTGTTCTATTGTCTCGCGGTAAACTAGTATGGGAAATAGTAATTGAAAAAGCATAAATATTTAAAAATTAAGATAAAAATTTGTTGTCTGTAAAGTCGGTTTACGGACAATAATTTTACGTGATAACGTCATAAGAAAACATTCAACAGTTGACAAAACAGTTCACGTGTAGGTTGTGTGCTGCCGCTGTCTCTCCTCTACTCGGACGCATCGGCCGATGGAGTGGAAGAGAGATAGATGCGTCACAAGCCGAACGCTTAGGCCGATCGTGTCTCTCTATCGCTTGTTCCGCGCTCTCGATGAGGCATACTTCGTGCGTGCACCCGGCGTCACTCGATTTATAAAACGTTATCACGTCAAAATAAATCAAGTTGCTCTTAAAATATTTAACTTATGAGTTAATTATTACTTTCAATGTGCGTTACGTACATTTCGAAAATCGATTTCGGTATTTTAAAACCCACTCGGCCCACTTTCAAGTAGTTTCAGCTTAGCCGCTTGCCCTGAATGTTATACCATATTTCTTGTTGCTGTTTTCGCATTACTGAAAAGTCTGTTTAATTTAAGTTTACTCATAATCGTATGGCATATGGTATAGGGAGTATGGTTTTCAAGCCGCCCACGTGCTTAATAGTTATCTTGTAACTTAATTGTGTAAAATTATACGTTTTACGAACTCGGTGGCGCAGTGGTGAAACGCGCTATTACGCTACTTTGATACCAATACTCGTGGATTCGATTCCCACTCAGTACAAACATTTGTGTGTATGAACACGTCTGCTTGTCTTGTACTGGGTGTTTTTTAAGAGAGGTAGGGCACATTAAAGCAGCCCGTCTGGGTAAGTACCTCCACATCACAAAAAACTGCATCCAAATGTGTATTGCAAGCGTTTATAGGCTACGGTACCGGTGACCGTTTGCTTTTATACCTTCCGACGTAGTTTAAAAAAACATACTCATTCTCGTAAGTCAAATTCCAGGCAATATTTTTATTCAAGAAATTCACTAGGTTTTTTAAAATGCTATATTTTTCAGATGGCTTAAATCAAAACGTAAATGTGAAGTCATTTTCCTGTTACATTTTTTTGGTGTTGCCATAAATTTTATTGAGTTTTAGTGAGCTTATCAAGTTTACAAGGAAGTACAATAATGCTCTACGTTTTAGTGATAAGGTCTTAAGTAGTAAATTTAATCTTAATGAAACCTAAAGACAGGCATACTTAACTAAGGTCATATTAACACTTAAATATGTTTCACATAATGTTTTATCGCATTCTATTATATTTTATTTATTTCCACGCAAATATAATGTATAACACTGTGTGCAACACGGTCGGTACAGATATTGCAAACAAAAAGCTATTAAGTCCAAAGTTCGAAGGCCTTAATAGACTATGTACAGACAGCGGCAAGTAATATTAGACAATTGCAGCAACATTTTTACTCTTATTTCGAGTGACATAAGAACGGTACAAAGGTCAAGCAGTCTAACTTGAGGAGTCGTTGTGTATAGGAATAAAATAGTTATTTTCTAATTATTTATTTATTTTAGTTCCAAATATTGTATCGCAGAGTTTAAAATGTTTGTGACTACAAAGCCACATAATGGCTTATACGCAGCCAATAGTTCGACTTAATTAATTAATTTGAGATGCATGCATGCAAAATACTACATTGTAATTAATGTACATGTCATAACGCGTAATCAAAATTCTTATTACATATGAAATATTTTTTTATTCTTTTAACTGTCTTAGGGCTGGTAAGGTACAATTCTTGTATGTCTTTTGGGAGGCTGTTAATAATTTTTGGTAACATGTACTGATATGTTCTCATACCATATTTATTGTTATGTGAAGGAATTGAAGTTAATAGTAAATATGATTAATGTAATGTTTTATCGCATTCTATTATATTTTATTTATTTCCACGCAAATATAATGAATAACACTGTACGTAACACGGACGGTACAGATATTGCAAACAAGAAGCTATATATATATAGGTATAGTTATGTTGCGCAAGTCAAAATCAGATGTAATACGGTGGCGAAAGCACACAGAGCAGCTTAGATCGAATTGCATAAAGTATTAATAACTACTTGCGGACATTTCAAAAACTTTACTCACATTTGTATTACTCTACTGATATTTGTAACACCGTTTAGCTTTAAAATAATATGATAAATAGTAAAATTATATTTCTCTTCGTCTGAATAATGGTGAAGATGTTTTACCACAAGCCGGCCTCGGGCCCAAGGCGGTTTTTTGCCTGTCTGGTGATGTCGAAGGCAGGCCGTCATCGACCGTGACGCATTGACGGTGCGTGCCCGTCATCAACTTCTGAACATTTTATTAAATATGCAATTTGATGCAGATTACATCAAATTGCATCTAAATTTGCCTTTCGCAAAATAACGCCTGAATCTATTAACTATTTCATTAAATACTAGTGAAAAACTTCGTAAACTAAATATTTCCTGCAACTTCGTTAACTAAATATTATGTTTTGTATTAAAACAGTACTATTGATTCAGTTTACTCAAACGTTTTAAGTGATTAGCAGTGCTTTGCACCGAGGCTCAAGGATTCCCACAGGACAAACATGTGTGTGCATGAACATGTCTGTTCGTGTCAGTCTGGACGCTTTTAAGTGACTAACGTTCAAAAATTATGTAAATGTTAATGGAAAATATTACTTCTAACTAGAATAGTCATTTAGAAATCATCAGTAAAACTTCTGTGAAATAAAATCCACTATAAATACCTATAGTATATACATATTGGGGTCGGTAATAAAAGCGTGCACGCCGCAACCCTCCCAGTCCAACACTGATTGCAATTCTGGACCTAAACGTGAACCGCATAGACGCGCGGATTAGGGCGTACCCCGGAGGCGACAGTGGCATGGGGCATTGGGAAGTACCTCCACCACAGAAAACTGCAGCCATATAACAACTGCCTAGATCAGGGTTTCTCAAACTATGGGTCGCGACTACTCGCGACCAAGTGGTGGGTCGCGAGCGAACATTGAGTGGGCCCTGCCTGCAGAACGGCACACCACCCTACCGATCCAAACGCTGAGCAGCGGGCGACTGTCAGCCGCCCAGACGGATTGTAAGCGCGGGCGGCGCTTAAAAAAACTTAAACTTTGTTTGTTATTTGAAAAGTCCTTTATTTAGGTATATTGGTAACGGTTAAATTTCCTATAGGTGGGTCCCGAATTTGGGAACTTGTATTATTAGATGAGTCGTAGCGCAGACAACTTTGAGAACCACTGGCTACGTGAGTGAGGTCACCAGTAAGCTCCCAAGAAGTTGCTGTGTAAGCAGCAGAGGAGGCATCGCGCGAGTGATACTTAATATATTACAAGCGTTAATAGGCTACGGTAACTGCTTTACATCAGGTGGACCGTATGCTTGTATGCCTCCCGACGCAGTATAAAAAAAGTAGTTAAAGGGTATAAGTAACGCATGGCGTCGAGCCTTGTTAATTCCATCGAATTAGTTGTGGCTCAAGTTTCCCAGGCCATGACGCACGCGGCCGCGAACTCCGTACTAAAGATATCAACGCGCTCGGATCGTACCACGCTGTCTTCACTAAAATTGACCTGTGATTCATTCTAGCATAAGTATATGAACGGATTTTACATATTTTATATATATATAAAACGGCGGGAAATCGAAACAAGTTTTTAACATAATAAACGCGTTCCAAATTCAAAAGGAGATTAAAAAGTTGTAGAAAGAAATGTTTCTATGTAACAGTATTTATTGCCAGAATATTGTATACAGAAAAAATAATGTTTGTTCCACCTTTAATTCCCACAATATTCTATTAAGGTCATTAGTGTTGTTTATACACTAATGACCTTAATAGAATATTGTCTATACTCTATACAGATAAATAAAATTGGAATGTCTGTTTGTAATATTAAAATAACCGCTTTTTACTAAATGCATATGGATGTATACACGGTACATATACCAAAATGAATATTTTTACAATTTTTGTCTGTCAGTCTGTCTGTTTGTTCGGCTAATCTCTGAAACCACTGGACCGATTTTGACGGGACTTTCACTTGCAGATAGCTGATGTAATAAGGAGTACCTTAGGCTACTTTTATTTTAGAAACGCGGACGAAGTCGCGGGCTCAGCTAGTTATATATATATATATATAAAGATGTAGCTACTTACGTTCTTCTTTTAAAAATTCTAAAATTTAAATATTCTAAAATATCATCATCTGCTCTGGTAGCCTCTGCCCCGGTCGCTGCGGTCACCTCATATCAAACCGCCTGAAGTTACTGGTGGAGGAAACACCAAAGTAGACATCATCATCATCTCATCCCTATTAGTATTCGTCCACTGCTGAACATAGTCCTCCCCTCTAAAGAGCCATTCGTCTCGATCCTGTGCCACTTGCATCAATCGACTCCCTATAAACCTCTTAAGGTCGTCGGTCCATCTTGTGGGGAATCGTCTCACACTGCGTGTACCAGTACAGGGACGCTATTCGAGAACCTTTCTTCCCCAGCGGTTGTCGGTTATAAGAACTACTAGCTGCTGCCCGCGGCTCCGCCCGCGTGGAGTCAAACAACATAGCCTATGTGTTAATCCAGATTATAATCTATCTACGTGCCAAATTTCATTCTAATCCGTTCAGCCGTTTAAGCGTGAAAGAGCAACAAACATCCATCCATACATACAAACTTTCGCATTTATAATACTAGCTGCTGCCCGCGGCTCCGCCCGCGTGGAGTCAAATAACGTAGCCTATGTGTTAATCCAGATCATAATCTATCTACGTGCCAAATTTCATTCAAATCCGTTCAGCCGTTTAAGCGTGAAAGACATCAAATATCCATACATACAAACTTTCGCATTTATAATATTATTAATAATAGGATTAGTAGGATGTGACCAGCCTTCCGCCACTTCAGCTTACTTATAACCTTAGTTCTACTGCGGGTATCCTCATTTCTGATTCTATCACACAGGGAAACCCCGAGCTTAGCTCATTCCACAGCATGCTGTGCGACCTTGAACTTCCCCATACGGCTTGCAGTAGTGACATAATATAACAAATTGCCGCTAAGATTGACTTCCACAAAATAACACCTGAATCTAATTTAATTTAGCTAATTCAATTAACATTTTTTTCGCATTGTTCGCTGCGTTACAACGAAGACAATGCTTGTTAGTTGCAATTTGATAATTAACGAATCTATCTATGTCTTTGTCGCCGGACGTCCGAACCAGTCGCCGGCAGGCACCGACGGCGTCGGAACGGTAAAGGATGGGTTCGCTGACTCGCCCGAGTGTCCCCGAGGGTCAAAAACACGGTAATGGCTGTTTAAATTTTATATTTCACTCACAGGCTCGCCGTGTTCCGCACTTTGATTTTATCACTTGTTATTATTTCGCTGCGACGAGTTGTTTATTTTTTTTTAATTTGGTATTGTAATGGCCAAATTCTTTTCCCATGATACATCTAACTTATTCAACCTAAACATCATTAAGGAAATAACCTATGGAGACACTGGATTTTTGACGAGCTCGGTGGCTCAGACGTGAATGACGCGACTTTGACACCAACGCTTGTGGGTCCGATTCCCACACAAGGCAAACATTTGTGTGCATGAACATGTCTGTTTGTCTTGGTCTGGATGTTTTAAGAGAGGTAAGGCGCATCAAAGCAGCCTGTCTGGGGAAGTAGCTCCAGCTCCCAGAAAACCGCGGCCAAATAACATCTCCCTAGAGGGCTGGTGTGTTCCTGTGTGTGAGTGAGGTCACAAGTAAGCTCCCAAGGAGTTGCTGTGTAAACAGCAGAGGAGGCATTGCGGGATTGATACTTAATATATCGCAAGCGTTAATAGGCTACGGTAACCGCTTTACATCAGGTGGGTATTCCTCCCGACGTAGTATAAAAAAACGGGTTGCACTCCGTGCCGCCAGAAGTGAAAACTTGAACATTAACGTTGTGCATTTTTGAATATTTTGGAATGGTTAGGGTATAATTTCGCACGAATTGATTTATTTATCAGTATAAAAGTACTATCATGTATGTGGTAAAATACAATATTAATTTATTGCGCTATCGTACACAAACATGACAATTTATATTACATTAAAAATTTAACACTTCAGAACTATTACAATCAATAATATATCTCTCAGAAAAATCAACTTTCATCCATAATTTCAACGACTCTTTCACCATCATCATTACCAGCATCATCATCGCCAATCTCTAAAACTCAAACACATACGCACACACGCGCAAGCGCCCTGCGATATTTAGTCTGCTGTCTGTTGAGATATTTAGTCGCTCAACAACGATTTTGTGAGCATGAGGTGCCTTCATGCACAGTCAAGTAGTTTATTGGTTTATGTTAAAACTATTCTGACAGTCGTACTAGGCATCTGTCTATTGATCGTTCTTATCACCAGTCTGTGTCTGTATTAGGAATACACTTTTTCTAATGTCTAGCACCATATACCAGGCCACTCAGAGAGTATTATAATCGAAAAAAAAAAAATTACTGGCCAATTCTAAACTTAGATTATTTATAAGTAAAATCAGGTACGTTCCAATTTCAAAGATTCGCGCCACATTTTTTGGGAGCCAATTTAAATTATCGTGTCTCATTGAAAAATGCTTCGGGAACATTTTCGCGCTATCATTTTTTACGATTTCAAGTGTCGTCTGAAACCAGACGAATCGTACGATAGACTTCAAATGGTATTCATGGACGAAGGCTCTTCCAAGGCAATCGTGTATCGTTGGTTTTTGCTTTTGACTTTGGGGTATGAAGAAAGAAGTGGTGGCCCTTTGACGGCTGTTACGGAAGAAAACGTGCTAGCAGTGAAAAATGTAATCCAAGTCAATAGGCGAGTTACATATCAGGAGATTCAGCACTAACTACAGATTGAACCGGGAAGCCTTCACGAGATTCTACACTTGCCACACAACCTCACCGTTGCTCAGAAGCAGGCCCGGGAGGAATGGAGCCGTGATATGATAAACAAATTTGAAGCAGGCTCGTCTCGGCGTGTTTACGACATCATTACAGGTGATGAGTCTTGAGCACTTTTTTATTTTCGAAAAACTTTCTAAGTGTTCCACGTATGATATAATCCTTCCCGCATCCAGGCACTTTCCTTTGCTTGAAGTCGGTCCATCTTATAAACTAAAATCAAATGACATTCACTAAGCTATGTTTTTGGTGTTCAGGCGGTTTGAAAACACTGGCCTCAGCCATATCACAGTTAAGAAACATGACGAAGTATGCTTATACCTCTTCGGTTGAAGGGAGACCCGTATGCTGCAGTGGAATGAGTAAGGGTTGGTGTTGATAGATGGTTGAGCAATTATTAGCCAATCGGAACATAGCTTTTTTAACTACGTATAGATAGATATCACTGTAGAATTGAATAAGAATATACATATTCTCTTTACAAACTATAAATGGTTAATAGATGCGGAAGTTATTTTGCGAAAGTCAGATTTATAGGCAATTTGACCTAACTTTGTGTGCTTCCGTCACCAACGGCTGGCGCAAAGATAATAAGAGCACCCAGAGCAGCAACATGGGGTTCCTGTTACTGGTGGAGGGCAATCACAGCACGACCGAGCCGTCCGAGACGAGAGGGTCAGAGCAGCCGTAGCAACGATGGTATGCAACTACGAGTATTAACGGCATTTTGTGAGTGGCGGCTGGCGCATTAGTGGTGGAAGAACACAAAGTGAAATTAGTTATAAATAATAATAAAGTGTATATATTTCAGTAATTACATCCAATGATAAACCATAAAAATAATTAAAAATTCTAGTAAATACGAGTATTTTAAAGAGTATATATACAATCTGATGCCTGAAGCAGGCTAAGAAAGCCTCTCGGAGACAAAAAGCACTGCCTTTTTATACAGGTTTAATTAGTAAAATATTAATGCGACGGCCCACTGCACGCGGTCTAGCGGTCAGATTTCCGAGTTCTGCGTTCCTACATACACAGAAACAGGTTGACCGCCGCGGTCTGACTGCATACATTACAGTGAACGCAGAACTCTGAACTCCGACCGCTAGATCGCTGAAGTGGGGCCGGCGCCTAAGTAATAAGTGGATTGACTATGTTGTAGTTTATTAATTATCCATTAATATATGTACATATATATATATCTTCACTCCGGGTCCTTTGCGGGGTTGGCAGAGAGAACCGACGTAAAACGAAGTCCTTACACATCTCACTCGATGCGCCTTCTATGAATTATGAAGTAGCTTCAAACATATAAGTTGTTTCATCTTTGAGATCACGTTGACGGCTCCCGGTTCGATTCCTAGCATGTATACCGAAGTTCGTATTTCGGATTTAAGTACATATTTGAAATTATCTGTTGCTCGGAAATAATAACAGGCAATAAAAGTACGTGCAGTAAAATAGAATGATGTTTCTAGCCAGCACACTTCTTTGCAAATTATCAAAAATATTGCACAATCAAATTTGGTTATGAGGTTTGCCTTTTGTTACTTGTGTGAGATATCCAAATATAATATAATACATAATATCATTATTACCAGCGATCCGTCCTGTTTCGGACGGCTGCGATCCACTGACAAAGAAAATAAGAAGTGCGCGTAGAAATAAATTCTTTATACAGACTTTGTTTCTAAAGTGTTGTTTAAGCTATTTGCTATTACTAACTTTTCCGTGATCCCTTGTTGTGGTTCAATTTTCCAACCAACCAACCGCGTATAAACCACGTCTAAATTATCTCGTGTAGGCATGCGCGGACGGGTACCTGCGGCGTGCGTAACGATTGATAACTCACTTGACTTTCCGGAGAGTTTACACGCAATAATTATAATTGAAACGATTTAAATTCATTGTTACGCATAACTATTACATAAAGCTTTTATAACAGAAGACGATGCGTGTAAAGTTACTTGAAACACGAAACTGTGAGAGGAAGTAGGGTTACTCTTGACACCGATTCAATAAATTGGAAATTAAATTTACCGTATGAAATAAAAATCGGCCCAGTGCGAGTAGGACTCGCGCACGAAGGGTTCCGTACCATTATCTATAAAAACAGCAAAAATATTCACGTTTGTTGTATGGGAGCCCCCTTAAATATTTGTTTTATTATATTTTTTTAGTATTACAACAAATAGCGGCAACAGAAATACACCATCTGTGAAAATATCAACTGTCTAACTATCACGGTTCAAGAGATACAGTCTGGTGACAGACGGACGGACGGACGGACGGACGGACATCGGAGCCTCAGTAATAGGGTTCCGTTTTACCCTTTGGGAACGGAACCCTAAAAACCCTGCTGACTTTATTTCCATCCTAGGTTACATTTCAGGTATTAAAATTAGGTAATGCATCATGATTATTGTTTCAGGAGAAGAGGTTCACTGTTGAACGTAGCCCTCATCTTAAGACTTCCACAACGATCGGTCCCGTGCTGCTTGCATCGGCTCCCAATGATCTTCATCTACGCTGAGTTTATGGTAGTCATCATTTGAGAACCGTTCTGCCCGGCAGCCATCCGTTCTCTGAGCTAAGTCTGCCCACAGCTACTTCAACTCTGGTCCATACTACGGATATACTCATTCCTGAATTTATCTCACGCACGATGGTTATACTTGACTGTACTAATCATCAGTTGGAGCACGGGACCCTATATAGTCCGTATTTCACCCAGGTGGAGAACCTAGGTGAAGCACGGGTCCGGACTCTTATTAATCTATATAATAGTCATGTAATATGATTATTATATAGAATATTATTAATTTACTATCGTGGGTTTTTAAAAATGTTAATTCAACATGATGTAGTGAGGGCAAATGCATTTTATACAAATCGTAGAAAACCATGGACGAGAAATTTTTCGCAAGTAAAATTACTAAAGATTCGGTGCAGAAAGTTGTGTATATTTTTTTTATAAAATGTACAGCAACATATTAAATACCAATTTGAAATATAGAGATCACTTAGCGATAAGACCTTTTTTTATTTTAATTTAAACCTTAAGTATGTTGTTGTAATAAAGAAAATTTGTAAATACAAAACGTGGTAATCATAATAACTTAAACGCTATTATCTGCCTGTCGACAAATCTCCCTTTTTATCGAGACAAACACGGCTACCAGCTGATTGCAGTAGCATATCATTAAACCGTAAACTGTGACCGCTCCCTGCGTTGCGCCGAGTTGCTATCTCTCTCATACGAACAGTGATATTACATCCATGACCACGATAGGCAAAGCGAGAGTACATTGAGGCCACCATGGTTTCAACATTGAAAAAATAAGTTCCAAATCCCGGTGAATGTATCGCTGGCCTCATCGAAAGCGAAAGCATAATGAACGGAGAGACGCGGTACATATATATTATGTTACTACATTACTGTCATAGTAAAGTGCAAACGTATAATAAATATATTTATCGGAGGCAAAGAGCTATCGAAACATTGTACTTTGAAGCTGCATAAAAATCCTACTAATATTATAAATGCGAAAGTTTGTATGTATGGATGGATGTTTGTTTCTCTTTCACGCTTAAACGGCTGAACGGATTTGAATGAAATTTGGCACGTAGATAGATTATGATCTGGATTAACACATAGGCTACGTTATTTGACTCCACGCGGGCGGATTCGCGGGCAGCAGCTAGTATGTTTATAAATATATTCAGGAACACCATTCCTATATGAATACTATATGTTTTGTCTGTGCGTTTGTCTGTCGATTTTTTTCGAATATTCAAATTTTGACTTCAGATTCGGATTCAGCATAAAAAAGTAGAATAGGAATGTTCAGGAACCCGTTCCTATCTCTTAAGAAACATGATCAAAATGGCCGACAAAAAAATTGTTACATACTTGATGAGCCAGGTGTTTTATATGAAATTATACAACGTAGGGAGGCATACAAGCATACGGTCCATCTGATGAAAAGCGTACAGGTACCGTAGCCTATAAACGCTTGCAATACTTCAGTAGCGCTCGCTCGATGCCACCACCATCACAGTACTCGTTAGGAACTTACTGGTGACCTCGCTCACACGCACAAATCCAACAACCCTCTAGAGAGTTGTTATTTGGCTTCTACTTTCTGTGAAGTGGAGGTACTTCCCCAGACGGACTGCTTTGATGCGCCCTACATCTCTTAAAACTACCCAGACCAAGGGCAAACAGACATGTTCATGCACACAAATGTTCGTTCCGTGTGGGAATCGAACACACGAGCGTCGGTGTCAAAGTAAAGTAACAGCGCGTTTCACCACTGCGCCAGCGAGCTCGTCAATATTATTATATTTAATCGTTGTTAATAAATTGAATTACTAAATGGCGTGTCGTCCGCCAGCACGGAATGGAAATCGCAGTAAAAACATTAGATTACAGATTTTGTATGCAATTTGTCGCAATTGCGGTGAAAATCGGCGGATTTTTGTAACGTGGCCTTGATCTGCACAATGAAGGGCTCCACGTTGACACAAACATTCGCGCTAAAGGCTTTATTAAGAATTATTGTAAGGGAATCGATGTTGCCACGGTTAATTTACAGCTTGTTTATTGTTTAATTTTACGCTCAGTGCGCAAAATAGGTTTTCTTCAGATTCGTTTATTTTTCAGCTAGGTAGATAAATTGTTGATTTATGAGTTACATAAAACAGTTCATTGATGTAGGACAAAAAGAAGTTATCTATATACCAAACATAATTAAACCAGTTGAGAATGCGCTAGCTTGCATTGCCAGAGGAACACTTGGCTCGTCAATTATATAACAATTCATAATTATTATTTTTTTTAATTTGTCGGCCATTTTGATCATGTTCCAAGAGATAAGAACGGCGTTCCTGAACAATCCTATTCTACTTTTTTATGATGAATCCGAATCTGTAGTCTAAATTCGAATATTCGAAAAAAAAAGCGACAGACAAACATATAGATTTCATATAGGAACGTTGTTCCTGAACATATGGATTTCATATAGGAACGGTGTTCCTGAAAATATAAATACCAAAGACAAGTACTGTGTATGTACATACAGCAGTGACAGCTGAGTGGATAAAACACTGTTCTATTGAACATCAGGTCCCCGATTCGAATCTGTTATGTACCTATCACTAAATTCGTGTTTTCGGATTTATACTATATACATATTTTTTATATACATTGACGAGCTCGGTGGCGCAGTGGTGAAACGCGTTGTTACGCTACTTTGACACCAACGCTCGTGGGTTCGATTCCCACACAGTACAAACATTTGTGTGCATGAACATGTCTGTTTGTATTGGTCTGGGTATTTTCTATGTATAATAAGTATGTATTTACAAAAAAAATGTATTTACGTATGTTTATCAGTTGTCTAGTACCCATAACACAAGCTTCGCCTACTTTGGGGCTAGGTGGCGCTGTGTAATTTGTCCGGCAATATTTATTTATTATTTATTTATTTATTTGTAATTATCACTTGCTCCTGGGTGACGGAAAACATCGGACAACTCAGACATATAGAAATAATGCGGGATGAAAGAACGACAATTCAGATGTAAACCGTATCCAAATAACAACTCTCTGGCAGGTTATTGTGTTTCTTCGAGTAAGGGAGGTCATAAGTTGCTATGTTAGCAGCAGAGGTGACATCGCTGATGCTATGCTTAATATTGCAAGCGTTCATAGGCTACGGTATTACATCAGGGGGGCCATATGCTTGTTTTGCCGACGTTTTCATTTGTCGACAGTGTACAACAAAACGATATAAGGAAGGACGAACATGTCTGTTTGTATTTATCTGCGTTTTTTTTAAAGACGTAGGACTCATCGAAGTTGCCCGACTGTAGAAGTATTTCCACCCCCGCAGATTTTGACGAGCTCGGTGGCGCCGTGGTTAACAACGCGTATTTGACACCAACGCTCGTGGGTTCGATTCCCACAGGAGATAAACATTTGTGAGTACGTACATGTCTGTTTATCTTGGTCTGGGTGTTTTTAAGAGAGGTAGGGCGCATTAAAGCCGCCTAAATACCTCCACCTCACAGAAAAACCGCAGCCAAATAACAGCTGTCTGGAGGGTTGGTGTGTTCCTTTGTGGGAGTGAGGTCACCGGGGAGTTCCTAAGGAGTTGCTGCGTTAGCAACAGAGGTGGCATCGCGCGAGTGATACTCAAAGTATTACAAGTGTTAATAGGCTACGGTGACCGCTTTACATCCGGCGCGCCGTATGCTTATATGCCTCCCGATGTACTCGTAGTATTAAAAAAGAACAGAAGACCGCAGCGAAATAACAACTATGGGTTGTTGTATTTCTGCGAGTGAGTGAGGTAGTAAGGTTCTGAGGAGTCGGTGTATTAGCAGCACAGTTGGCGACGCGTGAGTGATATTGTATTGCAATCGTTCATATTCTGCGGTAACCGCTCTACATCAGATGTGTCTGTCTATTGTGTTTAATGTGAGTGCTTGTTGATTCACGTGTGCACTCCAATCATTGGGTATGTAAATCATGGATTGTGCTCATTGTTGTCATCTGGGGGAATTGTATAACGGACAATGATCATGGTGCTGTTCAATGACTTCAGCTATACAGGAACTAACATCGGAAATTACTAAGTTAATGTTTATATTGAAATTGAAATCTACCCTTATTGTAGGTACTCGGTTCGTAATGTGTCAAGATAAGTTTATAAAGCGAGAAATCTGAAATAATGATAAAAGATAAAAATCTTTATTTGCCTTTAGATCCTCACGGGCACTTAGACACGTCTTACATTCTCAATATTATATCTTGTTATTTATTTGGTTTTTTAATTTTTTCCCTTTTTTAATCTACCAGCATTTCAAATGACCATTGGCGAAGAAGAAATGGCAAAAGAAACTTGCCAATATAGATGGTTCTTTTTCATATCATCTATACATATTACAATAAATATAATTATATGAGTGTGCATAGGTATAGTGATATCAAGGGGTACAATTAAAGTTATATTGATACATGTGCTGAATCATTTCCAAACAATCCAATGATTAATGTTTATGTGAAATATTACACGATGATTTCAAAGGACTGTCAGTAAAACACTTTGGTATGCAGTCCAAGCACGAGACGAGCTCGATGGCTCAGTCGTGACTGACGCGACTTTGACACCAACACTCGTGGGTTCAATTCCCACACAAGGCAAACATTTGTGTACATGCACATGTCTGTTTGTCTTGATCTGGATGTTTTAAGAGAGGTAGGGCGCATCAAAGCAGCCCGTCTGGGGAAGTACCTCCACTTCACAGAAAACCGCAGCCAAAAAACAACTCCCTAGAGGGTTGTTGTGTTCCTGCGTGTGAGTGAGGTCACCAGTAAGCTCCCAAGGAGTTGCGTACCAAAGCCTCGTTCGGCGAGAAAGCTAGCATATCAATATATTGAGCCCATTACAGTTTTCCGCCAATGGCAACGTATTTAGGCAAAGAATATTACGAGTATTAAATAAATAAATTATTATACCGAGCTGGTCTATTATAAGAGTTATACAATTAACAGTTATTAGTGTGTTAAATATATTAAATAAGATTTATATATTTAATAAGCAGGTTACCAAATAAGGTATACATTATGAAATGTTAACTTTACATTGCGATGGTTGCGGAGTGCATCGAATTTTGCATAATTACTTACCTACATAGACGGATCGCACTCCCGCCTCTTGCATTCGAAAGGCCCTGCAGCGTGTTACGTGGGAAGGTTTCATTTCAAGGTACAATGGTGCGCATTGGGCGATAATCGACCGCCATTGATGGCTCTAATGCATAAAACTAAATAGAGTTTGAGATTATACCGAGTTTGCGATGATTGATCTAAGCAATAGAGTTGGTTTAATAGAGAGTTGGTTCGGGACCTGCAGGAAGGAATTATGAAAAAGGTTTACAACGCAAAAGTCCAAGGACATAGCAGCCAATGAAGATCAAGATTCAACCAAATCGGCAATGTTTCATTAGAAGTTGCTGTGAGTAGGCCTAGGAACTTGGAGAGTGCATGAAAAGAACAAAGAATTTTATATAAGCGAACTAGGTGTGTAAGGGTCGCGGCTTGTGTGCGGTCATCTACGCCTACCTCGCAAGGGTTTTTATATCTGAAGACATTACCAGCGTCTGAGGAATTCATCCGTATACACTAGATCCGTATAACCCAGTGGTTACGTACTATGCGGATTCAGAGGGGGATTCTACCGAGAAACATTAATTTTTGAATTGAACTGCATAAAAAGAGCTATGAATGTTAACGAGTGAGGTATGTAAGGACCGCGTGATATGACTGCTGTCTCTGACTGCTGCGCACGGGACCTGGCGTAAAGATATACATACATAAATACATTCTGGAATGCACTAAACATCTGATAAACAGACAAGTAAATGCATAACAAGCTACCTGTTCTAACACTAACACCTAGAGAGCCTGAGCATGACTCGTGAAGAGGCGAAACACTTGTCGCAGGGAGCATCAGAGCAGCCGGGGCAGCAAAAGTGTAGGTGTACCCTGTTCCACATGACGACTACAGCAACCACAGCAATTGACGAGCTCGGTGGCGCAGTGGTGAAACGCGAGGTTACGTTACTTTGACACCAACGCTTGTGGGTTCGATTCGCACACAGGACAACTATTTGTGTGCATGAGCATGATATATATTTGCCTTGGCCTGGGTGTTTTTTAAAGAGGTAGGGCGCATCAAAGCAGCCCGTCGGGGGTAGTACCGCCATCTCACAGAAAACCGCAGCCATATAACAAACTCCCTCTAGAGGGTTGTTGTGTTCCTGCATGTAAGTGAGGTCACCAGGAAGTCCCTAAGGAGTTGATGTATTAGCAGCAGTATCACTCGCGTAATGCAGGTGGCATTGACACTTAATATATTGCACGCCTTCATAGGCTACGGTAACCGCTTTACATCGGGTGAGCCGTGTGCTTGTATGCCTCCCAACGTTGTATAAAAAGAACCAAGGCAGACACAATCAGAGACAGCCATCGCGGCGTGCATGCATTTAGATGTGGGTGGACGCCGGCCAGCTTGGTTCTCATGAACTAATTGGTGGCGGAAGCGCACACCGCAGTTTAGATGAAATTGGCTATGAAGCCCGTGGTCGCCTGGCCGCCATCACCCGCCGCTGTACGCTGCCTCGTACTGTACGCCGTTCCGCGTCGGTTACGCATTTGTTACATACATTTGCAAAGTGCCATGTATGTATTAATTTCCTCGATTCACGTAACAGCAGTCACAGTTTCTCTCGGAGATTCATCACGTTGTCATTCATTCATACCTCCACACGTGAGGAATCAATGACGCAGTGGTTAACACCGCTGGTTCGTCCAAACACCGACTTCGGTTCCATTCCCATACAGGATAAACATTTGTGTGCATGAACATGTCTGTTTGTCTTGCTCTGGGTGTTTTTAGGAGTGGTAGACAGAAACTCTTCACAGAAAACCGCAGGGAATTAACAACTCCTTAGTGGGTTGTTCTGTTCCTGCGTGTGAATGAGGTAAGGTCCTAATTAGTTGCTGTGCTAGCAGCAGAGATGACGTCGCACTAGCGATACTTCGTAGGCTACGGTGACCGCTTTACATCAGGTGGGTCGTATGCTTGTATATATTCTCTCGTATTCACCAGGGCAAAAGGTATCAACTGCGCTCATATGATGACAGGCTGATTCACTTTGGGCTCGATTCTCTTGAGGTTCGTCGATGGATCACCGACCAAGTTTTGTTATTTAAAATCATAACAGGGCTCATAAACTGTCCTCAACTTCTTGGCGAGATTAATTTCAGAGTACCTCGACAAAATTCTAGACCTACAAACTTTAAGCCTTTCTTTTTGAAATATTGTAGAACTAACTTGGGTACACAGAGCATTTTTCATAGACTCTGTGATGAATTTAATAAGTTTTACAAGTCCTCCGACAAAATTGATTTGTTGGCTGACTCTTTAATTTCTTTCAAAAAGTCACTGTATGCTTTTAAATCCTTGTCGTAGTTAAGCACTTTCAAATTATTGTAATCTTTGAAAATTAAACCTTTTCAATTTGTTGTTCGGAACGGTGTTAATACATGTCTGTATTGAGTGCAGATCTTACTCTGCATTCACTATGTTGTGTTTGCCTATTATTGTTTTTACACTGTACTTTTAGTTTAATTATGTAATGCTCCTAGACATAAGTCATTGGTGTAAAAATGTTGGTAGACCTTATAAATAAATAAAAAAATAAAATAAAAAATATATAAAATAAAAAAAGCAAAATATGTCTTTGTGTTGAAGAAGGTGTATTCTACAATGACTACTTTAGATTAGATTAAATTCGATGCCCACGTAGGAGATTTGTTTTTACGAACATATATATTTGTTGTGTTCTGTGTGCATTTAAGAGAGATACGACGCATCAAAGAAGGCCAACTTGGACAGTACCTATGTAACGACATACTAACTGTATTGCAAACGTTCATCCACATCCACATCAACCCTTACTCATCCCCCTGTAGGGGCTGGTCTCCCTTCAACCGAAGGGGTTTAGAACATACTCCACCACGCTGTTCAAATGCGGATTGGCGGAGGCCAGTGTTTTCAAGCCGCCCGAGGGCCACTGACTTAGCTCAACGACTGTCATCTATCGACAACAGCCGGGACCGACGGCTTAACGTGCCCTCCGAAGCCGGAGAAACTCCAGAGAGATAAACCCATTCATAGATTTTCCCAAGGGACTACAGCATGGAGTTCTTCAAGAAATGCGTGAAGAGGTTTTTAGAGGGTCGGAAACGCATGAATGACACCCCTGGTGTTGCAAATGTCCATAGGCTACGGTGACTGTTTACCATCAGGCAGGCCGTATGCTTGATTAAGCCGAACACGCAGGTTAAGCAACGTCGACGGCAGCCTATCTTTTTTTTACCACTAAGGTGGAGTGGTAAAAAAAAGATAGGCTGCGGTCGACGTTGCTTAATCTGCGTGTTCGGTTAGAATGACACGCGCAACGTCGCCATCGAGCTCGCTGTTCATCGTAGACCATTCTACGTTAGGTGGGTTTTAAGGCGTTTTAGATGTTTGTATTCCTTCCGGTATTATATAAAAAAAAAACCATAAAAAATATACTATTAATGTAGCTTGAGTTTACAAAAGATCTTGTTTTATTGTTGATACCATTTCACTATTATTAAAAGTACGTAGTAATACTAAGGGCGATAAGTTTGAAATTACAAACAAGGAGCTATAAAGTCCAAAGCTTTTTTTTTTTTTTTTACAGGACAGTTTTCTTAACTAATTACGCCAAACTGTGAAACAGTTAATTGGCGAAAAACAAATGCACTCTTTTTTAACCTACTAGTTCTTAATAATATTGTTATTATCAATCGTAACATTATTACGCACTAGAATTTAATGGTACTTATTGTAATGTACTGTACTCGTAACTTACGGATTTACGGATAGTTTAATGCTCGAGTTTGTAATTCCGTTAGTTTTAGACACATTTTTTTCACGCTTGCGAGGAAATAAATAAAAATATAACGTGAGAAATCTTTATACGTCGTAGTGACAAAATGGCCGTGGCGACGTACTTACGCTGCCTCCTTTTCACTGGTAAAAAGTTTTAATTTCATTCTGGTACGTATTGATCACTTAAAACTAAACGTCTGTTAACTCTCTCATAAAAGTTGTTAATAAACTCACAAAAACTCAATAAATACAAAAACTCAATAGAATGAGCTCCAAAATAAAATTCTAAAAGAGAGATACTTAAGCATAAAAATGGTAATAATTCCCGCTCTACAGAAAATCCTCAGCGCTTACTGTATAAATTAAAAAAGGGCGAACGAAAAGGCCATGACGCAATTCTCCAAGGAGGTAGATAGGTGGTAGGTGCTATTGAATGCAGCGCGGAGCAACAACCATGTTTCTAACAATTGTTGCGGATATGTTCTCAATATAATTATCTGTACCGACACGTTTTTGTTCGTGTATTGTTTGTACGCGTGTTAATGACTACCTATTAGGTATTCTCAGCTCCATGCAATGTGACAGTGCGTTGAATATGTTTTATATCGACTAGCGGGTCGGATAGACCTTGTCCGAAAATAAAAAGAAAGTTTTTAACCCGATTACAGCGTCATCTACCGGGTTTAATTGAGAATCTAACTCACAAGTTAGCTCCCAATTAGACAGGACTCCCAATTCAGGGACCAGGGTCGAACGCTCACAAAAAAAACATCAAAAGCCGCTTAAGAAAAGTTCAGTGATATACCCATATAGGTATTTTTGTACGTGTATATAAAAATACAATTTCTCGTAACGTCCTGAATCTTATCATGTTCAGACGATATATATATATATATATATATATATATATACATATATATATATATATATATATATATATATATATATATATATATATATATATAACCTTTGGAGACTCGATCACTCGATTCTGCGCAGTTAAAAACTCGCCGCCACGGGTCGGGGGGTAAAGCAGAACGCGCACCTTTTATTGGCTAGTTCGCGCATCAACATCGCGTCAATCGGCTTATTGGTTAAAATATCCTCCAATTGGTCAGTAGGCTTCAATAGCCTAGATATTTAGGTGCTAACACGCTACGCTATTTTTTTGAGTGAGGATGGGAAGGAGGCTTTAAGCACCGAGTGGTTTATATTAGTGGTAAAGGTTCATAGATTATTTCTTTAATAGTCCCAGTGGAGGTGTGGTTGACTCTGATTCTGAGTATCAGGGCATGCCATATTCTCTGTGCAGGGTACATCAAAGGTTTTCTTCAAAAAAGATTAGGAACAGCTCTTACAGGCACAAGTGATGAACCTGATGTCGCAAGCAGCCATAGGCTCATGTCCACTTACCATCGAGCAGGCGGTATACTCGTATGTTTGTACCTTATTTTTATAGACATACTGACACTCCTTCTTTTCAGGAGTAAGTTAAAATTACTTCAGCGTTAACCGTACTTTGTCCCAATGCATTCAGACACTTTTTATTTTCTTCTTTGTTAATCCTAAACCAGGCTATTTCATATATCTTGTAAAATATATATAATATATTTATATATTTTACCAGAGAGAGACTTTGTACAAAAGTCGTCTGCATGGGTACCTCTGTCTCACCTATTTCTACCGCCAAGCCGCTATATTTATATAGCTGTGTTCCAGTTTGAAGGGTGAGATATGGCAGAGAAATTACTGGGTACTGTGACGAAACATCCTTAGGTCACAAGATTGGCAGCGCGCGAGTAACGTTCCCGTGGTGTTGCGAGCGTCAATACGGCTGCGGAGACCGCTTACCATTTGATGCGGGCCGCATGCTTGTTAGCCAATCTAGAATGGCCTAATAATTGTCATAGGAAATGATCACCCCTGCTGTTTGACAAAACCTTTGTCGTTTTTTTTCAACGTTGGGAAGCATTTACAATTTGACCCAGTAGGTGGCGCTACACTCGAGTATTAGGCTAGGACTTATTTTCAGGCAGAACAACGCCCACCCCGGGCCCTCTGATATATATTTATTTTATCGTATAATCTTCCAAATGGTATACGGTATAAAACGACAGCAAGGAGCTTCTGGTGACCTCACTCACTCGCAGGAACACAACAAACTTCTAGGGAGTTGTTACTTGGTTTATGTAAAAAACTTGTTTCAAGTTGGAGAGCCTGTAAGCAACTATTTTTTCCCCTCCTCTTGCTTTTTTTTATTATACAACGGTAGGAGGCCTACAAGCATACGTACCGCCTAATGTAAAGCGGTTGCCGTAGTCTTTGAAAGGTTGGTATACATCAAGTATGACGCGCGTTATGCCACTTATGCTAACACGGCAACTTCTTAGAAGTTTACTCCAGAAAGTTGTTATTTGGCTGCGGTTTTCTGTGTGGTGGAAGTACTACCCCAGACGAGCTGCTTTGATGCATCCTACATCTCTTAAAATGGTCTCGTAACGTATATAATAAGCATATAGTAAGAGTGACTTACAGTTTCTCCTCTAGCTTGTTGTCAGGTAGCTTGCCGGAGTGATGGCTTTCCGCGTCTATGTCTTTGACCTGGTGGCAATAAACAAGAATATTAAAGATCTCATTTAGTGATGTAAAAACAGTAACAGCCTGAGCCAGAATAAGTACAGCACAGCTCGCTATGCACAACGCAATGCTGGTCACACCGCTAACTTATGGAATGATGGAAGCGAGAGTAGGATATGGCAGAGAGAGCATGAAAGTAGGATAAACGTGGTTGAAATGCGAGAGTTGCTCAAAATTTGTGGCATAACGCTTTTAGACCATATTCGCAATAATAATGTTACAAAGCTGATCTAAAAGCGAGTGTCGATGTTAAAATGAAGAGGTATACTCAGGTATGCTTTTTTATCTTATCTTTTTTTTGACACCAACGCTTGTGGTGAGTTCGATTCCCACACAAGGCAAACATTTGTGTACATGAACATGTCTGTTTGTCTTGGTCTGGATGTTTTAAGAGAGGTAGGGCGCATCAAAGCAGCCCGTCTGGGGAAGTACCTCCACCTCACAGAAAACCGCAGCCAAATAATAACTCCCTAGATGGTTGCTGTGTTCCTGCGTGTGAGTGAGGTCACCAGTAAAGCTCCCAAGGAGTTGCTGTGTAAGCAGCAGAGTCATAATTAATATATCACAATCGGTAATAGGCTACGGTGCCCGCTTTACATCAGGTGGGACGTATACTTGTATGCCTCCTGAGGTAGTATAAAAAAAGGAGGATAGACAACGCAAAAGTAGAAGGACGTAGGAGCCGAGAAAGACCAAGACTTACCTACCATGACCAAATTGATCGTGTTTTAATAGAAGGCGATGTCAGGAGCCTTAGAAACTGGCGAGCATGAGAAGAGCAATGAATGTTAAAGGTTTGTAAAGATCGAGTTATGTGGCACTAGATTCCCTCTGCCTTCTCCACATGGGGTTTGGCGTGAAGTTATAGATAGATTTAATGATGTTTGGGTGGATGACGCTGCAATGAGACATCAGTATCGTGACGAGACATTGATTGTAACATTGTGAAGAGTGGGGGGTGCAGGTACACACACACGCATTTTAGATCTGAAATTTGTCCGCATCTAAGAATTCGCCAGCTGTGTTTCGAGTGTATTTTATGAGAGAGAGAACAGGCACATGTAAACACCATGACTGGGAAAGTACCTATGTGTTTTTTTTAACGATCCGTACCTCATTAGGAAAAACGGAACGCTTATTGGATCTCTTTGTTATCCGTTCGTCCGTCTGCCAAGATCATTGTTCTTAGGACGGCGGCGTGGAGGTATCATGTAGAAATTAATATCAAATAGGTACTCCAGTCAGTAATCCCTTGGAGTTCTGAATAATATATATATAGATACGTATACGTAATAAGGTGGTACCCGTTAGCCCAGAATCATGAAATAGTGAGATCGCCAGTAATCTCCTAATGAGTTGCTGTCTTAGCAGCAGAGGTGACATTGCGCGAGTGATACTCAATGTATTCCAAGCGTCATAGGCTACGGTAATCGTTTTACATCAAGTGGGCCGTATGCTTGAATGCTACCGTACGTCGTACCCAAAAAGAAAACTATTGTTAGTACTACGAAAAGCCGAAAGTGAAATGAAACATTGTATACCTAAGATCATTTCA
Organism: Pyralis farinalis; assembly: GCA_947507595.1. NCBI lineage: Eukaryota > Metazoa > Arthropoda > Insecta > Lepidoptera > Pyralidae > Pyralis > Pyralis farinalis. Next base: position 3,037,303 of record OX382264.1, read on the forward strand.
CGGTTAATACTCGTAATGCGATTGTAACTCTTAATACGTACGCCCATAAGAATAGTGCAAAGGCCAAAGTGGAAAATTTAACGTGCACTTAGCTGTACATGGATCTCTCCGTGTATAATAATAATCGGATAATGTTTTAATAATGTAACCGCAGTATTTGTAAATGACAGTTACGAGTGTATAAGTTGCCCGCCATTGTGCAGAGACAATGGGGATGCGTCGGGATATGAGATAAGCCACGTAACTGCGAACAATATGTGCACCGTTCACAGCGCAGGGCTGTCGTACCACCTGTTGATGGAGCGAAGGTTCAGTATCGTTTCTTAACATGGTTTTTTATCATTTTAGTGTTCCGTACCTCAAAAGGAACACTGAGCCCTTATAGGATCACTTTGTTGTTTGTCTATCTGTAAAGAACCTTTTTCTCTGGGACGGGTGGAGTTATAAGCTAAAATTAATATCGAATACTCAGGTCTGCAATCCCTTTGAGCAGTTAAAAAATGAAACTTTTTAAGTCAATGCAATCAAAAGATACGGCTGTTTATACCTCGTTTATACGCATATTTTGACACTCGCAAGAGAATCAAAAACTATATAGTACTTCCCGCTGACCTAGAATCATGAAATTTGGTAAGAAGCAATATCATGTAGCACAAGTAAAGGAAACAAATCTGAAAACCGGAATTTTGTAGTTACATCACAAAATAAACTGGCGAAAATATTTTTCGGAAATATTTTTTACGGAACCCTCGGCGCGCGAATCGGACTCGCACTTAACGGCTTTTTTATATCATTAAGGTGGGAGACAATAAGGCCTGCTTGACAGTAAGCAGTTAGACCCGGCGTCATGTGTTGGCGACGCTATTAGAAACTCTTCACGCCTTTCCTTAAAAACTGCATACTGTAGTTTCCAGGGAAAACCTCGGAGGCAAAATGCTCTGAAACCGCACAGTACTCATTCATTGTAGTTACAATGTGTGAGGACGTATTTCCCGCCGATGGGGAGCGGTAGAAGGCAGCAGTTGGCGTTATATCCATGGGTAGAACGCACAAAGGGAGGCAAAAGCCACTGTATAAAAAAACGGGTTGCACTCCGGGAGTGCCGGCAAGTAAAAAATTGAACATTAACGTTGCGCATTTTTGAATATTTTGGAATGGTTAGGGAATGATTTCGCACGAATTGCTTTATTTATCAGTAGAAAAGTACTATAAATGTATGTGGTAAAATCTCTAAAACTCAAACACACACACACACTCGCGCAAGCGCCCTGCGTCGCTTAAACCAAACAGCGTTGTTGATAAACTACGTTGAACGAAACGCGTAAGCGCCAAGAATTTCATGGCGCTTACCTACAACGTTTTGGTCGCGAGAAAATAATGCCCTACGAACGATCTAGCGCTTCATGTTTTAATTGTTTAATTAGAGGTAACTAATGTTTTAGCGCTATAGCGAACTTAAGTTCTAATTCTCACCAAAATCATACGGTCAGGGTCACGTGTCCTGACGCTAGTTTAACATTTTTTACTCATCCCAAAAAGTGCACAACGCCGCTAAAGAAGTTTGGACTTCAAAAAACGAACAGCAGCCAATAAGGATTCCAAAACATCCAATGGTTGAAATAGAAGGTGGACACCACAATCAACAACTTGTAGTGGACAGCCCTATCGAGACAACAGCGCCGCACGCAGCGTTTCGGTTCGCGAAATTGGTGTATTTGGAGACTCCGACGATAGTTCCTCGGATAACTAGTAAATAACAGCAAGCTGTGTAGGCAGAGCTGATATTTTTTAAATTTAAAAAATAATTAAATATTTTATTTTTAATTTTTTTTAAATATATGGAACCCTGTACGACATCTAGCGACGAGTGCTGTTACATTTTCTGTTGATGGGAGTGCAGTGCAGACTCTGCACTGCAGAGTGGCCGGCCATACGTTTTCCCATATGTTTTTTTTTCTAATTGGAACGATTTTGGACCGTTCTTCCTCACCAACGAACATTTAAATTTCAAAAATTAAAGGATACAAAACTACAATATGTTAGCTATTAGTGTGTCGATTTTGGAGTTTCTCACTATTACCGTCTAAACGCTAGCTGGGTGACATCAGTCTACCCCAAACGACAATTTTGAGGGTAATGTGGCTCCGCTGGCTATCGCAGCTCTGCCAACAAACACAGTGACGTGTAAAACAACCCACTTAACGTGAGTTGCGAACTATCACCTGCCTACCACTACCACCACCGTACCAATACACCACCCACTACCGATTATTTGTTTACAGTATTTTATATACAAGATATACAACGCAAAAGTGGAAGGATGTAGGAGCCGGGGAAGGCCAAGACTTACCTACAATGACCAAATTGGTCGTGTTCTATCAGAAGGTAATGTCAGGAGCCCTAGAAACCGGCGAGCATGCATGAGAAGAGCAATGAATGTTAAAAAATGAGATATGTAAGGATCGAGTCGCGTGGCGCTCGATTCTCTCTGCCTACCCCGCAAGGGATTTGACGTGAAGTTATAGTAGTAGTAGTATTTTAACCATCACACGGCGGGTCCAAACAGCGTGGTATAGGGGTGCCAATCGGCGCTATAACACGAACTTACTCATATAACCTTACGATACTAATTTCAGGAATGCTCCGAAACGGAGTGTGCAAGGACTTGACGCGAAATACATACATACACGATACTAAATAATAAAAATAACAATTGCCTAGAGGGTTGTTATATTCCTGCAAGTGAGTGGGTGAGCTCTTAAGGAGTCACTTATTGCTTTATCAGCAGCAGAGATAACATCGCACGAGCATTACAAGCATTTGTAAGCTACGGTAACCACTTTATATCAGGTGGAGGGTATGCCTCCCGGCGCTGTATAAAAAGATGAGTTTCTAATCCAGTAACACGCAGTATCACAACAATATTCAGGTTTTCTTTGGAAAGGCGAAATCTATTCGGATATATACAATGATAAAAGCCAAAATCCACAGGGGCGGAAAAAGCTGGAGGGCAGTACCGCAGCACTGGAGGGTTTTTTGCAATACTGGGGTTTGTTTGTCTGTGCGATCGCTTTTTGTGTGACAAGTTGTCTCGCTGTCGCTTTCACGCTTCTTCCGCTCCTGTGAGTATTATCTTTATAAGGACGAGCGACTTCGACGAGCTCGGTGGCTCAGTCGTGAATGACGCGACTTTGACACCAACGCTCGTGGGTTCGATTCCCACACAAGACAAACATTTGTGTGCATAAACATGTCTGTTTGTCTTGGTCTGGATGGTTTAAGTGAGGTAGGGCGCATCAAAGCAGCCCGTCTGGGGAAGTACCTCCACCTCACAAAAAACCGCAGCCAAATAACAACTCCCTAGAGGGTTGTTGTGTTCCTGCGTGTGAGTGAGGTCACCAGTAAGCTCCTAAGGAGTTGCTGTGTAAGCAGCAGAGGCGGTATCGTGCGAGTGATAATTAATATAATATAAGCGCTAATTAGCTACGGTAACTGATTTATATAAGGTGGGCCGTATGCTTGTATACCTCCCGACGTTGTACAAGAAAAAGGAAATAGGCATATTCTTTTTGATCTCACTTCTTCTTCTTAGTGCTATCCCGTTTCCTAATCCATAAGGATCGGCGGGGTCTGCTACCTAAGCCTAAAGATTTGGCGAAGACACTTGATTTTTACATCGAGCGACTGCCGTCAGACCTCCTCAACCCAGAGGGAAAACCATAATCCTTCACACGTCTTTCGATATGTAATTTCTTGGACGTGCTGGTTTCCTCACCATGTTTTCCATCACCGCAAAGCAAGTGACAATCTATACATACAAATAAAATTGAAGTGTCTGTCTGTGATTTCAAAATAAAGCCTTTATCTTAAGCTCATATTATTATTTTCACGTTACCAAAGCGTAAATACGCAATTTTAACTTTTTCCTGTCTGTCTGTCTGTTTGTTTGTCCGGGCTAATCTTCGAAATGGCTGAACCGATTTTAACGGGACTTTCACTGGTAGGTAGAGGACTGTTCAGAGCAGAATATAGGGTACTTTTTATCCCGTAAATATTTAGGGTTCCTGCGTAAAAAATGAAAAACTGTTAAATTTAGGGGGAAATATCTTCTTTGCAATTTTATTATTATTTTCATAGAATACGTATTTTTTGTAACATAAAATAACTACGCATTTTATGTAATATAAATAAAATACATATACGTTGCCTCCTGTAAAGGTCAATAGATGGCGCTGTACGAAAATTGAATCGCTCTATGGTTGCATCTACGACCCTAAACTTTGTTTTTATTTTTAAACAGAAACAATTTCATGTCTGCAGAGAAATAAAGGCTACTAAAAGCCCAAATCTCAGGCGTGCGAAGCCGCGGGCTTCTGCTAGTTACAAATATGTACATAAATCCGAAAACACGAATTTAGTGGTACACGCCAGGATTCGAACCGCGGACCAGTTGGTCACTAGACCGGTTCTTTATCCACTGGGTCATCACTGCTCTGTCCTTTTCAAAGTGACTGACTCTCTTAAATTTAAAACTTCAAGCTAAACGCACCAACACGATTATTCAGGTCGTGGTATCTATGCTAAACGGTATGTCTCGTTTTGTTAAGTTTATGAGACATGCATATTCCACTCCGTACCACGACACCTTCAAACTAGGATCAAGTATACTCGATCCTAGCCTTCAAATGATTAATGCACGCGCGAGTTATCGTTGTACGATAATGATCCTTCCGTTCCACTGAGCTACGGCGTCATTACATCTTAACTTGGACTATAAACTTTACATTTTAACGTCTATAAAATATGTAATATTTGTAATTTCATTGACATTAACTAATTCGTCATCAGTTTTATAATGTACTAACATCCCCCCGCCCCCTACTTCGCAGAGGTGATCCTATAGCTACCAAACTTAACAGCTAAGCTAATTTGAAAATGTCAATAAAATCGGTCCATACGTTTCGGAGTTCATCTTCATACACGTTTACATATCGAATGTTATGTACCTATAAGAAGAAGATATGTCATTTGTAATCCTACTGACATTACTTGATCCTCATCATATATGCTGATTGTCATCATCATTACAATATAACATTATTTATTTGTAATAAAACAAATAGAGAGCGAGCGAGAGAGAGTAGTAAGCCGATTACTGATCAGCGTTACAAAACAGAGTGGCTGTAACATCGCTAAACCAAACAAGCGGTTGACAAACTACGAAAATTTCCCGAGTTCATGCACGATAGCACGCTCGCGGAACAGCGTTAACTGTACATTGGGAAATAATTATAATCGCAAAACGGTCCAGTTATTGGTACAAATATAATAGATGTTTCAAACAAAGGCAGTTGCAATACAATAAAAATATAACTACATTACGACAAGTCTGTATAATTCGAGTTTCGGACGTTAATTATATTAATTATTAATGAGTTAGCGCCTTGTGTTACACCGTCGCTTTAAATACTCGCGTATATATGAAGTGACACATAATTGGCAGAGCTGCGATAGCCAGCGGAGCCACATTACCCTCAAAATTGTCGTTTGGGGTAGACTGATATCATCCAACTAGCGTTTAGACGGTAATAGTGAGAAACTCCAAAATCGACACACTAATAGCTAACATATTGTAGTTTCGTATCCTTTAATTTGAAATTTAAATGTTCGTTGGTGAGGAAGAACGGTCCAAAATCGTTCCAATTAGAAAAAAAAACATATGGGAAAACGTATGGCCGACCACTCTGCAGTGCAGAGTCTGCACTGCACTCCCATCAACAGAAAAAGTAACAGCACTCGTCGCTAGATGTCGTACAGGGTCCCATATATTTTTAAAAAATTAAAAAATTAAAAATAAAATATTTTAATATTTTTAAATTTAAAAAATATCAGCTCTGCCTACACAGCTTGCTGTTTACTAGTTATTAAAACATCTTCCTGCCTACATGTTACCAACCAAGTATTCCAAAAGTACATAATGACAAACAGTTGTAAATTGTAGATATTCGATTCTATAATAAATTGCCAGAAACAGTACTGCCCTTTCCAAAGGCACATCCTAATATTCTCTGTAAAAACCCAGAGGGAGTACCTCCACCTCATAGACGACCACAGTCTGTCTATCTCGTGATTCTCTGTGCTTCGGAGGGCACGTCGAGCCATCGGTCCCGGCTGTTGTCGATAGAGACAGTTAGAGATAAGCTAAGTCAGCCTTTAAGTCACCTTTGGGCGACTTGACGACACTGGCCTCCGCCAAATTCACAGTTGAGCAACGTAGCTCACAAGTTCGGAACCAATGGACATCTACAGTCTATATCAGTTATCTAATCGTTTTTGTTTCGTACACCACTTGCCTATATATTTTTTATACTACGTCGGGGCTCAAACAAGCATACGGCCCACCTGATGTAAAGCTGGTACCGTAGCCTACTAAAGCTTGCGATATATTAATTATCACTCGCGCGATGCCTCCTCTGCTGCTTACACAGCAACTCCTTGGGAGCTTACTGGTGACCTCACTCACACGCAGGAACACAACAACCCTCTGGGGAGTTGTTATTTAGCTGCGGTTTTCTGCGAGGTGGATGTACTTCCCCAGACGGGCAGACATGCTCATGCACACAAATGTTTGCCTTGTGTGCGAATCGAACCCACGAGCGTCGGTGTCAAAGTCGCGTCATTCACGACTGAGCCACCGAGCTCGTCTAGAATATTTTGCGCACACCTTGCACCTGATGGTATTTACTGAAATATGTACTGCGATGTATAGGCTACTCTAAAAATAGCAAATTGAATGTAAAACATAATGAGCCATTCATTTCTGTATCATATACAAATTGAGATTTTGAAATGATTACACGTAACCCAATCTGGCGCTAAGAATAAACCGCGGACGTAAATTTCAAAACATCCCTTCTACTTCAGATGGTTTTAGAGAAAGGTGTTATGCATTATTTTGTGAACTCCTTCCGCTAGCTTATTGTTGACTCGCTTAGAGCAACGGTTTCTTTATAGAGTCACTGTCGTTACTTCTATAGACCCTTGCTTCCCAGCCGATTACGACAAGTGAGGCGGCCGTCAGATTCAAACATTAGTTCTACGAGGTCTAAGGACTTTGACACTAACGCTCGTGCTGCGGAAGTTCGACCGGACCGGACTGTCATCGGACCTCCGCAACTCAAAGGGAAAATCAGATTGCTTCATGTAAAAATTTGTATAGTCGCCAAATCCTTAGGCTTAGGCAGCACCCCGCCATCATAATGGATTAGGAAACAGAATAACGCTAAGAAGAATTATATAAGAGTACAGACCATATAGGTGTTTCAGAATTTAAGCTATGAACGTTAAAGATGCGAGTGAGGTGTTCTCTCTGCGCCAGGCGCGCAGTTCTCTCTCGGCTCTGGAAAACCAGACCTTTCTTAGGATGTAGTATTATTTGTAAACGGGTTTATTATTCCTATCCGTATGTCAAGGTTCAGTTCTAGTGTTTACTGTCCTATAAAACTCGGCACGTGTAAACGTGTGCAGTGTAAATTCCCAGAGTCAAAAACATATAAGAACAATGGTCGTTATCTTTTCAATAGTCGACCGCACATTGTTTACTTTTTCATGATATAGCAATAAAATTAACGAGCCGGCTAGCCACCCGCCATCTGTGCCAGACATCGCTGCCCCGTCTCGTACACACTAATGTATGTATATTACACAATACATCCGTTTTATATATACATAGGCATCATCATCGTCCACTGCTAAACATAGGCCTCACCCTTAGACTTCCATCCAACGGCTCTCTGCGATCTTTACAAGATCGTCTGTCCATCATGTGGGCGGTCGTGCTACGCTGCATTTTCCGGTTCGTGGTCGGGTATTCTCCGAGCTATGTGGCCTGCCCATAGCCACTTCGGCTTGATGATGCTTAGAGCCACGTCGGTAACATATCGGTCGATATATATAGTAAGTATAATAAATGTTATAGATCCCTGTTTGCCAAAGTGGCCTATATCGAGCCATCGACGGGCCAATAGCTAAAGAATTTATATCTCAATCTAATCTTTTTTTACTGTACCCACTTTATACCAGTATAAAAATGTTATTTTCCAGAGATCAGCACATTGCCCCGAAACATCATATTCGAATCAGAGTCCAAAAGTTTTCACTCAAAATTTATGGAATCTAAGTGAAAACTTTTCGTAACGGTCTCAAATATGGCTTTCCGAGCCAATGTCAACAACCCTACAGATATGTTTTCATTGAAACTACTGCTACATCTGATAACCAGAGCAGAAAAAAATAAATATATCGTTACTATGTAGCTGTAAAAGTTCGATTGCGGTAGACGCAGACAATAAAAAACAAATGAAAAGTTTCTGGACACTTAATTAAATTAATAACTGATAAGAAAAAGTACGCTCCGTTGGTTCGAACGTGTAGAAAGAATGCAGGTTGCAGTGAGGACGAAACAGATATACAATGCGAAAGTGGAAGGATGTAGGAACCGAGGAAGACTAATATTGACCGACCATGACTAAATTAGTCGTGTTTTATCAGAAGGTGCTGTCAGGAGCCCTAGGAACCGACAAGCGTGCATGAGAAGAGCTATGAATGTAAAAAACGATTGAAGTGCCTACTTCACAAGGGATCTGGCGGAAGATATACGTATATTATTTATTTATTTATTTATTTCATATTACAACAATAAGACTTAAGATTCTATCTAGACGATATGCTAAAAAGCTAACAAGCTTTATGCGCATACCGGGCCGTCTAATATCTTGTGTGAATGTGATGTTCACATTGCGCATGACAAGAGCTCTTAGAATTAAGGCTAAAATACAAACAGTTACAATTGCCTGTTAATAAAGATACCGGTGACTTTTGTTTATATTATCTACAGAAGTACTAGTTTCATCAGAATCAAATATCAAAAAGATAGCACAATATTTGTTAGTGTCAACGGCACTTCCCTTCTTCTAATAACGTAATAATAAAATAATAAATAATATGTAACATACAATTAAATTAAAATTTGTCTGATACCAACAAAAGATGGAATAACCACATGAAATTTTGAATTTACCTAAAGTCTATACTTTAGGCCAGATTCCGCGCGGAGTAGCCAGCGAGAACTGAACGCCACAAGATATTCATAGCTCTTTTCATGCACGCTCGCCGATTTCTAGGGCTCCTGACCCTTTGGTAACACACGATATTGACGAGCTCGGCGCACGTAGCGCAGTGATTAGGAACACTACTTTAACACCTATGCTCGTGGGTTCGATTTCCAAAAAAAGACAAATATTTGTGCGCATGATCATATCTGTTTGTCTTGGTATTTTTAAGAAACATAGGGCGCATTAAACCAGCTAGTCTGGCGAAGTATCTCACAGAACACTGCAGCCAAATAACAACTCCCTAAACAGTTGTTGTTGCGTGTGAGTGAACTTGCCAGTACCTAAGGAGTTCTGTGTTAGCAACAGACGTGCATTGCGCACTTAATGGATTGCAACCATTGATTGGTTACCCGACGTTGTATAAATAAAACCAGGACCAATTTGGTCATGGTAGGTGAGTCTAGGCCTTCCTCAGCTCCCACATTCTTCTTCTTTCGTATTGCATACCTCTTTCTTTCTTTCTTCTTGCATTATTTATATTAGGACAAACAATATTTTTGCGTACCCTTATGTAATCGAATTAGTAAAGTTTTATTCATAAAAACGAAACGTAAGTTGAATTTACGAAACGTTTCGTTTGTCTGTCGAACATGGTCCAGTGCGTACGATATTTGCAAACCTTTGTCTCAGGCGGAAGGTCATTTCTGGGGTCTGTAAAAACATTGGCAGTATTTTAACACAATCAGTAACATCAATCTACTTAACCTATTCTCATCACAAGCTTGTTGCAGGAAATGACTACCTACTTCTCTTTGACACATCAATTATGTTTGACAAATGTTATTTTTCGTTTTAATGACCTGACAGACATTTTAATTATCTATTCTCTCGTTATTATTTTCCTATCATATATCTTCACGTGAGGTACGGAATCCGAGGGTCACAAGACGCAGTCCTCACTTACATTTATAGCGCTTTTCATGCTCGTCTGCCGGTACCTAGGGCTCCTGACATCCTGATGTCCTAACATAGTAACTTTTTTATAGTTCGATGTGAAGAATTACATTTTAGCCAGTAGGTACAAGATCTGACCTGTTGAAACCCAGTGGTACTGTTACTCCATATATGTGTCGTAATCGAGTGCCATATATATGGCAGTCGGGACTCGACAGGTTACGAACATTCGCTATCAATTAGGTTATGTTAAAAACCATAGAACACGTGAATAGATAGATAGATTATCCATTTATTAGCTACTTTTGACACACGTATACATGGGGCACACTAAAAGTTTTGCACTTCTAGCTAATAACTATTTGAATTTCGAATATTATATTTTTTGAAACGTTGCAACCTACTTAGTATTAAAAAAAAACAATTGGCGGGAAATTATTTGTCAATTGTTTTTTATCACACATCAAAGTTCTACGTACGCTACGAAAATGGAAGTGAGTCGAAAAGATTTTAGAGCGATGTATTTTATGATTTTAAAAGTTCCATCTCTCCGCAAGACTGTGCTGCTCGTCTTCAAAATGCTTTTGGGAGAGAAGCACCTTCTTTGAGCACCGTGAGGCGATGGTTTGCTGAATTTGAGAGAGGTCGAGTTTCTTTACATGACGAATTTCGTGAAGGGCGGCCTTCAACTGCCGTCAACGTAAATAATGTGGCTACTGTTAAGCGGCTAATTGAAGAAAACCCGCGGATTACCTATGAGACAATTCGAGAACTATTGGGGATTGGTATGAGCCAAATTCAGAAAATTTTACACGTAGAATTGAAAGTTCGGAAACTTTGTTGTCGTTGGATCCCTCATGAACTGACAGCGGAGCAGAAGCGGGCTCGCGTGGAATGGTGCTCACAGATGCTACTGAAGTACGACCACGGACATTCTAATGCTGTTTATGACGTTGTCACAGGAGACGAAACGTGGATTTATTGTTTTGAACCCGAAAAAAAACAGCAATCTTGTGAATGGGTGTTTGAAAATGAGAACAGGCCAACAAAAGTGAGGCAGGCGAGAAACGTTGGTAAAAAATATGATCGCGTTTTTTTTCTCAGCTACGGGTCCCATCTGCACAATTCCACTTGAAGATCAAAAGAGTGTTAATGCCGAGTGGTATTCTACCATTTGTTTACCCAGGGTGTTAGAAAAATTTCGCGAAAGACGACCAAAAAGCCGCGTTCTCCTACATCATGACAACGCTTCTTCACACACGGCCAACAAAACAGTCATTTTTAACTTCCGAAAAAATACAACTCGTTACCCATCCTGCGCATAGCCCCGACCTAGCACCCTGTGATTTCTGTATTTTCCTCAAAATCAAAGATTTGATGAAAGTTTTCACTTTTACCAACTCCGAAGAGGCAGTGAAAGCGTTCAATCAGCACGTAGAAAACATGACTTCAGATCTGTGGTCCTGTTTTAAAAAATGGTTCGATCGCATGAAAAAATGTTTGAAATGTAAAGGAGAGTATTTTGAAAAGCAATAAACATAATATTTTGGTTATAACATATTGTTTTTTTAAGTTACGCAAAACTTATAGTGTGACCTACGTACATCGATAAAAAAATATAAGAACAACAGTTAAGTAGTGAAGAAAAAAACACTAGAGATTAAGGTGCATGTGCGTCGCAGTCCTCAAAGAGGTTATAGCTCAGAATACAGCGTTCTGTACAACCACTGATTTTCAGCTGTCACCCTTAAGAATGACTGACAGTCTGACAATACCCATGAATAGTTAAAAATAATAATAGCCTAGTGAATAAAGAACCAACTTGTTAATCGATCGGTCCATTGTTCAAATCCTGGTGTGGGCATGTACCACTAAATTCATGTTTTCAGATTTGCAATCATCAATCGCTCGGAAGGTAGACAAGTGGATAAATTTAAGGAAATAAAGCAAGTAACTGCATTTATCTGTAGTCAACGTCAATCTTTCTTGTTAGTTACAATGAAGCGCATCGTTGGCAACAAGTAATTACAGGCCCATCTCATTGACACTATTTCTGCGCTATTTGTACGAACAATGAAAACATTTCAGCGTCAAGGCTCCGTGTCTTCAATTGCTTTATTTGAACTCGTTGATTTAAGTATAAGTGTATGAATATCTTCACGCCGGGTTCTTTACAAACCTTTTGAAGTCGTGGCTCCATCACGTGGCAGTGAGCCGATTACATTGCCTATAGAACCTATAACTGCTGGGGAAAAAGAGAGAGAGATGTAGGGCGCATCAAAGTAGCCCGTCTAGGGAAGTACCTCCACCTCACAGAAAACCGCAGCCAAACAACAGCTCCCTAGAGGGTTGTTGTATTCCTGCGCGTGTGTGAGGTCACCAGTAAGCTCTTAAGGAGTTACTGAGTTAGCAGAAGCAACTCGCAAGCGTGTTGCAAGCATTTATAAGCTACGGTATTTGCTTTTCTCGAATGGCGTCCCCGTCTCGAATGGTACACGCTGTGGGTCAAAGTCAAAGTCAAAATCTTTTTATTCCGTAAAAATGGCTACATTTGTTTGGAATCGTCACAATTTTTTTCCCTACCCTGCAGTTCATGACTAGGTGAGCACTGATAAAAATACTGCCGAAAAACTCAGGCATCCCTCTTTTGGTATCCAAACAAATTTACATAATTTATTTGCGACGACGAGTCTAGATAAATGATTAGTTAAGTATAAATGATTTAACTTAATTCGCGATTCAGTGATTCTGCGAGCCGTGGCAGTGAAACTTACAGTTTAGGATTACCGGCGACTAATGACTTAAGATTTTACGTAACTGCTAATACTTTCCTCTTCGCTTTAGGATGTATCAATAAAACATTTACAAAGCTATTAAGGAAAATTATACATTATTACATAATTGTTAGAGACCACTTAATAAGCATTTATGGTACTATATAACTTTAGAAGCATGTAATTTAATAATTTACTTTAGTGTTTTCTTTCGTGTTATGTACGTTATTATTTTTGTACTACTCGGGTGGCAAGTGGTTTTTCCAAGGAACTACAGCATGGAGTTCTTCAAGAAATGCGTGAAGAGGTTTTTAGAGGGTCGGCAACGCATGAGTGACGCCCCTGGTGTTGCAAATGTCCATAGGCTACGGTGACTGTTTAACATCAGGCAGGCCGTATGCTTGATTGCCACCTTAGTGGTATAAAAAAAAAAAAAGTCAGCTATAGAGTTTATCAGAACGCGCTAAAATGACGTTTAGCGCTAAAATTTAGACGAGCTCGTTGGCTCAGTCGTGAATAACGCGACTGTGACACCAACGCTCGTGGCTTCAATTCCCACACAAGGCAAACATTTGTGTGCATGAACATGGCTGTTTGTCTTGGTCTGGAGAGGTAGGGCGCATCAAAGCAGCCCGTCTGGGGAAGTACCTCACAGAAAACAGCAGCCAAATAACAACTCCCTAGAGGGTTGATGTGCTCCTGCGTGTGAGTGAGGTCACCAGTTAGCTCCCAAGGAGTTGCTGTGTACGCAACAGAGGTGGCATCGCGCGAGTGATACTTAATATATCGCAAGCGTTAATAGGCTACGGTACCAGCTTTACATCAGGTGGCCCGTATGTTTGTATGCCTCCCGACGTAGTATAAAAAGAACGAAAACCTACCTAAAAAAATGAAATTTTGAATGAATTTGAAATCTTGAATGAAAAGGCATGCTCTGTTGGTTCTGTTGGTTCGGGCATGTAGAAAGAACGACGAGATAGATATACAATGTGAAAGTGGAACGATGAAGGCGAGGAAGACCAAGAATTACCTACCATGAACAAATTGGAAGTGTTTTATGAAGCTGATGTCCTGACAGCCCTAGGAACCGGCGAGCGTGCATGAAAAGACCTATGAATTTTATAGATGCGAGTGAGGTATGTAATGACCGCTTCTGCTGATGTCTGCCTACCCCGCAAAGGACCTGGCGTGAAGGTATAATAATAATAATATTATTTTTGTATGTGATAGTTCAATTCTTGAGGAAGGTTATAAGCTATTCAACATCGCGACTCTTAGATGCGGAAAAAAAACCTGCTTGGTGGTGTAGGAAAACATCGTGAGGGAACCCGCGTGTCCACCTTTTAGAAGTTATTCAATACGCGCAACATTTTGAAACACGTATGACCTATACTAAAAAAGGTCTGGTTACCCTTTTTTAGAAGACCATTTTTGTAGAAATCTGACGGCAGTCCTTTTTTAGAAGACCTTTTTTGTAGAAATCTGACGGCAGTCCCTCCATGTGAAAATCAGTATCTTCGCAAAATCCTCAGACTTAGGTAGCGGACCCCCGCCAATACTAACGGATTAGGAAACAGGGCAGCGCTAAAAAGAAGAAGCAATGAATAGTTAGTGAGGGTTTTGTGTAGTTTGATGTAGTTCAATAGATTACACATATGTTTAAAAATAATTTCTTTGACGTGCAGTGCATCCTCAAGATGTTTTCTTTCACCTCCGTGCTGGTGATAATCACGAGTATGTACATAAATACGAAACAATAATTTAATGACATGCGCACACCAGGATTTGAATCTTGGAAACGGGATAACGCTATGTAGACGAGGATAAATAAATAAACCAGTTGAGAATGCGCAAGCTTGCATTGCCAGAGGAACACCTGGCTTGTCAATTATATAACAATTCAATTTATTCTTTTTAATTTGTCGGCCATTTTGACCATGTTCCTTAATATATAGGAAGGGTGTTCCTGAAAACTGTTCACGTGATAAAACAATGCCGACCGCTCAAAAGCATTACGTAGTTACCTCTACGATCTGATACGAGTATTTCAAATTGAAACATATTTTGAAATTAAAACTCGACTGTTTGCTTGACACCAAGTTGCTAAATAGATAAGAGTATATCTGTTAATATAAACGTACCAAGTGAATGTCTTAAGTCTGGTTATTAATTGGATATTGCAATAATGCATGCGCTAATTATGAAGCATTTATCTTGTTTTTATCAGTTTTTCCCAACAGTTTGATCGTCAGGGTCATTGGGAACAATATCGAAGTGTTATGTGGATCAAGTCGTGTCAGTCGATAATGGCCGCTGGCTTTTTGGGTCTTTTTTTTATACAACGTCGTGTAGCATACAAGCATACGGTCCACCTGATGTAAAGCGGTTACCGTAGCCTATGAACGCTTGCAACACATTAAGTGTCTCTCCTGCAAACACAACAACTACTTAGACTTCTTAGAAGCTTACTGGAGACCTCACTCACACGCAAGAACACAATAAACCTCTAGGGAGTTGTTATTTGGCTGCGGTTATCTGTGAGGTGGAGGTATTTCCCCAGACGGGATGCTTTGGTGCGTCCTACCTCTCTTACATGCACCCAAACCAACATAAACAGACATATTCATGCACACAACTGTTTCTCCTGAGTGGGAATCGAACCCACGAGCGTCAGTGTCAAAGTATGACGAGCTCAGTGGCTCAGTCGTGAATGACGCGACAGGCCCTGCCTAGTTCAGTCTCCAGTCTCTCACAATCATTGTTGTTTAATAAACAAACCTACTTTGTTTGTTTGTATACAAGTGTACTTATAGGATTGTGGAGAAAAATAAAGAAATTTTGAATTTATTTAGGTAAGGTCACACGTCTAACGCAATTTGTGGGTTGTGTTCTGAGGAGTTGTTCGACATTATACCAACAGCCTCGTTTTATAATCGCACAGCCCGCCGGCGGCTGGGAGTTCATCCGCACACACTGGAACCGCAATGGTCGCGCACTGTGCGCTTCACGAGAAGTTTTCTACCGAGAACTATTATGTTGTGGAATGAGCTCCCTGCCGAGATTTTCCCAAGGGACTACATTATGGGGTTCTTCAAGAAAGGCGTGAAGAGGTTCTTACAGGGTCGGCAACGCA
Organism: Pyralis farinalis; assembly: GCA_947507595.1. NCBI lineage: Eukaryota > Metazoa > Arthropoda > Insecta > Lepidoptera > Pyralidae > Pyralis > Pyralis farinalis. The sequence goes on from OX382264.1 coordinate 3,053,277, forward strand.
AGAGTGACACCCCTGGTGTTGCAAATGCCCATAGGCTACGGTAACTGCTTACCATCAGGCAGGCCGTACGCTTGTTTGCCACCTTAGTGGTATAAAAAAAATTATAATTACTTGGACGTGCGGGTTTCCTCATGATGTTTTCCTTCACCGCCGAGCAAGTGATCTATCTATCTATAACTTCACGCCAAATCCCTTGCGGGGTAGGCAGAGAGAACCGAGCGCCACGTGATTCGATCCTTACATATCTCACTCGCATCTTTAACATTCATTGCTCTTCTCATGCACGCTGATGATGATGTTAGAAACAGAGTTGGTCCGAAAGAGAGCGTCGGTGTTAAAATAAGAAGAGGCATGCTCCGTTGGTTCGGACATGTAGAAAGAATGCAAGATGAAAGAATGACGAAGCAGATATACAATGCAAAAGTGGAAGGATGTAGGAGCCGGGGAAGGCCGAGACTTACCTACCATGGCCAAATTGGTCGTGTTCTATCAGAAGGTGATGTCAGGAGCCCTAGAGACCGGCGAGCGAGTGATAATTACAAATATGTACATAAATCCGAAAACACCAATTTAGTGGTACGTGCCAGGATTCGAACCGCGGACCACTCGGTCACTAGGCCGGATCTATATCCACTAGGCTGTCACTGCTCCAAAAACATTGTTTTACATACAGTTGAAGCTAATAAAAGCGTATTATCAAACCTACCAATACAAACAACACATATGACTATATAAACATAAACGCATTGTATTAACCAGTGTAATTCATTTATCATTGTATAGCATTAAGTTAATTAACATATGTTTATATAGCGGTTATAATGACTTACGTGTGACGCAGCGTGAGTTGAGTCAATGTCGCGTATTATCAAAGTGCAAGACTCTCGGCGCGGTTATGTCACCGCTCCACTTCCAGCCTGAGTTTGTGTGTCAGTTGCCTCATTCACTTCTCTTTAATGCTATTTTTTTCTCTCTTTGCCTTCGTTCGCGCAGCTCCGTGAATAGCTGCGCTGTTTAATAACAACAGTACCTGTCTTGTATTCGAGCGGTGGTAAATATACTGTCCGCAACAGCACTCCTGTTTCACTCACTCGCCGGAACACAACAACCCTCCAAGGACAAGAAGGAAAATCGAAGCTAAATAATTAGCTTCGATTTTCTGTGTGATAGATTCTCCTTAAAAACACCCAGACTAAGACCAACCTACATGTTTCTTTGTGGGAATTTAATCCCAAGTGTTTGATGTCAAAGTAGCTACTAACCACTACGCCACCGAGCTCGTCAAAAGTGGCTTAGGGTAGAGGTATCGGCCGGCGCTAGTTCGCATGAGCTAATTGATGGCGAAAGCCCACAAAGTAGTCTAGATCATATTGCCTAAAATTAGACTTTCGCAAAATAACCCCTGAATCTATTAACCAATAAACTGTATATATTTTATTAAAAATAAAATATCTTTTAGTTTCAAATTACACCGTTTCTCAATTAACGATAATAACAAAAATTTTTCAATACCTAAAACGAGATTTCAGTGAATAATATAATATATTTGTAATATAATATATTTGTAATATATTCACCAAATTCATATGGGACCATCAATGTATAGGACTAACTAATCGGACGCTAGAACCTTCCTAATAAATGAATTTAGAAATCGGTACACAAAATATACATAAAATGTGTCTCGTAGATAATATACAAACACAAAAACATATTCACGAGCTCGGTGGCGCAGTGGTGAAACGCGTTGTTACGCTACTTTGACACCAACGCTCGTGGGTTCGATTCCCACACAAGACAAACATTTGTGTGCATGAACATGTCTGTTTGTCTTAAGTCTGGGTATTTTCTATGTATAGTAAGTATGAATTTACAAAAATAAAATGTATTTACGTATGTTTATCAGTTGTCTAGTACCCATAACACAAGTTTCGCTTACTTTGGGGTTAGATGGCGCTGTGTAATTTGTCCGACAATATTTATTTATTTATATTATAGGCACCATATACGCACCAAAACTTAACATTTTAGCACCTACCTATCTCACCGAATCGACGTTACGTTCCAATACGAGGATATTTTAACAGATAAGCCGATAAGTGATACGGTGTTTATCCGTCGCGCGCTCTTTCACCCCCGACCCGCAGCGGGCCGTCGAATGTCAAAGCGAAATCTTTCTATTGGTTCCTCCATTCGTTATTTCCTTCATGTTAGTCGACTTAAGAACCTTATTTTCGAAGTCAGCCAAATAATTACGACTGCCTTTTATGGAACCAAATCTGTAAAATAGCAACACTTACGATGCCATATCATGTCTCTGTCAATTGAGGTCAAGGTTGAATCTGGGTTATTATTGATTCAGGTTCTGCTTATAGACGGAAAAAAGAGTTTTTTTTATACAACGTCGAGTGGCTTACGCACCGCAGCCTATTAATGCTTGTAATATATTAAGTATCACTCGCGCGATGCCTAATCTGCTTACACAGCAGCTCGTTAGGAGCTTACTGGTCACTCACACGCAGGAACACAACAACCCTATAGGGAGTTGTTATTTGGCTTGGCGGTTTTTGATTTTTCCAAGCGAGAATGTCTTGAAGAATCAACAAAAATGTTTCGTAAATAACACAGGTCAAGGATCGTAATCATCTCAAGGGCGTACGTACGATCGAACACGGACATTTGATTCGTACGTATGAACGCGCGAATTTGTAAAGCTAACAATATTCATACAAATCGTCCATTTGGGACACCATGAAAATTCCTTACCAACACAGTGTTCAATGTTTCTTAGCTACACACACACACATGCATTCCGAATGCATGTATAATAAAGCTGATAATTGAGTCGGTCTAATACCCAGATTTAATTACTGAAATATGTTTAATAATAAATATATTGAAATATAATACTTTAATATGTTACCACGGGACAGGCATTTCCGCCTAGTGTGGGACCACTGATAAATCAGATGCTATATAGTTTATAAGACCTTCACATAATTATATTTAAGTAATGTGTACCGTAACATAATTTTCCTTTTCTAAAATAAAAATATTTAGTTATTGGAAAACTATCAAGATCCCAATTGTTTTTCACAATAAATAATAACTTAAATTGATAAAACTATTTATTAATTTAAATTTTTCCCCGTGTGTCAATATATACTCGGCCTTCTTAATTTTCAAACTTCAACGAGATTTAAGAAGGTGAACGGGAAAAGAAGAGAATTGAGAGAAGGGGAGCGCATGAAAGCATCTTACCTCCACCTTCTGTGCAAAAACCAAAGCAAAATTATTCTCTGGAAGGTTCGAAGCTAAGGCGCCAACGGCGAGTGAAACTCCTCGTATTGCAAACGGTAATCAGTTTTATCAGGTGGGCCGTTTGCTTGTTTATCTCCTGACATTGTATAAAAAATATATATAAAGTTTGAGTCCTAGATACGAGACTAGCGGGGTGTGCTTGTTTTGATATTTACCCGACTGTACCAAAAATAGGGTAATATTTTTCACGCGCATGTATGTGATGTGGGTATGTACCTATGTGCGTTTCATTGTTACCTCCTGTAGCCTAAACGGATTAACCGATATTAAAGAGTGAGGTGTCATTAGATTAGTATTTTTCCCCCAGTGGCTATGTGACGTCAGAAACTAATATGACATCATATAAAGCCCATACAATAAACGTAAACCATTAAACTGTCAATATCTACATCTATTTAGTACTTTTTCACTAAGTCAGGTTTTTCGTTTTTAAAATTAACTTTTACTTGTTGCTAATCGACCTTTCATATCAGACGTATTTACTGTTTGATATAGTGGAGCTGTTCGTGGATGCATCTCGCGGGCGCCGGTGATTTGCTCTAATGTAACATGTTACATTCGCGGTTGCATTAACACGGTTACATTGCATGGAAATGTCGTCACCGTGTTTGGTTGTCTATGTTATTGTCTATTGAGCTTTACTAACTATAATACAATGGGCTATACGGGCGGTAGAGTGGGAATTGTGTACCAAAGACACATGCAGGCAGGCTTTAAAGATTTGAATTTTGTAATTTTAGTAATCACATCGCGAGGGAATAGATAGATATATAAGACGGGTGTAATACGAGCGGAAAGTACGGCAAACGATAGGTTAGGCGCGGTCGCGGGTTCGAATTCTACACAGGACGCACATATGTGTGTCTGCTTGTCTTAGTCTGGGTGCTTTTAAAAGAGTGCATGGAAGCAGCGCGTCTGAGCAAGTATCTCCACCTCACAGTGGGAATGCGCGTATGCCCTCCCGATGTCACCGACGTTGTATAAAAAAATCGGCCAAGTGCGAGTCGGACTCGCACACGAAGGGTTCCGTACCATTATCTATAAAAACGGCAAAAAAAAATCACGTTTGTTGTATGGGAGCCCCCTTAAATATTTATTTTATTCTATTTTTTAGTATTTGTTGTTATAGCGGCAACAGAAATACATCATCTGTGAAAATTTCAACTGTCTAACTATCACGGTTTATGAGATACAGCCTGGTGACAGACGGACAGCGGAGCCTCAGTAATAGGGTTCCGTTTTACCCTTTGGGTACGGAACCCTAAAAATGCTTAAACTATATATAATGAATTGTGGTTGGAAATTGTACAGCTAAGCTTGTTTTAAAATTTATAAAAAAGAAACTATTTAAGATCGGCTTTTTGAATCCTGGTTCACTCGGTACAAGGCACGATGAGTTTATAGCTGCTTGCGGGAACTTAGCTATAAATGAGACATGGCTGAGGGAGGGTGAAGAAAAGCGGGGTGCACTTCAGGATATGGATTGCGGCACATCCCCGAGACCTACTAGTGGAGGTCTGACGACAATCGTTCTATATAGAAACCAGTATCTTCGCTAATTGCTTAAGTAGTGGACCACGCCGATCCTAGTGGATTAGGAAACGGAAAACTAAAGTTTATGTGTTAGTTTGTGTAGTTATACGACTTGCAAGGAGTGAGACACACTTTAAAAAAAAATGATGACAAGAAAATGTATATATATCTGTATGTATACACGCAAGGTCCCTTGCGGGGTATACAGAGAACCGAGCGCCTTAAGACGCGGGCCTTACACATTTCACTCGCTTCTTTAACATGCATAGCTCTTTTCCAATGAAAATGTTCAAAAGAATATCAGTTGACACCACTTTCTTATAGTTTAGAAAACGGTGGCGAGTTAGGAAGAAACGAGTTAAGAAAGAGTCAAGTTTAAGAAAATGACGAAATCGCCCCGAGTGGTATATTTCAGTTGATCTTTGTATTTTTAAGAGAGGCAGGGCGCATAGAAAACCGCAGCCAAATAACAACTCCCTAGAGGGTTGTTGTGTTCCCGCGTATGGTCACCAGTAAGCTCCTAAGGAGTTGCTGTGTAAGCAGCAGAAGAGGCATCGCGCGAGTGATTCTTAATGTATTACAAGTGTTCATAGGCTACGGTAACCGCTTTATATCGGGTAGGCCGTAGGCTTGCATGCCTTACATTTCATAAAAAAAAGAAGAAACATAACAGTCTGAAAGAACACAGTGAAGGATTGTTGTATTTCTACCAGTGAGTACGGTTACTTGTAAGCCCCTAAGGAGTTCTTATATTAGCAGCCACGATACTTCCCGTATTGTAAACGTCCATAAGCTACGGTAACGACTTTACATCAGTCGGGCCGTATGCTTGTATACACCTCGAGAAATTGTAAAAAATATATAACACGGCCTTTATAATAGGCTTCGGCTACATTATTCACTAATAATTGTAATAATAGTATTTTGTTTTCACCGAAATGGTGAGAGTTGCCATAATTGCTACCTTATAGCTTTCCCTTCATTGTGGTCGGCATACTGGCTCGCTCGGAGCCGTGCACACCGCGTGCCTTCACTTCCATGATATCTTCATCGCTATAGATACATGTGGAATCGGTAAACGTTTGAAAGTACAGTCACGCCAGCTCCCTTGCGGTGTAGGCAGAGGAAACCGAGTGTTAAGGCGCGCTCCTTACACGCAAAGATGCAATGAATTCTTTAAGAGAGGTAGGGCACATCAAAGCAGCCCGTCTGGGGAAGTACCTCCACCTCACAGAAAATCGCAGCCAAACAACTCCCTAGAGGGTTGTTGTGTTCCTGCGTGTGAGGTCACCAGTAAGCTCCCAAGGAGTTATAATAAGTAAGTAATACTTAATATATTACAAGCGTTAACAGGTTACGGTACCCACTTTACATGAGGCGAGCCATATGCATATATGCCTCCCGACGTAGTATAAAAAAAATCTACAAAATATGTTCTTCAAAAGACACATCAAAATTACTTTTGGTAAAAGGGCTTATTACGGAATCGATGAATATCTAACGGACAAAATGTCTGGAAATGATTCAGCATATGTATTTTTTTTTATTATTTTATCACTCGACTCGATCGATATACTCTATTAGATCAACATCGCGGCACTTATAGGTTTATTAGTTACAATGTTCTCCCATTGGTCAGTAAGTTCGAATCGTTGAAATATTTAGTCGCTAAAACACCAGAGGGAGACTTTGTACAAAAGTCGTCTGCGTGGGTACCTCTGTCTCACCTATTCCTACCGCCAAGCAGCTATATTTATATAGCTGTGTTCCGGTTTGAAGGGTGATATATGGCAGAGAAATTACTGGGTACTGTGACGATACAGCTTTAGGTCACAAGATTGGCAGCGCGCGAGTAAAATCCCCGTAGTGTTGCGAGCGTTAATAGGCTGCGGAGACCGCTTACCATCTGATGCGGGCCGCATGCTTGTTTGCCAATCTAATTGTACAAAAAAATTAAAAACTACGTTTTTGCTTACGGGGTGCCTTTTAGCGCCTTCAAATGATTTACTGGTTTGTATGGTGGCCGGTGTTTTGAAGCCGATCCAAGACTGCTGATCACTGTTATCTATCGACAACAGTCTTAAGCGTGGGCGCGGCCTTCCAAGTTCCGAGGAATTAAACCCATCTATAGACAGGTGGTGGTATCATCATCAACTGGCGTTCTTAACTTGCATATTCGATGACACTGACGCCATCGAGATCTAGTGTCAAACTGCAACAAATTCAGCCTGATCACTAAGTTCTAGGTCCCTTCAAGGCCTTTCGTCTTGCGCCACTTTGTGACGCAACGATTTTGGCGGCAAGACACTGTAGAAAAGCTAGTTACCTTATTTATTTTTTATAAATATGCAATAAAAATAATAGACTTGTCCTCGGGTAGACGTATTCAGCTTAAACAAATCTGCCATTTATGCAATACACCAATTTATGAAAAGTGGACGTAATTTGAAAATGCCAAGTTTGGAGCGAGAAGACCCTGTGTGACTCATAATATTTATTTAGATACTTGAACATAAATATATTCATTCTTTTTAAAGTCGGTTAAAAATTAAAAACGCTTTCCATTCCCAAATTTTAGTATATCATTATATTCATTCAACAATCCCTATTGGATTGTGGAATGGACTCTCAGCTGAAGCTACCTCAAACATGAGTTCTTAAAAAGAAGTCGTGATGATGTGTTACAGCGCCGTCAACGCCCGAGTGATCCCCCTTATTTTCAGGGGCTCTAGGTTACTGTAACTGCTTGCCATCAGACAGGCCGTACGCATCTTTGTCAGCTTTCAACCTTTACTCATCCTGCTGCAGGGACACTGGTCTCCCTTCAATCCAAGGGGTGTAGAGTAGAGCATACTCCACCACGCTGCTCAACTGCGGATTGGCGAAGGCCACTGGCTTAGCTTAACGAGTGCCATCTATCGCCAACGATCAGGACCGACGGCTGAGCGTGCTCCCCGACGGCGCGGAGAAGCTCGCTATAGTAAACAACGTACGTGTTTCATAAGAGTGATACACGCAACGACGCCATCGTACTCCTCTGAGTGGTATAAATATATACCTATATATATGTTTCAGTTTTTTTCAGATACACAGTTTGTTTCAGATACACAGCGCCATCCAGCTCCAAACCAAGCAAAGCTTGTACCATGATCACTGGATAAACTAAGCATTATTTTAATATAGCTATATAAGTATATTGTTACGTAATGTTTTAAAATAACTGTTTAATATACATAAATACCATAAACAATGTACATAAAAAAGCCAGTTGAGAATGCTCAAACTTGCATTGCCAGAGGAACACCTGGCTCGTCAATTATGTAACAATTTTTTTTTTTAATTTGTCGGCCATTTTAACCATGTTCCTTAAGAAATATGATATTGGATTTTAACACATTCCTATTCTACTTTTTAATTTACTTTTCGAATATGAAATAAAAATTGTATTTTTTTTTTAAGTTTTCGGCCATTTTGGCCATGTTCCTTAGCAGTCAGAACCCGTTATATACGTTTTTCCATACATTTCGCGGTCGTATATGACCACGCGGGTTTCGAAGGGTTAAGAGATAGGAGTCAATATTCGAAAAAAAAAGCGACAGACACACAGAGACAAACGCACACACAGATAAACATATAGATTTCATATAGTAACAGTGTTCCTGAACAATATCGATAAAGTTGCTACATTCAGTAGCGAAAAATTAATTAGGCAATTCTTTCTATATATTTATCTACAAGAATTGTTCAGAGCAGCGATAGGCCAGTGGCTGAAGACCCGGCCTATCGACCCGCTGGTACCTGGTTCGAATCCTGGTGTACGGACATGTACCACTAAATTTGCACTTACGATAATGATATATGATTCGAATTCTACGCAAACGAAGTTGCGGGCGGATGCTAGTACGTAATAATCATAACGTCGAACAGTCGGTATCACACAATGCGCTGTTTTATATAAGTTTTGTGTATATACACATTTTTCAATATATATACCTGTCATACATTTATCTAAATACAAAACTTCATCCAAATTATTAGAACAGTTTTCGAGATACACGAATTTACAAGTAGACAATTAGACGCGACAATTTTTGACGTAATTTATTGTAACTATCTTGTGCGAGATTCTTGCAATTCTTGTATGTATACAGAGTGTCCCCAAAAGTCGACGATAAGCCGGAAGCAGGTGATCGATCAAGTCATGACAGCTATCAGAAAAATATTTAAAAAAAATCTACGATTTGTATAAATTTATGACACTATAGGTATTCAAGGAAAAAACTGAAAAAATCCACACCTGTGATGATCATTGAAATCATGTTGCTACAAATTATTACTTACGCTCAGTTTTTTTTTCGGGATGCAGCCCTGAATAATGCTTCTGTAAATTGTAGTATAAAATTTAAAGTCAAGTACCTTAGCTCAGAAGAATAATTTATCTTTTATCCCAACCAAGTATCTATTAAAAAATTCACTTTGTTCAAATTTAACACCCTGTATTTAAAAAAAACCGGCCAAATGCAAGTCGGACTCGCGCACGACGGGTTCCGTACCATTATCTATAAAAACAGAAATACACCATCTGTCAAAATTTCAACTGTCTAACTATCACGGTTCGTGAAATACAGCCTGGTGACAGGCGGACGGACAACGGAGTCTCAATAATAGTGTCCGTTTTACCCTCAGGGTACGGAACCCTAAAAATGTATTACGCTTTATTGACAAGTAGCTTTAAAAGTTTGCGTATTAAATGCTGATTCCATAATGATAAAATACTTGATATTTATTCATCATATTGTTATAGTGTACCTATATATGTTCGTTTAACATAATGGAATGAATGTGCAAAAAGACAATTTTGTTAGTGGATTTTCTACCGAGATAAACTAAATATATATACAAGAATTGCTAATTTAGAGTCACAAGATAAAATAATATTATAATTATGTCTTATACAAATAGAATACGAAATCTGCTAGGACCGAAGCTAAGAAAAAACAGCCGAATGCACGGTCGTTCAATAAATCAGCCATTATTAATGTTGACATGGCGACTGTATGTACCGTGAAGCAAGTTCATACATGAAAAATGAAAAGGAATCATTGTCCATTATATGACACACTGGCAGCACGTAGGAGGTTACCCAACAGGCTGATGAAGCAAGACTCATCTTTGGGGGGAAAGCTGCCCGACCACACTTGGAACACGGCGGTACATGATCTAACACGCCTTCCTTTGAGCGCACACGATCCACACGCATAAAATTGATTGAACGAGCTGGCGATATATCTGCAACTGAAAGACCATTACAGTGTTTGGTCTGCAAGCCCGTCTGGTAACCCTGATAACTCCAGTCACTCACAGGAACACAGCAACCCTCAAGGGAGTTGTTATTTTGCTGCGGTTTTCTGTGAGGTGGAGGTACTTCCCCAGACGGGCTGTTTTCATATGCCCTACCGCTCTTGAAAACGCCCAGATCAAAACAAACAGAAATGTTCTAAGCACTCAATTTTTTTCACGGTATATTACCCAAAATTTTGGTATTGGATTGTCATGGGAATTAGCGTCAATCGTAACTCTACTGATGTAAAGCAATTATATATATATTAAATTACATATTTATAGCCTATGAACAATTGCAATACACTGAGTATTAAAAATAATTCATTTACTGAAGAACAATAACAACTAAGGGCATCCAATGAGATACAATAAGATTATATCTAACAAAAGCCCTCGCCAAGTGCGAGTCCGACTTGCGCTCAGAGGGTTCCGTAATAAATGTTTTTATAGGTCGCCCTCGGAAAAGGTTTTAAGAAAAGGATTTTGAACGGCGATAAGTTTTTATTGGAATAATTGAGGAGCGACCCTTGGGCAACCTCGCGTTAAGAAAATCGAAACCGACTGAGTTGCTGACTAAGCAAGTCATGAGGACCGCATTATAATATACATTGCTTACTTATAACAGTACCATAAGAACTCTACCATTTTGATACAGATCCCTAAAAGCGAGATACGTCTCGAATAGTTGATACACATCAGCCGAGTTTCCGGCGCCGCCGCCCGTCAATCTGGATCAAATTGATTAAACTGATGCCGGACTGATTGTCTAATTGCACAACATAACAAGATTAAGTGTACAACGTGATAATGATGATTATGTGTCTTCTACACGTGACGCACGCGACGTAAGCGCAAGGGCGATCTGCGACCAAGTAAAGCATGCTGCACACCTAATTGAGTCAGCAAAGCAGATGGCGCGGCAAATGGCGATCTATAGCCGGCTTACTATAATAATAATAAATATTGTCGGACAAATTACACAGCGCCATCTAGCCCCAAAGTAAGCGAAGCTTGTGTTATGGGTACTAGACAACTGATAAACATACGTAAATACATTTTTTTTTGTAAATACATACTTATTATACTCGTACATACAAAATACCCAGACCAAGACAAACAGACTTGTTCATGCACGCAAATGTTTGTACTGTGTGGGAATCTAACCCACGAGCATTGGTGTCAAAGCAGCGTAACAACGCGTTTCACCACTGCGCCACCGAGCTCGTCTACTGAAATGGATTTTTGTTTAAATCAATATTCCCAGCACTCACTCGTCTTTCCACATCAGCGGTGCACCTTCCATCCCTGTTGAAAGCGCAACCAAGATATACAATTTCATCCGCTTGTTCCAACCTCTGGTTCTGGTTTCAACCATTGGTTCTGGTTTCTTCTCTTTCAAATACCTTTGTCTTTGTTTTCTTCGCATTCAATATAGATAAATAAGATGACATTCTTAAAATGGAATCTATACCATTAAGACGGGAAAGAAAGAAACGGTACAGTAAATGGTACGGTACAGGATGGGATAGGTGTTAAAACAAGATGGTGCTTGTATAAAAAAAAATGGAAGCTTTTCCAAACTTGATTTAGCAAATTGCGAAAGAAGACTAAGTTATGAGATTTTTTATACCACCAAGGTGGCAAACAAGCATACGGCCCGCCTGATGGTAAACAGTTACCTCAGCCTATGGACATTTGCAACACCAGGGGTGTCACTCATGAGACCCTAAATCTGAGAGAGATCCAAACGTAGACTCTCAATTGTTGAGAAGTGTGTAAGGTTTAGAAAATCACTAGTCGAAAGGCCTCTCTACGCCTACTAGCCGTTTGCTCATCTAATGGTGAACCGATTATATGTGTAGCGAGCCTTACTCACATAATTACCATTCATGAGAGTTGAGATGTCTATGCGACCTGTTACATAATACGCACTACTAATGTATGCTTTGCACAAAACAGGGAAATCCGTAGTAATTTGTTCAATTTGTTTTAATCTAATGAATATGTACCTTGGTAATAAAGCTCACGGCGTATTCCATATAAGGAAACTTTAGTTTTTTGTACATTACGTTACGTCCAATGGTAAACAAGTATGCGAACCGCGTGATAGCGATTGTGAGGTATGCAAGGTACGAGACATGCTCGGGTCTTTCTGCCCAGCCCGCAAGGGATTTGGCGTGAAGTTATATGTAGAGAGATAGATAGATTTTTTGACGAGCTCGTTGGCTCAGTCGTGAAAGACGCGACTTTGAGACCAACGCTCGTGGGTTCGATTCACACACAGGACAACCAATTGTGTACATGAACATGTCTGTTTGTCTTGGTTTGGATGTTTCAAGAGAGGTAGGGCGCACGAAAGCAGCCCGTCTGGGGAAGTACCTCCACCTTACAGAAAACCGCAGCCTAATAACAACTCCCTAGAGGGTTGTTGTGTTCCTGCGTGTGAGTGAGATCACCAGTAAGCTCCCAAGGAGTTGCTGTGTAAGCAGCAGAGCAGGCATCGCGCGAGTGATAATTAATACATCGCAAGCGTTGTATTTTTCATAAACTGTATACTATATATATATAGTTGCGTTCGTTTTACTTATCACAATAATCTCTATGCTTAACGAGTACGGAAGCTAATTCATACATAATTAGAATGTTTAAGTGATCATTGTTATGTAACTAATCTCTCGTGTTAACATTATTGTTATGACTTATGAGTCAGCGAATGTACATTTTGGTCGCGTTTTATCAAAAGGCGGCACTAGGAGCTCTAGGAACCGGCGAGCGTGCGTAAGAAGAGCCATGAAGTGTGAATAAGCGAGCAAGGTATGTAAGGACCGAGTTTATACATATACCTATATTTTCAAAAACATAATTTACATATTTATGAAAATATAATGTATGTCCGTAATAAAGACGCTTTCAAATTTCAGCGAAAATCTTAGAAGTCGAAATAAGTTGTGTATGCCGATACATCGGCTTGCTAGGTCTGGTAGATCTTTTCTTGTAGATTGTATTCGATTCTATCTATACAGATAAATAAAATTGGAGTGTCTGTTTGTAATATTAAAATAACCGCTTCTTACTAAATGCATATGGATGTATACACGGTACATATACCAAAATGAATATTTTTACTGTTTGTTCCGGCTAATCTCTGAAGCGGCTGGACCGATTTTGACGGGACTTTCACTGGCAGATAGCTGATGTAATAAGGAGTAACTTAGGCTACTTTTATTTTAGAAATATTATTTATTTTTATTAATATAAATAAATAATAAAAAAATAACTATTCCGCGCGGACGAAGTCGCGGGCACAGCTAGTAATAAATATAAATAATGTGGTGCTGATCTTCGCGCCGATTCATATCTGACGCAACGCATATCCCTCGCGATACAGCGGGGAATGCTGCAAGTGCTATTACTTACTTACTTACTTGCTTACTTACTTACTTTTCCGTTAGGTACGATTCGAGGCGGACTGTTTGACTAGAATAAATAAATAAACTGACGTAATTAATGTAATAAATTGTCTCAATCAGTTCTGTCCTTTCCTGGCCATATGATTAAAAAGCACATCAAAAATCTATCTGTAATTTCACGCAAAATCCCTTGCGGTGTAGGCAGAGAGAACCGACCGCCACGTGACTCAATCCTTACACACCTCACTCGCTTCTTTAACATTCATTGCTCTTCTCGTGCACGCTCGCCGGTTTCTAGGGCTCTTGATATCACCTTCTGATAGAACACGACCAATTTGGTCATGGTAGGTAAGTCTTGGCCTTCCTCGGCTCCTACGTCCTTCCACATTTGCATTGTATATCTGCTTCCTCATTATTTGATACTGCATTCGTTCTACATTCACATCAAAAATACACTGCGTAAAGAGGCTTCTTATAGAATTGATGTATATGTAACTGACAAAGATGTCTGGAAATAATTCAGCACTGGAAACCTTTTCTTAATAAACTTTACATCTTTTTTGCTGACCAGTATGCTGACATGAATTTATCGTAATATTTAATTGATAATTTGAAAAGATACCTATATCGGCAAGTTTCTTTACGCATTTGTTCGGATTAAAAAAGAAAAATTGTAACGTAAAAGAATTGAATAAGATACAATAAGATTATATTGACGAACTCGGTGGTGTATTGGATAGCGATAGCTACCAAAGTCGTGGGTTCGATTCCCACACAAGACAAATATTCATGTGCATGAACATGTCTGTTTGTCTCGGTCTGTGTGTTTTCTATGTGTTATAAGTAATACATACTTATAATACATATAAAACAGAAAAAGAAGCATTTACGTATGTTTATCAGTTGTCTTGTACCCATAGTATAAGCCTTGCTTAGTTTAGGACTAGGATTGTGTAATTTGCCCGACACAAAAAGTGTAACACGTGTCTAAGAGCCCACCATTTTTTTTCTTATTGTGTTTCTTATGAGTACGAAAGAGGCGAGTGAGGTGTGTGGCACTCAGTCCTCTCTGCTTATCCGTCAAAGAGTTCATTTTTTTTAATAAATTAATATTTTATAGTATTTATAGCTATAACAGGTCACGGTTATCCAGCACTGCACAGGCAACATACTCGTGTATCGTCAAGTACTTGACAAGTTATCCTCTAACGTATCATATCATGTTATTTTATCATATGTTTATTAAATTTACATCCACTATAGTTACATTAAACAACAACACGGGAGCGATACTGCTTATATTACAATCGTACTGCATCAGGCAGGCTTTGTTTGGCACCCACGCAACTAAGACAGTTATATCGAAGTGTAGGTTAGACAAGGTGTAGTGAACTTACGTCTAGATCCGTGCTTTCCAAAATGGTCTATATAGATCCCTAGGGTTCGATTGCAACAAGGGGCCCATCAGATTCCAACATTAGTTAGACAGGGGGTCTACGGAGAACAGAAAATGTATAGTCAAGAGGTCTACGGGACAAAATTGTTTCGAAATCTCTGCTCTAGATAGACAAAAGATCTCGAACGAGTAGCCGGAAGTAAGTGAATCACCTAAAAGAATATTGTTTGACGAAGTAAGCAAAGCTTGTTTTGTGGTTACTAGACAACTGATAAACATACACGAGTACCTTTTCTTTGTAAAACCCAGACCAAATGTTTTTTCATGTGCGAGAATGGAACCCCCAAACCTTAATGCTAAACTAACCATCGCTAGCCATTCCACTAACGGTCTCGTCATAATAAAAATAAAGAAAATCATACAGTGGTGGAGACCATCAGCAAAGAGGAAATACAAACTGATGGTGAGTAGGATGCGTAGCAATGCAAAGATATAGGAGTAACGTACGATGTTCCATTGGTAGTCGAATTTCACAATACACTTGATAACCGGAACTCATTGTATTACGAGATTCTGAAAGCTACCCGCTTTACTGGGGAATACTATGTTTATTTGCCACCCGCTGTGGTATTTTAAAAAATCTGGACAAGCTTGGTAGCGTACCTTAATAATACCAAGACTTGTGTTTTAGATTCCCACAAAGGATTTGTGTGTATGAACATATCCTTTTATCTTAGTCTGGATATTTTTAGAGAGATAGGGTGAATCAAAGACACTTAATTTGTGATTTTGGATATATTTGTAATTATCGCTAGCACGATGGTGAAGGCAAATGTCCACGAAATTATATTTCGAAAGATGTGTGACCTAACCTAAGAAAAGTCTGGTTTTCCCTCTGGGTTGTTGAGGTCCGAAAGACGGTCTTTCCATGTTAAGACCAGTATCTTCGCCAAATCCTAATGTATTAGGAAACGGGATAACGCTAACAAGAAGATGAAAGAGTGCATCAAAGCAGCCCGACTGGGGAAGTACCTCCACCTCACAGAGACACGCAGCCAAATAACTGCCAGGAGGGTTGTATTTGTCCAAATTAGTGAGGTTGCCGGTAAGCTCGCGGGAGGCTCCCGAGGTTACATAAAAAAATAAAAATCGGCCAAGTGCGAGTCGGACTCGCGCACGAAGGGTTCCGTACCATTATCTATAAAAACGACAAAAAAATCACGTTTGTTGTATGGGAGCCCCCTTAAATATTTGTTTTATTTTTATTTAATTATTTATTCTTAAAGTGAATATATAACTAAATATTCTGTGAATATTTCAAGCGTCTACCTGTTGCCGTTATCAAAATCGAGCAAAAATGAGCAACAAAATCACGTTTGTTGTATGGGAGCCCCCATAAATATTTATTTTATTCTATTTTTTAGTATTTGTTGTTATAGCGGCAACAGAAGTACATCATTTGTGAAAATTTCAACTGTCTAACTATCACGGTTTAAGAGATACAGCCTGGTGACAGACGGACGGACGGACAGCGGAGCCTCAGTAATAGGGTTCCGTTTTACCCTTTGGGTACGGAACCCTAAAAAGTATTACTCATGTTTTAAGACAAATGTCCCAGCATTGTATGTTTCTATAGTCTTCATAAATGCTCTTCCACATTCAGAGCCTTGACCTTCAGAGGCTGGTGCTCGAGGTTCACCACAACAATTATACAGTAATTACAGTATATAATGTAATGCAGTCAAATGACAGAGCCTGTGGTCGTGCGTGTGAGGCGAACGCAAATCGATGGTCGTGATTTGGAGGCAAGCACTAAAGTTCCGACGTAATAAGGCCTATCACACACTTGAGACCTCAGAGAGGTTAAGTTATGATCGTATGCACTTAAAACTTGCACTTTGCCGCTAACTGAGGGTCATTTCTTGTATAGTTGAGTGCTGTTTAGACACATCCCGAGATAACAGTCTCTTTCGCTTTGTTACTCTCGGGTTCTCTGATCTAGGCTTTATTTATACGATCTACTTTTTTTACAACGTTAGAATGTATACAATGATACGGCCCACCATATATAAAGTGGTTTTTTTTTATACCACTAAGGTGGCAAACAAGCGTACGGCCTGCCTGATGGTAAGCAGTTACCGTAGCCTATGGACATTTGCAACACCAGGGGTGCCACTCTTGCGTTGCCGACCCTGTAAGAACCTCTTCACGCCTTTCTTGAAGAACCCCATACTGTAGTCCAAGTAGTGAAAAAGTAGTAGTGGTTACTGTAGTTCGCTTTCTATTGCAATTAGGTAACACTCACGCGATGCCAACTCTGCTGCAACATAACAAGTCCTTTGGAGCTTACTGTTAACCTCATTCACTTGCAGGAATACGACAAATCTGCAAGGAGTTGTTATTGGGCTACGATTTCCTATAAGGTGGAGGTACCTCCCCAAACGGGCTGCTTCGATGCTCCCTAAATCTCACAAGAATCACCTATACCTTGGTATGTTTTTTATACGAAGGATTAAGGAAATAAGTGCCAAAATATGGACTCGTATACCATGGAAAAATAATGTATAATTTGTTTCGTAAATCGCTAAGCTTTTGTTTCAGCCATTGTTTACTAAATTCACTCTAATTCCAAATTATACACGTATCATGAATCATCATCATTTCAACCTGTATTCCTCCACTGCTAAACATAGGGTATACAAAAATTGAAATGTTTGTTTGGTTCGAACCCATTAGTGAAATCACAAGGCGATTTCTTATTTATTTCTAGCGATCTCGTTTTCACTTTCGGAAAACGAACAATTTTCTTCCTATTCGTAGCGTTTTCCCTTCCCTAATCCATTAGGACTGGCAGGTCCGCTGCCTAAGACTAAAAATTTGTTGAAGATATTGAGCCATCAAACTTCCACAACCCACAGGGAAAATCAAACGTTTCTTAGGTTAGGGGCTTTAACTTGGGGCACACATTTTTCAAAACTAAACAAGTTGAGAATGCGCAAGCTTGCATTGCCAGAGGAACACCTAGCTCGTCAATTATATATTTTTTTTTTTTAAACTTTGTCGGCCACTTTGACCATGTTCCTTAAGAAATATGATATTGGTTTTTAAGACATTCCTATTCTACTTTTTAATTTATTTTCGAATCTGAAATAAAAATTGTAATTTTTTTTTAAAGTTGTCGGCCATTTTACCATGTTCCTTATGAGATGGGAGGTTGGTTTTTCAGACATTCCTATTCTACTTTTTTATGCTGAATCCGAATCTGAAGTCAAAATTCGAAAATTCGAAAAAAAGCGACAGATACTGTGTGTATCTGTCAGACAAACATATAGATTTCATATAGGAACGGTGTTCCTGAATATGTCCAAGAATATTGCGGGTTTCTTCACGATTGAAGAAGATAGAGAAGATAAAATAAGCGATAATTATAAATATATACTACATAAATTAAAAAATACGAATTTAGTAGAAGATCGGAATTCATTTCGAGGCACTAATTTTTTTTATGCATCATCGGTAGGCATACAGCTTACCTGATGTAAAGCGTTTACCGTAGCCTATGAACGCTGGCAATACATTAAATATCACTCGCGCGATGTCTTCTCCGCTGCTTACACAGCAACTCCTTAGGAGCTTACTGGTGAGCTCACTCACACGCAGGAACACAACAACCATCTAGTTGTTATTTCGCTGCGATTTTCTGTGAAGGGGTGGTACATTCCCAGGCAAGCTGCTTTGATGCGCCCTACCTCTCTTAAAACTTCTTTATCACTGCAAGGGACTTCATACAAGGGTAATTGTATTAAGTTCTTGTTTTCACCATAACTGTACGAGTATATTCGCCCCGAGCACGTCGGTAAGATTGGTCATTGGTTGCTTTTCAGTCATTGTTCAAAATCAGAGAATGAAATGTTTACAGACATTAAATGTAAACAATCTTTATTGATGTTAAAGGGACTTGTGAACACATGCTAATAACAAGTGTATCTACTTATACTTATAGTCAAAGTCAAAGTCAAAATATTTTTATTCCGTAAAAATGGCTACATTTGTTTGGAATCGTCACAATTTTTTTCCCTACCGTGCAGTTTATGACTAGGTGAGCACTGATAAAAATACTGCGAAATATATATATATATATATATATATTCACGCCAAGTCCCTTGCGAGGAAGGCAGAGAAAACAGAGGGCCACCTAACTCGGTCCGTCCATATCTAATTCGCTTTAACATTCATAGCTATTTTCATGCACGCTCAGCGGTTCCTATTAAAGCTCCTGACATCATCTGATGACAATTTGTTCGAGGGTGGATGAGTCTTGGTCTTCCTCGGCTCCTATATCGTTCCACTTTCCCGTCGTATATCTGTGTCGTATTTATTTCTATCTGCATTCTTTCTAGATGTCCGTACCAATGGAGCATGCCTCTTCTTATCTTAACACCCATACTCTGTTTCAAAGTAACTCTCTTAATTATATCTCCATTGCGATTTCATTGTATGGTGACGACTGTCAAGATGATTGTATGGAGAAATGCTTACAATTGATTTCGAAGAAAACAAAGATAATGTTTGAAAGAGAGGAAACCAGAAATATTGGGTTTGATAATACGATTTACGACGAAGTAACGCTTGCAGACCGTATCCGCAATGATGAGGTTAGAAGCAGAGTTGGTCTGAAAGAGAGCGTCGGTGTTAAAATAAGAAGAGGCATGCTCCGTTGGTTCGGACATATAGAAATAATGCAGGATGAAAGAATGACGAAGCAGATATACAATGCAAAAGTGGAAGGATGTAGGAGCCGAGGAAGGCCAAGACTTACCGATCATGATCAGATTGGTCGTGTTCTATCAGAAGGTGATGTCAGGAGCCCTAGAAACCGGCGAGCGTGCATGAAAAGAGCAATGAATGTGAAAGAAGCGAGTGAGGTATGTAAGGATCGAGTCGCGTGGCGCTCGGTTCTCTCTGCCTACCCCGTAAGGGATTTGGCGTGAAGTTATAGATAGTGTATCGCTGTACATGATTATCTTGGTCTAGGTGTTTCAGGAGGTAGAACCCATCACAGAAGCCCGACTGAGGAAGTACCCCACCCCACAGAGAATGCCAGTCAAATTACAAGTCCCTGGAGGGTTGTTGTGTTGCTAAGAGCGAATGAAGTTACCGGTGAGCTTCTGAGGAGTTACTGTGTTACCAGCAGGGATGGCAATACGCGAATGTTACTTCCTGTACTGCGTTCATAGACATACATACCTATAGTTGATGTAGTAACTACTTTACATCAGGAGCAGCGTTGCCAGACGTCCCGATTTTGGCGGGACGTCCCGATTTTTAAATCAAAATTAAATGTCCCGCGCGGGACAGCATCAGTCCCGCTTTTCTGGGATAACTCGACCGTGTGTGCAGCGTGCTGAGGAAGCGCGGCCGGGTGACACAGACAAGTGTGGACTGGCAGCCAGCAGGTGTTTTTAGGGTTCCGTACCCAAAGGGTAAAATGGAACCCTATTACTGAGGCTCCGCTGTCCGTCCGTCCGTCCGTCTGTCACCAGGCTGTATCTCATGAACCGTGATAGTTAGACAGTTGAAATTTGCACAGATGATGCATTTCTGTTGCCGCTATAACAACAAATACTAAAAAATAGAATAAAATAAATATTTAAGGGGGCTCCCATACAACAAACGTGATTTTTTTTGCCGTTTTCATAGATAATGGTACGGAACCCTTCGTGCGCGAGTCCGACTCGCACTTGGCCGATTTTTGCTTAAATTACTGGAGTTTACTTATTAGAATCGTTTAAACATGAATGAAGCCTCAATGATGAATGAATGAAAAAGAATGATGACTCAAATAAAAAGATAAATATTTAAAAACTTCCGATTGTATAATGGTTTTTTACTAAGTCCCGCTTTTGTCGAAAGAATCCCGCTTTTTTCACTCAAAAAGATTCAAAATCCCGACTTAACAAAAAAAAAATCTGGCAACGCTGATCAGGAGGGTCATATGAATAAAAAATTTCAAATTACCGACTTCCTCTTGATCAGACAATCCTTAACAAATTGATATAATTTAACAACTTTCGATCCTAATACCATAGTTTACGACTATCTAAACACTCGTGTAGATGACCCTTAAAGGTGTTTTAAGCGCATTCGTTATGCAAGGACGCAAGCTTTTACCGGCCCGCCTTATTTAGAAATCTACACGCGATTCAACACTGCGTACTAACTGTAAGTAACTACTTAGTATAAATAACTTATTAAGTAACTTCGACTTGACGAGACAAACACACATTGTGATAAAACGAAATTTTTTTTTCATACTACGTCGGGAGGCATACAAGCATACGGCCCACCTGATGTAAAGCGGGTACCGTAGCCTATTAACGCTTGCGATATATTAAGTATCACTCGCGCGATGCCTCTTCTGCTGCTTACACAGCAACTCCTTGGGAGCTTACTGGTGACCTCACTCACACGCAGGAACACAACAAGGGAGTTGTACCTTGGCTGCGGTTTTCTATGAGGTGGAGGTACTTCCCCAGACGGGCTGCTTTGATGCGCTCTACATAATATTCATCAGAAAATACAGACTTACATTTTATGCAATATAAATAATTCGATTGGCTTTTGGAGAATAATCAAGTGCATACACGTGCATTCCTGGAGTGTGCACTCAATGTTGCCCGTAATGATTCTCCTTGGAAACTCAAAAGGCAAATTACGTCATAATGCACAATGGCATGAATAAGTGCCACAGTCAGTGGTCATTTGTACGCCACAAATCTACTGGTCTATTATTGCTGTCAATAATCCTCTGTCAATTACCTCCTATAGTGCAGTACTCAATTAGAGCAGCAATGACAGTGGATAAAGAACTGACCAATTGACAAACTGGTCCCCAGTTCGAATCCTGGCATGTACCACTATAATTGGTATTTTTCAAGTTTATGTACATATTTGAACTAGCTCGGCAGTGAAGGAAAACATCGCGAAGAAACCCGCACTTCGAAAGACGTGTGACTTATGCTAAGAAAGGTCTGGCCTGTGCAGGACTGACGGCAGTTTTTTTAATACTACATCGGGAGGCATACAAGCATACGGCCCACCTGATGCAACGCGGATACCGTAGCCTATTAACGCTTGCGATATATTAAGTATCACTCGCGCCATGCCTCCGCTGCTGCTTACACAGCAACTCCTTGGGAGCTTACTGGTGACCTCATTCACACGAAGGATCACAACAACCCTCTAGGGAGTTGTTATTTAGCTGCGGTTTTCTGTGAGGTGGAGGTACTTCCCCAGACGGGCTGCTTTGATGCCCTACCTCTCTTAAAACAATCAGACCAAGACAAACAGACATGTTCATGCACACAAATGTTTGCCTTGTATGGGAATCGAACCCACGAGCGTTGTTGTCAAAGTCGCGTCATTCACGACTGAGCCACCGAGCTCGTCAAATTCTCCATGTACAAATCTTCGCCAAGTCTTTCGGCTTAGGTAGGATCCTTTCGGATTACGAAACAAGATTATGCTAAGAAGAATGCAGTGCTCGACATTTGTCCTCATGCGGTTATGACTTGTGTACAATTTTCCATAATTTTCGTAATCATATTTACTGAAATAATATTAATGTCCATATTAAGTACAAATAAAATCTCCTGGGTTTCTGTAATGTTTGGTTACCAGTAATCTCCTGAGGGACTGCTGTATTAGAAGCGAGGGTAGCAATGCGTGAGCGATACTAGTCGCACAAACTATTCTGATCTCAATTAACGTAATCTTTACTAATTTATAAATCGAAAGAGTTTGTATGAATGCGCTAATATCCGCAAAAACAAGTCTGATTTGAAAAAATATTGTTGCATTGGATACCCCAATTCTCGAGGAAGGTTATAGGCTATTTAATATCATGATAAGATCCTTAGAGCCTGATGGAAAACAGTAGAAACAGCAGTTCCTACGGGACAGCAGTATATACGCGCGGATGAAGTTACGGGGTGCATACATAAGATTAAAATAGCTTATAGTAAGCTCCAAAGGACATCCGCTTCATTACAGTTAGATATACAATAAATACAACAGTGATCAAACGAAAGGAGCAATGGTGATCAACTTAACAGACAATGCCCCGAAACAAACAATCGCAGTAGGTCATCTCAGAGACTTGCAAAAAATCTTCCGACGAAATTTGATAGTACATACACGACACCAAATAAATGGATTACACATATATAACAGTACACCGGCCATTGTTCACAGTTGTCACTTATACGAAGTCAATGACCCGTGTCGTTTTAGGGTTCCGTACCTAAAACTGTGACGAGTGTACGAGGTACAATAAGATTTCATTTAAGTAATGTAAGGCGTGTCTAAGTGCCCGCGAGGTCCCGATGGCCAGTTAAGAATCTTCGTCTTATGTTACATACCAACGGAATCCTATTTCTAAGGATGTCTATCCGTCCGTCACAGCGCTGCATATTATAGACCGTAATAGCCAGAGACTGGTAAACAAGAGTGTGGATTATTATAAACAATCTATCACATTTGGCGAGTTGTGTGGCGCAGTGGTGAAACGCGCTGTTACGCTACTATGCCACCCACACTCGTAGGTTCGATTCCTACACAGCATGAACATTTGTCATAAACATGTCTATTTGTATTAGTCTAAGTATTTTTAAGAGAGGTAGGGCAGATCAAAGCAGTCCGTGTGGGGAAGCCTCCACTTCACGGAAAACCACAGCCAAATAACAATTCCCCAGGGGCTGTTGCGTTGTGATCAGAGGTGCCATTGCGCGAGTGATACTTAATGTATTGCAAGAGTTTATAGCCTGGGTTCACAGTACAAACATGCTGCTGAAATGCGGATCGGCAGAGGCCAGTGTTTTCAAGCCACCCGAAAGCCACTAACTGGGCTTAACGACTGTGTTATATCAACAACAGCTGAGACCACCGACTTAACGTACCCTCTGTTGTACACAGTACGGAACAGTATATTCGCGAGCCCAACCCGAACTTGACCGATTTTTAGGGTGATACTGATGACTGATGATCTTCGTTAACAATGGCGTGGTTCACAAGACCTAACGGAGGCATAACGAGGGCGTGCTTAAAACGGGACCATTCGGTTGACAAAGGACATCGGGCGGATGAAGTTCATTCGTAATCACCGCCATCAGTTTTTTAACAGTATATTGATGGAATGGATGTCTGCACTGTCGTGTGGGCGACTTTTTAACACGATAGGTACTTTACAAATGTCTGTTTATTGAAGTGATTGAGCGTCGCAGAGTTGAACACTGCCTAATTAAAACCTACTTACAGGAAACTTGATTTAAACTACTACGTTCATACGAACTAGCGCCGGCCGGCACCCACCCACTACCGCTAGTAGATGCATGCATGTGCATGCATCCCTACCATGACTACTCCGGTCGTCTCTGCGACTCGTGTTTCGCCTCTCCACGAGTTATCCTCAGGCGCTGTAGATGTTCATTAGAATAACATGCTACGAATGACGTCAGTCTGTTTGTTCATAAGAGAGATATTTCCAAATTTTCAATTTTAATGCTTTATCTGTTTTGTGTAAAATTCATAACGGTGGCAAAGAAATACTTCCTGAATTGCAAGGTTCATGGGCTACGGTTACCACTTTACATTAAGTGGGCCGTACTCTTGTATGCTTCCCGACGTTGTTAAAAAATAAAGTAGTTGAAGTGTAAAACGAAATGTTTGTCACGTCGACCATACAAATTAAAGTAAATGTGTTATGTATGACTGGCTGAAACATAATAAAAAAAATATAAGGCGCACTTAATAAATCTATTCTTTTTTTTTATACTACGTCGGGAGACATACAAGCATACGGCCCACCTGATGTAAAGCTGGTGTCGTAGCCTATTAACGCTTCAGATTTATTAAGTATCACTCGCGCGATGCCTCCTCTGCTGCTTACACAGCAACTCCTTGGGAGCCTACTGGTGATCCCACTCACAGGCAGGAATACAACAACCCTCTAAGGAGTTGTTATTTGGCTGCGGTTTTCCGTGAGGCGGAGGTACTACCCCAGACGGGCTGCTTTGATGCGCCGTACCTCTCTTAAAACATCCAGACCAAGACAAACAGACATGTTCATGCACACAAATGTTTGCCTTATGTGGGAATCGATCCCACGAGCGTTGGTGTCAAAGTCGCGTCATTCACGACTGAGCCACCGAGCTCATCAATAGTTCACGCCAAATCCCTTACGAAGTAGGCAGAGAGAACCGAGCGCTACGTGACTCCATCCTTACACACCTCATTCGCTTCTTTACTAATGACGATATAAATATAGTCCAAGTAACAATGGCCGATCCAAAATGATTCACAAATATTTTCATGTATTGTAGCTTTAAACGAAATTACTTTTTATGTTATTGTCTTCGATTGGTATGCGAAACCAACTGTAATATTGGCTGCGAGTTAGCTGGGGCCAGTGTTATCCAGCAGGCCAATGGTCTCTGTAGCATACTCATCAAGTGACGAAGGATCTAAAGAGTCACGAACTCACGATTTTGAAATTAAGTATCTTATGTATGCAACCGAAAATTTTTTTGATACTACGTTCGGAGGCATATAAGCATGTATTACGCAGCATCGAACCCACGAGCTTGGTTTAAAAGTAGCGTTACTAACCACTGCGATACAGAGCTCCTAAAAAGAGTTAAGTGATCTGTGGCTGAATAATTTTTGGACATTTTTGACATATGAAACCAAGTAGTTATAAAGTTACATACATAATATCCTAGTCCTAATCCTAATATCCTACTAATATTATAAATGTGAATGTCCGTTTGTTTGTTACGCTTTCACGAGAAAACTACTACACCGATCATCATGAAACTTTGTACACATATTGGAGATATCACAAGTAAAATAGGCTACTTATTATTAAAAAGAATATATATTTTTTACCAATGCGAGCGAAGCCGCGGGTAAAAGGTAGTAATATTATAAATGTGAATATCCGTTTGTTTGTTACGCTTTCACGCGAAAACTACTGAACCGATCATCATGAAACTTTGTGCACATATTCTTGGAGATATCAGAAGTAAAATAAGATACTTTTTATTTAAAAAAAATATTTTTTATCAAGGCGAGCGAAGCCGCGGGTAAAAGCTAGTATAATATATGTATATAACTTTACAACAACTTTTATAGAAAAGCATATCAATATAAATATATATAATTGGATTCGACGTGGGATCACACCGCTGATATGTTCCTTTCCATGTTTTCCAGTATATTTATAAATAAAAAATAAAAAGTTATTTATATGTCATTAACGGTAACGGGCATCGGGAGACGTATTACATTCTTTAAATCAGACCATATTGTATCTTATTGATTTCTCTTTTTTAATGTACTATTAAATGTACTAAATCTTCACAAAAGGTACACGAATACTGACAGAAGTACACAGATTAGAGGCTCATCCTCATGTTAATCAGATCTACATTAACAACACGAATAACATAAAGAATCTGTGATAATTATTTGAATAAGTTTAACAAATCAGCATACCAGAATAATAGTGAACCAAATTCGAATATATTTTTAAACGTCGGGTAGCATACAACACACTATGTGTCAGTCACCTGACGCCACTTGCGCTGCAAACACAGCAACACCTTCGGAGCTTACTGGTGACCTCACTGACACGCAGGAACACAACAATCCCCCCGGAAGTTGTTATTTGACTGCCGTTTTCTGTGAGGTGGACGTACTACAGCAAACGGACTGCTTTCATGCGCCGTACCTCACTTAAAAATTACCAGACCAAGTCAAACAGACATATTCATGCAAACAAATGTTTGTTCTGTGTGAGTATCGAACCCACGAGCGTTGGTGTCAAAGTAGCGTTACCACGGTGGCACCGAGCTCGTTCAAATGCCTATCATCTATCC
Organism: Pyralis farinalis; assembly: GCA_947507595.1. NCBI lineage: Eukaryota > Metazoa > Arthropoda > Insecta > Lepidoptera > Pyralidae > Pyralis > Pyralis farinalis. The sequence goes on from OX382264.1 coordinate 3,080,216, forward strand.
TATCCTATTGACGAGCTCGGTGGCTCAGTCGTGAATGACGCGACTTTGACACCAACGCTCGTGGGTTCGATTCCCACGCAAGGCAAACATTTGTGTGCATGAACATGTCTGTTTGTCTTGGTCTGGGTATTTACTATGTATAATAAGTATGTATTTACGAAAAAAAAATGTATTTACGTATGTTTATCAGTTTTCTAGTACCCATAACACAAGCTTCGCTTACTTTGGGCTAGATGGCGCTGTGTAATTTGTCCGACAATATTTATATTTATTTATTTATATCAAAAGTTTAATCAATCATCAAACCTTACCAAAATTATCGTGAACCATATTCGAAAATACATTATTAGAATTCAATTTTTATTACTCATGCGGTATAAGTAATATCTTTGCGCCCGTTGTTACGGTTAATAGGTCGCTATTTGCCCATTTTAAAATTACAACATGAATTTTGAGTAAACCACACTCTATTTGAGTGCGACAAGTAAACTAGACGCAAGCAAATTGACGAGAAAAAAAAATTAATAACGCCCCTGGAGATCAATTTTGGACGACAGAATAGTTCCGCATTAGTTGCACAATATACTATTATAGTAGTATTATCTCATTCTTTTTTCAAGTCAGTTAAAGTCTATTTTTCAACTAGGTATGTATGTATATCTTCACGCCAGGTCCCTTGCGGAGTAGCCAGGGACAACCGAGCGCCATAAAACGCGGCCCTTACATTACCTTGCATAGCGCCTTTAATGCACGCTTACCGCCGGTTCCTAGGGCTCCTGACATCACCTTCTGATAAAACACGACCAATCTGATCATGATAGGTTATTTCATCTAAGTACTTATATAAATAGACATATAAATATTTGTTTTTGTGTGTATCTGCAGCTCTTGATCGATTGGTTTATATTGTGACACAACCACAGATCACAGAAACAAGGTTATACCTTACCTTGTTTCTGTGATCTGTGGACACAACGTTGCATTCGAATTGGAAACATATGGTTATCAAACTAAAGGGTTTGCCGAGAAGAATACTCAAAATAACTTTAAACTCAATACGGACGTCCGTGACCGTGTTTATTTTTTTGTTTTTTGAAGTATAATATTTTATTAAATAGATAGACCTGCAACAAGCATGGCCGGGTTCAACAAGTAAAGTTAATAATCACAACAGTATCTTATATCTGAGATATCTGTCGTTGTATACCTTATATATAATTATTACCTAACCAGCTTGAATTCGACAGCTGTCCTAATAAGGTCAATTTCGCCACTTTACGCACCGTCGTGTTTCGCGGTGATATTTTGGCAAGGGGCTGAAGCAATATTCGCAATAAAAAGTATTGATTACTTTTGAAAGTTTGGCTGAAAAGCTCTAGGCGGGAAATGTCTCGTGCGTCTAACATTAGCATCATCATGCGGCAGCGGGGCAAAAAACGAGGAGAACTCTTTGCCTTCAAAAGCGACGTTAACAGCTTTACATCATGCCGGGGGCTTCGTTTGCTTCTGTTGTATATACAAAATCGATAAGTGGCTCAAACTCGATTGTGTGTGCCTAGGTTGCGCCCGATATATTGAAGCGAAGAGGAGTACAAAAACATTGATAGATTTGTTTACCCCGCTTCGGCGAACCCAAAAGGAGAATTATGATTTAAGCAAAATAATTATGTATGTTTGTTCATCTATTATATTACATCTCCAAACCTTTTTGTCGTCGATTACAAAATCGGCTAAAGGGAGTCTGAAAGTACTTGTAATGAACTAAAATGACATACCGTGTTCAGTCTTAAACGGTCTTATTGTGTACACTCTGAAAATATGTAGGTTACCTATAAGTTTTCACCAAAAAACCGTATTGTAAATTACTTTTAAGTGATACGGAAGTTCCCAAATCGTTATAACAAATGATGTCCAAAAAAGTCTCACTCTTACAGTGTACTAAATGGTTAATTACAAGTATTATTTTTTTATTATTATTTTTCTATCTCTACTGACAGAGATGTTCTGAAATGATTCAGGACATATATTAATAAATCTTTAATTGTTTATTGTAATAGAAATATAACGATTTGAAAGAAACACCTAGATTGGAAAATTTCTTTTGGCATTCCTTCTTCGTCAATGGTCATTTTTAAAATACTGGGAGCTAAAAAAAAGTTTTGGCTGACTGGCTATGAGAGAAAGAGAGAAAGAAAATATGTACTCGCACCTCTCTCTCTTGCTCCTACAGTAATAATATACGAAACGTAACTCTCTCTCTTTCTATCTTCACTAACTTACATCTCCCACTCAACTTCCGTTCGCATCGCCCGATCACACTTTTCGTAACGCTCTCGTCACGCATTCACCAGCTTACTCCCCAAGTCAAGCGTACGTAAAGAAATTTTACTTCAATAAAATCATAGAGAACTGATAACGAGCGCGGATGATGGCGGACACGTGCCCCGCCATCCACCTAATAGCAGCTATGGATACAGTTGCTAATTAACCTATTTAAGATAATAATTATTGCTCGCTGGATGAGCACGAACAACACTACATCCACATTTTTGTTACACTGTCACAAGTGTATGTAAACAAACTAAATAGAACCTTGCAGCCATTTGCGCACGATCGGGGAACAAATTAAAAAACACTTACGTCACTGCTGGGAGCGGTGATAGTCCAGTGGATAAAGAAACGGCCTATTGACCGACTGGTCCCAGGTTCGAATCCTGGCGTGTACCACTAAATTCTTGGTTTTTGATTTATGTACATATTTGTAATTATCACTGCTGCTACGTGTGACCTTATCTAAGAAAAGTCTGGTTTTCACTCTGAGGTCTGACGGTAATCGCCCCTTTTTATTGGGACAGGCCCACCACTCATTCCCACCACTGTGTCTCCTGTGTAGCCAGAATTAACAGCGGCGACCAACAAAAAGGCAATGAACAGTGAAGTCCATTGCTGTCCCGTGGGTTAAACTACAGCTGGCTTGGAATTCGCAACGAATTTAATCAGAAGATATTTGTAAGAGTAGGAAGTTTTCGAATTGACTTCGGTCCTTGTTAAACCAGCAGTATCTTTGACCAAATCCTTAGTCTTAGGTAAGCGGACCCTGCTAAAGTTAATGCTTTATTAAAGTATAATTTTATTACAAAAATTATTTTCTTACAATCTATATATATATAAAAATGAATATTTCTCTGTATGTCCTCTATGGACTCAAAAACGGCTGGGCAGATTTTGATGAAATTTTCAGTGAATCTTCAGGTTAGCCCAGCAGGTGATCCTGAGCAGTTTGGTAACGATTGGATCACCTGTGTGAAGCTAGGTCGAGTAGCTAGTGTAAGATAAAAAGATAAAAATATTCCCTCGCAGACACTAAAAACACGTCTTACATGCGTTAACCGCGCATGCGGACTCCGCCGATGCTAATGGATTAGGAAACGGGATAAGAAGAAGAAGAAAACCTATCACTGCTAGGGAGGTCTACTTTCAATGATAGAAATGAATGAATGAAATGGCGTTTAGTCCACAACGCTGCTCTATTGACAAGAGCTGGGACTGGAGCTGGTCTGCCGAAGCAAGGAGAGGCTCGAGAGACTTAAACCTCATATTGAAAATAGACTGTTACTCGGAACGGTTTACAGCTTTATTTTATACAACGTCGGGAGGCATACAAGCATACGGCCCACCTGATGTAAAGCGTAAAGTATCCACTCGCGTGATGCCACCTCTGCTGCGAACACAGCGATTCCTTAGGAGCTAACTGGTGACCTCGCTCACACGCAGGAACACAACATTCCTCCCAGAGAGTTGTTATTTGGTTGCGGTTTGTGAGGTGGTCTCCAGGCTGCTTTGATGCGCACTACCTCTCTTAAAAACACCCAGACCAAGACAAACATACGTGTTCATGCACAGAAGCCATGAGCGCCGGTGACAAAGTCGTGTTATTAACCGCTGTGCCATCGAGCTCGTCAAAAACTTGCGACAAGCCTAGACCAAGTGAACTCGGTATATATATATACATATATATATATATATATATATATATATATATATATATATATATATATATATATATATATATATATTATATATATATATTATATTATATATGATATAATATATATATATATATATATATATACATATATACATATATATACACATACATAAACTTAACAATCTATACATATAAACTAAACATATAAATAAAGATGAAGTGTCTTTTTGTAACGTCCAAGTCACAACTTTTTACTAAATGTATATGAATGTATACGCGATAGTTACACCAAAAATCATTTATTTTTGTCTATCTGTTTGTGCTACTAATCTCCGAAACCGCGGGAAAAGGGAAAAAATAAAAGCCAAGAAATAGTGAACATACAATTCTACACGGACGAAGTCGCGTGGGGAGGGGGAGGAGGCGTCCTATATATGATATAATATATATTCTGTATAATAATACATGTCGGCAACGCAAGAGTGACACCTCTGGTGTTCTAAATGTCCATAGGCTGCGGTAACTGCTTACCATCAGGCAGGCCTCATGCTTGTTTACCACCTTAGCGATATAAAAAAAAAAATGCTATTTATACTTTATTCATGGGTTAAACTCTGTCAGACGCTACCAGTTTCCTGGTAAATTCAAACTACTCGTATTAATACATAGTAATTGGTCTTAATTATAAAACTATCACTATAAATGAATAACTTGTATTGCATTGAATGCGGTGTAAAGATGTTCATAATATAAATTATGTTTCGCACACTTAAATAAAACAAAGATATAAAGACAGCAAATACTTAGTCATAAAGTTGTTTGTTTTCCGGAAGTGGCTATCATCACGTAGCAGTAACTACAATGTATCTCTAATTTTCTCTTTATTGTCACATGAAGTTAGTTCAGAAAAATAGATATTTTTTATCATATTTAAAAAAACGGTTAAGTGCGAGTTGCCCTTCCAACTGGATGAAATGAAGGGTGTCATACCTGTAGCGTATAGTGTAGAAAAAAACGCCAAAAACACGTTTGTGTATGGACATCTTTCTTTTTACTTTTTTATTTTTACTACGAGTATTTGACAGTTACAGCTGTGATAGCTACACACTCTGTGAAATTTTCTAGTCTCTGCCTATTACTGTTTAAATGATACAGATCTGTAACTGACGGACGTATAAAAAGACGGACAGACAGGGTTACACTAACCTTTGGGTATTAAATCCTAAAAAATGTTTTAAAATTCAACAAAACGTGTGTTTTGATGAATTTTAAAACATTTTTGTTTGGTTTCACAGTGTAGTTTAATTGTAAATGACCAAGCAAACAATCCAACATACAACAATTTTGCTATATATAGTTATAATTATTAACATACACAGAAGTATCCATTGACGATCTTTTTAATCTCACGGATATGCTCGTGGGAATGCAATATTAACATAGGAACCATGTGAAATATACTATAGGTATATGTACAGCAAAAAATTATCGAAGTAAACATTTTTGTTAACTGATTCTTCTTTTTCTTCCTAACGCTGTATCGTTTCCTAGTCCATTGGGATTGGCTGGGTGGGTCTAGCAATTTGGCGAAGATTATTAAACATATTGATTTTGGCGACTGCAGTCAGACCTTCATGACCAAGAGGGAAACCAGAGCTTTGTTAGTCTTTCGAAATATAATTTCTTGGATGTGCGGGTTTCCTAGCAATGTTTTCCTTCACCACCGAGCAAATGATAAGCCTAAATTACGTATTTAGTGGCTCATGTCCTAGGATTCGAGCTAGGGACCTGTTCTAGTCGGTTATTATCCGGTTTTTTATCGACTAGCTAGTCTTATCACTGCTCTGATGTAGATGTCATCAAAAACATACGCCAATTTAAACATTTTGTGGAGCTGTCGATGTGCGTCTCAGTTTAATCGAAAACGCAAGTTAAGCAGCGTCGACCGCAGCTTGTTTGTGGATGTTTTTAATCTCGAGTTCCTCTGTACTAGATGGGCACGTTAAGCACGTTCCACTGCTTTTAATAGACGACAGTTAATAGAAGTAGGGCGCAACAATGTGAGTGAGGTTATCAGTACGCCGTAGGGGTGTCAACATACGAGCTATATTTACAATTAGGTACCAAACTTTCATTATATTTATCTCATATTAAGATTAATATTTGTTTGCTTTTTTCGTATTTTTTGTTCATCCAAATGCGATAAAACTTTGTCAACTTATTGCTCGCTTGTCGGCTAAGTTTATAGGATAAAAAATCTACAGTAAGGTACCGTGAGTTAGAAATAAATTGCATGTGTTATCAAACAATCGTGTAATTATTTTTTTTAATAAACCGAATTTGATGAAATAATATTTTCTATTCAAGGGGTACTAATTACCCCGTGGATAGTCCAACGCCAACTTGTCTAACGGAGACATTGCAGTTCAGACCCACTGATCAAAATCTGCGTATCTGAGAAAATCTACACTTGCACATAAAGCTTTGCTTAATCCTAAACTAATTCCTTCCCAGTGAAACCTGCAAAGCTCTTGATCCTACAACCTATCTACCTACTTCCTGTACCTACAAGTGAAAGCGGCACCATCGTAACTCCATTGAATCCCGTCTTATTTATTTGTTTGCGAGGTTTGAGCAATGTTACGCGGTATCAACGTGGCGTACTCGTTGTATGTAGATTGATGTATGTATATAGGATTATTAGGTGATTATAGTTAATAACTAAGTACCTATATTAATAATGTATGTTTATTACATTGTTTTCAGTTCCCTGTCTCTTTTTAAACAATGAAAGGTTGGATGGTAAAAAAATCGTACAGGAATATTATAAGATTCGTACATTTTTGAAGTTATACTTCTTTAAGCGCGTTATGAAAAATGGATGAGAGTGAAATTTTAAGATGCGCGCGCACAACTGTAACACAAAAGTAACAGGCTGCGCTACTTCTTGAAAGACGTTTTTAATTTTACTCCAATAACCCTTCTTATAAATTAAAATATTATTATTTAATATAATTAATACTAAATATTATTAAATTATTAATGTTAAATATTTATTTAATGATGCCAAAGAAGTATAACTTCTCACACGCGTACATAAGTACACGCACCCATTTTTTTTTTATTTATCGCATCCTTTTCTGTTACTTGCATTAGTGCAATGAAGATATTACAGACATTTTTAAAAATAAATAGACTAACAGATAGACACGTGAGTGACCTCGTAAGGGTGCAGTTGTATACGTACTCGTAACTAAAACCCGAACAAATGGGAATAAACTGCTACTCGTATTTATATATTCGTGTTTTGTTAACATAGAAAGTTAATATCTTTACACCTCCTCTGTTCCCTGTCTTCTCTCCAGCAGAGAAATATTGCTGATGGAGTTGTTGGAGTTCTGTTACAGAGAAAATTATTATAAGATTGACACAAATTAAGCTTAAGAATTTGCATTACTTTCTATTTATCTAAAGTTTTTATTGTCCTGTGATTTGTAAAGTTCCTATTCCCATCCCATGCAGCATAAATTGTATTTAATGTATGTATAGTTTTGTTTGTTATTAAGTTAAATACATAAATATTGCTTTATCGCATATATTTTTAAATATTTTAGATTACCAGATGTTTTTAACATAATTTACGAACGCTATTATTCCTCAGCATTTTCAGTATGTTCTTTATATTTAGGTACTTAGTAAGATACCTGTAGTAGAAACTAATAAAACTGTTAAATTTCCAGATTCTTTTAGCCATTATGACCGGAAGAACCCTACAGATTATAAATATAAACACGCGGTAATTTTTGTCGGAAGAGTTGTACATGCGAAATAAAAATAGAATGAGTTACATATTTAAATTTGTGAAGCGTACAACACGATAGACTGTTATTTATTATCTTTTTCTATTTCAGTTAATATAGGTATTTAGTCATTCCGCAGAAAAATAGCCTTCACGGACGAACAGCGATGTGACCCTATAAAGGTTCCTTTTTTGCCTTATGATGTGATACGGAACTCCAAGAAACATTCGCCGTGAATAGGTATAGAACCTTCTACTCTTTTTAAATCGGTTAAAAAATATGAAGTACACAATTAAATTTGTGGAGTTGTTGTGTTGGCAACGGAGGTGACAACTCGCGAGCAATGCTTCTCGTATCGCAAGCGTTCATATGCTACGGTGATCACTTTACATTCGATTAGTCGTATAAAAACATTATTGAGTGAGTTATTAAATTATACAACATTGGGTACAACGACGACATTTTGTAAAGGATCACAATCACTAAATATTGTTGGTATCTCCGTAAACGTACCAAACAATGAAGATAACTTAATTGAACATAACTTCCGTTTACGATAAAAACTTTCATAAATATAGATTTTAAAATTCATTTTATTCTCTATTGGTACATAAATAAACTTACATAGTGTTAGAAATTTATTTGACTTAATAAAAATAGCAAATATCTTTTTAAATCAATCACGTTGGTAAATCAATATCGTAAAAATTAGATTTTTGTAATAGTCAGCGCGTTCCTCGTCTTACTATAGAATTCACTTCCACCCACAAAACCGTATAAAAGTTAACCCAATAAATTATCAATAAAAAAATACAGTCGGTACATAATGAAAATAATTATTTTAGTAAAAAACTTACCTTGTATTTCATCTTGTATTTTTCCTTTTCCAAGTAGATAAAAAATAAAACACTATCACAGAACTATTTATGAAAAACAAAAAATGTAAATACAAAATTCAAAATGAGATCGCACTGAAGCGTATATTTTGGCGCGAACCGTGATGTGACCGCGCATGCGTGCGGTTGGCAGCGCGGCAATGGCTGTTCCACCACCGACTCGCCGGTTTTGCTTCCCTTCCAGGTGCCGGTGCAGCGACCGGCCGATCCGCACCGAGTTCAGTCGAACGCCATGCAAGTTGCAATGGACGCCACGCCGCTAGGTGAAGGTAAAGCAGGCAAAGGTGACACGGCGGTACAGCCGAAGCAGCGATGCAACGTTCGGTGCGTTTCACTCCATGTCGCAAATGTTTGCTAAATGTCGCTAATTTTTTGCTGTTGTCGATACGGAATAATTAATTAGAATAATGTAATGCTTGACGACCCCAGCAAATAGTTGTTTGACAATCAGAACAGTAAATTAAATTACATTGCGATATCGTGTCGATATTTTTTGATTCGATGATATTTGTTTTTACTCAACGTACAGCTAAGTGCACATCAAGCTTAACACGTTGAACTTTGTATCGTTCTTACATCAAACGTAATAAGAACTATAATCGAACTTGAGTGATGAGAGTGATTTTCCGTTAGCTGTACCTACCTTGTAACGTGTAAGTTTTATTCATCTCATAAGCTATTAAACGCATGCATAATGGCAAATACGTAGTTATTATACCATTTAGATGCTTGAAACATCAAACGTATCTCCGGAGGTTCTATTGACTATAGTTAGGTAGTTACTTTTTAGACTATGTCAGATGACAACCAGCATTCGACCGATGTGAAGTGGTAGTACAGCGGTTATCGATACCCGCAACACAAGTAGTGTCACTCACGCGTTGCCACCCCAGCTTTCAACGCAGCAACTGCTCACCAACTTCCTAGTGACCTTCCTCTCCCACCGAAACACGACACTCCAGGAATTGTTATTTGCCTATGGTCTTCTGTAAACGTAAGGTACCTTCCCAATCGGACTGCTTTTTGTTAAAATATAGATCTGCGCTACATCTTTCTCGCTTTGTTTGGCAATTCGCAGGTGCACCACGTACAGGTGAAGGCAGCTTTTCTAAAAATGTTCGCGACACAGCATATCTTTAATAGGTCACTGATAACCAGACATGTTTAATTGTTGTTGTGACAATTTATTTTTATTATTGTACATTCAATTAAAAATTTAATTACATTCAATGTAAAATTTAATTACTTTCAATGAAAATTGAATTACGTTCAATGTAAAATTTAATTACATTCAATGAAAATTGAATTACGTTCAATGTAAAATTGAATGTACACGTTATTGTACATTCAGTTAAAAATAAATTACAATGAACATAAAATAAAAATTATGTACAATAAGTATGATCTAAAAAGTATAACACGAAAATATTCTCATCTGAAATTGTTATGTACAAAATAATCAATATTTATTGTTTATCAAATAAACAACTTACATTATATTCTAATTCAATTAATACATATTCATAGCTAAAGCTCCGTGGCGTCGTTGCGGATGTCATTCTAACCGAATACACAGGTTAAGCAACGTCGACTGCCACCTGTTTATGGATGGCTTTATCTATATCGAGCTTCTCCGTGCTTCGGGGGGCACGTTAAGCCGTCGGTCCCGGCTGTTATCGATAGATGACAGTGAGGGGTATAAAGCTAAGTGGCGCCCTCATTTTGTTTTTATTAATAACGCTGAATTTAAGACCAATTCCAAAAAAAACGCTCAATACAGGCACTGTAGAATCATACTTACGTTTTTTGGAGATATAATCTGTATTTATTATTTATGTACAATTAGTCATAATTTTTTTGCTATAAGTGGACACAATAAGCAATAATTAAAATTTTGGTTACTTGTACTGTATAGATAATAAATACAAGATTATGTTTCAAAAAAATATAAACATATTTCTACTTTCTTCTTTTGGAATTGGTCTTATATTCAATTGTTACTAAAAATAAAATGATGGCGCCACTCAGCTTTATGCCCCCTCTTAAGGAGCGTAGTGGACGCTCTGAGCCCCTTCGGTAGTAGCCCGTAACCCTGACGTGGGTTGAGTAACTATAAAATTGTGGAATGAGCTCCCTGCGGAGGTTTTCCCAAGGGACTACAGTATGGGGTTCTTCAAGAAAGGCGTGAAGAGGTTCTTAAAGGGTCGGCAACGCAAGAGTGACACCCCTGGTGTTGCAAATGCCCATAGGCTAAGGTAACTGCTTACTATAAGGCAGGCCATACGCCTGTACGCCACCTTAGTGGTATTAAAAAAAAGTAAGGGTTGATGTAGTCTACTCGTAGTGATGTTCACACGTGTCACATAAGAAATATCTGAGATTTCCTCCGGGTTGCTTCGTGCCGAAGTCAGTATCTTCGCCAAATCCTTAGGCTATTCTATCCTATCGGACCTCACCAATCCCAATGCATTAGGAAACGAGATGATGCTAGGAAGCAGGAAATGCATATAAAAATAACTGATATGTTAAGGGAAGAAAAAGAAGAAGGCTTTGATAATCAAAGCAGCCCGACTGATGAAGTATCCACCTCACAGAAAACAGTAGCCAAATAACAACTGCTTGAGGGGTTGTTGGGTTCCTAAGAGTGGTTAAAGCTATCAGTATATTTCTCGACGAGCTCGGTGGCGCAGTGGTGAAACGCGTTGTTACGCTACTTTGACACCAACGCTCGTGGGTTCGATTCCCACACAGGACAAACATTTGTGTGCATGAACATGTCTGTTTGTCTTGGTCTGGGTATTTTCTATGTATAATAAGTATGTATTTACAAAAAAAAAATGTATTTACGTATGTTTATCAGTTGTCTAGTACCCATAACACAAGCTTCGCTTACTTTGGGGCTAGATGGCGCTGTGTAATTTGTCCGACAATATTTTATTTATTTATTTATTTATTAAGGAGTTGTGATAGCAGGAGGGGTGTCAACGCGCCAACGATACATTAGTGTTATTGACAGTTTTCGCAGGCTACAGTAACTATTTTACAGGTGAGCCATGTGGTTGTATGCCTCCAGACGTTGTTTAAAAAAACTGACGCAATTGGTCGGTCTTGAACACGAACCAATAAACCACTTAACGTCGCGTAAGGGGCGCCCTCACCAACCCGTAATCACAGTAGACTTATCTACTGTGACGTAATCGTGCTTTAGCGCCTAAATATCTCTAGCTTAGGCAACGAGTAATTTGTGGATGGAAAAGTCGAAAGCAGAAAGTTTGACTTAGGAATCAGCTTTCATTACGTAGTATAACAAAATTTCGTACAACGCACTGTTTTCGAGATGTAAGCAAAAAACCAAAAAAACGGGACCTTCTTTGTGCCCCCCTCCCTCGGGCTCTTAGTATGTTTATCTCCTAACTAGTCCAAAGTTCCTAACTCAAAGTTTCTGCCTTCGACTTTTCCCTTGTGAGCACTCATTGACCAAAGTACTCAGCGATTGGAGCCTAGCGACCAATGAGAGGATGTTTAATGAATAAGTTTATAAGAGACGCGACGTTGATCCGTGAACTAACCAATAACACCTGCGGGTTTTACTTTATCCCGCGACCCGTAGCAGTTAGTTTATTTACTACGCAAAATCCTAACATTGCCTCTCCATTGGATATTTCCATCATGGTCTTGGAATACACTAGAGGCAAAGTACCACGCGTCCCTTGTAAGTTTTCTTACTTACTAGCGTCAAGTTGTCAACTTCGCAAAGATCAGTATTTTCAGATCACTTATTTTCAGAGTCATAAAGTTCTAACTGTACCGTCACTTTACATTTATGAGGTGTCTGTCTTCGTCAAGAAAAATATGAACATGTTTCCATTTAAAATTTCTCAAGAGAACCGCCGATTTCCTACAAGACGCTTTAATGATATTGTTATCCCGCCATCCAGATCGACTTTTTTTAGCAATAATGTTACAAACATGACATCAAAAATATATAACAGGCTTCCTGAGTCATTAAAGGAAATAAGTCGTTTCTTAACATTAAAAAAAAAACTAATGGCATGGCTATTGGAACAATCTTACTATGACATATCGGAGTTCTTGGGTTGACTTTTCTATTATATCAATATTACATTATTATATTATATTATATTATATTGTGTTCGAATATGTTCTTTTTTGACATTATAAATTAATATGACTATTAATATTGTACACCTTCTAAAGGTAGATTGTGAAATTGATCAATAGAAATGTATAATTTAACATCTGTAATATACTCGCAATCAACAATAAATAAATAAATCTAAATGTATATATACTCGTACTAATTATAAAACGAAAGAGTTGGTTTCTTTGTTTGTTTGAACGTGCTAACCTACGGAACTACCAATTCGAATTGAAAAATACTTTTTGCATTTGATAACCCTATTCTTGAGGCAGGAATAGGCTATTCAATATCACAATACTACTCTTAGAATCCGATGAAAAGGAAAGAAAGTGGAAAAAGCGTTTCCTCCGGGATACATACAAACGTGCGGTTGAAGTCACGGGTTGCAACTAGTTACATATATTAAGGCTTATAGACTTTATTAACTGAAATAAACAATAATAATAATACTGGAATAGGTCTAATAATACTAGATAATACTTATTTGACGAGCTCGGTGGCGCAGTGGTGAAACTCGCTGTTACGCTACTTTGACACCAACGCTCGTGGGTTCGATTCCCACACATTACAAACATTTGTGTGCATGAACATGTCTGTTTGTCTTGGTCTGGGTAATTTCTATATATAATAAGTATGTATTTACAAAAAAAAATGTATTTACGTATGTTTATCAGTTGTCTAGTACATGGGTACTAGACAACTGATAAACATACACACAAGCTTCGCTTACTTTGGGGCTAGAAGGCGTTGTGTAATTTGTCCGACAATATTTATATTTATTTATTTATGTATTTATTACATACTAGGCCGTAGGGTGTTAGTATGAAATAAACTTTAACTCATTAGGTGTAGTAAGTAAATATCTATTATTGTCGAATCCATAAACATATAAAGCGTACATCGAAGCACGCTAAATTTGATGCACCTCCACGTCGCGGGCAACTACAGCTAAAATAACAACATGTTGAACTGTGAGATGGAGATACTACCTCAGACGAGATGCTTTGCTGTGCCTTACCTCTCTTAAAAACACCCAGTAGGACGATTCTACTAAAAAACTGCAACTGCACTGCAGCGCGGCGTATGTCAAAATCAGTGGCGTGCACTCCATATAGGCAAAAAGACATTGCCTACCCTATCAATTTGATAAATACCATCCGATGTTTCATTCTTAAACATAGTTTTTAACTAATATTTCGTATCAAAAACAAAAAATTAAAAGCTCCATCTATCGGTATCGGTAAGTTATTAAAGTCATCGCTAGTCATATTCAAATCGCAGCTAGGCGCTACGCTACACTAGCGCCGCATTGGCAGCTTTTTACGGCAGAGACACTAACTATATCTGTCTAAATTTACGTATGTGTGCCGTGTTGTTTATACAAATACTGTAGTGTGCATTCCTATAATTACATTGCCCACAATAACACAAATAACGTACACAATCGCAAAGTATAGACAATGTCTTTTCAGCTGAACTATAACGTAAATCACCGAAGTGTCGCGAGCATTGCTACGTAACTATTTTAAAAAGTAGTTTGCTGCATATAATTATAGTGAAAGATATTGCCATTTCTTTTTTTCGTATAAAATTGATGTTCAATTTTATTTTGATTTTAAAACGGCCGCCATTATTTTTGTTTTGAATCGATTGACTGGTAGCAGACGAAATAAGATTTTAAAGTTGATAAATAGGTATGATGATATTCACTGCGAAAGTTGTTCATGTGGTGTGTGTAGGGAAAATAAATGTTTTCAAAACTATCTTTCGGTGAAAAAAAACAAGTGATCACATACATCATTATTTCCACAAGATTGGATAACCAAAATCAACATTCTGTATTTTTTGGTAAGTTAATAGCTTTAAAAAAATTCTGCCTACCCTGTCAAAAATCTCTGTGCACGCCACTGGTCAAAATACGTACCTACATTTTGACGTTTCGTTCATAAAACAAATAGAAGCCACGGTTCCTGGCGGGGTCGATGACCTAGATCTGGGCACGCGATTAACTTCGATCCCCTAGTAGAATGGAGGAGGAAAACAGTTCCATCATCACACGCAATCTTTTGGACTATATATATCGTCTATAAGCTTACTGGTTGCCTCACTCACACGCAGGAACACAACAACCGTCAAGAGAGTTGTTAATTTGCTGCGATTTTCTGTGAGGTGGAGGTACTTCCCAGACGGGCTGCCTTTTGCGTCCTACCTCTCTTAAATTATAAATACCTCGCTCGCTCCTTTAACATTCAGAGCCCTTTTCATACGCACACCTTATGATAATCGATAGATAAGCCTAACGAAACGTCAAAGTGTACACATTTTGACACACGCCGCGCTGCAGTGCAGCTGCAGTTTTTTAGTAGAATCGGCCTACAGTACCAAGACAAACAGACGTGTTCATGCACACAAATGTTTATTTACTATTTTCTTTTATGTAAGACATACAAGTGTACATCTCTTCTGCTATTTTACATCCGGCGTGCCGTATGCTTGCAATACAGGAACTATCGCTCGCGCGTTGCCACCCCTGCTGCTACAATAGCAACTCCTCAAGAGCTTACTGGTATCCTCGCTCACTCGCAGGCTCAGAGGCCTCCAGAGGGTTGTTTTAGCTGTAGTTTCCTGTGACGTGGAGTTCCTCGATGTACCCTCCTCTCTTTATATGTTTATGGATTCGGCAATAATGAATATTTACTTACTTCACCGAATACCACCTAATGAGTTAAAGTTTATTTCCCTAGCCTTCCGACGTTATATATAAAAAAGAGGAAGTTCTCAATGTGACTGATTTTTTTTAGTTACGCGAGGTCTTCGCCAATACTGGATCTATTTTGATGATTTTTTTTTTGCTGTGAAGGTTTTAGCGTTTGCGTGTTCCCGTATAAAACTAATAAAACTCCGACGTCATCGAAGTCGATTTTCAAGGATTTTAAACTGCTGTAATTATTTGAATAATTGTTGGTCGGTTGCAGGAGCTTTTGCTTTGTTACCGTTTTCTTATTACAACTTTACTCGGGTTGATAATTACTATTTAGACCAGTCCAAGAGCTAGAAACATATCCTCGTCTTTCTATAGTAGCTCTTGCTCTCCGCCGCCGGTGTTTTAGCAACTCGACAATGAGCTTCGACATTTTGCTTATCAGCCTGGCCATACAAGCTTACAGTTATATTTTCTGAGTATAATATGTGTATGTGCAGCAAATAGTATATATACTAACTTACATCTGCATATAATAGGGGTTAAAGTATGAAAAAATTAGTAATAGATACTTTGATTTGACATTAAACCTTCACATGGTGTGAGATTTACGAGTGAAACTTTTTACACATGATACATATGAGGTTTTTCTTTTAAAAAATGTACAACGTTTGATTTTCGAACTTCAATTGTTTTTTTATTCAGCTTAGACGGGAAAGATGGATACTTCGAAAATCGAAGTAATTTTTGAATACGAGTTCCGACGCGAAACTAACGAGGCAGAAACGGCTCGCAATATCAATGCTGCGATTGGAGAGGGCACTGCCAGTGAACAACAAAAAATGCGTTTGTGGTTTAATCACTTTCGTAATGGAAACTTCAACGAAGAACGAACCACTTAGAAGACTGCCCACACAGGTGTATAACGCTGAATTGAAGGAGATGGTGGAAGCTGATCCGAGTCAAACTACACAGGAATTAGCGCATGGTTTAATTTAACGTTACCTTACTCACAATATTGACTGATTTGCATTAAATCAACAAGATAAAAGAATATGAAAAATGGGCGCCTCATGATTTGACTGATCTGCAGAAACAAAAGCGTTGAAACATGCCTTGTTGAATCTATAAAGAAATGAAGAAATATTGGATCGAATTGTGACATGTGACGAAAAGTGGATTTTTTACGATAGCCGTAAGCGAAAAATGCAATTGCTGACCCTAGGTCAAACACCGCAACAGTGCCCTAAAGCAAAGCTTACCAATAAAAAGGTAATGGTAACTGTTTGGTGGTCTCTTCATGGCGTTATTCCCTATAGCTTACTCAGATGTGGTCAACAAATAACAGCAGATGTTTACTGTGCTGAACTTCGAACAAAGATGGCCAAACTGGCAGTAAAACAGCCCCGACTCGTGAATCGATCATCAACATTATTGCTCTATAATAACGCAAGACTCTTACACTAGAGAGACAACACACACAATGAGATACCGTTGTAACTATACAGGAGCTGCAGTTGGAAACCTTCAACTAACTACCATTTTTTTTCGTGATTTGGACAATTTTCTCTGTGGTAAAAAAGTTTTCTTCCCAGGAAGCAGTACAAATTGCTTTCACACAGTTTGTCGAATCTAGACCCTCAGAGTTCTATCGCAAAGGTATAAACTTCTGAACGGCAGCAATGTATAGGTAGATAATAAGGGTAAATATTTTGGTTAAATAAATATGTTACATCTTAGAAAAAAAACGAGTTTTAATTACAGACATACATTTTTAAACAGTGTTTTGCTGAGAAGTTTCACAACACGATCTAAGACAGTCTCTTGACACACTTTGGCTGAAGTCTTCTCTCCTTTTCCACAAAAATTAAGCTTTGTGACTTGACAAGCCACCCCCACCAAACCATTACAGACGCAGGACGATGACCACGTTGTATCTTTCTGGCCACTTGGACGGCTTCATTAGAACTGTGTGCCTACACTTTATTATTTTGCTTGTTGTAGTGCTCTTCTATCGTGAAATTTTTCATCAGTAAAGAGGATATTTCTGTGCCTTGCACCTAGGTATCAGAACAGGAAGCGTTTTGATCAATCCGACTGTAGGGATTGTTTCAGGGTATGTCCTGTGTATCAACGATAAGCGCCGAGCTTCAGGTCTTGTTTTATTATACGCGACAGAGTCTTAGCGGGAATCTTCATTTCTCGCGATAAGATTATTTGTTTCCTAATGGGGTTTCAGCGAATTCTGGTTATATATATATAGCATAAACAGCATTTGTAGTTGTAACAGCACGCGGTCGCCCCGTTCTTTTATGGTCTTCAACAGAGAAAGTATTGGTATATCTGTCGGTAGTACGATAGACGAACATCGCACACTGAAAGTTTAGGGCTTCTGACTGCTCATAACTGTTTACTCGTAAATTTCGAATATTACCTACGTATTGTTGAAAACAGAAACGTTCGTCAATTGTTTTTTTTTATTCTACATTGAAGTGCGTCGTCTGTATATGGAAAAAGGAATTATCGTCGAAAGATTACGGAGCGAGGATTTTTATGATTTTGAAAGTACTCTTTCTTCGCAAGAATGCTGAGGTGAGAGGTGTGTCCCACCCAAGCATTTTGAACGCCGCTAACTAAAACGCCGCAATATTGACAAAATACTTAGATTGTTCAAACCAATTGACGAGGTATTTGAAACTTTACTGTCGGAATGGCAAGAAAGATGGGAAACTTCTACTAAAGGACGCCACTTGTATCTGTTCTTTCAATCAGTGGGAGACAGATTAAGTAAAGAGTGGTTAGAAGTCGATCATCCTGTTGCGCAATTTTTAACAGGCCATGGAAACTTTAGAGCGAAGCTCTTTTCGTTTAGACTTGTGTCATCGCCTTTATGTGAGTGTTCTACGACAAATCATGAATTCGAGCAAACAGCACATCATGTTCTCTGGGAGTGCGAACTCTGGCATTGGGAGCGGGACGATATGTTAAATTCCTTGCATGTCACATCCGGGGTAGTATACTATTCTGATTTGGTGGCAACAAGGGAGAACTACCAGGCGTTTAGGCGGTTCTGCAGTCTATATTATTGGAATCGATGTTCACAGTTTAGGTCCCAATAGTGTTAGATATTTGATAATCCGTGGTGCACGGCAGTTGAGATTCACTTGACTAGCCATATCTTTGAGGTTTTAAATGCCTTATTTGTCATATTGCCGTCTCTCACTTTGCCAAGAGAGGAAGTCAATTCCAAAACTTCCTACTCCTACAAATTTCTTCTGATTAAATTCGTTGTGAGCTCCAAGCCAGCTGTAGTTTAACGCCCGGGACAGCCTTTTTGTTGGTCGCCGCTGTTAATTCTGGCTACACAGGAGACACAGTGGTGGGTATGAGTGGTAGGCCTGTCCCAAAAAAAAAAGCATTTTGAACATAAACATGTACCTATCACTTTATCTGAGTACCATGAGACGTCGGTAAGGGGAATTAGAGCGTGAACGCGTTTAACTGAAGGACGACGTTCGTATAGGTCGGCCTTCAGCTTATATCAAGGAAATTTGTTACTGTTAAGCGGTTAATTAAAGACCGTACCGTAGAACCTACAAGGTGATTGGAGGACATTTGGGGATCCGTAAAGCTAAAATAAAAGATTAACAAAAAAAATCGACTCCAAACATAATTTTGTCAGATTTAGACGATAGCGAAATCTACAGAAACGCCTTATTGAAATAAATAGCAAAAGTTTTTTAGAAAAGTAGTTTACCCTTTTGATATATTTAGCAGAAGAACAAGATGTATGAAGGCATTAAACTTTAGTTATAATGCTTTCATTGGCATGTCGCTCTTTTTGAGGTTCAAACGTTGACTAGGAAGCTATTTGCCTTAAAATTGAAATGCGAATGACACAGTATGCCTGCATAATGCAAAATTGACAAAAAAGCAGTTTGCCTAAATTCTAATTGCCTTTAAAGTAGTTTATTTGATATACCTACATGATTACTGAGAAGCAGTAAGATAATAGATGTAGATACGTAGGTACATTAACTATGAAATTGTCGACGAAACACTCTTGTCAGAAAATTACACCACTACGGTATCAGGAACAAGGCTCTCGAACTTCTGTCTTCTTATCTGGGCAATAGGATACAGAAGGTCGATGTTAATGGTAAAAGATCTTCGGGGTTCCCTGTAGTTATGGGAGTCCCACAGGGGTCAATTCTAGGTCCATTCTTATTTTTAGTATATATAAATGACTTACCTTATTATGTAAAGGATAAACATGAGATTGTATTGTTTGCGGATGATACCTCTTTGACATTCAAAATTAATAGACAGTTAGGTAATTATGACGAAGTTAACGATGCTCTCTCTAAAGTTATGCATTGGTTTAATGTTAATAATCTGCTTTTAAATGATAAAAAGACTAAAGTAATTAAGTTCTCAACACCTAATGTAAGACAGGTGACTACCAATGTCAATGTTAATGGAACTAATTTAGCCCCTGTGGAGACAACTGTGTTCTTGGGTATAACAATTGACTCCAAACTACAATGGGGCCCACAAATTGAAAAATTATCAGGAAAACTAAGTTCTGCAGCCTATGCAGTGAAAACTATTAGACGACTCACTGATGTTGATACGGCTAGAATAGTTTATTTCAGCTACTTTCATAATATTATGTCTTGTCTCTAGATGTTTTCCTTCACCGCAGAGTTATTATTACAAATATGAACATCAATTCAAAAACATGAATACGTATAAGCCTACACCAAGATTCGTATCATGTGCTAGTCGTTCAGTATCCTGGTTCTCTCACTGCTTAAAAAATACATTCATATATTATTTATTGTAAACACAGGTGACTGAGCATGAGTGATGAGTGGCATGGTACGATATTATAAAAAAACGTGTGCGTCTCTCGGGACGCCCTACAGAAGTAATAACTTAAACTAATCCGCTGCCGTATGCGTGAGAGAAAGGGAAGCCAGACAGACTGGCGCCGTAACGAAGCTGTTTACCCTCCCATAAGAAGCTATCACTTCAAAACATATTTACAATTTTAGCGAAGTACCAATCCTTGACCTATTTTAAAGTTCGATAGTAACAAGGAATACTTGTAGTTTCGTCAGGTGTGTCTGTATGTCACGATCGTTTTACTCTTACGATTATCTGAGTTACAAAAACATATAATAGTACACCGATAAAAAAAACCAACCCCGGTTTGTGTGTGAAAAATTAGAAAATATTCAGTGTTGTTTTACATGATTGAATGTAAGCATTTGCTAAATATACTAGACAACTTTTTGTTATAATTAAGTAGCTGAGCATGCGTCGTGCAGTCAGAGCAACATTGGGCAGGCCATGGGCTTCCCGTTCCAAATTGCGGGCAATCGCGGAGACTACCACAACAGCCAAAAAAGATAGGCTGGCAAGAAGCAGAGAAGTAGGGTGCAGGACGTCACAGAAAACCGCAGCCAAATAACAACTCCCTAGAGGGTTGTGTTCCTGCATGTGAGTGAGGTCACCAGTAAGCGCCCAAGGATTTGCTGTGTAAGCAGCAGAGGCATCGCGCGATTGATACTTAATGTATTGCAAGCATTTATAGGCTATGGTAACTGCTTTACATCAGACGGTCCGTATCCTTGCATGCCTCCTAACATTGTATAAAAAAAAAGAAAAACACAAAGCAGCAAAGGTTAGATCAAATTACATGTAGGTAAATTTCAAATGGGTAACAAACAATAAATAAATTTATTTGCAAATTTGACGGTAATGTGGTGAAGTGAAACAGAAAAAATATTATTTATTTTATTACATACTAAACTATACATAACTAACGTAAAATACATGATTAATTTTCACAAAAAGTTAATCATACTTAAAGCAACAGTTTTTTCCTTACTGTAACAATGCATTTTGAAAAATTATCTATTCCAACTGTAGACAAAATGAATACAACCATCAGGAGCTTGAAATGTTTTACATGCACACCAAACCTTGGTCATCCAACTGAAGATATAAGAGTCTGCCTTCAATCAAGTGGGTTCAGAGCATGTTCCTCACGTTGCTCAACTGCAGATTTATAGAGGCCAGCGTTTACCAGTCACACGAAGGGCACTCACCAAACTTAATGACTACCATCTATTGACAACACCTGTGGTCAAGCACTTAACTTGCACTTTGAAGCGCAGAAAACAGAGATAGCTAAAGTCATTCATAGACAGACTGTCGTTGAAGTCACTTAACCTGCTTATTCCATTACAGTGTAGCGGCATGACAACATGGTTGGATATTGCAAACCGTCCCCTAAAATAGTAACACAGGTAATGACACCATCAAGTTCTTTTGTTTTTTACTCTGAGATGTTTACATAGAACCATAATTAAAAAAAGACAATCTGATTTGAAACTACAATTGAAATAGGAAATTTATAAAATATCTACTCGGAGGTAAGCCCTGATGCGAAACCCTGAGCTGTGGACACATGGTTTGGTGTTTTTTTAATGTACTGGCCAACAATGTTATTCGTATGATCAATTTTTAAACTGATAACCTGCCTGTCATAAAAGAAAACTTGATAAAATAATATTTTCTTATCAATCTGTTCAAATTCTCATTCATCATAATACAGAGTCAGAAAAGTATCAGCTGTCTGTACTATAGAAACTAGTATAAAGCATGGATTTTGATATTGTGTCCTTATCGAACAAAGTACGTAATCAGTCTATATATCTTCAGAGTTTTGAAGAGTCAACAATCCTTGGTATTCCATGTCCTTGTACAAAATATCTTTATTTAATGAATGCAGAGCTTCAGTGAATCTCTGCCTTAGCGCCTGGTTCTCCATTCCTGCTATTTCAAGTTGAGTTTTCTGCCGGCGCTGCTTTAGTTCCTCCAGCTCAGCTCTCAGCTGTTCTATTCTGAGTGTCATATTGTCTTTCGGCATATCTCGAGAGTGGTACTCGCCATCATCTTCAGAAGACATACCTCCACTCTTCGAATGTCCTAATGTACCTGGAGTTATGGCGCGGCTGTGTCCTGCTGACATCTTAGGAGTCTGGAACATATGGGAGTCAAATTCGATGGGCATCATACCTCTTTTCATGATATCCATGCCGTGCATCGAGTTGGTGTCTGATAAGCGACTATCATAAGCAGACATTCGACTGTCCTCCATCTCCACATTTATATTATCATCCTCCAAATCACTGTCACTCACTGCTCCACCAAATATATCAACCACATTGGATGATTCTGGATTTGACGCATGTGATACTGGCTCACGTTTAGCATTAGCCTTTAGCTTTTTCTCAGCTTTATGACTCGACTTTGGTTCAGGTTTGGAATGCTGTTCGTCTTCCTCTTTTATCACCTCCCAGTTGACACTGACTGCTTCATTGTCAGCTCTCAAGAGACGCTTCACTTCCTTTTCTATCTCTGGTGCTTCGACATACTTCTTTTTTAGAGTTTTCCTAAAACGTCGTTTCCTAACATTCTTAGTAGGTGGTGTCACACCATGAGGAAACAGAAATTTCTTATCCACTTTACCGGCATCTTTCTTTTTGTTTTTCGTAGGGGACTCCTCTTCCACCGTCGGCTGGTCTGGTTCGTCCTTACAGATCATCATTTGGCATATGTCAGCTGTTTTATAGAAGCTTTTATTATCTATCGTCTTCAGCGACTCTATTATAGTTGGGAGATCAACAATTTTCGCATGCATGAGCCAGTGGTCAAAACGTACCTCGCCGTGTCTCATGTCGTTCTCTATCTGGATCGTAAGGCGATTCTTTAAATTTTCTCCAGTTTTCAATACTTCTCGGAGCACTTTCGCTGGTTCCTCAGGAAGCCTCAGCACAAACTGTGATTCCAAATCTACGGGATAATCTGGTTCCCGTTTATCCCTATTCATTGTTATGTATCTTAGCAAAGCTGGTAGAAAGATGTAATACTATAATTAAATTCGATAATTGTTTCGTACAAAATTTAAGTAGTCAACCTAATTTCTATCATTAGGAACGTTGTCGTTGTTAATTCGTATCACAGGAATAAATTGTATTGTATTTAGATTTAGGTAAATTACCTTAAATTCGCAAAAACAATGACAAAAGCATAGACTGAGAAAAGAACACGACAAATCTGATCTGAACTAGTGATGTCGACTCGAGTAACTAACTCGAGACAACTCGAGTTGGGCTTAACTCGAACCTACTCGAGTAAAATTCTTTCAGACTCAAGTTCGAAAACCGAATGAAACCGACATGGAGCGAAGTTTGCCGATCATTTGAGACTCATTCATAACAAACAAGTGTCACATTTATATAGATTTGAGGTTAACTTTAAAGTGCCGGTTATTGTTGTAGATTTTCATGTTTTATGTTCTCTTTATTACTTTAGTTAGTATAACTCTCCCAATACATTATAAATAAATAATAGAAAAAAATAAACAATTGAACAGGGGCGTAGCTACCGCCGTATTTGCCGTATCAATTATACGGGGCCCCCGGGCCACGGGGGCCCCCAAAGTGTGTAAGGAAAAAGAATAAAAACTTTCTAATTTATTTTATTTTACAAATGACAAAATTCTATAAAGCAATTCCTTTTTTTCCCGCCTTAAGCGTGCGTTCAAAAGTTGGCAACACTACATCGTTATGGCGGGCTGCGGGACTTCCCCGTTTTACTTACTTCATCTTCAACTCAGCGGGGAATCCCCGGGAATCCTTCATCGATATCGCGATGTACGTGTACGTTGTTGTACTTTGCATTGGATGTTAAACCACGGAGTGCAGTGCACTGTTTATTTACGCGCTTTATATAAATGTGCATTACATTGTAATTCAGTACAAACAATATTGTTCTTCTGGTTTAGCAGTATTAGTAGCGATTTGTAAAAGAAATGAGTGAAAGGAAAAGAGATTATCCCAGCGGCGCTGAGAAAAGAAAAATTAAACAGAAAAGGGACGAGGTTATAAAAAAAGTGCCCAAAATTTCTTCATTTTTTCAGAGACAAGATACTGTGAGTGATTTAGATTGGAAAGGTAAGTACTACACTACTACCAAACCCATTTATTAGGGGCCCGTAGTGATAAACAAGGAAATGTTTTAATTTCGGTCTGTCCATCTGTCCGTCACAAAAAGTTGTCTCCCCCCTCGATTTTCACAATTATACTGTTTTTAGGGTTCCGTTCCTTGATTAAAAAAAAAAACAAAATTCTAACTTATCTATAGGATCGATTTGTTTTGTTGTTTGTCTATCAGTCCGTATCGTATCGTTAATTGCGTGTTGAGAACTTCAGATGTGCAGACTCGCTTTCGGGTTCTCGTTTAGTATGGCCACTACACTACGCGCTGCGTTTAAATAGCACGCAGGTGTATAGTAATGCACGGACGGGCTGCAGGTGATTTTGTATCTACTAATAGGTACGAGCACAATCCGCGTAGAGTCTGTGTGCGTCTGAACTGAACACTCTCTAACTGTGACCCTTAGTAACGTTATTTATTTATATATAACTCTTTTTAGTTTAGTATCAAAGCATTCGTATTTATTTTTTAACAATTACTCGTTTATTTTTAGATTCTTCTGAAGCATGTTCTTCGTCACATATCCATCCGGAAATAGAAGAAAGCCAAGCACATACTTTATCGGATGTCCATCCAGAAATCGAGGAACCCCAAGTCAACGATTCTGATATATCTGCAGATAATGCAGATTGTAATATAATTTCATCAGATAGAGGAAATTTTGGTGACAATTTAACTGAATGCGAACGAAAAATAATTTTTAAATTGGGTCCATTTAAACCACAAGGACCATTTCCAAAAGTTTCAGAAAATAACCGACCTTTTTCGGCTTATTATTATTCATATTTCAATCAGGCAGGCATAAAAATTATAAGACCATGGTTATGTTATTCTAACGTTTTAAACAAACCGTACTGTCACTTCTGTTGGTTATTAGCAGATCGTCAAAACAAATCGTACTCCTCTGCTTGGGTTAACGGTGTTTCGGTTAGAAGCAATTTCACACAAACTATTCTTGACCATGAAAAGTCACAGCAGCATATTAGTGCCTCACTCTCTTATAATAATTGGTTGCAAGTAAATACCATCGATACTCTATTGAAAAGTGAAATCGATAGTAAAATTACATTCTGGAGAGATGTACTGCATCGTATAATTAATGTTATAATTACTTTAGTATCTTGTAATCTACCTTTGAGGGGGCATGATTCTGATTCTGGCAATTTTATGGCAATTTCACGTCTGCTATCTAACTATGATGCAACTTTAAAAGAACTTCTTCTAAAACCGAAAGGTGAAATAAATTATTTAAGCCTTACGATTCAAAACGAAATTATTAGTTTGCTTGGTACTAACGTTAGGAACAGTATTATCTCAGAAATTAAAAAAGCTCCATTTCTGACAATAATTCTGGATACAACACAAGACTTATCAAAAATTGACCAACTATCTGTAGTTTTTCGATATATCTCGGTTACAGAAAATGATGATAATGTGCCTAAAGAAATAAAAATCTGTGAGTCCTTTTTAGGATTCATAGCAGTAACCGATTGCAGTGCTGCAGGTCTGAAAACTGTCATTTTAAATTTGACTAAAGAATATGGAATTGATTTGACTAAATGTAGAGGACAGGGATACGATGGAGCAAATGTTATGTCGGGTGTGTATGGAGGATTACAAACCCTAATAAAAGAGCATGCTCCAAATGCCGATTATGTTCATTGTGCTGCGCACGCTTTAAACTTGGTTTTGAACGATGCTGCGAGACATGTTCGTGAAGTATCGACTTATTTCGATAATTTAGAAAAAATATATACTTTTTTTGGCAATAGTATAAAACGCTGGGCTATGCTAAGTGACGATTCATCTGAAAAATATTTGATTACCCTTAAAAAGGTATGTCCTACCAGATGGTCTTCTAGGAACGACGCTTTATTAGCAGTAAAGAAAAATTTTTTACTAATCATGAAAACTTTGTACCAACTAAATTTAATTTCAAATAAAAAAGATGAACGTGAAGAATGTAAAAGTATAATTAACATTTTAGAGAGTTTTGATTTCTTAGTGCTCGTTACATTTTTTTCTTCACTATTTGAAATTATTAATCCTGTTTCTAAAGCTCTACAGCATGAAAATAATGACTTACAGAAATCTAGTATTTTATTAAGTAATCTTTTAAATAGACTGTGCCAATTAAGAAATCAGAATTCATTTAATAGTTTGCTAAATGAATCCAAAGATTTAGCAAAAGAGTGGGGGGTAACAACTGTTTTTAAAAACAGTAGGCGAAAGATAACGAAGCGTTTTTTTGATGAGTTATCACAAGATGAGAGAATTTCCGACCCGGAATCCTATTTCAAAGTCAATGTATACTATTGCTGTTTAGATATATTAATTTCTCAAACTAAAGAAAGATTTCAGAGCCTTTGCAACCTGAGTAGTATATTCGAAATATTACAACCGGAGAAACTCCTATCTTCTTCAAGCGAAGAGATATTAAACGCTTCCGGAAAACTGTCTGCTAAATACAGTAAAGACATCTCACTTAATCTTTGTGACCAATTAAAGGCTCTAAAAACATGCTTAAATTCTGAAATTAAAAAAAAATATTCCATTAAAGAACTCATTGAATTATTGCTAGTAAAATTCAATAGTCTTGCATCCAGTTTTCCCGAGGTAATCACAGCATGCTTTTTATTCTTGACCCTTCCAGTTACAACCGCAACGGCAGATAGAAGTTTTTTCAAAATTGAAACTAATAAAAAATTACTTAAGAACTTCGATGGGACAAGAACGGCTGTCAGACATCTCACTATTGTCCATAGAGGCAGAAACTATAGAAAAACTAAAATCATCATCAGCCATAAATGATTTAATAAATCAGTTTGCCGAAAAAAAGGCAAGGAGAGTGAATATTTAAAATTCGATTTTTATTTGTAAAATGGGTAAATTATGTGATAAATAAATATTTCTTCTCACAATATTTTTTTTCTTTTGTGAAATATCTTTACCTCCATATAAGGGCCTCCAAAAAAATTTTTATACGGGGCCCCGACAAGGCACGCTACGCCACTGCAATTGAAACAGATAAAAATATCATTTGTCTGCTCCATTTTTTTTTAACTATTAATGCTATACATAATAATAATATAAACTATCCCTCCAGATCTCATTTCAATAGCCCAATTATTTCCCCGACACATTTGCAATAGTTCCAATACCTGCTGAGACCTGTTCGTTGGTATAACCTCCTATTGATATCCCTCAGAACAAGTCACAGCTGATATAATACATTACATCATTCTTTTAGAAGGGGCCTCTACGCGTTGGATTCATATCCCTGCGCACGCCTATCAAATGACCGGGATTAAAGTCGTGAAATAAGAGAATATAAACTATTAATGAATAAATTAGTATTTTTTTTTAAATCAGCTGTTTCATCCAGTTAACGTGTTTCCCGTTTTACGTTTCCCGAGTTACGTGAATTTTAACTCGGGTTAAATCGAGTTTTGTTTTTTCCGAGTTGGCACATCACTAACCTGAACACCAAACAAACCAATTCTACAATTTCTATTGTATTGTAGGCAGTATTTCCACTTAAGATTTTGGTTTTACCCTAGATTATTTAAAAAAGGCCCTAAAATATCCTAAAAAAAATAATTCCTAAAATTAGGGCGTAAAATAATAAAAAACGAAATCAACTCATAAAATATAAAACACTTACAAAAACCAATTTTGATATTCAATTAATTTTCAAGATCACGAGCCGGAACATTACTTTTGCAACTTTTCGCAGCACTGAGCATTGCAGTGCTAGGTTCAAAAATTGAGCAGTTACTAGCTAACATTCCGAGTTTAGAGTGAAGTATCCCGCTAAGGGTTTCGTTTTTGAGGTTATTTCTTTCGCCCCTATTTGCCATTTTTATTTCACCGATATTTATTTTATTTTTTTATTTAACCGATAGCCTAAACGAATAAATTATGAACGCTGCCAAAATTGTATGCCCGTTGCATAGGTAACATACTCTTTGTGTTATACCCCTAAGTTCCAGTGTCATCACTAACCACGATTGTAGAACAAAACATAATGTAAACTAAAATTTGGTGGATTATACTCGATACGGGTTTGAGGAATTCCCTATAATAAATACGTAAAAAAGAGTATACAGATTTACTACCAAGTTAAATTTTACCCTGAATTTCCCTAAATCCCTACCGAAATAAAAAAAAAGCCCTAGGCCATACATGACATAAGTAATTTTGCCCTAAAAAGGGCGAAATCCCTAAAAGTGAAAACACTGATTGAAGGTTTTGTTTTTGGTTCTTTTTTTCCCCGAGGGGAAAGGCAAAGGGATCTAGCCCATACAGCCAAGTCTTCAGTTTAGATCCATTTGAAAATCTTAATCCGGCTACAGGAACTGTGCTGAAAAAATACTTGGGAGGACTTACTCAGACCCAATCAACCCATTTTGAATACCACCCGTAAAACGATAGTGATTTTTACAAAGCTTTCTTGATGAACTTATTCACGTCTTCCAAAAAGTGCATAAGCGTGTTACATTTGAGTTTTTTATTACTGTATAATTTCACTAGCACTTATGTTACAGAATACTATCGATATTGTCACATAAAACTAATTTTATACTGAATTGTAAAAAATTCAAGTATAACAAAAATGTCACTAGTCAAAAGCGCGGTAAGAACAAGTTTGACGTTCGCCTGACAATTTCTGTTCTCTTTGCATTCCACTTTTTATTTACTACCTTCTTAACGTTACTACAAAATGACACCAAGTAACTATTATTGACAAAAAAAGGGGTTGCACTCCGGGAGTGCCGACTGGGGACGGGTTGGAGCCAGTGAACGAAAAAAACGTGTTTTTTTCGTTCACTGGCTCCAACCCGTCATCTGCCGATCTTCATGAATGAAGAATTCTGGCCGAAGGGAATCGTGTTTCGGAAGTTCCGAGGACGGTTGCCTAACGACGCGCGCTACACGTCGCCGACTCTACGTGGAATTAGTAATTAGTTTATATTGTATATATTATAATTTAAGATATTTATCTATGGACCCGTGTTGTAAAACCTGTTGTCTGAAATAAATGATTATTATTATTATTATTTAAATTTTACCTCTTAATATTCATAGCATTCTATGAAATTTTAACAGTTTTTTAATAGCACTAGAAAGACTCCATATAATGTTCGATGTTATCATATTAACGGAATGTTGGCTGACTGATGGACTAATTATTGGACAAATCCCAGGTTATAGATCTTATTCCACAAAAAACAATCTTAATAAATCAAAATTGGACTGCTACTGTAAGTGAACCAAGCATTGTAGCTGCTGAATGCTTAATCATTGAGCTTCCTAATTCAACTGCAGTAAAGTCAAAGTCAAAATATTTTTATTCCGTAAAAATGGCTACATTTGTTTGGAATCGTCACAATTTTTCCCCTACCGTGCAGTTCATGACTAGGTGAGCACTGATAAAAATACTGCCAAAAAACTCAGGCATCCCTCTTTTGGTATCCAAACAAATTTACATAATTTATTAATTACATTATAATTGGATCGACTCAATCCCAGGCATTTTTATCATTAATATAGTCAGATACTTTATAATATGCCCTGCTACACAATTTGGCTTTAATAGTAGTTTTAAATTTGTTTATTGACAATTCTCTTATATTGCTGGAAAGTTTGTTATAGAACCGTATACATTGCCCCATAAAAGAATTACTTATTTTGTGGAGACGGCTTGCATGTAACACAAGATTATGCTTATATCTAGTATTTATATTATGAGTATCACTCTTTTTACAAAATGAGTCTATATTTTTATGGACATACATAAGATTTTCATAGATATATTGCGATGCGACTGTTAGAATATTTAATTCTTTGAATTTTTCTCTAAGGCTCTCCCGGGGACCAAGTTTGTAGATAGCTCTTATGGCTCTCTTTTGCAATAAAAAAATGGTGTTAATGTCCGCGGAGTTACCCCAAAGAAGAATTCCGTATGACATAATACTATGAAAGTAGCTGAAATAAACTATTCTAGCCGTATCAACATCTACTAGTGCTAGGAGTATACAGGTCACCTGGTACTAGGGAGATCGATTTGCCAGTTCCTTACACTGTAAACTTAGATTACTTAGAAGAAACAAGCTCATTTCTGATTTGCAATATGGATTCAGATGTGGAAAGTCGACTGAGGATGCAGTGAACTACCTTGTAAATTTAACATCTGGTCATGTAGATAGTGATGATAAATGTGTTAGCGTATTTCTCGATCTCGCAAAAGCGTTTCACACTATTTCAGTACCAAATCTCTTAAAAAAGTTAGGGATCCTTAGAATTCGCGACCTACCACTTAACTGTAACTGTAACACTTATCTCACAGAAAGACGACAGTAACAGTATGTACTCGTAAGAGTGGACACTTGTATCAGCGATGAACGATCGACAAATAACAACTCCCTAGGGGGTTGTTGTGTTCCTGCGTGTGAGTGACGTCACCAGTAAGCTCCCAAGGAATTGCTGTGTAAGCAGCAGAGGAGGCATCGCGCAAGTGATAATTAATATATCACAAGCGTTAATAGGCTACGGCACCCGCTTTACATCAGATGGGCCGTATGCTTGCATGTCTCCCGACGTAGTATATAAAAAAAAATAGTTGTTGTCAAATTTTTCCTCTACTTCTCTTTTCTCTAATCTGTCAGAGAAGGAGAGCGAAAGGAAATGTCTTCAAAATTATAAAATGATTAATAATTATATAATAATAAACAATAATTTATTAACAACATTAAAAGGATCAACAAATAATTATATTCAATTATTAAGTTGTTGAATAAAATATTATTTCTTTTCTTTTTAGTTAAGATATCTTGCCTTTGTATTTTTTTTACAAGATAATTATTTTACAATTTTTAAGGGATGGGGGATCTGGGGGTCCTATGCCAGAAGCGTGCTCGGTCGCGGCCACTGCCAATCAATCACATTGCAATTCTTGACCTAGAGCGCACCGAGAGGACTAGGGCGTCCCCCGGAGGCGACGCGCACCGATCTGCCTCCGTCGTTGCGAATATAGCTGCATGCGGCAGTGGCCACTCACCACGTAGATGACCCTATATAACCCACACAATTCGGGGGGACGAGAGGAGCCGAGTGCTGCATAGGCACGTGGAATGTGAGAGGTGGATTGAATGATAAGATGAACGAACTGATAGACGTAATGAATGAGAGAGGTTTAGATGCTTTGTGCGTGACAGAAACTAAGCGCAAGGGGAGCGACATCGATGCTCTGCCCGGTGGGACGATAGCCCTATGGTCTCGGGTAGACCGGGACTACTACCTGTATGTGTGGGGAAATACATCAAAATTGTCACATAAAACTAATTTTATACTAAATTATAAAAAAATCAAGTATAACAACAATGTCACTCGTCAATCAAAAGCGCAGACCGATGTCCCTCCTCCAATCTAACTGAAACGTGAAAGGAAAACTTATCACGTGGGTCACACAGTCTAACAAAAAGCCGAATCGTCCATAACCAAGTATCCGCCATATGTTTTTTACTTGTCAAACAAATGTCAATTTACCATAGCTCAAAGAAAACACCGACGCGTTTCTAACTTTTTATTTCTTTATTACAGTTATCATGCATTCTTTCTGTGAATAGCTAGGGGAAATCAGTTACTATAAATTTAAAAATGTCATCTCGTGATCGAGATCCAAGAAAAGACAGATATTTTAGGGATCGCGGCCGCGATCCAGTGTGGGGACGCTCCGACTACCGAAGAGCATTGCCGAGTAAACACACTAGAAGTAGGAGTCCGCCGAGAGATCTGGACAAACGGCGCAGTCGCTCTCCGCGAAAGCCTGACAAGGATGTGCTAGACGAAAACATTCTTAGTGAAATCTCAAAATTACCAGAACCGAGTGAACTATGGGATACTCAATTTCAAGACGGACCCTTCGCTGTACCGCCGGGGCAACCACCACCATTCGCACAGGAGGTATGACATCGACTATTGGAGACTATGGACTAGACGATAGTGGGTTATACTGTAAATGGTTGTATGCTATTGGTACTCATTGTATTGCCAGGGAGTATAGACCGAGACTACAACAGCTTTACATCAAGTAAACTATTATCTTGTTTGTTTGTATTTCCTGATTATGAGAGGCCTATGTTCAGCAGTAAACAAATCTCATCTTTATGTCTCTTTGAATGTCTAGTATTCTTTCCTAATACCATATTAAGGGCACAGTAGGTACATAAGGATAGCATAAATGTATTTCTAGTTATTTTTCATAGTGGCACTTGAACATAGAATTAAAATAAGTGGAATCAAAATCTGCGTGCTGAGCATTATTTTTAACTTCAAAAATATTTCAAGTAACAATTTATGTGGTTTTAAAAAAATAATGCAAAAAGTATGCAGTAGTTGTTGCAATATTTGAACTACTTTAATTCATCCTAAATTATTTGTAGATGCGATCAGTTCAAGTCTGGTTTGGACCTGACATGGCCTAATCGCATCTAGAGATTGGTCGAGTATAGAAGTTGGTCGATGTTCTATGATATTGATTCTATGGCTATTGATTGCTTGCTTTGCTTGCTTGCATGCTTTATGATTGCTATATTAACGCATCGAGACCCGTGTGGCTTGATCAAGCCATGTGCGTTACGGCAAACAGTATATAATGGGCTGCGACAGGTTATATTAAATAACTTTGTTTATCAATCAACATAATAGTTATACTGTAAGGCGACTGTAGGCTTCAATTCTTGAAAAAATTGTATATAATTGCATTTACTTAACAAAAAATCTGTTATGAGATGAGTCATAACTGATTTTGTGTTGAGTAATAAAAATTTCTTGGCCCCCGGCTCGGAAGCGAGAGTTTAGGACGCGCCGGGACTAACGCTCAGATGATGATGATGAATTATAAATAAAAAAGAAAAAGTAATAACAACAGCCACTCCATTAAATTGGAACAGAGGCATTGTGTAACCCGACCAAATCAGGTACAAATGCAGTATTGCGACTACCACATTCATTATACATCCTTTCGATTGAATCATGTAAATTTTTCCGTTTTACATAAAATTTTCTTAGAAAACAATTATTAAGAGAGGTAGGGAGCATCAAAGCAGCCCGTCTGGGGAAGTACCTCCATCTCACAGAAATCCGCAGTCAAATAACAACTCCCTAGAGGGTTGTTGTGTTCCTGGGTGTGAATGAGGTCACCAGTAAGCTCCCAAGGAGTTGCTGTGTAAGCAGCAGAGGAGGCATTGCGCGAGTGATAATTAATGTCGTAAGCGTTAATAGGCTACAGTACCCGCTTTACATCAGGTGGGCCATATGCTAGTATGCCTCCCGACGTCATATAAAAAAAAAATTAAACTAAATATTTCCAATTAATCGGTATTATATTAAACCTGTATTAATTACTTACTGAAAATAAGAAATTTCATCCTTTGTTAACCTCTTAGACATATAATTTAGGCAGTTTTTAAAAGCTGTGGTGTGTTTACTGTCTGAGCAACTGAATACTACTAATTTGAAAGAGCGCTGAATTCCTTAATAGGGTCCTCTTTGATGAGGACGTTTTTGGGTGCGGATTGTGCATCTAGTTTTATATTAGTGATCAAAGTTTTTAATAAATAATCTTGGGACATAGTTTTTGCTCATTTATAGGTTTATTTATTTAAAATTATATTTTTATGGCCCTTATGATTAATATGAATCACTTTTGAAATGTCTCATCCCAGTACCGTGCTATTTTGCTAGGAAATTGTTCTAATTTGCAAGGAAGAATGTGAACAGCATTGCAGTCAATGAAACATGGTGTCATAGATTAGTAGAAATAGTACTTACACTAGGCTCAACTCGAAAACATCTGTATTAGGAGATATATGTGCAAACAGAAACAATTATTATTGCATCTTAGTTATATAAAAAATGATTTAGTTCATCCACTTTACATTTAGAAATAAAGCTATTCAATTCAGTCAGAATTCCTTCTCCAATGTTTTATTAATGTAAGTAGTTGTCTCTAATGGTAGATACTTGTACTGATACAGTCGAACCCCTCATATGGTGGAAGCTATCAGCCAAGTTACTCTGGAATCTATGACGACTTCCCATCAGTGGCGTCATTGCCCCAAGCACCTCATCCCGATATGGCCTCGTGGAACCAGATGTCGTTGCCGCCGCCTCCCGTGGCGCCCACTGTTTTTGTCAACAACGTCGAAGACCAAATTAAGAAAGAAGGTAAGTCATAATATTTACGTTTTCTTACTTAGTTTTTTCCAGAAAGATTTTTTGTAATCATGCAGTGTGTTGATATAAATTATGAAAAAGCGCAGAATTGTCGCTCATTGTCGCTCGTTACTTACAGATGGTGTTTAGTTATTTGAAATATTTTTTCTTACTGTTATTAGAGTAAGAGTCATTTTACAAGTGGTATTCAGTAAAAGGTGGGAAACTGTTACAAACTCATTGAAAGTTAAAAAGCAAAGTAATAAGTATTATCTATTGTTGTAAACTTTATATTTTTTTTATAATCAAAGAAAAGGTGTGCGTTAATTATATCGCCTTTTTTTAATCAAGCTGGATGGGATACTTTAGGGGCAACTGCTCTCCTATATTGCATATTGCAGCACCAAAGTCTTTGAGATAAGCAGTTTAATGGTCGACTGGTTTAGTTTGTTGAGAGAGTTTAATACTCAACATGCCTGATATATAGCATACAAGCTCTCTGTTGGATCTTTCGTTGGAGAAGATTTTGGCCGGTATGGAATGCTACCGCCTAGCGATTGCTGTGCAAACTACAAAACCAATTTGTTTTAGTCGGGCTTGTTAAGAAGCTAATCTTCTCAAACAAGCTTTTGACACTTGATCTACCATTGCCATTTGGCCTTCGCAGGCACTTAGATACATCTCACATCTTCTTCTATCTATATATACCTGTAAAAATGAATGTTTGTCTGTATGTCCTCTATGGACTCAAAAACGGCTGGGCAGATTTTGATGAAATATTCAGTGAATCTTCAGGTTAGCCCTGCAGGTGATCCTGTATAGTTTGGTAACGATTGGATCACCCGTGCGAAGCTGGGTTTAGCAGCTAGTAATATATAAAAATGAATGTTTGTCTGTATGTCCTCTATGACCTCAAAAACGGCTGGACAGATTTTGATGAAATTTTCGGTGAATCTTCAGGTTAGCCCAGCAGGTGATCCTGTGAAGTTTGGTAACGATTGGATCACCCGTGCGAAGCTGGGTCGAGTATCTAGTTATTTATATAATCTTATTGTATCTTATTTATTTCTCATTTTTAGTATTTAGAAAATAACCATTTATGTAGATGAAACGCCTAAAGACTGACTTGCCAGTATAACAGTATTAATTAAGAATAATGATGTCATATAGTATTTAACAGTGTTATTTTTTTTTATATAAGTTCAGCATAGTGTCTCCTCTTTGCCTGATGGTAAGTGAAAGAGGAGCCCAAATCGCAACTGCAGCTGACAAAAGACTACCCCATCCCATATTGTATATCCCATAATCCCATATTGTAGGAAGGATGGAATACCATGTAAGGGCACACCGGCAGGGCGTTCCACTTTTTAATAATACGACAAAGAGGAGTTGCCGAACTTTTTGGTATGCAAAGAAATGTTCTCAACAGTGGAACAATGACATCGCAAGCCTGCATGTGTGGTTCTATGACGGAAGGGAGAGAGTGGGATATAGGAAAACAGTTCTTTAGAGCACTCGCCCATGGTAAAGGCGGTAAAATACGCTTAGAGAGCCTATGTCCCTGCGGAGTTGAGGATGTTCTAGGGTTTTGTTTACATTCACTAGTTCATGACTCAGAGCGCTTCCGCTACCCACCGGCGGCGATGAGGGCGCTATCGACCGTTGCGCGAAATTCAGATTTATGTTAACTAGTTATTGTCATGGCGCACAATTTTTCGATACATGTAAGAGAAAGTCCCATAGATCCAGTGTACAGTAACCAACCACCTCGCTTTGTATTCATTAAAAGCAATCGTAGAAGGCAATAATTCTTGAGTCATAGAATTTCAACTTAATTTTTTAAACCATGTAACGAAGCATAAGTTAATATCACTGTTCAACTGTAGTTTGCACTCATTTGATATCTTTAAAAGCTTAAAACAGTTTCAGTCGTCTACCACAAGTGGTGGTAATAATACCGATACTGCTTCATTACTAATTACTAGGTGAGTGTGACGGAAAATAAAGACACATTTAAAATAAGCTGTTTATGACATGACATTCTCATTTTTTATTGAATACCACTTGGAATTTATCTAGCACTACGCTATTCTAAGATTTTCTGCGCATAAATAAATACTTGTTACTAGTGCATGACAAAATTATCGTACAGTTGCTAGTTACTTAACAAGTATCTGGTTTCAGATTTTAGATTTAAAGGTATGTTTATATGAGGAAGTATGAGAAATGAGGTCGGTGGCACCCACATTTGTCGTATGTCTTCTTCTTTTTAACAGTATCTCCTTTTCTAAACCATCAGTATTGGCGGGGTCCGCTACCCTAGCCTGAGGATTTGGCGAAGATACTGATTTTTACTTGCAGCGACTGTCGTCAGACCTCCACAACCCAGAGGGGAAATCCGACCTTTCTAAGGTTAAGATACACGTCTTTCAAAATATAATTTGTGACATTCTTCACGATGTTTTCCTTTACCGCCAAGCAAGTGCTAATCGTAAAATACGAATGTTGTATGACTACTTGTGGAATGTTTCTACTAATACTACTATTATTCATGATTTTCGACCTTATTATTGCATGTAGAGTATACTTTACGAGTATACACTGACATGTAATGATATAACTTATGGTAGAGGAGGGCCAAGTTCCGCAAGTTCAGCACGTTGTAATCATTAACATCATAGAAGTAGTAGAGCAGTTGTTATAAATATATTAACATACGAATACTATATAGAACCATCTGAAAATCTGATAGTTAAATTAGCAAATAAAAGTAATAAAAATATTGTACATTATTTAGTATTCCTCAACAAAAAAAATCTGAACACTATATGAATATATATTATAATTTCTACGATTTATATTAGTACAAAGATCTTACCGTCGAATGAATATATTTTATTATAGGTGTGTGAAAATATAGCCGGTTCGGGTGCAGAATCGGGTTTGGTTTGTACGCAATATAAGTATTCAGTTGACACTTAATACTTGTATTCGAAAGGACTCTTAACGTATTTATCTAAAGCTCTTTTCTCTTTGATCGTCCAGACGTATCTATCTTAAAGTCAAGATTATGCAGGTCGTATACGTACACCGTCAAAGTGTTATAATGCCCTCTTGCCGAATAAAAAGTCGTCTGTATCCACAGGGAAACATAATACTTATAATCACGTATGTGTGCAAACGGTAATTTTGAACAAGTTAAAAATCCAAATTTGATGTCTGTACATAATACTTCTGTATTTATTATTTCGTTTCATATTCCTTGTTTGTTTTGTTATCAGTTAAATACTGTGTAATTGAATATTATTTATTTAATAATATCGTCGAATATTTGCGAGAATGGGAAGTATTGTTATTAGTACCTATTTCAATGAAACATTCTCCATTTACTGCTTGCAATACACAATTATATCTTTTGCAGGTTATTTCACACGACGGCTGCTAATAATTTGCGATGCCTTTATTTTGCAAGTTAGATGCAATTAGTGACATGGAACGTCACTACTACTAATCGAAGAACAAATAGTTTTGCAAAAATGGCCTCCTAAACAGTGTATTCTTACATGTACTTTTAGCTAGTTCTAGCCTTACAGCTAGCTATACCTAGCGCATAATTATTTTTTGCTATGTTCGAGTGTAATTTTACATAAAATGATATTATTTTGCATGATTTATCTGTCCCATTACCAATCAAAATTGTGTGAAGTTACACCCTATTTGTCAAGAGTAAATTATTTGATGCAATTTTTTCTCTCGCAGCTGCTATAGAATCTGAAATGCGGCATCAAAAAGCCGCTCTTTCGAAACAGCGTGAAGACTATATGAAGAAAGCGGGCATATTGAAAAAAGAATTAGATACGTTGAAAGATCAACGGAACGAGTTACGGGGCGACGCGAAACGGTCACCTAGTCCAGATACCAAGAGGTTTCTCAAGGAAAACACTAAGTTGCAGGTTTGAACTTGTGATGGATTTGTTACATTTGAAATTATATCAAATTGTATATAGTTAATATGAAATGTTAAATTGTGTCTTACATTTTTGCTTTCGACATGCTTGCAGCTGCAACTGACATTTTTGAGTCCCCAGTCTGGCCTCCCATTCGAATGATGGTTATTTTGTTTAGTTGGAGATCCAGAACAAGCTGAAGACTATCAACAATGTGGTGGATATGCTCAACGGGATTATCGGTGAGGAGGCGCCCGAGATAGCCGACTCTGACGATTCCGACCGAGGTTCCAACGCCAAACGCAAGTCTAGGTGCGTTTTGTTACAATTTTTGTCACATTTCTAGTTTTATTAATAAACTAAAAGATTTATTTACTATTAAAAAAATAATGAAAATGTATCTGATATTGCTATTCAGCTTCTTTTAAATTATCACATTAAATCTTTTAGTTAACTGAATTTACGATTTGATATAAATAGGTAAGTATGTAAATATAGTTTGTTATAACTTTTGACCCAAACACAGGATTGCACGAGTCGCTTAGTGCGAGGACCAATTCACAAGAGCTTTGCTTTTATGATTATCTTAGTGGTTTCAATGCGCCGCCGTAAGGATGATTAGTGACTTCAAACCTTCAAGACGTACTTCTTCAGCTGCTTGCTCAACAAATAGGTTTAATAATTGTTATTGTCAAAATGTAAGCTTTTCTCATTTGCTGCGTGAAATTATACTAATTTTAAAACGATATCTTTGCTCTGTATCCATGCATAATAATTAGTACGCTAAGTGTAATCTGTAACAATTTAGTCACATAATTATTTTACATGTAAAAAAATAATGTATTTTTTGTATTGTTATATATTTTTACATCTGTACACTGTTTTTAGTAATAGAAAAAAATGTATATTATATCTGTAATTTCTTTACTTGGCGGGAACACTTCCAGGCCTCCACATTTAGTATGGTATAATGAATGTATAAAGAATAAAACATTTTTATGGTGCTTAATTACTTTTTGATTATTCGTTTTAATCAAACACGCCAGGAGTATCGCGCGCGTGTTACCACATCTGTTGCTAGCGCAGCAGCTTTTTCCAACTCCTTCCTTCTAGCACCTTGCTCTCTTGCGGGAACACAACATCCCTTCAGCGATTTCGTCTTTGCTTGCGGTCTTTTGTAAAGAATTACTCCACTAAGTCAAAATACAGCTGTGTATAAATGGGATTGAACTATCCTACTGTATCATTATTTAAAAATATTCCATGTACAAACTCTAGCCTACTTTGACTTTATTATATCTATATCCATAGCTCCATTTACAACTTGGCATAACAAATTACAACTCGAGCCTCCGAGGTGGACTTCTGCTCCAACTTATTACTTTTATTATTAGTTCTATGCGCAATTTTTTTTTTGGTAGGTACCTAACGAGTTTATACTTGGTAACAGCCGCAATAAGCCGCAATAAATTATTTTATTGCGGCTGTTATTACAGCTATGTATTTTCCTATATCCTCAGCCTCTTTCGTCACACCAACATATTAGTTCCGAAGCATAAACAACCCCTTTACGTACCAAAAACCGTTTATAATACCCATGAACTTAACGCTGGAGCGTCTTAGTCGTCTAAAAAAGTCGAGAGAAAAGCCTCTCATCAATCAGCATCAACCATATCATAAGATCAAAATGTGTTTTTGACGCGGCCTTCTCCGTCAATAGTTGCAACAAAGTTTTATCGTGAACCGACTCCAACTAGAGTTCAACGTATATTCAAAATTTTAGGACTTGCCCCGTACTTTATTATACACCGTACTATATTATGATTTGCCATAGAATTCGTCAAAATAGTTAATGTCAATAAATGTTTTGTGTCATCGGTAGTGACTAAAAAGGTATTTTTTCACCGATTTCATAAAGACATTTTTTTCAATTAGGCCTATTTTTTGTGTGCATTACGTCAATTGTAAGCCAATATTGAAAGCATTTTTTTATTGAGTAGTAGTAGAGTACTTAGCATTCACACTCGGTCCATTTGAATTTGATGCAGTTTTTCATGTCTATATACATAATTTAGAATGTTTAAAGATGCTAAAAACTCCATAATTTTTTATCGTTATCATTTATTGCTCTTATGTTTCAAACTTATTTAAGTTATTTATTTCATGATCATATTTGTAACTGTGGCACGCAGGTCTCCATCGGCCCAGAAGTTCAACTACGTGTACTACGACCCCGAGATGCACTGGTGCCGCGTCTGCAACGAGTTCCCGTCCACCGCTAAGGATTACTTGAACCATCTGCACTCACCAGCGCATCACAAGTAAGTTACTTTTTATTTTCGTTTTCAAATAAAAGTTTGATGTGTCAAATTTACTCTTTTCAAGTTTTACGCAGGAACATAAAAATATGCCGATGTACAAAGTATCCTAAATGTTGACCTGGGATATAAGCTACTATTAAATCAGAGAATAAGAAATATGAATGTGGGAATGCGAATGGGTGACTCAGTGGTCAACTGCCTGCTTTATGCAGACGATGCGGCATTAATAGCAGAATCACCATCCGAACTGCAAACACTAGTTACAACAATGAAAGATGATTGTATGAAGAAAGGCTTACAATTGAATGCGAAGAAAACCAAGATAATGGTATTTGAAAGAGAGACAACCAGAACAAACGCTAGGATTATGGTTGATGATGTAGTGTTGGAGCAAGTGAATGAGATTGTATATCTTGGAAGTGCTTTTAGCAGCAATGGAAGGTACACCGCTGATGTGGAGAGACGAGTGAGTGCCGGGAATAGGGTGAATGGAGCGTTGGGTAAACTTCTAGGCAGCCGAAATCTAAGCCAGAAGGCACAGCTCGCTGTACACAACGCGGTGCT
The DNA here is from genome assembly GCA_947507595.1 of Pyralis farinalis. NCBI lineage: Eukaryota > Metazoa > Arthropoda > Insecta > Lepidoptera > Pyralidae > Pyralis > Pyralis farinalis. The sequence continues at coordinate 3,121,885 of OX382264.1, forward strand.
AATTCCAACGCTAACTTATGGAAGTGAGAGCTGGGTATGGCAGAGAGAGCATGAAAGTAGAATAAATGCGGTCGAGATGCGAGCATTGCGCAAAATTTGTGGCATAACGCTTGCTGACCGCGTTCGTAATGAAGACGTGAGAGAAAGAGTTGGTCTAAAAGAGAGTGTCGGTGTTAAGATAAGAAAGGGCATGCTCCGTTGGTTCGGACATGTAGAAAGAATGCGGGACGAAAGAATGACGAAACAGATATACAATGCAAAAGTGGAAGGATGTAGGAGCCGAGGAAGGCCGAGACTAACCTACCATGACCAAATTGGTCGTGTTTTATCAGAAGGTGATGTCAGAAGCCCCAGGAACCGGCGAGCGTGCATGAAAAGAGCTATGAATGTCACAGAAGCGAGTGAAGTATGCAAGGACCGTGTCTTATGGCGCTCGGTTCTCTCTGCCTACCCCGCAAGGGACTTGGCGTGAAGATATACATACATACATATTAAATTTTGATCAGAATACATTAAAAGATGGAAATATAAAAAAATAATGTTTCTGATTTACTTTTTTTAAGAACAGTATCATTATTCCTATAAAATATTCCGTATACAACACACCTCCAATACAATTTTGCCAAGTCTTGACGATGATATGATTGATATATATATATATATATATATATATATATATATATATATATAGAATCGTCAAGACTTGACACTATCTCGCCTGTTTCAATATTGTTGGTCTGCTCTCATTTCGAACTTCACAAGACTGTTGTTATTTTTTCTAGTTCAAAACAATAAATTCTTGTTTCAAATTGTGACAATGTAGTAAACAGCGTTGGAATGGCCGGTCGTCGTACTTTAGCAACGTCTTTGTGCACCAATCAATATGGGCACGTTTCTGTTCTAGTGTCCAACGGCATCATAGTTCTAATAGTTAAATGTAATTTAACTATTAGAATTATTTGCACAATATTTACATATATTTTAGCATAATTTGACGAGCTCGGTGGCGCAGTGGGGAAACGCGCTGTTACGCTACTTTGACACCAACGCTCGTGGGTTCGATTCCCACACAGTACAAACATTTGTGTGCATGAACATGTCTGTTTGTCTTGGTATTTTCTATGTATGTATTTACAAAAAAAATGTATTTACGTATGTTTGTCAGTTGTCTAGTACCCATAACAGAAGCTTCGCTTACTTTGGGGCTAGATGGCGCTGTGTAATTTGTCCGACAATATTTATTTATTTATTCATATCTAAAAATATTGGAACTTGGCTCATGCCGATCCGACCACCAAATGTCATCGCATCATTTCGTAGGTGAGGTGTGCGTTTTCTTCAATTAACCGCATAATTAGTAAGGACGTTTACTTCGCTGGTCGCAGACCGTCACGAATGTCGTTCAGAGAAACACGTCCACGCTCAAACTCCGCTTGTCAACGCCTCAGGTGCTTTCCGCCCAAAAGTATTTTTAAGTCAAAAAGAGTACATTTATAATCATATCTTCTTACGGACAACCGGGAGCACAAATCTTTCTGCGTGACCCATGTATTAACGGAACGAAAAGTGATTAGTGGGTTACGTACTTATCAAACTATTTATCTATCTTCACGCCAATACTCCTGCGGAGATAAACTAACCCTTTGTGTCTATCGTTACAATAATATTATTATCTTCGTCGAGAATCTTCTTAACTTGGCCTGGTGTTTTACAATACACGTACGTAAAATACGTATAGACATAGTAATAGTGTGAATAAAAAAAGATAAATACTTTTTTGTCGTTTAGAATGGCGGCGGCCCACATGGAGGCGCCGTGGCACAGCGTGTCCGGGGTCAACGAGGGCTTCGCCAACAACCCCTCGGCGCCGACCAAACGGACGCCCATTAGAGGTATATCTACATACATTGCCGGGAAACGTATGGTCAAATAAAACTGATCAAGCGAGAGTTGCAGTCGTGTTCTGGGAGTTCCGTACTTTTCTTGGACCGATCGTAAAAGATTTGTCGATAAAAATCGTAAGTGTTTGTTAGAGCATCATTCTATTCTTTCCTCAAACTGACCCAAATCTAGCCGAAACTTCAATGTCAAATGTCGAAGTCGGGCCTAACATTCCTTGGGAGACATCACGAAGCTAGTTATATTGGTACTACTATTACCACAACGCCATCCCTTACTCATCCCACTGCAGGGACGCGGGCCTTCTTTCAACCGAGGGGGTTTAGAGTATACTCCGCCACGCTCAAATGCAGATTGTCGGAGGTCAGTGTTTTCAAGCCACCCGAAGGCCACTGACTTAGCTTAACGACTGTCATCTATCGTGCTCTTCGAAACACGGAGAAGTTCGAGATAGATTGCATTTTATTAGGAAAAAAATCTAAATTGAGGTCGTTTTGTGCACCTATGTGGTATTTCTTATCTCGTCAAATCCCTTAAACACCACTTAACGAACTTGAGGAGATAAGATAGCAATGGTTCATTAATTAGCCATATATAGTATTGATTTATAGGTTTATGTCGAAATTTTGACGAGCTTGGCGGCGCATTGGTAAGTGACGCTAATTTGACACCATCGCTCGTGGGTTCGATTCCCAAGACCAACAGACATGAAAAAGCAGCCCGTCTGAAGAAGTACCTCCGCTCGCATAAAACCGCAGGCAAATAGCAACTTCCTGAAGGTTTGTTTTATTCATGCGTACCACCACCAGAATGCTCTTGAGAAGTTGCTGTGTCAACAGCAAAGGTAGCATCGCGCGAGTGATATTTAATATATTGCAAGCGTTCGTAAGCTACGGTAACCGCTTTACATCAGGTGGGTTGCTCGTATGCCTTCCGACGTTGTATAAAAGAAATAGTTGTAAAAATCAAGCAATAACGTACATGAACGGATCATAGCGGTAAGTAGATAATTAATCTGGTAGTTTAGCCTATCTGGCTGTCGATGTGACCTGACGTTCCATTCTCCAGGTCTGCAGTTCTTCGTGCCGTCGACGGCGTGGTACTGTAAGCTCTGCGACCAGTTCATCGGGGACCTTCACTGCGCGTCCGCTCATCTCAAGTCCATCACACACTCCAAGAATTACCAAGTGAGGCCTGTATTTCATATGGATATTATGATTTAAGACTGAATTGTCTCAAACCTGGTGATAGCTTTATATACGGTTTTTACAAACCCGGTGGCGCAGTGATCAGCACTGCTACTTTAACACCAACGTTCGATTCCCATACAGGACGAACATTTGTAGTCATAAACATGTCTGTTTGTCTTGTTCTGGGTATTTTCACAAGCTTAAATTTCAGCCTCGCCATCTTGATGAGGGGCAATCCACTACAGGACGTATTTTTGAGGCATTTTCTGCCACGTACGGTGAAATTGTTAAATAAATTACCCTCAGCGGTGTTCCCGAACAAATACGATATTCAAGAAAAGAGCCTATGTTTCCATAGAAAGGCTGGCAACGCATCAGTGACCCTTTGGTGTTGCTGATGTCTATGGCCGGTGGTGACCACTTACCATCAGGTGACCCAAATGCTCGTTTGCCGCCCTCTAATATAAAAAAATATGAGAGTTAGGCCGCATCAAAGCAGCCCGACTGGGAAAATACCCCAGCTCACAGAAAACCGCAGCAAAATAACAACTCCCTAGAGGGTTATTGTGTTCGCAAGTGAGTGGAATTACGAAAAAGCTCCTGGGGAGTTGCTGTGTTAGCAGCAGGGGTGGCAACACGCAAGCAATACTTTCTATATTGCAAATGTTCAGAGGCTACGGTAATCGTTTTACATCAGGTGCGCCGTATGTTCGTATGCCAAACCGACGTATAAAAAAATAGCTAAGGATTAAGTGACTTTTTTGTTTGGAATTTTCTAGAACTTCGTAGAACAGAACCCTCACTGGGAGACCGATTGGATGTCAGACAGACAGAAGGCATTCGAGAAGTCACGAGCAGCGAAGACTAAACCCGGGGAGAAACCACCACAATACACAGCGCATACCATTACCTTCAGCAAGGACGGCTTCCACACCAAAACTAAAGACAGTACTCCACCACCGGAGAAAGAGGAGAAGAAAAAAGAGAAGAAGAAAAAGTTTAAGAGGAAGAAGAGCAGTAGCAGTAGTTCGTCCAGCGATTCCAGCAGCTCGGAAAGCGAACCGCAGAAGAAAAAAAAGAGTAAAAGTAAGTACAAGCAGAGGGTTGCGTTCCTGCGTGTGAGTGAGGTCACCAGTAAGCTAAGGAGTTGCTGTGTAAGCAGTAGAGGAGGCATCGCGCGATTGGTACTTAATATACTACAAGCATTAATAGGTTACGGTAACTGCTTTACATCAGGTGGATCGTATGCTTATATGCCTCCCGACGTTGTATAAAAAAATATATATACCAATAATATGAAACTCTACAATTCTTGACAAAGTGACCATCGTTTCACCCAATTCTTATTCTCGCTGTTTCTTTCTACTCTTTCTTATTTGATATTTGCATTGAACGGCCATGTTGATCATGTTCCTTAACCCTTCGAAACCCGGTTGGTCGTATACGACCGCGAAATGTATGGGAAAACGTATATAACGGGTTCTGACTGCTCAAGAGATAGGGACGGTGAACGCAGAAACATATAGATTTCATATAGGAACAGGCTATATGAAATCTATATGTTTGTTTTTTTTTCGAATATTCGAATTTTGACTTTAGATTAGGATTCAGCATAAATAAGTAGAATAGGAATGTTCAGGAATACCGTTCCTATCTCTTAAGGAACATGGTCAACACGGCCGTCAAATTTAAAAAATATATATATTTTATTTTGTTATATAATAGACGAGCCCGGTGTTCCTCTGGCAATGCTTGCGCATTCTCAACCGGTTTTTTTTGAAGTATAACTTACTTTCTAAAATGTGTGATTTGTGTGCAGGCAAGAAGACGAAGTCAAAGGAGGACCTGGATGACAAGACGCTGAAGGAGTGGATGTCTGCCATACCGGTGGACATGCTCAACGAGAGCGACCGGACACTGCTGGACAACCTCAAGAGCAGGTAGGGTGTGTCACACTGTGGCAGAAACACAAATACACCTCAAACATCACCCCGTATCACCCACACCATGCTCGAAGCTCAGGCACTCTTCACTAAATGTTCAAGTAGATACTAGTGGTAGACTTTGTAGAAACCTGAGGACAAGAAATACAAGTATTATTGAAATTTCGTTTATTTTGTACATAACTTCGACAATCCAATAGCATATTTTAACACTCTTTATTTATAAATATCGAGGGTCTGTATAGTATTTCTTAGGAAATTTAAATAATCACTATTCAATGCTTTATTTCTTAACCTAGCAACTTAATATTATTTACATTTTATAATTTCGAGGACGCTGTCCTTAACACGATCCATATAGATACTCGCCCGTAACTCCACCTCTACTGTTATCAGAATGAAAAGTGACAAGGAGAAAAGTCGCACGCCAGCTCGCTCGACGCGGGACAGAGAGCGGGCCGAGTCCGCATCGCTGAGAAAACGAAATAAAACTAGGTAAATATAAAATATACTTCTTTTTCTTTACATCGATGGCAACCATTCTTCACTTGAAACTTTTTGCCATTTTCACTTGTATTCAAGGTACTAAACATAGCACGAGAGTTGCTGTAATGAAGCTGGTTAATTTAGGCCACAAAATATTTTTGGTGCGTTCGGTCACATTTTCCAATCACTGTGCACGTCACAACCGAAGTTTTCTTCAAAATGCCCTCTTCGTATATATTACCGCTAACCACGACGTAAATTTTTCTATCTTAGCGGTCCTTATCAGTGTATAGCACCGGTAAGCTCCGCAACGTTGCTTGTTTTGCCACGTAAGGCCGCATCATTAGTCGACTATTGTACACATAAATAATTGAACGATGGAATTCGATGCGCATGCGGCGATTAGAGGCATGGCTGATAATAATGCGCTGAGGTACAGAGTATCTACGACTACGGAATACTTATTGTCGTTTCAGCGTCAACAAAGCTTTTGAATATGTAAAGTATATCGATAACTCACGTGACGCTGGCTCATATATACGGTCGGTGTAGACACTAGATCAATGTCGATGTGAATGGAGACGGGAGTTTGGACCCAGTGTGTAGCTAGCTGGTCAAAATACTTTTGGTTTTTGCAATTTTTTCACAACTTAAATTCAAATAAGTATACTTAATATATATATATATATATATTGCATACACTGATGTTTATAAATGTCGAATTGTTTCTACAACTCGAAAAAGTGTTGACTCGCGACAAACTAAGACAATGTTCTGTATCTAATGCCCGTATATTCCTATATACTTTCATTTGTGTGTGATTTTCTTTACGTCACAGTTTTTTATACAAATGTCGTGCACAACGGTACATAGAAACTTATTTTACATAAATACTTTTTAATATTACATGTTTTAATAATATTACATATACTTTGTTTTTTCTTTTGTTCGTTGTTATGTCGCGGTGACGCTTGATTTTTCCACTAAACATTATTATTACATATTGTGCAGTCCACAAGCTGTATTATTTATGTTTAGGCCATTACAAAGCGCAGCTACACAATACAATTTATACTTCGGGCTTTATTATTGCAGTTATTAGCTTGGATCCCTAATTTTTTAAACATAAAATATAGCGCATCTAACTCGCTGATAATATAGGATTGTATATGTGAAAGAATGTTTAAAATCTGTTAAATATTTTTTAAGTTTGTCCATTACAAACAAATGTACAAAAAAATCTAATCATATTCTTCTTTATAATACTATTATTAGAATAGAATAGATAGAAATTAATTAATGACATTTTACGAGATAATCATTGTTATCACATTATTCGCTTACTTTATTTGCGACATTTTGTTTTTTACATTTATTTTGATTTTAGACTATTTTTATTAATCCATTATAGTCAAAATTAATTAATGTATATTCCTAGTTATATGTTACTAGTGTGTAATTAAAATTTCTGCACGGGTTAGAATATGTTCGGGCCAGTCTTATTGAACATGTTCATCAAATTGTTACCAATCGCTCGTATTTGATCTTGACCTCGTCAAACTCTTTGCTGCGGTACAAATAACCCGCGGATGTTAGGTCAATAATAAAACCAAGCAGGCTAGGCACGTTTGTCCATTATTTTTCCCGTTACGAATACCAAATCGTCGCTTAAGCAGCAATTTGGTGGTAGATAAACTTTAACTAGTCTGTGATATCAACTTTTACAACATTATTGAAACAACGTCACTATATGAAACGGTTAATTGCTTGGATCTATTACTATTGGTCCAATCAATGTGGCCCCCGCTTGCTCTCCGATACACATCCTTTAAAATATTGCATAGAACCGCAGGGTATATAGAGGTATCGATTTGCGGTTTCAAATGCGGCTTAAAAGATGTATCACATGCCCATCTCCCAACGGTGGTGGTAGGAAGAAAACCATTTCAAAATTGAAACGCCACCACCACGAGTTCTGATTCACTCTAACCGTGTACTCCGATCGTTTTCATTCCAGCTGTAAGAATGTTTTCGAGCCCCCGATTGCTTGACTAGGAAGTGTCTAGTCGACGACGTGGAGGTAAAGCTCCACCATAGGCCGACTTGTCTGCCACGCCTTCCCACAACAATCTTTTAATTACACATGGATATGTTTCTATAAGTCTTTGAATTGTATACCGCACAGAACTTGTAAGGTTTTTATGTATCTGCGGGCTGATTTGAAGAGACGTTTTGAGAAGGAGGTTTGACTGCGGACTTCTTGGTGTTCACAACGCGTGACTATCAGCGCGGCATTTCTTTGTAGTGACTTTTAACATCGCATTTTAATAGAATTTAAAACTAGTAATCTGAAAACATAGATTATATTTGTTTGAAATTGCTTTAAATAGCTATGAATGAACTTTGCTCTGTGCTTTTGGTATGCACATGCTCTGTGCTTTTTGGTATGCACATTTTGCTAGTTCTTATTGTACAATGAGCAATAATAAGTGATTAAGTTTTTTTTACAGACTGGTCTGTAAACGCATTTTACTTTACTAATGTATTAGTTTTTTTTACACATTTTTTTCCATATCCTTTTTTTTTTTTCAAAACTGATAGCACCTCTGATGCAAAGAATCTCTTCCTTAGTCGCAGCGTTCAGCCTACTATACGTAAATATTACGGTGTGGGTATTATGCTAAATTTGGATAGAAGTGAGCGCAAGATCATAAGTCAGTGAATCCCCAGCGGAGCCCACTGCTACGCTTACTATGGAGATCACCAATATCGGCCACGGTTTCAGTCGAACATAAACATATCGGTATAAAAACATATCGCTTCAACGCTCGCTAATAGCTACAATCATTTGTTTTTTTGTGTCGTGCACGTAATTCTAGCGCGTGTAAGGTTGGACTCACGGTTTTTGTCACGCTTTATTTCCACTGAGTATATAAATATACAGATTATTGCTTCTTTTGCTTATGCTTAATTTGATGGAGTTCTAAAGATGTGAGCAACTCTCTCAGTGTCAGTCTACGATTTAGCGAATCAGGAACTGCTATCCACTCAGACACTAGTGCGTACGACACTCTCGCATATTTCCATCCTATCTTCGATTCAATCCTATTGCAAATTTATTCGTTATTACCATATAAATCATGCTTTGCTTGCAGTAATTGACTTTTCTTAATAACCTGCATACACATGCGCGACAATTATCTGCTGAATATTTTGCAATCATGTTTTTATTCGCAGCGCTGCATTATGCCACTTTCTGTGAACCATGAGTTCCTCGTCTCACCTCCAGCAGCTCTCACTGCCTTACAACTGCAGGATCGGGGGCTACCTCACCGATCGCCGATCCACCTCAGGTCGCCAATCACTAATTGTAATCCTCTATTTTGCTGGAGTGTATAATATACACACCTATGCAATTTTTCATTGTATTTACCTCATCATATTAAGCCAGGGATGTCTGATAAGGATCGAACACAGGATGTAGGATTTGGAAGTTTCCTGGAGCAACTTTTTCTTCCAGATAAAATACTCAACAATTTGACATGTTCGGGCTGTGGACAGCACGACAGAAGGCGGTCGGCTGACGAGCTCGACACTAACGCTTGTTACAAGATGGGCCTTAATATGGAGAAATGGATGTGGACTGGGAAAGCTCTCCACTCCACATTCCTAAAGTGGACTTAAAAGCAGGTTGCACCACATCATATACCTCGACGACAGCTGGAGGTTTAGGAGTTATTAATATTATATGCATTTATTTTAAGCTATTCTTTGTAGGCGTCTTACGATTTATGCTGGGGCGCATTGGTCGGTTTTGTTGCTACGATCGTTCTGGTGAATCGTACACCTCTATCTATTTTGTTTTTTGTATATCGCGAGCTTAGTGAATTAATTTTAACATTTTCTCAATGTCTGTGCTATAATTAACCAAAACTTTGTGCTATTATTGCATACAGCTGGAATGTATCGTTACAAAACATAAATTTAATTTCCGTGGAAGCCCTGCCCGCTCGAGTTCATGGAAGTGTCGTTGTCGCAGGTCTCCGAGCGCGTCGAACAGCGCCGCGCGCCGCTCGCCGCGCCCGAGGCGGCGGTCCTCGCCGCGCCGCACGCCGCCCAGGGAGACCAAGAAGCCAGAAGTCAAGAAGATGCCCTTCATTGGTTTGTTGCATACGTTATTTACAACTAATACCGCTAAAACTATATTCATATATAAAATTAATATTTGTTTAAATATGTTCACATCGGTTATATTTCACGAATCTGCATAAGCTTGCCATTTAGCAACATGGAGTCTCACACTGATCCGTTTGTTGGATAGCACCTGCATTCTTGCATGTGATCATCAAGTGTCTGTTCATTAATTGCCCGCGTATTCCACTTTCTAAATGACAAACTTCTACATATCCATATTTAAGAAAACGAACCCAGAGTTTATTTCTGTTGCAAACTGTTTGTACTGCTGATCGATAATTGCAAGAAACATAACGCTTTTGTGGATCTACCTCCTGAGTCTCATGCCTACTCTGTTAACGCTCTGATTGATGTTTGTGTGTGCAGATATGCAAGTTGTGTGTGCTTTTAACAGCTCGCTAGTCAAATATGTAGTATGCCTATTGCTATCACTTCATTTCCTTCAGTAGAAGGATTATATTCCCATAGATATTGTATCATATAAATGTACAATAATACTTAATAAGGTATTGCTATCTATGCTTAGCTTTGCGTATTGATCTCTATTGGAGAGAGCTTAGAGCACAGTCCATCCCCGGGCTCTACTACCGGTTATCGGAGACCAGTGTTTTCAAGTCGCTTCGAAGCTAACTTAGCATGAAGACTGCCATGAAACATCTGGACTCCTTCAAATGCACTCCTAACTAGAACTTTCGAGTAATTAATTTGACCATAAGACAGACTACAGTTAACATGGCTTTACTTGCACACTCTATAGCTATGCATTCAATAGATTGATGTTCATTTTGACAGGAAAAATGCCAGTGTACAAGCATCTAGGCAAAGTTAACAAGACAGAAGAGCTAAAGAAAGAGGAACAGAAGAAAAAGGAAGAAGATGACGCCCTAGTGGCAAAGAGACGAGAAGAGATGGACGCTGAGATACAAAAGAAGGTAAGCGATAGCGGGCCTAGTAACAAGTTCTCTTGGATCCAGGCAGCATACATTTTTCCTGGCCGTACTGCATTTTCTTAATGGACCCTTGTTAAGCTTGCATATGGGGATATGCAAGCTTAACAAGGGTCCATTTATAGGTTATACTACATGACCCATGACAGTATTAAAGAATCAAAGAGTAAATGGTTTTAGAAAAATATATACGTCAAAATAATTCCATGAAATGAGTCAGTTATAAAATAAACATTGAGATTAATAAGATTATCAAAAAATAAAAGTATAAATTATGGGAATCGGCCATGTTAACTGAACCACCAATCACAGCGAATGACGTCACAACTACGTAACATATGGCCGTGTTGCTTGAATTTTTGTTGCGAGTACGCGTTTCGATTAATTTTTGCATCATTTAATTAGCTGATTTTGTTGTTTATTTGTGGTTTTATAATAAAAATACTTAATCCGATAATCATCAACAATGGAACAAGGTTATACTAAGGCAAATTCTAATTTACCCAGAGTTGACTTGTTGAGAGTTTCTCGCATCAAATAAAGACATCTGAATACCGAAATGTGATAACTTCTTTGTACACTATTATTTTTCTTTAGTGCTAATATAATTTAAGTCGCTCATTTTTCGTTTCTTACGTATATATGGTCGTTCTGTAGTGTCAGGTGTTCGTGATTTTCTGTCTGGTTGACATGCAAATTTCTTGGGAATACATCTTGGTATCATACGCACTTGTGACACCGATCCTAACACATGATATTGCATGTAATTGGCACCGTAGCTCTTAAACGGGTGAACCGATTTGTATGCGGTTACTTTACGTGTAAGTTTTCTAGCGGTGGTTCTTAGACATGTTTTATCAAAATCGATTCCCCGTTTAAAGATCATAAGCTCTTTTGTTTGCTGCGTTAGGGGTCTTAAGCGCATAATGGGTATTTACTTTACTATTAATGTGGGTACGGGACTTACCGCGATCTGTTATAAAATTTCGCCGATATATCGGCGACGTTGCAGACGCCATGGTCACGGGATAACTGTCCCTGAGGCATCCCGTGAATATCGGGGAAATATAAAAACAGATCGCGGTAAGTCGCCACTACCTACATTAATAGTGTAAACAACCGTGAAAGTTTAAAATCATACACTTTACTTTCAATTTTATACGTATGACCTAAAATTTGAAACACCCATGTATGCAACATGCTATGCAAGATTATGGAATTCTTGGTCTGATGCTGCAGCCAGGATATCCTCCAGCGCGCTAGTACACTCTTGAAAAAATGATGGCAGACATGTCGTGTTTGGATTCGTTTCTGATCAGTATTTTTGATTCTACATACAACCCAATAGTGGCAACACGATGAGCTGATGCTGCAGCCAGGATATCCACCACATTAATACACTCTTGAATAAGAATTAAATTGAAAATTGAAATAAAAACCAATTTCTATTGCATAGGTTTTTTTTTGTGTTGGAGTTTTTTTTATATATACTTGGTAGATAATTTCCATTATTTTTAGCGGTTATGAGAAGTTTATAAGTGGACTGTATTTTAGGTTGGTTCAGAAAAACTGCGGTTTTTGAAAATGGAAAACAAATGCACTCGTATTAGCGGGAAATGCAAACAATTTGCGGATACTGAGACAATGGAAAAGGATAGCCATGCACACTTACTTGATGCTGGCCAACTCGTCTTCTGATGAAAAGGTAGACCGGCGGCACGCAGCGTGATCACGTGGCGGTTACTTCATAAAACCACAGACGGACCTCGGATCGTCTCAAAAACAGTATATATGAACGTTCACAGTCTTATAATAGTTATTTCGTGCACTTAGTTCCAGTTTTCACAATAATAATTATATAAATCAATTAAATTTGCGGAGCGGTTAGAACACGGCCATATTGTTAATTTCTTCAGTAGAACAGTAGCGACACACTCTCAAGAGTGGGGTCTTGACGTGTGCATGGCGGGAAGGGACAGAATATATAGGAAGAAAGAGATACGAGTACATTTGCGCAACTACCAACAATAATAAAAATAATATTTAGGTTGCGCGAATTTTTAAACCCAACATGCTCCCGGCCTTGAAGTAACCACTTCAAAAAATTAAGTTAAAGTTTTGAGTAACAAAGTTAAATCACTCATAAGAACTAGCGTTAACATTATTCTTATCATATTCACTTATTATCTAAAAATGCGAAATAAGCTAAATACGTTATTATAATGACTCTACGTTTCAATCGGCAAAGGACATAGTTTAACTACAGGACGACCCTTTGCCTTAACCTCAACAACCCGCACTACATCATCCCTTTCAGGGAAAATGTGTGTTATGATTCCTAGCGGCCACTGCAGAGGTGGAGCATTCTCTTCATTTATCAGCACTATAGTGCCTACACGAAGTGAATTACATGTAGAGTTCCATTTCTCTCGCATTTGTAGAGTATGGAGATACTGCATTTTTAAGCGTTCCCAAAACGTCTGGACAAGTGAATCCATTAAAGAGAATCGCGCGGTTAATTTAGATTTATCAGTACTAACGATAGGCACCGGTAGAAACTCTAAAGCCTTGTTATTCAAATCGTTAGTTGTAATTATGTCATGTCGAGGTAATTTCTTAATAAATCTCAGCACATAGACTGTGGCTCTAAGAAACTTATACCACGAAGAAAATTTTGTACTTAGTGTAAGTAGCGGATCTTCGTCTACATTCACTATGATGTGAGAAATTGTTTTCTCCTCAAGTAATATTGTATCAGAAGTCGGTGAAAAACGTTCAATTCGCCATTCACCTATTGGCAAGGACATCCAGGATGGATGAAAGACCGCGAGAGATACAATGGGTTCTGTACACCAGCGATGGGATATAAGTCATTAGGTGACAACAACGATTGAATTTGTGAAATTCTGTTAGCAACATAAGTGTTGAATCTGTGGGGTAAAGAGCACGCCCAACATAGAGCGACTGTGGAGTCAGAAAAAGCGTAAATTTTCTCAATGGGATGTCTTAAACTCAAAGTGTCATATACGGCACGTACAAGTTTTGCCAATAAAACTAGAGCATTTAATTCGAGTCTTGCTAATGTGATTATACGCGAAGGAGATGAGACTCGTGACTTTGAACAGACTAGACTAACCACTGGGGGTTTACATCCATTTATAACATAGACATATATCACACATCCATAAGCCCTTTCACTTGAATCAGCAAAAGCAAGTAAATACACCTTTGAGCCCTTCTCCACTCCCATATAACGGGGAAATTTCAATTGCGAAAGAAGAGGCAATTCATTCTTAAATTGTTGCCACTGGTGGACAACGCGGTTAGGGGGGGTTGCGTCCCAAGGAAGCTGTAAAATCCGTAATTCCTTTATAAGTAATTTTGCGAAAAGAATAACTGGACCGACGAGCCCTAGAACGTCGTATAGTCTAGCGGTTACAGACAATATAGCACGTTTTGTGCAATTAAATTGCGGTGGTGAAATGTGAAATTCAAACTGATCTGATGCGGGAAGCCAACGGAGGCCAAGGATTTTAAATGAATTATAGTCATCGAACGAGATAGATTCCGATAATCGGTGAGACTTTGGTAGGTGCTCAAGTAATAGCCGAGAATTGCTTGTCCATTTGACCAAGTCAAATCCTCCACACTTTAGGAGCGATATTAACTGACTAGCTGTCTCCACAGCTTCCTCTACAGTAGGGCATGTGGAGGCCAGATCGTCCATATATACGTCTCTTTCTAACACGGAAGCGGCAAGAGGATATGTGTCTCGTTCTAGACTGGCTAGCTCACGCAGAGTGCGTATGGCTAAAAATGGCGAAGACCTAAGTCCAAAAGTGACTCTGTTAAATTCGTATATTTCGAGTGGCGACTTATTATTGAAGCGATATAATATTCTTTGATATTTGCGGTGCGGAGAATTGGTCCATATGCAGAGGTACATTTGACGTATATCTGCAAAGAACGCAATACGATATACGCGGACATTGAGAAGTATTTTAAAAATGTCTGTTTGTAAATTGCATCCAGTATGCAATATATCATTTAAAGACACATCAGTATCAGTGGCACAACTACCATCAAGCACAATGCGTACGGGAGTAGTGGCCTTATCGCTACGTATCACGGGATGATGAGGTATGTAGTACCCCGGAAAAATACTTTCATCTAAAGGTACCTTAGAAAGAACACCTGTTTTTACATAATCTTGAATTATATGATTATATTTTTCATGAAGTTCTGGAGACTTGGAAAACTTCTTCTCAAGAGATAAGAAGCGTTTTTTAGCGTTAATGTAAGAATTACCGAGCGTATTTGGACTGAACTTGAATGGAAGATCTACCGAGAAGCTACCGTCCTCCTTGCGAATAGTTGTAGAAGTGTAAATATTTTCACACTCTTGCTCGTCTGGACTTAAGTATTTTTTCTCTGGTCCTTCTTCAACCGTCCAAAATTTCTCCAAAGTTTTATCAAGCGGGTCTCTAGTATATGAACAAAAAGCTCGAGATGTAACAGGCGCGGAACAAATAGGTGCGTCACCCATGATAACATAGCCTAAAGAAGTTTCAAACGCGGAGGGGCAATTATTTTTACCTATAATTTTATCAAAAAGAATAATTTCACAATACATCTTTACACCTAACAGTATATCAATTGGACCGGGCATCGAAAAATCGTCATCGGCCAATGGCAAATTACGAATGACGTCACGCAACGCCGAGGTATCAACGCGCGCGTCCGGTAACTGTGACGTAATGCGGTCCACCACCATAGGTTGTATAGTGTAGAATTTATTATTATCGAAGCGAGAACTAAATTCAATTTTAGTTACACCAATAATTTTTTGTGAAGTTCCCCCTATACCTTGAACTTCAGCGTAGCGGTTTTGCGAAGAAATAGGAAGCGACAATCGCTTACAACAATCAATTGAAATATAGTCACTCTGTGAGCCAGGATCCACCAGACATCTCACTGAGTGGTTGCGGTTATATTTATCTTTAATATTTATTTTAGCGGTACCTAACAGAGTAGTAGTAGCGGTGCGGGTGCGGTCGTGATATTCACGAGAAATGGTACACACAGAAGCGTAGCCATTAGTAGCGTTAGAACCTACATTTGGTTCATGAAAAACAATCTTATGAGCGGGTGAACAAGTTGAGCAAGGCGCGCGCTCAACTGCGGACTCCGCCGTCGATGTGCCGCGCGCTAAGCCATGTGCGGTAGCGGGGTAGGCAGCGGGTGAATCATAGTGCGACTGCGCGGGCGCACTGACGGCGACACTACAGTTAGAAATAACTTGCGGTTTGAAATGTAATAACGAGTGGTGCTTGCCCGAGCAGGTATTACACCTGTGAGTAGAAGAGCATGACAATACCTTATGCTTCATGCTTAAACAATTAACACACGCGGAAGTATCTTTTACAGAGTTATATCTTTGTTGCGGTGTCATTTTCATAAATTTCGGACACTTGAATAAATGATCATGTTTATTTTGATTACAAAGATTACAATTATTACTGTCACATGTACCACCCTCGGTATTGACAAAAGACTTAGTTGACCTAGGAGTTGGAATAGAATAGTTACCTTTAGGTTTATATTGCGAGCGGTTTATGGTAGTTGTAACGGAACGACTCAAAACCTTTGTCTGTTCCTGCACAAAGTCAATAAGATTTTTATACGTAGGTATTTTACTTTTACGGTATGTGATTTCAAATAATTTTACAGTATCCGAATCTAATCTTAAAAGAGCGAGGTGAAGAAGCATAAAATCGGTTAAGTGACCTAACTTCAATTGTTTAAGGCGACACATCGAAAAATTAGACCAACTTTCATCGAATAGTATAGGCTAATGACTAAACTGACGGATCTAAGATTTTAATATAAATAACTTCATTTCTTTATCTTGAATTTGCTTGCTCAAATACGCGATTGTGTAAAATTGATTCGATAATAATTACTTTCGAAAACACCTCCTGAAATTCATTATTTTTGAAATTACAACGAAGTTGTTCTGTTTATACGCTTCAAAATTACTTAAATCTATTAGTAATATCTATGTTTATAATATGCTTGCTGCATATTTTGATAAGTGAAACATGAAATTTTTTAAAAATATTTTAAGTTTCTGACAATTTCTAAGCGATCACATTCGTCTTGGGTGCTACGTGTTTTCGACCTTATTGTGCGGTAATGAGGATTATAAACGCGTTGACTAACTACATCCAGCCAGTCCGGCTGCAGCCCGCTTCGAGGTGAGACCTATGTCGACTGTCTGCTCGAGCTCGCTCCATTTACATCGCGACACCGAAGTTTTTATAATTAATAGTTGTAAATATTCAATATTATAGTATTTAGCGTAAGTGTATTATTATTAGATATAAGTAGTAAATAATATTATAGGTTTATATATATTTATTATACTGTTGTAATAATGGGGAACACTAAAAAGAAAATATATAGAATAAAAATACAAAGAAAATGTTCGTAGAATGGGGGAGGCGAACAAGACAAGGTATTTATTTTTTTTAATTATTATATTCATTAAACATATTATAATAACATTGTGTAGACATATTTCTAGTTTTTAGAACAGTTCCTAGGTATGGTTGGCCCAAGCTATTTAATTCCTCTTCAAACTTTTTTTTAATTTTGCTTACTTAATAACTCTATATAAAACTGCATTAATTAAATAAGAGTTATTTTTTGCAGGAATAAACAGTAACATTTGATAATTGGTATACATTATCCACAGGCTGACCGCGTACCTATATAGGACGTCAAACTCCTATTATGTCCATTATAATCTGACCGAACTCCGACTTAGAAGTTGTACGTCGGTGGAGGTCAGGTTACGTTGGAAATTTATACCAATAAGGTTCGCGTTCTCAGCACATAGCAACCAGTGGAGACTCTTTATTTCTTTGTATTAAAATAAAAACTTATAAAATAGAATATTTTTGCTGTTTTGTTTTTTAGGAGAAACTTACTAAATAAACATATTCCACTAGAAGAATCACTACTCGATTTATATGCTACTTTAACGTAAGTGTCATACGGGACGACAAACTCATAGTAACCATTATAAGCTCACCGAACTCCGACTTAGACATTGTACGTAGGTGAAGGTTAGTTTACGTTGGAAATTTATCCAATCAGAAGATAGAAAACCAGTGGAGGTTTTTTTTTTTTTTGTATTAAAATAATTACTAGTAAAATAGTATATTTTATTTTATATATATATTATAGTATATAAAAAGAGAGCGTCGGTGTTAAAATAAGAAGAGGCATGCTCCGATGGTTCGGGCATGTAGAAAGAATGCAAGATGAAAGAATGACGAAGCAGATATACAATGCAAAAGTGGAAGGATGTAGGAGCCGGGGAAGGCCAAGACTTACCTACCATGACCAAATTGGTCATGTTCTATCAGAAGGTGATGTCAGGAGCCCTAGAAACCGGCGTGCGTGCATGAGAAGAGCAATGAATGTTAAAGAAGCGAGTGAGATATGTAAGGATCGAGTCACGTGGCGCTCGGTTCTCTCTGCCTACCCCGCAAGGGATTTGGCGTGAAGTTATAGATAGATAGTATATTTTGATAGTTTTTAAAAAAACTCGGTATGTTTCATGTTAAAGAAGCGAGCGAGGTGTGTAAGTACCGAGTCATGTGGCGCTCACGAGGGATTTAGCGTGAAGATATAGATAGATAGTATACTTATACCCATGGTACTCGTGAAAACAAATAATATTTACTATGAACCAACACTGAAAACACAAAAAAATCATTTATTCTATACATTGTGGTTAGTATTGAACTATTGTACGGATTAGATTTATTTTGCAACATCAGAGATGGTCCTGGTTCTTTCTTCTTGAGAGTTTAATAAATAACAAGGAAACGTACAACAATACAAAACACAGAGTATACATAAGTAAAATACAATAAATGTCATTATACTGAAGTTAAAGTTATGAAACAGCAAGAAAATCATTTGTCACATGTTTTTTTTAAATATGAATAGATTATAAAATCTATTTGTATATATGTATATTAGGGTGTCCCTTATTTTTCAAAGTTTTTATTTTCTAACGCATATGTCTTAGTTTTGTTCATTTGCTTTTAAAACACTCGGAAATTAATTTTTAACTTATTTGGATTACGATAATCCGTGCCGAATTACATCGAAACATGTTCATACAAGTTGCGCGGCAGTGCCGCACGTACTCGCGGTATTCATTTGTTCAAATTCAAAGTCAAAATCTTTTTATTCCGTAAAAATGGCTACATCATTGATTATAAAATATACTAAATAATCGTTTGTAATTAAGAACCTTAATAATTCATTGCTTATAAAGTGAATATGAAAAGCTTCTATTCATTTTAATGGTTAGCCTTCATATAAAAATGTTTATAAACTATCATGATGCATGAATAACACCGCTACTCGAAATATTTCTTTAACAAAAGTTGTTGATCATAACATAATCGATTTCACATATATTATTCGGTTAAAGAAGCGAGTGAGGTGTGTCAGGACTGTATGGATCGAGTCATGTGGCGCTTGGTTCTCTCTGCCTACCTCGCAAAGGATTTAGTGTGAAGTTATAGATAGACAGAGGAGTCCTGTTAGTCCCATTAGTAGTAAGATACAGGCCTATGTTTAAGCCCCGTTCATACTATGTCAAAGTGTTAGATTATTCGTAATTATTTAATCGATCGTTTTTTTACTTTCAATTTATTAATAAGACGTAAGTATTACGTAGTTCTCAAAAGGTACATTATGTCATGTCATCACAAACAAATAACTTGCAACATTATTGTATTTACGTGAGATCAGAAGTAAAAGGTAAAGGGATAACGGTACATTCCATTTTATTTCGTGGTAGCACTGTATAGAAACAATAACACAGTAGGTATTGAGATCAATGCCAGACATAATGAAAAACTGTACTATTATTATGTTTTTGATGCGTACAAATAATTGTATATTTCAATGCCGATTGAATCGATTTTCTTAACCCATTGAAATCGATTTCCAATCGCATCCCTATACAGCGACGTGTCCATAGACCAGAGTCAAATCTTTAATCTATTCTATTTCATTTTTTGTAATAAATATTATTTTGTTTAATTTCTGTACTTATGAAATCAAAGTGTGTAAATATTATATAAGTATCCATCCATTGATCATACCAACAACTAGTACTAGTACATTCCTTGGATGAACAACTCGTACATTCCTTGAATGGTGCTCAGTCCGGTAAGTGTTACGTTATTATTAAGTTCACATATATATTGGTAATCTTTTTATGAATAAAAATATAGAGCGCCTAGATAAGAATTGTGAACATATATCTACACTCGCCCATGTTAGAAGCTGCACCACTGATTGTTTATAAAATACAGCGGTATTATTATTATCTGGTACCTATAGTAAGATTAAATACATGACTTATGTTTTTAGATTATTGTGTTTATCAATTAAACAACAATTTTTAATTGTTACAGATCACAAGACGGTAGCATCTTATGCCGGGAATTATATACACATTAATATGAGCTTAAGTAGGTAATATTTGAAGTCAAACCTTCAAATGAATTTGGACATCAACAAGTATGCCTTGAATGTGGGATGTTGATATAATGATAATAAGATCACCAGAATATCAGAAATGGAATGTTATAGTTAGAAGGATTCCAGTTCATATGGTACTTAATGTCTTAAACATATTTTGTTATGATGTTTCCCTATAATTATATATATTTTTTTATAATTTGTACATTGTTACTTTATTTTTATCTAGCTAGGATCTTTATACTTCCATTCAAATAATTTTAATCATTCTGATACTCCTACGGTATACACATATTTAATTTTCTCCACTTAACATATATTCTATTCTATAATTCTAGGTATCAAGAATGGAAAGAGTTTGTAAGGTCAGTTGACGAGCAGCTGAGTAATACAAAGACAACAGTACCATGATAATAATTGATCACTGCTAGAGGAAATTAACCGGAAATTCATCGAGGCTGCACCTAAAGTTCCAGTGCCTTCATCATTTTTTTGTCAACCCACAAGATCTATAACTGCATGGATCTTAAATACATGTATCAACATGATGCACATGTTTTTGGCGTGACGAGAAACTGAATGGTTTAATGGTCCCAAAAATCATTAGAGATATATTATTAATGTACAACATATTATAATGTACCTAGCTGTGCTAGAATATGCTGTCATCAGTTATGCAACATTAAATATATGTATTATGTGCCCTTGGGATAGCAGTTTTACTTTGGAGAACATATTCCTAATGAACTGTATGCTGTGGAGATTACCTAATTAAAAGTAGAAAATGCTCCCCTCATATTAGGAAAAATAATTATCAGAGCACATATAAAGTGGAGGCACAGTTCACCAACACATTTGTTTAAATGTCTAGAGAGGTATTGGTCGGCTACTGCTGCAATTGCTTTGTAGGAAAATGAACAATACAGTGCGCACATAATGTTGGTAATTTGGTATTTAAGTTGCCTGTACATCATTAAATCTACCCTAGATTTAATGATGTACAGGCTCCTACTCTATTTTTATTTAATGTATTTATTGACGATAAAAATTGTACTAAACAATTTAAAGAAATATTTTTTTTATATATAAGAACCTAATACATATAAATAAAAGTGTCAATATAGGTGTTGTTCTTATTTATCTCCAATGAATATTCTGTCATTAAAAACAATGTAAGTAAGTAATAAGCATACAATCCGCCTGATGTTAAATAGTTACCATAGCCTGCCAATGCTTACAACCAAGTAATGTAAGTCGCACATTGCCACCTTGACTGCCAATGTAGGTGCTATAAGGTTACCACATCACCTGAGGGAACAAACAATTCTCCAAATAATCTTTTGCTGCGTTCTTCCTCAGTCAAACTATTGTTCCATCAGTATCGTGGGGTGCACAATGTCCAGGTAAGGTTTGTTTCAGTCAAAAGTGATGTTAAAGGTGATGTTGAGCTACTTCGCCCCAAATGAAGTGTATAATACATATATGAACATAAAAAGTTGAAAATAAATATCTACTACTTATCTGTGGTTTAATTATTTGAAGATGCATTTAACGTAGGTGTATAGTGCGCTTGATCTATGCACATAGCATCGTATTTACAAATCCATATAATTCTTACTAATTACCTTACCAAGCCTTTTGGGTGCGCTAGTACTTGCTAGTAGATACTATTCTATGGGACTATCTTTCAGATCTAATGTCTGGTTATTCCTTCATTTGTTGTAAGTCTGGTTAAAAAGGCTAGATATTTAAAAAAAACTAGCCATAAAATATAACATGCCCTCTGTATAGGTACCTTGTAGTTTATCTAGGTATGTAGTTTTACACTCGCGAAACATAACCTCAAAATGCCGAATTTGATTTAAAAATACTCGATAACCCCTGTTCGTATTGAAATAATATTTCTTTTGAGTCATCTACAATATATTTCCTTTGTTTTGCCGATGGTTTGGTCAAGACGCATGACTGACGCAAGTGGGCCGAACTCCCATACAAGTTTGGTCATTCTCCTTTTGCGCAGCGCTCGCATTTCAACCGCGTTTATTCTACTTTCATGCTCTTTCTGCCATACCCAACTCTCGCTTCCATAAGTTAGCGTTGGGACCAACACTGCATTGTGTATAGCGAGTTGTGCCTTCTGGCTCAGGATTTTACTGCCAAGAAGTTTTCCCAACGCTCCATTCACACTATTCCCAGCACTCACTCGTCTTTCCACATCTGCGGTGTACCTTCCATCCCTGCTGAAAGCGCATCCAAGATATACAAACTCATCCACTTGTTCCAACACTTCATCATCAATCGTAATCCTTACATTAGTTCTGGATTCTTCTCTTTCAAATACCATTATCTTTGTTTTCTTCGCATTCAGTAGTAAGCCTTTCTCCATACAGTCGTCTTTCATCGCTGTGACCAGTGTTTGCAGTTTAGATGGTGTATCTGCTAACTAAACATATGTGTCCGAATCAACAAATGGCCCGCTTTAGCCTCTCGATAAACAATGTTGTATTATGTAGCTAGTGTTTCATTCTTCTTAAGGGGGATACATGCCGTCCAGTGGCGCCTCAAGGAATAAAATATCGTATCTTAGCGTGGAAGATAAACATTATAAAGTCATGTGTTGCGTGTGTTACAAATACAATAACGTACTTTTACGTCATTAAACCAACAATTGAAATATTTTGCTTTCGTTGTTATAGGCATAATTGCCAAAAAACGGCCTCTTTTAGCACTTTTGCTTATAACAACGATAGTGGAATATTTTGAGTGTTGGTTTAATGACGTAAAAATACTTTACTATCTTCGTAATAAATGCAACATAAGATTTCATAATGTTTATCTTCTATGCTATAATATGTTTTTTTATTCAATGAGGGCGCCACTGGACGAGACCTAAGTAAGAACAACATAGATACCAAGACATGTTAACTTGTAGAGATATAAACATAAAACGATGTCATTGATTTCTCTTTCAATAAACTTTTAAAAGTGAATACGTTTCTGTAGTTTTTTATTACTATTATTACTATTGTTTTCCGTCTAGCTTAAATAAATATGTTTGGTTCAGTATGTATAAAGCTAAATAATAATTAAATCAATAATTTTTATTAAATATTGATATTATAAATTTTATTTAAGTGTGACGCGACTCTGTAGCTTTTCTGTTCGTTTGCATTGACTATACGTTGACCCCAGGTTACCTATTAGGCGCTAATTTCAAATTTTACAAATCGAGCGTCGAGTGTCAATTGAGGGGCGCGGGGTGATTGGGCGGAGCCATTTTAAAGCTTCACGATGGAGGTGTCGCCTTAAGCGCTTCGACCGACGCGTTAAAAGTATTCATAAATGATTCCAATCCAGAAGCACTATTGTTGCTAATCGGCTTAAATTCTAACATTTGGTTTATATATGCCGATGCGAGTGTGCGGGGGTCGTCATACCTTTGGACTAATGCATCCAAAATGACACTATAATTTTCTGCGGTTGCTTGCAGACCAGCGCATACAGACGCAGCCGAACCTGTCAGGGTACTAGTCAAACAAAAGACTTTCTCACTATCCAATAAGGTAGGATGATTGTGCACAATATTTTTAAATTGATTATAATATTGCGGCCATTTTCGTACGTCTCCGTCATATGACATTAACTCAATAGACGGGAGTTTCGGTAACGATCTGGTAAACTCGGGCTTGGCAACGTTTACAGTATTTAAAGTAGCGGGTGAACTATTAATGTTACGCAGTTGAACAATACGTTTCACACGAGAGTACATATCGTCAAATGAATCTAAAGGTTGATAATTAATAGAACTAGTGGGTTCTAATTTAAGTAATTGATTATTAAACTCATCCAAAGTCCTTTCAAAGTCAACGCGAAGTGAATCTATACAATACGCACTATCTATAAGTTCTTGGTATTTATTTTCGTCTGTGTCAGCCGATTTAGAGAGAGAGTAAAGCCTTTGCATTCTTGCATAATAAGAATCCCGTTTGTGCTGTAAAAGAGTGAGTTTAGTCTCTTCTGCACCAATGGCAGCTGATTTCTCAGTTGTACTCATATTAATTTTGTAGGTATAAGTTTTCGAAATAAAAATAAAAAATAGGTAGGTAAACGGCAAAATACGGAATTATTTTAAAATGTTGGCAATTCACTTTACTTAGTGAATGAAGTATGCTAGAACAATCGGCAACAGATAAGCTAGAGAGAACGATTTATTTGTTGCGTCTATGGTGAGCGAGTGAATGATAATTTATCGAACTAATCAATCGAATGAAGCGGCGGATGGATTCACTTATCCAATCGTTCAATATGGCGGTTTGCAATAATACGAAATATGAAATTACAAGTAGGAATGTTCTACCTACAATAACCAATTAATACGTTATTATAAAATGTGAAACACTCGTGAATGCACTAAAATGCTGATTACGCGATTATAAACAAATAGTATTTGTCGCCAGTGCGGTGCGGGTTATGAAATTAATAAATAAAAAATGACAACAAAACCGATTATGCAATGCAGCAGGTTTTTGTACCTTCACGTAGACGAGCAATGTCTACCTACTTATTTATTTGCGGATAGATACATTGAATAGCGGATTACAAATTTTAATGAATGTTTACTAAAGAAATATAACGGGCGCTTCGTTCAAGGCAATATAATTTGAAATTAGTCGGGTTGCGGGTTTCATAAAAAATAGAAGTAAATCGCTAGGATAATAAAAAGATTCGGATCGCTAGGACCAAAAAAAACAATGGTAGATAATTTCCATTATTTTTAGCGGTTATGAGAAGTTTATAAGTGGACTGTATTTTAGGTTGGTTCAGAAAAACTGCGGTTTTTGAAAATGGAAAACAAATGCACTCGTATTAGCGGGAAATGCAAACAATTTGCGGATACTGAGACAATGGAAAAGGATAGCCATGCACACTTACTTGATGCTGGCCAACTCGTCTTCTGATGAAAAGGTAGACCGGCGGCACGCAGCGTGATCACGTGGCGGTTACTTCATAAAACCACAGACGGACCTCGGATCGTCTCAAAAACAGTATATATGAACGTTCACAGTCTTATAATAGTTATTTCGTGCACTTAGTTCCAGTTTTCACAATAATAATTATATAAATCAATTAAATTTGCGGAGCGGTTAGAACACGGCCATATTGTTAATTTCTTCAGTAGAACAGTAGCGACACACTCTCAAGAGTGGGGTCTTGACGTGTGCATGGCGGGAAGGGACAGAATATATAGGAAGAAAGAGATACGAGTACATTTGCGCAACTACCAACAATAATAAAAATAATATTTAGGTTGCGCGAATTTTTAAACCCAACAATACTATTTCGGAAGGCATACAAGCATACGGCCCACTTGATGTAAGGCGGGTACCGTAGCCTATTAACGCTTGCGATATATTAAGTATCACTCGCGCGATGCCTCCTCTGCTGCGTACAGAGCAACTCCTTGGAAGCTTACTGGTGACCTCACTCACACGCAGGAACACAACAACCCTCTAGGGAGTTGTTATATGGCAAATGGGGAGAGGAGGGGGGGTTTTTATGTATAAGAAGATATAATTCTGTCTTGTTGTCTCTGTTATTTTAGAAATCTAGCCTTGTAAAAATTTGACTTTATTTATACACCGTCAGGAGGCATACAAATATACGTCCCGCCTGATAGTGTAAAATGGTTATCGTAGCCTATGTACGCTTGCAATACAGGCAGTATCGCCAGCTCGCCACCGCCCTGCTGCCAACTCCCAAGGAGCTCACTGGTAAGTTCCCCGAGTCGAAGGCGCGCAACAACCCACCCAGGAGTTGTTATTTGGTTTCGGTTTCTAGGGAGAGAGAGGTTCTTCTCCAGTCGAACCAAGCCCTGCCTCTCTTCTTTACGAAACAATCAAAACCGACTGCTTAATATGCCCTGCGATGCGCTAAACTTATCCATAACCATACTTTAAGAGAGGTACGTTGCATCAAAGCAGCCCGTCGGGGGAAGTACCTCCACCTCACAAAAAACCGCAGCCAAATAACAATTCCCGAGAGGATTGTTGTGTGCGTGTGAGTGAGGTTACCAGTAAGCTCCCAAGGAGTTGCTGTGTAAGTAGCAGAGGAGGCATCGCGCGAGTGATTAATATATAGCAAGCGTTAATAGGCTACGGTACCCGCTATACATCAGGTGGGCCGCCTGCTTGTATACCTCCCAACGTAGTATAAAAAAAAGACTGCGGTTGACTTTGCTTAACTTGCGTGTTCAATTAGCCTACGCTCATCGACGCCATCGAGCTCCTCGAATGTAACAGGTGTTGTTGTTCAACAGGTGGCGGAGTTCAAAGACAAGATAGCGAAGGCGCAGCGAGAGCGCGAGCAGCAGCAGCACCTGGAGCTGCCGCCGCCGCTGCTGGCGCTGCCCACACAGCTCGGGTCCGCGGTGCCGGCCGCCGCGCCTGCACCGGCGCCCGCGCCCGCACCAGCACCCGCCCCGCCACCACTCATGTCGCTGTACGAACACAACATGAACCTTTTACGATTATTTTTAAAGCGCTTTTGGAAAGTATGCCCATCGTAGCCTCACAAACAACTCCCCAGAGCGTTGTAGTGCTCCTGTGAATGTGCGAGGTTCCCGGCAAGCTCGCTACGATAACCACTTTTCATATGGTTGGGCGTATGCTTGTTTGCCTTCCAACTCTTATTCTCACTAGCGTTGTTTCGTTTCTTAAACCAATATCGTTTATCGGGATCCGCTAACTAAGCCTAATGATTTGGCTATGATACTGATGTTTACAAGGAGCGATTGCCGTTTGACCTCCGCAACCCTGAGGAAAAATTAGACATTTCTTAGATCATTCACACGTCATTCGAAATATAATTTCTTAGATATGCAGGAAACCATCACGAGGAAACCCTCACGTCCAGGGAATGAGACGTGTGGCCTGAGAAAGGGCTGGTTTCTCCTCTGGATCTAGGAGCATACGTATCTGGAATGTTTAACTTTTTTTATACAACTTCGGAATACATGCATACGGCCCACCTGATGTAAAGGGGTTACCGTAGCCTATGAAGACATTAAGTATCACTCGCGCGATACTACCTCTGCTGCTGATACAGCAACTCCTTAGGAGCTTACTGGTGACCTCACTCACACGCAGGTATGCAACAACCCTCCAGGGAGTTGTTATTCGGCTGCGGTTTGCTGTGAGGTGGAGGTACTTCTCCAGACGGGATGCTTTGATGCGCCCTACCTCTCTTAAAAAACACACCCAGACCAAGACAAACAATCATGTTCATGCCAATGTTTGTCCTGTGTGGGAATCGAATCCACGAGCGTTGGTGTCGAAGTCGCATCTTCACCGCTGCGCCACCGAGCTCGTCGTTACATGATTAATGTTTTTTCTGTCATTTTTTCCCTACCAACTTCGTAGGGAACTAATCGCATGCTCCTTGTTGGTACGAAAGTACCGTAGTAAAGTAGCATGCGATTGGTTGTTAATTTTTGAAATCTTTCGCAGAGCGACACAACCGCCCCAGCAGCCGCCACCGCCGTCCCTCCCGAAAGATTTCCAAGAAGCCCTCGACATAATATTCCCGACAGAAGTAAAGGCTGACGTGAACCAAGAGCTGTTCGCCGGCTTGTCCGGCCTGCCGGCGGGATTCCCGTTAGGTCCCCTAGGGGGCGTGATGCCACCGTTCCCGATGCTGCAGCCGCAAATGTTCCGGTTCGACCTGAACGCGCCCATGTTCAACCCTCGGCCGCAGCTCTACGACAGCCACGTGCCCCTGGTGCCGAGCCCGAAGCTCCGGCCGCAGAACATGCGGCACAACAGACAAAACAAGAACATGAACCAGAATAAGACGCAAGTTAACCAGAATAACGGCGACCAGAACCAGCCTCAGAAAGCAGCGCCGGAGAACGGCGCCGTGGGGAAGAAGAAGGAAGAACTCGATGATATGGCGTTACTTGGTATCGACGCATCCGACGTGGGCGCTATGTAGCGGAAACTACTCGACAAATGTCAATTATAGTCGCGTACAACAAGACCCTTCTAAAGTGCACATGAACATTTTAAATCTTATTTCAAGGGAACTTTTGCTATAAAAATCGAAATTTGATTTATTTTTATTTCCAAAAAAATTGTAGTATTGTGATACGTTATTAATAATTAATTAATTATAACCGCATTTGTAATACAACAGCATATAACGGTGATGCAAGTGCAGTTCGTTTGACTACCCGACGCTATCACTCCGTTGTCAACGTGTAGTAAGGGGGGCCTTACTGCACTTTGACAATGGAGTATTTACGATAAGCCAGTTATATGATATTGATATCGAATCATCTCTCTCATACTCATCATCTGGCTATAAATACAATCAGCAAAATTATGAAGATTTTATTTGAAGACTAATTCTTTGACATTAATTTGTTAATAGATGCGGGCGTTATTTTGCGAAAGTCAAAACATGCAATTTGATCTGACCTGCTTTGTGTGCTTCCGCCAGCCACCAATTGACAAACTTCTACTTCGTCTGGGGATGCCTCGTGGAGAGGCGAAACACGTGTCGCAGAGACGACCGCAGCAGCCAGGACAGCTAGCTGTAGTAGGTGTGCTACCCAGCGCCAGTTCCATCATCTCAGCCTGTATTCGTCCACTGCTGAACATAGGCCTCCCCTCTAGAGTGCCACTCGTCTCGATCCTGTGCCACCTGCATCCATCGACTCCCTACAAACCTCTCGAGGTCGTCGCTGCACCTAGTGCGAGTCGTCCCACACTGCGTGTTCCAGTACGGGGACGCCATTCGAGAACATTTCTTGTCCGGCCCACTGCCACTTTAGCTTGCTTATCCCGTGGGCTATGTCGGTTACCTTAGTTCTACTGCGGATGTCCTCATTTCTGATTCTATCACGCAGAGAATTCCCGAGCATAACTCTTTCCATAGCACGCTGAGCGACCTTGAGCTTCCCGATACGGCCCGCAGTGAAGGGCCACGTCTCGCTAGTTTGTATGAACTAATTAGTGGCTGAAGCACACAAAGCCGGTTAGATTAAATTGCATCCTTGATATTAGCCAAACAGGGTGGTGGTTTAGCATTTTCCGCACCAACGACGGACCGACTCGTCATTGGAAATAAGTCAGTATAAGCTAAATTTTAATTATATATTTAATTTTATTAGGACACGATAAATAATGTAGACATTGACCTTGTGCGCGGAATGCTACAGTGGATGTGTAAAAATAATGTATATGATCGATATACATTAGTTTCTATTAAATTGTATAATTAGAATAACACAGTTTACTGCGTCGTAATCGACTTTTTACATCGCTGTGAAAATGTTAAACATTTTATAACGTGTTTGTAAAGCGATTTACATTAATTATTGTATTGTTGCACGGTGGCGAGTAAATTGATGACAAATACAAAGGAATCGAATCCGCTTTTGATGTTTTTATTTAGCGACTTGGCCGTTAGGTTTGTCAGAAATATATTCAGTTTGTCAGAAATATATTGGCCGCCTGCGATAAGGTTGTACTGGCCAACTTGGATATCTCAAAAATTATTGTTTTCTCTACATATTTATAATGAAAAATATATAGATACTTCTTGTTAGCGTTATCCCGTTTTCTAATCAATTAGTGACTGTCGCCATACATCCTCAATCCAGAGGGAAAACCAGATCATTTTTAGGTAAGGCCGCACGTCTTTCAAAATATTATTTCTTGGACGTGCTAACTTCCTCACGATGTTCTCCTTCACCGCTGATTATGTCATAATTACAAATATGTATTGATAAATCCGAAAACACGAATTTGGTGCAGTACATGCCAGGACTCGAACCCGGGACTTGTTGGTTACTAGACCGGTTCTTAATCCACTGCTCCAAAAAAATATGTGGATACTTGTTATTTTTTATTCACGCATACATTCACTTGTAATGTTGAACGTGAATAAATACTCCATCCTGTATATAAAACCACCATTTCAGCCGAAGCATATCCACTACCTACTGGACAGAGGGCTACCCCATAACAATCGGTATAATAATCCTTTATTATCTTCTCACAACAATATCAATATTTAATGTAATATAAGTACAGTGTATATATTTTAAAGCCAAAAAATTACGTGAAAAGCTGACTTATTTAAAAGCCTGTATTACAGGTGTATGCTGTATCCATCGGCTCCCGGCGATCAAACCGTAGCTCAATCGTATAAGCGGAAGTCCTACTTCGTTTTCAGGTTCTTGGACCGATTCGAGAACCTTTCAGTCTGTGCGACCTTGAACTTGTATGAGGTCAATAGTTAGAGACCACGTCTTTGTGACGCATCCACATCAGCCTGCTGAACTAAATAGTGGTAGAATACAGCATTAACTACTAAGCAGTTCGACAGCCAAATTTCGTCTGCCTTATTTTGACGAGCTCGGTGGCGCAGTGGCGAAACGCGCTGTTACGTTACTTTGACACCAACGCTCGTGGGTTCGATTCCCACACATGACAAACGTGTGTGCATGAACATGTTTGTTTGTCTTGGAGGATAGATAAGGCGCATCAAAGCAACCCGTCTGGGGAAGTACCTCCACCTCACAGCAAACCGCAGTTAAATAAGAACTCCCTAGGAGTTGCCGTGTTACCAGCAAAGTTGATATCGTGCGAGTGATACTTTATGTATTGCAAGCATTCATAAGCTATAGTAATCGCTCTACATCACCGATCACCGAAGTTGTATAAAAAAAAACTGGAAAATAGGAACTCGCTGTGTAAAGTGGAGGCGGCTCGCGATCGCTCCTCTGCTCATAGCTTATGTTTATAGGCTGCTGTAACCGCTGGACATCAGGCGGGCCATATGCTTTTTGCTCATGATGTTATAAAAAGAAACAAATTATAAGCCTTTCTAAAAAACACCTATGTACCTTTGCATGACTAATTAAATAGATTGAGTCAATATTGGTTTGTGCAAACAGATGGTCAAAGCTTGCAACACAAACACAATCTCTTGTTGCTACCCTAGCTGTTAACAAACCACTTTGTCCAGAGTTTTCTACTGATTAGTCAGTCGCAATGACACAACAATTTTCCAGATAGCTGTTATGCCATAACCCTCTTCCGTTTGCTGGTCACCGCGTTGCATCTTAATGCAAATGATTATGACATGACGGTAAGTCACTTAGAGCCCGAAACTGATCATGAAGCCTTCACCTTTCATACTGACCATGTTTACTGGCAATGAAAACAAAAACTGTTTTATAACCGATAAATACCGATTCATATAAGAGTAAGAGAGGTAGGGCGCGTCAAAGCAGCCCGTCTGGGGAAGTACCTCCACCTCACAGAAAACCACAGCCAAGTAACAACTCCCTGGAGGGTTGTTGTGGTCCTGCGCGTGAGTGATGTCACCAGTAAGCTCCCAAGGAGTTGCTGTGTAAGCGACAAAGAAGGCATCGCGCGAGTGATACTTAATATATCGCAAGTGTTAATAGGCTACGGTAGCCGCTTTACATCAGGCTGGCCGTATGCCTCCCGATGTAGTATAAAACAAAATATATAAAAATACTTTGAAATGTAGCCGAACAGAACGTTAGGTATCGCTTGTCTATGGTAAGGTAATCCCTGGGAATCCCTATTATCGTATGCAGTATATGACTGTATTAGCATAAATTGCCTGTTGTGATAGGCTAAAATCGCCTTAGGCAAACGAGGAATTTGACCTTCATGGATATGGGACAATCAAAAGATATTTACCGTTGCAAGGACACAGCCCACCTGATGCAAAGTGGTTATACAATACAATACAAGCGCATTGCCGCCACCGCTGCTAAAACAGCGACTCCTGAGGAGTTTCGTAGTATCATCACCGCTCACTCTTAGCAAAACATCGATGTATATGGATAGGTTCTATCGATAAAAAAACGCTCCCACAAAAGCAATCTGATTTTAAAAATCAGATTGCTTTTGCTCACATTCGTTTGGGACTACTCGTCTGATTCGTACGCGTTTTCGCCGTGGCTTTATTGGCTAAAAGTGCCTTCATGCATTGTAAAATCGTGTAAAAATTGTTCTAAAAAATATTAAAAAAAATGCAGAATAATTTCCTATTTTTATATAATTATTTGTGTATCATTTAGCAATTATTTTATTGCAATTACGTACAATATAATCTTACTCAACAACTCTCTCCATAACATAGAATTTGGAACAAAAAATGAATGGAGTCGTACTTTAGATATTTAAAAATAATTATGTATATTTAAAATATTGTATTGTACGTTTATGATTGTGTGTATATATTATATTTTTGATTCATTAATTACGCATTCGTTAGAACAGCTATTAACCTATTACCATCGTATCCATATTATTCGAGCAATAATTATCTTTAAAAATCACTAAAAGGCAAAAATTTTATAAAATAGTGCTTTTTGAAGGACTTTAGAATGCATTGTAGATTTCTGCAGAAAGATAGGACTTTGATGACGTGCACACATATTAGCTTACACGCACAAGCTGTGGTCTCTTCGAACAAAACTTTTTAAATTTAAAACGAATTAATACATAATATGTAGATGTTCCAACAATAGGGGTGTGTGGAGAGCCTTATCACTTTCACATGTATATGTATGCACTGGCCTGTTTCAGTTGCTACAATATGGTGACCACTGGCATCGAACACACAACTTGAGAACTGCAATGTCAGGAGTTTTGTAATAGGTACGAGTGATGACGGATCTCCTCGTAAAATAATGCCAACTGCATTGTTCTATGAGGTGGTTAATATAATTCAAGACATGAAAGTACCTACATATGGTCAAATATTTCTAACCGAACAGCCCATGTAGCTTACAATATTGATGATAAATATGTAATGTAAATAATTACCTATAAGTAGAGGCATCCATAGTAGTACAAATTATCTTAAGCCTCGCATGACCTAAGGTCATATTGTCACTTAGATTACTTAATTCTGTATGTAATTGAAATCGTTACATTAATGTATAAATTGTATAATAAATTCAAGACCAGCTAATATTGTATATAAATACAATACAATACACTTTATTGTACCGAAAAAAATACATAAAAACAATAAAGTAGCAGTACAAGGGCGGTCTTATCGCGATGCGATCTCTTCCAGACAACCTTTGGGTAGAGGAGAAATAAGGAAACAAGGTAGAACGGCGCAGAACAAAACTTAGGAAAATAAAATTATATATATATATATATATATATATTTTAATTAATTAATTATATACATATATATAGGCATATACATAAATGAATACATAAACATACATATATACATACACATGTTACATATACATAATTAATCTAAATGATATATACATTGTATAATTATATACCTACACACAGTAAATGGAACTAATGAGACTGAGGGGAAAGCCAGGAAGGATTAAGGTGATTACGTAATGTTAAGAGAAAGATAGTGAAGTTAAATAATACACTACAAAATAACAAATATAGATTTTGATATATTTTTTTTTAAAGACTTGTTAAATTTTTATTATTTATTTATTCCTTTGAAAACGACTCCGTTCCTTCATTGTTCCAAATCAACAAATTACACGTGCCACTCCTGATTGGTGCATTCCGGGACTCATTAACCGCAGTTTCTAGAATAGAAACGTGGCAAACTAAACCAAGGTACTGGGTACGTTTCTAAAGAGTATTTTGTATTGGAAGGGCGCATCTTTTCATCGATGTAGTAAAACAATATCCCTCCAGGGAGTTGTTATTTGAGCGAGTGTCAGTTCAGTCTCTGTCCCACCTCTCTTGTCAGCAGCCCGTCTGGGACAGTACCTCATCATTTCAGCCAAAGGACACGCTGTTGAACATAGGCCTCCCCAGTCCTGTGCCGCGGCCATGGCTGCTCCGGTAGTCTCTGCCTCGGCTGCTAATATCATGCTACAAGTTATAATCGTCAACAAAGCATGGCGCAAATAACCAAATATTTGCGCCATGCTTTGTTGCCGATCGGCAACAATTCATTGTCGCGAGAAAAGTGCGCCTTAGAAGCGATTTAGTGCTGTATCTTTGGTATAGACATCTAAATTATTTCAACGCTGCAGCGGACATTAGTTTTAATTATTATCAAAATGGAGCAAGACTTTTACTTAGGATAGCACCTCTAGAACATAATAACTCAATGACTGCATCATCATCAGAAAATCTCCAGCGCATTCCCACACTGATAGTACTGGTGCACGCAGTGTGGGACCGCCCCAACCCCGACCCCAACTAGATGGAGCGACGTCCTCCAAAGATTTCTAGGCAGGGCTCAGGGATCTAGGCGGGTGGTTCTCTAGGTAAGTTAATTTCCGTGAGCCATACAATACGTCGGAAGACACTTCGTTAATGTATGCGGGGTGTGTAAGGCCGGACTCGTCATCGTTACGTCCATATCCTTGTTAGTATCGACCGATAATAATATAACAGATAGATAAATAAAAGAACATTCTGGTAGTAGAGTAAGATAATGAGATTACTAAATAGGTACGTAATCTGTATCGTGCCGTGTACCGAAGCCTGTGCTGCTAGGCGGGTATTTACCGATTTGCGAAGAATGAGAACCATAGACAATGTTGCAAACTATGAAATTTTATCCGTATTATACAATTTCAGTACTCACATAGCAAATTTTGTTAATAAATAATAAGCATAGGGGACAGCTTGACAAGTCAGTGCGGCGTGATTTAGTAGTTAACATACATTTTATACCACTAAGGTGGCAATCAAGCATACGGCTTGCCTGATGGTAAATAAATAGTCGCCATAGCCTATGGACATTTGCAACACCAGGGGCGTCACTTATGCGTTACCGACAATAACAGATTCTGCTTTATTTTACGAAAGTCAAATTTACATGTAATTTGATCTAACATGCCTTGTCCGCTTCAGGTACCAATTATTTCATGCGAAATAACCCCGTGTAGCGTCCTGTTAGCATGTTATTCTAACGACTAACATCTACAGCGCCTGAGGAGATCTCGTGGAGAGGCGAAACACGTGTCGCAGCGACGACCGGAGCAGCCATAGCAGCAACGGTGGAGGGTGAATGCGGTTTCTGTTCTAGATAGCGGGCAATCGTGAGGATGACCACAGCAGCCGAGGCAGCGACAGCATCTACTAACGGTAGTGGGTGGGTGCCGGCCGGCGGTAATCCGCGAGAACTATTTCATGGCGGAAGCACACAAATCAGATTAGTCAAATTCCATTGGAAGATTTAGTAGATTTCTGCTTTTTTAATAGATTTACTGATATCGGCGACAGAGTAAAAAATAACACATTGCTTTTTTTTATTTTGGTACGATTTTCGGCTTTTTATAAATAACTAGCTGACCCGGCGAACTTCTTACCACCTCAGGATCAATAAATGATGTGTTAACTTATTAGATGGTATAAATTCTTTTAATACCTATTATCCTATTCCGGACGAAGACAAATCCAAAAACACAAAAATCATAAAACTCGGTCCAGCCGTTCTCGAGTTATAAATGGTGTAACTAACACGACTTTGTTTTATATATATAGCAGTGGCGAAGGGTGGATATTTTCAGAAGGGAAGCCGGAGTATAAAAAGTCCACTCACCAAATGCTGGCCGCTCCATGATACAAAAATCTAGGCCCCACCTTCATCATACATGGAAGCTGTTTATATACGAGTAACAGTGTCTTTCAAGCTCAGAATACAGAATGCTTTCAAGTATGATAATGGTGGTTTTGAAAAAAAAAGCCTTTTTAGTTTAAGCAGTATGTGTGGCATGCATTCTTTTAAATTTTCTTGATAAATGCTTGGTTACTTTGAAAAATATTTCGAACCCTGCTAGTAAAAAATCAAATTGAAAAGTTAACAAAAGTAACGATGATTATAAAAAAACAACCATTTACGACCACTACGACGACCTAGGACTTATTTATATTCTAAAGCAATTCGTCTGTTCTTTTTAACTAAATCAGATAAAACACTGTCGTAAAAATAGTTTTGAAAACGAAATTTCCTTCGACAGTAACTACTTACTATACGACGGTCGGCACAACACAAATTAAAACAACTCACTCACCACACTTCAGCACTAAAAACAAATAAAATTCGACAAGAAATTGACAAAAAACAAAAATATTACGCGCCTGTCACGTTCATATGCCGCTAAAATCATTCTTAATTTAGAATCATTACAATAAATCCTGCCAAATAAAATATATTACTCGCCAGTAAGAGTTTTAAGGCGCTACATTCATTCATAATTTAGAATCTTTATAGGTACTATTACTTCTTAAATGATCTTTCTCGCTTACACTTGTACGTTGCTAATTACCTTACTCTGTCACAAGCCGCTATTCTCCGAGTTATTTCGCGTATTGTTTTCGCGTGCTAAAACGAGACGGAACGAGTAGTAGTAATAGGAGTCAGTTCATAGAAACGAAAGGGATAGATGCTCTGTATGAGATATTGTAGTATGAAGAAGCCGATGGGAATCGGGTTATATGGATTCTCTTCGCCACTGATATATAGATATACCAATTCCTATCAAGATATCATAAAAACAAAATTCATATAAAATGAGAAATGTAATTTACTTTATTTTTTTTGTTATTTTTTCCATATTTTAATACTTATTATCCTATTCCGGACGAAGACAAAACAAAAATCATAAAAATCGGTCCAGCCATTCTTGAGTTATAAATGGTGTAACTAACACGACTTTGTTTTATATATATATAGATATATAGATTTATTAGTGAGCAAGGGCATCCCACATCCGTTAATAATGATGAATTGAAGAGAAGAACTACGACAGGACAGATTCAATGAGGATGTACTAGTTTTGTTCCTGACAAAAGTATGATTAAATTAATGAACTCAAAACAATTATACTATAAGAATATAAACAAAAAAGCGCGGCTAAAATACAACTGTCTGGCGGGTTGTTGTGCTCCCGAGAGTGCGTGTAACCAATAAACTTCAAAGGCTTAGAAAATACCTTCGTTAATGTATAAAGGAAAATGGCTTTCCGAGGCAATGTGTATACCGTCACAGGTGGGTCGTATGCTCGTATGACACCCGATGTTGTTTAAAAAATACGAGTAATCATAATTTGGTCATACTTGTTTGATGTGGAATTCACAAAACAAGTGGTAAGTTTATTATGATATCTAATATTATCACTTGTCAACTTGTTTAATAATAAATTCATTTTATTGTTATAACACAACAGCAATAACAACAATGGTGTAGATTATCAGTATTTTCTAATTTTATTTTAGTAGAATTTGGTAGGTTTTACCCTTTCGGGTTTCGGGGATTAGGAGCCATAGACAAGCGTGCAAATTGTAAACAAAGAAGTTTTGTGCGTATAGAGAATTTAGATACCTATCAGTAGAATTTTATAACAAAGTAGATATTACATATTTTGAGTTAAGATAAGATTATGTAGGTAGTCTTTATAAAACATAAAGCTGTGCTGATGTAGTGGCTTGTATCGAGTGAGTGTCAAGGAAATTCATGTGTACCATTAAAATCACAGACAGAAATATGGATAATTTAATTATAAACCATTTAAATTGTTTAACGAGTTCACCACATCTTAAAGAAGAGGTGAGTCGATGATGTGACGTCTCGGGAAGTAATATTTTTTAATATTCTCGGACAAATTACACAGCGCCACCTAGCCCCAAAGTAAGCGAAGCTTGTGTTATGGGTGCTAGACAACTGATAAACATACGTAAATACATTTTTTTTTGTAAATACATACTTATTATACATAGAAAATACCCAGACCAAGACAAACAGACATGTTCATGCACACAAATGTTTGTTCTGTGTGGGAATCGAACCCACGAGCGTTGGTGTCAAAGTAGCGTAACAGCGCGTTTCACCACTGCGCCACCGAGCTCTATTTAACTGGAGGTAAAACTTATACACTGTCCATCTTATAATTAAACTTTTGAAAGGACAGATAGAGACAGGTGACTATCAAGTGTTGCGTATCTTATAAATCGGAAAGAGATAGAATGGTCTGTCAAAAGTTCCCAAACATAGAAACACGAAAGTTTTTGTTGAAATCTTTAAATTGAGGTCACAATCATCATAATACATAAAGAAAATATAATGTAAAATAAATATATATTTATCCCTTAATACATCCCATGTTGAAAAGTAGTGTACAAATTTTATTAGAAACAATAGAAAAAATATACACACATCAAAAGTGTCTAGGGATCAACATATATTTTTGCAATAACTTTTCTCCTGATTGATATTAATTAAAATTTTCTTTAAGGATTCATCAAATAAAGTGTTTTCGTTTGTCTACAGTAACGATAAACCAAGTCACCTTTGCATTAATAAAGAAATTTGCCATTTTCATAATAAAGGGATTTTTGACATTTGAACCACTAACATTAAAGTTCGAAAAAAAGACTGAAATAACAGTTTTCTTTAAAATTTTATTGGGTAACTTAAACAATTAATAATCCGTGTTTCTACCGCGAACACTAACAACACAAGAACATCGGTTTGGCATACTCAAAATGAGTTCATCCAAATCACGCTGTGGAATGGCCGCCCATGTTCGTTGCAACAACAAAAAAAGGTCTTCTTGCGACTGGATACCCTCCATATTCGGCAGAGCTCTTCTCTGTAGCATATCCCATGCATGCTCAATCGGGTTCAAGTCTGGCGACTGAGCAGGCCAGGGCATGACATTGATGTTAGCTGCGGCGAGAGTCTGTCTTACAACTCTTGCGGTGTGCGGTCGTGCATTATCATGCATTAACTGAAATAAGGGACCGATTTGCACTTGTAGAGGAACGATGACGTCTAATACAATCGTCTCAGCATAAATTTGAGCGTTAAGGTTGCCTCTGATCCAAATCAACTCAGTTCTTCCGCCGATCCAAATACCCGCCCAAACCATGATGGTTCCACCACTATAAGGATGGACTTCCTGGCAGGATTTTAATCGCTGTTGGCGTCCAGGGGTTCTCCAGTGTCGTATACGTCTTGTATCCGGTCTCATACCAAAACGAGACTCATCAGAAAAGCACACGAAACGCCATTGTTCTTCTGCCCAATTTCTGTGTTCAAGAGCCCATTGATATCGAATCCTACGATTGTGCATTGCTATAGGTGGTACCCTTAGCGGTCTTCGGGAATGAAGGTTCACTTCATGCAAGCGGTTTCTGACTGTTTGGTCGCTAATTAAGTTCCCTGAAGAGTGATGAAGCGTCACGGCTAACATCATGGCGGTTATTGTTGGAGCTCTTCGAGTTGTGATTTGAATGTATCGGTCTTGTCTCCGTGTGGTGCAGCGATACCGTCCTCCATGGCGCTCAGCCACGGTACCAGTGCTTCGGTAACGTGTCCAAAGTCGACTGATAACACTCTGACTTGTATTCAGAGCTAAAGCCACAGTACGTTGCCGGGAACCAGCTTCTATCATCGTTAGTGTTCGCGGTAGAAACACGGATTATTAATTGTTTAAGTTACCCAATAAAATTTTAAAGAAAACTGTTATTTCAGTCTTTTTTTCGAACTTTAATGTTAGTGGTTCAAATGTCAAAAATCCCTTTATTATGAAAATGGCAAATTTCTTTATTAATGCAAAGGTGACTTGGTTTATCGTTACTGTAGACAAACGAAAACACTTTATTTGATGAATCCTTAAAGAAAATTTTAATTAATATCAATCAGGAGAAAAGTTATTGCAAAAATATATGTTGATCCCTAGACACTTTTGATGTGTGTATATTAACTTAGGAAAAAATATTCAAATATGGTGTTCTAAAAACAGGACAGCGGAGAGGAATGGTTTAATGAAATGGACGCAGTATAGGTAACTATACAATTATCGGGAAATGTACAATTGTACACTGCCACTGATACTGAACAAAGTTTGGAGTGAACTTAAATACTACAAGATACAATTTAATAATACAAAACTCTAGCTACTGCCCGCGTCTTTGCCTATTTGGTTCAACTTCTCAAGTTTTACAATGGAACCCTAATTTTTGTTTATATAACGTCGGGAAGCGTACAAGCATAAGGCCCACCTCATGTAAAACGGTTACTGTAGCCTATGAACGCTGGTAATACAACTAACTCTTAGGAGCTTATTAGCAACCTCACTCACTCACAGGAAGTTGTTATTTGGCTGCGGTTTTCTATGAGGTCCAGGTATATACCCAGAAGAGCTGATTTGATTGCCTCACCTGTCATTATACATCCAGATCAAGACATACAGACATGTTCATGCACACTAATGTTTGTCGTGTGCGAGAATCGAACCTACGAGCGTTGGTCATGAAGTAGCGTTATTAACCATTCCGCCACCAAACACGTCATCAAATCGAACAAGTTCATACAAAATTTTTTTTTCTATTTATCTTCACGCTAAATCCTTTGTAGGGTAGGCAGAGAGAACAGTGTCACGTCACATTTATACTACAGGAACATATAAAATAATCTTTCATGCACGCGAAATGTGTGTGTGCACTAAGTAGGGTTATATAAATTTATGATAAAGAGCAAATGTGAAAGAGAGTGTCGGAGTTAAAATAGGAAGAGGCATGCTCCGTTGATTCGGACATGTAGAAATAATTCAGGAAGAAATAATTACTAAACAGATATACGACGCGAAAGTAGAAGCATGTAGGAGCCTAGGAAGACCACAATTTACCTACTATGACCAAATTTATCTTTTTTGTGATACGTCGTAGAGCAATGAATGTTAAAGAAGCGAGTGAGTTGTGTAACGATCGAGTCATGTGGCTCTCGGTTATCTCTGCCTACCCCGCAATGGATTTGACGTGAAGTTATAGATAGATAGATTATTTTTTTGTACAACGTCAAGAGGCCTATGATCGCTTCAAAAACATTATCACTCGCGCGCCGCTGCGCTTTTGCTGCTAATACAGCAACTCCTTGGGAGCTTACTGGTGACCTCACTCACACGCGGGAACGCAACAATTCTCCAGGGTATTATTATTTGGCTGCAGGTTTTCTGTGAGGTGGAGGTACTTCCCCAGACGGACACAAACAATTTTTTTTGGTATGAAACACAATTCTTCTTCATATGCTAGCGTTATTCCGTTTCCTAATTCTTTAGCATTGACGCGGTCCGCTAGCTAAGCCTAAAGATTTGGTGAAAATACTGATTTTAATACGAAGCGACTGCCGTCAGGCTCCCACCACCCACGAGGAAAACCAGACCTTTCTCAGTTAAGGTCACACGTCTTTTCAAATATAATTTCTTGGACGAGCGGTTTTCTTCGCGATGCTTTCCTTCACCGTCGAGCGAGATCATTCGCGGATTTATGCACTTATTGCGAAAGTACTGTAGTATGTGTCGTCAGAAACAAAATCTGTCAAGTGATCGTCGAGATGTAACGATAAGAAACGAGAGAAAACATAAAATTGAACTCCTATTGAATTGTATGCTAATCAAATTTTGAGCGTTACTTCAAAAGTAACCTCAGTCACTACAGAAATTTCATTGGCAATAAGTAAATTAGAATTTTTTAATATTTCTGTGTTTCTTGAATTACAATAGACTTCAAATTGCAGTGCGGCCCATCTAAATAACGCGGTAGTAAGGTCGCCCTATTCGCAACAATTTTGATATTACAATAGAGAGCCATCTACTAGGTATATTTATAACAAGGACTCCAGGGAATCACTTAAACTATGTACAAAGAAATAAATATCCTCACTCTTATCTCTTAGTACATTTATAAAAACATAATGAATAATACAACTAATACGTGACAATCGTTAAAATATAACCTTTTTCAAAATTCAGTCAAATACCTTAGCGGATCTTTTATTTTATAAATAAAAATAACGTGTGTATGTGTGTCCTCTATGGTCTCGAAACGGCTGGTTTTGATGAACATTTTCAGAGGATCGTCAGTTAGCCCGGCGGGTGATCCTGGATCCTGTGAAGTTTGGTAGCGATCAGATCACCCGTGCGAAGCCGGGACGGGTACTTAGTTCCATAATAAATTACACGAAAGAGTTTTTCCCCAACAAAGCTTCAAAAGCACAGCACACGTATATCTATTTGTATCACTTACCTATCTATTTCTATACCTAGGTATAGGTAATATATTATATTATCCATATAGGTATCTTTCATTCTAATGCATTAAATCTTTCAAGACGTACATTCAAACATACAAATGTGTTTATAAATATTATTTATTAGGACACTAAATAATTATAATTACATTCAATTTATAAACAAATAGGAATACACCATAGACAGTAGACTGAGTTGGAGTAGACATATTGAGCACGTGTGTAAGGCTTACGAGTGTACTGTTCAAATTAAATCATCTAAAGCTTGTAGCTGGTAGAAATATACTGCAGATGTTGCGTCATGCACGGGCTGATGCTACTTCGACCTGTTTAGGTATTGACGGGCGCACGTTGCGCAGCTTTGGGACAAAATTCGTAATATACACGTACTTGTAAAGAGAGGTAGGGCGCATCAAAGCAGCCCGTCTGGGGAAGTACCTCCACCTCAAAGAAAACCGCAGCCAAATAACAACTACCTAGAGGGTTGTTGTGTTCCTGCGTGTAAGTGAAGTCACCAGTAAACTCCCAAGGAGTGGACAGGTTGCTGTGTAAGCAGCAGAGGGGGCATCGCGCGAGTGATACTTAATATATCGCAAGCGTTAGTAGGCTACGGTACCCGCTTTACATCAGGTGGGCCGTATGCTTGTATGCATACCGACGTAGTATAAAAAAAAAACTTGTGCTTCTCGTCAATAATCAATAAAACTCGTAAACAAGATTATAATAGCCCATTAAGAAATAATATCTTGTGTATGATGAAACAA
Organism: Pyralis farinalis; assembly: GCA_947507595.1. NCBI lineage: Eukaryota > Metazoa > Arthropoda > Insecta > Lepidoptera > Pyralidae > Pyralis > Pyralis farinalis. The sequence continues at coordinate 3,164,973 of OX382264.1, forward strand.
ATCATTTAATTGCTGTGGAACTATTTCATTTCATAAGATTATACAAATGTACAATCACAATGTCAATCAGCACTAGAAAGAAATTATAGAACCTTTCTGTATGTAATTACTGCGGTCAGAGAAAGTATACTATATACCTCGATTGTACAATAATAAAAATAAAAATACAAAATAGTCTCTGCATTTGATTGTAAGACTGTGCGCGGACTTAAATGTATATTAAAAAAAATGATGATTTTTGATGCTTTTATATTTAAGATGAACTAAAGACTTTCCTGGAATTTGGAATGTGTTAAGTCATATCCGAAATGCTCCCACATTAAAAATAATGAGAACTATGAGAAATTAATAAGATATAATTACTTATGTATACATATATTAAAAATGTAAAACGTGTCTAGTGTTTTGACGAGCCCGTTGGCGAAGTGGTTAACTGTGTTATTTTAACATGCTCGTGAGTTTGATTCCCATACAAAACTAACGTTTGTGTGTCTAAAAGTGTCTGTGTGTCTCGGTCTGGGTGTTTTTAAGAGAGATGGGGCCTATCAAAGCTGGGGCCTCTACCTTACAGAGAACCGCAGTAAAATAAAAATTAGTTACTAGATTCAGGTGTTACTTTGCGAAAGTCAAATGTATAGGCAATTTGATCTAAACTACTTGTGTGCTTCCGCTACCGATTAGTTCGTGCGAACTACTGCCGGCCGGCACCCACTCACTACCGTTAGTAGATGCATGCCGCCGCTGCCCCGGTCGTCTCTGCGAGTGTTCGCCATCTGTAATATGAACCGCATGCACTCGCCACCGTTGCTGCCATGGCTGCGGGAATTCCCTGGTTGTTGCGTTCCTGCGAGTTAGTGAGGTTACCAGTAAGCTCCTAGTTTGTTGCGTTAGCAGCAGGAATAGCAACGTAAGCGAGCGTTACTTCGTATTGCAAGCCTTCATGGGCTACGTTGACCACTTTACATCAGGTTAGCCGTATGCTTATGTTTCTCTCAAAGTTATTGTATAAAGAAAAAGCAAAGGACCCAATTTAGTTGTTAAATAAGGAATTTATATGTTTATCAGAAGTATCGCTAATCGTGAAAACAAAACAAAACATTTTGCATTAGGATGTACCGTGACAGTCACAGCATGTTGAAAAGTACTAACGTGCAGAAAGAATTCTCCCTGCCGCTCTCTGAAATACCTTTTAGCTCGCGTCCTAAGAAGGGATGTAGAGGTCAGCTTTCAGGGGCGGAAATAGACGGTTCAATCGATAATCCGCCTATTGCACAATAATAATAACAGTTATCTTTTATACGCCGTCGGGAGGCTTACAAGAATACTGCTCACCTGAGGTAAAGTGGTTACCGTAGCCTATCAACGCTGGTAATACAATAAGTATCACTCGCGCGATGCCACCTCTGCTGCTAATACAGCGACTCCTGAGAAGACAGTTGTTATTTGACTGCGGTTTTCTGTGAGGTGGAGGCGGCGGTCAAGCGGGACGAGGAGAGCCGACGCCGCACTTGGAATAAAGTATGTACATTAAATATTTTTTTTCAATATAGTGTAGCTGTACCCTAATATTGATACAAAAGCCAAAACAGACTATTTTATGATTTACAGAAACCCAAACGAATTTTGCCGAAACTTTACACGATAGATAGCTAACATATATCATAGTAAAATCAAATATATATCCCAAGTCGGTATTTAGACTACTTTGTATCTCGGAAACATTGAGGGTTCATAAATCGCTGGCCGCGTCAAAAATAAAAAATGGAGGATCCGGAGGGATGGTCAATTTTTGTTAGAGTAAAATTAAAAGCATATTTATTGGAATGTAATACAGACAAGACAAATGTCAAGTACAAATTATATACACTTTTATTTGGTGTCTCATGGTATTGATGAGACATTTACTATCATGTCAACTAACACTTTATCTGTTATTTGATCGTGATTATTTCCACGCTGGAATGCAGATTTTGTCCAGTAGTTAATGCGGCAAACGCTTACCATAAAGCAGTTTTCATAATCATACAGAGGCCTCCTTCATTTTTACAATCAAGCAGGCCGGTCCAGAGTCTTTGTTAAGACTGTCCGAAAGATCCAAAACCAGATAGTACCTACATAAGATAATAATTGTGTCGAAAATTTAGAAGAGTGATAGCCTAATGGTCAACTAACCAGCCTATTAGCCAACTGGTCACGGGTTCGAATCCTAGATGGCTACGTGCCACTAAACTAAATTCGTATTTGCGGATTTATGCTTGACCGATTTTCATCACAAATACTACTGAACTTTCCCCCTTAAATTATAAAAAAAAACACTGGATTGGAAGTCACCATTTTAACGAGCCCGGTGGCAGTGGTGAAATGCGCTGTTACCTTACATTGCCACCATCCATTGGGTTCGATTCCCACACAGGACAAACATTTGTGTGTATGAGTATGCTCCTAAGGAGTTGTGTTAATAGCAGTGACAGCATCGCGCGAGTGATATTTAATGTAATTTAAATATATATATATATATATATTGATAGATCTATTTTAACTACGATGCCACAGGCTCAAATGCTTACTCAAATGCACATGCACTTGTAAAATTGTAAGGCCCTTTATCGTTAGGGTTACATAAACAAATACGAGTATTAATTGACTTCGTGCAATAATTTGCGCAATACCAGTCGAGTTCGTCGGTCCAGCGCGGTGCAGACGAGTGCGTACCTCCCCATGTGTACAGAGTATGCGCGTCTACAAAATAGCGGTTTATCGTACGCAGTTATATATACGTGTGGTGCCATTGATTCCATCAGTAGCCCGGCACTAGCGGACAACTGTTGCAACACGCATAGTAAGTTTTACATAACCTGAAGCAAAATCAAGGTTGCATATAGTCACGGCAAATATTATAGTTAATCAATTTGGTAAGACGCGGAGCAATGAAAACACGTGCGCGAATTAGCAACTCGCGGTGAAAGTAGAGCGCGAACTAAGATCAGTGCGTTTTCTTTTTAAATTGCGCCGTAAATTTCGATAAACAGGAATTCGGCAGGTACGGTCGTATACAGAATTTTTTTTTGTAATTATCTGCGAAATGTTATTTTCCATAGATATTCAATTATTTTCTAGGAAATTTTAATTCAGACACGTACGTATATATACTTTAATAACGTATTATTATTGAAGTGTTGACATCCTTTTATCACTATTAAAAAGTACTACAAATTATTTTTGTGTCGTATGTTTTGTGGAACAGAAAAACGCGAGTGCAGCAGCGGCATCCGTTCAATTGTATCGCACACATTCAATTGTTGCTCTGATGTAAACATCTGATGTAAACAAATATTAATTTTCATAGTGTACAAGCATGTGAGAGGCAAATCAGTAAAGGTCATGAAATGGAAATAAAAATATTAATTTACACAATTTTATTCAATATTTCTGCACCAAATTCGCTAGAAACTTCCTGCTATTATTTGTTTGAGTAATATACCTACTAAAAGTCGGGTATACCGAAGGACGAGTAATATTCCGCTCATAAAACACAGGGAAATTTACAAAAATATATGACAATACCATATTGATTCTACCCTAATTTTCAGCCATTCGCAATGTCAGCGGACAAAGTATTCCACTCGAGGTCGCAGGGCATCCCTTCGGAGGGAGTGAAGGACCAGTATGCGGATGGCAAGGCAGCCAAGACCTGGAGCATGTTCATCGGAGACAGCAACCAGCGCACACAGAACTACAAGGACTTCTTGATCGGGTGTCTGAGGGCACACGGCTGTGCGAGGGTATTGGACGCGGCCTGCGGCACTGGGTGAGCTCCTTCGAAATTTTCAGATGAATTTTATAATGAGCGCGATGGTCGAGTGGCTAGTGGCAGCTACCTGCTACTTTTACACCATATACATACGGGTTCGATTAAACCAGACAAATATTAGTGAGTATGAAAATGTTTTCCGACCTATTAAAACATGTGTTTATTAAAAAAATAAGAACATATATAAGTACATATACATCCATCAGTAGTCAAGTAAACAGCATTATATACTATGCTAACTGGATGACTGTCTATCTATCCATATCTCAACGCCAAGTCCCTTGCGGGGTAGCCAGAGCGAACCGAGCGCCACATGACTCGATCCCTACCCACCTCACTCGTTTCTTTAACATTCATAGATCGTCTCGTACATGCTACATGACGTTCTTCTTCTTAGCGTTATCCCGATTCCCGTTTCCTAATCCATTAGGCCTGGCGGGGACCGCTACCTAAGCCTAAGGATTTGGCGAAGATACTGATTTTTACATGAAACGACTGCCGTCGGATCTCCACCACCCAGAGGGTAAACCCGATCATTCTTATGTAAGGTCACAAGTCTTTCGAAATATAATTTCTTGAAAGTGCTGGTTTCCTCGCAATTTTTACCTTCACCGCCAAGCGAGTGATAATTACAACTAGTAAATAACAGCAAGCTGTGTAGGCAGAGCTGATATTTTTTAAATTTAAAAAATATTTAAATATTTTATTTTAATTTTTTTTTAAATATATGGAACCCTGTACGACATCTAGCGACGAGTGCTGTTACTTTATCTGTTGATGGGAGTGCAGTGCAGACTCTGCACTGCAGAGTGGCCGGCCATACGTTTTCCCATATGTTTTTTTTTCTAATTGGAACGATTTTGGACCGTTCTTCCTCACCAACGAACATTTAAATTTCAAATTAAAGTATACAAAACTACAATATGTTAGCTATTAGTGTGTCGATTTTGGAGTTTCTCACTATTACAGTGTAAACGCTAGCTGGATGACATCAGTCTACCCCAAACGGCAATTTTGAGGGTAATGTGGCTCCGCTGGCTATCGCAGCTCTGCCAAATATGCACGAATACATAAGTCCGAAAACACGAATTGAGTGGTACATGCCGGGATTCGAACCGGGCACATGTTTGTTCTTTATATACTTGGCTGTGACTGCTCTACATGCTAGATGACGTGTAAAACTTTTATTTATCTACTAGCTTTTGTCCGCGGCTACGCACGCGTAGATTTTGGAATTTCGGCAGTTTTACTTATTTTTATTTTATTACTTATTTATAAGTACAGTCAGCATTAAATAGTTAGTAAAAGTACCAAATATCAGCAAATATCCTTATTTGTGTAGGTAGTAATGAAGATATGTCACGATCTGTATGAAAACCATCATTAAGTTTTTGATACCGACTGTGTACACTCAAAGCACCTCTTTATACATAACATTGCCTATTTTAAAAACATAAAAGTTTCAAGTCACTAACTTGAAAAATGTCTGTCTGTGTTGAAATTCAAAAAATCCTTTTTTATCTCTCATATGCATTACAAAAGGAACCTCGTAATAAATCAGTGAATTAGTCTGGAACTCCATTTCTTATTAATATAGATCATCTCGTCCAAACACACTTTCACCCCTCTAATGATGGAAATGAATTTTTGAAAACGCTGAAATGCCTTGAGTTATTATGTACTAGAGCAATTATCCTAAGTAAAAGTCTTGCTTCAATTTGGTAATAATTAAAACTAATGTCCGCTGCAGCGCTGAAATAATTTAGATGTCTATCCCAAAGATTCGAGGATACAGCACTAAATCGCTTCTAAGACGTATTTTTCTCGCGACTAAAAGGTCAATAGCGCCGTGATTTTCATGGCGCTTACGCGTTTCGTTCAACGTAGTGCAGCAATGAGTTGTTGCCGATCGGCAACAAAGCATGACGCAAACATTTGGTTCGCGGTGTAGGTTCTAATACACTAGTACATAATAATTCAATGCTGAAATCACTTTTCGTTGTATTCTAATAGAGAGTGTCTGTACCAGTTTCAAGTCTGTAACTTCAAAAAATAAAAGGGTGGAATTTTTGAAAACGCTGAAATTACTGTTTTTGGATTCTAATAGAGAGTATCTATACAAAGTTTCAAGTCACTGTCTTGAAAACCGTCAATCGCCTTGTAATTCAAGCCGCCCGAGGGCCACCGAGTTAGCTTAACGTCTGCCATCTATCGGCAACAGCCGGTACCGATGGATTAGCCACGACTGGCAGCCTGGCGCCGAGTACCTTTAGCAGCGGATAAATTTTGTCAGTGTGTGCGTGCGATGACGCATACGTACGGGCGCGTACATATACAAACCGAACGCGGTGCGTATCTATGAAGATATCCTACTTATTTGTTTATACTATGCCACTAGTCTCGTATATATTGAAACGATTAATTTATTTTGCAGTGGATTAGGCAATTGTCAGCCATTATTATACTACGCAATATGGTTAAAAATTGCATGGAGTAGTCGCGGAATATGATTCGATTGCATCAGTACTCGATTACTGAATCGATTTCTCATCTATTAATCGATATCACACCATTTTAATTTCTTTTATATGAAAACAAATAAAATAATACTTGCATGTGAAAGGTAACTTAATCTTTTTGCAAACTAGAAGTGTTAGACCTCTTTTTGCATGGCATAACTGCACAGTTTAGCATTTTTAATATAACACTTTATGATGTCACCGGCGCGATGACGATTACAAGACTGTTAGAAAATCGATTACGCAAGTAGTTTTTATACGCGCAATGGATCACATTATCTTGTACCATTACATAGGGGAATGATCCTACGAGCCTGGTACTTTAGTTGAAAGGTCTAAGGTCCTTTTACATGGCAGCGAAAAGCACAAGCTGGAGCTGCGTGTCGGTAGCAAATCCGCCGTCGGACCCCGGTACTCCGAAGCCATAGCTTAGAATGCGACCAGGAGTATCGCATTATGATAATGGGGCAATGCGCGCATGTTACTTCCTACCTCCCTTCCTTACCTTCGAGCGCATGCAATCGCCTTAGATTATAACGCAAAGTTCATAAGATCACGCAATCCTTGAGATTGTTTCCCACCGAACGTGGTATTAATAACTAGGTACTTAACTATTATCAATTAGTACGTAGGTAGATAACCTACATTTATCTAAATTATATTTACCTATAATAATAAAGTAACAATAATTTAAAGCAAAATTTATGAGTATTAACTGAGATGAGAAAGATAAGAAACAAGAGGTTGCTAAATCAAAACCTTTGACCTATGTACGGTCAGGAACAATTGTAGGAATAAGTGTCGCTTTGCTTTACCTAGCTCTGTGCCAGGGTGTACCACGTGCAGGTGAGTTTGCCTTTAACTTCAAATATGAGGGTAACAATTTCTGTTGCAAGCGTTCATAGGCTACGGTAACCACTTTACGTCAAGCGAAAGAAAAGAAAGGAAGAAATAAAATCATTTATTTGTACACAGACAGAGGTGGGTCGTACGCTTGTTTGCCTCCCGACTTCATATAAATTATGAAATAGTCCAACGTTTTATGAATACTACATGGCATCCGAACTCCGTTCCGCGTTTTGTATGATTTTCTTTTAAAATCGCCATTTATCAAGAAATACACCGATGTAGATAAACTTAAAAACATAACATTATCTAAATACGTAATTTGATGCAAATTGTTAGAGCCGTTTCCGATACACACGGACAAATATTATGTATGTACAAAAATTGCTCATATAAAGTAGTAAGAAATACAAAGTTTAGGTAAATATTGGGAGACCTAATCAGTATTTTAGTAATTCCTGCCTATAAAAAACAGTATGAACGTCGGGAGCTGGGCGTGCTCCCGCGAGCACAGGTGACGTTTCGTTCAACGGAAGAATGAAATTACATGCACATTATCCTGTTAGGCTGAAGCTGTGCGGGCGGCTGCGTCTGCTCACTGGACGTGTTACCGCTAGGCCACACTACGGTTACCGTTTCCCTGATACGACATCATCACATCATTCAACAGACACTTATGTAAAGTGTTTATTATCCCTTTTTTCACTTGATCGTAGCACAGGAAAATAGCCTCATATCAATGAAATTATATTTGGAAAGTCTGTTTTCCCCTGGGTTGTCAAATCCTTAGTCGTAAGTAGCGGATCTCGCCAATCCTAATGGATTAGACGGGATAATGCTAAGAAGATGATAAATGTACGACGAAAAACTATACTCTGTAATACCGTCATAATTCTTGGAATAAATTATCTATTATTATTTTGTGAGTAGCCGTTAGAGATGAAGGGAAGGACGCCAAGATATTGGAAAAATAAATACATTTTTGGTTTTTGTTTTTTTCTTACGTTTTTCAAGTAGGTATACGGAATTCGTTTTTTAAACGCATCAAGTTTTGTCGTGTTTCTGTAGGCCACGGAGCTTTTTACTTGTTTTCAAAGTGTTCGTTTTATTTTCAGCGTCGATTCAATGATGCTGTTAGAAGAGGGTTTCAACATGGTGTCCGTGGACGCCTCCGACAAGATGTTGAAGTACGCGCTCAAGGCCAGGTGGGAGAAAAGGAAAGATCCAAAATACGATGAATGGGGTATGCTTATTTTATATTTTTTACACGGCTGCCCAAAAAAGTATTGTTCAAGAAATATTAATTTTTAAAGTTCACTTTAATGATTAATAAACACAAACGCATTCCTATATCGAAAAATGGTTTTCCCGCTTTGTACCCGCAATAATTTTGCGCGATCTATCCCACGACATACCACACCGTGGGATAGATATATTCACGCTTTACAAAAAGGAGATTTAGAAAGCACCCTAGTTTTGTTGGGGTGTGATTAATATGTCTACTCATACCCAATTACAGCTTTACAGTACTAAGAGTCAATGAGTTAAGCCACGGATAGACATACAGACGGACGGACACACCGAAGCTATAAAAGTTCCATGTTAACCTAACTACGGAATCCTAAAAATGAATATGACTTGATTGTTTACTTGTTACCTGACTAGCACGAGTTCAAATGAACATTTGAGCTCGTCGGTTACCCTTCTGTGCCATATTCTAATTTTCAGTAATCGAGGAAGCGACGTGGCAGACACTGCCGCGTGACATCAAGTCATTCGGCCAGGCGGGTTCGTTCGACGCCGTCATTTGCCTGGGCAACTCATTCGCCCATCTCTTGGACGAGCACGGCGACCAGAGGGTACAGAAGATGTGCCTGAGGAATTTCGCGGAGTGCCTGAAGCCCGGCGGGCTGCTCTTCATAGATCACAGGAATTATGACGCCATGATAGAGGGCAGTGCCGCGCCCGGACACTCTATATACTACAATGTGAGTACATTTTTATAGACTGCCTTTTTTTTATAAATAAATAAAGGCCTCCCTGGCCTCCGCCAGTCCGCAGTAGAACAGCGCAGCGGAGCAGAGTACCTATGCATCAATCAAACTATTTTTAGGGTTCCGTGCCTCAAAAGGGAAAAAGGAATTATTATATGATCACTTTGTTGGTTTTTGTTTGCAAATCGGTTGCTGACTTAGTTTTTTAGTTTAGTCTCATAGTTTTTTGGATAATTCGGATAGACTCGCTCGCATGGTTATACGAGTGCCAAATGTGTATTTTGGTGGTTTCTAAAGGCTCCTTGGACCTTGGTTAATGTAATGACATAACTTTAAATAGATACGATAAAGGAATTAATGATTTTTGCTGATGATTTCCACACGGCGAGGCAATTTAACTAATATAAATAAATTAATTAATTAACTAAACGGATTTTGAGAAATTTGGTATGGAGATAGTCTTAAACCATGGGAGAGGACTATTTAATGAAACATTGATGATAGCTATCAGCCCTCCATAAGGATATAAGTAACTTTTTAACCGTCTACGATAAAGAAATATTGCATCTTGCGATAAAAAAAGTCCTACGCCAATGAGGGCGGGCACAAAAGCCCTGAACCGATTTCGATGAAAGTTGGTGGGAGAGTAGAGACTACTTTGTTGTTGGAGAGTAAAGACTACTTGATTCCGCTACAACGAGGTAGGTAAATTTTTTGCGACCTTTTAATGACCGATTTTTATAAAGTGTACTTAAAATTGTGATGTCTGTGGCACCGTAGAGGATAAATGTTATCGACATATTTCATCGTGGAAGGGTCAACATCACGCACACCGTGTCACCGCCACCGCTATGTCGCCTGTTCACTTCCTACCTGTGTAGGTAAACAATCAACGATCAGTTGTGCGAAAGCACTAAGTTTTTATAACGCGAAAATGTCTCGAAACGTTTTAGTCTTGTAAAATATTAATTGTATCTAGTACTTCGTTTTAAGAATGATAAGTAAGGGCACGTAACATACGTGAAGCAGGCGTTTGGAGGTCGAACCGTTCAGGTTAGACAGTCGCTTTCTATCAGGCATACAATTATACATTCTTACTGAGCAGCATATCTTGATAAAGTGCATAGTACCTAACTTTTCTGTACAATAATAACTTTGACATAATGACGTCACAAATTTAGCTTAGCTGCGTAACAAAAACAAAATGTTGAATTATTGTTTGTGAGTGTTGCCAAGTCGATAAGCGAGATATTATTTAAACAAGGTATTCTTGTTTTTATCCGCTGAATAACACTGACGTATTCACGATTACGCTACATCATCGCTGAATAACATCTTATTTACATCGCACGTTATCAAACCAATGACCCATAATAGATGTTATTCATATACATGTACTTAATTTGTTTATCACCTATTAACAAAAATACCCTGCTACTTTGTTGTTGTACGTTTCGCTAAGGGCGCGTTTTTCTGTCCAATAATCAATAGCGTAATTACATAACACATCGATCAATCAATCGATTATCGTCATTCATCTTTATTGTGTGAAAGCACTAGCATTAACTTTTCATAACGTGAAAATAACGCGCTCGGTACTCTTTGCCTACCCCCGCAAGGGATTTGGCGTGAAGTTATAGTAGGTAAAATATAATACTGAACATTAAATAGAATTAAACTAAACAAAAATTAGAAACTAAATTAAAACTTAACAAAAACCGAATTACTAACAAAATGATTTATGTAATGTAAATCAAATCGTTAGAGCCGTTGTGTTGTGTATGTAATGTATGTACCAATGTACATGTTAATGGAACTAATTTAGCCCCTGTGGAGACAACTGTGTTCTTGGGTATAACAATTGACTCCAAACTACAATAGGGCCCACAAATTGAAAAATTATCAGGAAAACTAAGTTCTGCAGCCTATGCAGTGAAAACTATTAGACGGCTCACTGATGTTGATACGGCTACTTTCATAGTATTATGTCATACGGAATTCTTCTTTGGGGTAACTCCGCGGACATTAACACCATCTTTTTATTGCAAAAGAGAGCCATAAGCGCAATGTACAAACTTGGTCCCCGGGAGTGCCTTAGAGAAAAATTCAAAGAAATAAATATTTTAACAGTCGCATCGCAATATCTATAAAAATCTTTTGTATGTCCAAAAAAACATATACTCATTTTGTAAAAAGAATGATACTCATAACATAAATACTAGATATAAGCATAATCTTGTGTTACATGCAAGCCGTCTCCACAAAATAAGTAATTCTTTTATGGGGCAATGTATACGGTTCTATAACAAACTTCCCAGCAATATAAGAGAATTGTCAATAAACAAATTTAAAACTACTACTAAAGCCAAATTGTGTAACAGGGCATATTATAAAGTATCTGACTATATTAATGATAAAAATGCCTGGGATTGAGTCGATCCAATTGTAATGTAATTAATAAATTATGTAAATTTGTTTGGATACCAAAAGAGGGATGCCTGAGTTTTTTGACAGAATTTTTATCAGTGCTCACCTAGTCATAAACTGCAGGGTAGGGGAAAAAATTGTGACGATTCCAAACAAATGTAGCCATTTTTACGGAATAAAAAGATTTTGACTTTGACAGCTTATGCAGGGATCGCTAGTTGCTTTCCTTAGGCGCTTGCCGAGCTTCTTGAAAATGCCTTGCGCACCCTACCCTCACGAACTGAGAGATTCGACTCCAATAACAACAATTTATACTTACTCGATTTGATCCACTCGTGGGCATCAGTGGCCTCACTAGCTCTTTTACTAGTTAGCGGAAAGTGCATACGCGTTCGGCTCCATAGTACTAAGGACATCCCCTCACCATCAGTGAGAATGCCATCACTTGTATTATATATTTGGGAGACCTAATCAGTGCTGAAAATGATTGATTCAGTTATTGGAAAATGTGACGATCTAGACCTAGACCACAAGTTTAGTTGTCTATCCCAAAGATTCGAAGATACAGCACTAATCGCTTCTAAGGGGTATTTTTCTAGCGACCAAATGGTCAAAAGCGCCGTGATTTACGCTTACGCGTTTCGTTCAGCGTAGTACAGCAATGAGTTGTTGCCGATCGGCAACAAAGCATGGCGCAAACATTTGGTTCGCTTTGTAGGTTCTAGTACACTAGTACATAATAATTCAATGTATATACCTAATTAGTTTATATTGTAATAACTAACACGATTTTAAATTATATTCACATTCCCACAACTAGAGCGAGTCGAACTTGGCAAATCACAATAACATCAATTTTCAAGAGAGGTATGGTGCGTCAAAGCAGTCCGACTGGGGAAGTACCTCCACCTCACAAGAAAACGGTAGCTATATGACGCCTAGAGGGTTGTTATGTTCCTGTCAGTGAGTGAGGTTACCAGTATGATCTTAAGGAATCGCTGTGTTATCAGCTGGGTTCATAACGCGCGAGTGATACTTTCTGTATCGCAAGCGTTGATAGCTACGGCAACCACTTTACGTCAAGTGAGCTCCTTGCATGCCTCCCGACGTAAACAAATTAACTTTATCATCATCACTACGACCAGTTCAGCAGTTTAGCCCCAAATTTAACCAACAAATATAGACAGACTTACATTCGCATTACTTATATTTTCGGCAATAAGAAACCGAAAAAAAACTAAAATTATAATTAATATTTTATTAACTAAACATTATATTACATTGATATTAATGCTAGCCTAATATGTATATGTGACCGGCCCGGTGTGTAGAAGCAAAGTGAGGTCGCGTCATCGTCACGTAGACCCGCTGGCCGCGCGGGGAGCTGCATCAGCAGTTTACCTGGATTGCGCATGTTGTTACCAAGCAATAGTGCCGCGTGCGATGAGGTGCTGGATCAGCGAAATGCATATGGGCTGGTCGCATAACTCATTTATAAACAAGTGTTAATAATGCCGGTTAAAAAACATACGTATTTATTATTGCAGTGCAAACACCCTGTGGACATCAAGACGTCTGTGCTGGTGGTGGCCGGCAAGCCCGAGCTGGTGGCGTTGGACTACTGCGTTGACTCCGACGGCGGAGAGGAGCGGAGGTGTGTGTTGTCACTATTCTATATATCAAGTAAATCATCCATCATCAGCCTGTGTCTTCCCGCTGGATACAGACTTTTCATAATACTTTCACCACCGGCGATACTCCGGCTTTCCATATGTATCCACTTCTGAGAACTCGATTGAGGTCCTCGATCCATCGAGACCGGACATTGAACCCTTCATTGTACCATTCGCGATCTCCACTTTAGGGCTCGCCGGAACACAACAACCTCCCAGGAAGTTGTTATTAGCTGTGTTTTCTGAAAAGTGGATGGACACGCAATGTATATATACAGGTTTATGACTGGCGGACAGATAGCGATAGGATTTCCGTACGTATAAGCTTCTGAACATTGCTACAGAATCAATTGTAATCAGTTATGCGGCATCCTTAACTTATTCTTTCAATACTGATGGAAAAAAGAAGCTCCTTGAAGACCAACAAACATCGTCAATGGCCTTCAGGAACACCGTTCCTATCTCTTAAGGAACATGATCAAAATGACCGACAAATTAAAAAATATATATTTGTACTGTTATATGACGAGCCAGGTGTTCCTCTGGCAATGCAATCTTGCGCATTCTCAACTGGTTTTTTTGGATCCAATATTCTGTGATTAGGTTGCAACTAATCAGAGATAGCCTAATGGATAAGGTACTGGTCCCCATTCTGGTTCAAATTCTGGCATGTACCACTAAATTATTTTTTCGGATTTATATACATCCTACTAATATTATAAATGTGAACGTCCGTTTGTTTGTTACGCTTTCACGCGAAAACTACTGAACCGATCATCATGAAACTTTGTACACATATTCTTGGAGGTATCAGAAGTAACATAGGATACTTTTTATTAAAAAAAAATGCGAGCGAAGCCGCGGGTGAAAGCTAGTAGGTACATATTTGTAATTACTACTTGTTCGGCGGTAACGGAAAACGTCGTGAGGAAATCCGCACGTCCAAGAAATTGTATTTCGAAAGTCGTGGGGCCTATTATATGTATATCTATTTGTATGTATGTACCATATTATGTGCAATAAATATATTGAGTATTGTACATACAAGTAATTATCCTTGCTCGGCGGTGAAGGAAAACATCGTAAGTCCAAGAAATTATATTTGAAAAAACGTGTGACCTAACGTAAAAAAAGGTGTGGTTTTCCCTTTGGGTTGTAGAGGTGCTTATGACAGCAGTCGCTGCACGTCAGTATTCCCGTGACAACATTTGTATCTTCGTCAAATCCTTAGGCTTAGGTAACGAACACAACCAAAGCAAAACGCTTATTGGCTAGTTCGCGGAGCAACATTGTGATACTTATCGTTTTATTGATTAAAATATTCTCCAATTGGTTTATGGTTTGTAGTCCGGGCATTCTGATGAAAATCACTAGATTAATATACCCCCGTCGTCGGTACAGTCGCCTGATACAGATTCTGGCCCGTCACGATTTTGTAGTAGCAAAATCGTATAATGCATGCTCCGTTGGTTCGGACATGTAGAAAGAATGCAAGATGAAAGAGTGACGAAGCAGATATACAGATGCAAAAGAGGAAGGATGTAGGAGCCGGGGAAGGCCAAGACTTACCTACAATGACCAAATTAGTCGTGTTCTATCAGAAGGTGATGTCAGGAGCCCTAGAAACCGGCGAGCGTGCATGAGAAGAGCAATGAATGTTAAAGAAGCGAGTGAGATATGTAAGGATCGAGTCACGTGGCGCTCGGCTCTCTCTGCCTATCCCGCAAGGGATTTGGCGTGAAGTTATAGATAGATAGATAGAAAATCGTATAATCTAATATTTTATTTACATTTGGGAAGATTTTTTTATACACCACGTCTATTGGCAGTCGGTCCGCCTGATGTAAAGCGGTGACCGTAGCCTGTAAACGCTTGCAGTACAAGAACATCGCTCTGGCTCTCGAAGCAACTCCTTCGGAGGTTCCTGGTAGCCGCTCTCGCTGGAATACGTATGTACGGTATTGTTATTTGACTGCGGTGCTTGTCCAGTTTGATTACTTCTGATCAAATATAAATATGCCCCTCCTCTTTCACCAGAGCCCTATTAGTTGTGGCTTCTGACGGTCACGTGACCATGCCATACCACTTATACAAAAATATTGTGTATTTCAGTGAGTTCCGCCTGTGCTACTACCCCCACAAGCTGAGCACGTTCACCAAGATGTTGGACGAAGCCTTCGACAACCGCGCCAAGCACCACATCTTCGCAGACTTCAAGCCGATCGGGGAAGTGCCGGCGCCGGGATTCTACATTCACGTTATGGAAAAGGCTATATGACTTGCGACTGTTAGATTAAGTAAATGAATTGCGAATTTTGTTTGTTATTACTACAATGTAAATAAATGATGTTTTTATTTGTTATTATTACAAAAATGTAAATAAAATACGTTATTTTTATTGAAGTTATACTTCTAATGCGACTTGCAAAAAGGTTGCGTTAAACGTTTAACGCTACCATGGAGGGGGAATAGAAAGACACAGAGCGAGAGTGAATGCGTGGCACTCAAACACAAAAGTACAGGTTGAAGCTGCTAAATGTTTCACGGTATTACCGGTAGATGGCGCTATAGTTAAAAATCTATAACATTTGTATTTTACACTTGACTTGTATGTAATACATTCTATAAACATCGCCGCTACTACTTGATAGACGTTTTTTAATTTAAGTATTAATGTTAAATATTTATTTAATGATGCCAGAGAAGTACAACTTCTCACACGCGTACATAAGTACACGCACCCATTTTTTTTATTTTTTATTCTTCTACTTTGCGTTATCCCGTTTCCTAATCCATTAGGATCGGCGGGGTCCGCTACCTAACACTAAAGATTTGGCGACGATTCCAATTTTGACATGGAGCGACTGTCGTCAGACCTCCACAACTCAGAGGGAAAGCCAGACCTTCCTTATGTTACACGCCTATCGAAATAGAATTTCTTCGCCCATCGGGGCGGCGACCAGTCTTATATTTTTTTCTAATTATTCTAAGCCGAATTTCATAAACACCCTTCCGATAATTTTATAGTGAGGCGCGCACACACTGACCGACAAGATTTTTTAAATTTGCGTCTTTTTATGCACAAACAGAGGCTCTACAGTTTTATTATAAATATGAATACAGATTATCTAGTTAAATGCCTGTAGGCGGTGGTAAACATTCACCATCAGGTGACGTAACCGTCAACCCCTCTTAATTACATAGAAAAACAAGTTTGTGTCGTAATTGGTGGTCTTTATAGGGAAGCCAACATTATCTGAACACGATGCGATATATCATCTGGTCAACGAGAACGAGGCTCTGTAAAAAGAGGTAGTCTCACTGATATTTAACGAGCCCGACGAGAGAACTACTTTCACCTTCCAGAAGACTTCACAAAGCGACAAGAGGACTCTCGTGTTCCTGTGAGTGAATAAGGTTACCAGTAGGAACATGCATGTAACGATTTTTTCATACAAGATTATAAACAAACTGCATTTCTTATTATTTCGATTTCCATTGATTAATATGTAGAAAGAATGGAAGAGAAAAGAATGAGGATATTAACGAAAAAGTAAAAGTATGTAGGGGTCGCGGAAGGCGAATACTCACTACGATGAAATTGGTCGTGTGTTGTCTGAAGGTGATGTCAGGGAATCTAGAAACTGGTGAGCATCATAAGAGTGTTTGAATGTTAGAAGAGCGAGCTTTTTATCATTAACTAGCTACTCGACCCAGCTTCGCACGGGTGATCCAATCGTTACCAAACTTCACAGGGTCACCTGCTGGGCAAGATACACTGAAAATTTCATCAAAATCTGCCCCGCCGTTTTTTGAGTCCATAGAGGACATACAGACAAACATTCATTTTTATAGACATAGATAACTTGTGAGGACCGAGTCGTGTGGCGCTCTGTTCTCTCCGCCTATTCCGCAAGGGACTTGGCTTGAAGGTAAATAGATAAGATCGCGACCAGTTAGTACATGAAAACTAGCGTGCGAGCATCCACTCACTACCGTTAATAGTAGCATACCTTCGCCAACTGCTATGATGAATGCTTTCGTAGTTTACACTGACAGAAATTGCAGCAGCAGAGAGAAGATGACCCCAGCGCCAAGTAATACTACCGCCTTCGGTTATCATCATATAAATAGGTAATTAAAGAGTGACGAAATTGAAAACAAGTGATAACAAACTGGCACAGAACCAGATCCCGAACTTATAATAAACATGACCCCGAGTTTGACCAATAAACCTGATACGATGCATTATCATACAGATATTTAAGTACCAATTGAACTTGAAGCGATGAAGCGCGAATTGGGCACCGCGCGTTCCGTTATATACCATCGTGTTAATTTCTCAAAGACCGAGGTCAGAATCCCCATACAAGCAATAGTTCTTTATTTTTAATCAAACTTGGAACAAACCTGACCAATATCTCATTCATAAACCTTACCCGAAGTCGGATCCACAACTTTACCTCAAGTATATTATTATTTATGTTTGTAAAAAACCGTAGAGGCCATCTCTACGGTTTTTTACAAATATAAAGACAAATTATCTAACCAGATGTCTGTGGGCAGCGGTAATCGTTTACCATTAGGTGGCGCACATACTCGATTAATTATAAAAAAAGCTAGTTTGGGCCGTAATTGGTTTATCATGTCTCTGAATAATCTGCACAGCCTAAACCAACAAAATAAACTTTTAACCGGTCATTTAACGAAGATGAATTTCCGAACCAATTAAAAAAGACCCGAATAATCAAAGTCCGATAGCTCTATTATTACCAAAGTTCTCAAAAATATTTGAAAAAACAATAGCTGATCGCGTTCGTAACTTTAGCAAAAAATGCAATTTGATTGACGAAAAATACATTTTTTATACAACGTCGGGAGGCATACTAAGCATACGGTCCACCTGATGTAAAGTGGTTACCGTAGCCTATGAATGCTTGCAATACATTTAGTTACTAAATGTAAACTAAATTTTAGTACCACTCGCGAGAAGTGTCGACGAGCTCGGTGGCTCAGTTGTGAATGACGCGACTTTGACACCAGCGCTCGTGGGTTCGATTCCCACACAAGGCAAACATTTGTGTGCATGAACATGTCTGTTTGTCTTGGTCTGGATGTTTTAAGAGAGGTAGGGCGCATGAAAGCAGCCCGTCTGGGGAAGTACCTCCACCCCACAGAAAACCGCAGCCAAATAACAATTACCTAGAGGGTTGTTGTGTTCCTGCACGTGAATGAGGTCACCAGTAAGCTCCCAAAGAGTTGCTGTGTAAGCAGCAGAGGAGGCATCGCGTGAGTGATACTTAATATATTACAAGCGTTAATAGGCTAATAGGCTACGGCACCCGCTTTACATCAGGTGGGCCGTATGCTTGTATGCCTCCCGTCGTAGTATAAAAAAAGGCCTGATGAAAATAAAAAACGCAGGAACACTACAAGACTCCAGGGAATTGTTATTTGGCTGCGGTTTTCGGCAAGGTGGAAGTACTTTCCCAGACGGACTGCTTTGATGCGCACAACGTCTACCTCCAGGTGACTTCGGAACTAAACTTCTATAGAGATCTCGACTCCAAGAACGACTATACTCTTCACGCTGGTAAGAGGCGTGTTCCGGACATTAGGGACTACAGCAAATAGGGTTTTGTGAGCGGTGAACGCTCAGACTTGTATCTTGGTAGGCTTGAATTGGACCAAATTTAACCATCCCTAGACAAATAGTCAGGGTATCTTCAATTTCAGATGCAAGTTGATCGCGGCTTTCCCCTATAAGGGAAGGAGGGATGTTTGCACGGGTTGTATAATAAGTGCCCTCATTGTCATCTGCATACCAATGAATGCCATCCATAGACAACATACCATTGATATGACGACTGTAGAAGGGACTTGCACAGGATATTAAGTGATCCCCAGGTTCGTGAACCCTCTAAATTGCGGATTGAAAGTGTTCAACCATTTCGCTGGGTCTCCCTGTCACACCCACTCGGCTACAGTGGCAGTTAGACATCCGCAGGTATTCCCGCTGTCCGCACCACCTCCAATTTAGCTGGCGACCTTCACTTGTAATCTTAGCTGCACGTATGGAATCTTCCCCGGTATTTTTTAAAAGAGTAGTTTTGACCCCTATCTTTAAATCAGGTATGTATGTATATCTTCACGCCAAGTCCCTTGCGGGGTAGGCAGAGAGAACCGAGCGCCATAAGACGCGGTCCTTGCATACTTCACTCGCTTCTGTGACATTCATAGCTCTTTTCATGCACGCTCGCCGGTTCCTGGGGCTTCTGACATCACCTTCTGATAAAACACGACCAATTTGGTCATGGTAGGTTAGTCTCGGCCTTCCTCGGCTCCTACATCCTTCCACTTTTGCATTGTATATCTGTTTCGTCATTCTTTCGTCCCGCATTCTTTCTACATGTCCGAACCAACGGAGCATGCCCTTTCTTATCTTAACACCGACACTCTCTTTTAGACCAACTCTTTCTCTCACGTCTTCATTACGAACGCGGTCAGCAAGCGTTATACCACAAATTTTGCGCAATGCTCGCATCTCGACCGCATTTATTCTACTTTCATGCTCTCTCTCTCTCTGCCATACCCAGCTCTCACTTCCATAAGTTAGCGTTGGAATTAGCACCTCGTTGTGTACAGCGAGCTGTGCCTTCTGGCTTAGATTTCGGCTGCCTAGAAGTTTACCCAACGCTCCATTCACCCTAATCCCGGCACTCACTCGTCTCTCCACATCAGCGGTGTACCTTCCATTGCTGCTAAAAGCACTTCCAAGATATACAATCTCATTCACTTGCTCCAACACTACATCATCAACCATAATCCTAGTGTTCGTTCTGGTTGTCTCTCTTTCAAATACCATCATCTTGGTTTTCTTCGCATTCAATTGTAAGCCTTTCTTCATACAATCATCTTTCATTGTTGTAACTAGTGTTTGCAATTCGGTTTAAATCAGGTAATACCAAAATTCCCTCAAACTACCGATCAATATCTTTGCTTCCAACACTTTCTAAAATAATGAAAAAAATTGTTAATACACGAGTAACAAGATATCTGGAGACCAGATACCTGCTAGCAATAAACCAGTTTGGCTTTCTAGTATAATTTCTTTCTTTTCTAGTATTCTAGTAAATTCTAGTATATTATTGTTAATTAAAACTTCTGTATTGGCAGAAGGCACATTTGGTAGACTAAATTTTATACATTTGGTTTTGGTTGAATTTAATAAAAGATCATTACATGTGAACCTATTTAGAATGGCAGATAGAACACTATTTACATTGTCAATATTTTTGCACCGGCGAGTAACATTAAAAATTAAAGAAGTATCATCAGCAAACAGTAGTATATCCGCCATTTTCTGCACCATGTAGGGCAGATCATTCACATATACTAAAAATAAAAAGGGGCCCAATATAGAGCCCTAGGGCACCCCAATATTAACATTGCTGCCTTTAGATTTGACCCCATTTATATCAACAGGCTCACTAACATTCACATGCATACAAACATACACACCCATACAAACTCTCTTTCTCTCTCACACATCATGATAAGCATGATCCAAGTTCACACTACTTCCACACATTCTCACATATTTAAATATAATTGAAGATTTATTCACCGTACACTAGATATTGTTTGATAAATAGTATGTATTACAGTTATTAATGTCACTGTCAGGGGGTGAAGACCTGGTATCTTGCAGCACAGGTTACAACCTATTTCTAGCGCCAGTCTTCACATTTAGATTACACAGTCATAGCAAATGCATGTAAAATAACTTGTAATTCGTATGAAGAAAATAAATAAATTTTCAATTTTGAATTTTTTGAAGTTTAGACTATGATTTTGAAGAAGTTGGGGATTATAGATAGATATTCGAGGAATTAAAGCTTCGTCCCCTTTGGCTGTACCGTCAAAGTATACTTGCTTTAATTACATTTTTTTCCGGCTCTACAACACGTTGTGCCATTGCATAATTTGGGGGGATCGAGATTACGCGTCCGCAGTACTGAGACGCCCACTATCATGGTTCGAGCTTTATGACTGAGCCAAATACTAGTAAATAATAGAACATTATATGAAAGTAATATAATTCTTACATATATTGGATGACGCAACCATAAGGCCATGCACAAACATAATAACGCCACCTACTGACAATTTGCAGTTAACAACTTCAGATCACCGGGATAAAAAGTAGCATTATTATGTGTTAATCCAGTATCTCATCTATCTATCTACCAAATTTCATACAAATTCGTTCAGCCGTTGAAGCGCGAAAACGGAATAAACATGTAAACATACTTTCACATTTATAATATTAGTAGGATAAAAAGAAAAGCTCGCTTTCTATTGCTATTAATTATTTGTGATGTACCTTCACTATTTTTCACATGTCCGTTCGCCTCCGTTCATTTACAAGCAATCATTATGAAATTTTTCATAGCGCGGGAACTAACAGGCGCTAGTGTATATATTATTAGCTAACAGGGAAATTGAATACCGTTAACATTCGTTTCTTTATTATCAGCTGTTTTCGAGTACGGGCCGGTGGACTAGCTAGCATTTATTACTTAAGAACAGTTTTTTTTTACATCATTTATGCTCTATTTACAGGCACAACTTCAAACGGGATTAGATTTGTATACGCTACTGTCAAGGACACGTAAAATTGAAACGAAAATATAATCCTTGGACCTTCCTTCGAGGTAGGTATAAAATAAATAGCGCCTGCTGAAAAATAACATTTAAAGGTATCAATCTACATTTGATATTGAATTTGCTAAATTAATACAACAGGCGTTTCAAGGCTTCAAGTTTTATAGCTTTTAACCATCCTACTCGTATATGATCCTAATCTATATGAATATTAAAGAAATTAGTGAGATGTGTAAAGATCGAGTCATGTGGCGGTCGGTTCTCTCTGTCTACCTCACAAGGGACTGGGCGTGAAGATGTAGTGGTAGTCATACGATCCAAATGATAGTAGGCTAGTAGCAAAACAACTACATACATACATATAATCACGCCTGTCTCCCATTGCGCTAGGCGAAGACCCTGGAACGCCAGATGCGCCGATCCAAACATACCTCTCTCGCCTCTTCCACACTCATCTCTCATGCTCTTCGGTTTCGCGTGCTTTTAATGTGGCCCCTTTTTCAGCAAATCAGATATTTGATCCATATGTGTGCATCTAGGGCGGCCCCTGCCGATATCTCCCCTCACTAATACTCGATACACTTCTTTAGTAACTCTTTTGTCATCCATGCTTTCCAAATGTCCGAACCATCTCAGAATACTTACACTTTTCAATTTTTGTCACTACATCATCTTTAATTCCACATTGTTCTCGTATCGTGCTATTTCTTACTGCATCAATCATTCTAACTCCACACATAGTCCTCAGCGCTCTCATTTCAACAGCGTTGAAATTTTCATGAAATCTTTCATGCTTCTTCTGGCATACCCATGATTCATTACCGTAAGACAATGTTGGCGTTAATAGACCCTGAATAATAGCAAGGCGGGCTTTGCTTGATACATTTTCGCGCGTCAAAACCGAGTAGGTATATCGCACCATGGATACGGTTTCCTGCTTTCCCTCTTCTTTCAGTATCTCCCTCACATTTTCCATCTCTCGTAAACATGAAAACTAGATACATAAATACAATCACTTGTTCCTCTTTTTCATCTCCGATCGTTATCTGGCACTCTGTAACAGTTTCATTCCTTACAATCACCAACGCTTTCGTCTTCATTACATTCACTTTCATAAATTTCTTTTTAAATTGCCTTATTCATTATAGTAATCATTTGTTGCAGTTCTTCCGCCGAAGGTGCCAGACGAATCTAGACATCGGTCATCTGTCCATGAATTAGTTGAACAGCCAAATGGATGCTACACAGCACTGTCTAACACCACATTCGATGCTGAACAAGTCTGTAAAGACCCCATTTACCCTGATACAGACACTCAAATCCTTGGACAAGGATTACAGTTCCCGTATCAAAATACTGTCTCCATCCCATACATGGATAGCGTAGATCAAAGTTCGTCCCTCGCCACTCTGTCATAAGTCTTTTCCAAGTCAACGAAAGCGCAGAAAACCTTTTTATGTTTTGTTAAGGCTTTCACCGCAATACACCTTAAAGAAAAGACTTGCTCACACATCCCATCTCCTGTCGAAACCCCGCTCGTACATCCCAGAGTTTTCCCACTCCCCACTCCCACTCTTCCAGTCATCTTTGCATGCAATTTGCCTACTACACTCAAGAGGCTTATGCAGCGATCATTTTTGCAAAACAACTATTGATTAAAAAAAAATCGTATGCGCAGACGGAACTCCCCGTATAACTGACCTGCTATCCAGAGCTGCAGAGGTGAAATTGGGCGGTGATGTTAAATAGCTTAAGTTTCAGTTACATACAGAGGTGAGAATTATCTAATGATTGTTTTCCTACGTATGACCAGTAAGCTCCTAAAGAGTTGTTGTGTTAACAGCAGAGATGGCATCGCGCGAGTATTGCAAGCGGTCATAGGCTACGGTAACCGCTTTACAACAGGCGGGCCGTATACTTGTATGCCTACCGAAAATGTGTAAAGAAAAACTAAAGGTAGCCAGTGAGTAGCAACTTTTTACAACTGTTTCAATGTACATATATCAATATGAGCAATGGCTGGCGGTTCTGATCGACTCCTCAATTTAGCGAATTCTTTGGATGCGGTATTCCAGTTATAAATAAATCAAAGTATAAAATAAAATATAATTTATTCAATAGAAAGTATTAAAATCAGAAGAGCTTAAAGTAATTAATAACTAACTATAGTAAGTACGGAAAGCTTATGACCCGACAATGATGTTGTTGATTGGAATGTGTATCAATTTTACAAAGAAGCCGATGAAGCCCATGATGCAGAAACCGATTGCTGTGGCGATTCCGATCTTCTGGAATTCTGTTGAAAAATTAAATTCATAGTTAATAAGATGATCAAATTCTACATCACCGAACTGGTCCAGCATATTAGACCTGGCCATAAATAGCCCCATAATCAAATAGTATAAATTTACACAGTACTATCCTCTACTAGTAGAATAAATGCGGACGAGATGAGAGCATTGTGCAAAATTTGTGGTATAATGGTTGCTGACCGCGTTCGTAATGAAGACGTGAGAGAAAGAGTTGGTCTGAAAGAGAGTGTCGGTGTTAAGATAAGAAAGGGCATGCTCCATTGGTTCGGACATGTAGAAAGAACGCGGGACGAAAGAATGACGAAACAGATATACAATGCAAAAGTGGAAAGATGTAGGAGCCGAGGAAGACCGAGACTAACCTACCATGAACAAATTGGTCGTGTGTTATCAGAAGATGATGTCAGAAGCCCCAGGAACCGGCAAGCGTGCATGAAAAGAGCTATGAATGTCACAGAAGCGAGTGCAGTATGTAAGGACCGCGTCTTATGGTGCTCTGTTCTCTCTGTCTACCCCGCAAGGGACTTGGCGTGAAGATATACATATTATCCTCTACCTGACAGTGATGTTGCAATATGACAATGTTCATGCTGAATATATCCAAAGTTTAATTTAAAAAAGCAGATTGGTTGCTATCTGCTTTTTTAAATTAAACTTTGGATCCAATCTGCTTTCCTGATTAAAGTAAGTTTGCAAGAGGCCTGTTGCATATATTATTTAATCCTAGCATATACCACGAATTTTGTGTTTTCAGATTTATGTACATATTCATAACTATCACTCGCTTGGCAGTGATGAAAATCATTGTGAGGAAATCTGCACGTCCGAGAAATTATATTTCAATAAATGTATGTGACTTAACCTTAAAAAGGTCTGATTTTTCCTCTGGGTTGTGGATGTTTGACAATCGCTCCATGTCAAGATTAGTATTCTCAGAAAATTCTTAGGTAGTGGACCGCGCCAATCATAATGGATTAAGAGATGGGATAATGGTAGAAAGAAGAAGATGTATATCATAAGTTTTAACAAAAGGTGTCAGTTGCTGTACATTCTGACCCCACATTGTTTTGTTGCTGACAAACCTAGCCAATATCCTTAATCAAGTCATCCTCCATTCTATATTCTCTAATGGCCTAAAGAGTTGCCTAGTTTAGTCTATAGAGACAGGATGAGCCTGACATGATATCTATCTATCTATAACTTCACGCCAAACCCCTTGCAGGCAGAGAGCAACCAGATCCTTACAAACCTCACTCGCTTCTTTAACATTCATAGCTCTTTTCATGCACGCTCGCGGTTTCTAGGGCTCCTGACATCACCTTCTGATAGAACACGACCAATTTGATCATGGTAGATAAGTATTGGCCGGCTCCTACATCTTTCAACTTTTGCATTGTATATCTGCTTCGTCATTCTTTTATCCTGCATTCTTTCTACATGTCTGAACCAACAGAGCATGCCCGGTATATACTATTTACTACTACTACTACTACTGGTACTATTTCATAAATAATACTAACAATATTCTACATACAAGGTATAAGCCTACCTATCCACATACAATTTGAATATGCACGATTTACATAATCGGCCCTATTAAATGGGCCTTCATAAATTATGATGGGTTCATAGCTGTACATTAATATGCAGCAAACAATCCCTCTCAAACCCTACAGCTCAATACAAAACACTAATCTTAAAACTGGTGAAAGTGAAATATAAAAATCATGTACCTAGTTAATTTGACATATTTCATTCAACCCACACTCAATTCAAATGAATTTAAAACTTCAATTATTTGAAAAGGTAGCGTAGCATAAATTTTATGTAGTTACCTTTTCTGTCGGGCTTGGTACATCTTCTGACTAATCTGAGAGAGTCTTTGGCGAACTGCTTGCCTGGCTCCACGAATTTGATGATTTGATCCATTTTCTGAAATCATAACAAATGTTTATTCATTTCACTGAACGACCGTATACAAATAGGAAATTTGTAAAATTTAGAATTCTGTGTCAGTATTACTTACATGTTATGGTTTTAATAGTTTATAATTTAATAGAAATATGAGTAAAATATTCAGAATAACTTGAAAGTGTAACCTCGATTAGTTCGTATTGACGTTTACGTGTAATAGATGACATGAAACGCCAGCCACGTCCCGAAGACAGCACGCACGTCATCAGATTTTTGCGTTCGAATACCTATACATACAGCTTTCACAGAAAATATACTTTGTCCAGCACTAATCGATTAAACATATGTAAAGAATAGCAGGTTTACAGATTTTAAGTCAGTTTGGTTGAGGTGCAGTGCAGTCAATCTTTACTATATTTACGGGGTAATTTAGATATACATAAGATAAATACAATGTTCGAAGTCGAAATTGCAAATAATGAAATTAATTAATACTGTAACAAAGACAAAAATACTGGTGAATCCATTACGCCGAAAAGTGAGTTTTACTAGATACACGTATTGTTAAAATTAATTAACTGATTCAGCGCTTTGGAAGAAAATACAACAAACACACATACACCTTGGCAAAAAAAGAGTTTGCCAAAAATGAGGGCGCTACTGTCATACATATGGTGACCCTTTAGACCAGGGCTGTCCAAAGCACAGCCCGCGGGCTGCATGTGGCCCGCGCCTGATATTGATGCGGCCCGCGACAAATTTATAAAATTTAAATATACACAATACAATACAAAACTCTTTATTGCACCAATAAAATATACAAATATACATAGTCTATATAGGAAAGTACAATAGGCGGCCTTATCGCTAATGCAATTTCTTCCAGGCAACATTAACTTAAAGGAGAATTGACGAAAATAAAGGTAGGTGGCGCATAATGACAAAGTAAAATAACCTTATACAATTATACAATTTATCTTAACAATATATATGCAATACAAAGTATGCAGTTATGTCCGACACCAAAAGAAAGACTGAACAGGATTGATTATATATTACTTATATAAGTTCCGAAGTTTAAATTGAAAGGTAGTAGCTTTTGACGAGCTGTTTAAAGCTCGACAGTGTTTAAGACTGCCTGATTGTAAGAGGTAAGTCATTCCACAGATGGACGGCTTGAACAGAAAAGGAGTTGAAAAAAAGTTTGTGAAGTGAGAGGGTGTTTTCAGACGAAAATAGAAAAAGTCACGTCGCGAGGGACCCTCACTATGGATGTCTCTATGGAAGGAAAAACATTCTTTCAGATAAGAAGGCGTAGAAGGATTGAATAGTATGGAGTATAAGAGGGAAAGTATATGCAGGTTTCTGCGATAACGGATAGGAAGCCACTTGAGTTGCGTACGAAATTCAGAAACATGGTCATACTTACGAAGGCCATAAATGAAACGAATACACAAGTTTTGAAGACGCTCAAGTTTATTAAGCTGCTGTACGGTGAGATCTAGATAGCAAGAGTCTGCGTAATCTAGGATAGGAAGGAGTAAGGACTGTGCTAATGCAATTTTAATATTCACGGGAAGAAAATTTCGAAGTCGTCAAAGAGAACCAGCGGCTGCAAATATCTTCCTGCTGACCTCGGCCACCTGAGGACTCCAAGACAAGGTTCGTTCAAAATATACACCAAGGTTTTTGGCCTGTTCAGTTAGCTCAATTTGGACTCCATCGAAGATAATAGCATCGAGATTAGACCAATTTATTTTGGAGATAAACCGAGGACTACCAATAATAATTGCTTGACTTTTTGCTGGATTAACTGTAAGCCCATGCAATTTACTCCAAGTAGATATTTTTAATAAGTTATAATTTATGATGTCGATGTCGAGTCGAATATAGGTCTTCACTGACTGATAATTCACTTACACGCGCACTGCGCCTGGCAATTACAAATATTATGTCGATATTGATAGAATTTGTAAAAGATAAATTAATGAAGAATTAATAAAACTAAATATAATGCAATTTGATCTAACCTGCTTTGCGTGCTTCCGCCACCAATTAGTTCATGCGGCCTAGCGCCGGCCGGCACCCACCCACTACTGTTAGTACTTGGTTGGTTAGTAAAAAAAGTAACAGTAGTGGGTGGGTGCCGGCCGGCGCTAGGCCGCATGAACTAATTGGTGGCGGAAGCACGCAAAGCAGGTTAGATCAAATTGCATGTAGATTTGACTTTCGCAAAGTAACGCCTGAATCTATTAACTATAAAACTAAATATAACACAATCGCCGTTTTATAATTTTCTCCAAATAAATAAATTACTCTTGGTATTTGTTTTTGCGGCCCTTTTATATATACTGTGATTTGTATTAGCCCACGATCGTATCTGGTCTGGATAGCCCTAATTTAGACGACGACCAAAACGATAGTGATACTTTTATTACTTTTACAATTTTTGATAAAGTTCATAATATTTATGACATTAGGTAGGTATGTATAATAATAAAGAATATAAACAACAAGTATAGCGAAACGATCATAAATCCGACAAGAAAGTAGTGTTGCCATATAAAAAATTATTAGTTCTAGCTGTCACCACGGCAAACTCTTTTTTGTCCAGCTGTACATGGCTATACTCAAGAATGGTATGGCCTCTCTTATTTCAGTTCAAATACTTGTACAGAAGTGCTTACTTTTACAAACATGTTCAACGGCGAAGTAATAGAATATCATAATATAACAGAAGAAAAAACAAAAGGAGCATAGTAGGAAGGTATTCACATAGCCTCGTAAGGCCATATTCGAATCGGAATCGAAAAGTTACCTATCAAACTATGTATATGGAATTTGAGTGAAAAGTTTTGGAATCAGTTTTCCTTCCCACTGTGCTCCTTTTGTTTTTTCTTCTGTACTAAGTTATATATATAAGGTCTAACATGTTTAACTCGACGAACATTGCAGGGTTTATGTAAATGTTATAACTGTTACGATTATAATATGAAAAATAAACATATAATTTTCGACATTTTCAAAAATTTTGCATGTTGTAACATTATGTACTTCCCTTTTACTATGAACATACTTTTTTATTACTACTGTCATGGCCACCGCGGGTGGAGAGCCAATCAGCTGGCGAAAATCAGAGAAGCTATCACTCTGTTACATTAGACGTAGGATAGAACGAGATATCAATAGGCCACGGGTTGACAACAGAGCATTAGGTATGCTGTTCTGTAGTAATTTAAGTGTCAAAAGAACAAATTACCTACCTCGTCATAAACTTGAAAGAGATCTATCAATTATCAGCCCTCGTGAAAGTCCACCAACTGCCGGACTGACCCATAACTGTGCCGTGTGGACCTGGCCCACACTATAGTCAAAGTCAAAATCTTTTTATTCCGTAAAAATGGCTACATTTGTTTGGAATCGTCACAATTTTTTTCCCTACCGTGCAGTTCATGACTAGGTGAGCACTGATAAAAATACTGCCAAAAAACTCAGGCATCCCTCTTTTGGTATCCAAACAAATTTACATAATTTATTAATTACATTATAATTGGATCGACTCAATCCCAGGCATTTTTATCATTAATATAGTCAGATACTTTATAATATGCCCTGCTACACAATTTGGCTTTAATAGTAGTTTTAAACTTGTTTATTGACAATTCTCTTATATTGCTGGGAAGTTTGTTATAGAACCGTATACATTGCCCCATAAAAGAATTACTTATTTTGTGGAGACGGCTTGCATGTAACACAAGATTATGCTTATATATCAAGTGTTCATTATGGAGTTGAACATGCCGACTCATATGATCGTGTACTCGTCAGTCCACAGAAGGACGAAGATGAAAAAGCCTTTATTCACCTACTAGCTGCTGCCCGCGGCTCCGCTCGCGTGGAGTCAATTAACGTAGCCTATGTGTTAATCCAGATCATAATCTATCTACGTGCCAAATTTCATTCAAATCCGTTCCGCCGTTTAAGCGTGAAAGAGCAACAAACATCCATCCATACATACAAACTTTCGCATTTATAATATTAGTAGGATAAAAAATCAGCCAAGTGCGAGTCGGACTCGCGCACGAAGGGTTCCGTACCATTATCTATAAAAACGGCAAAAAAAACACGTTTGTTGTATGGAAGCCCCCTTAAATAATTATTTTATTCTATTTTTTAGTATTTGTTGTTATAGCGGCAACAGAAATACATCATCTGTGAAAATTTCAACTGTCTAACTATCACGGTTCATGAGATACAGCCTGGTGACAGACGGACGGACGGACGGACGGACGGACGGACGGACAGCGGAGCCTCAGTAATAGGGTTCCGTTTTAGCCTTTGGGTACTGTTACGGAGCGGGTCGCAAGATGGTTTTTAAAAAAAAACTATTTTTAAACACTAAAAGAGAATGTATTAAACTCTCGTGAAAATACTGTGTGTTTGACGGAAGCCCAATCCGAACTGGAAACGAGTATGATCGCGGATAGCAAGCGGCATCGGTTTCTTGTTGCATTGACGTCAATGCAATGAGAAACTCAGCATATTTATTTTATATTCTAAGTAATGCATATGCCGATATAACAACCCCCCCGTTAAGATCGATCATCACCTCTTAAAGTGATGAGAGATAAATGCTCAACGCGCTCGGAACTATGATTGGATTCTCGTCAAGGCAGCACAAACATGATACAATTACAGAAGTTAAAAGAAAATGAATGGTACAAGTAAAGTAAATAATAAAATTCTAACCATAATTGAAAAATCATTACAATAAACAAACATAGTGTTACTAAAATATAACTAAAACTATTCACCCATGTGCATTTTCTTTTTTATAACAATAGATTATATTATGAATTATGAGTTTTAGAGATAACAATATTTCTCTTCGTAGGAGTTGGTGTTACACGCATGTACTCTACGAGCTCAGGTTCATCCTGGTTTAAGGATGTTGGTGTGTCTTTATAGATCACAGTCTGAGATGTAGGAACAGAGTTATTTTTGGTATTATGACACTGATTAAATATTTGGATGCAACATGGTGACTTAGTTGTAAAGAAGTACTTACGACTTTTATACAAAAGATACATTAAGATTAAGCTAGTACTAAACAAACTCAAAGAAAGATAGTGAGTTCCATAAGTCTCAAAGTGAGATGGATTTTCAAGTTTATTAATCTCCTCTTCAAAAGATTCTAAGTGGGTGCTGGCGTGAAGCAAGGAATCGAGATTATCTAAGTTATTTAATTTTGAATAAGGTAGACGATCCAGAGTTTTATTTAATCTGGATCTCTCACAACAATCATCTTGTAAGATGTTGAAATTAGAAATCTTAATTGTAACATTACTGGTAACCGTTTCACCAACAGGAATAAATTGTAAGGTTTTATAAAATGCTTTACAGGTTTTGGGCAAGGTCAGGATGCCAGTTCCAAATAATACAATATCTGAATTTACGTTTCCTTCATTACAAGTTATATGACATTTCCCTGGTTCAGATTGTACAAAAATCCAGCAATTTAAAGTTAACTTATGAAATAAGTCGATTGAGCCGTGTATTAGTTTCGTTACGCATATGTCGGGAAGTTTACTGATCACTTCACTTAATAGAATCGTTTCACATGTAGGGTTAGCAATCACTGAAAACACATTTATTAGCGCGCACACATAACACTTTTCACTAATGAGCTCGCACTTATCGATGTCTGCTATCAGCGAGTAAAACATGCGATCAGCTGTTATTGCTACATACGAGCTAGTCGGCTCGACAAGAACAAAAGTATCGGGTTTCGACATATCGTAAGGAATAGGTAATGGAATAATTCTATATAAGTCATAGACTTGTGGTAGTACTAAAGGGACCTTAACAACAATTATAATTTTATCTAAATGGAAAAAGCATGCAAGTTTAGATATATCTATAAGAATATGTATATTTTGTAAGGTTAAAGGTATAGGGAGTTCACAATGGCTAGGGAGATTATTTCTATGCTTATCTAATTCATTATATAACTGATGCGGACTAAGTACAGTCGGGTGCAAAACGTTGAGTTTCGCGAAAAGAATTGCGTTATTAACGTCTTCGATGTCGAAGGATAAGGTCATTATTATAGACTCTAACGAGTTTAATAAAGAACTTAATTGAGACTTAATTTCTAACTTATCATTACTATTAGAGATTGTTTCTAGAATTTTGTGAATAGTCTCCATATTCTTTAAAATATGATTCTCGTTCTCATCCACCTTAGACATAGTATTATTAAAACATGATACAGTAGATTTAATTACGTGGATATTGTCCTTCATAAGAAGAGCGAGGCGTTTTTCATCCGTCTGTACATCTTTAATGGCCTTTGAGAATTTAACCGCGTCATCGGAATCTAATGTGCCAAAGATAGTTTTTAACAGTGAGCCACCGAAATCCATGAGACCTCTTTTAAAACGTATATTAGGTTTCTCGTCTACCAGTAAATACGATATAGATGAGAACTTATTTACGTTAAGAATATGTTGATTTTTTAAAGCAGAGAGTGAATTAATACAGTCTACCTGTAATTTAGAGGACGTCAGCGACTTACAATACACATCAAGTTTTTCAAATAAAAATTCTACCTTATCTAAGTTAGGCTGTATATGACTTATATCTACATATGATATAACATTCCAATCGCTATTAGTGAACTTAACGTCTAGAAACTTATCAAAGTAGAGACCCGGACTGTTGATTATAGTTGATACATATTCGCACACGATTGACGACGGCAGTATCGATCTGAAATGAACAACAAATGGCTCATGTGTCAATACGTCACTTGCGTTACGCCGTAGCGCTAGCGTCACTAGCTGGTTTGATTTCGTCATAGTGATGACGTACGTGTTTACGATTCATCAGCAATGTGACGGAGTGATTGCCATTTAACTTAATTATTTTAAATGGACCTTTCCACACTGGTGATAAGGCCTTATTTTGTTTGTGATGGCATCTCACATATACCATGTCACCTGCGCGGTAGGTTATAGGTTTCGAGTGATTATCGTAGTATTTCTTAGAACTTTCTTTAGACGATTGAATGTTTTGCAGGGCTTTTTGCCTACTATAATAAAGTCGGTGGTTGAGAGCTCTTATGTAATCCGTATAGGTATTGCTCTCCAATGTATCTACAGACTTAGGGATATAGGGTTTGAATCCAAATAGGAGTTCGTATGGCGGGAAACCCGTCGTAGAGTGGGTATTAGTATTATAAGAGAACATGGCCGTATTAAGGTACAGGTCCCATGTATTAGGGTTGTCGTTAACAAAAGGACGTAGATATTCCTTGAGGGTGGAATGGCTTCGCTCGAGAGCCCCACAAGTTTGAGGGTGATGAGGGCAAGCGAATATATGTTTGATGCTGAAAAGTTTAGATAGTTGGCGAAGTACCTCAGAACTAAAATTCGTTCCTTGGTCTGTGACTACATATTTAGGGATACCTACATGGGATATATAGTGGATTAACTTTTTAGCGGTTTCTTCTGCTGAACATGTTTGTAGAGGATAAGCTTGGGAGTATTTCGTGAGATCGTCTTGGAACGTGAGGATAAATTTGAACTTGAACTCGTAAGTTTCCGGAAGAGGCCCTACGATATCAAGGTATATCTTTTCGTTAGGCTTTGTAGCTGTACTCGTGATTATCATTGGGGCGCGATTAGTTTGGCGCAAGGGCTTGTTAATTTGGCACGACCTGCAGTTTTTGACATAATTCTCGATGTCTTGGTACATTGTTTTCCACCAATACATAGATTTGATTCTCTCTAGCATACGTGAAATACCAGGGTGACCCGCTGTTGGGGAATCATGATTATCCTTAAGAATTTGTTTCACTTTTAAAGGTGTTGGAAATAGAATGGAGTTTTTGTATATATTTACTTTTAAGTTTGTGTTACGGAAGATAAAAGCTAGTATATTATATATTTTGTTATAGGATAATTTGCTGAAGGGATCAGAAAAATCTGATATTGCAATTTCCTTTTCTTCCATAAACCAAAATTTAATCATATCACGATAGACAACGAGTAAATTAAATATATCTTTATATGACATTTCATCATAGTGATGAACGCGAGTAAACAAATGAGTGAATAAATGTTTTTTGTTTGATGTATTATAGTATCCGTTTAGTTCCCGCTCTATGTCTCGGATATCAGGTTCGCTTGTAGATAATTCGAGAATTTCGGAACAGTAGGGCACAGACTTATCTAAATCTATCGCGGTAGGATATGCGATGAGTTTACACTTTGCCTTAAGGAGTGACTCATTGTGTTCCTGTATGACGGTATTGAACGTCACACCGGGTTGTTTCATGGTATGAAGAAACTGCTCATAGGTTTCTGATGCAGATGGTGAATTATGTGAGTCATCGTTGTTATTAGGCGATAATGTTGGATTACATGTGGTTGAATCTGAGCCGGTTTTATTATCTAAGACATTTACAGGAAAGCGAGATAGTGCGTCGGCATTCGCGTTTAGTTTACCCTTCTTATAAACGATTTCGTAGTCGTATTCCTCCAGTTTCAGGCGCCATCTAATGAGCCTGGAGCCGGGATCTTTAACGTTGAAAAGCCATACGAGAGGTTTGTGATCAGTGATTATTTTAAATTTACGACCATACAAGTAAGGGCGAAATGTCTTTACGCCGAATAAAATCGCGAGGAGCTCTTTCTCTATGGTTGAATAGTTGCCCTCGGCTTTATTAAGAGTGCGCGATGCATATGACACGGGTTTGTCTAAACCGATTTCGCCTTGAGAGAGCACGGCACCCGCTGCGTAGTTCGAACTATCGGTGGTTAAGAGGAAAGGTCGGTTGAAGTCAGGGTACTGGAGCAGAGGCGCTGAAGTTAGTTTGTCCTTAAGAGCAGTGAATGCTTGTTCTTGACTATGCGACCATTGGAATGTAGCGTCCTTTTTTAGAAGGGAAGTCAGTGGCTTAGTGATTTGGGAGAAGTTATTAATGAAGCGGCGATAGTAACCGACTAGCCCTAGGAATGACTTTACGTCCTTTGGATTTTTGGGAGTAGGAAATTGAGAGACGGCTTTTACTTTGTCGGGATTTGGACAGACACCTTTATCTGTGATTATATGACCAAGATAGGCGACTTCACGTCGTAGAAACTCGCATTTGTCAGGCTGCAGTTTTAAGTTAAATTTTCGGATGCGATCAAAGATTAGCTTGAGTTTTCCGATGTGCTCTGTCAGATTATGACTATAAATGATGACATCATCGAGGTACACGTAAGCATGGAGGCCCTGGAGACCAGAAAGGACCGTGTTCATTAATTTTTGGAAGGTAGAAGGTGCGTTTTTTAAGCCAAACGGCATCCTCGTAAATTCGTAGTGACCGGTAGTGTTAGAATTTGTGTTAACTGAGAACCCCGTTTTAAGCGCGTCCTTGGGACTTAATCTTATCTGGTGAAATCCGCTAGAAAGGTCTAAAGTACTGAAGTATTTTGAGTGGCCTAGCTGATCTAAGATGTCGGTAATTAAGGGTAGCGGATAACTCTCTGAGACAGTGACATCATTAAGGCGGCGATAGTCTATAACTATCCGCCATTTCTTTTTCCCGGAGGCATCCATTTTCTTAGGAACCACCCAGACTGGAGCGCTCCAAGGTGATGTTGATGGACGTATAATATTTTGATCGAGCATCTTACGGATTTGTGAGTCCACTTCTTGTTTGTGGCATTCAGGAAAACGGTATGATTTAACGTGAATAAGGGGCGCATCACCCGAATCTATAGTGTGCTCAGTTGCGTTCGTGAATGATAGAGGTTCGCCCTCTAGGTGAAAGATGTCTGTATACTGCGAACAGCATTCTAGTAAGGATTCCTTTTCTTCGGAATTCAAATGGGAACAGCGTATAAGGTTTAATACCATCTGGGTTCTATCCGAATTAGAGTAAGAAATAGAATTAACGTTTTGAAATGAATCTGTAGTAATATCACGTTCGAGAGGTGTTAAATGTACTACATAGTCCCGAATTTCGATATCGGAACTCGTAGTATTTAAAACAGTTACGTTAACCCTCTTATTTTGCTTAATAGAAACGAGACAGTTAGCCATATAAACACCTTCACTTATAGAATGATCTAATAATAGACCTTCGTTGTCATCAAAATGCCCGTGCGAGTTATTAGACACCGCGCATTCAATGACGGCTTCGGTGCGAGCGGGAATTACGTAAGTTGGCTGAACATAGTTAATATCCAGGTTTTGTCCGCATATATGCATTGATTGTGAAGTGTAGTTTATATTAGCTTTAAAATAATTTAGGAAATCGCTACCGATGATACCGTCATACTCTAGGTTGACGTTATCATTGATTATGTGAAATTTATATTTGTGAAAAATATTATTTAGAGTAAAATCTATCTGGCATGTACCCAACGTTTCGGAATAAGTATCAATGCTATTTATACCTTTTATCTTAGCTCTTTCACTGGATAATTCAGGTACCTTGGATAAGCTTGATCGTTTGACCAGACTAATACTAGCTCCGGTATCAACTAGAATACGCAATGGACGTACAGAATGGGAAGTCTGTATATATACATGGGGCAGTGATACTTTCATCGCGGACGAAGATATTTCGTAGACAGGAGTGTTTGCGTTATTTTCAATTTTATTTTCACGATAGTGTGATACGGAGGACCCATTGGGATTGGAAGATTGTGGACTCAACGATACAGAGGCTCTAGGAGAAGAGTGTTGAGATGGAACAGAGTGGCGACTCAGCGAGACAGGGACTCTCTGTGGAGCGTGCTGAGATGAAATAGGTTTTTGACTCAACGATTCAGGGACTCTCGTAGGAGCGTGTTGAGATGAATGAATATTATGACTCGACGAGGTAGGGGCTTTCTTATGAGCATGTCGAGATGAGGTAAGACTCAGCGAATCAGGGACTCTCTGCGGAGCGTGCTGAGATGAAATAGGTTTTTGACTCAACGATTCAGGGACTCTCGTAAGAGCATGTTGAGATGAATGAATATTATGACTCGACGAGATAGGGGCTTTCTTAAGAGCATGTCGAGATGAAATAGGTTTTTGACTCAACGATTCAGGGACTCTCGAAAGAGCATGTTGAGATGAATTAGGTTTGTGACTCAACGATTCAGGGACTCTCGAAAGAGCATGTTGAGATGAATTAATATTATTCCTATGCGATTTGTGCAATGAGGTGCGTGTGCCTAGGTTAACCGGATAACGACGGCACGTTCTCGTAATCCGCGGAGTTAGTTTAAAGAATTTTCAGAGTCGTCGACATTTTCGCACGGTATATTATAAGGCAATGGTGACGGCGGCGGTTCATATGTAACATGATGCATGGCGGGCGGTTTATCATGGCTGTTCGGATTATACGTATTACGTCGTTCGTTATTATACTTCCTCTTGCGGCATTGAGAAATATCGTGACCCTTATTTTTACAATATCTGCTGAAGAGGTAAGACCCTGAGTTATTATATGATGTTGATGGCTGAGGGTCCGAAGTGACGCGTGGTGGGCCCGTACGTTTTTGTTTCTCACGGCATTCAGCCTCTGAGTGTCCGGGCTTACCACAGACCCTACACTTAGGTTTGATCGTGGTTTTATAGAGTAAGTTTTGTATTTTTTCCTCTTCGAGGGCTATATTGATAGCGTCATTGAGCGTTTTCGGGCTCCTGCATCTAACGTTATTACTTAACCGCGGGTGTAATCCTAAGGAGAATGTGAATAATGCTAAATCCTCAGTCATAGCGACACGCCCGGGAATATCTTTCTTTAAGGACTCGGAGTTATAAATTTCTGATTGCAAATCAGTAAGACAGCTCTCTACGCGGAGTGCGAATTGCGCAACAGTTTCACTGGAGGATTGCCTACACGACTGTAGATCTAGCAGAAGGTGATTGTAGTGTTTTCTTTCACCAAAGTTTTGTTTAAGAAAACATTTTAATTGGTTAAAATCATCGAATATTTTATTAGAACACGCGATTTGAGCTTTGCCTTCTAAACGAGACAGGATATACTTATTTAATAAAGTTTTTTGACTACTTGATGCTAGATCTAAAGCGTTCTGGCAATTGGTAAGGAAAGCTGTGAGGGTTTCTCGCTCCCCCTTATAAGGGCTAATGAAATTACACAGTACATTAATAGGGAACTGTTCGCTCAACACTAGCTCTGTGGTTTTCTTTGATTCCGTAGCCATTATGATTCGGAATAATAAATAATTTGTTGGTAAGAATAGGTATAGGTAATTAGGATTTACGATACGTATCACCCTTGAAAGGAAAACAATTTATTGTAGCATTAACAGATAATAGTATGATTTACTCACAGAGACAGGATCATCAGGACGTTGATTTTCATTTCTTGTCACTGGACTGCTGCGTCCACTAGAGTTGATTAGAGTTGGTGCGGCGGTGCGCTATAGCGCAGCGATAGCGACGTCAGAACAGCGGGGCGTCGCGGCGGCGGCAGAGCGGCGGCACAGCGGTTACACGACAACCAAGCGTGATCGATGCTTGCACGTGGTGGCACGACGTGTGACCAGAGCAGCAAGGACGGAGTGACCACACTCTTTGTGGCAGCGTAACGATGACGGACCTTGCAACTGACAGGCCCTTGGTGATCGGGATACAGCGGAAGATATCGGACGATCGGCAGGCTTACGCTGGATAAGGCTTACTGTCGCGATACGTCTTCGAGAGATAGCGGAGTTTGACGAGGTGTGATTTCACTGAAGTAAGACGAGAACACCCCGGAGTTGGATTGAGAATGTTTGTAACAACGTGGAGTTAACCACGTGAACACTTTTAGAGTTTTTAGGTTTACGCGACCCGGTATGTAATACCAGTGGAACGATGACGGCACTTTCAACACTGGGATCCCACTTCTGACACCACTGTTACGGAGCGGGTCGCAAGATGGTTTTAAAAAAAAACTATTTTTAAACACTAAAAGAGAATGTATTAAACTCTCGTGAAAATACTGTGTGTTTGACGGAAGCCCAATCCGAACTGGAAACGAGTATGATCGCGGATAGCAAGCGGCATCGGTTTCTTGTTGCATTGACGTCAATGCAATGAGAAACTCAGCATATTTATTTTATATTCTAAGTAATGCATATGCCGATATAACAGTACGGAACCCTAAAAAAACTTGCGCCTAAATACTTACCTGTACGCAGTGGCGTGCACAGAGTTTTTGACAGGGTAAGCAGAATTTTTTTAAAGCTATTAACTTACCAAAAAATACAGAATGTTGATTTTGGGTATCTAGTCTTGTAGAAATAATGATGTATGTGATCCCTTGTTCTATCTTTCGGTGAAAAAACCGAAAGATAGTTTTGAAAACGCATAATTTTTTATTTTTCCTACACACACCACATGAACAACTTTCGCAGTGAATATCATCCATATTTATCAACTTTAAAATCTTATTTTGTCTGCTACCAGTCTATCGATTCAAAACAAAAACAATGGCGACCGTTTTAAAATCAAAATAAAATAATATGCAGCAAACTACTTTTTAAAATAGTTACGTAGCAATGTTCGCGACACTTCGGTAATTTACGTTATAGTTCAGCTGAAAAGACATTGTCTATACTATGCCATTGTGTGCGTTATTTGTTTTATTGTGGGCAATGTATTTATAGGAATGCACACTACAGTATTTGTATTAACAACACGGCACACATACGTAAATTTAGACAGAAATCGTTTGTGTCTCTGCCGTTAAAAGCTGCCAATGCAGCGCTAGTGTAGCACATCGATGTGCTGTAGCGCCTACTACTTTTTTAGCTGCGATTTAAATATGACTAGCGATGATTTTAATAACTTGCACCGATACCGATAGATGGAGCTGTTTTTAATTTTTTGTTTTTGTTACGAAATATTAGTTAAAAACTATGTTTGAGAATGAAACATCGGATGGTATTTATCAAATTGATAGGGTAGGCAATGTCTTTTTGCCTATATGGAGTGCACGCCACTGCCTGTACGATAGGGGTATTCCCATTGGCTCGGAGAGATGATGACGCGATTTTGACACCAAAGCTCATGGGTTTGATTCCCACACAGGACAAACATTTGTGTGCATGAACATGTCTGTTGTTCTTGGTGGTCTGGATCTTTTTAAGAGAGGTAGGGTGCATCAAGCAGCCCGCCTGGGGAAGTACCTCCACTTCACAGAAAACCGCAGCAAAATAACAACTCGCTAGACGGTTGTTTGTGTTCCTGCGTGTGAGCGAGGTCACCAGTACGCTCTGCTGTGCAGCAGAGGCATTCCGCGAGTGATGTATTCCAAGAGTAATCGCTTTACATCAGGTGGGCCGTATGCTTGTATGCCTACCGACCTCGTATAAAAAAAAAACGAAACGGTCTCAAAAAAAAAGAAACATTTCTGAGTGAAAATAATTTGACAAAATATTTTTTTACGAAACCCTCGGTGCGCGAGTCGGACTCGCTCTTGACAGCTTTTTATATGTATGAATAATACATGTATTCCGGAAATAGCTCTAACGCTCAAATTTTATGTTCCTTATGGGGGAGGATGTCTTTTCCTAAAACGTTAGGAGCTCACTCAGTCGCAAGAACACAATATGTAACTTTCCATGGAGTTACTTATGTGCAGTTTTCTGGGAGGTGGAGGTACTTCCCTAGTCGGGCTGCTTGTTACGCTCAACTTTTCTTTAAAACACCCAGTCCAAGGCAACAGATATGTTCAAATATGTAAATGTTTCGTCTAATGCGGGAATCGAACCCATGGTGTTAAAATGGCCATTGCTAACCACTTGTGTTGAATTAATTATGTAACTGACAAACTCGGTGGCACAGCGGTAAATAACGCGACTTTGTCCCCGGCGCCCGTGGGTTCGATTCCCACACAGGAGAAACATTTGTGTGCATGAGTACCTCCAGCTCACAGAAAACGGCAGTCAAATAACAACTTTCTTTAGAGTTGTTATGTTCCTGCGTGTGGTCACCAGGAGCTCCTGAGTTGCATAGCGCGTGTGATACTTAATGTATTACAAGCGCTCATAGGCTACGTTAACAGCTGGACATGCCTCCTCGGCGGGCCGTATGGGCCTCCCGATGTTTTATAAAAAAAATTATTTTTCATGAAACAAATTGCATGTTTTGCTAAAGTTGCGTACGTGATTAGCAATTGATTTTTCAAATATTTTTGACGGCTTTGGCCATAATAGAGCTTCCGACGTCGTATATATAAAAAATGTAACATTTTGTACATATTTTACCCATGACTACCAAAACTAGTGTGACTAAAAGTCGTGTGAAAAAAAGATTTTAATAAAGTAATTTTAGAATTGCGCATGCCCGAAATGTTAAAATACAGGTTGTATTTTAGGATTGCTCAGCATGTGTGCGGATAGACGGTGGCATGTCACCCTGGTTTGATGTCAAAATTGGTTTCAAACAGGGTTGCATGCTATCTGCTAGGCTGTTTATCCTGTATCTCGATAGTTGTCTGCAGAGAATAAGGTCAACGAATGTGGGATTGCGCTTGGGTGACCAAGTGGTGAACTGTATGCAGACGATGCCGTGCTATTAGCAGATACACCATCTAAACTGCAAACACTGGTCACAACGATGAAAGACGAATGTATGGAGAAAGGCTTACTACTGAATGCGAAGAAAACAAAGATAATGGTATTTTTAAGAGAAGAATCCAGAACTAATGCAAGGATTACGATTGATGATGAAGTGTTGGAACAAGTGGATGAGTTTGTATATCTTGGATGCGCTTTCAGCAGGGATAGAAGGTACACCGCAGATGTGGAAAGACGAGTGAGTGCTGGGAATAGTGTGAATGGAGCGTTGGGAAAACTTCTTGGCAGTAAAGTCCTGAGCCAGAAGGCACAACTCGCTATACACAATGCAGTGTTGGTCCCAACGCTAACTTATGGAAGCGAGAGCTGGGTAAGGCAGAAAGAGCATGAAAGAAGAATAAACGCGGTTGAAATGCGAGCGCTGCGCAAAATTTGTCGCGTAAGGCTTGTAGACCGTATTCGCAATGATGATGTTAGAAATAGAGTTGGTCTGAAAGAGAGTGTCGGTGTTAAAATAAGAAGAGGCATGCTCCGATGGTTCGGACATGTAGAAAGAATGCAAAATGAAAGAATGACGAAGCAGATATACAATGCAAAAGTGGAAGGATGTAGGAGCCGGGGATGGACAAGACTTACCTACCATGACCAAATTGGTCATGTTCTATCAGAAGGTGACGTCAGGAGCCCTAGAAACCGGCGTGCGTGCATGAGAAGAGCAATGAATGTTAAAGAAGCGAGTGAGATAAGTAAGAATCGAGTCACGTGGC
This sequence comes from Pyralis farinalis, assembly GCA_947507595.1. Taxonomy (NCBI): domain Eukaryota; kingdom Metazoa; phylum Arthropoda; class Insecta; order Lepidoptera; family Pyralidae; genus Pyralis; species Pyralis farinalis. The sequence continues at coordinate 3,207,481 of OX382264.1, forward strand.
GCTCGGTTCTCACTGCCTACCCCACAAGGGATTTGGCGTGAAGTTATAGTATTTTAACATTAGGATATAACAAAACAACGAATTGACTTATGAACGAAGTTTTATTTACTCAAATTTACAAACTAGGAAATGAAGTAATTTAATAAATTAAATAATTAAATAACATACCCCCAAATAACTTGAACATGTGAGGACTTATAAATAATAGATAATTGGTACCTAATGTCTGTCTCTATGAATATTATAACTATTATAAGATTCTGCTTAGGACCCAACAATGATGTTGTTGATTGGAATGTGTATCAACTTCACAAAGAAGCCGATGAAGCCCATGATGCAGAAACCGATCGCTGTTGCGATAGCGATCTTCTGGAATTCTGGAAACAATAACATAAATGTGAATATTTTTATCATGTGTTTGAAAATTTTGCCCCGGCCAGCCAGGGCAGCAATGGTGGTTGGAACAGTTTCCGTACACGGTTTATGTTAGACCACAAGCTATAATATTGTACTATAGTCGTACAAGGGCATATAAAACTAAGTGGCCATTTTGTTTTTATCAACGCTGAATTTAAGACCAAAAAACGCCCAATACTGGCAGTGCAGCATTTGACGAGCTCGGTGGCGCAGTGGTGAAACGCGTTGATACGCTACTTTGACACCAACGCTCGTGGGTTCGATTCCCACACAGTATAAACATTTGTGTGCATGAACATGTCTGTTTGTCTGGGTCTGGGTGTTTCCTATGTATAATAAGTATGTATTTACAAAAAAAAATGTGTTTACGTATGTTTATCAGTTGTCTAGTACCCATAACACAAACTTCGCTTACTTTGGGGCTAGGTGGCGCTGTGTAATTTGTGCGACAATATTTATTTTTTTATTTATTTTATAGTGCAGAGCCATATTTATGTTTTTTGAAACACATATTGTATTTATTATCTATTTACAAGTAACCAAATAGTTAATTATTGCTTATATGTGGCCACTTATAGCAATAATCAAAATTATGACTAATTGTACTCACATCAATACACTTTTTAAAAATGTACCTTAGACTTACCAACAGGACTCTGCACCTGGTCACAAGGCACAAATTACCCAAGCCTAGCTCGAAACCAATATTCCGGACTTTATAAGAGCTGAAGACTAGCCCTCGTCTAGCCCAGATCTTAGAAATTATGGTCAATTTTAGAGGACATGGCCTGCTTGAAACGACAGGCCTACATTGTGTCTCAAATCTCTGGTGCAAGCAGTGGCTACATTTCCCATGAAAACGGTGCATAAATCCATAGATTCATTCATTTTTTTTTATTTTTTGCCGAGACTTCCATAAATATGTAAATATAAGCTTTAACATTATTTCATAACAAAATAAATGCATATTCACTTGTAACAGAACTTGTGGGCAGACTAACTATAGTATATTGCATGAAACAGTTGTCCTTTCCTGTCAATATGTTCAAAAAAAAAGGAGTTGATGAATATGTAACTGACAAAGATGTCTGGAAAAAATTCAGCCATAATAATCTTGCTATATTACTTACTATATTGGCTGACATGAATTTACTACAATTTTATTAAAATTTTTATAATTGTCTATTTGAAGAGACCTATATTGGCAAATTTCTTTTGGCATTTCTTTTTTGCTAATGGTCATTCTGAAATGCTAGCAGATTAAACAGAAAAATGGTAACATAAGAATTGAATAAGATTATATTAAAAAAAAATTCAATGTAAAACGCAACTAAGTGCCCGCGAGAGCCCAACGGCAAATAAATAATTTTGTCTTTTATCCTGTCTCTGTGCCAAATCCTATTTGGGGTAAGCAGGGAGAACTGAGCCTGTGACTGGTCACATGGCTGAGCTATTTTTTCCTTTATCCAAGTAGTTATAAAAGTAAAACAAACAATAATACATGTGTCAAGTGCCCCTGGTGTCAATTGTCCATAGGTTAAATGACTGCTTACCATCAGGGAGGCCATATGCTTGTTTGCCATCTTAGTAGTATGTATAAAAAATATATATTACATATAGCTAATGGTCACCAGAGTGAATTAAACTTTGTCTAAAAGTTACAGCAATACCAATGATTTTTGGTAAGCCAAGGTAAATAAAATATAAAATTATTACTTCAAATCAATTTCAATTAGAAGCAGTTTAAACTTAATAACAACCTTTTATGGAAAACATATAATTTATTGTATAACAGTAATGTAAGCCGTTTAAGTAACAAAATATGGATCTTGTTAAAAAAAATTCAAATAAAAATTAACTTTTTTGCCATGCAATTGTTTAGTAATACTAACTAATCACATTTTATTACACAATAAATATGGTTTAGTTGAGTGTTCAAAGTGTGCCGAGCCAGACTGGTGTACCGTGGACATTAGCTGGTGAGCTGGAGAAAAATGGACAGTTTGTCACAAAGTCAATAAGATAATAGACGTGAGTTATTTGAGCATAGCAACAATTGCTTCAAATTTCGATTGCTTGCACAGTTAAGCAAACTAACATTACTTATTAAACATCTTTCGATATTATACTGAGTTTAATAGTAAACAAAAAACAATAATTAGATTGTACTACAAAAATTTACAATACAGATTTAATTTTTTTTTAATAGCATGTCGGGAGGAATTTATGCATGCGGCCCGCCTTATATAAAGTGGTTACTGTAGCCTACCAATGCTTGCAATACATCAAGCATCACTCATGTGATGCCCTTTCTGCTACTAACACAACCACGGCTTAGTTTATTTTTAAAAAATATTAATTTAAACTTTGTTCTCATTGTTTTGCAATGGTTTGAAGCATATTTACAATTTGTAAAGTACAGTATGACACATTCTAAACATTATATCGTATAACTATGGAATTAACAAAATACATTTACTTTAGACTTATCGAAGGATATATTTAAAACATACTTGAGCAGTCAGAACCCGTTATATACGTTTTCCCATACATTTCGCGGTCGTATACGATCACCCGGGTTTCGAAGGGTTAAATATACTCTATATATTTTAAGAATAAGACTCTAAAACACAAGTATTATTATTAAATAATACCCATCTTATGGTGCTTAGTTGTCTCTGCCTACCCTCGAAGAGATCAGGCGTGAAGACATATGTACATATATAAAATTTAACATACATACTCGATACCCTCCAGGTACTTCTGTCTATTGAAAAAAACATGACAAAGGATATGATGCAATTAACTATTAAAGACTTTTATATCAAACAGTACTGTAGTGTGAGCAGTAAATATATTATCAAACACATTTCATCCCAGACGGGCTCCATATTTTTGAATTAAAAAATACTCTCATTTACTCTCATTCATGATTATATTTTATTATGATATTCTCATCTGACTGTATTTAATATATTGTATTCGTAGATTTTTAAATGACAATACTTTTCTTAGCATGATGAATATGATGATGATGGCGGGCTCGGCGGAATGCCAACAACGCACGAGAATAGCAGTAGAAAAAAGTTTACGTACATTAAACATAGACACCTTTACCTTTTCTATCAGGCTTAGTGCATCTTCTCACTAATCTGAAAGAGTCTTTTGCAAACTGCTTGCCCGGTTCCACAAATTTAATTATTTGATCCATTTTCTGAAATACAAAACTTTAACTATTAAAGAATGGTGCTAGGAATCATGTAAAATCATGATAAGTTAACTTACATACTATAATAAGATTATAAAATGGGTATAAATGAAACACTAGATCGAGTAGCAGCAGAGTATTAAGCAAATCAAATTTCAGCGAATCGTATCGAAAAGAAAAGTATACAAACAAAAAAGGAAAAAAAAATCAGCTTTCAGCATGAAAGAAAATGACAGTAATTACCAGGGTTGCCAACTCTACAACACGAATGGGAGTGCTGAATTACGTCTGACATAGTGCTAATTTCTATGAATTTCGTTAAATAGTGCTAATTTTAAAACACGCACGCAGAGACATGTTACTAAAGGACCAGCCTCGTAGGATCATTCCCCTCTGTCATGGTACAAGATATTGTGATCCATTGCGCGCATAAATACTTCGTGCGTAATCGATTCTCTAACAGTCTTGTAATCGTTATTGCTCAGGTAACATCATATAGTGTTATACTAAAAATGCCAAACTGTGCAGTTATCTTATGCAAAAAAAGGTCGAACACTTCTAGTTTGCAAAAATATTGAGTTACCTTTCACATGCAAGTATTATTTTATTTGATTTCATATAAAAGAAATTAAAATGGTGTGATAACAATTAATACCTGAGAAATCGATTCAGTAATCGAGTACTGATGCAATCGAATCATATTCCGCGACTTTGGTCGCATATCTCCTATCCCAAATTAGCGTAAATTATACAAACTGCAAAACAGTCCTTCATGCTGTATAATAGAGTTAATTTAGCTAAAGACAAAAAAAAGTATATAAGACGTTTCGTAATTTTGAATCCCAGCTTCGATTTACGAACAAGTTCAGCTATTCCACAACAGATGGCAGGCAGAGGTAAGAAAATAACTTTGAACTGTAGATGCCTCGAAATGAGGTTGACATTTCCTTAAAACATTATTTTCGTTTCAATGTAGTAGTTACCTCGTCCCCCGTCAAAAATGGCAGAATTATTTATTAACAGAATCACGCATATAGCGAGTCCTTTAGTAACATGTCTCTGCACGCACGTTTCATCGAGCTATTTCCAAGCACAGGTATACACCATGCCTTTAATTTTGAATCGTTTTCTCTCTATTCTGTTATTCTGTAAATATCTTCTGTAAATTTGAATGTAACTCACTTTTTGACTTACATAAAGACATGATCCTTTGGTTCGAACATGTAGAATGAATGCAGGATTACAGAATGCCGAAACAGATATACAATACGAAAGTGGAAGGATGTAGGAGCCGAGGAAGACCAAGACTAACCTACCATGAACAAATTGGTCGTGTTTTTTCAAAAGATGATGTCTGGAGGCCAAGGAACCGATGAACGTGCACGAAAAGAGCTATGAATGTTAAAGACGCCAGTAATTTGTCTTAGGACCGCTTTTTATGGCTCTCGGTTCTTCCTATCTTCTCCGCAAGGGGCCTGGTGTGAAGATATACATACTTTACATAAAGGTATGTAATAATAATAAGTTTGTTTATTTACTACTCACATATGTTGGCATATAAATTATTGCGGTAAGTATCTTATAAATTTAGTTAAGCGTTTTTTTGGGAGAGTCCTGAGTCCGAATTAGGTGTAAAACCTGTACTACAGAGCTCCAGCATTAACATTGCAAAATAGGAAATTTAATAATTGATTACAGTTGTGAGGTACGTTAACAATAAAAATATTCAATATTTAAAATAGTGGATATACTCTATGTGCGTGTGTGATTGTATACTTTGTAAGAATTGAGTAATAATGTATTGTATACTCGTAATGAAATATATGTTTGAAGGTTCATATGCACAGTGACGTGTTATCCGATGTGTTACATACTAACTATATATATAATATAGATTTATTGTCATTTGATTGAAGCGTGCGGATTGCGTAAAAAGGCCTGAATAACTTCAGACATCATACAACATATTGTACATATTATAGTTTTATAGTAAAAACTAGTTAAAATTATTTTCAGTTTCGTAATACGTAGTTATCGATTGAAATGTAAGACCTTTAATTGATAGATTATTTCAGCGTTTTATTCATCGTTTCTGACTTTTATATTTTGTTGAGTTATTTTATTTGTATGCACGAAAACCTTATTAATCGGAGGAAATATAAACAGGTAACAAATTAATATAACAATATAGGTACATTGTTAACATAACACAAATCTTGTATCCTTGTAAAAAAATATTTGGATGTGAAACCTAGGTATTGATTGGTCTACAAAGATGTACTTTGAATGCTGTGGTATTGGAATAATCGGCATGAATTTAATAATTTGCAATATTTACAGAATATCAGAGCAAACCAAAGCTGGTATAGGCATATTTCTATATAAAGTAGTAAAACTGTTGCATTTTTTAACCTGTCAGACCCCGTTATATACGTTTTCCCATATATTTCTTGGCGGAAAAGCGGTCCGCGGGTAATGAGAGATTGTGCAAATTTAAACTAAAGAAGATATGTAGTTATTTGTGGGAACTGCAATGTGAACATATTAAAACAAAATTATTTCACTCAGGATATATTGAGTATTCTTAGAGGTTTTAATTTGGAAATCCATATCACCGACAAAATGATTGCCATGCCCAATAGAGAGTAATGTATAAACCTATAAACTGGCATACACAGTCTTGGTATCTCTGACCATGAAGCTAATCAATCCATATCATTCCAGGGTAATAAAAAGAAATGTTCTACTAGTTGTTTCGAATAGCGAACAGGCGTGATGATACCTTCTTCTTGTTCTGCAAGTTGTGTTTCCCTGTGATTAAGATAAAAAAATTACAATCGCCCACAATATATACAAATAAGATTGTTTACTAGAGACTTAAAGAAATCTTGTCAAAATAAACGTCAGTTATAACTACTATACAAATAGATTATAAGAATAAAGATATAGCAAATCAATTCATAAGAATCATAAACGATAATAGTATGTTATTTTAAGAATATCTGTTGGACAGCTAGCATCTGCCAGTGTCGATAAAGTAACTCAGTTGGGTATCGGAAATGAAAAATTGCATTAAATTTTAAAATGGCTCTTTAAGAGATTTTGAATTGTTTCAAAACTGTTTTAGGAGCACCTTTCCTTGAGACTTTACACTAAGACACGTTCAATGATTTAAAATACACGACGTGCCTCAAATTTTTAAATGTATAAAATAATTTACCTAATCTAGTTGTTAATAATTCTATGCAGAGGCGGCCATACCCATTGCGAGGCTCCGGGCGGCAGGTCTTTGCGAGGCCCTAAAACCGATCTTCAAGTGTTTCGTGGCGCGATATTCAATATTCAAGTACTACATAATGATTTTTTCAATTATGTTTTGAATGAATGAATTAGTTAACTAACTTTATTTTAATTTACCGTTATGTTATAACCTTAATAAGTTTATTGAGGATCAAAATCAGAAGTAATAAATAAAAAAAATATATGTAGTTAAAAAAAATAATATTTTTTAAAATTTGCTTGAGTGTTGAGCGGGGCCCCTGGATGAGCGAGGCGATTGCCCTGTTCGCCACCCCCTAAGGCCGCCGCTGATTGTATGTCCTTATTGAAAGAAAGGTTATTGTCAATTATTACTCCAAGATATTTAAATGAAGTCACTGACTCTATAATTTTGCAGGAACATTTGATTGTAATTGAAATGGTATTGGAAGAGTGAGATATTAACGGAGTTAAAACTATATTATTAAAATTAAGTTACGCATAAAAAAGGTCATACATTTAGTCTTTTCTGAATACAATGTTATAAGATTTATTTTTAGCCATTTGTTAATTGTGTTAAAATATTCTTGGCCAGCATTCTGTGCTGCTACCCAGGCACTATAGGAAAAATAAAACATCGGCATCATCGGCGTAAGAAATGATGCGACCATTAGTGAGCTGCAGCGAAGAGAGGCCATTAATGTATATAGAAACAATGCAGGGTCCAGAATGCTGCCTTGTGGGACTCCGTAACTGATTTTCACATTACCACTGATGTGCTCATCCACTTTCGTGCTTTGGGTTTTGTCCTCAAGATAAATCTTAGAAAATAGATAGTTGCGGCCCCCTAATCCCACATCATTATTTTTTTTTGACATGACTATGTGGTTGGCCCTGTGGGCCGTGACTACGTCATCGGATGGGTCCACATGAATCTAGTTTGTTGATCAGAATGGATACAGAGACCGTGTCGAAAGCCTTTGCACTTTGTTCCATTTATTTCTAGCCAACAAAAAACAAAATATTACAGGATTATTATAAAATAGGATAGTCTAAAAAGTACAAATTTACAATTTCATTCATTTTACTACTCGTGTTGTGTGAGTGAATGTGTGTGAAGTGTGTTTGAGTAGTGATGTGTGTATACTTGCTAGCGGGGGAAAGTGGATGTAGGGGAATTTATAAGTGTTAGCATTTCAGTGGATGATACTGAAGCCTCACACAAACGCAGGTTGCTATTTGCATACGGCCTCAGTTTTTGCATTGTTTTTAGATTTGAGTAGTGTAGTGGTAAGTTTTTTACAGCTGTACAGCGTTAAGGGATATATGTTCAGGATTCTGTTGAGAGTATTATATACATGCGCTGATTGCCATTAAAATTGTCCTTCAGCGAAAGCCGTCTTTTCAAGTGACATTAGGGCCACAGCGTGAGTTCGCAACTCTTTTAGTAACTCTAGTGCCGTATTACAGAGTCTTATGGAGCCCAAGGATGGTATAGAGGGTGTAGAGTTGTCTATTGGTAAGAAGGTTACTCATAGTGTAAAGGCTGAATGTTGGGAATCTGTAAGGCTTACAGTATCCTAAGCTAAATAGATAGTTTGCGAGTTGGCACTGTAAATTTAATAGTATGAGACACCAGTAACTGTTGTAAAAATGTAACTAATAAATCTGCTATAACATTGGCATCATTGCATTAACAGATAAAGTCAAAGTCGTTTGTTTCCATTTCTTTTTAATGTTTTGTAATTTTCTTGCATGTTATGCCTATGCCTGTTGGTCTGTCACGGTAGAATTCATGACTATTATAGACATATTAGTGCGCAGCATTACGTGATTCAGACATTCGTCCATTCTAGTAGAGCGACTGAGAGCGTAAAGTTCGAAAGTTTCGAAGAAAATTCGAAAGTTCTAGTATCCTTCGAATTGTTTCTTATATCAATGTTTATGCGCCTATTAGAGTGACATTCTTAATTGAAGAAAGTGTCGTTAAGATATGCTTTAATGACTGTATAAAGGGATTTATATTACCTAATATATCTAGTAACACTATGAACAATAAATTTACATTACAGCAATATTTGAATACTTATTTATAATACAGTTACTTTCTTCGAAGTCAGGCTCATATTATTATTGATGTTTTTTATATAATTAATAAGTATACCATTATTCTGGTTTAGGGTCTTTGTTGATCGGAAATCGGAAATGTGTATTGTCATTTAGTTGCAGAATAAGAGAATTGTAGTTTAGCCAGCACTCTATAATTATAAAAACATCACTCAGACTGGTGATTTGTTCTAATAAAATAAAGAATCAAGTTCCGCGAAATGCCGCGCACATTTTTCTATATAATAATTAGGTAGGTAGCTGTTTTGATTTAAATTAACGACTGAAAACAATGTATTACGTCACCTTGTTAATGTTTTGAGTTAGTATGTTTACATTATCGATATTTTATAATTAAAATATTTTGTCTGCAAAAAATAGAGTGCAGAAATAAAAATATGAGAATCGAATGACAAATTGATCAGTTGATTGCGTTTCCAGCAGATATGTGGTAAAGTATATAATTTCCATTTTGTAAGAACAATTCATTTGTAATAAATAGGATTTCTTTATTTATTCTTCTATACCTTACATATTCGCAAATATTTTCGATAACGCACAACTTTCAGGCGCAAGTATGACTACGGTGGGAGTTTTTCTAGTCACAGTAATCGTAATTATTTGGAATTTAATTGGGAACAATTATTGGGAATGGGATGGCATTTACTTTTAAAACTCAACTTCTTGACAAGTCTTGTAGCCTACTTCCTAAAACTTTGTACTATCGACTACTGGCAACACTGTAAAGAAGAAGAACTCAATCAAATTTTTTTCCCAATTTGAACAATAAAAAAAATAGAAAAATAACTTTTATTGAAAAGTAAATAATAAGAAACAATGAACATACATACAACAGAGTAGTGTACTTCGTATTAAAATCAAGATAAACTTTCAAGAGATAAATAAAACCCAAAGAAAAACTTTGAAACGGGAAATTGGTTCCAATTTCATACTATCAATATTCTTACACTGGCCATAGAATTCATAGAGAATTCAACTAATACTTTGCAAATATGTTGGCAGTGGAGAAAAAATTTGAAATAGAAATGAAGCTGAAAAAGGTTTGTGCTTTTTCCATTTCTGTTTTAATAATATCATCTATTTGCCTTCACTCCAAGTTTTTCGCAGTGTTGGCAAAGTGAACAGAATGCTGCATTTGTATACCTCACTCGCTTCTCTTGCTTTTATATATATCTGTGTATGTTAGCCAATTCTAAAGTATGTAAAGTTACAAGGTCACTTATAACCCCCTTAACTTCGGTTAAATCAGCTAATTTAGTCTGGTGGGTGTGTTTTGGCTGTTTTTGGCTTCTACATACTTCCACTTTCACATTGTATATCTGTAATGTCAATTTAAGCCTTCAGCGCCCACAAAGGGGCGTTATCACCCACTTTGAAAAAGACCGACTTAGATGGTTAATAAAATCTACCTAATATTGTTCTTTTAAGCTATTGGCAATGTAGTGTAGAAGGCCTTTTAATGTCTAGGAAAATTGTTGAGGATTTGTTATCTTTATCTAGCTCAAGTAATGAGATGATAACGCTGAAGTAAAAACCAAATTTAAACTATGACTTTATATATTTTCGGCTTCTAGGCTTTTTAACAGAAGGTATGTTACAACTGGATATGGTTTTTGAGACTCAAATATTGCTTCAAACTTTGTTAGGTATGAAGTAAAGGGCTAATGAATATTTTCTCAAGAATTTTGGACACAGCATGCAGGAAGGACTGATATTGGATTATAATTTAAGTGATCGTCTTTGTCGCCACTTTTAATTTCTTCAATCAACTTCTGTCCTCTTAAAAACTGCAACATTTGTCTTGATTATTAATTTGGCCGGGTTGTCAGTTGTCACTCAATCTCTTATCGAAGTACTAGTGTGATGTGTTGAGAATCTTGGTTTATATAAGTGAAGGAAATATTATTCTGAAATACAAGATGAGACAAGGATAAATGTGTAAATAAAGTATTTTGTACACCAACTACTTCAGAATTTAGGATATTAGTCACATTAAGGGCTACCTCTGAATGAGAGATAATAATCTGTAAACTTCTGTAAACCTTATTTTGACATTCTAGAAGTCTCAAAAGTCGCATTAAATTTTGTATCATGGTCCCAAAAATCAGTTTTTCGCAAATATCTCGCTTCCTATGGTTCCAGTGATATCTGCATCTATTACAGAAGTTGTAAATACATTTTTCTACGCTTAATCTTTTAACTTTTTACGTGAACTTTAATCATTAGAAGGAACTGAAATTTTTGTGCAGTAGAACTGACCTTTGTAGGTAACATTTTTATAATGTCATCAAGTTTATAAGCTCCGTGGTTTGGTCATTCAAAAGCTTCTATATTTTTTTAGGAAATCAGCAACATGCAGGAGTTGAAGGCGTCAGCGAATCGCAGCTCGGCCCTGGCACGAGATGTGTGCAATGTGTTGGGCGCTTGTGAACAGCGCCTGCAGCAGTTAGAGACTGCTGTTTTGCCGCTCTACGGAGACACACACCGCCTCCAGCACATACATCAGAGTAAGAATTAGAATTATAAAGCACTGACTTTTTCTTGGGAACACTGGAGTTGGACTGGACAGTTTGACAATTTTTTTATACAACATCAGAACGCATATAAGCATATGGTCCACCTGATGTAAAGCGGTTACCGCAGCCTATAAAAATGCCTGGGATTGAGTCGATCCAATTACAATGTAATTAATAAATTATGTAAATTTGTTTGGATACCAAAAGAGGGATGCCTGAGTTTTTTGGCAGTATTTTTATCAGTACTCACCTAGTCATGAACTGCACGGTAGGGAAAAAAATTGTGACGATTCCAAACAAATGTAGCCATTTTTACCGAATAAAAAGATTTTGACTTTGACTTATGAACGCTTGTAATACATTAAGTATTACTCCTGCTATGCCTTACTCTTGCTAACACAGCAAGTCCTTAAGAGCTTACGGGTGATCTCACTGAAACGCAGGAACACAACAACCCTCTAGGTAATTGTTATTTGACTGCGGTTTTCTGGGAGGTGGTACTCTCCCAGATGGGCTGTTTTGATGCACCCTACCTCTTTTAAAGATTTCAGTGTTGATGTGGTTCGCAAACTTTAACACCACAGCCCGTGGGTGTGCATGACCATATGTATGTTTGTCTTGGGCTGGGTGTTTTAAAGAGAGGTAGAATGCATCAAAGCATTCCTACTGGGGAAGTATCTACACCTCACAGAAAGCTGCAGTCAAATAACAACCTGGAGGTTTGTTGCATTCCTGATACCTGTTACAAGCAAGCTCCTAAGAAGTTGCTGTGTTAGCAGCGGGGGTGGTGGTACTTCCCCAGTCGGGCTGTTTGGTGCACCAGATTAACCTACCTTGGAATGTTATATATTGGAATGGTATAATATAATCTGAAATATAAATTTTACTGAATGTATATAAAATGGATGAAGTTTTATTTGTGTACAGACATGGAGCGCACGGTGAAGTCTCTGGACCACGTTATAAACTACTACATGGTGTCCAGGGAGCTGGCGGACCTGGTGCAGGGCGGTCCGCACACCACCAACACGGACACCTTGAATGTGTACTTAGAGGTGACAATGTTTTACTTACTGATCGATCTTTGATCATTTACTTTATTTATTGTCAATATTTGTCTAGCTTTGTTAGATCAGTGATGATAGCCTAGTGGATAAGAACAGACTTGTGTCCCAACAGTGACCAACAAGTCCCTGGTTCGAATCTTGGCATGTACCACTAAATTTGTGTTTTCCGATTTATGTACATAATTGTAATTATCAGTAATGGAAGACACAAGTTAAGCAGTGTTGACTTTTAGTTGGATTTAGCTCGAACTGTTTTAGTTGAAGGGAGACCCGTATCCCTGCAGTTGGATGAGTAGGGGTTGGTGTGGAGTTTAGAATCATTTGATTTATTGTAGGTTTTTTTTTTGTAAATAATAATTGTTTCTTCAATTTTTTAATCTACAATATCACGATTTGTTGCAGGCTTTGGACAAGCTGGCTGAAGCTCAGACATACTTCAACAAGAACAATCCACAGAGTGTTGAATTGGAAAATATTGTAAGTGTTATTTATTGTTTTCGGTGTCTAATGACGCCTCCTGGTAGGGCGCATCAAAGCAGCCCGTCTGGGGAAGACAGACCTCACAGAAAACCCCAGCCAAATAACTACACTCTAAGAGGATTGTTGTGTTTCTGCGAGTGAGTGGGATTACTAGTAAGCTCCTAACGAGTTGCTGTGTTAGCAGCTGGGGTGGGAATGTGCGAGTGTTACATCCTGTATTGCAAGTGTTCATAGACTACGGCACCCATTTAGGTGCGCCGTATGCTTGAATCACGAAAAGATCATATCAAGCAACTTAACATAACTCATTGTAAATCAGTAAAGCACACTCTTTTAAGAGAGGTATGTAGTACCTCCACCTCACAGAAAACTGGAGGCAAATAATAACTCTCTAGAGAATTGTTGTGTTCCTGCGTGTGAGTGAGGTCACCAGTAAGCTCCTAAGAAGTTGCTGTATAAGCAGCAGAGGAGGCATGGCGCGAGTGATACTTAATATATACCAAGCGATAATAAGCTTTACATTAGACTCCCGACATAGTATGAAAAAAAAGCAAAGCGCGAGTGACGCCTCTAACATTGCAAGCGTAAATAGAGGACACTCATTGCTTACTAACTAGTTACAAATTTTCTTAATACCCTTCTCGGGACTACAGGGAACTTCATTATTCAATGTCGTTTCATTGAGTGTCGCTGGCTGCACGCGAGTTTCGATCACAGAAATAGATGGACATTGTTGTCCTGCTTCATATCAATGGTCAAATGCGATGCGCGTTTATGGTACGGCACAATCATGCGTATACGACCGGCCATCGTCAAGATTAGATTATATTACCCTAGCAGATGATTGATGGTTGATGCGCGCATCAGCGTATTTAGTGCTGCCGGACTCAAAACTCTAGCTGTATGAAATGGTTAACTTTTTCTTGTGAACTATTTATATTTGAAAAAATTACATGATATTTCCACTTTCCTAAAAAAAAAATATAGACAATCACAACTTACCTAGCGTATCTCTTGTCAGTGTTAACGGCTCAAGTCTACACTTTAGCAACATAACATGTGAGACGACGCTAAGCTGTGTACACTCGAGGTGATGGTCGATGACGGACTAAGCGGGTGTTGTGCGAAGTCATTGAATTTAATGGGATTGAGTGGGACGTGAAACGAACTTAATGCTGTATCTATGTTTTTCTGTGATCGTAGCACATGAGACACTGAGGGAGACGTCGTTGGCGAGCTTGTGTTGAAAAATTACATGTACTTGTATAAACATTTTTAATGTTTTTTTCTAGAATCAATTATACAACACCGGAGTGTTGAAGCTGGAGAGTGCCTTTGAAGAACTACTCAGCCGGCACACCAGGCCGCTCTCGCCGACCACGCTTATGGATATGATTGCGTTGGAAGAAGGTACCCTATTTAAATAATATTCAATTAATAAATAGGACAAATATACAGCCCGGCGTAGTATTCTACCCCCATCGGTGAAGCAGTCTGCTGGATATTCTGCTGACCATACGTCCCAATGGATGTAACATGTTGATGGATGCGCCGCTTGGCTCGTTGGATCTCTGTCTCATTGGGACTTTGTACCGGATGAGATTTAGCTGGGTCCGCCGGATGGCGTCGCATGTGGCACTGTGGTTGGCTGTTGCGGAACCTAAAAAGCAACTGTCCTTAAATTGAAGGCGCATTAAAGCGCGATTACGGTTTAGCTTGGGCTGGGAAGCTAATCGTCTCAAGCAAGCTGCTTACGAGCTTGAACCACGGCACGGCTAATGGGGATCACTGTGTGTCCAAGCTCGTATTTTTAGCACATAGTACAAGCGCATAATTTTTCTCATATGAAATGCAAACCGAATGCTGCCTCAACATTAAATAGGAGCGTGATTGCCTATATATTTATTTATTTATCAGCTGAGTTTGTGAGCAGCTTGCTAGCTATTCCTTTGGGAGCTGTAGTTTTTGGTCGCTCGCTAAAACTACTGTCTTTTGTTAGCTGTCCATGACACCACTGCCACCGTGAAAACCCCTCTTCTAGTTGTACTCGTAAACTTATAGTTTTTTTTTATACAACTAGATTGGTAAACAAGCATGCGGCTCGCATCAGATGGTAAGCGGTCACCGCAGCCTATTGACGCTCGCAACACCACGGGGATGTTACTCGCGCGCTGCCAATCTTGTGACCTAAGGATGTGTAGTCACAGTACCCAGTTATTTCTCTGCCATATCTCACCCTTCAGACCGGAACACAGCTATATAAATATAGCTGCTTGGCGGTAGAAGAAAAGAAACCCATGCAGACGACTTTTGTACAAAGTCTCCCTTTGGTAAAAGTGCTAAAGAGAAGCTGATGTCACGTATTCTCTATGTGTCTAACTTTGGATGACGGGGGAGCTGTACCAACTACTATCCCGTGGTGTGGTAGCTCAATGCCGGAAATCTCAATTACCCAGCGAAGATGTCCGGCGAGCGTTGCTTTTTTTCGATATTCAAAAGTCGAGTGGGTTAGACGGCATACCACCAGTGGTGCTGAAGCTGTGCGCTCCCGAGTTGTGTTCTGTAATAACGCGTCGTTTCGCTTTTTCGAACCCGTGAAGATACTGTACTAAAGACTAGGTTTTACACGGCCGGCAATACACGAGTGATACTCTTGGTGTTGCAAGGATCAAACGGCAGGATGTAAGCTTATTTGCCACCTTCATGGCAACAATGCATGAAATAAAAATGAATT
Source organism: Pyralis farinalis (assembly GCA_947507595.1). Lineage (NCBI taxonomy): Eukaryota > Metazoa > Arthropoda > Insecta > Lepidoptera > Pyralidae > Pyralis > Pyralis farinalis. The sequence continues at coordinate 3,223,288 of OX382264.1, forward strand.
GTCAGGACCGTTGCAGCAGGAAGTCCCTGCGTTCACATACGGGGAATACATATGATGTTATGTATGTGTGTTGTGTCTACTCATAATAATTATAAGATATATTTTATAGAATTGATCAATTATTATGTTGATACTGTTGATTGTAGGCGCTTGGTGGAATTTTGAAGACATCTCGTTAATGTTAATACTTGCACTTGTAAACTACCTTGATAATGCCGTAAAGGCGAAACCGGTCGGTAAAAATAATCTATATATATATAAATGAATATTTGTCTGTATGTCCTCTATGGACTTAAAAACGGCTAGGCAGATTTTGATGAAATTTTCAGTGAATCTTCAGGTTAACCCAGCAGGTGACCCTGTGAAGTTTGGTAACGATTGGATCACCCGTGCGAAGCTGGGTCAAGTAGCTAGTTATTAAATAAAATTGTGAAGTGGAATCTGTACAAGTGCAAGTATTAACATTAACGAGATTGATCAATTATTTTTGTTATTGCTGACCCTGTCCTCGAAGGGATTGAGAGAGGTAAGTTTGAATGTTTTCAAATAAGCAAAAAAAAACTGTATGTGGTATAAGAAAAAACAAATAGGCGACTGTATGCTGTTTTAGCTCATGCAGCCCGCATGTGGCGTTTGTTTTTATACCACTAAGGTGGCAAAAAAGCGTACGGCATGTCTGATGGTAAGCAGATACCGTAGCCTATGGACATTTGCAACACCAAGGGTGTCCCTCTTGCGTTGCCGACCCTGTAAGAACCTCTTCACGCCTTTCTTGAAGAACCCCATACTGTAGTCCCTTGGGAAAACCTCGGCAGGGAGCTCATTCCACAATTTTATAGTTCTCGGTAGAAAACTTCTCAGGAACCGCACAGCACGCGACCATTGCGGTTCCAGTGTATGAGGATGAACTTCCAGCCGTCGGCGAGCTGTGCGATTGTAAAACGATACGGTGTACCGCCTATAGGCAAAGAAATACATATGTATTCGCCCTTTATCCGTAATTCAGCAATATATGACAAACCCACAGGGGCCGGGAAAGTGACAGGGATCCGGGTTTTTTTGTAACACACGTGTTTGCATGCAACTGCCATTCAAAATGCGGGCGTGATCCGGCGCGGTGCATTTAAGATACAAGGTAGTACTTTGAACTTATCGTTTTCAACACGTTACAAAGGGTGTATACTTATCTTGCTCTCTGACTGTGCTATTCAGTCAACTATTAAGTTTTTTTTATACAACTAGATTGGCAAACAAGCATGCGGCGCGCATTAGATGGTAAGCGGTCACCGCAGCCTATTGACTCGCTGGCAACACCACGGGGATGTTACTTGCGCGCTGCCAATCTTGTGACCTAAGGCTATTTCGTCACAGTATCCAGTAATTTCTCTGCCATATCTCACCCTTCAAACCGGAACACAGCTATATAAATATAGCTGCTTGGCGGTAGGAATAGGTGAGACAGAGGTACCCATGCAGACGACTTTTGTACAAAGTCTCCCTCTGGTAAAAGTTGTGGAATGAGCTCCCAGCCGAGGTTTTCGCAAGAGACTACAGCATGGGGTTCTTCAAGAAAGGCGTGAAGAGGTTTTTAGAGGGTCGGCAACGCAAGAGTAACACCCCTGGTGTTGCAAATGTCCATAGGCTACGGTAACAGCTTACCATCAATCAGGCAATACGCTTGTTTTCACCTTAGCGGTATAAAAAAATATATTTGCAATATATCTCCTACTGCTAGTACACAACAACTTCAAGAGTCTACTGGTATCCTCATTCACTCGCAGGAACACGACAACCCTCCAGGGAGTTGTTATTTGCCTGCTGTTTTCTGCGAGATGGAGGTTCTTCCTTACTAGGGCTACTTTGATGGATCCCACCTTAAAGAACTGCTGTGTGTTTGTACACTGACAGTGTTGTGTCATAGATTCGAGCGTTGACAGCGTGAGCGTCAGCGGCAGCGGTTGTACAGCGGGGTCGGGCGCGGCGCTCGAAGCGCTGCGGGCGGCTGCCACGTGGCTGAGTGCGGCGGGACGGCCGCCGGCCACAGCGCTGCTGGCGCTGCGGGCGCCCGCCGCTAACAGCTCGCTCGTCGCCTTCAAGGACTACCTGCGCTCGCGGTCTATGGCCGCCTCGCCGCTCATGGTGAGCTGCTACATCGTCTGTCTCGCGAATAGTACCACACCAGAAGCGTATTTTTATTAACCTATATATAATAAAGCACCCGTTTGTTTGTACATTACATTTTAGAAATAAAAAACCTTTATCGTGAAATTTGCGAGGGCTGGGCGTGAGGGGGGTGTCTAACTGATATTGGAATATAGTTTCTATCTGAGATATAAGGGTGGATCAACTATTCTTTGCAAAAAACATGCCCCTCCATCAATTAAAAATATTTAACTATGTAAAAACAATAGTTCGCTGTAATTTTATATCCAAACAGTAATTTAGAATACTTAGAATTGATATTAAAGAGCGTTCAACAATAAAGTACCGGTTTGTTTGTTACATTACATTTTAGAAATAAAAAACCTTTATCGGGAATTTTGCGAGGGCTGGGCGTGAGGGGGGTGTCTAACTGATATTGGAACATAGTTTCGATCTGAGATATAAACTCAAATTGGAGTTCTTAATTGGACTGAGACATTGGACTGACTGAGTCATTGGACTGACTGAGTCATCAGACTTAGGTATGAGTGGTATGACACCTTGAGGCCCGTTATATACTTGTGCGCCGTAACGAGCATGGCGGAATTCCGCAACGCGGGCCTCAACGGGTTAATCATCAGACCTAAATGTAAGGGTTAAACCAAAGTCTGAGACCCCAGACTCTGACTAAGATATTTGACTCTGACTGAGACATCCAACTAAGATGCGGATTCGAAGGCGACGTTGGATCATTCGGTGACTAACTCGGTGGCGCAGTGGTGAATGACTTGGCTTTGACACCAGCGCTCGTGGGTTCGATCCCCGCACAGGACAAAGATTTGTGTGTATGAATATGTCTGTTTGTGTTGGTCTGTGTGTTTTTAGGAGAGGTAGGGCGCACGAGTTGCTGAGTTAACAGCAGAGGTGGGATCGCGCTCGTGATACTTAATGTATTTCCGGCGTTCATAGGCTACGGTAACCGCTTTACATCAGGTGGGCCGTATGCTTGTAAAAATTGATTGAGATGTCGGACTCGGTCTGGGACATCTAAATCGGACCGAAACATGTAATTAAGACTCAAATGCAGACTGTATTCTTTACCAACTCCCAATTACGAGTATCTCATGTATCAAATTTATTACGGCTCGTTCTTTGGTATATTCTTCTTTTTATACTACGTCGGGAGGCATACAAGCATACGACCCACCTGATGTAAAGCGGGTACCATAGCCTATTAACGCTTGCGATATATTAAGTATCACTCGTGCGATACCTCCTCTGCTGCTTACACAGCAACTCCTTGGGTTAGCTTACTGGTGACCTCACTCACACGCAGGAATACAACAACCCTCTACGGAGTTGTTATTTGGCTGCGGTTTTCTGTCAGGTGCAGGTACTTCCCCAGACGGGCAGCTTTGATGCACCCTACCTCTCTTTAAGTATATTCGTAAAACGGTAACAAAATATTGCATTCTGACAGATTTCTACGGACTTTTGCAACATCGGGGGACGTCGCTCATGCGTTGCTTACCCTGTAATAACCTCTTCACGCCTCTCTTGAAAAACCCCATGCTGTAGTCGCTGTGGGAAAATCTCAGTTGCGTGCTCGTTCCACAACTTGAGGCTTCTCGGAAGAAAACCTCTCTGGGAGCGCACAGTACGCGACCATTGCAATATTAATTCAATGACCGCTTATCGTTTATTTCAGAGAGCGAAAAATATACTGCACAGATCGGACAGCACGAACCATCGGAGGACTAGCAAGATACAGAAAGTGTAAGTCGGGTGGCACGGCCGCGGATATTAGCCGCTATTGCCAGTTTCGTATGTACAGTGCACATTTATACATCAAATTTTAGCCCTTCTAAGGCAGTACCCCCACCTCACAGATAACCGCAGGCAAATAACAACTCGCCAAAGGGTTGTTGTGTTCCTGCGTGTGAGTGAGGTCACCGGTAAGCTCCTTGCTGTGTCAGCAGCAGAGGAGGCATCGCGCGAGTGAAACTAATTATAATTACTTACATTTAAAATGAATGTCCGTCCGTCTGTCTGTCAAGATCCTTTTTCTCCGGAACGGGTGGAACTATCAAGCTGAAATTAATTTCAAATACTCGGGTCTGGATTCCCTTCGAGCAGTGAAAAAATCAAACTTCTAAGTCAACGCAATCAAAAGATACGGCTGTTTATGTCTCGTTTATGCGCATATTTTGACACTCGCAAGGGAATCAAAACCCATAGGGTACTTCCCGTTGACCTAGAATCATGAAATTTGGTGAGAAGCAAGGTCATGTAGCACAAGTAAAGGAAAAATTCCGAAATTTGTAGTTACATCACAAAAATAAACTTTTTTTGCCCCCTCAGAGCCCTCGGACCCCTCAGAGCGCGAGTCCGACTCGCACTTGACGGTTTTATTATACAACCTCGGGAGGCATGCGAGCATGTAGCCCACTTGATGTAAAGCGTTTAACGTAGCCTATAAATGCTTGCAACACGGGAAGTATCACTCGTGTGTTGCCTCCCCTGCTGCTAACACAGCAACTCCTCAAGGGCTTAGCTTTCTCCAGGAAGTCCTTTTGCTTAAGTCGGGCTGCTGTGATCATACCTCTCTTAGAATCCTACTAACAAATTAATATGAATTTTACCGAGTTGTGTCATGACATATATATTTTTTTATACAACGTCGGGAGGCATACAAGCATACGGCCCACCTGATATAAAGCGGTTACCGTAGCCTTAAACTCTTGTAATACATTAAGTATTACTCGCGTGATGCCACCTCTGCCGCTAACACAGCATTTCCTTAGGTGCTTACTGGAGACTACTTACACGCAGTAACACTACAACCCTCCAGGGAGTTGTTATTTGGTTGTGGTTGTTCTGTGAGGTAGAGGTACTTCTCCAGACGGGCTGCTTTAATGCGCCCTACCTCCCTTAAAAACACCCAGACCAAGACAAATAGACATGTTCATGCACACACATGTTTGTCCTGTGTGGGAATCGAACCCACGAGCGTTGATGTCAAAGTAGCTTAACAGCGCGTTTTACCACTGCGCCACCGAGCTCGTCATAACTTCTATATCATTCATTAGTTCAGTTTATATCGTAGTCGTGTTTGTGTCGACAGGTTGGAGCGACGCGCCAACAAGATGCTGATGAAGGCCTCTCAGACCCTGGAGTCCACGGGGCTGGCCATCGGCCCGAGGCGCTCCGTCGTCGAGATGTGTAAGTAGGACACACCCATGACTATTATTCATCACTGACGTCTTTACTAAACTGGTTCTTTATCCACTAAGCTATCACTGCATCTATATCTAGATGTAATATTCTTTGTCGCATCACTCGCATCAGACGTGTGTCATACACGCATGCATGCATGCACGTAAACTAGCAAGCACGCAAACATGTTCGCTGACATATACGCATGCACGGTTCACTAGAGTATTATAGATAAAAATAAATATATCTATATATCTATGTGTATATTAAAAGCCACATTGTAAAAAACTTTCACATTTATTATATAGTGGGATCGTACACTTGGAAAACTATATTCCATTCCCAATGAAGTCGTGGCAGAAGGTAACCGCTTCATATCAGGAAAGTCATATACATCATATGATCAATATTCTGACTGTGAATCCTCTGCTCAACGTCATAATACGCTGTCTTTAGAGCAACGCCGTAATTATTTTGATGCTTTTTTTGATGATTTTTTTGATGATTTTTTTATTAACATTTGTAAATAGCTTCGTGGATGTCCCTTCATTATTGCACAACTAGCTGCTGCCCGCGGCTCCGCCCGCGTGGAGTCAAATAACGTAGCCTATGTGTTAATCCAGATCATAATCTATCTACGTGCCAAATTTCATACAAATCCGTTCAGCCGTTTAAGCGTGAAAGAGCAACAAACATCCATACATACAAACTTTCGCATTTATAACATTAGTAGGATATGCCTTGTAGAAATGAGCGAAGTTGCACTAGGAAAAAAATATTTTTTTTATACTTAGCAAAAGAACTTGCTATGTGGAAAACAGTTTTATCAAACGGACGAGTTATTACAATATAAATTTGATGGATATTGATTTATTTAAAAATGTCTCAATTCCTACATTGATGCGATATCTGATAATGTTGAAAGACTTGTTGTAGTATTCTTCAGTATTTTTTATTTCATTTTATTCAACCTACTTGTCACTTGAACTACTGTTTCATTTGTTAGGTATCCGTACGCACTAGTATATAAAATTATAGGAGACTATAAGTCTGTGTATCACAAATTTGTTTTACAATATAACTTTAACAGTCAGTTTGTCTCTAATGAAAAAAAAAACACGAAGTGTGTATCCCCGAACTGACTATTTCGTAGCATTAAAATCTATTGTACATACCCTCTGCTCTTATGTACGTATATGCCCTATTAATATATATTGACCCTATTGTGACATCCCTGGTGTTGCAAACGGCCGGTACTTACCATCAGGCAAGCCGTACGTTTATTTGTCATTTTGGTGTTATAAAATACCCTTGTGATTTACATTATATTCACATCCACATTGTTTTTGTCAGGAGAAAAACTAGCGTTCGACTCACCGGATTATAGCAGTTACCGTAGTCTATAAACACTTGGATTATTCTTAGAAAATCCTTAGTAACTTATTGAGCTTACTCGTAAGCTCCTGAGGTTGGTGAAATAGCCGTGCTTGTTATTTGACAGGGTACAACCCTCTTTGTTTATAATAATGTTGTGTCTAGACGGCGAGGAGGGCGGCGAGGCGCTGGAGGAGTGCGAGGCGGAGCTGGCGGGCTCGGTGGCGGCCGGCCTGTGTCGGCTGGCGCGCCACGAGCAGAGGCAGCTACTGGGACTGGTGCCGCTGCAGCGGCTGCCCGCGCTCATCGCCCACGTGCTCAAGGACTGCTTCACGCTGCTGGCAGGCGACGTCGAGGTACATACCGCACGGCCTGATGCTGGGATTGCTGCCCGTCACTGATTTTGATTGTTTCAGTAGATTGATATTTGAGTTGCTCATCATCTTTACGGATAAAACACATTTCACTTCCACGTGGTGCACCCTTCTAACTAGCAAACGAGGTTTAAGAGAGGTAGGGCGCATCAAAGCAGCTCGTCTGGGAAAGTACCTTTACTTTCAGAAAATCGCAGCCAAATAACGATTCCCTAAAGGGTTGTCGTATTCCTACGTGTGAGTGAGGTCAAAGTAAACTTCTAAGGAGTTGCTGTGTTAGCAGCGAAGGCGGTATCATAATACAATGTGGTTCATGCACCGTATAACGCACGCTCTAGAGAATGTCGTCTCTTTGTGACGCTGACGCGGCGAACGGGTTGCTCCGGCCGCGCGCGTTCCGCACCGTATGTCACAAAAAGCAACCGCGCGCTTTGCATGCGTTAATAGGCTACGGTAACCGCTTTACATCAGGTGGACCATATGCATGTATGCCTCCCGAAGTTGTATAAAATATGAAATAATAGCAAGAGATGTAGAGCTAAGTTGTATTTAATAGGTTGCTCGATTGAGATTTTGCGTGCAAACTTCCTGAAGCGTTGTTGTGTTCTTGTAAGTGAGGGACGATACCAGTTGTCACAGGAGAGAAGCCCTAGGATCAAGAGAGGGAGAAGAAGAAAGATCGAGTTGTGAAGGAAACAATAATTTACTACAGTAATAAGAAAAGAAACTAAAACAATGAGCTTAATTGATATTAAATTGTGTAAAAGTGTATTTCTTAAATATTTTTAGAATTCGAAATTCGTGTAACCAAGCTTTTATAGCTTATGGTAACCGTTTTACATTAGGTGAGCTAATTTACGGCCATACTAAAAATGTGTTGGTAAAGTGTTAACGTTTGTTTGTTGGTTTCAGCGTGCATGTGGACGCAGCCGTCGCGGTGCCGCGCGCTGCTCGGGCGGGGCGGCCGCGTGCTGGGCGCTGCTGGCGCGGCTCCAGAGGCTGCAGCCCGAGCTGGAGCGAGCGCTGGCCCCGGCCTCGCCCGCGCCCTACTCCAACATACTGGCCGCATGTCAGAACAACGTGAGTTGCAGTAAATCACATAAAAGACAAATACCAATGTATAAACACAGTTGCATATTGTTTGTAGGTGTTTTTATATTATGTTCATTGTCCGGTCTATGAGCTACCTTGTATTTTTGTTGTATTTTTAGTATAATAATTTCCACTTATCAGTTCACGATCCAGATTACCAAACAGATCGCCAATCATTTTAGTATTAAGTTTTACTTTAATTGTTTTTATTACATAATCGAATAAACTTCATTGTTATACATTTCAATTGACTTTAATAATATCTACCATCTTAGTGTACAAACTAACCACATATTTAAGAAATTAACGTATGGTCTGTGGTATAGAAACTAATTTTGTGCCTGCATGTGCGGTAACACAAAAGTAAATTAAATTTTATTACTTATTAATTATAAAATAATTTATATTGTTACATGAATTTTTAAATTAATGTTATGATAATTTATATTACATAAAGACTACCGCTTCTCTTTTGGAATGAAATGAAATATTTTAAATTGAGGATTTTCCATTTCAATGTGATTTGAAATATCTATTCTTGATATTTCTTTTTGTGTATAAGCCAGCAAACATTAAAATAATATAATAGTAACATTTCTTATTAAATTTTAAATGCACTATACAAGTGTTAGATCACTAACAAGTTTTATTTACAATGTGCTCTTGATTGCAATCAGATGTGTGGAAGACTATCATGTTGATGGTTTCTTTCATCCAGTCTGGGGACGACGCAGACATCGCTGGCGTCCAATTTGTTTTTAGTGACTTGGAGAGTGGGGTAGGCGTCGTGTTGGTCGCGTGATACAATGTTGTCTCGTATGTCCAGTGCCTGCGGTCCCTGGAGGAGTGGGTGGAAGGCATCCGCGGCGACGCGGCGGCGGGCGCGGTGGACGGCACCGTGCACCAGCTGGCCGTGGCCGCGCTGGCGCACTGCCAGGCGCTCGCCCAACACGTGCACACCATCGGTGAGGAATGGTTTTAAATCTATATTCTTCTTCTTCTTAGCGTTATTCCGTTTCCCAATCCATTAGGATTGGCAGAGCAGTAGTACAAGCATACGGCCCACCTGATATAAAACGGGCACCGTAGCCTATTAACGCTTGCGATATATTAAGTATCACTCGCGCGATGCCTCCTCCGCTGCTTACACAGCAACTCCTTGGGAGCTTACCGGTGACCTCACTCACACGCAGGAGCACAACAGCCTTCTAGAGAGTTGTTATTTGGTTGCGGTTTTTCTACGAGGATGTAGATACTCCCCCAGACGGGCTGCTTTGATGCGCCCTACATCTCTTTATATGTTTGCATATATGTTACTGACAATCGTTTGAATGGTTTTATGTATGACGTGTATGTATGTATGGTAGGTCCGGCGCTGGCGACGGAGCCGTCGTACTCGCGGGCGGTGACCCAGCTGGCGACCGCCCACGACCGGAACGCCGCGCTGCTCGCTCTATACATGCGTAAGTTATTTATTATTTTATTATACAATGACGGGAGGCATGCAATCATGCGGCCCGCCTGATTTAAAGTAGACACCGTAGCCTATGAACCCTTGCAATACATACCACCGCTAATATAGCAACTCCTCGGTAGATTACTGGTAACCACACTAGCTACCTACTCATACGGCCCGCCTGATGTAAAATCCTATGAACGCTTGTAATACGTTAAGTATCACTCGCGCGATGCCTCCTCTGACATAGCAACTCCTTAGAAGCTTGCCGGTGACTTCACTCACACGCAGGAACTCGACAACCCTCTAGGGAGTTGTTGTTTGGCTGCAGTCTGTGAGGCAGTACCTCCACTTCTCCAGTAGGGCTGGTGTAATGACCTACCTCTATTAACGCCTTGAGGCCCGTTATATACTTGGCGCCGTAACGCGCATGGCGGAATTCAGCCACGCGGGCCAAGATATACAGACATACAAGATATACGAATATATATATATACAATAAGATATACAGACATGTATATATACAAAAATGTTTCCAGGTAAAGTGCTCGCTCAGCTGAACTTCGCTCTGAGGAACAAGAGCGAGCAATATCCGGATGCGCTCAAAGCGATATTCTTACTCAACAACACGCTTTACTTACTGCAGGTAACGTATTGCACTTCAAAAGTATATAATAATTACATTCAACAATATATACATGTCTGTTTGTATTGGTCTGGATGTTTTCTATGTATAATAAGTATGTATTTACAAAAAAAAAAAGTATTTACGTATGTTTATCAGTTGTCTAGTATCTATAACACAAGCTTCGCTTACTTTGGGGCTAGGTGGCGCTGTGTAATTTGTCCGGCAATATTTATTTATTATACAGATATACAAAGCGATAGTGGAAGGATGTAGAAGCCGAGGAAGACCAAGACTTACCTACCATGATTTAATTGATCGTGTTATATCAGAAGGCGATGTCAGGAGCATTAGAAACCGACGGCGTGAGAACAGCTATGAAAGTTTAAGAAGCCAGTGCGTGCGTATTATCGCGCTCGGTTCTTTCTGCCTACCCCGCAAGGGACCTGGCGTGAAGATATACATACATACAGTATATTCTTCGAGAGCAACGGAGAAGGACGAAATTTATACACATGACATTAATCTGTCCAAATATATACAAAATCATGCAATATTCACCTTTACTGCTCCGACATAAGATGTATGGGTGTATAGCTTGATCTGTTATTGTATTAACATGACAATTAAACTGCGTGTTTTATCAGAAGTGATAGGGTGCCTAAGAAAAGAACAATTAATGTTATAGATGCGAGTGAGGTGTTAAGGTTGTATCTGACACACAAACCAATAAATCACTTGACTGCGCATAAAGGCACCCATGCTTTCAAAAATGTTGTTTTATCGTTTCAGTTAAAAAATATTTTAACCAATAAGCCGATAAGTGCCGCCATGTCAATCTGCTTACTAGCCAATAAGAGCTGCGCGTTCTACTTTAACTATATAACTAATTTATTTAGTTTAAGTCTACTCGTACATTCACTTTATTACTGTACTTTTAAATTGCAATAATATGTGTTTGTAGGAAATAAATATATTTTCATTTCATACTATTTCTCTTCGTCTTTGAATCGCCGATTTCACCCGAGCCTTTTTTGTTATCCTTTTTTTCTTTACTAATTTGGAATGTATGCTAAAATTCCAAAAGAAACAAAAATATGATAAATACGAGGTATAAAATAGTATTAAAATGACTACTCGTCTCATAACCTCGTTGAATTTTACACCATAAATAAATTGTATGTATATCTTCACGCCAGGTCCCTTGCAGGGTAGGCAGAGAGAACCGAGCGTTAATATTCATAGCTCTTTTCATGCACGCTCGCCCTTTTCTAGGGCTCTTGTCATCATCTTCTGATAAAACACGACCAATTTGGTCATGGTAGGTTAATCTTGGTCTTCCTCGGTCTCTAAATCCTTCCACTTTCACATTGTATATCTGCTTCAACATTCTTTCTATATGTCCGAACCAACGGAGCATTCTTATCTTAACACCGACACTCTTTCAAATCAACTCTCTTACGTCATCATTATGAACGCGGTCAGCAAGCGTTGTGCCACAAATTTTGCGCAACGCTCTCATCTCGACCGCATTTAAAATTAAACTCTACCTACTTATATTATGATTTGCATACGTACCTAAATATGTTTTAACTAAATGTGACATTATGTAAAATCGTAACTATGAATAGACATCCCATTACTTTAAACGTACAATATGGGATAGAACTACATTTAAAAAGTGATTCAAATTAATAATCCTACTAATATTATAAATGCGAAAATTTGTATGTATGGATGGATGTTTGTTGCTCTTTCACGCTTAAACGGCTGAACGGATTTGAATGAAATTTGGCACGTAGATAGATTATGATCTGGATTAACACATAGGCTACGTTATTTGACTCCACGCGGCTGGGGCCCGGGGGCAGCAGCTACTTTAAGAGAGGTAGGGCGCAGCAAAGCAGCCCGTCTGGGATAGTACCTCCACCTCGCAGAAAACCGCAGCCAAATAACAATTCTGACTGTGACAATTTCCTACATATTAAGTATTTATGTATGGCTGACATAGGTAAGAACTGCAGTTTTATGTAACTTCTTTCATACCAATTCAACATTAGAAATATTCATAGTTTTTTTAATTCTAATGATAGTACAGCCACAGAACATGGTCGCACCACGCTGCTCCATTTTCCAAAACTATAACGAAGAAAAAAACGAGTGTGCTTTAGACCACACGACTGAAGTAAAACTTCTTTAGCTCCATAGTGTGATACAGACATAGGCCTGCACTGTGTCTTACATATACAGAAACTTAACTCGCTATGAGAGAAAGAAAATGTGTGCTCGCACCTCTCTTGCCCCTACAGTAATATACGAAACGTAACTCTCTCTTTCTATCTTCACTAACCTATATCTCCCTCTCAACTTCCGTTCGCCTCGCCCGATCACACTTTTCGTAACGCTCTCGTCGCGCATTCACCAGCTTACTCCCCAAGTCAAGCGTGCGTAAAGAAGTTTTACTTCAAAAAAAGAAGAAAAATAATGTTGTCCTAAGTAGAATATACATGTTAACTATTCTATGGATTTTTTTTCGTCATCAGTGAATTTTGTGATTGGCCAAGGAGTCTAATTTCCACCGGTGTTTTTGTGTCGGGGTGTAATTGTGTCTGTTGGTCCCCAGGGTCTCCAGCGCAGCGGTCTGCTGGACGTCCTGATGCTGGCGGAGCCCGAGTGCGAGACCAATTACCGGGACATGATACAAGAACATAAAAATGCTTACTTGCAAAGGTATACCCTTTCTTGAGTTTGTTAGAGTATTGACGAGCCCAATGGTCAAATGGGTAGCATTGGCTATCTTAAGGCTCGTGGGTTCGACTCCCACTCAGGCCAAACATTTGTGTGCATGAACATGTTTGCTTGTCTTGGTCTGGGTGTTTTTAAGAGAGGTAGGGCGCATAAAAGCAACTCGACCTTCATGTAAACCACAGTCAAATAACAAATCCCTGGAGGATTATTGTGTTTCTCCGACTGAGTGGTGGTGTAAGCAGTAGGATTGGCAACGCGCGGCCGATACTTCCTGTATTGCAAGCGTTCAGAGGTACAAACCACTTTATATCAATCAGGTGGACCGTATGCTTGTATGCCTCCCGGCGTTGTATAAAAAAAAGGCTTTGATGTCCAAAATAATTTGATTGATTTATTTACTTGCAGTTGGAATAAGCTGCTGGCACACACGGTCCTGGACGAGCCGCTTCCAGCCAAAATGAGGGACAAGGATCGCCAGGTCCTCAAGGACAAGTTTGCTGTGAGTACTCAACTCAGAGCTTCTTATAAGCGTTATCCCGTTTCCTAATTCGTCAGGATTGGCGGGGTCCGCTAGCTAAGCTTAAGGATTCGGCGAAGACACGTGATTTTTACATGGAGCGACTGCCGTCAGACCTCCAACCAACCAAGAGGGAAAATCAGACCTTTCATAGGTTAGGTCACATGTCTTTACAAATATAATTTGTAGGATGTGCTGGTTTCCTCGCGATGTTTTTCTTCACCGCCAAGCAAGTGATAATTGCAAATAAGATGTATATAAATCCGAAAAGATGATTTTAGTGGTACGTGCCGCTAGGATCAAACTATCACTTCATTAACTGGCGCGCACTATCGCCCACCTAGGATTTGTCTTCAAGCACACTACTTTCAGTTCCCAAATCCAAGTGATTATTTAATAGAGGTAGGGTGCATGAAAACAGCCCGTCTGGGGAAGTACTTCCACCTCACAGAAACACCGCAGCCAAATAACAACTCCCTAGAGGCTCGTTGTGTTCCTGCGTGAGAGTGAGGTCTTCAGTAAGCTCGTCGGGAGTTGCTGTGTCGACAGCAGAGGTGACATCGCGCGTGTAATACTTAATGTATTGCAAGCAACACTAAGTTATGGAAACGAGAGCTGGGTATGGCAGAAAGAGCATGAAAGTAGAATAAACGCGGTCGAAATGCGAGCGCTGCGCAAAATTTGTGGCGTAAGGCTTGTAGACCGTATTCGCAATGATGATGTTAGAAACAGAGTTGGTCTGAAAGAGAGCGTCGGTGTTAAAATAAGAAGAGGCATGCTCCGATGGTTCGGACATGTAGAAAGAATGCAAGATGAAAGAATGACGAAGCAGATATACAATGCAAAAGTGGAAGGAGGTAGGAGCCGGGGAAGGCCAAGACTTACCTACCATGACCAAATTGGTCGTGTTCTATCAGAAGGTGATATCAGGAGCCCTAGAAACCGGCGAGCCTGCATGAGAAGAGCAATGAATGTTAAAGAAGCGAGTGAGATATGTAAGGATCGAGTCACGTGGCGCTCGGTTCTCTCTGCCTACACCGCAAGGGATTTGGCGTGAAGTTATAGATAGATAGATATTGCAAGCGTTTATAGGCTACGGCAACCGCTTTACGTCTGGTGGGCCGTATGCTTTTATGCTTATAATAAAAAAAAAAGAATCATTTATCCGAAAAGGAGGGGATGTTACTTATTTATACCGCTACAAACAACGGTACGCCCTGCCTGATGTAAGCAGCTACTATGCCTGCCCGCTTGCAACACTAGAAGCGTTAACTCGCGCGTTGTAAAAAGCTGTTCACTTCTTGAACAGGCGTATTTTGGAATCTCCTGAAAAAATCTTAGTAGGGAATTCATTCCACAACGTAAGAGTGTGAAGAAAACCAGTACTGGATTGTATGTGAGTAGGCAAGTATGCCGAGATCCATTAGTAGTTCTGCTTGGTGGGCTTCATCCTAACGACGGGACACGACGTTAGCCCGACTGGGGAAGTACCTCCACCTCACAGAAGACGGCAGCCAAACAACAACTCCCTGGAGGGTTGTTGTGTTCCTGCGAGTGAGTGAGGTCACCAGAAGATGAGGAGTTGCTGTACTTGGCAGCAGGGGTAGCAACGCGCTAGCGACATTCTTTTCGTTGCTATCGTTCATAGGCTACGGTAACCGCTTTATATCAAGCGGACTGTATGCTTGTTTTCTATCCGTCGAGTATATAGAAAAAATCTTAAATCTGAGGTTAAAACTGTAGCATGTAATCTTTCAAACCTTGGGGTTTCATGTCGTATACTGGAAATACAGCTGACACTTACGTTTTCTTTCATAGACTTGCAATATACAATTATAATAACTTTTCTCCATTTGCTGCCTCAATGTGGGTGCAGTCGTTCAACCGCGAGTGGGAGGAGTGCACGCGAGCGCAGCGGGGCTACAGCGTGCCCGACCCGGAGCTGCGCGAGGCTCTGAAGAGAGACAACAAGCAGGTGATCCTGCCGCCGTACACCGCCTTCTACGACCAGTACGCCGCGCTCCCCTTCTCCAAGAACCCCGACAAGTACATCAAGTACAGCCCCATGCAAGTACGTGCCGCACATTTATTTATTACACGCTGGTGCGTTTACAATGTATCTGGACATAATCATTCATTTCTGTAAAGTATTCACTCCATCGTGCTAACACTTTTGCCACCAGCTTTACATTTTATCTTGACCATTCTGAATGCTGACGAACCACTTCGAGGCTTTACTTCTCTCCAGAAGAGTTTGGTATTTGTCTCGAAGTTCTTCGTCAGCCTCTCTTCCTCACTCATAAGTAGTTTTTCACTTCTCTTTCTCTAAAATAAAGCTTTGGTTTTGTACGGGCCCCTTCGATACGACCCGTACACTTTCGTAAATGAATATAAAAATAATAGAATGTAGGCACTGGCGGGCTTCGTTCTTCGACCTCCGGTTGTAAGTCGCAGGTCTGTGGGTTGGTGCAGAATGAAACGCCTGTTGCTGTCTTCAGAAGTATGGAGCCGTAGGTACTTGCTGCTAGGTCTGGACTGGCTTGGTTTCGGAGTGACTTGGCTGGCTATTTCACTGTAGTGTGAGCGCTGAGTGTAGCGGACGACTGGTACCGATCACCGTTGTATGGCCCATATTTATACCCCCGCTGTGCGAGCGAGAGGTACATGTGTGGGAAAGAGATAGCAATAGCCAAAATCGCCCAGACCTAGAGGCAATACCTGATCGTGCTCGCTTTATTTGTGTCTAAAATGTTTGTAAGTTGTACTATTATTTCATACATTTGACCCCTTTTCATATAAAACCATAAAAACTTTTGCTAAAGTTATTGTCAAAACCTATGGGTCAGTGAAGTTTTACATAAAAATGTTTTCATTATAAACTTAAAATTACGTTAATAGGTACATCTATGCACTATTGAGCTGTTGCAGCCACTAATCAGACGTTTATAACTTTATTATATAGTCTGGCTTGCAACAGCTCGTACCTATATACTAAAAACATGTAAAACTTATCTCTAACAAAGTATGTATGTAAACTGTGTAAACCTATTCTAATCCTTACATAAACAACTAATACAAACTATACATAAACAACTATAACTATATAAAATGTGCATCACTTATACTACGCGCGACGGTTATCTATTTATTTACATAGTTGTCGCGAACATATACTCCCGCCGCAGCTATCTCAGCTGGAGATATTCTTCGTGTTCGCGCCGTCGACCGTCGCTGTAGGCAGGATCACCAGCTTCTTGGTGGGCCTTCGCAGCACGCCCTTGTTGGTCCGCACGTCCACCGCTCGTGTCTCTCCGTCCGGTCCGGGGTAGGTAGCGACGACTACACCTCGTGGCCACAAGTTACGAGGTAGAGTGCCATCTGCTATCAAGACGAGGTCATTGACCCGGATAGCGCCGTGTGAAGCGCGTGGGTCCCGCCGGTGTTGGAGTTCTGGCAGGTACTCCTTCCCCAGCGACTCCAGAAATGGTTGGCGAGCTGTTGACTCGCACGCCACTCCCGTCGCCCTGTTGCGTCGGCGTCGGTGAATGACCCCGGCAGTGGCACTCGTGATGGCCCTCCCATCAAAAAATGGTTAGGTGTGAGTGCGTCGTCGTCGTCGGCCTCCGTTGACACGTGAGTGAGTGGTCGGCTGTTGAGTGTATGTTCGACCTCGATGAGCAGAGTGGTGAGAACTTCTTCCTTCGGGGCTCGTTCATGCAGTGTGGCAGCCAGTGCGGTCTTCACGCTCCGTACAAGGCGCTCCCAAGCGCCGCCCATGAATGGAGCGCTCGGCGGGATGTAACGCCATTGTATGAAGCGCACCGAAGATTCCTCCTTCATGGCTTCTCCGCGGCTCTGCGCAGCTCCACGTCTGCGCCCTTCAGGTTGGTACCCTGGTCTGACCACAGCTCAGTTGTCAGTTGGACATCCACGACGGCCGATGAAGCGTCGCAATGCCATCACTGCTGAGTCGGTGCTGAGAGTGCCGGCGACTTCTAAGTGTACTGCTCGCGTTGTTAGACACGTAAACAGTACGCCGTATCTCTTCTGATGAGCACGTCCAACAGTGACTGTCATCGGGCCGAAGTAGTCGAGGCCGGTGTAGGTGAAAGGGCGCTGATGATGCGCCAGTCTGCTCCGTGGATGGTCACCCGTAGACGGTTGAGCGGGCACGGCCCGCCTGATGCGACACTGTTGACATCTTTTCAACACACTTCTAACTGTATTGCGCAGTCGTAGTACCCATAAGTGTTGTCGAACTTCGTTGGTCGTGGTCTCGAAGCCCCCGTGATGGAGTCTTCGATGTACCCATGAGATGTACAGTTGCACATATGTATGTTTGCCATCCATAATCGGCGGAGCTTTTTGTTCGTCCGTGATGTCGACAGCGGCTGCTATTCGTGACCGTAGCCGTATGACGTCATCGCTGTCTATAATGACGGACAGCTGACTTAGTCGGCTATTAGCAGGCAACTGTTTTTTGCACTTTAAAGCTGCGACATCTTCACTGAACGCATCATCTTGCACTGAGCGTATCCACAGCTGTTGGGCACGATGTAAGTGATGTGTTTCAAGTTGAATGAAACAGCTGTTTTCACTTTCACACGTAGCACTGATTTTCTTGTTTTTTCCCTTCGCTGCTTTCTTTATTTTCGTCCAAGTAGCGTCGTCAACTTCGTTTTTCTTATTGCGTTTGTAGGCCGCGTTGCACAGTTGTTTCTTGATGCGCAGAAGTTCGATGAATTGTAGTACACGCGCCGTAGTACGCACTAACTTTAACCAACTTGAAAAACGAGTTGCGTCGGGCAGTGCTTCCTTTAGTGATGTAGTGTTTCGAACAAAGTTGACTCTTTCCTCGCCGGTCAGACCCATATGGTCGGGTTCATTGACCTCTCGCGGCCAGTTTGCTTCCGACTCGCGTAGAAACGCGGGCCCGTGGAACCACCGGTGTTGTGAGTTGAAGTCGTGTGGAGTGTCGCGCGTTGCGTCGTCTGCAACATTTTCCTTGGTAGGCACCCATCTCCACTCGCTGGTCTTCGTCTCCTCGGCGATCTCCGCGATCCGGTGGGCCACAAACGGCTTGTACGCTCGCGGGCCAGTGCGTAGCCACGAGAGTACCGTGCGTGAATCCGACCAATATACTCGGCGGGTCGGCTTTATGTCGTGTTCGTCTATGGCTGTGCGCGCAAGACGACACCCAAGTACAGCTGACTGGAGTTCGAGTCTCGGTATTGACGTCACTTTGTTCAACGGTGCAACTTTGCCTTTTGCAGCTATCAATGACACATGTATATTCCCGCATGCATCCTGTGCCCTCCAATACACAGCGCAGGCGTATTGCGACGAACTTGCATCGACGAAAGTATGTATCTCGTTCGTATGTGCGGTCGATACGCCGGGATAGCACCTTGGTATAGCTAGGCTCGGTAGTCTTCTCACGTGAGAGAGCCAGTATGACCAACTTTCGGCTTCACTGTCTTGCAACTTGACATCCCAGTCGATTCCAGTACGCCAAGTATCTTGTAAAATCTTCTTCGCTTGTATTGTAACAGGTGTAACTAAGCCCAGCGGGTCGAACAAAGACATCACTGTACGTAGGGCTTCTCGCTTCGTCGGTGTTTTCGTGCCTTCCAATATTGAAGGCGGAAGCTTGTGTTGATTGATGTTGAAGCCCAGATAGTCTTCATTCGGGTCCCACACCATGCCCAATATCTTCTCTGCATCGAGTTGCACTAAATTCCCCTTAGGTGTAGTGGAGAATTCGGCGCGCACCTTGTTTGAGTTCGATGCCCAGCGTTGAAGATGATAATTCGCTCGTTTGTGTATATTAGCGACTTGTGTTGATACTTGTATGGCGACCTCCTCCGTGTCAAAGCTGGCAAGATAGTCGTCGACGTAGTGGTTTGCTATCACTGCCTGCGCTGCCTCGGGAAACTGTTCTTTGAATTCCTCGGCGTTTTTGTTTTTGATGTATATCGCCGTGCATGGTGACGACGTGGCGCCGAAGATCACGCTTCTCATGCGGTACTCTGTGGGTGGACCTATTCTTCTGTCTTCTCTCCACAGGAACCTCTGCATGTCTCGGTCTTCCTCCCGTATGTTGATGCGCAGGAACATGTCCTTGATATCGGCTGCGACCGCTACTGGGCGTTGACAGAACCTCATCAGCACTCCGGGTAGAGACTGTATGAGGTCGGGCCCAGACAGCAGCATGTCGTTGAGGCTGATACCACGGGTCCTGGCTGCCGCGTCGTGCACGATGCGTAGTTTCTCGGGCTTTTGCGGGTTGATAACTGCAAAATGTGGCAGATACCAAGTTCTGTCGCTTTTCACTGCTGGAGCCTTCTCTGCATAGCCGCTCTGTATCAGAGTGTTCATTTGTGTCTCGTAGCGCCGCTTCAATTCAACATTTTTGTCGAGTTTCTTCTCGACTAACTCGAGGCGACGCATCGCTGTGTTGTAGTTATCCGGCGGTACAAAATCGCTTTGTTTGAATAGCAATCCTGTTTCAAACCCTCCCGCCGGTAATCGACGCGTCTTCTCCTCGAGTGTGCGCAGCGCGTTGAGCTCGTCGTTGGTGTGTGAATGTTTGGGCTGAACACCCAGAGACTCGAGGGCGAAGTGCTCCTTCATGAGGTCATCCATTGTCTGTTCCTCCGTTAGTGTTACTGTAGTCAGATGGCTAACTCGATGGACTTGCTGCTTCTTCTTATTTCCCGTCGCGCCGTGCAATACCCATCCCAAGTCGGTTAATGAAGCGACTGGTTGGGCTGTGGTCCCTCTTCGCACGTCGTGTGTGAGCAGCAACGACCAATTATCTTGACCCAGCAACACGGTTGGATGGCCTTCCTCATAAATCAGCTGATCTTCGATATCTTCCAAATGACGACAGTGTTTCACGACACTACGTGGCACACCTTGAGTCGTCAACATCAGCTTGTCCATTGTACGCGCCGACACATCGTGCTTCACTGAGTTTCTTCCTTGTATGGTGAAGTGTACACGTTCCGATGTATCGGCCGTAATACGTGCGCCGGCCACACCCTCTATGTAAAAAGGCGCGGGCGGCCCGTGTACGCCGATCTTGTTTGCTACTGCCGACTCGATGAGTGTGCAGAGCCGTCATCCAAAAGGGCGTAAGTATCGTATGTACCCTTCGGACCGGTCACTTGTACAGGCAGAATCTTGAGATAGGCAGCAGTGAAATTTTCCCTTGTCGACGTAACTATGGCTGTTGAATTTTCAACTTCATTTTCTTTCCTTTTCGTGTCGTGTAGAAGAGGGTGATGCGTGTACTTGCATCCGTCGACTTCACACTGCTTTGGCTTGCAGTTATGCCGAAATTTGCGGACTCGCAAACAACGGAAGCATAGCCTGTGAGTTCTGGCTAGCTCCCATCTCGCAAATTGGTCGGCTTTCTTGAACACGTTGCAGTCGTACGGATGGTGACCCTCTTTCTTGCAAACTTGACACTTTAGTTGCACCGCAGTAGACTTCTGATCTTGAGTGTGGTAAGCACGTAGTCCTTTTCGTACGGCAGGCTCCCGCCGGTCTTCAACCGCAGTGAGCTCGGCCGGTGCGTAGCTTCCACATCGATCGGCGGTGACTTCCAGAAACTTGGACAGCGTGAGAAGGTCTGGATGATCTTCCGGCTGTTCGGCGGCGAAGTCGTAATACCTGTAGCGCAGCGCTGGCGGCAGTTTTTCAATGACGCTGCGTACCACTTCGGCGTTGTGTAGATAGTGATGCTTCTTCAGTGCTTTAACTGTGGCTGTGACGTTAAGCACCTTTGAAGCGAAGATGCAGATGTCTCTTGGGTTCTCGGCCAGTCGTGGTAGCGCACGGAGCTTGTTCAGTTCGGTCATTGCCAGTGCATCTGGACGACCGAACCTCGCGGCTAACATCTTCATAACTTCTTCTGAAGTCGTTGACCCGACGAAGAGACATAGTGTTGCATCTCTGGCGGCTCCCTTCAGGCTGTGACGTAACTTGGACAGCCTTTCTTGTTCGGAGAGGTGACTTGCAGCTTCATCATAGGCGGCCTTGAATGGCAGCCACTCGTTCGATGACCCGTGAAAAGACGGTAACTCGACGGTCCTCGGTGCAATGGCGGGTTGAACGGCTCTCGCTGCAAGTGTGATGGCAGTTGCTAGCTGATTGTAGTCAAACTCCCGTTGCGGTCGTCTCTCTTCACAATAGCGTGCTGGCTCTATATCTTCTCTCACTGGAACCGGTACTTGTTGCTCGGCGTGCCGCGTGACCTCGCTGTGGCCCCGATGAAGTGCGTCGCTGCACGTCTGCGGCGGCGGCGCTGCTATAACCTCCTCTTCATCGGTCCTGCGATGGTCCGGGCCTGGGACGTCGGGCTTCGGTACGTAGGGCTCCATTGTGAGTGCCAGCGTGCTTCTGTTGACCCAGTCGGTTGTTCGCTCGTTCCTAGTTGCCAAGTCCTCGTCTGCTTCGATCTCGTCTTCAGAGTCCGCCTCCAACGCGGCGACACGTGCAGCTGCCAGCTCCACTTCCTTCTGTAGAAGGAATTCTCGCGCCTTGGCCAGCGCTCTCCGCTTGATTGTCGACGTAGTGCGGGGCGCGCTGGGCGGGCGGCGAGAGGCCTCCTTCTGTGGGCTGGCTGTCCGGTGTGTGGCTGCAGTCTTGCCGGTTGTCGTCTCGCCGGTCGCCGTCGTCTCGCCGGTCGTTGCAGTGGCCGTAGTGTTCGTCGTCGTCGATGTTTCGGCTGTAGACGTCTCTGGCGTCGCTACGGCGGGTGCGGCGGCGGTGGCGGCGGCGGCGGGCGTCACTGTGGCGGCGGCGGCGGCTCCGTCGACTTGAGCAGGCGTTGTCCTCCTTTCCGACTCCATACTTCTTGTAACAGGCATTTTTCTTCGTCGTCTGAAGAACTATTCCCAGTATACGGCTGCTGAAGGACCAAAATGTACGGGCCCCTTCGATACGACCCGTACACTTTCGTAAATGAATATAAAAATAATAGAATGTAGGCACTGGCGGGCTTCGTTCTTCGACCTCCGGTTGTAAGTCGCAGGTCTGTGGGTTGGTGCAGAATGAAACGCCTGTTGCTGTCTTCAGAAGTATGGAGCCGTAGGTACTTGCTGCTAGGTCTGGACTGGCTTGGTTTCGGAGTGACTTGGCTGGCTATTTCACTGTAGTGTGAGCGCTGAGTGTAGCGGACGACTGGTACCGATCACCGTTGTATGGCCCATATTTATACCCCCGCTGTGCGAGCGAGAGGTACATGTGTGGGAAAGAGATAGCAATAGCCAAAATCGCCCAGACCTAGAGGCAATACCTGATCGTGCTCGCTTTATTTGTGTCTAAAATGTTTGTAAGTTGTACTATTATTTCATACATTTGACCCCTTTTCATATAAAACCATAAAAACTTTTGCTAAAGTTATTGTCAAAACCTATGGGTCAGTGAAGTTTTACATAAAAATGTTTTCATTATAAACTTAAAATTACGTTAATAGGTACATCTATGCACTATTGAGCTGTTGCAGCCACTAATCAGACGTTTATAACTTTATTATATAGTCTGGCTTGCAACAGCTCGTACCTATATACTAAAAACATGTAAAACTTATCTCTAACAAAGTATGTATGTAAACTGTGTAAACCTATTCTAATCCTTACATAAACAACTAATACAAACTATACATAAACAACTATAACTATATAAAATGTGCATCACTTATACTACGCGCGACGGTTATCTATTTATTTACATAGTTGTCGCGAACAGGTTTCATTCTTGCATCGACGGTATATTTCTTTCTTTATTATACCATCACTCTGGTGCAAAGATGATACATAAACCAGCCATGCTTTCCTCTTTATTCTACGTAGGATTCTACTTTCGCATCCCACCAGGCATCTCCGCATCCACGTTCTCCTTTTGCACTGTCCACGATACTTTCTATCAGGACTTACTGAGTCGGGTAGACTCGCGTTCGCAAGTCTTTCACTGACTAGATGTACATACCTACTCCCTACACTTTCATCTTCCAATTTTCAGTTCTTATTCTTTCATGATCTCCGAAAGGAATACGCACACGCCAGTGCCTCCACTTCCACAGTATAGAAGGATGTAGGAGCCGAGGAAGACCAAGACATACTTTCCGTCCTGTTTTATCAGATGATGTCAAGAACACCAGAAACTGCATGCATGAAAAGAGCTATGAATGTAAAATAAGAAACTGAGGTGTGTAAGGACCAAGTTAGGTGGCGCTCGGTTCTCCCTGTCTACCCTGCAAGGATCTATGTGTGAAGATATAGATATGAAAATGACTTACCGCTTCGTAGCACAGTATAGAAGTAATGAACCGATTTACATGCAACGCGTGAGCGACCTTTCACGCATTGCTGCTAACGCAGCAACTCCTCTGGAGCTTACTGGAACGTCGCTCAGTCACAGGAATACAAAACTCCCAGGGAATTGTTATTTGGATGCGGTTTTGGTGATGTGAGGACTGCATTGATGCACGTTATCTTTCTTTAATGAAGATCTCGAATATAGAGCTACCAACTACCAACAAGTTTCATCTGCCACGAGATGGTTATGTGTCTGTCCATATCTGAGACCCAGAGAGAGACTTTGTACAAAAGTCATCTGCGTGGGTACCTCTGTCTCGCCTATTTCTACCGCCAAGCAGATATATTTATACAGCTGTGTTTCGGTTTGAAGGGTTAGATATGACATAAAAATTACTGGGCACTGTGACGAAACGGCCTTAGGTCTCAAAATTGGCAGCGCGCGAGTAACATCCCCGTGGCGAGCGTCAATAGGCGGCGGTGACCGCTTACCATCTAATGCGGGCCGCATGCTTGTTAGCTAATCTGGTTGTATAAAAAAATATCTTCAATCGCAGTCCCTGGTAACAGAACGGAACTGCTCGCCGGTTCCTAGGAGCCCTAGTAACGGCGATGAAAAGATCTATGAACATTAAAGAAGCGAGTGAGGATGTGTAACGACCGAGAGGCGCTCGGTTCGCTCTGCATACCACGAGATGTTCACAATGTCTATTACTTAATTTGATACGGCGATTGTTGATTCGCAGTGTTTTATGTTTATATACACATTGACTAGCTCGGTGACACAGTGGTTAGTAACGCTACTTTAACGCTCGTGGGTTCGATTCCCACACAGAACAAACATTTGTGTGCATGAACATGTCTGTTTGTCTTGGTCTGTGTGTTTTCTATGTATAATAAGTATGTATTTACGTACCTATGTCTTTCGCTTACTAGATGGCGCTATGTAATTTATCCGACAATATTTATTTATTATTTATTACAATTCCAGATCGCCACGCAACTAGATGGCTACTTCGACGAAGCTGCCTAGTAGTTAATTTATTACTATTCATCGATATGATTTACCTATTGTACGAATAGTAAAAACAGAACGCAACAAGTTTACATTATTTATTATGTACATTTTCTACGTTCGTGTATAATTAAACGAAGTGTATCCAAATATAGGAATAAAACTAGACAGTGTAGCGTGTGTAAGATTAATTCTTCTTCCTTCGCGATCGCTTCTTTGGCCACTGAAACAGGAAAATTGAAACATTTTAGATAAAGTTCATTGTATACACGTCTATTCAATATGCTGCGTTTTAAATGTCGATAATAATTGTGAATAGTCTTTTTAGTTATAAAATAGCAATAATATACAATGTTATATGTAATTGAATTTTTTCTATTCAATAAAACGCAGTACACTGAATAGATATGTAGGCCTGCCAGCTAAGGTTTCGTTTACTCCCTACAAATCAAAGTATATCCACCACATCAACCCTTACTCATCCCACTGCATGGATACGGGTCTCCCTTCAACCGAAGTGATTTAGATACTCCACCACGCTGCTCAAATGCAGATTGGCGGAGGCCAGCGTTTTCAAGCCGCCCGAGACGACTGTCATCTATCGACAACAGTCGGGACCGACGGCTAAACGTGCCCTCTGAGCACGGAGAACCTCGAGATAGGTAAACCCAATCCATAGACAGGCCGCGGTCGGCGTTGTTTAACCTGCGTGTTTGGTTAGAATGACACGCGCAGCGGACGCCATCGAGCTCTCTATCAAAGTATATATGGCTATGGTATTAGTAACATTATTCGTGAAAAAAGTCTTGTATTACGTTGTTGACGCCGCGTATACTCTGCAGTGGCAGTGCGATTGTATTGGGCAACGGGCGGCAAAGTCATCCGCTTCAAATAGCACAGTATCTTATACTTAGCTGGTAGGCCGCGTTTGAAAAAAAGTATCGCGTTTAGAATGTTTGTTTCTGTTCTAGTTGTCGGAGTGTCCATGTTATCGCGAAAACTATATATAACTAACGAAACACATACGTATTATTTAAATTTCCCTGTATTTTAAATATTAAAACTTATATAATGGCTAAGGAACATAAAAGTATTTTTGTGACTATGGTATATTTGGATCAACTGTATATCAGTTGATCCAAATAAACCATAGTCACAACTGTCAAAAAGTGACGGAGAAAACATTTTTGGAAATATCTGCCGAAGAACGAGAGTCGTCCCTTCGTTCTAATCATATATTGGTTTAGATTGGAGTTTGTTTGTGGACTACCGCAGCCAGGGAAAATGCTGCTTACAATAACTATGTATATAGTGAAGTCAACGTATTAACATTCAAACGTGATAGTAAAATTCATATTTTTATTGTGATATCTTTTCAAGATGTCATCACGATGATCTTTTGGGGTTAGTATCGCGTGGGTATTTCCAAAAATCCTTTAACCCTTTAACCGCCGTGCCCGTAATATTACGGGATATGAAAAATGTGCTCCACGCGCCACAGACGTAATTTCACGTTAAGTTTTATAAATTGTTTATTGGTGCATTTATATTAAAGATTAAGTTGCAATAAACGTTGTACATTACAATCCAGGATGTATTCTTAATAATTAACAAATTTTGCTGCGTTTCATTATGATATTTATAGAAAAAATCTTTGTAAGGTGTTACTTAGTACCAACACGAATCGCTAATAACGTGATATTACGTGTACTAGGGATGGCCAAATCAATGTAATCTAAATGAAATTTTATTGAATAATCATGGTGCGAAAGCAAAAATATTGTATTGAAATCCAAATTATTTCGTAAAATTCGAAGCACGATTAGTCGTAGGTACTAATTAGAAGCATGTTAAAACAATAAAAACGTTTATTTTATGTGTTAAATATTAAATATAATTTATTGTTTCGATAAAGAAGCGACAACTGAGAACTTCACTAGTTCAGACTGTCCCCGATCGCCGTCACCGTGATTTTACGTGCGGCTCAAGGTCAAACGACGCCATATTTGCCGTTCCTCAGCCGCCGTCACCGTAATAACACGTTCCTTGTACAAATTAGTGTTGTTCCCTTGCCATGTTAGAAGACTACGAATTATTAAATATTTTAGAAAAAATAATTACTACGACCTGAGGTACGATAAGAATTATATATGAAAATTATTAATATGATAAATCAAGCTCGAAGAGATGCATCAGAAAACGAAGATGTTATACGATTCATTGCTAGAATATTGATTGAAACGTGGTAAATAATGTTATTTTTTATACCACTAAGGTAGCAAACAAGCTTACGGCCTGCCTGATGGTAAGCAGTTACCGTAGCCTATGGACATTTGCAACACCAGGGGTGTCACTCTTGCGTTGCCGACCCTGTAAGAACCTCTTCACGCCTTTCTTGAATAACCCTCGTACTGTAGTCCCTTGATACTTGATTAATAAAGACTGATTTAATATTAATTAAATTTTGAACTTTTATTCATTTAAACTAATCGATAACACTATTTCTCAACCCTATTTGAGATTACGTCGACAGGCCGCTGGCGTAAGGGTGTACGATGATGTAACAAAATATGGCGGTCAAAGGGTTAATATAATTCTCCACATATCAAGTCTCCAAGTCTTGAGTTTTAAATTGTGCGTTATGTGTTAATTAGTCAAAATTTAAATATATATTTAAGTTTGTTTAGTTATTTGAGTACAATCAAATTGAAAACATATTTAAAAATTATTAAATGAACGCTATTGTTTTTTCTTTTTAAAGAATATCATCATCATTTCCGAGGAAGGTTCATACAGATAAAAAAGATAAAAGAACGTCGGTGTTGTCTGCCTGCCCATTCTTTAAGTTCTCATCTGTCAGAATAACTGTTGTATAAAGTCCAACGGTAAAAGACGTAGTGACGTCTCAATGAGTCAATCGGCAACACACTGACGCTGGACGTTGAGAAGTCTTTCGTATTGAGGCATTGACATATTTTGGACTAGAATATCTTATGCAATAACAAAAATACTGTTTAGTGAAAGACATTTGGCGTGAGAATTCTTTCTAGAAGTTTTGACTTCCCGTGGGATGTTGTGGGGGGTAGACATTCTCGTCAAAACCTTGGAAACTAGAAATACTAACTGTAAAATGGACTTTTAAGATTGGATATTGTTCTGTTCATATTTTCGAGCTTTGTGCCTATGTGTACCGTTTTGCTAAGATCACCATATCATCAAAGTGATATATTAGACCGACTGCCGTGCTCTTTTTAATTCGGAAACGTAATAACATCTTCACCTTGGTTTTGGACAGAAAAAAGCAATAGCAATGTACTTTATATCTAGATTTTATTCTACATTATTGTACCCAAATGTATTCTTGGAGCTGTTAACGTAAATGATGGTCTCTCACTCAAATGATGATGATTATATATATATAAATTATTAAACTTAATTAATATTTAACAAGAATAAGCGTATTGATTGTACTCTTATCAACTTATAAAATTATTCAATCGTCTTGAACATTCTCTGAAAATAACATTCACGACCGAGATGAAGCTAATGTAGCTCACAGCTTTTTATTAGAACTAAATTATTATACTCATATGATGAAAAATGTAATATTCAAATAAAATATTATTTCTATTAGTTGTTGCCTTTTACTAAAGATTTCCTTTACTTACGTGTCTGGTTCCTCTTCTGCACATTTTAACTTCATCACGGGACCACGAGACATTTTGGACCCTACTCCAACAGCGATTAGGCCCATGTTACACGGTATTAGATTTCATTATGGTACTAGCAACATGCCCCGGCTTCGCCCGTATGAATATCATAATATCGAGATTTAAGCCGTGTGAGCTATGTAGCAGAGTGAAACAAAACATAATTTCGTTTTTCTCTTTGGGTATGTCTCCTCTAATAACTATATACTTTAGAACAGAAACCACTTAGAATGGTAACCATTATGTTGTGCGTATAACAATCAACTTGTTAGTGCAAAATGTGATCAGTTCTTAGCATCTACCAAAACATCATTTTCGTAAAGATGAAATGGAGTAAGTACAGGAGTGTACGTGTGACATGGTCCCACCACTGTTGAAGAAGTTGTTGGTAAATGATCCCAGGGTTTATTTCAAATGTCCCTGGTCATTTGTGTCGTGAATGTAGGCACATAGTGTTTTTAATAAATTTGTAATTTTCCATACATACATACTTATATATGTCCGCAGCGATAGTCGAGTAGATAAATTATTGAAATATTCTCGAATCGTGATACTCAAATCACACATAGGATGAGGCTGGTTAAATGCCTCTTCAGGCCACAATGCAGATGGAAATGGTCAATCGACTAATACCGATTCCTCCCGAAATCTGGATCCATGTGACTTATTTTAGTTAATGAATGCTCGGATGATTATACTAATACTACAGTCAAAACTTGACTAAACTGCGCTGTGCCACATCTAGGGTTTGCAGGTCAAACGTAAGACGTGGTAGAATGGACAGGCGATCAATTTTCATATATATTAAGAGGAAGACACACGGAAATCTACTTATACGCTTATCTCGCATAAACTGGTTTGTAAGTAGTGATAGCGAGAGATTTATTAGAGAGATACGACATAAAATAGACAAGAACGGACCCCTAAGCGATCTCATATACTACTTTGTTATCATTTGAGTTATTGCGGAGTAAAATATACGAGTCTGACATAAAGCTGTGCTGACTCTATATATCGTAACTAATTCTACTAATAAATGATATACGTATATTAAATATTCACCCTTTCGAACGTGAGCTCCTCTCGTATACAGTTTTTGAAATCATATTTGAATAATTTATCATTAATTCGACTATCGGGCGGACATATTGACGACAGCAAAGAGTTACCACGATTTCTCGATACAATTTACAAGTCCCACATCCGAGATGAGCGTTTCAACTCATTTGGCGGTACGTGCAAAGTAAAGCGTTTGCGAACCTTTCGACCTGTGCGCGGCCGCCCTTCCTGCTCCTAGTAACAAACACAAATACCTTGCCATGTGTGAAACGGACACAGTTCAAATGATACAAACAATATTGAATTTACCCACCACTTATAAGTCGGGATTCGAACCCAATTAGATCAGTAACAAGGATTGAATACAGCTACCTTTATAGGAGGGGATCAAGCCCAAATCGACCCTTCCTTTGCCATCACGGGAATAGTTGTATCTGTGGCATCGATATGATAGAGTCGAGTGATGGCTTTGTAGTAAAATTAACACCGCGAAAAATATTATACACTTTTGAAGTATTTAACTTTAAATGAGCGAGCAATTCTTGTATACATATACAATACTCTAGCGATTTGGATCAAATTATGTATTTAGATAATGTTCAGCTTTTTAAGTTTTATGTAGGTATATATGAAAAAAATAATAGCGATTTTATGCAAAAGAATATAAATAACGCCGATCGTCCAGGTACTGTTAAGTACACTCATTTTTTGTATTTTTTAAACGTAAATAATTTTAAATATATATATATACATATATTTTAATTATTATATACCACGCAACGCCCATCCTGGCGGGTCGAGGAGAGCTGAGTGTCGTATAGGCACATAGAATGTGAGAGGTGGTCTAAAAGATAAGATGAGTGAGTTGATAGATATAATGAACGTGAGATGCCTAGATGCTTTGTGTGTGTCAGAGACCAAGCAAAGGGAAGCGACACCGAAGATCTGCCCGGTGGCATGATGACCCTGCGGTCCGGGGTGGACCAGGACGTTCATGCCAGCGCTGGCGTAGGTGTCGTGCTTTCATCTCGCTTGGCCGCTGGTGTGAAAGATTACGATTAGTAGGTCCAAGACTTCTCTGGGTTAAGATAAAACTGGGGATAACGCGAGTGTTTTTAGTTGCAGCGTACGCTGCTATGAGCTCTGCTGATCCCCAGGAGCTCGAGAAGTTTTGGGAGACTGTAAGGGGTGTTCTGGATTTGGCTGAAGCAAATGAACGGATAATTATGTGTGGTGATCTAAATGGATGGGTTGGGACCAAGCGAAGCAGTTATGAGGCTGTGCTTGGTCCATACGGAGATAAGAGAGTGAACGATGTTGGTAAGTTACTTTTAGACGTATGCATGGAACGAAACCTTGTGTCGAACACGCTCTTCCATCACAAGGATGGATACAAGAGCCTTCAGAGGTCCCACTCTTGAAACGGACGACTATCTGGTAATAAGCCGGTTTGTGGCCTTTTCAAAAAGTGGGCACACTGGCTAGTGTGTATTCCTTTCGGAGATCATGAAAGAATAAGAAGTCAAAAATTGTAAGAAGAAAGAATAAGAAGTCAAAAATTGTAAGAAGAAAGAATAAGAAGTCAAAAATTGGAAGAAGAAAGTGTAAGGAGTACGCATGTACGTCTAGTCAGTGAAAGACTTGCGAATTTGAGCAAATTATGCTGGAGGACCGGAAGGGTCTCTAACGATTGGAGACGCGCAGTCATCGTGCCCTTGTATAAAGGCATGGGCTCACGTATGGACTGCGCCAACTATAGTCAGTCAGTCTGATCAGCTTAGCAACTAAAGTGTATGGAAAAATCATTGAAATCCTGTGAGGGTGAAATCCGATGGAATGCTTTGGGAAGCACAAGGTGGATTTCGAAGAGGCAGAGGATGTACGGATCAAGTTTTTTCACTCCGCAACATTGTAGAGAAGTATCTGGCTTTGGACCAGAAGGATTTTACTTTGAGAAAGCATTTGATAGGGTCGTGCGAAAGAATCTCTGGAATATTTTGCCCAGATAAGGGGTTGACGGTGACCTACTACGTGCTGTGCAATACACTTATGACTGTACAGCATGTATGCAGGTTGACGGTAGCTTGACGCCCTGGTTTGATGTCAACATTGGTGTTAGATAGGGATGCGTGCTGTCGGCTTGGCTATTCATCCTGTATCTGGACAGTTGTCTTCAGAGAATAAGAAATATGAATGTGGGAATGCGAATGGGTGACTCAGTGGTCAACTGCCTGCTGTATGCAGACGACGCGGTATTAATAGCAGAATCACCATCCGAAACAATGCAAACACTAGTTACAACAATGAAAGATGATTGTATGAAGAAAGGCTTGCAATTGAATGCGAAGAAAACCAAGATAATGGTATTTGAAAGAGAGACAACCAGAACGAACACTAAGATTACGGTTGATGATGTGGTGTTGTAGCAACTGAATGAGATTATATATCTTGGAAGTGCTTTTAGCAGCAATGGAAGGTACACCGCTGATGTGGAGAGACGAGTGAGTGCAGGGAATAGGGTAAATGGAGCGTTGGGTAAACTTCTAGGCATCCTAAATCTAAGGCCAGAAGGCACAGCTCGCTGTACACAACGCGGTACTAATCCCAACGCTAACTTATGGAAGTGAGAGCTGGATATGGCAGAGACAGCATGAAAGTAGAATAAATGCGGTCGAGATGAGAGCATTGCGCAAAATTTGTGGCATAACGCTTGTTGACCGCGTTCGTAATGAAGACGTGAGAGAAAGAGTTGGTCTGAAAGAGAGTGTCGGTGTTAAGATAAGAAAAGGCATGCTCCGTTGGGTCGGACATGTAGAAAGAATGACAAAACATATATACAATGCAAAAGTAGAAGGATGTAGGGGCCGAGAAAGACCGAGACTAACCTACGATGACCAAATTAGTTGTGTTTTATCAGAAGGTGATATCACGAGCCCCAGGAACCGGCGAGCGCGCATAAAAAGAGCTATGTATGTCACAGAAGCGAGTGAAGTATGTAAGGACCGCGTCTTATGGCGCTTGGTTCTCTCTGCCTACCCCGCAAGGGACTTGGCGTGAAGATATATATACATACATCATTATTATAAATATATATGTTTTTAACTGTTGGGAAAACTTGGCAGTAAAAACTTGAGCCAGAAGGCATAGTTCGGTATACACAATGAAGTGCTGGTCAGTCTCAACGATTACTTATGGAAGCGAGAACTGGGTATGGCAGAGAGAGCATGAAAGTAAGATAAACGCGCTCGAAATGCAAGCGTTGCGCAAAATTTGTGGCGTAATGCTTGTAGACCGTATTCGTAATGATGATGTTAGAAACAGAGTTGGTCTGAAAGAGAGCGTCGATGTTAAAATAAGAAGAGGCACGCTCCGTTGGTTCGGACATGTAGAAAGAATGCAGTAGGAAAGAATTACGAAACAGATATACAACGCGAAAGTAGAAAGATGTAGGAGCTGAGGAAGGCCAAGACTTACCTACCTATAATATATCTATAATTAATCGTATTTGATCGGACGGTGATGTCAGGAGCCTTAGAAACCGACGAGCGTGTATGAGAAGAGCAACGAATGTTAAAGAAGCGAGTAAGGTGTATAAGGATCGAGTCATGTGATGCTCGGTTCTCTCCCTACTCCGAAGGGGATTTGGCGTGAAGTAAGATAGATAGAACTAACTGGTCCGGCCGTTACGCACCCATTCCGCGACGCCCCCGGCCGGGACGCCCCTACAGTGTAAATTTTGTTATTCCGCTACGCCCCCGGCCGGGACGCACCCGTTTTAAAACACCCGTTTTTTGAACTTGAGCCAATACTGTTGAAAACAGAAGTGTTTTTGAATAGAAGTGAATGAAAGTGTGAGAAAATTATTTATTTATTTAATTTTAATATTTTTATTTAGTAGTGTGCGTATACTGTCATGATATGCCTTAGAATTAGTAAGATCAGTTTTTAAGTACTCCCTATAAACAATGTAATTAAAAAATAAAAACTAAATTGTATATACATATTATTAAAATATATTGGTTACCAAAATGAACATCGAACGGAAACAGTGAAACCCTTTCACTGTTTCCGTTCTTACCTATTGTGTAGGTTACCTGAACTCAGACGAGTTTTTGATAATAATAGATATATTGAGATGGAAAATAAGTGCATCCCTTTCGCTCATGATCGAATATTGCAAATATACAAGTGGTTACCAAAATAACACTACACAGAAACAATGAAAGAGTAGCTTGTCTATTGTGTAGGTCTTATACCTGAAGTTAAACGAGTTTTTGATAATAGATAAATTGAAAGGTAATTGCATCCCTTTCGCTCATGATCGAATATTGCTCAATCGGTCAGTGTGTCATTTCACAATGTCGAGTGAAAAACCTTCTTCCTCTCAAGGAATTAAACATAATTACGAGTTTATCACTAATAGAAATGGAGGAAAAACGTTTTTGCACGCTCCCGCTATTGCTACACATTTAAAAGAAAAAGTAACTGTTCAAGTGTGCAGGTGTGTATCAATAAGAGACATGAAAAATGTACTGGTTCATTGAAGTTGGTGAATGTAAGTGATAATGTGCAAATACAGATGAGACGTACCGGTCACTGTCAACCAGATTTCTTCAAAAACGAAGTAAATGTTGTCATGGCCAAAATAAAGAAGGAAGGTGTAATATCCCCTTACAAGATGCAGGAGTATACAAATTAGACTGCGAATGTGGTTTATCATACACAGGGCAAACAAAGAGAAGCATAGGTACTCGTGTGAAAGAACACATTGCTGACATGAAGAATAGGCGCGATAAAAACTCTGCAGTATGTGAACATACACTGGACCAGCCAAACCATTACATACGGTTCGATAAACCCCAAATCCTCGCCAAGGAGAATCGCTACATGCCGAGAATGCTACGCGAGACTATTGAAATAAGAAAACACTCCAATTTCAATAGAGAAGATGGTTGGCAAGTACCACCTGCTTGGGATCCAGTCCTAAAAATAATCAAGTCACAAACCCAGCGATCTACTAAAAAACGTTCGGACACTGTGAGCGATTTTTGTTTGAATCGGAACATATATAATAATAATAGAACATAATCCATCCATGTCGGTAGATGTACGAGTAATAATTGAATAACCAATGAACGACAATTATCACCTTAGTCTTCCTGCGACCACGGACGCTGCAAAGCGTTCGAAACGTCAGGTTCAACAAAATAAATAAAATACGCGATATTTCCGTTAAAAATTGTTTAATTCAATGTATAACAATCGCGAAAACCTAAGACAATACTATAAAGAAGGAAGTCACAACAAATTTCGGTTAAAAAAAAAAGTAACAAAGAGTCACGGGCTGCAGGCTTAAAGAATAAAGGTTTTGATGCCGATATTCCAACCTACACAAATGTTAAGACCACATTATATAATTAGCGGAACAGAACAGCAAGTACCAAAAACAAGATTTGAGGAGCCATCTGATGTCGTCATTCCACAAAAATTTCGAACAAATATTTTATTTGATCACAATCAAAACGACAACAGAATGATTGCATTCGCTTCTAAGAAGGCTTTGATTGAAATAA
The DNA here is from genome assembly GCA_947507595.1 of Pyralis farinalis. Lineage (NCBI taxonomy): Eukaryota > Metazoa > Arthropoda > Insecta > Lepidoptera > Pyralidae > Pyralis > Pyralis farinalis. Next base: position 3,258,514 of record OX382264.1, read on the forward strand.
AGAACGTGCGTGACTATTTTTACCTTGATTGCTGCTTCAAACCATTTTAGCAAATATTTACCATACATGGAGATGTTGGGTGCAAAAGTGACGAAACTAACATAGTCCCCATGTTTTAGGTACTTCTCATAAATAAAGAGAAAGATACATATAAAACAATGTTAGCTAAAATAAAAGAAGCTTTGCCGGACTTCAACCCTATGAAATTTACGTTAGACTTCGAAACTAAAAAAAAATCGATATTTAACTATTATGTTCACAACAGTACCTTACTTAAGTTTCCTGTCAAAAAACGGGTGTTTTAAAATGGGTGCGTCCCGGCCGGGGGCGTAGCGGAATAACAAAATTTTCACTATGGGGGCGTCCCGGCCGGGGGCGTCGCGGAATGGGTGCGTAAGGGCCGGACCCGAACTAACAATAATTAAGTTGATATAAAAAATGTGTATTATTTTGTCATATTTTTTAGTTGCCATTTATCTTTTGTTTCCGAAATGACGATGAACGGAATATTACGTTAAATATTGAGGATATTTTCAGTTAGTCGATAATTAACTTTAACCATGTATCTGTTACAATTTAAGTATCCAAGTTGTAGTAAGTGCCATCACTCGACGTTGCTATCTTTACGGGAATCGAACCCATCTTTTTTATAACCCACGCACGGCGACGTCTATATTATTTCTGAAATAATATTGTATATATGGTGTAAAATTATTGCGAATATTCAATTGCACCTTGGTAGACTGTATGTTACATTTCAGAGGTAAAAAAGAATAGGTAATCTTAAATCATCAGATTTCTTGCTGCTGCTGGTGTGCTGTTAATACAATATATTGTAATGTTACTTCTTTATAATATACTTTTAGCAAAATTAAATACATTATAACTCCCTAGGGTATGGCCATCTTTTTTTTTAAAGTAGGCAATTGATTACTTACGAAGCTTGCGCGTAAATTGACATTTTATATGCAGAAATACAATGTCGAATACTAACTCAAGTATCCCATTATTATAATTTTTCATTTCCACAGTGAACCCATTTTGGTACAATATACAATACTAAGAAAGCGTTAATTAACAACAGGTTATATATTAAAACTTGATTTAAACAGAAATGTTATATGTTTAGGACTCGTATAATAGCGTATTTCTTCTCAGTTGAGGTTATATTCAAAATGTCGTAATTAAAAAACATCATTTTTTATATTTACTCCTATGATTAATAATATGTTTTTAATGTCACTACGGCAGTCGGTGAAACTAAACGCGTGAAAATGGACCATACCCTAAGGATTCAGTTAATTCTTTACTCTCCATAGGGCGAGCATGACTTTAATTGCAAAAGAGAGACAGAAGATCTAAACGGGCAAAAAAATGGGTACAATAAAAAAGGGGAAATCTCGCGCATTCATTAATTTTATGTACGCGATTACATACCTAAAAATACGTAAACCAATTAAATAAGAGTAACAGTCAAACACTTTTGTACCTTCTTGTATCTCAAATTTATCAAGAGGTAGCTTGAAGAGAGTATATCTCTCTTTAAGCTACCTCTTAACAAATTACAGTGCTACAGAGTTCCTACGGCGGTCGGTACCAAAGTCATGCTTTCCCTGCCGATATTGCAAATATACGACCACTATAGACATGAGTGATTTAAACACAGAGGCTCGATCTTGGTCCTCGAAAGACGATGAATAGTAAATGGGGGGAAGTGTAATTGCAGCACGAAAGATTAAGAGGGGCAGCTTATAACGGGCAAGTTTGCATCGACAACGAATGCGACCTTAAGCCCCCGTGAACAGAATATTAGGCTATGTTCTTATATGTTAGTGAAATTAGCCACCTAATATCGGCACAGCATGTTTGTATACAATGTGTACTGAATATTCACTTAACACATTCTTTTTGTGAACTGTAATATATATTACGAGTATTATAACCTGTAATTATAATAAAAAAATCAATTCGTTTGCGTACAAAACGTGAGATCATCGGTATTGTTTTATCATTAAAAAAATTATAGTTAAATAAATAAATAAATACATAGTTTTAATTTCCCATAGCGGATGCAAAAAGACTTGTAATAAGTCATGTTGCGAACAAAACACACAAATCTGTGGTACATAATCGGGCTGGTCGTTTTGCTTTGCCGCGTTTGCGCTCCGTCGCTTCATGTTAGAGTATATTTTATTATTAGAAACTATATTTCATAAACGTTACGCTTCTACCCATTTAATATTCTTGTACAAGGAATATCAAAGCATTTTTAGTACATCATCGTCAGCGTAGCTGGTGTACGTACCTTGAGTGCTTGCGGCGGGGTTTTCTGCCGCTTCGATTGTTTGTTCTGGGGCGGTTCCTTTGCGAGCTGCTGCTCGTGAGGGGTGAAAGCTAGAGGAAGAATTTTCCGGACCCTGCAACGAAGTAACACTTAAATAAGGTCAACTTTAATAGCTTACTCCGGACAAAGGAAAAATATTATTACCAAAGTCGGTTGAGGTATTCGCTCTCTTCAACTTCTCAGACTCTGTCATAATAAATATAGGGCGATAAGATTACTGTTAATTTAGTCTGTGTTTCAGACTTATATACTCCTACGTAGCTTCCTAAATGCATAAAAAGCCGGCCGTCTGGTCTTCGCCATGCTTATAATAACTTGATTTTTTAAATTTAATAACATACCAATTATCGATACACCAAATTTCAAGCTAAGACGTTTTAAATTAAAAAAAAAAAACACGTTTTTATTCCGTTTTAAATTTTCCTGATAGATAAATATATAGTATATATCCAAATATAAACTAAACATGTATATGTTACGAGATTATTACCGTTCAAAGAATACTACAAGTATTAACATCATGGGTAAGCAAGCTTACGTTTACAATACAATACAATACAAATATTCTTTATTGCACCAAATTAAAATTGTAAACATAAGATACTTAGAGACTATAGTACAATTAGGCGGTCTTATCGCTAAGCAATCTCTTCCAGACAACCTTAAGATGAGAGAAAACTATTATCTTGTAATAATACAGGTAGGTGGTGCAGAGCAAACCATACGAATTAAAACAAAATTATTATATACATGAAAAAGTATTAAAAGTTATTGTAGTTACAGTAATGTCAGAGACTCGGTGATGATCAAGAAAGAGAAAGAGAACGATCAAATAGAGTTACAGGAAAGGTAGTGTTCTTTGACAAGAGATTTAAAAGAGGAAAGTGTTTGAGCACAACGAATATTAAGTGGTAGAGCATTCCAAAGACGTACTGCTTGAACAGAAAACGATTTGGAATAGAATTGAGAGGAGTGAAATGGAGTTTTAAGTCGAAGAAGAAGGTTTTGACGTAATTCACGACCCTGTACATCGCTATAAAATATAAATCGATCTTTCAGGTAATTAGGAGAAGCGGGATTGAAGAAAATAGAATAGAGAAGAGATAGCAAATGCAAGTTGCGGCGAAGTGAGATAGGGAGCCACTTGAGCTGAGTACGAAATTCGGAGACATGATCATATTTGCGGAGTCCAAATATAAATCGAATACAAAGGTTTTGAAGACGCTCAAGTTTATTTAATTGCTGTACAGTGAGGTCAAGGTAGCAGGAATCGGCATAATCAAGAATGGGAAGGAGAATGGATTGTGCAAGCGCAATTTTGGTGTCCATCGGTAAGAAGTTACGCAGTCTTCTAAGAGAGCAATTGGCAGCAAACAATCTTCTGCTAATATCTGTAATGTGTGCAGACCAAGATAAAGTTCGATCCAAGTACACACCGAGACTCTTTACTTTCTCACTATATTGTATTTCAATCCCATCGAATACTACATTGTTTAAACAACTCCAGTTAATGTTAGATATTAAACGAGGGCTACCTATTATAATGCATTGTGTTTTGGTTGGATTAACAGTGAGGCCGTGAGACTTACTCCACCGGGCTATAAGCGTAAGATCGTCATTTATTGTGGAAATAGCATTAGGAATTTGATCTAACGGTGCATGCGCATAAATTTGAAGGTCATCTGCGTAAAGATGGTAGGAGGAGCGAAGTTCAGAAGTAATTGAATTGATAAATACGGAAAATAGAAGAGGAGACAGAACGCCACCCTGAGGCACACCAGCAGATATTGCACAATACGAAGAAAATGTATTCTCAATACGCACCCGCTGGCGACGTCCATACAGGTAAGAATGAAACCAATCAATTACCGTTGGAGATATGTTGAGAGAACGCAGCCGTTGCAGTAGAACATCAAAATCCACTGTGTTGAATGCATTACTGAAGTCCAGAAGCGTCAACACGGTGAGGTGAGATTTATCCATATTGCAACGGATATCATCAGTAATTTTGATAAGAGCACTAGTTGTACTATGACCGGAACGGAAACCGGATTGATAGGGATTGAGGAGGTGATTTATGTTTAAGAAATCGAGTAATTGTTGCTGTACTAGACGTTCTAAGATTTTGGATAGGAATGGAAGAATGGAGATGGGACGATAGTCAGAAAAAGATGATGGATTGGATTTTTTAGGCAGTGGGACAACCTGGCCAGTTTTCCAGATAGTTGGAAAGACAGCAGCGGTAATTGAGTTGTTGAGGATCATGGTGATAGTTGGAAGGATGATGTCTAGGATAGGTAAGATCATTAAACGACTAACATTGTCATCCCCCACGGCGTTCGAAGTTACAGAACGTATATTCTTCTCAACATCACAATCGGTAAACTGATTAAAGAAGAAAGGTGGATAATCTGGAGTTGGAAGTGATGAAAGATATGCAATGGTAGTTGCCTTGGTACCGGCATCAAATGTGGTAGAAGATGAAAAATGTGTGTTGAGTCTATCTATGTCGACGTTTACAGGATTATTGTTATGTTTTTTTCCAACTCCTAAAGATTTTAAAAATTTCCAGACTTTAGCTGGATCTCCATTTTCTACGGACTTATGAATATGGCGTTTTTGTGCTTCCCTACACATCCTATTGCAGATATTGCGGGCACGAACGTACTTGTCACGATACCTATCCGGGTCTGCCCTATACTTAGCTCTCGCAATATTTTTTTTAGAAATGAGGTTCTTGATTTCGTTAGTCAGCCATGGTGCCGGAAGATGCTTTACCCTCACAGGATGAATAGGAGCATGAGTGTCGTACAGTGATATTAATTTATCGTTAAATATGTTAACTTGCTCGTCTACAGTCGGTGCTAAACTTATTGTAGACCAATCCATGTTTAAAGCATCCTCACGTAATCGGTCTGTATTCATCCTACCAAAACTGCGCTGCAGAAGGATTTTGGGTCTTGCTTTAGGCGGGCGGACTTTGTACGAAAGATATATCAAGTCGTGGAAGGAAAAGGCATCAGCAGAGCATTGACCATGCTTAGCAACATGAGTGGCGGACGAAACAAGAATTAGGTCGAGAAGAGAAGGTTTGCAACCTGGGAAGAAATGAGTAGCATCTAGAGGCAAAATAGATAGGTTGCAAGCAGACGTAAGGGACTTAAGGGAATTCGACCGTTGATCATTTTTAAGTAAACAAGTATTGAAATCGCCCATAATAATTGAGTGGTTGAAAGAAGGGACAAGATTTTCAAGAAGACTTTCGAAAGAGGAGAAATAGTTAATAGTGGGCGAAGGACTATACACAACTCCTAGAAGAATGTGAGTGTGGGAAAGTGTGATATCGAGAAACAGATACTCTGCTTCATTCGACGGATCCGACACGTGAGAAGAGGAGATAATGCTAAATGGAATATGTGGACGAAGATAAATTGCAACGCCACCACCTCTTTTGCCAATGCGGTCATTACGAATTAACTGAAGTCGTAACGTTTACTGTTCTTTTTGACCAGTTTTATTTCGATGACTCCCAAGAAATAAATTTAGATTAATTATCAGTTAAGTAAAGAACGGCAGTAGTGATAAGGATTAATATTGTGAGATTCGCCATTTAACTTGTCTAAATTATAGCGATATTTCTGTAATGGGTAACAAAATGGGCGCCATGTTGGTGGGGTTTCACACCGTTTAACTTCTTCAAAAATAAACATTTCTCTAATTGCTCACAAGTGACCAATTAACAACATGGCCGTCAAATTAATGGCGCTTTCACACACTTTTAACTTGTCAAAATGTATGTGACATTTCTATAATTACTTGTACGTCACAACGTAACAGTATGGACAGTTAGTGGGGGATGATAGTCTTTAATTTGTCTAAATTTATGTGACATTTCTCTAATTGCTCACATGTGACACGGTAGCAGTATGGGCGCCAAGTTAGGCGGGGTTTTCACACTCTTCGACTCGTCTGGTTCTGCGAGCTGGGTAATATCAAACTCCAGTTTGAGCATTTCACTCTGCCGCGAGCCAGGCGCGAACAACAGCGCGTTCACTCCGTGGCTCGGCTGAAATAAAAAAAAAAATTGTAATTGGTTTATTCATTTTTTTGTTATACTGCTTCGGGAGGCATATAAGCATACGGCCCACCTGATGTAAAGCGGTTACCGTACCCTATAAACTTGCAATACATTAAGTATAACTCGCGCCATCTCTGCTGCTAACAGAGCAACTCCTTAGGAGCTTACGGGACACCTCATTCATACGCAGGAACACAACAACCCTAGGGTGTTAATTGGCTGCGATTTTTCTGTAACGTTGAGGTACTCCCCCAGACGTGCTGCTTTGATGCGCCCTACTTCTCTTAAAAACACCCAAACCAAGACAAATAGACATGTTCATGCACGCAAATGTTGGTCTGTGAGAGTCGAACCTACGCGTTCTGGTGTCAAAGCAGCTACTGGTAAAGTTATTAAACACTGCGCTACCCATCTAGTTTAACGCTAATCTTAGTACCTCTTTACAGCCGGCAGACTACATGAAATGAAAATCAATATACCGTGTGTCATATTGTTAAGGAGTTCCTGCATTAACAGTGGTAGTAGTGACGGGCGCGTTCTTGTCACATATTTGGTGAACCGTATACGTGTTTGCAACTCGAGCATGACTCACCTCATGTTTCAAAATATAGTTCCCAGGCAGCAGTCCCTGCAGTTGGTCCAGCGTGGCGCTGATCCTGTTCGCCATGTCAGGTATAAAGTCGCCGTACTTCTCGGTGAACTCCTCCATACTCAAAGTGTCCACCGTCACTATATCACCGCTGAGGCTGTCTATCCTCACTGGAAATAGATATACAATGTGCTTAAGACGTTGCTGCAAAGTTTTTTTTATACAACGTCCGGTGGTATACAAGCATACGGCCCACCAGATGTAAAGCGGTTACCGTAGCTTATGAACGCATACAATACGTTAAATATTACCCGCGCGATGCTCAGCAATTCCTTAGGAGCTTGCTGGTGACCTCAGTTACACGAAACCTAGGGAGTGTTATTTGGCTGGGGACAAACAGACACGTTCATGCACACAAATGTTTGTCCTGTGTAGGAATCGAACCCACCAGCGTCGGTGTGAAAGTCGCGTCATTCACCACTGCGCTACGGAGCTTGTCAAAATTAGCAAGACATGTCCCCGTAACAGGTATATATCTATCTATAACTTCACGCCAAATCCCTTGCAAGGTAGGCAGAGAGAACCGAGCGCCACGTGACTCGATCCTTACATATCTCACTCGCTTCTTTAACATCCATTGCTCTTCTCACGCAAGTATATATAGTACATAAAAACTGAAAGAGTCACACAATACAATATCATGAAATGTATAGCTGTCTTGATCACACGACGCGATGCTTGTATGTGCAACAGAGATACAGTTTTTTTCGTGAAGTACACAAGCACAATGGTATTTTGTAAGTGCCATGTTTCTATAACTCATAGCAATATTTATAGAAAAAGTTGCGCATACAAATATCAGTTTGCTAGGACCGATACGTCTTTTGTTGTAATTTGTATTTGATTCTACAATAATCAGCATGCAACAGTTCCGTTTTATCCTGAAAATATCGCAAAAGGCACGTCAAACATATTTTTTATAAAAAGGCTTGTTTATAGATTTTATGAATATGTAACTGACAAAGATGTCCGAAGATGATTCAGCACAGGCAGTGGCGTGCACAGAGATTTTTGACAGGGTAGGCAGAATTTTTTTAAAGCTATTAACTTACCAAAAAATACAGAATGTTGATTTTGGTTACCCAATCTTGTGGAAATAATGATGTATGTGATCACTTGTTTTTTTTCACCGAAAGATAGTTTTGAAAACATTTATTTTCCCTACACACACCACATGAACAACTTTCGCAGTGAATATCATCATATTTATCAACTTTAAAACTTTAAAATCTTATTTCGTCTGCTACCAGTCAATCGATTCAAAACAAAAACAATGGCGGCCGTTTTAAAATCAAAATAAAATTGAACATCAATTTTATACGAAAAAAAGAAATGGCAATATCTTTCACTATAATTATATGCAGCAAACTACTTTTTAAAATAGTTACGTAGCAATGCTCGCGACACTTCGGTGATTTACGTTATAGTTCAGCTGAAAAGACATTGTCTATACTTTGTGATTGTGTGCGTTATTTGTGTTATTGCGGGCAATGTAATTATAGGAATGCACACTACAGTATTTGTATAAACAACACGGCACACATACGTAAATTTAGACAGATATAGTTAGTGTCTCTGCCGTAAAAAGCTGCCAATGCGGCGCTAGTGTAGTGTAGCGCCTAGCTGCGATTTGAATATGACTAGCGATGACTTTAATAACTTACCGATACCGATAGATGGAGCTTTTAATTTTTTGTTTTTGATACGAAATATTAGTTAAAAACTATGTTTAAGAATGAAACATCGGATGGTATTTATCAAATTGATAGGGTAGGCAATGTCTTTTTGCCTATATGGAGTGCACGCCACTGAGCACAGGCAACCATATATCGTTAATTTTACCACTTGACATTATTAATATTGTATCTACTGATTTTCTGACATAAATTTATTGTACAATAAGTTTATTTCGGATTTTTTTTCGGCAATAGTTGCTCCAATTTGTATTTAACACTTGGTTGGCGAAAACCTAACATAGGAAATGGTGACCATGCCATCCCATGCGTTGCGGATGTGTGATTCCAATTGCTCCATGTCAAAATCAATATTTTTGCCAAATCCTTAGTCTTAAGTAGCAGATCCTGGGAATCTTATTGGATTAGGAATCGGGATAATGCTAAAACAGTAATTCCCTAAATGCTTAGATTAACAAAGAAAAATGACAACAATGAGAAATAAAGAAGATACAATAAGATTTTGTTTTAAAACTGTGAGACACACTTTTGTCCAATTTATCCAATTTTAACGGAATTTTATACATTTATAGACAGATAAAACATTTATTCGATTGCTGACTAACACACAAACAAATGTAATACACAACAAGTCTAAAAACAATAATATAATAATTATGATGTACAAAGGTGTGCGTATGCTGCAGCAACACGAATGGGCCACAGCTCAGTGGTGAGATTGCTCAAGAGCAAAACACATTTTCAGCTGCAGCCTGTACCTATTTGTATTTTTTTTACCTTTCAGTAATAGCAACAAATACATTTACGCCTTTCATGGCGGTGGTTACCATAACACATCAAGTACACGGAATGCAGCAAATATGAATAGATACACCCCCTCCTCACCGTTCACTAAGGATGCGTTCCGTCGCAGCAGTAGTGAGAGTGCAAGACTTGTTAGTTTCTGCGCGGACTGCTCGCTGCCTGCCAAGTCTATCTGGTACTCTGGAATCGGCTCCAACACAACCTCTCCGGCACCGCCCTGTGTGAATATACACAAGAGATAATGGCCGCAGGGCACGGCTTTGCGGCATGGAGGGAAGGTACTTAATGTAGATATGATTTTTCATATTATGAAATTATACCAAAACGCGACTTGTTTATAAAAAAATATTCCATACAATTGTGAAATAATAATCTTGTTTTTTTTTTTAATGATTACACATTAAATTGATCGTGTTTTATCAGAAGGTGATGTCAGGAGACTTAGAAACCGGCGATCGTGTTTATACACGATCGCCGGTTTCTATAATATCGGTAATATTCATTGCTCTTCTTATGAAGAGCAATGAATATTACAGAAGCGAGTGAGGTGTGTAAGGATCGAGTCACGTGGCGCTCGGTTCTCTCTGCCTACACTGCAAGGGATTTCGCGTGAAATAACTTCATGCGAAATCCCTTGCGTGAGTTTTGCAATTCGTCCGAACGTTTAAAATGCAGAGTATTTTGAAAAACAACAAATAATAAATTTTAGTGATTTTATTAGCCAGTTACGCAAATCACTCTCCATGTATTAACATTTTTAAAGGACTTCATGTTATTTATTTATTAGTTACATCAACAAAGCGAACACTAACACTTACAATTAAAAATTATACATTTTTATAATAGGTACATTATAAAGTGCCACCTCAATTATAGATGTAAATAACATGTCAGAAATGAATAAAATTAATAATAACACAACATATGGTAGCTAAGATAAATATTGCAATTCTATGGGTTATATATAGTTGATAAAATAGACATAAAATTAAATTACAATATTTGAAAAGAGAATGGGATTACATGATTGAATGTCAACTTAAGAATAATTTATTTACCTACGCATAAATTATAAGCTTAAGATTTCTTTTAAAACGACAAGTGCCGCGCGAGAAAACATCGATCTCACGTTGCTCCCTCGCGCCGCGCTCGCCGACCACTTCCTCCTTAACATCATGAACAACATTGTAATTTTCAGACATTCTGTTTAGAGGGGAGTACTGGCCTAGGTTTGTTCTGGCACCATTTGTTATAAAGGGATTATACCTTTTACACTGTCTAGGCCGACTTCTCGGGACGCTTATGTTTAATTTTGATAAAAGATAAGGAGCATCAGACACACCATTCAACAATTTAAAAAGAAACAGGCTGTCCAGCAACTCTCGCCTATTCTGAAGCGAATCCAAACGAAAATGTCGAAGACGATCGGTATAAGACGGTAGCTTTTTTGCTAAGTTACAGCTGTAAGATAAGGGCCAGAGAAATCGTTTTTGAACACTTTCTAAGCGCTTTTTGTAAATATCATAAAACGGATTCCACGCGACGCTGCAGTATTCCAAGGAGCTGCGAACGAGAGCGTTGTAAATTGCGATCTTAGTATTAGGGTACTTGAAATCTTTGCAGTTGCGCAACACGAAACCCAAAGTCTTGAAGCTTTTCTTAGCGATATGATCAATGTGCAAGTTAAATCGCAATTTGCTGTAAACGATAACCCCCAGATCGCGGATGTGGCATACTTCGGCTAAAGGCACTGAATTTATTCGATAGGACCTAGTGAGTGTTAACTTTTTTCTTGTGAAACGAATGTTCAATACATTCATCGTAGAAAATATGAATACTCAATAAGATGTTAGAAACGAAAAAAGAGTTGGTCTGAAGGGTGTCGGTATCAAAATAAGAAGAGGCGTGCTCCGTTGGTTCGGACATGTAGAAACAATACAGGAGGAAAGAATTATGAAACAGATATACAATGCGAATGTAGAAGGATGTAGGAGTCGAGGAAGGCCAAGACTTACCTACTATGACCAAATTGATCATGTTTTATCAGACGTTAGGAGTTTTAGAAATTGGCGAGCGTGCATGAGAAGAGCAATGAATGCGTAGGCAGAGAGAACCCGCAAGGGATTAGGCTTGAAGTTATAGATAGACGAATACTTATCCAGCAATAGAATCCGCTTACTTACCAACCAGCACTTACCTTCGTTTTGTGTGAACAGTGGGTGATGAGTGTATGTTCTTCGCCATTTGTTTTGTTTCTGACAAGCCATTTCCTATATGATCTCGGAGGGGGCTGCGCGAACATTGTATCTGTAATAAGTTAACGACAGATAAAACATGTACTGACCAGATCGGTTTTTTTGTACCACTACGGAGGCAAACAACGTATCGGTAGGCAGATACTACGCTATGTGCCTTATATGTATGTCCGCCTGGTGTAAATTGATTACCGTAGCCTGTGAACGCTGGTAATACATTAAGTAACACTCGCGCGATGCTAACTCTGGTTCTGACACAGTAACTCCTTAGGAGCCTACAGGTAACCTCGCTCACACGCAGGAACACAACAACCCTCCAAGGAGTATGTTATTTGGCTGCGGTTTTTGTGAGGTGGAGGTACTTCCCCAGACTGGCTGCGTTGATGCGCCCTATCTCTCATAAAACACTCGGACCAATAGAAACAGACATGTTCATGCATGTTACGGGTTATAAACCTTCCGACATGATAACCATACCGCAGCATTATTGCGACACCATCGATTGTTACCGTTCGATGTAGCAATCAATTACAGGAAAATGCTGACAGTGCACGAGTGAAGTGATGTGAGAGAAAAGGGAAAACACCCAGTGCTTGTGACGCTCCAATCGCGGTAGACACAAGACGTTGAAATAGCTCGACATTGTTAGTAATAAGTAATTTTTATTTATTTATCTAGGAACACCAATAGATTACGTGATTACATTGGGTGGAAGTGTAAAAGGGCATAACGCCGCGAGTAAATTCAGAGAAAGCGCAGCACACCTCTCGACACCCCTGAGTCACTCACACTGGTGTTGCCCCGGCCGACTATCTGTAGCATTTCGGGTGTCCATCCAGTGAGTGGCGAGCCAACGCCTGCCGAAAGTAAAATCACATTATGATAGTTATGGCAGGCGTCCGCCCCTCTTCTGCAATAGCCCAGTTCCAATAAAACAGCTAGATCTCATTTTAATAGCCCGCTTTTTTCCGACATATTTCCAATAGTCCCAATAATTGCCGTGACCTGTTCATGGGTATATTATTCCATTAATATCCCCTGAAGCAGGTCACGGCGGGTATAATAATACATTACATCATTCTTTCCGAAGAGGCCACTACGCGTTGAATTCATATCCCCGCGCACGCCTATCAAATGACCGGGATTAAAACCCGTGAAATAAAAGAAAGAATAATAAATATAGTTAACAACAGTATGAGGGCTATACTGTACACGACAGAACCTTCGATTTCAGTTGTGAAAGAGTCGTGGTGAATATAAAGAGCACACATTTTGTTAACCTTGTTATAATAGCAAGTAAGAATTCTTGGTAAGGGCGAATGACTCACAGACTCCCAAAATTCCTGTAGTTCTTGAGCACACGCTGAGCTTACGGTAGTGTATGCTGCAACCAGAAATACTCGCGTGATGCCCAGTTATTAATGCAAACCCTGAGAAGTCTAGACCCTACCAAACGGTAATCTTTTACACCAGCGGGTAAGCGAGAGGAGAGTATGACATCTACACCAGCACTGGCATGATCGTCCCGGTCACCCCAGACCATAGGGCCATCATTCCAGCGGGCAGATCATCGGTGTCGCTCCCATTGCGCTTAGTCTCTGTACACAAAGCATCTAAACCTGTATCATTCATTACGCCTTTCAGTACGTTCATCTTGTCATTCAATCCACCTCTCACATTCCACGTGCCTATGCAACACTCGGCTCTCCTCGTCCCGCCGGAATTGGCGCTGCGTGGTGGGTGGCGGCCCCCTCGCCGCATGCAGCTATATTCGCACGGACGGAGGCGGATCGGTGCGCGTGCCTCCGGGGGACGCCCTAATCCGCACGTCGGTGCGCTCTTGGTCCAGGATTGCAATCTGATTGATTGGCAGGGGTCGACTATCGGTAATGGTCGTCGTCCTGTCGACGAATCTAACGGATTGATTTCGTTTTCGTCAAATTTTGCAATTTAGTACAGCGGAGTACGCGAATCATTTCGTTCGCTGCTATAAAGCTAATGTTTTGCTGCCATGTAATTACATTAGTTTCAATATAGTTAATATACTTCTCATTTATATTTTCTCTCATTTATACTTAATTCATTTTGTCTTAATTAAAAACTGAATTTATTTCACCTAATAAGTTAACAAAGGTTCACAGCAACCCGCCTTAGCCACACACATCAAGCAATACAATGAAAAGTAAGTTGGTGCCAAAGTCGCGTCATTTCTTATTTTCCTTCTTTTTCCTCGGCTTCTAAGGGTTTTGTCGTGATATTTTCACAAGAATTGGGCTACCAAATGCATTTTTTTTCAATTCTGACCGAAGGTTTCTGAGATTAGCGCGTCCAAACAAACGCATCCGCTTTGTATATTAGTATAGATTTTAATCTCACCTTTGCATGTACAGGTATAAAGTCCGAGGCCGTCCTCACCCTGATTGTTCTTCTCTACTGACTCGCGTGCCGCTGTCATTTTCTGTTGTTTCGTGGGCGTGTCTTGTTCTTCTTCCTTGTTCTCTTCTTCTGCGTCCATTTCCGCGTCATCGTCTAAATGACAAAAAAAAAACGGTGGTCAACAGAAATAATAGATTTTTTGTTTTCGGTTTCTACATAGTTAACATTTTTTTATACAACGTCGGGAGGTATACAAGCAAACGACCTAATAAAAGCGGTTACAGTAACCCATGCACGTTTGAAACAGAATGAGTATCACCGCGCGATGCCTCTTTAGGCGCTTTGTAAACGGAGGGGCGGGCCGGGCCGGTTCATTTCCCCGTGTAAGATAGAATAAAGGGACTCCTTATATATACTACCAAAACACAGAGGGCAAAATGACCGCGCCGCCGGTGCCCGGCGGTTTATTGCTTCGCGGTTAAAAAGACTGCACCGCCACTCGCAAAACACACGCAAATTTACTGTGTTAGTGATATTATATTGATAAGTTAATAACGTGCGAGGGAACTGGCGAATGATACTCCTTGTCTTGCAAGTGTTTATGGGTTACAGTAAGCCTTTCAAATTAGCCAACCGTATGTTTGATTTGTACACGAGCGGTATATAAAAATGCTTACTATTAGTCATGAAGTCAATTATCAGGTTATCGTCGTCGCTGGAGCCACTGTCGATCCTCTCGCGCGGCGCACTCCTCGACTCGCCGCTCACTCTTGAATCCCTGAGTTTCTGTAGTTTTTGCTCCAACTTTGCTTTTTGCTCTAACCTAAAAAAAATTATAAATGGGGTGTATTTTTTTGGTTCATCTTAGATTAGTAGATCACCTGTGCTCTCAGTCAACTATAATTGGTAACACTGATAGGCATTGGCATAAATAAGAATCGAACTACAGTGTCACAAACAAAATTATAAGAATATCTGACTGGGACAGATGTCCGAAAATAATTTAGCACATGTATATATATTTGTTATTTTATCACTTGACATGTTCATGAACAAGAACATGCAGGTTAAGCAACATGACCGCTGCTTCTTGGGAGGGTACGTCCGTATCGGCTGTTATCGATATATGACAGTTGTTAAGCTAAGTCAGTGTCTTGCAGTCGGTTTGAAAACACGACACTCCACCAATCCGCAGTAGAGCAGCGTGATGGAGTATGACCCGCATCACAGCAGTGCCTGCGTTAGCTATTGTTGTTCGTCTGCGTGTACATAATTCTTCTCCAAGTTGCGCCACTAATATAAAAAATCTTACGGTACAAAAGCGTGCTCCACCAGGTGTCTGAACGCGCGGTAGGTCCTCGTCGGTGCGGAGTCCTTGTTTGTGGAGAAATTGCTGCCCAACACGACCACATTACATTTGTCGCCGTCTAAATTGACAATAATAATATAATTATTATATTTTTGTGGCGCAGTCGCGAAACGTGCTGTTACGTTACTTTGACACTAACGCGTGGGTTCGATTCCCACACAGGACACACATTTATGTGCATGAACCTGTATGTGTGTCTTGGTTTAGGTGTTTTTAAAGAGAGGTAGGGCGCATTAAAGCAACCCGTCTGGGGTACCTCCACCTCGCAGAAAACCGCAGCTAAATAACAACTCCCTGGAAGGTTGGTGTGTTCGTGTGTGTGAGGTAGGCACGGTACTAAGGTTACATCAGGTGAGCCGAATGTTGGTATATCTCCCGATGTTATATATATAAATAAAAAGACTGATTGTATGGAGGATAAACAACCGAAAGGCTGTATGACCTGAGCTTAACAAGTAACGCGTCGCGGTACTAAAAAAGAAAATGTACCCGCAGCGTTAATTACAAATACATTTGAAGATTTCCCGTTTTGGTAAGAAATATCCAATTTTCGAATTGTTTGGAATAATTATATATAACGTATGTATTATAATTATTATCGATAGCAGTTTTTTTTTTTCAAAATGAACGAACTAATCTGTAGACTGAGGCAGGATATGGGTCGCTGTGAGCACATTTTTCTTATATCCGGCCTCAGTCTAAGGACGCGTCATGGGTTAAAAAGTATATGCATAATAAATATATAAACTGGAAAAGTTTATGTTGGCACTGTTTAAAATTCCACCAAACGTGTTGGCGTTTGGTGGAATTTTGAAGACATCTTGTTAATAACATTGTGAAGAGGAATCTGTAAACACTACAGATTCCACTTCACAATGTTATTTATTATTTATTTAATTTTTATTTACTTACCAACGGGTAATGCTGTAAAGGCGAAGCCGGGCGGTAAAAATGATAATAAGCTATAAATTTCATTGTGAAGTGGATTCTGTACAAGCGTTTGCATTAACTACATAGAAGAGTTTCTTTGTTTGTTTGGCTAATTTTAAGAACTACCTACCAGTGGGATTACTAAATAATTTGTATGTGATAGTACAATGAGAGCTCGATGGCGTCGTTGCGCGTCATTCTAACAAAAAACGCAGGTTAAGCAACGCCCACCCCAGCCTGTCTATGGATGGGTTTATCTATCTCGAGTTTTTCCGTGCTCGGGGGGCACGTTAAGCCGTCGGTCCCGGCTGTTATCGATATATGCCAGTCGTTAAGCTAAGTCAGTGGTCCTCGGGCGGCTTGAAAACACTGGCCTCCGCCAATCTGCATTTGAGCAGTGTGGTGGAGTATGCACTAAACCCCTTCGGTTGAAGGGAGACCCGTATCGCTGCAGTGATGAGTAAGGGTTGATGTGGTGGATAGTACAATTGTCAAGGAAGGTTATAAGCTATTCAACATCACCATACGACCCTTAGAAGATGTGTAGAAAGAAAGAAAGGAAGAAAACGCGGTTCCCACGGGATACTGGTATACGGGAGGACGAAGTCATGGGTTGTAGCTAACTCAATTATATAAAGCATTTGTTTGCATTAATTAGTATGTGTATGTAAATATATTAGTTACGATAATAGTCACATGATACTTTCTTCTTCTTCCCATTTCCTAATACATAAGGACTGACGGGGTCCACTACTTAAGACTAAGGATTTGGCGAAGATACTGATTTTGGCATGGCAGTCGTCCCATCAGACACCCACAATCCACAGGGAAAACCAGACGTTTCATAGGGTATGGTGACACGTCTTTTGAAATACAATTTCTTGGATGTTTCTCCATGTTTTCCTTCACCGCCCAGCAAGCGATAATTACATTACGAATTTAATGGTACATGCCCACGTCAGGATCGAACTAAGGACTGTATGCCACCTCTGCTGCTAAGCTACTCCTTAGGAGCTTGCTGGTGACCTCCCTCATTCGCAGAAACACAACAAGCCTCCTCCTTGTTATTTGGCTGCAGTTTTCTGCGAGGTGGAGTTACTTCTCCTTGCTTTGATGTGACAAACACGTTCATGCACATTAATGTTATCCCTGTGTGGGAATTGAACTCACGGGCGTTGGAGTCAAAGTAGCGTTACTAACCACCAACCGGTACCAAGCTCGTCAGTTGTACAAACACAAATTTAATGTTTTCTTACCGGCATTGACAGCCTGACAGACAGATATCGGGAGCATCCATGTTTGTTCTAGCTCAATGAGACACTTGAGTGCGCTTTCGCTGGCTATGAAACTGGCGCCGGAGTCCAGCGCCCACTGGGACAACTCCCGGTGGATTTCAGTCAGCGGCAGTATTGATACTGTGCTCTCGTCTGGAAGAAGAGATCAAGGTTAGCTTCGAACGCGAGTTTGTGCGGGTGGACATTTTCAATAGACAGGTGTTTTATCTTGACAATGAAGAAAATAACCCATGGAGAGCTGATGAGACCAATATTAGGTAGTAATTCAATTCACCGCTACGAGTCGGAGGTAAAGTACAACACACAACTCTGGTTAAGTTCGCTGATCAACATCGTGGCATTTATCGGCTTATTGGTTAAAATATTTTTTCCCTCTGAGATACTTAGGCGCTGAAACACAATGCTTTAGTGAGGGCGGGTGCCTCAGTGAAGAGTTTATTACAGACAAGACAAACAGACGTATTTATGTGCACAAATGTTTGTCCCGTGTGGGAAAAGCCACGACCATTGGTATCAAAGTTACTAATCACTGCGCCATCGAGGTCGTTAAATCGTTTCAAATAAACAAGTAACAATACTTTACTGGGTAACATAAAGCTACAGGGATGTTTCGCGCACGGCTGCGGCACCGGACACGGCTTGAGAATAGTCACTCGCTCCTTTGTTAACGACGGATACTCGATCTCTGGCAGATCTGATACGTTCACCTGAAAACAAGGATAATTGAATTAAACAATTTTTAACGGAAGTATCGCCTGTTTTATTGAAGTGAAACTTCTAATGCGACTTCCAACAAGGTTGCGTTAAACGTTTAACGCTACCATGGAGGGGGAATAGAAAGAGACAGAGCGAGAGTGAATGCGTGGCACTCGGACGCATGCGCGTAGTATACTTATACGTTAGCAACGAGTAGCGTTCAATATTATAGCGAAGTAAACAGTGTGAAGTTTCACTTCTTCCGCGCGGAGGGACTCCACGCACTATTTTTTATTTTGTTGAACCTGACGTGATAAAAACTCTGCAGTATGTGAACATACACTGGACCAGCCAAACCATTACATGCGGTTCGATAAACCATAAATCCTCACCAAGGAGAATCGCTACACTAAGCATGTTTATATGTTTATTTCAATGTTACGCGAGGCTATTGAAATAAGAAAACACCCCAATTTCAATAGAGAAGATGGTTGGCAAGTACCACCTGCTTGGGATCCAGTTCTAAAAATAATCAAGTCACAACCAACAAGCAACAACACACCCAGGAATCTACTCAAAAACGTTACACCGTGAGCGATTTTTGTGTGTATCGGAACATATATAATTAATCCATCCATGTCGGTAGATGTAATAATTGAATAACCAATGTAAGACAAATGTCACCTTAGTCTTCCTGCAACCACGGATGCTGCAAAGCATTCGAAAAGCTGGTTCAACAAAATAAATAAAACACGCGATACTTCCGTTAAAAATTGTTTAATTCAATGTATAACAAACGCGAAAACTAAAGACACAAGGATAATGTTACTATTGAATACACACATACCAATGTAAGGGTTAAGGTTGGCCGCCATGACCAAACCAACAGAGCACGGAACCTTTTCTTATCTTAACACGGACACTCTTTCAGATTACTCTTTTTCTTACATCACTGCAAATGCAGTCAGCAAGCATTACGTCACGAATTTTGCGCACTGCTCGCATCTCGATCGCATTTATTGATTAATTATTATTTCAAAATATGCCTTTTACTCAACTCTGTAGTGAAAACATATAAGCCATACATTCATAATAAATTTTCACAGGCTGCAAGTTCTGCGAATCGTATGAGTAAGAAATTTTAAATAATGGTTTTATCTAATTAACTTAGTGATTACTTAAAGCCAAAACCCACAGGAGCAGGAGCAGGAAAGCGGCAGTGATCTGGGATGAATTTTTCTGTAACATTCGTGTTTATTCGTGGAACCTGCCATACAATAAGCGGGCGCAATCCAATTGTTTTACAATCGCACAGCTCGCCGACGGCTGGGAGTAGAGGAGGAGATGAGGATGACCTCATACACTGGAACCGCAATGGTCGCGCACTGTGCGGTTCACAAGAAGTTTTCTACCGAGAACTATTAAGTTGTGGAATGAGCTCCCTGCTGAGGTTTTCCCAAGGGACTACAGTATGGAGTTCTTCAAGAAAGGCGTGAAGTTCTTACAGGCAACGCAAGAGTGACACCCCTGGTGTTGCAAATGCCCATAGGCTACGATAACTGCTTACCGTCAGGCAGACCGTACGCATTTTTGCCACCTTAGTGGTATAAAAAAAAAATCCGCCGCGTTGCGATCCGTCCCGATTATCCCGTTCTTGTAGGTTTTAGCTTTTATACATATTAATATTATAAATGAGAAAGTGTGTTTGTTTGTCCTTCATTCACATGTGATTCTATGTATGGAGATAGCGGGAGGTCCAAGAGTGACACAGGCTACTTTCTAACGTTGTAACTTAACTCGCTCCCATGAAAAATACAGGTTTTGTTTCCCTTTGACCACTCAGACAAAGCTACAGGTAACAGCTGGTACATTATAAGTACTTACATTTTTCAAATCCTTCTTACAAAGCATTTCACACACATTGTTTTTTGCTTCCAGTGGTATTTGTGCTGCCATTTTGTATGTTTTGGGGAATGACTGCATTTCGTTTTCTCTCATTGTGAACTCTGCCTTATACACGGTCTCGATGGGCGGCTTGGGCCGTAGTGCTCTCCGGCAGTGGCTCGTTATCCAAAGCTGTTTTGCCCATTCTTTAAACTCACCTTGTTCTTTGGTATATACTTCTTGCAGATCCTGTAAAATTAAATCCATACATTTATATTCATACAAATGAAAGAAGTTCCTTCCGTGAAGTAAATTTAATTATAAAAATGTATTTAGGAATCCATGGTACAGAACAAAATCTAAAACAACCTTGTGTGTTGTTTGGATGACCATGAGAAAACTTGGCCAATTTTTCCTAGTCGTAAATATGTCTCAGCGTTGTGGAAAATTCGGCTTTTATATTTCGTTCTATTTTGGAGACTGAGTTCCATTTCCATGAGTTCATCATGACTAAAACTCAGTCGTTTTCGACGCGCTCACTGGCAGTCGTGAATGACGCGACTTTGACACCAATGCTTGTGGGTTCGATTCCCACACAAGACAAACATTTGTGTGCATGAATATCTCTGTTAGTTTTGGTCTGGATATTTTAAGAGAGGTAGGGCGCATCAAGGCACCTGGGGAGCCTGGGAAAGCACCTCCACCTGACAGAAAACCGCAGTGAAATAACAACTCCCTAAAGGGGTTGTTGTGTTCCTGCGTGTGAATGAGGTTACCATAAAGCTCCTAAGAGTTGTGGGTCGGCGGCAGAGGACACATCGCGCGAGTGGTGCTTAATATTACAAGTGTTCATAGGCCATAGTATCCACTTTATATCAGGTGGGTCATATGCTTGTTTGCCTTACGATGTTGTATATACAAGACTCAGAGCATGTTACACTTATAACACGTTAGAATTAAGTCCTGAGAACTATTTAGAAAGCTCATATTAAGTAGAAAGGACTCACATGTTGACTCATTTAATGAGCCTTTACACTAACTATTAGAAAGACTCCAGTACTTAACCTGATAAATAATATTTAAGTTTATTTATGTAAATGTGGTCTGTGTAACTACCTCCACCTCACAGAAAACCGCGCCTAAATAACAACTCTCTGGAGGGTTGTTGTGCTCCAGCATATGAGTGAGGTCACCAGTAAGCTCCTACATGGAATTGGAGTTGGAATGTTAGTAGCAGAAGTTGCATTGCACAAGTGATGCTTATTGCATTGCAAGCGTTCATAGGTTAGAGTAACCATTTCACATCACATGCTTGTATGCCTCCCGACGTTGTGTGATGCCCTTAAGTGTGTTTGTCTAAAACAGGGATTCCCAAAGTGAACGAAAACTGATTTTGGGGATCGACAAGTTTAATAATCGACCCCTATTAATTCACAAGTTCTTAATTGAAACTTTCAAGATACTATATAAGTTGTGTTACATGTACCAACTTGATATAAGAATGACTAACATTTTAGTAGGAAGTTCATAGTTGTACTTTAAAAAAAAAATAGAGATAGGAGATAGTCTTCCTGACCACGGATGCTGCAAAGCATTCGAAACGTCAGGTTCA
Source organism: Pyralis farinalis (assembly GCA_947507595.1). Taxonomy (NCBI): domain Eukaryota; kingdom Metazoa; phylum Arthropoda; class Insecta; order Lepidoptera; family Pyralidae; genus Pyralis; species Pyralis farinalis. The sequence continues at coordinate 3,280,500 of OX382264.1, forward strand.
ACAAAAATAAATAAAACATGCGATACTTCCGTTAAAAATTGTTTAATTCAATGTGTAACAATCGCGAAAACCTAAGACAATATTAGAGATAGGATTTTAAGGTAATTTGAGTATGAGGGTTTGAGGTATAAGTTTGGAAACCGGGTCTCTTGCCTAAAATAGTTTGGGAATCCCTGGTCTAAAGGATGCAACAGTATATATAATTTTCGATAATTACCTCGAGAAGTTTCCGGTCTGCTTTCGTAGGCCGATACATAGTTTCCTCCTCAAAGACGTTTGGATTGTTAAAGCATAGAACTTTGAGGCAATGAAATTGTTGTTGACCGGTGATGGCTGACAGCTTCGGATATGGAGGGATGGGATGGTAGCCCGGTATGATTTTATAAGTCACATGTTTCTCCTGAAATTAATTTCAATCATTAATAATTCTATCATAATACACAGAGTGTGGTTCAACTTGTAGGAACTGACAAAATTTTATTGCGCTTTTTTTTTGTGTGCATGAACATGTATGTTTGTCTTGGTCTAGATGTTGTGAGAGGTAGGGCGCATCAAAGCAGCCCGTCTGGGGAAGTACCTCCACATCACAGAAAACCTCAGCCCAGTAATGACTCCCTAGACGGTTGACGTATTCCTGCGTGTGAGTGAGGTCACAAGGAGTTGCTGTGTCAGCAGCAGAGGAGGCATCACGCGAGTGATACTTAATATATTGCTAGCGTTAATCGGCTACGGTACCCGCTTTACATCAGGTGGGCCGTATGCTTGTATGCCTCCCAACGTAGTATATAAAAAAAAATCTAAGCAGTTTGACTAGGAAAGTACCTCCATCTTTCAAAAAACTGCAATCAATAACAACTTCCTTGAAGGTTATTGTTTGAGTGAATGAGGTTAAGCTGTCGCTTCTCTTTCGCTAAGGCTCCGATACACAAGGCACCTCTCATTCATTATATCTATCAGCTAATAAGGCGGGCCCCACCGCACGCAACTAAGTTCGCATCGTGGAAAATAAGCAAAAATTAATTTATGTGAAAATAAAAACATGAATAAAATAAACTTTTTCGGACAATATACTTACGTTTTTTCTTGTGAAAATTCTGTCCCAGTTGAAAGTATATTTGGGTTTTTCTTTCTCTTCTTCCGAGTCGGAGGGCACCCACGGCGGCTCGTGGAAGCGGTTGGAGAGGATACGTTCAATCACACAGTCGTCAATTTCCTCCTTCGTCACAAAACAAGTGTCTGGCTTCGAAGTAAACCTGGAAGTTAGATACACGTGCAGTTTACATTTGTTATTTTAATTAATTGGAAAGTTTTATCAATAGGAAGAAGTGGCAGAGGTTTAGTTGAACCCTACCAGTCAAATTGTCTTATGTGGTCATCCATAATTTATTTTATGAATTAAACTAATAATTAAATACTCATAACGCATCTAACACTAACACAAAATTGTGCGAAAGAAAACAAAAACAATGTAAACTTTTTTTTTTTGGTTCTATTTATCCCCGAGGGGAAAGGCAAAGGGATCCAGCCCATACAGCCAAGTCATCAGTTAGAACTATTTGAAAATCCTAATCCTATGTTCCAGTTTCAGGAACTGTGCTGAAAAAATACTTGGGAAGGGTACCTCGACCCAATCAACCCAGTTTAAATACTACCCGTAAAGCGATAGGAATTTTACAAGGTTTTCTTGATGAACTAATTCACGTCTTCCAAAAAGTGCATAAACGTGTTATATTTGAGTTTTTTCATTACTGTATAATTGCACTAGACTCATGTTACAAAATAATATCGAAATTGTCACATAAAACTAATTTTACACTGAATTGAAAAAATGTCAAGTATAACAACAACGTCACTCGTCAAAAGCGCGGGAAGAAGTCCACACAATGTCAACATATAAATAGTACTTCTTCTTCTGAACATAATTTTAGATCTGGCGCTCAGTTCTCTTTTCAGCAATATTTTATTGTTGCCTTATATTTAGCAGTAATTAAATATTTTAATAAGATAAGTAAGAAGGCAGCAGCAAACAGCGCTAGATTTCAAATGTCCATTTGAATTCCAACCTAAATATAAAATGAAGGGGCATATTTAAAACGAGAATATCTTTTTTCATACAATATAGATTAAGTTAGTATTTGACATAAATACTTCAAGCTTTACGCTTTGTAAAAATATATAACACGTATATAGTTTTCAATGAAACTTTCCCATGAAACTTACTTGAAATGTTTGTATGACTATTTCAGTCGAATAAAAAATTCGACTACCTGAACTTTGGTGCCTCATTGTACTAATGCGGTTATAAATAAAAAATAAATAATAACGAAGTTAAATAATATGTCTAATAAACTATCGATTTTTGATAAAATGATCTGGGAAAACCGATTTTCGTAAAAATCATTTTTGGCGTTGTATGAGCTCGAACCACGGTGCGGCGACAGCTTATATCTATCCTCACGATTCAAATTTTTATTGAGATAATTTACGGAAATACCACGCAAAATCCAAAAACTGACGTAACTGTTTGACGGTTTGCGGCGAAGGTTACAAGAGCTTGAATTTTACTTGGAGACGGTCGGACTTCCCCGTTTGATATTATGCGACCCAGGTACTCAATTTTAGTGCACAGAAATGAGCATTTTTTTTAAGATTTATGGAAAAGCCCGCTTTTTAAGGTTGTCAGAACCTTCCTCAAAACTTCAAATCCTTCATCGACCGAATCATGAAGAATGAGACAGTCATCTATGTACACTAAAACTTTTCCCGCGGATATGAACTCATGCAAGGTCGAACTGATAATACACTGGTACACAATGGGCGCATTAGCTAAACCGTAAGGCATTTTTAGGTACTCGTAATACACCCTGGGAGTCACGAAGCCAGTTAACGGTACGGATTCCTCATCTAAACGGATCTGAAGAAATCCTGTAGCCATATCTAAAGTGGTAAAATACTTGCATTTACCTAAGCGGTCTATATGATCGTCGATTAGTGGCAATGGGTATCTATCTTTGACAGTTACTTTATTAAGAGCCCTGATCTCTACGCACATACAATCGGAGCCGTCCTTTTTCTTGACCAACAAAACGGGACTGGAATAGGGAGACTCCGATTCACGTGTAACGCCCTTTGACAAAATATCCTCTACTATACTGTAGTAACCCAATGACGTGGACTTGATATTATATGAGAGTTGCAAGTAGCAATCTGGGAAAAGGAAATATGATCGTCTAGTTTACCTCCTTAATTACGAATTTGAAATATATATAATACGCAAGACTGAAACACTAAAAGCTGGCCGTTCAATTTCTATTGTTAGTATGACTGTAGACTCTGGATCATGACGTCGGTGGATATCAGAAGAGAATTCCTTAGTATGGGAACTCAGAACCCTTTAAAGACCAAAATTATGTATTTTAGGATATCATCCAGCGAACCTCAATTCTGTGCCATAACTTCACTATGTGTTGTGGCCAATATTATAAGTACTCCTATCGAACGTTCGTTAAAGCCATCGCGATCAATATAATAACTTTTGTTATTATATTGATCACGGCGTGAAGCAGGAGTCTGAATGCACTTCAACATATATTTCTTTGGTTTCACGTGATCACGTGTGGATCATCTTTGTAAGACTACAAACGTTTACAAGGGAGGCAGCTTCCACGTATTTGGTTACTCAATTGTTTGGTCAAATAACCGATTCTGAACTCGTAGACGCTTATCGTTTGGGTTACGAAAACCGGGCTGTGTGATATTCTATTTCCTCGTACAAGCAGTCAGGAGTGCGGGCTTCTGACCGGGACTGTTAGGCATGCACTTATTAAAATCGTATGGTACTCTGGTGACGAACCAGCGAACCATCACTTTTTTATTTTAAAGGTACTCCACCTCCGCTAAAGCGCATATAATTGGGTTCCTCGATGAACAGATTCTCCGCTCATACAGCACCAGGCCCATCGCCTCAGTAAGGCTGGATAAATGCGGTTATACAGTCTCGCCTACACTGGAGGTTGCTACCAAGCAAGACAAGATTTTAATTTTGCAACTATGCCACAAATTTAGACATAGGCGAATGTTATTTACTATTTACTCGCGATCGCGTTCACCACCTGCTGGAAAAAGACACGGTAATACATCCTAAAGCACAAAATTATTAAACCTTAACATAGATACACGTAGATCTAATTAGCGCCTATTCTTAATACAATGTTGAAGACGCAGCTATTCACCAGAATCACTGCTTGAAATTCGTCACTAATTTCTGTGGTTCTAAAACTGTCGCAACAGCAGTACAAATCGAATCGCAGGAATTAATTTCTAGAACTCATCTGTACAGGTTAGCACGATAGGCTAAGCTGTGTTTGGCGCGCGCCGGCTCGCTGTCTGCTGGCCCCGCGCGTCGCCACGCTGTCTGTAGACTCTCCCTGGCGGCTGCGTCGACCCTGCGTACACTAGTATCAGTGGAGCATCGCGCTCTACACTTCCGGATCGCAATTAGCACCTTAAATCACTTGTTGAATTATTACCAACACTAATTTGTTTACAAAAATATAAATGGTAAATTTTAAAAATATCTCGCGCCTTCCGTTCGTCCGGTATACGTCGCGCTCCCAGAACGAATGTCCCCCAACCTCCCAGGTACACTCTAGGTAATTCGTACACCACACAACAATCGCTATAATCCTCATAGGTAGATCTACATAGATATGGCCTACGTTGTACCATTACAATACTACGGGCTTTAAGTTTTTCATCGTACGACATTTGCTGGCAATGTAAGGGATGATAATTGAGAGGCGTATCGCTATTGAGTTGGATGTGCATAGTTTCGGTGGTTCACCTGGTGGTGGTGTGGTGGTGCTCCGAATATTCATGTAATAAGGCTTTTAACTTAACTAAATCGTCACCGACAAGTGGAGTATTAATCAGCGGTAGACCATCCACCACCACAGAGGACACTTTCGAGATATTCGAGCATGCACGATACGTTGCCTGTCTTTGGTTCTTTTATTAAAATAAGGCTTTTTAATAAAATTTGACCATGTATGGTCACACATACCCACTCATTGAGCCAAGACCTAGCATCTCCCTTCAGGTAGTTACCTATTCGGGAGAGACACTCCCCGTCATCCCACCTGCCAGCATATCGCTTCCACAATTTGCTCTGTACCTAACGCGGTGGTCGTAGGTTCATGTGACGTAAAGTACCTTAAAAACTGGTTAAAGAGTAAGTATTTGTTTGTATAACAGTGACGAAGAGTGGCTATCTAAAATGCGAAGCCGCACAAAACTCTTACTGACGATATTACCAATGCTTCTGTGGCGAGAACCACCTTCACCATATATGGGAGTACTGATGTGCTAAACCAGTGTCCTACAAATCACAGTCACCGATGAAAAGTATGTATTGTATATCTTCAGGGCAGGTCCCTTGCGGGGCAGGCAGAGAGAACCGAGCGTCATAAGACGCAGTCCTTACACACTTAATTCGCTTCTCTAACATTCATAGCTCTTTTCATGCACGCTCGGTTCGGTTCCTAGGGCTCCTGACATCACCTTTTGATACACGATCAATTTGGTTATAGTAGGTAGGTAGTCTTGGTCTTCCTCGGCTCCTACATCCTTCCACTTTCGCATTGTATATCTGTTTCTTCATTCCTTCATCTAGTCTACATGTACGAACCAACGGAGCATGCCTTTTGTCATCTTAACATCGACACTCTCTTTCAGACCAACTCTCTTTCTTACGTCATCATAACGAACGCAGTCAGCAAGCATTATGCCACTAAATTTGTGCAGTGCTCGCATCTCCACCGCATTTATTCTACTTTCATGCTCTCTCTGATATACCAGCGTTCACTTCCATAAATTTGCGTTGGGATTAGCACCGCGTTGTGTACAGCGAGCAGTGCCTTCTGGCTTAGATTTGGCTGCCTAGAAGTTTACCCAACGTTCCATTCACGCTATTCTCTGCACTCACTTGTCTCCTCACATCAGCGGTGTACCTTCTATCGCTGCTAAAAGCACCTCCAACACTACATCATCCTAGTGTTCGTTCTGGTTATCTCTATTTCAAATACCATTGAGCCTTGCGTCATAAAATCTTTCATTGTTGAAACTAGTGTTTGGAGTTCGGATGGAAATTCTGCTATTAAACCGCGTCATCAGCGTAAAGCAGGCAGTTGATCACTGAGTCACCCATTCGCATTCCCATATTCATATTTTTCTCTGAAGACAAGCCGAGTCGACAACATGCATCTGTGTCTGACACCAATATTGGTATCAAACCAGATCGAAGCTACCCTCCACACACACATGCTGTACAACTCTCATAAGTGGGTTGCACAGCACGGAGCAGGTCAACCCCATATCTGGGCAAAATATTCCAGAGATTCTTTCGCACGACCCTATCAAATGCTTTCTCAAGGTTCAAAATGTTTCTCTGCGATGTTGCGAAGTGAAACTTGATTCGTAATTCCTCTGCAGCTTCGAAATTTACGCTGTGCTTCCTAAAGCATTCCATTAGATTATACCCTCATTCTCTTTTCAATGATTTTTCCATACATTTTAGCTATTAAGCTGATCAAACTGATGGCCCTATAGTTGGCATAGTCCATACGTGAACCGTTGCTTTTATTCAAGGGCACGATGACTGCGCGTCTCCAATCAGTCAGAACCCTTCCGGTTCTCCGGCATAATTTGCTCAAATACCAGAAGGCGTCCCTAATATAGGTGCTACCTAGTTTGGTCATCTCAGCTGTAACCATATCGATTCCCGCTGACTTTCCATTTTTCAAACTTCGTATCGACCATTCATCTCATCCATGGTACGTTGGCACTGCCGAGTCAGTCACAGACTCATTCATAATGCCAGCGTCCTGCACATAATAACACATTTCTCTAAAATATTCACTCTACCCTCCTAACACTTCCTGAGTGTTACCAAGAATACTACCAGCTTTACATTTTATCTTGTTCATTCTGGATGCTTACGAAACACTTCCGAGACTTCTTACCTCTCTCCGAAGAGTTTGGTATTAGCCTCGAAGTTTTTGGTCAGCTTCTTTCACTGAAAATATACTGTCCGAACCAAAGTTTCGTTCTTGCATCGACAGTATATTTTTTTCTTTTTCTCTTTCCTACCATTAGCCTGGTGCAAAGATGATGTAGACGTAATCCAGCCACGCTTTCTTTTATTTCCACGGAGGATTTAACCTCTGCATCCCACCAGGCATCTTCTCTCAGTGTTCTAAGTTTCATTGCGCATCTACATGCTACTTACTTTGTTTCAGAACTTTCCAACATTCGTCTACATCTGAGTCAGAAAGACTCGCGTTCGCAAGTCTTTCACTGACTGTACATACGTACTCCTTACACTTTCATCTTTCAATTTTTCACTTCTTATTCTTTCATAATCTCCGAAAGGAATACGCATCGCCCAGTGCCCGTCTATACGACGCTCAGTTCTCCTCGTCCCGCCAGGTTGAGCGTTGCGTGATGGGTGGTGGTCCCCACCGCCGCATGCAATTAATCTCGCACCGACGAGGGCGCCTCCGGGGGACGCCCTAACCCGTGCGCCTGTGCTGTTTTCGTCCAGAATTGCAATCCACGGTGTTGGACTGGCAGGGTCAAGGCGTGCACGCTTCAGGTACCGACCCCAATGAAAAGTACGTGTGGTTAATACCATACTCTACCACACATAAAACCCAACCACAGAAATCTCATATTATACCTACCATCTCGAAATTTATCAAATCTACTAATCACAATATCATATGACATATGATGATTATTTATTGTATATATATATATATATATTCGAAAATAAACAAGAAACATTCGCCAATATGTAATATGTAAGCTGAAAGTAGCTAAAATAGAATAAGCGCGCATTAGCCACGTCCGTCTATTGCCTGATTCTCCTAACTGCATATGCGGCGGAGCAGAGCTTACCAGAAAGGTTATGTATGTGGGGAGCCTTTTGTATTTTGAAGTATACTGTAATTCCGAGAAACACGTTATTATTAACAAATTCTGATTTATTATTCCCAATAAGAGCTTTTGTATTGGAAGAAGTCATATTTTTTATATTGATTTGATGCATTTGATTTTGGTCGAGTTTAAAAAAGATCATTAAATTGAAAAGCGTATGCTGAGATGGTTCGAACATTTAGAAAGAATGAGTGACAAAAGAGTCACGAATGAAGTGTATCAGGCGTGAGGGACTGGAGAATTCGCGAGGAGCCGCCATAGGCGCACACATCTGGACCAAATTGGTGATGTGTTGAAAAAAAAGCCAAATCAAAAGCACCTAAAACCGAAGAGCATGCATGAAGAGATTGATGAGTGTAGAAGACCACCAATGGACACCAATGTTATGTCTGCTATTCTAACGTGAACCAGGTTAGAATAGCAGACATACCCATTTACCTTGTTAATAGCTTACCACATTGAAAGTTAGACAGGTATCATCAATAAAATAGTATTATATCCGCCATTGTCTGCACTATGTAGGGCAGATCATTCACATTCATATAAATCTGATAAATCTTAAGGCTTATTGCCTTAAGATTTAACCCCGTTTACGTCAACAGTCTGCATTCTGTTATTTAAATAAGATGCAATCAATTATTACATCTACCGACAAGGATGGATTAATTATATACGTTCCGATTCACACAAAAATTCCTCACGGTGTAAGAATGTTTTTGAGTAGATCTCTGGGTTTGTGACAAAATAATCAAGTCAATTCGCTCTTTTCCGCCCGATGGCGGAGTGGTTAGTAATACTACTAACCGACTTACCAAGGCTCGTGGGTTTGATTTCCATTCAATACAAATATTTGTGTGCATGAACATGTATTCGTTTTGGTCAGGGTGTTTTAAGGGAGGTAGGGCGTATCAAAGCATCCTAATAGTTTGCTATCGTCTAGTGTCTAGTACTTTGGTACTGGAGGTACTCCCCAGTAAATAACAACCCCCTGGAGGATTGCTCTGTTCCTGCGAGCCAGTTAGTTACTGTGTTAGCAGCAGGGGTGGCAATCCACGAATTATATGACGAATTAAACAAGGGCGCCTGCATTGTAATGTATATAAATATATACAATATATAACTTCCCCGTTTTGAAGTCGGTTAAAAATAAACACACCCTATATACATCATTGAAAATAGAAAAATATCCGAAATCACAACAACGCAAGACAATGTTAGTTTTACGTAAAGCCGGCGACACACTCGCGGATTGCGGGCCAAAGATTACGTGGAGTGCGTCGGAATACCTACACCTGTCCTTCCGAATACTTTGGGTCTGACAGGTTTTTTATTGGATCCCTGCTTTCCTATTCAATAAGTTTTGGGTTTGCATTACGCAGTTAACTGAGCCGTGAAATGTTTTGCCCGAGTATAATGGCATATGAGCCTCGGCAGACTCAATTATAACAGTGGATGACTTTACTCCCGTGATATGATGTGAAATGTAAATAAACTTCACTGAGTTTCGCTGCAATTGGGATCTAACTGATGAGTGAAGTGAAAAATGTGACGTGTGTTACACCTGAAAGTTAGGTTCAGAATGCCAATTTTATTCATAACTAGCTGACCCGCGAACTTCGTACCGCCTAACAGTCGATTACTTAATTATTTTTTTTTATACTTATTCTGCTAACAACGATACTAACGTCACTCAATTGTTTTTCCTTCCCGGAACCTCTCCACTAACATTTAAACTTTATGTATGGTATTAAAGTTCAAATTGACTTTTAAGTATTATTACGAATCTTTTGTATGCTAGTATAGAAAAGTGTTCTTTTTAGACTTTTTTAGGCAATTTTTTAAATTTTTCTCTTCGTAAGAACCATCCTCGTACTTCAAGGAATATTCTAAAAAAAGAATTAGCGAAATCGGTTCAGCTGCTCTCGAGATTTGCGCTTAGCAACACATTTAGCGATTCATTTTTATATTATAGATTGTACACTATTTTCGATGTAACTAACTCCGTGTGTAATGTTATGAAACAAAGGATGTATATATACATATATAATTGGGCCAGGGGTGTAAGATCAGTTCGTCCGGATATTTGGTTCATTTGTTTTAAGAATAATTGTTGTTTATATATGTAAACTTTACAACATTTGATTTATATTTACTGTAGCTTACTTTAAACACAGCTTTTTAAAGTAATAAATAAAGATAATTATGATTGTATGATTATTTATTTTATTTATGTATCTTATTTGGAAGTAAATTTTTGTGTCTGACCCGGTGTTGCCCGTTACAGACGTAGCTGTAAGTATATCGTAAGATATCGTGCGGTTTCGTTCTAAATACGAGTAAATTAAACTCCATGGTGTGTATAAATACACTATTTTAGCGTATTCCATATACACAACAAACCAATAGACCACTTGACTCAGCTCTCAGTTGTGTTTCAGCACCTAAATATCTCAACGATTCGAACCTACTGACCAATGGGAGGACATTTCAACCAATAAGACGATAAAACGCGCGATGTTGATCTGTGAGGTAGCCAATAAAAGCTGCACGTTCTACTTTACGCCCCGACCCGTAACGGTGAATTGAGTTATTATACAAAATCAGTATCATTGATTCTCCATAGGTTAATTACCTCCTGATAAAAACACATAGTAAGGCAGCACATTATCAGATATATTCTAGGGTACGTATATGGCGGACATTAGGTTCAACAGTAGGGCTTTGTCGTTAGCCTAGGAGTACCTACCTTGATAAGCACCTACAGCACGCGACTGTTTAAAGGTTATAATAACACAGGGATTTGATCAACTTAGCGGCAAAAGTACATGGGAAGGTGAGGAGAATGACGGTAAAATCCGATGGAATGCTGTGGGAGGTACAGGGAGGATTCTGAAATGAAAGGGGATGTCCGAATTTAGTTTTCCCGCTCCACAATATCGTGGAGAAGCATCTGGCCATGGACCAGAAGGTTATCTGCGGGTTTGTGAATCTTGAGAAAGCATTTGATACGGTACGATATTGCCGAGATTTACATCGGGTGGGCCGTATGCTTGTATGTCTCCCGACGTTGTATAAAAAAGGAAGAATCCGTTTTGAATATGACTTTTCGAAACAATGTGAATACGCCACTTATATGTCAAAGTCAAAGTCAAAATCTTTTTATTCCGTAAAAATGGCTACATTTGTTTGGATTCGTCACAATTTTTTTTCCTACCGTGCAGTTTATGACTAGGTGAGCACTGATAAAAATACTGCCAATAAACTCAGGCATCCCTCTTTTGGTATCCAAACAAATTTACATATTTTATTAATTACATTATAATTGGCAACATTATAATTATGAAGATGTATATCTTACATACGTATAGTATAATCACTCTTCATACCTACACAGGCAAGGAATTTTGGATAAATTTGTCACCGCCGAAGTTTTCCCGGACTAAGTAGCGAACTTAAAGAAAAGTTACAGGTACTCGGTAACTTGGTGTAAAAATGTTTCACAGATTGTAACAAAGTTATTTAATTAGGTGTTTCAGAAAATGGAGTGTGTACCTACTTACGGACGTTTTCTATACGTAAATATAGTAGCTTTTTGTAATATTAACAGTAGAAGAAGATACAAGGACATCATCATCATCTCAGCCTGTATTGCTGAACATAGGCCTCCCTTTTTGAGTGCCACTCGTCTCAATCCTGTGCCACCTGCATCCATCGACTCCCTACGGACCTCTAAACCGGCAGCCACGCTGATCCTGGCTCCGGTAGTGGTCAGAGTATCGGCGGGGCACGGAGTGCTAACAATCCCCGGCTCCCACGCCGCGGCTACCACCAGTACAAGGGTGTGTCCATGTACTGGTGGTTGCTTGCATAGAAATATAACAAAAGGCATAATAATATAGATGATTTTCCTTTAGAAGTACTCTACTACCTCCACAACCCACAGGGAGAAACCATATCTTTCTTAGGGTAGGCCATGCATCACAATCTTTTAGGAGTAAGAGTAATATCTAGCGGAACACGAGAACGGGTAATTTTCGCAGTAGGCGATTCAGGCCCCATTTGTTTGTTAGAATTCATTTACAATGACGAGAATTAACGTGAAGCATCGGCCGATGCCGACGCTTGTTTTTTTAATACTACAACGGATAGCAAACAATTATACAGTCCGTCTGATGTAAAGCGGTTACCCCAGACTATGAACGCTAGCAACAAAACGAATGGCGATAGCGCGTTGCCACCCTCGCTGTCAACACAGCAACTCCTCATCTTCTGGTGACCTCACTCACTCGCAGGAACATAACAACCCTCCAGGTAGTTGTTATTTGGCTGCCGTCTTCTGTGAGGTGGAGGTACTTCCCAGTCAGGCTAACGTTGTGCCCTACCTCTCTTTCGCCAGAGCCTCGTCAGTTGATAAGTAGGGTGCACCACGTGCGGGTGAGGTTGCCTTTATTGAGCCACTTACACCTCAAAGCACAGCTGTACCACTGCAGCTAAATCAGGCAACGCTTATCGCGATTACCTAAGAGCTACAGAACACACGTGCATGACAATGACGAAAACAACTGCTTAAATAGATTACATTTTAATTTTGCGATAAAATACAATTAATAATTTACTCGGTGGCACAGTAACGTTGCTTTGATCTCAGGGTTCTTGGGTTTATTTCTCACACATCGGACGAACGTTTTCGTGAATGAACAGGTCTGTTTGTCATGGTGTTTATAAGAGAGGTAGAGCACATCAAAGCAGCCTGTCTGGAGAAGTACCTCCTTCGCACAAAAAACGGCGGGGAAATAACGACTACCTGGAGGGTTGTTGTGTTACTGCATGTGAGTGAGGATCCAGAAAACTCCTAAGAAGTTGCTGTGTTGGTAGTTCATATTGGAACGGTATGCTTGTAAGCTTACCGATGTTGCATAAAAAAAATTCTTGGCAGATCCTTTGTTGTAAATTATATTTGATAGTAACATATTCTTTGCCTGAAACAGTCCGTTCCTTCCCCGATGATATCTTCAAAAGCATATTTATAATCTAATACCAACGCCAAACTTAATGCGGTATAGGCAGAGGTAACCGTGGGCCACATGACCTTACACATCTCACTCGCCTTTCTAACATTCATAGCTCTTCTAATACACGCACACCGAGTTCTAGAGTTCCTGTATAAAGTACTGGATATTTGTTTTTAATACATCTTGCCAGAAAATTCCTTGTATTCTTGAAATGGAAAAGTTCATCTGCCCTCTCCTTGTAGGTGGAATTTCAACTCATGACCGATTAAGTGCTCTTCTAACTGACTGCCAGGAAAGTTTGTGATATTGGCGAATTTTGGATATTGAATTTGTAGTACATTGATATTGGGTAACAAATGTGTTCCTTCTAGCTGTTGATTTATATGTTCACGCCAAGACCCTTGCTGGGTAGGCAGAAAACATCGAGCGCTACATTACTTGGTCCTTACACGCCTTGATTGCTTAACCTATCTTTCCACATATGTCTTATTTTATAGATCCCGACAATAGGAGATCGGACAACATTTCAAAATTTGATTCGAATTAATCATAATGAATATTAATTTATCACCACAAACAAATTTAAATAAAAAAGTTAAAAAAAAACCAAAACTAAGTCTAAAGATTATTTTTTAAAAAATGCCGCGTAAAACACGTGACGTCACTTGTGCGTAATCAAACTACAAGCTGTTACAACTATTATTTCATTACTGATATTAAAGCTACGAGTATTCAAACATTCGTAGTACTTAACCAACTTGTTTATAACTTATTTTGTTTGTCAGTCAATTAATTGCATTAATAACTTTTACTACTGGCAGTTTGTTCACTAACAAATGACGCGTTCGAAGATCAAAGCCACATTTGAGCGGTATTTTTAAATAAATAATCAATAACATAGTTTCGGATCATATAAAAGTTTATTTATTAAAAAAAGTATATTTGTCATAAATTTTTATTGTGATAAATATCTATTATTATTAATTTAAATACTCGTACATTTTTGAAATGTTGTCCGAACCATATTTTGACAATTTACAATGACGCGTAATTGGTATATTTTGATATGGACGCATTTGTTTTGCTTCTCGATTTCAATAAGCCAATGAAATCAATTGCAGCAAACGCGATGTCAAGTTAATTTGCATACTTCGAAATCGTCCTGCCATCCGAATAAAGGGAGACAAGTGACGGGAGAAAGACAGGGTTTTCAGACAAGATACACGTCACGGGGCCGGCGATATTTCGATAACGAAATGTAACATTTTGTAAACAGAAAATGTTGCCCTCCTCATTACTAATATAATGAATGTATAGATTTGGGAAAACAGAGGGAAGAGGGGCAATACAGTGAGGTTAATAAATAAGTAGCCCGACCACAGAACTTCTTCCATCTTACGTAAAGCCGCAGATAAATACCACATTTTTTAGGGTTCCGTACTCAATGGGTAAAACGGAACCCTATTACTGAGGCTCCGCTGTCCGTCCGTCCGTCCGTCACCAGGCTGTTTCTCATGAACCGTGATAGTTAGACAGTTGAAATATTCACAGATGATGTATTTCTGTTGCCGCTATAACAACAAATACTAAAAAATAGAATAAAATAAATATTTAAGGGGGCTCCCATACAACAAACGTGATTTTATTGCTCATTTTTGCTCGATATTGATAACGGCAACAGGTAGACGCTTGAAATATTCACAGAATATTTAGTTGGCAGAGCTGCGATAGCCAGCGGAGCCACATTACCCTCAAAATTGCCGTTTGGGGTAGACTGATGTCATCCAGCTAGCGTTTAGACGGTAATAGTGAGAAACTCCAAAATCGACACACTAATAGCTAACATTGTAGTTTTGTATCCTTTAATTTGAAATTTAAATGTTCGTTGGTGAGGAAGAACGGTCCAAAATCGTTCCAATTAGAAAAAAAAACATATGGGAAAATGTATGGCCGGCCACTCTGCAGTACAGAGTCTGCACTGCACTCCCATCAACAGAAAAAGTAACAGCACTCGTCGCTAGATGTCGTACAGGGTTCCATATATTTTTAAAAAATTAAAAATAAAATATTTAAATATTTTTTAAATTTAAAAAATATCAGCTCTGCCTACACAGCTTGCTGTTATTTACTAGTTATATATTCACTTTAAGGACAAATAATTAAATTAAAATAAAACAAATATTTAAGGGGGCTCCCATACAACAAACTTGATTTTTTCCCCTTTTTTATAGATAATGGTACCGAACCTTTCGTGTGCGAGTCCGACTCGCACTTGGGCGATTTTTTTTTACATACAACGTCAGGAGACATTCTAGCATACGGTTCACATGATGTAACGCGTTTACCGTAGCCTATGAACGCCGGCAATACATTACGTGTCACTCGCGCGATGTCACCTCTGCTGGTAACACAGTAACTCTTTAGGAGTTTATCTCACTCACACGTAGGAACACGACAACGACACGTTATGTGGCAACGGTTTTCTGTGAGGTGGAGGTACTTCCCCATTCGGACTGTTTTGGTGGGATCTACCTTTCTGAAAAACTCCCAGATCAAGACAAGCAGACATGTTCATGCACGCGTTCAATTTCAAAATAATTAAAGAGTTGAAAAAAATAAATATTTCTAACAGTATTTATGGCCAGATTAGATGACAGGACACTGCAGTCCTTTGTCAGGTGCCGCTGCAATTTGGGCTCCTTTTGTCGCCTACCATCAGGCGAAGCGGAGCCACTATGCTGAGCTAATATATGTATAAAAAAAGTAAATGTTCGTACGGCATGTAACAAAATTATGGCATTGACCTTTCGTCATACATTTCTTTACAAAAATTTAATGTACAATGTTGGGAGATATGTAAGCATACGGCCCACCTTATGTAAAGCGGCTGCCGTAGCCTATGAACGCTTGGAAAAAGTACATGAAATATGACTCACGCTTTGCCACCTCGGCTGATTACACAGCAATAGCGTAGGAGCTTACTAGTAACCTTGCAGAAACATAACAATCATCTCACCAGGGAATATTGATTTGATCGCGGATTTCTGTGAGGTTAATGTCTGCCTCAGTCTGGCGGCTTTGATGCGCCTCACCTCTCTTGAAAATACCCACATAAACAGACTCCATCAAATCCAGACAAACAGAATCCAGGGAAACCAACAGACATTTTAATGCACACAAATGTTTGTCCTGGGAATCGAATCCACGAGCGTTGATGTTAAAATAGCATTGCTTAACTTCTCGCCAACGAACTCATCAAAATTTACATTCGTACGTTGTATAATTGACGAATTTAGTTCGACCATAAACGTAGAATTCTTTTGCATAAACATTTCTTTCTCATTTGGTTTATTCCCATTTCCAACGCAATCTAAGTGTGAATTAGGTTCTGCCGTCCGTCCGTCCGTCCATACGGGCGGACGTTTCGACACATCCCTGATTGGGTCTCTGTATTTTCTGCTTTGTACGAGTGAACAAAGGCGGCGAAGAAACTGGGGCTCCCGTCCCGTCCGATGGAAATAGTGTTTCTGCCCGCTGTCGAGAGAACACTAATTTAAATGGCTAATGGGGAACTACTTTTGTATTTTAAAACGAGTCGTATGTTATATGTACATTTATTGCTTTTTCTTTATTCTACGTCGGAAGGCATTCAAGCACACGGCCCACATGTAAAGCGGCTACCGTAGCCTAGTAACGCTAGCGATATATTAAGTATCACTCGCGCGATGCCTCCTCTGCTGCTTACACAGCAACTCCTTGGGAGCTTACTGGTAACCTCACTCACACGCCGGAACACAACAACCATCTAGGGAGTTGTTATTTGGATGCGGTTTCCTACGAGGTGGAGGTAATTCCCCAGACGGCTATGAACACTTGTAAAACATTAAGTATCACTCGCACGATGCCTCCTCTGCTGCTTACACTGCTGCTGCACTCATACGCAGGAACACAACAACCCTCTAGGGAATTGTTATTTGGCTGCGGTTTTCTGTGAGGTGGAGGTACTTCTCCAGCTGCTTTGATGCGCCCTACCTCTCTTAAAAATATTTTGCCAACGTAAATATTATGTGAGCGGTGATGTCCCAGCGGTGTAACCGCACGCCTAACAAGCGTTAGGTTCCGCGTTCGAACCCCGGCGGGTGCCTACCCGGTTTTAGTATGCTATCCATTAATTATCTATTTACATACTATCAAGTAACTGCACCCCGCAACTTCGTCCGTACTTATCCCAATATCCCGTTTTTTTTTTATTTTTGCCCGGGTTCTAATAGTCGTACCGTGAAGCTGAATAGCCTGTAAGCGAACTCTTCATCTTCGATATAGATTACATTGATAAAACCATCGTCTATAAACTCTTCTCGCTATAGAGTAGAGAGTATGTATGTATGTATATATCTTCACGCCAGGTCCCTTGCGGGGTAGGCAGAGAGAACCGAGGGCCGTAAGACGCGGTCCTTACATACTTCACTCGCTTCTCTAACATTCATGGTTCTTTTCTTGCACGCTCGCCGGTTCCTGGGGCTCCTGATATCACCTTCTGATAAAACACGACCAATATGGTCATTGTAGGTTAGTCTCGGTCTTTCTCGGCTTCTACATCCTTCCACTTTTGCATTGTATGTCTGCTGCGTCATTATTTCATCCTGCATTCTTTCTACATGTCCGAACCAACGGAGCATGCCTCTTCTTATTTAAACACCGATGCTCTCTTTCAGACCAACTCTATTTCTAACATCATCATTGCGAATACGGTCTACAAGCCTTACGCCACAAATTTAGCGCAGCGCTCGCATTTCGACCGCGTTTATCCTACTTTCATGCTCTCTCCGCCATACCCAGCTCTGACTTCTATAAGTTAGCGTTGGGACCAACACTGCATTGTGTATAGCAAGCTGTGCCTTCTGGCTCAGGTTTTTTCTTTCCACTTTCGCATTGTACATCTATTTCGTCATTCTTTTATCCTGCATTCTTTCTACATATCCGAACCAACGAAGTATGCCTTTCCTTATCTTAACACCGACACTCTCTTTCAGACCAATTCTCTCTCTTACGTCGTTATTACGACGGTCAGCAAGCGTTATACCACAAATTTTGTGCACTGCTCTCATCTCGACCGCATTTATCCTACTTTCATGTTCTCTCTGCCGTACCCAGCTTTCACTTCCATAAATTAGCGTTGGGATTATCACCGCGTTGTGTACAGCGAGCTGTGCCTTTGTCTTGATCTTTAATATATTATACCAATATATATTTCTTTAGCTTACGTTGTCTACTTGAGGTTGCTTTAAGAGAGCCGGGGCGCATCAAAGCAGTCCCACTGGCCTAGTGGAGGTACCACTTCACAGAAAACTATAGCCACTTATCAACTGTCTGGGTGGTTGTTGTGTTTCTGCGAACGAGTAAGGTTACTTGTAAGCTCCTGAGGAGTTGCTTTAATAGCCGGGGTGTTTACTATATACGTATTGTATCCAATTTGTTATCACATGACATCACATCAACCCTTACTCATCCCACTGCAGGGATACGGATCTCCCTTCAACCGAAGGCGTTTAGAGCATACTCCACCACGCTGCTCAAATGCGGATTGGCGAAGGTCAGTGTTTCAAGCCGCCCGAGGGCCACTGACTTAGCTTAACGACTGTCATCTATCGACAATAGCCAGGACCAACGGTTTAACGTGACCTCTGAAGCACGGAATCCAATTTGTAGTATAGTGTATTAGGGGGTCATATGGTTGCGTGCCTCCCGAAGTTGTATTAAAAAGGTGAAACATGATTTTTAAGCTATTGCATAGCTTTTATCGCGGGCTTTGAGCGCGGCGACCGAATCAAGAAATTCCGTAACGAAAATAAAACCTAACACCCCCCACTCCGCCTACCATGTACCTAGCTCGTTTGTGTTTATAATCATCATTTGATGATGATGATCCGTCGGGTGGCAAACAAGTGTTCAGCCCGCCTGATGTGAAACTGTTACACAGCCTATGGACACTTCTAGACTCCGTCGGGTGGTAAACAAGTAAGAAATTTGGTAGAAGAAATTTTTTCAGCCAAATAACAATTCGCTGGACAGATGTTGCGTTCATGCGAGTGAGTGACGTTACTAGCTCACGAAATATATGCTCAAAACTGCAGTCGAATAACAATTCCCTGGAGGATTGTTGTGTTCATGCGAGTGAGTGACGTTACCACCTCACAGGCAACTGCAGCCAAATAACAATTCCCTGGACGGTTGTTGTGAGGTAGTAAATAATTGTAAAAACTGCAGCCAAATAACAATTCGCTGGACAGATGTTGCGTTCATGCAAGTAAGTGACGTTACTACCTCACGAAAAATATGCTCAAAACTGCAGCCGAATAGTAATTCCCTGGAGGATTAATTAACTCTGTCCAGCGAATTGTTATTTGGCTGCAGTTTTTACAATTATTTACCACCTCACAACAACCGTCCAGGGAATTGTTATTCGGCTGCAGTTGCCTGTGAGGTGGTAACGTCACTCACTCGCATGAACACAACTTCCCTCCAGGGATTTGTTATTTAATGATGCCAGAGAAGTATAACTTATCACGCGCGTACATAAGTACCCATTTTTAGGTTTTTTTTTGTACGTGTGTGCATTGCAGATTACTTTTCGAAATTAGCCCATAACGTTTGCATAACTCGATCACTGGATTCCATGTTACCGGCAACTTAAAACCATTTCGATTGAAATTACGGTGAAATGTGACTTCTAAAAGTTATTTGATATCAACTCTTGACGAGCTCGGTGGCTCAGTCGTGAATGACGCGACTTTGACACCAACGCTCGTGGGTTCGGTGCCCACACAAGGCAAACATTAGTGTGCATCTACATGCCTGTTTGTCTTGGTCTGGATGTTTTAAGCGAGGTATGGTGTATCAAAGCAGCGCGACTAGGGAAGTACCTCCACCACACAGAAAACCGCAGCCAAATAACAACTCCCTAGAGGGTTGTTGTGTTCCTGCGTGTGAGTGAGGTCATCAGTAAGCTCCCAAGGATTTGCTGTATAAGCAGCAGAGGAGGCATCGCGCGAGTGATACTTAATATATCGCAAGCGTTAATAGGTACCCGCTTTACATCAGGTGGGCCGTATGCTTGAATACCTCCCGACGTAGTATAAAAAAAAACACAACTTCTACTACATATTCTCGTCATCCCCCTTGCAGGGTGCACCGAGCGACGCATGACTCCCGTCCTTACACACCTCACTCGCTTCTTTAACATTTATAACATAATACGGTTAATTATTAACTTTAAATGTAGTTGAAACGAAAAATCATTGTTGTATGCATTGCTAGTGATAACGCTTGAATCGCTACTCTGAATCCACCTCGGTGTCCAACTCATAAGTTTTTCCAATTCTTTTGACTTGACTTAGTTAGACTTACTTAGATTTTTTCCTTAATCAGTACAGTAGTTTTAGTAGATTAAAAATATGTTTTTTATGTGTCTATTTTGAAATAGAAACTCTTTGCAACTTGTTTTGTTTCTTTTTATCTTCTATGATGTCACAAACAATCGCGTTCTTCGTCAGCGAGAAATAGACAAAGAACCATAGATAATTACATCTGATTCTGATGAATCCCTTTTTAATTTCACACGTAGACAATGGCCGGCGACCGAAATTAAAAGATAATGGGGGTGTACTTAATTATTAATTAATTATCCGCTGTGTCTCGGACAGACGCACAAAGGATTCTTCCATCTTGTTTCATGGTACGTGTGGCTATTGTTAACGAGAAGATTCTTATTTGGATTGTCACTTTCGTACAGACAATCCCTTTGGGTTATCTATTTCTTCACGTAGGTACCTATCTATAAGCGGAGATTGCTTCCCGCGCTTTTGACGTAACTCTGTTGTTATATCGGGATGTTTTTAAGTTTCAATATAATATTAGTTTCATGTTCCAATTTTGATAGTATTTTGTAATAAGTACTAGTGAACTTGTATAGTGATGAGAAAACTCAAATGTGATACATTAAACGTGAAGTTTTTGGAAGACGAGAACCAGTTCATGAAGATAACCTAGTAAACTTGAATAATTTTATTTGGTTGGAGTGGGTCTGGAAATCCGACTCCGAGTGTTTTTTTAAGTAGAGTTCCTGAACTCGGGACATTTAGATATAGGAGATTTTGAAACGGTTCTAAAGTGAAGTCTTGTGCTGTATAGGCTAAGATCCCTTTGCCATTCCCCTCGGGGTTAAAAACAACCAAAAAAATAGCATATGAGCAATGTGCGTAAAACCTTAGTTACACTGACTTGGTTTTTAAATATTTACTGTTTTTTTAAGCGCGCTCGTCTTTAGGATTCCTGATAATACCGTCACTATTTCTACCTCCTGCCTGTCACGTCAGTATCGTATGTGTATTTCGCCATTTCTCCATCCAGAATTATTTTCATATGTCCGCATGCTTCTTCCTAATTCAACACATCGTAACTTCTTTCAGACCTAGTTAATAGATTCAGGCGTTATTTTGCGAAAGTCAAATTTACATGCAATTTGATCTAACCTGCTTTGTGTGCTTCCGCCACCAATTAGTTCATGCGGCCTAGCGCCGGCCGGCACCCACCCACTACTGTTAGTACGTGGTACATGCCGACGCTGCCATGGCTGCTCCGGTAGTCTCTGCCTCGGCTGCTGCGGTCGTCCGCCATCTGGAACAGAATCCGCATGCCCCCACCACCACCGTCGCTGCCACGACTGGCCTGGTCGTCGCTGCGACACGTGTTTCGCCTCTCCACGAGGCATCATCAGGCGTTGTAGACGTTAATCGTAAGAATAACATGCTACAAGACATTCTTTCAGACCAACTCTTTTCCTAATGTCTTCTTACTAGCGTGGGTCCGTTTCCTAACCGTTTAGTTTTGGCGGGGTCCGCTACCTAAGCCTCAGGATTTGTCGAAGATACTGATTTTCACATAAAGCGATTGCCGTCAGACCCCCACCATCCAGAGCTTTCTTAAATCAGTCTTTCGTAATATAATTTCTGGGCTTTCTGAAGACGTTTTCCTTTCACTCCGAATAAGAGTAGAGTCCAAAGAATAGAAAAGAAGAAAAGAGTCGAGTCGAAGCAGTCCGTCTGGGGAAGTACCTCCACCTCCAACTACCAAAACCGCAGCCAAATAACAACTGTCTGGGAGGGTTGTTATGTTCCAGCGTGTGAGTGAGGTCACCAGTGAGTTCCTAAAGAGTTGCCGTGTTAACAGCACAGGTGGCATCGCACGGGTGATACTTAATGTATTACAAGCCTTCATAGGCTACGGTAACCGCATTACATCAGGTGAGCCGCATGCTTGTTTGCCTCCCGACGTCGTATAAAAAATCAAATCAAATTGTTTAAGAAATCATATACTTACATATATTTTATTATTAATTATTGAATTATATTAAACAAAATGTCAACACATATTAATATTATCATTGAAATATATCATTAATACTATAATAAGCTTTATTTAGGAGAATAAAAAATATGTATTGTTTGTATGTTGCATTATTTACAACTGTGAATTTGACATAATTAAGCTGGATTTCAGAAATTAAAAAATCAGAAATACTTTTGAAGCATAAAGAATATGACTTAGCTAAATACGACATAATTATGTTTTTTTTCATCGTGTCGTTTCCAAACGGCCTGGGATTAATTAAGAAGTCAGTTCGCTGTAAATGTTTATGGAATTAAAACATTTTTTTGAATTCAAATATTGGGGTTTCAAGTATCACCCACTCAATAACACAACCCACGTTATTCAAGTAAGAGATTTTTATTTGAGAAGCGGAAAGAAAGCTCATTATGAAGTAACGACACTGTTCATAATGCACAGAAAATATCTTTAACGTTTGTTGTAGCTAATATTTAAGTTTAATATTTAACTTGTAATTACCAGAATCAGACCGACATTTTATAGTGAGTAACATGTTTTATATTCTGTATTTTATAGTGCTAATTGGATGATTATGACGTGTGTCGTACGGCAATTTTTTTTATAAAATCGCTGATTTTTTTGACGAGCTCGGTAGCTCAGTCGTGAAAGACGCGACTTTGACACCAACGCTCGTGGGTTCGATTCCCACACAAGACAAACATTTGTGTGCATAAACATATCTGTTTATACTGGTCTGGATATTTTAAAAGAGGTAGGGCGCATCAAAGCAGTCCGTCTGGGGAAGTACCTCCACCTCACAGAAAACCGCAGCCAAATAACAACTCCCTAGAGGGTTGTTGTGTTCCTGGGGTCACCAGTAAACTCCTAAAGAGTTGCTGTGTAAGCAGCAGAGGAGGCATCGCGCGAGTGATATATGTTACAAGCGTTAATAGGCTACGGTAACTGGGGGTCATGTGCCAGAAGCGTGCTCGTTCGCGACCCCTGCCAATCGAGTAGATTGCAATTCTGGACCGAAAACGCACCGATGTGCGGATTAGGGCGTCCCCCGGAGGCGACGCGCACCGATCCGCCCCCGTCGGTGCGAACATAGGTGCATGCGGCGGTGGGGGCCGCCACCCACCACGCAGCGCCAATTCCGGCGGGTCGAAGAGAGCCGAGTGCTGCATAGGCACGTGGAATGTGAGAGGTGGACTGAGTGATAAGATGAATGAGCTGATGGACGTAATGAATGAGAGACGCTTAGATGCTTTGTGTGTGACAGAGACTAAGCGCAAGGGGAGCGACACCGATGATCTGCCCGATGGGATGATGGCCCTATGGTCTGGTGTAGACCGCGACGATCATGCCAGTGCTGGTGTAGGTGTCATACTCTCCTCTCGCTTAGCCCCTGGTGTGAAAGATTACTGTTTGGTAGGGCCTAGACTTCTCTGGGTTCGTATAAAACTGGGCATCACGCGAGTATTTCTGGTTGCAGCATACGCTCCCGTAAGCTCAGCGTGTGCCCAAGAACTAGAGAAGTTTTGGGAGTCTGTGAGGGATGTTCTGGATTTAGCTGAAGGGAATGAAAGAGTGATTATGTGTGGAGATTTGAATGGATGGGTTGGGACCAAACGAGACGGCTATGAAGCTGCTCTTGGTCCCTATGGAGATAAGAGAGTGAACGAAGCAGGTAAGTCGATTCTAGATTTATGTATGGAACGAAACCTCCTCGTGTCGAATACTTTATTTCGTCACAAGGATATTCACACGTATACATGGAGACGGAATGACCAAAAAAGTGTGATTGATTTGATTATAATTGATAGACGTCTCCGAAATACTATAATGGATACAAGAGCCTTTAGAGGTCCCACTCTTGAAACGGACCACTACCTGGTGGTAAGCCGGTTTGTGGGACTTTTCAAGAAGTGGAGGCATTGGCGAGTGCGTATCCCTTTCGGAGATCATGAAAGGATAAGGAGTGAAAAATTGCAAGATGAAAGTGTAAGGAGAATGTATGTACATCTGGTAAGCGAAAGACTTGCAAATGCAAGTCTTTCCGGCACAGATGTGGATAATTGCTGGAAAGTTCTGAAAGAAAGTATCTTGGATAGTGCAAAAGAAGCATGTGGATGCGCAAAGAGGCATAAAACATTGAAAGGGGATGCCTGGTGGGATGCGGAGGTTGAATCCTCCGTAGCAAGAAAGAGGAAAGCGTGGCTGGATTATGTATCATCTTTGCCCTTAAATGAAAGTATGAGAGAGAAGAAGAAAGAAATGTACCGTCAATGCAAGAATGAAACCAAGGCTTTAGTGAAAGAGAAGCGTGAAAGACAAATTATGAATGAGGAAGAGAGGCTGACGAGAAACTTCGAGGCAAATACCAAACTCTTTTGGAGAGAGGTAAAGAAGTCTCGGGGTGGTTCGTCGGCATCCAGTATGAACAAGATTAAGTCTAAAGCTGGTATCATTCTTGCAAACACTCAGGAAGTGTTAGAACGGTGGAGTGAATATTTTGAAGAAATGTACGAATATGCCTCGGACGCTGACAATGAGAGTGAGTCTGATGCTCACTCCGCGTTGACGGCGTCCGATGAAGGTATAACTATGGATGAGATAGAATGGTCGATACGAAGTTTGAAAAATGGAAAGTCTGCGGGAATTGATATGATTACAGCTGAGATGATCAAACTAGGTGGCACTTACGTCCGGGACGCCTTCTGGTACTTATGCAACCTTTGCTGGAGAACTGGAAGGGTCCCAATGGACTGGGGACGCGCAGTCATCGTACCCTTGTATAAAGGCAAGGGATCACGCATGGACTGCGCCAACTATAGGGCCATCAGTTTGATCAGCTTAGCAGCAAAAGTATATGGAAAGATAATTGAAAGGAGAATGAGGGTGAAATCTGACGAAATGCTGTGGGAGGCACAGGGAGGATTCCGAAATGGAAGGGGATGTACGGATCAAGTTTTCTCGCTCCGCAATATCGTAGAGAAGCATCTGGCCACAGACCAGAAGGTTTTCTGCGGTTTTGTGGATCTTGAGAAGGCATTTGATAGGGTTGTGCGAAAGGAACTGTGGTGCATATTGCCGAGATATGGGATTGACGGCTCACTGCTGCGTGCTGTGCAGTCCACCTACAAGGATTGCTCAGCATGTGTGCGAATAGATGGCAACATGTCACCCTGGTTTGATGTCAAAATTGGTGTCAAACAGGGTTGCATGTTGTCTGCTAGGCTGTTTATTCTGTATCTCGATAGTTGTCTACAGAGAATAAGATCGACGAATGTAGGATTACGCATGGGTGACCTAGTGGTGAACTGTCTGCTGTATGCAGATGATGCTGTCCTGTTAGCAGAAACACCATCTGAGCTGCAAACACTAGTCACAATGATGAAAGACGAATGTATGAAGGAAGGCGTACTATTGAATGCGAAGAAAACAAAGATAATGATATTTGAAAGAGAAGAAACCAGAAGCAATGTAAGGATTACGGTAAGATGATGAAGTGTTGGAACAAGTTGATGAGTTTGTATATCTTGGATGCGCTTTCAGCAGGGATGGAAGGTACACTGCAGATGTGGAAAGGCGAGTGAGTGCTGGGAATAGTGTGAATGGAGCGTTGGGAAAACTTCTTGGCAGTAAAAACCTGAGCCAGAAGGCGCAGCTGGCTATACACAATGCAGTGCTGGCCCCAACGCTTACTTATGGAAGCGAGAGCTGGGTATGGCAGAGAGAGCATGAAAGTAGGATAAACGCGGTTGAAATGCGAGCGTTGCGCAAAATCTGTGGTGTAACGCTTGCAGACCGTATCCGCAATGATGAGGTTAGAAGCAGAGTTGGTCTGAAAGAGAGCGTCGGTGTTAAAATAAGAAGAGGCATGCTCCGTTGGTTCGGACATGTAGAAAGAATGCAGGATGAAAGAATGACGAAGCAGATATACAATGCAAAAGTGGAAGGATGTAGGAGCCGAGGAAGGCCAAGACTTACCTATCATGATCAGATTGATCGTGTTCTATCAGAAGGTGATGTCAGGAGCCCTAGAAACCGGCGGGCGTGCATGAAAAGAGCAATGAATGTGAAAGAAGCGAGTGAGGTATGTAAGGATCGAGTCGCGTGGCGCTCGGTTCTCTCTGCCTACCCCGTAAGGGATTTGGCGTGAAGTTATAGATAGGTAACTGCTTTACATCAGGTGGACCGTATGCTTGTATGCCTCCCGACGTTGTATAAAAAAAAATGATTATAACATGATTGAAGATTTTGAAATCTGACTTTACTCCTTTATAATATATATATAATAAATAAAATAATTTGTCTTAAATACAATAAGAAGATACTGTTCAGGAAACGTCCATTGTTTTCTGAATTTTATATATAGAAAAAAAAATATTTTACTTACCTGACGTATTCTTGTAGACGATTCGGCTATTTTAGCTGAAATAATTGACAATGGACAAACGTAAAGACAGACACTTTTATAAATAGAGTTTCTTTTTAATAATCGCTTGTGAACACATTTTCAGGACACAAAACAGGGTTGCATTTTATTTTAAACAAAGTATTTACGATGGTTATCGTAGTTTATGAACGCTTGCAACACATTCTTTCATCGCTCATGAAGTGCCACTCCTGTAGGACAGTATCTCCTTAGGAGTCTACTGGTAACCTCACCCACTCGCAGGAACACTATTTATAACGCAAATGGCGATCCTTATTTGACTGCCGTTGTCTATGAGGTTGAGGTACTTATATTTGCATTGACTGCAATACGTTCACATGATAACAAGGAGCTGAATGTGATTATCGTTGCATTAAAAAAAAACAGCGCAACAGCCGTGTGCCTCGTGTCCGCTACACCGGAATGACGTGTAAATAATGCATGCTACTTTATTGACCATAAAAGCCGAAACTAGCTCATCGGAAGGCATAAAATATGTTACACGGGCGTGCTGCATCCTCTGCTCGGTCTGGGACTAGTTCGAGCTTTAAAATTTGTGCATATTGTTATTTATCCTCCAGAAATATGGTTTCTTTTAGCACGTTTCTAAATATATCATTATTGACTTTTATAGTTGTTTATCGGAGAATATTTCAGAAATTTTAAAATATATTACAATGAGAAAATTCATAACAGCACACAAATTTTTGTCCTGTGCGGGAATCGTTACCCAAGAGCGTTGGTGTCGAGTCGCGTCATTCACCACTGTGCGCTTGAGCACATCAAATGATAGATTTTTTAGTATTCAACAAAAAACAAAAAGCTTAACAGCGGCCTGCATTTGTCTAGATTTTTATTAGTCCTGTGTTAATGTTCATATTCTGTATGTAGCTCGGGGCCAGTTCCCCGCATAAAGTCAACACGGGCCCGGCGGCGGTACCCCGAGGACGTAAGTTCGCATTTTTATGCATCCGACTGCGTTATTTTCAATTTTAACTGGCCCCAGTTCTCGATATCAGCATGCAGTTTCACAGAGCGTGGAATATTGATAACTATCTCTTTTATTTTCTATTGTATATAGGCCATTTTATCTAAACTACTTTGTGTGCTTCCATTTTAACATAAAGTAGATAACATCCCCGAAAAAGAGAGCTCGATTGCGTCGTTGAGGATGTCATTCTAATATAACCTATCACTCAGATTACCGTCGCAGGGCATCGTCCACCGCAGCTTGTCTGTGGATGGGTTTATCTATCTAGGGCTTCTCATTACTTCGGCGTCCTAGCTGTTGTCGATAAGCTCATGGCCTTTGGGTTGTTTGTAAACACTGGTCATCGCGAAGCGACAGCGTGCTAGAGTATGTTCTAAACCTCTTCGGTTGAACGGAGATCTGGTCAGCCACATGAACTCATTCATTGGTAGCATATTATTCTCAAGACTAACATCTACAGTACCCGAGGATGCCTCATGGAGAGACGAAACACATGTCGCAGAGATGGTCAGAGCAGTCGGGTCAGCAGCCAGTGGTGGGCAATCGTAGAGACGGCTGCAGCAGCCGAACTAGAGACGACAGGAGCAACCACGGCAGAGACGACATGCATCTACTAACAGTAGTGGGTGAGTAACGACCGGCGCTAGATCTCATGAACTAATTGATGGGATAAAGTTGTCATATCTATGTCGCGAGGGAGGTCTCCTGGTCATGATTTTCTTAGTATTGAACACCTAAAGTATGCTGGAAATCACCTACCAAGAGTACTTGCCATGTTTTATTCTCTGTGTATAACGCACTCTCACTTACCAGTTGATATGATGAGAACTGTGGTGGTGCCAGTGGTGAAAAATAAAACTGGAGACTTAAATGATAAGCATAACTACAGACCAATATCACTGGCTACTGTAACGGCTAAGGTGCTTGATAGTTTGCTGAACACTCAACTTGATAAGTACCTAAATATTCATGATAACCAATTTGGGTTTAAATCTGGATTATCTACAGAGTCAGCTATTCTGTGTTTAAAGCAAACTGTCAGGTACTACACGAATAGAAGCACACCTATTTATGCTTGTTTTCTCGACCTCTCGAGGGCGTTTGATCTGGTCTGTTATGATATTTTATGGCAAAAACTAAATGACATTTCCATGCCTGGAGAACTGGTACAAATCATCAAGTACTGGTATTTGAATCAGATCAACGTTGTTCGGTGGTCGAGTGCTCTGTCGGATCCGTACAGATTGGAGTGCGGGGTGAGGCAAGGGGGGTTGACCTCGCCAGGGCTCTTTAACCTGTACGTAAATACCCTGATAGAGGAGCTTAGCAGCACACGTGTCGGCTGCCACATTGACGGTGCCTGTGTTAATAATATCAGCTACGCAGGTGACATGGTGCTGCTGAGCGCCTCTGTTTGCGGCCTATCTAGGTTACTAGGAACATGTGAGCGATACGCTCTAAGTCATGGTTTGCTCTACAATGTGAATAAAAGTGAATGTATGGTCTTTCGGGCCAGGGGTCGCAAATGTCCAGATAGTGTCCCACCTATTAGACTAAACGGGACAGAATTTAAAAGAGTTGAAAAGTTTAAATACCTTGGACACGTGGTGACCACTGACTTGAAGGACGATGCTGACATTGAGAGGGAACGAAGGGCGTTGTCTGTAAGAGCAAATATGATTGCACGCAGATTTGCAAGGTGTTCGAGGGACGTCAAAATTACTTTATTTAGAGCATTTTGTACGTCCTTCTACACTGGCGCTCTGTGGGTGTCATATACTCAAAAACAGTACAACGCCCTTCGAATTCAGTACAATAATGCGTTTAGGGTGCTGATGGGGTTGCCTCGGCACTGCAGTGCGTCTGGGATGTTTGCTGAGTGGAGGGTTGATTTTTTCTACACAACCATCAGGAAACGGTGTGCGTCCCTGATGCGCAGGCTCAGGGCTAGCCCCAACACCATCCTAAATGCATTTGCAAACAGGTTTGATTGTCAGTACATGAACCATTGTTGTATGGTACATGTACGGACAAACAAACAAACAACTATCTGCAATCAAAATTATTAACTTTGAATTTTAATAATATAATACAAAAAAAAATTAATCATATCTTATAATTTAATGATAATTTTGAAATTTTATTTAACTTTAAATTTATTTATTTTTTATTAGAAATTTTATAAAACTGTATAATTTAACTATTATGGCTATAACTGCTGAAATAAATGAATTTGAATTTGATGGCGGCACACGAGAAAGGTTAGATAAAATTTAACATGTAACATTTTAAGAGAGATAGGACGCATCAAAGCAGCCCCCGTCTGGGGAAGTACCTCGACCTCACAGAAAACCGCAGCCAAATAACAACTCCCTAGAGGGTTGTTGTGTTCCTGCTTGTGAGTGAGATCACCAGTAAGCTCCCAAGGAGTTGCTGTGTAAGCAGCAGAGGAGGCACCGCGCGAGTGATAATTTATAATCGCAAGCGTTAATAGGTACCCGCTTTACATCAGGTCGGCCGTATGCGTGTATGCTTCCCGACGTAATATAAAAAAATTGACTATCGCGAAATAGCGAATGTATTTAGATATTTTATTTGCATTTCACAAAGCAAACTATGACATACAGGAAATAGAAATGAATGAAACACAGCACCGTGTCCTGATGCATACGTCTTCAGAGCGGCACTCCTCTTCGTCATGTATCCAGTTACTTGTTAGCACTCGACACCGGCGGAGCCCGACGGGGCTCGTAAACTGTTCCCTGGGCGACTGCACGCTCTGAAGTTACTGACGTTTCCTATTAAGCTGATGGCACACCAGAGCAGTGGCCAGCTCACTGCGGTGACATTTAACGCCACCCACGTATCATTTTTGAAGTGATAACCGTAAACCGCTTCGTTACGTAACGCGTTACGGCGCCAGTCTGTCTGGCTTCCATTTCTCTGTCTGACCTCGCGCACACGCATGAACACAGCAACCCTCAAGGGAGTTGTCATTTGGCTGCGGTTTTTCTGTGAGGTGGAGGTACTTCCCCAGATGGACTGCTTTGATGCGCCGTACCTCTCTATGATGCTACGCGAGACTCCTGTAACATTGATACGCTGCGGGGGGAGTGGATACACGGACCGAATTTCTTGTACGAAGACGAGCGACTGTGGCCCGTAGTATCAGATGCTGAGGATGTAGGGCGCATCAAAGCAGCCCTGTTGGGGAAGCCGCTGCCAAGTGACACAACAAGTGCAACTACGTGTGAGTGAAGTCGCCAGTAAGCTCCCAAGGAGTTGCTGTGTTATGAATGAATGAATGATATTACTACTATAACTTCACGCCAAATCCCTTGCGGGGTAGGCAGAGAGAACCGAGCGCCACGTGACTCGATCCTTACATATCTCACTCGCTTCTTTAACATTCATTGCTCTTCTCATGCACGCTCACCGGTTTCTAGGGCTCCTGATATCACCTTCTGATAGAACACGACCAATTTGGTCATGGTAGGTAAGTCTTGGCCTTCCCCGGCTCCTACATCCTTCCACTTTTGCATTGTATATCTGCTTCGTCATTCTTTCATCTTGCATTCTTTCTACATGCCCGAACCATCGGAGCATGCCTCTTCTTATTTTAACACCGACGCTCTCTTTCAGACCAACTCTATTTCTAACATCATCATTGCGAATACGGTCTACAAGCCTTACGCCACAAAATTTGCGCAGCGCTCGCATTTCAACCGCGTTTCTTCTACTTTCATGCTCTTTCTGCCATACCCAGCTCTCGCTTCCATAAGTTAGCGTTGGGACCAAATCTGCATTGTGTATAGCGAGTTGTGCCTTGTGGCTCAGGTTTTTACTGCCAAGAAGTTTTCCCAACGCTCCATTCACACTGTTCCCAACACTCACTCGTCTTTCCACATCTGCGGTGTACCTTCCATCCCTGCTGAAAGCGCATCCACGATATTAATTCACAAATATGGCTGTACATTAAGGTTTTATAAATATTTTTTTTTACCAGCGTGTTGCACCAAGTTACCGCATGGGAATATTTATATTAAAATACAATTATCTTATAACATTAAAATACGAAATATATTAATATGATACAAAATTTCATAGAAAATTAAATTCACAATAGAGATTAGCGGCGGAGGTGGCATCGCGCGAGTGATACTTAACGGGTTGCCAGTGTTCATAGGCTACGGTAGCTACTTTATAGCAAGTGGACCGTATGCTTGTATACCTCCCGACGTTATATATATATATATATATATATATAAATTTCTCAGTAGTTTAGGGCTTAATATTGTGAGTCATCGTTTACGTGGGGGGTAATAAAAAGTTTGAAGTGGTGTCTATATATACCGTTTATTGTCTGTGGACTATGCGATTTTGACTATGCGATTGAGATATCCACGAAAATAATTAAAGAAAGAAAAAATATTTCCAAGGGTCTCTCAAAGATGAAAAGTAGGCAGCTGGGCAAAGAGCAAATCGCAGATTAACTGACGAAAACCAGTTTCCGTTCCTGAAAGTCAAGCCCTGCCCCTTTATACTTGTTGGGACCGGATGGGACCCTAATAGGCTCGTTAGGATATCTCGTATTTATTTAGGTTTCTATATTATCTATCTATTTCTTCACGCTAAATCCCTTGCGGGGCAGGCAGAGATAACCGAGCGCTACGAGGCTCGATACCCTTTGCATCCCATATTTATAGCATATTTTTGAAAATGGATAAAATTGAACATCGTGCAGTGATAAAATACCTGAATTTGAAAGGTTTAACTCCAAAAGCTATACATGAAGACATGTCTGCTACTTTGGGTGAGTCCGGTCCTTCGTATGCGACTGTTAAAAACTGGGTGGCAGAGTTTAAACGTGGTCGTGAGACCATTCAAGATGAGCCCCGTAGTGGCCGGCCTTCGACTGCTTCCACTGATCAAAACAAAGAAAAAATCTGTGACTAATTTTATCTGATCGAAGATTGACTGTCGAGGAGATAGCTAAGACTGTAGGCATCTCATCTGAGCGAACACATCATATAATTACTACTGAACTTGGATTCTCTAAGGTGTCTGCGCGGTGGGTACCGCGACTGCTTTCAGTGGAACAAAAACGCAACCGACTCACAACTTCTCGCGACTGTTTAGAGTTATATGAAGCTGACCCAATAGAATTTGTTGAAAGATTTATAACCATGGATGAAACCTGGGTTCACCACAATACACTTGAGACAAAAGAACAGTCGAAACAATGGAAAAGAGCAGGATCGCCCACCCCAAAGAAGGCAAAGGTGGTTTTATCGGCGGGCAAAGTCATGGCATCCGTTTTTTGGGATGCAAAGGGTATAATTCTCGTGGATTATTTAAAAAAGGGTGAACCAATAAACTCCGAATACTATTGCAATCTGTTTTTTTTTAAAACGGGTATCGAAACCTTACCGGGTCGATGGAAAAAGTGTTTTGAGCTCGGAGGAGAGTATGTTGAAAAATAAAAATAAACTCAAAATCGTGTGGTTTCATTAAGTATGTTAGGCTAAGAACTTTTCAAATGACCCTCGTATATTTAATGTGTAGTGAATATGTAAGTACTCGTAGTTTATACGCCTCCTACCTGCTCTGTGTCATTATCGTTTATCATTATCGTAAGCCTGTCTGGAAGAGATCGTTTTGCGATAAGTCCGCCTTTTGTGTTTTAATGTTTACTTTATGTATATTTGTTTTATTTGATGCAATAAAGAGTATTGTATTGTTGTTCAAGATATACCTTCTGAGGATTACAACCAAGAATTAGAGAGCAACAAAGTACGGGACTCCTATTTTCGAATAAGGAATGTAAGGAATCTACTGTGACTAAATTTTCTACATTCTGCCTCTAATTCTTAGCATTATAACACGTATCTACCCATTTCAAAAGACTGGCATTTTGATTTTTTCCATTTTGAAGTTGTTTATTATGGTCTAAACCAGATACCTACTCAGATTTTAAGCTATTTGAACTTTTTCTAATAACCACTAACCATTTTTCTACTAACCATTCAAAAATATTTATTTGAATATACAATAGTGTATTCAAATACGTACCCATTTGAGCGGGACCGAGATTGTCGCCAATCACCATACTCCATACATTGCCGGTTTTGTGTAGGCACATTTCATACATCGCCTGAACGACCCCGGTATTGTATACATTGCCTAGGCGTTGTTACAATACTTGGACTATACCCAACTTCGGTAACTTCTTCTTAGCGTTATCCCGTTTCCTAATTCATTAGGATTGATGGAGTCCGCTACCTAAGCCTAAGGATTTGGCGAAAATACTGATTTTTACACGGAGCGACTGCCGTCTCACCTCCACAACTCAGACGGAAAACCAGATCATTCTTAGCTAAGGTCACACTGCTTTTAAAATAGAATTTCTTGAACGTGCGGCTTTCCACACGATGTTTTCCTTCAAAGCCATAAGCTAGTGATAAACACAAATTGTATATATGCACATAAATCCGAACACACAAATTTAGTGATACATACCAGGATACGAACCGGTTATGATCAGTCAGAATACGAAACTAGGTGGTTCTTAACCCACTAGGCTATCACTGTTCCATCCAATGTCGGTAACATATGCATATAAAGCGAGAGTTATAAACAAGGGCATGAATGTATTAACCACGCGAATAGTTTCACTCAGATATGTCCTTTTGTAATATGAACGGTATGAAGTCACGGCGCTCCGTGCTGCGCCAATTTCCGCGACCAGGAAATCCTCGGACTCCCTCAGAGACCGTCCCTCAGAATTACGAGCAGAGATAAGCTGCGTACCTAGATTTTCATTTACCATCTCCGCGTTCCTTGTACTTACAAATTGTTAAAAACTTTAGATTTTAGCAATAATCTTAGCTAATCTTTCAATTAAAAATTGTACAATTGTAACAAAGCAATTGGTAAAAATACAAGGTACGAAATCAACTACGAACTTTGCGGGTTTGGAGGTATATGTTGAAATTATTGCGAAAAATATAATAAAACGCATCATTTATAGTCTTCAGAAACCAACCGACGCGTAGCTGATTTGGAATTAATACTGGCTCACAGGCGCATACAGAGCGGCTTTTCATGATTTGCGAGGGTTCCGTAAAATACTATATTCACAAATTATATTCGCATTTTTTTTTGTGGTGTAAATACAAATTTACGGTTTTCGGATTATTTCCTTTACTTGAGCTACATGACATTGCTTCTTACCAAATTTCATGATTCCAGATCAATGGGAAGTGCCATATTGGTTTTGATTCCCTTGCGATTGTCAAAATATGCGCATAAACGAGGCATAAACAGCCGTAGGTATCTTTTTTAGATTACGTTGACTTAGAAAATAGACATTATTAAAATCAAGTGAGCGATTATAAAAAAGGTGTGTGTGAGTATCTATGACATGCATTGGTGACAATGAACACGGCAAAAGATCGTCTTCTCTTTCGCGTATCCCGTTACCTAATCCATTAGGATCGGCGCGGTCCGCTACATAAGCCAAACGAATTGGCGAAAATACTTATTTTTATAAGGAGCGACTGCTGTCAGACCTTCTGAACCCAGAGACTAACCTTTCTTAGGTGAGGTAACACGTCTTTCGAAATATGATTTCTTGGAAGTGAGCGTTTCCTCACGATGATTTTCATTCACCGCCGAGCAAGTGATAATTACAAATTACAAATATGTACTTAAATACGAATTTAGTGGTACCTGCCAGCATTCGAACCGGTGACTAGATAGTCAATAGGCGGGTACTTTATCACTACCCCGGCGAAACACCATTTTAGATTTACAGAGAATTTCAATGTGACATTAGTTTATTGGCTTGGTAATTTTATTGGACTGGAGGGGAAAAGCCACTTTAGTAGTCGTAAGCGCCTTAAACAAGTTTTTACAGTCCAACAAAGTTGTGTGTACACACGTGGCCGTTACCTCCTCTTGAGCCGGGCACACTTCTCAAATTATCAAGTTACACGACGCGACAGGCTTTCGTACTTACTGTTGCCTGGTGCGAGCTCCGCACGAGTGAGTAATACTCGTAAGTTGTTAGCTACTTTTGAGGAAAATCTGATCCGCGAAGTTATCACTCGAATTTCGCTTTAACTTTTTGCTTTTCGGCTGAAGTAGTTATGGCAGTGTGTCTATAAAAAGGTCGTAGGCACGTGTCGGAGGAACAAGTGTTGCCTCTCCGCTTGCCTCTTGTTTGGACTAACGATGTCGCCTGGAAGATGGTCGGAATTTTATATCTTAGCTAACATATTTTAGCTTCTTAGCGTTATCTCGTTTCCTAATCCATTAGGCTTGACGAGCTCCGCTCCCTTGTTATTTTGTTTTTTTGAATTGAAAGCTTCTTTAGCGGCGTTGTGCACTTTTTGAGATGAGTAAAAATGTTAAACTCGCGTCAGGACACGTGACCCTGACCGTAAGATTTTGGTGAGATATAGAACTTAAGTTCGCTGCAGCGCTAAAACATTAATTACCTCTAATTAAACAATTAAAACACGAAGCGTTAGATCGTTCATAGGGCATTATTTTCTCGTGACCAAAACGTTGTAAGCGCCATGAAATTCTTGGCGCTTACACGTTTTGTTCAACGTAGTTTATCAACATCGCTGTTTGGTTTAAGCGGCGCAGGGCCCTTGCGCGAGTGTGCGTGTGTGTTTGATTTTTAGAGATTGGCAATGATGATGCTGGTAATGATGATGGTGAAAGAGTCGTTGAAATTATGGATGAAAGTTGATTTATCTGAGAGATTTTTTAATGTAAAATAATTGTAATAGTTCTGAAGTGTTACATTTTTAATGTAATATAAATTGTCATGTTTGTGTACGATAGCGTAATAAATGAATATTGTATTTTACCACATACATGATAGTACTTTTATACTGATAAATAAAGCAACCATTCCAAAATATTCAAAAATGCACAACGTTAATGTTCTAGTTTTCACTTCTGCCGGCACTCCCCGGAGTGCAACCCGTTTTTTTTTATATACTACGTCGGGAGGCATACAAGCACACGGCCCACCTGATGTAAAGCGGCTACCGTAGCCTATTAACGCTTGTGATATATTAATTACAACAACCCTCTAGGGAGTTGTTATTTGGCTGGGGTTTTTTGTGAGGTGGAGGTACTTTCCCAGATGGGCTGCTTTGACGCGCCCTACCTCTCTTAAACTTACTTATAGATTTGGCGCAGATACTGTTTTTTACATAGCGCGACTACCGTCCGATCTCCACAACCTAGAGGGAAAGCTAGACCTTTATCGAGTTAGATAGACAGATAATTGTTTTTTTTTTAAGTATATGGCAATAGTGTTGCTACTTTGTGCCAGTGTCAAAGTCTTCAGTTTAGAACCATTTGAAAATCTTAATTCTATGTTCCAGCTTCAGGAACTGTGCTGAAAAAATACTTGGGAAGGGTACCTAGACCCAATCAACCCAGTTTAAATACCACCCGTAAAACGATAGTGATGTTTACAAGGTTTTCTTGATGAACTTATTCACGTCTTCCAAAAAGTGCATAAACGTGTTATATTTGAGTTTTTTCATTACTGTATAATTTCACTAGCACTTATGTTACAAAACACTATCGAAATTGTCACATCAAACTAATTTTATACTGAATTGTAAAAAATTCAAGTAAAACAACAATGTCACTCGTCAAAAGCGCGGGAAGAAGTCGATAAATGATTTATTTTGCTACTAAAATACACGTACATAAAACCATTCACATAAAAGAGGTTACAAACAAGAATATCCATACATAGATGATGAGGATTTTAGGGAACGTGTGCCGCAGTAAACTCCCAAGGAGTTGCTGTGTAAGCAGCAGAGGAGGCATCGCGCGAGTGATACTGAATATATCGCAAGCATTAATAGGCTACGATACCCGTTTATCATCAGGTGAGCCGTATGCTTGTATGCCTCCCGACGTAGTATAAAACAAAACAAGGTCATACACCGGGTGCACCCTGCCAGCTAAAACCGAGGGTCTAGCGAAGGTGGACTTAGGAAATAGCTACGTTAATAAACAGGCAGACTAGCGAAGTTCATCGTCAGGCGGCATACAAGCATACGGCCGACCTGAGGACCCGACGCGCTTACAGTAGCCTGCAAACACTTGTAACATATTAAGTATATCTCGCTGGATGCCGTCTCTGTTGTTAACACTGGGCTTATTGGTGACCTCACTCACACGTAGGAACACAACAACCCTCTAGGGAGTTGTTATTTGGCTGCCGTTTTCTGTGAGGTCGAGGTACTTCCCCAGACTGCTTTGATGCGCCATACCTCTATTAAAACACCAAGACTACGACAAACATTAATGTTCACGCACAGAAATGTTTTTCCTGTGAGGCTGCTGTGATACGTCCTGCCTCTTTATAAACATAGCCAGACTAAGATGAACAGACATGTTTGCGCATACAATTGTTTGTGCTATGTGGGAATCGAACCGACGAGCACCGGTGTGAAAGTAACGTAACAGTGCATTTCACCACTGCGCCAGCGAGCTCTTCAAAATGATAGCTGAAATCATACAAGTCTATTGAGAGTGTTCTTTTTGTGGCATAAGTCATACACGCGCACGGAACTTGTAACTTTCTATCACATTTGGTAACTTATGATAGGGTTGAAGTTAGATTTGACCAATTTGGTTCTTATTCAGTAGCTTCGGTAGTTCGATTCCGCGAGTAACTTGTAAGTGATGGCGATATCTATTGGTACGTATGTGTTGGTAAGAGATATAGTTGTTTGTTGTTTAGCAAAATTGGTTTGTCTGCACGTATATTGTATATCTGTTCTGAAAATCTAAATCAGTGTCTCTAAGTCTGACGATCTCGGTGGCGCTGTTAAGTTACTTTGACATCAACGCTCGTGGGTTCGATTCCCACACAGGACAAACATTTGTGTGCAAGAACATGTCTGTTTGTTTTAGTCGTATATATTTATAAAAAAAATGTATTTACGTATGTTTATCAGTTGTCTAGTACCCATAACACTTACTTTGGGGCTAGATGGCGCTGTGTAATTTGTCAGACAATATTTATTTAATAAAATATACTCTCTCACCAATAAGTAAGCACATATACTTCCATTATTCATACATATAAGATAGATTCAGATTATACATAATCTCCTACCTCATTTGTAAATAAATGCAACAGGATTAAATATGTTATGCTGGTAACACCGCGTAGGGAGAGCTGGTGTATGAGATACAAGCTCTGCTTAGTTCAGTCTCTCACTAAGTATATGTGCATATTGTGGAAAAAAAATAAAGCATTTTGAATGTTGTTGAGAAAATATATTAATGCGTACAATTTGCATTGAAAATGTAAGTCTCGCAATGAATCTATTCCTCGCAAAAAGTTGCTAGATCTGATGACTTGGTTTTACATGAGAACTCAAAAGTTGTTGCTTTATAAATACCAACTAAATTAAGGTTTCGAACCGGAGACCAGTTGGTCAATTGGCCGGTTCGTTATCCACTGGGCTGTCACTGTTCTGTTATGTTCAATTTGTAAAGTACTAATTTATCTTTCTACCTATCGACCTGTGAGAAGCCGAGACGAGCTTAATATTTATACGAGCAAGCAGTCAGAACCCGTTATATACGTTTTCCCATACATTTCGCGGTCGTATACGACCACCCGGCTTTCGAAGGGTTAACAAATTCTTTATTGCCATAAAAATTACAATTTTAGGACTTAGGTTGGGCCAAGTTATATAATCCTGTGTCAGGAAGACCCGCTACAAAACATGTGTTATGTACAGACAAATAAAGTTTTCACTCATTTTTTTTATATAACGCGTGCGTCCGTGCGTAATGAGCTTACACACATTCATACAAGTGCGTGTGTGTGTTTACACACCTGTGTGAAATTATTTATTATTTCCACACACGTACCTACATTTTTTTTAATTTTTTTATTATTCAAAGTCAAAGTCAAAATCTTTTTATTCCGTAAAAATGGCTACATTTGTTTGGAATCGTCACAATTTTTTTCCCTACCGTGCAGTTCATGACTAGGTGAGCACTGATAAAAATACTGCCAAAAAACTCAGGCATCCCTCTTTTGGTATCCAAACAAATTTACATAATTTATTAATTACATTATAATTGGATCGACTCAATCCCAGGCATTTTTATCATTAATATAGTCAGATACTTTATAATATGCCCTGCTACACAATTTGGCTTTAATAGTAGTTTTAAACTTGTTTATTGACAATTCTCTTATATTGCTGGGAAGTTTGTTATAGAACCGTATACATTGCCCCATAAAAGAATTACTTATTTTGTGTTTCCCACACAGTACAAACATTTGTGTGCATGAACATGTCTGTTTGTATTGGTCTGGGTATTTTCTATGTATAATAAGTATGTATTTACTAAAAAAAAAAAAATGTATTTACGTATGTTTATCAGTTGTCTAGTACCCATAACACAAGCTTCGCTTACTTTGGGGCTACATGGCGGTGTGAAATTTGTCCGGCAATATTTATTTATTTATTTATTAATATTTGTATGCACATATATAAAATTGATGATACATACATATATAAAATTAAATAGATAGTTACCAAACTAAAATCATGATATATATGATATGATATATATATATATATATATATATATATATAATCATGATTTCAGTTTGGTAACTATCTATTTAATTTTACATAAAAGTGTTTCAGTCTCTTCATATGTTTGATATTTTAACTTATAGCTTATCAATCTTATCATATGGAATACTAAATGGTAATATAATACACCGGCACATTTTGGTGATTCTGGTTATGTTACTCACTCTTTGATTGTGTCGTACGCTGGTCATGCTGTTAACCTTCCAGCGTGTGACGAATACAATACAATGGTAGGTGACAGCGTAAACCACGTTTGATTTTTGTAGCTTAGTTGAATTAGAGTAAACTTTGAATTGAGGCCGTCAAATATGTGGAAATGTGAATATGAATCAAGGGTGTCATGAATAATGTAAGGGATATTGATGAAGTTGCATTCGAATAGATTTTGAAGTCGTTTATCAGCTGTTATAGTATCATTGTTATGTTTATAGAGTACTCACTACTCAATTATTTATCTTCATTGATTACTTTATTAACAGTATCCTAAATGAATGACTTCTGATCACAAAATAACGCCTATTGAATAGTAATAAGTAAGCGCTGTTTTACACTAACATATTCAAGGCACCCACATCTTCGCCTTTCAGAAGCTGACCCACATCGTTCACTCACGACGGCAATGCAAATAAAACCCGCTGGCACTAGGCCGGGCGCCAACTCCTCGTGTCGCGCCTTTTTAGCCACAATGTAGCAAAAACTGTAATTCCATTAATCTGCCAGGAAACGTTTCATTAATGACTAACTCTAAAGTGAATTTTAATGCATCTTTTCTGTTCGCCGGAGCACCGCTCGGTTGTTGTGAGAAGTTTTGCTAACTTCTTTAGCGATCTGCGCCGTAAAATGAAAATGTGCGGGCACGGATGAGGTTCGTGCCGTGGACTTTTGTGCAAAACGATTTAAAAATAGTAGCGGTATATACTCCCATAATAAAGGTGTACGCACCGTTACCTTTATTTGATTTAATAATATTTTTTACAATGCTCATTTTGTCGGCGAAGGACAAGCACTGCTCAGTCCAGGTCACAAAAAAATTGTGTTTTAGCGCATAAATATGTCAGTGATTCGAGCCTATAAGACGATAAGGGCCGCAATGTCGATCTACGAACTAGCCAGTAAGAGCCGCTGAAGAAAAGAATGTTCAGGCAAGTGAAATACTCAAAACTTCTAAACAGTTGAAGATTATGAACTCAGAGGAAGTCAATTACAGTCTGTATACAATTACATATATAAAAATATTGAGACAATAACCTCTTGTTACTTGTCTTTCATTGATGTGTCGTATGTTAAATTCAAGTCAGGTAAAATGAGTGAGCTGGCTAATTTGCAAGTTTTGAGCAAAATATTCGAAAGGACTTCTTTACCTTCGACAGAGTATGGTATTCAATTCGAAGTCTCTCGTCAGCCTCTTTTTCTCATTTCGAATTATTACTAATGTATGTTACATATACAGTCCAGTCAAATGTTACAATTTCAGGGGCTTAGCGTGCAAAACTAGAGCACGTAATTTTATTTTTTGGATGTCAAGAGGGTGTTTGTGTAAAGTTAAATCCATGTTTGCGTGGTCGCAACACTTATCCCGCGGCCGCCATCTTAACAAAGGGCTGCGTATGGTTTTTACGCTATATCGAGCAAACTATTCGTTGAACAGAAAATTTGTAAAAACATTATTTATTAAAAATTAAATTCTCTATAATTTTGGTTCCATAACTTTTAGTTATAGAATCAAAAATAACAAAGTTATTAACGAAAGTAGATAAAAATTTGGGAAAATGGTTTTGGTCGTTTTACATTTTCTAATTTCCTCTGGTTTTTTCTAGTTTTATTCTGATCTCCATGCCTTCTCAGTATGCGACACAACTTCAGTAACTTACATCGAGTACGTAACCTGTAGCCATCGACCATTCTGACATAGGCAAAACGAAATTTCTGACAACCCTGGAGGAACGTCTTTAGTTAGCTAGTGGAACTGCATTATTATTCCTCAATGAGAGTCGACCCTACTTTGTTCATTGCCGTTGGTGAATGTTTATCATCTCTTTATATGGCCGCAATAAAAATGATGATTCTCGTGACAGTCTTAGATATAAACGATTCGCCAAGTCAGTGACAAAGATTGCCGTCCTTTATATTGAATTGAGGGTGGGGGTGGATGGTGTGAGCGAAAAGATATTTAATAGTGGGAAATTGTTTACAAGCGGCACTGCGATGGATTTGTCACTTGTAGCATGTTACTCTTACGATTAACGTCTACAACGCCTGATGATGCCTCGTGAAGAGGCGAAAAACGTGTCGCAGCGACGACCAGGCCAGTCGTGGCGGCGGCGGTGGAGCGGGCATGCGGTTTCTGTTCCAGATGGCGGACGACCGCAGCGGTCGAGGCAGAGACTACCGGAGCAGCCATGACAGCGTCAGCATGTTGCATCAACTAACAGTAGTGGGTGGGTGCCGGCCGACGCTAGGCCGCATGAACTAATTAGTGGCGGAAACACACAAAGCAGGCTAGATCAAATTCAGTCATCTTTCGTCATCTTTCAGTCTTATTATCTAAAATTCTAATATTTGCCCGTTTTTGAACGCCGGTGAAATTATTTTATCTGTTTTCGAACTTCCCTCCCCATATTGCGTCAGTCCATCCACGGGCGACAGCGGGCTTCACAGCTCCACCTAGCCACCGCGATCCCATCGGCTATACGAAGTATAGCCGAGGTATACAACATTAGTCCTAGGTGGAGCTGCTCTGTTTGTTGCGATCAATGACAACCGTAGCTAGACTGACGTAGTATTTTATAAATTTAGATCTATTTCCCCCCAAAACTACACACATCAAAAGTGTCTAGGGATCAAGCATTTTTATGCGGATTTCTTGAGATTGAGATGTGGCTTTGTAATAAATTTATGATTTTATAAATTTATATGGATACTTTTTGGTGCATTTCATAATTTGAAACAGGAACTGTCAATCAAATTCGAGTAAAAGATGAAAATCAGCTGTCAATATTTTCCCTATAAAAACATACAACGCATTGAAGACATTATTAGTGCTACTGTTTCCCTACTACTGATTAAAACCAACGTTATTATGGAGCGGCGACGTCATTTAAGCAGGGAAGAAATGCTCAGAGCCGTGGGAATGATAGAAGCTGGTTCCCGGCAACGTACTGTGGCTTTAGCTCTGAATACAAGTCAGAGTGTTATCAGTCGACTTTGGACACGTTACCGAAGCACTGATACCGTGGCTGAGCGCCATGGAGGACGGTATCGCTGCACCACACGGAGACAAGACCGATACATTCAAATCACAACTCGAAGAGCTCCAACAATAACCGCCATGATGTTAGCCGTGACGCTTCATCACTCTTCAGGGAACTTAATTAGCGACCAAACAGTCAGAAACCGCTTGCATGAAGTGAACCTTCATTCCCGAAGACCGCTAAGGGTACCACCTATAGCAATGCACAATCGTAGGATTCGATATCAATGGGCTCTTGAACACAGAAATTGGGCAGAAGGACAATGGCGTTTCGTGTGCTTTTCTGATGAGTCTCGTTTTGGTATAATAATAATATCTTTATTGCTTAAAACATGGTATACATAGATCTTAATTTATGGTCGAGAACATTCATGTTTTGCTAACGGAGAAGATAGCATGCAAGTATTACAATAAAATTTTACAAAATTAAGTGATCATTATTTATAAAAAAAAAAAAATCTTTCAAATTATAAAAGTTGTTATCATTCAGCCATTTGCATAATTTTGTCTTGAATAACTTGATATTTAACATTTTTATCTCAACTGGTAAATTATTATAAATTTTAACACACATAGCTATACAACTTTTATTATATTTTGTTAATCTAGGGTTATCGTCCAGTATAAGTCTATATGGATCACGTCTACTCCTTGAATAAAGATTAGAAACACTCTTAAAGTACTTTATGTGCTTGTGTACAAATATACATACCTCGTAAATATACAAAGATGGAAGTGGTAACAAACCAAGCTTTTTAAATATTGGCTTACAAGAAACATCAGATGGGAGACCATATAACGCTCTCATACATTTCTTTTGGGCAACAAATGCTCTATTTATGTCGGTGCTGTTACCCCACAGTACGAGTCCGTATCGCAATACAGATTCTACGTAGGCATGATAACACGTAATAGCCGTATTGATATTAGTTATATTTTTGACTTTTTTAGAGCATACACGAATTTGTTAATTTTATTAGCTACTTTTTCAACATGTGATTTCCAGTCTAAATTTTGGTCAATATTCACACCTAAAAATTTTATTTGGGTTGTGTTTTGAATTCTTTGGACATTTAATTGTAAATTATTATTTGTATTTGCTATTCTATTAAATTGAATGTATTTCGTTT
This sequence comes from Pyralis farinalis, assembly GCA_947507595.1. NCBI lineage: Eukaryota > Metazoa > Arthropoda > Insecta > Lepidoptera > Pyralidae > Pyralis > Pyralis farinalis. The sequence continues at coordinate 3,325,377 of OX382264.1, forward strand.
TTTCCAAATTAATTTTTAAATTATTAATGTCTGTCCATTTTATAACTTCGTCAATTGTATTTTTAATGTCATTTTCATGATCTCTAATTGTATTTCCTTTTTTGTCAGTGGTCACAATAATAGAAATGTCATCAGCGAAAAAGGTACATTTATAATTTGTTATATTACTGATGTCATTTACGTAAAGTATAAATAATATTGGGCCCAGTATACTTCCTTGTGGGACGCCACATTTAATCGATCTATAACCAGATGAATAAGTAGTCATTTCACTGTTTTTATCAATCTTGTTAATAGTAACATATTGCTGTCTTTTGTTTAGATAGGATGTTAACCATTCATGCGTAGGCCCTCTAATTCCTATAAGGTCAAGTTTTTTAAATAATATGTCATGTGAAACCGTGTCAAAAGCTTTTGACAAATCAAAAAACAATGCAGTAGTCCAATAATTTCTATTAAGCTTAGTCAATACTGTTTTCAAAAGACAGAAAATTGCCAATGTTGTTGACTTCTGTTTTTGAAAACCATACTGTTCATCACAAATTAATTTATATTTATTTAGAAATTCAAGTAACCGCTTGTGCATACATATTTCAAATACACACATCAAAAGTGTCTAGGGATCAACATATATTTTTGCAATAACTTTTCTCCTGATTGATATTAATTAAAATTTTCTTTAAGGATTCATCAAATAAAGTGTTTTCGTTTGTCTACAGTAACGATAAACCAAGTCACCTTTGCATTAATAAAGAAATTTGCCATTTTCATAATAAAGGAATTTTTGACATTTGAACCACTAACATTAAAGTTCGAAAAAAAGACTGAAATAACAGTTTTCTTTAAAATTTTATTGGGTAACTTAAACAATTAATAATCCGTGTTTCTACCGCGAACACTAACAACACAAGAACATCGGTTTGGCATACTCAAAATGAGTTCATCCAAATCACGCTCTGGAATGGCCGCCCATGTTCGTTGCAACAACAAAAAAAGGTCTTCTTGCGACTGGATACCCTCCATATTCGGCAGAGCTCTTCTCTGTAGCATATCCCATGCATGCTCAATCGGGTTCAAGTCTGGCGACTGAGCAGGCCAGGGCATGACATTGATGTTAGCTGCGGCGAGAGTCTGTCTTACAACTTTGCGGTGTGCGGTCGTGCATTATCATGCATTAACTGAAATAAGGGACCGATTTGCACTTGTAGAGGAACGATGACGTCTGATACAATCGTCTCAGTATAAATTTGAGCGTTGAGGTTGCCTCTGATCCAAATCAACTCAGTTCTTCCGCCGATCCAAATACCCGCCCATACCATGATGGTTCCACCACTATAAGGATGGACTTCCTGGCAGGATTTTAATCGCTGTTGGCGTCCAGGGGTTCTCCAGTGTCGTATACGTTTATATATTTTATATATTTTTTTATTACAAAGCCACATCTCAATCTCAAGAAATCCGCATAAAAATGCTTGATCCCTAGACACTTTTGATGTGTGTATTTTGGAAAAGATCGGTACTAAAGTAATTGGTCAATAATTACCGATGTCCTCCTTATTACCACTTTTGAATAGCGGCTTCACAATTAATAATTTCAATGCTTCTGGAAAAGTTCCAGACGAAAAAGAAAGGTTCACCAAATGGGTCAGAATACAGACTAGTTCATAAGCACATAATTTTATGATTTTAGTATTGATACCATCATATCCTTCGGAGCCAGTGTTCTTCAGTGATAGAATTTCCAATAAGATTTCATTTTCTGACATTGGTCTTAGAAACATCGAGTTATTTCTAGTATTTTGTTTATAATTACTGTTAGTGACATTCATGTTCGAGTGGCAACTTGCATCAACAAAATGGTCATTGAAGGCAGTGGCAATTTCTACAGGGTCACTTGTTGATTTGTTTTTTATTTTAATATTAAATGTATCATGGGACATTGGTTTATAAATTTCATTTTTAATTACTTTCCATGTCGCTTTACATTTATTATCATTTCTGTTTATAAATTTGATGTTTGAGTTCTTTTTTGCTTTAAATATACATTTTTTCAATATATGAGAATATGTAGTATACTTATATTTATTTACATGGTTTTTATTTTGATAATATTTATATCGCAGTGTACGTTTAAATCTGCAACTCTTTTTAAGTCCTTCGCTTATCCAATTTTGTTTATTTTTTGCATTATTGTTTATTTTCATTTTTATTTTTGGAAAGCAAAGATTGTAGAGTAAGCATATAAACTCATGAAATTTGTTGAATGCCGTATTTAAATCAATTTCCTCATAGACATTTGACCAAGATAAATTATGTAGGCACTCTTTAAATTTACGGATATTGTCAATGCTAAAATCTCTTTTGTATGTATAGTAAATGGCTTTTTTTTGCTCTTTATGCTCTACAGAAAAACTTAGCATTTGCGCTGTTTCGTGGCCTGATAGGTGAAGGGGCAGGACCAAAGCATTCGCATCTGTGATGTTGCTCAAGATGTGGTCAATACAAGATAATTTACGCGTTGGGACATCTATGTGAATTTTCAAATTATAATTATATGACAAATCCTGTAACTCGTTCGTAAGCCTTCCCTTTTTCAAAGTGTTTATATTTAAATCACCCGTCAATACTAATCGTGATTTTGTTTTTTTATTAAATTTGTTTAATTCGTATAGTAGACCATCTAGTTTATTAAGAAATAGAAAGGGATTAGATTGCGGTGTTCTATATACACAAATAATCTTTAATTGACATGATGGAATTTCTATGCCACAGACTTCGAATATATTTTGAGCGGCGTATTTTTTTAGACAGTCAAGTTCCTTGTAAATTAATCCTCTTTTTACCAGAATACACGTACCGCCTCTTTGTTTTTCTCTACAAAAATTTGTTGCCATTTCGTAATTGGCTATTTTTAAATAACAGTCGTGACCCTTTTTCAAGAAAGTTTCTGATAGGCATATTACATCTGGTTCATTGTGTGCTTTCCGTAAATCAAGTAATGTTATTTCTAATAGTTCTTGTTTAGACAAAATACTGGCGATATTTTGATGAAGAATTTTGAACTTTGTTGAATTTGCGTTTTTAGTCACGAAAAAACGTTTTATTGTTTATTACAGGGAAATAAAAAGGAATAGTCCCTTTTTTCCTCTCAACTATTGATTTATCTAAATACTTATTAGAAATTTTACTGCTAGTCATAAGTGTTGAACAATTTTCCCGATTGAAATAGTAAAGGATAGTGCGTTGTCTTTGGCCATTTATTATTCGTTTTTCAGACTGACTTGGTTTTTTACTCATAATTAGTTTTTTTAGTTCTTTAAAATTTAAATACTTATTATTATAGTCACTACAGTCAATAATGTAATTAATAGATTTACAAATGTCAGAAAATTTCTTACAGCTTAAATAGTTACAATTCTTATATGCACTACATAACTTCTTAATATTATGATTCAAATCTTTCACATTCAGGATATCATTATTCAAAACATTAATGACAATAATAGTGTTTTTATAAAAAACATCTATTATGTTTCGTAGCTGTGACAAGACTACTTGCAAATTGTTGTCATTTTCCCCGACACAAAGTATAAGTTTATCATATGGGTTAAGATTCATAACACGACAGTTTTTCAATACTTCTCTGGTAATTGCATTAGGTTTCGTCACGGCGGTGACCTCATATTTCTCATACTTAGTTGACATTCTTGATCGCAGAATAGATGAGGCTAGTCCGATGCATTGTTGACTCCCGTAAATAACTCTTTTTCTGTTCATTTCATTTGCTCGATCTTGTGTAGTATTTGCTGAAGAGGAGCTCGTAGACGAATAAGTGTGACAGTTTGCCTCCGAAGGGCACAATTTTTCCGTGAGCGTGTCTATTTGTTTTGTAAGGTCCTTGATCTCTTTATCCGCTATGGCTAATTGTTGTTGCAGACAAGTAATTTTTAGTTGCAGGCGCAAGAACCTTACGTTGGGCTGGGTTTTTGTGTAGCAGACAGTGATGAAGGTGTTGAACACGGAGAATGAGATAGAACATGCATTTTCTTTTTAGACACACTGCATCTGACTGAACTTTCGGCTGGAGATGGATGACATAAAACTTTCAGTAACTTGATTTCAGCTGTTAACTTATTGATTTGCCTGTTAAGATCGTTGTTTTCAAGTATTACATTTTCTAGCTCATTTTGCGTGCTATGTAGTTCCAACGTGAGTTTCGATATGGTCTCTTTCATTTCTAGTAGTGAGGTTTTGTCCCTTTTTTTCTCATCCAAGCTTCTTGACAGACTTGGTATGAGACCGGATACAAGACGTATACGACACTGGAGAACCCTTGGACGCCAACAGCGATTAAAATCCTGCCAGGAAGTCCATCCTTATAGTGGTGGAACCATCATGGTATGGGCGGGTATTTGGATCGGCGGAAGAACTGAGTTGATTTGGATCAGAGGCAACCTCAACGCTCAAATTTATGCTGAGACGATTGTATCAGACGTCATCGTTCCTCTACAAGTGCAAATCGGTCCCTTATTTCAGTTAATGCATGATAATGCACGACCGCACACCGCAAAGTTGTAAGACAGACTCTCGCCGCAGCTAACATCAATGTCATGCCCTGGCCTGCTCAGTCGCCAGACTTGAACCCGATTGAGCATGCATGGGATATGCTACAGAGAAGAGCTCTGCCGAATATGGAGGGTATCCAGTCGCAAGAAGACCTTTTTTTGTTGTTGCAACGAACATGGGCGGCCATTCCACAGCGTGATTTGGATGAACTCATTTTGAGTATGCCAAACCGATGTTCTTGTGTTGTTAGTGTTCGCGGTAGAAACACGGATTATTAATTGTTTAAGTTACCCAATAAAATTTTAAAGAAAACTGTTATTTCAGTCTTTTTTTCGAACTTTAATGTTAGTGGTTCAAATGTCAAAAATCCCTTTATTATGAAAATGGCAAATTTCTTTATTAATGCAAAGGTGACTTGGTTTATCGTTACTGTAGACAAACGAAAACACTTTATTTGATTAATCCTTAAAGAAAATTTTAATTAATATCAATCAGGAGAAAAGTTATTGCAAAAATATATGTTGATCCCTAGACACTTTTGATGTGTGTATTTCGGAGACTGTGGTTTCGGTGACCCGCATTCCCAACTCCTGCTCCAAATCATACCTCTGTTTGGAGAATGCGGGACAAATGTCAGGAGCCCTAGTAACAAAAATAGCTATGAATGTTAACGAAGCGAGCGATGTAAGAACGTCTTATGGCGCTCGGTGCTCAGCCTACTTTGCAAGGGAAGGGAGTTGCTATGTTTACGCCAACGCTTGAGTATTCTATCGATTGCACTATGGGTTGCATTCCGAGGAGTTGATCGAAATATTGCCAACAGGTGCAACCTTATTAATGGTTCAGAATTCATCCTCATCCTCACACACTGGAACCAAAATTGATTAAGTTGTGGAATGAACTCCCTCGCTGCCATCCCGCAGGTTTTCCCTAGCGACTGCAGCACGAGAGCCTTAAAAAAACCGTGAAGAGGTTTTTACACCGTCGACAACGTACGAGGAACGCATTAAGTGTACATAGGCTATAGTAACTGCTTATCATCAGGTCAGTCGGTCATAAAAAGCACGTACAGGCCAATCTAAAATCGTATGAAAATAAATCCATACACAAATTTTAAACTTCGCATATGATGGTCTTCGTAGAGTGTAGACATTTATTATCAACCCAAAGAGGATTAACTGTCTTTAGCTTCAATACAGAAAAGTGCAATTTTCCATACAAGTGTTTGTTCACAATCTTGTGCGGATATCCCGGTATTCCCTAATTCCATCCACATCAACCCCTACTCATACCACTGCAGGGATACGGGTCGCCCTTCAACCGAAATGATTTAAAGCATACTCCACCACGCTGCTCAAATGCGGATTGGTGGAGGCCAGTGTTTTCAAGCCGCCCGAGGGCCACTGACTTAGCTTAACGACTGTCATCTATCGACAGCAGCCGGGACCGATGGCTTAACGTGCCCTCCGAAGCACGGAATCCCCTAATTATATAATATATTAAATAAAATTTTGTATTGAGATACCAAGATCCCGATAGAAAATTTCAGTTACTTAGAACTTTGTGGTTAGAGCCGTTGTTCATTGCTAAGCTAGTTAATCTTTTCTTTTTTTTTATACTATTTCGGGAGGTGTACAAGCATACGGTCCACCTGATGTAAAACGGGTACCGTAGCCTATTAACGCATGCTATATATTAAGTATCACTCGCGCGATGCCTCCTTTGCTGCTTACGCAGCAATTCCTTGGGACCTTGCTGGTGACTTCACTCACACACAGGAACACAACAACTCTCTACGGAGTTGTTATTTGGCTGCGGTTTTCTGTGAGGTGGAGGTACTTCCCCAGACGGGCTGCTTTGATGCGCCCTACCTCTCCTAAGACATCCAGACCAAGACAAACAGACATGCTCATGCACACAAATGTTTGCCTTGTGTGGGAATCGAACCCACGAGCGTCAGTGTCAAAGTCGCGTCATTCACGGTTGAGCCACCGAGCTCGGCAAGTTATTTTACTTACATCCATTTATCTCGAGCGCACGGGTTGACCTACTGTTGCTTGATATAATTCAACATTAGTCTACAAAATAGAATTTCACCCTTAGGCGCCGTAAATAAGAACAAGTCGAGAGAGGCGCGAGGAAAAATAGAGGCCCTAACATACTGCCCTGGGGTACTATTAATGAATTGGTCTAAGAGTTAGGACCCCTGAAACTAATAAATATTGTACGGCAAAAACATCTTCGTGTGCGAGTAATAATGGACAAATGGGATCCTCGGGTAACATAGACACATTGTCTCTTGGGGCCCGTGAGGATATTTTTAACCTTTAAGAGTGCGGTGGATTGAGTTCACTCTGTGTGGACTTGAATTCATAAAATTATGAGTAGGTTGGGATGATTAAGAAAAACTGATGAGCTCGATGGCGCAGTGGTGAAACGCGTTGTTACGCTACTTTGACACCAACGCTCGTTGGTTCGATTCCCACACAGCACAAACATTTGTGTGCACGAACATGTCTTGTCATGTCTTGGTCTGGGTATTTTCTATGTATAATAAAATTTATATACAAAAAAAAATGTATTTACGTATGTTTATCAGTTGTACCCATAGCACAAGCTTCGCTTACTTTGGGGCTAGATGGCGCTGTGTAATTTGTCCGACAACAAAATGGCTGTATGAGTAATTTTTCTCTTGAATACTTCGTAATGGTAAATGTTATAATTTGCTAAAGTAATAATTGTACATATAACTCTAAAGAGTCACACATTGACTGCAGTAAACGTATGTTTGATAATTCTACATGTACTACATCCTGAATATATAGCTATAGCGTACTAAGACGTGGTATCCTGTAGTATAACATGAAAATATCAAGTTCACAAAAGTAGTAGTTGTATTTGATTATCATTAAATGTGGTTTAATTTGAACTCCAGCCGAGGTTTACCCAAGGGTTCTTCAACAAAGGCGTGAAGAGGTTTCTAGAGTGTGGGCAATGCATGAGTGACACCACTGGTGGTGCAAATGCTACGGACATTTGCACCACCAGGGTGACTGTTTACCATCATGTAACAGTATGCTTGTTTGCCATCTGTCGTATATATTTTTTACGGATTAGAACTTGAACACCGAAAAATGGGCGAAAGCTTTTTGAATTAAAATTTGGAGTACAAATGTATATTTGAATTGTTGTTATCTTAAATATGTTCTTTATGTAGTTTTAGCCATAAAGAATATTGTTTAGGAGAAGTAAAATAATCTAATCTGTCGAGGTATTCCTACGAGACTATATTATGAATCTTAAAAACGAAAAAAAAAAATCGGCCAAGTGCGAGTCGAACTCGCGCACGAAGGGTTCCGTACCATTATCTATAAAAACAGCAAAAAAAATCACGTTTGTTGTATGGGAGCCCCCTTAAATATTTATTTTATTCTATTTTTTAGTATTTGTTGTTATAGCGGCAATAGAAATACATCATCTGTGAAAATTTCAACTGTCTAACTATCACGGTTCGGACGGACGGACGGACAGCGGAGCCTCAGTAATAGGGTTCCGTTTTACCCTTTGGGTACGGAACCCTAAAAAGCATCAAGAGAAACGTCAAAGAGAGAAGTCATCATATTGCTGGGTAAACAAACACAGACATATGCTTATGTAATCTGTACCACATCAAACCGTGCCTTTATGTGGTTCAAACGTGATGGTTGTGGTAATTAATTGTCGTTTGGTGTTTTTTATACAACGCCGGGAGTCATGCAAGCATACGGTCCACCTGATGTAAAGCAGTTACCGTTATTATTAACGCGTGTAATATATTGAGTATCACTCGCGCGATGCCTCCTCTGCTGCTTACACTGCAACTCCTTTGGAGCTTACTGGTGACTTCACTCACACACAGGAACACATCAATCCTCCGGGGAGTTGTTATTTGGCAGTAGTTTTCTGTGAGGTGGAGGTACTTCCCCAGACGGACTGCTTTCATGCTCCATACCTCTATTAAAACATCCAGACCAAGACAAACAGACATGTTGATGCACACAAATGTTTGTCTTGTATGGGAATCGAACCCACGAGCGTTGGTGTCAAAGTCGCGTCTTTCACGACTGAGCCACCAAGCTCGTCAGAATGTTTGTGTATTAGTTATCAATCAATGTAGGCCCGAAATTGCGTATAGCCTGGTTCCGGGAGCAAATAAATAACACAACATTTCCCAATGTATCTTAAAATATGTTATTATACTGCTGTAGGTTTCCGTTTATACAGACATATAAAACATATGTAATATTGCATTATGAATCAATAACTTGTATCTACGATGTAATATGTTATCCATTTATAACATGGACCCCCGGGAATCACTCAGAGAAATGTTCAAAGAAATAAAGGTCCTCTCTGCTACATGTGTGTATCTATTGTATGCTCATAAAATATAAAGTCATTTACAAAAGTTAGTCGCAATATTTATTTATTTATTTTATTTATTTATCTTTGCTTAAGTCTACCATTACAGTTTATACCAATACGATAGACAAGTATTCAGGACAAAATAATCAGTCACTATAACATAAAATTAACAAAGCTATTCTTGTGAATTCGTTCAAAGAACAGGAAAATAGGTCTGTTCTCTCTGCCATTCGGTTGAGGGTGCGTAGTGTGCGCGTCAGCGGAGCATTGCGCTGTAGCTCGGTTCGAGCTCTAGGCACAGACAGTAACGGCGGCCGGCGGCGGCGCCCTACGAATCCGTCGGGAACACATACCCTAACCAAACTTAGTAATTCAGGGTTGTGATTTTTACCACGAATCAGCCTGAAAATGTACAAGGCTAAGGCCAAATCTCTCCGCACGCGTAACTCAGTGTATCCTACCATACCCAGAACCAATAGGGTAGGATACAATAAAGGATAATATGGATAGACACCATAGAGCCTCATAAATAAGTATCTTGTAAATTTATTCTGAATGCGCTCCAACATGAGACTATATTTAGTTTCATGCGGAGCCTAAATGACTGCGTTACATTCTAGGTGACTTCTGACTAACGCTTTATACAAGGATATAATCGCTTTGATATTTGTGAAGCCATGCACTCTACGAAGAATGAATCCCAAGTTTCTAAAAGCCTTTTTAACGATGCTATTAATGTGCTTGTTAAATGACAGTTCGGCTGTAAAATTAACCCCTATATGTATGTATCTTCACGCCAGGTCCCTTGCGGGGTAGGCAGAGAGAACCGAGCGCCATAAGACGCGGTCCTTACATACTTCACTCGCTTCTGTGACTTTCATACGAGTAGCTCTTTTCATGTAAGCTCGCCGGTTCCTGGGGCTCCTGACATCACCTTCTGATAAAACACGAATAAAATAAAATAGTCATAATATTAGAAACGGAATTAACTTGCACATGCCGCTTAATCCTTTCATTGGGTCTATGAGTTCCTGTGCCTTGTACCTTAATGTATTTGTACTATATAACATCATTACGATGACTTGCAATATAAAATCAGAGTTCTTTTGTTGTAAATGGTATTTGACACTAAAATACAATACTTTGAGAGTGCTATCCTTTCCCTAAATCTTCAAGAGGTACTTCAAAATTACTCCTAATAAAATGTATTATTAAAGATTGATTAATTAATTATTATTTAACCAATAAAGATGCCTCAAATTTATTTTTATCATTAATTTTACCATTTGACGTCATTTTTATCGTGTTAACGATTACAAAATAGGTAGGCAAATAAAATATAAGAATGATATTATGAGAATGAGATCAGATGAAACTATTTGAATAGAATAATAAGATACAGTAATGAAATTATGTTAATAATGTTATTATGTTGACTGACAAACATATAGATTTCATATAGGAATGGTGTTCCTGATAACAATAACCACTGCTACAAGCATAATCACTTCTATTAGAACATTAAACTGGTATTAAAATTTTCAACACAGAGTGCTATTGGTGATATTATACGAGTATTTTGCATAATTGTAATGCCGGCCATTGTGTTCAATGCTATGTACAAACATATGATCGTTAATCACAATTTATTTTAAATCTAACAGAGTGTATTAACAGTATTTGATAAAGTATTATAATCACAGTTTTATCCCGGTCATTTGATAGGTGTGCGCGGGGATTTGGATCCAACGCGTACAGGTCCCTTTGAGAAGCTTGATGTAATGTTGTATAGCCGCCGTGACCTTCTTTCTACAGGGGATATCAATGTGACAATATACCCATGAACCAGCACACGGCAGGTATTGGGACTAATGCGAATGTGTTGGAAATTATTAATTTTTCTTCCGTATCCTAATCCATTGGGATTGATCCGCTACCTAAGCCTAAGAATTGTGAAAAATTTGGTGAAGATATTCACTTGGAGCGACTGTCCTCAGACCTCCTTCAGCCACAGGGAAAGCCAGACCCTTTTAGGTTAGGTCACATTTCGAAATATAATTTCCTGGATGTGCTAGTGTCCTCACGATGTTTTCCTTCACCGCATAAATCATCTACATACTTCATGTACATTGGCACATGCCAGGATTCGAACCGGCGAGCAATTGGTCAATAAAGCGGTTCTTTATCCACTGGCCGGCTATTACTGCTCTTACGTACGTAATATTAATTACTGTTAGTGACGTCATCAGTCATCACATGTCAAACACCGGCCACACAGAGTACTGAGACATCTAGATAATGTCTTTTTTGCAAATGAATAAATATAACAAAGTATTATTTATTTTATCTACTCTCGCTTTGAGATAGTCAACAGAACAATAACTTAAGATATAGGAAAAGTAACTATTCAGTTGAATTAAACAATTTTTAATGGAAGTATCGCGTTTATTTATTTTCTTGAAACTGACGTTTCGAACGCTTTGCAGCCTCCGTGGTCGCAGGAAGACATTCGCAGTTTCTGGCAGGTACACCGTCACATAGTATTGTCTTAGGTTTTCGCGATTATTACACATTGAATTAAACAATTTTTAATGGAAGTATCACGTGTTTTATTTATTTTCTTGAACCTGACGTTTCGAACGCTTTGCAGCGTCCGTGGTCGCAGGAAGACTGGTCTTCCAAATAAATAATAACATAATAAGAAAATAAAACAAAGAAAATAAATAAAACACGCGATACTTCCGTTAAAAATTGTTTAATTCAATGTGTAACAATCGCGAAAACCTAAGATAATACAACTATTCAGTTACTATTTCTATTAAGTTACCAAAAACAAATAAGTAGGTAGATACAATAAAGTTGTTACGGAAATATCATTTTTTTTTGTTCATATCTGTTACAATGGTCGGTTATATTAAGTTTTTATGCTCCAGACTGTGCGGACCTTTGATTCGGGGGAGCACTGTTATCGGCTGTATATTTACATATTTTGTGCGGCCCCAAAGTTTCGCCCCAAATTTGATTATTCCAATACGGGCTCTATTCGATATAGTCCTGTGTATTTGTTCCGACTCGTGATATTTTATTCCTTTTATGTTATTTTCAATTTCTTTTCGTCGTTTTGTTTTATTAATACAGACTTCAATGTTTGTTTCACTCACATTGAAATGAGAAGGCGTATCGACCTTTTGAATTATTCAGTCGACCATTGACCGATGTGTGTCTGAAAATCAGTTATTTGGGTTTAATGTATATTTATAATTAGATCTAATGAACCGAATTTAAATTTATACAAAAGCAAGCGTTGGTGCTCCTTGTGTCACCGTATTTCATTGACAACTATTTCACATGTTAAACGTAATATCCATACGATTAAATTGAAAAAAAATTGGAGTGCGTTATGGAAGCACCTATTGAGCGACACTTGAGAGAAACTGAGAAAATGAAATCTTTTTCCAAAATAAAACTGTCGCTATGTGAACAAATTTTATGTCAAGTACATAATTATAACACTAACGTTAGATGTATACCTAGACTTTATATTGGTCAAGAAAGACTTTATAAGGTTCGATACACGGCATACTCTTCAAGTTACAGACATTTTTCCGCTTAATTCGTTAATTTATTTAAGCTACGTTTAGACTACCTTAATTCAACAACAATACTATGCGACATGATTGTTGTTTCATTCATTAATGGGACTTCTTTCAGGTGAAATAAAATGCGCCTTGTAATTAAATCCAGATATTTTAACACAAAAAGTTCTGAAATTAAAAACAAACTTAGTGTCCGTAAGCATAACATTATAAAAACAATCTTCATTCCTGATGTAAACCGGTTACCGTACCCTAAAGGCGCTTACAATATATGAAGTACCGCTCGCGCGCTGCTATCCTTGCTGAAAACGCAGCAACTCCTTAGGAGCTTACTTGTAAGTCCACTAACTCGCAGGAACACAACAACCCTCTCGGTAGTTGTTATTTGGCTGCGATTTACTTTGAGCTGGAGGTAATTCCCCGGTCTGACAGTATTGGTGCGCCCTACCTCTCTTAAAACACCTAGAACAAGACAAATAGACATGTTCATGCACACAAATGTTTGTCTTATGTGGGAATCGAACCCACGAGCGTTGGTGTTAAAGCATTGTTAACCACTCCGTCATCGCGCTCTTCTAACTCTCTCACAGCAAGATCTCTTATACCTTGAACATCATTTTCTAAATCACCAGATCCGATAAAATTTTAACAACAATGTTTGGCGTCTTACGGATTGAAAAGGAGGGATTTTATGCTTTAAAATGGGGTTTGCTTTTAGCAAAATGTTCTCACGTCCTGATAATTTCAACAGTTCGCTTACTGTTCCGCCTTTCCATATTTTGTTAGGATCCATTTCATAAACTTGATCAACATAAATATTTGAAAGAAATATGAGACCAAGTTTATCCTTAAAAGTGGTTATTTATTTAGTTTTTAACCGTCTTTTTAACAGCGTCTCATCATTGTTTTCAGTTTGCTATTGTCATCATTATTTTGGAAACTTCAACAATGTATTTTTTTCTATAACTACAACTAGTCGTCATATTAATATCGTCTTATGGAGTGTCGTGTGGTTTTATAGTTGATTCTTGTCACTGAACTCGCTATCATTTTCTAAGAAACTATGCCGAGGAACTATAAATCGTGGAGGAATTTTTTCTATGTTTTCATTTTTTCGAGTAATGCGAATAGTAATAAAGTAAAATTGATGTTATAGTTCTGGCCACCACACGAATCTAACCAAAGGACTAATCTCATTGACTTTTGAGTATGCATTTAAAGATACATGTTTGTATAAAGTTGACTTCACTTCTTGAACTTCCTTGCCTGCTGTACTTTACGCCCACAAATAAAAAAGCCTCTAATGTAACAAAACTCAGTTTTGTCTGATTGGTTGGTGATACACCTTTACGAAACAAATACTTTTTAGGCAGTTTATTCCATACAGCTTTTTAAAAACAGTTGAAATTAATTATCTGCAACTTTTATGTTGTTAATTCGTTTACGCACTTTAAAATCCTGTTTGAGTATTCTGACCCATGAACTTTGGCGTACAATTCTTTATTAGGTAACGAATGGGTGTACTGTTTCTAACAAATTATGATATCTCACTCGATTCAAATCTTTATAATAAGACACTAGGAGTGACTTTTGAACAGAAAAATAGCTGAATACATAGTTTATAATGCCTACAATCGGTCTGCTTCCACATTTTTTTTTTATATTTTGTCGGTGATTTTCATGAATGGTCTTTGAAATACATAAGATTTGTAAGTAATACACTTTATTAAATATATATTTTTCTTTTAGGTAACTGATAACCCTTGAAATTCATTCAAGCGACTTGTATCGTTCTTTGAAATTGGTTCAATTATTCAAATTGGGCAGCTCTAGCAAATACCTTTAACAAATCAGCTAACTACCCATATTTAAAATTCGTTCGTTCAAAGGATTAAATCCGATTTGGTCGGGGGCGCTGGCAGCGGCTCAAACGGCTTCCCTGATTTAGAATGAAGCCAGATTATCTTTGGTCTTATGGACTTGGCACTTGTTTACTTTTGTGTCAAACGATTTCTTGTATGGGGGGGGGGGGGGGGGGCTGTTGGACTCGAATCTTCTGCCTCCAGCTGCCTACTAACCATTACATTGATTTGCATATCTCCCCTCACTCTGACATAAAGTGTATCATCCACTTAGAGTCAGAAAGTTGTGGTATAAACAATTTTACATAAAATAACTAATATCACTTTTTAATGTAAACTTTAGTTTCATAAATTTTTAATATCAAATTTCACCAAATTGATATAGAATCAATCTCTACTATAGCCATTGAAATAAAAGCAAATGTTATTATAAGGCTTGTAATGTACGAGTAGGTAATACTAATACCAATAATGATATTCGCATTTATTTCGATGGCTATATCAGGACTTCACAAAATTCGGTTTAAACTTCCAAATTGATTAAACCGTTTGATAGAAATGGGTAAAAATAATAAAAGAAGGCGAATATTCATTATCTTTTAAATTAATTATACATAAACCAAAGAAGAAGAACATATCGACATGTATAATAAATCTGTAGAAATATATAAAGAGGCAGTGTTTGTTTGTTTGAACGCGCTAAACTTTGGAACTACAAGGCAGATTTGAAAAAATATTTTTGCATTTGATAGCCCATTGTTTGAGGAAGGCTATTCGATATCAAGATGCGACTCTTAGGAGCAGAGAAAAAGAAAAAGTAACACAAGCGGTTTGCGTATCGGGATACGTGAGACTTTGTACAGTCGTCGTCTGTGTGGGTACCACTGCCTCACCTATTTCTACCGCCAAGCAGCTATATTTATATAGCTGTGTGCCGGTTTGAAGGGTGACATATGGCAGACAGTACAGTGACGAAACAGCCCTAGGTCACAAGATTGGCAGCGCGCGAGTAACATCCCCGTGGTGTTGCGAGTGTCAATTGGATGCGGTGACCGCTTACCATCTAATGCGGGCCGCATGCTTGTTTGCCAATCTAGTTGTAAAAAAAAAAAAAAAGTCGCGAGCTGTAGCTAGTACTATATACTTAAATCGTTTGAAAGGTGTTCACAGTATTATAATGAAAAAAAAAAACAAGAAAAAATAATGCAAAGTAAACCTTATCTGCGGAACGTACAGTACAATAATCAGAAAAGTATTCCCATATTGCATATATAAAACTTAAATTAATTTGACATCTTGGAAGACTTGTTTTACGACATCTATCACCGTGGTTTCTGTTTGTTCAATTTGTTTTTACTATAGCACATATGATAGTTTACGATATCATTGTAGATGCGCCAGCAGCCTTCTAACAGCCGTGGCCCAGGTACCACAGGTACGTTGGAACTGGAAAGTTGATTTAGATGCATAAAACTTTAAATAGATTTTGGTGGAGAGTTCTTCCAACGAATTTAAATAACAACTTTAAACATATAACTTTATGTTTTAGTTTCGCAAACTTTCTGATTGCCCCACGTATTGGGCTTTTTTTACGGAGACGACGACGGGTCGCCAGAACAACTCAATAATAGAAGAATGGATTTGAGAGTTCGGTTTTGATTCGCCTAGAGAAGAGCCTGATTATCTAATAATGATGGAGCTGCAAGGTTACTAGACTCACTGCTGAAATATGAAACCCGTTTGAGTTTGAATTTATTCGGCTAGCCTTGTTGTGTGCTTTATTAAAATATTGTTTTTGATGTGATCTTAAAATAACTCTAAAGAACTTAAGAAGACTTGAAAGGAATTGTGGTATATAAAGGGTGATTCATATTACCAACTTTAATTTTGTGCAATGGTTTTTGGTAAATCCTCGTATACTACGAAACAGAAGTTTCATTTTAGTATTAATAAAAGACTACAGTGAACAGAAAATGCACAACAAACCATCAAATATCTTTTTAGTGTATTTTACTGGACAAAGAGGATTATACGTATCTATTGTATTCTTAATTCGACCAGGTTGTTACATCACTAATGAATCTGTACGCGGCCGAGTAAAGACCGGCATACACAGAGCACAGGAACGATTAGGTTCTGGGGTCGGAGTTATTTAACTCAATTAAAAAGGGGGTTGTTTATTCTACGAGATGCGACGGAGATATCAAGGTTTGCGAATTCGATTCTCGCACAAGATTGATAGATAATCGTTTATTAGCTGTTATGACCACACACATAGAAATATAAAAGTATAAAAAGTTTCTTGTGCTTTAACTGTTGCATTTACGGTCCAGAAGTGCACGTGAGTACCTCAGCAAGCAACAAGCATGTATAAATGCGTGCGTGAGTCAAGTCAAAAACAAGTGGCTGACGAGCTCGGTGGCGCAGTGGTGAAACGCGTTGTTTCACTACTTTGACACCAACGCTCGTGGGTTCGATTCCCACACAGTACAAACATTTGTGTGCATGAACATGTCTGTTTGTATTGGTCTGGGTATTTTCTATGTATAATAAGTATGTATTTACAAAAAAAAAAATGTATTTACGTATGTTTATCAGTTGTCTAGTACCCATAACACAAGCTTCGCTTACTTTGGGGCTAGATGGCGCTGTGTAATTTGTCCGACAATATTTATTATTTATTTAAGTCTTAGGATGACAGTAGAATTATTAAAAATGAATGGTTTATGTAATACATAAATAATAAATATTACATATCTATTATAAGTGCGTGTGTAATACGTTTCTATTGTATTGCACTGAGTGTCTGTTTATAATATAAGTATATACGTTGGTAACACTGAATATTTTCAGAAATTCAAAAACAGAACCATGTAGAGACCTGTTCATATTTTTATTGCTTTTCGAAGTAGGAATCTCTTTTCCTCTTTAAATACCGTCGTATAGACGATACCATTGATAGAAGCAGTGAGTTCACTACTTTTTCTGGGATCTCTTCCGCGGCGTTTACTAACGCTGCCGTGACATCTTCAGGGTTCTTTAAGAGAATTTCTCTTGGGCGTTGCTGCAGAAATTTTTCCAAGTAGGTACCTTTGCCATTTATCATACTTTTATTCAAATATTTAGACGGTATCTTTAATTAATTGGTGTTTTGTGCAGAAGATCTTTCTTTTCTTTCTTCAATGTACAATATCACATAGATGTAGGTTACAAATCTCCTTAAAACTATGATACAATGAGACATGCCTCGTAATGGCACATCAACTTCATTGTTATAGACAAAAAATATGTAGCCATGTAGGAACAAAGAGTAGTTGAAGCGTGAAGGGGTTGAACAGTGAAGGAGAAGTAATATTTAATTTGATGTTTGTATGTGTGAATGTAGATCTAGGGTGATATAGCAATATTTTAACATTAAAAATGAGAACAGTTTGTGAACATCTCTAAATATATACAAATTTTACCTGACCTTAGGTCATTAATAATTACTCATAAAAGGTAAAATAATATTACTAGAAATACTACAATTACGCCCTACTATTCAAAGCGCAAGTGTAATTCAGTAAGGAAGGTAAGTTCAGGCGGTTCTCTCTCAATCTTATTTAGTGTTACCTATTTATATTCATTCATTGTATACCTACCAAATAAGTAAGACTGTGAAGAGAGAAAAATAAATATATTATTATTTTATTTACAGGTATTATCCCGGTCATTTGATAGTCGTGCGCGGGGGTATGGATCCAACGCGTAGAGGCCCTTTTGAGAAGATTCATGTTATGTTGTACACCCACCGAGACCCGCTCCTAAAAATATCGATAGAACCATATATCTATGAGCAGGTCACGGTAGGTATTGGGACTATTGCGAATGTGTAGGAAATTATTAGTCTATTGTAATGAGGTCTGGAGGGATTATTGGTACTGGGTTATTGCAGAAGAAGGACAGACACCTGCCATAACTATCATATCTGACTGTTACTTTTGGCAGGCGCTGGCTCGCCGCTCACTAGATGGACCCCCGAAATGCCAGGGAAAGTCGGCCGGGGGCAACACCGGTGTGAGTGAATCAGGGGGTTCAACCCCTGGAGCATATCACCTGATACAGCAATATGCTCTAACGACTCCTCTCTGGACGACCGACGAAGACACGCCGGAGACGAATGCCCTGATCGACTCTCTGGAGCACTCGGGTACCCGTGGTGTCGTTACGCACCAACAGCTCGCCACAAGCTGCCCTGCGGGGTTATTATTATTAATTATTAGAAAGTAAATAAAAATCTCTTTTCACATTTTTTCGTTTCTTCCTAAAACTCCTGTAGCATAAGCAACCTTAACAAAATTTTAACTGCATCTATGAACGTTTTTGTTAGGAGTTCCGAGGCAGCACGGCGGACTTGGCCGCGTGCCACCTCCGCTCGTGTATCGATTAACTGACTCATGATGCAGCTTAGCGGACCAATTGAATTCAATTAGTAATTACTTGCTCTGTGAGACTCGAGTGATCACGATTTGATCAGTGTCGTGTTGGTAATAATATGTTGTATAGGCGAGTAAACATCTATGCGGATTAAGTTCTTTTGCTTTTAATAATAAGTTGTATAGTCGTTTGTTTTAATATCTTGATTCAGTCCTTATTGAAGTTATACTTCTAATGCGACTTGCAAAAAGGTTGCGTTAAACGTTTAACGCTACCATGGAGGGTGAATAGAAAGAGGCAGAGCGAGAGTGAATGCGTGGCACTCGAACACAAAAGTACAGGTTGAAGCTACTAAATGTTTCACGATATTACCGGTAGATGGCGCTATAGTTAAAAATGTATAACATTTGTATTTTACATTTGACTTGTATGTAATACATTCCATAAACATCGCCGCTACTACTTAATAGACGATTTTTAATTTAAGTTATTAATGTTAAATATTTATTTAATGATGCCAGAGAAGTATAACTTCTCACGCGCGTACATAAGTACACGCACCCATTTTTTAGGGTTCCGTACCCAAAGCGTAAAACGGAACCCTATTACTGAGGCTCCGCTCTCCGTTCGTCCGTCCGTCCGTCTGTCACCAGGCTGTATCTCATGAACGGTGATAGTTAGACAGTTGAAATTTTCAGAGATGATGTATTTCTGTTGCCGCTATAACAACAAATACTAAAAAATAGAATAAAATAAATATTTAAGGGGGCTCCCATACAACAAACGTGATTTTTTTGCCGTTTTTATAGGTAATGGTACGGAACCCTTCGGGCGCGAGTCCGACTCGCACTTGGCCGATTTTTTGTATTGTAATAGTAGGCAAACAAACTCACGGCGCACCTTATGATACATTAGCTTATGATAACTTACAAAGCAAAGGTATACCTCCACGGGAGTTCGCGGAGTACCTCATTCACTCGGAGGAACACAACGACATTTTTATTTATGCATAATATCCGCATAATATCATAACAACCGCTTTCATTAATAGCAGAATCACCGTCCGAACTGCAAACACTAGTTACAAGAATGAAAAATGATTGTATGACGAAAGGCTTACAATTGAATGCGAAGAATACCAAGATAATGGTAAGGTGAGACAATCAGAACGAACGAACACGAACACGGTTGATGATGTAGTGTTGGAGCAAGTGGATGAGATTGTATATTTTGGAAGCGCTTTTGGCAGTGATCGAAGATACACCACTGATGTGGAGAGACGAGTGAGTGCAGGGAATAGCGTGATTGGAGCGTTGGGTAAACTATAAGGCAGCCGCAACCTAAGCCAGAAGGGACACCTAAGCTAACGCTAACTTATGGAGGTGAAAGCTGGGTATGGTAGAGCGAGCATGAAAGTAGAATTAATGCGGTTGAGATGAGAGCATTGCATAAAATTTGTGGCATAACGCTTGCTGACCGCGTTCGTAATGATGACATAAGAAAGCGAGTTGGTTTGAAAGAGAGTTACGGTGTTAAGAAAAGAAAAGACAGGCTCCGTTGGCTCGGACATGTAAAAAGAATGCAGGATGAAAGAGTGCCGAAATAGATATACAATGAGAAAGTAGAAGGATGTAGGAGCCGAGGTAGCCCAAGACTAACCTACTATGACCAAATTGTTTGTGTTTAACCAGAAAGTTATGTCAGGAGCCCTAGGAACCGGCGACCGTGCATGAAAAGAGCTATGAATGTAAAAGAAGCGAGTAAAGTGTGTAAGGACCGCTCTTATGGTTACGCTTGGTGCTCTCTGCTTGCCCCGCAAGAGGCTGGCGTGAAGATATACATACAATAACCACTTTCCAGGGAATTCATCAGTCTCTCATGCTACAGTCTTCTGTAAGGTGTGGAGAGTTCTTTAAATGAGGATATTCCTGAATATTACTATGCTTCTTCATCAGAGTCTTACCTGCTGGTGTAGAGTTCATTCGGTCCATTTGGTCTGTTCGTCATTGTAGGCAGTTAAATGGAGTAACTAACGCATGAACTTTGACGAGCTTGGTGGCGTAGTAGTTACTTTGATATTAAGGCTCGTGGGTTCGATTCCCACACAGGACAAACATTTGTGTGCATGGTCATGTCTGTTCGTTTTGGCCTGGGTGTTTTTAAGAGAGGTAGGGCGGTTCAAAGCCGCTCATATGGTGATGTATCTCCGCTTCACGGAAAACCGCAAACAGTAAGCTTCTACAGTGATGCTCTGTTAGCAAGAGAGTGCGATACTTAATGTATTGCCAGCGTTCATAGGCTACGGTAACCAATTTACATTATGCCTCTAGTTGGTGTATAAAAAAAGTAAACAGATACGAGAGCGTGCTAGCTCAAAGTTGTGAATAGTATTCGGGAACTGAACGTCTTTGCTTCATATAGTGGAAGAAGATGTAGGGACATGAAATACCATCTTGTTCTAATAAAACTATTATTTCCTATTTTCTTTCTTTACTTTTAGAAGTCACTTGGAGTTCGTCTCCAACCGAGTTCGTCTTCGGACTTCAAATGACCGCGGAACTGAAGGTTAGTCGATACCTAGGATGTCAACTGATTATACTACTAGAATATAGGGCTTCTTCGAAGCTTCCATTGGAGAGTAGACTGAAAGAACTAAGTAAGAGTTAGAACTATTGGTATAAAACTGGTGTGAGTGAAAAAGATATTAATTAGAGTCAGTCTATTAAATATCTTTTCACTCACACCATACTCCCCCATCTTCAATTCAATATAAGGGACAGCACTACAATTTGTCACTTGTAGCATGTTATTCTAACGATTAACGTCTACAGCGCCTGAGGATGCGTCGTGGTGAGGCGAAACACGTGTCGCAGCGATGACCAGGCCAGTCGTGGCAGCGACGGTGGTTGGGGCATGCGATTTCTGTTCCAGATGGATGATGGCGGACGACCGCAGCAGCCGAGGCAGAGACTACCGGAGCAGCCATGGCAGCATCAGGATGGGTGCCGGCCGGCGCTAGGCCGTACGTAATTGGTAACGGAAGCACACAAAGCAGGTTAGATTGCACACACAAATTGCGTGGAAATTTGACTTCGCAAAATAACGCCTGAATCTATTGACTATATAGTTCTTCTAAAAACGTGTCAAAAATATGTTGGACCGCCGCGCTGGCGGCGATGGCATCGGGGATCGACTCCATTTTCAAACTTGGCCGTGTGCACTACCGTGTTTTGGCGTACGTACGAATAACAGTAAAAGCAAAATATGAATAGATATTATGTAAAATATACCGAAGTTCACCGTGAACAAAATGTACGATACTACCGCCTCTGTAATTTAAGGCCTTTGGGGGAGTTAGTTGCTGACATTTGAATACAATTTCGCGCTATCTTTGTTACTATACGTACAAGAAATTTCATGGAATTTCCAATACCTCTACTTGCAATTTATAGTAAGACAATAAACGTATTGGCTCTTCTACAAATTATCCTTCTGGGAATCTATCTATTTGATAAGGATGTTTAGACTGATTACAAGGAACATTACTATGCTACGACTAGCTTAGCTAGTACTAGCTTATTAGCGTACTTTATTATCACTTGTAGCATGTTATTCTAACGACTAACATCTACAGCGTCTGAGGTTTCGTGGAGAGAAACACGTGTCGCAGAGATGACCAGGACAGTCGTAGCAGGGCGCTGGCGGGTGCATGCTTTTCTGTTTCAGATGCCGGACGACCGCAGCATTCGAGGCGGAGACTACCGGAGCAGCCATGGCAGCGACGGCATGTTGCATCTACTAACGGTAGTGGGTGGGTGCCGGCCGGCGCTAGTCCGCATGAACTAATTGGTGGCAGAAGCACGCACAGCAGGTTAGATCAAATTGCATGCAAAATACCGCCTGAATCTATCGACTACTAGCGTAGGTCGTTTAGAGATTTTCAATTCAATGAAGCTATACGAAAAGGAGGTAGAACTTTTCGCATAGCTTCATTCAGTCTCTTTTCTATATCTTCACGCGAAGGCCCTTGCGGGGTAGGCAGAGAGAACCCAGCGCCAAAAGACACTCTCCATACATACATACATTCTACATACTTCACTCGCTTCTGTGACATTCATAGCTCTTCTCATGCACGCTCGCCGGTTCCTGGGGCTCCTGACATCACCTTCTGATAAAACACGACCAATTTGGTCATGGTAGGTTAGTCTCGATCTTCCTCGGCTCCTACATCCTTCCACTTTTGCATTGTATATCTGTTTCATCATTCTTTCGTCCCGCAATCTTTCTACATGTCCGAACCAACGGAGCATGTCTGTTCTTATCTTAACACCGACACTCTCTTTCAGACCAACTCTTTCTCTCAAAACAAAAATATAGAAAACCGTTACATTTAAGCAGTTCTAGGGTGTAAGCTTATTTTATTTTTTATACAACGTCGGGGGGCCCTACCTGATGTTAAGCGGTAACAGTAGCCTTTGAATCCTTGTAATACATTAAGTATCACTCGCGCGATACCACCTCTGCTGCTAACACAGCAACTTCTTAGGAGTTTACAGGTGACCTCACTCTCATGCAGGAACATAGCAATAAGGGAGTTGTTATTTCGCTGCGGATTTTTATGAGGTGGTGGCACTTCCCCAGACGCGCTGCCTTGATGCATCTCATTATCATTTTTAGGGTTCCGTACCCAAAGGGTAAAACGGAACCCTATTACTGAGGCTCCGCTGTCCGTCCGTCCGTCCGTCTGTCACCAGGCTGTATCTCATGAACCGTGATAGTTAGACAGTTGAAATTTTCACAGATGATGTATTTCTGTTGCCGCTATAACAACAAATACTAAAAAATAGAATAAAATAAATATTTAAGGGGGTTCCCATACAACAAACTTGATTTTTTTTGCTCGATATTGATAACGGCAACAGGTAGACGCTTGAAATATTCACAGAATATTTAGTTTTATATTCACTTTAAGAACAAATAATTAAATTAAAATAAAACAAATATTTAAGGGGGGCTCCCATACAACAAACGTGATTGTTTTTGCCGTTTTTATTGATAATGGTACGGAACCCTTCGTGTGCGAGTCCGATTCGTACTTGGCCGACTTTTTTAGAGTTATTTTCGAGTAACCTCGGCGGCACATAGTACACCTACTCAGTAACGTACGAGGCTCTGGAGAACTAGAGCGAGAAGTAGTTCTGGAGAATAACCTACACCTCGCAGAAGACCATGACCAAATTATACCTTACTGGAGGGTTGTTATTCATGCTGATGTTACAAATAAGTTTGCAAGGAGTTGCTGTGTTAGCAGTTAGGTTAACAATGCGCTAGCAATACTTGTGTTGTTTTGTGAACGATCATAGGCTACAGTAACCACTTTGCGTCGTACTGTGGTGTGGTGGTGATGGCGGGGCGTGTACTTGTTTTTATCGTGACGTAGAATAAACAGTTCTTATGTTAATATTTAATTTAGTTTTTTAAAGTTATTTAAAGGCAAATATTTTCACATAACTGTTGGTTGCCAAATTCTAAATATATATGAAACATACACGGCGAAAGATCAAGCTATATACAAAATCGTTTAAACCTCACCTTTACTACAACGACATAAGACGAATAGGTAGCTTGATGTGTCGTTATGTGTACAGTTAGTACGTGTAAAAACCATGTGATACTCAATGTCCTAATGAAGATCTTGAGGGAATACCTAGTTCCGTATATCATCCTAATTGAATATGCAAGTTAAACAACGTATGCAGTCGCCCGTCTATGAATTGTTCTACTTATCTCGAGCTCCTCAAGGCTTTCGGCGTTCAGAAAACTCAAACCAAAAGACTCTAGTTTCATAAAAAATAAAAATCTTTTTGTAGTCTAAAAAAGAAACTTGCGATTCGGTTCAAAGATGAGATGTGAGAATTGTCCACGATCGAAGAACGAAGTTTACAGACGGATTGGACCCTTAAGTCTAAAAGCCAAAATCCACAGGGGCGGAAAAGCGGTAGCGATCTGAAACGGGATTTTCTGTAATATTCGCGTTTGTATGCCATAAAAAAGATATCACACCACGCCGGTACGTGCCCGCTTTTCATGTGACAGGTTGCATTACATACATAATGCCGCTTTCTCGCTTTTCCCGCGCCTGGGGGTATTACTTATAAGGGAAGTTTTTGCCTCCCTTTGTATTTGCTACTGATTGGACAATAGGTTGTATTCCAAGGGATTGTTAGATATGATGCCAACAGCCAGTGGCGTGCACAGAGATGACAGGGTAGGCAGAATTTTTTTAAAGCTATTAACTTACCAAAAAATACAGCATGTTGCATTTCAAATCCGGTGTACAGCGGCCTTTCTCAATCACTTGTTTTTTTTCACCAAAAGATAGTTGTTGTTGTTGTTGTAATATCTTTATTGTACGTTACATTCAAAATAAATTACAATAACAATAACGCTAGTAGTTTTGAAAACGCATCATTTTTTATTTTCCCTACACACACACACCATCTGAACAACTTACGCAGTGAATATTATCCATTTTTATCAACTGTAAACTTATTTTGTCTGCAAACTATGCAAACCATTTCTAAACAAACAATGGCGGCCCAGTTTATAATCAAAATAAACATAGCAATGTTCGCGACACTTCGGTAATTTACGTCATGGTTCGGGTGAAAAGACAATGTCTATCCTATGCGATTGTGTGCGTTATTTATGTTATTCTGGGCAATGTATTTACAGGAATGCACACTACACTATCCGTATCTATCTACTATATCCGTACTATCCAACGCGGCACACATACGTAAATTTAGACAGAAATTAGTTTGTGTCTCTGCCGTTAAGCTCCCATAGCGGCGCTAGTGTAGCACATCGATGAAGCGGGTACCTACTAATGAATCTATTTTAATAACTTGCATCGATACCGATAGGTGGAGCAGTTTTTAATTTTTTGTTTTTGATACGAAATATTAGTTAAAAACTATATATTATATATGTATATATATATATATTATTATATATATAGGTATTTATCAAATTGATAGGGTAGGCAATGTCTTTTTGGCTCACCATGGGCGAAGAATTCCTCATCATTTGCAATATATTCAGGTCGCTTAAATATTTATGAGTTGTAGAATGAACATACCGATGGTTTTTCCAGTGATTACAGCATGAGGTTTTACAAAAACACATTAGTGATGGTCTGGTGTTCTATGTGTCTGTAGGCCACGATAAATGTCTGCCATCTCGTCGTAATCTATTGTTTCTTATTATTATTATTTTATTTTACTTTTTTTATTTTTTAACCTGCTGGTCTTTTTTAACCCGGCGAAGAAGAAATGCTGAAAGTAACTTGCCAATATAGGTCTCTTTTTAAATTGTCAATTAGATATTATAATAATTTCATGTCAGCATAGTAGTCAAATAGTAGATTAAGTTTATTAAGAAAATGTTGTCTGTGCTGAATTATTTCCAGATAACTTTGTCAGTTACATATTGATAAATTCTATAATAAGCATTTTTAAAGAGAGTATTTATGATGTACTTCTTGAAGATATTGCCAGGAAAGTTTGTATAAAAAAAGGTCAGAACAGGCATTTTAAAACAATTTACAAGAAAGGATCTACTACTCCTAGCAAGCCGATGTATTGGCATGTGCGACTTACATCTACTTCTAAGTTTTTCGTTAAAGTTTGAGAACAACGTTAATTTTTTACGGACATATAATGTAACAGTGAGGATATTTACTTCTTTGAAAATTTTCCTGAGTGATTCTCTGGAGCCCATGATATATATAGAGAAAATTACTGGTTTTTGAAAGATAAAAATTGTCTCAACGTCAGCCGCCACTCCCCACAGCATACTTACTTACAGTTATACCACACAACATAATGCTGTGAAAGTAGCTGAAATAGACTAAGCGTGCAGTAGCCATATTCGTCAATTGTCTGATTCTCCTAATTGCATATGCAGAGGAGCTGACTTTACTGACAAGTTTATTTATCCAAGAAATGCAGTATTATTAATAAATTCTAACTTATTATTACCAATGAGAACTTCTGTATTGGCAGAAGTCACATTTGGAAGACTAATTTAGATGTTTTTAGTTTTAGTCGAGTTTAGGAAAAGATTATTATATGTGAAACAGTATAGAATAGCAGACAGAACCCTAATAACTTGTCAATATTTTCACACCGGCGGCCACATTAAGAATTAGAGAGATATCATCAGCAAATAGTATTATATTCGCTATTTTGTGCACCATGTATTGCAGACCATTCACATACACTAACAACTCGGTGCTCGGTGGCTTAGTCGTGAATGACGCGACTTTGACACCAACGCTCGTGGGTTCGATTTCCACACAAGACAAACATTTTGTGTGCATAAACATGTCTGTTTGTCTTGGTCTGGATGTTTTAAGAGAGGTAGGGCGCATCAAAGCAGCCCGTTTGGGGAAGTACCTCCACCTCATAGAAAACCGCAGCCAAATAACAACTCCCTAGATGGTTGTAGTGTTCCTGCGTGTGAATGAGGACACCAGTAAGCTCCTAAGTAGCAGCTGTGTAAGCAGCAGAGGAGCTATCGCGCGAGTTATACTTAATATATTACAAGTGTTAATATGCTACGGTAACTGCTTTACATCAGGTGGGCCGCGTGGTATGCTTGACCGCCTCCCGACGTTGTATAAAAAAAAGTGTCCCAATATAGAACCCTGGGTCACCCCGATATTAATATTACTGCCTTTACATTTAACCCCATTTATTTCAACTATTTTTATTATTCTGTTATTTAAATAAGATGCAATTAAGTTCTGGGCTTCACCTCTTACTTCATAATAGTTCAGCTTGAGTAATAATGACTGATGATCAACACAATCAAAAGCTATGTAGAGATCACAGAAAACTCCAATAGTATTCTGTGATCTGTGCCATAAATTAAGCGCGTGCTCAATACTCCAGCATACGTAGTAGATTTGCCAGCTGTAAAACCGTACGCATCATAAAAAAATTCGAATATTTTACTCAAAACTTTAATATCAGAATAGGACCTTTAGAAGCCAAGAAAAAGGAAAGAAAGTAAGAAAAAGCGATTCCCACTGATACCGGTATACGCGTTAACCAAGTCACGGGGTGTAGCTAGTTACATTTATAAAAAATATGAGTGCAAAAAATAGCTTTACGGTATATATTTATGTTATACATACCCACCGCTCAAACCACATATGAACTTGAATGAAGTGTTACATCTAAAACGGCCATCAGCAAGATTCCTAGCAAAGCAGCTTTATCTTCTAAAATGCAACGTACAAACTGGAGCCGAGTATCTTATTTAGATTCATGGCGACGTATAGCCGTGCGGGCACTAATTAAACGCAGCCATTTTATGCCGCCACCTGAGCACAAACTTACTAAATTAAAAATACCCAGGATCCTGGTGCAGCGGTATTCGCATTTTATTTTGCTGGTAAGTATAGTAAGATTACTGGTTTAATTTAAAGCCAACATACTTCCCACGGCCCTATTATTTCAAGTAGCAAGAGTTCTAAGGAACGCTTTACATTTTTATTGCATTGAAACTTTAGTTATTATATTATTTATTTTTATATTTGATGCGCCCGGTGGCCTAGTAGCAATGGCCACTTTAAAGCTAAGGCTCGTGGATTCGATTCCCATATAACGGGATAGGCCCAGCACTCATTCCCACCATTGCGATCATCAAAAAGCCAATGAATAGTGAAGTTCATGGCCGTCCCGGGGGTTAAACTACAGCTGCCTTGGAACTCGAAACGAATTTATTTAGAAGAAATTTGTAGGAGTAGGAAGTTTTGGAATTGACTTCCCATCTTGGCAAAGTGAGAGACAGCAATATGACAAATAAGGCATTAAAAAACTTCAAAGAGATGGCTAGACAAGTGAAGCTCAACTGCCGTGCACTAGGGTATATCAAATATCTAACACTATTGGAATCTAAATTGTGAGTTGCTATCTAACACATCGATTCCAATAATATATAGAATAAACACCTGCGTGGCCGTGTCTTGTTCTGGGGTTAAGAGAGGGCGCTTCAAAACAGTCCGGCTGGTAAAATACCTCCACCAAACAGAAAATCGCTGCCAAATAATAGTACGCTGAATGGTTGTTGAGCGATGTTACCAGTAAGCCCCTGAAGAGTTGCTATGCTAGCAGCAGGGGAGGCAACATACTGGCGATATTCCTTATATTGCAAACGTTCATAGAATATGATTGCAACTTTACATCAGGTGAGCTGTAAGCTTGTATGCTATCTGACACTGTATTAAATACACGGCGTTATCTGACCATGAAACCGCACAAACCATTACATTTTTGATAAATGAAAATAACCACACATTGAAAAAAGCTTCTTACTGGTTTGAAAGAAAACGAGATATATGTCAAAGTAACATTAATAAATTTATAGATTGTATTGCGGCTCTAACATTTCAAGAAGTTTTTGAGGAAACGGACACTAATAAAGCTTTTAATATCTTTCATAACATTGTAACTCTATTTTATGATTTATGTTTCCCAATAATTACTATAAAAAGAGTAGATAAGTCAATAAAAAATAAGTGGATAAATAAGAGTCTAAGACAATGCACCGTGAAAAAAAGAACACTTTACATAAAATACAGATTATGTAAATCAAATAAAGGCATCAATAAAAAAAAATACAAAGATTACTCAAATATACTTAAAAAATGTATTCATAAAGCACAAACAATAGATAATACTAACTACATTAAAAAAGCGTGGAATAAATGTAAAGCATCTTGGGATGTTATAAAGCAAAACGTTAATGTGACCTCAATAAATAAAATTATAGATTCGATTAAACTAAAAGATGGGAAATTACAATCTAGACCTTTAAAAATAGCTGAATCATTTAATGATCTTTTTATAAATATAGCAGATACCTTAAAAAATAAAGACAATATGAAACGAATATCGGACAGCAACAAATATAGCATTAATCCTCACCTACCCAGTAATAATAATACGATATTTTTATCTCCAACTAATCCATTTGAAGTGTATAAGGTAATCAACTCACTTAAGAACTCAAACGCGACAGGATATGATAATTTAAGTACCTTCTTACTAAAAAAATGTGCAACTCAGTTATCAGCTCCTTTAAGTCATATAATTAATTTATCATTTGAAGAAGGAATGTTCCCGACTCGTTTAAAAAAATCCATAGTTAAACCATTATTTAAAAAAGGTGATAGGGAGGACATTAATAACTACCGACCCATAACTCTAGTACCAGTTATTTCGAAAATATTTGAAAGAATCATGGCAGACAGAATGAATAAATTCTTAAATGCTTTCAAATTATTATCAAATCAACAATTTGGCTTCAGAAAAGGCAGTTCAACAACGCTGGCATGTTTTAACCTTATTAGAGCTGTCACTGAAAGTCTTAACAATGGTAACCGTGTAGTATCTGTCTTTCTGGACATGAGCAGGGCTTTTGACTGCGTATGTCATAAAACCTTACTTGCGAAATTATACCGGTATGGAATACGGGGAAAAGCTCATGATTGGCTTTCATCCTACTTACATGATCGTCGGCAATGTGTAGAGATATCGAAAATAGAGAAATTATATCTATGTAATTATAGATCGAATTATTGTCTCAATAAATTTGGGGTTCCACAGGGAAGCGTACTTGGACCTCTGTTATTCATGATATATATAAATGATCTCCCTATGGTGCATGATGATAACTGTATTCTTTTCGCTGACGACACTACTCTAATCATAGAAGAAAAAACAAAAAAAAAGTTTGAATTAGAAAACAAAATTACTAAGTCAATACTAACGACTGTAAATTGGTTAAATATAAATAATTTAAGTATTAATCTAAATAAAACAAATTTAATGGAATTTTTGACTTACAATAGTAAACCACTTAACATTAAAAGATCATTTAATAATTCTACAATAAAAAATGTTGATCATACAGAGTTTCTAGGTATAACTATAGACAAATATTGTAACTGGAAGCCACATTTAGAGAAATTATGTGCCAAACTTGATAGGTTTGTCTTTGTAATAAGACGTTTAAGAAATACCATCGGAAAAGAATCAGCTCTTCTTGCATATCATGGCTACGTGGCGTCTCTCTTGCGATACGGAGTTATACTGTGGGGCAACTCAGTGAAGAGTGACGTTATATTTAGGGTACAAAAAAAATGTGTTAGAGCAATATCTAATGCTCACTTCATGGACAGCTGTAAACAGTTATTTAAATTCAACAAAATACTTCCTTTACCTTGCATTTATATATTAGAATTGTGTATCTTCGTTAGCAAGCATCCGTCGTTATTTGAAAAACGCATTGCCACATTAAGTCATAGTTGTAGATACAAAAATAAGCTATGTGTACCGGGACAACGCTTAGCTCTGTTTAGCAAGGGTGCTTACTGCACGGCAATACGAATATATAACCACCTGCCTGAGATTTTAAAAGATAAAAATCGAACCTGCTTTAAAAGAAACCTCTTCCGGCTGCTACTGGACAAATGTTATTATTCAGTGGATGAATTTATGAATGATAAGAGTATTAAAAGTTATTTTAATAACATATTATAATTTTAATCACAAAATATTGTACGCACTTATTGATGTTAATTTTATTGATGCGTTTTTGATTTGTTTCATATCATAAATTTTACTCATTTAATGCAAAATAAATGTCAGTTTCTTAGTTATAATCAATGTAATATTTGCACGCTGCTGTTAGTGGCAGAATAAGAACGGACTACGTATAATTGTTAATGACATCAATTTAATTGTACCTTATTCATGCAAATAAAGTTAATCTAATCTAATCTAATCTAAAAAACCAGTTGAGAATGCGCAAGCTTGCATTGCCAGAGGAACACCTGGCTCATCAATTATATAACAATTCATTTTTTTTTATTTTTATTTGTCGGTCATTTTGACCATGGTCCCTTCGAGACCCGGTCGAATACGACCGCGAAATGTATGGGAAAACGTATATAACGGGTTCTGACTGCTCAAGATAGAAACGGTGTTCCTGAACATTCCTATTCTACTTTTTTATGCTGAATCCGAATCTGAAGTCAAAATTCGAATATTCAGAAAAAACGCACCCACAGACAAACACATAGATTTCATATAGGAACGGTGTTCCTGAGCATAATATGTTTTGTTTCATTGTTGCGGAATGAAAATTCTGGTATGATAAGCTTTATATTATAATAATAATATTTATTTATCAGAATACGAGTATGATACAGATAGTTGTTTAAACAAATACAGAAGCCAGTCGTATTCGGCTGTGTTTCAGCGTACAAATGCTGTGTAAATTAACGGGCAAAATACGTACAGCACGTTAATATCTTAATATATAAAATTCAAAGTCCTGACTGACTCATCAACGCCCAGCCCAAACCCTTGGACCTAGGAAGCTGAAATTTTGCACAGATATTGTCTTTATGACGTAGGCAAGGAATAAGACGGGATTTTTCGAAATTCCCACGGGAACGGGAATAATAAGGATTTATATTTTCGCTATAAAAGTTGCCCTATCTCCGTTATTATATTTATTAGAGACTTGAAATTTGGCATATAAATATGTGATTGCAATCACTAAAAACCGTTTTTAGGATTTTTCGAAATTCCCTCGGGAACAGGAATAAAAAGGATTTATTTATATTTTGTCGCTTTAAATTTACCCTATCTCCGTAACCATATGTATTAGAAACTTAAAATTTGGCATATAAGTAGGTGATTATGAAAACAAAAAACAATTTTCAGGATATTTCGAAATTCCCACAGGAACGGGAATAAAAAAAGATTTACTTATATTTTCGCTTTAAAGTTGCCCTATTTCCGTAACTTTATTTATTAGAGACTTGAAATTCAGCTTAAAAGTAGGTTATTACGATAACTAAAAACCATTTTTAGGGTTTTTGAAAATCCCTCGGAATATGATGAAAATCCTTGCTTAAAAGTTATATTGTTTGTTTTTCTTTCGTAGCTATTGTTAAGTATAATAAGTGTATAAAATTATTTCCCCATTATGAAGTAGGCAAGGAATAAGACGGGATTTTTCGAAATTCCCAAGGGAACGGTAATAAAATGGATTTATATTTTCGCTTTGAAGTTGCCTATCACCGTGACTTTAAAAAATTATTAAATACTTGACATGTAAGTAGGTAATTTTGATCAGGCTTCAGTTATTTTTTTTTTTTTTTTTTCGATTTTTTTTTTGATTTTTCGAAATCACCTCGAAATAGGAGGAAAATCGTTGCTTTTAAGTCATAAAACTAAGTTTTGCTTTCGTTACTTTTGGCAGGTGCCTACACTAAAAAAAAAACTTGATTGAATACGTATCTATCATACAAGGTTGATGCTATTGTTAAACAAAATTATCGTATTAGTCGATGAAAGTGTTTGACTTCAACGAAATGTTTGACTATAATAATAATTATATATGCGAAAAACACAATTTTGCATTTTATTCGTATTTGAACAAGTTTTTTCACCGTATATTAAAACTAATATTCGGATATTTATTATTTTTTCGTGGTTTCCTTAAGTAGCTTCAGCAATAATGAAAAAGTCGCGCACGCCAATCTCCCCGGAGGTCGGAGGGTATATAAGCAGCGCGAGGCGGCACGGCCCCACTCCCACACAATACTCCTCGCCTGCGTATGCTAGGGGCGTCAGTCCCCTGGAAACGCACGGCGAAGTATCTCGGAGTCACTCTTGACTCCAGACTCTCCTTTGTCCCACATATTAGAAAGGTAGCTAGTACCGCCAGATTTTACCTGAACCGACTCAGCCCTATGCTGGGAAGGCACAGCAAAATGTCCCTCAGAAATAAGCGAACCCTGTACAAGGTTTGTATAAGGCCGGTGATGTCGTACGCGTCTCCGGTGTTCGCTCATGCCAGTCCTGCAGCCATCAATAGGCTGCAGTCAGTTCAAAATGTCTTTTGTCGTCGAGCCACCAATGCTCAGTGGGCTCAGCGTAATGCTGAACTCCACCGTGACCTCCAACTCCAATCTATCCAACAACACTTCCAACTCCTGTCAAAGCGGTTCTTCGAAACCGCTGAGACCCATCCCAACCCACTCATCCAGCAGGCTGCGTCCTACAGCCCGCCCCAGCCTCCTTTATCCCGTTACCAAAACCGCAGGCCACGTAGTGTCTTCTTAGATCAACCAAATAAAATTTCGAGAGCTTTGGACCGCTATGCAGCGGCCGAAGCCTCCTTAGGGCAACAGTCCTCCACCATGTGAGCACCCTTCTGGTCGCTCGGTTTAGGCGCTTATAGGGTCCAGGGTCGGCGTCCTCAGGAGGAAGTCGACCCTTCTCTAAGCGTATGCTCTTATCAGAGCGACGCTTGCGTCACCCCGTTCCCCTGGGGTGATCGCTTCAGATGAAGCCTTTGTAGCCTTCCCGGCTAGAGGCAGTCCCAGGGGGTGTTTTAGTCGGTGGAAATCCGACATAATCAGTTCGTTCTCACGAAATGGTATCTTTAAAAGATTTCACCTCCTCCCTCCCTTTTTCCGGAGGGTGCCCCTCACGGAGGAATGACCAATGCACACCCGGGTGTGGGTTGGTCCTTCCTTTGTGGGTCTTCAAATTTCTTGGGCGAAAATAAAAAAAAAAAAAAAAAAGCACGGCCCCACACATTATAATTGCAACCTTGGTCTTAATAACACGTCCAGCGCAAACGCTGCGATAGATTATACCATACAAGTAAACTGTACTTTTCAGTGCAACACTATCTTTTAAAAACTGTGCTTTTCAGCACAATTCTTTGCTTTTCACAATATTCTTTCTTATCTTTTAAAAATTGTTTTGCTAATCTTTTCCAAAAAAATCTATTCTTTTCCAAATTGCTTTTCTAATCATTTCCAAATATTGTTTCCCATTTTTTTTTACTTTTATTAAGTTTATGATACTACTATTTTAATTGCCTTGATTCCTTAGAGCATAACTTTGCTTTTCAAAATATTCTTATCTTTTGCATATTGTTTTGCTAATATTTAAAAAAAAAACTATTCTTTTTCAAATTGTTTTTTCTTAATCATTTTCGAATATTTTTCTATTTTTTTTTTCTTTCATTAGCTTTATAATACTATATATTTAATTTTTTTTTTCAAATTAATTTTCAAAGTATTCTTATTTTTCACAAAGTTCTTTGTTAATATTTAAAAAAAAAAATTTCCAATTGCTTTTCTTTTCTAATCATTTTACAATATATTTTTTGATTTTTTTTTACTTTCATTTTGTTTATAATACTATTTAATTAGATGCAATTCGATCCAACCTGCTTTGTGTGCTTCCGCCACCAATTAGTTCATGCGGCCTAGCGCCGGCCGGCACCCACCCACTACTGTTAGTGCGTGCAACATGCCGACGCTGCCATGGCTGCTCCGGTAGTCTCTGCCTCGGCTGCTGCGGTCGTCCGCCATCTGGAACAGTAATTGGTGGCGGAAGCACACAAAGCAGGTTGGATCGAATTGCATGTGAGTTTGACTTTCGCAAAATAACGCCTGAATCTATTAACTATTTAATTAGCTTAAATTTGTAAGTGCATAACTTAAGTACATAGTTTTTGTTCGTTATTTGAGTAGATTTTGTTTATTATCTATCACAATGACTGTTGAAACATTGCAAATTGATGGGGCTATGATCCCTCACACCGTAGTTCCTATAATTGGAGACGGAGCCTGTCTGTTTCGGGCCATCTCCTATATATTGTATGATACACAGGTGATGGCCAGGGAGGTGCGCGAGCAAATCGTAGACTATGTGGTGGACAACTGGGAATCGTTTGCCATTATGTCACATGACAGTAACGGGGACAATTACTTCAGTGCCGCTGAATACCGCATTGACATGTCACGCCATTTTACTTATGGTAGTTTATGTGAGCTGGAAGCGGCAGGGCAACTCTTTCCATGGGTCTTTGAAGTTTACCGAAACGGTGAACTGTATATGAGTTTTGGTACTACAGGTAACCCTGTGGGACGACTACGCTTTACACATGATCTGTCACGTGGCCATTTCGATGTTTACGTCCGTAGTGAAGTGACTGCGACAATGGCCGAGACCGCCTCCCCTTCTTCACTTCTCCCCGTCGTTGCAAAGGAGATTACTACGAGAAGAAATGAAGTGCCTACTAATTCACCGCCCATATTAGAACCAGATCATGACGTATCTCAGTATCAATCTCTTATCTTTCCTACTAAATGCTCCAAGAAACGTCGTGCCAGATGCACCGACGCTACTCGGAAAAAACAAATTCAAAACGCTTCAAAAAAATATGCGCAAACAAACCCAGCAGTTCACCGTGCTGCCGTGGCCAGATACCAGAAAACTCACCCTGAGGTACACAGGGCGGCACAGTCTCTTTATGAGCAAAATAATCCTGGAAGACGAGTACAAAGGAAAGGACGCTCCTGGAAAACCAAGGCTCACTCCGGCATGGCCTATGATCTTGATATAGAGTATGAGACGGACAGTACTGTATCCTTGGGTGCCATGAACAACAAGTGCCATTGGTGTAATGCTCTCAAGTGGAAGGAGGAGCCATCCGGCATGTGCTGCAGTGCTGGTAAGGTGCAGCTCCCGCCTTATGAACAGCTACCTGAGCCTCTCTACAGTTTGATAATGGATATACATCCAGAACACGACCATTTCATGAACCGTATTCGTAAATATAATAGTTGTTTTCAAATGACTTCTTTCGGAGCGAAACAGATAATAAAAGACGGTTTTATGCCAACTTTTAAAGTTCAGGGCCAGGTATACCATTTGGTGGGAAGCTTGCTGCCAGCTCCTCAAAAGGAACCACAATTTTTACAAATATATTTTGTTGGCGAAGATGACAGGGAAGTACAATTGAGGTGCAGTATCTTTCCCGAAGTAAAACCCGGCTTAGTCAAGCAACTGCAGAGAATGCTACATACGTTTAATACTTATGTAAGAGACTTGAAGATCGCCCTGGACAAGGTGCCTGAAACGTCTAAACCATTTAAAGTAGTCATTAATGCTGAGAAGAAACCGCCGGAGAGTCACAGGGGTCGTTTTAATGCTCCTACGTCAAATGAGGTGGCATTAGTAATAGTTGGTCAGCAATTTGAGAAACGAGACATTATCCTTGAGAGCCACGATAATTCATTGCAGCGCATTAGCGAGATTCACCGTTCGTATGACGCCCTGCAGTATCCGCTTTTGTTTTGCCGTGGCGAGGATGGGTACTCCATTTCTTTACCTCAGCGTGATCCTGAGACCAAATTAATACTTAAAAATACAATTTCAGCTGCAAGGTTCTATTCTTTTCGTACAATGATTAGACAAGGAGAAGATAATCACTTGGTGTATTTCCGTTCCCTTTTTAGTCAGTTTTTAGTGGACATGTACGCCAAAATAGAGACGGAAAGGTTGACCTATATCAGGAACAACCAGGCGCAGCTGAGGGCTGACAGTTATATACACTTGCGGGATGCCATAGGAAGGCAGGATGTTGATGTTCAGCAGCTAGGTCAGAAGGTGGTGCTCCCGTCATCTTTTACCGGGGGACCACGCTATATGCACGAGCGTACACAAGGCGCTATGACATACGTGCGTCAGTACGGTCGTCCTGATCTTTTTATCACATTTACGTGTAACCCCCGATGGAAAGACATCACAGATATACTTTTACCTGCCCAAAAGTCACACGATCGCCACGATATTATAGCTAGGGTATTCCACCTAAAGGTGAAAAAGATGATGGCTCTTCTTACCAAAGGCAATCTATTTGGGGGGATGCGTTGCTTTATATACTCGGTAGAATGGCAAAAACGGGGTCTTCCTCACATTCACATCTTGCTATGGCTAGAGCAGCGTATCACCCCAGATAAGATCGACAATGTTATTAGTGCAGAAATACCTGACCCTGAGCAAGACCCTCTCCTCTACGATATTGTGAAGGCCAGTATGATACATGGTCCTTGCGGAAGTTTAAATTACAACTCGCCCTGCATGAAAGATGGCAGTTGCAGTAAGAGGTACCCTCGACCGTTTCTCAAGGACACCCAGACAGGAGACGATGG
This sequence comes from Pyralis farinalis, assembly GCA_947507595.1. Classification (NCBI taxonomy): domain Eukaryota; kingdom Metazoa; phylum Arthropoda; class Insecta; order Lepidoptera; family Pyralidae; genus Pyralis; species Pyralis farinalis. The sequence continues at coordinate 3,363,326 of OX382264.1, forward strand.
ATATCCGCAATATAGGAGGAGGTCTCCAGCTGACGGTGGTAACACAATAAAAATTAATGAAATAGAGTTGGACAACCGCTGGGTGGTGCCTTACAATCCTGTCCTGTCACGTACTTTCAATGCTCATATTAATGTGGAGTACTGCAATTCTGTTAAATCTATCAAATATATTTGTAAGTACGTGAACAAGGGCAGTGATCAAGCGGCCTTTACTCTAGAGAATGAGAAAGATGAGGTAAAAATCTACGAAAGCGGCCGGTACATAAGCAGTTCCGAAGCAGTTTGGAGGATCTTAAGCTTCCCCATTCATGAAAGGTTCCCCCCTGTCGTACACCTCGCTGTTCATCTTGAAAACGGTCAGCGAATATACTTCACCTCAAATAATTTGTCAGAAAAGATAAATAATCCACCACAGACAACGCTCCTAGGCTTTTTGAAATCTGCAAAACAGACAATTTCGCTAAAACTCTGCAGTACTCCGAAGTCCCTTCTTACTATGTCTGGAACAGCAAAAAAATTTCAAGGAGGAAAAAAGGGAAAGATGTTGAGGGCTGGCCCGGAGTGAAAAAAGTGCACGCTCTGGGCAGGGTCTATACGATTCATCCAAACAACACCGAGTGCTACCACGTACGCCTTTTGCTCCATGAGGTTAGAGGACCGACATCCTTTGAGGACTTAAAGACTGTGAATGGTATCCTCCATCCAACATTTCAATCTGCGTGTAAGGCACTTGGTCTGCTGGAAGACGACAAGCATTGGGACACCACTTTAGAGGAAGCTGCATTATGCGATTCTCCTCTCAAATTGCGAGAGCTATTTACAATAATGTTAGTTTTCTGTCAACTCTCTGATCCTTTAAGCCTTTGGGAGAAATACAAAGAGAGTCTCTCAGAAGACATTAAACGGCAACTGGAAAGAGAGTTGCAAGATTGTGTATCTGTTGTACACCTCACTGACGAGATGTACAACAGATGTTTGATTTTGATTGAGGATGCAGTATTAGCTCAAGCAGGACAACACTTGGCACAGTACGGATTACCTCAGCCAAAAAGATCTGCAGCAACTTTGGACAATAGAGAATATCTGAGGGAGACCAATTATGATCTATGCGCCCTAGGAGAGGTGGTGTCATGCAATGAGGAGTTACTGACGGATGAACAGCTTTACGTTTACCAGAAGATCCTTGGCCATATTGAAAAAGGAATAGGGCAAATTTTTCTCCTGGATGCTCCTGGTGGCACTGGTAAAACATTCCTTATCAATTTGCTATTGGCAAAAGTTAGGAGTAATCGTAGCTTGCCTTAGCTGTTGCATCGTCAGGAATCGCAGCAACACTGTTGGAGGGAGGCAAGACAGCTCACGCTGCTTTCAAGCTGCCACTAAACCTTATCCATGTGGAAACTCCACTGTGCAATATCTCAAAACAGAGTAATGCGGCCCAAGTGCTGCGTGATTGTAAACTCATAGTTTGGGACGAGAGCACAATGGCGCATAAGGGGGGTTTTGAAGCGCTAAACAGAACATTAAAAGATATTAGAGGGAACGATGACATGATGGGTGGAGTCACCGTGTTGTTAGCTGGAGACTTCCGTCAGACTCTGCCGGTAGTGCCGAGGGGAACTCGAGCTGACGAAGTTAAGGCTTGCATTAAGGCATCAAGTCTTTGGCCCCTAATCAAAAAGCTTCACCTTAAAAAAAATATGCGGGTGCACCTGAAGAGTGATGTTTGCGCTGGACAATTCTCCGATCTTCTTCTTAAAATAGGAAATGGAGAATATCCAGAAACTGATGGCAAGATTACAATTCCATCAGATCTTGCCTCACTTGTACCGACCGTTGATGACCTAATAGCCCGAATATATCCAGATGTTCACAACCTACACAACAAATCCATGGAGTGGCTGTGTGAACGTGCGATTTTGACACCTAAGAACGATCAGGCTTCAGTTATTAATGACACTTTGTTAAAGTCATTCGAAGGTGTAGAATACAAGTACAAGTCTGTGGACACTGTAGTGCATACGGATGATGCTATACACTATCCTGTGGAGTTCTTAAATGCACTCAACCCACCTGGTCTACCGGTTCACACACTTATCCTCAAAGTGGGTGCTCCAGTAATGCTACTCCGAAACCTCAATCCGCCTAAGTTGTGCAATGGGACCAGGTTGCGTGTGAAAGCCTTACATAAAAACTTAGTAGAGACCATTGTAATTACTGGCTGTGCTCGAGGTGAATCGGTGTATATACCACGGATACCACTTATACCATCGGAGTACCCATTCGAGTTTAAAAGGCTGCAGTTCCCTCTTAAGGTCTGTTTCGCAATGACGATTAATAAGTCTCAGGGTCAGTCACTAAAAACAGCAGGAATTGATCTTAGGGTAGACTGCTTCTCGCACGGTCAGTTTTACGTGGCTTGCTCGAGAGTGAGCTCTCCTAGCAGTCTGGTCATCTTAGCACCTGAGGGCAGAACCGCTAATGTAGTTTATAAAGAGGTACTATAAGTTTGGTATAAGCTCAAAAAATAGCCTTACCCCTTTACAATGGTTTTAGAATTTTGGTGTCTTTCAATCTGTATGTTATGGCATAACACAATAACCACTGAATGGATTTCGATACAATTTTCACAATTTTGGTAGTTTGGGGGTCCATCTTAAAATCTAAGCCACGTATCATTTAATTTCGTTAAAAAAACAGAAGATATGGTGCATAGGGTGATTTATTCTGTAGTCTACGCGGACGAAGTCGCGGGCAAAAGCTAGTAAATAATAAATTAAAAGTGTACTACAAGTAGTGAACCTACATGCCTAATTACACTGTAACTTTAATTGAACTTTTACATTGCACACAAAAAACTATTTGTTCAATGTTCACGTCATTGACAATAATCATATTTCTTAACTTATTCGTTTAAATATTCATGTATGGAATAATAACACTTTTGTAGAAGCCACGTATTAATTTGTTTAGGTTTAGTGGACACTTATGTGCTTCATCTAACAATAGGAATGCCGCTTAGTCTACCCATCAGTAATCTGTGTTGAAAAATATGACCTTCATTTCAATACTGTAAAATTATTACTTTCTCTTTGATAAACTGTACAGTAAACCGAAGCAAAATAACAAATCCCTGGAGGGTTGTGTCCTGCGAGCGAGTGAGGTCTAAAGCGAACTCCTAAGGAGTTGCTGTGTTAGCAGCAGAGGTGGCATCTCGCGAATTTAGCACTTTGTGTATTTCCAGCGTTCATAGGCTACGGTATCCACTTTGCATCAGGTGGGCCATATACTTGTATGCTACTCGATGTTGTACAGAAAAAAAACGTATTTTTGTCACTGAGGTCTGCATTCGAAACAGGACTGTACTGCATATCACATTTTGTTCTACTTGCTTTAAAGTTTTTAACCTATATTCAAATGTACGAGTATTCTAGCGGATAGACATATTTATTTTAGGATATCCAGTGACAGCTTCACTCCAGGACGGTTCGTTCACTCCAGGTTTATATTTCAGTAATACATGAACGATGTAGTAGTCGCCGTAAATAGACACTATAGGCATTGAATAATCACATATTTACATAGTTAATAGATTCAGGCATTATTTTGCGAAAGTCAAATTTACATGCAATTTGATCTAACCTGCTTTGTGTGCTTCCGCCACCAATTAGTTCATGCGGCCTAGCGCCGGCCGGCACCCACCCACTTCCTTTAGTAGATGCCGACATACCGACGCTGCCATGGCTGTTCCGGTAGTCTCTGCCTCGGCTGCTGCGGTCGTCCGCCATCTGGAACAGAATCCGCATGCCCCCACCACCACCGTCGCTGCCACGACTGGCCTGGTCGTCGCTGCGACACGTGTTTCGCGTCTCCACGAGGCATCATCAGGCGTTGTAGACGTTAATCGTAAGAATAACATGCTACAAGTGACAAAGTGGCATGTTGCATCAACTAACAACGGTAGTGGGTGGGTGGCGGCCGGCGCTAGGCCGCATGAACTAATTGGTGGCGGAAGCATACAAAGTAGGTTAGATCAAATTGCACATATTTACAGGCATATTACTAAAAACCGAGCTGAAAAGAGCTATGAATGTCAAAGAAGCGAGCTTTCCGCCTATCCCGCAAGGGACCTGGCGTGAAGATACACAACACCAACTCTTACTAATCCCACTGCAGAAATACGGGTCTCCATTCAGCCGAAGGGGTTGAGAGGATACTCCACCACGCGGCTCAAATGTGGATTGGTGGAGGCCATAGGCGGTGGACTTAGCCAAACGACTGTCATCAGCGGCCGTGACCGACGGCTTAACGTGTCCTCCGAAGCTCAAAGAGGCTCGAGATAGGTAAACCCATCTACAGACAGGCTGCGGTCAGCGAGGCTTAACCTGAAGCTTAGAATGACACACGCAAGGACGCCAACCAACTCTGAAGTTACATATATACATACATATTACTAAAATGAAGCACAACTCACCGTCCTTGATAAGAAGTGTAATTAGGAGAGGTAAGGCGCATCAAAGCAGCCCATCTGGTGAAGAACCTTCATCTCACAGAAAACTGCAGCCAAATGATAACTTCCCGGTGGATTGTTGTAATTCTTGCGAGTGAGTGAGATTACCAGTAAGTTGCTGTGTTAGCAGCAGAGGTGGCATCACGCGAGCGATATATTGCAAGCGTACATAGGCTGCGGTAGCCACTTCACATCAGGTGAAAGGTATGCTTGTATGCCGCTTGATGTATGAAAAACTATAGGTACTCGTTTTCCTTCAGAGATCGACAGACTGTCAAGATCAAAGCTACACACATAAAACATATATACCTTCTGTAAAATTACAACTCCATGGACGGTTGTTGTGTTTGTAATGGTGAGTAGTTGTTGCTGTGGCAGCGGGGTATCAACGCGCGACAGATGCTGGTAAAATCTCGTCACGCATTTTTTGAAGAACCCTATGCTATGGTACCTTGGCTAAACCTCCGCAGGGAGTGCATTTAGCAACTTAAAATTTCTCGGAAGATTATTACTGTGCAACCTTGCGCTTTTGTGTATGAATTAGCGATTCCGGGTAACATAGATAAATAAAATGAGAGTCGCATAACAAAGTCACCCTATCAGGGTTCCTTTTTTACTTTTGACTGAAAACAAGTTGTCGTTGTAACGGGCCACAATGAAATAACATTGTTGCCGTCACAAATAAAAATAACCTTGCATTCATATGGATATATGTAGTCAAATTATGTATAAATTAACGAATAGGAATGTAGGTGCATCGTTCACTACTCTATTTAATAGGTCATTTTCGTTCATACTTGGTTTGAAGGACGCATCACATAGTGTTCGATTCTCGCTGCCTGCCTCGCGGTCGAGCGGGCGTGATAATATATTATTGAAGGTTTTTTTTTCTCTTTATTTTGGCACAAACAGTCATTATAAAACATTATGTAAGTTGACAAATTTCTTAAATACTAGACATTGAGTGCCGATATTTTTTTTTTCCATATATTATTAAAAACACGTTTATGTACAGATAAGTAGGTAGGTTACTTGTCACCATTTACACAATTATTATTCATAATAATTCTCGAACAAGAAATTAAGTAACGAATTACTTAAGGGTTTTAAGGAATTCATCTCTGTTACACATTATTTTTCTATTGTTTTAAGATATGACAAGTGTTACTGAAGTTATTGGTGCAACTTCTCACAAATTGCTTTTTTAAATAAGTTTACAGACATGTGCAATGGGTCTAACTCAGAGAATTCAGCGTTAAACATTTTCAGACTACGATACGAAAAACAGTTTCGTGTATAGTTTTTTTTAAATCGAGGAGGTGCAAACATACAATTTTTAGGACGTGCGAGGCGGTACGGCCTACGGTTGGGTATTACAGCCGTATGCTCAGGAAAATGTTTACTTGTAAGAGGGTAGGCGCATACCAGACGAAGTGGCGTGATATTCTTGAACTACCAATCAGCGCGCGGTTACTAGTCGGAGATAAAAAGTGTGTCGTGATTCGTAAACAGTAGAAGCTACTTAAATGGAACGAATTAGATTCGAATATTAAATGACGAGTCACTATAGAACATTCTAGAATGTTTTGGACAACGGAGACAGAGATACGCTGGGGGGTGAAGGAGTTTCTTGTTGGTAGATGTATGTTATAAAAACGGGTGGTACGTTAGTTCATGGCTTTTTTCGGTGTGAAATCTTGGGGTAAGAAGACGTATCTCTAATTGTTCGCGAAGGGGCCTTTTGTCGGTGTGAAATTCTGGGGTGATAGGACGTATCTCTGATAGATCGCGAAACGTTTTGATTATTAATATTAATTTCTTTGTGTTAATATTGTGTTAGGAACAGCGTTGATTCCTTCCTTACCTTTGAGCGGCGTGGCGAGAAATAGGGCAATGAAATTGCCTAATTGATTGTAACGTTACGCATGGGTATGGAGTCAACGTAATTGTGTTTAACTTAATAATTAATAAACCGGTGTTTAATATGTCGTTAAAATTCGTGTTGATTGTTCAATTGTGTGCAGTGTGGCCAGAACCTCGAGCCAGAGCCTTAGGCGCACGATGGTCGGTAGCAATGCGCGTAATTGGGTAATCAAGATAGCGCGGTGTTGTTATGTGCGAATTTCGAGGAATTAAAACGTAGCGCTATTTGTTCGCGGTGGGGTTTCTTTTATTAAGTTTAATTTCTCGTGTTAATTTTGGTTTAAGTATAGCGTTGATTCTTTATCTTTGAGCAGTGTGCATAGAATTGGCGGTACAACTGCAGCAACTGCAGCAGTTAGTTAATAAATCGGGGTTTTAATATTTCATCGGATTTTTGTGTTGGTTATTTAATTATGTACGGAGTGGCCAGAATTCCAGGTGTCTCGGACGCTTGAGTATGGCCGCGGTGCGTGATTATCTACCCAACATTGGCGGGCGAGTTTTATTATCGACAAATGGCTTGGATAGTGATTGTGGTTGTTTCACACCGAAGAAATGTAGCTAGTTTAGGGCGTAACTTCGTATAAATACGAGATGGAAACCTCACGGAGCCTACGAAGTCTCGTATAGCTTAGGCGTAGGGAGCCTGGAATGCTTTGGGACGGGCTGGCGACTGATTTTGCCCTTAAGGGATCAGTTACGTCTCCCAGGTGCTTGGGTTCTGAGCTTTCAAAGTGGTAGGAGCTTGTCGAAGTGAATTCCGTCCAGCGTATGCAGGCCACGGAGATTGATCGCATTTATTTATATATGTATATATACACACACACTTATTTCCTCTGTTAGGAGTCATGGTTCGTGACCCAATTAGGTTAGAACCATGGCGCATACACAGTTATAGGAATAGACAAAGTCGAGGCTAACTACCTCGCATACCCTAGTTTCAGTTAGCAAATCAACATTGCACATCGTTGATTTGGGCTTAGCCACATCACACGTTTAACTTAATACAAGCTCAAGAATTTATTTTACACAAGTATCTTAGATTAGGTTTTGGTAGGTACACATTTTATTAAGATCTAGTTAGGAGTTAGGTAGGTAGTTGCAATGAATATACGCGTTAACTAATATACAGCATTGTAGGCGCGTCAAACAAAATTTATAGGGATATTAGGTACTATTACTAATTAGTTTCCTAATCTAATCGCGACGTACGTGATAGGTAGCCGGCGGTTACGATAAGCGGTCGAATCGAGGGTTTCGTTCGGTAAAACGTTCGGGTGATTATATTGCCCTACGGCGCGATGTTAGTACCGTGCGGTGAGGATAAAATTAGTACGAGGGTAGGCGCGTAGCGTGAATAGGCTAGTATTTTATTGGCTGTAGAGTCACGGTGTTGGGCAATAAATAATAGGCTGCACGGTAGAGCATAGCCTTGGGGCCTGCAACTTAATTATAACGTAGTTATGCATGTAGACTGATTCTATGCGCATTATATACTTAAAAATATTAATTTACCTCCTGACTGTGGTTATGAGTCGAAAGACATTTGGCTTAGAGATTGTAATGATACAACGTAGATTGTATTTTGAAGAGTTATATTGTGGAATTGATAGCGAACTTAGTTGTGTATGCATGGAGATTGAGGGGTTGTATGTCCCCACACGACAGCGCATGGGTGCACATTTCATACGTGTAATTTCGGGCAGTTATAACCGCATGTCGTACGAATATCATAATATTGGGGAAATACTATGCATGATAGCAGGAATTTGTAAATTGCATGTTGAGCATTGAAAATAAAACAATTATTTATGCCGCCCGGATGTCATAAAGTTGGAAAGGACCGGACGGACGCACCGGGTGTCTGCCATTAAGCACAAAAGCAATTTTAAAAGCTATCGATAACAAAAGGCAGGCGAAGACAAAGGAAGGCGGCCTATCTAATTTGTATTATTCTAAGAACGGGCGGTTTTGTTTTGACTGAACACGTGCATGCCGAAGGCGAGCTTGTCGCTACGCGATGGGTATACGGCCAATCAGAGTGCGCGTCACCCCAGCGCATGAGACGGGGGCGCGGTGGAGCGGGGTATGCAAGCGCACGGCTGGACGATTCATTCGGGTTCCGGGAGTGCTGGCGGTTCGGTCGTTCGACATCGTGGCGCGTATCATAATAATTATTGTCCATTCGATTCCGGAGTTCTCGCGGTTCGGTCGTGCGACGTCGCGGCTTTTATCATAATAATTAATTCGGCTTTGAGATAGATTCTTGTCGAAAATAAAAAACCTACGAAGGGTCGAGTACTCGAAACTCCGCCGGGGACAGCCTACGGCCGCCGACTCCACGCTGCACAGTACGGGACCACGAGTTCTTCGCGGGACCGCAGCTCTAGCCCAACTAAGCTGACCTGCAGGCAGATAAGTTTAGCTTTAAGATTGTGGTTTATTTTATACTGAAATTCTACGTTATTTTATACTAAATTTCTGTGTTGTGTCTTTTCCCCAGAATTCGCGTTCGCGAGTAAAGTAAAATACATACGCCTATGCCTAAATCTGTGGCATAGTGGCTAAGTTAAATTTTGTCTTGCAAGGTACCTCTGTGTAGGTGAGAGTGGATGACGTATTCATACAGTCTCGCTGAGGCGAAGGGCATTTTTATTTGTTGGTGTTTATGAGTGGCGAACTTGTGATAGCCAGGGAAACCATTTATATGCGCCTTTTTATTTAGTGGCGGCAGAGTACCTTTAGTTTATAGTATTATTCTAGTATAGCTCACGGGTTTGATAAGTGCATGCTATTATTCCGTCCGGAGACCGCTCTCCAGGCGAGCCGATTGAGCGGCAAAAATTACACACAGCCCGATTTCTGTATACTCAACTGGAGTCGCTAGCGGCTCTGAATTGTTTACTCAGACCATTTAAATACACATGTGAGATTGCCCAGCCTATAAACATGCCACAATAATCCTGTAAGGATAATTAATGATAGTGTACACAATACTTAAAATAAGTATAATTATTTACGCAGCGATCAAAAATGCAAAATTCCACGAGATTGGTATAATGACAGAAGTCACTATATTAATCGCGTAAACTGATTATAGCAAAGTCAGAAGAAATTTTCCTGACCTCCAATAAAAGACTGCGCAGACGCTGAGGCTAGCTAAAGGTTTAAGACCTAAAGCATTATCCTGGTCAGTAAAGGATTCAGACGCTCCTATCAAGTATTCCACAAAGAACCGTTATACACGCCATAATAGCGTGCCTACAACCGACTAACTTTCAATTCCCTGAACCGCTCTTTATGTTTATAGACTCACGCTAATAATTAAAATTCTAAACAAAGGAAACAAACTAGACGATCGTTTTAGGTCACTACAGGCTGCATTCCAGCAGTATCAGGGCCACGTCATCTTGGGTTGTCTTACAAGATAAATAGTCGAATCTTTTTGTGGGTTACATGTTCAGAGCTCAAAGGGTGCTTTATTCTGGTCAGCCGATAATTTATACGCGACTGCTAAATTAAAGTAGTATATTCGCCAGAATTTAATACCCTCACTCATGTGTCGTTGTCGAGCGGCAATGAGTTAACACACCCCGAGTCTCCAGGACTAGTTAACACAACCAGCGGCTTTCATTAACGCTTTACCGTGAAATTATGTAGTTCCTTGAGGAAATGCAACGTCCGCGTCCGTCGGGGGCGCCCGGGCGTCTGTGAACGCCGAGCGAAACAGGAAGGGCTGTCGTGTCGGGCGCCTGCTGTACGGCGAGGACTTGTAGTTCCTGGGGAACATTACAATAAGTCTAAGGGGGCGTCCGAGCGTCTGATGATGCTGAGCGAAACAGGTAATGCTGTCGTGCCGTGTTCCTCAGTACGACAAGGGTTTCTCACCTGAAGCGTTATAAGCCTTGTAGAGACAACCTTGCGGTAGTTTAAGACAACCAAATGTTGGACGGTTCGGTCACAGTCAGAGTACCTATTTGTTAATATACAAAACCAGCTTAATGCTTACCAATCAATAGTAAAGTAGTATAAACATTTAAGTGAATTTCATACTTTATATAGCCAACCTAAGTGAACACATTGTAGATTTATAAATATTAATCTGCTCCTTGGCAGTTCGTGCGAACTGGAAGACATTCGGTTTAGAGAAAATTAGTCTAATTGTTTTGTGCGTTACATGTTCAGAGCTCAAAGGGTGCTTTATTCTGGTCAGCCGATAAGCTTTACTTGCGTTTGCTATTTTTAAAGTAGTATATTCGCCAGAATGCAACACTCTCACTCATGTGTCGTTGTCGAGCGGCAATGAGTTAACACATCCCGAGTCTCCAGGACTAGTTAACACACCCATCGGCTATCATTAACGCTTTACCGTGAAACTATGTAGTTCCTTGAGGAAATGCAACGTCCGCGTCCGTCGGGGGCGCCCGGGTGTCTGTGAACGCCGAGCGAAACAGGAAGGGCTGTCGTGTCGGGCGTCTGCTGTACGGCGAGGACTTGTAGTTCCTGGGGAACATTACAATAAGTCTAAGGGGGCGTCCGAGCGTCTGGTGATGCTGAGCGAAACAGGATGGGCTGTCGTACCGGGTTCCTCAGTACGACAAGGGTTTCTCACCTGAAGCGTTATAAGCCTTGTAGAGACAACCTTGCGGTCGTTTAAGACAACCAAATGTCGGACAGAACAATTGAGCTGCTTTCGAGACTAGACCTTAATACTCATTATTGATTACACTAGTCTGGCGGGTTTTGCGTTCGGTCGGATTTAGCCTAATGTTTGGGGCAATATCCCGAAGTAACACACTGCAAATACCGTTATAAAACTTAACAACGTCTCTCAAGTGATGGAGACTTCTCTACTGCCGTATGATGAGAAAACCTTACTTGATTAATTGTTGTCTATATCGTTTAGAAGTCTGGGCACTAGACCCTGTGTGACAGTGGTGTCTGAGAAAAGCACCCCGGCTGTCATCTATACATTCGTCCGTCTTGTAAAGGTAACCTTTACAAGACTGACGAATGTAAGATGACGCTCACAGTATATTTTATTATAAACAAATACGTTATCTGCAGACGCAACTGAGGGATTTGCCCTATCTGTAGTAGTTGATAGCGGTGGCATAGTGGCGAATTGACCGATTGCGTATCCGCTAGATTGTACTCAGAGAAACTAATACAACCATGTGTTCAGTTAGCGGTCGAGAAGTATAATACTTGTGCCTTATAAATTGTTACTTACTCTGAAATTGAGAATTCAAATTAGGAATGGACGAAAATCCAGAACTTGACATAGTGATTATTATCTAAAGTAAATGGTAAATTGACCAATATATATAACAATCGATTAATTGATAGTAAACCTATATTGGTGAGCTTCTTTCTGAACTCCCTCTCTGCCGGTGTTCGGCTGTGAAATACTTGTAAAATGTAAATAAAAGTAAACTTAAAATTTCATACTATGAGCTTTATAAACTTAGAAATATGAGTAAAGTATAGTAAACTTGTTGAAATATGTAAAACGTGTGTAAGTGGCCGAGAGAGCCGATAGCACGCAAATCATTCTTATTTCGAAAAAAGGAGGGTGGTTAATCTTCAATTGGTCACTCAGCCCCGCTCGGAGACGTCTTTAGCGCTTAGCAGGTCTCGCGGGGGAGGAGCAACGTGTGTTGGTGGGTTGCTATCGTGGCCGCGAGGGATGGCGCGGTCACCACCGCCCCGGAGACTCTGCAGGGGTTGAATCGTTCTCTATCTTATATATAAGGTCTAAATTGAATATTGGGTGAATACTAACATTCACCTCTACATAAAGTAACCATAGAATATATTGCCACCGCCCCGGGGGGCTTGCACGGGTTGGAACGTTCTCTATTTTATATTTGCATTCAGAATTGAACATTTGGAAGAATACTAACATTCTCCTACTACATAAATGAAACATAGGTGCCACCGCCCGAGGGGCTTGCACGGGCTAGAGCGTTCTCTATCTTATATTTGAGTTCTAAATTAGATATAGTGTGAATATTAGCATTCTCCGAGTACATAAAATTAATATACTCGTAGTTTATATCGCCATCGCTTCAGAGACTACACGGGCTGGAATGTTCTCTGTTTTATATTTGAGTTCTGAATAGAATCTTGGTGGTGGGTAATAATATTCTCCTACTACAGAAAATAACTATAGATTATCTCTCCACCGCCTCGCAGAACCGTTAACTTTGAACTGAATATCGAGATAGTAACAATATTCATTCACATTACAAAGTGACTCCATAGGTTATTTCGCCACTGCCTTGTGAGGCTGATAGGAGCTGTGATTTAAACACTCTAATCTTATACTAAGTTCTGAATTGAATCTCGGTTAGGAGTATGAATGTCCTACTACATCAATAGTGAAACTCTAACTAAGATCTCGAAGATTTACATTCTATTCCATAGGGTTCAATTAAGATGCTAGAGATATAATTTCGTAGAGTCCATGACTAGTAATCGGATCTCATTAAATCAAATACAGTGTTATATGAATATGAATAGACATTAGGTATAATCTAATCAACATCTAAAATACGAGGATCATCTGATTCCGCAGAACCTTCTTCTGTAATTGCATCCTTCTATCAAAAAGCGGTTCCTAATCAATAAAGAAACAATCAAAATTCGATAGGGTACGGTTAATTTCTACCAATCCGATTGAGAGAGAGAGCAGTTAATAAAAAGTACACGTTAAATCTTTGGTATTCTATAATTTTCACAAATCATTTAACCACAACGAGAAGTTAACGAATTGATCTTCTCATACATAAACATATTGAGTATAGATAGGAAGGTAGCCCTTGGGAATCGTTACTCTTTAATATACTTCGATACTACGTTACTTAGAAAGCTTAATTGTTAGGTTTCACATTTGCTTAGTTATTATAAACACGAAAAGGATTCTGGGTATCTGCCGCAACGAGGGTGTCACTAGACGATCACAGCCAAAATTAAACTAAGAGGGTCGACATGACACATCTGGGACACTTGATTAGTAAGCTTAGTTAAATAGGGAGATTCTTAGGTCAAGAAGTAGGAAGAAATAAAATCAGAGATTATATTACATATATTGTCAATACACGAATGGTAGTTTAGATGAAAGGTTAGACATAAGAGTAGTTATTTGCGTAGCGAAGAGGTAAATAAATAAATAAATATTTATGTTACTTGAAAAGTTCTCATTAGATATATTTCTATAAGGGTGGGGTTCACATAGGTAGGACCATCATAGATAGGTTAATAAACAGGTAAAAGGAAACAGAAGGGCGAGATACATGAAGGTAGAATATAATATTATATAGAGTAGTTCTGTACATAACATAAGTTGAGAAATAAGGTAGACGGGGTAATAGTGGGGAAAATGAGTTAAGTAGATAAAACCAGAAGGCGGGGTTAGGTATACATAGGTACATAGTCAGATATGTATATATTTAAGCCATTTATATATAATTAGTAATTAGAGTCTCCCCTCTCTGTCTCTGTCGCATGTTAGAAATAAATAAATAAGTATGAAGGGGGAGAAGGTTACATCGTCTTGCCATTTAATAATAAAAACATAAAAAAACCCGTCAAGTGCTAGTCGATCTCTGTTTCATTTTGCCATACATAACATAATATATTTTTTTAAAACCCATTTTGCGAATCTACCCCATCAATTTTTAATTTTAACTAGCTGTGCCCGCGACTTCGTCCGCGTGGAATTTAACAAAAAAGTTATTGTTCAGTTCGCAGAGTTTACCATAACTTATTAATAAGCAGAGTAAAATAGCGAACAGCACAATAACAATAGATATGTATTATGTACTTCGTCGGCGCGGAATAGTTATTTTTTCGATTATTTATTTACATTAATAAAATAAATAAATTTTCTACAATAAAAGTAGCCTAAGTTACACCTTATTACATCACCTATATGCCAGTGTCAGTACAGCCGTTTCAGAGATTAGCCGGAACAAACAGACAGACAGACAAAAATTGAAAAAATATTCATTTTGGTATATGTACCGTGTATACATCCATATGCATTTAGTAAAAAGCGGTTATTTTAATATTACAAACAGACACTCCAATTTTATTTATCTGTATAGATAAGGTTATAGTAATACCCAGTCTGTGTAAAATAATCAAGAATCTACATTATACTGTTTGAAAGACATAGCTTTGTGATCGACGGATGGACAGATGGATATACAGGCAGAGAACGGAGCCTTAGTTAGAAGGTTCCGATAACACATTTCGGATATGGAATCCTAAAAACAGATATCATTTAATAGAAGTTCCTCTCTCTGACCGAACCTTGAAACGAATAAATTTCTAATTGAATTATCAGTTTCGTATCATAATTTTATAAAAACATTAAACTTTAGTAATTTATTAGCAATCTATCGATTATCAGCAAGAATAAACATACTAGTTTCCTGAATTACGATTTAAGGCTAACAAATCCTTCAAATAGCGGCCTTGTCCTAAAGAGTTTTAACAGCCCTTATTTAAAAGAAAATGTCGAAAAGAACCCTTTAGGTAACTGTTTCTTTCCATTTTAAATTACATCACATTATTACACGCTAGCAATGAGAAAAATTCTTCATTCCACGCTATCAAAGAATGGCGCGGGTCTCAATTGTCTAATACAAATATACTTTAATTGTAAACGGAATGAATTCCCGTTGCGATCTAGGGATTTAATTTTTGGCAGGCGTGACTTCGAACTGCAACTCTATCATTGGCTCGCATTTGCATGAATAATTTGAGTGGCCAGAACGTACTGTTTTACGGGGTAATTTCATTTTGCAGTCCCCACTAAGTGTCCCCGAAGTGGGTCGCCCCCTCTGCTCCCTGCGAGGGTGAAGGATTTTTTCGGGATCGCATATTACTTTCGATCGTTTAACTAATTGCGTCGGCCACTTCATTCGCACTTCATTTTATTCGTATAAAGATTGCGATGGATTTCATTTGGGTTTAAGGTTTATTTAT
The DNA here is from genome assembly GCA_947507595.1 of Pyralis farinalis. NCBI lineage: Eukaryota > Metazoa > Arthropoda > Insecta > Lepidoptera > Pyralidae > Pyralis > Pyralis farinalis. The sequence goes on from OX382264.1 coordinate 3,378,756, forward strand.
GGCTATTTAATGTGAGATGGTTGCTGGTGATTACAATAAAAAAATTCGTAATAGGTTTTGGTAGAGGCAATTTGATTAAGACCACCTCGTGTGGTTACGACACTTATTTGTCCACATGGTGGACTTATCCCGCGTGACATCTACCTATAAAGACTTAATCTGTTAAGTATTTACTTGTGGTAGCCCTCATAGCTGCCAGCGGTGCCTCGGCTTCTCTTGTCCTATTTTAATACACCGAAGTTGTTAGCTGCATATTGTTTCAGTTAACCATTTCGTAATAATTTGTATGTATATAATATCGTTATAGAGAAAATTAATAAGAGTTTACACAAAAAATTAAATTAGTAGCATAAAGTCGTACATATAATATACGGCAATAAATAATTAAAAATAAAACAAAGCTTCGAATTAATAAGCAGTCAATTGCAAGTGAAACTCGAACACCGATGATCCCGTGTCACTTGGAATTTATGTTCCCACTAAACTTTAATTTCGGCATCGGGTCGTGAAATATCGCCGATCAACGATAAATCCTTTTGTATGTATATCTATTTACAATATTTACAACACCAGGTTTTTTTGCCACCAATAACGGAAATTATGCTCCGACGAACAAGTTTTGACTATACCTAGTTCGGCCATAAGGTCTATTACAAATGAATATGCATTTATTATTTTATGAGGTAATGTAATCTTAATGAAACTTATATGTACATAATTATGGAAGTCTCAGCAAAAATAAAAACAATATATATATATTCGAAATTGGCACCTTTGGCTTTGGTACAGGCCTTTAATCTATGGATTTACGTACTGTTTCCATGGGAAATTTAGCCACTGCTTGCTCCAGAGATTTCTTAAGAGATATAATGTCGGCGTGTCATTTCAAGCAGGCCATGTCCTCTTAAACTGACCATATTTTGTAGTCTAAGGGGATGAGGGCCAGTCTTCAGCTCTTATGAAGTTCGGAACGTTGGTTTCGAGCCAAGCTTGGGTAGATCGTGCTTTGTGACCAGGTGCAGAGTCCCGCTGGAATGTTCACGGTACATTTTTAAAAAGTGTATTGCTAGGAGGTTTCACAACAAAATCCAAGACAGTCTCTTGATATACTTTGGCTGAAGCCTTCACTACTTTTTCAAAAACGAGAAGCTTTGTGATTCCTTTTTTTTTGTTGTAATATCTGATTGACAATTTCAAAAGAGACCTATATTGGCAAGTTTCTTTCGGCATTTCTTCTTCGCCAATGGTCATTTCCGAAATGCTAGTAGATTAAAAAAGGGAAAAAAGTAAAATAAGAGAATTAAATAAGATACAATAAGATTATATTTCAAAAAATGTAAGACGTGTCTAAGTGCCCGCGAGGGCCCAATGGCAAATAAAGAATTTTTATCTTTATCTTTATCCTTGATAAGACAACCACACCGAGCCATTACAGACGTAGGCTGGTGACCACGTTGTACCTATCCGACCACATGGGCCTTTTATTTAGAACTGCGTGTACACAACGTAGGTACACTTTGTCATTTTGCTTGTTGTTGCGCTCTTCAATTGTGAACATTTTTTCATCAGTAAAGACGATATTTCTGTGCCTTTCACGTGCGTACCGGGACCAAAAGCATTTTGATAGATTCACTCTCTTCAACTGTAGGAATTGATTTAGGGCATGTCCTGTTTATCGTCGATAAGCGTCGATCTTCAGGTTTTATTATACACGACAGACTCCTAGCGGTAACAGTGGTGATCCCGGAAACGTCACGAAACAAAACCTGCAACTCCAGTGGTAACACTGAATTAATCGAACAACAGGTGGCCTACATCGTCATCCAAACTATAGAATAGCCGGAAAAATGGTAATATATTTTTATTATATATCAAAAATGAAGTTGCAGAACTAGATATCATCTACCATGACGTCCTCGATCGGTCACGCTGATCAGCTGACAACTTCAAAAACCATAAATACTTTTCACCAATGTAATGAAACTCATGAGGAAGCTCTCAAGCGCATCATCACCTTAGAAGCAGAGTTGAGAGAGTATAAGCGGTCAACAATAATAACGAGATGCAGAGCATCATGAAACTGAAATGAATTTATATGATGAACTAGTACACAAGGTTTCTATGCCTGATTCAACAGGCAATCAGCATGAAATAAGATATCTGACTAGCTCTCACAATAAAATAAAGAAATATTTAAAAGTAAAGAGATCTATGACAAAATTAGAGAAAATGTTGAAAAGTAAATATCGCAAAATTTCTAAAAGTACGAAAACATCCATGATTAATGTAAAATTTCATTCAGAGCTTTACTTTTTCACCGCAGCCAAATAACTACTCCCTAGAGGGTTGTTGTGTTCCTGTGTGTGCGTGAGGTCCCAGTAAGCTCCTAAGGAGTTGATGTGTAAGCAGCAGAGGAGGCATCGCGCGTGTGATACTTAATATCATACAAGTGTTAATAGGCTACGGTAACTAACTAGTAACGGTGGGCCATATGCTTGAATGCCTCCCGACGATGTATAAAAAGAAAACTTATATCAAAAACAAGTGGTGGAAAGACAGCACATGTACGATGCTGACACAAAGTATGCACCTGCAACGCAAAATTGAAAACTTGGCTAAGGCGCATCACGACTTGGCTAAGGCTCTTCACGACTTGGCTAAGGTGCTTCACGACTTAGCGGCTAAATACAATTTATCAAAATAAAGGAACATAATAATATTTTGGCACTCGATGAACTGATTGATATCAGTAAGTACAATGCCGATCGGTTTGAGTCACTGAGTAATCGCTGCGCTTGTAGTAACACAAATATATCCACTATAAGTGACACTCGGGTCATATGAGTGGGTTATTCACCTAAAAATTGCACAAACACTTGTACAAAGTCCCTATGGGGTGGTTTTCGTTTGATGTTGTATAAAAAAAACTAACCAAATTCAATATCAATACATACATTCCAACACAAGTACAAAAGCCTTTTTTTTATACTATGTCGGGAGGCATACAAGCATACGGCCCACCTGTTGTAAAGCGGGTGCCATAGCCTATTAACGCGATATATTAAGTATCACTCGCGGGATGCCTCCTCTGCTGCTTACACAGCAACTCCTTGGGAGCTTACTCACTCATACGCAGGAACACAACAACCCTCTAGAGGTGACCTCACTCACACGCAGGAACACAACAACCCTCTAGCTAGAGAGTTGTTATTTGGCTGCGGTTTTCTGTGAGATGGAGGTACTTCCCCTGACGGGCTGCTTTGATGCGCCCTACCTATCTTAAAAGCCTTCATCTCGATACCGAGCAGAGTTCCATTGAATTAATTATTCAAACACTGTTACAGAAATCTGTTTGCATATATTCAGAGGACGTCATATGCTGCTTCTATTGCTAATGATGATTTCAATAGTAACGCGGATAATCCCAGCGCCAATCTGCCGGCTCGTCGCTCACTCCTAATTCAATATAGCTTAGTTTCAATCGGTTGCCGGCGACGTGAGCCGAATGGCGTCCAATGCGGGAGTCGCAACACGAATGTAATCGCGCACACTGAGCACAGATTAGAAACCCTCTGAGACACGGATTCAATATTTGCAGTGTGTGCAAAATTCAATTATATTTTTTGTTGCGTACCTACACCACTATGACAAACGAAATTTAAAACATATTTTACTTCGATAAGAGGCGATACGACCGCCTTTTGTATTTTCATGTTTACTTCATGTGTATTTGTCTTATTTGGTGCAATAATAATATTGTATTGTGTATTGTACTTCTGAAAGGTATTAAAAAGATAAAAAATCTTTATTCGTCCTTTGCCCTTTGATTTTAAGTACCCTTATACACTTCTTACATTTGTAAATGAAATTTTATTGTATTTTTCACCATTGGTTTGATTGATGAGAATAATTTCCGTATCGTGCTTTTTTTTATTTAATGTCGGAAGAAATTTGCCATTATAGGTCATTTTTCAATTGACATTAAATTTATGTCAGTATACTTATAATCGTATGTCAAGTGATACATTAAAATAAGAACTAATGCACGGCCTGAATTATTTTCAGACAAGATATTGTCAGGAGAGGACAGAACTGATTCAGGCAATATATATCTGGTATAATTTACTCGTCGTAATACCGCCACTCAATCTGTAACCTATGACCCTTTGGTGGCCCTGACGTGATCCTTGACGGCTGATGAAGTGAACCGACGACGACAAAATTAACGTGCCCACAAGCGGGTCTCAACGATCCGGAAATTCAAGAGGCACTAAGCGGCATTAGAATAATCGCCAAAAATGGCCTCTATAACACCGTTGAAGGAACTCAACATAGCCGGCTCTAACGATGCGTCTTTCGACTCCTGCACTGAAGTAGTCGATCGCCAAAGGACTGCCTGAATTTTGGAAAGATTCACCTCGCTTATGGTTTGCACAATTTGAAGCCATTGTCACGCCTAACGCGGTGTTGGTGAAACTTCCCAATGGAGTAATCAAGCAAGTTAGCGACATTCTAACCGGCAGAAAATAAATACCTAGCGATAAAGAAACGGCCTATAAGCTGTTATGAAGAGAGCGAGCAACTGCGCTTCCACAATGAACCTTGGTGATCAAAAACCATCACAGTTATTGAGAAAAATGAGAGAAGCAAACCACGGGAAAATTAACGAGAACGCTATACGGTTATTATGGATTCGACAACTTCCTCCTGCGGTTACCACTGTATTGGCAGTGACCGAACAGTTGTCACTAGACAAGCTAAGCAAGATTCAGGTCAGATTCAGACAAGGTTTTGCTATTATCATCGGAAATTTAAAAACAATGCATGTAAATGTCGCAAGTATGTTCTTGGTAAAATAATGAATAGCATCCAGAAAACTAAAAATAGCACGGAATGAGACGGATAGATAAATCGTACGAAAAGCTTGCGCCTCACTAGTGACAGCTGTGAAGGTAATTTGAAATTGTAATGTAATGTAATACGGTAATTCAGTGATAGATTTAAGAAACGTTTTTTTAATTTACTCTTTTATTAATTAAAAATCTTCAAATCGTTAATTTGATATTACATACGAATATATACCTACACGAGTATGTCAGTATATTGGTACAATAATAATGATGTCAAATGGAAGAATTGAAGCTTATTAAGAAAACGTTGCTAATGCTCATTTCGGATGAATAATTTTCAGAAATCGCTAATCTCTTGAACTATAATCGAATTTGAACATTTTCTTTTTGCATTTAATAGTTCAATCCTGGGGAAGGTTAGGCTTTGAATATCATAATATGACCCTTAGAAGCAGAGTAAAGAGGAAAAAAGCAAGAAAAAACGGACAGCGGGATACAAGGGGATAAAATGACTCGCTAAAGCATGCTAAAGCTAGTCCATTCTATAATAAGCATTTTTACAAAGAGTATTTTTGATATACAATTTCTTACATCTTTGGCTTGTAGAAATGTAAACCGGCCTTTCCGAGAAAAAAAAGTTGAAGAAATCAGAGCGTTAAAGAGGATCCCCGCTCAATGGGAACGTTGCGGTGATAGAATAGACCGCGAGTATAATATCGGCGGGATTCCCGTCACGTTTGATTCGGGAGCGAATCGGGAACGAGGCGATATTGAATCGGCTTTCCACATGTCGGCCCCGCGATGGATACAGAGCCGGCCCGCATTTATTACATCCTTTATTTTTGAAATTGTTAGATTCGCTGGCAGGTTTGTTTGCAGCGACTGGTTAATATAATTCTTCCGATTTACAGAAAAATCTACATACGTGTTGCTAACATTAGCAAATAAATATTTTGTTTTGCCTAATTAAGAGATCGAGGGCACAGCAAATAAGTACGATTGGGGAGGTAAACCTCACAGAAAATCGCAGTTAAATTGCAGTTCCTGCGAGTAAGTGAGGTTACAAGTAAACTCCAGAGGAGTTGCTGTAATATCAGTAGGGCTGGTAACGGATACTGCAAGCGTTAATAGGCGGTATCCACTTTACATCAGGTGGTCTAAACGGCTTTGTATGCCGTCCATGACTCTTAAATTTCCTGATCCTAACACTTGTTATGTTAAAAGTATGAGTAGTCACAAGAATACATACTACACAGCTTACATTAATTTAAAAAAATGTTCTACGAATTAACTTGTGATAAATGTACTGGTGATTTATACTTCCCGTCCCTCCCACTTCGTTGTAATTGATAACTTAATCTACTTAATCCTAAACCACATCATTTACTCGGCGGCTAATTTCCCCAGCGATAATCGTAAGACGAAATCGACAATCTGTCATCTGCACTAATGAGAAGTTAATTGGCGCGCTCATTCGCCGTCTAATTGCCGCCAAATTATTCGCACTTCATCTGGCATGCGCGGCCACGCGTGCGGCGCAACGTGTAACGACGTTTGCACTCATTGCCGGCTCTGCTTCCATTTTTAAGCTTTCAACTTTCAACACGATTCAACGAACACGCAAACTGTATCAATTTTTATTGACACCTATTTAAATCAGAACTGGGGGTTAAGTGGCTAACCACTTTAGAGTCAAAGCTGTGCGAGCGGTAGTTAAAATAAACAACTTAAAATAGACTGATAGTTAAATGTTACTACATTCTAAAAGCTTTTTTTTTTCACCGGTAACATGATTTCAAAAGTAAATATACGCGAGTCCGATATTTTAACATGCAATATGATTAGGCGTTGTCTATACATGCTTTAGTTCATAATAAATTTACTTTGAGTCTGACTTTACACGTGGTGCACTCTGTCAATTAACAAATAAGGATTTCGTAAAATAGACGTAGTGTATAGCACAACGGATCAGTATGACTGGGCTTACAGAAAAATGCAGACGAATAACAACCTCCTGAAAGATCGCAAGCAAGTGACGTTATCAGTAAGAGTAGGATCCTCGTATTGCAAGCGATAATAGTAGCGGTAATCGCTTAACATTAGGCGGAGCGCGCTTGTTTGTTTCTCAACTTTGTTATAAGTTTACAACTAAAAAATCTCTTTAATAGTAATTACAAATGAAATGCGCCGTATTTTACAATAAGTAAAAGATTAACAAAAGAATCTAAAGTGTAAAAATTATGGTCAAAATCGACGTAAATTTCTCGTAGTAAAGAATGTAATACGAGTACTAAACAATCTTGTACTAGAGGTTTAACAAGATGCAAAAATTGAAGTAAGCCAGTGCAACAGTGTTCTTCTCTGTTAGAATACAATACACAAAAGCACGCATAGATGACGGCAAATCGTTTTCCTTGATAATAAATCGGACTCAGGTTACATATCATAAATCAGTTTTGACAGTGAGGAAACCATTTAGGGTGTAGTAACATTTACATATCAGTAGATCAGGGAGTTTCTTTTTGAAGTTATTTATTTCAACTGTCTTACGTATGGATGTTAGGACTTCGTAATAGATTCGAGCATTTTAGAAAAAAATATTAGGTACTCAAAAAATCTTGGATGGGTTTACATGTATTTATATTTGTGGCTTTGTGTTCACAAGAGTAATGGATTAAATAGCTCTTAGTTTCTCTTAACAAACATAGCACATATGACACGTTAATTTCAATATTTTAGGTGGTCTAAAAAGGCCTACAAGAATCAGTAGATGATAAGTAATGCATTATCTATTGTATTATTTTGAGTTCTAAATGCATGGATTCTGTGTGTAGAATACTATATCGTATCTGAGAGTTGTAGAAATGTGACTATGCTAGACAGTTAGTAAAGCTGACCCATTGATATTAATCACAAATTATACAGTAAGGAACAAGGAAACCTTTACATCATTTTCAGGAACACCGTTCCGATATGAAATCTATATGTTTGTCTGTGTATGTGTGTCTGTCGCTTTTTTTCGCATATTCGAATTTTGACTTCAGATTCGGATTCAGCATAAAAAAGTAGAATAGGAATGTCTGAAAAACCAACCTCCTATCTCTTAAGGAACATGGTCAAAATGGCCGACAAATAAAAAAAAAAAGAAAATTTGAATTTTTATTTCAGATTCGTAAAGTAAATTAATAAGTAGAATAGGAATGTCTTAAAAACCAATTTCTTAAGGGACATGGTCAAAAGGGCCGACAATGTTTAAAAAAAAAAAAATTAAATTGTTATATAATTGACGAGCCAGGTGTTCCTCTGGCAATGCAAGCTTGCGCATTCTCAACTGGTTTGTTTTAAAGTTGGTTCTATTAATTAGTGACGCTTGCGGTCTTCCTTTCAGATACAAAGCGTGAATGTTTCCTCGAATCTCATTTGCAAACAATTTATTCAGTAAATTATGTATAGTCAGTAAAGTATATGTAGTATAATGATCTCGGCGTGGGCAGTCCGACAGTTTTCCAAGTACATACCTATAATGGGATGTTTCAACATTTTATCAAGAAGATGTCAAAACGGTGACATTTTTCTGACTTTTTTCCAAGAACATGTCCATAATGGAATGATCCGATAGTTTTTCAAGAACAGGCGTAGAATAGGATGTTTAATGCGTTTCGTTAAGTGTTTTGAAATGTTAGAAAAATAAAGGCAAAATTAGAATCAGAATATTAACCAGTTGAGAATGCGTATGTTTGCATTGTCACCAGGCAAGACAATCAGACTAAGACGAACAGGCATGTTCATGAACACAGTTGTCTTATGCGGGAATCGAACCCATGATCCTCGGAGTTAAAGGAGCACTGGTAACAACTCCACCAGCGGGCTCGTCAAACTTTCAGAAAGCAAGCAAAAATCCTAACCTTCGTTGCTTAATGGCAAAATTTCTAATTCAGTAGTGAATGAATAATAGAGTCGGGCTGGCCGAGTGTCTGTTTGTCTTCGCCAAGAGCCGTTGAACGGCGCAACTTTTCTCATAATGGCTACCCTCGCGTCATCAGGGGCAGTCGGGAGGCAGGGCTCACCGCATTCCAATCTTTCGAGATACTGGTCAGGACGAATAGTGGGGAAATTACACGAAGATATTTGGAAGAATAAATTATTTTCTACCAACAAAAAATGTTATACCCGTAAAAGAGAGGTAGGGCGCATCAAAGCAGCCCGTCTGGGGAAGTACCTCCACCGCACAGAAAAACCACAGCCAAATAACAACTCCCTAGAGGGTTGTTGTGTTCCTGCGTGTGAATGAGACCACCAGTAAGCTCCCAAGGAGTTGCTGTGTAAGCAGCAGAGGAGGCATCGCGCGAGTGATCCTTAATATATCGCAAGCGTTAATAGGCTACGGTACCCGCTTTACATCAGGTGGGTCGTATGCTTGTATGCCTCCCGACGTAGTATAAAAAAAATATCAAAAAATCATTATCCCAAGAATATTAAATAATGAAAAATGAATAATTGAAAATTAAAATATCGCAAGCGTTAATAGGCTACGGTACCCGCTTTTGGGAGTACGCGTTGGGCCGTATGCTTGTATGCCTCCCTACGTAGTATTAAAATAAACTCCATAGCTTACTGACGACTTTACTCACACGCAGGAACACAACAACCCTGTAGGGAGTTGTTATCCTGCTGCGGTTTTCTGTGACGTGTAGGTACTTCTCCAGACGCGTGCTTTGATGCGTGTGCATGAACATGTCTGTTTGTCTAGGTCTGAGCCAGACCAAGATAAGCAGACATGTTCATGCACGCAAATGTTTGTTCTGTGTGGGAATCGAACCCACGAGCGTTGGTATCAAAGTAACGTTTTCATTCGTCGTCTAACGTCAGCGCATTTCGCCACTGAGCCACCGCCACCGAGCTCTTCGTGTAGGCGAATGTGTATGTAACTTGAGTCTAACAGAACTTCACATTTTTTATATCAAATATTTTGCAAACGGATCCCTATATCGAAAAGTGATGTACCCACACCTTTCCTTGTTTACTACGGAACCCTAAAAACGACTTAACGGTGACCGATAACGAGAACGTGACGTGTGAAGTTATTGAAGCGCACGTAGTGTCCGAGTAACGAAATCGAGTCGCAGGACTTCCACGGCAAAGATTGAGTCATAAAAATATGTAGTAGACACATAGGGCTGACCCGGAGCCCGCGCGATGTTACTGCGAATGTGCGGAATCTTCGCGGCGAACATAAAAGTAAACGAGACGGCTCGCTATTCGGTATCGGCACTTGATGCCGTACGATACACGTGACATTATAAAAATAGACTACCGCGTCCTTTGGATGTGGCATTTTGCCGTTACCGTAAAATTTTAACTCCATAAGCTGCTGGCTCCTTTAATTCATTTCGAGATGGTGCTGCTGAGTTATTAAAGTAGAATGGACGATCTTGTGACTTTTATAGTTCATATATATTTAACTAAATGAAATCGTTAAACTATTAAACAGTTGACAATAAAACTCAGAGAATTGTTTAGACAATCAATGAAAATATTTTATTGTATTACAGCGACCCGCCACGGTTTCGCACGAGAAACATTATATTACAAAATAAGTACTTTGTTTGGACAAATAAAATATAACAACAATTCCATAAGGAACTATTTAGTTGAATAAGGAGGGGTTAAAGTATGAAATTACCGATTTGTACTTAAAAATTCGTTTTTTTCTAAGATGTAACATATTTATTTAATCACAATATTTACCCTCATTATCTATACATTGCTGCCATCTAATCGGAAGTTTATTTATGCCTTTGCGATAGAACTCTGGGGATCTAGATTCGACAAACTGTGTGAAATTATTTTGTACTGCCTCCTGGGAAGAAAATTTTTTACCGCGTAGAAAATTGTCCAAATCACGAAAAAAATGGTTGTCAGTTGGAGCGAGGTCTAGCGAGTACGGAGGTTGACGTATGGTTTCTAACTGCAGCTCCTGTAGAGTTACAATGGTTTCTCTGCAGTGTGAGATCTTGTGTTATCATGGAGCAATAATGGTGAAGATCGATTTACGAGTCGGGGCTGTTTCACTGCTAGTTTCGCCATCACTGTTCGAAGTTCGGCAAAGTAAACATCTGCTGTTATTGGTTGATCAGACCGGAGATTGCTATAGTGGATAATGTCATGAAGAGACCACCAAGCAGTTACCATTACCTTTTTATTGGTAAGCTTTGCTTTAGGGCACTATTGCGGCGTTTGACCTAGGGTCAGCCATTGCATTTTTCGCTTACGGTTATCGTAAAGAATACAGTTTTCGTCACATGTCACAATTCGATCCCATATTACTTCATTTCTGTACCGATTCAACAAGGCAACACACGAGTTTCAACACGCGTTTCTTTCTACAGATCAGTCAATTCATGAGGCACCCATTTTTCATATTTTTTTATCTTATACATTTGATGCAAATAAGTCAATATTGTAGGTAAGGTAATGTTAAACCATGCCGCTAATTCCTGGGTAGTTTGAGTCGGATCGGCTTCCCCCATCTCCTTCAATTCAGCGTTATTCACCTGTGTGGGCGGTCTTCCACATTGTTCGTTCTTTAAGTAGAAGTTTCCATTACGATAGCGTTTAAACCAAAAACGCACGGTGCGTTCACTAGCAGTCTCCTTTTCAAACGTAGAATTGATATTGTTCATATTAATGTTTACGCTGTATAAATACCACTGTTATGTTTATGATAAATTAATGAAGTTTAGAGCAGCATTGATATTGCGAGCCGTTTCTGCCGCGTTAGTTCCGCGACGGAACCTGCATTCAAAAATTACTCGGATTTCTTAAGTATCGATCTTTCCCGTCTAAGATGAATAAAAAAAACAATTGAAAATCAAATGTTGCACATGTTTTTAAAGAAAAATGTTATAGGTATTATGTAAAACCAGTTGAGAATGCGCAAGCTTGCATTGCCAGAGGAACACCTGGCTCGTCAATTATATAACAATTCAATTTTTTTTTTTAATTTGTCGGCCATTTTGACCATGTTCGAGATAGGAACGGTGTTCCTGAACATTCCTATTCTACTTTATTATGCTGAATCCGAATCTGAAGTCAAAATTCGAATATTTGAAAAAACGCACACACAGACAAACGCACAGACAAACGAACACACAGACAAACATATAGATTTCATATAGGAACGGTGTTCCTGAAAAGTTTCACTCGAAAATCTCACACCATGAAGGTTTAATGTCAATTCAAAGTATCTATTACTATAATAAGCTTAGCTACATTATAATGTTTAGATAAAATTTTAGCATTATTAGTTAGAATTTTATGTATAAATAGTAATGCATATTACAATTATAATTGTATTATTAGCCATGTGGCAGGGCATATTCCAACACATTGTACTTGGTACACTACCTAATCCGGCTATAAGATCTGTTACAAATGAATATGTATTTATTTTTTTATGAAGTAATGTAATTTAATTAAACAATTTTTAACGGAAGTATCGCGTATTTTATTTATTTTGTTGAACCTGACGTTCCGAACGCTTTGCAGCGTCCGTGGTCGCAGGTAGACTAAGGTGATATTTGTCTTACATTGGTTATTCAATTATTACATAGATTATTTGCGCTGCCCTTTTGTAGAACGCAAATGGGTAACCATGCGCCGATATCTCGGGCACTGCGCTTGCTCAACGAATTTACCTCTCAGCTCAGTATGACGCGCTGGATTTGTTTAGTTGTTCGCCTGCCGAGTTCCGTAGAGTGGCAACCGAATATATAGAATGTATGAAAATTTAATTGAATTGTTTTAGGACGAGCTCGGTGGCTCAGTGGTGAAACGCGTTGTTACGCTACTTTGACACCAATGCTCGTGGGTTCGATTCCCACACAGTACAAACATTTGTGTGCATGAACATGTCTGTTTGTATTGGTCTGGGTATTTTCTATGTATAATAAGTATGTATTTACAAAAAAAAAAAGAAAAGTATTTACGTATGTTTATCAGTTGTCTAGTACCCATAACACAAGCTTCGCTTACTTTGGGCTAGGTGGCGCTGTGTAATTTGTCCGGCAATATTTATTCATTTATTTATTATTATCACGATTATGTTTTCAATTGTAATTAAATATTAATAACATATTGTAATAATTGGTCTCTGACGGGCGAATTGGTTAATAATGCTTGTTAAAGATAAGTTTTCAAAATAAATAAATAAATTACATCTACCGACATGGATGGATTAATTATATATGTTCCGATACACATAAAAATCGCTCACAGTGTCCGAACGATTTTTGTAGATATCGATCTACTAAAAAACGTTTATATATCTATATAAAAATATATAGATTTTTGTGTGCATCGGAACATATATACTTAATCCATCCATGACGGTAGATGTAATAATTGAATAACCAATGTAAGACAAATATCACCTTAGTCTTCCTGCGACCACGGACGCTGCAAAGCGTTCGAAACGTCAGGTTCACCAAAATAAATAAAATACGCGATATTTCCGTTAAAAATTGTTTAATTCAATGTATAACAATCGCGAAAACCTAAGACAATACTACCTAAGTAATGTAATCTTAATAAAACTTATCCTACTAATATTTTAAATGTGAAAGTATGGATGTTTAGATGCTTGTTACGTTTTCACGCCTCAATGCGTGAATGGATTTGAATGAAAGTTGGTAGGTACATAGATGAGGTACTGGATTAACACATAGTCTACTTTTTATACCGGTGATATGTTCCCGTGAGATAGTTTGGATGTGTAGATGTTTCAATCGTACTAATATGGATGTTTTATCTCGCTATCACGTAGCAGCTTTTCATCTGTTACTGTCGCACACTATCCCTAAAAAGACTATTTTTTATCCCAATAATGTGTTCCTGTGGAATGATCCCTTCGCGAAGACTGCTTTCCGCAGGCATTCCCCGCAATTAGTCAAATTATGTGGGTTGCCCCCGAGTTTCGAGTGTCCAAAATTTGCATGCGCTCGCCGAAAGTAATCGGTCTTATAATATCGTCCACAGAAGCATATTGTAATTAAAATGTGAAATCGCTTGTGAATTATTATATCAACTACGATTACCGTATTAACGACTGAACGGATTTGATTTTTTATTCCGGAAACATTTATAACTTCCTCAGGATAGCTATTTTTGTATAAAGATTGTGATATCTGACGCATAAATTGATAAGTTAAAACATGTGTCACTTTTATTTCGGGCAAATCCTGTAGCATAGATCTAGAGCGTAGATAATCATAGAATTCAGACCGAGACAAGTCAGACCGCACTTGGAGTACTGCAGTTACCTTTGGGCGGGAGCACCTGGATACCAGCTTGGACCGTGTGATTCGATTCAGAGACGAGCTGTGAGAATTGTCGATAATCCTAAGCTTACACACGGTATTGAACCCTTAAGTTTAAGGAGAGACTGCCTCCCTTTGTGTGTTCTACCGATTGTACAACGGGTTGTGTTCTGAAGAGTTGTTCGAAATGATGCCGACAGCTACTTTTTATAACCGCACCGCTCGCCGACGGCGGGGAGTTCACCCTCACACGCTTGAACCGCAATGGTCGCGTACGGTGCGGTTCCAGAGAAGTTTTCTTCCGAGAACACTCAAGCTGTGGAATGAGCTCCCAGCCGAGGTTTTTCCAAGGGACTACAGCATGGAGTTCTTCAAGAAATGCGTGAAGAGGTTTTTAGAGGGTCGGCAACGCATAAGTGACGCCTCTGGTGTTGCAAATGTCCATAGGCTACGGTGACTGTTTAACATCAGGCAGGCCGTATGCTTGATTGCCACCTTAGTGGTAAAAAAAAATCATAGAGTCATAAAGTCCAAATGCCTTAGAGGGGATCGTACTATTATGGATGTAAAAGTGATGTATTTATCGGTTAGTCCTTTTTTCAATAGGAACGAGTGTGTGTCGAGCTTCAGGTCTTGTTTTATTATACGCGATAGAGTCCTAGGGTGAATCTTCATTTCTCGCGATAAGATATTTTGTTTCCTAATGGGGTTTCGACGAATTCTGGAAACACCATTAACAGTCTTTGTAGTTCTAACAGCACGCGGTCCACTCGATATTTTATGGTCTTCAACAGAGGAAGCGTTGGTATATCTGTCGATACTACGATATACGAACGTACGGCTGATACCAACCTTTTGAAGTATCTTGAATATGACCGACGGCTCCATACCCACTTTGTGCAGGGCAATTACTGCAATCCTATTTTCTTTAATCCCTCCTTCCATCTTGTAATTTGATAATAAATACGAAAAAAATATGTAAAACGGCGGGAAATCGAAAGAAGTTTTACCATAATAAACCATAATAAAAGGAGTTGAAAAAAAGAAAAGTTTGTATGTAACAGTATTTATAGCCAGACTAGTTATATACTTGGTATACCAATGTGCAACAATAATGTTTGATATACAATAATGAATGACATTGATTATAAAAAGAATATTATTCGAAACAACGTGCTTTCGATAAATCATGTATATACGAGACTATAGTTGAAAAATTAAAAGTTCCCCTCTGGGAATCTGTGCTGTAAACTAACGGGTCAGTGGCTATTTACATCTTGCCTCCTCCACCGTGCTCACACGTCTGCTTACATCGACGGAGATTCTTTAAGCCTACCGAGCCAATCAGGGCGAATGTTTTCTGCGGCAGTATCGAGCCCCGAGCGAGCCCTTATTTCCTGTACGGTTACCGTGGCCGCTACCATGGAAACATATCTCGATTGCACTTAAATGTAAACATCTTTGAGACGAAGAATTTCCCATTCAGTTTCTCTGTAAATGTATAAAATGAGTTAAAGCAAAGCGTTCTTTACCAGTATTACACAATAACTTCATCGGCGTCTTACTACCACCGTCAAAAGCATGAGCGTCAGCGTAAAAATGACAAAAGTTTAATAATTTAAGCAAATTAATCAATTCAGTGCACAATTTGTATAAAAAAATAAACAATGATATCATCAATGTATTTGCGTTCAGAAGCGATGCATTAATTTTTGTATGGCAATACGAAATTTGAAACTATACTAAAGTCAAACGCTCGCTGCCCGAGGGTGCATAAATCATTGGTGCGCTAGGGATAGACGCGTGCGGTGCGTCACTTATCGATAACCGCTTATCGATTCCTTGAAGGATGTAGAATAGTGTGAGCTGGCGCGCGATACTTTATGTGCGGGTAATATAATAATTACTCTGCAAGGTGTAATTAAATAATTATTAATTACGTTTAGAGGGTATAAATACCTGTTTTAAAAACATATACATCGAGACGACAGTGGTGCGTCACTATGCATGCCGTAAGGCCCGTAAGGCGTAAGGCGGCGTCCTGTTTCCACATTTTATTGCCCCGCGGGCAGCGAGTGTTTGACTTTAGTATAAGACTGTTTGACATGGTTTTTGTGCATGGCTTTAATAGTAATTAGGCATGCTATAACGCGACGTAATTAAAATTCAAAACTTTTAATATGTAATGATGCTCGAAGTACTTTCAATTTATTGGATGCCCATGTTTAACACTTCCTACTCAATATGAACCCGAAGCTTATCACTTAACATATAATGGAAGTCCAAACCTTAGTATTTTAGTACTGTCCGTTTAATGAAAGTCTGAAGTATGCCAGTTCCTATTTATAAAAGCCTGAAGTATAATAAATAGTTTAATGAACGCTCGACGTTTACCGTTTCTAACTTAACCCTTCGAAACCCGTGTGGTCGTATATGACCGCGAAATGTATGGGAAAACGTATATAACGGGTTCTGACTGGAAACATGAATTGTCTTAGGTTTTCGCGATTGTTACACATTGAATTAAACAATTTTTAACGGAAGTATCGCGTATTTTATTTATTTTGTTGAACCTGACGTTTCGAATTCGATCGATTTTTGTGTGAATCGGAACATATATAATTAATCCATCCATGTCGGTAGATGTAATAATTGAATAACTAATGTAAGACAAATACCACCTTAGTCTTCCTGCGACCACGGACGCTGCAAAGCGTTCGAAACGTCAGGTTCAACAAAATAAATAAAATACGCGATACTTCCGTTAAAAATTGTTTAATTCAATGGAAACATGAAGTTTATTAGTTTCATTTTAATCAATGCCTGAAGTTTGATTCAATGTTTTATTGCCTCCAATTTGGTGGATTTCGTATAATATGAAGTTAGAAGCCATAAAACAGCGAACGTGCATGAACATAACTATAAATGTTAAAGAAGCGAGTGTAGTGTGTAAAGACCATGCACTCATGACACTCGATTGTACACCGCAATGGACCTGGCGTTATGATATAAATATATAGTACGACATTGAATGCATTGTAGTGTAGAAAGCATCCGGTCTGCGAGTCTGCTTCATGCAATTTGATCTAACCTGCTTTGTGTGCTTCCGCCACCAATTAGTTTTTGCGGCCTAGCGCCGGCCGGCACCCACCCACTACTGTTAGTCTGCTTCACACTTGACTAGTTTCATTAGGTTAGTAAATAGATTAATCGTGGTACACATATGACAAATATATTTATTGCATAGCAATTAAATAATAAACTGCTACACTGACATACATATTTTTATGTTCGTTTTAATTTTATATCATTAGGTAGGACATTTTTATATCGAAAAAAGGAAACCGACTCTCTTATTGATATGATAACATCGCACAAACCAAACCAAACCTACCCGGTCTACCAAAACCAAGGCAAAACTGCGAATAAGCTCACTCACATTACATAGGCATTGGACCCTTTCTGTATTTGTATGTTTTAATAGATTTGCTACTAGCTTCAGAGTTTGGTATTTCAATTTTTTTACACAGGAACCTTGAAATAATTTGCCCGTAGCATTCATAACTAGCATACTATAGTAAAATAATATTTGGAATCTGTTTATTTGTTTCAAATATACTGCGACTAAATAAACAAATTAACATCCTCTCTATAACATTAATGTATACATAAACTAGCAAATACAAAATAGTTCAGTTGCTTTTTTTTCTGCTTGTCAACCGATTATTTTTTTTTTTTTCTAGCTATTGGCGATTATCGCACTAATACTGAACGTGTTGATTATGATTTATATCTAATTATATGTAGATAAACACTAGATAAATTTCGTTTGTAGATATAAGAACTTAACATAGATAAGACACGTTTATTGTAAAAATATCTAGTATATGTATGTATGTATGTATGTATATCTTCACGCCAAGTCCCTTGCGGGGTAGGCAGAGAGAACCGAGCGCCATAAGACGCGGTCCTTGCATACTTCACTCGCTTCTGTGACATTCATAGCTCTTTTCATGCACGCTCGCCGGTTCCTGGGGCTTCTGACATCACCTTCTGATAAAACACGACCAATTTGGTCATGGTAGGTTAGTCTCGGCCTTCCTCGGCTCCTACATCCTTCCACTTTTGCATTGTATATCTGTTTCGTCATTCTTTCGTCCCGCATTCTTTCTACATGTCCGAACCAACGGAGCATGCCCTTTCTTATCTTAACACCGACACTCTCTTTTAGACCAACTCTTTCTCTCACGTCTTCATTACGAACGCGGTCAGCAAGCGTTATGCCACAAATTTTGCGCAATGCTCGCATCTCGACCGCATTTATTCTACTTTCATGCTCTCTCTGCCATACCCAGCTCTCACTTCCATAAGTTAGCGTTGGAATTAGCACCGCGTTGTGTACAGCGAGCTGTGCCTTCTGGCTTAGATTTCGGCAGCCTAGAAGTTTACTCAACGCTCCATTTACCCTATTCCCGGCACTCACTCGTCTCTCCACATCAGCGGTGTACCTTCCATTGCTGCTAAAAGCACTTCCAAGATATACAATCTCATTCACTTGCTCCAACACTACATCATCAACCATAATCCTAGTGTTCGTTCTGGTTGTCTCTCTTTCAAATACCATTATCTTGGTTTTCTTCGCATTCAATTGTAAGCCTTTCTTCATACAATCATCTTTCATTGTTGTAACTAGTGTTTGCAGTTCGGATGGTGATTATTATATAAGTATATAAGTATTAAATAATTATTAAGAGACATGCTTGTTAAATATCACTTGTTCAGATGATTTATTAAACATGTCACTTACCAAGTCGTTCTGTCGGTCGTTCGTCGGAGGTTTGTCTTGTAAATTTATACATACGTCCTATAGACAAAACAATGAGCATTAGTATTCATAAAAAAAGGTTCGAAACAGTAAAGAAAAAAACTTGGAGACATACAAATTTATATATCATTATGTATTCCTAAGATTAACAACAATAATAATGATCGAATTTGACCGATTTGGGCGAACACTAGAGTGAATAATTCCGTCAGAACAAAATGTTCCATAGTAGAGGCGCGAGTCACCAACTGCCTTCCTCTCTGTAACCCGTGTCATCCTCAAAATTGTGCCCTTAACAACGAACTCGGCTCATTTTTGCAAAGAGTAAAACGCTTTGTATCGCGAATTGAATCGTCGGGTCCGCGGACACCAGCTTTGTGGGACACTAGCTTTGACCCTAACATTTTGAAAGGATTGTAAGGACAGTTGAAGACGAAAGCGACTAAAATAGTTAATAGATTGAGGCGTTATTTTATAAAGTCAAATTTACAGGCAATTTGATTTAAACTACGTAAGACTTGAGCTTACGCCAGCAATCAATTCATACAAACTTGTACCGAGTACATACCCAATACAGTTGGTAGACGCATGCCAAGAACATGATATTTAACAGTGCCTGAGGATGCCTCGTGGAGAGGCGAAACACACGTCAAAGCTATGATTATTGTTATATACAGGGTGGCCGGAACATTAACGTCCAAAAACATTTTAGGTATCGTCGGGTATCAATCACTCAAACGTATTTTTTGTGACTTTTCAGTTTTCGAGTCATGAATTTTTAAAATTTTTTTTAGAATTTTGTACCCGTGCAACTTAAAAAAATTCAAAAAAAATATAGAAGACTTTTTGAGATTTTTCTTTGAGATCTTCGTGAGTTGTAGTTTTATGCATAACCATGCATAGCTTCGTAACTTTGATGAAAGTTATGAAAATGTTAGTCTAAAGTCTAAAACTTAAGTTCGAGAATTGTGACTTAAATTTTCAACTTTAAATTAAAAATCTAAGCAGATGACTTCATTTTCCTAAGTTTCTAGAACAAGGCTGTCAAAATAAAAATATTGCTTCATATCCGACTGGTGGTTACAAATACTGAGGAGCAGTGGTAGCCCAGTGGATAAAGAACCGGCCTATGAACCAGTTGATCCCCGGTTCGAATCCTGGCATGTACCACTAAAAGAGTTGCCTAAGTAATGACTCATGTTGTGAGTTATTTCCGTGTATAAATGTTATCATAATAGATATTCACAAAAAATATTGTTATTTTATACAGGTAATATTTAAAAAAATGATTGTCTTGACTTTTTTTTGTATACAATGTCGAGAGGCATACAAGCATACGGCGCACCTGATGTAAATCGGTCAACATAGATTATAAATGTTTGCAATACATTAAGCATTATTCGCGCGGTGCAACGTTTGCTGTTATCACAGTAACTCCTTAAGAGCTTATTGGATTCCTCACTCATACGCAGGAACACAACACGTCTCCAGGGAGTTGTTATTTGGCTGCGGTTTCCTGTGAGGTGGAGGTATTTCCCTAGACGGGCTGCTTTGATACGTCCTATCTCTCTTCAGTATCAGAAGAGGCCCGCCGCTTTAGTACACATTAGACTTTCGAAAATTTTGAATGTTTTGAATTAAACTATTTTTAACGGAAGTATCGCGTATTTTATTTATTTTGTTGAACCTGACGTTTCGAACGCTTTGCAGCGTCCGTGGTCGCAGGAAGACTAAGGTGGTATTTGTCTTACATTAGTTATTCAATTATTACATCTACCGACATGGATGGATTAATTATATATGTTATAATTTTGAATGTTGTGAATTTGTTCTTTTAACTTCGAGACAAGGTGCGGGAACTATGCTCGGAATGGCCGTGCTTGTGCCGGGCAGAATTTGTCCTTCCGAGTACAAGAGGATAAATCGGAATTTAATATAGAATGATCTTTGATGAGGATAAAATCTAATGTAAAGTAAAAAGCAATTTTTCTTAAATCTTATCTGCAAAATGACGACCCGCGTAACTCGGTCTTTACACACTACACTCGCTTCTTCAATATTCAAAGCTCTTCTGATACACTCTTGCAGCATTCTCGTGTTTCTGACACCATCTAAAACACGATCAATTTGGTATACAGTAAAAGTTTGAAGTTAATTGATTACTTTTTATTACTAAAAAAAGTGGGAAAACTTCTTGGCCGTAAAGCTAGAGCCAGAAGGCTATACACAACGCTGTGCTTGCTCCCTACGTTAATTTATTGAAGCGAGAGCTGGGTATGTCAGAGAGCGCATGAAAATAGGATAAACGTGTTCGAGCGTTGTGCAAAATTTGTGGTATAACGCTTGCATATCGTGGTCGCAATGTTTATGTTATAAATAGAGGTTCTGAAAGAGACTGTTGGTGTTAAAATAAGAAGAGGCATGCTCCGTTGGTTCGGACATGTAGAAAGAATGCAGGAGGAAAAAATACGAAACCGATATACATAGTAGAAGGATGTAGGAGCCGAGGAAGGACAAGACTTACCCCGCGCTCGGATCCCCTTGCCTACGATTTGGCAATTTCCTGATTTGCTGCCCTCTTATAAAAAACTACCAAGACAAACAGACATGTTCATGCACACATATGTTGGTCCTGTGTCGGAATCAAACCCACAAGCGTTGATGTTATAGCCACTGAGCTCGTCAAAATGTACGTGTTATAAATAGACATATTTTGAAACAATATCCAAACATATTAGTTTGTAAAAAAAAGGGAAGCTACACCGTCCATATAGTAAAATAGCCCTCATAGTCTGAGGGTTCAACGTAAAAGTCAAGAGTTCGTAATGTTTCGATATCTTAACGGTCCGATGCATACGAGAGCTCTCATAAAATGCACGAGGCGTTTCAAAATAGCTGGCAGTCAGGATATCTATGGCCATTATTTAAAAGATAGGTAAGGGAGCACATAAAAAGCATCATAAGAGAGGTAGGGCGCATCAAAGCGGCCCGTCTGCGGAAGTACTTCCACCTCACAGAAATCCGAAGACAAATAACAAACCACTGAAGGGGTGATGTGTTCCTGCGAGTGAGTGAGGTCACCAGTGAGCTCCTAAAGAGTAGCTGTGATAGCAGCAGAGGTGACATCGCGCGAGTGAGACTTAATGTTCATAGGGTAAGTTATCCACTATACATCAGATGGGCTGTATGCTTGTATGTTTTTTTTATACAACATTGGGAGTCATACAAGCATACGGTCCACCTGATGTAAAACAGTTACCGTAGCCTATTAACGCTTGTAACATATATCAGTCGCGCGATGCCACCTCTGCTGCTCTACACAGCAATTCCTTAGGAGCTTACTGGTGACCTCACTCACACGCAGGAGCACAACAACCCTCTAGGGAGTTCTTATTTGGCTCCGTTTTCTGTGAGGCGGAGGTACTTCCACAGACGGGCTGCTTTGATGTGTCCTACCTCTCTTAAAACATCCAGACCAAGACAAACAGACATGTTCATGCACACAAATGTTTGTTTTGTGTGGAAATCGAACCCATGAACGCGCGCGAACGCGACTTTGACACCAACGCTCATGCGTTGGTGTCAAAGTCGCGTCTTTCACGACTGAGCCACCGAGCTCCATTTCTCCTGACATTGTATAAAAATATATTTTTATTTCTACTCATGTGTAAACGAGCAGACGACTGCTTGATGGTAAACGGCTATCGCGGGGTATAACATCTAAAACTATATTATTAAAGCTTGCAATGTCTTCAATCGCATTTCAGATATCAAACAATTTTCCTTTTGCTACTATCTAAAGTTATATTTCACGAAAGAGATCGTTTGTTTGTATGAACGCGCTTATCTTAAGATCCTACTGTCGAATTTGAAAAAATCTTTTTGCATTTGATAGCTCAATTCGTTTAACATCACGATATGACGCTTAAAAGCCGAGGAAAAATAAAGAAAAAATCGGCCAAATGCGAGTCGGACTCGCACACGAAGGGTTCCGTACTTATAAAAACGGCAATAAAATCACGTTTGTTGTATGGGAGCCCCCCTTAAATATTTGTTTTATTTTAATTTAA
Organism: Pyralis farinalis; assembly: GCA_947507595.1. Lineage (NCBI taxonomy): Eukaryota > Metazoa > Arthropoda > Insecta > Lepidoptera > Pyralidae > Pyralis > Pyralis farinalis. The sequence goes on from OX382264.1 coordinate 3,401,818, forward strand.
TTATTTGGTCTTAAAGTGAATATATAAATAAATATTCTGTGAATATTTCAAGCAAAACGGAGCAAAAAAATCACGTTTGCAGTATGGGAGCCTCCTTAAATATTTATTTTATTCTATTTTTTAGTATTTGCTGTTATAGCGGCAACAGAAATACATCATCTGTGAAAATTTCAACTGTCTAACTATCACGGTTCATGAGATACAGCCTGTTGACAGACGGACGGACGGACGGACGGACGGACGGACGGACGGACGGACAGCGGAGCCTCAGTAATAGGGTTCCGTTTTACCCTTAGGGTACGGAACCCTAAAAACGAGTGTGCTTTATACCACACGATTGAAGTAAAACTTCTTTAGCTCCATAGTGTGATACAGACAAAAGGCCAGCACTGTGTCTTAGATATACGAAACTTAACTCGCTATGAGAGAAAGAGAGAAAGAAAATGTGTGCTCGCACCTCTCTCTCTTGCCCCTACAGTAATATACGAAACGTAATTCTCTTTCTTTCTATCTTCACTAACTTACATCTCCCTCTCAGCTTCCGTGCGCCTCGCTCGATCACACTTTTTGTAACGCTCTCGTCACGCATTCACCAGCTTACTCCAAAAGTCAAGAAGTTTTACTTCAAAAAGAGACGGGATAAGCGCGGAAGAAGTCGAGAACTGCAGGTAATTGGTATATGCTTTTTGCTATAGCTAATTATCTGATATGCCTTCTTCTTAATAGCGTGATCCTTTTTTTCTATTCCATTAGGGCTGGCGGGGCGGCTTTCTCACTTCCACCCCTGGTACATATTGCTCAATCGACTCCTCTCTGGATGGAGGCAAGCCAGGCTTGCGGCGTTCTTGAGCTTCCACTATTACCGCCGGAGATACGCCAAAGACGAAGGCCCTGATCAAGTCTCTGGCGCACTCGGGTACCCTTGGTGTCGTTACGCGCCAACAGCTCGCCACAAGTTGCCCTGCGGAGTTGCTACTACCATTATTATTCATTACGATAAGGACATGTAGAGGATATTGCTATGTGATAAAACCCATTGTTGTACGTTTAGTCCTGTAACCTGATCTGAGTTTGAGCTATAACCGATTTATTGGGTTATAGCTCAAACTCAGATCAGGTTACAGGAGTTGGTTATCGATTCTCTAGTGTATCTTACACACCGTCAAGATTGGACAATTAAGAGTCAAGGGATGATATTGGATGACAGCCAGTCATCTCAGTTTTCAATCGATCTTGTCGCTGAATTATTTGCTGTGGAAATGGACTGCCAATTCTTGTCCAGAAGATGCATAAATGTAGTTGACGGTAGCTGCCGATACAGTTGAGATTTCTTCCGAGAACCGTTAATTCGTAGAATGACTTCTGTACCAAGGTTTTGCCAAGACGCTAGACGTCAACAACAACTCGGATCGAGCAAACTAAACGGGTAAAAAGCGAGATAAAATCTGGCCGAAAACTATATCTGATATTATAATATTGGCACTTCAAGTATAAGCTGTTAACCTTCGCAGCTCCGACCCTCACCTTATCAAATAAAACGAAACAGTCCTCGTGCCCGTACGCTCTATAAAACGGTACACCTTCAGAAATAGAGGCGTTAAATATACAAAAGAAACGATATAAAGTGATACAGCTCTGTTCGGCGGCACTTTATACGGGCCTCGTAAAAGTGTTATGTGCAGGTACAAACGCCGTTCGAGACCCCCAACGCCAATAAAACGAACGTAAATATATAACCTTTTATTAGATCATATCGCCATATTTCGGGCTTGTGCTGAATAAAATTGGACTTATAGTTCATGGGTCGTAATATTTGTTTATTGATTCGAATTTTGAGTAACAAGTAAAATACATTGTTGGCATGGCAACTGACATCCATAGAATAGATGCATCCGAGAGAGCGTTCGGCACATCCTTGATGCGGATTGCGCAAACATGTCAATGTTAGAATATCAAATTTTCTAAATAAGCGTAAGCTACTCAAGTTACGAGACTTATGAGCTATACTATAAGTACAACACGATACGAGTTATCTTGAGAAACGCAAAGGTACTTGTTATGGACGGCACTCTACTGTTTATTCTTTTTATTTGTGTATATACGTTCTTAGGTAGGTAGCCGTAGGTTTGAAGTTGTACGTTTGTTTATTTAGATTATAATGTATGTGAATCGATACTTGATCGATCAAACCGAGCGTTTCAATGGGCTAGCGGTCTGGCGCGGTCAAGTAAAGACTACGGCCTTCTCTAAACAAAGACAAACAAACACCGGAAGAAACAGACTTAGAGTTCCGATTCGGTTGTCGCGCGCGCTAGTCGTGTGCGCTCCGTCTCAATTTTTTATTCGCGTCGCGAGTGTTTTTTCTCTGGTTTGTATTGTACTACGACTGTTTTGTCGAGTACGTCGCTGCATTACACATTGTTTTGGAGTCCAACTGTTGTATAGCTTCGGCTGTATTGCTTTTGGGTTTCACAGCAATTGTAATAGCTCGGTTTTTACCGGTGGATACCTACGGTGCCATACGAAGCCGGTAAACGTCGCCCCGGTACGTTGCTGGGTTCCTTCTGAACCCGGTGAATCCGGAAGACCCGAACCCAGTGCACTTGGCTCTTGCCAAGGGTGACGGTCCTTTTAACGGTTATCTAAATTAGAGATACTCGTTTTAAATTCACTCCCCCCGCCCCCCTGCCGTAAGGCAGGGAGGTTTTTGTCGCCAATATGGCAGGATTACCGCTGTCTCCAGCGCTTTTCGATTTGTTTCTAAAGTTCACCAATTTAATTGTCGCAGCCCTTAAGGCCTCTCCCGATCTCGATACAAATGCCCTTCTTGCATTGGTTGTAAGCCAACATAACGCAGAACAGTCTGTCTCTGCTGACAAATCGGACACCATGTCCACTACCTCTTCTACATCAAAGAGGACCGCTTCCCAGCGGGACTCTGATTCCTCCGGCGACTCTCAAGAGTCGTCGGACACGCTTGTTGAGTCGTCTAAAGGCTCAACCCCCCCCAAACCCCCGTCCAAATCCTCTAGAAAGAGGATACGGCGCCTTCAGCGCCGTCAACAGGACGCAGTATCAGTTGACACAAACAGGTCCAGTGCCTCCCCGTCTCACGACGAGGAGGTGCCTCTCCCGCCCTCTCCCGTCCCGGTAGAGATGGAGGTAGTTCCCTCGTCGTTCGACAGGGACTCCCCTCTCTCCCCGCCACCCCCCACACCCCCTCCCGCACCTAAAGCGGCCCCTGCCTCTCAGAAGGCCGCTAGCAAGCCCGCCCCGCGCGGCACCCCCGCTCCGACCCGAGCCAACGGCCCGCCGCCTGTTTTCCTTCGCGAAAAAGGCAGGTGGGTCGAAGTCTCTAAACTTTGCGCCGATCAAAAGGTGCAATACACCCGTGCTACTAACACGGGTGTTGCAATTAAAATAGACGTACCGTCTATTAATGATTTCAAAAGTCTTACAAGACTTTTATCCCATAACAATATTCCGTTCCATACTTATGCACTCCCCAGTGAGCGCAAAGTACGTGCGGTCTTACGCGGAGTGCCGTCTGAGGTCTCCTGCGACTCCGTTAGGGACGACCTGCTGGCTCAGGGCTTCCCTGTTGAGGCTGTGCACAGGATGCACGGTCGCAATGGGAAGGTTTACCCGCTAGCACTGGTCGTACTAGCGAACGTTTCGACGAGCCGAGACATTTTTAAGAGAGAGCTCACGGTGTGCGGCCTCTCTAATGTCAAGGCCGAGCCTCCACGTTCACGTGGAATTCCAGGGCAGTGCCATCGTTGCCAGCTGTATGGTCATGCAGCTGCCAACTGTTCGGCCAAGCCCAGGTGCGTCAAGTGTCTACTTGACCACCATACTAGGGATTGCACTCGCGACCCTAGCACTCCTCCCGGCTGTGTGCTGTGCGGCCAAGTCGGCCACACAGCCAACTACAGAGGGTGCCCTCGTGCACCCCAGCCCTCTGGCAAGCCCTCAAAGGGACATACAGAGGGTCCCAAGCCGAGGCGCGCGGCTCCGCCGCCCATATCATCTTCAAAACATTTCCCCGATTTTTCAAAATCGGGCCCGGCTCCGACCGGGCGGGCCCCAGCATGGGGCCCGCGAAATGCAAACCCGCCTAAGGCGGCCCCACTTCCGCCCCAGCAGGGCGCTAAACTTCCATCCTTAGGAGACGACCTGAAGACGGTAATCACCGCCATTCAGGGAGTCAATCTGAAGGAGGTTTCACTCCTTGCGGGCAAGCTTAGAGCTGCCCGCAGCCCACAAGAGCGACTTTTAGCGCTCTGTGAGCATGAACAACTTCTAAGCTCTTTGTAGCTTATCACTAGCCCCGGTAGCGAGTCGTTAACGGCTCGCGCCGAGTAGAGCGCAGTCCGCTCGTAGGTACCTACCTAGTCCTACCTACACTCAATCCACTTCCCAGTTCCTTCCCTCCTGTTTGTGTCTACTGAACCCTTTTAATATTATAAGCACCCTTCTGGTCGCTTAAGTCGCATAGTTAGGTACTAGTGTCGACCTCCTCAGGAGGAGAGTTGGCACTTTTCTAAGCGTATGCTCTTATTAGAGTGACGCTTGCGTCGTCCCGTTCCCTTGGGGCGATCGCATCAGATGGAGCCTTTGAGGTCTTCCCGGCCAGAGGCGGTCCCAGGGGGTGTTTTAGTCAGTAGGAATCTGACATAACTAGGTTCGTTCGCACGAAACAGTATCTTATGTAAGATTTCACCTCCTCCCTCCCGTTTTCCGGAGGGTGCCCCTCACGAAGGAATGACCAATGCACATCCGGATGTGGGTTGGTCCTTCCTTTGTGGGTCTTCAATTTTCTTGGGCGAAAATCAAAAACAAAAAAAAAAGAAACAGACTTGTGAGAGAATTGTGAATGTATAATAATATTTTAAATAAAACATCGACTATTTTAAGACTGAAGGTTTACTTTGAGACTCACATTGCGGAAAAGCCAAGTACTTGCACCGTCAAATACAGTCTACTTTTAAAGAAACAATGCCTTTATTGAATCATCCAAAGATGATCTAAAGATGTGGCAAGTCTCTGCGACGCAAACTGAAAATAGGATCAGCGACCTTATTACATATATAGACATCTCTACATAGTACATATAAAACAAAGTTGCTTCCCTCCGTCTGTACACGTAGATCACTACGCAACGGATTGCGGAAATTTAATGCGTTTTCATCACTAGACAGAGTAATTCAAGAGGAAGGTTTATATGTATCATAAATACATATTATAATAGAGAAAAGCCGAGAATTTAAAAGATTTGTAATGTGATGTCGTAAAAAACATATTTTTGTGCGCTTACAATGTAAACGCTGGCTAAATCTTACGAGATAGAACACAATAATGCACAACGGAATTTATATCTTACAAAGATCTACAAAAGAGTCCGCGATGGTATATGTCTATCTCCTAAGGAGAAACCACAGTAACCATTTTTATCTTTTATATAGTACAAAAAAAGTAATGGGTTATTTACGAAGCTATTTTAATAAATACTATTTGAAACAATACAGTATTATTTCTTATCCACTAAATACGTTAGATACGTAATACATTTAAAATCACTCTACACTCGAAAGAAATTAGTATCTACATTGACCCCGTGGGAAGCCGGGTCGGGCCGCTAGTGCATATATAATGCACGAGCGATAATTCCTGCGTGGCAAGCGTTCATAGCTATTATATATAGGCTTTGTATAAAAACAGATTTAAGGTAACTAAAAAATTTTAACAAAAAAAAACCGACTCCAAATATAGTTTTGTCAGATTTAGACAGCAACAAATTATTGAATCGGCCACACGACGACAGATCATCGGTGGAAATGATAAGGCTGCGCAATCTGTCTTTGGCTCAACAAAGTTTCGATGGCCATCTTTACCAGCTCTATTTAGCTAAATAAATGATACTTCTGAATGCGAATTCTCGATATTTTTGTTTGTTTGCTATAAATACCGAAATCGTTATATATGTACTTATGATATTTGAGGAGTTTTCTCAAATCTTCATGAACCCCACTATCAGAACTGAATATTACGATATGAAAAAAAAAATTAGACCAATCTGCAAGTATCTACTAGTAGGTACTCTTTCAAATAAAAAAAGGTTTTTTGAAATCGGTTTATAAATGACGGAGTTATGAAGTAACAAACATTAAAAAAACCGCCGAATTGAGAACCTCCTCCTTTTTTGGAGTCGGTTAAAAAACTTGAAAGAAATTTGCAAATGTAGGGTGCACATACATTCTGTGTACTAAGTATCGGGAATTTGTCAATAAAACAAAAAATACAAATTATTCATCTAAATTTATTTTATCGCCTTCAAAGTAGGCCCCATCGCTTGCAATACAACATCTCCACCGCTTCACCCAGTCTTCCATACATTTTTCATAGGCTATTTGCGGTATGGCCTTTAGCTCATTCAGCGAATTTTCTTTTATGGCTTCTATCGACTCAAAACGGTTTTCCTCGAAGTGGTAATTTTAACTTGGGAAATAAAAAAAAGTCAGACGGAGCCATATCAGGTGAATACGGTGCTTGGTCGAGAACTTTTGTTGAATTTTTCGCTAAAAACTCTTTCACTATAATGGCTGTGTGTGATGGTGCATTATCATGGTGCAGCATCCATGAGTTGTGTTGCCACAAATCTGGACGTTTTCGGCGGATACTCTCACGCAAACGCTTCATGACGCCTAAATAATATTCTTTATTCACTGTTTCTCCCTCTGGAAGGAATTCGGAGTGAACCACACCACGGTAGTCAAAAAAAACTGTCAGCATCACCTTGATTTTGGAGCGACTTTGCCGCGGTTTTTTGGGTTTCGGCTCGTTTTCGAGACGCCATTCTGAAGACTGTTGGCTTGTTTGCATGTCGTACTCATAAACCCATGTCTCGTCGCCAGTTATTATACGTTTCATAAAGGTCGGATCCGTAGAAGCTCGGGAAACCATGTCTTCAGCGACATGCTTTCGCTGCGCTTTTTGAACAAAATTGAGCTCTTTTGGAACTAGTCGAGCGGCGACGCGTTTCATGCCTAAAATGTCAATGAGAATGTTGTGGACGGACTTAAAAGATATGTTCACCTCACTAGCCAACTCTCTCAGACTCATACGTCGATTTTCGAGCACTAGCTTCTTGATTCTGTCGATGTTTTCTCTGGTCGTAGCGGTTGAAGGTCTACCAGAACGAGGCAAGTCTACTACTACTTCTCGGCCTTCTTTAAAAGCCTTATACCATTCATAAGCCCTTGTTTTCGATATACACGATTCGCCGTAGGTATTTCGCAACATTTTTAGTGATTCACCACATGAAATATCATTTGAAACACAAAATTTAAGGCACACTCTTTGTTCAACAATATTTTCCATTGTAAAAATCGCCGAGGACTCAAAACTATGACCAACAAAAAGTGTAGTTTAAAACAAATTAAATGACAGATCCCGCTCAAATTTTGCGCGCTAAATCAGTACAGTGCTACCAACATGCAGTAAAAAAATTAGAACGACCTCTTTTACGCGGGTCTTTTTATTGACATATTCCCGATACTTTTTACACAGAGTAGTATATTTAGAAAGTAGTAAGATAATTTAATCGTTAACACGAAATTTAAAAATATATTGTTTTTATTAATTAAACTTTATATACTTATTAGAAAAGATAGACCAATGAAATTTAATTTGATATGGAGGCTAGAAAGAGAAAGTGTTTTGTAAGGTTACGTTTGTTTCAGAAACTATTTGGATTACTTTCCAAACTGTTTAATTCCGAGTGATTTTCTCTGTGTATTCGATCGATCCGACTTTAAAAGAGCTATTCTTTCAGTCGCTGGACAGTTCTCGGGACATTTTTATAATTCCTGCTTGGCATTCGCGTCACACGGCCCGCAGCAAAGTGCTGCAATGTTGTTTCAAACTATCTGCTAAGAAATAAACTCGCTCGCAGTTACTTGTGTTGAATAAAAAGGCGATGGTTTCTCGTACGCTTGTGTTGCTCAGCGCCTTGTAAGTTTTGTTTGAAGACTAGAGATATAATGGTTATTATCTATGTATAACTTCACACGCCAAATCCCTTGAGGGGTAGGCAGAGAGAACCGAGCGCCACGTGACTCGATCCTTACACATGCTCTTCTCATGCACGCTCGACTATTTCTAAGGCTCCTGACATCACTTTCTGATAGAACAATGGTTATTAGATAACATTTAATTTAAATTATCTAGTCAGCGAATACGAATATAACTATTAATTTAAAAAACTTAAAGAAACGAGTGAGATGTGAAAGACTTGTTTATATGGCGTTCAGTTCTTTACTCTGTATGATGTTGTGTTATGTCCAAATAAACGTTTTTCTTTCTTCTTAGATCTCAGATGGACCGTTAAAGAAAAAAATTCTATTGACTAACTTGTCCGACATTTTAAACCGTATTTACTATTGTCGGTACTAGTCATTGAAATATAATCATTGAAATATATTTTTTTACCGGTTTAAAGGCGAAACCGGTCGGTAAAAACAATTGTTAAATAAAATTGTGAAGTGGAATCTGTACAAGTGCAAGTATTAACATTAACGCGACCCTGAACTTTGTTTTTTTTTTTAAACAGGAAGAATTTTTAGGTCTATAGAGAAGTACAGGCTGGAGGCAGGAAGCCGCGGGCATCAACTAGTATTTAACAAATTTTGGTGTTATTTTGCGAAAATCAAATTAAATGCAATTTGATCTAACCTGCTTTGCTCTTTCATCGCAGCAAGTATACCTAATCAGGGGAAGGTGTACATAAAAACTGAAACACCACCGTATTGCCATTCTAAGTCTCTGGTGTAAACCAATAGTGTAAACACGACCACATGATTCCCAACTGTAGTTCTATGATATCAAATTCACAATCAATAGCGGCTAATAAAGCAATTAAAAAGCTCAAATCATCTGGCTAAATGAGGTACCACGCCGTTGGTTTGCGGTTAGGGACAACCTCAAATCACATTTAAAAATATTACATGCTGAACTCACCCATAAATTACATCCCATAGAATTCGATTTTGTAGTTGACAGACTCACAACAACGACAGATTTTATAACAGCGCCCATCTCGTTTAACCTCAAATTATACTAATTCTGCATGTCATAAGTACTAGCCCCGCTTAAAAAAATAATATCAGACTCATATTTACTAACCAGGAAATAACACTTTTGGAAAAAGGTTTGAAGTACATTATTCCCCCAAAAATGGTGACGGAAGCACACCAAACAAGTAAGATCTAACTTGATCTTGCTTGAAATAGATAAGGCGCGCGGTACCCAAGTCCGTCAATTATAGTTCTCCTAACTTCATATACAGCAGTGCGAAACTTACTGGCAAGTTTACTTATGTGGAGCGTCACTGCAATTTGAAGTATCATTTACAAATTCTAGTTTCAAATTCAATTCAAATTCTCATTGAGAATGTGGTTTATACTCAATGAGAACTTTTGTATTGGCAAAAAGCCATATTTGAATATTTCAAAGGTTATAAAATTGTTAAGTTACAGTATATAGCCCGCTAATTTCTTAGTTATTCACTATAAAGGGTTAAAATTGGCACTAAATCGTAAATTATTCGAACTTGGCCGAGCGTGTAGCTATACAGACATAAAAAGTTTCAAAATAGGTGTGTATTTTTTTACAAAAAAATAAAAAATATATTTCAATGATTATATTTCAATGACTAGTACCGACAATAGTAAATACGGCGAATGCCGTAAAGGCGAAACCGGTCGGTAAAAACAATTGTTAAATAAAATTGTGAAGTGGAATCTGTACAAGTGCAAGTATTAACATTAACGCGATGTCTTCAAAATTCCACCAAGTGCCTACAATCAACAGTATCAACATAATAAAAGTTCAGGGTCGTAGATGCAACCATAGAGCGATTAAATTGTTATCCTATATTACATTCAGCAGTCATTATGCAGCTAACTTATTGAATTATAGATATTCTGAACATTGCATTGTGTTGTGTTGTGCGGCAGTAGTACACAGCAGTGCGGTGCGAGTAATGGAGTTCACATGCTGTGTAAAGATTCATCATCACTCTTTGTATAGATGCACTAACAGATATACACATAACTATCAATCATATAATACAATTCATATCAACTTAATTCTAACACTAGCTTCAAATGATATCCTTATGCCTAAAAGATGACAATTAATAACTTTCTCAAATTAGCGCTATACAATGCCGGATCATTGAACACAAGGCATGACGACTTTATAGTTGCTATGAACCGTGCTGGTGTCGACATTGTCGCAATAAATGAGACGTGGCTGCGTCCAGGTCAAGAAGCATGTGCACCTGTGCTGCCTGGCTACCGTCTGTATAGTAGCCCCCGGCCGCAGAATATGCGGGGTGGCCGCGGAGGTGGTGTGGCGTTCTATGCGAGGCGTAATGCACGCGTACGCATCGTGAAACACCCGCCTGCCGACATTGAACAAATGTGGTTGTCCGCCCATGTAAACGGTTCCCATCTATTGATAGGCACAGTCTATAGGCCGCAATGGTTAAACGTTGAAACCTTCTTGGATGCTTTGACAGAGTCAGTTATGTCTCTCTCTAATCATGATCATATCATATTAATGGGAGACTTTAACGTAAACATGGGCGACGATATGAGCACAAACGTCCAAAGAGTTTCTGAGTTCTTGCGGTACCTAAATCTAAGACAGGTGGTAACGGAACCTACACATCTATCACATAATGCGGAGACTTTGATCGACCTCGTATGTACTAATGCTCGTGTACGTGAAGTATCTGTGGCTAATATCACTGGTTCCCTTGGTCATGCATTGATAAGTGTCGACCTCTTCTTACCGAAAATCAAAATACCTGCCAAAACAATCAGTTTTAGACCCATAAAAAATATCAACTTTGATGTTTTCAATAAAGACCTGAATTCGATAGATTGGGAATGTTTGTTTGAATTGTCTACCGTGGACGCTATGCTCACCAAGTTTAATTCTCTTCTTCTGTCGCTCTTTGACAAACATGCTCCAAAAAAAAACCTGAAAATCAAAGATAACCAAAACTTGCCATGGATGACTGACATGTGCAAGTACATGATAACTTTGCGTAACGACGCTTTCAAGAAGTACAAAAGAACTGGTGACGAGGTCCAGAAACAGTATTACACTGACCTAAAAAGTTAGTTCGGTCCAGTATTGCAAGCGAGAAACGTGCTTACTTTAACTCGCACATTAACTCACAAATTAATAATGGCAAGACTTTCTGGAAAAATCTTAAGCAAAAAATACTGATAGACCCTACCAAGACTGATGCGCTGCCCGTATGTTTCGATAATCCAAATATCCTCAACGACCATTTTCTGAACATTCCTGGTACAAGCACCATCCCTCCATCAGTACATACATTCTTTGCACACCATCGCCATAGTGAATCCACCTTTGAATTACGTCCGGTTTCTGAAACGAATGTAGCCAATTACATACTATCCATTAAATCTAATGCCATTGGCAATGATGGCATTAGTAGGGATATGATATTACTTACACTGCCGCGCACCCTCCGTGTCCTAACACATATTATAAATACATCGATTCTAACAGGCGATGTTCCCCTGCAGTGTAAGGATGCTCTGGTTATTCCAAAGCCTAAAACAACCAATCCGACAAGCCCTGGTGAGCTCAGACCAATAAGCATACTTCCGTTTCTATCAAAAGTGCTTGAAAAAGCTATCTACACACAGCTGGTAAAATATGTCGAGGCAAACAACATCTTGCCATCATATCAGTCGGGATTTCGTAGAAGCCGCGGAACAACGTCGGCTCTGCTAGATGTCACTGATAATATCCTCGTTGCACAGGATGAGGGGCGTGGCACGATCTTGACCCTATTGGATTTTTCCCGGGCATTTGACAGCTTAAATATATCACTTTTACTAGATAGATAGATAGATAGATAAAACGTTTATTCGATCACTGATTAACACACACAAACAAATGTAAAAACAATAACACAACAAGCCTAAAAACAATAATATAATAATTATGATGTACAAAGGTATGTGTGTTCTGCAGCAATACGAATGGGCCACAGCTCAGTGGTGAGATTGCTCAAGAGCAAAACACTGATTTTCAGCCGCAGCCTGTAGTGGGTACGAGTGCGTATCTGCTTGAGTTGTTACAAATGAATAGAAGTTAATTGAAAATAATAAAATAGGCGATTTGATAATTATGCGATGAATAATTGAAAATTAGCATTGTGAAATTATATATAAAATTAAATTATAAGTTAAGTATAATTGACAGTGCCGCTAGTATCGAGCTTCAAGAACATCAATCGCTACAGGTACCGTGTTGGAATACCAATTTTTTGACTTTCTAGTAAAAAGGATTTGATATTTTTTTTGAATGAGAACATGGATGTTATATGTCTGATAGGAGGTGGTATATTGTTCCAACATTTGGTAGCCTGATAGCGAAAGCTGCCCCTGAAGGCGACGGTTTTATGAGCTTGCACTGTCAAATAGGCTCGACAGAATCTTCTACCATATTTATTTGACGTCTGAGGAAATTTTAATTTGTCGAAGAGATACTGTGGACGATGGCAATTGATCACTCCGAACATCATACACGATAGGTGCAATTTTCGACGCGATTCCATATTGAGCATATTAGCTTTATTGAGGTAAGGCGAGATATGCGTACGAGGAGGAATATTGAAACAATAACGACAGCATGCATTTTGAACACGTTGTATTAAACGCTGTGTTCTGCATAGTAAACGAGGTCCATAAACTAAATCACCGTAATTAAGTCTGGACAAAACCAGTGATTCACACATTTTGATACGAACTTCTTCTGAAAGCAGATTGCGAATTTTATATAATACTTTCAGACGGTAAAAGCAGTTCCTAACAACACCTGCCACATGGGCCTCGAAGCGCAATTGACTATCGAAGATTATACCGAGATTTTTCGCTTCCTCTACCCTATCTACAGGCTTGCCGTGTATGGTGATAACAGGGTTCTTACATGTGATATTATTTATCACCGTCTTCGATCCAAAAAACATGCATTTTGATTTAGAAGGATTAAGCACGAGGGAATTCCTAACAGACCAATCAGCAATGCTATTAAGATCCTCGTTCATCCTTTGAACGGTTAGTGAAGTCATAGAAGGAGACACAGATATATACACCTGCACATCGTCGGCATAAATATGGTACTTACAGTGTCTGATCACACGCGATAGATCGGCGCTGTATATTATGAAAAGTAGCGGTCCCAATATGGAACCCTGTGGTACACCACGATTCACGGGTTTTGATTGAGAATAGCAACAAGATCCATCACTTTTCATCAGCTTTACTCGTTGTGTTCGGCCATTCAAGTAACTATAAAACCAACTGATGGCGTGATGATCCAACCCATAATAGGTTAATTTTGGCAATAAAAGAGATATATCGATGCAGTCAAATGCACGGGAAAAATCTAGTAAAGTCAAGATAGTACCACGTCCGTTGTCCTGTTCTTTAAGAATATTGTCAGTTACATCTAACAACGCAGTGAGTGTGCCACGGTTTCTACGGAATCCCGATTGGAATTCGGGTAATATATTATTTTTTTCTACATATCTCATTAATTGTGTGTGTACAGCCTTCTCCAAAACTTTGGAGAGGAAAGGCAATATGCTTATAGGTCTAAGATCTTTGCATTCTGTTGGATTATTTGTTTTAGGAACAGGAGTCACTAGGGAGTCAATCCACTGTGAGGGAACGATACCAGTGAGAAGTGATCGATTTACAATCTTTGTTATAATACCAAGGGTACAAGGGAGAGTCAATACAATCATATCCCTGCTAATACCATCCCATCCGATAGCGTTCGACTTTATAGAGGTGATATAATAAAAAACTTCTTTCTCTGAAACAGGCTGCAACTGGAATTTTGAATCACTGTATCGGTGATGCTCATAAAATGCATACTCAGAATTTGGTATAGTGTTTTTGATTGGTAAATCTAAAAAGTGATCATTAATGTGATCAGGGTTCTCAAAACAACCAGGCAATACATCGTTTTTACTAGAATCTTTTGTTTTAAATTTTTCCAAAATGTTTTACTATTGTTGATCTGAGAGTTGATGTGGTGATTAAAATATGCACGCTTCTCAGAAGCTATGCTCTTTTGAACCAACTTCTTAAGGTCAAAATAATATTTTTTATGTGCTTCTGTTCTTGTCTTCCGGTACCTTTCATGTGCATCATTACGCATTTTAATCATTAGTTTACAGTTATCAGTTATCCAGGGTAACGAATGGTTAGACCCGATTTTAATTTTTTTAATAGGGGCATGGTCATCATATATCAAGTAACATTTTGTTGAACTTATGAACCATCAAATCGACACCTGACAAGTCAGATATCGATTCCCAGTCCGCTGAATATAGGTCCCCATTAAAGGCATCCATATTCATGTCTTTGATTGGACGATATGAAACGCATTTCTGTACTGACTTTGGTTTCTTTAGCATAAGTTCAACATTAATCATGGCGTGTCCAATAGAGCCCGTGATATTGTGAACCGACACATCCCGTACCGGAGCATTGGTGCAGACAAGGTCTATCAGGGTATTCGTATTATAAGTTGAATGAGTAGGCACAGTGACCACCTGTTTAAGATCAGTACAGCGTAGAAACTCGGTGATTTTCCCAACGTTGACGTTCAACACATTTAACATATTTACATTAAAATCACCAAGTAGTATTAAATTATCATGGTTAGAAAAAAACATGACAGATTCCGTTAGAGCATCAATAAAAGTGTCAATGCTCAACCATCGTGGTCTATAGGCCGTCCCTATTGCTAGATTTAGACCACTGACACGTGTCGATAGCCACATCTGCTCGATACCAGCGACAGGGTGCTTAACAATACGCACACGAACACCGTGCTTCACATAAAATGCTACCCCTCCTCCGCGGCCGCCCCGCATATTTGAAGGCCGGGGAGAGCTGTGCAGTCTGTAACCGGGCGCAGTGGGCGCACACGCCTCCTCACCAGGTCTTAACCATGTTTCATTTATTGCTACAATATCAGCTTCAAATCGAGTCATTGCAGTCAGAAAATCATCATGTTTGGTATTGAGTGAACCGGCATTATATAAACCCAGTTTAAAAAACTTGTTTTTTCGAGTCATCATGATTCTAGTAAACGAATGCAGAGACGACGTAGATATAGCGCATAATTTAATGCAACAAATATTACCGAAGATAATTCATTTACCCGATGCATCAATGAAACCATCATGCATAAGTTAATTCTGACTTCGATGTATTTATAAATCATTGAGATATATATAATCAAATGTAATAGAAAGCGGAATAAGCATGAAAATAGATAAAATAATGTAATGTTATGATAACATATCGCATCTCGAGCCCAGTATTTTTGAATTGCCACAGCACACATCATACCTATGACACTCAAAATAAGCAGAGTGTAAATTAACCAACTATTATTAAAATTTGTTAAGCAAGCTAGAGACATAACAATACATACACAAACAAAATTAAGAAAATTCTTAGTAGACAAAACAGACAAAACAAAGCAGGTAACATGAATACAAGTTAAGCGGACCCTCAGGCGCTGCAAAGCAGTATTAGCAAGTACAGTGAACAACATAAAAATGCACAATGAGACACAGCACTTCAGTGTTAAGTATAAGATCAGGTAACATGAATACAAGCAATTAGTGTCAGTTATAAGCAGTATCAGCAACAGCCCAACAGAAACAGCATAGATAAAGGTGCAGAATGGCAACCTATGTGTCTGCATTTGAGCCAACGGTAGCAGTTCCAAAAACACGCATGAGGTCTAGTTCGCTGTAGATGCGATGGCGTGGCGCACCTATGTCCCGGTCCTGTCTCACAAAGATTCGGCCGTCCTTCGTCCACGCAAATCGCCACTTGTGCCTCTCAGTTAACTCACGTGTCCTACGGAACAATTGGCGATTAACTTTTGTGAGTCTCTCATTAACAAAAAACCGGCGTGGCGGTCCCGGCAGCCCCGAATCCTCTGTGGTGGTTCCCCGCCGAACGCGCGCTGCTCGCAGGAGCTGGTCGCGAAGGGCTCGACGCGCCAAGCGAACGACTATTACACGAGGACGTGACCCAATTGAAGAAGTCGCCCCCTGTCCAGGCGGCGGGCCCACTCGTGTGACGCACACTATATCCTCCTCCACCAATTTGACCCCAAGTTTGTGAGCCAGGGTCATTGTTATGTGCGGTAGGCCTTCTCCACCTTGTTCGGCTACACCTGATATTTCTACATCATTTAACAGCAACTCCTGGTCACGGTCATTCAATTCGCTCTTTAGTTGTTGCAAAGAGTCTAGCAACGATTGTTCGACACTACCACCGACCGTACCTCGCTCCCCCACCATACGCTCAAGGCTATCCATGCGTCCAACCAATCGCTCAACCCGCTTATCGCACTCGTCCATTCTAGAGTTAAGCTTAGAAAATGTTTCCTCTAATCGTTGCATCTGAAGTCGCGTAGCGCTCATCTCCTCTCGGAATTGGCGTAGCTCAAAAGTAAGTGATTGCAGGTTCGAAATATCAAGAGTTTCGTTATGGGCAGTAGCATTGAGATTTGTTATTGGTAGGGTCAAAGATAAGTCCACCTGCGCGTCCGGACTTTTTATCGCTGCTCCGCGACGCTGCATAACATAATAATTTTCAGGACGCACGGGAGTATTGGTGTTGTCCATTTTAGGCTGTTTGCTGACACACTGCACGCACTTCCAACTAGCCCTATGTTCAGGCGTCATAATTTTTAGGCGCTCAGTTGATACATTTGCGCAGATATGGTCGTATGATTGGCCGCAGGTGCCACAGCCTATGTACTGATGGTCTTTTATTGTATTTAGGCATCCAGCACAGCATACATTATGTGACTGCATTTTAGGCACGTCAATTTAGTTTAGAGTGCAAAAACAAAAAAATCACAATAAAAAAATAAATAAATCAAAAACAAAAAGTAATTATATCAGAATCGAACACAGCAGTGTAAGGAACATAGGCACGTATTCTACCGCAGCGCTGTCACGGTAATAATATTAAATGCGAAAGTAACAGTCACATACGCCGTTGCGTAGTAGGCTAAAGTTATGCCGGGCGGGCAGGCGAGTGACTAACAATGATTCACAAGCTCACCGCACTGAATCCCACAGAACTACCGTGCAATACACTGATAATTACACTGTTAATTCTTTGATTTGCACTATAATTATCGCACTTTAGAACTCGGTTCAATCACTATTAGTAAGTTTTTAGAGTAAATATTATGCTATTACGAATTTCAAAGCGAACTATCAACAATTATCAAAAAAAAAAAAAATGAAAAAAAAAAAAAAAAAAAAAAAAATCTACTATGTAAATTGAAATACTATGGTGTAAATCCTCATAGTGTAAAATGGTTTAAAAGCTACCTGAGTGAACGATCCCAATGTGTAAAGTTATTGAAGGACGATGGAACTAGCGATATCTCAAGCCCCAAAATTGTAAATCGTGGAGTGCCACAGGGTTCAATACTTGGCCCGCTCTTGTTCATTATTTACAGCGCTGATCTTACTAAAGTAATACAGCATTGTAAGTATCATTGTTATGCTGATGACGTGCAAGTATATATATCAGCGTCTCCAAAAGAAATATTATCAGCCGCGGAAAAAATGAACGAAGATCTGAATCGAATAGCAGAATGGTCGTTTAATAACTCTTGGGTCCTTAACCCTACTAAATCCAAGTACATTATCCTTGGGTCGAAGCACCAGGTAACAGCTATCACACAATGCAATCCTGTACTGGAAATTTCCAACTGCAGTATAGGAAGTGTGAAAGAAGCCAGTAACTTAGGACTCACTCTAGACCCTCATCTACGCTATGAGAAACATGTACTGAATCTGGTCAGATGTTGTTTTTATCGACTGAAAGTGTTATACAGGATCCGTAATTTAATAACTGAAAAGGTGCGTGTAAGATTGTGCGAATCATTGGTACTGTCTAGGCCAAAATGCTTGCTGCAGATACTGTTTTGATATCCCTCCTAGAAGTCACATCACTCCGTACCTTAACAATGCCTCTTTACTGAATATGGAAGCTCGTAGGCAGCTCCATCTCGCGAGTCTATTGTTTGGGGTTATCAAACACGGGCAACCGGAATACCTATACTTAAAGCTAAATTTTTCACGATTTGGCGACAAGTATGGTACTCGCTCTATTCGGTCTCAACTAAGAGTTTATTCTCACAAGACTGTAGCGTTCACTGGCAGCTTCCGCCATCAGGCAACTAAATGCTGGAATGACATACCACCTCCTATTAGAAACTGTATCTCTGGCTATTCTTTCAAAAAGCAATTATCAACGTTCCTACTAGAAAAACAAAAAAAAAATAAGCATTCTATACAGTTGCCTATAGCTGCCGCTGTCGGAAACGATTTACAGTAATTCTATGTTATTTCATTTACTTTACTATTATTGATCTTATTTTACCCTCTTGATATAATATTGTCCAATTCCATTCTGTCTATAATTCATTCCCAATCAGCTTTGTGATAAAAATTGACTGCCACTTAACCTCTATGCTTAAAACAAAAGATACATTTACAATACACACTCATACTAATCGATCTTATCACTAGAGACTAACACGTTATCTCATATCAAACCTACCTGCTGCACTCGCGCCCGCACTCGGCTATGGCTGAAAATCAGTGTTTTTGCAAATCATCTTGCAAAAATTTTATACTGAGCCATGGCCTTTTTGTATTGCTGCAGCACACACATACCTGTACTAAACCTTTCAAATACACAACTTTGTAACAATTTATTGGTCAACGATTCATTGTATCCTACGTGTATGTGTGAGACTATGGAAACAAATAAATAAATAAATAAATAAATTTTCATACAGCGCCATCTATTGACATTTACGGGAGGCAACGTACAGTTATTTTTTTTTTACATAAAAAATGCGTAGTTATTTTATGTCACAAAAAATACGTATTCTATGAAAATAATAAAATTGCAAAGTCCCCCGAAGGGGAAGATATTTCCCCCCAATTTTAATAGTTTTTCACTTTTTACGCAGGAATCCTAAATATTTACTATTGATCTATATCAGCTACTTTCATAGCAATATTCGTGTGGAATATTGTTGTGGGGAAAAGAGGCTAATATGGAATATATCCGCTCTATTTATTTATAAAATGGGCTTCAGTGGATCACTTAAGAAACTGTCTAAAGAAATAAATATACTCGTTGTCATTTTTACTTTTGTTATATATACAACTTTAAAGATTTCTTCACAGAACTAAACACATTTGTTCGTATTGAACTGGGCAAGAATTAAGCTAAATACAATAATATAAAAAAAATTTGAAGTAAAATTAATAAAATATTAAATTAAATTGACAATAAAATGATAAATAATCTAATAATTAGTAAAAACAAAATTATCATGATTGAATCGTACTGCACGAGTGAAGTGGTAATGAAAGTCTATGTGTTTCCGTGTGTGTGTGTGTGTACCTGTGTATATACACACACATACACTCCGAGTTTTAGGACCAAAGGATTATACATCTGTACGAGTTTATCACTTACTTGGGCAGAAATTGTAATTTGATACAACAAACATTTGGTTGGATACGGTTTCCAAGTTACGAGTTCAATATCAGTTGAAGTAATAAGTTTTCCTTTATATAGTTATGAAAGTGTATGTGTGTGTATATACACAGGTACACACACACACACACACGGAAACACATAAACTTTCATTACCACTTCACTCGTGCAGTACGATTCAATCATGATAATTTTGTTTTTACTAATTATTAGATTATTTATCATTTTATTGTCAATTTAATTTAATATTTTATTAATTTTACTTCAAATTTTTTTATAATATAAGTGATTCTAGAATCTACTTGTCATTTGTTATAAGAATATACCACACTGCTAGCCGCAAATCTGTTTAAAATTGTGTAAATTCATATTGTGTTGACGCCCACGATACAGGCTTAGCCTAGTGTGGGGTCATAGTACTACTATGTTCCATATGTTAATATCTTCAGTTAATAAAGATTTCATTTCATATCAATGTAATAACGTTGTATTTTTTGTAGATATCGTATAAGAAATTACTGTGGTACAGTTCAGATCTGAATTCATTTATCAGCACGCCATCAACTACTAACGAATTTATAACTACGCTAACTATACTTACTTCACGTACGTTTGAGGAGGCTGGTATTGTCAATGTGTAAGGCTACATTCTGGACCGCCCGCTGACGTGGCGAGGGCTCTCTCCTTGAGATAAATGAATGAATCCAAAGGCAGACAGACTACGGAATCATTAAGGAAGGCCAATGCATACACCTGATCAAGCAGGCCTCCCTTTCCTCTACTTTTTCGCGTTTAATTACGTATAGAACTAGGCCTTAGGCCGCTCGTTTAAAGCTGCACGTACATCATAAGAGAGGTAGGGCGCATCAAAGCCAGCCTGTCTGGGGAAGTACCTCCACCTCACAGAAAACCGCAGCCAAATAGCAACACCCTAGAGGGTTGTTGTGTGAGTGCGGTCACCAGTAAGCTCCTAAGGAGGTGCTGTGCTGATAAGCAGAGGTTGCATCGTGCGGTTGATACTTAATATATGGCAAGCCGCTTTACCCTTTTCCTTTCCTTCCTTTTTTCCTTTCGAGGCATGGAACTCAAAAAAAAGAAAAACGAGTCATAAATGGAATAAAAAAATTCGAACTGCGCCGTACAAACGAGTAGTAAAGATTTTTAGTATTTTTGGCCGATTCTCCTTCGTCAAATTTCTTCCATTTTTTGGGCGAGATGATCCTCTAGTATATTCAAACCCTATAATACACAGAATAGAAAAAACAAGGTTACGATCAAACAGCTTTATTTGCCAAAATGTAATTGTCGATGGTCCGTGAGACCGCATTTGTAATTGTAATCTGATCGTGTCACCGCACTCCTGTCTTTGATCCGTTTCAAACGTCGCTTTCCTTTGATTTGTTTAAATATTTTCAGTATCCAATGAACTTTTTACAGTTTAATAATTACATTGAAGTAAATTGCTGAGCTGTAAGTTGCGGTACAGAGAGCGACAAGAATTGTAAAAAGAAATTACATTGGCATACCTTCAAGGGTATGAAGGTACGAGTATTGTAAAGGAAACAAAACTGGAAGCGAGAGCTGGGTATGGCAGAGAGAGAATGAAAGTAGGATAAACGCGGTCGCAAAATTTGTGGCGTAACGCTTGTAGACCGTATTCCCAATGATGATATTAGAAACAGAGTTGGTCTGAAAGAGAGCGTCGGTGTTAAAATAAGAAGAGGCATACTCCGTTGGTTCGGATATGTAGAAAGAATGCAGGATGAAAGAATGACGAAGCAGTTATACAATGCAAAAGTGGAAGGATGTAGGAGCCGAGGAAGGCCAAGACTTACCAACCATGACCAAATTGGTCGTGTTCTATCAGAAGGTGATTTCAGGAGCCCTAGAAACCGGCGAACGTGCATGACAAGAGCGATTAATGTTAAAGAAGCGAGTGAGGTATGTAAGGATCGAGTCACGTGGTGCTCGATGCTCTCTGCCTCAAGTACAGCTAAGTAAAGTTTAGGAGGCTTAGGAGAAATTCGAGACTTCTTCCCGCGTTTTTGACGAGTGACATTGTTGTTTTACTTGAAATTTTTACAAGGCAGTATAAAATTAGTTTTGTGTAACCATTTCGATAGTATGTTGTAACATAAGTGCTAGTGAAATTATACAGTAATGAAAAAACTCAAATATAACACGTTTATGCACGTTTTGGAAGACGTGAATAAGTTCATCAAGAAAACCTTGTAAAAATCACTATCGTTTTACGGGTGATATTTAATCTCGGTTGATTGGGTCTGGGTACCCCTCCAAGTATTTTTTCAGTACAGTTTCTGAAGCTGGTACATAGAATTAAGTATTTTCAAATGGTTCTAAACTGAAGACTTGGCTGTATGGGCTAGATCCCTTTGCCTTTCCCCTCGGGGATAAAAAGAACCAAAAAAAAATTAGGAGAAATTCAGGTCATACTCACATCCACGTACATTTGTCCAAAGTACCGGTCAGATATCTCATCTATTGTAGGGACATATAATTTGCATAGTGGTAATGCAAGTTTCCTAGCACACAAAATACTATCAAAATTGTCGTATAAAACTAATTTTAGACTGAACCGTAAAAAATCCAGTAATAAAAACATTGACACTCGTCGAAAGCGCGGGAAGAAGAAACAAATGAAAAGTGACGGGACAGGTGACAAGTCCCATAGACTAATGTAATATTTTGTATTTTTTAAATATCTAAATATTGCTATGGCAAATGATTTGTATAATATCAAACAAGAATTATATTTCTGAATAACGGGAACAAAACTGACGTTAATTAAATACACTGTTCAGTGTTACTAACAAAATTCCATGCAAAATTACCAATTCCAATATTTTGTGATTTGATTCGCTGAAATGGTTCAACAAACTTCACAAACGATTTAATTAATTAGTCGACACTACATTATGACGTCACCCGCCATGTTTTGTTTAGTATTTATTACTTATTCTAAATAACTGCCTTATTAAAATGTTCGACGCCAAATATTCATTCTATTTGCAGTAAATTACAAATAGTGCGAATATTTCGCATTCACAATTAGAATGTGAAAATAACTCCTTTATTTTTATACAACCTTGAGAGCATACTACCTACCTGATACTACCTATCATTTATAATCACTCTCGCGTTGCCAGTTCTGTTGTTAATACAGCATCTCCTTAGTTGCTTATTGAGAACTTCGCGGAATATACAACACCCTCTAGCGAATTTATATTTGGCTGCAGTTTCCCATGAAGAGGAAGTATTTCTTCAGCCTGCTCTTTTTATAATCCCTACCCTTTTAACGACTATTTTTGTTTATGTATGTATGTATGTATGAAGTTCGTCACATTTTCAAAAACAAGCCTCTGGACTGATCGTAATGAGAATTGCTAAAGAGATAGCCTTGTACATGGATGAGAATATAGGCTACTTGTTCGGGTGATAACTGGCTCCAATCGGCCGAAACCCCTGGCACAATCTAAATATGAATGGTTCTCAAACACAGAAGACTGCAGCTAAGTAACATCTCCTGTTAGGATTGTTATTCCTTGCGAGTAAATGAGGCTTTCAGTAAGCTCCTTAGGAGTTACTTGGTGACGCTTCTTCTTCTATTGCCAGCATTCATGGAAAATCAGATGGGTCATGTGCTTGTCATTTTGGTTTTGGGATTTGGGTGGATTTGTATGTAATGCGGTGGTTGGTGGGTATGCATTGGGTTGCCTTCCTAGGTTATTTAAAAAATCGTAATGCGACACATTGTCACACGGGTACTTGCAGATGTAAATCTCAAATTTCACTCGCATGTACAAAAAATATAATTATATTTAATATTCTTTATTGTACTAACATAATTCATATTATACTTATGGACTAAAGTACAATAGGCGGTCTTATCGCTAAGCGATCTCTTCCAGACAACCTTAAGCTGAGAGAGAACTATAAAAAAATTATAAAACAGGTAGGTGGCGCTGAGGAAATTGTATCACATCAATATGGAATAATTATCGAAATAAGTAAGCAGTAATTTATAATTCATCAAGAAAAAGAAAAAAGAGGCGAGAGAACGGTTAGGTTTTGGTTGTGAAAGGTAGTACGTTATGAGTAGAGATTTGAAAGAGGAAAGAGATTGGGCACTTCGGATATTAAATGGCAGAACTGAAATATACAGTACCTATAAGAAGAAATTGGATATATCTTTTAGGATAAAGTATTTTTTATTATTATTTACGTCTCAAAATAATCTTTGAACTTTGAATAATTGCTGGCGTGGCTCAATATAAAATGATGTGAATCTCAGATAGCCATATCATTATTTCATACTCGTATAATGTTCTTTCCTTAAAGTTACTCCTGTTAAAGTTTTAAACTGTAAAACATATGACACGCGAGCGAAACCAGAGCGAGTTGTTAATAAATAAACAAGCAATATCAAGTTACCTCGGGTGTATAAAAATGGTTAAATAGAGGCTAACTCCACGTGTTGCAGCCATGCAAATTGCAGCCATGCCGGAGCGGAGTTAGTACAATCTCGCGCCAATCTCGGCATGCAATCTCGCGAACGTGAGGATTGTGTCAGTAGTACAGCCGGTAGCGTCGCCGGAACTTGCTTACTGGAGTAAATACAAGAACAAAATAACTTTTATGATATTTTCATATTGCATTCGTATATATTATATGGTGTAATTTGATATAATATTATTAGTAATCTTATAGGACGCTGGAAGAACTATACGAAACAATGTGAACATACATATAATTAATCATAAAGATAAAACATACAATTTCTTTATTTTCAATTGGGTATTCGGCGACACTTAGACACATCTCTTTTCAACAAAATGTTGTCGTATTTTTTTATATTTTTCATTCATCAAGCATTAGGGCAGTGACTATTGACGCAGATGAAAACCTTTGTCTAGTTTAGCATATGCATTAACATATATTTTTTTCCTAACGCTAACTTATGGAAGCGTTTGATGGGTACGGCAGAGAGAGCATAAAAGTAGGATAAACGTAGTCGAAACTCGAGCGTTGCGCAAAATTTGTGGCGTAGCGCTTGAAGATCGTGTCCGCAATGATGATGTTAGAAACAGAGTAGATCTGAAAGAGAGTGTCGGTGTTAAAATAGGAATAGGGCAATGGTTCATGTAAAAAGAATGCAGGAAGAAAGAATTACAAAACAGATATACAACGTAAGTGCAGAAAGAAGTAGGAGCCGAGGAAGGCCAAGACTTATTAACCATTATCAAATTGATTGTGTTTTATCAGAAGGTTAGAAACCGGCGACCGTGTGAAGCGAGTGAGGTATGTGAGGACCGTCACCAAGAGTCATGTGGCGTTCAGTTCTCTCTGCCTACCCCGTAATGGATTTGCCGTGAAGTTATATTAGCGCAGTGCTTTTTATTTACCCACTTGACATCATTGTATCGATATGCTGACATAAGTTATGTTCATGATTAGTAGAAGATGACACTTTCGGCATTTCTTCTTGGCCAATGGGCATTGTGCATAAATCGTGCAGAAAACGTAGTGGTAACTTTTAAGTATCGAGATATTTTTGTTTCAGATGCATATAATTTCAATGGTACTTGTTAAGGGAGAGGACTACCTCTATCTTATGACTTTAACGACCAACTCTTGTTTCGAGATACTCGAAATAAAAATATATTTCAAGTATCTTGGAAACGCCTTTTTGTATTTAGATGACATTTTGTAATTTAAGTTAATCAAGGTATATTTTCTGGAAAAACATGATTGTAACCAAAAACATCGTTATCAAGAGAGCTCGATGGCGTCGTTGCGCGTGTCATTCTAACCAAACACGCAGGTTAAGCAACGCCGACCGCAGCATCCATGGATGGGTTTATCTATCTCGAGTTACACCGTGCTTCGGAGGGCACGTTAAGCCGTCGGTCCCGGCTGCTGTCGATAGATGACAGTCGTTAAGCTAAGTCGGTGGCTTTCGGGCGGCTTGAAAACACCGGCCTCCGTCAATCCGCATTCGAGCAGCGTGGTGGAGTCTAAACCCCTTCGGTTGAAGGGAGACCCGTGTCCCTGCAGTGGGATGAGTAAGGGTTGATGTGGTGAGCCAAAAACATAAAAAAACTGCACATGACAAACCCCACTTATTTGCCACTATGATAATTACGTATTTGGATGCTTCGTGTGTACAGTCCATCTTACTCACCTACTCACAAAGGGTTCCCGTTCGAAGCCTACTGACAGATCTGTCCTTATCGCATTTTATTCTTTGAACTTTGAACGAGTATTTTTTAATAAATATATTTCGTGAATTTCCAAAGCGGCTCGAAAGATTCGCATCAGATTTTGTAATTAGATAAGTTTCTGCTTTTTAAGTTTATGTCTATAAATAAATTTCCTGGTAAAACGCGTCTTTATATAAAAAAACATAAAAAACGCCCGGGTACTGATAACTTATACTAATAACTGAGTATTAAAAATAGATATTTGTAATGTGGAACGAATTATGAAATATATTCATATTCATTTATTCACACAAAGTTTTTGACATGTAGTAGTACAACACAAAGTGGTAAAACTACGGCGAGATAGGTCACAAACCGCCTTATCTAGGCACACGTGACATTTATACAATTAAATAAATAATAAATAAATATTGTCGGACAAATTACACAGCGCCACCTAGCCCCAAAGTAAGCGAAGCTTGTATTATGGGTACTAGACAACTGATAAACATACGTAGATACATTTTTTTTTTTTTGTAAATACATACTTATTATACATAGAAAATACCCAGACCAAGACAAACAGACATGTTCATGCACACAAATGTTTGTACTGTGTGGGAATCGAACCCACGAGCGTCGGTGTCAAAGTAGCGTAACAACGCGTTTCACCACTGCGCCACCGAGCTCGTCTACAATTTAATTATATTAACATGGATATATAAAAACTAACGACATGTATACTATAAAAAAAATACATTCTATTTCAACAATTATACATTATTTAGTTTCACTGTAAATCATTTAAGATGAATTTAATTTTTTTTTAGATACACTATACGTGCAATTCGATGAGGTAGGTATTACAAAAAAAAACATTATATTTCATGTCACATTGGTAAAAAACCTTAATACATACACAACATGAAAGTAGAAAGATGGAGCCAAAGCTGATTTACCAATTTTTTTTGTACAACGTCCGAAGGCATACAAGCATATGGCCTACTTGATGGTAGGAAGTTACCATAGCTTATGACAACACATCCAGACAAAGACAAATAGACATGTTCATGCACACAAATGTTTGTCTTGTGTGGGAATCGAAACCACGAGCGTTGGTGTCAAAGTCGCGTCATTCGCCTAGCTAGTCAAAATTAATTGACTTTTATCAGAAGGTGATGTTACTGAGCCTTAGCAGCCGGTGAGCTACAAGGAAAGAGCTGTGAATGCTGAAGAAGCGAGTGAGAGTCATGTAGCGATCGGTGCTCATAGTTAGTCATAGTTGCCGTCAGAATTTTGCATAAATGCCCACTCACAAGAAATTTCGTACATCGATGTCCTCTGTAATATGTGTCACATGTTCGAGCAATGATAGCCTAGCCTAGTGGATAAACAAGCGGCCTTGTGGCCACTAAATTCATGTTTTCGAATTTATGTACATATTTGCGATTGTCACTTGCTCGACGGTGAAGGGAAACATCGTGAGTAAACCCACGTCCAAGAAATTATATTTCAGAAGACGTGTAACTTTACCCAAGATAGGTCTGGGCTTTCCTCTTTTCTGGGTTTCGCCGGGCGGGCCACACCTAATGGAATACGACATGAGATGACACAAGGAAGAAGATGAGCCCTCACTCTCACTGTGCTCGTTCATACATCTAAATATCTCGGATGAACATATTAGTTTTCTTCTCTTGGTTAATTATCGCCTACAAACTGACTTAACTGACTAGTTCCACGTAAGCTCCCAAGGAGTTGCTGTGTAAGCAGCAGAGGAGGCATCGCGCGAGGCTGCAGTACCCGCTTTGCATCAGGTGGGCCATATGCTTGTATGTCTCTCGATGTAGTATAAAAAAAAACTAGTTACCAACTGATCCCTGGTTCGAGTCGCGGCATGTACTTACCACCAAGTTTGTGTCTTCAGATTTAAGTACATATTTGTAATTATCACTTGCTCGGTAGTGAAGGAAAACATCATGAGGGGACCCGCACGTCCAAGAGCTGATATAGCCCCTGGGATTTAGATGTCTGATGGCAGTCGCTTCATGTAAAAAATCAGTATCTACTCCAAATCCTTAGTCTTAGGTGGCGGACTCCGCCAATCCCAATAGATTCGGAAAGGGACAACGCTATGAAGAAGAAGAAATACGAGTAATAACAAAAAATAATGATTATTAAAATTTTCTAAAGATTTCTAAAAGGTTTGGGTTTAAAAGGAATACCTAAAGACAAAGGCTATCAAGAGACTGTCGTGGATCATGTTGTGACACCTCTCAGCAATACAGATCTAGTCCAGATCTGAACCCCTTAGACTATAAATTATGGTCGGTTCTAGAGGACATGGCCTGCTCGAAACGACACGCTGATATTGTGTCGCTTAGAAATCTCTGGCGTTTGCAGTGGCAAATTTCCCATGGAAACAGTCCGTTAAATTCGTGGCCAGACAGATCAAAGGCCTGTATAGCCAAAGATGACAATTTTAAATAGGATCATTTTTAGGGTTCCGTACCTAAAGGGTAAAACGGAACCCTATTACTGAGGCTCCGCTGTCCGTCCGTCCGTCCGTCTGTCACCAGGCTGTATCTCATGAACCGTGATAGTTAGACAATTGAAATTTTCACAGATGATGTATTTCTATTGCCGCTATAACAACAAATACTAAAAAATAGAATAAAATAAATATTTAAGAGGGCTCCCATACAACAAACGTGATTTTTTTGCTCATTTTTGCTCGATATTGATAACGGCAACAGGTAGACGCTTGAAATATTCACAGAATATTTAGTTATATATTCACTTTAAGAATAAATAATTAAATTAAAATAAAATAAATATTTAAGGGGGGCTCCCATACAACAAACGTGATTTTTTTTTTTGCCGTTTTTATATATAATGGTACGGAACCCTTTATGTGCGAGTCCGACTCGCACTTGGCCGATTTTTTTATTTTATGCTGAGACCTCCATAAATATGAACGTACTTATATAAGGTTCATTAAGATTACAGTACTTCAAAAATAAATGCATATTCACTTGTAACAGAACTGATATGGCCGGATTAAGTATAGTTTGATGTATGCTTTCTTGAAAAAAAAAACAAATTGACTGACATATCTACGGATACTACAAGCTCGGTGGCGCAGTGGTAAAACGCGCTGTTACGCTACTTTGTCGCCAACGCTCGTGGGTTCGATTCCCACACAGTACAAATATTTGTGTGCGTGAACATGTCTGTTTGTATTGGTCTGGGTATTTTCTATGTATAATAAGTATGTATTTACAAAAAAAAAAATGTATTTACGTATGTTTATCAGTTGTCTAGTACCCATAACACAAGCTTCGCTTACTTTGGGGCTAGGTGGCGCTGTGTGATTTGTCCGACAATATTAAAAAAAAAAAATCGCATACTTTTGTGTTTAGATTAAATTCTTCTTGTACTCGTACTATCGGACTATGATTCATAGACATATACCTAACTAAATAAATATGAGTGCTAGCTTTTTTCAATTATTTTTGAATTAGGTGCCGGCGCACTTGTTGTGTATGTTCGTAAAAATCAGTGTCTACACTACACCAAATCCTTAGGCTTAGGTAGCGGACCCCGCCAATCCTAATGGATTAGGAAACGTGATAACGCTAGAAAGAAGAAGGCCTATTGTTATTGTTTAAACAAAAATATGTGACATTTTTCGTTTGCCATGGTTCACGGGAAAAGTCCGAATTTTTACAAGCTTTTATTTAACTTGCAATGTAAGTATGTAAGTATGTTCGGGTGAAATCTTGCAAATCAATTTTGAAGCAGATATCTTTAACCGATTGAGCTGAAATTTTGTATACACGTTCAGTTTGGATGACAATGCATGACTAAATGTGTGACGTCATTCTAAATCCAACATGGAGGCATACCCAAGATGGCGGACCAACTATTTTTAATGCACTCCTACAATATGGGTATCAAATAAAAGGGCTTGCTAAGAATAACTCGAAAAATAATGTGACGTCACTCTTAATCCAATATGGCGGACTTCTAAAGCTTGAAAATAAATTTCGAAGCAGATATCTTTAATCGATTGAGCTGAAATTTTGTATACACGTTCAGTTTGGATGACAATGCATGATTAACTGTGTGACGTCATTCTAAATCCTACATGGCGGAACACCCAAGTTGGCGAATATTTTTAAGCTATTGCATAGCTTTTATCGCGGGCTTTGAGCGCGGCGACCGAATCAAGAAATTCCGTAACGAAAATAAAACCTAACACCCCCCTCTCCGCCTACCATGTAGCGCGTTTTTTTTCATAATCATCAGATGATGATGATGATGATCCGGCGGGTGTCAAACAAGTAAGAAAATTGGTAGATTTTTTTTTCATAATCATCAGATTTTGATCCGTCGGGTGGCAAAGAAGTGTTCAGCCCGCCTGATGTGAAACTGTTACACAGACTATGGACACTTTTAGACTCCGTCGGGTGGCAAACAAGTAATAAAATTGGTAGATGATTTTTTTTTCAATATCATCAGATGATGATGATGATTTACTTTTGTGTCCTGTCAGGGTATGTATGCACGGTGGTCGGGGTGTTTACCTGATGTGATACTGTTACACAGCCTATGGACACTTTTATACTCCGTCGGGTGACAAACAAGTGTTCAGCCCGCCTGATGTGAAACTATTGCGCAGTCTATTAAAACTTTAATACTCAGTCGGGTGACAAACAATTGTTCAGTCCGCCTGATGTGAAACTGTTACACAGCCTATGGACAGTTTTAGACTCGGTCGGGTGCCAAACAAGTAAGAAGATTGGTAGAAGAAATTTTTTTTTTCATAATCATCAGATGATGATGATGATTTACTTTTGTGTCCTGTCAGGGTATGTATGCACGATGGTCAGGGTGTTTACCTATGACAAACAAGTGTTCAGCCCGCCTGATGTGAAACTATTGCGCAGTCTATTAAAACTTTAATACTCCGTCGGGTGACAAACAAGTGTTCAGCCCGCCTGATGTGAAACTGTTACACAGCCCAGCCTATGGACACTTTTAGACTACGTCGGGTGGCAAACGAGTAAGAAAATTGGTAGAAGAAATTTTTATGTTTTCATAATCATCAGATGATGATGATGATGATTTACTTTTGTGTCCTGTCATCAGTCATCATAATCATCAGATGATGATGATGATGATCCGTCGGGTGACTAACAAGTAAGAAAATTGGTAGAAGATTTTTTTTTTCATAATCATCAGATGATGATGATGATTTACTTTTGTGTCCTGTCAGAGTATGTATGCACGGTGGTCGGGGTGTTTACCTATGACAAACAAGTGTTCAGCCCGCCTGATGTGAAACTGTTACACAACCTTTGGACACTTTTAGACTCCGTCGGGTGGAAACAAGTGTTCAGCCCGCCTGATGTGAAACTTTTACACAGCCCAGCCTATGGACACTTTTAGACTCCGTCGTGTGGCAAACAAGTATAAAAATTGGTAGAAGAAATTTTTATGTTTTCATAATCATCAGATGATGATGGTGATGATGATTTACTTTTGTGTCGTGTCATCAGTCATCATAATCATCAGATGATGATAATGATGATCCGTCGGGTGACTAACAAGTAAGAAAATTGGTAGAAGATTTTTTTTTTCATAATCATCAGATGATGATGATGATCCGTCGGGTGGCAAATAAGTTAGCCCGCCTGATGTGAAACTGTTACACAACCTTTGGACACTTTTAGACTCCGTCGGGTGGCAAACAAGTGTTCAGCCCGCCTGATGTGAAACTGTTACACAGCCTATGGGCACTTTTGCTTATTGCATAGCTTTTATCGTGGGCTTTGAGCGCGGCGACCGAATCAAGAAATTCCGTAACGAAAATAAAACCTAACACCCCCCACTCCGCCTATATAACGTGTATGTATATGGTGCGACAGTACGAAGCTCGCACGGATCGAGACGAGCTGCTCCGAAATCGGACGAATACGTAAGCAGCTGTTTGTGAGAAAGTATATAGGTGTATAGGTATCTGTCATATCTTTATAATATAATGCCACACTCACCGCATGTGCGCCCCGTAAGTATACATGTAGGTATATATGTATACATAGGTGTACCTATGTACAACAGTGAATAGCAGTTGCTGGTGAATAGCTATACGCGTAAAATTTGTGTATAAAGTGTTTTAAATATGAATAAACAAAGTCCTTTATTAATGAAGAAAGTGATGAAAAAATAATTATTATTGCATAAGTTGATAAAAAAAATGCTATGCAATAGCTTTACCTCGGCAGTCCCCGAGTGCCACACGTTTTTTCAATTCATTCCTACAATATGAGTATCAATAGAAAGGACTTGCTGAGAATAAGTCAAAAAATAAAGTGACGTCACTCTAATAAACCAATATAGTGGAGTAAGTTTTTAGTGCTTGCTTATAATATGGGTATCAAGTGAAAGGACTTACTGAGAATACGAATGCGAGTTTTAAAAAAAAAGATGCTGAATATCAACTCCATTGCTCCAATCCGTCTGGAATTTTGATGTACTGGGGTTTTTGGAATCGTCGATTATGATATTGAGGTCGAATTGTTACTCCAAAATCAAACCCGGAACTATGTTTCGTAAGGCACAAATAAGCTTCAAGCTGAAATAAGTGGCACATTTCTCTAAACATCCAAGTCGAGGTGAGGCCGTGCCGAGGACTGAGTGGCATCAGGGTGAAATATGATGTCGCAAACGTACCACCTCAGGGCACCGGGGCGAACCCTGTTGTATATTAGCTCTTTACCCTTCTAAACGAAGCTCACGACCATGCAACAATGATGCGTTGAATGAGATGAACAGACTGAGAAACGTGTCCAGCGATAACTAAAAAGTAAAAAATAAATTAAAAGTAAAAAATCTTTTTAAAAACAAGCTTTTATTTAACTGCTCTAAAAAGAAAAAAATAAAATTTTATACTAACACTTTTACTGTTAACTTATACCTAAGGTCATTTCACATTTGACACAATTTATAGGATATAAAAGCTTGTCGCGAGATTTACTTGTGTAGATTAACAAGTAAATTAAATAATTTGATGTGAATAATATTATCTATTAAAATTTTCAAACTAAGTAAATACGAGTACTTAAATCTCGCGACAAGCTTTTATATCATATAAATTGTGTCAAATGTGAAATGACCTTAGGTATAAGTTAACAGTAAAAGTGTTAGTATAAAATTTTATTTTTTTCTTTTTAGAGCAGTTAAATAAAAGCTTGTTTTTAAAAAGATTTTTTACTTTTAATTTATTTGATATCTGTCCGCCCCCAGGCTGGACATGAACATTGCTCCGTTTAAAATTTTTGAATTTATTTTTTTTACGGGAGAACCGGATGTACATTTTTCGAATATACCTACATGGGTTAGGTATAGCAACATTGATAGATAGATAGATAGATAGAATACACTTTATTTGCATAACACAGAATTTAAGGAAATACATTCAAAAGATTCTTATTTTATTTTTATTTTATTATTTTGAGGGAAGCTTACAGCTAATGTTACAAAATGAACATCTAAATTTATGAATATAAGCCAATTACAAGCTACCACAGATAGTTATCAATTGATTACATACTTAACAAATTATCACTGTGCATGCCTTACAAACTAAAGGTGAAGAATACACAGGAAATATGTACTTATTGTCTAATAATGTATTGTTATGGAGCACAATCATCACTAAATGTTTCTGTCAGTATTTGTTTTCTTACATATGTTTTGCTACTGCAAAATATATCAATATGCTTATTCTTGCTACATAATTCGTTGAAATACGACGTGGCTCGATAAAAAAAACTATTTTTCCTGTATTGGGTACGAGTCCATGGAACACTAAAAGTTACACTTCGTTCTTACTATTATTTAAATGTACTAGGCAACAAGGCGGCATTATTGCTAAAAGCAATCTTTTAAATTTGATGGTTTGTTATATATATTATAGATTATATATTATAGATATTTATGTTAGATAGATTAGATAGATTGTTATATTAGATGGCTATCAAACTGGTTTAGGTATCTGCAACTCATTGTAGGCGCTTCAACTTGTTTAGTACTTGAACAATGGTAATAATTTTACATAGCGAACTTGACTCTACTGATTTTTTTTTTCTTCGGAAGGCATTCAAGCATGCGGCCCTGTAATAATTCTGTATCTAAATATATCGACACCCTGACTCATCAATATTACTAATCACTTTGCTTTGTTTGTTTGTCATCAAAATTCCTTCATTTGCAGTTCAGGTGCAGATCGCTAGAGAGTAAACAATGTCCTGATCACGGCTAGGACACTGGCGACATACCAATGTTACTCCTAAAATCGAAATCTGAAACGACCAAAGCATTTGGTCGTTTTGTATAGTCGTTTCGAGCTGCCTCCACGGTTTTGCCTGACCATTCACGGCGGGTTTCCTCTCACGCCATATTGCGCTCAATGACATTCTTAGAAGATCGCTTGTCACTGTCAAAGTACCCACGACTCTTGATAAACATTTTGATTTGATGGAATATTTTTGGTATCAAGTAACTGAAGCAAATTGACCTTTGTAAATATAGATGTCGTAGAATTTAGAAATACAGACGTGTCTTGAGATCTTTCAGGAGTTCAGTTGAAGAAGACAACTAACAATGATATTGTAAATTAAACAGCATACGTCACTAGAATACTTTTATTTAGTGTAATAGCACGTTATTTACTTAAACAAACGGTCTAGCACTCCCGTCGTCCAAATCCTTGTTTTCGTGCTAATCGCTTCCTTGCTTAACACAGATTGCCGCCATCGCACTTCGTTCGGTCTTTAACAACCCGTTCGGTCTCCCCTCTTCTTACGTACCACTACACGTTTCCGTTTTAACAAGTCATTTCAATTCCCATTTTATAATTAAATTATTAATTTTAGGACATATGTTATACAAAAAATGTACATAATAATATAAATACAGAAATGAATCATCATGTTCCCTAACATTCGCCCATCCTGACAACGTGTGTGCCCTCACACACATACTAACATTCGCCAGTCTGAGTACAGTTAGCAGACGCAAATCCAAACAAATATTACCACCATGAGAGAAAAAATCATTGCATAAATTAATTAACAATAATATTTTATATAAATACGCACTTGCGCTAATGACAAACTCAATTTGACAATAGTAAATAATTATTTTAATGCACAACTCATTATAGCTTTCTGCTCTGGAGATAATTTTAAAACCTTTACAACCCTAATCGTGATTGTAATAAATATATTATCCTGGTACATTTACCTTACGTTTAGGTAAATAGACTTTTAGCCCCTCACTTTGAGAGACTATATACCCATTTCAACCACATCTGTATTGTTGCCTATGGCCAACAACAAGCACTGCTATCTACCCTCACTTTGAAATATAAATAGCAGCGCCATTTATGTTCTTCACGTTGATGAACACTGTTCGCCATATGATACACAATATTTTCTGTTCATTGATACTGGCTTATGACAAACAATAAACAATGCCTTTTACCCTCACTTGAGTTGTAAAATATCAGCATTATCTACGTCCCCCACTTTGACGGACAATGTTTACCATAAAGCAGTACTTACTTCCTCACTTTGAGGCTCTAATGCTTCACGTTGAAACATTACTGCTATTCCTTAATAAATCTTCTACCATTGAGTGTGCTTACATTATAACTAAAGTTAATAGTTATAGCTTAATGATGTCAACTTGTTCAACATTGTTAACAGAAATTAGTAACCAAATAATATACAATACTTCATTTTCTTATTTCTAAATTAATTGAGATGTACAATCGTCATTTTAATTATTTTAAAAAGATTATCATTAGATAAACACTTCAAAGCATAACTCTCAACCTCATTGTTCATAGTGTACACTTTGTTCCTTAAAAGTAAACAAATAGGATACACAATACATTCATTTTTCAAAGTGTTCAAGTTCACTATCATTATCATTATCTATTTGCAAAGCCGCAATGTGAATCCAAGGTAACATTCGATCTGCAGCAACCGTAGTTTTACGCTTGCTTTTCGCGTTACTTAAACCTGGGACCGATGCTATTCTATAACGATCGTTACCTAATATTTCTACGACGCGATAAGGGCCTACATATGATGGCAGGAGTTTCTTACTTATGCCATCGTTTTTAAATGCAATTTTAGTTATTTTAACTAATTCACCTTCCCCATAGATTCGTGCTGGCTTTTTATGTTTATCATAGCGATTTTTCTGCTTTTCTTGCTCCCAATCTATCCTATCCTTCACTTCCTTCCTGATATCTGACACATCATTTATCTCGCCTAATTCTTGTGAAACTTCGTTCAATTTTGGATTAATTTCGCTGTTAATAAAAGAGCCAAACATAACCTCAGCCGGCGTCTTACCAGTAGTTTTATGCATAGTATGATTCAACCCCCATTGGATCTTGCCTACATGTTTATCCCAATCCTTTTCGTTTCCATTTAAGTTAGACGCAGAAAGAGAGTTTAAAATTGTACGATTGAATCGTTCAACCTGGCCGTTTGATTTTGGACTCGCCACGGCATTAAGAATATGTTTTATTCCCTTGACTTGACAAAAGGCTTTGAAGGCATGGGAAGTAAATGCTGTTCCTCTGTCACTAATGAGACGGTCAGGTACACGAAACGTGTAGAATAGATCATCTAAAATTTGAATTGCAACCTGTGATTTTGTATTCCGCACCGGTTTTATTAAAACAATTTTTGTAAAAGCATCTACTATAACCAAAAGGTAACTGTTTCCTCTATTAGATTTGACAAATGGGCCAACATGATCCACATGTACGGTATGAAATGGAATGTCAATTTTATTTATGGGATGTAAAAGACCTTCTCGATGGGTATTGGTTTTCTTTGTATAAGCGCATTCTATACAGGCACTAACATACTTCTTGACAAAATTTGCCATTTTCGGAAACCAATAGTTCTTTTTCATCCTTTCAAGAGTTTTCTCGACACCAAAATGGCCTATTTCGTCATGATTAAGTCGACAAAGCTGCCATCGTGCACCTTTAGGAACCACCCATCGAATATTTTGCCGATCACCGTCAATACATTTGTAAATTTTGTCATCTTTAATAATGTAATTGTCCTTAACATACTGTAGTCCAGTTTCATCTAGACTACTGCTCAAGATATCATGTATTCTACGTAACTCTGAATCTCCTAATTGTAACGTTTGCAACCAGTCATCCTGACTAATCGACATTACTGTGTGATGCTGATCTAACGGGGATACGGGACAGAGCATCTACATGCGCCATTTTGGAGCCACTTCTGTGTTCAATTGAGCAGTCAAATTCCTGAAGAAGGAGAAACCACCGAGCAACACGAGGAATTAAGTCCCGTTTAGTAAATGTTGAGCGAAGGGCGCTACAATCAGTAATAACCTTAAATTTCTGTCCTAACAGATAAACTCTGAATTTTCTCAATGAATCAACCACAGCTAACGTTTCCAATTCATAAGCATGAAAATGCTTTTCTTCCGGCGAAGTCTGCCGACTATAAAATGCTACGGGACGAAACGTATCATCTTCCCCTGTTCGTTGCAACAAAATTCCGCTAATACCAACTTGACTTGCATCGGTATGTAGCTCTAGTTCAGCATTCGGATCATATATCGTCAAAACTGGTCTGCTCGCTAATTTGTCTTTGAGAATATTGAACGCATTTTCTTGGGCCTCAGACCATTCCCACACAATATGTTTTTTTAATAATTTATTGAGAGGGTGAGCAATTGTAGCAAATTTTTTAATAAATTTTCTAAAATAACTGACAAGTCCGAGAAATTGCCGTACTCTGTGCTGGTCGTTGGGTCGTGGAAAATCTAAGACACTTTTTATTGTTTTTATACCGGGTTTAACACCATCGGAACTAATTTCGTATCCCAGATAATCTATTTTATTTTTGAGAAATTCACATTTCATCAAATTTAATGTTAGTTTAGCCTTCCTCAACAACTGTAAAACACGCTCTAACTTTTCGAGACATTCCCGATTACTTTGTGCAAAAATTAATATATCATCTATATATGCCGTTGCTAAACTAAAACGGCTAGGACCCAACACCTTATTTATCATGCGTTGAAAAATAGCCGGCGCATTTGCCAAACCAAACGGCATTCTATTAAATTCGTACTGGCCGTCCGGTGTAACAAATGATGTTAGATGCTTACTGTGCTCATCGATAGGTACTTGATAATAACCTGATACTAAATCAAGCGTAATGAAAACAGCTTGCCCGGATAACCTGGCGATTTCGTCTTCAATAACCGGCATAGGATAATGCTCCTTAATCGTAACAGAATTTAATTTCCTAAAATCAACGCACATCCTGTGCGTTAAATCTTTCTTTTTTACTAAGATGATTGGACTAGCATAATCCGAGGAAGATTCCCTAATGATTCCAGATTGCAACATTTCCTCAACCATACCACGCACTTTCTCTCTTTCGCTATGAGATAACCGATATGGGCGATGGACAATAGGACGTGTATTGCTTAATTCGATACTCATTTCGGTCGCATTCGTACAACCCAGTTCCTCTAATGAAGAAGCAAAACAATCATCATAATTTTTAAGTAACTCGAAGAGCTTGCCTTTGTCTACATCACTAACATTGTCTCCTATATTTATTTGGGCCTTTTCAATTTTATTTACTTGGGGGGCAGGTAATCTCTGATCTTGGCATAAAATTCTATTTACAACGTCTACCGTATTAGCTCTAGAGATGGTGAAACCCTCATAAAATAGGCACGGAGAAGAAACTGGTAAGACACATATATTAACTACGCCATCCTTAGAATCGTAAATACCTTCATAAACTATGTATTGCTGATTAGGAGGTCCAGCCAATTTACTGGATATTAGAACGAGTCCGTTATATGTAGGTTCGGTGTATGCTTTTATGGTAGCGACCCCATGAATTTGAACAGTATTAGCGATATATAATTTAATAAGGCGATCGTTAGTGATTTCGCTGTTTGAAAAAGGCATCTCAACGTACGTATTCATGAACTTCAAATTGTTGACATCCTTGAATACTAGAATATGTGGTTGTTCTGTAAAGGATTGCCCTATCAGCATTGGATGATCAAGAAGTTCGTCGTTAACTACTGGACATGAAATTGTAGCACTGACGTCATCAATCCTTAATTCAACAGTTACTTTACCAAGGGACTTTATGAGACCATTTCCAAAACCCTTTAATATTGATGGAACCTCATCGTGTTTAAGGCCTAAATTAGCGGCGACGGATTCTTTTATCAAGGTAACTTCACTCCCAAAGTCTACAAATACCCTATATGTCGTTCCATTAACATCAGCAACTTTTATGAATTTAGAGTTCGCAGTAGAGACATTAATGCACATAGTTTTATGAATATTATGAAGTTTCCTATCCTTATTAAGCTCACGTGGACAAGATTCCCCGTTATGGCCTACCCAGTTACATTGGCTACACTTAATTAACGGCTTAGGACAGTCCGAGAAAATATGACCCTTTTCCTTGCAATTGTAGCAGATTGGATTCATACTGTTAGGTTTAGGTTTTTTTGAAGAGATACTGGCAAAATTGGTAATAGGCTTATTTTTAAAACTGTTTACGTTAGGGCGATCATTTTGAGTGGCAAAGTCTCTATTACTAATCAAGAAATGTAACAGCTGCTCTGGGTTGTTACACCTAAGCGCTAAAGCACTAGATTTCATGACTCTGTCAGTAATGCCATGAATAATACAATCTACTGCACGTTTTCCTGTAATGTCACATTGATTCACTAGAGCTAGCTTTTCATAAAAATAAATATCAATTGGCTCATTAAACTTACTTTTTCGTTTCAGCATATCCTCCAAGCATTGGCCATAATTTTGGTCGCTAGGAAATGCAGCAAGAAGTTTAGCTTGCCATTCTGACCAATTAAATAATATAGAGCTTAGTCCTTCATACCAAACTTTGGCCAACCCTCGGAGTTTTTGCATTGCAAAATGAACAATGGTCTTCTCATCCCAGCCATAAACGGTAGCGCATTCGTTAACCTTTTTTAGCCAGACATCAATACGCTGATTCTTAACAGAAGGATCAAAATCCGGCAAAATATTCTTATGGTCAAAAGATTTCTTGCCATGCTGAAATTCGCTAGACGTTGATGGCTTAGGTTGAATAGAATTTATAATTTGAATAACGTCATCAGAAGAAAACTTGGGAGTACATGACCTTTTTGACCGATGCGATGGGACGTCAGCCTGGCTGCTACTCGAACGTCGTTTGCTTTCAGCTCTGCGACTCTGGCTACGATGACGTCGTTCGTCAGTATTTAACTTATCTTCTAGAAGTCGCAATCGTTTTCTTTCTTGCTCCAGCTCCACGCGACGTCGTCTCAAATAGTCACTACGGTGGCTGTTGTGACTAGGGCTTCGGGTCCCTCTACCTCGGCTGCGCGATCGAGAGGGTCTACGTCTTTCATGGCTGCTTCGACTACGGTCGCGACTGCGACCACTGACCTGGTCGTCATGACGTGGTGAGAATACTGGTGTCTCAACACGTCGGCTCTTTTCCTTATCTGTCTCGGAGTCCATCACCTGGAACTTTCCCAAAGAAACCCATGTACAGTTCCATACAATAAGCTTTACTGATGTCGAGATTAGTGTTACACAAGAGCATTTAAGACTTATTATGCCTGGTAAACAAAGCAAAATAAAGGAAATGTAAACGATGGGAAACGAAACCACACGCCTGTCTCCCAATGGGGTAGGTAGAGACTACAGAACGCCAAGTGCACCAGTTCACATATACCTCTATCGCTTCTTCCACACTCATTAAACTCTTTATGCATGCTCCTTGATAGGAACAGATCATGAAACTAATGTCTCGAGATCTATTAGTAGACATTCTTTCATATACGACAATCCGATTTTATAATCAATTTGATTGAGTTTTTATTTTTATTTTTTTACGAGTGCATGTACTAAAGCGAATAACGAAGCATAATTCAAAGACAGTCCACTTACCCCAGGAAACCTAACCTCTAAAACGGTTTAAATGTTTTTCATAGGATCTCACCCATTCAACCAGTAGCGATCATATGCTACTGTCCAATAAATTCAGCAAACCTCGTGGTTTTAACTTATAATCTTGACTTGAAATAACAGTAAAATTGAATTTTTGAATGTGAACTGACCCTGATTTAACCGTTAGGCCTATGCAAGCAGCATGCTGGTTCATAAACTACATGCAACTGTACTTGTAGTAAATGTTTAACGGTATTTAAAACGCTAATAAGTACATGTAAAAATGTTACTTTACCTTGTTGAATGTGTAATCCGTAGGCGTGGAATTTTCCAACACTTTAGCACTTCTGAAGATGTAAATTAAACAGCATACGTCACTAGAATACTTTTATTTAGTGTAATAGCACGTTATTTACTTAAACAAACGGCCTAGCACTCCCGTCGTCCAAATCCTTGTTTTCGTGCTAATCGCTTCCTTGCTTAACACAGATTGCCGCCATCGCACTTCGTTCGGTCTTTAACAACCCGTTCGGTCTCCCCTCTTCTTACGTACCACTACACGTTTCCGTTTTAACAAGTCATTTCAATTCCCATTTTATAATTAAATTATTAATTTTAGGACATATGTTATACAAAAAATGTACATAATAATATAAATACAGAAATGAATCATCATGTTCCCTAACAATATTCATATAAGCAGCTTTCTTACTTGAAGGGTTTCCTTAATAACTAAGCGAGAGAACGCTACCTGTGTTCAGGCACTTTACCAGGATGGACTAATTTTTTAAATATTTCTAATTGTTTTAGTTTAGTTTGATTGATTTTATTATCTAGTAGTATTTTCAGGAACACCGTTCCTATATGGATTCAGCATAAAAAAGTAGTATAGGAATGTTCAGGAACACCGTTCCTATCTCTTAAGGAACATGTTAAAATGGCCGACAAATAAAAAAAAAAATTGAATTGTTATATAATTGACGAGACAGGTTTTCCACTGGCAACGCAAGCTTGCGCATTCTCAACTGGTTAAATATGAAGCTTAAATTTGTAACTTTATTTTTAAATAAACATATTAAGTAGTTTCATATGATTAAATTCAACTATTTAATCATGTAAAATATTTAGTTTGTCCATTATTTAAAAGTTCTTATAAGAATAATTTTTACTTTTATATTTATATTGAAATTTTATTTTTTGCATATTTTGTAATGATGAAAAGAGACGTTTTTATGTAACTGAAAAATAAAACATTTTTTAATAATGGTAACCACAATGCAATAGGATTCTGACGATCGTGCATACGACGATACGATACGTATAGGTACAATACGATTTGCGTATCGTTATACGTACAATAAAATTTACATTTGTTACTCACACCCGTCGCAAATAAAAGGTTTCGATTTATACAGAAATACCGCAATTTGTGCATTTCGGTTCAGTATCTCATCGCTTAAGTAATTACTTTCCCGCATGTACCGCTTTACATACATATGCAAAAATAAAAATTTGAAATTCAATATTGGGCACACGCCGCGCCACCTGACGTTTTTCGTTCGAAACACTGGTTCGCTACGTAAATAATGCGGCCTTCGTCGACTACATTAAATCGACGCATAATATTGTTTGATTTCAAAATGGTGGGCCCGCCGGCGTGACGCACACTTGGAATGTGTTTTAAATTTAAAAAATATAAATGACGAGTTCGTGGCAGACGAGTGGCTACTTGATACTTGGTCCGAGGGCTACTTACTCAATACAAAGGACCGTGGGTTCGATGCTCGCCTAAGCGGTATACGAATTTTATA
This sequence comes from Pyralis farinalis, assembly GCA_947507595.1. Classification (NCBI taxonomy): domain Eukaryota; kingdom Metazoa; phylum Arthropoda; class Insecta; order Lepidoptera; family Pyralidae; genus Pyralis; species Pyralis farinalis. Next base: position 3,444,608 of record OX382264.1, read on the forward strand.
ATTATAAATGGTATTAAAATAAAACTGTTTATTTTCTGTTTTTACGTTTAGTAAAGCTTTGTTTAACTTGGCAATGTATAATAAAAAATATTTATTGATATTTTTATTGACGTTGTAAATGGTAAATAATTCTTTGAGACAAGAAAGCAATTATGCATACTCAAAACATTTATCATAAATTATAAATTAAACGTTACAATATTTAATTAAAATAATAATAAATTGACCGCAATAATAATTATGAAGTAATGTACATTACAAGGGCAACTGTACCACACGTATTCATCTAATATTGTATGTATGTATATCTTCACGCCAGGTCCCTTGCGGGGTAGGCTGAGAGAACCGAGCGGTCCTTATACACACTTCACTCGATTCTTTAACATTCATAGCTCTTTCCATGCACGCTAATATTATTTGACAGAAATCTTTATACTAACGTAAGGTATAGCGTATCAAGGTTTTCACTCTTCGAGTAATATTGTCACACACGATGTAGGTACTTGGAGGGTATGATAGTGGAAGCAGGAATTTACACACTATTAAATGTGTCATCACTGTACAAGGTAACACTATTGACTAAATCATTTTAGAACGGTTAGGTAATAGTTTCGACTAAATCATTTTAGAATAGAAACGTTTACCTCAGCCGCCTAGATGAGGCACAAATTTAGTGGTAAATGCTCACACTGGGATTCGAACCAAGATCAATCAGTTAATAGTTGATTCTTGATCCTCTGGGCCATCACCGCATTATGTTACAATAAAGGTTCCTGTGAAATAATATATGCCTCAGGAAATTTTCTGTGCTATCTTGCTACGATGGCCGTTGAACATCTGGTGGGCGTATGCTTGTTTCCATCGGGAAGATATTATCATAAGAAATCATTGAGGGATAAGTCCGCCTTCGTATCATTGTTTCTTTTATAACTATCTGTTATTGTATATTTTATAATATACCTTGAATATATAATAAACAAACAAATACAAGAGAATAGGTGTTAGCAAAATAGTTTTGTTTCCCGAAGTAATGAAAACATAACCACTGTATTAATGAATTCCTCTTGGTCCTTCGATCGCTGTAAACTTATTGCCATAAGTAAGAACTTATTAATTTCCCATTTTAGGGTAAGTTGTTGTAGTCCCAAAAGTCGAAGCAGAAACTTAATTAATATGTTTAAATTTTCAGGCCAACTGAATCGTTCTGCCATTTTCAGTTCACACTAAATCTCCTAACTTTATTTATCAGTTAGTTCGGTAGGAAATGAAGTGAACAGTTTTGTTCAGGTTCCCATGGAGATGATTTGTCTCCGAGCGTATATGAACAATAATTAATCGCGGATATCTAAACAAAATTGTTGGCTTTATTTTATTCCGATACTAACTATATATTTTAACAGTGTTTAAAACAAGAGTTTCAACGAATGACCATGATTACATTTTCAGCACCAAGAAGTCACTAGCTTTTTTGGAGGTCAAAAATATGAAATTTTCCAACTCCATTCCCGCTGCTACATTAGCAACTCTTGAGGTGTTAAATTATTTTATTTATGTATGTCATTACGCCAGGACCCTTGCGGGACGGCCAGAGAAAACCGATCATAAGTCGCGGTCCTTACACACCTCCCTCGCTTCTTTAATATTCATAGATCTTTTCTTGCAAGCATGCTGGTTCCTAGGACTCCTCACATTATGACGCCTTTTTGGGACCTGAATGATTTTATTTACAATACAATAGCAATTAAGCAGTACATATATAGTCTTGTTCCAAACAAAGCCGAACTATGTAGGTCCAGGCTAATGGCCGTCACTAGCCTGCAGATAGCTTCCAAATGTTCCTAATAACATTATATTCCTTCAAGTTTATTCCAACAACATATTATAATCCAATTGGCACAGTGTGTCGCTGGTATATCTTGCCAATCATAGAGCCTACTCCAGTTCCATATGCGAATTAAACGTTTAATACCTTGAATATCTCACACTCACATTCACTTACTTACATTTACATAGTATTATTTATCTATTATACAATATTATAATCCGTGGTGCACGGCAGCTTCACTTGACTAGCCATCTCTTTGAGGTTTTAAATGCCTTATTTGTCATATTGCTGTCTCCCCCTTTGCCAAGAGGGGAAGTCAATTCCAAAACTTCCTACTCCTACAAATTTCTTCTGATTAAATTCGTTGTGAGTTCCAAGGCAGCTGTAGTTTAACCCCCAGGACGGCAATGGACTTCACTGTTCATTGCCTTTTTGTGGTCGCCGCTGTTAATTCTGGCTACACAGGAGACACAGTGGTGGGTCTGTCCCGATATACAATAATTACTATACCGTATTCACATGGGCTTGATAGAGTGTATATGTGTATTGGAGGAAAAACGAGGTATGCTCGTTCGGACATGTAGAAAGAATGCAGTAAGAAAGAATATACAAGATATACAACGCGAAAGTAGAATGATTAAGAGTTGCGGAATTAAAAATGATTAATATGTATTACTTGCATATAAGTATTATAAAGTTACTACTAAAATTGCAACAAACATTTACGCCTTTTTTCTATCTATCTAGAACATCACACCAAATCCCTTGCTGGCTGGCTGGGCACCTAGCGCCACATGACTCGATCTTTACAAACCTCATTCGCTTCTCTAACATTCATATGCACCCTCGCCGGTTTCTAAGGCTCCTGATATCACCTTCTGATAAAATACGTCATCAATCATAATCCTTACATTGGTTCTGGTTTCTTCGCTTTCAAACACCATTATCTTTGTTTTCTTGCCATTCAATTGTAAGTCTTTCATTATTATGACCAGTGTTTGCGGTTCATATGGTGTTTTCGATAATAGTACGGCATCGTCTGCATAAAGCAGACGTTCACCACCATATGGTGACTCATGCGTAACCCTACGTTCATCGATCTTATTATCTGTACACAACTATCGAGATACAGAATAAACAGCCTAGCAGACAACATGCAACCCTGTTTGACAGATGGTAACATGTCATGCCATCTATCTGCACACATGCTGAGAAATTCTTATCTCTGGATTACACAGGATCGAGCTGTGTGCACCGTCAATCCAATATATCGTACCACAGTTCCTTTCGCACCTATCAAATGCTTTCTCTAGATTCACAAAACCATAGAAAACCTTCTGGCCTATGGCCAGATGCTTCTTCACGATATTGCAGAGCGAGAAAGCTTGATCCGTACATCTCCTTCCATTTCGGAATCCTGCCTGTGCATCTCACAGCATTTCATCAGATTTCACCCCCATTCTCTTTTCAATAACCTTTCCATATACTTTTGCTGTTAAGCTGATCAAACTGACGGCCCTTTATACAACGGCACGATGACTGCGCGTCTCCAGTTCTGGCGAACGAACCCTTTCAGTTCTCCAGCATAGATTGCTTAAGTACCAGAAGGCGTCCCGGATTTAAGTGCCACTAAGTAACGAACACAGGTAACGTATTCTTTTTTGTTACATAAATTATACTGTAATCTCGCTGTCTGTGCCGAATTATAAATAGTAGGGGTTAAAGTATGAAATTGCCGTTTTATAATAACGGATACGTTGAATTGACATTAAATCTTTATGGTATTCACATGATATACCTATGAGGTTATTATTTTAAAAAATGTGCAACATTTGATTTTCGAATTTCTATTGTTTTTATTCAACTTAGACGGGAAAGAAGGATACTTCGAAAATCCGAGTAATTTTTGAATACGAATTCCGACGCGGAACTAACGCGGCAGAAACGGCTCACAATATCAATGCTGCGTTTGGAGTGGAGACTGCTACTCGTAATAAAAGCAACGTGCGTTTTTGGTTTAAACGCTGTCGTAATGGAAACTTCGACTTGAAGATTGAACCACGTGGAAGACCGCCCACACAGGTGAATAGTGCTGAATTGAAGGAGATGGTGGAAGCCGAACCGAGTCAAACTACCAAGGAATTAGTAGCTTGGTTTAACTTTACCTTACCTACAATATTGACTCATTTGCATCAAATCAACAAGATAAAAAAATATGAAAAATCGGTTCTTTATAATTTGACTGACCTGCTGAAAGAAACGCGTGTTGAAACTAGTGTTACCTTGTTAAATTAGTACATAAATGAAGGAATATTGGATTGAATTTTGACATGTGACGAAAAGTGGATTCTTTACGATAACCGTAAGCGAAAAATGCAATGGCTGATCTCAGGTCAAACGTCGTGACAGTGCCCTAAAGCAAAGCTTACCATAAAAAAATAAAGAGGTAATGGTAACTGTTTGGTGATCTCTTCACGGCATCATTCACTATAGCTTTCTTAGGTCTGGTCAATGCAATAACAGCAGATGTTTACTGTGCCAAACTTTGAACAATGATGGCGAAACTGGCAGTGAAACAGCCGCGTCTCGTTAATCGATCTTCATCATTATTGCTCCATGATAACGCAAGACCTCACACTGCACGAGAAACCGTTGTAACTCTCCAGAAGCTGCAGTTAGAAACCATAAAACATCCTCCGTACTCGCCAGACCTTGCTCCAACTGACTATATAAACTTTTGTCTTGCAATTTTTCGCTCCTTATTCTTTCATGATCTTCGAAAGCGATACGCACTCGCCAATGTCTCCACTTCTTGAAAAGTCCCACAAACCGGCTTACCACTACGTAGTGGTCCGTTTCAAGAGTGGGACCTCTAGAGGCTATTGTATCCATTATAGTATTTCGGAAACGTCTATCTATTAAAATCAAATCAATCACACTTTTTGGTCATTCCATCTCCATGTATACGTGTGAATATGCTTGTGACGAAATAAAGGATTCGACACGAGGAGGTTTCGTTCCATACATAAATCTAGAATTAACTTACCTGCTTTGTTCACTCTCTTGTTTCCATAGGGACTAAGAACAGCGTCTTTGCTGTCTCGTTTGATCCAAACCCATTCATTCATATCTCTACACATAATCACTATTTAATTCCCTTCAGTTATATCCAGAACATTCTTCACAGACTCCCAAACCTTCTCTAGTTCTTGGCACGCTGAGCTTACGGGAGCGTATGCAGCGACCAGAAATACTCGCGTGATGCCCAGTTTTATACGGACCCAGAGAAGTCTAGGCCCTACTAAATAGTAATATTTTACATCAGCACTGGCATGATCGTCCCGGCCTACCCCAGATCATAGGGCCATCATCCCACCGGGCAGATCATCGGTGTCGCTCCCCTTGCGCTTAGTCTCTGTCACACGCAAAGCATCTAAGCGTCTATCATTCATTACGTCCATCAGCTCGTTCATCTTATCCCTCAATCCACATTTTGACCATGTTCCTTAAGAGATAGGAACGGTGTTCCTGAACATACCTATTCTACTTTTTTATGCTGAATTCGAATCTGAAGTAAAAATTCGAATATTCGAAAAAAATGCGTACACAGACAAACGCACAGACAAACATATAGATTTCATATAGGAACGGTGTTCCTCAATATGTCATAAATCCGAAAACACGAATATGGTATTCCAAGATCGAGACCGGGGACCAGTTGGCCAATAGGCTTCTATCCATTGGGCTACCACAGCTCCGCATAAACGTTACAAAATATTATGCATAAATATAACCACAAGATTTATTCACATTAGAACAGAACAAACAGTGTGAAAGAAAATAAAATGTGCATTACAGCGAAATGTGAAACGCAAGTGTAGTGAAAAATTATACCCAGACGTATAATGCGTCCCGTTTAGATGAATTTTGTATGAGAAACTTTTCGTTTGGACGAACGAATAATCGTATATTTAGTATTTTAACAACTACAGCTCTCGGTTTGTACGCTATGTTATTTAACTTTGTGGAACTAATGTTATTACATCATCGTGTACATGTGTGGTGTTAGGCGGAATTGAATTCGCGATCGGTTGTGTTAAAATATTTCGGTATTTCGAGACAATGCACAAGGGATTAACTTGTTTAAAATGTATATTCATGTCTTTTAGATGAGTTGTTGCGTTAGCAGCGGATGACGCGCGAATGTTAACTTTTGTGTTATTTAATAGATACAGGCGTTGTTCTGCGAAAGTCTTTACAGACAATTTGGTCTAAACCAATTTGTGTGCTTCACAAAGTAGTTTAGATAAAAAAAACAGTATTTATTAATTTAATTCATTTAGGTATAATTTGATTCTATGTTATTTTGTAATTGTAAAATTACGAGTTGCTGCTTTACCGACAAAAGTTGAGCCGCGAGAGCGATCGTTTTTTTATTGGCGTCAACCAACTATCTACTAACAATTAAGCATGCGTCTACTAACGGTAGTGGGTGGGTGGCGGCCGGCGCTAGTTTATATGGACTAATCGGTAGCGTAAGCACACAAAGTAGTAATGACCAAATGGCCTGTAACTTTTGAATTGTATTGCAAGTGTTTATATCTTACGGTAATTGTTTTTCATAACGAGTACGAGCCCTCGTTAGCACCAACAAAAATAAAACGTTAATAGATTTATGTATAAGTTTTACATGTAATCTGATCTTACGTGGTTAGTGTGTAAATTCGCCTGTTCTACTTGATGACTTTAAAGCCACCATGCGAATTGGCGCTGGCCGGCATCTACCTTCCGCTGTTAGTAGACACATGCTTAGTAGTTATTTGGTAGATACAAATATAATCAGTTGAGACTGCGCAAGCTTGCATTGCCAGAGGAACACCTGGCTCGTCAATTATATACCAATTTTTTTTTTTAATTTGTTTGCCATTTTGACCATGTTCCTCAAGAGATAGGAACGGTGTTCCTGAAAAAAAAAACGATTGCTCTGGCGGCTCCACTCATGTCAGTAAAGCTGCAATTCGTAGCTTTACAATTACAAAATAACGTGAAATCAAATTGTAAATTAATAAATATTGCTACTTTGGAGATCAGCAGGAAGTTATCCTTACAATTATCAAATGACATTTCCAATATTAAATTAAAAACGAATTATTACACTGTTATTTTTATAAAATATGCACTTATGAATGCCAGTCTAACAGCTCACGCCAGTCATGTGACGTCGATCGTAGCCTACCAGTGGATGGGTGGGTAAATAAGTGTTTATAGATAGTTTTAAAATATAATTAATAAGTTATACAATGTGATATTTTTTTGTAATAAAATTAAATTTGCACGTCAATATATTATGGCAAAATATGAGAACAGTAGTACGTAATAAGACCTTATGTAACCATATTTTAGGTAAATAAATTATCTATTTTATTTATCACTAGCTGAAGCCCGCGGCTTCGCACGCTTGAGATTTGGGATTTTATTAGCCTTTGTTACTCACCAGCCTTCAATTTTTTTCTGTTAAAAAAAAGTCAAAGTTCAGGGCCTTTCTTTGTAAGTAATTACCCTAGACTTCAACGCGTGGCATACATATTAACAAACATATATAAAATATTTCACGATTAAATTTTTATACAGTGCCATCTATTTATTGACCTATACGGGAGGCAACGTATATTTATTTTATTTTTATTACATAAAAAAATCGTAGTTATTTTATGTCACAAAAAATACGTATTCTGTGAAAATAATAATAAAAATAAAATCGCAAAGTTACCGATATTTCCCCCTAATTTAAACAGTTTTTCATGTTTTACGCAGGAACCCTAAGCATTTACGGAATAAAAAGTAGCTTATATTCTGCTCTGAACAGTCCTCTACCTACCAGTGAGTCCTGTCAAGTCCCGTCAAAATCGGTTCAGCCATTTCGAAGATTAACCCGGACAAACAAACAAACAGACAGACAAAAAGTAAAAAATGCATGTTTAGTCTTTGGTAACGTGAAAATAACAATATGAGCTTAAGATAAAGGTTTTATTTTGAAATCACAGGCAGACACTTCAATTTTATTTACATGTATAGATATAGATGAGCTCCTGCCATGTTACACCATCTTTCTCTGCTATTAGGACTATCGTTAAGAAAAGTCAGGCCTTTAGTTAATGGCTCGCATCGCATCCCAACAGTGGTATGACTTGATATGGATTTATGAAATAGCAGGGTATAATCAAAACAATTCGCGAACATTCCTCAAATATCCTAGACAGATATTCGGCAGCCTCAAAAAGTTCCGAACTCCTAACGTTTAATATTTCTATGCCGAAATTATTTCAATAATTCGCCTCACTGAAAGGGAAAATATGCAGGGCGAAATTGTGCGCCAACTTTTTACAACTTCCGATAAATCGGGAATTCTTCGAAACATTTTCAAAGGATTAAATTTTTGTTTAATTTGAATTTTTAGGTAATAGAGGAACGCGAAAAATTTTTTGTTTCGCGAATTATTAACGGAATTTAATAAAGGCCAACGCCTTGTTTATCGTTTCAATTTGAATTAATGCTAAATCTTTTGGAATATTTTAATCAATTCTCTCCCTGAAGCAGAACTCTCGTTAAATGAACATTCCTCTTTGTCGTGCTGTCTGTTTGTGTTTTTTTTTTCAAATTTTCCAGAGACTATTTACAGTTAACGATTTAATTTATTTACATAAAATATGATAGTACTTTGTTTATTATCGTTCTGCGAGTACTGTTGCTTTTCTTTTGTACGCTGTGTTTACATTGTTAGTGTGTTTATCGCATCTATATATAAATAGGCAAATACACTTATTTTCTTCACTATTTGTGAACTGATATTATTTTTGGAGTGAAAACTTCTTTGGGTAGAGGAGAATAATTAAATATGGACTACCATTTTGTTTTTGGGGCAAAAATAAAAAACTATTTAGATCCCAATTTTTCATTTATGTAATATTCATCAGACATATATTTTTAAAGAGTAACTGTACCAGCCTTTTATAATTATATTTATATTTATTAAACTACATTATCAAAATTGAGCATTGAAAAACACTAAATATGGAACAGGTACATCAAATATGGTCTATAGCCATACTTAACACTTAATAATATTTAACTTAATTATATTTTAAGAAAACAAAAATTAATAAATGTTTATCTTAATAAATGAGATCACGTCACATTGGTAAACATAAGAAATTATTCAATTTACTTGCAAAAATCACATGTCCAAGTGTCAAACTCTGGCCCAGCACGGTATTGTATCCACACATAAAACATCTGACCCCCAGTTCTCATTGTATTTTCGGAAAAGAGTTGGTGACAGAATATACTCTCTCCGTCTACAGAGTCAGGAACTTCTCTTCCTAATACGATATCTAGTTCATCGTCTGAATCAAAGATATCTTCTTCACCTTCACTATAAATCTCATTATTATCACTTCGTTTTGTTTTGTTTTCTTATTTCTCAGTTTCTTGTCTACAATTTCATTTTCTTTTTCCATTTTCTTCTATTTTTTTTCATTTCTACCCCTATTAGATGTCTTTCTGACTTTTTTGGGACGGGATTTATGTTATAAGGAGATATTGCGATTAATTCTGGAAGACGAAGTTCCGCCACTATGTATAGGTTCATGAGTATTATGTATTAGTTTCAGAGACAGAAGCTTCTGTCTGAGCATTATATTCGGATGTAGAAGTTGAATGTTCAAATGCAGGTACAATTTCTGTTTCGGGTCTAGGTCTTAAGACTGATACTTCATTAGAAATCAAATTATTTACATTGAGATTAGAGATAATTTTAATTAATTCTCTCTGCCTACCCCGCAAGGGATTTGGCGTGAAGTTATAGATAGATAGATAGATTAGAGATAAAAGATCTAGATGAAAACGGCAATATGAGATTGTTATCCAAAGGGCAATGACTTTATTATTTAGGGCCAATCATAATTATTATCGATAAATGGCCTACTTATACAATGTAGTGTACATTGTATAAAATCAACGCCACTTAGTAATTTCAATAAAGTAGTTTTTTTCCAAAAATAAACGAAGTAGTCTGTAGACTGAGGCCGGATATAGGATACTGTAAACACATTTTTCTTATATCCTCCTCGGCCTCAGTCTATAGGACGCGTCAGGGGTTATTTAATAATAAAATAATAAAAAAACTGTCCTAAAAAATGATTTTTTTGAATAACTATAAAATACGCATTTTGTAGTTTTTATAAAAAGAACATTAAATTAGAAAGTAATAGACTTACTTCGTTTTGTTCGTATCTTGTTGTAATTAATGACAACGTTGCTTTAATTCATGCGAAGGGCATCAAGAGGGCAAGCAGGGCGCGCGTAGAAGTCTGGGGTGGCAACAACGCATGGCCTTGTCATGGCATGTTGCAACATAAGTAAAATAGCTAGCGCTTTTATTATCCATTCATAGTAGTCATTCATTGCATAGTGCTATCTCTTTCACACGGTGACTATTTCCTAATGCGACACAGAGAGTTTCTTTGACCTTTGGTTTTCGCCAACTGATTGGCTCATCACCCGCAGTGGCCATGAGGTAGTAATAACAAGTCTGGTCATAGTAAAAGGGGAACAACTCGCAATATTTAATTTCAAAATAATGATTTTTGAAAAATGTGTAATAATAAATGTTTAATTTTTTAAATTATAATCGTAATTGGTATACCATATATTTACATAAACCCTGCAATGTTGCCGAGTTAAATATGTTAGACCTTATATGTTTGCGAAAAAAAATCCTTTTTGTTATTAAATTTTATAATAAAGATATGTATTTATAAATTTATTTGTTATATAAGTTGATAAAAATAATTTATAATTAAAAATACTTCCTAAAAATATTTCTTAAAAACCCAAAAAACTGTATGTTAACTTTTTTCTTTAGTATTAAAGATAAGATAAAAACGACTAGTTTTACTACTAACAATAAAAAAAGTAAGTGTAAAAAATGTTGGTTTCATGCCAATTTGTACATGTTTTACTAAAATTTTTAATAATTATTATGATCATAATTCCTCTAATAAAGAGCACACTGCACACTAAATATAAATACAGATACAGATACAGATACAGATACAGATACAGATACAAATACAAATACAAATATAAATGTGCATGGTGGGTGCTGGGTACTAGACAACTGATGACCAATACGTAAATATTTTTTTTAGATGTTTAAAATACATACAGACAAGCAAATATGATTTATGCATACAAATGGATTCGAACCTTGGTGTTTAAATCACCACTCGGCATCGGTCGGTAAAACAGCGTATACATATAGCATCAATGACGATCAGTTAAAAATTTCTGCATAGTTCGCCTGTGTGCAGAGCCCCTTATCGAAATTATTAGTAGTCTATAGACTCATAGCTAGTGCAAGATTGGTCGCGACCAAATTGGTCGTGTTTTATCACAAGCTGATGCCAGGAGCCGTAGGAATCGGTGAGCATGCACGAGAAGAGCTATGAATGTAAAAGATGTGAGCGAGGTATGTAAGGACCGCAGTTTTTCCTTGGGGCTACAGCATGGGGTTCTTTACGAAAAGCGTGAGGAGACGTTTATAGGGTCAGTAACGCAAGAGTGACACCGCTGGTTTGGCAAATATATAATGGCTACGGTAACTGCTTATCAGGCGGACCGTACGCTTGTTTATCACCTTAGTGGTCTAAAAAAAACTATGTGTCTTATGGCACTCGGTTCTCTCTGCCAACCCCGCATGGAACCTGGCGTGAAGATATATACGTAAATACTGTATACGGCAGAGAATTTTCTGGTATGCTTTATTCTTTAGGAACGTGGCTCATCAGTTGTACGAATTTTCAGAATTTCCGAGGGTTTCCAGTGGAACCTGTTAACTCGCACAATTCTGTTAACTAAGTCTCGCATGTCCACGGACGTGACGCCCGTATCGACGGGTTGAATGGACTTGCCGTCGCAGCGTTGTTCCGCTCTCCAGTCCCAAGGCAAAAAGTCAGAAACCTACGTATATAAGTTATTTGAAAGGAAAACAAGCATTTTTGTTTTATACTGTGACTTAAATATTTGGATTGAAATATATCCCTCTTGTCTTCTTTTGCCGTGGCCGTGATAAACAAGCACATCTTGTATTTGCCAAAGTAAGAGAAAAAGCAAGAGTAAAATAACATTGGTTTTCAGTTGTAACCTAGGGGCAGTTACAAGATGCGTTGCAATAGGTAGGTGTAACTTATGCAATTACCCAATAGTAGAAACTACATCTAGACTGTGACACCTCAGTATCTTCATAATATTACGAACCAACAAATCACACTAGTAAAGGCAGCTAATAGTGTACCAAGTCTGGAACACATCATGAGGATAACTCGAGGAGTTGTTCATTTAAAAAAATAATTCAAATTTATGTTTGAAGTTTTCGTTACAATAGTCGCTTTGGTGGAGGTAAGTTGTTCCATTATTTGGCGGCTAGATATCTAAAACTGCCATTAAAAGCAATATGCAAGAGCAAGACGGGCAGCATTTCAGTGACCGCCTTGGTTGGCTTTGGCTATGAAACCAGAGTGATGGGATGTGATCGAACAAGTATTACAATTCCGAGAGTACGTAATTACCTACGTGTGATTTACCGTTGCATTTTCAATTATGAGGAGATTAAGGCATTCTCAAGAAACTTCTTTGTCATGGTGGAAAAAGTTTTTAAAACGACTGCCTAAGCTTTGTATAAACTTCTGACGTATGTGCTGTTTACTTGACACATCAGTTTATAGTAGAGTCAATGATTTGGCCTACACTTCTTAAAAAGGCTAACAAATGGAACTCTCTGGTATTGGTCTGTTTCAAGAGTAGAACCTCTATAAGCTCTGAGCAGGTTATTATCTATTATTTCGTTTCCACGTATATATGTGATTAATAATGTGTTCGATGCAAGGAGATTTCGTTGTATCCATACATCAAAAGATAGTTTTCATGCTTCATTCACTCTTCTATCTCCATACGGACAAGAATATACTGGTACCTGTCTCACTTAGTCTCAATTCACTCACGCAAATCTCAACACATAATGAAGAAATGAAAGGTTCATTTCTTACAATTTTCTCGTCTCGAATTTCCCAATAAACTTCCATAGCTTCGAAGTTGAAAATATTGAAATACTCGTCGAGTTTGCGGGAACTTATGCTGCGACCAGAATGACTGAAAAACTCGCGTGATCCTCAGTCGTATTAAACCAGAGAACACATGGCCTTATCAAACTTTCATAGTTGACTCTACAGCCTATGTGAGAGGAGAGTATGATACCTACCAAAAGACTGGGATGACCGTCACGATCACACTTCAGACTACACGACCATCATCAGCGTCACTTCTCTTACATTTGGTGTTAGTGTCACTCAAAGCAGTTAAGCATTTCTCAACAGGGTCCTATTTTGGGTACCTTTTAATTTTTTGTATACGCGAATGATCTGCCATACATTGTGCAGAAAATGGCGGATATAGTACTATTTGCTGATGATATCTCTGTAACTTTTAATGTGGCACGCCGGTGTGAAAACATTGACAAGGTAAATAGTGTTATGTCTGCTATTTTAATCTGGTTCACATGTAATAATCTTTTTCTAAACTCGGCTAAAACCAAATGCATCAAATTTAGTCTTCCGAATGTGACTTCTGCCAATAAAGAAGTTCTCATTGGGAAATTAGAATTCGTTAATAATGCTATGTTTCTTGGAATTACAGTAGACTCCAAATTACAATGGGGTACATAAATAAACTTGCCGATACGCTCAGCTCCGCTGCATATGCAGTTAGTATCAGACAGTTGATAGATGTGTCTACTGCGCGCTAAGTCTATTTCAGCTACTTTCACAGCATTATGTCGTATGGGATACTGTTGTGGGGAACGGCGGCTGATATTGAGTCAATTTTTATCTTACAAAAAAGAGCCATTCGCTCTATTTATAACTTGGGCTCCAGAGAATCACTCAGGGACAACTCTTCAAAGAAATAAATATCCTCACTGTTACTTCTCAATATATTTATGAAAACATAATGTAGCTCCGTAAAAATTTAAAGTCGTTTTTAAACTTCAGCGAAAAACTTAGAAGTAGAAATAAGTTGAGTATCCGGTACATCGGCTTGCTAGGACTGGTAGATCTTTTCTTGTAAATTGTATTCGATTTTATAATAAGTTGCCTGAAATGGTTTTGTCCTTTCCTGACAATGTATTCAAAAAGCACATTAAAAATATTCTCCGTAAAAGGGCTTATTATAGAATTGATGAGTATGTAACTGACAAAGATGTCTGGTACTTAATAATCTTTAATTCTACAATTTGATATCACTATTGTACCAATATGCTTATGTAAATTTATTGTAATATCTAATTGACAATTTTAAATATTTGCAAGTTACTTTCGGCATTTCTTCTTCGCCAGTGGTCATTTCCGAAATGTTAGAAAATTAAAAAAGAAAAGGTAAAATAAGAGAATTGAATAAGATACAATAAGACTATATTTAAAAATCGGCCAAGTGCGAGTCGGACGTCGGACACGAAGGGTTCCGTACCACTATCTATAAAAACGGCAAAAAAAAATCACGTTTATTGTATGGGAGCCCCCTTAAATACTTATGTTATTCTATTTTTTAGTATTTGTTGTTATAGCGGCAACAGAAATACATCATCTGTGAAAATTTCAACTGTCTAACTATCACGGTTCGTGAGATACAGCCCGGTGACAGACGGACGGACGGACGACGAGCGAAGTCTCAGTAATAGGGTTCCGTTTTACCCTTTGAGTACGGAACCCTAAAAAATGTAAGATGTGTCTAAGTACCCGCGAGGGCCCAATGGCAAATAGTGATTTTTATCTTTATAATTCATAATATTATCAGCTCATTCGCATTATCTGTTAAACCACTTCTTACATTCCACGTGTTCAAAGGGCTCTCAGTTCACGTCGATTCGTCAGTCTGGGCGCTGCGGATCCCAATGCCGCATGCGCTGCATTTCGTGACATCGGAAGCCGATCAGTATCCGTCCTCATGGATAGCATTTCTTGAAGAGGGATGATTGGCGGTTCGAATCCTGGCATGTACCTGGCATGTGTTTTCGGAGTTATGTACATATTTGTAATTATCACTCGCTCGGCGGCGAAGGAAAACATCGTGACGAGACCCGCACGTCCAAGAAATAAAATTTCAAAAAGACTTATGACCTTACCTAAGAATTATCTGGCTTTCCCTCTGGGTTACGGAGGTCTGACGACAGTTGCTCCATCTAGAAATCAGTATCTACGCCAAATCTTTAGGCTGAAGTAGCCCTCTGGCTAATGGATTAGGAAACGGTACAACGAGAAGATGATTGGCATGGATCAAGACGTAGCTGGTACATGCCCCGTCTGGTATTGAATTTTACGATTATATTAAGAACTAGCTGTGCCCGCGACTTCGTCCGCGCGGAATAGTTATTTTTTTATTATTTATTTATATTTATAAAAATAAATAAAATTTCAAAAGCTAAAGAAGCCTAAGTTGCTCCTTATTACATCAGCTATCTGCCAGTGAAAGTCCCGTCAAAATCCGTACAGCCGTTTCAGAGATTACCTAGATTATTTCATTAGTAAAAAAAATATTTATACATCCATATGCATTTAATAAAAAGCGGTTATTTTAATATTACAAACAGATACTCCAAATTTATTTATCTGTATGGATATCGTACAGTGATGTGGCGTTGCCACGCGGGCGGGTCTGGGAATATTCTAAAATTATGAAATTCTTCACCAATAACCCTATGGTTCAAAATATGGTTAATGGACTGTATTTATATTAAAGAAAAGGATAATTATGGAAAATATAAGGACGGACTAACCTCTTCTTGAGATATATTCCTCCTAGTCGGCCGACTGACTCCTTGACGAGGTTCTTTCTCCTTGAGGTTTCTTCCGTCACTTTTGTTGAAATGGATGGTTGGATGGGTGGATATATAAGGAGCAGGTTTAATATATATATATATGAGCACATATGTCTCGCGCGGCGCGGTTGCAATCAACAATTATTTGAGTTGCATAAAACATGCGCATACGGCACCGTGTCTCATTGGCAACTGACTGAAGCGACCCCTTCCGGGTTATAAAAATGTCACCTATATGTATAACAAGCATACGGCGTAAACATTCTCCCCCCCTTAAAGGGTCACCTTTAAAGAAAAGATATATTGCAGTATAATTATACTGCACCAGAGTTACTAACTCTGTAAACTGAAATGAGTATTAAACATAGAGCTAAACCTATAAATTGAAAATGGGTATATAGCACAGAGGCAACCCTATAAATTGGAATGGGTATATAGCCTAGAGCGGTACAATAAATAAATGAATTAAATACAACATATACTTACATATATATAGCTATATATATATACAGATGCGTTGTGTGTAGCTTTGAGTTAGCTGTTTATTGTGTAGGCAAGGGACACAGACGCACCACAGGTCTGACTAATATTCCCTTTGCCGTTTTGACTGTAGCCACGCGAATTACATTGTCCTTTGACGGATGCACCTTTTCAATAACACCTAAGGGCCACGAAAGAGGCGGTGAATTTTCATTTATTATAATGACTACAGTACCAACACGAATAGGTACGGAAGTATGATTCCATTTCTGCCGAGCTTGCAAGCGATGCAAATACTCAGTACGCCAACGACGCCAAAAGCTTTGCACAAGCTTATCTAAGAGCGAATGTCTTTGTAATAAATTGTCTGCAGACGACTCTACTTCGGCCGCAGGCAATGATCGAAGTGGTAACGTATTTAAAAAATGACTCGGAGTTAGAGCTGAAGGCTCCGTGGGATCTGGGCTAAGCACAGTAAGCGGTCGTGAGTTTAACAAACATTCTATTTGTGCTAAAACTGTTATCAGTTCCTCATAGGAGAGAATCTGCTGTCCAATCACTTTGAACAAGTGTGTTTTAACGCATTTTACCATGCTCTCCCAAGCCCCTCCGAAATGTGGCGACGCGGGAGGTATAAATTTAAATTGAATACGATTTTCCGCTAACTCTTCTTCCAAACGCGGTCGATATTCTTTCGAAATGAAATCATATAAATCGCGGAGATACGAGCGTGCACCTACAAAATTTGTACCGTTATCACAGTATATATATTGGACAATAACGACATCAGAAGCTCAGGGCCAGCGTGTAAATATTTCTTATGATAAAAATCAATCAACGACTCGACAATCGGGTCGCGGCGCGGTAATATAGCTGAAAATTTATAATTGTAACTCTCAGCGGCGTTACTGAGACGGCCGCCCACGCGGATTACTCCTTTATCGTCTATAAAAGGCCGTAGTCTTATTAAAGCAGAAGAGCATTCTCTGCCTTCTTTCAAATTGATAAAATCGCACTGAAAATGACGACTTTGTATATCGCGAATGATGAGGCTCTCCGTAAAATCTAACTCGGACGCAGTGACTGCAAGTGTCGCAGCACGCGGCAATTTTTTAATAAATCTACATACATAGACTAAGACGCGGGAGAGTTTATTCCACGATGAAACGCGGGTGGCTACTTGCTGTATGACTGAGGGTACCTCGTCTACAGTGATGGCGTGCGCTGTCACCCGTTCTTCAGGCACAGAGCCCACTATTGACTGGTCTAATTTATTTATTGGCCAAAAGGAGGGGTCTAATAGGATCCACGACGGACCTTGAAACCATAGCGGGTGATTAAGCAGCTTCCCTGGAAGGAGACCACGTGACAAACAATCTGCGGGATTGTCAGTACCTGCCACGTAGTAAAAATGCTCAGCGGGTATGTTATCTAATGTTTTAACTACACGGTTGGCTACAAATGTTTGCCAACGGTGCGGAGAGGAATTGAGCCAGCACAGAGTTACCTTTGAATCGGTAAAGGCATATATATCGTGTATAGGAAAGCGCGGGTTATAAATATCGTACACTCGTCGCATGAGTCTCGCCATCAACTCGGCGCCACAGAGCTCTAATCTTGCGATAGACAGAGTCTTAATGGGCGCAACCTTCGATTTGGCACACACTAATGTTACGACGACCTCATCCGCCATGGTTATGTGGGCGTAGACGACTGCACCGTACGCTCCTTCGCTCGAATCTGAAAAGCCCACCAAACGTAGTATACAACCCTCGCGAACACCCAAGTGCCGCGGAATCTTTACCTCATTAAGAAACGGGAGCTCCTTGCAAAACTTATGCCATATATCCACTATATGCCGCGGCGGAGTTTCATCCCAATCCAGCTTTAACAGCCACAGCTCCTTTATTAATAATTTTGCGTACAGGACCACGGGTGCTACGAAGCCCATAATGTCCCAAATCTTAGCCACAGTGGCTAAGATGGCGCGTTTAGTACAGTGATCACTATGTGGAGCCACTGTAAATTGAAAACAGTCCTCAGATTTAGACCAGCTGAGACCTAAAATCTTCGGCTGCGCGGATTTGTCAAACTCGATGGGCTCTAAAGCCCTGTGCGTCACGGGGATAGCATTTGACACCGAATCTTTATTACACGCCCACTTCACTAATTCGAACTGTCCGCATTTGAACAGTAATATTAATTGGTTAGCCGTAGAGACAGCTTGCTCGTCCGAGATGGCGCTAAAAACTACGTCATCCATATATAGATACTGAGAGGCGACTTCCTTGGCCAACGGAAACCTATCACCTTCATCCGCGACGAGTTGTTGCACTACACGAAGCGCGTGATATGGACTACTCTTAAGTCCAAAGCATACTCTATTAAATTCATAAATGGCGAGTTGATCTTCAGGGCTAAACCGATACAATATACGCTGGAAGCGGCGGTCGCGGGGATTCATTATAATTTGCAAGAACATTTGCTTACAATCGGCGGAAAGCGCTACAGCAAATAATCTAAAATTTAAGATTATATTAAATAGATCTCCTTGAAGATTCGGACCTGTATGAAGCAAATCATTCAATGAGAGACCAGAGGCGGACTTATTAGTTGCGTCTAGTACGATCCGCAATTTCGTACTAGATTTATCTTTGCGAATTACGCCATGATGCGGAATAAAATAAACAGGTTGAGACGCATCTATCTCAGCAGGCGCGGGCGCGGGGGAAATATACCCCTTTTCTATATATTCATAGATTCCTGAGTCGTATGCATGTTTCAACTCAGGCGAGAATTTGAACTTTCGTTCTAAACCAAGAAAACGATGTCGCGCAGTGTCGAAGGAGTCTCCGAGCTCATACATGTCACCACGAAATGGTAAGGATACAATATATCTACCGCTATCAAGATCACGTTCAGTAGTTGACTGGAAGTGATGTTCACACTCAATCTCATCAGGCGAGTGAGCGGGCGGAGCATATTTCAAATTTATATTATACCGGGACGCGAATTTAAATTTAACGGTACCATTTGCTCGTTTTTCGGTACCCCCAATACCGATGACCTTGACGTTATCCTCATTTGAAATCTTTAAATTTAGTCGCTCACAGCACTCAGAAGTGATAAAGTTCGTCTGAGACGCGCTGTCAAGAAGACAGCGAACTATGTGCTCGGTACCCCTCTCATCCCAAACGATTACCTGAGCTGTCGCCAGTAGTACCGTTGTATTATTGGAACAATGCGCGCTAAGCACGTGGCTTGAGGGCGGTGCTGTATAAGTCGAACATAAGGAAACGTCAGTAGGAGACGGGTTCGCGGCGGAGGTTGCGGGAACTGTATCTATCTTTTGTACGTTAATCTGCGAGTCAAAGTGCAACATACTGTGATGCTTTTTATGACAACGTCTGCACTCAGCGTTCGAGTTACAATTTAATAGTTTGTGCTTAATACTTAAGCAATTTACGCATGCATTGTGCTCCTTCACACATTTATAGCGACTGCGCGGGTTCATAGCATTAAATGCCGAGCACTTATACAAATGCTCATGTATTATGTTTTTACACAAGCACTTGGAGGCGCTAGAAATTGCAACGTAAGATTGAGGCCGAGGTGGCTCAGGCCTTTTGTGGTCAGGGCGCCCACTACGTACGTAAGTCGAACCTGACATTGCGCTCGAGTGTGCGGATCTTTGCACAATATTTAATTGTTCTTTTAAAAATGAACTCAAGCTACTAAAGGACGGAATTTTCTCCTTACGCGAATGCATCTCGAACGAGCGAACCGTTTCTGAATCTAATTTATTTAACGCGGTATGTAAGAAAATAAAATCAGCTAAATCGGAAATATTTAAATTCCTTAAAGCACTTACTGCGGTAACATATTTGTCGAGAAATAACTCGAGATTATGCGCAGACGCGGTATTAAACGACTTACATTCGAATATCTGTTTTAAATATGTAGACGCGAGAGCACGCTTATCGTCGTATTTATCTATCAAAGATTGCAGAATAATGTCATAATTATCTGCGCACGGGGTGACGCCTGCAAAGGCAGCCTGCGCCTTACTCGACAGCTTACCAAGCAGGTAATACAATCTGTCAGCATTAGACAGAGCGGGGTTATCGTGTACGGTGGCCTTGAAACTTTGATAGAATAATTGAAATGAGCGAATATCGCCGTCGAAGGACATTAATTGAATCGCTGGCAGTGCAGGTCGCATGCGTGACAGCGTTGGTCCATCAGACGCCTCACTCTTGCTTTTATCAATATTAGAAAGGACGTGTTTTACTTTCCAGTACATGTCCTCAAAGGAATCCCATACGTGGTAGTCAGGCTGGGCATCAGCATTTGTCTGCATGTTCAATAAATTATATTCCTCTAAGATTCCACTGAACTCGGAACGCAGAGTATCTATACATATAGCCGCCAAGACAAATGCATCCCTACTGGCTTCAAACTCGATATTATTTGATAAATCGTAAATTCTTTGTAAACGCTTAAATAGCGAATTGCGTTTTGCTATTATCATATCTAACTGAATATTGCGCGTGGGTTCGGACTTGGCCTTATCACTTTCTTTTTTATCTCTAGACATGATTAAAATATTATAATAAGCGCGCGGTATTAAATTAATATATTTAATATATTAAATACGATCAAATTTTATAATATTATGCGAAAATATGATCAGCTAATCACACGCCGGCGCCTCCTTAGTAACAAACAAATAACAATTATGTAATTATGTAAGCGCCTCACGCGGGAGTGCTGCGTTGTTAGCGAATGATGCGCGGAGTGTCGTGCCTTAAACTACAATACACCTTATAGCCAGTGTATGTATGTTCGCGGTGCGGTCAAATATGCACACACGAATACAAATTGTAGCTTCAACAGCAGTACCTACCTTCTTAATACTCGATCAAACGAATACAAAACATCTATTAATGCAGTATTAATAGATAGTTAAGTGCGGCGCGGTATATTTAATAATAAAGTCGTCTGAAAGGTATCAATCGCGGGGTTTATAACTATATAAGTTGGCGACTGCTAGCTGTTATATTCGCGGAGTAATTAATCTACTTGATTAACTTCATAAGTCGTTAATAACATTGAATAACCTTGTTCGTCTCCAATGGCTAATGTATGCGGAACTTAACTCGTACATAAACGTACGTAATCATTAATTGACAGTGTACGACTACGCTTTTGGTAGAAATAACTAACTCAGAAGAATATGGAGATATCTACCATTATTATTGACAGACAGACAGACTGACGTCTCTGCGCGGCGCGGGAAGTATATATAGTTAATAAGTAATAATAAATTCGTCTGAGCTAGCCTTCATATGTATATGCAGTAAACGCGGTTAATTAAGTACAATCGCGTAGGTACCTAGGTACTGTCGTTGAATGCAAATCCACCCTCAATTTCCAATGTATATACGGCTACTTATACTAAAATTATAGATATGAGTAAATGTGTATTTAATAAATAGTTATAATAAATAGAAACCTGAATATTCTATGAGTCTAAATGTACCTACTTCATAATCTATTGTGTCCTGTCCTGCTTAAATGCATCGGCAATAGATACTTATCATATTATTGCCGGCGCGGTGCGGGTTAATTTATATTATTTTAATAAAAAAATAACATTTAAGCAGCACTCGACGTATCTGTGCAACTTGTTATGAGTAGTTGCTAAGCGGTGAGTTTATGTGTGTATAATGTAGGTACTCGTATATAATGCGTGCAGTGTAATGCAAGGAATCCCGCTGTTTAGCTAAAACCCAAAAAACCTAACAATAGGTATAGACAGTAGATAATTCTATTAAGTGACACTTACTATATTTAGACAAATTAAATCGGAATGAAATCCGGCTCGAAGTGGCCAAATGATGTGGCGTTGCCACGCGGGCGGGTCTGGGAATATTCTAAAATTATGAAATTCTTCACCAATAACCCTATGGTTCAAAATATGGTTAATGGACTGTATTTATATTAAAGAAAAGGATAATTATGGAAAATATAAGGACGGACTAACCTCTTCTTGAGATATATTCCTCCTAGTCGGCCGACTGACTCCTTGACGAGGTTCTTTCTCCTTGAGGTTTCTTCCGTCACTTTTGTTGAAATGGATGGTTGGATGGGTGGATATATAAGGAGCAGGTTTAATATATATATATATATGAGCACATATGTCTCGCGCGGCGCGGTTGCAATCAACAATTATTTGAGTTGCATAAAACATGCGCATACGGCACCGTGTCTCATTGGCAACTGACTGAAGCGACCCCTTCCGGGTTATAAAAATGTCACCTATATGTATAACAAGCATACGGCGTAAACATACAGAAAGGTGCCATATATATAATTTCTTATCTTATTTAGATTTAATTCGATATTTATAGAAGATAAAGGACATTAATTTAGTACAGAAATAATTTGTCAAGCAAATTATTCGTCTTAAATCGAAAATAGCAGCGTGCGTGGGCAAGTTTACGAATGTCGTAAGCAGAGGTAATACAATTGTTGTGTTTCATACATAATGTTTATTTCGAGAGTACATACATGAAGTAATAAAAGGAGCGAAGTATCGCTCAGTTTTATTACTTCATACGTTAGTAAATGTTAGTAAACGTGTTTGAGATCACTTCGAGGTTTATAGAGTTTTTTATTATAGAAAATTATTAGATAACCTACCAGATTTACACTGCTATTCTAGTAGTAACCCATGTCGTCATATTTTAGTTTGCAAACAGAATGAAGTTAAATAAAAAAAAAATCGGCCAAGTGCGAGTCGGGCTCGCGCACGAAGGGTTCCGTACCATTATCTAGAAAAAAGGCAAAAAAATCACGTTTGTTGTATGGGAGCCCCCTTAAATATTTATTTTATTCTATTTTTTAGTATTTGTTAGGGTTCCGTACCCAAAGGGTAAAATGGAACCCTATTACTGAGGCTCCGCTGTCCGTCCGTCCGTCTGTCACCAGGCTGTATCTCATGAACCGTGATAGCTAGACAGTTGAAATTTTCACAGATGATGTATTTCTGTTGCCGCTATAACAACAAATACTAAAAAATAGAATAAGATAAATATTTAAGGGGGCTCCCATACAACAAACGTGATATTTTTGCCTTTTTTATAGATAATGGTACGGAACCCTTCGTGCGCGAGTCCGACTCGCACTTGGCCGATTTTTGTTATAGCGGCAACAGAAATACATCATCTGTGAAAATTTCAACTGTCTAACTATCACGGTTCATGAGATACAGCCTGGTGACAGACGGACGGGCGGACGGACGGACGGACAGCGGAGCCTCAGTAATAGGGTTCCGTTTTACCCTTTGGGTACGGAACCCTAAAAAAGATGGCCGTCGCGGTACGCCCGGTAGATGTGAAACATCTTTGTGAATATTCAAATTTTTAATAAATATTAATCAAAAACCATCGGATAGATACAGTAAACACCTCATGTAGAGAAGCCACGGAGTGTCCAGTATGCGCACGCATGCACGCACGCAAAAGGAGTCGAGAGTGGCGACGCCGGCTTAGAGCGGGCATGACAACATGACAGAGAAAGTCATGCCATTTCCCGTCACGGCATATAGTTCCATTTTACTGCCAAGCGCGCTAATAGATATATTTTTTTTATATAACTAGATTGGCAAACAAGCATGCGGCCCACATTAGATGGTAAGCGGTCACCGCAGCCTATTGACGCTCGCAACACCACGGGGATGTTACTCGCGCGCTGTCAATCTTGTGACCTAAGGCTGTTTCGTCACAGTACCCAGTAATTTCTCTGCCATATCTCACCCTTCAAACCGAAACACAGCTATATAAATATAGCTCCTTGGCGGTAGAAATAGGTGAGACAAAGGTCCTCACGCATACAAAACGACTCTTGTACAAAATCTCCCTCTGGTGTTTCACATAGATAATTATTACAACTGACATTCTGGTTAAACGGCGCGACAGTCTGTCAAATGACCGGGACAATACTCGTGAGTACAGAAATAATAAATTAAAAGTAAAAAACCTTTTTAAAAACAAGCTTTTATTTAAATGCTCTAAAAAGAAAAAAATAAAATTTTATACTAAAACTTTTACTGTTAACTTAGGTCATTTCACATTTGACACAATTTATAGGATATAAAAGCTTGTCGCGAGATTTATGTACTCGTATTTGCTTAGTTTGAAAATTTTAATAGATAATATTATTCTCATCAAATTATTTAATTTGCTTGTTAATCTACACAAGTAAATCTCGCGACAAGCTTTATATCCCATAAATTGTGTCAAATGTGAAATGACCTAAGTTAACAGTAAAAGTTTTAGTATAAAATTTAATTTTTTTCTTTTTAGAGCATTTAAATAAAAGCTTGTTTTTAAAAAGGTTTTTTACTTTTAATTTATTTTTTACTTTTTAGTTATCGCTGGACACGTTTCTCAGTCTGTTCATCTCATTCAACGCATCATTGTTGCATGGTCGTGAGCTTCGTTTAGAAGGGTAAGAGCTAATATACAACAGGGTTCACCCCGGTGCCCTGAGGTGGTACGTTCGCGACATCATATTACACCCTGATGCCACTCAGTCCTCGGCACGGCCTCACCTTGACTTGGGTGTTTAGAGAAATGTGCCACTTATTTCAGCTTGAAGCTTACTTTTGCCTTACGAAACACAGTTCCGGGTTTGATTTTGGAGTAACAATTCGACCTCAATATATCAAAATTCCAGACGGATTGGAGCAATGGAGTTGATATTCAACATCTTTTTTTTTAAACTCGCATTCGTATTCTCAGTAAGTCCTTTCAATTGATACCCATATTATAAGCAAGCAGTAAAAACTTACTCCACTATATTGGTTTAAAGTGACATCACTTTATTTTTTGACTTATTCTCAGCAAGTCCTTTCTATTGATACTCATATTGTAGGATTGAATTGAAAAAACGTGTGGCACTCGGGGACTGCCGCGGTAAAGCTATTGCATAGCATCTTTTTTTATCAACTTATGCAATTATAATTATTTTTTAAATAACAAATCCCTGGAGGGAAGTTGTGTTCATGCGAGTGTGTAACGTTACTACCTCACGGAAAACTGCAGCCAAATAACAATTTCCTGGACGGTTGTTGTGTTCATGCGAGTGAGTGACGTTACTACCTCACGAAAAATATGCTCAAAACTGCAGCCGAATAACAATTCCCTGGAGGATTGTTGTGTTCATGCGAGTGAGTGACGTTACCACCTCACAGGCAACTGCAGCCAAATAACAATTCCCTGGACGGTTGTAGTGTTCAGGCGAGTGAGTGACGTTACTACCTCACGGAATACTGCAGCCAAATAACAATTCCCTGGACGGTTGTTGTGTTCAGGCTAGTGAGTGACGTTACTACCTCACGGAAAACTACAGCCAAATAACAATTCCCTGGACGGTTGTTGTGTTCATGCGAGTGAGTTCCCTGGACGGTGGCTGCAGTTTTCCGTGAGGTAGTAACGTCACTCACCCGCCTGAACACAACAACCGTCCAGGGAATTGTTATTCGGCTGCAGTTTTGAGCATATTTTTCGTAAGGTAGTAACGTCACTCACTCGTACGAACATAACATCTGTCCAGCGAATTGCTATTTGGCTGCAGTTGCCTGTGAGGTGGTAACGTCACTCACTCGCATGAACACAACAATCGTCCAGGGAATTGTAATTTGGCTGCAGTTTTCCGTGAGGTAGTAACGTCACTCACTCGCCTGAACACAACAACCGTCCAGGGAATTGTTACTTGGCTGCAGTTGCCTGTGAGGTGGTAACGTCACTCACCCGCATGAACACAACAAGCCTCCAGGGAATTGTTATTTGGTTGCAGTTTTCCGTGAGGTAGTAACGTCACTCACTCGCATGACCGCAACATCTGTCCAGCGAATTGTTATTTGGCTGCAGTTTTTACAATTATTTACTACCTCACAACAACCGTCCAGGGAATTATTATTTGGCTGCAGTTGCCTGTGAGGTGGTAACGTCACTCACTCGCATGAACACAACAACCGTCCAGGGAATTGTTATTTGGCTGCAGTTGCCTGTGAGGTGGTAACGTCACTCACTCGCATGAACACAACAACCTTCCAAGTAATTGTTATTTGGCTGCAGTTGCCTGTGAGGTGGTAACGTCACTCACTCGCATGAATACAACAACCGTCCAGGGATTTGTTATTTGGCTGCAGTTTTCCGTGAGGTAGTAACGTCACTCACTCGCATGAACGCAACATCTGTCCAGCGAATTTGCCACCCGACGGAGTTTAAAAGTGTCCATAGGCTGTGTAACAGTGTCACATCAGGCAGGCTGAACACTTTTTTGCCACCCGACCGATTATCATCATCATCTGATGATTATGAAAAAAAAAATCTTCTACCAATTTTCTTACTTGTTTGCCACCCGACGGATCATCATCATCATCTGATGATTATGAAAAACAAAAACGAGCTACACGGTAGGCGGAGTGGGAGGTGTTAGGTTTTATTTTCGTTACGGAATTTCTTGATTCGGTCGCCGCAAAGCCCGCGATAAAAGCTATGCAATAGCTTAAAATCTTCTACCAATTTTCTTACTTGTTTGTCACCCGACGGATCATCATCATCATCTGATGATTATGATGACTGATGACAGGACACAAAATTAAATCATCATCATCATCATCTGATGATTATGAAAAAAAATTATTTCTTCTACCAATTTTCTTACTTGTTTGCCACCCGACGGAGTCTAAAAGTGTCTATAGGCTGGGCTGTGTAACAGTTTCATATCAGGCGGGCTGAACACTTGTTCGTCACCCGATGGAGTATTAAAGTTTTAATAGACTGCGCAACAGTTTCACATCAGGCGGGCTGAACACTTGTTTCCACCCGACCGAGTCTAAAAGGGTGCATAGGCTGTGTAACAGTATCACATCAGGTAAACACCCCGACCACCATGCATACATACCCTGACAGGACACAAAAGTAAATCATCATCATCTGATAATTATAAAAAAAAAAAATTTCTACTACCAATTTTCTTGTTTCCCACCCGACGGAGTCTAAAAGTGTCCATAGGCTGTGTAACAGTTTCACATCGGGCGGGCTGAACACTTGTTTGCTACCCGACGGATCATCATCATTATCTGATGATTATGAAAAACAAAATCTTCTACCAATTTTCTTACTTATTTGCCACCCGACGGATCATCATGTGATAATTATGAAAAAAAAAAATCTTCTAACAATTTTCTTACCTTGTTTGCCACCCGACGGAGTCTAAAAGTGTCCATAGGCTGTGTAACAGTTTCACATCAGGCGGGCTGAACACTTCTTTCCCACCCGACTGATCAAAATCTGATGATTATAAAAAAATATCTACCAATTTTCTTACTTGTTTGCCACCCGACGGATCACCATCATCATCTGATGATTATGAAAAAAAACGAGCTACATGGTAGGCGGAGAGGGAGGTGTTAGGTTTTATTTTCGTTACGGAATTTCTTGATTCGGTCGCCGCAAAGCCCGCGATAAAAGCTATGCAATAGCTTAAAAATATTCGCCAACTTGGGTGTTCCGCCATGTATGATTTAGAATGACGTCACACAGTTAACCATGCATTGTCATCCAAACTGAACGTGTGTACAAAATTTCAGCTCAATCGATTGAAGATATCTGCTTCGAAATTGATTTTCAAGCTTGAGAAGTCCGCCACATTGGATTAAGAGTGACGTCACATTATTTTTCGAGTTACTCTTAGCAAGCCCTTTTATTTGATACCCATATTGTAGGAGTGCATTAAAAATAGTTGGTCCGCCATCTTGGGTATGCCGCCATGTTGGATTTAGAATGACGTCACACATTTAGTCATGCATTGTCATCCAAACTGAACGTGTATACAAAATTTCAGCTCAATCGGTTAAAGATATCTGCTTCAAAATTGAGTTGCAAGATTTCACCCGAACATACTTACTTACATTGCAAGTTAAATAAAAGCTTGTAAAAATGACATACATAGAATGAAATATATGTGTGAAGAAGTCGTGAACGTCGCTTTTTAGGGTTCCGTACCCAAAGGGTAAAACGGAACCCTATTACTGAGGCTCCGCTGTCCGTCCGTCCGTCCGTCTGTCACCACTCACCAGGCTGTATCTCATGAACCGTGATAGTTAGACAGTTGAAATTTTCACAGATGATGTATTTCTGTTGCCGCTATAACAACAAATACTAAAAAATAGATAAAATAAATATTTAAGGGGGCTTCCATACAACAAACGTGATTTTTTTTGCCTTTTTGTAGATAATGGTACGGAACCCTTCGTGCGCGAGTCCCACTCGCACTTGGCTGATTTTTTTAATTTAACTCCAACAACCCTATATCCCACATTCAACATTCTCCGAACAATACAACATCGCCTAAGAGTAAAACACTAGGAAGAAACAGATTATTGAACAAACAGCCAGCGTTAATCACTGTGATGGCTGTTCTCTCATCAGGTTTTCATTGACGCTTTCTATGAGGCGTACAGAAGACATTATGGCAGGGCACATTAAAAAAAATATAGCACGCTATGAAAATAATTTGGTATGAAACATGTAGTGTCATTGAAATTTCGAAAATTGAAAAATTGGAAAGCGTATGCAATGTTTTGGATATTCAGAAATAATGGATAACAGAAGAGTTACTAAAGATTAAAGAAGTATATTGAGCAAGAGTGAGTGGAGATATCGGCTGGGGATGAAATAGCTGATGCCAAAAGCATCTGAAACCTAAGAGACTGCGAGAGGAGGTTTGATGAGTGTGGAAGAGACGAGAGAGGTATGTTTGGATCGGTACGCCTTGCGTTCCATCTGCCAACATCAAAGGAGACATTCGTGATGACATGCCTATATATGCACCTACAAATGGTGTTAAATTTTCACGTATATTTTTATTTTGAGTATTTTCTTATGATTTCGATTTAAAAGGATGCTTCAAGCATTCAGTTTATGCCTTGAACCTCGTCGCTTCAGATCTCTTGAATGACTTTTGTTTATGCTCCCGTCATGAGAGGTATTCTGACATGTTCAGCGTTTCAATGGTGGATTTTATCTCTATCATTTATTTCCGTATCTCAGACATTGTGAGCAGAAGTACACCCACGTTCCTTTTTACGTATACATTTTACTTTTATATTCTGGGGTGGGATGGGATGTGACTTAATATCCGCCATAGACAACTCCGTCTGCCCGTGGTACACCATGCTGTGTGAGACTGGTAGGGCACAGTTACATATACACCGTTAGGATGACAATTATGCGTACAGTTTGCCTGATGGTAAGTCGTATTCACCTATGGAAACTTGCAATACCAGGTCATCACTTAGGATAGGACATGATTGACGAGCCCTGGTGGCGTAGTGGTTAGTAACGCGACTTTGCCACTGACGCTCGTGGGTTCGATTCCCACATAGGACAAATATTTGTGTGCATGGACATGTATATTTATCTCAATGTGGATGTTTTTAAGAGAGATTAAACGTATAGAAGCAACACGTCTTAGGAAGTACCTCCACCTCACAGAAGACTGCAGTCGAATAACAACTTTTGAGAGTTGTTGTGCTCCTGCGGGTGTTTTAACAGTAGAGGTAGCATCGCGTA
Organism: Pyralis farinalis; assembly: GCA_947507595.1. NCBI lineage: Eukaryota > Metazoa > Arthropoda > Insecta > Lepidoptera > Pyralidae > Pyralis > Pyralis farinalis. Next base: position 3,474,489 of record OX382264.1, read on the forward strand.
TATTGCAAGCGTTCATAGGCTACAGTAAACACTTTACATCACGTATGTTTGTATGCCTGCCGATTTTGTGTAAAAATATACCTCTTAATTTATTTATCAGACTGATTAGAGGTACCACTACTCTTACAGAGGACTGTAGCCCAAAACAAAAAAAAACTCAAGGCTCGCATGATGGTAAGCATTTAGTGTATACTACACCCCTTACAAAACTAACGGATTGTCGACCCTATTCTGGTTATATACTTGTATGCTAAGTTTGGTTCATTAGCAATGAAGGTGACAACTGGTGGTTGTGATAAACAAACTGGTGGTGGATGCACACAAAGTAATATAGAGCAAGTTGCCTCTAAGAGATCGGTTGTGCTCAACCTATAATACTAAGAATTTTGCTACACAAAACTCATGTCTAACCACACGTGGGATATTATGGGATACACACTATTATCGATGTCGACGAGCTCGGTAGCGCAGTGGTTAGTGATGCTACTTTGACATTCATGGTTTCGATTCCCACATAACACAAATATTTACGTGCATGAACATGTCTGTTTGTCTTGGCCTGGGTGTTTTCTATATATCATAAGTACGTATTTACAAAACAAATGTATTTAGGTATGTCTAACCCATAACACGCGCTTCGCTTACTTTGGGACTAGTGGGCGATGTGTAATTTGTCCGACAATATTTATATATTTATCTTTAAAGTCAAAGCTGTCCTTACCTACACGTGGTGCACACATTCGATTTATGTGCCTGGACATGTCTGCTTGTCTTTGTCTGCGTGTTTTTAAGAGATATTGAGTTGTTTGACCCTTGCACTACCAGGACATCTCTGTAACAGGACACGATTGCTTTTGGCGTGCTCGGTAGCGCAGTGGTTAGTAACGCTACTTTGACATCAACGCTCGTGGGTCTGATTCCTACACAGGACAAACATTTATGTGTGTGAACATGTCTGTTTGACTTGGTCTGGGTTTTTTTAAAACCGGTAGGATGCAGGCCGACCGGGAAAGTACCTCTACCTCACAATAACCGCTGCTAAATAACTACCTACTCCGTTACGAGGGAATGAGGTTACCAGTAAGCTTTTGAGGGTTATCCCTGTCAGCAGCGTTCATAGGCTACGGTAATCAGCTTACATGAGATGGGCGGCATGCTTATATCCCAACGTTGCGCAAAAAAATAAGGCGAATCATGATTATTTGTATGTATGTGAGTGTGACAGTGATAATTCTGGAATTGATACCCAGATTTTCATAAAATTAGATGGATGAGCGTTATCACAAACCAATAATCCACTTGACTGCGCATGAAGGCACCCCGTGCTCACATAAACGCTGTGTTTTAACGCCGAAGTATGTCAGCGATTCGAGCCTACTGACCAACGGAAGGATATTTGAACCAATAAGCCGACAAGTTTTTTGACGAGCTCGGTGGCTCAGTCGTGAATGACGCGACTTTGACACCAACGCTCGTGGGTTCGATTCCCACACCAGGTAGACATTTGTGTGCATGAACATGTCTGTTTGTCTTGGTTTGGATGTTTTAAGAGAGGTAGGCCGCATCAAAGTAGCCCATCTGGCGAAGTACCTCCACCTCACAGAAAACCGCAGCCAAATAACAACTCCCTAGAGGGTTGTTGTGTTCCTGCGTGTGAATGAAGTCACCAGTAAGCTCCCAAGGAGTTGCTGTGTAAGCAGCAGAGGAGGCATCGCGCGAGTGATACTTAATATATCTCAAGCGTTGATAGGCTACGGTACTCGCTTTACATCAGGTGGGCCGTATGCTTGTATGCCTCCCGACGTAGTATAAAAACAAACCGGCCTATTGAGCAACAGGTCACAGGTTCGAATCTCGGCCCCAGACGGGTTGCTTTGATGCGCCCAACCTCTCTTAAAACATCCAGACCAAGACAAACAGACAAGTTCATGCACACAAATGTTTGCCTTGTGTGGGAATCGAAACCACGAGCGTTGGTGTTAAAGTCGCGTCATATACGACTGAGCCACCGAGCTCGTCTTCACCGGTTCCTTATCCACTGATCTATCACCGCTCAGGAAACTCTTCCCACTAACCTTAGGGAAAACAAGAAGTCACGATTAACGATGAAGACGGACGCACACATAAATATCCCTTCCACATAGGCTGTGTGAACAACAAAGTCATATTTTTCCCCAACACATACATCAAGGGAGAAGCGAAAGCTGGCGCAGAGTAGGTCCTAATTGAATTACTATCGGAACCCCTTAGTGAACAAACTTGTTTTGTCCGCGAGGCGAGAACTCTTTATGTGACCCAGTAAGGTCACAGTGTGGAGGTATAACCAGTAGGATAACTTTTTTTTATACTACGTCGGGAGGCATACAAGCATACGACCCACCTGTTGTAAAGCGGTTACCGTAGCCTATGAACGCATTAACTAACACTCGCGCGATGCCTTCTCTGCTGCTAACACAGTAACTGCTTAGAAGCTTACTGGTGACCTCACTCACACGCAGGAACATAACAACCCTCTAGGGGGTTGTTATTTGACTGCGGTTTTCTGTGAGTTGTAGGTACTTCCCCAGACGGGCTGCTTTGATGCGCCCTACCTCTCTTAAAACATCCAGACCAAGACAAACAGACATGTTCATGCACACAAATGTTAGGCCTATGTGGGAATCGAACCCACGAGCGTCGGTGTCAAAGCCACGTCATTCACGACTGCGCTACCGAGCTCGTTATTTTTTTCATCATCATCTATCCTTAACAGTGTTCTTTCTATAAAAATAATGTTGAAGACCCCACGTGGATTGACTTAATGATATAATTAATACCTACGTTATTTCGTAGGAATCGGCGAGCGTGCATGAAAAGAGCTACTCATATGAATGTCACAGAAACGAGTGAAGTATGCAAGGACCGCGTCTTATGGCGCTCGGTTCTCTCTGCCTACCCCGCAAGGGGCCTGGCGTGAAGATATACATATGCGTTATTTCGTGTTACGACAGTTATTTTTATTTTTGAATGTGAGTTCCTTTGTGTCAAAAACGCAGCACAGATGGTACGCAGCGTACGTGTATGGACCAGCCATGCAATTCTCTAAGCGACTCGTAATGGCTGTGTGCGTCGCTGTGATCACAGATGTCACAGCTTTGACATCGTCGACTGCGATCACGGCTAAATTATTTGGTATTTTATAAGGCTGTAAGCGTACGCGAGGCTGTTTGCCTTGTAGAATTCCAATTCCAAACGCAGCCTTGCGGCGCTAGTGTCGCACAACCATGAAAAGCGACACCAAAGAAGTGCAATTTTGTGTTCAAGGCTGTAACAGCCGATGTTTCCGAGGATGTAAGAATGTTTGCTCTTACAGAATTGCATGGCATGGCATCAAGTAAACGCAACGTGTGTCTGTGGTTTGATTGTTTCCGTTCCCGGAAATTTTGGTGTCAACAATGCCTAACCCGAGGCGAAAGTCGACGATGAATCAATCCATCAAGTCATAGTGGGAGAAGGATTCATATCAACATTTCACACGCAAAAAATTGCACCCGACTGCGACCCAAGTAATAAAACGATACTGATTCATTTTCACCAAATTGGAAAAAAAAATCTTGAAAAGCTCAGAAGTAACTGAACAACAATAAAGTCTAATCGAAAGATGCCTTCACTTGTTGAATAGGTAGTTGAAGAGTCTGAAACCTGTTCTGTTCATAGCGCCTGTTCTTAGTTATTTAATAAACTTATCTTGTGCGCAGGATATTTTCTCTGATAAATTGAATATGACCGTTGCAAAACCTATTCCTAAGAATGGTAATAACGATATTCTAGACAATTTCAAACCCAATTTTAATATGCATTTTTTCTAAAATCTTCGAAAAAGCTATGGCATGTTAGATATACCAACTTTCTAAATAAATTTAACATCTTGCATAAAAAACAGAATGGTTTTCAAAAAGGAAAATCTACAATGTTATCAAGTTGTTGTATCAAGGAGTTATTAGATAGATAGTAAAGTTTTAGATAGCGTATTACATCAGTGTCTTCTGAATAAGTGTGAAGGCTATGGTCTCAGAGGAAATATACTTACAATTGGCTTAAGTCATGCCAACACATAACGCGGAGGTATCAAATATTGACGAGTATTTTAATGAAAATGATTATAAATCCGATGGGAATATAAATAACATGAGTGTACCTCAAGGAAGCATTTTGAGACCATTATTATTCTTGATGTACATAAATGACCTACCTAAAGCTTCCAACAATTTTTGAACGTTATTTAATAATAAATAAATAAATTAATATTGTCGGACAAATTACACAGCGCCACCTAGCCCCAAAGTAAGCGAAGCTTGTGTTATGGGTACTAGACAACTGATAAACATACGTAAATACATTTTTTTTTGTACATAGAAAATACCCAGACCAAGACAAACAGATATGTTCATGTACACAAATGTTTGTACTGTTTGGGAATCGAACTCACGAGCGTTGGTGTGAAAGTAGCGTAACAGCGCGTTTCACCACTGCGCCACCGAGCTCGTCGTTGCTGATGACGTATGCATGATTCTACTAGTACTATTATTATATATTATTCTTCATATTACAAATTCAAATCAAGGCTTCAATATTCGATATAGTCTAATAGTATGGGGGAAGTCATCACATAATAAATAATAAAAATAATAAATAAATATAGATAGATAGAGATATTTCTCTCTGCCTACTCCGCAAGGGACTTGGCGTGAAGATATACATACATACATACATAGATAGATAGAGTCTTTCTAGCACAGAAACAGTGTATACGGTCCTTATGTAACCTATCTCCTAAGACAAGTTGTAAATCATATTTTAAAAAGTTAAATCTGCTGTCATTTCTACGCATATACATTTATGAAATGTGTCAGTTTGTAAAGACTCACACTCGTCTTTGCGATGAAAAGTATGTTTAGTAAGTACCGAGGGAGATACCCAAATAAACTAACATTGCCTAATATGTCTACAACGTTATACCACGGTAGTTGTTGTCCGATGGCCATTCAAATATTTTAACAAATTATCAAAGAACGTAGTAGACTTATCCTTGTCAGTCATTAAATCACAGTTGTAAACAAGTGTTACTATAGTATATCCAAATTTTTAAACGATAAATTAGATTATCTAAGTAATTAAATGTAATATAGTAATTTATTTTCAAGAACACCGTTCCTATGAAATCCATATGTTTGCCTGTATGTACGTTTTTTTCGAATATTCGGATTTTGATTTCAGATTCGGATTCAGCATTAAAAAGTAGAATAGGAATGTTCAGGAACACCGTTCCTATCTCGGAACATGGTCAAAATGGCAGACAAATAAAAAAAAATGAATTGTTATATAATTGACGAGCCAGGTGTTCCTCTGGCAATGCAAGCTTGCGCATTCTCAACTGGTTCTTAATAAATTTGCATGATCTAGGCGAAATATTGTGAAACTAGTATTAATAACAACGTCATTGTACTAATATTTGAAGCAAATACATTTTTTTTCTTTCTTTCTGTGGTAATAATGCATCCAATATGACCACCGGAAACGTCCGTCAAATTACTTGGAGGTAAGTATATAAACTACATTACCAAATGTGAAGGCAGTTAAAAGAAAGCTGCTGGTGAACGGCGTGATAGACATACACACAAGGAAATAACCTATGGAGAACCGTAGAGGCCATAATTACGCAGTAACTCATATTACCGCTACGGGTCTTTTTATTGGGACAGGCCCACCACTGTGTCTCCTGTGTAGCCAGAATTAACAGCGGCGACAACAAAAAGGCAATGAACAGTGAAGTCCATTGCTGTCTCGGAGTCTACAGCTGCCTTGGAACTCACAACGAATTTAATCAGAAGAAATTTGTAGGAGTAGGAAGTTTTGGAATTGACCGCTACGGGTCGGGAGTAAAGTACGAGTAGAATGCGCATCTCTTTTTAACTAGATCGCGCATGAACGTCGCGGCACATACCGGATTATTGATTAAAATATTGACCCATTCAGAAGGTTTAAATCGCTGAGATATTTAGGCGCTAAAACACAACGTTTTTGTGAGCGCGTGGTACCGTCATGCGCAATCAAGTGGTTTATTGGTTTCATGGGGCCTGACACAACAATTACTGTTTACCTACTGTGAACATTTGCGTGATAAGTGTGATAACCCTGTCGTCCGCTTCACGATAACGCTCGTCCAATGTCGCGTTATGGTAAGTCTCAAAACTACAGGAGATACGTCTGAAAACTCTTGGTTACACACCATACTCGCTAGTCTATACTCCATTTTTTAATTCGGTTAACTATATACAGGGGAAAAAATCAATTCCCATCGCTAGGATTTATTAGTAGAGATATAAATGTTAGGAGCCCTAGGAACCGGTAAGCGTAAATGAAATATTAATATGTAGGTATAAAATAAATAAATAATGAAAACAGCTATGAATGCTTCAATCAGAGAGTGAGGTGTGTAAGGACCGCGTCTTATGGCGCTCGGTTCTCTCTGCCTACCCCGCAAGGGCGGCGTGATATACTCGTACATAAATTTTAATAAAAATGGCGACGGATGAGTAAAGAATCGGCATAAATAATAATTACTTAGATTGTTCTATTATTATTATTAAATATTAATTAATTTAATAATAATATATCGATCACCAGCACGATGCCCAGAGCAAATCAAGGAATCCTCTTGGAAATTCATCACTCTCACTCAACTCATCACTAGCTACCAATTGGCACAAATGAAGAGAAACAGTTTGTAATTTGATGATAACAAGCAACCATCATCATGTGATACGACTAACGAGGAAAGATTATTTAAATAAAAACTTTTCATTATTATTTTATAGACTACGTCGTAAGGAATACACGATTTTGACGGTGGAGCACTGGTGAATGACGGGACTTTGACACCAATGTTCGTGGGTTCGATGTGTGGGAACACAGGACAAACATTTGTCTGCATGAACATGTCTGTTTGTGTTGGTCTGGCTGTTTTTAGGAGAGGTAGGGCGTATCAAAGCAAGCAAACTGTGGATGTACCTCAACCTCACATAAAACCGCACCCAAATAACTCCCTAGAGGGTTGTTGTGTTCCTGCATGTGTGTTAGCAGCAGAGGTGGCATCGCGCGAGTGATACCTACTTAATGTAATACAATCGTTCATATGCTATGGCAGCCGTTTTTACCATGTGAGCCATATGCTTGCATTCCGCCCACTGCCCATGAAGCTCACTTAATATAGGTTACCGTCGCCTATAAACGCTTTAGTATAGCTCGCGCGATGCCACCTCTACTGCTAATATAGCAAATCCTTAGATTATTACTGGTAACCTCACTCACAACAACCCACAAAGGAATTGTCTGGCTGCGGTTTTATGTAAGGCGGTCCTTCCCCAGACGGGCTGCTGTAATGCGCCTTATGTCTCTTAAAAACACTCAAACCAAGACAAACAGACATGTTCATGCAAAAAATATTTGTCCTAGAATCGAAGCCACGAGCACTGCTGTTAAAGTAACATTGCTAACCACTCCGCTACCGACCTCGCCAATGAACCTTTACCTCAAAAACATAACTTAAAAATTTTAAAAACCCCCCTACACATAAAACATATAAAAAGTAAAATCTTACATTGTTATGTAGCATACATGGGCGTTTTAAATTTTAGATTGATAGTTAGCTTTATTTACATAATAATGGTTACACATTTGTTTTACAAATGGTAAAACTAATTATGCGTCTAAGGTCTCTACCACAGTTAACAAAGAGCTGATGGCCTCGAAACGGCAGAACCGATGTTGACAAAATGTGCCTAAAAACCACCGCTAGAAAACTTTTTTCAAATAAAAATAAACCGCATCCAAATTGATTCACTCGTTAAAAGATATGGTGGATATAGAACACCCCTCTTTTTTGCATCGGGGGTTAAAAGAGCCTTAGTATGCTAGACCCGACCCAGTCGACTTACTATTAAATATAATAAATAAATACGTAGCAAATATAATATTTATACAGATTATAATAAGTGCAGTGTAAAACTTCTTACCAATAGTAAAACATGCATAGTATTCAACAAAGTGGCCTTATTGCCAAAAGTAATCCTTTCATGGCAACCTTAAGGTAACGAATCCGTGTCCACATATTAGTTGGGTTAGAAAGAAATGAAGTTCGAAATTGTGTAAAGATTTCTAAGTCTGTACACAACATGTTATTTATTGAAAACTGATCAATCAACATATATGGTGAATGGAGGAGCATCTCCACAGTACAGAAGACTGCAGTGAAATGTCAATCTATAACCAAGATTGAAGGTGGCGGCATAATTACTGCGGTTAAAAAGATATTGAAGTTATTAGCCAAAGTTCGTGGGATAGTGATGTCGAACATATACGGATTTCTGTTTTGTCCCCTAAACGAAATGGTAAAATGATCAATATCCACCTAAGCTATCTGCCTCCTGATCTACAAATTTCTTTGTTCGAATATTTTTACGGAAATTGTTATAAAATAGTATTAAATTGTAGCAATAACGCGAAATTTCTTTGTATTGGTGACTACAACGTTCCTGGATTGCATTTGCATTGGGAACATCAAGGAGTCAAGCTTTGCTTGCCAATTCACCTTATGATCATTAATCTTGTCTTCTATGTCACTCTGTTAACTTAAATAAATGATTTTATTTTATAAGCGCAAATGGCCGCTTCTTGACCTTGTGCTGGCCACGACATCCAAGTATATAGCGTCGATCCACTTAGGATAACTATCATCTCGCCCTGTCTATTGACATTGACTCTAAATCTCAATTAGATGTTAAATATTTAAAAAGCAATTCTTGAAAACGTTTTGACTTCAACAAAAGCAAATTGGATGTTATCAAATCGGAACTATCAGAGGTGGATTGGTACTACGGGTTATCTTCTTCTGATATTGACATTGATGTAAGTAATTTTTATACGATGTACGCAAAATAATAATGATAAATTTAAATTACCTGTATTATTTAATAATACCCTGTTTGGTTTAGCCTGGCACTTCGACGTACTATCGAAATGAACCTCAATTATAATAAACGCCTCAAAAAGTTTGAAAATCCTTTTCACTACGACGAATTTGCTTATTATAATAACCAGAAGTAAGTATGCAATTTGATCTAACCTGCTTTGTGTGCTTCCGCCACCAATTAGTTCATGCGGCCTAGCGCCGGCCGGCACCCACCCACTACTGTTAGTACATGGTACATGCCGACGCTGCCATGGCTGCTCCGGTAGTCTCTGCCTCGGCTGCTGCGGTCGTCCGCCATCTGGAACAGAATCCGCATGCCCCTTCCACCACCGTCGCTGCCACGACTGGCCTGGTCGTCGCTGCGACACGTGTTTCGCCTCTCCACGAGGTATCATCAGGCGTTGTAGACGTTAATCGTAAGAATAACATGCTACAAGAAGTAAGTACTTGATTGATGCATGCTACAGAGGTTTTGTGATATCAGTAGAGATCTCCCTGAATGGCAACATGAAGGTTTTTTTGAAGGTCTGTTTATCAAAAGCAAAAAGGACTCTAGGAACTCTATTCCTTTAACTATGGAGGATGAAGATCTTTCTTCAACCAAAACTTTCTAAAGTTAAGTGAGCTATTTTCGAAGTATTTCAGTTCAATCTTTGTTAAGGTTATTTTGTCCCAATCACCAGTTCTCCTGAAAATTACAAAGTACAAACTCTTTGAGTCTCCTTGGGAGTATCTCAAGGTAGTCATATAGACCCATTATTATTCGTCATCTTAATCAATGACCTAATTAACGTTCTTTCCTGTCCTTACCTCCTTTACGCTGATGACCTCAAGATATTTACCACAGTGAGCACACAGTGTGAGTCACACAGACACGTGATTTTTGACGCCATTCACCACTGAGCCACTGTGCTCGTCAAAAATACATTTTATATTTAAAAATGCAACTAAATTGCATGAATAAAAATAATGTCGAATAACTGGTTTAATGTATAGCACGATCCGTAGTTTTCTTGTTTATGGTGCAAAATCGAGTTGTTTTTCAAGAACGACACCTTAACCTTGAAAAACGAGATATCTAAATACATAATTTATTCCAAATTATTGGAGCTCTTTCCAAAATACACGAAATATATCTATACTAATATACAAAGCGGACTTTGTTTGTTCGTTTGAACGCTTGTTTGCTTTTCAGGAACACCGTTCCTATATGAAATCTATATGTTTGGCTGTGCGTTTATCTGTGTGTGCGTTTATTTTTCGAATATTCTAATTTTGACTTCAGATTCGGATTCAGCATAAAAAAGTAGAATAGGAATGTTCAGGAACACCGTTCCTATCTCTTAAGGAACATGGCCAAAATAGCCAACAAATTAAAATAAAATTGAATTGTTATATAATTGACGAGCCAGGTATTTCTCTGGCAATGCAAGCTTGCGCATTCTTAACTAGTGTAACCTCTGAGTAGTGGCAGTCAGATTTGCGAAAATTCTATTTGCATTTGACAGCCCAATTCTTGAGGAAGGTATCAAGGCAACATCACAATAAAACCCATAGAAGCCGAGGAAAAAGAAAGAAAGTAGAAAAAGGGGTTCCCACCAGACACCGGGATGCACGTGGACGAAATTGCGGGCTTTTTTATACAATAAAGGTGGATTTTTAAAGTAATTTGTCTTTCGGAGGTCTGAGGTATCAGTTAATTTTGGAAAAGAAGTCTCTTGCCCTAAAAATAGTTTGGGAATATCTGGTCTAGAGAATACTACGGCACGTGCTCAGCTGCGGTTTGGCGTCGTCAAATTGGCGCAGACCAGTATTTTAAAGCCGCCTGAAGACCTCTGACTCCTCTGCAGGTGAAGGTTTATTTTTGATTTTGACGAAAGAAGGACTAAAAATACGTGCATAGTCATTCTTCTGAGAAGGGTACCCTCCGGGACCCGATTGAAGGGAGATAGTGGTGAACTCTCAAGAGTATACTTACGGTCGGCCGTACGGGTTATGTCAGACTCCTACTGACTGAATACCACAAAGCCGCATCGTAGGCGGTCTCCGCGAGACGCGAGGTGACGCAAGGAGGTACTTCCCAGGTCCGGTTATTAAATTCAAGTCTTTCTCACGAGAGGTGGGGCGCATCAAAGCAGTCCGTCTGGGGAAGTACCACCACCTCACAGGTGGCATCGCGCGAGTCATACTTTATGTATTGCAATCATTTATAGGCTACAGTAACGGCTTTACATCAGATGGGCCGTATGCTTGTAAGCCTCTCGACGTTGTATTAAACAAAAAGTCAAGTTGCAACACGTGTAGCTCTGGCTGACTTTGGCTCTAAAGGCTATGATGGGCTCCTTACACTACAAAATCGTGTTATTAAATTTCCACCATTATTTTTCATATAAGACAGCTATAGTGCAGACCTTACTACTGAATGCGAAGAAGACTTAATGGTATTTTAAAAGAGAAGAAACCAGAACCAATGTAAGGGTTACGGTCGATGGTGAATGTTTGGAACAAGTGGATAAGATTGAATATCTTGAATGCGCTTTTAGCAGGGATGGAAGGTACACCGTGGCGTGTACCTTCCATCCCTGCTAAACGTGGAAAGTGGACGTGGAAAGACGTGTGAGTGCTGGGAATTGAATGGAGCGTTGGGAAAACTTTTTGGTAGTAAAATTTTGAGCCAGAAGGCACAGTACTCTACACATAATATAGAGCTGGTCCCAATGTTTGCTTTTGGAAGCGAGAGCTGGGAATGGCAGATAGAGTATGAAAGTACGCGGACGAAATGTGAGCGTTGCACTAAATTTGTGGCGTAACGCATGCAGAGCGTGTTTGCAATGATGATATTAGAAACAAATTTGGATTGAAAGAGAGTGTCGGTGTTAAAATAAGGTAATGCATCCTTCATTAGTTTAAACATGTAGGTAGAACGTAGGAAGAAAGAATTACGAGTATGAAACAGATATACGACGCGATATAGAAGGATGTAGGCGCCGAGGAAGGCCAAGACTTACTTACCATGACCAAATTGAACGTGTTTTATTAGAAGGTAAAATATATTAGGTAAAAGATAAAAAAAAAATATTTGCCTTTGGACCTTCACGGGCAATTAGATACGTCTTACATTCTCAATATATATATATAATAGTAAAATAGTATCTTGTTAATTTTTCATAGTTTTGATTTCTCTCTTTTAATCTACCAGCATTTGCGAAGAAGAAATGCCAAAAGAAACTTGCCAATATAATATCAGATTGAATTAAACAATTTTTAACGGAAGTATCGCGTGTTTTATTTATTTTGTTGAACCTGACGTTTCGAACGCTTTGCAGCGTCCGTGGTCGCAGGAAGACTGTCTTCCTGCGACCACGGACGCTATAATATAATATAATATCTCTTTTCAAATCGTCACTTATATTACAATAAATTTAAATTTATTTTTTATTACAGGAGTCTTAGATACTGGCGAGCGTGCATCAGAAAAACTGTGAATGTTTAAGAAGCAAGTAAGGTGTGAAAGATCCGAATCATGTGGCGCTCAGTTTCCTCTGCCTGCCCTGCAAGGGAAAAAAAGCGTAAACTTACTCGTAGATAGATAAGACAGTTGACGTTTATACGTATAACATGGTATAAATCTCACACAATTGTCACGCAGGATAGGGGGCATCACACGGTGTGCGATCTTACCAGTTATCTCATTTAGTCATCAAATGACTGGCGGGAAATATTATGGCGAGTTCCTGCGAGTGATGACTGCGTGAACTAAGAACAATTGATTCAGTACCATGTTTCTTCGGCTGACTTCGCGGGCAATTCACATAAATTAAGTACCTATATATTTTCATAACCCGTTTTCCAAACCGGGGGAAAATATGAAATAGTATCTATATGGCAACAATTTAAGCTCGTATATGGAAGACCAAATTGTTCGTGTTTTATCAGAATGTAATGCCAATAGCGTACATGAAAAGAGCAATAAATGTTAAAGAAGCGTGAGAGGTATGTAAGGACCGTGTCTTATGGCGCTCGGTCCGCTCTGCCTACCCCGCAAGGGGTCTGGCGTGGTGATATACATACATCTACAATTTGATATATTATTTGTCTAGTTCTAAAATGTATAAGTAAAAGGGCTACTTTGCAGGACACCAAAATCTATACCTATAATGATGTATAAAGCGGAAGATTAATTTGTTTGTTTGTATGAACACGCTAATCTCTGCTACACGTCGGGTTTAAAAAAATCATTGTGCATTTGGCATTCCAGTTCTTGAGAAAGGTTACAGGCTATCCAACATCACGATATGGCTCATAGAAGCCGAGAAAAAAGGAATAGACAAAGATAAAGCGCGAGAATAAAAAATGGGTGCGTGTACTTATGTACGCGCGTGAGAAGTTATACTTCTTTGGCATCATTAAATAAATATTTAACATTAATAATGTAATAATATTTAGTATTAATTATATTAACTTATAATATTTTAATTTATAAGGGTTATTGGAGTAAAATTAAAAAATGTATTACGTACAAGTCAAATGTCAAGTACAAATGTTATACACTTTTAACTATAGCGCCATCTACCGGTAATACCGTGGAACATTTAGCAGCTTTAACCTTTTACTTTTGTGTTACAGTGATGCGCGCGCATCTTAAAATTTCGCTCTCATCATTTTTTCATAACGCGCCAAAAGAAGTATAACTTCAAAAAGAAACAAAGAAAAAGCGGCTCACAGGGGATACCAGAGTCAGGTGAACGAAGTCACGCGGTGCAGTTGGAATATATTTAAATCAGTTACTGTGCATTAGTCTGGCAAAACCTCGAAAATGGCTCTTTTTGACAATTATTCAAATCAGATTTGAATATATTTTGTATTGGTATGTTTAACATCAGAGGAACTACTCAAACAGATAAAATACGCGGGCTAAGAAACGGGTGTCAGCTAGTAATTACACAAAATTAATGTGATCAACATTGGAAGCACATATTTTTGGAAAACGTATTTAATATGACTATCACTAAGCTACGAATCATTCGCAGCCGAGGGCTTTTTAACTGGATCGTTTATCGACATATAAGTTAAATCTAATACGAAGAGCCTATTATAAGTACTGATATTGCACTGTAGTACACATAACAACACTATATAAAATGTCAATTCAATATTCGCCACCTCAAAACAGATCTAAAACTACTGATTCTCGTAATATAACGATGCTACAAACTGGCGAAAAGACGCCTACTCGAACGCTATCGGATTCAAATTTAATTATCACAATGCGAAGCAATAATAAACGCCAGCGCAGTGATAGCGAAAATAAAAACGGAGGTGAAATAGAGGATGCTTACTTGGACAGATTCCAGGAATTCCAACAGGAGATGTTATCCTTAATTCAAAATATGTTCGAGTCCCAAGAAAAAGAAATTAAAAAAATAACTCCCACCCTAACTCAAATACAAAACACCAACACAAATATCGAAAAAGCCGTATCTTTTTTGACCTTACAAAATGAGGAATTAAGAAAGAAAATGGAGCACCTGGAAACACAACATAAAAAAGACTTGGAATATAGGACTATTCTAGAAGACAAAATTGAAGAATTGCAACGTGAAAGTCGCAAAACAAATTTGGAACTCAAAAATGTTCCAAAATTTTCGGATGAATCAAAGGAAACCTTAATACAGATGTTCAAATGCTTATGTGAAACTGTAGGGTGTGACTTCGAAAAGTCACAACTGAAAGATATATACAGAGTTCGAGAAAGGAAAGGAGGTAAGAGTGATACACCTATCATAATTGAAACATCATCAACTATGCTCAAGAGTGAAATTCTTAGAAGCTGCAAGGCTTATAACAAAAAACACAAGCAGAAGCTTTGTGCAAGCCACCTGGGTTTTAGAAGGAAGGAAGGAACTCCAATTTTTGTGTCGGAGCAGCTGACGGCCAAGGGCTCCCGGCTGCACTTTCTGGCTCGCGACCTTGCTAGGTCTAAGGAGTATAGATTCTGTTGGACTTCATATGGGAGGGTATATCTGCGAAAACATGATAACTCGCCTATTATTATTGTTAGAAGCGAAGCTCAAGTGCAGAGCCTCATGCAGGCGGATTGACTAGGCTCAACGTTACATGCTTGGCTAGCAGGTCGTTCTGTCTTTTGCATAGTTTATATTCCTCACATTTTTGGATTAATTGCTTTCTATACATTATGCATAAGCTCAGTTGGTTATATAGATATTTATGTCAAAAAACACGTGAATACGACCAAAACAAATACCAAAAGCTTTACCTTTTTGTACTTTTACAGTACATACCAGACAGACTTACTGATGAAAGATCTAACGATATATGAATATGTTGTTTGCGTTGTTTATATTTCTTATAATTATTGTTCAACTAATTTTCATAGATTCAGAGAAAGCTCAAAATACTATTTATTTATTTTTCGCAAACAATATATACTTGAAAATAATATACATATAAATACGTATCATAAATATATATGTAACTGTGGTGTATATAGGATTGGCTTAGCGCTACTGAGTATGTCTGGGTGTCATGTAACTACGTGTACTAATATAAAGAGTAAAATGCATTTAAATAATATACATAACTTAATCTATTATAAGTGTTTATTTATAAATTTAGTGACAAATATCATTTTATCAAGCTGTGAATATGGATAGTCACTCTATTCATACGGAAGAAATAGACAAAGTTAATATAGCAGGATCGGAACAAATATCCGTGAATGATTTCATAATAAGACCGTGTATCACAAATAAAAACGATTATACTATTGTCTCACAGAATATAAGAAGTATATACAAAAATTTTGACAATCTTATTGTAACTCTTTCGCAATTTAAATTTCGAACTGATATTATTGTTCTGAGTGAATGCAGAATTCAAGCTTCCAAACCAATTCCTCAGCTTGAAAATTACAAGTCATTTAGCTCAACAAATCATATTAACCAATGCGACGGAGTTGTCATTTACGTCAGAAACAATCTCAAAATTAGCGTCAAGGAAATAAAATTAACGCATGCCTCGTGTATGCAAGTTAATCTACCTAATTTAACCTTACTTGGTATTTATCGTTCGCCATCAAACACTGATGCAGACTGTTTCATACTATCACTAGATTCACACTTAAAAACTTTGAAAAATCGTAAACAAGTTGTAGTAACCGGTGACATTAATATTAATATTATACAAAAAGCAAACGAAAAAAGACACGAAACTAAGAATAAGCAATCGTACTTAAATATGCTCGCCCTACATGGTATCCTACCAGGACACTCCTTGCCTACTAGGGATAATTCTTGTTTGGATCATTTTATGTTGAAGTTGAATGATAATAGAAATGAAGCATCCATAGTTATACTTGACACGACGATTACTGATCACCGATTAACCTTCCTAAAATTAATTAATACTAATACTCCTAATGAAAATATAAAATGTAGAAAAGTTGTAGATTACGATAAAGCTCTTATTTATCTCAAAGAAAATAATTTTGCTGAACTAATTACACTAAATGATCCCACAAAATTAGCAAGCTTGGTCACTGACAAATTAAAACAATGTCTACTTGAAAATACTACAACTAAACAAATCCGATGTAAAGACCGTATTATCAAGCCTTGGATCACTCCTGGCATTTTGCGTTGCATCAGAAATAGAAATGACATGCAAAATAAGCTCCAGAATGATCCATCGAACGAAGTATTAAAAATTACTTACAAACGTTACCGTAACTACTGTAACACTCTTTTACAAAAACTAAAAAGAAAATATGATCGTGAGCAACTCTCTAAAAATAACAACAATCCAAAATCCCTTTGGAAAACCATTAATTCGATAACAAATAGGAATAAAAATACAACTCAAAATTTAGATCTTTTGCATACTCACACAACACCTGAATCATCTGTGAATAGGGCAAATTATTATTTTGCAAACATAGGAAGGAAGTTGGCACAAGAAATATTGGATAAATCTCCTTCTTCTGAAAGCCCACATAAAAATGACCCTATAGTTTCGCAGGTATCATCATTTGTGCTGTTGGATACAAATTGTGAGGAGGTTCATGATATTTTAATGGGACTCAAATCAGGAAGTGCCCCAGGCTGGGACAATGTGCCTGCTCGGTTTTTAAAATACGCTCACGAACTAATTGTTCCGGTTCTAACTCACTTAGCCAATCTTTGTTTTAAAAATGGAGTATTTCCAACTGCTTTAAAACAAGCTATTATTACACCGGTGTACAAGAGTGGAGACAGAGACGATGTATCTAATTATAGACCAATTTCCGTCCTTACTGTTATCTCTAAAATTATTGAAAAACTCATTAACAAAAGACTTCTTAAATATCTGCAAAAATACAATATAATTTCTAACTCACAATTTGGTTTTAAAAAAGGTGTATCTACGGAAGATGCCATTATTGCGCTGACTTCAGTAATTGTTGAAGCAGTAGACAGTGGTAAAAAGTGCTTAACATCATTCTTGGACCTCAAAAAAGCATTTGATACCGTCTCTGTCCCTATTCTTGTACATCGGCTTGAAAAAGTGGGGATAAGAGGTAATTCGCTTGCTCTTCTCACTGATTATCTCAAAGACCGCAAGCAACGAGTCAAAGTAGGCCAGTACATTAGTGAGCAATCGAAGATCGAGTACGGAGTCCCACAGGGGAGTGTTCTAGGTCCTACTTTGTTCCTGATTTACATCAACGGGCTTTGCAATATGAAGCTCGCAAATGGCCATATATTTTCCTACGCAGATGACACTGCCGTAGTGTTTGTGGGCGATTCCTGGGATAAAGTTCGACATTCTACGGAGGTGGGGCTCACTAGGATAGCTGAATGGTTGAGAGGTAATCTGCTAACACTAAATATGGATAAAACTAACTACATTACCTTTACTAACTATAATAATACGCAACCTGAACATGATTTAAATGTTAAGATACACACTTGTTCGAACTCTCATGACTGCGCCTGTAACGTAATAACAAAGGTAGATAAGGCTATATATCTAGGAGTAATGGTAGATCAGCGACTTACCTGGCATCAACATCTAGAGCTTCTCACAAATAGAATACGTAAACTGATGTGGGTCTTTAAAACATTGCGATATATAGCAGATAACAATTTACTTAAATTAATATATATTTCACTTGCCCAATCAATCCTAGGATACTGTATTTCAGTTTGGGGAGGTGCAACTAAGACTGAATTTTTACATCTCGAAAGAGCACAAAGATCTCTTCTAAAACTAACCTATTTTAAACCCTATAGATACCCCACCTCTGAACTGTACTCAGATTGCAATCTACTTTCTGTTAGAAAGTTATATGTTCTTAATATTACTTTAAATAAACATAAAGCGCTTAATTTTGATCCTAGTAAACTAAACAAAAGACGTAAATATGCCGTAGCTGCGGTAGTTCCAGTTAAAACCTCGTACGCTCAGAGGCAGTTCTCCAGACGATCCTCACACATATACAACTATCTTAATAAAAATCTTAATATCTACGAACAAACAAATCATGCATGTAAAAAATCTGTCACCTTCTTCCTTCAAAACAAAAACTTTGATGATATAGAATTATTATGCGCGTAATATATATGATACTCACAGTACCAACTACATTATACCTCACATCACCAAATCCTATTTATTCATGAACTGAGCCTACTACCTGTTTTTTGTTTTTCTTTTTTTCAATTACATAAAATATTTTCAATACTATGTATTCTAGTAAACCAATTTTGAATGTTTATATTTATATATAATAAACATAGCGGTATGTAAAGTATGTATGTATGTATCTTTGTGTTATTTTTTTCTCTTGAATTGCCAAAATGTAAACAGTTATTTAAGTTTAATTGTAAGTACTAGTAAGCTATTTTGGAAGAGCGGGCTCTCCAAACACAAGTATTTATATACTTAAATGGAGACCCCAATCATAATGAGATATTGTAAAAAAGTGACAAATAAATACTTATTATTATTATTATTATTATATTATATGAACTCTATATGAAGAAATCAATGGTAACTTTTCGCACACATAAGCTATCTTTCTCAAACAAATTGCATCTCAAAGTCACAAGTCTTAAAACAACCAAAATGTTACTTACGCCTTTTGGAACTTAACCGACGATGTGTTGTTGTGTCAGATCACTTTGCGATGTATAATAAGTCGCCTCGCGTCGCGTCGCTTGCCGTCGCGTCGCCCATCTGAACAATAGACAATCGGACCCTTCTATATTGCTCATACTTTTATAATGTCACGTAAGTTGATTGCAACAGTCGGCAAAATAGTGGTACAGAATAAAATACAATAAATATTGTGTATAAAAATCAGAGGAAATATACAGTGTTTGTGTTGTTTATTAAATAAGTATTAAAATACATTTTTAATAAAAATAATTGTGATATTAAAAACAAAAAGTGGACTTTAGATGATCGAAAAAAAAAACAAAGAAAAAATGACGGATAATGAAAAGGCAAGTGCATTGGACAAAGTGTTATCCCAATTTAAGGTGTTCGGCCGTTATCACAGCGTGCATATGTTTTGGACTATGTTGTCTCTGGCTACCAATACTTTGTATTGTGTTAACTTTGTGTTTGTTACAGAGGAAGTTGGTTACAGGTGAGTTAATTTTGATGTATTTATTACAGTGAATAGACAGTGTGGGTCATGTTTAGAACAGGAAGACTCACTACATTCGTAGTAATAAAGCACTGCACTTCAAAATGGTTTAATGAAAGGCAAACGCACATTCGTTTGCTTTTGTATGATTTTGATTTATGGAGCTTACCAAATATTTGTATCTACATGTTTGTATGCATGTATTCGTGCGAGGTCCCTTGTGGGGTAAGCAGACAGCATCGAGCGCCATAAACGCGGTCCTTACACACTTTGCTCGCTTCTTCAACATTTTTAGCTCTTTTCATGTACACTCGATATCATATCTATGTTAGATTCGAGTATGTTACTATTTATGAAGCATAACAATTATTTCTACATGCTATAGTTCTTCAAAAAAGGTACTGCCAATTTAACTATGCACTTTTAGACCCCAACCACCTCTATTTGTTTTGATAAATCTGTTTGTTTGTGATATCGTGGATTGGGTCAATTCCAATGCGATTTTTTATTATATATATAATATGACGAATATTTATTTTTGGCACAACTTGCTTTAAATTACTAAACATTTTAAAGTGGACAGTGCACTTTTATCGCCTAGATGGGATTAAATATACGAATATGTGAATCCGATCTGTAATGAATGATAGGCTGCTTTGCCTTTTTCATACCGCTAAGGTGGTAAACAAGCATACGACCTGCCTGATGGTAAACAGTCACCGTAGCCTTCGTACATTTGCAACACCAGGGGTGTCATGTCATGTGTTGGCGATCCAATTGCCTACGAAACTAGCATTATATTTAGTAGGTAGATGACATAATAGCGTGCTTTACATCGATGTGTAAATGCATTATTGCATTTACACACAACACGTGACATGACACCCCTGGTGTTGCAAATGTCCGTAGGCTACGGTGACTGTTTACCATCAGGCAGGTCGTATACTTCTTTACCACCTTAGCGATATAGTAAAAACTAAGCAGCCTATCATTACAGATGGGATTCAGATAATTCGAATCTCATCTAGGCGATAAAATGCACTATATACTTTAAAATTTTTTGTAATTTCAAGCAATGATTTGCAATGCAAGAGGTAACACTCGTGGGTTGGCGTGCCGTCGTGTCCTGACGAAAACACAGCAACTCCTGAGGAGCTTAATGGTAACCTCATTCAATCACACTCTCTTGAAAATATCCAAATCAAGACAAACAGACATGCTAATGTTCATATATATATGTTTGTCCTGTGTGGGGATCGAACTCACGAGCCGTAGTGTTAAAGTAGCAGTGCTAACCACTCCATGCCACGTTCGTGGTGAAAGAAGAAAAAGTGCTGAAAGCTACTTTTTTACAATAATGCTTGGAAAATACATCTAATTAATAAACACAAAAATTAAACACTTTACCATGCGTTTGACACAAACACATTTAACTTTACAAACTTTTGTTTTACTTAACAAACTTTTGTTTATGGTTAAAGTTTGTAGTCAAACTGAGATGAGATTAATATCTATAATATTATTTATCTATAGTCTTACCGAATGTCAATAATAACCATAATTATGATAATGGTGTAGTCATAGTTAGTCTAATAGATAATTGTGCTTTATAAATTATTTAATAATAATTTAATTATTAACATTATTTGATTTTTGATTATAATAATTATTTAATGGCATAACGCTTGCTGACCGCGTTCGAAATGATGACGTACGAAAGAGAGTTGGGCTGAAAGAGAGTGTCGGTGTTAAGATAAGAAAGGGCATGCTCCGTTGGTTCGGACATGTAGAAAGAATGCAAGATGAAAGAATGACGAAACAGATATACAATGCGAAAGTGGAAGGATGTAGGAGCCGAGGAAGACCAAGACTAACCTACCATGACCAAATTGGTCGTGTTTTATCAGAAGGTGATGTCAGGAGCCTTAGGAACCGGAGAGCGTGCATGAAAAGAGCTATGAATGTGAAAGAAGCGAGTGAAGTATGTAAGGACCGCGTCTTATGGCGCTCGGTTCTCTCTGCCTACCCCGCAAGGGACCTGGCGTGAAGATATACATACATAAATTATTTATTGTATTATAACCAAATTGGTCATGTTTTATCAGAAGGTGATATCAGGAGCTCCAGGAACCGGCGAGCGAGGATGAAAAGAGCTACGAATGTCACAGAAGCGAGTGAAGTATGTAAGGACCGCGTCTTATGGCGCTCGGTCCTCTCTGCCTACCCCGTAAGGGATTTGGCGTGAAGTTATAGATAGATATATTATTTATTGGTTATACGTTATATTATAATTATATATTAGTTATACGTCGCAGCTAGTAGAGTTCGATCATTCGACGATTTCATATTTTATATTTCCGAATGTAACAGTCAAGGACATTTAGCAAACGATGTTAAGAGTTTTTACAGAAAAACATCGTTTACAGAGAAGTTTGAATCAGTAATTAAATTACAGTATTAAATATGTACAACATCTCGAAGTTCGGAAGTATGTCAAGTTCAATAGATAACATTATTTTTATCGCTCGGTTTTTTGTTTTAATAAAAAATATAGAAAAAAGGTTTGTTTGTTCGTAAAACCTTTATTGTACTTTAAGTAAAAAAGTTATTCTTTACTTCAGTCTTAATTTTTTGTATTTGTTTTTTATTTAAATGTAATTTGTTTGAAAAAGTCGGGAAATTTAACTATTAAGCCTTGGCGAAATCGGTGATTATCGAGGTTATAGTTTTTGAGAATGCAACCTTAATAACGGTTAATCTTAAAAATTAAATGAATTATGCTCTAATTTTGACCACTGGGCGACCATTAGTGTATATGTAATCTATGGTATAACATATATTTAATCTATGGTTTAGACCAATTGAAAGTAGGGTGATTGCTGAGGAGTATGTGTGGAGTTAGAATGATTAATAGGGTAAGAAATAACACGGTACGATAACAAGTTGGAGTGTAATATGATGTAGGGATAAAAATAATGCTGGTTTGGACATTTGAAAATAATGGATGCCATGAAAGTTACGAAAGAAGTGAATCGAGCAAGACTGAGTGGAGATATCGGCGGGGGCCGCCCTAGATGCACACATATAGATCAAATTGGTGATGTGCAGAAAAAGAATCAACTCAAAATCACTCAAAACCTTTATTATGATGAGGTTGATGAGTGGAGAAGATGTGAGATAGGTATGGAGCTGGCGTTTCATAGTCGCTACCTACCCCAAGGTAGGAGACACGCGTGATGATATGTATATTTGTGTGTACAAATACATAAATTACATAGTGTAGATCAATAGTTAATTGGTACAGACAATTTGAAACAAAATTACTTATAATTTCCACACCCGTTCAATATTATTTAATAGCGGATGCGCATGAAGTAATTTACTTGCAAATTTGGCTGCCACACAATGGACGTGGAACATGGACTCACTCCATGGATTTGTACTAAACGAGTAGATAATTCAAGTTTTATAATACATCATTGTGTTCGTACACATTTCATGTTGGAAACATATGTCTGTGTTGTGAGATTACACTGTTAAGTACTTAAGTACTTGACAGTGTAATAAATGAACATTCATACACATCATCACGCCTGTCTTCCATTGCGGTAGGGATAGACTAGACGCCGGGCTGCCACTATTGTGGCGCGGCCGAGGACACCGCTCAGCACACTCTGGAGCGGTGTCCCAGGTGGTCTCGACAGCGCCACGATCTGGTGTCCCTCTCGCTCCCGAGCGTGGTCCGCTCCATGCTCGGGAGTGACAGTGCCTGGCAGGCGATGGCCTCCTTCTGTGAGACCGTCATGTCCCAGAAGGAGGCCGCGGAGCGGGACAGGGAGGATGATCCCTTGGCTGTCCCGCTCCGGAGACGGCGGACGGGAGTGCGGCGTAGGCGCTACGCGCACCTACTGCCGCCTCCCTAACCTGTGGGATTAGTGGTCAGGATGGGAACCTGGCCCCATAACGGTCCCGCCGCCGGAAGGGCTGTCCCAATTTGCCGGGACGGCCCCTAGAGAGAAGAAGTCCGGCCCCTTTTGATGGGCTGGCCAGTCGCAGTGGTGCCCTGTTGCTGACAGATCCGGGGCACCACACCAACGCGGCCGATGGCATTTCGCGGGGTTGTTTAGTGGGTATACCGTCGGACAGCCCACACTACCACCGGAGGCCAGCCAGGCACCGGTGGTGTGCGTAACGCATTCTTCCCCGCGTCACAAAAAAAAAAAAAAGGGATAGACTGCACCGATTCAGACATACCCCTCTCGCCACTTCGAGACTCGTCAACCTTTTCGCACGCTTTTCGCTTACGATTGCTTTCGATTTGGCCCTTTTTCATCACATCAGCCATTTAAAGATAAAAACTCTTTATTGGGCCTCGCGGACACTTAGACTTATTGAAATATAATCTTTTTGTATCTTATTCAATTCTCTTGTGTTACTATTTTTCTTTTTCTACTAGCAATTCGCAAATGATCATTGGCGAAAACGATGTGCCGAAAGAATCTTGCAAATATATCAATCTTTTCAAATTGTTAGATATTACAATAAATACTAAGCATATTAGTACAATATTGATAATTTGATCCATATGTGTGCGTGTAGGGCGGCACCTGCCGATATCTCTATTCACTCTTGCTCCATTCACTTCTTTCGTAACTCATTTGCCATATATTATTTCCAAATATCCAAACCATCTCTGCACACCATTTTCAATTTTTGTCACTAAGTTGTCTTTCATTCCACGTTGTTTTCTGGTTTCGCTTCATAAAAATCTTTCGCCTTTTCAATAACCATACACAGTGCTCTCTTCTTACCGCTATCCAGTTTCCTAATCTATTAGAATTCTCCGAGTCCGCTACCTAAACCTAAGGATTTGGCGGAGACATTGACTCGGATATGGTGCGACTGCTGTCAGAACTGCACGTCAAGGAGATGATAGGAATAACCTATGGAGAAACGATGGCCCCATATTACCTAGTAACTCATTTGCCGCTACGGTCGGGGGGTAAAGCAGCACGCGCAGTTCTTATTGGCTTAAATAGCGATTCGAGCCTCCTGATGGGAAAACCCCATTGGTCAGGAGGCTCGTATCGCTATTTAGACGCTAAAATACAGCATTTTTGCCAGCGCGGGTGGCCTACATGGACAATTACAGAAGTAACATCAGATATGATAGTTATGGCAGGTGTCTGTCCCTCTTCTGTAATAGCCCAGTTCTAATAATCCCTCCAGACCTCATTTTAATAGCCCAATAATTTCCAACACATTTGCAATAGTCCCAATACCTGCCGTGACCTGGTTCATGGGTATATTGTCACATTGATATCACCTGGACAAGGTCACGGCGGCTATACAACATTACATCAAGCTTCTCAAAGGGGCTTCTACGCGTTGGATCCAAATCCCCGCGCACGCCTATCAAATGACCGGGATAAACCCGTGATATAGGAAATAATAATAATAACATAACATCTTGTGTATGTATGAGAAGGTGCATGAGCATGTGTGACAGTACCCATAGCAGCAATAAAGACGATACAACATCATACAAATCGTATATAATAGTTAGATATATATATATATTTTCTTGGCCGTGCGGGTTCCCCAATTCCACGAATTTAGTGGTACCTACATGCCCACGCTAGGATTAGAACCAGGGACCTTCGGTCATCATTCATCATTGCTCATAATGTATAATTTACACAGCGCTATCTACTTCAAATAAATCTCTATAGACAACTGATAAACATATGTAAATACATTTTTTTGTAAATATAATTACATAAAAATACAACCAGGCGAAGACAACCAGACATGTTTATACAGACAAGTGTTTGCTTTGTGCGAATATTAAACCCGATAATAATAAAAAAATAAATATATGTAATAAAAAAAAAAAAACAACCCGATAAGGTGTTAAGGCTCACCATATGTAAAGTGGTTAGCCTTTGAACGTTTGGAATGAAGAAGTATGGCATCGACGAGATCGGTGGCGCAGCGGTTAATAACGCGACTTTGACACCAACGCCCGTGAGTTCGATTCCCACACTGTACACTCATTTGTGACCATAAACGTGTCTGTTTGTATTAGTCCGTCTGAGGACGTACCTCCACCTCACAGAAAATCGCGGCCAAATAACAACTTTCTGGAGGGTTGATGTGTTCCTGCGTTGGAGGTTCACCGATGAGCTCCTAAGGAGTTGCTGTATTAGCAGCAGAGGAGGCATCGCGCGAGTGATTCTCAAAGTATTACAAGCATTCATAGGCAACGGTAACCTCTTCACATCAGGTATGCTTGTACGCCTTCTGAGGTTGTATAAAAAAATATATCGTAACTCTTCAGGAGCTTACTGATTGCTTCACTCACTCGCAGTAGTACAACAACACTCCAAGATGTTATTTGTATGCGATGTCCTGTTTTAATAGATGTGCTTCTATGCTACCTCTCTTGTGCTAGAGCTTAAATTGGATAGGTTTACAAACTAAACGTGGAGAGATACTCGGTCGCACAGGTACTAAAAAATAGAATGATAGCGAAGTACCTTTGGTTCATAAATATTGTTTGACAGCGGCATGTTGTAATATAACTAATGTTCTAGATAAAACGACGAATACGTGACGGAGGAAAACATTCAAATTACAACAAATAAGTTGGTCCATAAATACGTGATGTATAAATATATAAACTTTGTTTTCAATGTCAACCTCGACTACAATGTCAACCTCGACTACTACTTTGGGTATCAGTTACCGTGAGTGAGTGAAAAATAATGTAGTTGTAAATAATACCCATACCAGCATACGAACTGAAATGTTACGGCCAAGTAAACGTCCGTGAATTGTGTGCTAAATAAACCATGTTGCGAAAAAAAAAATCGTCCAAATATTAATCGATGCCAATTGAAAAGTTGCTGATGAGATTAAATTTTACTTACTAATTTATGTACATTTTTTTATACTACGTCGGGAGGCATACGGCCTTGATGTAAAGCTGGTACCGTAGCCTATTAACGCTTGTATCTCTCGCGCGATGCCTCCTCTGCTGCTTACACATCAACTCCTTGGGAGTTTACTGGTGACCTCACTCACACGTAGGAACACAACAACCCTCTAGGGAGTTGTTATTTGGCTGCGGTTTTCTGTGAGGTGGAGGTACTTCCCCAGACGGGCTGCTTTGTTGCGCTCTACCTGTCTTAAAACATCCAGACCAAGACAAACAGACATGTTCATGCACACAAATGTTTGCCTTGCGTGGGAATCGAACACACGAGCGCTGGTGTCAAAGTCGCGTCATTCACGACTGAGCCACCGAGCTCGTCGAATATTCAATATGAGAGTCGATTCTGTAATAACCCTTTTTAACCACAGACGGGCTGCTTTGACGCGCCCTGCCTCTCTTAAAATATCCAGACCAAGACAACCTGACAATTCTAGGAAGAAAATTTCTCTGAAAGCGCACATTTTGTTCATTATGTATGAGAATTGAGTATGAGAATGAATTTCTGACGTCGAGAAGCGGGTTGTAGATGGAGGCTGTGTTGTACAAGGAGACCACTCCTCTGACTACAATTAATTGTACAGACAATGACAGATCAAGCTATACATCTATGCGTCTTATGTCACAGCAGTAAAGGTCAGCTTTGCATGATTTTTGGTTAGCTAGAGCTGTCTTATGCACCTGTATTTTCGTACAAAACAGTAGACATTTTCGTGACGGAATTATAAATAAACAAGAAGAAATCATTTCGTTTTCTTTTGCATTTTTGTAACTCGGAAAGCTTTATTTTATGATATTGATGAAAAGGTCGAGCTCCAACCACGAATCAATGAATTTGACGTAAGACGGTGCACTTGAATAAGCACGAATAGCAACCAAAGGCTTTTTGCGGCCAAAATTAAAAGAAAAATATGATGCCATTTATGAGGCTTTTAGGAGTAAACGTACTGATTATACAGGTACCACCACCGGTTTGAGCCTCGGACAATTTACAAATGCAAATTCAAACTGTATACCTATAGTTTACAAAAAACTTAAGTACAAAATTAAAAGTTGAATGTCGAAGAAAGCTTCGATAATGTTTTTTTATACCACTAAGGTAGCAATCAAGCATACGAGGAGATTTGAATGGATGGGTTGGGACCAAATGAGACAGCTATGAAGCTGTTCCTGGTCCCTAAGAGTCCATAAGTGAGTGAACGAAGCTGGGAAGTTTTTTTTATACCACCAAAGTGGCAATCAAGCATCCGGCCTGCCTGATGGTAATCATTCACCGTCATCTATGGACATTTGCAACATCAGGGGTGTCACTCAAGCGTTGACCCTCTAAAAACTGTTCACGCATTTCTTGAAGAATGCCATGCTTTAGTCCCTTGGAAAAACCTTGGCTGGGACCTCATTCCTCAGCTTAAAAGTTCTCGGAAGAAAACTTCTATGGAACCGCACAGTACGCGACCATTGCGATTCTAGCGTGTGTGAACTCATGTTCTGCCTCTCACACAATTAGGCACGCAAAATTTTGAGCATAAAGATAATTTAGGCATTAATGTTGAATACAAAATTATATATAACAATCGGCAGTAAAGGAAAACATCGTGTTGGAACCCGCACATCCATGAAATTGTACTTCAAAAGACCTAACCTAAGAATCGTCTAGTTTTTGCTAAATATTTAGATGAAGAAGACAAAAATACATGTAAAATTTAATTTAAATTAAATTGTGTTTAATAAATCATAATGCATTTAAATAATTCTAGTCGTTAATCGTTACTACTCTAATTCATTATGGCAGTATAAACACTTGTCAATTAGCCAAGTACGCAACTTATTTGAATGGCGTACTGGCAACTTTGTACTTCACTTGTGAATCTTATTATAAAGTTGACAAGAAGATATAAACCAAGCTGAATTTGGTCTAATTACTTGATATAGAAAGTACTATTAAAGTACAAGCTGTATTTAATATCTCTTAAGTCAAAGTCAAAGTCAAAATCTTTTTATTCCGTAAAAATGGCTACATTTGTTTGGAATCGTCACAATTTTTTTCCCTACCGTGCAGTTCATGACTAGGTGAGCACTGATAAAAATACTGCCAAAAAACTCAGGCATCCCTCTTTTGGTATCCAAACAAATTTACATAATTTATTAATTACATTATAATTGGATCGACTCAATCCCAGGCATTTTTATCATTAATATAGTCAGATACTTTATAATATGCCCTGCTACACAATTTGGCTTTAATAGTAGTTTTAAACTTGTTTATTGACAATTCTCTTATATTGCTGGGAAGTTTGTTATAGAACCGTATACATTGCCCCATAAAAGAATTACTTATTTTGTGGAGACGGCTTGCATGTAACACAAGATTATGCTTATATCTAGTATTTATGTTATGAGTATCACTCTTTTTACAAAATGAGTCTATGTTTTTATGGACATACAAAAGATTTTTATAGATATATTGCGATGCGACTGTTAGAATATTTATTTCTTTGAATTTTTCTCTAAGGCTCTCACGGGGACCAAGTTTGTAGATAGCTCTTATGGCTCTCTTTTGCAATAAAAAGATGGTGTTAATGTCCGCGGAGTTACCCCAAAGAAGAATTCCGTATGACATAATACTATGAAAGTAGCTGAAATAAACTATTCTAGCCGTATCAACATCAGTGAGCCGTCTAATAGTTTTCACTGCATAGGCTGCAGAACTTAGTTTTCCTGATAATTTTTCAATTTGTGGGCCCCATTGTAGTTTGGAGTCAATTGTTATACCCAAGAACACAGTTGTCTCCACTGGGGCTAAATTAGTTCCATTAACATGTACATTGGTAGTCACCTGTCTTACATTAGGTGTTGAGAACTTAATTACTTTAGTC
The DNA here is from genome assembly GCA_947507595.1 of Pyralis farinalis. Classification (NCBI taxonomy): domain Eukaryota; kingdom Metazoa; phylum Arthropoda; class Insecta; order Lepidoptera; family Pyralidae; genus Pyralis; species Pyralis farinalis. Next base: position 3,504,020 of record OX382264.1, read on the forward strand.
TTTTTATCATTTAAAAGCAGATTATTAACATTAAACCAATGCATAACTTTAGAGAGAGCATCGTTAACTTCGTCATAATTACCTAACTGTCTATTAATTTTGAATGTCAAAGAGGTATCATCCGCAAACAATACAATCTCATGTTTATCCTTTACATAATAAGGTAAGTCATTTATATATACTAAAAATAAGAATGGACCTAGAATTGACCCCTGTGGGACTCCCATGACTACAGGGGACCCCGAAGATCTTTTACCATTAACATCGACCTTCTGTATCCTATTGCCCAGATAAGAAGACAGAAGTTCGAGAGCCTTGTTCCTGATACCGTAGTGGTGTTTTCTGACAAGAGTGTCATGGTGCACGCAGTCAAACGCTTTAGACAGATCACAGAAAATTCCCAAGGCATCTTGCGAACCTTCCCATGCCGCGAATATACTTTTAAGCAAATGAATCCCTGCGTCTATAGTTGAACAACCTCTCGTAAATCCGAACTGTCTCCTATGAAGCAAATTATGTGTATTAAAATGTCTGAGCAACTGGCTAAGCATTAGTTTTTCAAAAATTTTACTGAGAATGGGCAGTATGGAAACAGGTCGAAAATTCGAAGGGTCCGAACTATCACCAGATTTAAATAATGGAATGATTTTACTATGTTTCATCAAGTCAGGAAATACACCAGATGCCACACAACAATTCAAAATTGTAGCTAAATGTGGAGCGATTGAAATAATAATAGAAGATATGGTTTTGACAGACAAGACAGACAGTCTTATATTTAATTACTTCGAAAGACCTATCCTAAGAATGGTCTGGTTTTTGCTCTGGATTGTGGAGGTCTGACGGCAGGCACTCCAGGAAAGGAAACAGAATAACGCTAAAGATAAAGATGAAGAAGACAAAATTACATGTAAAATTTAATTTAAATTATATTATGTTTAATAAATCATAATGCATTGTTAATTTAAATAAATCTAGTCGTCAATCGTTACTAGATAAATTCATTATGGCGTGACTGGTAACTCTGTACTTAACTTGTGAATCTTATTATAAAGTTGACAAGAAGATATAAACCAAGCTCAGTTTGGTCTAATTACTTGATATAGAAAGTACTATTAAAATACAAGCTATGTTTAATTTCTCTTATATTTAATTAATATATTAGCGTAATCCGAACTCAAACTACTTTTTTGTTACTTTTACTTTATTCCAACCTTTGATTGTGTGATCTATTGATATCGCGACATAATTGAAGAGGAACTAGATAATCTCAACCATCTGTATATTGTTAGCATTCGCTTTACTTTTTACTATAGCATCAATTTACATAGCTATCTATATCAGTAGGGTAAGCACGAACATCAGGCGGTGACCTCCTTCTGCGAGACGGTCATGTCCCAGAAGGAGGCCTCGGAGCGGGACAGGGAGAATGATCCTGAGGCTGTCCCGCTCCGGAGACGGCGGACGGCAGTGCGGCGTAGGCGCTACGCGCACCTATTGCCGCCTCCCTAATATGCGGGACCAGGGGTCAGGATGGGAACCTGGCCCCATAGCGGTCCCTCCGCCGGAGGGGCTGTCCCATTTTGCCGGGGTGGCCCCTAGAGTGAAGAAGCCCGGCCCCTTGTGAGGAGCTGGCCAGTCGCAGTGGTGCCCTGTTGCTGACAGATCCGGGGCACCACACCAAAGCGGCCGATGGCAATTCGCGAAGTTGTTTAGTGGGTATACCAGCAGCTAACAGCTAACGGGGAGTCCCACACTGCCACCGGAGGCCACCCAGGCACGGGTGGTGTGCGTAACGCATTTTTCCCCGCGTCACAAAAAAAAGGGTAAGTACGAACAGAATAGAAACTCGTATCGTGATCGTATCGAGTCCTCGATACGATTACGCAGCATCACGTTAGTACGTAGCACGAAGCACCTTCGTCGTCCTATCGTATTCTCGATAGCATTTCGATACTACGTAAACCGGGGGACGAACAAATTGAGTGTGTTGAGTGAACGATTCATTCTGAAATTAGATGAAGTTGTTCTTGTAATTTGTATCTTAAGTATTCTATGAAATATTCGAGTGAATGACATACAAAAACTTTGAAAAACGAATATTTTTTTTGTATTAACATTTTAATTTGTATTAATATTTGAAAAAAAAAACATAAATTATGTTTTAATTTGAAAAACATAGACAGCTGGATTATTTTTATTTCTAAACGGTTTCTTGACATTTTGTCTCAGACAGAGGACTTTCGCAAGCAAATAATCAAAGGTCGCAATATATGCATTTAATAGTCTCAAGTGGTTTCAAGAATTTCAAGTGCTTGTCCTAAGTACGAGTATAATATAAAAAAAGCATTTTTTTTGTTTGTATTTGTGACGGAGTGTGAAGTCAGCATTTGTTTTAATTTATTTCGTTTTATTGGGTCATTTTTTTTTTTTTTTTTTTTTTTTTTTTTTTTTTTTTGACCTGACTATGTAGTTAGGTTGGAGCTCCTTTAAAAGCAACACGAAATGCAGTAGGCAAATATCAATAGGGCTGCTAGTGGCACAGGTGGAGGGCTGGTGCTTCTTAGAAGGCAAAACTATTTTTTAATTTAGTTTTTGTCAGATCTATGTTAGTAATATAGTCAGTAAATAAAAATAACGGTAGGTACTTCAGTACAAATACATATTTTTTCAATGATGTATTAGTAGGATGTTATAAACTATATATATATATATATAAATTATTATTTACAAATGTTTATTTCATCCTTCTAATCTAAAGTCTAAATTGTAATAAAAAAAACTGGTGTATTTTTCTATATTTTATAGGTTTCTCTTTGTTCATGTTCCGGGTGTTCAATAAGTCTTGTAGCAAGATAATAAAATAACACTAAACTACGCTAGACTCTAGGTAACTCTTGCATTTTTATGTAAAATATTAGTCTTTCTCATTATCAATAAACTTATCGCAGTAATATTGCTCAGTCGTGGGCTCGCGGGCAATGTATTATATTTAGTTTGTTGTGTTGTTTTTTAAATCAGCATGTTTTTTAAAGTCACGTTGAATGTTAGTCTCAATAAATACTCGACTAAACCTTTCAGAAACACAAATACACGAGTTTTAGGCACTAATTTACACTATATCGTAGGTATTTTTATAGGTATACCTGTCTATCTAACAAAACTAAAATATTATTTAGCTTATAACGTAAAATTAAATGAAACAAAAGCGCCGTATGTGTTTTCACGTAATTATTTAGCTTTTCCATTGGTTTCGATATTAAAACTGTTAGGTATTTATCTATTTAGGTATTAAGTTATTTTTTTATTTTTTATTTATTAAGTTATATTTATTTATTTAGGTATTAAGTTAAAATTACTCTTATGATGATCATCGAGTAAAGTGGTTACTTTATTATTGAGTCCTTTGGACCATATGATGAGTATGTAGGTCGATGACATGAGTTCAGCTCGAGATGCTGTACCTCAAATGTACTAGTTTGGTACTGTATCTTTACAATTTATATTATTGTTTAGGACTTTTAATAATTATTTTTTACTTTGACGTTTAGTTTAATAAATATATATTTTTTTATTTTATTACGGAAGGTTACAGCTATCGTAACAAAAATTGGTACAACTAGATTGATGGCCAAAAGCTCATTAATCCTTCCACAAATATAATATAAACAATATTTTTATGGATCACACCTTTTTGATTCCCAGCCAGCCAGCCAGAAGCCAGCCCATTCAGAGCTTTACTTCTGTTTTACTTGTTTTGTTATATAGTGGTCTCAGTTACTTTGTACAAAAGTAGTACACCTTTTACCGCTAAGTAGCTATATTTATACAGCTGTGTTCCGGTTTAAAGGGTGAGATATGGCAGAGAAATTACTGGGTACTGTGACGAAACATCCTTAGGTCGCAAGATTGACAGCGCGCAAGTAACATCCCCGTGGTGTTACGAGCGTCAACAGGCTGCGGTGACCGCTTACCATCTGATGCGGGCCGCATGCTTGATTGCCAATCTAGTTGAATAAAAAAATATCATCTTTATACATAAGATGCATGAATGCTAAGCTTGTTAGGTAGTTGTCCGTTATTCCTAATCATAAAAGAATAACTTGTTTACATTAACAGCTAAGTAAACTACTAAGAATGTCAATGACCTTCAGATACACACATTTTTCTATACGTCATTACTTGAATATTGCCTTCATGCTTCATGGTCCATTACTGGCTTGAGGTGTTCTCTCGGATGGCTTTTTTACTTCAATCTATATGTATTATAAATACTTGGTCAACATTTTAAATAAGATTATACTTTTTAGACCTAAAATACCTATTACTAAGGTTCAGCTTTCTGACCGTTTGTCAGTTCGTCAATTTACAAAAGGGACCTTTTTGTGAACTGAACGCGGCGTTTCCACTCTTTTCTTGACGCGTTCCAAGTATAATGTATACGGTAACTGCTTACAATCAGGCAGCTCATACGCATGTTTGCCACCTTAGAGGTGTAAAAATAATAATACGTGTATATACAAGAACACCCAGATTAAAACGGCCAATGTTCATGCACACAAGTACATATTTGTCTTATGCGGAAATCAAACCATTGGCGGTAAGTAATTTCGATAGTTGGACCCTTGGTATCAGTCTTTGTTGACCACTCGCCCACGGGACTCGCAGAATGCTAATATCGAAATTTTAAATGGAAAAGAGGAAAGACTTTCCTGGACCACGGACCACGGACGCTGCAAAGCGTTCGAAACGTCAGGTTCAACAAAATAAATAAAACACGCGATACTTCCGTTAAAAATTGTTTAATTCAATGTGTAACAATCGCGAAAACCTAAGACAATACCTTAAACACAATTACTGCAAGCGAAAAATAATATATATATGTAGAGTAATATATGAGAGTACAATATGTGATATTGTTTTGTTAAACAGTATTGTAAATTCTGTATACATGCATGCACATCTTTTTAACTGTAACATCTACTGTATTGTTTTGTTTAGAGTAAAAATGTGTGATTTGAATTCAAAACAAAGTTGTGAAAAAAATACAAGTGAAATAGATACAGTGCTATCCCAGTTCGATAGGTTCGGGCGTTATCATGGTACATTCATTTTGTGGTCGTTTCTGGTAAATGTTTTCAACAAAATGTACTGTGAACAGTTCGTGTTTACTGCAGAGTTAGCAGGGCACAGGTAATTAGAGTAAATGCATCATTTTTTCTTCGTTCACCAGCCATATTTAAGATTTGTTATTAGCATTCTGCGAGTCCGGTGGACGGGTGGTCAACGAAGACTGATACCAAGGGTCCAACTATCGAAATTACTTACCGCCAATGGTTTGATTTCCGCATAAGACAAATATGTACTTGTGTGCATGAACATTGGCCGTTTTAATCTGGGTGTTCTTGTATATACACGTATTATTATTTTTTACACCTCTAAGGTGGCAAACATGCGTATCAGCTGCCTGATGGTAAGCAGTTACCGTATACCGTATACATTATACTTGGAACGCGTCAAGAAAAGAGTGGAAACGCCGCGTTCAGGGTACAGTTGAGAATTGGCCCGTAATAAACGTAAAAATTTGACGAGCTCGGTGGCTCTATCGTCAATGACGTGACTTCGACACCAACGCTCGTGGGTTTGATTCCCACACAAGACAAACATTTGTGTGCATGAACATGTCTGTTTGTCTTGGTCTGGATGTTTTAAGAGAGGTAGAGCGCGTCAAAACAGCCCGTCTGGAGAAGTACCTCCACCTCACAGAAAACCGCAGCCAAATAACAACTCCCTAGAGGGTTGTTGTGTTCCTACGTGTGAGTGAGGCCACCAGTAAGCTGCCAAGGAGTTGCTGTGTAAGCAGAAGAGGAGCCATCGCGCGAGTGGTAATTAATATATCGCAAGAGTTAATAGTCTACGGTACCCGCTTTATATAAGGTGGGCGTATGGTTGTATGCTTCCCGACGTAGTATAAAAAAAAACCGGCCAATTGCGAGTTGGACTCGTGCACGAAGGGTTCCGTACCATTATCTATAAAAACGGCAAAAAAAATCACGTTTGTTGTATGGGAGCCCCCCTTAAATATTTGTTCTATTTTAATTTAATAATTTATTTTTAAAGTGAATATATAACTAAATATTCTGTAAATATTTCAAGCGTCTACCGGTTGCCGTTATTAATATCGAGCAAAAACGATTTATTTTATTCTGTTTTTCTTGTTATACCGGCAACAGAAATACATCATCTGTGAAAACTTCAACTGTCTAACTATCACGGTTCATGAGACACAGCCTGGTGACAGACGGACGGACGGACGGAGGAGTCTCAGTAATAGGGTCCGTTTTACCCTTTGGGTACGGAACCCTAAAAATCATCAGTTGCCTTTGGTCGTGTGTATACCGTACATGTCACTAATTATTATGTAATTTTGAATGTTTTGTTTACGTTGGCTACTGCATCTTGTCGGGATCCGACAAACTTCAGAGATCTTAAAGTTGTCAATGGCCAGGAATCCCTCGGACTCGGCGAGGAATGCGCAACGTATAGAGAGGCATGTGAAGCTCTGCGTCTGTTAGAGAATGATTACCACTGGGACTGGAACTATGGAGGAAACTGTACAGTATCAATCACCAGCCAAAATCAGGGACCTTTATGCGACTCTCATTTGATCTTGCAGACTCTCCAATCGCCAAGAATTGTGAGACAAATAAAAAGATTTCATGGAAGATATTTTACGAAGGCTGCAGAAGACACACGCGGATATGACCATATAATGAACACATTTATAACGATGCACTTTGGCAAATTGAAGACAATGCATTGGCAATGGTGGGTAATAGGTTAAGCGAGTTTGGAATGGTCAATCCTCGACGAACAAACGATAATGAACTAGGTGATGAAATCATACGGGAATTAAACTATGACGTCCAGGTTTTGCAGCAGCAAGTGACCGAATTGCTACCTTGCTTACTACCTGAACAAAGACGAGTATTTGATCAGGTATTGCGCTAAGTTGAAACCGGAAACGGTGCTCTCTACTTACTAGATGCCCCCGGAGGAACTGGAAAAACATTTTTGCTAAATCTTTTGTTGGCGGAAGTAAGAAAAAATAAAAACAGCTTCCTACTGTATAGCCGCCACGCTGCTGAGCGGGGGTCGCGTCGTGCATTCGGTTCTGATATTACCATTACATCTGGCTCATGAAGAATCGCCCATCTGTAATTTTAGTAAAAATAGTGCACGGGGTTCTGACGCTGCGACATTGCAGGCTGTTAGTGCGGGATGAAAGTACTATGTCGAAGAAAAAAGCTGTAGAAGCTCTCAATCGAACGCTCCAGGATTTGCGCCACAGTACATATATAATGGGTGGGATGGTGGTTTTACTAGCTGGTGGTGGCAAAGGGACACGTGCAGATGGAATTAAGGCATGTCTCAAGTCATCAACGCTATGTGGATGTGTAACGAAATTCAGCGTAACAACAAATACGAGAGTGCATTTGTACAACGATATCAATGCTGGAAACTTTGCTGACACACTGTTAAAAATTGCAGATGGGCGCTTAGAAACTGATGTCGAAGGCCATGTGACACTAACGGGAGAACTTTGTAAATTAGACTCAAAGCGCAAGGGCAAACATTAGAGGCAGCGGGGGTACATTTAGAAAAACCGTGCTTCTCTCAAGGCTCTCTTCTTACGACCCTCCTTGCTCCAAAGGCTCTAACTCCTGCGACAACAAGTTTAATTAATAGCACTTGTTTAAACTGAATGTATTTACAAGGTTTGTTTTAATAGGGTTATTGTCTCTGGTTTGTTATATTTTGTATTTTATGTATGCGAAATTTAGTTAAAAGAAATATGAACAACAAAAATGTTAAGGACAGCGTCCTCGAAATCTATACCTATCTTTAACTTCGCGCCAAATCCCTTGCGGGGTGGGCAGAGAGAACTCGAAATCATACCATGTAAATAATGTTAAGTCGCTAGGTTAAGAATTAAAACATTAGATGACGATTATTGTTAAGGACAGCGTTCCCGAAAGCATACCATGTAAATAACACTAAGTAGCTGTGTTAAGAAATAAAGCATTGGATGACGATTATTTTCATTACCCTAACAAAGGATGTACGGAACCACGAAATTTTGAATAAATAGTATTAAGATATGCTTTTAGACTAGCGACATAAGTTAATGTACAAATAAAACATAGATATTGCTTGTTTTTAATACCCTATGTTAAGATCACAACAATTTTTCGTAGTTATAAGCCGAATTTGTACATTAGATATAGGAAATATAAATAAGTTGTACATTTGTTAGATAGAGCATGTTACGGCCTACAATTAGACATAAGGATCATATATGTACATAGGACGCTCGCGGCAATACACGCGAAAAACACGGTCACGCAAAGTGAAAACGGAACCGCGAAACGCGACGAAACGCGATAGAGCAACGCGCTCACTATAAGGTATTGCCTCGAGGTTCCTAAGAAAACGCAAAGCAATTCGAATTATGAACTCCAGCGACTGCACCATACAAGAATAAGAAGATCAATAAATCGGCGATCAAAACCTGGGATTTCATTTCTACAGTCCACAACAAAAGCCATACAAATTTCTGAATAAATATATTGTTACAGTTAGTTACAATGAGTAGTAGTAGATTAGTAATAATTATATGTATTTCTTATTGTTGTATGTATTTATATAGGTGTAATAAAGATATAACAATAACAAGCAATATTACAAAGGCTAAAACGTGTTTGTTTTCTTTTCATATCTTGAAGGGCACTGGATGAGGTTCCGTGTGACTGACACTGACATATAAAATGGAAGAGTTTATTTGTTTTGTTTGATCGTTTGTTTAAACGCGCTAATATCTGAAACTACAAGTCGGATTTGAAAAATCCTTTTTACATTTGGTACGCTAATTTTATGAGAACGTTTAGGGATATTCAACTTCACGATACGATGCTTAAAAGTAGAGGAAAAAGGAAGAAAGCAAGAAAAAGAAGTTATACGGGGATACGCGCGGACGAAGTTACTGGGTCAGCTCGTATATGTATAAGGAATATTTGATAGACGTGCGCGGGAATATATATGTAGAGACGGGAGACATCTAATATGTAGATACCCCTTTGAGAAGACTGATAACATGGTAGGCAGAGAGAACTAAGCGTCACATGACTCGGTCCTTATATACTTCCCTCGCTTCTATAATATTCATAACTTTTCTCATGCTTGCTCGCCGGTTTCTAAGGATACTGATCCTTCTGACAAAATACGATCTGTTTGATCATGGTAGGTAAGTCTTGGTCTTCCGCGGCTCCTACATCCTTCTACTATTGCGTTGTATATCTAAAGCAAGCAAGCAATTCTTGTGGACTGAACCGTCAATCCCATATTTTGGTATACTTTTCTTTTTTCAAGATTTTTCAACATACTTTTGCTGCTAAGCTGGTCAAACTGACAGCCTTTTCATCTAGACTCTTGTCATATAAACTACGTATACGTGTACGATACGTAGTTGCAACTCTCACCGTCCGTAAACATAAGCATCATGAGAGCCCGGAGAGCTAAATATGTTTTTTTTTGTACTAAAATGTTTTTTATTATCCTTCTTAATTTGTACAATTACTCCGATGACTCAGCGACCCGAAGTGAGTCTTTACCTCCGACAGTAACAGGCGCCACTGTTACTGTCGGAGGTAAAGCCTACAATAAATAATACGTTAATTACGCTTGCACTGTCTACTACTTAATCTGAGACTACTTTGATTTCTTTGCTTTAAGCAGGTACTACTGATGCTTAAAAATAAATTGTGCCGTCTTTTGTTATTCTTTAAGCTCCTTTGTTATTCGCTTGTTTGTTGAATTTTAAGAATGTAATAAAACTCAACAAACAAGCGTTAACATTTCTATTAAAAAAATAAATATTTTTAGAAGGAAAGTAAGTTTGTTTGTTTGAATCAATGTGATTTTTGAATGATTCTCTGCGCGTGACCTTTTCCACGGTACAATACTTGGTAAGGTAGACCTTCTGTGTCAATTATGTGATATATCAGGATTGTAGTTGGTAGACGATGTGATTTATGACGTAAATTGTTTGATGTTCTTCTAGATGCGTTGACGAAGAGTTTAGTAACGTCACCTGCAGAGGCTCGAATACAACACAACAGTGCACCGAGTGGATTTATGATAATCCAGATAGCTTTGTAGCTGAGGTAAGATATGTTAATTTTATACCAAATACTTTTAAAGAAGATTGGGATTACCGTGGTTTGGTCATATGATATTATTTTATCAAAAACTCATGATTTTTACCCTCTCTTCTTCTTACTGTTAATTCATTAGGATTGGCGGGGCCCGCTATTCAAACCTAAGGATTTGTCAAAGACACTGATCTTTATACAGAACGACTATTGTCAGATCTTCACAGGCCAAAGGGAAAACTTCTTTCGTCTAACTATCTAACGTGTTACTAACGTCTTTCGAAATATAATTTATGAAATGGTAAGAATCTCTTATTCAGGAATAATGGAACAGAAAAGGACGCAGATTTTTGTTACACTGACTATGCAGTTGTCCCTTGCGGGACTTTAGGTACTGCATTTGTCTGGAGAAAAAGAAAAACTCGACTTACCTGATTACCCTTAGAAGGGGAGTGGGGAGGCACTTCAGGTTAGGTCGTTACGAGGGCTAAATAATTGGAACACGTGAATCGAGGGTGCACAAGACAGTTTGCTTTTTTTTAAGAAGAAGACTGATAAAGATTGTATCAGTCTTCATAGCTAAGCACCTGAATGAATTGCTGAGTCGGTTTTTAGATCAAATTGATGCTGTCAGTCTGCTAAAGGCTAGCCAACAACAATGTGCAGCCAAAGTGGATGTGCGAATAAACGTTGTTAAGGTTGATATTGCCTGCTTCCACCTGAACTAAGAAGGTGTCGAGTAATACGGCAACTTTTGATATTCACGCTGGTGGTATCCGGTATCCGCGCCACCCGCAAAATATTTGATCAAGAAATAGGGGCGAGGGGGATAAAGCTCCTGCGAGATGCTTCCAATGCTGAACTACGAATAGAGGTAGGGCGCATCAAAGCAGTCCGTCTGGGGAAGTACCTCCACCTCACAGAAAGCCGCAGCCAAATAACAACTCCCTAGAGGGTTGTTGTGTTCCTGCGCGTGAGTGAGGTCACCAGTAAGCTCCCAAGGAGTTGCTGTGTAAGCAGGAGAGGAGGCATCGCGCGAGTGATACTTAATCGCAAGCGTTAATAGGTTACGGTACTGATGTAGTATTAAAAAAAAAAACTATCGTGCCTTCGTGATTGTTTTCACTAAATGATTTTTATTTGAAAATGAGAGTCAATGTTACAACTACTAATTTCGATTTTTACTTTCCAGTTTGGCCTGGCGTGCCAGGAGTGGAAGAGGACCTTGGTTGGTACGGCACACAGCGCGGGTTACATGATCGGATTGCTGCTTATGGGACCTATGTCGGACAGGTATATTACATATAATAGAATATTATTCTGACGAACTCGGTGGCGTAGTGGTGAAAAGTGATGTTACGTTAATTTGACACCAACGCCACGAGCGTTCGATTCCTACATAGGAAAAACATTTGTTCACGTGAACATGTCTGTTTGTCTTGGTCTGGATATTTTTAAGAGGTAAGGCGCATTAAATCAGACCGTCGGGGAAGTACCTCCACCTAACAGAAAACCGCAGTAAAATAACAACTCCCTAGGGGGTTGTTGTGTTCCTGCTTGTGGAGTGAGGTCACGAATAAGCTCCTATGGAGTTGCTGCGTTAGCAGCAGAGGTGGCATCGTGTGGCGATACGTATTGTCTGGCAAGCGATTTTAGGCTACGGTATCCGCTTTACATCAGGTGGGCCATATGCTTGTATGCCTCCTGTGACCTATTAACGCTTGCGATATATTAAGTATCACTCGCGCGATGCCTCCTCTGCTGCTTACACAGCAACTACTTGGGAGCTTACTGGCTTTCTGTGAGGTGGAGGTACTTCCCCAGACGGGCTGCTTTGATGCGCCCTACCCCTCTTAAAACATCCATAAGACAAACATACATGTTCATGCACACAAATGTTATTATGGTTAACCATGTTATGTAATTCATTAATTAGTTAAAGTTCTTTAGATGTTCATTTAAAATATGTTTCCATGCCACTTTCTTCTAGACTTGTGGCAAGCAGCGTGATATAATGATACTTAATTTGAAGTCAGACCGCACATCTGTAGACACTTTTGGGCGGGCGCACCTGGATACCAGCTAGGACCTTACGATTCAGTTCAGAGATGAGCTGTGAAAATTGTCCGCGGTCCTAAGCTAACAGATATTGAGTCCTTAAGTTTAAGGCAAGATTTTGCCCTTTGTGTGTTTTACCGATTGTACTCGTACAACGGGTTGTGTTCTGAGGAATTGTTCGATATGATGCCCGCAGCTTCTTTTTACGACCGCAACGGTCGCTGACGGCGGGAAGTTCATCCTCACACACTAGAGCCGCAATGGTGCCGTACTGTGTGGTTCCAGCGAAATTTTCTTCCGAGAACTCTCAAGTTGGGAAATTAACGCCCAGCCGAGGTATTCCCAAGGGACTACAACATGAGGTTCTTCAAGAAAGACGTGAAGAAGTTTTTGCATAGTCGGCAACGCCAATGTGACACTCCTCACGTTGCAAATAGGCTACGATAACTGAAAGTCCATTAGAAAGTCATACGCTTATTTGCCACCGTAGTAGTTTAAAAATATATATAAAAGTTGCTTAACCTAACCTAACTTAACCGACGGACGGACGGAGAAAACAGCTAACTTCATTAGTAATCAAGGCGGTATACAAGCATACGGCCCACCTGATGTAAAGCGGTTACCGTAGTCTATTAACGATATTTTAAGTATCTCTCGCGCAATGCCTCCTCTGCTGCTTACACAGCAACTCCTTGGGAGCTTACTGGTGACCTCACTCACACGCAGGAACACAACAACCTCTAGAAGTTGTTATTTAGCTGCGGTTTTCTGTGAGGTGGAGGTACATCCCCAGACGGGCTGCTTTGATGCGCCCTACCCCTCTTAAATCTAAATATATCCGGTGTAGAGGTAGGGTGTGCTAAACAAACTTAACTTCGCCGCACATAAAACCAGTGCAATGTTGTTAACAAACAAGTTAAGGTACCTACCACCCTACGAGAACTCTGTACGTAGGTTGGAAATTGAATTTTGTAAATTAAATTAAGCCCCTGGGGCTTATCATCGACCATAACTTTACGTTCAAAGCACACGTGACCGTCAAATGTAAAAAAAACAGACATGTTCATTTTCTGGGTATTTTTTGCAAACAGACATGATCATTTTCTGGGTATTTTTTGCAAACAGGCATGTTCATTTGCTATGTATAGTAAGTATGCATTTACAAAAAAAAATGTATTCACGTATGTTTATCAGTTGTCTAGTATCCATAACACAAGCTTCGCTTACTTTGGGGCTAGTTTATAAACCCCCAGATCCCAGATAGAAACCCCCAGAACCCCAAACCCCTAGATAGAAAACCTCCAGCAATAACCGCAAAGAACTAGTGTGGGAATTGAACCCACGAGTACCTTACAGAAAATCGCAGACAAATAACAACTACCTAGAGGGTTCTTGTGTTCCTGCGTGTGAGTGAGGTCACCAGTAATTCAAAGCAATCAAGGCATTCAGGCACTGTAAATGTTAGTCATTAGAATAACATGCTTAATTTGACTTTCGCAAAATAACGCCTGAATCTATTCTGAAACTATTTGATAAAATAGGAATATTTGCTATGAAAAACTGATTTTAGTCAAATGAGAGTGATGAGTAATGTGTAGGTTATTTTTTCTAAATACACTAACTATTTTGTTAGTATTTTTTAGTGTCAGTAAATGGGTTGGACTACTTACTCACTGACTAGAAATCATACGTGAAAAAAATAAGAATGACCTTTCCAGATACTGTGCTGAAATTAAAATGAAAAAAAAATTGGTTGTCTGTAAAGTCGGTTTACGGACAATAATTTTACATGATAACGTCATAAGAAAACATTCAACAGTTGACAACAGTTCACGTGTATGTTGTGTGCTGCCGCTGTCTCTCTTCTACTCGGACGCATCGGCCGATGGCGTGGAAGAGAGATAGATGCGTCACAAGCCGAACGCTTAGGTCGATCGTGCCTCTCTATCGCTTGTTCCGCGCTCTCGCTTGCGCGCTCGGCTCACACGGAACGTAACACTTTTTCGTATGCGCAGCCAGCGTTCATCGATTTATAAGACGTTATCACGTCAATAATGAATTTAAAAAACTATTCAGAACTATTGTTTTGTTTCGAGTAACGCTGGTCGCAGTGACAATTCCGGTCTACTATGTTACACGTTTGAGCAGCCCTTATCTAACGCGTAGTGTAACAATACAAATCATATGTCACGACGTGTACTTGGTGACAAGGCCACTAAGGCCACGCGTCCACTATTTATTCAGAGACGAGCTGTGAGAATTGTCGACAATCCTAAGCTTACACACGGTATTGAACCCTTAAGTTTAAGGAGAGACTTTGCCTCCCTTTGTGTGTTCTACCGATTGTACAACGGGTTGTGTTCTGAAGAGTTGTTCGAAATGATACCGACGGCTACTTTTTATAACCGCACCGCTCGCCGACGGCGGGGAGTTCACCCTCACACGCTTGAACCGCTATGGTCGCGTACGGTGCGGTTCCAGAGAAGTTTTCTTCCGAGAACACTCAAGCTGTGGAATGAGCTCCCAGCCGAGGTTTTTCCAAGGAACTACAGCATGGAGTTCTTCAAGAAATGCGTGAAGAGGTTTTTAGAGGGTCGGCAACGCATGAGTGACGCCCCTGGTGTTGCAAATGTCCATAGGCTACGGTGACTGTTTAACATCAGGCAGGCCGTATGCTTGATTGCCACCTTAGTAGTATAAAAAAAAAAAAAAAAAATATAAATACGAAAAGTGAGAGTTGAGCCTCTGTGTTAGGGTTTGTAAATGCTTTCTTCCTTTCTGCTTTATTGCGACACAGAATGTCACATTGCGACATACGGCCCACCTGATGTAAAACGGCTACCGTGGCCTATTCACGCTCGTAATATATTGAGTATCACTCGCGCGATGCCTCCTCTGCTGCTCACACAACAAGTCCTTGAGAGCTTACTGGTGACCTCACTCGCACGCTGGAACACACAACCCTCTAGGGAGTTGTTGTTTGGCTGCTGTTTTCTGCGAGGAGGAGGTACTTCCCCAGACGGGCTGCTTTGATGCGCCCTACCTCTCTTAAGATTTATTTAATTGAATATCTACTCGTAATCGAATATTTGATTTTGGCTCAATATGTTATATAAAAGCGGTGATAGCCCAGTGGATGAGGGCTGACTTGTTAACCGACTGATTCCCAGTTCCAATCCTGGGCATGTACCACTAAATTCGTGTTTTCATATCTATGTACACATTTGTTCACTTGCTTGGCGACGAAGGACAACATCGTGAAGAAACCCGCATGCCGTGTAACCAAACCGAAGAAGGGTCTGGTTTACCCTCAGGGACGTAGGATCTGCCGGCAGTCACTCCATGTAATAATCGAAATCCTAGAACCTCTTCAACTTCGTAGGTACATTAGCCCGCTAAGCGTATTTTACCGCCTTTACCATGGCGAGTGCTCTGAAGAACTATTTTCCCTTATCCCACCCTCTCCCTTCCGTCATGGAACCATACGTGCAGGCTTGCGATGTCATCGTTCCACTGTTGAGAATATTTCTTCGCTTACCAAAAAGTTCAGCAACTCCTATCTCTGTCGTACCATTAAAAAGTGGTACGCCTTGCCAGCACATGTGTTCCCTCCTTCTTACAATATGGGATCCTTCAAACGAAGCGTGAAGAAGCATCTTGCGGGTCAGCATGGCAGCGTCAACTGACAGGACACTGTGTAGTCTTTTGACAGTTGCAGTTGTGATTTGTGCTCCTCTTTCGCTTACCATCAGGCAAAGCGGAGCCACTATGCTGAACTTATATATAAAAAAATAATAATACTAACTTCGCCGAATCCTTGGAGTTAGGAAATGGATCTCGTCAGTCCTAATGGATTGGGAAGCGGGATAATGCTATGAAGAAAATATTTTTATTACAATGTCGGGGCATACATTCATACGGCCCACCTGATTGTAAAGTAGACATAGCGGAATGCTTGAAATTCAGGCACTGTCGCTCGGGCGGCGCCCCCTCTTCAACGCTGATATTCTGCATAGATCGTGTAACCCTAAAATAACCAGATGTTAAACCACATGGTTCTTACTTGTGTATCTTATCAAATAAAAGTTAACAGCCTAGCAAATTACGAAATTTAACATTGAGGCCAAGTTCTCTAAGCGTAGTTACCACAACATACGAGTTTCATACAACGTCGGGAAGTATACAAGCATACGACTCACCAGATGTAAAGCGGTTACCGTATCCGATGTAGTACATTCAGTATTATTCGCGCGATACCACCTCTGCTGCTAACACAGCAACTTAACATTAGGAGCTTACTGGTGACCTCGTTCACACTAAGGAATACAACAAACTTCATGGGAGTTGTTATTTGGCTGCAGTTTTATTTTCTTTTTATATCACTAAGGTGGTAAACAAGCGTACGGGCTGCCTGATGGTAAGCAATTACCGCAGCCTATGTACATTTGCAACACCAGGGGTGTCACTCTTGCGTTGCCAGCCCTAAGAAGTGGAGGTACTGGGCTGCTTTGATGCACCCTACCTCTCTTAAAACACCCAGACCAAGACGAACAGGCAAGTTCATGCATACAAATGTATGTCCTGCGTAGGAATCGAATACGCGAGCGTTGGTGTCGAGCTCGTCAATATATAGTACATACATACGAGTTATTAGTAGGAACATATTTTATTGGTTGCAGCCTGTGATTTAGTGCGCGTGTATCCCGGTATCCCGTGGGAAACGCTTTCGTACTTTTTTTTCGGTCAGCTTGTAATTTTGTATCGTGACGTTGAATAGCCCATAATCTTTCTTATGAATTTGACTATAAAACACAAAAAATATTTTAGAAATCCGACAGTTAGTTCCAGAGATTGGCGCATACAAACAAACGAACTCTTTCGCTTTGTATATTAGTGTAGTATTCATTGTAACGATAGTGTGACAGCCACACATTGAATGCTGCAGTATTTTAGTCGAATGTTTACGCTTAAATCATCTATGTACATCACCTAGATGATTTAAGTATACTAAAAGGTTGACTTAAATCACCTATGTACATCACCTAGATGATTTAAGTATGCTAAAAGGTTGACTTAAATCACCTATGTACATCACCTAGATGATTTAAGTATGCTAAAAGGTTGACTTAAATTACCTAGTTAAATCACCTAGATGATTTAAGTATGCTAAAAGGTTGACTTAAATCACCTATGTACATCACCTAGATGATTTAACCTGTCAGACCCCGTTATATACGTTTTCCCATACATTTCTTGGCGGAAAAGCGGTCCGCGGGTAATGATTAAGTATGCTAAAAGGTTGACTTAAATCACCTATGTACATCACCTAGACGATTTAAGTATGCTAAAAGGTTGACTTAAAACACCTAGGTAAATCACCTAGATGATTTAAGTATGCTAAAAGGTTGACTTAAATCACCCGGTATTTAAAATATCATACGTGAATAAAGATGACCGTAAGAAACTAATATTTTAAGTATATATTCAGGAACACGGTTCCTATATGAAACCTATATGTTTGTCTGTGTGTGCGTTTGTTTGTGCGTGTTTTTTCGAATATTCTAATTTTGACTTCAGATTCGGATTCAGCATAAAAAAGTAGAACGGGAATGTTCACACCGTTCCTATCTCTTAAGGAACATGGTCAAAATGGCCTACAATTAAAAAAAAAAATGTTATATAATTGATGAGCCCGGTATTCCTCTGGCAATGCAAGCTTGCGCATTCTCAACTGGTTTTAATTATTCCGTGAGTTTCAGGCGTATATTTTTTTGAACTTGGCCTTTTGAGCACTATCGTGCGCTTCGATATGACGAGCAAAACAGCACTCCGTAATACTCTTTTGTTTACAACTAATTAGTTACAAATTTATTTTTGTCCACGATGAACGTTCAATCGGCATCATTATTTTTCGTTTTAGTATTATGTTATAGTGCTTACGGGTATTCAATAGTAGAAAACCCAACTGTTCATACAAATGTTGGATCGATAAGAGGATTAAGAGCGAGCGATGGAGATTATTCCCTCTATCTCGGTATACCTTATGCAACGGTAGACGAAAACAACCCCTTTGGAGTAAGTAGAAGCATTGTTTTTGCATTTATAATTATAATGTCTATTTAAAAATTATCTGTGGTAGCTTGTAATTGGCTTATATTCATCAATTTAGACGTTCGTATTGTAACATTAGCTGTAAGCTTCCCTCATAATACGATCTCGGTGGCGCAGTGGTGGAACACGCTGTTACGCTACTTTGACACCAACGCTCGTGGGTTCGATTCCCACACAGTACAAACATTTGTGTGCATGAACATGTCTGTTTGTATTGGTCTGGGTATTTTCTATGTATAATAAGTATGTATTTACAAAAAAAAAAATGTATTTACGTATGTTTATCAGTTGTCTAGTACCCCTAACACAAGCTTCGCTTACTTTTGGGCTAGGTGGCGCTGTGTAATTTGTCCGAAAATATTTATTTATTATTTATAAATATTTATAATAATAATATAAAATAAATAAAATAAAATCAAGAATACAAAATTTATACTTAACCACCAGAAGTATTTGAAGAAACCTGAACCGATGTAAGGATTACGGTTGGTGATGAAGTGTTGGGACAAGTGTATGTGATTGTACATCTTGGATGCGTTTTCAGCAGGGATAGAAGGTACTCTGGGGATGTAGATGGACGAGTCAGTGCTGGGAATAGTGTGGATGAAGCGTCAGGAAAACTTCTTGGCAGTAAAAAGTGAATGTTTGAGCCAGAAGGCGTAGCTCGCTATACACAATACGGTGCTGGTTTCAACGATATCTTATGGAAGCGAGAGCTGGGTAGGGCAGACAGGAAGAGCATGAAAGTAGAATAAACGCGGTCGAAATGAAAATTTGTGGTGTAACGCTTGTAGACTATCTTCGCAATGATGATGTTAAATAAATATTCTTGGACAACTTACACAGCACCAACTAGCCCCAAAGTAAGCGAAGCTTATGTAGCATTGGATATAGTGTGATGTTAGAAACAGAGTTGGTCTGAAAGAGAGTATCGGTGTTAAAATAATAAGAGGTATGCTCTGCAGGTTCGGACATGTAGAAATTTATGAAACAACGCGAAAGTAAAAAAAATTAGGAGCCGAGAAAGCCCAAGACATACCTACTATGTTCAAATTGATCGTATTTTATCAGAAGGTGTCAAAAGCCTTAGAATCCGGCGGGTGTGTATGAGAAGAACCGTGAACGAAAGAAGCGAGTGAGGTGTGTAAGGCCCGAGTCATGTGGCGCTCGATTCTCTGCCTACCCCACGAGATATTTGGCGTGACGTTACAGATAGATAGATATTAAGTTACTTTATTTCTGTTATAGGTATCTATACCAGTTACGTCTTTTACTGGTGTATTTGATGCTTATCAGGAGTCTGCAGCGTGTCCTCAAATTAATGCTACAAGCAAGACAGTGTTCGGCGATTTAAATTGCCTTAGTTTAAACGTGTATGTGCCTAATACAGCAAATCACAAAAAATTAGTACCAGTGATGGTATGGATTTACGGAGGGGGTTTTTATAAAGGATACGCTGGTAGACACGATTATGGTCCAAAGTTTTTAATGAGACAAGACGTGATTTTAGTAACAATAAACTATCGCGTGGGGCCATATGGCTTCATGTGTCTTGATGTGCCGGAAGTGCCAGGAAATCAAGGATTGAAAGATCAAGTGATAGCATTTAAATGGATAAAAGACAATATAGAGGCCTTTGGAGGTGATGTTAATAAAATGACACTGTTCGGTCAAAGCGCTGGTGCTCAGTCCGTGGATTTATACCTGCTATCTCGTAATGATAATATATTCAATAACGTTATAATGGAAAGTGGATCATCTTTAGCTGCTACTTTGTTGTATGAACCGGATAAATCAGCTCCTATCGCAATGGCCGCGTACTTTGATTTCAAAACAGATTCTGTACATGCAGCTTTGAGATTTTTGTCTAGTAAAGATTCCAACTCCGTTATTGATGCTGCAACAGCGACTAATATAATGTTTAAGCCTTGCGTTGAAAATGATATCGACGGTGTAGACAATTTCATAACAACACCATGGATTAATGCATCAATGCCCAAAGTAAATGGATTGCCAATTCTTATTGGTTCTAATAACAAAGAGAGGTATAGTGTTTATGAAAACTATATCCCTGGATATTTTAAAAATCTAAATGTCATTAATGAATTATTAAATAGAACTTTCAATTTCAATGACGATTTTTTAGCAGAAATGGAAAGCATTATATATCATTTCTACTTAGGTGACCATGAGACGACTGATGAAATAAGAGAGTCCTTAGGAATGTTTGATTCTGATTATACTTATATACATCCCATCCAAAGGAGCATAGCGAAGTTTATAAAAAATTCGGCCAAAGTATATTATTATATATTTTCTTATTATGGTGGCAGGAATTTAGCACAATACAGTCTTAATTATACAATAGTTGGTGCATTACATAACGATGAACTTAGGTATATATTTGATCCAAGTCACATGATCGAAGAACCTTCCCCTGAAGATCAGATAATTATAGATCAAATTACTACGATGTGGGCTAACTTTGCAAAGTACAGGTAACTATTTCATTTAATACGTTTTATTGAGTTTGCCCTATTTGATGGAAAACACAAATAATAACTTAGTGTCGTGTCCATCACCACAACATTTCGAGTTTTGCTGTCGATTTTCGCCACGTCTTCGGGGTTGTATAAGGAATTTTTCACGTCCTAAAAGACTTGAGTCTTTAATCCTGATATTAATTTGGTTAAAGGAAGAACGAGGAAGAACTTTTAATAATAGCAAACTAAAATTGAATCAGAAATCAGCAATGTTAACCCATATAATTACATTGTACAACAGAACTTCACATAGCTCATCGTAAACATCTGCAATGAGAAATCATGATCATTTCAATATCTGCTTTCAGTGATCCAACCCCCAAGACATCGGACTTACTTCCTGTTAAATGGGCTCCAGTCACCAAGGATATCTTACGCTACCTGAGTATTGATTCAAAACTCTCCCTTCAAAGTAGACCATTTAAAAATAGAATGGCGTTTTGGGATCTATTCTATACTCTCAATGGGAACTTCCAGGAGATGTTTTAGGAATACCAATATCCATAAACCTAATAACTACATTTGAAGAGCGGAACATGAATAATATTATTTCTCCTTCAGGCTATGAAATCTGTTTTACTAAAAACTATTTATTTATTTATTTTACTAGCTATCCGCCCCGGCTTCGCACGGGTGATATGATCGCTACCAAACTTCATAGGATCACCTGCTGGGCTAACCTGAAGATTCACTGAAAATTTCATCAAAATCTGGCAAGCCGTTTTTGAGTCCACAGAGTACAAACATTCATTTTTATATATATAGATAAGGAACGCCAACAGCATTATACATTAAATAAGTGCACATAAATTTAATTTCAGTTTAAATCAATTCTGACGTATATGCCAACGATAGGCGTACACAACTAAAGTAAAAAATATTCAATTATAAAATTATCCTCAATTCAAATTCAATCTTATCAAACAAAATTCAATTCGCTGTTCCACGGATAGCTTGCAACACTTTCTTTTTAAACATTGGCAGTTTGTTATTGAGTAGATCGATATCAATTCCTTTTGCATTTAAATAATTGTAAGCATTATACATTCTATTCAATGGAGTGTGCTGACCAAGATTTGTTTTACTGTTTAGACCACCAAAGACTCGAGTTAAGGGTTTTCTAGGAATATTATACGGAACTACAATGGATATACATTCGAGTAAGTCATCGGAGGTGGAAGAGTCATTAAATATTTTATATAATAAGACAAGATCGTGCCATGTCCGTCGATCATGGAGTGAATCCATCTTAATATGCGTTAACCTATGCTGATACGGACTTCGATGCGAAATATCCGAGGATTTAAAAGTGAGGTGCCGAGTGAATGATCGTTGGACACATTCAAGACGCTGTGAGTGGATGACGTATACGGAGCTCCAGGCAGCGTAACAGAATTCCAACTGGCTATGGATTTATGCGTTGAAAAGCAGCTTTGGCGGCTAATTTGTTATTTTAAATTAATTTTAAACATTTAAAAAGTATATATTTTTGTGATCTCCTTAAAAACCTTTTATTTTGACACCCCACTAAATACGTTTAGATTGCTTTTTGTTGATACAGCGTTTAAAATCTATGAGATAGTTTTTTTTATTCACATATCTTAAGATACTTAGGTTGCCAAGATGAATCTACCGATATCTTAATAATGAAAATACATCCTACTAAATAGTAGTAGTATGTACTATACGATACACTTGATCATGGACTCTACACACCAATGTAACCACATTGGTGACTTTTAAGCGCGTGGAAACAACATCAAACCTGCAGTGATGTAATAAAAATAGGCAATAAAGAGGATGTGATATAAGTTACGAAACAAGTTACCACGAATATGATCAATATAAGTCTTGCTTCGGAGAGTTCCGAAACACGTTACCACGAATATGGTCAAAATATAAAAAATAAAATTTATATCTATTTCTGCCGCTGCTTTGACCAGAGATGCTCGGAGACACTCTAAATTCTGATGAGGTTTAGCGCAGACTTTCTCCTCCAAATGTTGCTTCGCAGAGATCCTTATTCTAGGTATGAGGTACACAGGGATCTATTGAACCTATTGTCAGCAATAAAGTGAGCCACTTTAAGGAAACTGTTTTCGAGGTTACAGTGGTTTCGTGGTTGTGTATCGTACTAAAACAAAGATTAAATCCCGACTTTATACATTAATTAAAACAATTGATTAATTTTTTGCTGCTATATCATCTGAGGCTGCAGTACCCGTTGCGTGTATCTGGAATGCGATGATTGGAAAATAGCATCTCTACC
Organism: Pyralis farinalis; assembly: GCA_947507595.1. NCBI lineage: Eukaryota > Metazoa > Arthropoda > Insecta > Lepidoptera > Pyralidae > Pyralis > Pyralis farinalis. Next base: position 3,527,212 of record OX382264.1, read on the forward strand.
AGTGCGTCGAGTTGGGACACATACAAGCTGTAAGGTAAAACTTACGCTAAAACTGGAACCATAGATCGTCATCATCATCCGTCATTAATCCCGGTCGCGGCCTACGCTTTCGCTTCGGAGTCCAGGGTCCGCTTTCCAGCTTCTTCAATATTCATTATAGCGGGACCATGCAGGAAATGAACATGAACTTAAAATGAGTGGATGATTTGACTGAATTATCTATGTATATTCTCACGCCGAGCGCTCGATGGAAAAACCAAACACTCAGGTTAAGCAAAGCAAGGTTTATATATCTCGAGTTTCTCCGTACTCGGAGGGCACGTTAAGACGTCGGTCCCGGCTGTTGTCGATAGATGACAGTCATTAAGCTAAGTCAGTAGCCCTCGGGCGGCTTGAAAACACTCGCCTCCGCCAATCCGCATTTGAGCAGCATGGTGTAGTATGCTCTAAACCCCTTCGGTAACCCCTTGTGCAAAAGCCAGGGTAAGAGCGTCTCGTTGTTTTGGATTAAGGCACACGCGGGGAGGCATACGCAGAACAGCTTCGACAACGAAGCTGTTAGAAGAAGAAGAAGAGAATTATGTTAAAATATACTGTAATATATGTTAACTACTCGTATGAACCGGCGAGCATGCATGAAAAAGAGCTATGAATGTTAAAGAAACGAGTGAAGTGTTTTTTTTTATACTACGTCGGTAGGCATACAAGCATACGGCCCACCTGATGTAACGCGGGTACCGTAGCCTATCAAGGCTTGCGATATATTAAGTATCACTCGCGCGATGCCTCCTCTGCTGCTTACACAGCAACTCCTTGGGAGCTTACTGGTGACCTCACTCACACGCAGGAATACAACAACACTCTAGGGAATTGTTATTTGGCTGCGGTTTTCTGTGAGGTGGAGGTACTTCCCCAGACGGGCTGCTTTGATGCGCCCTACCTTTCTTATGGCGCTCTGTTCTCTCTGTCTACCCCTCAAGGGACCTGGCGTGAAGATATACGTACATACATACTCGTATTAATAAAAAAATGACATAAATTTAGTATCTACAATGATAGAGCCTGTTCTGCTTTTATATTACTCGCCTGAGTTTTATTTGAGTTGCCCCTTATCTCCAGTATTTGCTGTGGAGGAGTTGATGAAATTAATAAATGCATGTTTTCATCTTAAGATTAGGAAGGAAGCTAGCGATAGTGATCTCGGGCGTGCTCGGCGGTGTCATCGGAGTCGCCCGAAGCTTCACCACGTGGTACTGGCTGTTCATCGCGCTGGAGTTCCTCGAAGGAGCCATAGGAGACAACTGTTCACCAACGTTTATACTGAGTAACTATTCACAATCATATTTTCCACTATCAATTTTCTGTAATTTCATCCACGCATTCGATAGAAATTTCCTTGTTTTGTATGTATGTATAACTTTACGCCAAATCCCTTGCGGGCGGGGTAGGTAGGTAACCGAGCACCACATGACTCTATCCTTACATACCTCACTCGCTTCTTTAACTTTTATTGCTCTCATGCACCCTCGGCGGTTTCTAAGGCTCCTGATATCACCTTCTGATAGAACATGATCAATTTTAGTCACGGTAGGTAAGTTTTGGTCTTCTTGGCTCCTACAACCTTCCACTTTTACCTTGTATATCTTGTTTCGTAATTCTTTCTTTCTGCATTCTTTCTACATGTCCGAACCAACAGAGCATGTCTGTTCTTATTCTAACACCGACGCTCTCTTTCAGTCCGACTCTGTTTCTAACATCATCATTGCGAATACGGTCTACAAGCGTTACGTCAGAAATTCATTGATTTTCCTTAGCTTAACTTAGCGGGTGCGAGAAGCCATATGCAAAATTTTCCTCCTAAATTCAGTAGGTCAGATGCGTGCTGTAATGCGAGGTACGATCTTGTCCCATCCATTAATTCTGGGAATGGCCCAGTTCAGCAGTGCACATTAGGTTTAGTACATGCAAGTACCTGGCGACAGAGCTCAGCTCGGCTTTTTTTATCCGTTTCATGAAAAAAGCGCATTTTTTCAGGAAAGACCTATGCATATAAACTTCATAAACTCAACCTTATAAATACAAAATTGATCCAATTCGTTAGAGCTATTTTCGAGATACACGAAATATATTTTCATGTATACCTAGTCAGGTCATAAGTTGTGTCAAAAACTTTTGATGTACCTAAATAATGATACACTTTTTGATAATTATTAGTATTTGATTATAAAAGTTATATATGAAATGAAAGGTAATTAAATCTACAATAAAATATTATTTACGTTATTCGAAATACCCTTCTCCATTTTGAATACATGCCCTTAATCGACGCGGCAGTCATGAATCTGCCGCTGCTTTGACCAGAGATGCTCGGAGACACTCTAAATTCTGATGAGGTTTAGCGCAGACTTTCTCCTCCAAATGTTGCCATATCTTGTAGTCACGTTGTACGACTTACGTTACACGACTTATTGTTTAGTAGTCCAGTGGATTTAAATCTGGACTAGAAGAGGGCTAGTCTTCATGTCCGATGAAGTCAATTCCACGGTTTGAGAAAGAGATTCTACTATGTTTGTTAGGACAGTAGTTTGGTAAACCACGGCACTGGTTTTCACACCTTTTTCACAGAAAAACACCTCAGTTAAGCTTGAATATGAGACTCCAAGCCAAACCATGATTGATGAAGGATAATGCCCTCGCTGGACCCTCGGAATACGCGCGCTCGCTTCTTCACTACTGGTAAAAACTTTTTCATCCGAAAACAAAATTTCGCCGTATTTTTTTCCCACGTACCGCCGTAACAAAGCGCGGGATCTTTCCATCCCAAGTTTTTTCAAACGCTCGTTCAAAAAATGTCCGTTTTTTTTCACAATAAACTCGTAGTGCCAGGTTTTCATTTAACACTCTTTTCATAGTGGTTCTGCTTAATCCCATCTGAAGAACTAAGATTTTTTGTTTACGCGCGGGATTTCTTTGGATTCGCGCCTTCCCTGCTTTGATGACAGCTAGTGTCCTGACTGTGCGAGGTCGGCCGCTCCTCTTACGATCTTCGAAGCTTGAATCTTTAGTATATCGTTTGATAGTGCGATAAATAAACCGTAGTCTTATTTTCAATTTTTGTAGAATGTTGAAAATGTCTTTTGGCGCGTAACCACTGCGGTGCAACGCGATAACCACGACTCTATGTTCCTTCTTCGACCACTCCTTATTTGAAAATGAATTTACTTTTTATTTTCGGTAAGCGGAACGTTCTATTTTTAAAATTAGTCCAAAGTATTTCTGGCCAGTATTCCAAAATTAAAATAATAATGTTTTGACAGAACTTATGACCTGACTAGGAATATATATATACGAGTATATATATATAAATAATACAATACAATATTCTTTATTGCACCACATGAAACAATAAAATACACGAAATTAACTTATAATTAATGTACAAAAGGCGGTCTTATCGCATAGCAATCTCTTCCAGACAACCTTGGGGTAGAGGAAAAAAAAAGAAAATTCAGGTAGATAGGTGGCGCAGTATAAACTAGAAAACATACAAGAGAATTACTTGTTAATATAATATAAAATATACACCCACAACCAGTGGTAAGTATAAGTACAGCTGACGGTACTTTAAGGCTTGAAGGATCAACAAACTGTATGTAAATGCAAAGCTTTAACTATATGTAATGCAATTGTAATTCAATAAATATATGCAGATGTGTATATGTTAAAGTGAACGACCCATCGATATGTCATTAAATTGGACGTTAGTGGGATGAGAAGGACATGTTGCACGGACTTATTGTTTAACACTGCATTAATTATTACAAAGAAACAACGATGTAAACAAGCTGTGTGTCAGAACTATAGAATAACAAATGCTGCAGTTTGTCACGGCAATGACACGCTTTGAATTTGTACTTTATACAGGTACTTGAGCTTCTCTTCGATAACTATTAATTTTCAGTACTTACGGAAGCCACTGGGCTGATGGGTATAACATACCCTACACATTTTCAACCAGCTCGATTATTTGGGAATCAATGTCTCCTGATTTATAACAAGCATTCGCGGCTTCCAGCAAATAGCTTGAACGATGATTATTTCACTATGCATTTTTTATTTATGTCTATCTATCTATAACTTGATGCCAAATCTCTTGCGGAGTAGGCAGAGAGAACTGAACGCCACATGACTCTATCCCTACATACCTCACTCGCTTCATATACCATATCTTATGCAAATAAATGATTCTGATTCTGATTCTTTAACGTTCATTGCTCCGCTCATGCGCGCTCGCCGGTTTTAAGTTTCTTAAAATCACTTTTTGATAAAATACGATCAATTTGGTCATGGTAGGTAAGTCTTGGTCTTCCTCAGCTCCTACATCCTTATACTTTCGCGTTGTATATATGTTTCGTAATTCTTTCCGCTTCCATTCTTTCCACATGTCCGAACCAACGGAGCATGGCTCTCCTTATTCTAACACCGACGCTCTCTTTCAGACCAGCTCTGTTTCAAACATTACCATTGTGAATACGGTATTTACGTCAATACCTGAATACTTGAAAGCGAGTCTTTGTACAGGCCACAAGTTGAAAGAGTTTCAGCGAGCAATAAATAGATATGTGCTGTTCTTATCGGAAATAGAATCCGTGTTTTTTTATACTATATCTGGAGGTATATAAGCATACGGCCCACCTGGTGTAAAGCGGTTACCGTAGCCTGTGAATGCTTTTTATTTTTTATACCATTAGGGTGGCAAACAAGCATACGGTCCGCCTGATTGTAAGCAGTTACCGTAGCAAATGGACATTTGAAACACCAGGAAAGTCACTCTTGCGTTGCCAACCCCGTAAAATAAATGCAAAAGTGGAAGGATGTAGGAGCTGATCAAGGCCAAGACCTACCAACCATGACCAAATTGGTCGTGTTCTATCAGAAGGTGATGTCAGGAGCCCTAGAAACCGGCGAGCGTGTATGACAAGAGAAATTAATGTTAAAGAAGCGAGTGAGGTATGTAAGGATAGAGTCATCAGGATTTGGCGCCAAGTTACAGATAGATAGCTCCCCCGTCATTCAAAGTCGAGTTAGAGGCAAAGAGATTACCCAATAAATCGGTTTTCTCTGTAGCACTATAGGACAGACTGCCATCCGGTTTTTGCAATGGTGGCATGGACGACTGGCAAAAGTTTCCCTCGGGAGCATTAGCGAGCGACCAGAAAGCACGACTCCCAGACAGAAGGCTTGCAAGCCGCTCGCTAACTCTACCGATGAAATGAAATTGCGTTTTAAACAGATACATCCGGACTCCCATTAGCACACACCGTGGTCCAAGCCTCGAAAGCAGTGTGCAGCAGAAGTGATCAAATAAACGAACATTGTCTGTATCACCGCTATAGGACCTGTAAAGGCACGCGTAGATTCGGGTGTGGCCGAGAGAGATAAGATCTACGCGCACCCTTTTTTTTCCGAGCCATATTGATGTCGAGGTTCTTTGAAAATGAGAAGTCGCTGAGTTAACAGAGTAGAGGACAAGTGCAGTATCTTCCACCACTAGACAGTGCAGGTTATGCGATTTGCTGGTACTACGGTCTCCTTCTGGCACGACCACTACAACAAGTTTTTTTCGCGGTTCAGGCTACCGGGCGGAGATAATGTTATGATCCACGGGCGGGCGGGCAGCGGTCAGCCGCGTCAGCCTTCCGCGCCCACACCGTTCATGGCTGTTCGATATTTGCTGGTCTTACCGCTGTCCGCACTACGACTTCTCAAGTAACTGGCGACCTTACTCACACACAGGAACACAATAATCCTTTCGGAATTGTTATTTAGCTGCGGTCTTCTGTAAGGTTGGCGTACTACCCTAGACAGGCTGCTTTGATGCGCCCTACCTCTCTAATAAACTTGCAATACATTAAGTGCACTCTCATCACTCGCTCGCCTCTCATCACGCACACTCGCGCGATGTCACCTGTGCTGTTAATACAGCTACCCCTTAGGAGCTTCCTGGTCACCTGACTCACCTGCAGGAACAAAACAACCCTCTACGGAGTTGTTATTTGGCTGCAGTTTTATGTGAGGTGGAGGCAGTTCCCCAAACAGAGTGATTTGATGCGCCCCACCTTTCTTAAAACACTCAGACCAAGACAAACACAGATGTTCATGCACACAAATGTTTGTTCTGTACGGGAATTAAACCCATGAACATTGATACTGTCGATCTTGCCCGTCGTCTGAGGCAGACCTTACAGAAAACCGCAGCCAAATAACAACTCCCTAGAGGGTTGTTACTTAATGTATAGCAAGCGTTTATGGACTACGGTAACCGCTTTACCTGTGGGCCGTATGCTTGTATGCCTCCTGACGATGTAAAAAAAATGTTACTTCCTATCGCGTTCACAAACTTTGTGAATATTATTTTTATCGAGAAAGTTCGAGTAATCTTTCTGATGGTATTATAATATACTAATGGCGGGTCGTAAGTAGATCGAGTGGATCTCGTTATTTTACACAATTACAATAACTTTGATGGAATATTATACTTGATTCCAATATATATATGCTTGTCCTTAAAGTTAGTGGTAAACTTATGGTAATTAGAAAACTCATAAATTTCTTGTATAATACCAATTATCCCTCCATAATATAAATTCACACCTTATTTAATTCTGACACAATTGCAATAATCTCAATACCAGCCATGATCTTTTCCTGGGCGAAGGTTGCCCTTCCATATCCCCTGGGTTTTCAACCTTGTTGAAGAGATCCTTAGAGAGTTGAATCGCACTACTATCTAATGACCGGGGACAATACCTGTAATTTTAGACAGTCACAGTGACATCATAACGTAGCACTCAACCCGACCCAAACTCCGGTAAATTAACCAAATCAGTAAGTGTTAAGTATGAATTTATTCATTTTTGCCAACCCTGCCTTTTTTGTACTCTAAATCTATCTTCACCCTTGCGGGATAGAGAACCAAACGCCACAAGACGCTGTCATTACACACCTCGCTTATTTAACATTTACAGTTCTTTTCATGCATGCTCCCTGGTTCTCTGGTTCCTTGGGCTCCTGACATCATTTTCTGATAGAACGCTACAATTTGGTTTTGACCTTCATCGGCTCCTACTTCCTTCCACTATCATATTATATATTTATTTTATTTATTTCGTTATTCTTTCATCCTACAATATTTTTACATGCCCGAATCCTAGAATGACCCAGATTGCCTGAAAAAGCAATAAATTAGTAATAAGGCCTTATACACATGTTTTTTTAGACAATTTTGCAGAATGCAACGTATATTCTTTTTATCTATTTATATACTTTAGAAGCTTATTGTGGTTATAGTAAATACATACATAACATCACGCCTGGCTCCCATTGGGGTAGCAGAGACTATATAACGCCAGGTGCATCGATCCAAACGTTTGTTCCACAATCATCAACCTCTTCATACATGCTCTTCGATTTTGGGTACTTTTGATTTGATCATTTTTCAGCACATCACCAATTTGATAAAATAAAATATTAATAGGAAAATGAACTATTATGAAATTTAGTTATATAATTTTCAAACCCTGTTTTCTTTTTTATTTCAGCCGTCGAAATAGTTTCGACTAAGAATCGACTACTTTACTACTTGTTATGTGCATTTGGATATCCGTTTGGGGGAGTTTTACTCTCTCTCGGGGCGTGGATGTTTCCTTACTGGAGAACTTTACTCAGGGTACTATATAGTCCCGCATTATTATTCTTCATATACCTTTACGTAATTGATGAAAGTCCAAGATGGTTGCTATCGAAAGGAAAGAAAGAGGAGGCAGTGAAGATAATAGAAGAAGCGGCAAAGAGAAACAAAATAAAAGTGGACAAGAGTACTTTAGAGAAAATAGAATATGTTAAAGAAAAGGGAGTTAACTTCTTTGATTTATTAAAGATAACATTTAGCTCTAGAATAATTTTGAAGAGGTTCTTAGTGTGCGTCGTGTGGTGGACCACGTCTACGTTTGTAAACTATGGTCTTTCGATTAACTCTGTTTCTCTACAAGGGAATAAATATGTGAATTTTGCACTAACTTGTCTCATGGACGTGCCGTCAAGTTTGATCATTTTGTTTTCATCAAATTACTTCAAAAGGAAAACACCGTTGATTGCGTCTTTTATGGCGGTTGCAGTATTATGCGTGGCTCATCCATTTCTTCCTACAAGTGAGTATTTTTATGTTCTCAGTACTAAACTTAACAAATACAACGTCGGAAGGCATTCACCCATACCCCACCTTATATAAATTAGTCACCATATCCAATGATCGCTCGCAATAGAGGAAGTATTGTTCGCGAGTTACCTGCCAATCAGCAACTCCTCGGGAGTGTACTGATAACCTCTCTCACTCGCAGGAACCTTGCAACCAAGCAAAGTCTTATCATACAAGTAAATTGTTTTTTTCGATGATTTTTTTCTATAAAATGGTACGGGTCCCTGTGTATATAGTTCAACTCATACTAGGGCTGTTTTTTCAATGATGATTGATGGCGATTGTATATATATATATATATATATATTATATTATATTGTATTATCCTATTTGGTGCGTTTAATGGCAGAAAGAGACCCTATCTCATTTAATCTAAATGCGGCAATCATATATAAGAAAATCTTACTACAATACTAAGAAAGATAACTGCTGCAGACAGAAAGGGTTTCGAATGGCGTCTCTGTAGTAGTACATGCAGTGTGGGGTGACCCTCCACTAGATGACGACCAGAAAATATTTGATGGATGCTGAGGTTGCAGGTTCCTCGGGATCTGGGCGGGTGACTCTTTAGAGTCTCTCTAGGCCTATGTTCCGCAGTGGACGAATACGGGCTTCACATGATGATGATGATTAAACATATCCGCAAACGTCGGGAGACATACAAGCAATTCCTTACGAGCTTACTGGTGACTCCGCTGACACGCAGGAACACAACAACCCTTTAAGGAGTTGTTATTTGGCAAAGGTTTTCTGTGAGGTCGAGGGTACTTCCCCAGACGTGCTTTGATGCGACTTACCTCTCTCAAAAACACCCAGACCAAGACAAACAGACATGTTCATGCGTACAAATGTTCGTGCTGTGCGGGAATCGAACCCACGAGCGTTGGTGTTAAAGTAACGGTACATCGCGTTTCGCCACCGCGCCACTGAGCTCTAGTACTATTAAATTCTAGTAAAAATGTTAATAAAAAAACTATAGGTCAATACAATATTCGTTAAGAAAATATTGTCCATCGATAAAATATATTAATAAAAAAATCTATTTCAGATCTATCAGGATTATCGTTGATACTGTACATGGTTGGCAAGCTGATGTCCTCGATTTACTTCACCATCACGTACATGTATACCTCTGAGCTATTTCCTACTTACACCAGGAATTCAATGCATGCCCTTTGTTCTTCATTGGGAAGGATAGGATCTATTGTCGCTCCACAAACACCCTTATTGGTATGTGACTGCACTTTTTTGAAACACAACTTAAGTATAAGCAAAGTTTATGTGGAGTTAGAATGATTGATAGAGTAAGAAATAGCACGATACGAGAACAATGGGGAATGAAAGATGGTGTAGGAATAAAAACAATCGGCGAAGTGCGAGTCGGACTCGCACACGAAGGGTTCCGTACCATTATCAATAAAAACGGCAAAAAAATCACGTTTGTTGTATGGGAGCCTCCCTTAAATATTTGTTTTATTTTAATTTAATTAATTGATCTTAAAGTGAATATATAACTAAATATTCTGTGAATGTTTTAAGCGTCTGCCTGTTGCCGTTATCAATATCGAGCAAAAATGAGCAAAAAAATCACGTTTGTTGTATGGGACCCCCCTTAAATATTTATTTTATTCTATTTATTAGTATTTGTTATTATAGCGGCAACAGAAATACATCATCTGTGAAAATTTCAACTGTCTAACTGTCACGGTTCATGAGATACAGCCTGGTCACAGACGGAGAGGGTAAACCAGACCTCTCTTAAGTGAGGTTATACGACTTTTGATATGTAATTCCATGGATGTGTGGGTTTGCTCACTATGTTTTTCCTTCACCGAGCTAGTGATAATTACAAATATGTACATAAATCCGAAAGTACATGTGGCACATGCCAGGATTCGAACCGGGGACCAGGATATATCTCTATTCTTATACAGAAGAAAATACTTATATATCTCTATTCTTGTTTCAGCTACTGTACTGGTATGGGCTCCCATCGCTAGTGTTTGGCGGCATGTCCCTTCTAGCTGGTTTCATCACGTTCTTGGTACCAGACACAGCTGATGATTCCTTGCCAGATACGGTTCACCAGGCAGAGGAATTGGGGAAACCGAAAGACATACCTGAAAGACTCAAAACGCCTGTTATGAGCTTCGGCATATCAAGGGATGATACCGATTGTGCCAGATTATGAGTAGACAGATTATGAATAGGTGTTAAAATTTAATATAATAAATATTTAACTAAATAAAAACATTAACAAGTAAGGACATCTTCGTTTGACATAGCGGGAAGAAGGGTAGCTGGTTTCGCTCACTGAATTGCAATACTAAATACTTTGAGAGATTTATCTACGGCGAGAGCTAATGGCGTCATTCCAACCGAACACGCAGGTTACGCAACGCGACCGTAGTCTGTCTATGCATGGGTTTACCTATTTCGAGCTTCGCAAAGTGTCATTTCATGTTTCCTTGATAAGGCCCAGGTTTTCAATTTCATAAATGAATGCTAAACAAAAACTGAATCTGATATTGCATTGATTTTTGTTTTTGTGACATATTACTCTTTGTTCTGTTATAAATTTCATGTCGGAATCTCGCTTGGTTCCAGAGATACAAGTAAAATAAAAATAATAACTTAAACACTAAAATATAAACACGTTTTTCTCGAAAAGCTTCAGTACCTAGTCAGTGGCTTTCGGGCGGCTTGAAAACACTGGCCTCCGCCAAAAACCATTTCGGTTGAAGGGAGACCCGTGTCCCTGCAGTGGGATCAGTTAGGGTTGGTGTAGTAGAGAAAAGAATCAGTTAGCCACCTGGTGACAAGAGTGCGGGTTCGTTTTTGTTCAAGGCCAGTGATCAAATGCGAAGAGGTTTCTTTAAACAAACATAAACATAAGAACGACGCCTAGTATTTTAGGGGGTTGTTTAAGGTCTCGGCATACGTGACGGGTTAATTCCTCGGGCGAGACGGAAATGTGACGTGCATCGTTCAAAACCTGAACGTGGTATTCGTCAAAATCAAAATCGTACACTTGCGGTATAAATTTCAATGTAAACAGGTATCCAGTACTTACATTCTGTATACCTCCCATTCATAATTCATATTGAAAGATGAGGATTTAAGGTCTGAGCATCGTCCCGTGTATTTTGTTGTTTATATTTTATATGCTACAATGTCAGAAATCGTCCCGTTCCTTCCGGCATGAGAAAAAACACGTCACCTTTACTAAAGTTACTTAAAGACGTAGGGCCTTAACTGATTTAATTTATAATAAATGATATAGTTTAGTCATATTCATCTCTAAAAAATAATTCATGTCTTCACGCTACGTCACTGGCGTGGTAGACAGGAAGAATCGAGTCTTAACATCGATACTCCAGATGGAACGACAACCTCAAGAGACTTGTAAAGAATGCAGTTGCCGCAGGATCGAGACGAATGGCTCTCTAGAAAACATAGGAGGCCTATGTTCAGCAGTCGACGAACACGGCCTGAAATGATGATGATGATGAAATATATTAATATTAGATAGTTTAGCTCTTAAGTTTAAACAAGATATATACTAATTCTTCATCAGGTAAGTGGTGTTGGTACTTATAATCTAATGTTGTTATCAAGCACGTCATCATGTCATGCCCTGTTCCCGCATGCACCCCGCTAGTCCTGGAGCCAGGCGCGGTAATTGCGCCAGTGTAGCCGAACGAGCGACGCCAGCAATTTTCAATTTGGCCCGAACCACCTGCCTGCCCTGCTGCAATATTAATCCTTGACTGCAGTCTAGGGGACGGTGGACGAAGTGAACTGCATTCGAGGAATACAAATGATATACGTTATCTGTACAAATAAATACCGTTGAAGTGTCTGTTAGTAATCAAAGTAACAGTTTTATACTAAATGCGTGTGAATGTATACATGGAAATTATACCAAAAAATATGTTTTTTTTTGTGAAAACTTCTTTAGCATCGTTGTGATTTGAAACTCGATAAAATGAAAAAGCGACAGTAAAAAGAGACAACCACATACATATATTATATCATTATATCAGTATCTATTATTTCATTAAAATCATTTTTCAAGTAGGTATACCGAAAACGAACGCAGAATATTGTAGTAAATATTAAGTTCACATTTTTTAAAGTTGAAAGAATATAACAAATACCTATATTTTTTATTTTTTAAAGTTTGTCTGTTTGTTCAGATAGCTGATGTTATAAAGAATAAGTGAGTTAACTATATTATCTTTAGTGCGCTTAGTGGATAAAGACTGGGGTACAGACTTTTTCGACTTTTTTGGGTAATAAAAATGTATAAAGGTATTAAGCCAAGTGGCTGTGCTCCACGCACTCCTTTCCTTTCATTAAACATCGCCAATAATAATATCACAACATGTATCACAATATATATATAATACAAAATAATTATATAAAACACGTCATCTAAACAAATAAAATAAACAAAGAACCTAGTGACATAATTTCCACTCCACATTGTCCAGGAGTTCCATCGTGCACGAGTGTCGCAATGACACAGGTAGAATATTTTTTCTGTGCAGTGCAAGTAGCGTGAATAAATTGAAACAATGCTTTTGTAATAATTTCTATCAGTTCATGACGATTTAAATATAGATCTTATTTTTAATTGTGCAATTAAATACACATTAAGCTTTAGATTTAATTTATTTCTTATTTTTTTAACATTAAGAAACACAGTAATAATATATAAGGGCTTAATAAAAGACACAATCGCAATTCATATGTCAATCGTGACAGTTGTACGTAACGGCACCGGCGGCATGATGTAAAACTTCGCTATCTTCGTTGCTAACTCCCGAGGGCTTCGTGGTGAGCTTAGACACTTGGAGGAAAACAATCTTCTAAATAAAGGATTACTTGCCTGTCCACTTCTGTTTGCTGGAGGAGTCTTAAAACGAAAGTCTGCGACCAGCATGTGTTTGTCTGTAATGTCTTACGGTACTGAAATATCATCTCTAACTATGGACTTCATATTAAAGTTCAAGCACAGCGTGCAATGCTGAGAGACACACTTGGAATCTCTCTATGTGATAAGTTCGGGAATGAATACTATGCAAACTGAAGTGGCAATGGGCAGGACACATAGCTCGAAGAACAGAGGGACGATAGGTTCTCGAATAAGAACCACGAACCCGAAAATGCAAAGTAGGATGGTTAATAAAAAACGGGTTGCAGTCCGGGAGTGCCGGCAGAAGTGAAAGCTTGAACATTAACGTTGTACATTTTTGAGTAGTTTGGAATGGTTAGGGAATCATTTTGCACGAATTGCTTTATTTATCAGTATAAAAGTACTATCATGTATGTGGTAAAATACAATATTCATTTATTGCGCAATCATACACAAACATGACAATTTATATTACATTAAAAATTTAACACTTCAGAACTATTACAATTATTTTACATTAAAAAGTTTATTTCTCAGAAAAATCTACTCATCCATAATTTCAACGACACTTTCACCATCATCATTGCCAATCTCTAAAACTCAAACACACACGCACACTCGCGCAAGCGCCCCGCCACTTAAACCAAACAGCGATGTTGATAATCTACATTGAACGAAACGTGTAAACGCCAACAATTTCACTTGCGCTTACAACGTTTTGGTCGCGAGAAAATATTGCCCTATGAACGATCTAGCGCTTCATGTTTTAATTGTTTAATTAGAGGTAACTAATGTTTTAGCGCTGCAGTGAACTTAAGTTCTAATTCTCACCAAAATCATACGGTTAGGGTCACGTGTCCTGACGTCCTGACGCGAGTTTAGCATTTTTTACTCATCCCAAAAATTGCACAACGCCGCTAAAGAAGTTTTCACTTCAATAATAGAGAGAAGTGATAAATACCTCTATTGGAGATAAGAATTTAATTATATCGGCGACACATCTTAACGATGGGGTTATAACATGGGGTATTATTACAGTAAACCTGTAGAGCGAATGCAATATAATTACGGTTACGAAACCTAAATCGAGTGTTAAAGTTAAGCAGTGAAAGAAGAGTGGGAGATTCAATAAGTCCATGGATAATTTTGTAAAGGAGTCTGAGGTCAATACAATCCCGTCGCATGCCCAGAGAAGTCACCTGAAAGTACTTTAAACGTTCATCATAGGTGGCCAGCTTACGACCTATGCCACATCTGTAATTAAGAATCCTTATGCATCGTCTCTGGATTCTCTCAATTCTGTCACCGTGCACAACATAGAAGGGAGACCAAATCGTCGAGTTGTACTCTAGAATACTGCGTACAAGAGAGAGTAATATAGATAGATAAAGCTTTTATTATTTTTTTAACCTTTTGTTACTCTATAGATAGAACCGAGCAGATGCGAACTAAGCTCGACGATATACTTATAGTGATCATGAAAAGAAAGTTTACAATCGAATAGAACACCAAGATCCTTTACTACATTCTTGCGTTCCAGCGTTTTGTTATTCAGGGTGTAATCTTAAGTGCTTATATTGAGCTTTCTTGTGAAAGTTATGACAAAGCACTTATTTAAGCTGCATGTAATTTTGATGACGCGAATCCGAGAGCACACACAAGTCAGTTTGCAGTTTATGTGAGTCAGACGCGTCTTCCACGGTGGTAAAAATTTTGAGATCGTCGGCGTCGACTCTCTAGAGCGCTCGGTGCTATCGTTACGCACCAACAGCTGCACTGTGGGGTTATTATTACTATCAGTTTAATTTAATTCTGTTTTCTATCTATGGAATTCACATAGCCTAAACGTCTAACTCTTCTAAAATAGTAATTCGTAGCATGTTATTCTAACGACTAACATCTACAGCGCCTGAGGATGCCTCATGGAGAGGTGAAACACGTGTCGCAGAGACGACCGGAGCAGCCAGGGCAGCAACGATGGCGGGTGCATGCGCTTTACATTTCAGATGGCGAACACTCGCAGAGACGACCGCAGCAGCCGAGGCAGAGACGACCGGAGCAGCCATGGCCATGGCAGCGGCGGCATGCATCTACTAACGGTAGTGGGTGGGTGCCAGCCGGCAGTAGTTCTCATGAACTAATCGGGAGCAGAAGCGCACAAAGTAGTTTAAATCAAATTGCCTGTAAATTTGACTTTCACGAAGAAACGCCTGAATCTATTAACTACTCGTATTAAATTAGTTAATGTACACACTCACTTGGATTGTAACCTAACTCATTACTCTTATCTTTTCTCCATATATTTGTAACAATTGTGACCTGTATTTGGCGCGGTACTTACAAACTTCGTTAGCATCTCTAATTTTCATAGATCTTCTGATGTACGCTCGTATGTGTGTTTAGAGCTCCTGACGTCACCTTCTGATAGAACTCAATCAATTCAGACATGTTGAGTAAATCTTGGCCTATCTTAGCTCCTGCCAGTTTCCACTTTCAAGTTCTATATCCGTTTCGTCATTCTTTCGTCCTGCATTCTTTCTACGTGCCTTATCTTATTTTAACACCAACACTTTCTTTCAGGCCAACTCTGTTTCTTACATATAATATCGAATAAAATACGTAATATCAATTTTATTCACAGAGATAAAACGACGAGTGAGTCTGATGATACAGAAATTTAAAGTTGTGCTCTTTAATACCACACTTAATTGAGTGGCGGCGTTCAAAACTTGCCATTTTTGCGAAGGTCGTAACTCGAGAACTTCGTTGATTGTCGCCATAAACCAAGAGGACATCACTGGAACTTCTAAATTAAATGTTGCATAATTAATACTGTTTGGGAATGAAGTGCAGTATATACATCAGTTCCATAGTGGGCATTGTACTATAGCTATGTTAGCACGTGAAAAAAAACAAGGGTTTTCAAACTTACTTAATACATTAAGAACAGTTTTTTTATTCGAAGAACGAAAGAAGAAGTATGCTTGAATATTGACCTTGAGTGGTACATTTATTTACAAAAAATTGTAGGCTTTCGTAATACGTACAACTTATATACCTATGCAAAGTTTGTATATACTCGTATATACAAAAGACAAATTATAATATATAAGGCGATAAAAAATCTTATATCTATATCTTCAGGAGCAAGCGTCACATGACTCAGACCTTACCAACCTTAATTGCGGTTTGTAAGGACTGAGTAATGTGCAACATGCAACAGGGAGGACCGTTGTAAGGACTGAGTCATGTGCAACATGCAACAGGGAGGACCGTTGTAAGGACTGAGTCTATATTATTCTTAGATGTTTTAATTTCTATGTCTTTTCTGAATATTGTCACGTTTTTTGTACTGTCTTAGTAATACTTATTGATATAACAATCACATATAGGTCGACCTGTGTCTTTATGGGTGAACGGGCTTTGCTTTCCGCTGCGTGTTTAAAGATTTTTTTTGTGTAAAATGGTATTTTTAGGAAAGACAATTATATAGGCAAAACCTTATCTAAATCCAAAATTTGGTTTATTTCGTTAGAGTCGTTTCCGAGATACACGAAATATATTTATGAAGATAGAAGAATATATTTATAAGAATTACTCGTTTAAGTAATAGGACCCCAGAAGAATTTTTTTATACCACTAAGGTGGCAAACAAGCGTATGGCCTGCCTGATGGTAAAGAATCACCGTAGCCTATGGGCATTTGCAACACCAGAGGTGCCACTCATGCGTTGCCGACCTTCTAAAACCTCTTCCCGCCCAAAGGTGACTGCAGTACTCCAAGTGCGGACTGACTTAAAACTTATATAACATAAGTACACTAGAGCACACAAATTTTTTTTTTGGATGTCAGCCTGACCTTGTCCTACATGAGACTTCGATACTGAACTTCGCTGGTAATACTTTTGGTGACGGTAAGAGGCGTGTTCTGGAATTTAGGAACCACAGTAAATGGAGTTTCCTTAGCGGCGAATGCGCAAAATTGTGTCTTTATGGGGTTGAATTCGACCAAGTTAAGTCCGCCCCAGTCAAATACTTTTGGGTAAAGTACCTTTCATATCAGATAATAATTTCATTTCAGTCCCCGGTGCTGTCGTCCGCATAATAATGATTGCTATCAATTGAGAACAAATCATTGATATGCAGCAGAAATAGCTTCGGAGATAGTACAGAGCCCTGAGGGACGCCAGCATTGATATCCATGCTATCGGAGCATCCACTGTCAACCACAGCTTTTATGGATCTGTTGGAAAAAAGCTGGCTACCCATTTGCACCAACCCTCTCGATCTCGATGCAAAACCCGATGGAATGCCTTCGCCATATCTAGGCTGACTGCCAATGCCTCACCTTGACTCTCAATTGCAAAAGCCCAGTGGTGTGTAAGATACCGTAGAAAATCACCAGTAGAGCGACCGTATTGGAAACCGTATTGATGGTCGCTAATCAAGTCGTGGTCCTCTTGGTATGCTAGGAGTCGTGTATTTATCACACGCTCCATCACCTTGGAGAGAAGGGCGGTTATAGAAATAGGCCTGTAATTCGATCGGTCTGATTATCGCCCTTTTTGGACATCGGACGCACATTAGTGGTCTTCCATGATGTCGGGACTTGTCCAGTGGAGTAGGAAAGTACCAAATGGGCGTTAGTACAGAACGCAACTCAGGAGCACACTGCGTCTAGCCCACTCGACTTATGAATGTCGAGAAAGAATAATGCCGCCGGACATCTTGCTGGGTAATGAAATCCCGCATTGAGCTACCGGACCACGATATGGTAGGTGACACAGCTCCTCCATCATTCATATTCGTGTTAGGCGCAAAGAGATTTCCGTGTAAATCGGCTTTCTCTTTAGCGCTTTGGGTTGGATTTGGTCATGGTAGTTATGGCCTTCCTCGGCTCCTACATCCTTCTACTTTTGCCTTATATATCTGCTTCATCATTCTTCATTCTTTCTACATGTCCGAACCAACGGAGCATGCTTCTTCCTATTTTAATACCGACGCTCTCTTTCAGACCAACTCTGTTTCTAACATCATCATTGCCAATACGGTCAACAAGAGTTACGTATTAAATTTTGCGCAACGATCGCATTTCGACCGCGTTTATCCTACTTTGATACTCTCCCTGCTATGCCCAGCTCTCGCTTCCATAAGTAAGCGTTGGGACCAACACTGCATTGTGTATAGCGAGTTTTCCCAACGCTCCATTCATACTATTCCCAGCGAATACAGCAAATCTCGCCTCGTAGTCAGTGCACCGAGAGCCAAGCCACTCGGCATGGTGGGCATTAAAGTCTCCCAAAATCACTAACTCCGCGAAGGTGACACCGTTCGATGACTCTATCTGCCACCATTTGTAGGTGCTCGTGCCTGTATCATCGCTATGGGACCTGTATAGGCACGCATAGATCTGGGTGTGGCCGCCATGATCTACATGCACCCATAGTACCGACAGGACAGGTCTTCAAGGTTGTGGGACAACAAATATCCTCCCGAATGATGAAACTACCCCGGCATGATGCATAAGAAATGCTCTAGTTTGTACCCGTGATAATGTAAGGAAGATGTGTCGGCCGGTGAGGATATTTGTGTCTCAGTGACGAGAAGAAAGATCAGGCGCATGGTCTCGAGGTGATGATGGACCGCGTTGATGTATAATTTAAATTAATTATAAATTGATCTGACTTTATATATTCTTTTATAAACCAGAACAAAAGTATGTCCTCCTCTCTAAGATTGCAGCGCCCAACAGGGTGTATAATGCTTCTGTAATTATATTCAAATTGTATTCATAAGATCATGTACACATTATAGTTGCAATAAAAGAAATGGTGATGAAGATTATATTCGAGTGCAAACCCCTGCTGTTGCAAATGTCCACATACGTTACGAAGGGGCTGGCCGCTGTAGAACTGTTTTTCTTTTTCCATCTTACCATAATATGCGTGATAAGAAAATAAGTCGCTGAACGAACAGAGCGAAGGACAAAAGCGCGGTGTCTTTCACCACAGTACAGCGCGGGTTATGCGGTTTGCCGGTGCGGCGGACGAAACGGCCCCGGTCTCCCCCTGCTACAACAGCCGGGTCCACCCCGGCCTCCTTCTCCGTCACGAGCACTGCAACAGGGACTTTACACAAGGTGGCGGTTCAGCCTGGAATAAAGTATTTCCCGGGTTCGGGAACCAGCGGTCAACCATTTCACTGGGTCTCCCTGACCGTCGCCCCAGCCCGTTGCGCCCACTCTGCTAGTGGCGGTTCGACATCCGCCGGTCCACCCGCTCTCGGTTAGCTGGCGGACCTTACTCACGCACAGGAATACAACAATCCTTCCGGAGTTGTTATTTAGCTGCGATCTTTTGTAAGGTGGAGGTGCTTCCCCAGATGGGTAATTTGGGGCAAGAATTAATGCTATGCCCCACCACAACAAAAAAAAACCGGAGGTATTGGAGCACAGCACGACCTCTCGCTAACTTAGTTATAATTTTTGTATCAGCATGAAATTTGACTGTTGATTGTAGGCTTTCTTCTTAACATTATCATGTTTCCTAATCCATTAGGATTGGCAGGATGCGCTACTCAAGTCCTAGCCTTTTGGCAATACAGCATGTTTTCAGTCTTTATGAATTTAAATATTATTTTATATTTCGCATTCATTAATATATAATTGCTCTTAGACTATTTGCGTGAATAGAATCTCTATTGAGAATTGGAGTCGCAAGTTGCTACGACAAACACGACATACATTACAGCTGCATATCGTGATACCAGAACAAATTACTGAGATATTAATATTTGGAATATGGAAGTAATGTATTATAAGCAATACATCGAGTACTGAAATTAAGATCGCATAATAGATATTAGGTAATTTGGGAATACTTGTGTTTAAGTAAACATCAAATATACCTAGTCCGGCCATAAGTTCTGTTACAAATGAATATGCATTTATTTTTTATGAAGCAATGTAATCTTAATAAAACTTAGACGTACATATTTATGGAAGTCTCAGCAAAAAATGAAAAAAAAGTTTCTAATCGAAATAACCACCTTTGGCTTTGATACATGGCCTTTATGGCCTTTAATTTGTGAAGCCAAGAATCTATGGATTTACGCACTGTTTCCATGGGAAATTTAGCCACTGCTTGCTCCAGAGATTTCTTAAGAGACACAAAGTCAGCGTGTCGTTTCGAGCAGGCCATGCCCTTTAAAACTGACAATAATTTGTAGTTTAAGAGGTTCAGATCTGGACTAGAAGAGGGCCAGTCTTCAGCAATTATAAAGTCCGGAACGTTGGCTTCGAGCCAGGCTTGGGTAGTTCGTGCCTTGTGACTTAGTGCAGAGTCCTGCAGAAAAGTCCACAGTACATTTTTAAAAGGTGTATTGCTGAGAGGTTTAGCAACACGATCCAAGACAGTCTCTTGATACACTTTGCTGAAATCTTCACTCCTTTTTCACAAAAACGATGCTTTGTGATACCTTGATAAGACGTTGAAACAAAACAAACAAACCCCCACCAAACCATTACTGACACAGGATGATGGCCACTTTGTACCTTTCCGACGACTTGGGCGGCTTCTTTAAAACTGTGTGCGTACACTTTTTCATTTTGCTTGTTATAGTGCTCTTCAATCGTGAAAATGTTTTCATCAGTAAAGAGGATATTTCTGTGCCTTTCACTTGTGTATCGGAACGGAATCGTTTTGATCGATCCACTCTCTTCAACTGTAGGGATTGATTTTGGACATGTCCTGTATAGCGACGATAAACGCCGAACTTCAGGTTTTGCTTCATTCTACGCGACAGAGTCCTAGCGGGAATCTTCATTTCTCGTGATAAGAGTTTTTGTTTCCTAATAGGGTGTCGGCGAATTTTGGCTTTAACAGCATTAACAGCCTTTGAAGTTGTAACAGCACGCTGTCGTCCCGATCTTTTATGGTCAACAGTCGAACAGCTTCTCAGAACACAACCCGTTATACAATCGGTAGAAGACGCAGAGGGAAGCAAAATCTCTTCTCAAACTCAAGGACTCAATACCGTGTGTGAGTTCAGAATAATCGACGATCCTCACAGCTCGTCTCTGCATCGAGTCACAAGGTCTGGTATCTAAGTGCTTCCGCCCACAGGTGGCCACAGTACTCCATATGCGGTCTGACTTGGGACTTATATAACATAAATCTTTGCCCCGAGCTGAAGTATGTTTGGCTCTGTTGAGTACACCGAGTTTCTTGGAGCCAGCTTGACCTTCTCCTCTAGGCGACCTCGATACTGAATATCGCTGGAGATCGGCATCAAGAATCCCAATGCTCTTAGCAATTGCGAGCGACGTGTTCTGGAATTGGGGAACCACAGCAAATGGCGGTAAATCCGCAGACTTGTGTTTTGGTAGGGTTGAATTGGACCAGGTTCAATCACCCCCAGTCAGATACATTACACAAAGTAATTTCTATTTCAGACACAAGTCTAACGCGGCTTTCGTCCACAAGGGAACGATGGATGCTAGCACGGTCTGTATAAAAAGTGTACCCGGTGCTGTTGTCCGCATAACAATGAATGCTGTCGTTTGACAACATGTCATTAATGTTCAGTAGAAACAGCGTCGGGGACAATACAGAGCCCTGTGGGACGCCAGCATCGATATCCATGCTGTCGGAGCAACTACCGTCTATCACGGCTTTTATGCGTCTGCTGAATAAGAAGCTGGCAACCCATTTGCACAAACCCTCGGGCAGCCCGTACGATGGTAACATCGACAAAAGACTTCGGTGCCAGACCTGATCGAACGCCTTTGCCATATCTAGGCTGGCAGCTAATACCTCACCTTAACTCTCAATCGTCGAAGCCCAGCGATGTGTAAGGTAAGATACACTAGAAGATCACCAGCGTTAGCACAGAACACAACTAAGGAGCACACAGCTTTAGCACCACTGCTGGTATGCCATCTGGCCCACTCGACTTATGAATGTTTATTTGTGTTGTTGTTTAAATGTTTAAGATTTTGTCATCCAATTAATCATCCAACATACGTAATAAATTTTAAAAAATAAACACAGTCAGAATTTTAAAATTTAAGTTCAAAAAATATCCCCATTTATATAAGTTTTTTCAATAACATCAAATGCTTATAATATAAGTTATATATAACTTATCAGTTGATTAAATAAAGATATATTATGTCTGAAACTATATATATGATTGAGGTTGTCGATGGTGCGTTGCGCTAAAGGGTGTATCTATCTCGAGCTGCTCTGTGCTCAGAGGATATTTTAAGCTATCGGTTTCGGCTGTTAAGATGACAGTCGTTAAGCTCAGTCAGTGATTTTGGAGCGGTTTTTAATTATTATTAAGGAGTATTCTCTAAACGCCTTAAGTAAGTTGTTCCCCTTTAAAACCCTTAAGTTGAAGGGAGAACTGTATACCTACAATGGGATAATTAAGGGTTAGTGTGGCGGTAGGTATCTGCAACCGCATCTCTCCGGCGCTGCGGAAATGGCAGCCCCTCAGCATATCCATAGCAATTGCAAAACATTTGGTCAGTTTACATAGAACCTCACCTTCTTCTTTGAGCCTTATTTAAAAACACTTCCGTATTGTGTCAACATAACTTGTTTATCCAACGCGGGAGAGTTTTTAGTTACCGTGGTGTCTAGTTGGTCGACCATTTCGGTTTTAATGTAATTTGGAACCAACATGTTAATAATAGTAATAACTTACAATGACTTGAAATATTACGAAAGAGAAAATATATTTGTGGACTAATAAAAATAAATACATTATATTTTCGAAAGACGTGTGACATAATCTAAGAAAGGTCCGGTTTTCCATCAGGATTGGGAAGGCCTAATGGCAGGCAGTCATAATCATTCATTGTGTAATAATAGCGTTTATCCATCAATATATTGAAATACGGATACACAACGCGAAAGTAGAAGGATGTAGGAGCCGAGGAAGGCGAATTCTCACTAACCATGACCAAATTAAAATATAATAAATATTGTCGGGCAAATTACACAGCGCCACCTAGGCGCTGTGTAATTTGTCATTAAAGTAAGCGAAGCTTGTATTATGGGTACTTGACAAATGATAACCATACGTAATTATATATATTTTTTGTAAATACATACTTATTATACATAGAAAATACCCAGACCAAGACAAACAGATATGTTCATGTACACAAATGTTTGTACTGTGTGGGAATCGAACCCACGAGCGTTGGTGTCAAAGTAGCGTAACAGCGCGTTTCACCACTGCGCCACCGAACTCGTCAAAAATTGGTCGTGTTTTATCAGAAGGTGATATCAGGAGCCTTAGAAAGCGGCCAGCCTGTATAAGAAGAGCAATGAATGTTAAACAAGCTAGTGATGTTTGTAAGGATCGAGTCACGTGGCGCTCGGTTCTCTGTGCCTACCCCGTAAGGGATCTGGCGTGAAGTTAAAAATAGAGTATAGTAAAAAAATATTTTTTAAACATGCGTATGTTTTATGTACTAAGTCTTTGAAGTAATTGAGTAAATATGAAGTTTCTAAACCTTAGATTCTAAAAATTTATCTAACTTAAAAAATGTCCAATTATCGTATTTGTTTAGATGATTTTTCAATTAAATGTTTTAAAAAGAACAGACATTTTAATTAGCTTTTCTAAGACCCGATAAAAAAAACTTCATTGTGAAAAAGGGGTCAAGGTAGGCAGAGACGAGCTTGTGTTACAGCAAAAATTTGAGATCTAACTGGCGGGCTGGTGACACAAGTTGCAAAGCTATTTCATTGTATGATCATAGGAAATACCTAATCAAAGGACGTACAATAGTTTTCAATTTATTTAAAAAATATTTCGTTATTATTCTCGTTGATTTCGGATTTTTAACTTTTATCATTTGACACTAATAATTGGGGATTATTATTGGACGGAAGATATATTACACAACATAGTGAGATAACCCCGTACGTCCTAGAAATTATATTTGAAAATACATGGGACCTAACCTAAGAAAGATTTGCTTCTCGCCGTGGGTTGAAGAGGTGCATTTTACCTATAACTAGTTATAGGTAAAATGGATACGAAACGGAGTAACGTTAGGTACTAGTATAAGTAGGAAGATATATTACATACTAATCTTTTATCTTTTTAACTTGACAAGTTTTATTTGATAATAAACTTCATTAAAAAAAATAGATTTAGATTAATAATAATTTAGACTTAGATTGTTCAAACCAATTGACGAGCTACTTGAAACTTTGCTGTCTGAATAGCAAGAAAGATGGGAAACTTCTACTAAAGGACGCCACTTGTATCTGTTCTTTCAATCAGTGCGAGACAAATTAAATAAAGAGTCGGTAGAAGACGATCGTCCCATTTCGCAATTTCTAACTGGGATTTGAAACTTTAAGGTTAAGCTCTTTTCGTTTAGACTTGTGTCATCGCCTTTATATGAATGTTCTACGACAAATAATGAATTCGAGCAAACAGCATATCATGTTCTCTGGGAGTGCGATCTCTGGCATCGGGAGCGGGACGATATGTTAAATTCCTTGCGTGTCACATCCGGGGTAGTATACTATTCTGATTTGGTGGCAACAAGGGAGAATTATCAGGCGTTTGGGCGGTTCTGCAATCTATATTATTGGAATCGATGTATTAGGCAACAACTCTTAACTTAGGTGCCAATAGTGTAGACAGCTGATAAACCGTGGTGCACGGCCGTTGAGGTTCACTACTAGCCATCTCTTTGAGATTTTTTAATTCCTTATTTGTCATATTGTTGTCTCTCACTTTGCCAAGAGGCGAAGTCAATTCCAAAAATTCCTACTCCTACAAATTTCTTCCGATTAAATTCACTGTGAGTTTAAAGGCAGCTATAGATTACCCCCGGGACAGCAATGGACTTCACTGTTCATTGACTTTTTGGTGGTCGCCGCTATTAATTCTGGCTTCATAAGAGACACAGTGGTGGGAATGAGTGATGTGTCTGTCTCGTTAAAATGCCTAGTTGTATAAAAAAAACTTCGGTGCAGTGCTCGGCAAATAACATGTGCAGAAGCGATTTTTAGCTGTCCCATACAAATTTTATATGGAACCTGTGCAGAACGACGCCATCTTTGCTCAAGTTGTTTGCCGCGTTCTATACAATTTTTTCCATTGCTATCTCTTTCATTGTATTAACTTTATCATTATTTGTTATATTTGATCGTGTCACATAATTAATGTAAACACCATGTATGGCTGACCACGAGACAGGCTCGCCCTGCTGTGGAGATCAATAGACAAAACCGAGACCATTTCTTATTATACTTAATTACGAGAATAACGTAGTTTTAATGTAAACTAAAGAAATTGTATTTCATAATTGGTACCTAATAAAAACTCTCGTCTTTACCTTAAGCAGCTGGTAAATGTATAGAATGTCGGTATAAATATTTTTTATAGGTAAGGTGAGGTCGCTTAACAGTTGACCATGTATTATTTGAAGTTTGGTTTTGAGCTGAGGTGGGGTTAATAAGTGTAATCTTATTTGACCTTGGTAGATGTCGGTGATTATATCAAACAACGTATTTTGAAGATTTTTCAAGATTTGCAATAAGCTATTTCCGGCCATTGCAGATAACGTGAAGTCTTGCATGTATGATTTGTTTTGAATTTCTGTTAGAAACGCATTGGTGCTTTCTTCTAGTGTGATTAGTTATTTGTTAATAAATTTGTGTTGTTTTTCGACGGTATCTTCCATTTTCTTCTTTACATTGAATTCAGGTTCCACTATTGAAGTTTGGTTCCTCCAAAGTCTATACCAGTGTTTCTCGTTTACTCGAATGGTTTCAATATCCTCCGCATATTGTTCTGCGAAGCGGGAATAAAGTGTTCCAAATAACTCACTAGCCAGAAATCTGGTACCATTAATGGGGACCAGAAAGGCGGAGACGCCGCCGACGTTGTCTGTCGTGGACATTAAAATGCTGCGATAGTAAAAGTTCATCGTAGTATTCTAACTCCTGGTAATCATAACGTAACTGCGCCATTATCATATGGCATGAGGATTGTGTATCAATATTGATACACCTTCTATCTAAATAGTCCGTTAGTTTGTTATACTACTCTGTGTAAAAAGTATCGGGAATATGTCAATAAAAAGACCCGCGTAAAAGAGGTCGTTCTAATTTTTTTACTGCATGTTGGTAGCACTGTACTGATTTAGCGCGCAAAATTTGAGCGGGATCTGTCATTTAATTTGTTTTAAACTACACTTTTTGTTGGTCATAGTTTTGAGTCCTCGGCGATTTTTACAATGGAAAATATTGTTGAACAAAGAGTGTGCCTTAAATTTTGTGTTTCAAATGATATTTCATGTGGTGAATCACTAAAAATGTTGCGAAATACCTACGGCGAATCGTGTATATCGAAAACAAGGGCTTATGAATGGTATAAGGCTTTTAAAGAAGGCCGAGAAGTAGTAGTAGACTTGCCTCGTTCTGGTAGACCTTCAACCGCTACGACCAGAGAAAACATCGACAGAATCAAGAAGCTAGTGCTCGAAAATCGACGTATGAGTCTGAGAGAGTTGGCTAGTGAGGTGAACATATCTTTTAAGTCCGTCCACAACATTCTCATTGACATTTTAGGCATGAAACGCGTCGCCGCTCGACTAGTTCCAAAAGAGCTCAATTTTGTTCAAAAAGCGCAGCGAAAGCATGTCGCTGAAGACATGGTTTCCCGAGCTTCTACGGATCCGACCTTTATGAAACGTATAATAACTGGCGACGAGACATGGGTTTATGAGTACGACATGCAAACAAGCCAACAGTCTTCAGAATGGCGTCTCGAAAACGAGCCGAAACCCAAAAAACCGCGGCAAAGTCGCTCCAAAATCAAGGTGATGCTGACAGTTTTTTTTGACTACCGTGGTGTGGTTCACTCCGAATTCCTTCCAGAGGGAGAAACAGTGAATAAAGAATATTATTTAGGCGTCATGAAGCGTTTGCGTGAGAGTATCCGCCGAAAACGTCCAGATTTGTGGCAACACAACTCATGGATGCTGCACCATGATAATGCACCATCACACACAGCCATTATAGTGAAAGAGTTTTTAGCGAAAAATTCAACAAAAGTTCTCGACCAAGCACCGTATTCACCTGATATGGCTCCGTCTGACTTTTTTTTATTTCCCAAGTTAAAATTACCACTTCGAGGAAAACGTTTTGAGTCGATAGAAGCCATAAAAGAAAATTCGCTGAATGAGCTAAAGGCCATACCGCAAATAGCCTATGAAAAATGTATGGAAGACTGGGTGAAGCGGTGGAGATGTTGTATTGCAAGCGATGGGGCCTACTTTGAAGGCGATAAAATAAATTTAGATGAATGATTTGTATTTTTTGTTTTATTGACAAATTCCCGATACTTAGTACACAGAATGTATGTGGTGCTACCTGCCCAGTATGCTATCATATCATAGTACACAACTAATTTTCATTTATCTCTAATGAGTTGTATTTTAGAAATAGGAACAAAGT
This sequence comes from Pyralis farinalis, assembly GCA_947507595.1. Lineage (NCBI taxonomy): Eukaryota > Metazoa > Arthropoda > Insecta > Lepidoptera > Pyralidae > Pyralis > Pyralis farinalis. The sequence continues at coordinate 3,554,887 of OX382264.1, forward strand.
AAAGTGTTTGGTTACTAGATATCTCGCGTATATAATGTAATCCGTGACTTGACGGGACACACAGCGTCATGAAAAATAACAATGTTGTACATATTGACGTAAATGTGATTTTTTAGATCGCTTTCTTTTCTCTTCTAATTTTGGTTTTTGCTAATGTGGTTTATTAAGTCTTCCAGATGCTCTGGTATGGAGTGGTTGTTGGTATGGTTAACTGGTAAAACAGATAGCTTAACAATAAGCCGTTTCATAAGACCATTTTTCGTTTTTAGTGTGACAACTCTAACTCAGACGTCGTCGCCTGGGTGCGTGTCTATTACGCGGCCCATTGCCCATTTTCCTGGTGGTAAGTAATCGTCTCTTATAGTGACTAAGTCACCTACTTTCATGTTGTCTTGGTAGTTGATCCAATTGGTTCGTGCATTTAACTAAATCAAATATTCGGATTTCCAACTTCTCCGTAAATCTTGGCAGAATTTGGTTATTAGATGCCATCTGGTTCTAGCATCTTGCTTAGTATCAATCACAGTGAGCTCTGGACGAGCTGGTAAGAAATGAAAGGACGTGAGGAAGACAAGGTTGTTCGTGTCTTCGGTTAATGCACATAGTGGACGGCAATTAAGGCAGGCTTCTATCTTAGATAATGGAGTTGTATACTCTTCAAAGGTAACTATCTCAATATCTCTAACACACATAGTGAAAATCAAAAGCAAAAATATTTTCTCACAGAATGTGAGTTATTACATACTTTGTCCATAGCACTACCTACAGTACAATAGGTAGTCTGAAAGCATTTACTTGTCCAACTACCCAGGATCCGGATTTTCTCAGATTATTTTCATTTACTATTTCATTACAACGTAACAATTTTATAAATTTATTGTTACAAAAGTAACGCAACTGTGAATGCTTCACATAACTATCCATTTTTATTAACGAATTCGCAGCGTTTTTTACCTCTACAACAAATTGATAGCAAACTAAGGTAAGTTAAAAACGAACAATATGCACTGGGTAATTAGTACTCGTAAGGTATACTTTAGACAGCCTATAGTAGTCAGCTATCTACATTACCTACCTCAAGAACAACGAACCATTATTTCAGGGATTGTTGTCTGGGAAACACCAGTTGGCCGACATAATAAAAAAGGCAACATTGAAAGTGGGTTTAAATAAAATATTACGTATCAAGAAGTGGATACACTAGGTGCAGATATTTTGAATTTTGGTCGAATGTTTCCCTTTTTTATATTACCTATGTTGTTCGCCGGTGTAATATAAAAGGAAATCTTTCGACGAATTCATGGCTAATATAATGCTCATTCTGAAGAATACGAATATGATTACAAAAATATTACTAGAGCATTGTAACCTCTGCCTCTGCTGTAAGAAGTGGTCGGCGAGCTGTTGACTCGCGCGCCACTCCCTTCGCCCTGTCACGTCGGCGTCAGTGAACGACCCCGACAGTAGATCGTGATGGCCCTTCCATAAGGAAATGGTTGGGTGTGAGCGCGTCGTCGTCGTCGGCTTCCGTTATTATACCTAAAGAGAGTCCTAATGAACTCGCTCACTCCTAAGGATGCACCAATCTTGTTATTTGACTTCCTTCTCAGGTCAGGCTGTTTATAATCCATTTTATTGTGTGCCCTACACCTTTTTTTACTAGAACTTAGTTTGCTACTTGGTAGGGTTTAACTTGTCTTTGGCTCTGAAGACAATCGCAATATTTCAATAATAAAAAATATGATATGAATTGAATTAGTTGCCCCGTGTGGAAAGAGCATGTTATATAAAAATAAAATGGCATGGTTTACTACGAAAAATGAAATTATACAACTCTTCAATATAGAAGTAGATATCAATAGAACTTATACAGGAATACTGTTTCTAATAAAAATTAGAATTAATGCGTTCAGTGGTATGACTAATAGAAGCCACTCGGTGCTAAACTGTAATTGTACATTTCATTAGTAATTGTAGGATCATACATAGTATGAACTCGGGACGCATGGCGCGCGAGACAAAATCCTGCGAGTATAAGTCTAATTAAATTAACTAAACAAACATTACAGGGTAATGGTTATGTTGTATCCATCTCGTAAAACTTTTTTTTATCTTTTTCACAAACTATTTTCACATTATCGGTACGGTTAATAATAATTCACTTTAGTACTTGTTGTGCCCAATACCTAAAACGGAGAGAGCTTGGGATCTTTTCCCGATATTCTTTTATTAACTATAAGAGGTTCCGTAGATACTGAGCGCATCCTTACATTGTTGTTAAGCTGCTGCTTATTTAAGAGTATACTTAGTTTGTTGCTATTGTCATAGCAAACTGCAGCGAAGGTAATTTATAAAATTACACAAAGAATGCGCGTGGATCATTACATTTGATTATGAGAGTATCCAGGGTTTTCTAAACAGAAAGGGAAGTTTTATGAAACATATTACGTAGACGAGCTCGGTGGCGCAGTGGTGAAACGCGCTGTTACGCTACTTTGACACCAATGCTCGTGGGATCGATTCCCACACAGTACAAACATTTGTGTGCATGAACATGCCTGTTTGTATTGGTCTGGATATTTTCTATGTATAATAAGTATGTATTTACAAAAAAAAAATGTATTTACGTATGTTTATCAGTTGTCTAGTACCCATAACACGAGCTTCGCTTACTTTGGGGCTAGGTGGCGCTGTGTAATTTGTCCGGCAATATTTATTTATTTTATTTATATATGAAACATTTAAATAACCCTTCACGTTTAAGTGTAGACCGATTAATAAAAAAAGCCGTCAAGTGCGAGTGTGGCTCGTGCCCCGAGGGCTCCGTAAAACAACATTTTCGCTATTTTTCTTTGCAGTGTAACTATAAATTTCGAATTTTTCTGGATTTTTGCCTTTACTTGTGCTACATGACATTGCTTCTTACGAAATTTCATGATTGTAGGTCAACGGGAAGTACCCTATAGATTTGATCCCTTGCGAGTGTCAAAATAAGCGCATAAACAGACGTATATTTTGATTGCGTTGACTCAGAAGGTGGATTTTTTCACTGCTCGAAGGGATTGCAGACCTGAGTATCTGATAATAATTTTAGCTTGATAGCTCCACCCATCTCTGAGAAAAAGGGCCTTGATAGACGGACAGACAGACAACAAAGTGATCCTATAAGGGTTCCTTATTGAGTTTTTCCTTATTGAGGTACGGAACCCTAAAAACTAAATACGAGCTCGGTGGCGCAGTGGCGAAACGCGCTGTTACTCTTGTACTTTGACACCAACGCTTCTGCGTTCGGTTTCCACACAGAGCAAACATTTCTGTGCATGAACATATCTGTTCGCCTTGGTCTGGGTGTTTTTAGGAGATAGGGTGCATCAAAGTAGTCCGTCTGGGGAAGTACTTCCACCTCACAGAAAACCGCAGCCGAATAGCAACTCCCTGGGCGATTGTTATGTTTCTGCGTGTGAGTGATACTTAATGAGTTGCGAGCGTTCATAGGTTACTGTAACCGCTTTCCATCAGGTGTGCCGTATGCTTGTACGCCCATTGTATTATTATACTACGACGGATAGAAAACAAGCATGCGATCCGCCTGATGTAAAGCGGTTACCGTAGCCTATGAACGTTAGCAACAAAAAGAATGTCGCTAGCGCGTTGCCACCCCCGCTGTCAACACAGTAACACCTCATCTTCTGGTGACCTCACTCACTCTCAGGAATACAACAACTCTCCAGGGAGTTGTTATTTGGCAGTCGTCTTCCATGAGGTACTTCCCCAGTCGGGTTAACATACGCTTACCCTACCTCTCTTTCGACAGAGCCTCGTTTGTTGATAAGCGGGGTGCACCACGTACGGGTGAGGTTGACTTTTGCTCTAAAGGTGACATCGAGCCACTTCCACCCCTAAATTCATTTGAGCCGTGATAAATGACTAAGAACCAGCATATAAACCGACTGTGTTTGAATCTTCTTGTGAGTGTTGTTATGTAGTACTACTACTACATACTAGATACTACTACTACATACTACATACTAGATGAAGAAAAGGGAGTATTAAAAGCGATACTAATTTAATAGGTCTATTTTACAAAATATAATAAATATAAAAAAGGGTTCACTTTAAGTTCGGCTAAATAAGGTCTTTAAGAACTCGCGCTTTAATTTGTCTAACCGGTATATCACTGATAGAATCACTGGTGGGTGTACTTAGTGGCCGCCGGCTATAGTGGTCGACGACTGTAGCGTGCTAGCCAGCACGCAGATCCAGACGTAGAAGTTGTTGGTAATGGTGGGGACCGCCTTACGGACCAACACCGCAGCGGTATCTTTGTCAGCCGCCGTAGTCCACAACAGGGGCTGCAGGTATTATAATTTTTAGATTAGTTAGATGTCCGGAAATTATCGAGTTTGGAAGTTATATCCCGTTGGTAGTAATATCCCGAGGTTTCACCACGTAGCCCTCAGCAGGAGGCTGGTGGTCTCAGACGTGGTGCACTGAATCTCTCCTTCTCGAAAAGCTTCCTCCAGACTGACTTGTTTTCTGTTTTCCGACACTAAAATGTAATATTTTAAAATTTTGAATTACAAATCATTATTTTTGACAAATTGTCATAAACTAAACAGAGCATGCTAAGAAAAGATTGTATATAAATCATTAAATAAGGTTGTAACATTACAGTGTGTACCACTAAATTTGTGTTCTTGGATTTGTGTACGTACACATTTGTTATTGTAACTTGCTAGGCGAAGAGAAACATCGTAAAAAACCCGCACGTCAACGATGAAAATATATTTCGAAGGATGTATGTCCTAAGAAAAGTCTGGTTTTCTCAGGCTCAGGTAGCGGTCCCCGCCAATACTTATGGATTAGGAAAGGGGGTAATAACAGGAAGAAAAAGACATATTGAGATTTAATCATATTGCCAACTACTCACAGCTTAAGCTCCAGTAAAGTTGCAGTGCTAACAACCTAAGTCTATGAACGCATGTGTAGCTTGAAATACTTCTTATTTGTATACATATCTATCCATTTATCTATGTGTAAATAATTTATGTGCCTTTAGGAAGGTAGCTAAAATGCTTAAGCCTACTTAAGCATTTTAGCTACCTTCCTTCCATATATAGTGCAATTTTACAAGTTAAATATATTTTATACTAAAAAGCATGTAAGCCTTCAGAACCCGTTATATACCTTTTCCCATACATTTCGCGGTCATATATGACCACACGGGTTTCGAAGGGGGAATACAGGGGTCTAGGCTCTGAATATGATTTTGTCCCATTCGGTGTCGAGACCCTTGGTCCGTGGGGTCCTAGTGCTATTAGGCTTTTTAAGGAAATAGCAAAAAGGTTAGTCGACATCACAGAAGACCGAAGAGCTGGCAGCTACCTCGGACAAAGAATTAGTCTGGCTATTCAAAGGGGGAACGCTGCCAGTATCTTATATTTTAGTTATTTTATTATATTTTTTAAGGTTTTTAGTTGTAGGTTCATTGTTCTAGTATATATTTTTTATTTAGTTGCAAATTCAAATTGATGTAGTAGTTTTTATACTTGCCTTCCACCCCGCGACGTTGCCAGCATGAAATAGCAACTTGTTTACAATTTCATGGGTTTTTCTAAAAGTAGTTTAAGTTATTTCTTGTAACATCAGCTATCTGCTAGGAAAAGTCTCGTCAAAATTTTCCGACCATTTTGAAAAGTAAGCGGAACAACAACACGGATATACAAGAATTTAAAAAGATATATATTTTTGGGTATAAGTACGGTGTATGCATATCTTCTTTTTAGCTTTATCCCGTTTTCCTAAGCCCGAAGTATTGTCGAAGATACATTCTTATGCATTTTACCAAACAGACACTGCAACTTTATTAATTTGTATACAATGTTAATATTTTAAGGAAAGGAACCTTAAGGAGTACATTTACTCGAGCAAAGGTCTAATTGAGACGTATTATACTTCACAGAATCTTCGAATCCATTGTTACTGAGCTGTAAATTGATTGATTTACTGTTTCCCCTGATTATAAGAATCTCGTTGTTTGCATTTATTTGCTTTGACTATAAGTATCTTAACGATTGAGCGTCACTCGATCTTTTTGTGTGATTTGTTTTTATCAAGAAAGACAAAGGTCCGTGCATGAAAAGAGCTATGAATGTTAAAGAAGCGAGTGAAGCGCGTAAGGATCGCGTCTTATGACGCTCGGTTCTCTCTGCCTACCACGTAAGGGACCTGGCGTGAAGATATACATACATACAAAGGTCCCTTTCACACACACAATACGTTTATATAACTAGTCTGGCCATAAATACTGTTAAAGAGAAACTTTTCTGTTTTTCAACTCTTTAATAATTTTGATTTTTTGAAACGCGTTTATTATGTATATAAATATAAAATATAAAGACTTCTTTCGATTTCCCGCTGTTTTACATATTTTTTTTTCTTGTTTATTATCAAATTACAATATGGAATAGGGATTTAAACAAAATATGATTGCTGTGATTGCCTTGCACATAGTGGCTATGGAGCCAAGAGCCCCGATCTTTTATGGTCTTCAACAGATAACCAGACGGAATTGAAAAATTCTTTACGCATTTGATAGCCCAATTCTTGAGGAAGGGCTATTCAAAATCACGATATGATTCTTAGAAACCTAGAAAATAGAAAGAGAGCGCGGAAAATTGGTTCCCACCGGGATGTATGCGATCGAAGTCGCGGAGTGCAACAAGTATATCAGGATACATGTATGTATATCTTCACACCAGGTCCCCTATGGCGTATGCAGAGAGAACCGAGCGCCATATGACGCGATCTCTTAATACCTCACTCGTTTCTTTAATATTCGTAGCTCTTTTCATGCACACTCGCGACTCTTGACATCACCTGACAAAACACGACCAATTTGGTCACGGCGGTTAGTCTTCGTCTTCCTTAGCTCCTGCGTCCTTCCAATCCGTCCAGCTATATCATAGGGTCATAAGCCGTTGCCAGCCTTTTTAGGGAAACAAAGGCAGTTAACTTGAAGGCACCCATATCCATATTTGTTCGGGAACAGCGCTAGTTGATACCACAATTTCACCGTACGCGGTAGAAAATGTCTCATAAAGCTTACTGTATGGATTGCTACTCATCAAGATAGTGAAATTTGTGTTCTTCGCGAGTGTTACGATAGTGGAATTCAGCGGCTGGTATTAATTTGAACAGCTCCGCCGAACACTTCCCATGATACAATTTGTACAGTACACAAAGAGAAGTAACGTCTCTTCGTGTAGAAAGCGAGACCAACCAAATGGAAATCACTGTGTTGCCGACGATCGAACTGCCTTACGTTGTATGCGATCAAATGGAGTAAGCAAATATTCTGGCGCGTGGTGGAATCTATATTGACAAGCCCCACTCACCTGAGCTCGCAATCTACCACTTATAAAGAAAGCCAGATATCGTATCTTCAACTCGTAGGCTATCATTAGGCAGACCTCATACATAATTGTTACGCTACAGTTATATAAAAATATTCTATTAAATTCTGATCGCGTAGCACTTGTTTGCACTTCGCCCTAATGCAGCACCATTAAAATTCAAGTCTGTGATCGTACATAAAATCCACTCACAGTTGATTAGGGTCACCAAATGCTTATTTATCCCTTCGCTTACCTTTTTAAAAAACAAACACGTTATAAGAGTTGCTGGCTTATTTGCGAGTTAGTACCCTAAAGTGTTTTCATGTTATAACTCATTATTTACAGGCCACGTAGGATGGCAACGATGATATCGACGTTTATAATAGACGAAGTATCACTTGCACCTTAGAACTATCTATCTATATATAACTTCAACCCAAATTCCTCGCGGGGTAGGCAGAGGCAACCGAGCGCCACGTGACTCGACCCTTCCTCATTTCACTCGCTTTTTTAACATTCATTGTTCTTCTCGTGCACGCTCGTTTGCTTCTAAAGCCCCTGACATCACCTTCTAATAAAATACAATCAATTTGGTTATGGTAGGTAAGTCTTGGCTTTCCTCGGCTCATGCATCCTTCCACTTTTGCGTTGTATATCTGTTTCGTAATTATTTCCACATATCCGGACCAACGGAGCATGCGTCTTCTTATTTTAACGCCGAATAGAATGTACATAAATAAATAAATATTCACTTATCAATGACACATTTGTTTTTATAACTTAGGGAGACATACAAGCATATGGCTTACATGATGTAAAGCGCTTATCGTAGCCTATAATCTATATATATAAAAGGAGAAGCTGACTGACTGACATATCAACGCAGGGCCTAAACTATAAGGGTTAGAAACTTGAAATTTTGCACAGGGGTTCCTTTTATAACATAGGGGAGCACTAAGAAAGGATTTTTGGAAATTCATCCCCTTAGGGGGTTAAACGGGGGCACAAAGTTAGTATGAAACTTTGCCGTTTTTGAAGTTATTCGCATGAAATTCAGCATGAAGGTTCTTTACTGATAGGCATGAAACATGAGTAAAATATTTTTTTCAAAATTCATCCCTTAGGGGGTTACACGGGGGCGCAAAGTTAGTATGAAACTTTGCCGTTTTTGAAGTTATTCGAATGAAATTCAGCATGAAGGTTCTTTACTGATAGGCATGAAACATGAGTAAAATATTTTTTTCAAAATTCATCCCTTAGGGGGTTACACGGGGGCGCAAAGTTAGTATGAAACTTTGCCGTTTTTGAAGTTATTCGAATGAAATTCAGCACGCAGGTTCTTTATTGAAAGGCATGAAACACGAGTAAAATATTTTTCTCAAAAATCATCCCTTAAGGGTGGTAAAACGGGGATGCAAAGTTAGTATGAAACTTTAAGTTTTTGAAGTTATACGATTGAAAATCAATATTAAGGTGTTTCATTGACAGTCATGAACTAAATGTAAAATATTTTTTTCTAAACTAATAAGTATAAAAGATATTCGTTTTTACCTACATTATCGGATTCGAGCCTGTCGAAACTCTTCTATCTAATAGGCCGTGCGCGCACGGATGTGCCGCGGTCTACAAGTGAGCAACCCAAATGCAGAAAATATCTAACTGTTTAAAATTTAAAACCTCCCCAACAGTCCAGAAAGTCAGTTCGTCATTCGCCCTTTCATTTCAGTGCTGGACCAATTTTCACCATACATAGCTAAGAACACTCCCGACTAATACACCTTTCAAACAAAAAAAATAATAAATCTAAATCGGTTCATCCGTGCGGGAGCTACGATGACACAGAAAGACTCAGAATCACATAGACACACACACACCCTCACATACACACACACATGTCTAACTTATAACACCCCGTCGTGTTTTCGTCGGGGGTTAAAAACAGAGGCATAAAATATGTATGTATTAGTTTCGATTAGTTCCAATTATTGCTAAGAGATGGCGCCATAAGCCAAATTGAAACGCGCTATGGTTTCTTTGGTAGCTCATAAAGTATTGACCACAGTGACGACTGACTTGATTGTCTGCGTGTTCAATTAGTTTCCCCAACGACGTCCTAAGCCGAGGTTCGACCCCTCTCGGGGGCCCTTAGGCTGTCGTTATACTTAGTTTTGCTAGGCTGTGGCGCATCAGGCAGACCGTATGCTGGTTTATAAAAATATTTATGGAAACAAGATCTCTTTCCATAATACTAAATTAAGAGATTGGTAATATTAAGAAATTGCCTACAATAGGATGTGTTATCACAATCTAAGGCGGTTATCTATATATATAAAACTGGAGTTCCTGACTAATTCACTGAGTCATCAACTCCGAAGCCAAACTCTTGAACCTAGAAAGCTAAAATTTTGCAAAGAGGGGCTTGACAGTTTGTATGGAGTTGATAAATTATTTCAAGTTAGTGACTTGAAACTTTATACAGATACTCTTTATTAAAATCCAAAAAAGTAGTTTAATAAATTCCATCCAGGGTGTAATGGAGGTCAAAAGTATTTCTTGAACTAAAAGTTGAAATTATTATTTTTTAAAGTGAGCTGCTTTAGACTGTAAATATACTCTCAATCAAGACGTCAAATAAGTAATTTCAGCGTTTTTCAAAATTCCACCTTTAGGGGCTGAAAAGGGGGTTGACAGTTTGTATGGAGCAGAAAACTTTTTAAAGTTAGTGACTTGAAACTTTGTATAGATACTCTCTATTAGAATCTAAAAAAAAATTGGTTTCAACGTTTTCAAAAATTCCACCCTTAGCGAGGTGAGGTGAGGTGAAAAGGGGGTTGAAAGTGTGTTTGAACGAGACGCTAATCTATAATAGAAATGGAGTTCCTGTGTAATTCACTGACTCGCCAATAGGTTCCTTTTGTAATGTATATGTGAGATAAGAAAGATTTTTTTGAATTTCAACCCAGGCAGATATTTTTTTAAGTAGCTTGAAACTTTTATGTTTTTAAAATAGGCAATGATGAGAATAAAGAGGTGTTTTGAGTGTATACAGCCAGTATCAAATAGTTAATGAAAACCGAACGGGCCGTGACATATCTTCATTACTACACAAATAAGGATGTTTGATACTTTTACTAACTATTTAATGCCGACTGTACTAAAAAATAAGAAGTAAAATAAAAATAAGTAAAACTGCTGAAATTCCAAAATCTACGCGTGCGAAGCCGCGGGCATAAGCTAGTTATATATAAATATTAAGGTGAAAAATATTTATGAAATATATTTCTAAGTTATTCGGTGAGATAACGAACCTTGGGCTTCGTAGTGGATGCAACCGGGACTTACGCTTGATGAGTCAGTCAGTGAGATAACGCCCCCAGCATCTTCGGCACTATGCTACGGCGGCCCCTCTTAGAATTTAATAATTAATTTTAGTTTACTGTTTATTTTTATTTCAGGTATAGTTATTGGAAGATCTCAGTCGAACGCTAAACAACCTGAATGCTAGTATTGTCTTAGGTTTTCGCGATTGTTACACATTGAATTAAACAATTATTTTTTTTTTTAACGCAAGTATCGCGTATTTTATTTATTTTGTTGAACCTGACGTTTCGAACGCTTTGCAGCGTCCGTGGTCGCAGGAAGAAAATACGCGATACTTCCGTTAAAAAAAAAATGTTTAATTCAACCTGAATGCTGCTTCTCGATTTGTGGGAAAGCACTTCGATAAGACGAAAGTCTTGTATAACGACTTAGTCATTCCTAGCAAGTCGTATACAATGCAACTATTGAAGTGGTTACAGACTACGTCTACCTCGGGCAGGATATACAGCTCGGCCGGGGTAACTTCAACAAAGAGATTGATGGACGTATTTGACTGGGCTGGGCAGCTTTCGGAAAGCTTCGGTACATCCTCACTGCACGAATATACTATAGCACTAAAGTCTTCAATCCAACGGTGCAGAGACTTGGGCACTTGCCGCCGGGCTGGTTCACAGGCTGCAGGTTGCGCAGCGAGCGATGGAGAGGGCTATGCTAGGAATTTCTCTAAGGTATAAATTCTGAACGAAGAAATTCGACAAAGAACTAAAGTTGTCGACAGCGCTCAGAATCGGCAAACTGAAGTGGCAGTGGGCCAGCCACATCGGCGCAGTTAGCGATGTCAGATAGGGTCAGATAGGGGTATATTTGGCAAGACATTCACACGTCCAAAATTGGGTAGAATAAGAGCAACGTGACATATTACTGTAATATCTATATAACCTTATTTTAGTGAATAAATGAATCTCTATCTTTTATCTTTAAGATATTTATATAACAATATTACATAGGCAGGAGTCAATTACGTTGGCTACCCAAATTAGGTATTTTTTTTAGGGTTCGTACCCAAAGGGTAAAACGGAACCCTATTACTGAGGCTCCGCTGTCCGTCCGCCCGTCCGTCAGTTAGACAGTTGAAATTTTCACAGATGTTGTATTTCTGATGCCGCTATATCAACAAATACTAAAAAATAGAATAAAATAAATACATTTTTGCTCGATATTGATAACGGCAATAGGTAGACGCTTGAAATATTCCCAGAATATTTAGTTATATATTCACTATAAAAATAAATAATGAAATTAAAATAAAACAAATATTTAAGGGGGGCTCTCATACAACAAACGTAAAAATTGCCGTTTTTATACATAATGGTACGGAACCCTTCGTGCGCGAGTCCGACTCGCACTTGGCCGATTTTTAAAGAACGAATCACGCTTACACGGGCTAAGGACTTTTTCCCGCGCTTTTGACGGGTGACATTGTTGTTTTACTTGAATTTTTTACAATTCAGTATAAAATTAGTTTTGTGTGACAATTTCGATAGTATTTTGTAACATATGTGCTAGTGAAATTATACAGTAATGAAAAAACTCAAATATAACACGTTTATGCACTTTTTGGAAGACGTGAATAGGTTCATCAAGAAAACCTTGTAAAAATCACTATCGTTTTACGGGTGGTATATAAATTGGGTTGATTGGGTCTAGGTACCCTTCTCAAGTATTTTTTCAGTACAGTTCCTGATGCTGGAACATAGAATTAAGAATTTCAAATGGTTCTAAACTGAAGACTTGGCTGTATGGGCTAAATCCCTTTGCCTTTCCCCTCGGGGATAAAAAAAACTAAAAATAAAAAGAATTACACGGGCTAATGTCACTTCGTGAAATTAAGCATCAAACATTAGTTGCCGGTTAGGTAAGATGTTTTAATTTTTAATAATTCTCATCCACAATTACCGTTATTAGTCAATTTTTATGAAGTGAAAACTTCTTTGGCATCATTGGGATTTGAAACTCGATGAAAAGAAAAAGCGACAGTAAAAGGAGACAACCACATTCATTTATAATAAATATTGTCGGACAAATTACACAGCGCCACCTAGCCCCAAAGTAAGCGAAGCTTGTGTAATGTGTACTAGACAACTGATAAACATACGTAATAGTTTATTTCATTACGAGTGCGGAAAGCCTGTCATTGCAAAGAGTTCCGACAAATGCCTACCCGAGCCGAGGCGCAGCCAAAGGTGAGGGTTGACAGTCGGAACTCTTTGCAATGACGGTTCCGCACGTGTACTGAACAACTATTTTTAATACAGTTGCGAAAAAATTAAGCAATTTAATAAAATAATAAAAACACAATAAACTTACCTAACTAGGAAAATAGCGCCAACCGTAAAAGAATATAAGCAGATATTTTCTTTTGTTTTCTTCACCCATTCTGGGTAGGCAAAGGGAACTATGCCCATACAGCCAAGTCTTCAGTAGAATTTTTTTATTGATATGAAATGAAAATGAAATTTAATGAAATGAAATGAAACCTAACCTAACTCATTGAATCAAATCATTAAATCTGATATTGAACCAAATTAGTAGCTTCTTTTTAGAAATATTTGCATGAATCATAAAAACTTCTATGAATTTTTTTTAGTAAAAACTTCGTGGTTGGTTTTTTCTTTTTAATAGACATTATTTTGACGGTTGGGAAAGAGAACGCACGAGTTCGGAAAAGGTAAAGAAAAAGCTCGAGTATGTAATAGCCCACATCCCAAACGCTATACCCCCCTGCAATATGCCACTTTTTGAGCAACTGTATTAAAATCATTTTTTTTGTAAATACATACTTATTATACATAGAAAATACCCAGACCAAGACAAACAGACATGTTCATCCACACAAATGTTTGTACTATGTGGGAATCGAACCCACGAGCGTTGGCGTCAAAGTTACGCTACTTTGACACCAACGCTCGTGGGTTCGACAACAGCGCGTTTCACCACTGCGCCACCGAGCTCGTCAAGGCGTCTATAGGTCTATAGGATTTAACGTGTGAGAGATAGACGACATTAAACGGTGTTTATTACTGGGTTCGAGCGAAGCACGTGTGTCAGTACGTGTGTGCACACCGGAGCATTACGAAGCTTGGGATAACGCGTCATAACAACTGACATTCGTTATTTTATCTTGAAGTTTTCACTTCTATCGGATGTGAACTGCACACATATTTTCAGGAACACCGTTCCTATATGAAATCTATATGTTTTCTGTGTGTACGTTTGTCTGTGTGTGCATTTTTTTCGAATATTCGAATTTTGACTTCAGATTCGGATTCAGCTTAAAAATGGAGAATAGAAATGTGCAGGAACACCGTTCCTATCTCTTATATAATTTTAAATGATCAAAACGTTTTTTTTTATATAATTTTAAATGATGAATTAAACAATTTTTAACGGAAATATCGCGTATTTTTTTTTTGTTGAATCTGACATTTCGAACGCTTTGCAGCGTCCGTGGTCGCAGGAAGACTAAGGTGATATTTGTCTTACATTGGTTATTCAATTATTACATCTACCGACATGGATGGATTAATTATATATGTTCCGATTCACACAAAAATCGCTCACGGTGTCCGAACGTTGTTGAGTAGATCTCTGGGTTTGTGACTTGATTATTTTTAGGACTGGATCCCAAGAAGGTGGTACTTGCCAACCATGTTCTCTATTGAAATTGGGGTGTTTTCTTATTTCAATAGCCTCGCGTAGCATTCTCGGCATGTAGCGATTCTCCTTGGCGAGGATTTGTGGTATATTAAAATACGCAATATTTCCATTAAAAATTGTTTAATTCAATGTTTAACAATCGCGAAAACCTAAGACAATAATTTTAAATGACATTTGTTATCCTTGAAATAAAATCTCACTGTTTAATAGTCTGCTAATATTTCGTTGATTTATAGTCTACATCTATCATAAATCCATCGAATTTACAAAAAAAACACCGTAAATGGGTTTGTTTTGATAAACCAATTCATTGCAACGCAAACAATTTATTTTGGAGCTGCTCAACAGAGATATACTCCGACACTGATTGTCGTTTCATGCAAATTATAAATCAAAAAATATCGCTTTAATTTAGCACCTCTTTATCCCCGACGACATTGGAAGGGAGTTCACCTTTTCTTGGAGTCCATCATTGATCCCAGATAAGATAGGGATCGAGTAATAAATGGCGAAGAAACGATAATCTACAGATTTAAATAATCCCCGAGATCAGGAAACTTGGGGCTCCGCACGGAATGTGTAATTCTTAGGCAACTCCTTTTGAATTCTGATCGAGTGCCTGTTTTAAAGACGACGCGTTTTAGTCGTGGCGACTTAAATTTTACCTGTCTCATGAATATGTTATTTCCTGTAGCGCTGTCAGGTTTTTGCAAATTATGCAGATGGATTTTTTTGAGATGGACAATGTTTGAGCTCAGTTCTTTATGGAGTATTTTATTATTAAAATTGTTACTTATAACCAATGTTTATTATTTGGTTAACGTAAAGTCTACTTAGCGTTATTCCTTTACCTAATGCATTAATATTATCGGGGTCTGCTACTTAAGCATAAGAATTTGACAAAGATACTGATTTTGATATAGCGCAGTGGTTACAACCGGCCTATTGAGCAACTGGTCCTCGGTACGAATCCTGATATGTACGACTAAAAACGTATTTTTAGATTTATGTACATATTTATAATTATCACTTGCTCGGAAATGAAGGAAAAATATCGTGAGGAAATCCGTATGTCCAAGAAATTATATTTTCGAAAGACGTGAGATCTTTCCTAAGATAGGTCTGATTTTTCCTCTGGGTTGTGGGGGTCTGACGGCAGCCACTTCATGTCAAAATTTGTAGTGAACCGCGCCAACCCTAATAGATTTGGAAACGGGATAACGCTACGTAGAAGAGTGATTTTCACATACAGCGACTGTCAAAATTAGTCTCCAGACCTTCACAACTATTAGTGAAAACCAGATTTGCATTATACTTCTCATTGCACAACTACACATCACACGCCCGCATTATATCGGATAGACCGAAAAGTCATACGAATACGACATACTTTCAAACATTTGCAGTTGTTTACATTACTATTGTATATACGGGAGATAATGCGATTTGACTTTACATTTTAACGACATTTGAAAGCTCGATGGCGTTGTAGTGCGTGTCATTCTAAGCGAACACGCAGGTTAAGCAACGTCGACCACAGCCTGTTTGTGGATGGGTTTATCTATCTCGAGTTTTTCCGTGTTTCAGAGGGCACGTTAAGCCCTCGGTTCCGGCTGTTGTCGATAGATGACATTCGTTAAGGTAGTCAGTGGCTCTCGGGTGGCTTGAAAACACTGGCCTCCGCCAATTCGCATTTGTGCAGCGTGGTGGAGTATGCTCTAAACCCCTTTGGTTGAAGGGAGACCCGTATCTCTGCAGTGGGATGAGTAAGGGTTGATATGGTTATGTGAAACGACATTTTGGCAACGATGCAGACGCCATGGCTGCGTTTTCCCGTGACCAGGGTAATGATAGTAATACCGTCAGCATATTTGAAGTAATAAACTTTGCATGAAAAATGTATGCTGGGCGATGGAGGTATTATTCGGCTGAATGGTAAAGTTTTTGTTGGACTAAAATTAAAATGCGTATTGGAGCCGCCATATTTATTGGAATGTAATTACAGACAAGACAAATGTCAAATACAAATACCATAGACGTAGTGACAGATAACAAATACAATAGTATACACTTTACTTTGGCAATATCCCGAGACATTTAACATCTAACGTCAAAGTGCAATGTAGGCAGTTGGTAAAAATGATTAATACAAGTGTTTTGTTCAAATAAAAAGGAGAGAAATAAACACCTACTTCAGTATTTTATTATTTATTATTACAGTATTTTATTTATTAGCGAACTTCGTTAAAAGGCTGCTTAAGTTGAGGGGATACAGCAGCATGCTACACTAATAGAATATTTGTTTGTGCTATATTTGGTTTTGGACTTTGGACTGTTAATTGATGTGTATCATAATTTGCTATTATGTGTATTACGGTGTGTCTTTTACATTCTGTTCTGTTTTACATATTTATTTATTTATAGGTATGTGTTGCACAAGTACAATTTAAAGTAAATTCTGGAACGTGTGTACCGCGGACGGCATTCTCCGCCTGCTCCGGGCAACTTCAGAATATCAGTGGTTTACTCCTCCTAGTAAACATCACATTGAGATGTTGCTCGTTTGTATCACTGCGGCATGCGCACGCATCTTTTATACTGAATATGTTCATTTCATTTATTGAGTATATGTGTGTATGTCTAAGCTGATACAAATAAAGTTCTTATCTATCTATCTTATCTATTTTTAGATATTCAATTCTTATTAGCTTTTCTACGCCTAGTTTTTTCTTTAGCTTTTTTTTTGTTCTTTTTTTAGTTGTAGTATATGTATGTTACATAGAGTTAGCATATTTATAGATTGGCTTATAATTATTTCTCGTCTTCTCTTTTTATATTTATTTTTACCTACCTTTATGTCTTTCCATGTGTAATCCTTACATTACATTGGTATAATAATGTGCTGTAATGGTGTGAGGGAGCCTAGTGACTTGTAACACAGGAGGGCTACGCCTACCTAGCTCAAGCATCAGTTATCTCCACTGAAAAGTTCACAACATCCTGCTATGTATTAACTTAAGATATATTTTATATGTGGAGAGAAAATAAACGATATTATTATTATTATTAATTGCTAGTTGCGATAATGGACATAACAAAATTTGCAACGAAAGTGAAATCGAAAATACAGAAGCACTGAAAGTGGATTTGTATTGAAAGAAGTAATTTTCTTGACTTCCTGTCCTCTTCTACAAGAAAGGCAAAAAGTGAAGGGAAGACAGTAGAAGAGAAAGAAGAAGAAAATAAATAAAACGCTGCCATACTCAGCTCCCACTTAAATAAGTTAGAGTTGGGACTAGATTTGTGTGTTTTTCACAATGGCTACAACTACAGTCAAAACCGGATATAACGACATCGCATTTACATTACAACTAAATGGCAAGGCCCCGTCCGAATCCCTATACAAACACATATATTTACATACCGCCTATAACGACATCGGATAAAGCGATATATCGCTTAAAACAACGAAATTTTCTCGAAATTCATCGGCTATAACGACCAACTGTCAATTGTTGAAGCAAAAGTAAACATGAATTTGAACTGTATTCTAATCTATAAAGGATTATTTTGACCTACGTGTTTCTCCCACCCAACTTACACCACCTCTTTCACGCTCATTCTCATATGTCTTTGGACATTTCACGACTTATTTAGTTGACACTTAGTGCGATAGTTGACGCCCCGAACAAAGTGTTGATTGTTTTGAGTAGTATTAGTTTATTAGTAGTACTAATTGTGTTGGTATTTCTATTTTTTATTTGAATAGAATATTTTATGCCGAATAGCTGTACATATATGTAACATAAATATCTTTATACATGTACATACATGCACGCATATCACAAGTATAAATTATGTATCTATTTGTGCACATTGCTTGTATCGATTATCAGATATAGCGACCGATGTTAGAGGATCCCATTCAATGTCGTTTTGACTGTATATACGAGTATATGGCGAAATTTGTTAATTTTGACACACATTACGTTATATATACCTATATAAACCTTGTTGCAAAAAAAGGGCAGTTGCTGATAAATTTTATTTAACTTTTATTTCTATAGGCGCATAATACGAGTATCACATTTTAATTGTACTCGTTACATCTTCAAATTACTGAATCAATCATAATGAAAATTCTCATTTTACGTGTGAGTATAAAATTGGCGTTTAGGCTGACCTGCATTTATAATATTACATTTAAACTTTTTATACTGTTATATATTGCTATCTTTCAAGTTTATTGCCAAATTCTACTGCCACAAATAATTTTCATAATGAATATTTTATGTTTATTAATAAATTAAATTCTGTAGGTAACTGATAAAAAAAATATTGTGTGTACTTTTAAATTACAAATACCGTATTCACAAAAGAAGGGCTCAGTCTACGGTCCTCCTTCTGTGTGCGGAGTGCTCCCCTGTCTGCTGTTGTGGCGGATCGCAGGACTACCTCCTTTCTCACCGTATACATTAGCGCTCGGACCTCCTACTGCGTCCGTGAACACGTTCAGTCTGCTGCAGTGGAAGATCGCAGAACGATTTCCACTTTCTCCGCCTACAACAGCGCCTGGAGTTCCTGTGTACAGGTATATGCAGTGGTGGTTCGCTGGACGAAGTACCTATTTACGGCCTGCATCTCTGTCTGGACCTCCTGTCGTGTCCAGTTACTACCGGCCATTTCCACTATGGTCTCCTACCGTACCCGCCCCGATCTTCCTGAACATTGGCATATTAGTTTTTAATTAAATTTGTATTATTTTTATTTAGAAGATCCCTTTTTTATTTGTAACTTTATACATTTTAACGCGAAAATCGATTACTTAGATTCGTAATAATTTTCTTAAAATTTGATTACATATATTTGTAAATAAGCAAACAAGCAGCCTGATGGTTGTTTGCCAATAAGGACAATGAAAACAAAAAAATATCGAAGCATATTAACAAGGAGCATAAAATCATACATTTCCATTAGGGCTGCGGCAACTCTTTACGAGCTTACTGTTAGTTATTTTGTTACTGGTAGTTATTTTACCGGTAGCTCACTCGATTGAGTTCGTAATCTAATCGTCCCTAACTCTTATAAACCATAAAATGATCTAACTTGTCTATGGCTTGTAAGAAAAATAAAGATATAAAATTTAAATTTGGTAAGAAAATGTATGGAGGAATAATTAGCACCCGTATTTTTTGCAAGTGACTGTAAACACGGTGTACGCTTTACCTCTGTTTATTAGCAAACGCACGTACGGAAACTTTCCCGAAGTTACAATTGACAGTATGTGATCAAATCGAAGTTTCCAACTGAATAAAACTGGAGATACAGTCACCGACCGAGTCGAGTAACATCCTGAAATGATGCTGAAAAGTCAGACTTCCGCAGCGAGTTGTCCGTAATTGGTATATTCGGGTGAAATTCGCTTAATTATATTTTATTCCGATTTAAATAGTTTCATTTTATTTGTTGTGTTTTATTGGAAGTGATGTTAAGAGCTTTGACAAGCGATGAGCGTGCCTGAAGAGTTATGAAAGTTAAAGCTAGTGGATATGTAAGTTTAGACAAGCTCGGTGGCGCAGTGGTGAAACGCACTGTTACGCTACTTTGACACCAAGGTTCGTGGGTTCTATTCCCACACAGTACAAACATTTGTGTACATGAACATGTCTGTTTGTCTTGGTCTGGGTATTTTCTATGTATAATAAGTATGTATTTACAAAAAAGAAATGTATTTACGTATGTTTCTCAGTTGTCTAGTACCCATAACACAAGCTTCGCTTACTTTGGGGCTAGGTGGCGCTGTGTAATTTGTCCGACAATATTTATTTATTTAAGTCATTGGGCGCTTGGTTCTTTCTGCATACCACACAAAAAACTTAGTGCGAGGTATAGATTTTATTTGGTATTGGTATAGACTTATTTGTTTGATACAACCAACATTTGTGTGCATGAATATGTTTATTTGTTGGAGTCTCAGTGTTGTTAAGAATGGTAGAGCACATCCAAACAGCCCGTCTGGGGAAGAACCTCACGGACGACTGTAGGTAAATAACAAATTTTGAGAAGGTTGTTGTGTTCCTGTAAGTGAGCAGGGTTACCAATGAGCTCCTTACTAGTTGCTGCGGTTTTCTGTGAGTTGGAGGTATTTCTCCCGCCGAGTTGTTGCGATGCGCCCTACCGCTATTAGAAATCTTTACTAATTGCTATATGACTAGGTCTTAATAGTTGGGATTTGTTTGATATATTATACATGATTATATTTTTTATACAATATTCATCCCGCATACAAGCATGCATCCGACCTGCTGTAAAGCAGTTATTACGGTAACTGCTAGGGTGTACGAACGCTTGCAATACATTAAGTAGCTAACACAGCAGCTACTAGGGAGCTTATTGGTGATCTCACTCACTCGCAGGACACAACAATCCTCCACGTAGTTGTTATTTGCATGCGGTTTCTGTGAGGTGGACGCACTACCGCAAAAGGACTGCTTTGATGCGCCCTACCTCTCTCAAAATACCTAGACCGAAACAAACAGACGTGTTCATGCACACAAATGTTTATTCTGCGTGGTAATCGAATCCTTGAGCGTTAATCTCAAAGTAGCATTACTAATTATTGCGCCATCAAGCTTGTTTAGATCTTCATTATATTTTAAGGTTGAAAACATCACAAAAGCTTCAAATTTAAAACAAATTTTGGTTCAAAAGTGTACAAAAATCGTTTAGCAAAAAAGCAGTACTTTCCTCTTAATCATCAAAGTGGGCAACTTCAGAAACTGCCGATATAGTTAACAAGTAAGTTGTGTCATCAGCAAAGTGGAGAAACTCTATATTAGGCGGCAAATTCCAACTTCCGCGAATTATAGAATTAGTCAGTTTGATAACTATTGCACCCGAAGGATTCCACTCACCGATGTTTGAGTTGTGAAGTGTCCATATCAGCTGTAGTTATAGTTTTTGGGATGTAAGTGGCTCAAGTTCATCTTAAGATTCAAAGCCAATGCCTGTCTAAATAGACATTAACTGGAGCTCACAAGTAGTCATAGCAAAATAACTTTTTTTTTATCTATGGAAATATGCAAACTACATCGCTAAAGGGATGGGAAAGTTATGTCGGACTCTTGCTACAGTCAAAGGGTCTTGTACTATACCACTGGACTGATCTATTGACTTAAACCCCACCGGCATTCCTTTTTGGCGCCAGTTGGTGGAGTTTCGGGTACGATTTTGGCATCACCTCCGAATGCCTGCCCTGCCCGTATTCACAAAAGCCCTGCCCTGTGAATAAGACCAGTTGGTTCCTAAGGATTAGATACTGCGGGTGTTCAAGTGACCTATATCGACCCCATTAGGTGGACTGTCAGAAGCAAGGAGTCCATTCGATTCAAACATTAGTCAAGCAGGGGGTCTACGGGACAAAAATGATTGGAAGTCTCTGGGCTACGATAACCTCTTTACATTAGGTGGGGCGTGTTTGTTTGTCTCTCGACGTTGCATTGATGAAAGGGTTTGTTCTGTTTTTAAGTTGTACATTATTCTTTATAGAACGTCGGGAAGAATGCAAGCATACAGCTCACGTTATGTAAAACGGTTACCGTAGTACGGCACACATAGAATACACCCAGGCTAAGTCAAACAGACATGCTCATGCAAATGTTTGTCCTGTGTGAGAATCGAACTCACGAGCGTTGGTGTCAAAGTAGCGTTACTAACTACTGCGGCACCGAGCTCGTCGTGGTAATATATGTTGTAGAGGCAGCATCGTGTAGAGGCCGGTTGAAATTTCGAGTAGGACAAGGTTTATTTATCTATTATATAAAAATCATTTGTCCGTTCGTTAGTCTCGCTAAAACTCAAAAACGGCTCACCACATAAACCCAGTTCATCCCACTGCAGGGATACGGGTCTTCCTTCAACCGAAGGGGTTTAAGCATACTCCACCACGCTGCTCAAATGCGGATTGGCGGAAGCCAGTGTTTTCAAGCCGCCCGAGGGCAACTGAATTAGCTGTCATCTATCGACGACAGCCGGGGCCGACGGCTGAACCTACCCTCTGAAGCACGGAGAAACTCGAGACTGATAAACCCATCCATAGACAGGTTGCGGTCATCGTTGCTTAACCTGCGTGTTTGGTTAGAATGAGATGCGCAAGGACGCCAATTAATAGAAGGCGTTTGTGGTGGACCTATCAGACCAGGTATATATAAAACTGTAATTTCTTCTTAGTTTTATATATTATTTTAGTTTCATTTATTTTGACCTGTCATTCTATTTACCTATATTCACTTTGTAGTACATAAACAATAGCGTGATTGGAGGATTCAGACTGAGGTTTTCGATGTTTTGAAGGTTGAGATTATTTCCCGACTGTAACTGACGAACAAACGCGTGCTCGAAAAACAGGCGAGTGTTTTTGCAACAAGATCAAAATGCTGATGTGTTTTCAAAATAATCGTCTCAGTTGACACTTCGCACGGATTCATCACAGTACCTACAGATTTATGTCCGTTGACAGAATCCAAGGAGGAGCTTATTCAGTGTTTTCCAGACGTCACACAACGATGCAAAAGCCATAATTGGTCGAGCGGACAGGCAGTATTTGAGTGGAAAAACAAAGATGTCGATGACGCAATCATTCAAAACTTCTTTCCGGGGCAGTAGGCCGACTCTACTAAAAAACTGCAACTGCACTGCAGCGCGGCGTGTGTCTAAATGCGTACATTTTGACGTTTCGTTAGCGATCTGACAGCAGCGACGTTTAACCTACAGTTGTTACTTCAAATCAATAAACACAGTTATTAACCAGGACGTGGTAGTTAACTATACTACAGAATTTCCGAATTCGCTGGAATGACCTGGACTACCACCTCAGATATTGCAATTAAAAGTAGGCTCAGTTATTATCAAGTTGCGTAACATCAATTAACTTCGACTATGCAATGTACGACGACACAGGCTGTGAAAAAATTAATGAACAACATCACCAAGACAACGAATACAAAGTGAAGATGTAAAGGAGACGATGTTTTGATTCACCATCTTCCTCGTCCTAGCGTTATCCCATTAGGCTGGGCGGGGTCTGCTACCTAAGCCTAAAGATTTGGTAAAGATACTGAATTTGACATGGAGCGACTGCTGTCCCCCCGTTTCCTAATACATTAGAATTGGCGGGGTCTGCTACCTAAGCCTAAAGATTTGGTAAAGATACTGAATTTGACATGGAGCGACTGCTGTCCCCCCGTTGCCTAATACATTAGAATTGGCCGGGTCTGCTACCTAAGCCTAAAGATTTGGTAAAGATACTGAATTTGACATGCAGCGACTGCTGTCCACCCGTTGCCTAATACATTAGAATTGGCGGGGTCTGCTACCTAAGCCTAAAGATTTGGTAAAGATACTGAATTTGACATGCAGCGACTGCTGTCCCCCTGTTTCCTAATACATTAGAATTGGCGGGGTCTGCTACCTAAGCCTAAAGATTTGGTAAAGATACTGAATTTGACATGGAGCGACTGCTGTCCCCCTGTTTCCTAATACATTAGAATTGGCGGGGTCTGCTACCTAAGCCTAAAGATTTGGTAAAGATACTGAATTTGACATGGAGCGACTGCTGTCCCCCTGTTTCCTAATACATTAGAATTGGCGGGGTCTGCTACCTAAGCCTAAAGATTTGGTAAAGATACTGAATTTGACATGGAGCGACTGCTGTCCCCCTGTTTCCTAATACATTAGAATTGGCGGTGTCAATCTAAGGATTGGGTCTGCGGCTGCCATCAGATCTCGACAAACCTGAGGGAAAACCGGACCTTACTTAGGTTAGGTCACACGTCTATGAAATATAATTTCTTGGACGTGCGGGTTTCCTCACGATGTTTTCCATCACCAATCTATAACTTCAGAGAGGTAGGCAGAGAGTATCGAGTGCCACATGACTCAATCCTTACAAACCTCACTCGCTTCTTTAACATTCATTGGTCTTCTTATACACGCTCGCCGGGTTCTAAGGCTCCTGACATCACCTAATATTGTAGGTGATACGAAGTTCGGCGCGTCAGGTAATTTATATATTTAAAATAGAAACGTTCTATTTTGTTATACTAGTTCACTTCTCTATATAATACTTAAAACATAATAATCTTTTGTATTCATACAACGCTGTTGTAATACAATACAATAATATTGTAAATAAATTTGTTCAGCGCCGCGCTTCCTTACAATGTAAATTAAGCTGAGACCTAACGAACTTAACAAACTGTCGGTACACGGATTTCCGGAAGCGCCACTTGTAGATTCCGTAAGGAATATTCATTATACAAAGGAAATATTACAGACTAGCTTTTCCCCGCGGATCTGCTAGTATAGCAATCGTGCTAATAAATATTCTATTTCCTTCTCCAAGTTTCAAAGTGCCTCTACAAAAATTATTGCATTGTGAGGTGGCATGAATCCATTAACAGCCAACGTCGTAGCTAACTCCCTGTCACCGCCATGACGATACACGGCTCGATAGCCTCAGTTCATTCATCATCGCTCACTTTTGCTCGAGACAGCACGAAGCATCACCGCTATTGCGTATCGTACCTGTTTTTATTTCTACAACGTCAGGAGACATACAAGTACACGACCCACCTGATGTAAAGCAGTAACCGTAACATATTAACGCGCGTAATATCTCTGCTGCTTACAAAGCAACTCCTTAGCAGCTTACCGGTGAACTCACTGACACGGGGGACACAACAACCCTCCAGGGGGTTGTTATTTGGCTGCGGTTTTCTGTGCGGTGTAGGTACTGCCCCAAACGGGTAGCTTTGATGCGCCCTACCATTCTTACGAGTAAAACATCCAGACCAACGAACTAACGAAACGATCATGTTCATGCACACCAATGTTTGCCTTGTGTGGGACTCGAACTCACGAGCGTTGGTGTCAAAGTCATTTCATTAACGACTGAGCCACCGAGCTCTTCATTTTTGTTATTTTGTTGCCAGAAATCAATAAAGGTAATATAGGAGTTAATCGTTTTCCTTTTTTAAAACCTGAATTAGTTTTGTTTGCTGTTAATATACCTATATATTACCCCGACGACCTCGCAGATGCGCAATGATTAGCAATGTTCGTGAGTTCGATTCTCACACAGGACATGTACATGCACACAAATGTTTGTCTTGTGGGGGAATCGAACCCACGAGCGTTGGTGTCAAAATCGTTAAGCGTTATTAACCACTGCGCCACCGAGCTCGTCATTAGTGTTCGGCGGTTAAATGACCATCTTAATTTATTGTCGCGCTCTGTGCCACGACTCCGGAAACAATAATGGTACACAGAATTGTTATTATAGTGAACTAACATATACTACTATAACTTTACGCCAAATCCCTTGCGGGGTAGGCAGAGAGAACCGAACGCCACGTGACTCGATCCTTACAAACCTCACTCGTTTCTTTAACATTCATTGCTCCTTTAACCTTCTGATAGAACACGATCAATTTGTTAATGGTAGGTAAGACTTGGCCTTCCTCGCCTCCTACATCCTTCTACTTTTGCATTGTATATCTGCTTCGTCATTCTTTCAACCTGCATTTATTTTACATGTCCGAACCAATATATAGTTTAGCGGAAAATATGTTATTTATTACTAACAATATCCCGGTTCAATCAAACCCGCGGACAGAATCTTGTATTTACATAATTACAAATGCATCGATACGCGGCCGCTATATCCGAATGCAATTAACCCGATATAGCTCGTTCCTCGTTTCGAATGAAGAGCTTTCAATCAACACGGTAATTAAAACTTCTTAATTAGTGCTCATTAAGGGCCGCCATTTGTACAGATTGAGGATAAGTGTAGTTTTACGAATATATGGACGAATTTGTGTTTTTATTTTTATATTTTGACGAGTAACATTCATTGCTTTTCTCATGCGCGCTCGCCGGTTCCTAAGGCTCCTGACATCACCTTCTGATAGAAAACGACCAATTTCGTCATGGTAGGTTAGTCTTGGCCTTCCTCGGCTCCTAGATCCCTCCACTTTTGCGTTGTGTATCTACTTCATTACTCTTTCATCCTGCATTCTTTCTACATGTCCGAACCAAAGGAGCATGCGTCTTCTTATTTTAACTTAATTGAATATTCGATTTAATTAAATTACTGTCTATTCCAATTACGAAGTTCCTTTAAAAATACAAAAATGTTTAGTTACTACAATATTATTTTATAACTTCACATCAAGTACTTTGCGTGGTAGGCAGAGAGATGTGCAGAGTACGTTCAATGGTGGTGTACTAAAAGGGCCGAATAAAAAGCACCCAAAACCAAAAAAACATGCATGAAGAGGTTGATGAGTGTGGAAGAGGCAAGAGAAGTATGTATGAATCAGTGCACCTGGCGTTCCACAGTCTCTGCCTACCCCATGGTAGACAGGCGTGATGATATGTAATGGACGTTCTATTATTTGTAGAGTCAATTTATTATTACGTATAGCGTCGTTTTGGGGCTTCGTAATTGGAACGAAGATTGGTTACTTTAAATTGTGTTCAACGCACAATGGGTCCCATGATGTGTATACAATAAAACCGATTGCACTTGATTTAATTGTTCTCGCTCACGGAAGGTTCCGTACTGGCACAAAATATAATTCTATGTGGATAATGTACTCGTAATAACTCACTGCGGGCCGTGTGGCAAGGTTGCTCAGAGTGCTATGGAAAGAGCTAGGTACCTTTGAGGGTTTTTTTTAACGGGACAGGCCCACCTCTCATACCCACCACTGTGTCTCTTGTGTAGCCAGAATTAACAGCGGCTACCAAAAGGCAATGAACAATGAAGTTCACTGCCGTCCCGGGGGTTAAACTACAGCTGCCTTGGAACTCACAACAAATTTAATCAGAAGAAATTTGTAGGAGTAGGAAGTTTTGGAATTGACTTCCCCTCTTGGCAAAGTGACAAATAAGGCATTTAAAAACGAAAAGAGATGGCTAGTCAAGAGAAGTTCAACTGCCGTGCACCACGGTTTATCAAATATCTAACACTGTTGGGACCAAAACTGTGAGTAGTTACCGGACTAATACTACTACTACTAACTAATGTTTGAGGGGTCTCTGTATGATAGAATCAGAAATAAGGATATTCGCTAGTAAGCTGAAGTGGCAGTGGAATGGCCACATAGTTCGTAGAACCGACAACCGCTGGGTTAAAAGGTTATCGAATGGCATCCCCGTACTGGTGGTACACGCAGTGTGGGACGAGCCCACACCAGATGGAGCGACGACCTCAACAAATTTATAGGGAGACGATGGATGCATGATGCACAGGATCGAGACGAATCAAATAGGCTAAGACGGGAGATAAGCTCTAGAGAGGCGGCCTAAGTTCAGCAGTGGACGAATACGAGCTGAGGTGATGATGACGAACTTACAGATAGAAGAAAATCAGGGCCCTAAACCACTAAATTCGTATTTCCGGATTTATGTACATTCACATTTGCAATTATCACTCGCTCCGCGGTGAAGAGGTCCTACCAATTGACACACTGATAAATAATGCCTGGTGTGGGGCCCCCCACACATTCCTGCTTTCCATGGACGAGACCAAGATACTGACGTTCGGGTCGAACGAGAGGGGATCACAATAACTTATAGAAAAAAGACGGATTTATTTATACATATTTGTAATTATCACTCGCTCGGCGGCCAAGGAAACACGCACGTTCAAGAAATTTTCAAAAAACCTGTGACCTAACCTAAGAAAATGTCTGGTTTTCCCTCTGGCTTGTGGAGGTTTGACACTATTCGCTCCAAAATCCACATCTTCGTCAAATACTTAGGCTACTTCTCGCCAGTCCTAATGAATTAGGAAAATTAGGAAGAAGAGAAAAAACCGATGGCATTACTAAATTTGATTGTGAATTTTGATTACTTTTAAAAACTGTAATTTACCTTTCATCAATATAATTAATTCAGATTTTATACAATATCCATATAATAGAAGAGGTGAGAGCGGTGGCCCAAAAGGAGGGTAATGTATTTCACGTGCGTGTATGTTTGTGGGTGTGTATGTGGACTGCTATAGCCTAAACGGCTAACCCGATTTTTAAGAGTGAGGTGTCATTAGATTAATATTCTCCCCCGGGTATAGGCTAAGTGACGTCAGAAAAAAACAACATGGAGGACGTAAACCTTCATACGCGGAGTGTGCACAGCTAAAATGACATCATACAAAGCCCATACAGTGGACGTAAACCATTAAACTGTCAATATCTACATCTTTTTAGTTCTTTATACAGTTAGTTGTGTTTTTAGTTTTTAAATAAACTTTTACTTGTTTGTTTACATATTTCACCATCAGTTGATAATTACACGATATAAAATTAAGAAAACCTATTTTGGTAATTGCAAGTGGAGCCTATTTCTATATATACTTGATCACTTGATCTAGTAGCTGATTGGAAAGACATTGCAAAAAAAATATTTTAAAATACAACGTTTAGAGGCAAATGGCCCGCCTGATGAAAAGCGGTTATAGTATGCAATACAGCTATGATTGCTTGCATTACATTATCTATCACTATCGCGATGCCACCTCTGCTACTGCTACAGCAAATACTGTAACCTCACGTAGGAACACAACAACCCTCCAGGGAGTTGTTATTTGGCTGCGATTTTCTGTGAGGTGGAGGTACTTCCCCGAACGCATTGCTTTGATGCGCCCTACCTCTCTAAAAACACTCAGATACTCAGGCACACAAATGTTTGTCTTGTGTGGGAATCGAACTCACGAGAGTCGGTGTCGACGTAGCGCTACTAGTTACTAACCACTGCGCACAAAAATATTTTTTTCATTTGCGATAACATTGCACAAGTAATGACATATTATTTGAGAAGCGGATAGACTGCAGCATAAGGATTATTTTCTTAATATTTTCACACTGAACCATAAAAAATGGCTGTCAACTCACCCACCGACACCTTTATGCCGACCAAACGGCAGAATATATAAACCGTACACTTTCCTTGATTGATCGTTCCATTCTAACATTGTAAAATACACGGGCTCTATCCAAATTAATGATGGCACATAATCAAATGAACGTTATATATCGCATAATAAATCTAAGGCATAAATAAACTGGGCATTTCAATTCGGCTATAGCAGCGTTGTTTATTCATTACGCAATTTATTATGCGAAAAATATATTGATGCATGTAGATTCAGATAAGGTATTTCCTTCCCTGAATCTATACTTATATATAAAGTGGCAGAGTTTGTTTATTTGATTGTTTGTTTATACATGTTAATTTCTAGAACTATACATACAGAAAAAAACAACATGTCCCTTATTGATTGACACGAAGACTCAGATAAAGTATCGAAGAGAGGTACGCATCAAAGCAGCCCGTCTGGGGAAGTACCTCCACCTCCCAGAAAACCGCAGCTAAATAACAACGTGCGTGTGAGTGAAGTCACCAGTAAAGCTCCTGACGAATTGGATGTTGTTGAGTATAACAACTGTCGATGGACTCACCTGATCTGCGTTTGGTGTCTCGCCGAGTATTCTAAGGGTCTTGGCAAGTCCCTCTTGTGTTATGTCTCCATAATAAAATCCATAGGCTGTCCTTGAAGTAAAGGCTGTTTTCACCAAAGTCTCATTCCACTACACCGGGAGCACCACGCTAATACGCCCGTAATATGTGGGCGTGTAACTGCTTCAAATCGGTGTGAAGAAAGTACGATTCACATCTAATGGCGCGCTTAGCGGCCGACCTAATTGCAAACTCTCTCGCAGGCTTCTTGTCGTGTACTGTTGGTCGCATGGTATTGCCACATAACATCGGTGAGGTAGGTGGTGGGGGGTGACATGTCACCTCTCCACACATTAAAGGTTAGCCATCGACAGATACTTATTATAAAGAAAATATTGAATCAAAGAATTTTGCTACCTTCCAAATAGTGTTGTTTTGGTTTCAAAAAAAAGAAATTGAAATATTCTGTTTAGTAATAAACATGCCGCTCACCTTAAAAATACGCAGTATCTTTTAACGAAATTAACTTGAAATGAAATCTATATTAAACTAAAACTATGAAACGATATGAATATCTATAAACTAATGTTACGTAGGTAACGGAAAAGAAAACATATTCATTTACTCTACCGGTAGAGGACAGATTTTAACCACTGCTCTCTTGAAAAACGTATTTCCCGCTTGTAAAGTTACGACACGAGTTACGCCGTCGGGCCCTGGATGTAAAGCATGCACGCGAGCTAGTCGCCATTGAAGCACAGGCAAATTATCGTCGCGTACTACAACAATGATGCCTTCACGAATTGAAACACCCTGATCCTTATACCATTTACTTTGTTGTTGAATTTCATGTAAATATTCGAGACTCCAGCGTCTCCAAAAATGCTGAGTGGACTGTTGAATTAGTCGCCATCGTACGAGGCGGCTGGAAGGTGTATCTTCTAAGGACACATCGGGAATGGCGTGCATAGGCCCGCCGATAAGAAAATGTGCCGGAGTCAAGGGTAACGGATCCCTAGGGTCTGCGCTTAACACACATAAGGGCCGGGAATTGAGTACGGCCTCTATTTGACAAAGAAGAGTATGCATCTCTTCGTAAGTTAAGACTCGTGTCCCGACGACACGCTGAAAATGGTGTTTGAAACTTTTAACACCCGCTTCGAAAAGTCCACCAAAGTGGCTCGCATATGGGGGTTGAAAATGCCAAGTTATACCTTGCTCAAGTATTTTTGCATTGAGCGTAGCTTGTACTGTATCAGTACGTAAATATTCAAACAATTCCTTTAAATACCTATCACATCCTACAAAGTTACGCCCACAGTCTGAATAAATATCCGTGCATAAACCGCGTCGTGACGTGAAACGTCGTAAAGTAGCCAAGAAAGCTTCTGTAGAAAGCTCGGAAACTAATTCTAGATGTACGGCCTTAACGCTCATGCATACGAACACGCATACATAACATTTGACTACCTTTGCATTACGCACTTTGTTGGCGCGCACATAAAATGGACCACAAAAGTCGCATGAGACCTTGGCAAATAAGCGTTCGGTCTGCCGTATGCGTACAGCCGGTAGCGGAGCCATGCGGGGCTGCAGTGCCGCGGGGCGCGCGCGCGCGCATCTGACACATCGGTGTATGCATTGTCGAACGATATCACGAGTGGATAGAATCCAATAACGCTGTAACAAAGTATATTGTGTACTTTGAGGGCCTGCATGTAACTGCGTTATGTGTACGTCATTGATAATAAGCAGAGTTAGAGGATGTTTTTTAGGTAAAATTACTTGATGTTTTGATTCGTAAGGCAAAAGAGACTTGTGTATTCTACCACCGACACGTAAACACTTATTTGAATCAAGAAACGGGTTTAATCTCCGTAATTGATTGGAAGGCTGTTTGCCGTTAGAAATATTTAATATATCTCCTGCAAAAACGGAATGTTGCACTAGGTAAATAAGTCTACTTAACGAAAAGTTATACTCTGACACCGTAATGTGTGTAGGATACAAAATTTTAGATTTTTTACATTTATAGTAGAAACGGAAAATTATGGCTGTCACTCGTACAAGTTTACCGAGAGAAGAAAAACGTGAAATAATTTCTACGTCCTCGGGAGCAGAAGTAGTACATGGATTGGTCACAATCGCAACACTCCGCTTTTCTTCATCGGTAGGAGAAATCACCTTGAGGATAGGCCATGAAGTCTGTTCCTCACGCAACCAATGAGGTCCGTGGAACCACAAATTATTTTTACTAAAGGATGCCGGAAGCATGCCTCGGGAGGCAGCGTCTGCAGGGTTGTCTGCAGAGGGAACATGGCGCCAACCAGACGCTGGAATAATATTTTGAATCTCTGTCACACGATTAGAAACAAAAGTCTTCCACTCGTGAGGGGACGAACGTAACCACGCTAGTACAATACTTGAATCGGACCAGGCGAACAGCTGATCGAAGTCAATACGTTCTCCGTAAGTGGGTAATATTTTTTGAAATAGGCGCGCTAACAGTAAGGCTGCCATAAGCTCGAGTCTCGGTATCGAGATTCGTTTAGTAGGTGAAACTCGAGTTTTAGCTAAAAGTAAAGATGTGTTTACATCGCCCACACTATTTTCAACTCGTAAATAAATGCAAGATGAATAAGCTCGCTCTGATGCGTCCGCGAAACCATGAATTTGACATTTCCCGCCGAAAGGGAACACATGACGAGGAAAAGTTAATTTTGACAAGAGTGGTAGTTCACTTGTGAAGCTGAACCAAGAATCGATTATGTCACGGGGTGGGGTATCATCCCAACCTACGCATGCAATCCACAGTCGTTGAATTAGATGTTTTGCAAAAACGATTACAGGCGATAGTAAGCCGAGAGGATCGTACATTCTAGCGATTTCAGACAGAATGCTACGCTTTGTACACGTGTTAGATGAAACTTTCACACTGAAAGAGAAAGTGTCTGAGTATGGACTCCATTGAAGGCCTAGGACTTTAACATTTGTATCGTTCTCCATCTCGGCGAAAGGAACTTGTATGTGCCGCTCACCATGAGAACTCACCGGCTGAGTTGATGTTAATAACTTAGGGGAGTTAGTGTGCCACTTACGAAGTTCGAAGCCAGCGGTTCGACAAATGCCGACTAATTCTTGTTGCAGAGCGAGCGCCTCTGACTCTGTATCAGCACCTGATACCACATCATCGACAAAAACGTCACTCATGAGTACTTGAGCAGCGCGCGGAAAGCGAGACGCTTCGTCATGAGCGAGCTGTCGTATGGTACGTAAATCCAGAAAGGGCGACGAACTCACACCAAAACATACAGTTCTTATTCTGTAATCGCGAATAGGCTCGTCGGGAGAACTGCGCCATACCATACGTTGAAAGTCCCTATCTGATTCACTAATTAATATGTTGCGATACATCTGTTTTATGTCAGCAGTAAATGCAATAGAATGAGTACGAAATTTTAGAAGCACTTCGACAATATCTAAATGAAGCTTTGGTCCAGTTAATAAAACATCATTAAGGGAAATACCATTTGCGGTCTTTGAACCCGCGTCGAAAACCACTCGTGTCGGTGTCGTGTCGCTAGATTGTTTGACCACGGCGTGGTGCGGAATGTAATAACATTGAGACGCAACTGCTTGACTATTCACGGGCTCCATGTGATTCTGATCTAAGTAATCCTGAAGACACGCGTGATAACTTTGTTTGAGTTGTGAATTACGCTCGAGTCTATACTCTAATTTACGAAATCGAGATATAGCAATATCACGTGATGCACCGAGAGGCGGGGCATCAGGTTTGAATGGCAGACGTAAAACATATCGTCCGGTATCGTCCCGGATATGTGTATCAATAAAATTCTGCTCACATAAGATTTCGTCGGGAGTGAGCGATTTTTGTTCTGTAACTGATTCCAATTCCCAAAAACGCTGAAGGTCAAAGTCGCTATGGACTGAGCAATGATATACTTGGACCGGATTAGAAACTAACACTGAAGAATAATCCACATCTACCTTTCCCAACAATAAATATCCGAAAATGCTATTAATAGCCACAGGAGAACCCGGGGGGCCGTGTATAGTGTTTTGTAATAAAATATATGGAAATATATCCGCGCCAAGCAACATATCTATAGGTTTGGGGGTATGGAAATGAGGGTCAGCTAAATTCAAATTTTTAATATGTGACCACTGCTCATAAGGTAATTTACATGCAGGCATATTTGTAGTAATTAATTTAGATAAAATCATAGCGTCCACTTGAATAGAAGGCTCCGATTTATTCCTCGGTGACACTGTAAAAGACGTTAATCCCGTGGGATAAATAGGTTTATGTTCATTAATACCGTATACAGGCGAATTATTTATTTTTCTCCTAGTTAAACCTAAGCGCCTTACGCAATCTTCCGTTATGAAAGAAATTTGACTACCAGAATCTAATAAACAACGCACAGTAGCGCGCGTCTCATCATTCACGCACACATCGATCACAGCTGTTGATAACAGAACCATGGACCCGCGGTTGGCGGCGTGCGGCCGGCTCTTCGCCTGCAGTTTGTCAAACGATGCCATCGTTAAAACTCGCACCCCGTTGTCTCCGGTATCAGCGCGATCAATCGATTGTTTGTTCGTTAGGATGTGTGAGCGGTCACTTGTAGGTATCTCAATATTTCTATTTTTATTATCGAAATGAATCAATGAATGATGACGCTTATGACACGATATACATACATAATTTGATCTGCACCGATTTACGCTATGTCCTACATGTAAACAATTGTAACAAACATTTTTATTTTGAATAAAATTGTACCTTTCTTGAGGTGAAAAGTTAAGAAATGTAGAACACTTTGTTAACGTATGTTGAGCATTGCAACACAAACATTTATGAACCTTAACGCTAGGAGAAAACGGTCGATTATTGAATGACGTTGAAATATTGGAGTCGCGGTTTGAGGTGAAGTTAGCTGCAAACGTTCGAGTTGGCGGTTTATTTACAACACCGTCACATTTGACGAAATTTTTGTTCACCTGCCCGCCATTCATGTCAGAAAATTCACAAGCCGACAGTTCACGTTCTAGAAAATGAATTAATGTATCTATGGATGGAATGTTTGAAGGTGAATTCAAAGTCAATTCATAACGCTTGCGAATATTTGCAGGAATTTTGCGTAACAAAACTGTCAATAAAATGAAACCCCACTCACTAGTCGGAAGATTTAAAACTTCTAGGGCACTGATATTTTCCTGATATGTATTTAATAAAATACGTAAACTATTAGTATTTTTCTCGTTACAAGATGGAATGTCTAAAATATTATCAACATGTGTAGACGCAATTATTCGTTTATTTTCGTAGCGGGACACCAGAATTTGTAAAGCCACTAAATAATTAGCATCGGTAACTGGCAGAGATTTTACTAAATTATACGGTTCACCCTTCAAAGTTAAAAGTAAATATCGGAATTTCTCCGCATTTGTGTAGGCATCATTGTTATGCACAAGCGAGTTATATAAATCGAAATATGAACTCCAATCAGTCCTGTCACCAAAAAACATAGGCAATGGTAATTTTGGCAATTTTGGCGTAGAAATATTTGTCTCCGTACGCAACCCCACTCGACTGGCACGTCTCGTTTCATAATCAGAATCTTTTATTTTATTTGAGTAAGTAATAATCGCGTAGTATGAATCATCAAAATCGTTACGATATTTGATCTGTTCCTCCTTGTTAAATAAGTTATCCTGCATCAAATGTTTTTCAATTTTACTTTGAATTCTATTGAACTTACGCTGTTTTTCCCCTAGGTCATTCGTACGCGAAAGAAATTTTTGTTTATCTGTAGATGCAAATTGTAATGTTCGTTTTAAATCATCTAAAATAATATCACGTTCGAAAAGATCTTGTTGATAAGCAATATTTGGTTTAGAAACCTCCTCCTTAGAGTGAGAATCCCGCTCGGCCATTTTGAATCAAACTGACACGCACGTTTTTAATTGAAAGAAAAATGAAAATAAATGAAACTTTAGATAAAAACAACACTTTCTGGAAGTAGATACGGTTCGTAGGACCAAAAATAATTATGTTGAGTATAACAACTGTCGATGGACTCACCTGATCTGCGTTTGGTGTCTCGCCGAGTATTCTAAGGGTCTTGGCAAGTCCCTCTTGTGTTATGTCTCCATAATAAAATCCATAGGCTGTCCTTGAAGTAAAGGCTGTTTTCACCAAAGTCTCATTCCACTACACCGGGAGCACCACGCTAATACGCCCGTAATATGTGGGCGTGTAACTGCTTCAAATCGGTGTGAAGAAAGTACGATTCACATCTAATGGCGCGCTTAGCGGCCGACCTAATTGCAAACTCTCTCGCAGGCTTCTTGTCGTGTACTGTTGGTCGCATGGTATTGCCACATAACATCGGTGAGGTAGGTGGTGGGGGGTGACATGTCACCTCTCCACACATTAAAGGTTAGCCATCGACAGATACTTATTATAAAGAAAATATTGAATCAAAGAATTTTGCTACCTTCCAAATAGTGTTGTTTTGGTTTCAAAAAAAAGAAATTGAAATATTCTGTTTAGTAATAAACAGATGTGATAGTCTAATTCTCGAGAAAGGTAGTTCTAAAGACTATTCAACATCATGATACGACTCTTAGAAGCTGAGAAAAAAGACAGAAAGTAAACTCAAACTCATTTATTGCATAGTTATAGGTAGTTTACATAATATGATGTTAAATTTAATAATTAAAACGCTACAACTTGCCGTTTTGGCGTACAATATTCTTAGACTGAAATATTAATTAATTATTAAATTTAACATCATATTATGTAAACTACCTATAACTATGCAATAAATGAGTTTGAGTTTGAGTTTGAAGTAAGAAAAGGCTGCTCCTGTAGTTTACTGGGTTGCGTGCGGATGAAGTCTTGCGTAAATGTCAGGAGGAAAATAAGCACATGACCCACCTGATGAAAGTGGACAACCGTGGTGAACGGTTGAAGGAGCCCGATGGCGTCGTCGCGTGTCAGCCTAAAGTTAAGCATTGTCGACCGCAGTCTGTCTGCGGTCAGTCATCCGAATTCCTCACAATTCAGTGAAGTTTCAGTAAACACCCGATGATTTTGAGCCTGGTGGTCGAGTGGTTAGAAATTATTCCTTTAACACCAAGGCTCGTAGGTTCGATTGTCGCACGTAACATTTGTGTGCATTAATATGTCTGTTTGTATTAGTATAAAAGGCGCATCAAAGCAACCCGAACAGGGTAGCACCTTCACCTCATAGCCGCAGCCAAATAACAACTTCCTCTAGGGTTGTGGTGTTCTTGCGAGTGAGATTAACAGTAAAATGCTGTAGCAGCATAGTGGCGACACGCGAGCTGTTCTCCTCATACTCCAATTGATCATAATCTACTGCAGCCACTATATCAAAAGCATACTGCTTGTGGTATTCGTATTAAAATAAATTAAATATTCTTTTAATCATAAGGTTATACGGTTACCGTGCAATACAATACATTAAGTGTTACTCGCGCGATGCCACCTCTGTCGATGACGCAGCAACTTCTTAAGAGCGAACTGGTAATCTCACTCATACGCGAGTTATTTGTCTGCGGTATTCTGTGAGGTAGAGGGACTTCCCCAGACGGGATAATACGATGATACTCGTCGTGGAATGTCGTTATGTTAGGAAGTCTAGAAACCGACGAGCGTGCATAAGAAGAGCTATGAATGTTAATGAAGCGAACGCACAATGCAGGTTAGATAAAATTTGTGACGTAAAATTAAACTTACCTTACTTACATAAAAAAAAATTCTTAAGTATCATTTAAATATAATTAATAATGTATAAATATTTTATTCTAATCATTATTTAACTATTATTTTTATTACGCATACTAAAAAAAAAAAAATAAAAAAAAAATCACTACATTTTTGAATAATTTTTTTAATAAATTGGGTATCACAACTATTCCAGTTTTGTAAAAACAATTTTTTTTTTGGTAATTAATATTTGTATTTGGTGCGATGATGATGATGATAGGAATTACAATATCGCTGTCTCAGATTTCATTACATACGTTGACCACATAACATCGTGTGATAAATAATATACATTGCGAATCCGGCTCGAAGGACCATCGAACTGTATCCACGTCTACGTCCTATGTCGCATGCGGGTCACGTCGTCGATGGAAGATCAAACGCTGAGATTCTGTCCGAGTGGAGGATGCGCCTCGCCCTCTTTATAACCAAGTCTCCCCTCTGCGTTAAGCAGTTTTGATGAGCTCGGTGGCGCAGTGGTTAGTAACGAAAGTTTGACACCGTCCATGGGTTTGATTACGACACATGACGAACATGTTTGTCTTGGTTTGGGTGTTTATAAGAGAGGTAGGGCACTTCAAAGTAGCCCGTCTTGAGAATTTCATCTGACTCAGCCGTTCGTAAGTAAGTACAAAATGGTTTCTTTATTAATTAACACTTGATTAGTGGTAGACTGGAGTTCTATAACAACAGTTTAAATATACACAGTAACTGAAACGTTTAAATAAGTGCAGTAATTTATCTCTAATCTTAGATCACAAAAATAATATGGATGCTGCATGTTTTTTCTTTTATGTACTAGTACCGGCGAACGTGCATGAGAAGAGGAATTAATGTTAAAGTGTGATATGTAAGGATCGGGTCACGTGGCGCTCGGTTCTCTCTGCCTACCCCGCAAGGGATTTGGCGTGAAGTTATAATAATAAAAAAGTACTATATCCATTAAGATTTTCAGTAGTAGAATTTATTGTCTATGCGATTGCTAAATTAAATCTGCGAGTTCGGTGGCACAGTGGTTAGTCATGCTATTTGACACGAACGCTCGTGGTGCGATTCCCATACAGGTAGAACATTTCTGTGCATGAACATGTCTGTTTGTCTTGTTCTGAGTGTTTTCTATGTATTATACGTAAGTATTTACAAAAAAAGTGCGAGTCCGACTCGCGCTCTGACTTTACGTTTACGTTTACATTAAAAAAATATTGTCGCAAAAAAGTATTTTTTTTTTGTGATGTAACTACAAATTTACGGGTTTCAGATTTTTTCCTTTACTTCTGCTACATGACATTGTTTCTTACCAAATTTCATGATTCTAGGTCAACGCGAAGTACCCTACATTTTGATACATAAACAGTCGTATCTTTTGATTGCGTTGACTTAGAAGTTTGATTTTTCACTGCTTGAAGATATCACAGACCTGATATTAATTTCAGCTTGATAGCTCCAACCGTTCCTGAGAAAAAGGTCTTCACAGACAGATAGACGGACGACAACAAAATGATCCTATAAGGGTTCCGGTTTCCTTTTAAGCCACGGAACCCCAAAAACAAATGTATTTACGTATGTTTATTAGTTGCCTAGTACCCACAACACAAGCTTCGCTTACTTTGAGGCTAAAATTTAAAGAAACAACAAAACACTGAATAACAGAGAAATTAATTAAATATAATAAGATTTTATAGAAAAAATATAAGTCATATCTAAGTGCCCGCGGCGGCACAGTGAGAAAGAGTATTATTCTATATCCGCTATTGTGATAGGCAGTGTTGCGAGTATCTAAAACTGTAAGTAAACGGTTGGCAAAGCGGCTGTTAATGAGACGCTTAATTATGTATGTATAGTCGCTTTAGAGAACGCAAAACGATGATTCCAACCAGGTGGATGTTTGTTCAGCCATAACGCAATCCGGCTAATAACTGACACAATATAAATATATAAAATAGTTCCGTTATCACTCTCCAATACTAAGGCTTCGCCGTTTATCCATCTTTCTATTCTTTCCACTGTCACAAGAATGTATCTTTTAAACCGTAATAGGTAGTCACTTCAAATTTACACAAAGTGTGTGTTACAAATGCCGCTGTTATAAATACAAATAATCTTTCTTTAACTTCACGCCAAATCCCTTACGGGGTAGGAAAGTAAAAATATAAAGTATAATATTTTATATTTATAATATAATATTATATATTTATATGGAATATAAATATAAGGTAAAATATCTTACGTTTTCGCAAATATATTTTTAAATACAAATAAAATAATATTAAAAATGAGCTGCGGGTGTCTATACAAGAAAAGCATTTATATGGGTGTTTTTCTTCCTAATTATTTAAAAAGTATACGTTGTATATATGCAATAGCCATTAAGTAATACGCCGAATTCTTCAACTCAGCTGCAACATATGCACTAAAAGATTTAGTATAGTTGTAGAAGTTGGTGACTGGGAGTAAGGGTAAGGAAGTAAGGGTTTGTTGCTACACGGTTGTATAAAGCGCAAATCCTTCTTTGAGCAGTCAGAACCAGTTATATACGTTTTCCCATACATTTCGCGGTCGTATACGACCACCCAGGTTTCGAAGGGTTAAAGGATTCATCGCAGTATAAGGTAAAATATCTTACGTTCTCGCAATGATATTTTTATAGGGAAGATCCTAATACTCACAACTCAGACGGACATTTGCTGGGCACAGAGCTTGCAAGTACAAAGTCTTATTATTATGTAGTCAGACTACAAATAGATAGTTTAATTGTTAGAAGCTATACTATTATTTTATGTCGTGAAATTACACTAATATTGGTATCTATACATTATTATTGGTTTGACCGACAGATTTTGCGTCAGGATTTGCTGACAACCGATTTTTAGCTACCGTTAGACATACGATCACATAATGCCGGTTGCTAAATTGATTGGACGTTAATAAATCATATAACTGTATTTATTTTGATGTATTGTGTGTTATTATTTGTACTCCGGTTACCAGAATCCAGAGTGCTATATATAACTACTAAAATAAATACTGAATCAACAACTTAAACATGTTTTCATAAACAAAGACATTTGATTGAGTGATGATTGATTATTGTCTCGAGGAAGGCTCGACTGCTAGTTTCACAGACTAGCGTGTTCAAACAAAGTATACCGCTGTATATATTTGTACAGGTTTGTATATTGTGATGCACCTATTTCAAGATAAAGTACTCTCTTTCAGTTCCAGATCACAGTCAAGCTATTACTGGATACCGTTTTCCTGCGGTCTATATTTCTTCAGCATTCGTTGTGATTGTGACAATGTTGCGGGTGTTATTGCAGTGTCAGATGTTGGTGTGGTACAAAGCATGAGCGGAGACTGTTGAGTATTTCTTTCTGATACACTTGCGCTTCGGAGTTTCTCACACAGAAGGCAGATAGAGACTTAAAACTTTAGGGGTGAAAGAAACTCACTTTTTTCTATCTTTAGTGTTAAGGGCAATTTCTTTCGCACCCTGAAAAGTTACAAGTGAGACTCTGTAGGAAGAATATATAGCGATTTTTTTATACAACGTCGCCAGGCATATATGCATACGGCCCCTGATGTAAAGCGGTTAACGTAACCTATGAGCATTTGCAGCACGTTAAACATTACTCGTGCAATGCCACCGCTGCTGCTAACACAGCCGAAGTGGCATGCATAAGGCCCATCTGATGTAAAGCAGTTACTGTAGCCAATGAACGCTTGTAATACAATGAGTATCACTTGCGCAATGCCATCTCTGCTGCTAGCACAGCAACTCCTCTTAGGAGCTTACTGGTGACCTCACTCACTCGCAGGAACACAACAAGTTTCTAGGGGGTTGCTGCCTGGCTGCGGTTTTATACTGCTTTGATGCGCCCCCACCTCTCTTAAAAACATCCAGACATGTTCATGGACAGACATTGTTTGTCCTGTATCGATCGAACTTATGAGTGTTGGTGTCAAGGTAGCGTTATTAACCACTGCGTCACCGAGCCCATCGAAATAATTTATTTAGTGGCATCAAGAAGTAGGAATTATGCCCATTTCATCAAAGACCGTAGCCAAATATAAAAACCCTGGATGTTATGGTTTTGAAGCGAGTGACGCCTCGTTTGTTAATTAACAGAGTGCTTAATCTCACATAGAACAAATTTGTAAAAAGTTAAGCCAATCAGCTTATGCTTCATCATAAAATGTCAAATTATTATCCTTGGTGGTTATTTTGCGAAAGTCAAATTTACAGGCAATTAAATCTAATGCTATAATTTAATCTAGGGGCAAAACGCGCTATTACCTTACTTTGACACCATCACTCGTGGGTTCGATGCTTATACGCACCTATCTGGGGAAGTACCATCACGTCACAGAAAACCACAGTCAAATAACAACGCCTTGGAGGGTTGTTGTGTTCTTGCGTGTGAATGAGAAGTGAGGTCACCAGTGAGTTCTTAAGGAGTTGCTGTGTTAGCAGCAGAGGTGGCATTGCACGAGTGATACATAAAGTATTGCAAGCGTTCATAGTTTACGGTTACCGCTTTATATCAGGTGGGTATACTTGTATGCACCCCGGCGTTGTATAAAAAAACTGAAAGCGAAAATGAGTCACGTTTCTAGACTTTTACTTTTCAACTCAAGTGCTTGATTTTTCATGATTTAACAACTCATATAGTGTTCGAGAGAGCTAACCAGTCAGGTTAACTCTATGTAAAGTAATGTAGACCAATACTCAATGCCGTTCTGCTGGAGGTATTCTGGTTGATTGCTCGGATGATTCTCGTCTGTGCAGGATCAGATCACATCGTGGTCACCACTGTAACGATGTAGCCACTTGTGTGGAAATATGTAGAGAACTAAAGTTTTCTTATTCTTGACAAATATATTTTTAATTTAACACTATAAACTAGATAACTAATGTAAGGATTACGGTTGA
Source organism: Pyralis farinalis (assembly GCA_947507595.1). NCBI lineage: Eukaryota > Metazoa > Arthropoda > Insecta > Lepidoptera > Pyralidae > Pyralis > Pyralis farinalis. The sequence goes on from OX382264.1 coordinate 3,597,602, forward strand.
TGATGAAGTGTTAAAACAAGTGGATGAGATTGTATATCTTGAATGCGCTTTCAGCAGGGATGGAAGGTACACCGCAGATGTGGAATGACGAGTGAGTGCTGGGAATAGTGTGAATGGAGCGTTGGGAAAACTTCTTGGCAGTAAAAACCTGAGTCTGAAGGCACAGCTCACTATATACAACGCAGTGCTGGTCCCGACACTAACTTATGGAAGCGAGAGCTGGGTATGACAGAGAGAGCATGAAAGTAGGATAACGCGGTCGAAATGCGAGCGTTGCGCAAAAGTGGCGTAAGGCTTGTAGACCGTATTCGCAATAATGATGTTAGAAACAGAGTTGGACTGAAAGAGAGCGTCGGTGTTAAAATAAGAAGAGGCGTGCTCCGTTGGTTCGGACATATAGAAAGAATGCAGGAATGACGAAGCAGACATACAATGCAAAAGTGGAAGGATGTAGGAGCCGAGGAAGGCCAAGACTTACCTACCATGACCAAATTGGTCATATTCTATCAAAAGGTGATGTCAGGAGCCCTAGAAACCGGCGAGCGTGCATGAGAAGAGCAATGAATGTTAAAGAAGCGAGTGAGATATGTAAGGATAGAGTCACGTGGCGCTCGGCTCTCTCTGCCTACCCCGCAAGGGATTTGGCATGAAGTTATAGTTATAGATAACAAGGGAATATAATATGAAAATATAACAAAGAAATTCTAACTTACGGTCTAGGAAGTAGATTTCATACATATTTTAAGAGAAGGTGTGGTGGCGATATAACTACTTATTTGACTATAAGAATATATTAAAAATAATTTCCTTATTGCTAACACGTCTAATCCAAGTGCATATCTATGACAGTGATCCCCATACTCTTCTTGGGGGAAGAAAAGATCGGCAACTAACCTTGGTTCACATTTGCTGATGGTCTTTTAATCCGCTATTTCTTATAACTTACGCAGCACAGCTGTGATTGCTATCTATTGCCGGGCTCAGAACGGCACGGCGTGGGAATCGCCTAGTTTCAACCAAACATAACTTTAATACCTCGCCGAGAGACATACCGCAAGGTCCTGGTAATTTTAGATTACCGTTCTGTTCTGTTCTGAAACGATACAGATTCAAAAATGGAATAAGAATTATTCGTACATTAAACACACTCGAATAACTCTCATACCATTATCAATTGACGAGCCGGTGGCGCAGTGGTGGAATGCGCTGTTATGCTACTTTGACACCAACGCTCGTGGGTTCGATTCCCACACAGTACAAACATTTGTGTGCATGAACATGCCTGTTTGTCTTGGTCTGGGTATTTTCTATGTATAATAAGTATGTATTTTACAAAAAAAAAATGTATTTACCTATGGTTATTAGTTGTCTAGTACCCATAACACAATCTTTGTTTACTTTGGGGCTAGGTGGCGCCGTGTAATTTGTCCGACAATATAAAAAAAAAACGATATACAAAAATCGATCTTTTGTTAATTGAAACACTTTCAGTTTGTATATATCTTCACGCCAGGTACCTTGCGGTGTGGGCAGAGAGAACCGAGCGCCATGAGACGCGGTCCTTACAAAATTCACTCGCTTCTATAATATTCATAGCTCTTCAGTAACATTTCAGTTGGTCACGATATTTGCGTATAAGATAAGGTATGCTCGGTTGGTTCGGGTATATAGAAAGAACCCATAAAGACATCCAAATGAAGACAACGTGTTCGTGTTGTTTGTTCTGTGTGGAAATCGAACCCACGAGCCTTGGTGTTAGTAGAATTGCTAGTCATTCCGCCATCAGGCTCGTCGTTGTCCACTATATATATATATATTTATATAGTATGTTATTTTATAAATATACGTGTATATATTTATAAATACTAGAGATAATAGTGGCACTGCCTTTTCTTTTGGTATCCCAGCGACAAACAATTAAACAGTTGCTTTTACGTTTACTAAAACAAACTGCGACAAAAAAAAATTCAGACAGACATTTCAAAATGTGTACAGTTGAAAGCAAAAAGTAAGTATATGTGTGTATATTGGTAATAATGTGTAAGGCAGATATCACACGACGACTTTTAAGGTTCCGTACTTCAAAAGGAAAAACGGAACCCTTATAGGATCAGTTTGTTGTCCGTCCGTCTGTCATCTGTATGTCGGTTTGTTTCTCAGGAACAGTGGAGCTATCAAGCTGAAATTAATGTCAAATACTTATGTTTGCAGTCTGTTCGAACATTCAAAAAATCTAACTTCTAAGTCAACGCAATCAAAAGATACGGCTGTTTATGCCTCGTTTATGCGCATATTTTGACACTCGCAAGGGTATCAAAACCTATAGAGTAATTCCCGTTTATAAAGAATCATGAAATTTGTTAAGAAGCAATGTCATGCAGCACAGGTAAAGGAAAAAATCTGAAAGCCGTAAATTTGTAGTAACATAAAAAAAAAATATTTTGCGAAAATATTTTTTTACGGAACCCACAGTGCGCGAGTCAGATTCGCACATGGCGGCTGTTTTATGTTTATATCTATTCATGTATAATCTCATTCACTTGTTTCAGTATTATATTATCAACTGTATTCTCAGCACATCATATTAAATTTAAATTGAGACATAATTGCGATATGCGGAAAATGCAAAATACAAAATGCAAATATCTCAAATGAATCTCAATACTCATTTGAGATACTTGCATTTTGCATTTTCCTGAAAAAAAAATCACGTTGTCTCAATAAATATAATTTAAATACAAACGGTAAATACAAAGAAACTTACTTAAGTCTTCTGATGGTGTTACCTCATGTCTGGTAAACTCTTTGCCTCTAACTCGAATATGAATGACGGGGGAGCTGTGCCTAACATCCCGTGGTGTAGTAGCTCAATGCCGGAAATCTCCATTACCCAGCGAGATGTCCGGCAGACGTTACTCTCTCGAGACATTCATAAATCGATTGGGCCAGATGGTATAAACTATTTATAGTATGTAACTGCTTCATATCAAACTGATTTTATGCTAGATCTCCACCAAACACGTTAGAAGAAAATGAGCTTTTTCTTTATACAACTTCGGGAGGCATACAAGCACACGGCCCTCTTGATGTAAATGTTACTATCATTCGCACGATGCCACCTCCGCTGCTAATACAACGACGCCTTAAGAGCTTACTGGTGACCTCACTCACAAGCAGGTACACAACAAGCCTCCAGAGAGCTGTTATTTGGCTGCGGTTTTCTGTGAGGTGGAGGTACTTCCCCAGACTTTGCTTTTGCTTTGATTCTCTCTTTACAAACAGCCATGTTCATGCACACAAATGTTTGTCCTGTGTGGGAATCGAAACCACGAGCGTTAGTGAAAAAGTCGCGTTATTAACCGTTTCTACAAAAAATATCGTTATACCACGATTAATTAATGCTAATTACATATTAATATGCTTGTACCCACGTAATATGTAGGTTTGTACACATGGTAACTTTGAATCGTGGTAATTTCCCGATTCATCATACGCGCACGCTAATTCTCTGTTATAATGCAGCGAAGGACTCGTCATAATAAGGGATTGTCATAGATTAAGGGACGATTTGTGCAGATACGACACACAATAAATAAATTAATCAAACATTAAATACACACCTGTCATTCTTTTCATGTCATTCATACAGCATTAATGAAAAACCGGCCAAGAGCGCAACGGACTCGCGCAGGAAGGGTTCGGTACCATCTATCTATAATATAAAAATGAATCGCTAAATGTGTTGCTAAGCGCAAATCTCGAGAGCAGCTGAACTGATTTCACTAATTCTTTTTTTAGAATATTCCTTGAAGTACAAGTATGGTTCTTACGAAGAGAAAAATTTAAAAAATTGCCTAATAAAGTCTAAAAAGAACACTTTTCTATACTCCCATACAAAAGATTCGTAATAATACTTAAAAGTTTTTATTATCATTTTTTTATGACGTGGCATTAAAAATAGATACAACCCTAAATTTTCACCATTTTACCATCGACCCCTATTTTTATAATACTAAAATAATCATTGGAATAATTTATATGGCAAAACAACGTTTGCCGGGTCAGCTAGTTATCTATAAAAACGTCAAAGAAATCACGTTTGTTTCATGGGAGCCTCCTTAAATATTTGTTTTATTTTAATTTAATTATTTATTTTTAAAAGGAATCTATAACTAAATATTCTGTGAATATTTCAAGCGTCTACCTGTTGCCGTTATCCATATCGAGCAAAAACGAGCTAAATAATTACGTTTGTTGTATGGTAGCCCCCTTAAATATTTATTTTGGTCTATTTTTTAGTATTTAATGTTATAGCGGCAACAGAAATACATCATCTGTGAAAACTTCAACTGTCTACCAATCACGGTTGTCTTTTCATGAGATCCAGCCTGGTGACAGACGGACGGACGGACGAACAGCGGAGCCTCAGTAACGGGGTCCGTTTTACCCTTTGGGTACGGAACCCCAAAAAGGGCTAAAAATTATTTGAATATATAATTTTTTTAATTATAAAATAGGTTAAAATGTGTAATTTGATTTACGCCGCTTAATGGGTATGGAAGACTTTTTTCTTTAGGCTGCATAATATGCAAAGATTATCTGTTATATTGTTTTTATTATGACACCACAAATCCTATGTTATCTGGGATAACATAAGGATTGCGATGGTACCTCATACGTATTAATCAGTTATGGTGTTAATTAGATATGTTGCAATAAGGAAACTCACATTTGCTGGAAATGCAATGGTTGCGTACTGTTCGGTTCCAGAGAAGTTTTCTTCCGAGAACTCTCAAGTTGTGGAATGTACTTCCAGCCAAGGTTTTCCCAAGGGACTGCAGCACGGGGCTCTTAACGAAAGACGCGAAGAGGTTCTTTAGGGGGTCGGCCACGCATGAGTGACACCCCTGGTATTGCAATTGTCCGTAGGCTACGGCGACTGTTTACCATCAGGCAGGCCGTATGCTTGTAGTGGTATAAAAAAAACATGAAATATACATTCTTTTTTTTAGAACATTTGAATACGTTTAGCAAATGTATATTATGTCTACGACCATAATAACTGGATGCGTATTCCATGGACATTGAACATTTGCCAATGTAATGTGTCTGCAGAGTTGAATTTCCAATGCTTCTAATTGTTCTATCGTCCTGGAACTCGCCATTAGATTATGGTTCTGATCACAATACGATACCGTGGCACCGATAAACTAGTCTGATGATCAAGGTAGGTGATGGACGTAGGAAGTTTTGGCAAAGTGCTTAAGTTATGACGAACGATGAGTTCATTTAGTTGAGTGAAGCTTGTTTGCTACATTGTTATCTTAATGACCCTTTGCCTTAACAACTTTTTAAAATATTTTGATTTATTCTATTGCCTTCATGTATTTATATTTATTTCCACACTTTCTTGCATACAAGCGTACATTTTTTTTTATTAAAAATAGCGGTTTTGCCGGCAACTGAACTGTTGGATTATGTGCATACAACTTATGGCGTTAAAAGTCTTTATTAAAATATAAAAGTGTTAATTTCAATAGCTATTATTTAAAACAATGTTTCTTGTCTATAAAATGGGCGACATTGTTTCTTTCTAATAATATATACTCGTATGTACCTTATAATGGTAGAAACTTCGTACTGCCACGTACTGCTTATTTTTGTATATCTCAATAACAAGGAAAGTTATCGGCGCTTGAATATAGGTCAATATGCATTATAGAGACATTATTGAGTAGTAGTAGCCCAGTGGATAAAGAACCGGTCTATTAAACAACTGGTCTCCGGTTCGTATACTGGTGGGAGCATGTACAACTAAATTCGAATTTTCAGATTTATGTATATATTTGTAACTTTCACTTGTTGGGCAGTGAAGGAATACATGGTTAGGAAACCCGCATTTCCCATAAATAATATTTCGAGACACTACACATGAACCCAAAATACCGTTCATAACCTAAAAAAGGTCTGGTTTTTTTCTGTATTACAGAGATCTGACGGTAGTCGTTTCATGTAATAATCACTAACTTGTCCAAATCTTTAGACTTATGTAGCGGACGCCGCCAATCGTAATAGGTAAGAAAACGCGATAACGCTAGAAAGAAGATATTTTATTGAGAGACAATTTCCTTGTAGGCATAATACCATTGGTATGATTTACTTTCCCATCTGTGTGTATGTTTCGTTGTGCGGTAGTCACGCGCCATATTGGCGGAATGGGCGTCACGTCTGCCTGACGTCGAGCGCCAACTTTCTTGATTATTGACACGTGGCGCGCATCGTAGAGTGGCGCTAATCATAAGATGCCTCTTCAGCTGTCGGGTTTGTTGATTGAACAGCCGGCACATTTGATAGACAATGTTAGTTGGAATGGCTTTCGGTTTTGAACTTGCGACTATAGAATTGATATTGTGTAATTTATGTACGATTTGTAAGACTGCTACAATGTTTGCATCATCAGAGGTTTACTATTGTCAAATTGTTATTATTTTTCAAAAAATATTGATAAAAAAAAATATTGTTTCTATTTTGTAAAAAAGGAATACAATTTCTTATGCCGTCGCGAGATATATAAGTTATTAAGATACAGAGAATTTAACAAGGTGGCAATGGCAAAAAAAAATTTTTTTAACTTTTTATCATTGTCTTTATGATTAAAGTCAGCCTTTATAGTTCATATCTTTATCTCTACCTAGGCTCCTGACACCTTTTAATAAAAACATTTTTAATTAAAATTATAGTGAAAATTTTAGAAGCAGGAATATATTGCGTATGTACGTACATCGGCTTTCTGAGACTAGTAGATCTTTTGTTGTAAATTGTATTCAATTCTGTAATAAGGAAACAGTTCTGTCCTTACCTGAAAATATGTTCATAGGCACATAAAAAATACTCAATGTAAGATTATTTCAGGTTGTATATATATTAAAGAATCGATGAATATCTGCCTGACAAAGATGTCTGGAAATGTTTCAGCACATATACTAATTTATCTTTAAGTTTACTACTTGACATAAACTTATTATAAAAAGGAAATAAGTAATCGAAGATTTGAAAAAGACCTATGTTGGTAAGTTTCTTTTGATATTTCTTATTCATCAATGATTATTTTCGAAATGCTGGTAGATTAAAAAAGAGAAATTAAAACAATAGGATTTGATCTAAAGGATGCAAAGTGTGTGAGCATAATAGCAAATAATTTTTTTATCTGTTTTATTTTTATGTTTTTTAACCTATGCTTGTTGCCGGAAGGTTGAAGTTATGACTTCGGTGAAATACTTTACATATGTTTGTATGTATAAATTCACGCTAAACCCCTTACAGGGTAGGCAGAGAGAACCGAACGTCATATGACTCGATCCTTACAAACCTCACTCGCTTCTTTGATATTAATTGCTCTTCTCATGCACACTCGTCGGTTTCTAAGGCTCTTGACATCACCTTCTGATAGAACATGTCATGGTAAGTATTGACCTTCCTCGGCTCCTAAATCCTTCCACTTTTGCGTTGTATATCTGTTTTGTAATTCTTCCTCCCTGCATTCTTTCCACATGTCCGAACCAACGAAGCATACATCTTCTTATTTTAACACCGACGCTCTCTTTTAGTGCAACTGTTTCTAACATCATTATTGCGAATACGGTCTACGAGCATAACGCCTCAATTTTGCGCAACGTTTGCATTTCGACTGCGTTTGTCCTACTTTCATGCTCTCTCGCCATACCCAGCACTCGCTTCCATAAATAAGCAAAATTACTTTATAGATATTTTAATCCTTTGAAACTATATATGTTTTTATATATAAGTATCATCGTCAATCAGTACATAAAAAGGCACACGAAAAACACAATAATCAATTTTTTCATGTCCTAAACTGTAGAAACACAAATCACAAAGTCCGTCACTTAAATAAATTCTTCACGTACTAAACTTTGAAAACACCAATCACAAAGTCAGTTACATAAACAAAATCTTCACGTAGTAAACTTTGAAAACACCAATCACAAAGTCAGTTACATAAACAAAATCTTCACGTAGTAAACTTTAAAAACACCAATCACAAAGTCCGTTACATAAACAAATTCTTCACGTACTAAACTTTAAAAACTCCAATCACAAAGTCAGTTACATAAACAAAATCTTCACGTAGTAAACTTTAAAAACTCCAATCACAAAGTCCGTTACATAAACAAAATCTTCACGTAGTAAACTTTAAAAACACCAATCACAAAGTCCGTTACATAAACAAATTCTTCACGTACTAAACTTTAAAAACTCCAATCACAAAGTCAGTTACATAAACAAAATCTTCACGTAGTAAACTTTAAAAACTCCAATCACAAAGTCCGTTACATAAACAAAATCTTCACGTAGTAAACTTTAAAAACTCCAATCACAAAGTCCGTTCCATAAACAAAATCTTCACGTAGTAAACTTTAAAAACACCAATCACAAAGTCCGTTACATAAACAAATTCTTCACGTACTAAACTTTAAAAACTCCAATCACAAAGTCAGTTACATAAACAAAATCTTCACGTAGTAAACTTTGAAAACACCAATCACAAAGTCAGTTACATAAACAAAATCTTCACGTAGTAAACTTTGAAAACACCAATCACAAAGTCAGTTACATAAACAAAATCTTCACGTAGTAAACTTTAAAAACACCAATCACAAAGTCCGTTACATAAACAAATTCTTCACGTACTAAACTTTAAAAACTCCAATCACAAAGTCAGTTACATAAACAAAATCTTCACGTAGTAAACTTTAAAAACTCCAATCACAAAGTCCGTTACATAAACAAAATCTTCACGTAGTAAACTTTAAAAACTCCAATCACAAAGTCCGTTCCATAAACAAAATCTTCACGCACTAAACTTTAAAAACTCCAATCACAAAGTCCGTTACATAAACAAATTCTTAAAAAAGTAAAAAACTTTAAAAAGTAGGCGGTTATCTGTATGTCGTTTACAATGTTTGAAAGTAAATTATTGCTGTTTTTACAATGCTAGTTTGCCTCAAAACTGCTTCAAATTTGCTCCCAAGTTATGTATTCAAGTACGAAACATGGGAAAACATCGTTAATTGTAGCATAAACATTATGAACAATACAAAAAGCGAGATGTCATACGCAAGCAGTAACAAATTCAACTCGTGCGCCGCCCTAGCGCCGCCCCGCTGTAAATCTGAAAGTAACCGAGGCCAATCTGAATTACTAATTGTGTGTTCCGAACAGACGCACTTAATTACAGAATGAGGGAATGTGGTTTAAGATTTCCTGAGATTATGGATTTAAACTAATGGATATAAGGGTGCTAATGTCAACTCTATTGTACATGCATATCATCACACCAGTCTCCCATTGGGATAGGCAGAGACTATAGAACGCCACCTTGGTGCACCGATCCAAATATACCCCTCTCGCTTCTTCCACACTCATCATCCTCTTTGTGCATGCTCTTCGGTTTTGGGTACTTTCGATTTGACCCTTTTTCAACACATCACCAATTTGAATTATATGTGTGTGTCTAGGGCGGCCCTTCCTGACATCACCATTCACTCTTACTTGATACACTTCTTTCATAACTCTTTGAACTCTATTGTATGGAAATGAAAGTTGTTTATGGCACAGAAACAGAAACGTAAACGCAATTGTCGTCAGTTGAGAGAGAGAAAGAGAGAGCAAAGGAGTTAATCTGGAAGAGAGTGTCTGTGTTAACATAAGAAAAGTCATGCTCCGTTGGTTTGGGCATATAGAAAGAATGTAGGATAAAAGAATAACGAAACAGGTATACAACGCAAAAGTGGAAGGATTTAGGAGCCGACGAAGGTCAAGACTTACTTACCATGACATGCTTTGTCAGAAGGTGATGTCAGAAGTATTAGAAACTGGCGAGCGGACATGAGAAGAGCAGTGAATGTTAAAGAAGCGAGTGAGGTATGTGAGAATCTAGTCATGTGGCGAAATGTAAAAGTGAAAGGCCGCAGGAGCCGAGGAAGATCAAAACTCACTTAGCTCTACCAAATTAATCGTGTTATATCAGAAGGTCTTATTTTTTAGAAAGATAACCTTTCCGGAACCTCATAATATACGCCAATTGCGGTTCTGATGAACAATGCAGCTGTAGAAAGAAGCAGTTGGTGTCATATCGAACAACTCTTCGGAATATAACCCGTTATACAATCAGTAAAACATACAAAGTCTCTTAAGGGTCAATACCATTTAAGCTTAAGATAATGGTCAATTCTTATTGCCTCGTCACTGAACAGAATCACAAGGTCCTAGCTTGTATCCAGCTGCTCCCGCTATGTGTGGATGACTTGATACTTATATAACATACGCCTTTGCTTCAAGCTGAAAAACTTATTAAGGCACGTTTCAAAAAAAGATTTATAGAATATCTATATTACATATTCTCGTGGATATTACAAAAACCGTCATAATATCTCAAAATCGTGGCATTCATTCCCATTTCCATTTGTCAATTAAACTCACCCCGAACAGACTTGGCAATCAGCGTAATGACGTTTATTGAAATTCTTCCAAAGAACGGACACCAACTTCGAGCGCTTTTGAATATTAAGGATGGAATTCAGCAACCGAGTTACATAATCGATTGAATTCTCTATGCTTAATCAATCAAACGGGTTACTTCCGTGATTGTACAATAACTTTTGAAGTCAATCGGATTATCAGAGTGGTTGAATTTTGAATTCATACTGATATGATTAAGATATAATTCTATTGTTTAAATAATGAAATGAAAATAAAGGCTCCGTGGGGTTAATTTTATGTTTCTATCTTTACACTAAAACCTTTGCGGGGTAGGTGAACCGAGCGCCATATGACTCAGTCTTGCATACATCACGCACTTTAACAATCATAGCTTTTTCATGCACGCTCACCGGTCCCTTAGTTTCTACAAATCTCTCGAAACTGCTCGGTAAACAATGTTGTTCTTCATTATGGCACAAATAATCTCAAATAGTTCAGTTCAGGTGTCATTTTGCAAAAGTCAAATTTATATGAATTTTAATCTAACCTGCTTTATATGTACACGCATAGTTCATGCGAACTAGCGCCGGCTGGCACCCGCCCACTATCGTTAGATGCCTGTAGACTCCTGTACTGTAATTACGAATGTATTTAAACTAATATTTTAAATATATTCATAAGACATAAGATTTGTCTTTTTTGCATGTTTGTAATGAATAAACTAGAAAAATTATTATTATTTTAAAAAAAATTCACAAAAAGAAAGCTACATTATTACTTTTTTTTTATACAACGAGGTTATACAAGCATGCGTAGGGTAAACAAGCATGCGGCCCGCATTAGATGGTAAGCAGTCACCGCACTGCCCATCTTGTGACCTAAGGCTGTTTCATCGCAGTATCCAGTTATTTCTCTGCCATATTTAATCCTTCAAATCTGAACACAGCTATATAAATATAGCTGCTTGGCGGTAACACAAGTTAATTACAATGCAGTTATAATAAATCCAATCGGGTCAGGTTCTTACACCCATAAGGGTGCCTTGCCTCTTGTAATATGTATAAAAACTTATATCAATTAATTACTGCAATATTTCTACTTCATAAATTTTGCCGTTTCGACTGATGCTTCCGATGACTCAGGGCTTCAGTTTTAAAACCATAAAAAAATAAAAAACAAGTGACGTCAAATGTACCTAACGTAATTTCGTTACTTTTAAAATATAACGCGCATAAAGTAGGTATCGGCTTTTTTAAATATATTCCGGTATATACTTCCGGTATATTTTCAGTAGTGTCCGCGCGGTGCCTCCATAAATGTCATCGCGCAAGTAAACGACCCCGCCGGGGCATACCGTATCAGCTGTCGCATCGTGTGTGGTCGAAGGCATGAGCTTTTGAAAACGTACGTAATGGGGTTTATGACAACCCCGCACTCCCATAAACGTGTTTTAGCTCCTTAATATCTCATCCTACCTATTGACCAATGGGAGAATATTTTAACCAATAAGCCGAATTTATCGCTAATTCAATGTGAGGGTTGCTAGTCAGGGTCCGAGTGCCCCCTGAGCTTATGGGCCCCGGTATACAGCCCACCTCCGATCCTCCGAGACCTCATTAAGTATTCTAGTCTGATAAACACATAGGCTCAATTTGCACTTGACAAATCTATGTTAAAGATGTGTTTTCACTAGTTCTCATATCGCTTTCCGCTCATAACATTGACCAACAGTAAATTCGCCAGTATCAAAATTTACTTTATTAAAATTTTATCGAATTTTTCCATCCAGTTCATCGGAAACTGCAATTTTATTAATAAACTAAATGTAAACAAAACGCGAACATCAAGTAATTAAACAAACATGGTATCCGTAACATATCATGTAAAATTTAAAACCTTTTGTATTCGTAAAAATAGGTAGTACGATGAAAACAACATTTTCAGATTTTGTCAATATTGTAGCAGATATTACAGTTTGGTTAACAATCATCATTTCAGCCCATATTAGTCCACTGCTGAACATAAGCCTCATCTGCAACGTGTCTAGATAAGAATTCGTAGCATGTTATTATAACTACTAACATCTACAGTGCCTGAGGATGAGAAGAGGTGAAACGCGTATCGCAGAGACGACCGGAGCAACCAGAGCAGCAACGGTGGCGGGTGTATGCCCGGTTCAAATTTCAGATGGCGAACACTCGCAGAGACGACCACAGCAGCCGAGGCAGAGACGACCGGAGCAGCCATGGCAGCGACGGCATGCATCTACTAACGGTAGTGGGTGGGTGCCGGCCGGCAGTAGTTCCCACAAACTAATAGGGAACGGAAGCACACAAAGTAGTTTAGATCAAATTGCCTGTAAATTTGACATGCATGTTCGTTGCATGCTCGTTCGCGATCCCTGCCAATTACCGCGCGCTCTTATCTGCATATATTATATTCGCACCGCCCTTATCTGTACATTGGTGTGCTTTCGGGCCATAATTGCAATCCGATTGAATGACTGGATTCGCGAACGTGCATGCTTTTGGCAATGACCCGCAAAAAATTCTAAATACTTTCCTCTAATACATTATAGCGATATTTTTTTTATATTACTTCAGCATAGTGGCTCTTTGCCTTATGGTAAGCTAAAGAGGAGCCCAAATCGCAACTGCAATTGATAAAGTACTACACAGTATCCCGTCAGTTGACGCTGCCATGCTGACCCGCAAGATGCTTCTTCACGCTTCGTTTGAAGGATTCCATATTGTAGGAAGGAGGGAACACATGTGCGTTCTACTTTTTTATGGTACGGCAGAGATAGGAGTTGCCGAACTTTTTGGTACGCGAAGAAATATTCTCAACAGTGGAACGATGACACCGCAAGCCCGCACGTGTGGTTCTATGACGGAAGGGAGAGGGTGGGAATAAGGGAAAACAGTTCTTCAGATCACTCGCCATGGTAAAGGTAAAATACGCTAAGAGAGCGTATGTCCCTACGGAATTGAAGAGGTTCTAGGTTTTTGGTGACCTCTTCGTCATTGATTATGCGGATAGCCCGTCGCTGCAACCTATCGAAAGCCTCGAGAAGATACTGTGCGGAGCCGTCCCAGAGATATACCTATATACACGTCGTTCGAAATATAATTTCTTGGATGTACGAGTTTCCTCACGACGTTTTCCATCACCTCCGAGCAAGTGATGATTACGAATATGTACATAAATCAGAAAGCGCGCGATTACATGAGTACATGCCTGGGCTCGAACCCAGGACCAATTGCTTAATAGGCCTGTTCTTTATCCACTGGGCTCTCACTGCGGCTTAGAATTGATTTTCCAATACAATACACTTAGGTTAAGTGTTCTCGGCACGCTGCCGTATATTTCCAACCGTTCTAGTAGCAACGTTGATGACGATTTGTTTTGTCTACACCGCCTCGATTGTACACTGGTTATTGGACAAATATTACAAAGATGGACAAAACTGAATTAAACATTTATTTTGTTGTACTCTGAAAATAATCACGCCACAAACCCAGAGGTCTACTCAAAAACATTCGGACACCGTAAGCGATTTTTATGTGAATCGGAACATATATAAATAATTAATCCATCCATGTCGGTAGATGTAATAATTGAATAACCAATGAAGACAAATGTCACCATAGTCTTCCTGCGACCACGGACGCTGCAAAGCGTTCGTAACGTCAGGTTCAACAAAATAAATAAAACATGCGATACTTCCGTTAAAAATTGTTTAATTCAATGTATAACAATCGCGAAAACCGAAGACAATGCTATGGACAAAACTATGGTTTTGATAAGTCCTTATGTTATTAACATGATAAACTGTCACGGTATAACTTTAAACTTTCACGGTTGTTTACAATACTACTGTATGTACAGGATTTACTGCGATTTGTTTTTATATATTCCCGATATTTCGACGACGTTGCAGGCGCTATGTCTGCGTCATCCCGTGACCATGATGTCTGTAACATCACCGAAATATCGGATAAACGTAAACAAAACGCGGTAAGTCCTGTACCTACAATAATAGTAACTACATATTATGGTTTGACAGAGAGAGCGTGAAAGTAGAAAGATCGCTTGTAGAATGTCTTTGCAATGTAGATGAGAGAAAGAGAGATGCTTGGAAAGAGAGTATCGGTGTTAAGAAAGGCATGTTCCGTTATTTCGGATATGTGGATAGAATGGAAGACGCGAACGTGGAAGGATGTAGGAACGAGGAAGGCTTACACTCACCTACCATGACCAGATACATCGGGTGTTATCAGAAGGTGGTGTTAGGATCCGTAGGAACTGAGCGTGGATGAAAGTAGCTATGAATGTTAAAGAAGCGAGTGAGGTACATTTAAGAGAAGTAGAGCGCATCAAAGCAGCCCGTCTGGGGAAGTACCTATACATCACAGAAAACCACAGCCAAATAACAATTGTGTTCCCGAGTGTCAGTGAGGTCTCCTAAGGAGTTGCTGTATAAGCAGCATAGGAGGCATCGCGCGAGTAATGCCTAATATATTACAAGCGCTAATAGGCTACGGTAACGGTTTTACATCAAGTGGGCCGTATGCTTGTATGCCTTCCGACGTTGTATAAAAAAAAGAGATACCTATATATAGAGACGGAGTTATGTGGCGCTCTCTGGCTACCCCGTAAATGATTTGGCGTAAAGTAAATAGAAAGATAGATAAAGAATCGGCGATTGCTGATGATTATGGACTTCAGTGACAATTGATCATCAGATTACCCACATGTGACCTTGCTCCCCACTAGCACAGCGGAAGTATGTCAATGATGTCTTGTCATGTCAAATGAGGACACATTTTCGCAATATCACTAGTATATTGTTCAGTTTTGAAGAGCCCGCTGGCTGAGTGGTTAGTAATCCTTTTTTAACACTAATGCTCGTGGGTTTGATTCCCGCACAGGAACACGTGTATGCATGAATTTATTGTTTTGGCTAGGTGTTTTCAATGCACATAGGACGCATCCGGAGCCAGAACCAACTCACTACAGTTAGTAGATACATGCCGCCGCTGCCATGGGTGTACCGGTCGTCCCTGTCTTGGCTGCTGCGGTCGACTCATAGCATGTTATTCTAACGACTAATATCTTCATCTGAGGATGCCTCGTGGGGAGGCAAAACACGTATCGCAGAGACGACCGGAGCATCCAGGGCAGCAATGGTGGCGGGTGCATGCGATTCACGTTTCATATGGCGGACATTCGCAGAGACGACCGCAGCAGCCGAGGCAGAGACGATTGACGCAGCCATGGCAGTGGCGGCATGCATCTACTAACGGTAGTGGGTGGTTACTGGCCGGTATTAGTTCGCATAAAGTAATCGGTAGCAGAAGCACACAAAGTAGTTTAGATCACACTGTCAATTTGACTTTCGCAAAATAAAATCTGCATTTTTGCCGCATTTTTCGCCTGAATCTTTTAACTGGTTTTGTTCTCTCTTTGTTATATTATTATAGATGATTATATTAAATCATTGTTGCGTTTAAATGGTCACAACACATAAGTGAAAAGTTACGAAATGCATTACCACTCGTGGACACGGAAATGCGGGAAATGAACTTCTGTATAGCTCGGATTTCGAGACGTCCGTACTTCCGCTTCCAGCGAGAGTGCGACCGCGTTTAAATAGATTTCATGTTTTGGTTACATTGTTTTTAACGTTTTAGTCCGTTTATGAATGAGCAAATGATATTAACTGTTAATTTAATTAACTTTAACTATTTTCTAATATATACTTATACAATTATAAGGAGAGTGGTGATAGCTCAGTGGATAAAAAACCAATCTTATCGACTGATTCTTCGTTGGAATACAGGTCTGAGCATGTGCTAATTTCGTGTAATTATTAATTGCTCGACAGTACAGGAAATCATCGTGAGGAAACCCGGACGTCTAAGAAAAGACGTGTGACCTATCCTAAGAGAGACTTTCACGAATATGTACATTAAGAAATTTTGCCAACTTATAGGTGGGAGCTCCAATGTACGATACAACTGGCCTTATTGGAATATTGATTTTATGTAATTTTGGTAAACCATAAAGCATAGGAGAATGGGGATTCATGGGAATAATTTTGAATATGAATTATTCGGAAAGATATATTTCGAGCCGTTAACAGTTCACTTTAATTGGGCCAAATATTTGTTGATGGGATCTTGACTTACCGTCGAAAAGCTGTCTGTCTGTAAAACGTCACTGACTTTGGAGTTATACTCATTACGGTCCATGATGACTAACGTATTTCCTTTATCCGCTTTAGATAAAACAATATCATCGGTTAAAATTCTCTGCCTGACAGATACCAACGCCTTGGACTCACTATTAACGGTATTTTGATTTGGAAAACATTTAAGTTGTTGGGCTATGGAGTGCTTTAAGAAATTATCTTTTTTATTTCTAATAACCGCGACCGCCGCGTAGACATTGATGAACGCCGGCTGCATGCACGAAAAATCATGACTCATTGTCACGTTACGTTCCGCGAGAGCCGAGCGTGCAAGCGAAAGCGCGGAACAAGCGATAGAGAGGCACGATCGACCTAAGCGTTCAGCTTGTGACGCATCTATCTCCCTTTCACTTCATCGGCCGATGCGTCCGAGTAGCAGAGAGACAGCGGCAGCACACAACCTACACGTGAACTGTTTTGTCAATTGGTGAATGTTTTCTCATGACGTTATCACGGAAAATAATCGTCCGTAAACCGACTGCAGACAACCAATTTTTTTCTAAAACTATTGTTATAAACATAAACCAAACATGTTTGAACATAAGGTGCATTTCGTTTAATAGCAGAATGTTCGCAATTCACTATTTCGCTGCTGTTTTCTGTGAGGTATAGTTACTCCTCAAGACGGGATGCTTTGTTGCGCCCTACCACTTTTAAATGATCTTGATCTTTAGAAGTCATTGTGCAGCAAACAAAATACCTTCACAGTTTAAGCGGTAGACTGACGTCCGAAGTCGCAGTATTTTTTAGCTGGTACATAACCCTAATGCAACCAAAAATAATATAACAAATAATTTATTCATCTATCACTGCCTTATGTTTGACGAGCTCGGTGGCGCAGTAGTTAAGAAGGCTATTGTGACACCAATGTGTGTGAATGAACATGCCTGTAGCAGCCCGCCTAATTCCACACGACAATAATACGTCATACATCTATAGCAATGATGTGATATTTTTATTTTCTGTGTTGGTAGTGATTGCCTAAATTTATTTGTCTATGACATAAATATGTTTTAATAGAGTGGCAACCCGACTCTGCCTATCTCTCTCTCTATGGATTGTGGCTAGGCGCGTTGACTCCTAATAAAGTTATTTATTTAATTGTCTTGTGTTTTAATTATTCATTACAAGTTATTACACACAGCTTTTACATGTTCTTAACAGAATTCTAAATGTGGGATGTAATTAGTTCTTTTTCATTTATATTTATTTATTTCTGTGACGCTAATTATAAATGGGTTTTATACTTTTTAATTAAGAAGTCAACTAATTTGAATTACAATTACTATTCGCCAGTTACACGGCTGCTGACACTAAATTATTAATTAAAATTACAACTTATCTTAATAAAGATTACACCGAGACCGCGGTTTGTTGTTTCTTAAGACTAAGAGGCGATTAAGTGGAATCAGATTTGAAAACTTCCGCTCCGCTCCGGTCGCCGGTGGGTGCCGGTGGGTGCTAGTGGGTGCCGGTAGGTGCTGGTGGGTGCCGGTGGATGTCGGTGGGTGCCGGTAGCATCGCACTCGTTAGCTATTAGTGTTTTTGTTCCGAGTGGACTTTTAATTACCGGCTAACGTGTAATTACTTTGTGAACGCCGATTAGGGTTAGGGAGGTGATACATTTGCATAGTGATGTTTGACGACATGTTTTTTTAACACGCTTCTATTAAGTTGTATATGTAATTATATAATGGAGTTTAAATAAGCTACTTTCACTTATAGTGAAAATTCTATTGCAATACTTAGGTCGTCGCTCCATCATAACCCTCCATGGATTTGTTATTTCGCTGCGGTTTTCCGTGAGGTCGGGATATTTCATCAGACGAGCTAGTTTGCCGTCTATGTTGTTACTATCATAGTTACGTTTTCCCTCAAAAGTATTGCGAGGCAGACAGAGATTAAGAACTCAATAACACACTTTCTTGGGACGTTCGCCATTTTGAATTTAAAGTAAGGTCACTTCACGTATTTTTCTCAGTAAGCCCTTTCATTTGATACCGATACTATCTAGTCCGCCATCTTTCTAGTCCGCCATCTTTGCGAGTCCACCATATTGGATTTAGAATGACGTCCCTTAGCTAATCATGCATTTTAAATTAAATTTAACTTTAAATTTCAGTTGAATCGGAAACCGGAAAGTTGGTCCAATTAAACTTCCAAATTTTTTTTGAAGCTAATAAAAACATGTTATAAATTAAAAAAATTATAACATGCTTTATTAAAAAGAAAAATATAACATGCTTTTTTAAAAAGAAAACTCGACATAAAAACCTATATATAAATATGTAGCACACATGGGTATTGCAACGCATGAGTGACAAATGTCATTGGTGACTGTTTACCATCTGGCAGGCCGTATGCTTGTTTGCTACCTTGGTGGTGTAAAAAAAAATTTAGGTCACACATATGTTTGATAGTAAAGTAAGTACCCATTATGCGTTTAAGATCCCTATTGCAGCTAACAAAAGAGCTGATACCTTGAAATCTTGAATCTGATTATATACGGTTGAACTGATAAAGCATGTAACATGAACAACCACTAGGAAACTTGCTTTCAAATAAAACCAGTTGAGAATGCGCAAGCTTGCATTGCCAGAGGAACACCTGGCTCGTCAATTATGAAACAATTAAATGTTTTTTTTAATTTGTCGGCCATTTTGACCATGTTCCTTAAGAGATAGGAACGGTGTTCCTGAACATTCCTATTCTACTTTTTATGCTGAATCCGAATCTGAAGTCAAAATTCGAATAACACGCACACACAGACAAACGCACAGACATACATATAGATTTCACATAGGAACGGTGTTCCTGTAAACGCATCCAAATCGGTCCACCCGTTTAAGAGCTGCGGTGGCACAGACAAACACATAGACATAGCACTTGGTTTTAAGATATTTACCAAATACAACACAGCTGTGTCCGGTACCTTAGCGTAACTACTGTCCTGTTTATTTATAGTGTTGGTTTTGTGTGCATTTTAATTACTTGCCAGCTTTTAAATGTTTTTTGCACAACATGTCCGCTTTACCTACTGTGTGAAACGGAATACGATTGTAATGGAGGGTGTTTTGCATTAAATACATTTTAATTGTTAAACGATCTGGCCGCCATTTTTATTATTCTACGTCAGATGGCACACAACGTTCTAACGTGTGGAACATAGCTACCTTTTGCAAGCAAGAGCTGGGGTTTTTTTATACTACGTCGGGAGGTATACAAGTATACGGCCCACTTGATGTAAAGCGGTTACCGTAGCCTATTAACGCTTACGATATATTAAGTATCATTCGCGCGGTGCCTCCTCTACTACTTACACAGCAACTCCTTGGGAGCTTACTGATGACCTCACTTACACGCAGGAACACAACAACCCGCTAGGAAATTGTTATTTGGCTGCGGTTTGGTGGCGGTGAGGTGGAGGCACTACCCCAGACGGGATGACTTGATGCGCTCTACCTCTTTTAAAGTATCCAGACCAAGACAAACAGATATGTTCATGCACACAAATGTTTGCCTTGTGTGGGAATCGAACCCACGAGCGTTGGTGTCAAAGTCGCGGCATTCACGACTGAGCCACCGAGCTCGTCAAAATGGGTATGAGACATTTGAAGACTGAAGAAAATTGAAGACAGAGAGAACATTGAAGTAGAATAAATGAAGACGAGATGCGAGCGTTGTTTAAAATTTGCGTTATAACACGTGTAGACCGAGTTGGCAATGTGAGATTAGTAATTAGGATCAGTACCGGGTTCTATATATATATATATATATTATACAACGTCGGAAGGCATACAAGTATACCTGATGTAAAGCAGTTACCGAAGTCCATTAACGCTTGCAATACATAAAGTATCAATAGCGCGATGCCACCTCTGCTGCTAGCAACTCCTTAGATGCTTACTGGTGATCTCACTCACACGCAGGAACACAACAACCCTCTATGGGGTATATTATTTGGCTGCGATTTTCTGTGAGGTGGTGGTACTTCCCAATGCGCCCTACCTCTCTTAAGAAAGCGTTTATTCTACTTTCTCGCTTCCATAAGTAAGCATTGGGACCAGCACTGCATTGTGTCTTTTGGCTCAAGCTTTTACTGCCAACTAGCGACGTATCAAAAGGTAGACACGTTATATACATCAACATTATTGTATTTTAAAATGGCGCAAGTACTTAGTACTACATCTACGTACAATTATTTATTATGACAAGTTCAAGTATTTATTCATAAACAATTTACATCGTATTTGAAATCATTATAACTATTACTAAACTAGGTATTAAACATTTTATAATATTATCAATTTAACAAACAAAAACAATGTCACTTCAGTATACAAATGTCCAATTTCTTATTTAAAATAATCATCAATGGAATAATAATTCTTTTCTAGTAAATATGATTTTAATTTCACCTTAAATAGACTAAGGCTGTCTATGTCTTTCAGCTCATTTGGCAACTTGTTGTAAGCTTTGTATGCTTGATATTGAGCACTGTGTTCCATTACTTTAAATTTTGGTATGATATTGTGTTTAAGAGCCCTTCGCCTTGTTCTCTCCCTTACCCGTCTATCATTGCTTGACTCAATCTTAGGCAGTCGTTTTTTGAGATCAGTCAGAAGTGAAAACAAGTATAAACTTGGAACAGTTAAAATGCCTAGGTTAACAAAAATCATTTCACACGACTCCCAAGGTGGAATGCCTACCATTGTACGTATGGCTCTCTTCTGTAATGTAAAAGCTCTATCTCTGTTATAATGATAGCTAATACACTGCTTTAACAGAGAGACAAATAATATATATATATATATATATATATATATACCTGTCGATAGAATGAGATGGATATATATCTTAAGACATTTATACTTTGTGGGCAAATACGTATAGACGCGACGCGAGAGCGTGGCCAACTGAATGCGTGTTGGGCAATTACCTTACTTTCGTTTTGCCATTCTAGAGCGTGTACGACGTATCTATAACTATAAAAACATCTTAGCTGCCAACATGTTTAGTTTATATACAGATACGTTAAGAGTGTCAAATTTCAAGCATCTTTCATTTCAATCCTCCTTTGTGAAGCCGAATAACAATAATTTCATTTCCAATGTCAAGTACAGTTATTGGAATACTTTTACGGCGGCCGCAGCATCCGCTCCTCTGTGACCCGATATTGGAACATTTGGAACACGGCGCGTTGAATATTGGTGTCACGTTGTATTTTAATATTCAGTTATAGGCTACAGGTCGACAGCGGTCGCGTTCGGAGGAGGCATTCGAATAGCTGCATTTTCATAGCAGCTATTGTGTAACAAGGAAAAAGTAGGGTCACGCTTTATGAAGTTATATTGTTAGACTGTGGTCGCCAGGTAAACAGGTACTGAAAGAAATTGAAAAGCTAACCTTTTTGTATGTAAAGACGTTCAACTGATTGTCTTGAAAGTAAAAAGGAAACTTTTTTCAGGAAATTTGCTGGGTCTGGGGATGTTACCTCCACCTCACAGAAAACCGCAGCCAAATAACAACTCCCTAGAGGGTTGTTGTGTTCCTGCGTGTGAGTGAGGTCACCAGTAAACTCGTAAGGAGTTGCTGTGTAAGCAGCAGAGGAGGCATCGCGCGAGTGATAATTAATATATCTGAGTGATAGTTAATAGGCTACGGTAGGTACCCGGTTTACACCGGGTGGGCCGTATGCTTGTATGCCTCCCGACGTAGTATAAAAAAAAAAATACAATCACTTTTTTGGAAGCAATAACTTATTTTCTTGTACGTGCTGTTTGTCGGATTGTCGGACAAATGACACAGCGCCATCTAGTCCCAAAGTAAGCGAAGCTTGTGTTATCGGTACTAGAGAACTGATAAACATACGTAAATATATATATTTTTTGTAAATACATACTTATTATACATATAAATACCCAGACCAAGACAAACAGACATGTTCATGTACACAAATGTTTGTACTGTGTGGGAATCGAACCCACGAGCGTTGGTGTCAAAGTAGCGTAACAACACGTTTCACCACTGCGCCACCGAGCTCGTCCAAAGTTTGCAAAGCATTGTTTAAGATAACGGTTTCTCGTCGCCGTTCTCGTACTGTTATAGATCCAGGCGTTGTGAAAGTTAAATTTACAGGATCTTAACTACTTTGTGTGGTTCAGCCACCAATTTGTTAATGCATACTACCAGCCCGCCTTCTACTGCTCCCATTGTCACTGGAACAGCCAGCGGTCGTGTGTGCGATTGCCCGCCACCTTTACTAGCCTGGTAATTTCTGTGACACGTATTTTTGACGAGCTATGTGGCTCAGTCGGGAATGACGCGATTTTGACACCAACGCTCGTGGGTTCGATTCCCACACAAGACAAACATTTGTGTGCATGAACATGTCTGTTTGTCTTGGTCTGGGTATTTTCTATGTATAATAAGTATGTATTTACAAAAAAAAATGTATTTACGTATGTTTATCAGTTGTCTAGTACCCATAACACAAGCTTCGCCTACATTGGGGCTAGATAGCGCTGTGTAATTTGTCCGACAATATTTATTTATATTTTATTTATTTATTTCATCTCTCCACGAACCATCCTCAGGCGTTAACTACTGCGATCGGTTTCTGATCAGGAACACCGTTCCTATATGAAATCTATATGTTTGTCTGTGTGTGCGTTTATCTGTGTTTGTCGCTTTTTTTGAATATTCGTATTTTGACTTCTGCTTCGGATTCAGCATAAAAAAGTAGAATAGGAATGTCTTAAAAACCAATATCATATTTCTTAAGGAACATGGCCAAAATGGCCGACAAATAAAAAAAAAATAATTGAATTTTTATTTCAGATTCGAAAAGTAAATTAAAAAGTAGAACAGGAATTTCTTAAAAATTAATATCATATTTCTTAAGGAACATGGTCAAAATGGCCGACAAAATTAAAAAAAAAATAATTGAATTGTTATGTAATTGACGAGCCAGGTGTTCCTCTGGCAATTCAAGCTTGCCCATTCTCAATAGGTTTTTGGCAACGGTGGCGGATGCATGCGATTCTTGTTTCAGAAGGCGGACATTTGCGAAGAAGACCGCAGCAGCTGAGACAGAGACGACTGCTGCAGCCGTGGCAGTGACGGCATGTATCTACTACCAGTAGTGCTAGCGCTGGTCGGTATTAGTTCACATGAACTAATCAGTAGCGGTAGCACAGAATGTACTTTAGATCAAATTGTAAAATTTGACTTTCGCAAAACTAGTTCGACGACCTCGGTGGCTCAGTTGCGAGGGACGCGACTTTGACACCAACGCTCGTGGGTTCGATTCCCACACAAGGCAAACATTCGTGTGCATGAACAAGTCTGTTTGGCTTGGTCTGGATGTTTTAAGAGAGGTAGGGTGCATCAAAGCAGAGTCCGTCTGGGGAAGTACCTCCACCTCACAGAGAACCGCAGCCAAATAACAACTCCCTAGAGGGTTGTTGTGTTCCTGTGTGTGAATTAAGGTCACCAGTAAGCCCCAAGGAGTTGCTGTGTAAGCAGCACAGGAGGAGGCATCGCGCGAGTGATAATTAATATATCGCAAGCGTTAATAGGCTACGATACCCGCTTTACATCAGGTGGTCCGTATGCTTGTATGCCTCCGGACGTAATATAAAAAAATAAGGCGTGTATCTACTATGCGTTTCAAATGAGAAGATAATCGCGACCGCGGCAACTTCATTCCGTATTCATCAAAAATGTACAGCTAACAACAAAATTTCCATTTCGGGCAGGTTCATACGTGTATGGTAACAACGACTTAATTTAATAATTAAAATTTTTTTCATTAAGCACTTATCAAATTTTTTAGTAATTATAATTATTCAAAAATTACCGCCCGATTAAAAATAAATAAATATAAAAAAGAACCGATAATTTAATTTCTTACTTATTGTGTATGTATTTATCCTACCCTATCCTTATCTATCTTGAAAAGGGAATATGGTTCAACAATCATCATAAATATTTAATTGGAAATATATTAACAGTGAAATATAAAAATGTATTTGCTGACCTTACGTTACACAATGAAGTTATCGACACGTATCAAAATGTCATTATGACAGTTATCAACTTATTTGAAACGCATTTATATTAAATATTTCGAGCTTAGCTCATACCGATCCTCAGATGTCCTTGGATTACCTAGTAGGCATTAGTGTGCTAAGGTGATAGAAATCCAACAAATCCAATGCCTAAATTTCTCTATTAAACACGTAGTGCAAGATAAATTCTGGTCATATACACAAATTTTCCTGTCCGGAAAACTAGCGCAAAGTAACCCGACCAGACCAGACCGGGCTCGTAAGTTTATTAAGCTTGATCATTGTGCAAAAAAAAGCTCCCAATAACAGCAACAAAGTTTATTATTTCATCAGCCATGAACAAAATTAAATTACTCGCCAATATTTGTGGATGCACTTTTCGTGGGCGCTGCAATATGATGGCTCAGCACCTGCGGCGCACGTTTCAGGAATTGGTTATTCTGAGGTGGCGATCGCGGCGCGCTGTACAACCCTCTCATGTAATATTAATACAGCCGTCCGTCCTCTCGTTTCAAAGTACCAATATATATTTAAAATCCACCATAGTGCTCCGTTGGAAACTCTCAAGTGCTTATGGAATTTTCAATCTACTCGTTTGCTGTAACGGTCGGATGTTTTTGAAAGTAGAAACGTATTTGCTGTTGATAATTATGTTTCTTGATATTATGCTTTTAGTATATATTTTTTAGACTAATAAGGTAGCAAACAATCATACGGCCTGCCTAATGGTAAGCAGTTACCGTAGCCTATGGTTTACAACACCAAGGGTGTCACTCTTGCGTTGCCGACTCGAATTATAGTAACTTTGATTGTTTAGATAAGAGGTAGGTATGTTAGTTAAATTATTAAGATATTGGAAAAGGTGCTAAACACGTATTATTCAACGTCGCGAGGCATACAAGCATACGGCCCATCTGATGTAAAGCGGTTACTATAGCCTATAAACGCTTGTTTACCAAAGTACGTGTCTTCAAAATACCCAGACGAAGACACACAGGCATGTTCATGCACACAAATGTTTGTCCTGTGATGATGAAATGTGTGTAATGTATTAACGTTAGTAATATATTAAGTATCACTCGCGCGATGCCTCCTTTGCTGTTTATACAGCAACTCCTTAGGAGCTTATTGGTGAACTCACTCGTACGTAGGAATACAACAATTCAGTAGGGAATTGTTATTTGACTGCGGTTTTCTTCGTGGTGGAGGTACTTCCCCAGACGGGCTACTTTAAGCCTTCGAAACCCGTGTGGTCATATATGACCGCGAAAGTCAAAGTCAAAGTCAAAATCTTTTTATTCCGTAAAAATGGCTACATTTGTTTGGAATCGTCACAATTTTTTTCCCTACCCTGCAGTTTATGACTAGGTGAGCACTGATAAAAATACTGCCAAAAAACTCAGGCATCCCTCTTTTGGTGTCCAAACAAATTTACATATATTATTAATTACATTATAATTGGATCGACTCACTCCCAGGCATTTTTATCATTAATATAGTCAGATACTTTATAATATGCCCTGCTACACAATTTGGCTTTAAAATGAAATGTATGGGAAAAGGTATATAACGGGTTCTGAAGGCTTACTGCACCCTACCTCTCTTAAAAACACCCAGACCAGGACAAACAAACAAGTTCATGCACACAAATGTTTGTTCTGTGTGGGAATCGAACGCAGAAGCGTTGGTGTCAAAGTAGTGTTACTCACCACTGTGCCACCGAGCTCGTCAAAATTATTTATTGTAAGACTGTGGTATGATTTGTTTAATTTGGGTGTGTATAGAATGATCTTGAGATGAGGAAGAAAAGTGTTCTTATAATCAATATTCTGATATTTTTTGGAAAATGTACGTACTTTAAAGGAGCATTTCTCTTATGTACCACATCAACCCTTACTCATCCCACTGCAGGGATGCGGGTCTCCTTTCAACCGAAGGGATTTAAAGCATACTCCACCTCGCTCGTCGAAAGCTCGTCAAAAGTTCCTAAGTAATTGCTGTGGTAGCAGCAGAAGTGGCTTCGCGTGAATGATACTAAATGTACCTACTAATGTGTTACTTACTTGCAAGGGTCTATAGGCTGCGGTAAACGCTTTACTTTAGGTTGACCATATGCTTGTATGCTCCCCGCCACTGTATAAAGAAAAGCAAAGCACAGCCAAATAACAGCTATCTAGGGGGTTGCTGTGTTCTTGCGAGAGAGTGGGATTACTACTGAGCTCCTAAGAAGTTGTTGTGTTCGCAACAGGGGTACTAACGCGCGAGCGATACTTCCTGTATTGTCAGCTTTTATACTCTACGGTAGCCACTTTATGTTGTGGGCTGCTGCTTGTATGCCTCCCGACGTTGTATACAAAAAAAACACGAGGCGAGCTCGGTGGCACATTGGTAAAGGACTCGACTTTGACACCAGCGCTCGTGGGTTCGATTTCCACACAAAGGCAAATATTTGTGTGTATGAACATGTCTGCTTATCTTGGTCTGGGTATTTTTAAGAGAGGAAGAGCGCATCAAAGCAGCCACTTTGGGTAAGTACCTCCACCTCACAGAAAACCGCAGTCAAACAACAAATTTCTAGAGGGTTGTATTGTTGCTGCGTGTATGTACGGTAACCACTTTGGATCAGGTACACCGTACGCTTGTACGCCTCCCGAAATTGCATAAAAAAGCAACCCCTAAAGTAGGCTGGCTTCGGAAAATTTGACTGAAAGTCCCTCCCTCTCCATTATGTATGCCGGTGGAATTTCTTAAACAGCCATTTTCACACGTCCGAGAAATCAACATAAAAAGCGACACACCGTTCTGAATTTTCAATGTGATCCATTTGGAGGCAGCCGACAAGAAAGCCGCACACGTAAGAATCCAGTGGATCCGATATCAATCCTCTTTCGATTCCGAACCGCGGACGCGGCATGAATAATATCCACGGTACGGTTTATGCGATCATTTCAATTACTCCGGCGAATGAGTCGCGTTCACACGTCGTGTTTTACTTAGGAGTCGCGTAAATGTGGTTGGAAAATGCGTCAGATTCTTAAAAGTGTCACTTTTTGAAGCATAACTTCTATTCTTTAGGCGGGTTACGAAAAAATTATGAGAGTTAAATGTTAAGTTGCGCGTGCATCACTGTAACACAAAAGTAACAGGTTGAAGCTGCTAAACGTTTCACGGTATTACCGGTAGATGGCGCTATAGTTAAAAATGTATAACATTTGTATTTGACATTTGACTTGTGTGTAATACATTCCATAAACATCGCCGCTACTACTGGAAAGACATTTTTTAATTTTACTCCAATAATCCTTCTTATAAATTAAAATATTATTATTTAATATAATAAATGTTATTAAATTATTAACGTTAAATATTTATTTAATGATGCTAAAGAAGTATAACTTCTCACGCGCGTACTTAAATATACGCACCCATTATTTTTTATACAACGTAAACGTTTCGACGAGCTCGGTGGCTCAGTCGTTAAGGCGACACCTCGATCGTGAAGCTTTAAAATGGCTCCGCCCAATCACCCCGCGCCCCTCAATTGACACTCGACGCTCGATTTGTAAAATTTGAAATTAGCGCCTAATAGGTAACCTGGGGTCAACGTATAGTCAATGCAAACGAACAGAAAAGCTACAGAGTCGCGTCACACTTAAATAAAATTTATAATATCAATATTTAATAAAAATTATTGATTTAATTATTATTTAGCTTTATACATACTGAACCAAACATATTTATTTAAGCTAGACGGAAAACAATAGTAATAATAGTAATAAAAAACTACAGAAACGTATTCACTTTTAAAAGTTTATTGAAAGAGAAATCAATGACATCGTTTTATGTTTATATCTCTATAAGTTAACATGTCTTGGTATCTATGTTGTTCTTACTTAGGTCTCGTCCAGTGGCGCCCTCATTGAATAAAAAAACATATTATAGCATAGAAGATAAACATTATGAAATCTTATGTTGCATTTATTACGAAGATAGTAAAGTATTTTTACGTCATTAAACCAACACTCAAAATATTCCACTATCGTTGTTATAAGCAAAAGTGCTAAAAGAGGCCGTTTTTTGGCAATTATGCCTATAACAACGAAAGCAAAACATTTCAATTGTTGGTTTAATGACGTAAAAGTACGTTATTGTATTTGTAACACACGCAACACATGACTTTATAATGTTTATCTTCCACGCTAAGATACGATATTTTATTCCTTGAGGCGCCACTGGACGGCATGTATCCCCCTTAAGAAGAATGAAACACTAGCTACATAATACAACATTGTTTATCGAGAGGCTAAAGCGGGCCATTTGTTGATTCGGACACATATGTTTAGTTAGCAGATACACCATCTAAACTGCAAACACTGGTCACAGCGATGAAAGACGACTGTATGGAGAAAGGCTTACTACTGAATGCGAAGAAAACAAAGATAATGGTATTTGAAAGAGAAGAATCCAGAACTAATGTAAGGATTACGATTGATGATGAAGTGTTGGAACAAGTGGATGAGTTTGTATATCTTGGATGCGCTTTCAGCAGGGATGGAAGGTACACCGCAGATGTGGAAAGACGAGTGAGTGCTGGGAATAGTGTGAATGGAGCGTTGGGAAAACTTCTTGGCAGTAAAATCCTGAGCCAGAAGGCACAACTCGCTATACACAATGCAGTGTTGGTCCCAACGCTAACTTATGGAAGCGAGAGTTGGGTATGGCAGAAAGAGCATGAAAGTAGAATAAACGCGGTTGAAATGCGAGCGCTGCGCAAAATTTGTGGCGTAAGGCTTGTAGACCGTATTCGTAATGATGATGTTAGAAATAGAGTTGGTCTGAAAGAGAGCGTCGGTGTTAAAATAAGAAGAGGCATGCTCCGATGGTTCTGGCATGTAGAAAGAATGCAAGATGAAAGAATGACGAAGCAGATATACAATGCAAAAGTGGAAGGATGTAGGAGCCGGGGAAGGCCAAGACTTACCTACCATGACCAAATTGGTCATGTTCTATCAGAAGGTGATGTCAGGAGCCCTAGAAACCGGCGTGCGTGCATGAGAAGAGCAATGAATGTTAAAGAAGCGAGTGAGATATGTAAGGATCGAGTCACGTGGCGCTCGGCTCTCTCTGCCTACCCCGCAAGGGATTTGGCTTGAAGTTATAGATGTTCGAGTGTCATAATGGCTGATAGCGCCGAGTAAACACAGGATTTTTTTATTTCGAATAAATAAGAGAAATAAAATTATCAGATTGAATTAGATTGAAATTGAAATAGAAAATTGGAATTTTTTTGCAACTCCCTCCTGGTGAAGATTCACAAGTTATTTTACACAGTTAGGTATAGCTCTGGTAGGGATCCTAGCTTTTTCCCTAAATATAATACACTCTCGAATGACTAGGTATGCGCTTTCACTAACAGTCAATTTAACTTCGCGAATTTTATAAAAAAGTACAGGAAGAACTTGACGGTTAGACGGTAATTTTGCGCCTATTATTTGATAATTTACGTCTCCAACTAAGAAAATACTTGATTTATTGCTTCTCAATTCCACTGCCATCTTATAAAAGTTAAAACATTATGTATTAATCACGAGAATAACTGACATTCAAAATTAATAGACGGTTAGGTAATTATGACGAAGTTAACGATGCTCTCTCTAAAGTTATTCATTGGTTTAGTGTTAATAATCTGCTTTTAAATGATAAAAAGACTAAAGTAATTAAGTTCTCAACACCTAATGTAAGGCAGGTGGCTACCAATGTACATGTTAATGGAACTAATTTAGCCTCTGTGGAGACAACTGTGTTCTTGGGTATAACAATTGACTCCAGACTACAAAGGGGCCCACAAATTGAAAAATTATCAGGAAAACTAAGTTCTGCAGCTTATGCAGTGAAAACTATTAGACGGCTCACTGATATTGATACGGCTAGAATAGTTTATTTCAGCTACTTTCATAGTATTATGTCACATGGAATTCTTCTTTGGGGTAACTCCGCGGATATTAACACCATCTTTTTATTGCAAAAGAGAGCCATAAGAGCTATCTACAAACTTGGTCCCCGTGAGAGCCTTAGAGAAAAATTCAAAGAAATAAATATTTTAACAGTCGCATCGCAATATATCTATGAAAATCTTTTGTATGTCCATAAAAACATAGACTCATTTTGTAAAAAGAGTGATATTCATAGCATAAATACTAGATATAAGCATAATCTTGTGTTATATGCAAGTCGTCTCCACAAAACAAGTAATTATTTTATGGGGCAATGTATACGGTTCTATAACAAACTTCCCAGCAATATAAGAGATTTGTCAATAAACAAATTTAAAACTACTATTAAAGCCAAATTGTGTAGTAGGGCATATTATAAAGTATCTGACTATATTAATGATAAAAATGCCTGGGAGTGAGTCGATCCAATTATAATGTAATTAACAAAATATGTAAATTTGTTTGGATACCAAAAGAGGGATGCCTGAGTTTTTTGGCAGTATTTTTATCAGTGCTCACCTAGTCATAAACTGCACGATAGGGAAAAAAAATGTGACGATTCCAAACAAATGTAGCCATTTTTACGGAATAAAAAGATTTTGACTTTGAATTTGAACAAATGAATACCGCGAGTACGTGCGGCACTGCCGCGCAACTTGTATGAACATGTTTCGATGTAATTCGGCACGGATTATCGTAATCCAAATAAGTTAAAAATTAATTTCCGAGTGTTTTAAAAGCAAATGAACAAAACTAAGACATATGCGTTAGAAAATAAAAACTTTGAAAAATAAGGGACACCCTAATATACATATATACAAATAGATTTTATAATCTATTCATATTTAAAAAAAACATGTGACAAATGATTTTCTTGCTGTTTCATAACTTTAACTTCAGTATAATGACATTTATTGTATTTTACTTATGTATACTCTGTGTTTTGTATTGTTGTACGTTTCCTTGTTATTTATTAAACTCTCAAGAAGAAAGAACCAGGACCATCTCTGATGTTGCAAAATAAATCTAATCCGTACAATAGTTCAATACTAACCACAATGTATAGAATAGATGATTTTTTTGTGTTTTCAGTGTTGGTTCATAGTAAATATTATTTGTTTTCACGAGTACCATGGGTATAAGTATACTATCTATCTATATCTTCACGCTAAATCCCTCGTGAGCGCCACATGACTCGGTACTTACACACCTCGCTCGCTTCTTTAACATGAAACATACCGAGTTTTTTTAAAAACTATCAAAAAATACTATTTTACTAGTAATTATTTTAATACAAAAAAAAAAAAACCTCCACTGGTTTTCTATCTTCTGATTGGATACATTTCCAACGTAAACTAACCTTCACCTACGTACAATGTCTAAGTCGGAGTTCGGTGAGCTTATAATGGTTACTATGAGTTTGTCGTCCCGTATGACACTTACGTTAAAGCAGCATATAAATCGAGTAGTGATTCTTCTAGTGGAATATGTTTATTTAGTAAGTTTCTCCTAAAAAACAAAACAGCAAAAATATTCTATTTTATAAGTTTTTATTTTAATACAAAGAAATAAAGAGTCTCCACTGGTTGCTATGTGCTGAGAACGCGAACCTTATTGGTATAAATTTCCAACGTAACCTGACCTCCACCGACGTACAACTTCTAAGTCGGAGTTCGGTCAGATTATAATGGACATAATAGGAGTTTGACGTCCTATATAGGTACGCGGTCAGCCTGTGGATAATGTATACCAATTATCAAATGTTACTGTTTATTCCTGCAAAAAATAACTCTTATTTAATTAATGCAGTTTTATATAGAGTTATTAAGTAAGCAAAATTAAAAAAAAGTTTGAAGAGGAATTAAATAGCTTGGGCCAACCATACCTAGGAACTGTTCTAAAAACTAGAAATATGTCTACACAATGTTATTATAATATGTTTAATGAATATAATAATTAAAAAAAAAAATACCTTGTCTTGTTCGCCTCCCCCATTCTACGAACATTTTCTTTGTATTTTTATTCTATATATTTTCTTTTTAGTGTTCCCCATTATTACAACAGTATAATAAATATATATAAACCTATAATATTATTTACTACTTATATCTAATAATAATACACTTACGCTAAATACTATAATATTGAATATTTACAACTATTAATTATAAAAACTTCGGTGTCGCGATGTAAATGGAGCGAGCTCGAGCAGACAGTCGACATAGGTCCTACCTCGAAGCGGGCTGCAGCCGGACTGGCTGGATGTAGTTAGTCAACGCGTTTATAATCCTCATTACCGCACAATAAGGTCGAAAACACGTAGCACCCAAGACGAATGTGATCGCTTAGAAATTGTCAGAAACTTAAAATATTTTTAAAAAATTTCATGTTTCACTTATCAAAATATGCAGCAAGCATATTATAAACATAGATATTACTAATAGATTTAAGTAATTTTGAAGCGTATAAACAGAACAACTTCGTTGTAATTTCAAAAATAATGAATTTCAGGAGGTGTTTTCGAAAGTAATTATTATCGAATCAATTTTACACAATCGCGTATTTGAGCAAGCAAATTCAAGATAAAGAAATGAAGTTATTTATATTAAAATCTTAGATCCGTCAGTTTAGTCATTAGCCTATACTATTCGATGAAAGTTGGTCTAATTTTTCGATGTGTCGCCTTAATGACGCGACTTTGACACCAACGCTCGTGGGTTCGATTCCCACACAAGACAAATATTTGTGTGCATGAACATGTCTGTTTGTCTTGGTCTGGATGTTTTAAGAGAGGTAGGGCGCATCAAAGCAGCCCGTCTGGGGAAGTACCTCCACCTCACAGAAAACCGCAGCTAAATAACGGCTCCCTAGAGGGTTGTTGTGTTCTTGCGTGTGAGTGAGGTCACCAGTAGGCTCCCAAGGAGCTGTGTATGCAGCAGAGGAGGCATCGCGCGAGTGATACTTAATATATCTCAAGCGTTAATAGCCTACGGTACCCGGTTTACATCAGATGGGCCGTATGATTGTATGCCTCCCGACGTGGTATATAAAAAAAAAGACTTAGCTTAGCAATCCTCTATCGACAACAGTCGGGACTGCCGGCTTAACATACTCTCCGATGCTCGAACAAAGCTCTATAACTTCACGCCGAATCCCTTGCGGGGTAGGCAGAGAGAACCGAGCGCCACGTGACTCGATCCTTACATATCTCACTGGCTTCTTTAACATTATTTGCTGTTCTCATGCACGCTCGCCGGTTTCCAAGGCTCCTGACATCACCTTCAGGTCATAGTAGCTAACTCTTGGCCTTCCTCGGCTCTTGCATCCTTCTGTTTTCGCTTTGTGTATCAGTTTTGTAATTCTTGCCACCTGTACACTTTCTACTCGACCGATCCAACCGAGCATTTTCTTATTTCTTATTTTAACACCGGCTTAATATACTCTCCTATACACGGAGAAACGACAGATCGATAAACCCATCCACAGACAGGGAGCGGTCGACGTTGCTTAACCTCGGTGTTTAGTTAGAAAGACACGCGAGTCACGCCACCGAACACGTATCTGTATCTATTGACTACAATCGATATATTTCTATAATGTTACATTTATACACTACATGAAACGCCTGCAATTCAGCTATTGCTTGCATTGATTTCAGCGGTTCGATAAGGACATTCTGGGGAGATGAGCAAACCGCACCAACGCGGACATGCCGGTAGAAACTATTGCATCGGATTCCGATGTAATGCCAGTAGTGCGGTGGCGGCCGGCATTCCCGGAGATGTGGCGACCAAGACATACCTATATTATTTGTGTTTGCAAGATTAAGGGTCTGCGCAGACGGGGGACAGTCCTCGGGTATATTTTCAATTTTTTTATACAACGTCGGAAGGCATTCAAGCATGCGGTACCGGTAAAGCGGTTACTGTAGCCAATAAACACTTGTATATATTGAGTATCACTCGCGCGATACCACTTCTACTGCTAACGCAGCAACTCATTAGGAGCTTACTGGTGACCTCATTCATACGCGGTATTACAACAACCCTCCAGAGAGTTGTCGAATCAAATTAAATCAACTACATTACATAAAATTCCATTAAAATTATTAACTCAAATTACACTAAATTAGATAAATCTCTATCTCTAATCTAAACAACTAAATAAATCAAACTAATTGGATTCAAATCCAGCGACGTATCAAAGGTAGACACGTTATACACCAGCATTATTGTATTTTAAAATGGTGCAAGTACAACTATATCTACGTACAGTTATTTATTATCACACTTTGCTCTAAAAAGAGACAAATGATAGGGAATACCATTCGTTAGAAAGAGACGAATATACATCTTTAGTTACGTATTGATTGCTGCTGAGCACTCATTGGCGCGAGCACTGATTTACCGATACGGAGGAGACTGGGGAAAAAGCTCTGGATTTAATTATTGTTCAAAATAATAAAACCAATTATGTACAAAACATCTATTTTCGTAATATAAATTGTGAACAATGAAATTATAAAATAATATCGAATCAGTCTGTGAGTGAATAAAAAAAAAATACGAATTATATTCCCTGCAATAAACTTAACTTATTCCTTTTTTGTCTTTTTTAATCAGTTTTCAAATCTAGATTATTTTAATGCGCGAAATATATCCGTACATTAGTGAACTTCTCTATAATAGCGCGTATTAGGTAAAGCCTGTGATTATAAGTCGGATATTGCTCTAGGGAATGACAATTTAAAGAGGAAAATACATCATTGCGATATAGGAAAGACTTTAAATGCGACTCGAAATATGACGAGCTCGGTGGCTCAGTCGTGAATGACGCAACTTTGACACCAATGCTCGTGGGTTCGATTCCCACACAAGGCAAACATTTGTGTGCATGAACATGTCTGTTTGTCTTGATCTGGATGTTTTAAGAGAGGTAGGGCGCATCAAAGCAGCCCGTCTGGAGAACAACCTCCACCTCACAGAAAACCGCAGCCAAATAACAACTACTTAGGGGGTTGATGTGTTCCTACGTGTGAGTTTGGTCACCAGTAAGCTCCCAAGGAGTTGCTGTGTAAGCAGCAGAGGAGGCAGCGCGAGTGATAATTAATATATCGCAAGCGTTAATAGGCTACGGTACCCGCTTTACATCAGGTAGGCCGGATCAAACAATCTAGGTAATCTAAAATGGAAAGAAATAAATAATAAGTAATATTCTATTTGCTTCATTCTTTTCTAGAACGTGTAGTATTACTAATATCTAATAATTGAAAATAAGGTAGGTAGGCGTATTACCTAATATAAAACAAAGTTAGGAATAAATTTAATTCACAATTCTGTGTTCATAACGTGATAGTCAAATTTTCCTCAACTTCCCCTAGTAACGGCTGCCACTAGACCCGCTCTAATATTGCTAAAAACTAAATACATTTACTATGTTTTTAATTAGGAAACTGTACTTTCAAATGAAATGACACGTTTTCCTTGTCTTTTGCTGTTGCCGCGTAATTTGTGGACCATCTAAAAACACAGGAAGGCATTTTTGCCAGAAATAACTTATTTACGCTTTGTGGCGAAGTACGTATAGACGTGACGCGAGAGCGTGCCCAACTGAATGCGAGGTGGGCAATTACCTTACTTTCCTATTGCCATTCTAGAGCGTGTACGACGTATCTATGACTATTAAAACATCTTAGTTCAAATCAAATTAAATTACGCCTAATCAACCGAAGTTCAATTAAAATAAATGAGCTTAAAGTATAAAAATCTTGCATTATTATGCTGCTATTCAATTAAGCTAATTCATGATTTTGAAGCGCCTATTGGGGGAGTCAAAGTGAATATCCAAAATGTCACTATGCACATTCACCAGCTTTCACATTCTTGACATTGGGGAATTATATTTTCGATAGAAGATATAATTTCTTAGACGTCTAGGTTCCTCACGATATGTTTACGTTCCTAACCTATCCTAAGAAAGGTCTAGTTTTCCTTTTGGGTTGTGGAGGTCCCTGTTAAAATCAGTATTTCGCCAAATCGGGGGGCTACCGAACCCCGCCAATCTCAATGGATTAGGAAACGGCGATAACTCTAGGAAGAAGGAAAGTACTTCCTGAGACGGACTACTATGTTGCACTCTATCTCTCTTAAAAATAGATCAGTTACATCTAAATTATATGACGCACATGAGGTACTACAAGTACCGCTGTCAAAATCTCTCTCTGACAACCTTGTACTTCGACAGACTGGACTTATATTTAAATATATATTTATACAACGTCAATAGGCATACAAGCATATGGCTCACCTGATGTAAAGCGGTTACCGTAGCCTATAAACATATCACTCGCACGATGCCAACTCTGCTGCTAACTCAACAACTCCTTCGGAGTTTACTGGTCACTACTCACTCGTACGCAGGAACACACCAACTCTCTAGGGAATTGTTATTCGGCTGCAGTTTTCTGTGAGGTGGATGTATTTCCCGAGACAGACTGCTTTGATGCGTACGACCACTCTTAAAATATTCAGACCAAACAAACAGACATGTTAATGTACACAAATGTTTGTCCCATGTGGGAAACGAACCCACGAGCGCCGGTGTCAAAGTAACGCAACAGCGCGTTTGACTGCTGCGCCAGCGAGCTCGACAAAATTATATTATAGTACCACCACTTGAAATTCGTATATTAACGTACCTTAGACATGTATGATAAAAATGTAGATGTAAAAGATGTAGGTCAAAACTCCCCCGGACAACCGAAGACATCGACTGACCGAACCGTACAAAATAATTCGAGAGTCCCTAAAATAAATAGAACTAACATGCAATGGCGCATCAACTAATTAAACAAAATTAATATTGACTAGGATAATCATAATTCATACACAAAAAAATGCGCATTATTTATGAGACTTATACATACTATGTATAAGTGTAGTACACACACATGTAGTCCCACATTGTGTGTGTTGTGTCCGCGGGAAGTCGTCCATGGACTAAAATCTCTCGTCTGTGCACGCCTTAAGTTTGTACTTAAAAGTACACGAAACAGATGAGCATGTATAAATAAGTTAATGAATGTAGAAGATGTATGTGCCTATGCACGTACTCTATTATATATTTTTGAAATAAAGACTTCTTTGAACTCAGGTATTACATAGAAGTGTATATATACGCATCTTAACAATCCAAAAACAATGTTTACAAGTTCGTGAAGCTAAGAAGTTTTCACTTTTGACACGCAGGCATACGATTTAAGAGAGGTAGGGCACATCCGCAGCTAAATAACGACTTTCTTAAGGGGTGCTATGTTTTTGCGTATGAGCGGAGCTACCAGTAAACCCCTAAGAAGTCGTTAACAGCAGGGGTGGCAACGCGCGAGTCACCGTTTTTCTCGAAGTTACTAGATACTTCCTGTATTTCATGTGTTCATGGACTACGGTAACCACCTTACATCATGTTGACCATGTGCTAGTACGTCTCCCTACTTCAGATAAAAAAAAGTTCCGACCATCGTTTAGGCTTCGTGATACCTTTATCAGACTCTTATTATATGATACCATGGAGTAAGTCACAGAAGAAGTTTAAATAACCATACATTTTCTCAATAAATCAGCTACTTTAAACTTCACCATTTAACATGAACTTTTACCGTGATACCCACATCGAAATCGGAACAATAATTACATCCGCATTAAAAAAAGAACTGATCTAACATTTTGTATCCCAATATTGAGATATGTTTTTAAATTTTTCAAAGTGTTTCTAATAGAATCAAACTTTGAATATAACCTATCTAGAGCATCCGTAGAAACTGAATATTCAACTGAGAATGACAGTATCGCTGAACACTGGACTAATTAATATCAAGCTATCGACTTGGTTTGAAATATAAACAGGATCGTTAGCCTGAACTTTCTTTTCTTTGTGTGGATCAAATAAATAAAAGTGCGCTTTCTGTCTGTAATTTCAAAATATAGAAACACGCATTCCACAAACATAAAATGAAGTTTTGTAACTCCTTGATAAGACACCCCCCTCCAAACCATTACAGATGCAGGATGATGAAAACGTTTTACGTAGTGTGCGTACACTTTATCATTTTGCTTGTTGTAGTACTCTTCAATCTTGAAATTTCTTTATCAGTGAAGAGGATATTTCTGGGTCAGTGCCAAAATGCCATCTACGCACCTGCGTATCGGGACAGAAGGCATTTTGATCGCTCCACTCTCTTCAACGGTAGGGATTGATTTAGGGCATATCCTGTATATCGACGATAAGGGCCGAGCTTCAGGTCTTGTTTTATTATACGCGAGAGAGTCCTAGCGGGAATCTTGAATTCTCGCGATAAAATTTTTTGTTTCCAAATATAAACACGTTCCAAATTCAAAATAATTAAAGAGTTGAAAAAAAAAGAAAAGTTTTATGTAACAGCATTTATGATCAGGCTAGTTATATACATTTATGTAAATTGTCAATGGGGCTTTGTAAATTTACAACTATACTGAAGTGACATTAGTGCGTGTATGCTATTTTAGTGACGGGTAGTTGCTAAGACAAAATCGCCATTTTTAAACAACAAAACAAAATATGAATATGCGTAAAGTAAATTAAAAATACAATTTGTCACAATCACAGACACGGTCACAGATGTCGGCGCCATTAATGATAAGCAATATGATGATACTTCATTATATTAGTCTTTTCAAAGGGGTCTCTATGGATTAATGTATGTATGTAGCTATTCCTTTATGCCAGTTATCTTTCCGAGCCGAGTCCTATAAGATGCGGTCATTGTTCACCACGCTCGCCTCTTTAATATTCAATGCTCTTTTCATGCACGGTTACCGGCTCCAAGGGCTCACATCGCCTGCTAAAACACGACCAATTTGCTCGTGGTAGGGGTAAGACTTCATCTTCCTCGGTTCATCTATTCCTCCACTTTAGTATACTATTATGTATTATTATTATATACTACTACTACACGAATCCTTACTCATTCCACTGCAGGGATACGGGTCTCCCTTCAACCGAAGGGGTTTAGAGCATACTCCGCCACGCTGCTTAACTGCGGATTGGCGGAGGCCATTGTTTTTAAGCCGTCCGAAGGTCACTTAGTTAAACGACTGTCACCTATCGACAACAGCCAGGACCGATGGCTTAACGTATCCTGCGAAGCATGGAGAAGCTCGAGTTTGATAAATCCATTCATGTACATGCTGCGGTCGATGTTGCTTGACCTGTGCGTACAGTTGGAATGACACACGCAACGACGCCATCAAGCTCTCTAGCATTGTATACATTATTTGTTAATTGTTATTAACTTTTAAGTCTTTGACACCGGTGACAGCACCCCCTGTATATTATCACCTAAAACAATCCGTACCAGACGCAATTTTCACTCATTATTATGCTGCACAAGTCAACACAGCTCAACATGCTAAAACAAACATTTTTGTATGTAAATGCAAATAGAT
Source organism: Pyralis farinalis (assembly GCA_947507595.1). NCBI lineage: Eukaryota > Metazoa > Arthropoda > Insecta > Lepidoptera > Pyralidae > Pyralis > Pyralis farinalis. Next base: position 3,637,899 of record OX382264.1, read on the forward strand.
CCGATGTAATCTAAATTTAAACGAGCATCTTCTCTGTTTAACATTTGGAAAACTATGGAAATTACTCGTTCCTCTTTCTTTCAGAAACATCAAGGTAAAATAAGTAAATTTTATAGCAAGGTTGCTCCTAATTATAAAGATCATTCTTCAGAATTCTACAGTAATGTATCTATGTCGCAAATACGGTTTACACATAGTGATTATTTTACATTTCTAAGTATCGTACTCGTAGCTATAAAGGCAGTTGAAACTACACTGCAGTCTACAAAATCTCAGTGAAATTCTGAAGCAGAATCGGCGGGATGCGTCTCAGACTACATTGAAGTGACGTCAACGTAAGTTTAGCAAACTCAAAGGTTTCGACTAGAAAGCGATTGTTTCGTATGTTTTAAACATTTTCATGAAAAAATAAACGTTTACTCTACCTAAGTGTTGGTACGTAATCATTCAGGTATTCTTCCGGCTGACAATAATCCTGGCATGTGCCATTAACTTCATGTGTTCGGATTTATGTACATATTTGTAATTATCAATTATATTTCCAAGGACGTGTGATCTAAGCTAAGAAAGGTCTAGTTTTCCCTCTGGGTCGTGCTGGTCTGACGGCAGCCGCTCCATGTAAAAATCAGCATCTTTGCCAAATCCTTAGGCTTTAGGTAGAGGACTATGCCAATCCTAATGAATTGGGAAACGGGATAAAGCTAAGAAGAAATATTCTGACTGGGAATTAATCTTTTACGTAATAATTAGGGGGTCATGTGCCAGAAGCGTGCTCGTTCGCGACCCCTGCCAATCAGTCGATTGCAATTCTGGACCAAGAGCGCACCGGCGTGCGGATTAGGGCGTCCCCCGTAGGCGACGCGCACCGATCCGCCCCCGTCGGTGCGAATACAGCTACATGCGGCGGTAGGGGCCGCCACCCACCACGCAGCGCCAATTCCGGCGGGACGAGGGGAGCCGAGTGCCGCATAGGCACGTGGAATGTGAGAGGTGGATTGAAAGATAAGACGAATGAACTGATAGACGTAATGAATGATAGACGTTTGGATGCTTTATGTGTGACAGAGACTAAGCGCAAGGGGAGCGACACCGATGATCTGCCCGGTGGTATGATGGCCCTATGGTCTGGGGTAGACCGTGACGATCATGCCAGTGCTGGTGTAGGTGTCGTACTCTCCTCTCGCTTAGCCACTGGTGTAAGAGATTACTGTTTGGTAGGGCCTAGACTTCTCTGGGTTCGTATTAAACTGGGCATCACGCGAGTATTTTTGGTTGCAGCATACGCTCCCGTAAGCTCAGCGTGTGCTCAAGAACTGGAGAAGTTTTGGGAGTCTGTGAGGGATGTTCTGGACTTAGTTGAAGGGAACGAAAGAGTGATTATGTGTGGAGACTTGAATGGATGGGTTGGGACCAAGCGATACAGCTATGAAGCTGTTCTTGGTCCGTATGGAGATAAGAGAGTGAACGAAGCAGGTAAGTCTATACTAGATTTATGTATGGAACGAGGCCTCCTCGTGTCGAATACTTTATTTCATCATAAGGATATTCACACGTATACATGGAGAAGGAATGATCAAAAAAGTGTGATTGATTTGATTTTAATAGATAATCTCCGAAATGTTTTAATGGATACAAGAGCCTTTAGAGGCCCCACTCTTGAGACGGACCACTACCTGGTGGTAAGCCGGTTTGTGGGCCTTTTTAGGAAGTGGAGGCACTGGCGAGTGCGTATCCCTTTCGGAGATCATGAAAGGATAATGAGCGAAAAATTGCAAGATGAAAGTGTAAGGAGAATGTATGTGCATCTGGTAAGTGAGAGACTTGCAAATGCAAGCCTCTCCGACTCAGATGTGGATGATTGTTGGAAAGTTTTGAAAGAAAGTATGGTGGATAGTGCAAAAGAAGCTTGTGGATGCGCAAAGAGACGTAAAACAGCGAAAGGAGATGCCTGGTGGGATGCGGAGGTTGAATCCTCCGTAGCAAGAAAGAGGAAAGCGTGGCTGGATTACGTATCATCTTTGCCTTTAAATGAAAATATGAGAGAAAAGAAGAAAGAAATGTACCGTCTATGCAAGAATGAAACCAAGGCTTTAGTGAAAGAGAAGCGTGAAAGACAAATTATGAATGAGGAAGAGAAGCTGACGAAAAACTTCGAGGCAAATACCAAACTCTTTTGGAGAGAGGTAAAGAAGTCTCGGAGTGGTTCGTCGGCATCCAGAATGGATAAGATAAAGTCTAAAGCTGGTGTCATTCTTGCCAACACTCAGGAAGTGTTAGAACGGTGGAGTGAATATTTTGAGGAAATGTATGAGTATGCCTCGGACGCTGGCAATGAGAGTGAGTCGGATGCTTACTCCACGTTGACGGCGTCCGACGAAGGCATAACTATGGATGAGATCGAATGGTCGATACGTAGCTTGAAAAATGGAAAATCAGCGGGAATTGATCTGATCACAGCTGAGATGATCAAATTAGGTGGCACTTACGTCCGGGACGCCTTCTGGATGCAACCTATGCTGGAGAACTGGAAGGGTCCCAATGGACTGGAGACGCGCAGTCATCGTGCCCTTGTATAAAGGCAAGGGATCACGCATGGACTGCGCCAACTATAGGGCCATCAGTTTGATCAGCTTAGCAGCAAAAGTATATGGAAAGGTGATTGAAAGGAGAATGAGGGTGAAATCCGATGAAATGCTGTGGGACGCACAAGGAGGTTTCCGAAATGGAAGGGGATGTACGGATCAAGTTTTCTCGCTCCGCAACATCGTAGAGAAGCATCTGGCCATAGACCGGAAGGTTTTCTGCGGTTTTGTGGATCTTGAGAAAGCCTTTGATAGGGTTGTGCGAAAGGAACTGTGGGACATATTGCCGAGATATGGGATTGACGGTTCACTGCTCCGTGCTGTGCAGTCCACTTACAAGGATTGCTCAGCATGTGTGCGGATAGACGGTGGCATGTCACCCTGGTTTGATGTCAAAATTGGTGTCAAACAGGGTTGCATGCTATCTGCTAGGCTGTTTAACCTGTATCTCGATAGTTGTCTGCAGAGAATAAAGTCAACGAATGTGGGATTGCGCATGGGTGACCAAGTGGTGAACTGTCTGCTGTATGCAGACGATGCCGTGCTATTAGCATATACACCATCGAAACTGCAAACACTGGTCACAGCGATGAAAGACGACTGTATGGAGAAAGGCTTACTACTGAATGCGAAGAAAACAAAGATAATGGTATTTGAAAGAGAAGAATCCAGAACTAATGTAAGGATTACGATTGATGATGAAGTGTTGGAACAAGTGGATGAGTTTGTATATCTTGGATGCGCTTTCAGCAGGGATGGAAGGTACACCGCAGATGTGGAAAGACGAGTGAGTGCTGGGAATAGTGTGAATGGAGCGTTGGGAAAACTTCTTGGCAGTAAAATCCTGAGCCAGAAGGCACAACTCGCTATACACAATGCAGTGTTGGTCCCAACGCTAACTTATGGAAGCGAGAGTTGGGTATGGCAGAAAGAGCATGAAAGTAGAATAAACGCGGTTGAAATGCGAGCGCTGCGCAAAATTTGCGGCGTAAGGCTCGTAGACCGTATTCGCAATGATGATGTTAGAAATAGAGTTGGTCTGAAAGAGAGCGTCGGTGTTAAAATAAGAAGAGGCATGCTCCGATGGTTCGGACATGTAGAAAGAATGCAAGATGAAAGAATGACGAAGCAGATATACAATGCAAAAGTGGAAGGATGTAGGAGCCGGGGAAGGCCAAGACTTACCTACCATGACCAAATTGGTCATGTTCTATCAGAAGGTGATGTCAGGAGCCCTAGAAACCGGCGTGCGTGCATGAGAAGAGCAATGAATGTTAAAGAAGCGAGTGAGATATGTAAGGATCGAGTCACGTGGCGCTCGGTTCTCTCTGCCTACCCCGCAAGGGATTTGGCGTGAAGTTATAGATAGATAGATAGACGTAATAATTATTACGGAACTAGGAAGGTTATATTAAAAAAATAAATATTAAAATTGTTTCACAGTTGGGGAGGATACGGTGCAACGTGTACAGCAAACTTAGAATTTGTCATGGGACTCTGTTTGTCTGTTTGGGGGCTCTTACGTCCAGTCTATATTCAGACATCTTCAAAAATATCTATCACAAAGTACCGAGGTGATACTGGTTGAATCATTTTTTTTATATACACCGTACAAGTATACACTCCACCTGATGTAAAGTGGTTACCGTAGCCTACAAACGCTGGAAATACAGCCTCAGGAACTTACTGGTGACTTCACTTACTCACAGGAATACGACAACCATCTTGGGTGTTGTTATTTGGCTGTTGTACTTCTCCGGAAGGGCTGCTTTGATGCGCCCTATCTCTTTCAAAATCTCTAACAGAGTTACATTAAAGTTGTTTATTCTGTCTATCTGTTATTTGCTTATTTTTTATCGACCTAAGGCATCTGAATGCGATTTCATCATATTCTCGAGGATTTCTCACGAAAGTTGTACCGTGTGAAGATGTAGGTGTAGACAGGTCAACTACTATGACACAACAACAACACAGTTGGTGAGTAAACATTTACTTTTTGCAGTTCCCTGAACGACTCCGAGGATATATTTTTCTAACGAGTACTGAGTAAGCAATATCGACTTAATTAAGGCTGTTCAAACGTTTGTGCTACCCTCCATATCGTCACAAACGAACTAAATGAAATCTCTTGCCATTTCCTGGTAGCCTGGTACAATTATTGTTTACATAGACCTTGCTATCATTCGTTAATTGTAGAGAGAGAAAAGGACTTTTTATTAAATGCGGAAAGAAATTTAATTTAGAGGTAGTTACAGAGAAGGGGGATAGTAGTATGGAAATAGTAGTAGGATTAGCACGGAAGAGGTAGCGGATCGATGACGAATCAAGCAATATTGACCGCACTCTGTAAGGGTTAAATTTATTAATCTCGATCTCCTCCGGGTCTCCGAAAGACCTGTTGTCGATTAAGGTCACATGACAAATGATTGAGACTTCGGGTGACTTAAAAGCCAATTCATAGTGTCGCAGCGTGGTGGAGCTTGTTCTAAACATTAAGGCACTATTTAGAGGCGTGTTAACGCTGTAAAAGTATATCCACGTGTTTTTTTCAAGAACCCCATGCTATAGTCGTTTGGGAAAGCCTCAGCAGAGAGTCGATTGAATTAAATGCAAATAAATGGTTAACTACAGAGTAGTTATGGAAGGTACACCGCTGATGTGGAGAGACGAGTATTTTCTGGCCGCCCGCGGGTCAGTAGGGTTCCCGAACCCGGGGATTACTTAATCTCCGCCCCGGGAGGCTGAACCGCCAACCCGCGAAAAATCCCTGTTGTAGTGGTCGTGCCGGAGAAGGAGACCGGAGTGGACCCGGCTGCTGCAGCAGGGGGGGACCGGGGGCCCTTCCGCCCGCCGTGCCAGCAAACCGCATAACCTGCACTGTCCAGTGGTGGAAGATACCGCGCATTTGTCTTCCACTCTGTTGGCTCAGCGACTTCTCATTATACAAACAACCTCATAAAACATGCCTAAGAGAAAGAAAGGAAAATGGAAAATTACAGCGGCTACCCCTTCCACAATAAATGTGGATTTTTGCAACATCAGGGGACTACACTCCAACATTAACGCGGTTCACTACCACCTCGAGACTGCTCGGCCGACCCTTCTTTTCCTCACGGAGACACAAATATCCTTACCGGCCGACACCTCTTACTTACATTACCCCGGGTACAAACTTGAACACTTATTTGTACGTCGTGCCGGGGTGTGTATGTTCGTTCGGGAGGATATTTGTTGTCGCCGTCTTCGTAGCCTGGAAGACAAGGACCTGTCATTACTATGGGTGCGCGTAGACCATGGCGGCCACACCCGAATCTACGCCTGCCTTTACAGGTCCTATAGCGGTGATGCAGACACAGCTCGTTTATTTGAGCACCTGCAAATGACGACTGACAGAGTTATCGAGCAGTATCCCTCCGCGGAATTAGTGATTTTGGGAGACTTTAATGCCCATCACACCGAATGGCTTGGCTCTCGGTGCACTGATTCCGCGGGGAGATCTGCTCATGACTTTGCTCTGGCCTATGGTTTCTCCCAACTGGTGCATTCTCCCACGAGAATACCAGATGTAGAGGACCATACAAGCTCCTTACTGGACCTTCTGCTGACAACACGTCCGGATGAGTACAACATCTCAGTGGATGCGCCGCTTGGCTCATCGGACCACTGTCTCATCCGAACCCAAGCGCCTTGTGCCAGGCGTGACCCACCTCGGCCTACCGGATGGCGGCGTGTTCGGCACTATAAGTCGGCAGACTGGGACGGACTGCGTGAGTTCTACGCGTCGTACCCGTGGAGGCAGCTTTGTTTCAAAACAGACGATATCGAATCCTGCGCGACTGCGGTAGCTACGGCGATATTGGATGGCATGGAATGCTACATTCCCAGTCGCTTAGTGGCTGCTGCGGGAGCTAAAAAGCGACCGTGGTTTAATCGGCCTTGTAGAGAAGCCAGACTTCTCAAACAGGCTGCTTTCGAGGCTTGGACCACGGCGCATGCTAATGGAAATCCTGATGTCTCTGTTTTGAAACGTAAACTCAACGCTGCCTCGAGGTCCAGTAAGAGGGTAATTGCCAGAGCAAAGTTTGATTTCGTCGGTAGAGTTGGCGAGCGGCTTGCAAGCCTTCCGTCTGGCAGCCGTGCTTTCTGGTCGCTGGCTAAAGCTGCCGAGGGAAACTTTTGTCAAGCGTCTATGCCACCACTGCAAAAACCGGATGGCAGTCTGGCCTACAGTGCTAAAGAGAAAGCCGACTTACTGGGTAATCTCTTTGCCTCTAACTCGACTTTGAATGACGGGGGAGCTGTGCCACCTACCATCCCGAGGTGCAGTAGCTCAATGCTGGAAATCTCAATTACCCAGCGAGATGTCCGGCGGGCGTTGCTCTCCCTCGACATTCATAAGTCGAGTGGGCCAGATGGCATACCAGCAGTGGTGCTAAAGCAGTGTGCTCCTGAGTTGTGTTCTGTGCTAACGCGCCTTTTCGTGCTTTCCTACTCCACTCGGCAAGTCCCGTCTTCGTGGAAGACCGCCAATGTGCACCCGGTGCCCAAAAAGGGCGATAGATCAGATCCGTCGAATTACAGGCCTATTGCCATAACCTCCCTTCTCTCCAAGGTGATGGAGCGTGTGATAAACACACGACTCCTAGCATACCTAGAAGATCACGACCTAATCAGCGACCGTCAATACGGCTTTCGCCACGGTCGTTCGACTGGTGATCTTCTAGTGTATCTTACACACCGCTGGGCTTCGGCGATTGAGAGTCAAGGTGAAGCATTGGCTGTTAGCCTAGATATGGCAAAGGCGTTCGATCGGGTCTGGCATCGGAGTCTTCTATCGAAGTTACCATCGTACGGGCTGCCCGAGGGTTTGTGCAAATGGATTGCCAGCTTCTTATCCAGCAGACGTATAAAAGCCGTGATAGACGGTAGTTGCTCCGATAGCATGGATATTAATGCTGGCGTCCCACAGGGCTCTGTATTGTCCCCGACGCTGTTTCTGCTGCACATTAATGACATGTTGTCAATCGACAGCATTCATTGTTATGCGGACGACAGCACCGGGGACACTTATTATACAGGCCGTGCTAACATCCCTCGTTCCCTTGTAGAGGAAAGCCGCGATAAACTTGTGTCTGAAATGGAGGGTACATTGTCTAAAGTATCTGACTGGGGGCGATTGAACCTAGTCCAATTCAACCCTGCCAAGACACAAGTTTGCGCGTTCACCGCTAAGAAAACCCCATTTGCTGTGGTTCCCCAATTCGAGAACACGCCGCTCACAATTTCTAAGAGCATTAGGATTCTCGGTATCGAGATCTCCAGCGATGTTCAGTATCGAGGTCACCTGGAGGAGAAGGTTAAACTGGCGTCCAAGAAACTCGGTGTGCTCAACAGAGCTAAACAGTATTTCAGCGCGGGGCAAAGGCTTATGTTATATAAGTCCCAAGTCAGACCGCATATGGAGTACTGTAGCCACCTTTGGGCGGGAGCACCTGGATACCAGCTAGGACCTTGTGACTCGATACAGAGACGAGCTGTGAGGATTATCGATGATCCTGGACTCACACACGGCATTGAGCCCTTGAGTTTGAGAAGAGATTTTGCTTCCCTTTGCGTGTTCTACCGGCTGTATAATGGGTTGTGTTCTGAGGAGTTGTTCAACATTATACCAACAGCCTCGTTTTACAATCGCACAGCTCGCCGGCGGCTGGGAGTTCATCCGCACACACTGGAACCGCAATGGTCGCGCACTGTGCGCTACACGAGAAGTTTTCTACCGAGAACTATTATGTTGTGGAATGAGCTCCCTGCCGAGATTTTCCCAAGGGACTACAGTATGGGGTTCTTCAAGAAAGGCGTGAAGAGGTTCTTACAGGGTCGGCAACGCAAGAGTGACACCCCTGGTGTTGCAAATGCCCATAGGCTACGGTAACTGCTTACCATCAGGCAGGCCGTACGCTTGTTTGCCACCTTAGTGGAATAAAAAAAAAAAATAAAAAAAAAAAAACGAGTGAGTGCTGGGAATAGCGTGAATGGAGCGTTGTGTAAACTGTTTGGCAGCCGAAATCTAAGCCAGAAGGCACAGCTCGCTGTACACAACGCGGTGTTAATCCCAACGCTAACTTATGGAAGTGAGAGCTGGGTATGGCAGAGAGAGCATGAAAGTAGAATAAATGCGGTCGAGATGCGAGCACTGCGAAAAATTTGTGGCATAACGCTTGCTGACCGCGTTCGAAATGATGACGTACGGAAGAGAGTTGGACTGAAAGAGAGTGTCGGTGTTAAGATAAGAAAGGGCATGCTCCGTTGGTTCGGACATGTAGAAAGAATGCAAGATGAAAGAATGACGAAACAGATATACAATGCGAAAGTGGAAGGATGTAGGAGCCGAGGAAGACCAAGACTAACCTGTCGGACTAACCTGAACCTAAAGATGTCGGAGCCTTAGGAACCGGCGAGTGTGCATGAAAAGAGCTATGAATGTGAAAGAAGCGAGTGAAGTGTGTAAGGACCGCGTCGTATGGCGCTCGGTTCTCTCTGCCTACCCCGCAAGGGACCTGGCGTGAAGAGATATACATACATACATACAGAGTAGTGATAGGCCAGGGAATAAGGAACCCGTCTATTGAGCAACTGGTCGCCGGTTCGAATCCTAGCATGTATCACTAAATTCGTGTTATCGGATTTATGTACATATTGGTAATTATCACTTGCTCGACGATGAAGGAAAACATCGTGAGGAAACCCACACGTCCAAGAAATTATGTTTCGAAAGACATGTGACCTAACCTAAGAAAGGTCAGGTTCTCCCTCTGGATTATGGATGTCAGAAGGCAGTCGCTCCCCGTCAAAATAAGTATCTTGGCCAAATCCTTAGGCTTAGGTAGCGGACGCCACTAATCCTAATGGATTCGGAAACGGGTTAACGCTAAGAAGAAGCAGAAATAAAAGGTTAAATACAATTAGTCATTATAAAAAAATGTGATACAATGGGAAATAAAGAATTTTTATCAAGTACATTAAAATATGAGATGATATATAACATTCATCACGTCAGATACTTTCTATGGGTCCTAATGTTAGCAAGAAATAGACCGGACAGACGTTGATCTGCAATGCAATTCTCTAAGCGACTCGTAATGGCTGTGTGCGTCGCTGTGATTACAGATGTCACAGCTTTGACATCGTCTACTGCGATCACGGCTTTTTATTTGGTATTCTATAAGGCTGTAAGCGTACGCGAGGCTGTTTGCCTTGTAGAATTCCAATTCCAAACGCAGCCTTGCGGCGCTAGTGTCGCACAACCATGAAAAGCGACACTAAGGAATTGCAATTATGTGTTCAAGGCTATAACAGCCGATGTTTCCGAGGATGTAAGGATGTTTGCTTTTACAGAATTGCATGGCTGCTCAGAAAGAAAATGAAAGTACGTAGAACCAGATTGTAACGCCACCTGCCGGCTACCGGGTCCAATTGTAAATCTAAACTATCCTGGTACTCACTAAAATACATACAATATATTTCATCAATTCGGTCGACCGTTTAGAAGGAGTTCACTGACATACGTATCTACAGAAGAATTACTCGTATATGTGTTACCGCTCTGCCTTTGTATAATGGACAGACCAATCAGGAGGGCTAACATTATCCCCAGTAAGATTCTTATACACCTTGTTTTCAGTTCAAAGACGAGCTGTGAGAATAGGCGATGATCCTCAGCTTAGATACGATATTGAGCCATTCAGTTTAAGGGCAGACTGCTTCCCTTTGTGCATTCTGCCGTTTGAATAATGTGTTGTGTTGTTCTGAGGATTGACAAGCGCACAGGTTGCCGTCGGCATGGAATACTTTCTGGCATACTAGGCGTAGTCGCGTCCAACGTGGTTCCAAATTTTGTTCGTAGAACTTTTAAGTTTTGGAATGAATTTCTTTCGTAGATTACGGCGTATTGTACGAGGTTCTTCAAAAAAGGATGTGCTTCATGAAGTTTCAACAAGGTCAGCAACGCACTGGTGACGCCGCTGGTGTTACAAGTGTTCATGGGGAGGCTGTTCGCTTGATTTTCATTAAAAAAATGTATTCTGAACAACATTATACAAAAGAAATGGATACGATGTAACTTAAATATTTATAAGAGTTTTGATGGTAAAGTTGCGGCCCACAGGCGGCATTGATTGATGTGTATTAGATTTTTAAAACATTCTTTAAACTTCAGCTTTAGTAGAAATCAGCTTTATCGGATAAAAGGTTGCTATTAAAATTTAACCTTTGGGTCTTATACCATACTACTCGTATTTATATTGAAAATCGTAGGTTTGCTAAAATGTCCTAAAATGTTACTTTTAATTTAGTAAAAAAATCTGTTTGTATATTCTGCTTAAGAGATTTGTACGCGTAAAGTAATTCTATTCCATTTAAATCTGTTCCGTGAATTGTCTAAATTTGGACATGTCGACATATTCCCAACTGAACCGAATATCCCGAGACACACAACAATTAGGAATAGTCAACATGTTTATGTTAGACATGAATTGATCTTAATAAAAAATAAATGTATACGGGTACGTCAATGACGCAGATATCAAACATAATGGAATAAATATATTCCGTAATTCGCGCCTCATGTGTGAAGAATATATGGTTAAAATTATCAATAAGCAAAAGCTACGCAGGTACAGGATACAAAGCAGACAGACAAAATATTTTGGACTTCAAAATGACAAAGAAATAAATATAATAAGGACAAGGAAAAAAATGTATTTCCTTGATTTACTTCTGCTCATGAGACTATATGACAGAATATGTTTCGAAGAGTCCATACCACCAACTGTAGACGAAAATGTCCATAATTCTGCCAGATATCTTGGATGGATAAGGACTTCTTTGATTGTGTTATCCTGATAAACATCTAACGTCTTGCTTAAGAAATCTGAGAGAGTCCGATATGTATCTGTGGAGATTTTTATCAGCTTTCTACGTAATAAACGTTCAAATTGCTGGGTTGGCTTTGAAGTCAGTCGTAGTCAGTGTAATATACGTGTTTTTGAGGAACATCAAAGCGAATTGACTAGAGAAGGTTTAGTAAACAAGTCTTCCGCGTGTTGCCACCCGTTCGGCTAATCTGGAAACGCAAACATGACAACCCATTAAAAAAATTATGTTTAGCTCCACTTTATATATTACACGAACGCTGTCGCATATTATAGTACAGGAATTCAAAAAAGGATGTAACCGGTGGATTGAATAAGCAGTACCATTTGAAACAAAATAGAATATTGTTATGCGTACTACCTTATACATGTTGCCAGACACCAAAATTGAATACTAACATTATACAATATTAACAACTTATGACACTAATAATTTTATTTGACGTTTGACGATATTATATCTTTCAAATAAATCTAGAATTAAGATATCCAGTTCGATGCTTACAATATCAATAAATGTCTTAACAGTTTACATTGTAAACGACAAACTAAAACTAATTTTATTGATTTGACTGCAGATTTAAACTGCTCAGGGAGACAAAAGGAAAGCAAAACTTACACTTGTCTTGTACACCAAAATATTCAAAGCTTTCCTGGCTGTGAAAATGTATTACAATTGTTTTTAGAAAAATATAACATTGATATTTCATGTTTGACAAAGCATTGGTCAATAAAGAGTGAAATATTATTTTGCCATCACTATGCCGAGCTGGAATAATAAAGAAATTGAAAAATTTAAGAGGTACCTGTACAATACCTGTTTAGTCTATTTACTGGGGTCACCACATTTTGTATTCTATATATATACATCATCACGCCAAGTTATATATAAATATGTAATGAAATAATATTTCTACGAAATTCACCTGAACACGTATGCGTCATCAACCTTACCTATATGAATTTTAATATATAACCCTGTTATAACTTCTTACTAGCCTCTCAGGATTCTTTTTGGCTGATATCTAAAAACCAGGCACTTGTTTTAACGCAACTAATTCTCTGAGTTGTAGCCTTTCTGTTTCTCTAAAACACATACGACATTGAAACAATTAACTATGTATACATTTTATATCCACATAACTTGAGTTGGTACGTGTAGACCTAACTATGTTATTTATACACCTATTTTTTATTTTATTATTCCTATGTAGTTTCAATACATAATAAGTTAATGTAGGATTTAATGAGAAGCGCAGTGCGCTTGCGGAATGTCACTGATCTTACACGCCATGTTATTAATTTTACCTGTTACAATAGCTGTGACATATAGCTATTGTAACAGGTGTGTTTTTTTGATTGAGTGTGTTTTTGTGAATAGAATTTTTGGATGCGCGTCGCGGTTCATGTCAGTGCATGCCGGTGTCCCACAGGGCTCCGTTCTATCGCCCACCCACTTTCTTCTTCATATCAATGACATGCTGCCACTTGGTAATATTCATTGCTATGCAGATGGTAGTATTACGGTAGGTTTGGTGCTGGTCGAACAGAAATCGATGAGAAGCGCGAGAGTCTTGTCTTTGAGCTGAATCGGGGTTTGGATCGCATTAGTAAATGGGGTTCCAATAACCTGGTTGAGTTTAATGCCAAGGAAACTCAGGTATGCGCGATTACAACAAAAAATTCATTTCCATTTCTTCCCACTCCCAGTCTTTAGGGCGTTTCCCTCAGTATACAAGATAGCCTGAATATGCTAGGCATAGATATTCGCTGCAACCTTAATCAACGAAACTACATCGAGAGCCTCATATCAACAGTTTCTAAAAAGCTCGGAGTCCTAAACAAGGTGTGCCGGTTCTTCACGGCGGACCAGCTTGGTCTGCGTTATATAAGACTTACCTAAGTTCGGGCCGTGAAGAAGCATCCTGCGGGCCAACATGGCAGCGTCAACTGACAGCACACTGTGTAGTCTTTTGTCAGTTACCGTTGCGATTTGGGCTCATCTATCGCTTACCATCAGGTGAAGCGGAGCCACTATGCTGAGCTTAAATAAAAAAAAAAGAATAATTTGCTATCTATTCATTATATATATATTGCTTTTATCAAATTATTGACCTCAAATACAATAGAACAGTAAGTATACATCTCAAAAGATGTCTGGTTATCCTTGTATGTGACCTATAAAATTTAAATTAATAGAAAAAAAGAAAATGTCATCCCGAACTTAATCGTAAATTACACAATTTCATAAATGACAATCTTTGGTCGTAAATACAGATGAGGTAAATGCCAGTAAAATATTCCAGCTCTTTTGTCAAAGTTGTTCGCGGGCTATTGTCCCCGTGTGTATAATGTAGAGCCGAGTGGGTAATTAGGCAAATCTATCCAGAGATTCCGTCTCCAACAATGCCTTTAATTAGTAGATTACTAGCCAGCGCACTTCTCACTGCTATTTCTCTCCTCACGTAGGATTATCTGCTTATTCTATTCAATAGCTACAAATCTACCCACAATCTCACTTTACTCGATTTTGTCTTGAATTGCATTGTTATTGGATTTCCTGTATATATAAAAAACGTAGAGGGGTGTATAAAAATATGTTCAAAGTCTTGTTTGTTCAAAATTATATTGCCAGAAATGACCATCAGTTGCCAGTATCCGGCATGCAATGCACCAAAGCAATGTACTCCTGGCGACCCTTACCAATCCAATGAATTGCAATCCTGATCCGAAATTGTACGGAAGTGCGGATTAAGGCGTCTACCGAGGCGAGGTACACCGATCCGCCGCCGTTGGTTTAAATTTACGTGCATGCGGCGATGTGAACCGCTGCCGTAATTGCTGTACAGGGACATGGAATATAAGGTGTAGGCGAGCTTTTTCTTTCTAGCATTGTCGGCGTTTCCTAATACATTCGAATTAGCGGGGTCTGCCACCTGAGCCTAATTTGGCAAAGATACTGATTTCTACATGAAGCGAATGCCGTCAGACCTCCACAACTCAGAGGGAAAACCAGATCTTTCTTAGGTTAGGGGTTATCTAACACATCCACATCAACCCTTACTCATACCACTGCAGGGTTCGAGTCGCCCTTCAACCGAAGGGGCTTACTCCACCAGCTGCTCAAATACAGACAGGGACCGACGGCTTAACGTGCCCTCCGAAGCACGGAGAAGATAAAAAAACCCATCCATAAACAGACTGCGGTCGACGTTGCATAACCTGCGTGTTCGGTTAGAATGACATGCGCAATGACGCCATCGAGCTCTCGATTATGATGATGCTTAATATGTTAAGCATACTTAATGCATTGCCACACCAACGGCTGACATAATAACTTTCACACACAATGCTCCAAGGAATGGTTATTTGGCTGCGACTTTTTATGGGAAATTTTCCAGTAGGACTGTTTGTTGTTTGTTTAGCTAGCTATCGAATCTATCGAAAACAATCAGGATTGGCTAAACGTAAGGAACTCGAGATGATTTGAACATTCCGTAAATAAGCCGCGGTCGACATAGCGCGACTTGTGTTTTTAACCCCCGACACAAAAAGAGGGGTGTTATAAGTTTGACCGATTTGTTATGTGTGCCGTTCTGTGTGTCTGTCTGTGCCACCGTAGCTCTTAAATGGGTGAACCAATTAGTATGCGGTTTATTTTATTTGAAAGCAGGTTTTCCAGCGGTAGTTCTTAGATATGTTTTATGAAAATCGATTCAGCGGGTTCGAGGTCTACAGCTCTTTTGTTAGCTGCGGTAGGTGTCTCAAACGAATAGTGGGTATTTACTTTACTTTTAAACATATGTGTAAACATTTTAAATATAATAACATATTTTAAAATAATATTAAATTTATAATATTATATAATATTAAATTCAACATATTTAAATATAATAATATAATAACATATTTTAAAATTTGAAAACCCCATGTATGGTCCATAACTATACAAGATTGTGGATGTTTTTTTACTTTTAGCAGGTTTTTCTGTTGGGGGTTTTTAATTTCCTAATTTATATTATGGATTCGACTGACAAGCGCATCAGCGCTATTGAGCTTCTGGGTGTGCTCTATGCGTCTATCATGTATGCTACAAACAGCTTCTGTTGAAGGGAGACCCGTATCCTAGTAGGCTCCGCTTTGTTTGATGGTAAGCGAAAATAGGAGCCCAAATCGCAGCTACAACTGAGAAAAGACTACAGTGTCCTGTCAGTTGACGCTGCCATGCTGATTCGGAAGCTGCTTCTTCACGCTTCGCTTGAAGGATCCCATGTTGTAGGAAGGAGGAAACGCATGTACAGGCAAGGCGTTCCACATTTTAATAGTACGACAGAGATAGGAGTTGCCGAATTTCTTAGGGAAAGTGAATTGACATGGTTTGATGTCGCGGTGTTGGATAGTTGGCTGTGTTGAAAATAACCCATTACTATTAGGATTGGCGGTTTCTGCTACCTAATTCGGTATTTGATGAACTTGGTACCGTAGTACTTTAACACCAACGCTCATGGGTTCGATTCCCACAGAGGATAAACATTTGTGTGCATAAATATGTATGTTTGTCTTCGCCTGAATGTATTCAAGAGAGGTAGGGTGTATCGAAGCAGTCCGTCTGGACAAATACCTCCACCTCAAAGAAAACCGCAGCCAAATATGAATTCCCTGGAGGTTGTGTTTCGCGTTTGTGCGAGTGAGGGAGATCACTAATAAGGAGTAGCTGTGTTAGCAGAGGTGACATTACGCGAGTGATACTTAATATTACCGGCGTTCATAGACTACGGTAACCGCTTTAGATCCTGTGGGCCGTATACTTGTATGCCTACCGGTGCTGTATAAAAATAGGAATATTAAAGAAAAGGGCGAAGATACTGATTTAGACATGGAGCAACTTCATACCTCCAGAACTGAATGTGAATACTTTTCTTAGGTTAGGTCAGACATCTTTCGAAATGTAATGTTGTTACATTGTTGACCATTGTCTTTACCGTCAAGCAACAGATGCAAAAGCCATAATCTAAACTAAACTGCGTTAAGTTAGTTCTTATGCGTGAGTGAGGTCACCAGTAAGCTTCTATTTCCTGTGCTACTTGATGTAGTGCAAACGTTCATTGGCTACGCTAACCGCTTTACGCCAGGTTGGCCGTACATGCCTCTCGACGTCGCATAAAAAAATATCTCTTATTGCATATTAACACCTCTCGTAGTATCCCTGAACGTGCATAGAGACATATTGAAAATATACCTCACTCATGCTGCTAGAGCCAAGTACTTGCAATGGTGCCCACCTCAAATGCCAATTAGGGTGACCGAGTTATGCAAACGATCACAGGAAGTCGGCTTACCCAATTTCCGGCGATTATTTTAACGCTCGGGATTTAATTATTGAAGAAATAGTAAATGGTGAAAATAAAAATTAAACAACTAATAATAAGGGCAGGTCGCAACGCTAACTTATAGAAGCGAGAGCTCATGCTCTGGGACGTGGGTATGTTAGAGAGAGCGTGAAAGTAGCTTGAATGCGGTCGAATTGCGACTTTCGGTCAAGATTTGTAAGATAAAGTTGCTTGTAAACTTGCGTTCGCAATGATTATCTAAGAAATACGTTGGTTTGAAGAAGAGTCATCATCATCGTATACACCACCACGCTGCTCAAATGCGGATTTGCGGAGGCCTGCGTTTTCAAGCCGCCCGAGGGCCACTGACTTAGCTTAGCGAATGTAATCTATCGACAACAGCCGGGACTGAGGGCTTAACTTGCCCTGCACGGAGAAACTCAAGATAGATAAACCTGCGGTCGACGGTGCTTAACTTCGGTTAGAATTACACGCGCAACGACGTTATCGAGATATGCACAGTTAACTTGAACATGTAGAAAGAAAAATATAGGACGAAAGAGTCACGAATCAGATAGAGAAAGTGAAAGTCTGTTTTTTTATACAACGTCGAAATGCATACAAGCATACGGCCCACCTGATGTAAAGAGGTTACCATAGCCTATGAACGCTTGTAATATATTAAGTATCACTCGCGCGATGCCTTCTCTGCTGTTAACACAGCAACTCCTTAGGAGCTTACCGGTAACCTCATTCCCACGCAGGAACACAACAACCCTCTAGGTAGTTGTTATTTGGCTGCGGTTTTCTGTGAGATTGAGGTACTTCGTTCCTGACTAATTCACTGACTCATCAACACCCTGGCCACACTCCTGAAGCCTAGAAGGCTGAAATTTTGCATAGAGGTTACTTTTGTAATGCGCATGAGAGATAAGAAAGGATTTTTTTTAATTCAATCCCTAAGGGTGTAAAAAGGGTATTGACAGTTTGTATGGAGCAGAAATATTTTTTCAAGTTAGTGATTTGAAACTTTGTACAGATACTCTTTATTAGAAACCAAAAAGGTAATTTCAGCGTTTTCAAAAATTCCACCCTTGGGGAGTGAAAAGGGGGTTGAAAGTGTATATGGGCGAGATGCTAATCTATATTAATAAAAACAGAGTATCTGACTTATTCACTGACTCATCAAGAATTTACTTATGTACCTAATGCATGTATGTATGTATAATCTTCACGCCAGGTCCTTGCGGGGTAGGCAGCGAGAACCGAGTCTGTCCTTACATACTTCACTCGCTTCTCTAACATTCATAACTCTTTTCATGGTACCAGTTGTTGACAGATTTTTTTTTTTTTAAATTAGTGGTTTGAAAGTTTTATATTTTTAAAATAGGCAATGTTGCGTATAAAGATGCTTTGAGTGTATACAATCAGCATCAAATAGTTAATGAAAATCAAACAGATCGTGACATATGTTCATTACTACACAAATAAGGATATTTGGTGCTTTAACTAACTATTTAATGCTGCTGTAAAAATAAGAAGTAAAGTAAAAATAAGTAAAACTGCCGAAATTCCAGAATCTACGCGTGCGCAGCCGCGGGAAAAAGCTGGTACGAATTATAATTTTTTATCTGATTTATTCTAGCTAATTATAAATATGTGAATTAAAAAATAAGGACCATTTACATGCCGTATAAAAAAAAACGCAAAATAGACAGAGCGTCAATTAATGACTTTGAGATTTGTGGAGCGAAGGACTATGACCTTACAAACTTTACTTATAGGGTGTACAAAATGAACTAGAGAAACTTTTTAAGGTTAATGTATACGTTGTACTCATACGTAAAACATACTAATTTAGTATACAAAAATGTCACGAAAGGTCAATGTGCAGTTCAACGCTCAGCGTCAGCCAGCTACAGCCATTATATACATTACTCTTATGAAGAAGCACAACAGACCTAAGCAACTCCCCTGTACTAAATATCTTTTCACTCACCCCATCTACCCGCCCTCAGTTCACTACTATGGATTAATCAATTTTAGCTTTACATTCTAACAAGTAACATCTACAGCGCCTGAGGATGCCTCATTGAGAGGTGAAACACGTGTCGCAGCGACGACCAGGCCAGTCGTGGCAGCAACGGGTGCATGGGGCTTCTGTTCCAGATGTCGAGCAATAGCGAGGACGACCGCAGCAGCCGAGACAGAGACTACCGGAGCAGCCATGGCAGCGACGGCGTGTTGCATCAACTAACGGTAGTGAATGTGTGCCGGCCGGCGCTAGTACGCATAAATTTAATTGACGAATTAGAGAAATTAATCGGTTGCGGAACCTGAATACATAATATATAAACATAACATAACAGGTAATCTTTATAACAGGTAAACGGAACAAATTTATACTAAAAGGAAATTACATTATGCAGCAAAATGGCAGCGCTTTCCTCATCGCCGCGCGCGATGCGTCACAGTCCTCGCTCAACGTAACTATTTCTTTGATTCTTTAGCTATCAAGTGGTGTGATTGAATTTTAGACGTAAACGAAAGAAATGTTATTACACCACCAAACTGCATTTCCCGATTTGGTTATCATCAGTTTTAGGAATTGCCTTCCACTATGGAAACAAATTAGGTATTCACGTGTTTAGAAGACGAGTTGAAGCGTGAGACAGAAGAAACAATAAGTACCAAAATATTCCATAATATATATCTCAATAACTGTCGTCAAGCGTAATGATGTAGTAACTCCTCAAACTGTTTCTGCAGAGGAAGTCGATAATCAAGGTATTGTAACACTGGCACTTATTTTATTAGAAACTAAGGAAGTGTGTTATTGCATGTGAAGTTCGTGAGAAGCACCTTGAGCCAGTTAGTGTTGAGTATTTGTGTATGATACCTGTTCTCTGACAAAAAAAGGTAACAAACGGAATTAAATGCAAAGATGCGTAAAAGTAACAACATTACTAGTACAAAGGTTGTTGAATCTTGAAGTGGGGTCGTCGAATTCGGTAAGATTTTTATTAACCAATTTTGAATTTTATGATAAGGGAAATATAAACTTTTTTGGTTTCATTAAATGACTAGTTGCGTCCCACGACTACGCGTGCGTAAAGCGGTTTTAAATTTTACTCAGAAGCTCTAAACATTTCCTATTTATTTATTTTATTTATTTATTATACCTTAAGATATTAGAACAGTGTCAATACACACAACACACCTTAATAGGTACAGAAAGAGGAAAGAGAGATGGACATTAGGGTTATAGATAAAAGTTCTCTGTTGTAACACATACAAAATTTTCAATTTTGGCATAAAATGCTTTGTCAATTAAAATCCGGCTTAAGGTTTCGATAAATTTCAAGTCGTTTGGTTTCGTTTTATATTATCGCCAGTAATTTATTATAGATTTTTATAAAAATTGGGTTGTGTCTGGTACTATGTATCGTCAATTTTGATGTTGAACCTGGAGTAGCTCATTTCTGTAACGTAATAAACGACGGCGAGGAACATCACATACTCTAGAATAAAAATCTGGGTGTTTTGTCATAAATTTACACAATTCCAATATGCACAGAAATGTCAATATCCTTTTTTTTATATTTACTAATATTCTAAAATACTTTTATTGTAGAACAAACTTGTAGTGACTATTCGTACTGGTACCTCACAACATCACGCTATTATTTAACTACCCGTGATCGAAAGCATAGTAATTGTAACTGGTTTTCTTAAATTTGTTGCTTGATTAAGTTCTCTCTATAAAATTGCGAAAGTTAAGTTATTACTCTTTGCATGTGCGATTTTCAGTTTATATTTGAATCAATTACCACACCGAGCAGAGTGTAGTTAGGGACACAATCCAATTTGATGCTGTTATAAGTAGAATCTATATTCAGTTCTGCTTTTTGGCATGGCCTGAAATTGAAATATTTTTGTTTTTGAATGTACATGTATGTCATATTTCGTATTTGAAATTTATGTTTTTAATAATTGGATGTTGTTATTGAAAAATCATCAGCAAATATCACGTAACGTTCATTAAATATTTTTGAGAGGTCGTTTATATAGCATCCGAGGACACTGCACTGCATTGCTTTGTTTTTTTATCCAACCATTATGATTTCCCCCGTTAGGTCGTTAATTGGAAACCACTTATATGTTACATATGCCTCGTACGCCATATAATTTATTCAAACTAAATAAATATGTATTTAATAGATTCAGGTGTTACTTTGCGAAAGTCAAATTTACAGGCAATTTGATCCGAAAATGCTATTGTATGTTATTCTAACGACTGACATCTACATCGCCTGAGGATGTCTCATGGAGAGGCGAAACACGTGTCGCAGAGACGACCGGAGCAGCCAGGGCAGCAACGGAGGCGGGTGCATGCGGTTCACATTTCAGATGGCGAACACTCGCAGAGACGACCGGTGTAGCATAGCAGCGGCGGCATGCATCTACTAACGGTAGTGGGTGGGTGCCGGCCGGCAGTAGTTCGCATGAACTAATCGGGAGCGGAAACACACAAAGTAGTTTGAATCAAATTGCCTGTAAATATGTATTTAATAAATAATATATTTAGTATTTTTCATTCTTTAGATATAATATTTTCACCCGTAGTTTTTCATTCGTCCTGAATAATACATGTTAATATTGAACCATATTTGTGTCAAAGTATCATTCATTATTATATCATTCATCATATATTCATCTGCTAAAAAGTCGAAAGTTTCGACTCTGCTGTTGTAAAAGGGAGATCCACAGATACGTGGGCCAGTACGTGGGCCAGCGATTGTTATAGTTGTGTGTTATTGTCTGCAGATATCATACTTTTATTAATTCTGAGAGTGCTGAAAATCAGTTTCTTCAACCAAAACAATGATCCCTTTGTGTAAAGTTCTTCAAGTTCTCCAATACCGTCATGAACTTTAATGTAATGACAAAATTCGTAGCTTTTCGTTTCGGGGGCATGAAATCGATCGAGGTTTCATTTTTAGAAAACGTCGTTTTATCCGTGTTTTCAGGCAATGCTACAATATCATTAGAATACGAAGGTAAATTTAGCCACCCTCGACAAGATATTAGCTCAGCTGGGAAAGCGGTCGGTCCCGAATCCAGAAGACCCCGGTTCGATTCTAGATCATATTTTTTTATCGTCACGGCTTTAGTCCGTAATTGATTGATAAACTATAAAAAAGTAAATACTTGCTTCTAATAAAATACTAAACTAATTGCACTCGTGATTTTTTATTTAAACAACCAGTTCATATTATTGTGTCGCTGAGATCGAAAAATATTCATATTTCATCAGTATGTAATTTATATCTAAATATATTTTCCAAAAGAACACGATTTATCAAAAAAAAAAAAACGGACGAAGCTTCCTCGTCTAGGTCTATACTACAGCAACATTTTTTTAAATTTAGCTATAAATTATAATACGCTGGTGATTTAAATGTTACAATTTTATTTCAGATAATGCAACTGAACAAAAATTTGTTTGTTAAAATTTGATATTTTGTATTTCAAAAATGGCGGATGAAACGAAAAGGGTGCATCTAGACGATGTGCTGTCAAAGTTTGGCCTCTTCGACCGTTATCAAATGGAAATGATATTGCTTATTGGTTTTTCTTTCTTCATGAATGGAATGCATTGCATTAATTATATGTTCGTTGCTGAAGAAGTCCCTTATAGGTAAAAGTAAATGATTTGTTTGCATCATAAGCTTTTATTTACAGTGTTCTGTGCGAGAAGTCAAGTGGTTGCCAATGGCTACTTCAATACCAAGCCTCCTGGGCTCGATTCCCAGACATAACAAACATTTATATGCATGAACTTGTCTGTTTCTTTTGACCGTTATATTTTTACGTTTATTTTTATACGCCCTACCATTAAAGCAGCCTCCAAAACTGGAGAAGTACCTCCATCTTACAGTAAATCGCAGTCAAATAACAACTTATGGGGGGTTGTTGTGTTCCTGCCAGTGAATGAGGTTAATTTTCTAAGGAGTTGCTGTAATAGCAGCAGAGTGGCAATGCACTAGTTATACGTTCTGTATTGCAAACTATTATATGCCATGATATCCTCTTCAGACCAGGTAGACTGTATATTTGTACAACATATATTACTCGTAAAATTAAAGAGAAAAGGAATATTTATTGCCTCACTGCTGGTCTATCGATATTCGTACGTCTGTTCAGACAGACGTCTGTCAAATAAATATAGACATAATGCAATAACGTAATATTAAGTATTACTCTACCAAATTTTACTCTTTCCACGGCAGGGATACAGATCTCCCTTCAAACGAAGGAGTTTAGAGCACATTCCGCCACGCTGCCCAACTGCGGATTTGCGTAAATCAGTGTTTTCAAACCGACTTATCATAATGACTATCATTCATCGACAACAGCCGGGATTGAGGGCTTAGATTGCTCTACGAAGCATGGAGAAGTTCGAGGTAAATAAACTCTTGCATAAACAGGCTGCGACTGGCATTACTTAACTTGTGTTTTTAGTTAAAATACTATATGAATAATGAAAATGAAGGACTCAAAAAATAAAGTGTATGAGAGGAAGGGCGCATCAAAGCAGCGTGTCCGGGGAAGTACCTCCACCTCACAGAAAAACCACAGTCAAATAACAGCCCCCTAGAGGGTTGCTGTGTTCCTGCGTGTGAGTGAGGTATAGTAAGCTCCTAAAGAGTTACTGTGCTAGCAGGGGTGGTACCGCGCGAGTACCGTAACCGTTTTTCATCAGTTGGGCAGTATCCTATTATGCCTCACGACGTTGTTTAAAAAAAAACATAATACGATTTGGAATTTAAATAAAACAAACTTTTGTTTCTGCACAGATGCCGTATAGAACAGTGCGATTCTCGACATGCAGT
Source organism: Pyralis farinalis (assembly GCA_947507595.1). Classification (NCBI taxonomy): domain Eukaryota; kingdom Metazoa; phylum Arthropoda; class Insecta; order Lepidoptera; family Pyralidae; genus Pyralis; species Pyralis farinalis. Next base: position 3,661,637 of record OX382264.1, read on the forward strand.
TTTCGAGTCTGAGTACAATTTCACCGCGCCCGCTGACCGCCCCGCTTGTTACAAGTACGGCACTGTCCACAATTATAGCGAATGCTCCGCATTTAGCTTCAATTCTAGTGCAGTTGAACAATGCAGCGATTGGGTTTACAGCGACGATAATAGCTTTGTTTCTGAGGTATGTATCTATGGACAATGTTGGACTTTTACCGTTATTTACTAAACATTATCCGGTATAATTGATCACTATTTACTTTAAAAAGTTTAAATGGCAAATTATACATACTTGAAATTATTACTTGCTCAATAAAGACTATCGTGAGGAAACGTGTGACTTAACCTATGGAAAGGTCTTGCTTTCCCTCTGGGTTATGGAGGTCTGACAGCACACGCTCCCTGCCAAAATCAGTATCTTCGCCAAGTTCTTATCCTTAGGTAGTAGACCCTGTCTATCCTAATGGATTAAGCTAAGAAGAAGAGTGTAAAAAGGATATTGTTGCAAGTTTGTTGTATATTAAGATAAATAAAAAGGTGTATGATGATCCTGACCCTAATGAAGTAGACCCTGGGCTCCGAAACGAAAGCGTACAAATGACGCTTGAATGATGATGACATACTCGTATGTGTTTGATGAAGAGATAATTAAAGTGAGGTACGGCGATGGACTTCTTCCATTTGTGGTCTCTTTCAGCTAACCATAGAGATCCTGAAAGAAAATACACGTTTGACGAGAATTCTGTAAACAATAGATGTGAATGTTTGGAGAATATGATTATTTTACGTAATTATGAAAATAATGTTGTCGTCGTGAAAAATCTTACTTTTTTATAAAACTAGCTGACCCGGCGAACTTCGTACCGCCTCAGGATCAATAAATGGTGTGTTAACTTATTAGATGGTATAAATTTTTTAATACTTATTATCCTATTCCGGACGAAGACAAATCCAAAAACGCAAAAATCATAAATATCGGTCCAGCCGTTCTTGAGTTATAAATGGTGTAACTAACACGACTTTGTTTTATATATATAGATTAGTGATGTACAGATTGTGTTTGCCTTTTTGGTAAAAATGATAAAATAATAGTAAATCTCCATTGTTCTGTTATAATACTGAGACAGAGTTACTTTATATACGAGTATCTTGTCTTACCTTATGATTTATTTTTAGTTTAATTTGGGATGCGAAGACTGGAAACGGACCTTTATCGGCACAGTGCATAGTATTGGACAATTGATTGGGTTACTCTTCCAAGGACAACTGTCTGACAAGTAAGAGAACAGAAAACATATTCCTAAAAACTTTAAGAATGGCATTGGCTCATCACCTAAACCAACCTTATCCTCACCTACTCATGGCATGCAGCGCTGATAAGTAAACGAGGCTTCAGAGTAAGATAATGATGAGTGTTATTCAATTAGGTGGGGAACTTGTGAAGTTCCTCCGCTTTATAGAAGACTGCAGTTTAATAACAACTCCGGTTGGCGTATGTCTGCATTTACGTAAGATCGTCAGGAAGTTTTTGAAAATGCGCTGCGTCGGCGGCAGAGGTGACAACATGCAGTAAATATCCCACATTTGTTGTTTATTTTTGCCATTGGGCAACGCAATGTTGGAATAAATACCGCCTCCAATCAGAACATTAATATTATGAATACATTATATTGACATGTCCTCATGTATAGAATTCTTCCAATGTATTCTCGGCGGTGACTACTGTCACTGAAGCACACTTTACTCTTTTTACACTAACTATCATTATTGTTTACATGCTTCTCTTATCTATTTCTTTAATCATTTATTGTTATCATTTAATGTGGTTCCTTTTAAAAATAATTTGACCTATTAATTCTGCTACAGGCAGATTAAACTTTGCTATATTGCCAATGAGTTATGGCCTATTTTTTGTTGCATCGCACATGACCTTTGGGCTTCCTTATATTTATGTGGCGTGTGTCTTATGGTCTATATTTGCTAGATTTGTTTTGTGACTTCATCATTTTCTTAACATCAATTGCAAGCGACTATAGTTGGTAATGACTTTAGTTAGTTTTCTTTTTACGTAATAACGTATTTGATAAATTATTCCAAATTCAACTGTATTGTCTTTTTGAAAGATTGGACTCAAACATGATGAAATTAATTCTGAGGTTACAACTAGCTTTCATTACTTTCATTTATGTTCAGGAACACCGTTCCTATATGAAATCTATACGTTTGTCTGTGTGTGCGTTTTTTTCGAATATTCGAATTTTGACATCAGATTCGGATTCAGCATAAAAAAGTAGAATAGGAATGTTCAGGAACACCGTTCCTATCTCTAAAAAAAAAAGAAATTTGAATTGTTATATAATTGACGAGCCAGGTGTTCCTCTGGCAATGCAAGCTTGCGCATTCTCAACTGGTTCTTTTATGTAATTTGAGTATTAAAATTTGTATCTATGTATCTTCACAGCAGGTCCCTTGCGGGCATAAAACACGGTCCTTACACACCTTGTTCGCTTCTTTATACACATATAGGTATATCTTGGAGCTCCTGAATTAGCTTGTGATAACGATATGGTCGTGGTAGCTGAATCTTGATTTTCCTCGGCTGCAAGATACTTCACTTTTGCGTTGTATAGTATATCTGTTTCGTAATTTTTTCATACAATTAATTTTCAAAAAATTTTTTCATGTAACTGTATGAGCTTACAAATATCCGATTTTATACTAAAAATCATACATACATAGTTCAAAAAATTATAGAATATACATAACTTAATTTAAAAAAAAAACCGAAAATCCGTTTACCCAGAAATCTGCCCTGATCACAAGTCTAGTGCACACGTAATTCCATAAAACTATCTATCCATATCTACGTACACACTACCCTTGCGGGGTCGGCAGAGAGAAACCGAACATCATATGACTCGGTCCTTACATACCTGCCTCAATTCTTTAACATTCGTAGCTCTTTTCATGCACACTCGTCAGTTCCTAAAGCTTCTGTCACCACTTCCAAATAACATATGACCCATTTTGTCGTAGTAGATGAGCCTTAATCTTCCTCGGCTCCTACGTCCTTCTAGTTTAGCGTTGTATATTTGTATCGTCATTCTTTCCTCCTGTATTCTTTCCACATGTCCAAACCGGATCACGCCTCGTCTTCATATCTATACACTCTTCCAGACCATGCATTGAAGATGTAAATTGGAGAGTTGGTCTGAAAGAGAGTGTCCATAAAATTTCTACTGTGATAGCTTTAAAATATTATTTTCCAGGTTGGGTAGAAAAACCGCAATAATAATAGGCGGGCTAGCCGCAGCGATTTTTGGTTTAGCTAAAAGTTTTGCGAAAACATACACCGTGTTCATATTAATTGAGTTAGTGGAAGCCATTTTAGGGGATAACTGCTCGCCAGCATTTATAATGAGCAAGTATTTTTTTTTATTATATAAATCACACTTATAACTATATATATATGTGTCATCTTGACTAATTATTAGTGTAGTATTTTTTTTCCATAACCAACTTCCATTCAGTTTCTTTTTGTCAAAGCAAACACCGATCATTTAGTTTTAGACCTAGGTGGTACTACGGTTTTTTCATCGTGCGGTTAACCGCTATACCGTGAAACCGCACGAAACGCTCACATAAGGCTTGGTTCACACGGCATTGTACTGCACGTTTTTTTGCAGGATGAATCTTACCGAATTAATAGTGGTTCATACATTGAGTATTGAACCATTCACACGTCGTTTGTACTGCAAATAATTGTACACCGTTTATGCGTTTAAACGAATACTCAACGGACTTGTCAAGCAAAACGAATGAACTGTAACGTATTCGGTTTGCAGTGGCACATAGTATAGCTCTGTCTCGTTCACACGGCACGATGTTCATACGTTTTTCATCGAATAGCAAACGAACAAGCGATATTCCCTTCAAAGTCCAGCCTCTGTTGAATCTTCCTATTCTAACTATACAGAATTTGATTTTAATGACTTTTAATACGAAATACGAAGACATTATATTGGTCAAATAAAACATATTTTCATAATTTTTTACATTAATAAACCTTTAATTAATAATTTCCACCTGTGTATTTTTATTTGTGTACTAACCTTAAACAGATGGCTAATTTCATTTTAGTACTGATGCAATTCCGCATATTTGTATTTGTTTTTGGCAGGCTTGAATTTTCCAGTCGATTTAATAAGTTTTCAAAACTATCAATAGACATCCGAAAGTAATTAAAAAACTTCGTTTCATCGTTTCTAAGTTTATCATATAACTTCTCAAATATTTTAGTACGCACAAATTCTTCATTTATAGGATGTACCCAAAACCTTCTGCTTTGTCGGCGGCGAAACCTTTGGCGTCTTCGATTATACCAATATAAAAGTACAACTAAGCGTGGATCCATCACTGACGTCTATTCACTGTGATAACTGTGTAAAGAATGCGGCTATTCGTTTTTTACACGAATGAAAATCTACCGTGTGAACACCCGGCTGATTGTACTTTACAAAAACGAATACAAAGAAAACGAGCAGGATAATGTCGTGTGAACCAAGCCTTACGATTAAAAATAACAAAAACAGGCCGCGTTTTTCACAATTCGTAGAAGGATTTCAAGAGACCATTACATATTGTAGTGCTCTAATATTATGAAATAAAAAAATTCGTAAACATTGTGTCTATCCACTCACTGTGTGTGGGAGTTCTTGTTGTTAACTAATGACGCGATTTTTATGCGCGAGCCATAGTGTAACATTTCTCGATTTTAAAATAAGTCGTCGAGAAAAACCGCAAGTGCGGCCGCATGTATTAGTTTCCTTGACTCACAACATCCCACGATTAAAAACCACGGCGCTTTAATCGTAGTGCGGCCTAAGCTTTAGTTATAGTTAAAGTGCAGTAGGAAAAGCCATAAAATACAGAGCTTATATTGTTACGCGACTCCGTTGATTATGTGACTAGCAATACCTTAACATCAGGGCTTGTAGGTGAAATACGCGTAGGAATTATATTTTGATAGAAGTGTGACCTGATCTAAGAAAGGTCTGATTTTCCCTCTGGGTAGTGGAGGTCGGATAGCAGTTGCTCCATGTCATAATCAGTATCTTTGCCAAATCAGGCGGACCGCGCGAATAGACATATAAGGAAGTTATTTCGTTTAAACAATTATTTCAATGACATTTTAAATAATATTTTGGTATTTTATATTCCAGGTATAGAACTAGTGCATAGCAACTACAGACTGCATCAACAGATATTCAACTGCACTATCTTCGCTATGGGCGGACTCACTATGGCTATTGTCGCCTACTGCATTCCGTATTGGAGGCATTTCATCCTGGGAATATACGTTCCTTCATTTTTATTTATATCGTATTACTTTATATTGGATGAGAGCGTCAGATGGCTATTAAGCAAAGGAAAGAAAAAGCGGGCCACGGATATATTAATGAAGATGGCGAAAAAAAACAATTTCAAATTAGATAAAAATGTACTCATGAATCTGCAGTGTGAACAATTGGGACCCAAAAGCTCACCCTTGCTGGACACCTTTAAGTCCAATATCATGGTCAAAAGATTTGTCGTATGTCTAATATGGTGGGTGTCGTGCACATTTGTATATTTTGGACTAACGGTTAATGTGGTATCTTTAGCTGGCAACAAACATGTCAATTTCGCACTTTTGTCACTCTCTGACATTCCGGCAAGCTTCGCTATGGTCTACGCTTTGAAAAAATTTAATAGGAAAAGACCTTTGTTGGCATCATTTATATTTGGAGGGATTTTATGTCTCATACAACCATTTGTTCCAAAAGGTAAGATTTATCTTGTTACCATAATTAAATATTATAAAAATTTCAGAATCTCTGGAAATTAACGAAGGGCATTGATCGACAGTGCTTTTGAAATTCTCTTTTGTTTTGTAATCCAGTAGTCGCTATCAAGTCTCTGTTAACATTAACAGAGAGTATACGGTAATGCTGACGAGCTCGATGGCGCAGCGGTTAATAACGCGACTTTGTCACCGACGCTCGTGGGTTCGATTCCCACACAGGACAAACATTTGCGTGCATTAAGAGAGATAGGGCGCATCAAAGCAGCCCGTATTGAGAAGTATCTCCACCTCACAGAAAACCGCAGTCAAGTAACAACTTTCTGGAGGGTTGTTGCGTTCCTGCGTGTGAGGTCCCGAGTTGCTGTGTTAGTAGCAGAGGTGCTATCACGCTTAATGTGTTACAAGCCTTCATAGGCTACGGCAACCGCTTTACATCAGGTGGGCCGTATGATTGTACGCTCCCGACGCTGTCTATTAAAAGAAGAAATCTTGAGGCTACCCTGGGTCGCTGTCTGTGTCACCTTTCGTTAAAATAATGTAATTTGTTTGTGTACTTTATTTAAATGGCTAAGCTGATAATTTGTTTTAATTGTATTTTTATTAATTTTTCAGTGTATGCGTGGTTATCTACAGGACTCTATTTACTAGGACGATTTGTCTCTACATTCACTTTCACCACAATCTATGTGTACACATCGGAGCTGTTTCCAACGTACACCCGCAATTCTATGCATGCACTGTGTTCTTCGATCGGTCGGATTGGTTCCATAATAGCCCCTATGACTCCTTTATTGGTAAGTTAGTTTGGGAAAAGACTAAACCAAATCTCACATTAAACGAATTAGATTAAAGGAGAGACATTAAAATGAATAATATCAGAGGCTACAGTGTACTATCAAAGTCAGAAACTAGCACATTTTTTTTATACTACGTCGGGAGGTATTCACGTATACGTTTCACCTGATGTAAAGCGGGTACCGTAGTCTATTAACGCTTGTAATATATTAGGCATCACTCGTGCGATGCCTCCTCTGTTGCTTATACAGCATCTCCTTGGGAGGATACTGGTGACCTCACTCACACGCAGGAACACAACAACCATTTAGGGAGTTGTTATTTGGCTGCGGTTTTCTGTGAGGTGGAGGTATTTCCCCAGACGGGTCGCTTTGATGCACCCTACCTCTCTTAAAACATCCAGACCAAGATACAGATATGTGCATGCACACTAATGTTTGCCTTGTGTGGGAATCGAACCCACGAGCGTTGGTGTCAAAGTCGCGTCATTCACGACTGAGCCACCGAGCTCGTCAAAATTCTAAAGTATCTGGACTATTATTGTTGAAATAATTGGATTTATTGAGAACTAGATTTGCTCGCGGCTTGACCTGCACGAGGATATCGTAGTCACGATAATTGGTAGTTATGTCTATCCCAAGATACTAGGTCAAATCTATACCAAATCTCAAAACGATCCGTTTATGGTTTCGCCATGAAAAGGTAACAAACATACAGAGTACTTTCGCGTTTTTAATATTAGTTTGAACTAGTAACTATCTTGACGTCTCCATGCACTTTCACCTGTGTGGAAATTCTCTCATCGTGATCATAAGTAGTCTACGTCCGTTGACTTCTGCAGGAACCAAACCACCTTAGTAATTTTCCGACCTCAAACTGTCAAACTTACGTGAGTTCAGTAAAAGAACTCGCTTATTTTTTTTTTACATGATTGTTGTGAGGAACTGAAAGAAAGATGGCGCTAGTAGTATTAATAAATGCTAAAAGTATATAATCTATCGCTTGGCTTAAGCTATCATTTCACGATATTTTTAAGGACTTCAGCATGAACCTCAGGTGGTCAGGCACTTCGGGTACATCCCGATTATTTAGCACACCAGATGCCCTAAGCCTCTCGGAGGACCCCTCTCGGGGTCTTCGGAGGCTTGTCATTTTCCTTTCGCTACATGTTTTGGCGCTTCACAATGCTTAGCGTTTGTGGACTATGAGAAGGCATTCGCTTCGATTGAGACATGGACTGTGCTCCAGTCTCTCCAGCGGTGCCGCATTGGTTATAGGTATATGGAAATGTTTAAATGCTTATATGAAAACGCAACCATGTCGATCTGACTACAGGATCCAAAACATTTTTTTTGGAATTGGATACAGAGGAGTGAGACAAAGAGACGTTGTTTCTTCGAAACTGTTGACTGCTGCATTGGAAAATGTTTTAAAGCTACTGGTCTGGAAAAGATACGGCATCGACGTCAACAGGGAGTATTTTACTCACCTTCAATTTGCCAATGATAAAGTAATCATGGCGGAATCGTTGGAGGATTTGAACACAGTGCTCGACGATCTCGAAAGAGCATCCCAATGAGTCGAATTTAAAATGAGTTTAGACAAAAAAAAAATTTGGAACGTAATGTTGTTCCTGTTCCATTCTCGGTTTTTGAAGTTGTTGACGAGTAGGTATGCCTACCTAGGACAAACAGTCCAGGTCTCTTGTCGAATCCAACTGGGATGGGTAACGTTTGGGAAATTGTGAAAGATTTTCTCGTTCAAAATACCACATTATCTTAAGAAGAAAGGCTTCAGTCAGTGTGTGTTGCCAGTGACGATTTATGATACAGAAACATGGTCTCATACGAGTACTATGGGTCTTATACAGAAGCTTGAAATTTCACAGCGTGCGATGTAGATAGCCATGCTCGGAGTTCCTCTGCATATTTCATGTCATATTTCATCCGATTTATACAAAACCTTAACAAATTATACACCAAAACCTTCCACCAGAATCACTCTGTCCATTGGTGAAAACCACATGAAAATCCATTCAGTAGTTTTTCAGTTTTTCGTGAACAGACAGACAGATAGACGCGGCGTGGGGCTTTGTTTTATAATATGTAGTGAAGATGAACTTAAATAAACGCAACATTAATATATTAATTACCATATCCATACTTGATATCAGTTGTGACGTTGTTATCGCTAATCCCCTGAAATGAAATTGATATAGATTTAGCTTCAACTTATTTAAAAGTTGGAATATTTAGCTTTTCATCTATTCACATCCATAATTTAGAAGTATCATGTAATGGATATTAAATATTCTATTTCAGACGCAGTATGTGGATAGCCTGCCAACCCTACTCATCGGCGCTATTTCAATATTGGCAGGTCTGATGACTTTGATGGTGCCAGATATAGCAGACGAAACGCTTCCTGATAATGTTCAGCAGGCAGAATGCATTGGGAGCCGCCGTGCTGTGAAATCTTAATGTTGAACTATTTACATTACATTGAACTGAATTTACAATATGATACAACCCAAAACTCTTTATTGCATCAATAAAATGTACATAGTCTATACAAGAAACCACAACAGGCGGCCTTATGGCTAATGCAATTTTTTCCAGGCAACCTTAACTTAAAGGAGAATTTACATAAATAAAGGTGTAGGTTGATTATGAAATGAATTTATTATTGTATCTTCGTTATTCTTATAACTACAGAATCAAAATCAATTTATATTAACTAACACTATTTGTTTTTGAATAAATCGGGCGATAAACAAGCTTAAGTCCCGCCTGATGAGACGATATTCGTTCTTTACTCGCGTGAACCTGTGTTGTTGTTTGTTCGTTCGTTCGTGAAGTTGTGTGTGATGATATGTTGGTAGGGGAAATGGTAGCAAACCCAGTGTCTTCCTCACTAACACATCAACTGTCAAGGAAGTACTTATGTAGCCATGGGTTTTCGTAGAGTGGAAGTTTTGACTAGCTCAGTGGCGCGGTAACTGACGAGACTTTTTTTTATATACGTCAGGAGGTATATAAGCATACGGCTTACCTGATGTAAAGCGGTTACCGTAGCCTATAAACGCTTGCAATAATTGACAACAACAATCGTGGGTTCAATTTCCACAAGAGGAAACATTTATGTACATGAACTTTTTTTTGGTATTGGCTCAGCATTGTGGCTCCACTTCGCCTGTTGGTAAGCGAAAAGAGGAGCCTAAATTGCAGCGGCAACTGACAAAGGACTACAGTGTCCTGACAGTTGACGCTGCCATGCTGACCCGCAAGGTGCTTCTTCACGCTTCGTTTGAAGGATCCCATGTTGTAGGAAGGAGGAAACACATGTGCAGGCAAGGCGTTCCACTTTTTAATAGTACGACAGAGATAGGAGTTGCCGAACTTTTTAGTACGAGAACAAATGTCCTCAACAGTGGAATGATGACATCGCAAGCCTGCACGTGTGGTTCTATGAAAGGGAGAGGGTGGGATAAGGGACAAAGCGGTTAACATAGCCTATGAACGCTTGTAATATGCGATGCCACCTCTGCTGCTAACACAACAACTCCTTGGGATCTTACTGTCAACCTCACTCACACACAGGAACACAACAACCCTCTAGGGAGTTGTTATTAGGCTGCGGTTTTCTGTGAGGTAGAGGTACTTCTCCAGACAGATTGATTTGATACATACAGATTCCCCTCCCCAGACAGATTGAAAAATATCCAGACCAAAACAGACATGTTTACGCACACAAATGTTTGTCCTGCGTGGGGATCGAACCCACGGGCTTTGGTGTCAATGTCGTATTCACCACTGCGCCACAGAGCTCGTCAAAAATATCCCGTATGCTTGTATGCGTTCCGACACTGTATAAAAAAAGTCATGTATACAAAAAAAAAGCCCACTTCGCCAACAAGGTCACACTTCGCCGAGCATCTCATAGACAAAGGACATAATTTATCCCCCACTAATACATATCAAATTTTACACACCATAGACAAAGGTTTAAAACTAAATATTAGGGAACAATTAGAAATTAATAAACATAAAAATTTTAAAATTACTCTCATGAACAAACAGACTGACGTAAACCATTCCCCACTATTAAATATCTTTTCGCTCACACCATCCACCCCCACCCTCAATTCAATATAAGGGACGGCACTGCGATGGATTTGTCACTTGTAGCATGTTATTCTTACGATTAACGTCTACAACGCCTGATGATGCCTCGTGGAGAGGCGAAACACGTGTCGCAGCGACGACCAGGCCAGTCGTGGCAGCGACGTTGGTGGAGGGGGCATGCGGATTCTGTTCCAGATGGCGGACGACCGCAGCAGCCTAGGCAGAGACTACCGGAGCAGCCATGGCAGCGTCGGCATGTTGCACGCACTAACAGTAGTGGGTGGGTGCCGGCCGGCGCTAGGCCGCATGAACTAATTGGTGGCGGAAGCACACAAAGCAGGTTGGATCAAATTGCATAAAAAAAGTCAATCCTTTTTTTATATATGTACGTTACTGAAAAAGGGACAAAACTCGGAAGTCTTTTTTGTTTGAAATGTTTCTTTTTCTGCGTAAAAAATAAAAGCAACATTAATTTATGCTATAGAGTACACTCAGATAGTCGTAATAGAGTTACGTAATAAAATAGAGATAAACTGAAATGACAAATTGCCTCCATCAAAACACTAAAAGCAGCGAGTCTTGCCGAGATCGGCGGTTTCGGTGAAAGAGCAAACGAATTAGATAACTGAGTGAATTAAATATTAAGTTAAAATACTGTATTTTCAACTTTTATCCTTTTCATTTCTAATGAAGGGTATTTATGTTTTCATAGCATTTATATTAAGGTAAGTATAATAAAAATAAATATGTTTTCAAAAATGATATTACTTGTGTTTACTAGATGTACTATGGGTTTCTTAATACATAAACCTATTTAAAAATATAACTAAGCTATTTAATAAAACGTTTTGCATAAATGGATCGTCATCATCATCATTATCATCAAAGCCAACCTTCACAAAGTAGTTTCTAGAAAAAGAAAGGTAAAGCTATTCATACTAAAATTATACAGGAATAATTACTCTGCCTGTCCGTCTGTTTATAAATTAACTATTCACGGCTAAACCGCTGAATTGCTATGAAATATGGTAAGAAAGTATACTGGAGCATGGACAGGATATCTGCTATGATACAGGATGTAGCTATTAGTATGTATGTAAAACTTCACGCCAGGTTCCTTGCGTGATAGGCAGAGAAAATCGCCCGCCGGCTCCTGGGGCCCCTGACATGAAATTGCGATAAAACACGACCAATTTGGTCACGGATATATATATATAACCAATTGGTCCCGGGTTTGTATCCCAGTGTGGATATGTACCCCTAAATTAACGTTTTCCGATTTATATACGTAACAGCTGACCCGGCGAACGTCGTACCGCCTCAGAATCAATAAATAATGTGTTAACTTATTAGATGAAATAAGTTCAGTTTTTGTACTACTTTATGCTTGCTAGATGGGTTGCATTCGAGTCGATTCCGTTCGTTGAATTGACCGCAGAGCTAACTTCAGTTGTTAGTTGTGCGAGGGCAAGTCAGGTTGATGCAATGACTTTAAACATTTAACCGTTTAGGTGGTAGCTTCGTCTTGGTCTGTTACATAGGCGATAGATTTGAAGGAAAGCAGTAGACTAACGATTTAAGTTTGAATTGTGAACTTATGTTCTACATTTTTGTTTTTTGACGCAAGAATTACTCGTTCACTCAACTAATTGTGTTTTCGTGGCCTAGAAAGATGCACGGGAGCACTTTGTTGATGAGCACGTCCTTCAATGAGAAGAAGTTGCAAAATTCGGCGGAAATGAAACCAATCCGTTAGATTCGTCGACAGGAATACGACTATTACCGATAGTCGGTAATTGCTTGGAGAAACTTGAGGCAAAGTGATCGTTTAGCAATGCAACTCGCATGCTCGCCGTAGCTAATGTTTCGTCTCCTAGCGCCAGAGTGTCGATGATTTGAGGCAAGCGTTTCTTTCACCGGCAGCGGTCGATCTTGAAATGAGTAGTATTTGGCGGAAATCGCCAGGCAGGAGAATCATTGCGTCCCAAAACATCTCGAGTCATTGCCCAGATCCCTCGACTGCTTTCAATATGCTTTTTGTGCTATTGCGCATTCATACCTGATGGTGATTTTACTTGTTACCAAAGCAATAATTTCAACGCTGTATGAGTCGTTTTGCGTCCTTTTAGCAACATGACTACTATCCCAGAAGAAGCAACTGCAATCTCGGATATCTTGCAAAAAGTGAGCAAAGTAGACAAATTCAATGATATGAGAAAATGTTTTCCAAGTTCTAACAAGTGCATTGAGAAAAAATAAGCCATTTCCATCATCAATTTCCTTTGTTAACGCACAGTTCCTTCTGTTGGGGGTTCAACAATGGTACATTCGCTTCAACTGATTAATTCAATGCGTTTCGAACATATTCACGTTTACATTCCAATTCTCGACTAAAAGCGTCTCCATTTATGATTTGACAGTAGCATTCTTAACTTCACTAACAAACTACCGCACATGATGTACCAAATTTCTTCGATTAAAAGCAAAGCCTGATTATGTATTCATCTTTTCATTTGCCCCGAGGTCAGGATCCCTAAACTGATACGACTTCGATGTAAAACGTATTTTGACAGTCATTTACGTTTTTGTTCCACAATTCATGTGGTTTCCGTGGGAAGTACTTGAAAAAATAGCATCTGCTTCAGCGATTCATGCCCCAATGAGTATCGTTTTCAAGGAAATTATGCTGTTGACATGAACCATGAATTATTGGGCCATACTACACAACTGACAGTTCGAAGTGATTCAAATGATTTTGGGCGATGAATATTCACCAGCAACTACCACAAGTTGAAGCAATCGTCACTCTTTAAATAAAAACGATCAAAAGCATCAGCAGAACGTACATCCGGATGATCAAGAACCATCTGGCCTTGCTCTCGACGTTAAGGTATCTGGAATGAGTGTTCCAAGTGTAATAATGACACGTCATATCAGAGACAACGGTCGTTTAAATGAATCGCCTTGGTAAATTGAAAAGAAACTGGTCAATATTGTAGCTAGGTGTTTTAGCAGTACTCGCTAAGACGAATAAAAAAAGTATTATTATTCACTCATTGACATTTGTCAATTCGTTCTTGAGATATCATAAATAAATTAAAAGTAAAAAACCTTTTTAAAAACAAGCTTTTATTTAAATGCTCTAAAAAGAAAAAAATAAAATTTTATACTAAAACTTTTACTGTTAACTTATAAGGTTATTTCATATTTTACACAATTTATAGGATATAAAAGCTTGTCGCGAGATTTAAGTACTCGTATTTACTTAGTTTGAAGATTTTAATAGATAATATTATTCACATCAAATTATTTAATTTACTTGTTAATCTACACAAGTAAATCTCGCGACAAGCTTTTATATCCTATAAATTGTGTAAAATATGAAATAACCTTATAAGTTAACAGTAAAAGTTTTAGTATAAAATTTTATTTTTTTCTTTTTAGAGCATTTAAATAAAAGCTTGTTTTTAAAAAGGTTTTTTACTTTTAATTTATTTTTTACTTTTTAGTTATCGCTGGACACGTTTCTCAGTCTGTTCATTTCATTCAACGCATCATTGTTGCATGGTCATGAGCTTCGTTTAGAAGGGTAAGAGCTAATATACAACAGGGTTCGCCCCGGTGCCCTGAGGTGGTACGTTCGCGACATTATATTCCACCCTGATGCCACTCAGTCCTCGGCACGGCCTCACCTTGACTTGGGTGTTTAGAGAAATGTGCCACTTATTTCATCTTGAAGCTTACTTGTGCCTTACGAAACACAGTTCCGGGTTTGATTTTAGAGTAACAATTCGACCTCAATATCATAATCGACGACTCCAAAAACCCCAGTACATCAAAATTCCAGACGGATTGGAGCAATGGAGTTGATAGTCAGCATCTTTTTTTTTTAAACTCGCATTCGTATTCTCAGTAAGTCCTTTCACTTGATACCCATATTATAAGCAAGCACTAAAAACTTACTCCACTATATTGGTTTAGAGTGACGTCACTTTATTTTTTGACTTATTCTCAGCAAGTCCTTTCTATTGATACTCATATTGTAGGAAATAATTGAAAAAACGTGTGACACTCGGGGACTGCCGCGGTAAAGCTATTGCATAGCATTTTTTTTATCAACTTATGCAATTATAATTATTTTTTCATCACTTTCTTCATTAATAAATGACTTTGTTTATTCATATTTAAAACACTTTATACACAAATTTTACGCGTATAGGTATTCACCAGCAACTGCTATTCACTGTTGTACATAGGTACACCTATGTATACATATATACCTACATGTATACTTACTGGGCGCACATGCGGTGAGTGTGGCATTATAAAGATATGACAGATACCTATTACACCTATATACTTTCTCACAAACAGCTGCTTACGTATTCGTCCGATTTCGGAGCAGCTCGTCTCGATCCGTACGAGCTTCGTACTGTCGTACCATATACATACACGTTATATAGGCGGAGTGGGGGGTGTTAGGTTTTATTTTCGTTACGGAATTTTTTGATTCGGTCGCCGCGCTCAAAGCTCGCGATAAAAGCTATGCAATAAGTAAAAGTGCCCATAGGCTGTGTAACAGTTTCACATCAGGCGGGCTGAACACTTGTTTGCCACCCGACGGAGTCTAAAAGTGTCCATAGGCTGTGTAACAATTTCACATCAGGCGGGCTGAACACTTGTTTGTCACCCGACGGAGTATTAAAGTGTCCATAGGCTGTGTAACAGTATCCCATCAGGTAAACACCCCGACCACCGTGCATACATACCCTGACAGGACACAAAAGTAAATCATCATCATCATCTGATGATTATGAAAAAAAAAATTTCTTCTACCAATTTTCTTGTTTCCCACCCGACGGAGTCTAAAAGTGTACATAGGCTGTGTAACAGTTTCACATCAGGCCGGCTTAACACTTGTTTGCCACCCGACGTATCATCATCATCATCTGATGATTATGAAAAAAAAAAATCTTCTACCAATTTTCTTACTAACTAATTTGCCACCCGACAGATCATCATCATCATCTGATGATTATGAAAAAAAAAAAAATCTATACCAATTTTCTTACTTGTTGGCCACCCGACGGAGTCTAAAAGTGTCCATAGGCTGTGTAACAGTTTCACATCAGGCGGGCTGAACACTTCTTGCCACCCGACGGATCAAAATCTGATGATTATGAAAAAAAAATCTACCAATTTTCTTACTTGTTTGCCACCTGCCGGAGCATCATCATCATCTGATGATTATGAAAAAAAAACGAGCTACATGGGGGGTGTTAGGTTTTATTTTCGTTACGGAATTTCTTGATTCGGTCGCCGCGCTCAAAGCCCGCGATAAAAGCTATGCAATAGCTTAAAAATATTCGCCAACTTGGGTGTTCCGCCATGTAGGATTTAGAATGACGTCATACAGTTAACCATGCATTGTCATCCAAACTGAACGTGTATACAAAATTTCAGCTCAATCGATTGAAGATATCTGCTTCGAAATTGATTTTCAAGCTTTAGAAGTCCGCCATATTGGATTAAGAGTGACGTCACATTATTTTCGAGTTATTCTTAGCAAGCCCTTTTATTTGATACCCATATTGTAGGAGTGCATTAAAAATAGTTGGTCCGCCATCTTAGGTATGCCGCCATGTTGGATTTAGAATGACGTCACACATTTAGTCATGCATTGTCATCCAAACTGAACGTGTATGCAAAATTTCAGCTCAATCGGTTAAAGATATCTGCTTCAAAATTGAGTTGCAAGATTTCACCCGAACATACTTACATACTTACATTGCAAGTTAAATAAAAGCTTGTAAAAAGGCGTTTCACATAAAATGTATGAGAAAATGAATTTTCTTCATAATTTTTCCCCGTTATTTTTCCATGTTTTATTCTTCTATTCGGGGCGGAGACAAATCCAACAAAATAAAGATCATTAAAATCGGTACAGCAGTTCTCGAGTTATAAATAGTGTAACTAACCCTATTTTGTTTTATATATATAGATTTGTAATTATCATTTCCTCGGCAGAGAAATAAGACGTGCTGGTTTCCTCAACGATGTTTTCCTTCACCGTCGAGCAAGTGATAATTACAAATATGAACATAAGTTCGGAAACACGAGTAATGTAAGATAGCATTTCTATAAGTCTAATAATAGCAAAACATAGAAAGTGACTCGTTCAGAAGAATTCACTGCACAATGTTTCTTAGAGCTCCACAGTCTGGATAATGAGTGCCTGTAACTTGAATAGGGCTTTGAACACTGTATACTGTAAGTGGACTGTTACAGTAACATCGCATACTTCAGCTATTTCGCACTAACAAACTACGGCTAGGTTTCCCTCGATATTAAATAAGACAAATATTTCTTTAAATTAATGCTTACTATGGGCAGTGATAGCCCAGTGGATAAAAAATCGGCCGTTATTCAACTGGTCCCCGGTTTGAATCCTGGCGTGGGCATGTACCACTATATTCATATTATCAGATATATGTACATACTTGTAATTATCGCTCGGCGTTGAAGGAAAACATCAAGAGGAAATCTGCACGTTCCAGAAATTATATTTCGAAAGACGTGTATTGTCCTTACCAAAGAAAGGTCTGGTTTTCCCTCCGGGTTGTGGATGTCTTCTCCACATTCTCTGGCTTAGGTAGCGGACCCTGTCAATCTTAATAGATTAAGAAACGGGATAACGAAGAAAATTGTAATAATGATTAGTGATAAGAATAAAGCCTTAATTACGCAAACAGTTACTTAATGTTGCAGTACTTCATAACCCGTGGCTGATAGCAACCGTTTTACCTCAGGTGGGCCGTATGTTTTTGACAAAGCCTTATTTGGTAGTTAGCATGGTGCCCCACGTACCAGTGAGGTAACATAATGGTAAACCTCGAAATAAATTATACCAATTCATTCACTTATATCTCACATGAAGATCTATGATTTTGAGGATATTGAATCCCTAATATGTGATCATAAAATCTGCCGAGGTTTTCCCTGAGGACTTACAGCATGAGATTCTTAAAAAAAAAAACGTGGAGAGGTGTTGTAAGTGTCCATTGGCTATACGATTGAAAAACTTCGGAGAAAGTTCGCAGTTGTACTATAAGAATTATGGATATTATGTTGGGCTTCCATACTAGTTGCTTTCTGTAAGGTATATATTATATACTTAAGGTGATCGAACTATCGTACTTGACCTTGGGTCCAATCTTGCTAGGTTAATATAGTGTTTGGGTTTCCGTGAAATGGGGCGCACAGGAGGAGCAACCGTGTAACCCCGGGTGGCGCAACCCTTGTTCTGCGTTGACAACAACCAGGGAAGAGCAGAAGAAGTCGACCCACGTAAGCGAGAGCAGAGACGGCCCTGAAACAAAGATGAGCACGGTTCCTATAAATCCCAACACCGCGGATAGCGGATATAATTGTACCCCGGGGCAAAAGCCCTAGGAGTCGGCCCAGGCAAGGAGCAATAGAGCTCGAGGCCTGTTCACAGCCTTATAAGCTGTACGACCGGAACTTGACCCTTGGGCTCTAAAACATTAACAAAGGAGCCACAGAGATTGATAGTTAGGCTCGCGTGCACCGTTGGGCCGATCTTGGCTGCGCCTCGCTCACGGAGTTTATTCTTCGTAGTGTTTAGGCTTCGTAAAAGGGGTGCACAGGTAGAGCAACTGATTCTGGGCGACGTAGTCTTGTTCAGAACTGTCAAAGAAGACGGAGGAAGATGATGAACAACACCGGCTTTTTGCGAAGCGCTTTAGACCTTTAGCAGTACAACGCCCAGGACATGGCACTAACTTGTTAGCACTGATTTCATGGCGGCTAGTTCACAAATTTTCAACATATCATCCATTCCCAACACCGCAAATAGCTGGTCAATTCAACCATAGACAATGTACCTTTGGAGTATGCTCAGGCGAAGAGCGCCATATGCTCAAGGCCTGTTCACAGCCTAAAACTGTACGTCCGATAACTGTCGAAATGCACAAATTGTGTAATGGATCTGTCACACTTTGTGACATTTTCTATATATTTGTTTGAAGTCTTCAGGGGATTTACGCATTATCCGGTATTTTATTTATTTATTTAATAAGGCAACACAACAGGTACTAAATATATACAGTATTACACAATTCTGGTCACAAAAGTTAATTTTCCAATTCAGTACCCTAAGCGTGTATGCTCAAAGAGACTAGCGGATTAAGAATCAACATGCCACAGAAATATCTCTAAGAACCAACAAATCAATATGTATAAGTTGGATATTCAGTTAATTGAATCTCCAAAAAATCTGGTGTGCGGCCAGTGACATTGACAGTTAGATACATTGTTATGTGGGTCATGATTAAGTTGCAGAGCTGAGGATGCTTAGGCATGACTTTTTAAACGTATTTAATCGGTTACCAAAGATGTCAAGATCACCATCTTTTGAGACTTCATTGTACTTCCGACACATTCTTGCTAATGGGTTAGAGAAAGACACGTTCAGTCTATAAGTGGGGAGAACAAAAGTAGGGAGCCTCCGACGAGATTATTCGACGAGATTCCGACGGTATTAGAAAGAGCATGCATGAAGAGGTTGATGGGTGTGAAAGAAACGAGAGTGGTATGTTTGGATGATGCACTTGGCGTTTTATAGTCTCTGTCTACCCCAACAGGCGTGACGATATGTATGTAATAAAACAGATCCATTTATATGTAATGGATAAATTCAACATGGTCGCGATCTCACAAGTTGGTTGCCTCTCGGAGTACTTGGCGACAGTCACGTTTCAATCACTAGAGCGAAATACTATTTAAAACGCGCCTATCGACTTATGTTGCTCTAGAAATCAATTCCATTCAGCGGTTATAAGTTTTTCTTTAAGTATTTGATTGGTTTTTTTTTGTTATGTGATTTGTATGTTTTACATAGCAATTAATACAATGAATCTTGTTGCATTGTCTTTGTAGAGAGCATGGTTGAGCTTTTTGGACTTTTTATTGTCTATAAATGGCTTTGGCTACATATATGTTTTCAGTTTTATACACATATTTGTTATTATCACTTGCTCGGCGTGAAGGAAAAGGAGAATGACCAAATGTGGGCCCACCTTGCGTCTTCACCATTTATACTCTAAAAAACCTTTTCCAAATTGAAAATGTTCACGTATTTTTTTCAGTCCTATTGGAACAGGGGTTTAAAAGTTGAGTATTAAAAGTTATTTGCATTTCCGCTTATGACTACAAATGGAGAATGACAGGTAAATCATGAATGAGTTTAGGGTTGCGATGATTATGTAATCGATCATCGATTATAAAATATACTAAATAATCGTTTGTAATTAAGAACCTTAATAATTCATTGCTTATAAAGTGAATATGAAAAGCTTAATTAATTATATATTAATTTTAATAGTTAGCCTTCATATAAAAATGTTTATAAACTATCATGATGCATGAATAACACCACTACTCGAAATATTTCTTTAACAAAAGTTGTTAATCATAACATAATCGATTTCACATATATTATTCGGTTAAAGAAGCGAGTGAGGTGTGTCAGGACTGTAAGGATCGAGTCATGTGGCGCTTGGTTCTCTCTGCCTACCCCGCAAAGGATTTGGTGTGAAGTTATAGATAGACAGAGGAGTCCTGTTAGTCCCATTAGTAGTAAGATACAGGCCTATGTTTAAGCCCCGTTCATACTATGTCAAAGTGTTAGATTATTCGTAATTATTTAATCGATCGTTTTTTTACTTTCAATTTATTAATAAGACGTAAGTATTACGTAGTTCTCAAAAAGTACATTATGCCATGTCATCACAAACAAATAACTTGCAACATTATTGTATTTACGTGAGATCAGAATTAAAAGGTAAAGGAATAACGGTACATTCCATTTTATTTCGTGGTAGCACTGTATAGAAACAATAACACAGTAGGTACATATTGAGATCAATGCCAGATATAAGGAAAAACTGTACTATTATTATGTTTTTTGATGCGTACAAATAATTGTATATTTCAATGCCGATTGAATCGATTTTCTTAACCCATTGAAATCGATCTCCAATCGCATCCCTATGCAGCGACATGTCCATAGACCAGAGTCAAATCTTTAATCTATTCTATTTCATTTTTCGTAATAAATATTATTTTGTTTAATTTCTGTACTTATGAAATCAAAGTGTGTAAATATTATAAGTATCCATCCATTGATCATACCAACAACTAGTACATTCCTTGGATGAACAACTCGTACATTCCTTGAATGGTGCTCAGTCCGGTAAGTGTTACGTTATTATTAAGTTCACATATATATTGGTAACCTTTTGTTAAGTATGAATAAAAGTATAGACCGCGCCTAGATAAGAATTGTGAACACATATCTACACTCGCCCATGTTAGAAGCTGCACCATTGATTGTTTATAAAATACAGCGGTATTATTATCTGGTATAGTAAGACTAAATATATGACTTATGTTTTTAGATTATTGTGTTTATCAATTAAACAACAATTTTTAATTGTTACAGATCACAAGACGGTAGCATCTTATGCCGGGAATTATATACACATTAATATGAGCTTAAGTAATAATTGAAGTCAAACCTTCAAATGAATTTGGACATCAACAAGTATGCCTTGAATGTGGGATGTTGACATAATGATAATAAGATCACAATTATACAGAGTTATCACCAGAATATCAGAAATGGAATGTTATAGTTAAATAGATTCCAGTTCATATGGTACTTAATTTCTTAAACATATTTTTTTATGATGTTTCCCTATAATTATATATATTTTTTTATAATTTGTACATTGTTACTTTATCTTTTACTAGCTAGGATCTTTATACTTCCATTCAAATCATTTTAATCATTCTGATACTCTTACGGTATACACATATTTTATTTTCTCCACTTAACATATATTCTATTCTATAATTCTAGGTATCAAGAATGGAAAGAGTTTGTAAGGTCTGTTGACGAGCAGCTGAGTAATACAAAGACAACAGTACCATGATGATAATTGATCACTGCTAGAGGAAATTAACCAGAAATTCATCGAGGCTGCACCTAAAGTTCCAGTGCCTTCATCATTTTTTTGTCAACCCACAAGATCTATAACTGCATGGATCTTAAATACATGTATCAACATGATGCACATGTTTTTGGCGTGACGAGAAACTGAATGGTTTAATGGTCCCAAAAATCATTAGAGATATATTATTAATGTACAACATATTATAATGTACCTAGCTGTGCTAGAATATGCTGTCATCAGTTATGCAATGGAAATTAGCATGAATTTACATTAAACATATGTATTATGTGCCCTTGGGATAGCAGTTTTACTTTGGAAAACATTCCTAATGAACTGTATGCTGTGGAGATTAATTAAAAAGTAGAAAATGCTCCCCTCATATTAGGAAAAATAATTATCAGAGCACATATAAAGTGGAGGCACATCAGTTCAACAACACATTTGTTTAAATGTCTAGAGAGGTATTGGTCGGCTACTGCTGCAATTGCTTTGTAGGAAAATGAACAATACAGTGCGCACATAATGTTGGTAATTAGGTATTTAAGTTAGGGTAGATTTAATGATGTATAGGCTCCTACTCTATTTTTATTTAATGTATTTATTGACGATAAAAATTGTAATAAACAATTTAAAGTAATATTTTTTTTTATATATAAGAGCCTAATGAATATAAATAAGTGTCAATATACTAGGTGTTGTTCTTATTTATCTCCAATGAATATTCTGTCATTAAAAACAATGTAAGTAAGTAATAAGCATACAATCCGCCTGATGTTAAATAGTTACCATAGCCTGCCAATGCTTACAACCAAGTCATGCAAGTTGCACATTGCCACCTTGACTGCAAATGTTGCTATATGGTTACCACACTCACCCGAGGGAACAACAATTCTCCAAATCAACTTTTGCTGCGTTCTTCCCCAGTTAAACTATTGTTCCATCAGTATCGTGGGGTGCACAACGTCCAGGTAAGGTTTGTTTCAGTCAAAAGTGATGTTTAAGGTGATGTTGAGCTACTTTGCCCCAAATGAAATGAATAATACATATATGAACATAAAAAGTTGAAAATAAATATCTACTACATACCTACTTATCTGTGGTATAATTATTTGAAGATGCATTTAACGTAGGTGTATAGTGCGCTTGATCTATGCACATAGCATCGTATTCACAAATCCATATAATTCTTACTAATTACCTTACCAAGCCTTTTGGGTGCGCTAGTACTTCCTAGTAGATACTATTCTATGGGACTATCTTTCAGATCTAATGTCTGGTTATTCCTTTATTTGTTGTAAGTCTGGTTAAAAAGGCGTGATATTTAAAAAAAAATAGCCATAAAATATAACATGCCCTCTGTATAGGTACCTTGTAGTTTACCTATGTAGTTTTACACTCGCAAAACATAACCTCAAAATGCCTAATTTGATTTAAAAATACTCGATAACCCCTGTTCGTATTGAAATAATATTTCTTTTGAGTCATCTACAATATATTTCCTTTGTTTTGCCGATGGTTTGGTCAAGACGCATGACTGACGCAAGTGGGCCGAACTCCCATACAAGTTTGGTCATTCTCCTTTCGTGAGAAAATTCGCAAGTCCAAGAAATTATATTTCGAAAGACGTGAACCTTTAGGCTTAGGTAGGTATTAGGTATTAAATATAGGCTTAGGTAGCGGACCCCGTCAATCCTAATGGATTCAGAAACGGAATAACGCTAAGAAGAAGATAATTTGTAATGAAAATAATGAAAGTAAGATGAATTAATGACAAAACCGATATACAATGGAAAAGTGGAAGGATGTAGGAGCCGAGGAAGACTGAGACTAACCTACCGTGACCAAATTAGTCGTGTTTTATCAGAAGGTGAGGTCAGGAGCCCCTGGAACCGGCGAGCGTGCATGAAAAGAGCTATGAATGTTGGAGAGGCGAGTGAAGTATGTAAGGACCGCGTCTTATGGCGCTCGGATCTCTGTGCCTACCCCGCAAGGGACCTGGCGTGAAGATATACATACATACAAAAAAATGTATATTGATAAACTAACATATTGCTGTGATTTACGTATTGTACAGAGATTTAAATGAACAAATAACATTACAGACAGTAATGTGCCATTGTTTACGTTATATTAATAAAAAGTTAAAGTCCTTCTTAACCTATATGCTAGCGGTGGGCCAGTGATCCAAGTTCGACCGCAATTCGTTGAATTGTTATGATTGAACGTTATTAAGTTATTCTTTTTAAGAGAGGTAGGGCGCATCAAGGCATCTCGTCTGGGGAAGTACCCCCACCTCACAGAAAATCGCAGCCAAATAACAACTCCCATGAGGGTCGTAATATTCCTGCGTATGAGTGAGGTCACCTGTAAGCTCCTAAGGAGTTATTGTGTTAGCGGCAGAGGTTGCATCGTGCGAGTGATACTTGATGAATTCATCATTATCATCATCTCAGCGCATATTTGTCCACTGCTGAACATAGGCCTCCCCTCTGGAGTACTACTCGTCTCGATCCTGTGCCACCTGCGTCCATCGACTCCATACAAACCTCTTGAAGTCGTCGCTCCATCTAGTGGGGAGTCGTCCCACACTGCGTAGTACGGTGACGCCATTCGGGAATCTTTCTTCCCCAGCGGTTGTCGGTTCTACGAACTATGTGGCCAGCCACTGCCAATTCAGCTTGCTTGTCCTGTGGGCTATGTCGGTTACCTTATGGCTACTGCGGATATCGTCATTTCTGATTCTATTAAGCAGAGAAACCTCGAGCATAGCTCTCGTATTTCCGTAGCACGCTGAGCGACCTTGAGCTTCCCCATACGGCCCGCAGTGAAGGGCCAATCTCAGTTCCGTAGTCATCATTCGCAACACACACTGTTCGAAGACCTTGTTCTTCAGGCGTTGAGGTATTTTGGACGAGAATATGTGTCGAAGTTTACCAAACGCTGCCCAGCCGAGTCGGATCCGTCTGTTGCCCTCTCGGTCGAAGTTGGACTTACGTAACTGAATAACTTGCCCTAGGTAGACATATTCAATACAAATATACTTTATTGCACCAAATTAAAGTTGTAAACAAAATATACTTAGAAACTATAGCACAATAGGCGGTCTTATCGCTAAGCAATCTCTTCCAGACAACCTTAAGATAAGAGATAACTATTATCTTGTAATAATACAGGCAGGTGGTGCAGAGCAAACAATACGAAGTAAAACAAAGTTATGACATGCATGAAAAAGCATTAAAAGTTATTGTAGCTACAATAATGTGATATGTGATATTTATAATGACTCAGTGATGATCAAGAAAGAGAAAGAGAATGATCAAATAGAGTTACAGGAAAGTTAGTGTTCTTTGACAAGAGATTTAAAAGAGGAAAGTGTTTGAGCACAACGAATATTATGTGGTAGAGCATTCCAGAGACGTACTGCTTGAACTGAAAACGATTTGGAATAGAACTGAGAGGAGTGAAATGGAGTTTTAAGTCGAAGAAGAAGGTTTTGACATAATTCACGACATCGCTATAAAATATAAATCAATCTTTGAGGTAACTAGGAGAAGCGGGATTGAAGAACAAAGAATAGAGAAGAGATAGCAAATGCAAGTTGCGGCGAAGTGAGATAGGGAACCACTTGAGCTGAGTACTTTCTCACTATATTGTATTATAATACAGTTAATTTTAGATATTAAACGAGGGCTACCTATTATAATACATTGAGTTTTGGCCGGATTAATAGTAAGGCCGTGAGATTTACTCTACCGGGCTATAAGCGTAAGATCGTCATTTATTGTGGAAATAGCATTAGAAATTTGATCTAACGGTGCATGCGCGTAAAGGAAAACATAAGGGCAGATTATACTCCTCAGTCTTCTGTATAATCTGGCGTAGAGTATGTATGTGATCCACGGGGCTAAAGCCTTTTCGGAATCCGACATGTTTGGGAGGCTGGAATTTACAATTCTGTGTGCGAGACGGTTTGTGATAACTCTCGAAAGCTGTACATAAACGCGGCTGTGAAGTGATATCGGCCTATAGTTCTTCAAAAGGGGTTTATCACCCTTTTTGAAAAACAATATGACCTGGCTTCTGCTCCTACCTTCCGGTGTTTTACCGGAGTGTATGACGGAATTGAATAGCCTTCTGACGGACTACAAGTTTCTGCTTTCCGTCCGCTTTCAGAAGCTTCGCCGTAATTTCGTCCTCACCCGGTGCTTTCCCATTTTTAAGCTGTTTGAGAGCCATACGAATCTCGTACAGACTTATGTCCGGGATGTCTTCGGTATAGTGTCGGATCAGTTTAGCTCTTGGATCGTTACTTATTTTTTATTTTTTTATTTTATTTTTATAAGGAACGCCAACAGCATTATACATTAAATAAGTGCACATAAATTAAATTTCAGTTTAAATCAATTCTGATGTATATGCCAATGATAGGCGTACACAACAGATAAAGTAAAAAAATATTCAACCATAAAATATTGTCAATTCAAATTTAATCCTATCAAACAAAATTCAGTTCGCTGTTCCACGGATAGCTTGCAACATTTTCTTTTTAAACATTGGCAGTTTGTTGTTGAATAGATCGATATCATTTCCTTTTGCATTTAAATATTTGTAAGCATTACACATTCCATTCAATGGAGCGTGCTGACCAAGATTTGTTTTACTGTTAGGACCACGAAAGATTCGAGTTAAGGGTTTTCTAGGAATTTTATATGGAACTACAATGGATATACGTTCGAGTAAGTCATCGGAGGTGGAAGAATCATTAAACAATTTATGCATTAAGATAAGATCGTGCAATGTCCGCCGATCATGGAGTGAATCCATCTTAAAATGCGCTAACCTTAGGTGATACGGACTTCGATGCGAAATATCCGAGGATGTAAAAGCGAGGTGACGAGTGAATGATCGCTGGACACATTCAAGACGCTGTGAGTGGATGGCGTATTCGGGGCCCCAGGCAGAGCAACAGAATTCCAACTGGCTACGAATTAATGCGTTGAAGAGCAGTATTTTAGATTCTCCTCTGAACTCCTTTGTGTTGCGTCGGAGAAATTCTAGAGTTTGAAACGATTTCTTAACAACTGCATCGACTTGCGGCGTAAATTTTATCTTGGAGTCAATTATTACTCCCAGATCGCGAATCTCTGAAACTTCAGTTAATTGTTTACCGTTTATGTTATATAATGATGTAATTGGAGTCCGTTTTCTGTGA
The DNA here is from genome assembly GCA_947507595.1 of Pyralis farinalis. Classification (NCBI taxonomy): domain Eukaryota; kingdom Metazoa; phylum Arthropoda; class Insecta; order Lepidoptera; family Pyralidae; genus Pyralis; species Pyralis farinalis. The sequence continues at coordinate 3,688,631 of OX382264.1, forward strand.
TATTTTATATGATTTCATTTTGTCACGTTTAAGACCATATCATTTTCAATGCACCAGTTGCTAATTCTATCCAAATCCCCCTGAATCAACGCTACATCAGAACTTGATTTTACTGTTCTATATATTTTTAAATCATCAGCAAACATTGAGTATTTACAATGATGTATATGAGATGATATGTCATTTCTAAAGAAAATGAACAGTATGGGGCCCAAATGGGAACCCTGAGGTACACCAAAGACAACTTCATATGCCAATGATTCGTAACGTTGGTTGGTCATCGAGATGAAGTCTAACTCGTTTTTCATCGAAGCACCCCAGGCTACTCCATGTTCATTTGCGCCTTTAGTTTCGTTGTTCAATTCCAAATTGCCCCACTCTCAGCCCATCATTCTGTTTCGTGCCTAGCTTTGTATTGTATTCCCCCATTATAGTGAGTTTTAGTGGTATGTATAGCTTTGGAGATATCCTCATACATAGCCTCCACCTCATCATCGCGGTGTGACATAGTTAGTGCGTAGATCTATATGACCTTCAGCGAATAACGTTTGGTAATTCTGAGTATAAGGTACGCAACCCTCGTTGACAAAGCCTCGATCTTTAGTACATTGCCAACGAGGTACCTACGGATATATCACCACATACACCACCTCGGGACAGAGACGGTCGCCCTCCCGGTAGTAAAGCAAATTGCCGGATTTAAGGATCACCGTATCTTCGAACTTCGGACATTCTTATTATATCCCAATGCAACTTGCTTAGTTTCTCTTCCAGCTTCACTATCTTCTGGTCGGGCCTCATTGTATGCGTGTTGTTTGTTGCCATGCTGGCCCTGGTAGACACGGCGTCGGAGCCGGGGATTCTTAGCACCCCCTGCCCCGCCGATACTCTGACCCCTACTGGAGCCAGGATCACTGGGGTCGCCGGTGACTAAGGGCCGTCTTTTTGTCGTAATCAGAGGGGGTTTTTGTCATAGTTGCCATGCTTGGTAGGCGGGTTGGCAACCGCAGTAAATTATTTACGTATATTAAAATTAGGAGACGCTGCTGCCCATCTCCTGGATAATTCCCTTAGTCGCCTTGTACGACACCCATGGGTTGAGATGGGGCAGCCTATTCTTACGCCAAGGCCACATGGCTTAATGAGTTGCAAGCGTTTATAGGCTACGGTTACCGCTTTACATCATTCCGTATGCTTGTATGCCTCCCGACTCTGTATAAAAGAAAAATACTTATTTCTATCACTGGTCTCAGACTTCTCCGTGCGGGCAATGTACTAAAAAGATGCACATTTTTTTTTCTTCACGTGTTAACGTATAAATATGTACAGTATTACGAATCGGATACTGCACTAAAAACTAACTGTTTAGTAAAGTTTACGAACTCGACTATTACTATTTTTTTAGGGTTCCGTACCCAAAGGGTAAAACGGAACCCTATTACTGAGGCTCCGCTGTCCGTCCGTCCGTCTGTCACCAGGCTGTATCTCATGAACCGTGATAGTTAGACAGTTGAAATTTTCACAGATGATGTATTTCTGTTGCCGCTATAACAACAAATACTAAAAAATAGAATAAAATAAATATTTAAGGGGGCTCCCATACAACAAACGTGATTTTTTCGCCGTTTTTATAGACAATGGTACGGAACCCTTCGTGCGCGAGTCCGACTCGCACTTGGCCGATTTTTTTTATACATAAATATTAACCGCAACAACCAGATGTACAATAATAATACGTGCTAATTAGTATAATACAAGGCCAGAAGATAAATTCTGACTGTTGGGAGGTTTAACAATTAAATTTTTACCAAAGATACCCACACTAGAATAAATCTGTATTGTGGGTATCTATACTATTATTTATATATGGATTATATTTCATTGGTCAACATATTACCTAACCTAACCTATGAAAATACTGTGTTCACATCTAAAAATACTGAAATACACAGAAAATCAATAAAATTATGTGTATTTCAATATTTTGGATTAACAATTCAGACGAGCTCGGTGGCGCAGCGGCGAAACGTGCTGTTACGTTACTAGTAAATAACAGCAAGCTGTGTAGGCAGAGCTGATATTTTTTAAATTTAAAAAATATTTAAATATTTTATTTTTAATTTTTTTAAAATATATGGAACCCTGTACGACATCTAGCGACGAGTGCTGTTACTTTTTCTGTTGATGGGAGTGCAGTGCAGACTCTGCACTGCAGAGTGGCCGGCCATACGTTTTCCCATATGTTTTTTTTTTCTAATTGGAACGATTTTGGACCGTTCTTCCTCACCAACGAACATTTAAATTTCAAATTAAAGGATACAAAACTACAATATGTTAGCTATTAGTGTGTCGATTTTGGAGTTTCTCACTATTACCGTCTAAACGCTAGCTGGATGACATCAGTCTACCCCAAACGGCAATTTTGAGGGTAATGTGCCTCCGCTGGCTATCGCAGCTCTGCCAACTATGACACCAACGCTCGTGGGTTCGATTCCCACACAGGGCAAACATTTGTGTGCATGAACATGTCTATTTTTCTATTTATCTTGGTCTGGATATTTTAAGAGAGGTAGGGCGTATCGAAGCTGCCCGTCTGGGGAAGTATCTCCACCGCACAGAAAACCGCAGCCGAATACCAACTCCCTAGAGGGTTGTAGTGTTCCTGCGTGTGAGTGAGGTCACCAGTAAGCTCCTATGGAGTTGCTGTGTTAGCAGCAGAGGTGGCGTCGCGCGAGTGATACTCAATGTATTGCAAGCATTTATAGGCTACGGTAACCGCTTTATATCAGCTGGGCAGTATGCTTGCATGCCTCCAGACGTTATATAAAAAAAAAGTTAGTAATATTTTGTGTTCAATTTATTATTTTCCTATAAATATCCAGTAATACAAATGTATCTTAAAGTAGATATAACTTTGTTGTCAAATTGCGGAAAGTATTCAAGTAGCTGTTGTTCGAACGCTTGTATTGTTTGAAATAACACAGACAATTTGCGATCAAGACTGATATCTGGATAACACTGAATCAATCAGTGATTACACATAATAATCAATTTATCTGAAAACCAGTGTCGGTGTTAAAATAAGGAAAGGCATGCTCCGTTGGTTCGGACATGTAGAAAGAATGCAGCATGAAAGAATGACTAAACAGATATAAAATGCAAAAGTGGAAGGATTTAGGAGCCGAGGATGATCAAGACTAACTTTGCATGACAAAATTTGACGTGTTTTTATCAGATGGTGATGTCAGGAGCACTAGGAACCAGCGGGCGTACATGAAAAGAGCTATGAATATTAAAGTCGCTCGGTTCTATCTGCCTACCCGGCAAGGGACATGGCGTAAAGATATACATACATACCGAATCAATTAGCAGTTAAAGTCCTGAAAAAGTATACAGACATCACTAACTACAATGAGCACCAACGATCAATCCATATGCTGGTTTGAATAAAACATAACTCGTACATTGGGTTCTGCTAGAAAGATGAGTGGCCAAAGCTTTACTTTATACTTATTGACTCCAAAGTGTTATATTAGCATAATTATTGAATATTATTATTGTAAAAATTATTGAATATTATTATTGTAAAAATTATTGAATATTATTATTGTAAAAATTATTGAATATTATAATTGGAAAAATTGTCCATACAGTAAGAGCGTGACGGAATTATTTTTACAAAATTTATTTCTGCAACTGAAGAACTATGACTACAAAAAACTAAAAGACGGGGAAATTGCGAATTGCTTTCAAACGACACCTAAGCAGGTACATCGCAAGTGAGACCGTCATGTCCCAGAAGGAGGCCTCGGAGCGGGACAGGGAGGACGATCCCTTGGTTGTCCCGCTCCGGAGACGGCGGACGGGAGTGCGGCGTAGGCGCTACGCGCACCTACTGCCGCCTCCCTAACATGTGGGACTAGGGGTCAGGATGGGAACCTGGCCCCATAATGGTCCCGCCGCCGGAGGGGCTGTCCCAATTTGCCGGGATGGCCCCTAGAGAGAAGAAGTCCGGCCCCTTTTGAGGGGCTGGCCAGTCGCAGTGGTGCCCTGTTGCTGACAGATCCGGGGCACCACACCAACGCGGCCGATGGCATTTCGCGGGGTCGTTTAGTGGGTATACCGTCGGACAGCCGACGGGGAGTCCCACACTACCACCGGAGGCCACCCAGGCACCGGTGGTGTGCGTAACGCATTTTTCCCCCGTCACAAAAAAAAAAAAAAAGGTACATCGCAAGTGGGTTTAATATTCACAAGAATAACCCTCCATTGTTCCTCCCCAACAATAACCATCACCAGTTAATTTTAACGGTACATTTTGACGAGAAGAATGGCAGCTATTCGTTTTAAAATGACTATCTGCCCATTAAAACTGAAAGACGCGGTGTACAATGTAATTAATTATACCTGAAGATTACAAATTGTCTTTATACAGTGAAGTTTTAGGTGCCAATAAAGTTGTACAGTACTTAAAATTATGAGCCTCGTTGGAAAGGGGTAAATATTTAATTGAGAAAACAAACAAAAATAAAAAAAACGAGTGTGCTTTAGACCACAGGACTGAAGTAAAACTTCTTTAGCTCCATAGTGTGATACAGACAATAGGCCTGCACTGTGTCTTAGATATACGAAACTTGACTCGCTATGAGAGAAAGATCGAAAGAAAATGTGTGCTCACACCTCTCTCTCTTGCTCACAGTAATATACGAAACGTAACTCTCTCTCTTTCTCTCTTCACTAACTTATATCTCCCTCTCAACTTCCGTTCGCCTCGCCCGATCACACTTTTCGTCACGCATTTACCAGCTTACTCCCCAAGTCAAGCGTGCGTAAAGAAGTTTTAATTCAATAATATTTTTCCTACAATAGTAAAAATAAACTACTTATTTAGATTAGTTTATTTTTAAGTAGAATTCATAGGGTTCTGTGCATATAAATTAAAATGAGAACGTTCTGTCTGCCCGTTACTCTATCACGGTTCCAAGTATTCATAGGCTATATAACCGCTTTACATTAGGTGGGATCCATGCTTGTATAGCTTTCGACGTTGTATAAAAAAAATACTAGTACCTTTGTATAGCATATCTAAACATTCATGTAATATTAAATACAGGTTTGTTTTCACGGGCATTGACTTTTTAATTTTTCAATAGGCATTAGTTTTGTTTTTATATTTTATGCTGCGACTGGTGTCATAAATTATGTATTCTATTAAACAAAATACAGCTACGTTTTTACAGTAAACTTCAATATTTACCAAAAATAAAGTGACGTGTTCATTCGTATTTCGTATAGGTTTTTTTTTTGGTACGTACATTAACTTTTTACATTGTCAAAAATCGTTACTAATGTTATAAAATACCTTAAATTGTATTCTAACGATATAGCAGATAACTGTAGATACAGCGCCTGAGGATGTCTCTTGGAGAGGCAAAACATATCGCAGAGACGACCAGAGTTGCCAGGGCAGCAACGGTGGTAGGTTCCTGTTGTTCAGAAGCCGAGGCAGAGACGGCCAGAGCAGCCGTGGCAGCGACAGGATGTATCTGCTAACAGTAGGTGATGGGTGCCTACTGGTTGGTGTTTGTTTGCAATGAACTAATCGGTGGCGGAAGCACATTAAGCAGGTTACTTAATTTCCCATGTAAAACACATCTTCTTTATTCAAATATTTGATACCAATTTCTACAATTTTTCAATTTATTCCGCAATGAAAATGTAAAAAGGAGTGTCGAACTGAAAGTGAGTATAGATGTCAAGATGAGGCATCCTCTGTTGGTTATAGTATGTAGAAATAATGCAGGAGGAAAGAATTACATATATTATTACTACTTATACCGTATTAAATGTCGAGGCTAAGACTCACCTAACAAATTCAAAATGGTCGTGTTTCATCAGAAGATGGGGTCAGCAGTTCAACTGGCCTGTTGATCCCGTGGTCTCCGGTTAACCGGCCTATTGACCACCTGTAGGCCGATTCTACTAAAAACATGCCGCGCTGCAGTGCAGTTGCAGTTTTTTAGTAGAATCGGCCGACAGGTCCCGGTTCGAATCCGGGCGGGGGTATGTACCACTAAATTCGTGTTTTTGGATTTATGTACATACCTATCACTTGCTCGGCGGTGAGGGTAAATATCGCGAGGAGTTTCCACACGTCTATGCTTAGGTAGCAGACCCCACCAATCCCAATGGATTAGGAAACGGCATAACGCGAAGAAGAAGAGGTCAGGAGCACTTGGAACAGGTGAACGTGTATAATATAAATTAGAAACTATCTTGGATCGTGTTGTGAAACCTTTCAACAATACACTTTTTAAAAATGTCCGGTGGACTTTCCAGCAGGACTTTGCATCTGGTCACAAGGCAGGAACTACTCAAGCCTGGCTCGAAACCAACGTTCTAGAATTTATAAGAGCTGATGACTGACCCTCGTCTAGGCCAGATCTGAATCCCTTAGACTACAAATTATGGTCAGTGTTAGAGGACATGCTCGAAACGACACGCCGACATTGTCTCTTAAGAAATCCCTGGAACAAGCAGTGGCTAAATTTCCCATGGAAAGAGTGTGTAAATCCATAGATTCTTGGCCAGACATATTAAAGGCACGTATCAAAGCCTAAGGTGGCCATTTCGAATAGAATATATATATTTTTTGCTGAGACTTCTATAAATATGTACATATTAGTTTTATTAAGATTACATTACTTCATAATTAAATAAATGTATATTCATTTGTAACAGAACTTATGGCCGGACTAGGTAATACATTTCATGCTGCATATGCAGTGTATATACATAGAGCAGTGATAGTCTAGTGGATAAATAGCTGGCCTAGTGACTATCAGGTCCTAAGTTCGAATCCTGGCATATACAACTAAACTCGTGTTTTCATATTTATATAGGTACATATTTGTAATTATCACGTGCTCGGTGATGAAGGAAAACATCGTGAGGAAACCCGCACGTCCAAAAAATATATATTTCGAAAGACGTGTGACCTTATCCAAGAATGATCTGGTCTTCCCTCTGGGTTACGGAGGTCTGACGGCATCGCTCCATAAAAATCAGTATCAACGCCAAATCCTTAGGCTTAGGTAGTGGACCCCGCCGATACTAATGGAGTAGGAAACGGGATAACGTTAAAAATAATCGGCCAAGTGCGAGTCGGACTCGCCACGAAGGGTTCCGTACCACTATCTATAAAAACGGCAAAAAAAAATCATGTTTCTTGTATGGGAGCCCCCCTTAAATATTTGTTTTATTTTAATTTAATTATTTATTCTTAAAGTGAATATATAACTAAATATTCTGTGAATATTTCAAGCGTCTACCTGTAGCCGTTATCAATATCGAGCAAAAATGAGCAAAAAAAATCACGTTTATTGTATGGGAGTCCCCTCAAATATTTATTTTATTCTATTTTTTAGTATTTGTTGTTATAGCAGCAACAGAAATACATCATCTGTGAAAATTTCAACTGTCTATTACGGTTCATGAGATACAGCCTGGTGACAGACGGACGGACGGACGGACAGCGAAGTCTCAGTAATAGGGTTCCGCTTTACCCTTTGGGTACGGAACCCTAAAAAGAGTTATTCTAAAACATTTACACGGTGACTTAACATTTGTGATATTTTTAACTATGATATCTATCAGATTCCAATATTTCTTTATCTATGTAGCTATCATGATGTATCGCCATGCCTGTCTCAGCGGTTCGTCGGATAAATAAATTGCAAAAGGCGTCATCTGATAATATTATATTTTATCTCTGTGGATGCACTCCGAAGCGCTTACATTATTGATGGCTCTAATGGAAACCTGATGCAATTTCTGATTTCCATTACTGCATAATAGGGAACTGTGATATTGCGTTACTTACTTGTACTTAACAAACTATTTCTGGATAATCAAAACTGCTAACAAGGAGTGTAATGTTTTCAGGTGTCTGTATATTTGTGAGTTAATTATTCTGCCATATTTTTTTATACGGGTAAGAGTGTTAGGTCAGTGGATAATGAAGGGGCCTAGTGAAGAACAAGGTTCGAATCCTGGCATGTACTACTAAATTGTCTAAATCTGACGAGCTGTTACGCTACTTTGATACCAACGCTCGTGGGTTCGATTCCCACACAAACAATACAAACATTTGTGTGCATGAACATGTCTGTTTGTCTTGGTCTGGGTATTTTCTGTGTACAATAAGTATGTATTTACAAAAAAAATGTATTTACGTATGTTTATCAGTTGTCTAGCACCTATAACACAAGCTTCGCTTACTTTGGGGCTAGGTGGCGCTGTGTAATTTGTCCGACAATATTTATTTATTTATTTAAATTTGTTTTTTCCGATTTATGTACATATTTGTAATTATCATTTGCTTGAAGGTGGAAACATGGTGGGAAGTCACCACGTCTAAAAAATCATATTTCAAAAGATGAAATGAGGACCATACATAAGTGAGGTCTGATTTTCCCTCTGGATTGTGAAGGTCTGATGCCAGTCGCTTCGCCAAATCCTTAGGCTTAGGTAGCTCAATATTATTGAACTAGGACACCGCCTATCCTAATGAAACAGGAAACAGGATAAAGCTAAGAAGAAAATCTTTTTTTTATAGAATAGCGGAAGGCATGACAGCCCACTTGATGTACAATGGCTACCATAGCCTATACACGCTTGCAATACATTAAGTATCGCTCGCGCGATGCCACCCGTAAAATAGCAACTCCTTAAGAACTTATGTTACTAAGAGGTAACCTAACTCACTCGCAGGAATACAACGACCACCAGAGAGTTGTTATTTGGCTGCAGATTTCTGCAAAGTGGAGATTCTTTACCAAACGGGCTGCTTTGTTGCCCTACCTCTTTTAAAATGTATCCTAACATTGTTTTAAAATCGTCTTTATCGACGTACCAAATCCCTTACACACGCCATTCGCTTGTTTAATATCGATAGCTCTTTTTCAATTCTATTTAAAAATCATATTGTACCAAAATGGTAAAATAACCAACTGTAAGTAATAATACAAAACAAGAAGCAGTGAACAATTCCGGCCGTTACGTCACCTGTCAAATCGTGAACACGCGCCGTAAGATTGTCAAAATTCGAACATTTTCCGGAATTTTCAACCGTTTTCGGCATTTGCATGCTCCACGTTCTTCGACGTCGTTTATATCGTACACCCCCTTAAAATATTAATGGCGCCAGTGTCATTTTAACAGAATGACATACCAAACCCCTAAGATGAATAGACCGTCGGAACGCTTTTTATCTGAAGAGATGAAAACAGACTCCAGTGTTTCTTGCGACGTCGCGCACGAATGCGACCATAAAATATGACGCGACAAAAACTAAATTAATGAAGAAATGTCTGATGAATTAATTACTATCTGCTTTGCGAGAAATAAATTAAAAGGCTATATTTCAATGAGAGTAATAGATACCTGCTCGCTGGTAGCACCAATAATATTTTGTATTTGTCTAACTATAACTTCCCGCCAAATCCATTTCAGGGTAGGCAGAGAGAACCAAGCGCCATGTGATCCGATCCTTACACACCTCACTCGCTTCTTTAACATTCATTGCTCTTCTCATGCACGTTCGCCGGATTCTAAGGCTCCTAACATCTCATCTGATAGAACACGATAAATTTGGTCGTGGTAAGTCTTGGCTTTACTCGGCTCCTACATCTTTTCACTTTTGTGTTGTATACCTGCTTCGTCATTCTTTCATCCTGCATTCTTTCTACATGTTCGAACTAACGGAGCATATATGTAAATTGAAAAGAGACATATATTGGCACGTATATGTTGTACCAATGAATATAATAACTTTAGCGAAAAACCTAGAAGTAGAAAGAAGTTGTGTATGCCGGTACATCAGCTTGCTAGGAATGATAGATCTTTTATTGTAAATTGTATTCGATTCTATAGTAAATTACCTGAAACAGTTATGACTTTTCCTGACAATGTAATCAAAAAACACGTCATAAATACTCTCTATAAAGGCTTTATTATAGAATTGATGAATATTGGCTAAAATGTCTGGAAATAATTCAGCACAGACGACCTTTTCTTAATTTCTACCATTTGATATCATTATTGTACCAATATGCTGACGTGAATTTATCGTATATCTAAATGAAAATTTCAATAAGACCTATTTGGCAAGTTTCTTTCAGCATTTCTTTAATTTAGTTAAAAAAAAAGAAAATAAATACATATAATAATTGAATAAGATCATTTTCAATTAAATGTAAGACGTATCTAAGAGCCCGTGAGGGCCCAATGGCAAATAAAGATTTTTTTTCTATTTTATCTGTAAATAATCTCCACATATAAGAAGCTATTGTAGAATCAAGTCTAAACATGTTACATAATCTGGTCCCTTGGGGGTAAACAAAAATAACCGAACACCGCATGTCTTGGTCACACCTCTATTATTTAACATTCATAGCTCTTTTCATGTTCGGTTTGATAACGCTCTGGTAAGTCTTAGCTTTCCTTGGCACTTTCTTTCTTCGCGTGCATCTTTTAGGAAAATTTTTGTAATTCAACGTCGGGAGGCATACAAGCATACGGCCCACCTGATGTAAAGCGGTTACCGTAGTCTAACTGCTTGTAACACATTAAATATTGTACGCGCGATGCCACCTCTGCTGCTGACACATCAACTTCTGAGGAGCTAACTGGTGACCTCACTCACACACATGAACACAACAACCATCTTAGAGAGTTATTATTTGGCTGCGATTTTCTGTGAGGTGAGGTGGAGGCGCATCAAAACAGCCCGTGTAGTACGGGCTGTTTTGATGCGCCCTACCTCTCCTAAAATATCCAGAACAAGACAGACATGCTCATGCACACAAATATTTGTCTTGTGTGGGAATCGAACCCACGAGCGTTGGTGTCCACCAATACTACCTCAGTGTCTCAGTATCTTCTTCATAGCGTTACCCCATTATCATTGGCGGGGTCCGCTGCCTAAACTTATTTGATCCATTAATATTGTCAGATTTGACGAAGACACGGATTTTTACATGGAACGACTGCCATCAGACCGTCATCGTCCAGAGGGAAAACCAGACCTTTCTTAGGTTAGGCCACATGTCTTACGAAATGTACCTTTTTTATACAAGTTCAGGAGGCATTCAAACATACCGCCCACCTGATGTAAAGCAGTTACTGTAGCCTATTAACACTTGTAATTCATTAAGTATCACTCGCGATGCCTCCTCTGCTGCTTACACAGCAAATTCTTAGGAGCTCACTGGTGACCTCACTCACACGGAGGAACTTCCCCAGGTGGGCTGCTGTGATGCGCCCTACCTCTCTTTAAACACCCAGAGCAAGACAAACATATATGTTCATACACACGAATGTTTGCCTTGTGTGGGAATCGAACCCACGAGCGTTGGTGTCAAAGTCACGTCATTCACGACTGAGTCACCGAGCTTGTCTTACGTGTAATTTCTTCTACTTATGATTTCCCTCACGATGTTCTTCTACGCCGCCGAGCTAGTTAAAAATCATGTTTATACGCAAACAGGTAAAGTGGTAAAATTTGGATTAGTAGTGCAGTGGGTAATCTAAAAAATAAAATGAATTGACAAGGATTGCGACCGAGTTAATTTTTTATTCATACACATGGATTCAACGTCAATAATTCGTAATAAAACTGAAACTAGTAGACATTCTTTTGTAAGTTTAATTCTATTACAATTTAATTATGGAAATAATTTTAATTAAAAAGAGTTCCTAGATTTGTACAGTATATAATAGATTATTTATTAGATATTAATTACTTAAAAGGATTACTTAGTAGATTTTGATAATAATTTGTATAATACGTATATACATTTATATTTTGAATAATATACGAGCTATGTTCCTATTATATTATTTACAATTGAATTTAAAACAATGAATTGTGTGGCAATTTAATCAAGATGGGAGTGAATAAATTATTTTAGATATTAGTATACTGCGGTCTACTAGCATTCATATTTGGTAATTACATGCTTTAGATTGTATGAAGTACATGAGACGCAAATTAATAACGTAAATTTTAAAGAACTGAAATACTTTTAGTAGGCAGAACGATTTATTTAATAGTATTTTTTTTATAAATCTGGCATTGTTAAAAAATGCTACATAGTCTAAACAACATTTTCTCCTGGATAGATCCGCTGCAAGTCTTTGTTTGTCTTGTAGAAGAGATCCCAAAATGTCATTCTCATGCTGTACGGTCTGGTTCGTGAAATCAGCTCCGAGTTGATTTCTAAATAATGATGTGGCGATCCTTTTGTTATGGGAGTCCACATGACTGGCAGCAAGTCTGATAAATCTGGCGTAGGATCACTGAAAGAATATATTTTTCAAATATGAATATATACACGCTAAATTTAAACCATACCACTTCTTTCTTTATTTATTACTAAATGATTTTTAACTTATTTATTAGGAAATTATTATTATTATTTAACTATTGGTATAAAATAACTATTTAGGATTGCACCTTACCCGTATTTAACAAAATTGGCCCACATAGTAGTCATTCTATCGACGATCAGTTCATCTTCTGGATTCAGAGTATGCTCAAAGAATGATATATCAAATAGATATCCAATTTCATCCGCGTGGGAAGCTCCTCCAATTGTTATATTAAGCCTGTTTTTAACAAAGTTCCTGCCGCCGGAATATGCAAATAAAAACGAGAAAATATCGCCACTTCCATTTTCAATATACTTTTTAATAGTTCTAAACGTAGGATGGTTAAATTTAAAATCAGACTGAAAGTCCATCAGTTCCCATTTTACATTTTCGCTGATTTCTTCATCGCCTATATAAAATTGACGAACCATTTCTTCCATACCGGCAAATGCTTCATTGTCAACATCAAATCCTAATGAAAGTTGGTCATAAATTAAATTTTGTTTTTCAATATAGTCTACATTATCTACTCCATAACTAGATAATGATTCTTCGTTGTTGAAACCTATTAAAATGGGAATGTTTTTTATTTTAGGCACATCAGCATTGATCCAGTTTTCAGTTATAAAACTATCTACATTTTCAAATTCTTGTTCAACACAAGGTCTAAAATTTAAATTTAATTCAGCAACTGCTGTGACAATCGTATTTGTGTCGACAGTTGCGAGAAAAGATATGGCGTCATACACATCGTCTGTATCATGGCCGAGATAATCAGCGAGTATTAACGGGGCATCTTTGACTGGTTCGTAAAACGTCGGCGATAATGATGTTCCACTATGAATAATAGCTTTATTGAATATTTTCTCTTGTGGCGACAACAAATGAAAATCTACAGCCATAGCACCAGCGCTTTCTCCAAATACAGTAATTTTATCAACGTCTCCTCCGAATGCGGCAATATTTTCATTAACCCACTTCAATGCCAGATATTGATCTTTGAATCCCTGGTTACCTGGTACCTCCGGAATATCAATACACATAAATCCATAAGGGCCCAGGCGGTAGTTAATGGTTACTAGGATAACATCATGTCTCACAAGAAACTTTGGACCATAAAGGTATCTTCCAGCAAAACCGATGCTGAAACCTCCACCATATATCCAAACTAAGACAGGTAAGTGATTAGTAGAACTGGCGGAATCAGGCACGTGAACATTTAAATGGAGGCAATCTATAGATCCAGTAGGGCTGTTGTTAAATTCTTCAATTTGTGGGCAAATTGCTGAGTCATCGTAAGCTTCAAAAGTACCATCGAATGGAGGGTATGGAACAGAACTCTAAAAAATAAAATAACAAATATAAAAATACATAATATATGAGAAATCCCTATATAAAATATCATATGGTAATTTAGCTTCGAAATAATACATATACTATATATATCTAACTATTATTTGCAGGTATATATAATATATACAGACTAATGAAGTACAAGACGTTATCTCATAAACCTCATTCGTACGGATAATTTTATACTTAAGATTACAAAATGAGAAAATTATATTATGTAATAGTAATCAATTGAAAACCATAATGTAATGTAATAAACGTTATTATATTCAAATTTATCCCAGTTCATATCCACACTAATGTATATTCATATATTATTTATTCCTATTCACACTTTTATATTAATGTGAAAGTAACTCTATCTGTCTACATTTCACGACACATTGTACTAATTATAATTCAATTCGCAAAAGAGGTAATGTAGTTCTTGGAGAAGAAGTAGAGTTCTTATTATCGCGTTAACAGGCTCATGGGTGCGAAACTACAGGCAGAAGTTACTCTAGGATTATAACAAAAATCCTAAACTAAATTCTAACGAATAGGTTTTGAATACAAATGTAAGCATAAAATTTTATTACTCACCCCAAACGGATTGGCCGGATCGACAGTGGCATAAGGTATGCCCATAAACATGGAATAATCTCCATCACTTGCTCTTAATCCTCGGATTAACCCAACCTTTGTATCAACTAATGGATCTACTCTCTTCGAGCCGAAAACGACTGAAAATATAGTCGAACATATTAATATGAATATATTGAAATGTTTAAACATCTTAGTTGAAATATTGCAACTGTTTTGAAATGGGCGCAAGCTACTGAGATATTAATGTAAGATGTTTGTGATAAGAAGAGCATAATCTTTGCGATAAACATTGAGATATTGAACATTCTATTACAATCTGCCGCGAAATTGAGTAATGGTACCGCGAACGATATTTCACTTACCGCTGTATCACACTGTAAACACTTCATGACAAATTGAGATTTTTACTAAATTATTCTCAAATAAATTTAATTTTTAGATAGATATGATCTTTATCTGTGAAGTAATATTTATTAATTATTGAAGGTACTTATGGTACTTTATGGTATGGTAGGTACTTATAATTCCAATCATGATCGCCATTGAAATTGGACTAATTAGATAACTAACAGAACGGACAATTATAGACATTTATAAAGAACTCTGTACAGTTAGAAATTCTTGAAGGATTTCGATAAGGAAGGTCAACACAAAGCTAATTACGAGTTACAAAGCAACAGCGCGTTAACGAACGTGCTTGTATATTAAGTGCCTTTAAGCGAAGGTTCAGCTTCAGATTAGGCAGGCAGTAAGCTTGTTTTAAAAAGTCTTAATCCTATTACTTGTGTACCGTATAAAACAGAAACATTTAGTAAATAAATCGCCTAAAATAGTGAATGTAAGCCTCGGCAAAGGTAATAATTTTGATAGAAAATACCGGAGTGGCTGAAGTTTTAGGCAAAAACTATTGAATTTTACTACACGAAAATTTCTATTATACAAATAAAACCTATTAGCCTCTTTTATAATGGTGACAAACAAGAATAAAATAAAATAAAGAAGGGTCCACTTAATAATAGTAATATTGTAAAAGCTCTTGCAATGCAAGAAGTATTATTCCTCGCCCGATGCTCCTCAATCTGTCGCCGCTAGGAAAGCAGTGCATCTTTAAGAATTTCTCGGTGATCCTACTCACCCACAATAATCCATTTGGGAAAAGTTATTTGTCTGCGATTTTCTGCAAGGTGGAATGAACAACAAGGTTTTTTTTATTCGATTCTCATATCCAATACAACCTTTGTGTTGTGCTTGTTTTAGGATTCCGTACCCTAAAACGAAAAATGGATATATAATGAAATGAAATGTAATGAAAATGAATAAAATGGATAGATAATTTGCAAAATTTCGCGAAAACAATTTGCGAAAATATTTTTTTGACTCACACATAACGACTTTTTTTTCTATGTATCATAAATACAAAGTCGAAACCCATGTAGTAAAAAGAAAAATAAAAGAAGAAAACATAAAATCAGAGGTAAGAGTTTAAATGTCAGAAAGTTTGGGTTATTTGTTCCTAATTAAAGATTAGATAACGTAATTATTAGCGCACAATACTGCGAGTGAAAAATAATCTGACAGTTATCGGTTTAATTCTTCCTTTCCTTCATCAGAATGTATCGCGAATTGGGCACTTCCTCTCTCGAATACTCGAGAAACTAAAAACTAAAAAATAATTAAACTTTCATAAAAAAATAGTGAATTAAATTCTGCCGATTATTCTACTTTAAACTATCGATAGGTTTGTTTTCATTGGTCAACCTAAACTGATCAATCTATTGGACAGTTTAAGATGTGAGTACTATACTGATCATCGAAAATTATACGTTTTTTTTTAATGGGCAACAATAAAATGTTATCCCAACCGAACAATAAAGCTAAAATGTCATAAATTCAAACGCCAATGTAGGAGAACAATTAAACACTATACAATGTCGGCAGGTAAAGTAGCATATCTCGCGCGTTTCTTCAGCTGCTGTTAACAGAGCAAGATCTTAGGATCTCATTGGTAACCCTGACAAGGCAGTAGAACAACAACCCTCCCTCTAAGTATTTCTCATTTGGCTGCGGTTTTCTGTACACCCCAGTTGGGCTGCTTTCATGCGCCCTACCTTTCTTAAGAACCCTTAGCACAAGACAAACAGACATGTTTACATACAAATTACGACGATTACGACGCGCTCGGTGGCGCAGTGGTGAAACGCGCTGTTACGCTACTTTGACACCAACGCTTGTGGGTTCGATTCCACACAGTGCAGACATTTGTGTGCATGAACATGTCTGTCTGTATTCGTCTGAGTATTTTCTATGCATAATAAGTAAGTATTTACAAAAAAAATGTATTTGCGTATGTTTATCAGTTGTCTAGTACCCATAACACAAGCTTCGCTTACTTTGGGGCTAGGTGGCGCTGTGTAATTTGTCCGACAATATTTATTATTATTATTAAATGTATATCATGCGTGAGAATCGAACTCACGAGCCTTGGTTTAAAAGTAACATTGCTGATTACTCTGTCACAGGGCTTGTAAAAACGCTAACATGTCCAATAAAAATGAAACACCCAATTAAGTTAATCAAGTTCACAATACGAATTGGGTAATATCGCCTGTTAATTTGCATAACTCATTTATATTACTGTGTCATTAGTTTTACCATTGTTATAATGTCAGCGTCATTTATTTAACAAAAGCCTAGTTATTCTGATTTAATATTACGTCAATAGATAAGTTCGTTTTCTCTTACTACAATTCAACGAACCGAATTAGCCAGAGGAATGTTTTAACCGACTTCAAATAAGGAGGTGGTTCTCCATTCGGCTGTATTTTTTTATGTTTGTTACCTCAGAACTCTGTCATTTATAAACCTTAACCTAACCTAAGGTTTATTGTGAAACATAATAATTACTCCACTTTTGACATTTGATATTGACAAAATTGGGACTTAAAAAAGTATTATCTACCTTAATGGTAAGTCCGCCATTGTATATTATAATTTAATTACATATTATAAGATTAAGTTTACGTCAATACTTTTTTTCTACTACCTCCTGGGAAGAAAAATTTTTACCATGTATAAAATTTTCCAAATCACGAAAAAAATGGTAGTCAGTTGCAGCTAGGTCTGGCGAGTACGGATGATGGCGTATGGTTTCTAACTGCAGTTCCTGTGAGTTATAAAGGTTTCTCGTGCAGTGTGAGATATTACGTATTACGTTATCATGGAGCAATAATGGTGAAGATTGTTTCACTGCTTCTGCCGTCATTGTTCGAAGATCGGCACAGTAAACATCTGCTGTTATTGCTTGACCAGACCTAAAAAGCTATAGTCAATAACGCCATGAAGAGACCACTAAATAGTCACCATTATCTTTTTATATCAGTTTGATCAGCTTAGCACCTAAAGTGTATGGAAAAATCATTGAAAGGAGAATGAGGCATTCATATCAGAATCACCATCCGAACTGCAAACACTAGTTACAACAATGAAAGATGATTGTATGAAGAAAGGCTTACAATTGAATGCGAAGAAAACCAAGATAATGGTATTTGAAAGAGAGACAACCAGAACGAACACTAGGATTATGGTTGATGATGTAGTGTTGGAGCAAGTGAATGAGATTGTATATCTTGGAAGTGCTTTTAGCAGCAATGGAAGGTACACCGCTGATGTGGAGAGACGAGTGAGTGCCGGGAATAGGGTGAATGGAGCGTTGGGTATACTTCTAGGCTGCCGAAATCTAAGCCAGAAGGCACAGCTCGCTGTACACAACGCGGTGCTAATTCCAACGCTAACTTATGGAAGTGAGAGCTGGGTATGGCAGAGAGAGCATGAAAGTAGAATAAATGCGGTCGAGATGCGAGCATTGCGCAAAATTTGTGGCATAACGCTTGCTGACCGCGTTCGTAATAAAGACGTGAGAGAAAGAGTTGGTCTAAAAGAGAGTGTCGGTGTTAAGATAAGAAAGGGCATGCTCCGTTGGTTCGGACATGTAGAAAGAATGCGGGTCGAAAGAATGACGAAACAGATATACAATGCAAAAGTGGAAGGATGTAGGAGCCGAGGAAGGCCGAGACTAACCTACCATGACCAAATTGGTCGTGTTTTATCAGATGGTGATGTCAGAAGCCCCAGGAACCGACGAGCGTGCATGAAAAGAGCTATGAATGTCACAGAAGCGAGTGAAGTATGCAAGGACCGCGTCTTATGGCGCTCGGTTCTCTCTGCCTACCCCGCAAGGGACTTGGCGTGAAGATACGAATGAACGAATTGTCTTTTTATTGGTAAGTTTTGCTTTAGGGCACTGCTGCGGCGTTTGACCTGGTTCTTTCAAAAACACCGAGACCAAAAGAAACAGACAGGAGAAAGAGAGGTAGGACGCCTCAAGATACTCTGAGTGACTGCTTTGAGGTGCCCTACATGTATTTCTCCAGAGCCTCGTTAATTAGCAGGCAGCATGCACCAAATGCAGATGAGGTAGCATTGTCTCTAAAGACCCTCATTTTTACTCAGTGTAATAGGAGAAATGTTGTGAGTATTAAAACAGATAAAAATTCTTTATTTGCTATCACGCGCTTGCGAGCACTTAGACGCGTCTTACATTTTTTAAACATAATCTTATAGTACCTAATTAAATTCTGTTCCGTTATTTTTGTTTTCTATCAGCTAGCATTTCGGAAATGACCATTAGTGAAGAAGAAACTTGCCAATATAAATCTCTTACAAAATCGTCAATTAGATATTACAATAAATTCATGTCGACAAATTGGCATTACAATAATGATATTATGTGATAGAATAGAGGATTATTAAGAAACGGTTCACTGTGCTGAATGCTAAACACATGTAGTAGATAACACAGTTGGTATATAAGTGGCTCAACATCAAATTAGAGTCAAACCAACTACTACCCTCGCTGCTAATGCAGCAACTCAACGAGAGCTTACTGGACACCTCACTTACTCGTACAACAATCCTACAGAGAGTTTTTATTTGTCTGTTGTATTCCGTGAGGTGTTGATGCGCCCTACTTCTCTTTAGAAAGTGTGTAAGGATCAAGTCACGTGGCGCACGGCTCTACCTGCCTACCCCACAAGGGATTTTACGCGAAAAACTAGTAGTGTAACAAATTACACAGCGCCATCTAGCCCCAAATTAAACGAAACTTGTACTGTGGACAAAAAGAAGCATCGTTGAATTTATTAATTTATTTAAATTCTCATTTACGTCATAATAAAGTATTTGTTTGTTTTCCTGGTTTCGACGTCTCCTTGTGGCAGCACAGATTTTATCTCACATATGTTAAGAACCGTAAAGTACCATTAAAATCCTTGATGTATAATCTTCTGTACACCACAATGTACCCACGTATCCCGGTTTTTTACGTTTTCTTACGTTTTCCTCGTCTTCTAAAGGTCGTGTATGGTTGTAGATACAATCCGAATTGTTATTATAGGACAACAAACATGTAACAACAAATACTTTGTGTAATGCGCTACGTTCATTGGTCAAAACAATTAATTACTAGGTACGTTGTTTTATCCAATGGACGTAGTACAGCGTAGAACATTACGTTATTATTTAATAGCTGCAGGCGTTATTTTGCGAAAGTCAAACATGCAATTTGATCTATCTTGCTTTGTGTGCTTCCGCCACCGGCACCCACTCTCTACCGTAGATGCAATATGTCGCTGTCAGGGCTGCTCCGGTAGTCTCTGCCTCGGCTACTGCAGTCGTCTCCATCTGGAACAATAACCGTATGTACCTGCCACCGTTACTGCTATGACCGCCCTGGTTGTCGCTGCGACGCGTGTTTCGCCTCTCCACATGGCATCCTCAGGCGCTGTAGATGTTAGTAGTTAGAATAACAAGCTACGCATCCTCAGGCGCTGTAGGTGTTAGTAGTTAGAATAACAAGCTACGCATCCTCAGGCGCTGTAGGTGTTAGTAGTTAGAATAACAAGCTACGCATCCTCAGGCGCTGTAGGTGTTAGTAGTTAGAATAACAAGCTACGCATCCTCAGGCGCTGTAGGTGTTAGTAGTTAGAATAACAAGCTACGCATCCTCAGGCGCTGTAGGTGTTAGTAGTTAGAATAACAAGCTACGCATCCTCAGGCGCTGTAGGTGTTAGTAGTTAGAATAACAAGCTACGCATCCTCAGGCGCTATAGATGTTAGTAGTTAGAATAACAAGCTACGCATCCTCAGGCGCTGTAGGTGTTAGTAGTTAGAATAACAAGCTACGCATCCTCAGGTGCTGTAGGTGTTAGTAGTTAGAATAACAAGCTACGCATCCTCAGGCGCTGTAGGTGTTAGTAGTTAGAATAACAAGCTACGCATCCTCAGGTGCTGTAGGTGTTAGTAGTTAGAATAACAAGCTACGCATCCTCAGGTGCTGTAGGTGTTAGTAGTTAGAATAACAAGCTACGCATCCTCAGGCGCTGTAGGTGTTAGTAGTTAGAATAACAAGCTACGCATCCTCAGGCGCTGTAGGTGTTAGTAGTTAGAATAACAAGCTACGCATCCTCAGGCGCTGTAGATGTTAGTAGTTAGAATAACAAGCTACGAATCCTCAGGCGCTGTAGGTGTTGGTAGTTAGAATAACAAGCTACGCATCCTCAGGCGCTATGGATGTACTGTAGCATCTCGTTTTGAAATCGCTAAGGATAATACTACAGCTCATAAATTTAATAAGATCTTACAAATGCGACATAATTACTCTAGTCTAGATCATTATCTAATCATTGAGCACCCGACGATTTATTTACACTACCAAACCTGAATTCCTCGTGGCAACGAGGGTTTGATACGTTGGAACCGGTAGAATGAGTACGAACGCGTGCGTACTTGACTTCACTCGTTTACACTGGTCGCCCGAACGAATTCCATGTGCATTCGAATATGGGTTAATGACTTAGTGTGATTGCGTCATTAGTTTGGAATATTAATTCAAGTGGAATGTAGTATACTGCTGCTGTCACTTACCGTATCTTGCGAGTGTAAATGAACTTACTAGTAAATTATTCGTGGATTAGAGCGGAAAATGGAACGAACATATGCGTCTATAATTTGAAAGTAATTAGCATGTAATTAGCAGTCCGTTTGGGGAAAACAACTCCTTGGGTAGATTTTTTTTTTATTAATTTATATTTATTTTTTATTCACAGCTATCCTTGCAGCCTTGTCCTACCCAATGCGATAGCGTAGCAATCGTCAATACATTATTAATATTATGTCCGTAGTTTACATTCTATATATTCAATTCACATCAATTTTGTATGCAAATAAGTTCATTGTGTCAGAATTAGAGTAAACATACATTGCATGTCATGTTTGACGAAGCTTGTTTGATCACATTTTTATACGAGTATTGTAACAACTATCTTACACCATGTTTCTGCAATGAATAAATGAATTATAAAGTATATTACTTTCATTATTAAAATTCAATATAATTACTTTATTAAACATCATCAAGTCGTCAAAGAATGAAGACATAAAAAGTCATAGTAAAATTTTAGCCCGTAATTAAACACATTTATGTTGTATGTCTTATTAACATGTCGTTTTGTAACAAATGGTCCACAGTTGTTGTGTTTCTGGAAGTAAGAGAGTACCAGTAAACTTTTGAGGAGTTGCTGTGTTAGCGATACTTTATGTATCGCAATCTGCGGTAATCACATAAATACAATGTCGGGAGGCCTACAATCATACGGCCCACCTGATATAAAACGGTTACCGTAGCCTATGAACGCTTGCAATACGTTAAGTATTATTCGCGCGATCCACCTCTGCTGTTGACACAGTTACTCCTAAGGAGCTTACTGGTAACCTCACTCACACGCAGGAGCACAGCAACCCTCTAGGGAGTTATTATTTGGGTGCGGTTTTCTGGGAGGTGGAGATACTTTCCCAGATGAGCTGCTTTAATGCGCCCTAACTTTTCTTGTCTCCCGACGCTGTATAAAAATTAACTCGGCTAACTAACAGACAGACAGCCCATGTCGTACATATAACAAACAAAAATATTTATACTAATCTGTAGCTCCGCTGCATGCCCAACTGCCAACACATCATCATTCAGAGGAATATAACATAATAGTTTTTTCACGCCACTAAGGTGAACGGGTATACGGCCTGTTGATGGTAAGCTGTCACCGTACTCTGTGGACACTTACAATACCAGGGGTGCAGTTGCCGACCCTGAAAAAACCTCCTCTGGCTTTTTCGATAAACCTCATGCTGTACTCCCTAGGGAAAACCTTGGCAGGTTCTAGTTATACAACAAATTAAGACCTCTAACAATAATTGCTATTCGATTGTGGTCTTCTGTTAAAGAAATTAAATTAAATTACTTTTTAAAGAAATTCTTATTATGTTACACCATACACATGGTACACCATGTGGGCCGTATGTATCCTCGACACCTGCAAGGAAAAACATCGTAACTCATTTTTCGTAACTTTAGAGGCGAGCGCGTCACATATTCAAGAAATTCTTATTATGCTCTGTTAGACATAAGGCTTACCAGAACATAATAAGAATTTCTTCTACACAAGTTTGTTGCGAAAGGAATTTTCCAAAATATTGTAAGCCATACCTCGTTAACTAACTAGGATACTAAAAATAATAATAAATAATATGTATGCACCAGCGCCAGTTCTTAAAATTGCCAACGTAACGCTCTACTGGGACCGGTCTATCATCACAGACAGGACTATTGTCGCCAATGGGCCTGACATCGTGCTGATAAATCGGGGGGCGAGCCGTGCAATTCTCGTTGATGTCACCATTCCCCATGATGAGAACCTCGTGAAAGCCGAGAAAGAAAAACTTTCTAAGTACTTAGACTTGGCTCACGAGGTTACCGCCATGTGTTGTGTGGACTCAACGTTTATTGTTCCGATAGTCGTGTCAGTGAACGGACTTATAGCGAAGAGCCTCGACCGTTATCTTGAAAGACTCTCGCTTCACAGTTGGATCAAGAACCAGATTCAGAAAGCGGTTCTTTTGGACACGGCCCGCATTGTGAGAAAGTTCCTCACTCTGGAGCCCTAACTACCGGTAGCTTGGGTCTTCGCTCCGCTACCGGCGAGTACCCATTTTTTTATATTTTTAAATGTATTTTCTGTGATATCTTATATTTAAAAATGTAAATAATGTGACGAAATAATATAATAATAAATCTCTTTATTCGTATATCAAACTTTATACCTTAGATTGCGATCGCTAGAGTCTCCTTTTCAGTATAAAATACCTGTGTTATAATAACAAATTAAGTCCTAAAATGCAGGTATACGATCCGTAACTTGGTTTTACCAAATGCATGATGTTTAATACTCGTATATATGAGAGAAGTGATGGCCCAGCGGATAAATAACCTGCATATAAACCGACGACTCCTGGTTCAAATCTTGTCTGGTGCCTTTAACACTCAATTCGTATTTTGGAATTTATATATACACATTTGTAATTGCCACTTGCTCGCCGGAGAAGGGAATCAGCGTGAGACAAACCACAAGTTATATTTCAAAAGACGCGTGACATAACCTAAGAAAAGTGTGGCTTTAAAAAGCTATTAGATTCAGGCGTTAAAAAGGCACACTTCCCTCTGGGTTGTAAAGGTCTGACGGCAGTCGCTTTATGTAAAAATCTGTATTTTAACCAAATTCCTATACTTAGGCAGCTGACATTCTATAAAAAAAGTCGCCTGTCGAACAGACGTATGACTACCAGTCGTACAGAGCGCATTAAAGCAGCCCATCAGCGAACTACCTCTACCTCGCCTCCACCACCTCAGAGGGTTGATGTGTTCCTGCGTGTCAGTAAGCTCCCAAGGAGTTGCTGTGTTTCCAGCAGAGGTGGCATCGCGCGAGTGATGCTTGATGCATTGCAAGTGTTCATAGGCTAATAACTCCGCCAATTCTAATGGATTAGTAAATGGGATACCGCTAGGAAGAAATAGCATGATGGAAATATACATAAAAAATACGGGATACAACAAAAAAAGTAATTTACAATTTCAGATGAACTTTTATTATGGGAGATAAATGTAATCAAAGTTATATGTTTGAAATGTATCGTGCGTGGATCTTCGTATTTCTCTACTTGTATGTATCACAATGTCATACAACATTTTCACCAGGGTAGAGTCTCTGCACGTCCTTATTTTTCATATAGAATAAGTCCCAGAATGTCATTCTCTTGTTCAAGGGTCTGATTCTCATTCTGAATTCTGAATTTATCTCTAGGCAATGGCGCTGTGCTGGATTTGTTATGGGGGTCCATTTGAATGGTAGCAGGATTGATAATTCTGGCGTTGGGTTACTAAAAGTAATATATAAAAGTAATGTAATTATTGAATATTAAATTATGTATTAACTAGCTGTTGTATAGGGCTTTGCTTGCATGGTCAATATTTTTACTGGTATCCTGCCTTTTCGCCAAAAATTGTTTGGCCGATTATCACTTGCCAACCAACGTTTCACCTATTTTTCACTTTGACAACTAACGATTATCAAATTTTTGTATAACAACGTTTCATTTGCTAGAATTATTGTTAAGCTGAGTATTATAATGACACAAAATGTTTGGGGCATTTATCATTTGTCAAATCTTTCAAACAAATAAAAATTTTGTAATAAGTATAGCAACAGAAATCTCAGTTGGTTAGGTTAGGTTAGAGTATGACAAACATCGCACGAGCCGAGCGAGCGAAGCGAGCGTGCCACGGCAGCGGCCGGCGGAATCATTGCCATTTTGAAAAGTGTCATTATAAAAAGCAGACCAAACATACAGTTGGCAACTGTGAGGTTGGGAAATAAAACAAAATTATACGAAAAGTTGGCAAATGATTATTCCACTAAATGAAATTCTTCGAAACGTAACTTACGTTTCGAAGAATTTTATTTAGCGGATGTGGCAAGAAGGCAAGTGATAATCGGCCGAACAATTTTCTACGAAAAGGCAACGAGCCATTTTTACTAAATATTTAATGCCCATAGATTTTTTCCTTATACAAACTTTACCAGCTGTTTCACCCAATATAAGCGTGAATTTCGATAATACGATCTTAGTGCACACAGAGGCATGTTCATCGGACACGTAGGAAAAATGCAGAAAGAAAGAATTACGAAACAGATATACCACGCGAAAGTAGAAGGATGTAGGAGCCGAGGAATACCAAGCCTTACCTACCATGACCAAATTGATCGTGTTTTATCAGAAGGTGATGTCAGGAGCCTTAGAAACCGGCCACCGTGCATAAGAAGAGCAATCAATGTTAGAGAACCGAGTGAGGTTTGTAAGGATCGAGTCATGTGCCGCTCGGTTTTCTCTGCCTACTTATTTTTGGTGAAGTTATAGATAGATAGTGCACCTCTAATTTAGTGTACATGACAAAGTAAAGAGGTTTATGAGAGGTAGGGTGCATCAAAGTACGCCGTCTGGAGAAGTACCTCCACCTCACCGTTACAGAATATACACTGCTCTTTACTGATAATTTACTGGGAAAGGAAAGGCGTCATCGGCCGTGTTGCATAGTCTTCAAGTCTATGACCGTAGGGCAGCCTGCACTGGCGCTCTTCAATCCGTAGTAGAGTAACCTGGTAGAGTATGCTTAAAACATCTGATTAGAGATTTCTTTTATACAACGTGATTGGCAAACAAGCATGCGTTTCGCATTAGATGGTAAGCGGTCACCGCAGCCTATTGATGCTCGTAACACCATGGGACTGCCAATCTTGTGAGCTAGGCTGTTCTGTCACAGTACCCAGTACTTTCACTGCCATATCTCACCCTTCAAACCGGAACACAGCTATATATATATATATATATTTATATATTTATATATATATATATATATATAGATTGGCAAACAGGCATACGGCCCGCATTAGATGGTAAGCGGTCACCGCAGCCTATTGACGCTCGCAACAACACGAGGATGTTACTCGCGCGCTGCCAATCTTAAGGCTGTTTCGTCACAGTACCTAGTAATTTCTCTGCTATATTTCACCCTTCAAACCGGAACACAGCTGTATTAATATAGCTGCTTGGTGGTAGAAATAGGTGAAACAGAGGTACCCACGCAGACGACTTTTGTACAAAGTCTCCCTCTGGTAAGATTCTAATAGTGTGATGATTTTGGCTCATTGTGTGTGATGTTCTGATGTTGTTTTAGCAAAAGTATCGAGTCAATTTTATATTTTCTTTTTATATGTATGTAAAAACGGATGTGTATATGTAGGTAGTTCCATGTGGAATTTACAAGAACTGGCCTATTTTCATATATGTTTAAGCAATTTACGGTTATACCTCATTTTGACTTATTAGAATGAGAAATAAATTTTAAAATACTCGTATATTCCTGTTCTTTATACGTATATTTAGTTTTCATGTAAATATACTTTAATATATGTTAGAATAATTCGTCATACAAGTTCAATTAAATGGAAATCCATCCTAAATTATTATACTAATTAAGTCACTTACCATGACCAAATTGGTCGTGTTTTATAAGAATAGTGATTTCGGG
The DNA here is from genome assembly GCA_947507595.1 of Pyralis farinalis. Classification (NCBI taxonomy): domain Eukaryota; kingdom Metazoa; phylum Arthropoda; class Insecta; order Lepidoptera; family Pyralidae; genus Pyralis; species Pyralis farinalis. The sequence goes on from OX382264.1 coordinate 3,715,533, forward strand.
AGCAATAGGAATCGGTGAACGTGCAATAAAAGAGCTATGAATATTAAAGAAGCGATTGAGGTGTGTAAGGACCGCGTCTTATGGCGCTCGGTTCTCTCTGCCTACATATATCTTCAATTGGTCAAATGTAAAGTGCGGTTACATAATAACACAATAGTTATTGTTGTATTCCCACCATTGAGTAAGCTCCTGTGGAGTTGCTATATTAGCAGTAGCGGTGGCATTGCGAGCGATCCGTCCTGTATTGCAAGCGTTATTGGCGACTTTAAATCAGGTGGGCTACATACTTGTATACTTCCCGACGTTGCTTAAAAAATGGTACGAATTTCTCTTGCGCGAGCCCGACTCATATTAATCATTATTTACATTAATTATTATTGAAATTATTTCAGTCACTTAGAATAGTTTTTCTTCTAACTACCATTATCCAGTTTCCTAATCCATTAGCCTTGGCGAGGTCCGCTACCTGAACCTCAGGATTTAAAGATAATACTGGTTTTGACATGGACTGACTGCCGTCAGACCTTAGCTATTCAGGGAGGCAAGATTCTTTTCAACCTAACAATACTCAACTGTACTTTATTTCTATTATTATGTCTCTCTCTAGTCACGGATATTTATCTCAGTCATTTGATAGGCATGCACGGGGATATAGATTAACGCGTAGAAGCCCTTTCAGAGAAGTTGAGTGCACCGAAGCAGCCCGTCTGTCGAAGTACCTCCACCTCACAGAAAACCGCAGCCAAATAATAACTCCCCTTGAGGGTTGTTGTGTTCCTGCGTGTGAGTGAGGTCACCAGTAAGCTCCTATAGAGTTACTGTGTTAGCAACAGTGGTGGCATCGCGCGAGTGATACTTAACATATTGCAAGTGTTTATAGCCTACGGTAACTGCTTTACTTGGCGGGCCGTATGCTTGCATGCCTCCCGAAGTTGTATAAAAAAAAAGATAGAGATACACCATGCAGTGACTCGCTCTATAGGATATCAATAAACAAATATACATATGAGCTGGTCTCCGTAGGTATTAGGATTATTGCGAATATGTGACGGTTTATAATGCTATTAAATGTGATCTAGGGGATTACTGTTACTGGTCTATTACAGGAGAGGGACGGATGACTGCAACTATCATATCTGAATGTTACTTGCGGTAGGCGGTGGCTCGCCCCTCACTGGATGGACCCTCGAAATGCTAGAAAAAGTCGGCCGGATGCAACACCGGCGTCAGGCTCCGACCGACGAAGCAATCGGGTACCCGAGTAGCATCGTTACTCACCAACAGCTCGTTACAAGATGCTCTGCGATGTTCTATTGTTGCTTATTGAAAGAGCTACGCTCGTGGTTTCTCTGCATGATAGAGTCAGAAATGAGGATATCCGCAGTAGAACTAAGGTAACCGACATAGCCCACAGGATAAGCAAGCTGAAGTGGCAGTGAGCTGGCCACATAGGTCGTAGAACCGGAAACCGCTGGGGAAGAATCGCGTCCCCGTGCTGGTACATGACTGATGATTATGAATCAAAAAGCCGACAAGTGACGTGTGAGCTATCCAATAAGAGCTACGTGAAATAACCCCCATATAAAGGTGATTTTATTTTCAATGGAAAACAGCGTCATTGGGTCTCCTTCATGAATGTATGTATTGAAATGATTGTCTTGTTATTGAAAGATAGCTATTACATAGAGCTATAAATAAAAGAGCATACTAATTTACAAAGGTGCTACAATTCACAGTCTATTCAATGTACTCGTATATTTGCATTAACTGGAATTTTGTATGGTAATATATATTGTTCTAAGACCGAAACCAATCCTTTGCCAATAGTTGCTGTCATTGTTGGATAAATATATGACAGTTGTCGAGTTATTTATTAATAATCAAGTGGATATTGTGAATTAAACATTTCATAATTTACGGTGCTGACTCCAACGCTAACTTATGGAAGCGAGACGATATGGCTTGAAAGTACAATAAATGAAAAAAAAAAAAAATCGCGAAACGCTTCTACAACGCGTTCGCAATAATGATGTAAGAATAGTTGTTGATGCGAAAGAAATAAGAAAAGTTGCGATCCGTTGGTTCGGGCATGTAGAAATAATGCAGAAGAGAAGAATTATGAAACAAATATACAATCGGAAGTGACCGGATGTAGGAGCCGAGGAAGACTTACCTACCATTTCTCTCCCTGGAGACTCCCTGGATAATTGTTATGTTCTGCATGTAAGTGAGATTATCAGTGAGTTCCTAAGGCGTTGCTGTGTATTACAAGCGTTCCTAGGCTACGGTAAATGTATCATTAACACAATGCAACTTGATCCCAAAATTTTGTAATTCTACGCATGTGCTATTGCAGAATACTACGCGAGATATATGTTACCACAATATTTTCGTAAGATATATGTTATATTATCAATTACGTAATATGATATATTGTATATCTATATAATATCTATTCTATATAGAAAAAGAAATTATAACAAAATTATGTAATTAAAATAACTTACCCATACTTTACAAAATTAGTCCACATAGTAGTCATTCTGTCTATTACCAGTTGATCTTCGGGAGTTGGCTGTATTGTGCTTAAGGGCACCGAGTTAAAAAGATATCCAAGTTCATCTGAGTGAGAAGCTCCTCCAATTGTAATATTGCGCATGTATTTAAGAAAATTTCGACCTCCGACATGAGAAAATAAATAAGAGTAAATAGGACCGGCATTATTTTTAATATACCTTCTAATACTTTGGAAAGTAGGATGGATTAACGAAAAATCAGAATCAAAATCAACGATTTGCCATTTCATATCTATGCTAATTTTGTTATCACCAATGTAAAAGTTCCGGACTATTTCTTTCATACCCACAAATGCTTCATTGTCGACATCAAATCCATTAGCCAAAGTATCATGAAATATATCCTTTGTTTTGAAAAAATCTGCATCTTTTGGTACATAAATGTACATTAATTCTTCTTTATTGAAACCTATTAAAACAGGAATGTTGTTCAAATTAGGCACATCCCCACTGATCCAATTTTCAGTCAGGAATCCATTCACATTATCAAACTTTTTCTCGCGACATGGAGTAAATTTAAGATTCAATTTGAGTACCGCGTCGATGACAGAATTTGTATCAGCAGTCGCAAGAAATGAAATCGCATCATACAAGTCACTGGTGTTGTACCCAAGATACTTGGCTAGTATCAATGGAGCATCTCTGACTGGTTTTTTAAATACAGGTGACAAAGCTGTGCCACTTTGCATTATAACGTTATATATTTTTACATGTTGTGACAAGAAATTAAAATCAACAGCCATTGCACCAGCGCTTTGTCCGCTTAAGGTAATTCTATCAGGATCTCCTCCAAATGCGGCAATATTGTCTTTAACCCATTTCAGAGCAGTTAATTGATCTTTAAGTCCATGGTTTCCTGGTACTTCGGGGATATCAAGGCACATAAATCCATAGGGTCCTAATCGGTAGTTAACAGTTACCAGAATAATGTCATGCTTGACGAGGAACTTTGGGCCAAACTGATATCTTCCTGATTTTCCGTTGGCGAAGGATCCACCGTGTATCCAAAATAAGATAGGTAAACGTTCACTAGAGCCAGCACTGTTAGGCACATAAATATTTAGGTGCAAGCAGTCTAAAGTTCCGGTTAAAAGATAGGAAAAATCGTTACGTTGCGGGCAAGCTGCAGTGTCATTGTATGCATCAAACGTTTCCTCGAATGGCGGCTGTGGTATAGAATTCTGAAAAGGCAAAGTAAATATAAAAGTAGGTGTTGTTCTAGTAAAGCTTTAAAAGTTCATATTCAATGTTTAAATAAATTATAGCATGCCTTCTTCACTTGCTCAAGGTCACACGTTATACGTCAAGTGAGATACTCTGTTTTATTCTTTGTGATATTTCTATAACACGAGCGCCTTTGCTCGATGCCTTAGCCACGCGATGGTCACATGGTAGCCAAAGCGTCTTTAACTTTCAGTATGTGAATTTCTCGCCGATGCTGAGTAGCGTAGTAGTAGAAGGAAGCTGTGACTGTTAAATTAAATAACCCACAGAGTAATGATAGTCCAATAGATAAAGAACCAGCGAGTTAACAGATTTATTCCTAGTTCGAATCCTGGTGTTGATATATACCACTTAATTGGTGTTTTGGATTCGCACGTTCAAAAATTATAGTTTAAATTATTAAGTTAAGTCATTAAGTTTTGTTTATAAAGCAGACTCTTTATCTACTGGGCTGTCAGTGCTACGTGAATTTCAAGGAGTTATTCAATGTGACACCCACAACTTCCTTCTACAAATACGTTGTTTGCATCGGCAAATAATTCATCCCTAAATTTTAGAACAACAATAGTTGTGTTCTATTAAGTTTCTGAGAAGTTTTCATTTTAGAAGTATCAGGAGGAACTATTAGCTCCTTGCCGAGATTATTTGAAGGGACTACGGTATGTGGTTCTCCGAAAATGCAAAATGAGGTTTTTCCAGGATAGGTATTGAACAAGGGATATCCCTGGTGTTGGCAATTGGAATTTCATTCCATCTTTTCCAATTTCTTCTTAAATTGTCCGAGTTTCGGAAGTGACCATTAATTAGCGAAGTAGAAATGACAAAAGAACTTACGATTATACGTCTTTTTTAATTGTGCTTATTAGATATATAGTAAATAAATTAGTAGTATAATAAAAATATTGACATGAACTATGACAACGAAATCAAGATATTTTCGTCTATTAGACATTTGTCGTTTCTATAGTAAGCGTTTTCCAATAATGTTTTATTATATGTGTTATTACCTCAGGTTGTGTTATTACCTCGTAACTCGTTGTGTTATTCCGGCGAGCACAGGACTTTCAGTGAAATGATTATACAATCAAATATAATGTTCAACAAAAGACCTCCCGGTCTAAGCTACCCACTACAGTGGTATGAATCTTGAATATGAGTCTTTATTTTTATGAGGAAACATTATGTTTTCATATTTACGTTCAGAGGCAATAGTGATGATATAAGGTATATGTATTTGAAAAATTCTCCTTGTGATTCCCTCGAGCCCATGTCATATCCAGAATGGATGAATCGTGTGTAAAATAATTTTTTTTTTCAAGTTTAGCAGCTTTTCCCCACAATTGCATACAATAAGATAAAATGCTGTGAAAGTAGCTGATATGTACTAGTTGCACAGTAGCCGCGTTCATCAATTGCTAATTCTCCTAACTTTAAATAGTGGAGCCAGTTAGTAAGTTTATTAATGTTTGTTTAATAATTCATGTGATTATGAATTAAGGGAATAAGTGGTAGCGTGACGGATATTGGTGAAGTGGTTTTCTTTATGGTATGTGTACTGTTTATTCCTCGATTTTGGTAACTCATTTCTTATTAATTATAACGAGCTCGGTGGCGCAGTGGTTGAATGCGCTGTTACGCGACTTTGACACCAACGCTCGTGGGTTCGATTCCCACACAGTACAAACATTTGTGTGCATGAACATGTCTGTTTGTCTTGGTCTGGGTATTTTCTATGTATAATAAGTATGTATTTACAAAAAAAATATATATTTACGTATGTTTATCTGTTGTCTAGTACCCATAACACAAGCTTCGCTTACTTTCGGGCTAGATGGCGCTGTGTAATTTGTCCGACAATATTTATTTATTTATTATTAACAATTTACTTTACAGCCTCATTTTATATATCAACATATATAATTTAACTACAGATTAATATTATTAGCGTCGTTGCGCGTATCATTCTAACCAAACAAGCAGGTTAAGCAACGTCGACCGCAGCCTGTCTATGGGTGGGTTTATATTACTCGAGTTTCTCCGGGCTTCGGAGGGCACGTTAAGCCGTCGGTCCCGGCTGTTGTCGAAAGATGACAGTCGCTAAGGTAAGTCAGTGGCCCTCGAGCGGCTTGAAAACACTTGCCTCCGCCAATCCACATTTGATCAGTGTGGTGGAGTATCCTCTAAACCTCTTCGGTTGAAGGGAGACCCGTATCCCTGCAGTGGGATGAGTAAGGGTTGGTATGGTGGTGTTGTAATATTATATTTATGTACATAGGTTGTGCTAATTTGTAAATATTTTTACCAGCTTAGAATGTTATTAACAAAATACACAAATTACATTTCTAATTTATAAGTAGTTTCTGCGTAAGCCGTTCTTATTTTTATTTTGTTGAATGATATAATATTTGCCAAGTATGATTAATACAATTATTATTATAAAAAAAAATGTCACTATCACAACATGTCAAATTATATAGTTAAGTACGAACAACCATTCCATACTATTCTTATTTTACATTATATCTAATTATCCTATGTGTCTTGATCTCATTGCATTTGCTTTAAACCTCAGTGGTTTATAAAATGCGTCAATATTGTTTATATATAATGTTTATGTAATCTGGTGTAATAAATAAATAATTTAATAATAATGATGATGTTAGCAAATAGTAAAAAGGCTGTGCGCATGTAAATGTTATTAGCGAATAGCAAAAGCTACTTTTATTTGGAACTGTATATTTAACGGTTCCTTTTAGGATTAGACTGTGCATTATCATTAAAACAATACGCGTTTAGTGATTCCCAAGAAGAAGACGATTGACATAAAACAAAAACACATTTAACAATCATTTACCGTACGCACTAGAATATTAACTTTAATAGAAGTCATTGAATTCCGATTATCTATGAGAGATGGACGAGAACACTTTAGTGTCGAAGATAACTAACTAACTCTTTAACTGACTCTTCTTCTTAGCATTGCCCCGTTTCCTAATTCATTACGATGGACTGGGTCCGTGACCCAAGCCTAAGGATTTGGCGAAGACACTGATTTTTACAGGAAGCGACTGCCGTCAGACCTCCACAAACCCGAGGGAAAACCAGACCTATCTTAGAACTTATAAACGTCTTCCGAAATATAATTTCTTGGATGAGCGGGTTCCCTCACGATGTTTTCCATCACCGCCGAGCAAGTGACAATCACAAATATGTACATAAAACCGAAAACTTGAATTTAGTGCTACATACCAGGATTCGAAACGGGTACGTGTTGATCACAAGACCTGTTCTATATCTACGAGTATATAGGCTATCACTGCTTGCGCATGATTTAAGCATTTAAGAAGCGACTTACTCCAAACGGGTTAGCTTCATCTACTCTTGCATATGGTATACCCATAAACATGTTGTAATCTCCATCACTTGCCTTTAATCCCCGAATTAATCCAACCTTTGTATCAACTAGTAAATTTCTTCTTTCCTCACCGAAAATATTATTCAATGTGGCCAAACATAATACAACGATTTTAAGGAGCATTTTTGTTGAATGAAACTCACATACACTAAATAATTGGCAGAAAAGGCGCATTTTAGTTAAATGATATCTTACAATAACATACTTAACACTTGTGTCGCCTGAGTGGCATTCTCTACTTACTGGAAAAACACATACGTCAATTGTTGCTACGTTTAATATGGTAAATATATAGTGCAGTATCTACACTACTTCTGTATAGCACAGGCATGAAGGAAATAACTTTTTCAGGGGGCGAAGTAAAACGCGCAGCTCTGATTGGCTAGTTCACGGATCAACATCACGTGACTTAACTGCTTATTGGTTCGAATTTCCTCCCATTGGTCAGTAAGCTCTTTTTTATTATAGTCGAGAGGGATACAAGCATACCGCCCACCTGATGTAAAGCGGTTACCGTACCCTATTGAACACTTGAGATAAGTATCACTCGTGCGATACCTCCTCTGCTGCTTACACAGCAACTCCTTGGGAGCTTACTGGTGACCTCACTCACACGCAGGAACACGACAACCCTCTAGGGAGTTGTGATTTGGCTGCGGCTTCTGTGAGGTGGAGGTACTTCCACAGACGGGCTGCTTTGATGCGCCCTCCCTCTCTTAAAACATCCAGACCAAGACAAACAGACATGTTCATGCACACCAATGTTTGCCTTGTGTGGGAATCGAACCTACGAGCGTTGGTGTCAAAGTCGCATCATTCACGACTGAGCCACCGAGCTCGTCAGAAGCTCGAATGACTGAGATGTTTAGACGCAGTGAGGGGTGTCTTTATGCATTGTCAAGTGGTTTATTGATTTCTGTATGCACGTAACCACGTAGCCAACCTCAAAAGTCTTGAGATACATAAGGAGTGATTTACCATTATTTGACCAATGGGATCCTTACCATGTTAGCAAAACGACGGAATTACGCTTGTTGTATGTTGAAAATTCATCTGTATGTATAAAAAGAATACTGAGAGAATTCTAAATAAATAAATATATAAATATTGTCGGACAAATTACATAGCGCCATCTAGCCCCAAAGTAAGCGAAGCTTGTGTTATGGGTACTAGACAACTGATAAACATACGTAAATACATTTTTTTTGTAAATACATACTTATTATACATAGAAAATACCCAGACCAAGACAAACAGACATGTTCATGCACACAAATGTTTGTACTGTGTGGGAATCGAATCCACGAGCGTTGGTGTCAAAGTAGCGTAACAGCGCGTTTCACCACTGCGCCACCGAGCTCGTCTATATATATACTAATAAGAATACCTCTGTATGTATAATGAACTACTATGTTGTATGCAATTTGATCTAACCTGCTTTGTGTACTTCATCCACCAATTAGTTCATGCGGCCTAGCGCCGGCCGGCACCCACCCACTACTGTTAGTTGATGTAACATGCCGACGCTGCCATGACTGCTCCGGTAGTATCTGCCTCGGCTGCTCTTTCTGCGTTAATCGTAAGAATAACATGCTACAAGTGAGTGAAGTTATTTTTACGATTAACATCTACAGCGCCTGATGATGCCTCGTGGAGAGGCCAAACACGTGTCGCAGCGACGACCAGGCCAGTCGTGGCAGCGACGTTGGTGGAGGGGGCATGCGGATTCTGTTCCAGATGGCGGACGACCGCAGCAGCCGAGGCAGAGACTACCGGAGCAGCCATGGCAGCGTCGGCATGTTGCATCAACTAACAGTAGTGGGTGGGTGCCGGCCGGCGCTTGGCCCCATGAACTAATTGGTGGCGAAGCACACAAAGCAGGTTAGATCAAATTGCATGTAAATTTGACTTTCGCAAAATAACGCCTGAATCTATTTACTACTCTGTTGTAATTAATTGGGTCAATTGATCAAGGATGTGGAATAATTAACACATTAGTAATCACTTTTTATTTAGAAATAGTTAATTGTAGACTATTGAATTACGTATGTCAACTACGTACGGGTGATATGAAAAATTTTCGGCATCTTTAACGTCACTTCACCATCCCACTCGCTTCTTTAACATTTATAGCTCTTCTCATATACGCTCGCCGAGTTCTAGAAGATCACCTTTTGATGAAACACGATCAATTTGATCATAATCTTGGCATTCGATGACAGGATGTAGGAGCCGAGGAAGGCCAAGACTTACCTACAAGTCTTGACTTTCACCGGCTCCTATATCAATCCACTGTTGCGTTGTATGTCTGTTTCGTAATTTTATCTACATGTCCGAACCAACGGAGCATGCCTCTTTTTGTTTAACATCGACAGTTGATTTCTGACCTACACTGTTTTGAACATCATTATTACGAACGCTCTTTTTAGGGTTCCGTACCCAAAGGGTAAAACGGAACCCTATTACTGAGGCTCCGCTGTCCGTCCGTCCGTCCGTCCGTCTGTCACCAGGCTGTATCTCATGAACCGTGATAGTTAGACAGTTGAAATTTTCACAGATGATGTATTTCTGTTGCCGCTATAACAACAAATACTAAAAAATAGGATAAAATAAATATTTAAGGGGGCTCCCATACAACAAACGTGATTTTTTTTGCTGTTTTTATAGATAATGGTACGGAACCCTTCGTGCGCGAGTCCGACTCGCACTTAGCGATTTTTTTATACTACTCACCTTAGTGTACTCACCAATTAATCGTACGGTCTGCCTGATTGTAAGCAGTCACCGTAGCCTATAGACGTTTGCAATACCAAGGGTGTCATTCATGGGTTGCCAATCATGTAAAACCCGCTTCAGGTCTTTCTTGAAAAACCACATGCTGTAGTCTCTTGGAAAACCTCGGTTGGGAGTTTATTCCACAATTTGAGAGTTCTTGGAAGAAAACTTCGCTGGAATCGCACAGTACGCAACCACTGCAGTTCCGGTGTGGGTGAACTCCCCGCCGTCAGCCCTGTTCTCTGGTCTCTGCGTACAACTATCAAGATACACGATTAAAGTCCAGCAGACAGTATGCATCATGACATGATCAAACTAAAATAACGCCATCTATGTGCAGCTGAGTAATTGTTGTAGGTGCAACACGGAGCAATGCATCGTAAGTCTTATATCTCAACAATATGCCCGATATTCCTTTCGCATAACCCTGTCAAAAGCTTTCTCAAGATCCACAAAACTGCAGAAATTCTTGTGGTCTTTCTTTTTATGGGACTGTATCTCCTGTGTAGCCAGAATTAACAGCGGTTACCACCAAAAAGGCAATGAATAATGAAGTTCATTGCTGTCCCGGACGTTAAACTACAGCTGCCTTAGAACTCACAATGAATTTAATCAGAAGAAATTTGTAGGAGTAGGAAGTATTGGAATTGACTTCTCCTCTTGGCAAAGTGAGAGACAGCAATATGACAAATAAGGCATTAAAAAAACCTCAAAGAGATGGCTAGAAAGTGCAGCTCAACTGCCGTGCACCACGGTTCATCAGATATCTAACACTATTAGGACCTAAATTGTGAGTTGTTACCTAACACATTGATCCCAGTAATATAGATTGCAGAACCGCCTAAATGCCCGGTAATTCTTCCCTGTTGCCACCAAATCAGAACAGTATTTTACCCCAAATATGACATGTAAGGAATTTAACATATCGTCCTGCTCCAGACGCCAGAGATCGCATTCACATCAGAGAATATGATGTGCTGTTTGCTCGAATTCATGATTTGTCGTGGAATACTCACATAAAGACGATAATACAAGTGTCAACGAAAAGAGCTTAGCCCTAAAGTTTCCATGCTTAGTTAAAAATTGCGCAACAGGATGTCGACTTCTAACCACTCTTTATTTAACCAGCTCACACTGATTGAAAGAACAGATACAAGTGGCATCCTTTAGTAGAAGTTTCCCATCTTTCTTGCCATTCAGACAGCAAAGTTTCAAGTACCTCGTCAATTGGTTTGTCAATCTAAGTATTTTGTCAAGATCGCGGTGTTTTAGAAAGCCAGGAAGCATGTTTTTAGAGGTGTAGTATATTGAACGCGAAAGTCAACTGGTAACGCCTGCCAGCACTGGTAGTGCCTCGGTACTTGCGGTTTTGACGAGCTCGGTGGCTCAGTCGTGAATTACGCGACTTTGACACCAACGCTCTTGGGTTTGATTCCCACACAAGGCAAACATGTGTGTGCATGAATTTTTTTGTTTGTCATGGTCTGGATGCTTTAAGAGAGGTAGGGCACATTAAAGTAGCCCGTCTGGGGAAGTACCTTCACCTCACAGAAAACCGCAGGCAAATAACAACTCCCTAAAGGGTTGTTGTGTTCCTGTGTATGAGTGAGGTTTCTTTCTTTAACCCCTATTATTTGACGGAAATCGCCAGGCAGTAGAATCATTAAGTGTTTTAAGCGAATAAAAAAAAATTGTATGATTTTAGTAAAATCTGCAATATGAAAAACGTGTGGAATAATTTTATAGTAGATATATTATTATTATTGATTGATTGCATTGTTATGTTTATATTCTATTATATAAATCTATTTACGAATTATTAAACACTCCCACACTGTTAGTGATTTGGTATGTTCTGTAAAATAAAAACCGTGTAAACAAAAATGGTAATTTATATTAGGTTCTTTAGTAATAGGTACATCGCTAGATTTAATTTTCGTTTTCTTTTTTATTTTGATAATGTAATGAATACAAAAACGAACGAATTAAATATTTATTACATGTATTTGTATTTCGATAGAAAAAATATCTATCTATAACTTCACGCCTAATCCCTTGCGGGGTAGGCAGAGAGAATCGAGCGCCACGTGATTCGATTCTTACGTATCTCACTCGCTTCTTTAACATTCATTGCTCTCCTAATGCGCGCTCGCCGGTTTCTAGGGCTCCTGACATCACCTTCTGATAGAACACGACCAATTTGATCATGCTAGGTAAGCCTTGGCCTTCCTCGGCTCCTACATCCTTCCACTTCTGCATTGTATATCTGCTTGGTCATTCTTTCATCCTGCATTCTTTCTACATGTCCGAACCAACGGAGCATGCCTCTTCTTATTTTAACACCTACGCTCTCTTTCATACCAATTCTGCTTCTAATCTCATCATTGCGAATACGGTCAATAAGCGTTCGCCACAAATTTTGCGCAATGCTCGCATTTCAACCGCGTTTATCCTACTTTCATGCTCTCTCTCTGCCATACCCAGCTCTCGCTTCCATAAGTAAGCGTTGGGACCAGCACTGCATTGTGAACTGCCAGCTGCGCCTTCTGGCTCAGGTATTTACTGCCAAGAAGTTTTCCCAACGCTCCATTCACACTATTCCCAGCACTCCCTCGCCTTTCCACATCTGCGATTTACCTTCCATCCCTGCTGAAAGCGCATCCATGATATAGAAACTCATCCACTTGTTCCACCACTTCATCATCTACCGTAATCCATACATTGATTCTGGTTTCTTCTCTTTCAAATACCATTATCTTTGTTTTCTTCACATTCAATTGTAAGCCTTCCTTCATACATTCGTCTTTCATCATTGTGACTAGTGTTTGCAGTTCAGATGGTGTTTCTACTAATAGGACGGCATCATCTGTATACAGCAGACAGTTCACCACTTGATCACCAATGCGTAATCCTACATTCGTCGATTTTATTCTCTGTAGACAACTATGAGATATAGAACAAACAGCCTAGCAGACAACATACAACCCTGTTTGACACCAATTTTAACATCAAACCAGGGTGACATGTTGCCATCTATTCGCACACATGCTGAGCAATCATTGTAGATGGACTGCACAGCACGGAGCAGTGAACCGTCAATTCCATATCTCGGCAATATGAACCACAGTTCATTTCGCACAACCCTATCAGATGCATCCTCAAGTTCCGCAGAAAACCTTCTGGTCTGTGGCCAGATGCTTCTCTACGATATTGCGGAGCGAGAAAACTTGATCCGTACATCCCCTTCCATTTCGAAATCCTCCCTGTGCGGGGAAGCACCACACAGCAGCTTTTTTCATCAGATTTCACACTCATTCTCCTTTCAATTACCTTTCCATATACTTTTGCTGCTAAGCTGATGAAACTGATGGCCCTATAGCTGGCGCAGTCCATGCGTGATCCCTTGCCTTTATACAAGGGAACGATGACTGCGCATCCCCAGTCCATTGGGACCCTTCCAGTTTCTCTAGCATAGGTTGCATAAGTACCAGAAGGTGTCTCGGACGTAAGTGCCACCTAGTTTGATCATCTCAATTCCCGCAGACTTTCCATTTTTCAAACTTCGTACCGACCATTCAATCTCATCCATAGTTATGATACCAGCTTTAGACTTAATCTTGTTCATACTGGATGCCGACGAACTACCCCGACTTCTTTACCTCTCTCCAAAAAGATTGGTATTTGCCTCAAAGGTTTTCGTCAGCCTCTCTTCTTCATTCATAAAATATGTTTCACGCTTCTCTTTCACTAAAGCCTTGGTTTCAATCTTGCATAGACGGTACATTTCTTTCATCTTCTCTCTCATACTTTCATTTAAGGGCAATGATAATACATAATCCAGCCACGCTTTCCTCTTTCTTTCTACGGAGGATTCAAACTCCGCATCCCACCAGGCATCTCCTTTCAATATTTTATGCCTCTTTGCTCATCCACATGCTTCTTTTACACTATCCACCATACTTTCTTTCAAAACTTTCCAGCATTCATCCATATCTACGTCGGAAAGACTTGTATTTGCAAGTCTTTCGCTAACCAGATATACATTCGCCTTACACTGTCATCTTGCAATTTTTCACTCCTTATCCTTTCATGATTTCCGAATCATCTAAACGTCTCTTATTCATTACGCCCATCAGCTCGTTCATCTTATCACTCATTCCACCTCTCACATGCCACGTGCCTATGCAGCACTCGGCTCTCCTCTACCCGCCGGAATTAGCGCTGCGTGGCGGGTGGCGCCCCCCACCGCCGCATGCACTTGTTTTCGCACCGACGGGGGCGGATCGGTGCGCGTCGCCTCCGGGGGACGCCCTAACCTGCACATCGGTGCGTTTTCGGGCCAGAATTGCAATCTAATCGATTGGCAAGGGTCTTGAACGAGCACGCTTCTGGCACATGACCCCCAAAAATGTATGCGCCTAAATATATATTATGTACTCATATTTGTGCTCATAATTAGCGAATATCAACGCATATTCAAATATTCCGAGAATACAATCGCAGATCACGCGTAAAATTTATTTTTATCTCCGCAGTATTTAATTCAATCGACTAGATACGTAAATAATAATTTCTGTATCTGGAGTATATACATTTGTTTCAAGAATATTCAAATCTACTATTATTTCAATCTGTTCAATGAAATTATTCATTTACAAAATATACAGCATTCGTTTTTATCCAAGTTCATCCTAAAATGCCTTTAAAACTATTCGCTATTTTGTAACAGTTTTGAATTTGAATCATGTGTTCGCTTACCTAGAAGTTTTATTCAAAAAATGCTTTTACAGGCGTTTGCACAAAAAATAGTTATTTTAAAAAAGTATATATTTTTTTTTAAACTTTTACGGATTCATTGTGTCCCATTTTAGACGATGAATATACTCGTATTTCTCTGTGTGTCTGTGAGCATGTTACGATTTGCACATATTTTGTTCCGCACTGGAGGAGTAATGTTGTTCCAAATTGCGGATTGAATTTTTTTTTTTTTTACATGTCAATTTATTTATTTATTCTAGTCAAAAAGTCCGCCCCGAATCGTACCTGACGCAAAAGTGCCCATAACACTTGCAGCATTCCCCCGCTGTATCGCGAGGGATATGCATTGCGTCAAGTATGACTCGGCTCGAAGGTCAGCACCACTATTCTTTAAGCGCCTTCCCAGCTGCCGCACAAATAACTTGGCTTCCGCACACCAAGCTCCGCCAACCTCCACAGCGAAGGGGATAAAAGTATAATTCGACGTAAGGGGCGCGTATTTGGCGTCTTTCTGGGTGGCCGCCCAATCGGCCGCCGCCCCAGCAGCACGAATTGTCCTAGCCAAATGCGTGGATGCGAAAGTACTGACGCGAGTCGCATCCCACACCAAACATCGACCCTTCTCCCAAGGAATGAGAGTGAGCCCGTCCGGCCTCTTGCCATCCGAACGGCTCAAACCCGGTGGCTCGAGGGTACAGGGCACCTCCACAGACACCAGAGCCCTCCGGATCACCTCATTCAGCATATAATGCCGTGGAAAACGCCCAGCCGACTTGCCGCAACTCAAACCATGGTAACCCTTGGAGTCCACCTGCGCTCCACATATACAAGTGTGGGGTTCGCACAAAACACAGCCCAATCTGAGTGCTGCAGCCACTCTCAAGGATCCATCATTTTTTTTATACATTGTCGAGAATCATCATAAGATACGGCCTATGAACGCGTGCAATACATCGAGTATCACTCGCGCGATGGCACCTCTGCTGGTAACACAGCCACTCCTTATGAGCTTACTGGTGACCTCAGAGTTGTTATTTGGCTGCGGTTTTTTGAGAGGTGCATGGACTTTTCCAGACGTGCTGTTTTGATGCACCCTACCTCTCTTAAAAACACATGTTCATGTACATAAATGTTTGTCCTATGTGGGAATCGAACCCACGAGCATCGGTGTCAAAGTAACGTAACAGAGCATTTTACCACTGCGCCACCGAGCTCGTCAATCAATTATTATGACTTAACTTAGCCGTGGTTATACCAACGCTAACTTATGGAAGTGAAAGCTGGGTGCGGCACAGAGAGCATGAAAGTAGAATAAATACCGTCGAGATGCGAGCATTGCGCAAAATTTGTCGCATAACGCTTCCTGCCATGCAATTCTGTAAGAGCAAACATCCTTACATCCTAGGATACATCGGCTGTTATAGCCTTGAACACAAAATTGCAATTCCTTAGTGTCGCTTTTCATGGTTGTGCGACACTAGCGCCGCAAGGCTGCGTTAGGAATTAGAATTCTACAAGGCAAACAGCCTCGCGTACGCTTACAGCCTTATAGCATACCAAATAAAAAGCCGTGATCGCAGTAGACGATGTCAAAGCTGTGACATCTGTGATCACAGCGACGCACACAGCCACTACGAGTCGCTTAGAGAATTGCATGGCTGGCCGCGATCGTAATGATGACAATAGAGAGTTGATCTGAAAGAGAGTGTCGGTGTTAAAATAATATGGCATGCTCCGTTGTTTCGGACATGTAGAAAGAATGAAGAAATGGATATACAATGCGAAAGTGGAAGGATATAGGAGCCGAGGAAAATCAAGACTAACCTATCGTGACCAAGTTGGTTGTGTTTTATCAGAAGGTGATGTCAGGAGCCCCAGGAACCGGCGAGCGTGCATGAAAAGAGCTATGTTGTTAGAGAAGCGAGTGAAGCATGTAAGGACCGAGCCTTAAGGAGCTCGGTTCTCTCTACCATGCAAGGGGCCTGGCGTGAAGATATACATACATACAAGTTGGCGTTATTTATTATTTGTGAAAACAGTCCATGAATAATTTTATAGAAAATTCCATGTGGGGTAAGTAAAGAGAACCGAGCGCCATATGACTCGATTATTTCACACCTCACTCGCTTCTTTAACATTCATAGCTCACGAAAAGAACACACTTTTTTTTTTTTTTTTTATAACATATCTACGGACGCTTGCAGCTATACAAGTAGTATCGCTGGCGCGCTGCCAACCCTCACAGCAATTCCTTAAGAGATTACTGGTCACATGGAACGCAAGAGCCCTCCAGGGAGTTGTTATTTTGTTGCGATTTTTTATGACCTGGTGATACTTCCTCATTTGGGCCGCTTTGATGCGTCTTACATCTCTAAAAAACACCCAGACCGAGACAAATACAAAACTAACCACTCCAGCCCCTCAAACGTCCCGGTAACACAAGTTCCCAGAGTGAGATATCCGACTTAAAAGCTTATACCTGTTAATACAAGATTCCTATCAGCCTGAAGAATCATATCAAATGGCAATGACATCATTACTGGTTCTGTAAGTACTCATCGAGTGGCGTCTTTAATTTTAAGTGTTGACAGATGAGTCACAAGTGTTGTTTATGTGTCCAGAGAGGTCGGTTAAATACTTTGATTAGGTACATTGATCTTATTATTTATTTCTGGGATTGTTTTCTACGAAAACAATCGTTATTATTCGTACTTTGCTACGAGAGCTCGATAGCGTCGTTGCGCGTGTCATTCTAACCAAACACGCAGGATAAGCAACGTTGACAGCAGCCTGTCTATGGATGGGTTTATCTACCTCGAGTTTCTCCGTGCTTAAGCCACGTTAGGCCTTCGGTCCCGGCTGTTGTCGATAGATGACAGTCGTTAAGCTAAGTCAGTGGCCCTCGGGCGGCTTGAAAACACGCCTCCGCCAATCCGCATTTGAGCAGCGTAGTGGAGTATGCTCTAAACCCCTTCTGTTGAAGAGAGATAAGAAAGGGTTGATGTCGTATGGTGGTATTCGTATTTTGAGGATGCATGTATCTAAATATTATAGTTTCGAAATTGTTTTTTTATATTTCTCGATAAGTAAGGTATTTGGAGGGAACAAAAACAATCCGTGCTGTCGAGTTTGACATTTTTTTAGCACTTCAGGTTCAGTTATTATTTGGTATTCATATATATCTTTTAGATATAGCTGTAGTAATATGTAGCTGGCGTCTAGTACGGGATAAGCGAAGGTCGCAGACGATCACGCATCGATGTGTGATTCACGCATCGTCGTTCATTCAGTCTCCTTAACAGTAAGTGTACCGCTTACTGTATTACTGGGAAAACAAGAAAGTAACTTCAGAGCAGACATTAATCACGATATTTTAATTTTATTTTTAAGAGCATGAAAGTAGAATAAACGCGGTCGAAATGCGAGCGCTACGCAAAATTTGTGGCGTAAGGCTTGTAGACCGTATTCACAATGATGATGTTAGAAACAGAGTTGGTATGAAAGAGAGCGTCGGTGTTAAAATAAGAAGAGGCATGCTCCGATGGTTCGGACATGTAGAAAGAATGCAAGATGAAAGAATGACGAAGAAGATATACAATGCAAAAGTGGAAGGATGTAGGAGCCGGGGAAGGCCAAGACTTACCTACCACGACCAAATTGGTCGTGTTCTATCAGAAGGTGATGTCAGGAGCCCTAGAAACCGGCGAGCGTGCATGAGAAGAGCAATGAATGTTAAAGAAGCGAGTGAGATATGTAAGGATCGAGTCACGTGGCGCTCGGTTCTCTCTGCCTACCCCGCAAGGGATTTGGCGTGAAGTTATAGATAGATAGATAGATTTTAATCCCCTTAAGCTAAGCAGTAAACAATAGTTGCTAGTACACCAGCTTTCCAGTACAACTGGAGAAAGTAATTAGACAGACTTGAAAGAAGATCTATTTTCATTACCCAACGACTATATTGTTCACGTTCTAGATCATTTCGGAACGAATAGGGTTACCATGATACAAATTTGTTTGATACTGATTTTACGATACTGTGTAGTATCTATCCGTTTCTCCGTTTTTCGGAGGGCACGTTAAGCCGTCGGTCCCGGCTGTTGTCGATAGATGACCGTCGTTAAGCTAAGTCAGTGGCCGTCAGGCGACTTGAATACACTGGCCTCCGCCAATCAGCATTTGAGCAGCGTTGTGGAGTATGCTCTAAACCCCTTCGGTTGAAGGAGACCCGTGTACCTGCAGTGGGATGAGTATAGGTTGATGTGGTGGTGGTGTTAGTACCTGGGTCAAAATATGTTTTTGCAATATACTGCGATAATAAAAAGAATAACAAATAAAATGACGTCAATATCGAGCGCGATACGATGACGAGCTCGGTGGTGCAATAGTTTGTAACGCTACTTTGACACCAATGCTCGTGGGTTTGATTGCCACACTGGACAATCGTATTTTTGTGTGTATACATATGGCTCTTTGTCTTGGACTGGATTTTTTATGAGAGAAAGGACGCATCAAAGCAGCCCGTGGAAGTGCCTCCACCTCGTGAAAAACCGCAACAAATGCTCCCAAGGCGATCCTGTGTTTGCTGCAGAGTAGGACGTATGTGGCATCGCGCGTTGATGCTTAATGTGTTGTAAGCGTTCACAGACTACGGTAACCGCTTTACATCAGGTGGGCCGTAAGCCTGTATGCCCCTCGAAGTGGTGGAAAAAAAAAGAAAATCCGTATTGGAGCCATGCATATGCATACGCGTAATATGCCGTTAGTGCACATTTCATTTTTGTAGTACTATTATAATAGTCTAAAGGTGTACATGAATTTTCCGAGCTTTAACTTGATGCTTTCTACGTGCTTTTTCCAATTTAGGTGTGAGTTCAGTAATATACAGAGAAGTTTAAATTCGTTTACTTCATCTATTCCTAAAGTGCTTTCTGTTACTACTAGCGGTAATTTTTGATAAGGTGTTAATTCTATTACTTTGTTTTGGTTTGTATTATTGAGCTGTTACTACTAATTACATTATGACAGTTATTTTGAACAGAACGGAGATGTCATCCCCTGTTGTGATTATACAGTTGTCATTGCGTATTTTACCGCCTTTACCATGGCGAGTGCTCTGAAGAACTGTTTTCCTTTATACCACCCTCTCCCTTCCGTCATAGAACCACACGTGCGGGCTTGCGATGTCATCGTGCCACTGTTGAGAATATTTCTTTGCGTACCAAAAAGTTCGGCAACTCCTATCTTTGTCGTACCATTAAAAAGTGGAACGGCTTGCCTGCACATGTGTTTCCTCCTTTCTATAATATGGGATCCTTCAAACGAAGCATGAAGAAGCATCTTGCGGTTCAGCATGGCAGCATCAACTGACAGGATACGGTGTAGTATTTTGTCAGTTGCAGTTGCGATTTGGGCTCCTCTTTTGCTTACCATGAGGCAAAGAGGAGCCACTATGCTGAACTAATATAAAAAAAGTAATTCTTTGTAAAGTTTACCATTTTGGTTTCTATTACTTGTATTAGTTGTTTAATGGCACACCCAGTTTCTATGTAGTGACATAAATCATAGTTTTTATTAAATGCTTCCTCTGCTATTAATATTTAGAATATAATATATATTCTTTTCTTTCTGATTGAAAATTAAGCCTTGAACACAAAATTGCAATTCCTTAGTGTCGCTTTTCATGGTTGTGCGACACTAGCGCCGCAAGGCTGCGTTAGGAATTAGAATTCTACAAGGCAAACAGCCTCGCGTACGCTTACAGCCTTATAGCATACCAAATAAAAAGCCGTGATCGCAGTAGACGATGTCAAAGCTGTGACATCTGTGATCACAGCGACGCACACAGCCACTACGAGTCGCTTAGAGAATTGCATGGCTGGCCGCGATCGTAATGATGACAATAGAGAGTTGATCTGAAAGAGAGTGTCGGTGTTAAAATAATATGGCATGCTCCGTTGTTTCGGACATGTAGAAAGAATGAAGAAATGGATATACAATGCGAAAGTGGAAGGATATAGGAGCCGAGGAAAATCAAGACTAACCTATCGTGACCAAGTTGGTTGTGTTTTATCAGAAGGTGATGTCAGGAGCCCCAGGAACCGGCGAGCGTGCATGAAAAGAGCTATGTTGTTAGAGAAGCGAGTGAAGCATGTAAGGACCGAGCCTTAAGGAGCTCGGTTCTCTCTACCATGCAAGGGGCCTGGCGTGAAGATATACATACATACAAGTTGGCGTTATTTATTATTTGTGAAAACAGTCCATGAATAATTTTATAGAAAATTCCATGTGGGGTAAGTAAAGAGAACCGAGCGCCATATGACTCGATTATTTCACACCTCACTCGCTTCTTTAACATTCATAGCTCACGAAAAGAACACACTTTTTTTTTTTTTTTTTTATAACATATCTACGGACGCTTGCAGCTATACAAGTAGTATCGCTGGCGCGCTGCCAACCCTCACAGCAATTCCTTAAGAGATTACTGGTCACATGGAACGCAAGAGCCCTCCAGGGAGTTGTTATTTTGTTGCGATTTTTTATGACCTGGTGATACTTCCTCATTTGGGCCGCTTTGATGCGTCTTACATCTCTAAAAAACACCCAGACCGAGACAAATACAAAACTAACCACTCCAGCCCCTCAAACGTCCCGGTAACACAAGTTCCCAGAGTGAGATATCCGACTTAAAAGCTTATACCTGTTAATACAAGATTCCTATCAGCCTGAAGAATCATATCAAATGGCAATGACATCATTACTGGTTCTGTAAGTACTCATCGAGTGGCGTCTTTAATTTTAAGTGTTGACAGATGAGTCACAAGTGTTGTTTATGTGTCCAGAGAGGTCGGTTAAATACTTTGATTAGGTACATTGATCTTATTATTTATTTCTGGGATTGTTTTCTACGAAAACAATCGTTATTATTCGTACTTTGCTACGAGAGCTCGATAGCGTCGTTGCGCGTGTCATTCTAACCAAACACGCAGGATAAGCAACGTTGACAGCAGCCTGTCTATGGATGGGTTTATCTACCTCGAGTTTCTCCGTGCTTAAGCCACGTTAGGCCTTCGGTCCCGGCTGTTGTCGATAGATGACAGTCGTTAAGCTAAGTCAGTGGCCCTCGGGCGGCTTGAAAACACGCCTCCGCCAATCCGCATTTGAGCAGCGTAGTGGAGTATGCTCTAAACCCCTTCTGTTGAAGAGAGATAAGAAAGGGTTGATGTCGTATGGTGGTATTCGTATTTTGAGGATGCATGTATCTAAATATTATAGTTTCGAAATTGTTTTTTTATATTTCTCGATAAGTAAGGTATTTGGAGGGAACAAAAACAATCCGTGCTGTCGAGTTTGACATTTTTTTAGCACTTCAGGTTCAGTTATTATTTGGTATTCATATATATCTTTTAGATATAGCTGTAGTAATATGTAGCTGGCGTCTAGTACGGGATAAGCGAAGGTCGCAGACGATCACGCATCGATGTGTGATTCACGCATCGTCGTTCATGCAGTCTCCTTAACAGTAAGTGTACCGCTTACTGTATTACTGGGAAAACAAGAAAGTAACTTCAGAGCAGACATTAATCACGATATTTTAATTTTATTTTTAAGAGCATGAAAGTAGAATAAACGCGGTCGAAATGCGAGCGCTACGCAAAATTTGTGGCGTAAGGCTTGTAGACCGTATTCACAATGATGATGTTAGAAACAGAGTTGGTATGAAAGAGAGCGTCGGTGTTAAAATAAGAAGAGGCATGCTCCGATGGTTCGGACATGTAGAAAGAATGCAAGATGAAAGAATGACGAAGAAGATATACAATGCAAAAGTGGAAGGATGTAGGAGCCGGGGAAGGCCAAGACTTACCTACCACGACCAAATTGGTCGTGTTCTATCAGAAGGTGATGTCAGGAGCCCTAGAAACCGGCGAGCGTGCATGAGAAGAGCAATGAATGTTAAAGAAGCGAGTGAGATATGTAAGGATCGAGTCACGTGGCGCTCGGTTCTCTCTGCCTACCCCGCAAGGGATTTGGCGTGAAGTTATAGATAGATAGATAGATTTTAATCCCCTTAAGCTAAGCAGTAAACAATAGTTGCTAGTACACCAGCTTTCCAGTACAACTGGAGAAAGTAATTAGACAGACTTGAAAGAAGATCTATTTTCATTACCCAACGACTATATTGTTCACGTTCTAGATCATTTCGGAACGAATAGGGTTACCATGATACAAATTTGTTTGATACTGATTTTACGATACTGTGTAGTATCTATCCGTTTCTCCGTTTTTCGGAGGGCACGTTAAGCCGTCGGTCCCGGCTGTTGTCGATAGATGACCGTCGTTAAGCTAAGTCAGTGGCCGTCAGGCGACTTGAATACACTGGCCTCCGCCAATCAGCATTTGAGCAGCGTTGTGGAGTATGCTCTAAACCCCTTCGGTTGAAGGAGACCCGTGTACCTGCAGTGGGATGAGTATAGGTTGATGTGGTGGTGGTGTTAGTACCTGGGTCAAAATATGTTTTTGCAATATACTGCGATAATAAAAAGAATAACAAATAAAATGACGTCAATATCGAGCGCGATACGATGACGAGCTCGGTGGTGCAATAGTTTGTAACGCTACTTTGACACCAATGCTCGTGGGTTTGATTGCCACACTGGACAATCGTATTTTTGTGTGTATACATATGGCTCTTTGTCTTGGACTGGATTTTTTATGAGAGAAAGGACGCATCAAAGCAGCCCGTGGAAGTGCCTCCACCTCGTGAAAAACCGCAACAAATGCTCCCAAGGCGATCCTGTGTTTGCTGCAGAGTAGGACGTATGTGGCATCGCGCGTTGATGCTTAATGTGTTGTAAGCGTTCACAGACTACGGTAACCGCTTTACATCAGGTGGGCCGTAAGCCTGTATGCCCCTCGAAGTGGTGGAAAAAAAAAGAAAATCCGTATTGGAGCCATGCATATGCATACGCGTAATATGCCGTTAGTGCACATTTCATTTTTGTAGTACTATTATAATAGTCTAAAGGTGTACATGAATTTTCCGAGCTTTAACTTGATGCTTTCTACGTGCTTTTTCCAATTTAGGTGTGAGTTCAGTAATATACAGAGAAGTTTAAATTCGTTTACTTCATCTATTCCTAAAGTGCTTTCTGTTACTACTAGCGGTAATTTTTGATAAGGTGTTAATTCTATTACTTTGTTTTGGTTTGTATTATTGAGCTGTTACTACTAATTACATTATGACAGTTATTTTGAACAGAACGGAGATGTCATCCCCTGTTGTGATTATACAGTTGTCATTGCGTATTTTACCGCCTTTACCATGGCGAGTGCTCTGAAGAACTGTTTTCCTTTATACCACCCTCTCCCTTCCGTCATAGAACCACACGTGCGGGCTTGCGATGTCATCGTGCCACTGTTGAGAATATTTCTTTGCGTACCAAAAAGTTCGGCAACTCCTATCTTTGTCGTACCATTAAAAAGTGGAACGGCTTGCCTGCACATGTGTTTCCTCCTTTCTATAATATGGGATCCTTCAAACGAAGCATGAAGAAGCATCTTGCGGTTCAGCATGGCAGCATCAACTGACAGGATACGGTGTAGTATTTTGTCAGTTGCAGTTGCGATTTGGGCTCCTCTTTTGCTTACCATGAGGCAAAGAGGAGCCACTATGCTGAACTAATATAAAAAAAGTAATTCTTTGTAAAGTTTACCATTTTGGTTTCTATTACTTGTATTAGTTGTTTAATGGCACACCCAGTTTCTATGTAGTGACATAAATCATAGTTTTTATTAAATGCTTCCTCTGCTATTAATATTTAGAATATAATATATATTCTTTTCTTTCTGATTGAAAATTATCAAATGTTGTGTGTGCTGTAGATTCTATTCCTGGAGCTGTTGGGTTGCCAATCCTACCAAGCTTGGCAATTCTGTGTGATCTATAGCTGATTTTTTACGCTTTGCAGTGTCCGTGGTCGCAGGAAGTCTTCCTGCGACCACGATTTAGAATTTTCTTTGTTTGTTATATCTATTTCTGTCTGCTGATAACTAATCATCAGGCGGGACGTATGCTTGATTGCCACCTTAGTGGTATAACTGCTTACCATCAGGCAAGCTGTATGTTTGTTTGCCACTGCCCTGTTTGGAATAAAACACACTAACTACTAACAAACTAAATTACGTTGTTAAACGGTAATTAAAATAAAAAAAAATCCTTTTATATAGAGGATTGGGAGGTATACAAGCATATGGCTCACGTGATGTAAATCGGATACCTCCAGGGAGTAGAAACTTGGTTGCGATTTTGAAAGAAGAAAAAAAGAAAGACAAACATTTATTCGTACACAACACAACACTGAAAAACCTCACAGAAAAAAGTCTGGTGAAAAACCTCACAGAAAAAAGTCTGGTCTGTACTGAAAATCAGTGTCGGGTCTGCTACACAGGCTTCGACAATATACTGAGTCCAGACCATTTTGTTACATCGCACAGCACTGTTTGCTGTGTTTATTGCTTAGTTTTGTATATATGTTTTGCTGTGTATATAGCAAAACATATATACAAAACTAAGTCCAGACCAGTCTTTTTTCTGTGAGGTTTTTCACTAGACAAGCTACCAAAAAAAAAACGCGCGTAAATTCCGCCCATTCCGCATCGTTTGGCCACCCTAACCAAAAGTCGTTTATCGTCCAAGAAAAATAAGAGGACAGGCAAGCCGTCGGCGATTCATATTCATAATGTCGCGCAAAATAATTAGTTTTCATTATTCACAAGCCGACCGTCGTCGAGGGATGCAAATAAATCATGCTATGGCAGAATCACCACAGAGTATACTTACCGAGATACATTAATGATATGTCCATGATATTAGCGAAAAGCAGTAACCGCTCAGTGGATAAAAAACCGGTCTATTAATCCACTAGTCCCCGGTTCGCATCCGGGCATGTATCACTAAATTCGTATTTTCGTATTTACGTACCTACATATTTGTAACTAGCTGTTGCTAGCGGCTTCGCTCGCGTTAAATGAAATCTTAATAAATTTTAGCTACAAACGTTTAATAAAATTGCATACTTATAAAAAATATGAAAGAGCGTCGGTGTTAAAATAAGAAGAGGCATGCTCCGTTGGTTCGGACATGTAGAAAGAATGCAAGATGAAAGAATGACGAAGCAGATATACAATGCAAAAGCGGAAGGATGTAGGAGCCGGGGAAGGCCAAGACTTACCTACCAGGATCAAATTGGTCGTGTTCTATCAGAAGGTGATGTCAGGAGCCCTAGAAACCGGCGAGCGTGCATGAGAAGAGCAATGAATGTTAAAGAAGCGAGTGAGATATGTAAGAATCGAGTCACGTGGCGCTCGGTTCTCTCTGCCTACCCCGCAAGGGATTTGGCGTGAAGTTATAGATAGATAGATAGATAAAAAATATCTACAAACCAAGCCACTGAACGAGTTTATGTGTGAGAATAACATAAGACAAAAGATAAAGATAAAAAGAAAAAACCATAGAGGGTTGTTGTGTTCTTGCGTATGAGTGAGGTCACCAGTAAGCTCCCAAGGAGTTGCTGTGTGAGCAGCAGAGGAGGCATCGCGCGAGTGATACTTAATATATCGCAAGCGTTAATAGGCTACGGTACCCGCTTTACATCAGGTCGTCCGTATGCTTGTATGCCTGCCGACGTAGTACAAAAAAACAACGTTATCTATTAAGGCGTAGTACTACATCCAAGTGTTTTGTTATTAAGTGTACATTTGTTATCATTGAGTGTACTCTGCCATCCTCTACATAAAATATAGATTAAACGACCACTTCAAACAGGCGGCTAAATCATTTGTATGGTCGTAAGTAACAGTGATCCAGCCCATGCAGTACATTGTGTACAGTTTAATTAATTCGCTGTGCAACCACCAATCAGCCTCTTAACTATCAACAAGGTAATTAATGTCGTCATTTGTCAGATGCACTGTGACCCGGAGGCTCTATCGAATTAATAACCCGATATTTAAAGTGGCCACGCAATTTACGATCTTAATAGAAGTGGCATTACACGAGTTATTGCATTTCGTGTATTAATATAAATTCCTTTATAATGAAATTCTGTCTGATGTGTACACACACAGGCTTGCACTGTTGTATGATCTTCATGATCTCATATACAGATAATGATGAGAGCAGTCCAAGTATGACGTCCATTTTTGACGTGATAACGTCTTATAAATCTTGACTCATTATCACGTTCCGCCTGAGCCGAGCGTGCAAACGAGAGCGCGGAACAAGCGATAGAGAGGCACGATCGCCCTAAGCGTTCGGTTTGTGACGCATCTATCTCTCTTCTGTTTGTCAACTGTTGAATGTTTTCTTATGACATTATCACGTAAAATTATCGTTCGTAAACCGACTTTACAGACAACCAATTTTTTTTTATAGTTAATAATTTAATTTTCATAATAATGTTACATTTACGTTTTGTTGATCCTTATAAGTTCTTCGTCTTAAAACTGTAGAACCACCATAGTTCTTTTACTACAGTAGATAGGATTTGAAAGGTGCGCGCAGACCAATGCTCGGGGGGAGCAGCATTCGTTCATATTCAATCAATTTGAAGGGAACACACCAACTCGCCATACGACGCTGCCGCCCGTTTGGACACTTTCGTGAGCATGACTCACCCGCCTGTCTCGATCACATCTTCATTATTAGTGTTAGTGCTAGTGTTTAGTCTTTTTTTTCTATATATAGTCTATTTAGTATTTACTCTATTTATTATTATTTTCCCCTCGCCTCTCAGCATGTCGTGAATATACTTTACGATTGATTTGATGTCTCGCATCCACTGGCATTCGTCAGCCCGTTTACTATTGCTGAGTCGCGACCACTGATTGCCATCCAGAGATTATAGTTTTTATTTTGATTGTAGGGCCCTTTGGATGAGCTGGGCCGTCGCATCATCATGCCGGCATGTTGTATAACAGCTGTCGGTATGACGCGATTGCCAGGCCTACGTGAAGTATACTCCCGTACAACATCGACTTATTCTTCTCTGACCCACTCTTCTCACAATAATCACTTTGTCACTAGTTGTTTCCTAGATAAACTTTGAGAGACGCTAGAATTTTACTTACAAAATTTCTAATCAATAACTTAAAAAATGATTCGAAGAGAAATGGCGAAGGAACTATACCTACTTTTTCTTCTTTTCTCGCATTATGTCTTTTACGATGGTTTATTTTCATGTACAATTTTCGCTCCTGATTTTCTCGATTAAGCTCTTAAGGGGTTGCTTTTAGCAGCACGGAAGGCATCGGGCGAGTGATAATTCTTATACTGCAAACGTTCGTAACTACAAATATATTTAGTATATCTGAAAGTAAGACACATATTAGTGCACATAGGTGTGTGTTTTGTGTGAATCGACGCAGAAACTTTGGTATTAAAGTTGCTAAGCTATATACCAGATATAGTGGTTGCCGTATCAATGCTTGCAAGAAGTAAGTCAAATAAATACATGCACCTTAGTCAAAGTCAAAATCTTTTTATTCTGTAAAAATGGCTACATTTGTTTGGAATCGTCACAATTTTTTTCCCTACCGTGCAGTTCATGACTAGGTGAGCACTGATAAAAATACTGCCAAAAAACTCAGGCATCCCTCTTTTGGTATCCAAACAAATTTACATAATTTATTAATTACATTATAATTGCTCGACTCAATCCCAGGCATTTTTATCATTAATATAGTCAGATACTTTATAATATGCCCTGCTACACAATTTGGCTTTAATGGTAGATTTATATTTGGTAAATAACTTACATTGTAGTAATGTTTATGGTGAACATAAA
This sequence comes from Pyralis farinalis, assembly GCA_947507595.1. Lineage (NCBI taxonomy): Eukaryota > Metazoa > Arthropoda > Insecta > Lepidoptera > Pyralidae > Pyralis > Pyralis farinalis. Next base: position 3,744,122 of record OX382264.1, read on the forward strand.
TGGGAGTACTTACTCCCCAATATACTCAATAGCTTACGTAATGAAGCTCTAAATAAAACATGGCATAATCCGCCTAAAACAAACGTTTTATTATAGAAGCATTTTTTATGTTAGATGGAAACAATATGCAGTGTCCTATTCTGCGGTAAAAAAAAATCTCTTGTATCTGCAACTGCAACAAACAGTTGACAGACGAGCTCGGTGGCTCAGTCGTGAATGACGCGACTTTGACACCAACGCTCGTGGGTTCGATTCCCACACAAGACAAACATTTGTGTGCATGAACATGTCTGTCTTGGTCTGGGTATTTTCTATGTATAATAAGTATGTATTTACAAAAAAATAATGTATTTACGTATGTTTATCAGTTGTCTAGTACCCATAACACAAGCTTCGCTTACTTTGGGCTAGATGGCGCTGTGTAATTTGTCCGACAATATTTATTTATTATTTATTAAACAACAACTGCAACAAATTGTATGTGCATAAATGGTAGGTAATACAGCGACGTATCAAAAGGTAGACACGTTATACAATATTATTGCATTTTAAAATGGCGCACGTAGTACTATATCTACGTATAGTTATTTAATATGACACTTTGCTCTAACAAACAGACAAATGATAGGGCATACCTGTCGTTGACAGTAATGAATTGTGTTATTAATGTGCTAAATAAATAAAAAAAAATCAAGTAGTTTAAATCGCGTGATGCTCCGCTGCTAACACAGCAACCCACAGAAACTTAGATGCTACTGGTAACCTCACTCACTCGTAGGAACACAACATACACACAACACACACAACACAACCGACATCCTGGGGGTTTTTTGTGTTTGGCCACAGTTTTCTGTCAGGTGTAGATACAGGTTGAAATCAGTTCCCTGACAAGCTAGGAATATTATGTTAGTGCATGTAATTGTGCGTGCATATGCATGTGTAGTACGTAGGTATGAGCGTATTTTTTTTTCATTTATTTTACTTATGATAGGTACATGTTTTCATAATACAGTATTATGTCAAACTGTAAAACAGTTTGTTGGCATGGTATGCACCAATGTTTGCATGGTAATACACATATATAGTGGTTGTCCCACTTATTCTGTACTGTGTAACCTTAATTTATCAGTTAGAGCCTAACGGTCCGCGTGTAAGCATTTATAGAATTCTATATGCGAAAATATATAAATGGTTTACAGATATCTAGTTATAGATTAATAATTTGAATTTGACGAGCTCGGTGGCTCAGTGGTGGAACGCGCTGTTACGCTACTTTGACACCAACGCTCGTGGGTTCGATTCCCACACAGTACAAACATTTGTGTGCATGAACATGTCTGTTTGTATTGGTCTGGGTATTTTCTATGTATAATAAGTATGAATTTACAAAAAAAAAAAAAGTATTTACGTATGTTTATCAGTTGTCTAGTACCCATAACACAAGCTTCGCTTACTTTGGGGCTAGATGGCGCTGTGTAATTTGTCCGACAATATTTATATTTATATTACATTTATTTATAAAAACTGTTTGTTTTCCGAATAAAATAAAAAAAAAATACTTTTCCAGACGGGCTGCTTTTCATGTACACGAAATTTCATGGACAGAAATGTTTATCTTGTGTGAGAATCAAACCCGTGAGTTTCTGTGTTACCCGGGCCCGTCCAAAAGCTACAGGCACCAGCAATGGAAGCATTAAGTCTACTCATTAACAACATTTATATTTGTACGGACGAGATAAATAATTTCCCTAATAAATCATAATTAGCTAACATCATCTCGCTAGAATAAATACTCTTTGGAGCAAAACATATTAATTTCATGTACTTAATTGTGAAAAGTAAGTTATTTCAAACGTTAATTAATACATTCTCTAGCTGCTAACTAGTACTGGTTTGAGTATTAATAAACCAACATTTTAATGTACGCGAAAGAACTCTACAGAAATTAATATACTATAACAGTCTGCGTTGTTGACGAGCTCGGTGGCTCTGTTGTGAATGACGCGACTTTGACACCAACGCTCGTGGGTTCGATTCCCACACAAGGCAAACATTTGTGTGCATGGACATGTCTGTTTGTCTTGGTCTGCATGTTTTAAGAGAGGTAGGGCGCATCAAAGCAGCCCGTCTGGGCAAGTACCTCCACCTCAGAGAAAACCGCAGCCAAATAACAACTCCCTAGAAGGTTGTTGTGTTCCTGCGTGTGAGTGATGTCACCAGTAAGCTCTTAAGGAGTTGCTGTGTAAGCAGCAGAGGAGGCATCACTCGAGTGATACTTAATTTATTATAAGCTTCAATAGACTACGGTAACTGCTTTACATCAGGTGGGCCGTATGCTTGTACGCCTTCCGACGTAGTATAAAATAAAAATCGGCCAAGTGCGAGTCGGACTCGCGCACGAAGGGTTCCGTACCATTATCTATAAAAAAAAGGCAAAAAAATCACGTTTGTTGTATGGGAGCCCCCTTAAATATTTATTTTATTTTATTTTTTAGTATTTGTTGTTATAGCGGCAACAGAAATACATCATCTGTGAAAATTTCAACTGTCTAGCTATCACGGTTCATGAAATACAGCCTGGTGACAGACGGACGGACGGACGGACGGACGGACAGACGGACGGACGGACGGACGGACGGACGGACGGACGGACGGACGGACGGACGGACGGACGGACGGACGGACAGCGGAGCCTCAGTAATAGGATTCCGTTTTACCCTTTGGGTACGGAACCCTAAAAATAGTAAAAAGAAAGCCTAATAATCTATACATTTTTTAACTTGTCTTTGAATAAATACGTCAAAAGTTTATTTACATGACATGATCTTGTATCCCCCATCTCATTTGAAAGTTAGTTAAATACCACGGCGAGTTCTGTGAAGAACTGTTTTCCCTTATTCCACTCTCTCCCTTCCGTCATAGAACCACACGTGCGGGCTTGCGATATCATCGTTCCACTGTTGAGAATATCTCTTCGCGTACCAAAAAGTTCGGCAACTCCTATCTTTGTCGTACCATTAAAAAGTAGAACGCCTTGCCTGCACATGTGTTCTCTCCTTCCTACAATATGGGATCCTTCAAACGAAGCATGAAGAAGCATCTTGCGTGTCAGCATGGCAGCGTCAACTGACAGGATACGGTGTAGTATGTTGTCAGTTGCAGTTGCGATTTGGGCTCCTCTTTCGCTTACCATCAGGCAAAGAGGAGCCACTATGCTGAACTAATATAAAAAAAAAAGTTAACACCATCACATATCACATCAACCCTTACTCATCCCACTGCAGGGGTACGGGCCTCCCTTCAACCGAAGGGGTTTAGAGCATACTCCGCCACGCTGCTCAAATGCGGATTAGCGGAGGCCAGTGTTTTCAAGCCTCCCGAAGGCCACTGACTTAGCTTAACGACTGTCATCTATCGACAACAGCCGGGACCAATGGCTTAACGTGTCCTCCTAAGCACGGAGAAACTCGAGATAGATAAACCCATCCATATACAGGCAGCGGTCGACATTGCTTAACATGCGTGTTTGGTTAGAATGACACGCGCAACGGCGCCATCGAGCTCTCAAAAGTTAACACAACTTTAATAAATTGTTTCTGCAACAGATGTCGATGATGGCGTCGATACCATCAAAAATACAAATTGTGGTTTTTGCATTTCATACAAAACAATAATTTAAATTTTAAGTGATTTATGTACAATACAGATGTGGCGGGAAAACGAAATATGCCTGAGCAGATCGAATATTGTATTGTACAACACAGTAATTATATATGTATAGAGAGGTAGGGCGCATCAAAGCAGCACGTCTGGGGAAGTACCACCACGTAACAGATAACCGCAGTTAAATAACAACTCCCTAGAGGATTGCTGTGTCCTTGCGTTTGAGTGCGGTCACCAGTAAGCTCTCGTGGAGTTGCTGTGTTAACAGCAGTGGTTGTGTCGCGCGAGTGATACTTAATACATTGTGAGCGTTTATAGACTACGGTGATCGCTTATTAGATATAAAGATAGAAAGAGAGAGAGAGAGTTACGTTTCGTATATTACTGTAGGTGTACGAGAGAGAGCGGTGCGAGTGCGAGGGGAAGGGGGCGAACGGAAGTTGCGAGGGAGATATAAGTTAGTGACTTTTGGCAACCACTATAATAATGTGAATGCAAAAAAGTGCTTCTAAGCGATAATGTTAAATAAAGTTTAAGAAGAAGAAGAACCAAGTGAAATCCCCAGTCAACACTGTCTGTGCGTGCGTCGGTCCGTCCGTCGCGAGCGCGAAGGATATTAAATTGCCTGTTGTCTGTAAGTTTTACTTCAATCGTATGGTCTAAAGCACACTATTTTTTTTTACTTTCTTCCTTTTTCCTCGGCTTCCACGAATCGTGTTGTGATGTTAAATAGCCTATAACCTTGTTCAAGAAATGGGCTATCAAATGCAAAAATAATTTCTCAAATCTGACGGGTAGTTTCAGAGATTAGCGCGTCCAAACAAACAAACCAGCACGCTCTTCCGCTTTATACATTAACATTTTCTTATACAACATCGGGAGGCATACTGCCTAACTGATGTAAAGCGGGTACCGTAGCCTATTAACGCTTGAGATATAGTAAGTATCTTGGGAGCTTACTGGTCACCCACACGCAGGAACACAACTGTCCTCCATGCAGTTGTTATATGGCTGCGGTTCTCTGTAAGGTGGAGGTACTTCACCAGATTGTTTTGATGCACCCCACCTCACTTAAAAACACTCAGACCAAGATAAACAGTCATTTTCGTGCACACTTTGTCCTGTGTGGGAATCGAACCCACGTTACTAGCCACTGATGATTGAACCATTCTTCAAAAAATAGATGAAGAAGTGTTCACATGGTCGATAGCGCAAGAGTGACTCTCCTAGTTTTATAATTATTCACAAGCTACCATCAAGTATGCTGTACACTTGCCTTCTTACCCCATCAACCGATACTAGTCTCACTGGTCCCTCTTCAACCGAAGGTGTTTAGAATATTCACGCTTGACTACGGAACAGCTTGAGATTTGTAAACCCATTCATAGACTGCCTACTATCAACGTTGCTTAACCTACGTGTTAAATTAGAGCTCGGAGCTATTCAATTTTCAAATTCCATTAGACTGCGCGAACGCCATATGTCTCATCGCTAATCATAATAAAATTGAAATATATCATCCATCAATTCAAAAATGGTTGAATATAGTACGGCTAAGTTACGAAGCACAGCAGAGCACAGTAAGTTAATATAAGTTATAGGGTCCCCAAACGGCTCAGGTGTTCAAACGGCCAACTTTCCCGAACAGACATCAATTACGCAGGATTGTAGGCTTATTGTCTGCCTACAAATTAATAACCGACTCCACTTTTTGTTTGCTTCTTATTAGCTACGAAATTCAGATTTATTGCTCAGTGCAAAGAAATAATTTACAATGCCGCTGTACCGTCTTAAGTTCGTAATGAGTTCTTTTTTTTTTATTAATTCATTAATTTTATTACTCACTTTATTAAGCTTAACGAAACGCTCGCTGATGGGATTCTCTTGATGAGATAAGAAAGAGAGTTGGTCTGAATGAGAGCGTCGATGTTAATATAAAAAGAGGCATGTTGCGTTGGTTTGATATGCAGAAAGAATGCAATAGGAATGAATAATCAAATTGGTCGCGCTTTAAACCGACTTCTAAAAATGTTGCCAGGCATGTTCATGCACAGAAATGTTTGTCCTGTATGGAAATCGAACCCACGAGCGTAGGTGTCAAAGTAACCTTACTATCCACTGGGCCACCGGGCTCGTCAAAGCGCGCTTCATCCCCAAGCTCTATTCTTCTGCTTCTTACTAGGGTTCTCCCATTTCCTAGTACATTAGGATTGCCGGGATTGCTATCTAAGATTTTTTTTGTATACTACGTCGGGAAACATACAAGCATACGGCCCACTTGATGTAAAGCGGGTACCATAGCCTATTAACGCTTGCGATATATTAATTATCACTTGCGCGATGCCTCCTCTGCTGCTTACTCAGCAACTCCTTGCTTACTGGTGACCTCACTCACACTCAGGAACACAATAATCCTCTAGGGAGTTATTATTTGGCTGCGGTTTTCTGTGAGGTGGAAGTACTTCCCCAGGCGGGCTGCTGTGATGCGCCCTACCTCTCTTAAAACATCCAGACCAAGACAAACAGACATGTTTATGCACACAAATGTTTGTGTGGGACTCGAACCCACGAGCGTTGGTGTCAAAGTCGCGTCATTCACGACTTTCGAAATAAAATTTCTTGGACATGCTTGTTTCTTGAGGCCGTCCAATACATAATTAATAACATATACAAAATTCTAAAATCACGAATTAATAGTACACGCCGAGACATAATTCGAACCAGCTCCCTGTCTGTTAACAGGCTGCTTCTTTACCCGCTATGCTATCACTGCACGTAAGTACCTAAGTGATTAAGTAAGTAAGTTGGGTGTTTATGGCCACAGGCTATCGCGGACTTAGCATTCATCAGGTTAACTTCTGCTTTAAGCGGAATACAGAGCGACGTTGATCAAGATAATCAGCTTTATTGGCATCCTTATGGGGTCACGTATCGCAGCTCTTAGCCGTTTCTACGCACTGAACAGGGGAAACGCTGGGTTTGAATCGTGTGGTAGAAACGAATTAATATACTTTTGAAGTTATACTTCTAATGCGACTTCCAACAAGGTTGCGTTAAACGTTTAACGCTACCATGGAGGGGGAATAGAAAGAGACAGAGCGAGAGTGAAGCTGCTAAATGTTTCACGATATTACCGGTAGATGGCGTTATAGTTAAAAATGTGCAATAGGTTGAAACTGGTAAATGTTTCACGGTATTACCGGTAGATGGCGCTATAGTTAAAGGTAAATATTTATTTAATGATGCCAGAGAATTATAACTTCTTACGCGCGTACATAAGTACACGCACCCATTTTTTTTAAATAATCTATCTTTCTATTTTTAATTCTTGTGTACGTGTGTATATAGCTGAACTATTCCTGAATGGCTGGATCGATTTTGGTGATTTTTTTGTAAATATTTGAGTGAGTCTCTGGATTTTTTATACAACGGAGTCTCGGGAGGAATGCCATGCAGCCCACCTGATATTAATTGCTAATGTTGATGCGATACCACCTCTGCTTCTAGCACTCTTTAGGAGTTTACTGGTAACCTCGCTCGTTCGCAAGAACACAATATCCCTCGAGAAAGTTGTTATATGGCGATGGTTTTTTGTGAACGGGACGTTTTTCTCCAAACGGGCAGGCATACCAAGACAGACTTGTTCATGCACACAAATCTTTGTCTTTTGTGAGAATCGAACCCACGAGTTCTGGTGTCAATGGAGCGTTACTTACCACTGAGCCACCGAGCTCGTTGTCGTCGGATTTTTTAGATTCACAATTGCAGCACCGCCTACCGGAGGCGGTGCTGCAATCGGGTTCTAGGATTTTTATGTGTAGGCAGGACAATGTCTGCCGAGTTCGTTAGCCCAAAAAATAATTGTATGCAAGATGTCTCGGAATTGCCACATCTCCATTCAACCGAAGGGGTTCAGAGTATACTCCACCACGCTGCTCAAATGCGGATTGGCGGAAGCCAGTGTTTTCAAGCCAAGAGGGCCACTGACTTAGCTTAACGACTGCCTTCTATCGACAACAGCTTCGACCCACAGCTTAACGTGCCCTCAGAAGCACGTAGAAACTCGAGATAGAAAACCCATCCATAGATAAGCTGCGGTCGACGATGCTTAACCTGCGTGTTCGGTTAGAATTACACGCGCAACGATGCCATCGAGCTGTCATCTCTACCGTGATGACGATGGCCGTGATTATCTGGTGGTTAGGACCTTACGTTGTGTCTCGGAATTGCTACAACATAAATCTAATTATAATTTGGTCCTATATCTGTGTGCAAACAGACGTAAGTAATTGAGATCGTTATTATATATATATTACATACTTACATATCAGTGAACATAACGCAATGGTTCAAGTTCAAGTATTGACAACCTACCGAATCGGTAAGTAATTGAAAGTACAGGGCGCCCACAGACGCGGTCTATACATACCTGGCTCGTGCTATTTAATATTACTACTACTACTTCACTTCACGTAAAATCCCTTACGGGGTAGGCAGAGAGAACCGAGCGCCACGCGACGCGATCCTTACATACCTCACTCGCTTCTTTAACATTCATTGCTCTTTTCATGCACGCTCGCCGGTTTCTAGGGCTCCTGACATCACCTTCTGATAGAACACGACCAATTTGGTCATGGTAGGTAAGTCTTGGCCTTACTCGGCTCCTACATCCTTCCACTTTTGCATTGTATATCTGCTTCGTCATTCTTTCATCTTGCATTCTTTCTACATGTCCGAACCAACGGAGCATGCCTCTTCTTACTTTAACACCGACGCTCTCTTTCAGACCAACTCTCTTTCTAACATCATCATTGCGAATACGGTCTACAAGCCTTACGCCACAAATTTTGCGCAGCGCTCGCATTTCGACCGCGTTTATTCTACTTTCATGCTCTTTCTGCCATACCCAGCTCTCGCTTCCATAAGTTAGCATTGAGACCAACACTGCATTGTGTATAGCGAGTTGTGCCTTCAGGCTCAGGTTTTTACTGCCAAGAAGTTTTCCCAACGCTCCATTCACACTATTCCTAGCACTCACTCGCTTTTCCACATCTGCGGTGTAATATGTTAATATGTTATTTGATATTCATAGTTCATGCTCGCTCGCTGGTTCCCGGGGATTCTGAAATCACCTTCCTATAAAACACAACCAAATTGATCGTGGTATGTGTGGTGAGTGGATGAGTCTTGGTCTTCCTCTGCTCCCATATCCTACCACTTTCGCATTTTATATCTGTTATGTAATTCTTTCATCCTTTTTTATCGGGACAGGCCACCCTCTCATACCCACCACTGTGTCTCCTGTGTATCCAGAATTAACAACGGCGACCATCAAACAATGCAATGAACAGTGAAGTTGAATGAGCAATGAATGCGAAGAAAACAAAGATAATGGTATCTGATAGAGAAGAATCCAGAACTAATGTAAGGATTACGATTGATGATGAAGTGTTGGAACAAGTGAATGAGTTTGTATATCTTGGATGCGCTTTCAGCAAGGATGGAAGGTACACCGCAGATGTGGAAAGGCGAGTGAGTGCTAGGAATAGTGTGAATGGAGCGTTGGGAAAACTTCTTGGCAGTAAAAACCTGAGCCTGAAGGCACAACTCGCTATACACAATGCAGTGTTGGTCCCAACGCTAACTTATGGAAGCGAGAGCTGGGTATGGCAGAAAGAGCATGAAAGTAGAATAAACACGGTCGAAATGCGAGCGCTGCGCAAAATTTGTGGCGTAAGGCTTGTAGACCGTATTCGCAATGATGTTGTTAGAAACAGAGTTGGTCTGAAAGAGAGCGTCGGTGTTAAAGTAAGAAGAGGCATGTCAGGAGCCCTAGAAACCGGCGAGCGTGCATGATAAGAGCAATGAATGTTATAGAACCGAGTGAGATATGTAAGGATCGAGTCACGTGGCGCTCGGTTCTCTTTGCCTACCCCGCAAGTTATTGAACATTAAAGTTCATTGCTGTACCGGGGGTTAAACTACAGCTGCCTTGGAACTCAAAGCATATTTACTTAGAAGAAATTTGTAGGAGTAGGAAGTTTTGGAATTGACTTGAATTCTTTCATACTGCATTCTTTCTACATGTTTATTTTCCGTAATTGATTTTCTTATGCATGTGAACGTACATTATATACGTATGATAATAAGATAACCTAACCTATTTTTATAGAACGCCGAGAAGCATAGGAGCATTCGGCCCACCTGTTGTAAAGCGGTTACCGTAACCTACGAATACTTGCATTACCGCCTCCTCTGCTGCTAACATAGCAACTCCTTAGGAGCTTACTGGTGACCTCACTCACACGCATGAACACATCAACGCACCAGGGAGTTGTCATTAGGTGCATTTTTTTGTGAGGTACAGGTACTTCCCCAGACGAGTTGCTTTGAAGTGCTCAACCTCTAAAGATAACTGTTCAGGTACACGCTGAACAGCTGAGCCGACAGCCCCTATATCACATTCAATAATAATGTGGAATATCAGGTTTTAGTAAACTTGCAATATTAATTAATTTAATACGATTTTATTTGTCTATGGTAGAGTTGTGTTAATCATGTATGTATATTTTCGCGCCAGGTCCCTTGCAGGGTAGGCAGAGAGAACCGGGCGCCTTAAGACGAGGGCCTTACACACCTCACTTGCTTTTTTAACATTCATAGCTCTTTTCATGCGCGCTCACCGGATCCCAGGGCTTCTGATATCACCTCTTGATAAAAACGACCAATTTGATCACAGTAGGCAAGTCTTCCTCGGCTTTTCCTCCTACACCCTTCCACTATTCCATTGTATATCCGTTTCCTCTTTCTTTCATCCTGCATTCCATCATACCACTTCTCTTTCTTACATTATCATTACTCTCATCTCGACCGCTTTACTCTGCTTACTTCCTTTGTTTGTACTTAAGTACTTTGTGTTAATAATCTTTAATAATATTTGTAAAGCTATAGTTAGATAGGTCTATACCTTACTTTGTTTATGAGATAGAGTGCAGTGACATTTGGACGTATAAATAGCAGTGTATCAGCTACATGGTTTCCTTTATGCCTCTGCCACTGTCAGTGGTAAATCTGTTAAGCGAATCCTCTTTCTTACAACTGCAATAGTAAGTCATTAAAGGGTAATAAAAAATATCCCAGCGTCACTGCCAGCAAATCGTTTCTTCCAGTTGCTTACGGGGTAAGAAAGAACCGAGCGCCGCTTGACTCGGTCCTTCACACACACCTCACTCGCACTCTCTCTCTAATATCCCATCTCTCTTCGTGCTCACTCGCCGATTCTTAGCACTCCTGATACAAAAATGGTGATAAGGTTTAATTTGTTTTTATTATTGTTGCTATTTTCATTTCCTGTTCTTTTTTAAGGTTCCGTACCCAAAGGGTAAAACGGAACCCTATTACTGAGGCTCCGCTGTCCGTCCGTCCGTCCGTCCGTCCGTCTGTCACCAGGCTGTATCTCATGAACCGTGATAGTTAGACAGTTGAAATTTTCACAGATGATGTATTTCTGTTGCCGCTATAACAACAAATACTAAAAAATAGAATAAAATAGATATTTAAGGGGGCTCCCATACAACAAACGTGATTTTTAGGGTTCCGTACCCAAAGGGTAAAACGGAACCCTATTACTGAGGCTCCGCTGTCCGTCCGTCCGTCCGTCCGTCCGTCAGTCCGTCCGTCCGTCTGTCACCAGGCTGTATCTCATGAACCGTGATAGCTAGACAGTTGAAATTTTCACAGATGATGTATTTCTGTTGCCGCTATAACAACAAATACTAAAAAATAGAATAAAATAAATATTTAATAGGGCTCCCATACAACAAACGTGATTTTTTTGCCTTTTTTATAGATAATGGTACGGAACCCTTCGTGCGCGAGTCCAACTCGCACTTGGGCGATTTTTTTTTTCATTATTAACGTGCAAACAATAACAACAGATGTAACGAATAAGACTTAAACATTGAATACGAGAAGTATTGCATCATAATTGGTTTGTAAGTAATATCAATTGACAGTAAAGTAAGGAAATACCTACATTATTTAACAAAACAAAAGACTATTGAATTTGCAAAGCGATCAATCAAACAGTTGATATCTGCAAATAAACAAACAATGGAGCAAACAAAAGATTTTAAGAGTAGTTCTCTGTTTCAAGAATTTCTGAATGTGCAAACAAGTGCATGCATTTGAATTCTTCATCCTCTTGGCACTATTCCGTGTTCTAGTCCATTATGATTGACAGGGTCCGCTGCCTAAGCTTAAGGGTTTGGCGAAGATACTGATTTCGAAATGGAGTGACTGCCGTCCGACTTCCACAAAGGTAATTTAAATTAAATATTATGCGGCTATTGGAGTCCCAAGACCGGTAACTCACCGTCATGGAACTCCAGCTGTTAGCACATCTAAACTTGGCTATATACTTGGCTATATAATTTATTTTGTTAACAGATTATATACTCATATATTGTATGCTTACTTTGTTACCACTTAGTTTTATTCATATTGTTTTATGATTTCTGTTTATTTTTTAGCATGCATCGATTAGTGACTATTATCTTGCATACTAGTTCTTATCATTTGGCATCAAATTTTCTGTTATTACGTACGAATCTCTTTTTTGTAAATGAGTATGTTTCAATGCATACATTGATTACTTTTATCAACTTAAATCACAAGTCCTGCATCGAAAGCCGTTTCAGTATTATATTACCACGGAATCTGTTTCAGGTCCTAATGTTTATTTTTATTTTCTATACTTACGCAAAATATTATTATTTACACCTAAAACTACAACTATCATATATATCCTAAAATTCAATCTCATAAATAATTTGCAATCTAATCTCGATTCGCTTTCCGTATCCGACTCTCAGCACTGTGATCCAGAAACTTGTCATCGTATCATTCCGAACATAACTAGAAGACTAAATATTCTTACACAAAACATACTCAATCAACTGTAACATCCATAATTTTTCACCCTATTGGCCAGGCTTAAAATAGACTGTGACTTACTTGTACTGACAGAAGGATGGCTCTCCCACTGCTCTAATCCACCTATCATCGACGGCTACAACATACACTGTAATTCTCAATATAACAACCAAAACGATGGAATTGTAATTGTCATATATATATATATATATATATATATGTATACTTTATATATATAAATATGTCGAAACACTAAGAGTTCTACCAGATAGGCATAGACTTAAGCTCAAGATCTCATCACTGGTGTCAAACTACTAAACTAACCTCTCCGCCACGTAGCCCATCAAATTTAATAAACGCTGCTGCAACAGAATTCAGTGCGTAGAAACCAAAGCAAGCAGTCAGTTTTATGAGCATTACACTCATAGCCGAGTGTTATAGCGGCTTGGGAGTCGAGGGAGCATGCTAATTAGTGGTGCTTCTCTTAATACAAGCTGGCTTAACTTCTGAAAGTTGCACTCATCAACTCAATGTAACTTGTATATCGTTTTCGCTTCATTTCGTGTTATTAGCGTTGAAAGGTTGTAACTTTGTAGAAAATATAGAAGTATGTTATAATGATGTAGGTATTAGTTACTCATCATAATCTTTAAAGGTATGTACAGTCGGCGTCAAAAATGCATTACAGTTTAGAATCACGTAAACGCCAAAATGCATATTTAACGAGTTCGGTGGTGCGGTGGTTTATAACGCGACTTTGACCGACGCTCATGGGTTCGATTCCCATACAGCTCAAATATTTGTGTGCATGAATATGTCTGTTTGTCTGAGTTTGTCTGTGTTTTTACGAGAGGTACGGTACTTATGTAAGAGAGTTCTTATTTCTCATTTAGGCTGTGGAGATATGGCGGCAGCTGCTTCACTTAAAAATCAGTATCTTCGCCAAATCTTTGGGCTTAGGTAGCGGACTCCGCCAATCCTAATGGATTTGAAAACGAAATAAAACTAAGAAGAATAATAAGTTGTGATAATACACAAATAAAATAAACTATTTTCCCTGCACTGTAGAAATGCCACGCTACAATATGAGCCATTCTTCCGACATCCACAAGTACCTTCACATCCCTTTTGACAGTCGTATTTCTCGGTGAGTCAAAATCTAAAGATTCTCCAGCAAACGACTTTCTACTTTGCATTTGAAACTTTTGAAGTTTCTTGGCTGGCCTTCTATAAATGTAAGTCGCCCAATGCAAGCTTCGACGAATTGTACATACCGAGTACTTTTCGTCGACTAGACAAACAAGTTCGCAAGCACAACAGCCAATTAGAAGCTATTGTTCTCATATTGTCGACAAATAAATCTCCGCTTTGTTTCACTGATACGACGGGGTCACACTTCGCAGCACTATTTTATTCTTCAAATTGTGTCAGTCTACGTTTAACGGTGATCTCCTAAAGCAAAATTAACATTTCTGTCTTTAAATACAAAAGTGCCACAATTTGAAATTGGTATTATCCAACATTTTGCGCATCACGACGCGTGTTCATGTTGTCGACCTCAGGTGACCTACTTACTCAAACATTACATTTTAGAGATAATATTTACGTACGTAGCCCACTAATTGTTGTTTCCGATGTCGCTAATCTTAACTGAACATCAGCGAGACTGGCGTTCAGATGTCCCTCAGCAGCGTACTAACGTCGATGTGTTCCAGTGTGACAGATGGCAGCTTGTGTAAGTATTTCGCTACGTGAGAATGCACGTCGCCTGGATTGATCATCTTCAAAATACTGATCACGTCTTGTATACTTTTGTCTCCTCCATCCCTCCTGCGTGACTCTCCGCGGTTTTGCCGAGCAACTCGAACAGTAGCACCTTGCCACTGCAAATCTCATCTTCATTGAAGGTAGACTTGCAGACGCGTATGATGCTGACCTTGTCCATAGTGTCGATAGCGTGTTGTATAAACGACATCTCCTTGGCTATAAGTTGTTCGAAACCCATAGCGACAGTAGCTTGCTGGGTCGTGGTTGCTCAATTCGCGAATTAATATTCGTAACACAGGTCCCTAGGCCTCCTGACATCGCCTTCTGATAAAACACGATAAATTTGGTCATGGCAGATAAGACGTAGCCTTTCCTGGCTCCTACATTCTTCTAATTTTGCGTTGCATATCTGTTTTGTAATTCTTTCTTCCTATTTTGTATATATTACTGTAATAAAGCAATTAATCTATCTATATCTATCTATAACTTCACGCCAAATCCCTTGCGGGGTAGGCAGAGAGAACCGAGCGCCACGTGACTCGATCCTTACATATCTCACTCGCTTCTTTAACATTCATTGCTCTTTTCATGCACGCTCGCCGGTTTCTAGGGCTCCTGATATCACCTTCTGATAGAACATGACCAATTTGGTCATGGTAGGTAAGTCTGGCCTTCCCCGGCTTCTACATCCTTCCACTTTTGCACTGTATATCTGCTTCGTCATTCTTTCATCTTGCATTCTTTCTACATGTCCGAACCATTGGAGCATGCCTCTTCTTATTTTAACAATAAATAAAGCAATTAATTGGCGAGTGATAGGACGAGGTCAAGGTGCCAGTCAAGTGAAGTAGATATCTCTCTAGAGAAAGTACTTTTTCTGACAGATTCAATGCATATTCAGAATTCCGACTGTTTAAGGGTTACTTTCTAAGTGAAAAAGTACTAAAAATCTGTGAAACGAAAGAATTTTCCTTATGTTCTACTATTAGGATAAATTTGACGATCTCGGTGGCGGAGTGTTTAGCGATGCTACCTACCGAAGGTTTATGGGTTCGATTCCCATACAGGACAAACATTAATGTCAATAAACAAGACTGTTTATCGTATTCTGGGTGTTTTCAGAAAAGTATGTATTTTTTTTATACCACTACGGTGGCAATCAAGCATACGGCCTGCCTGATGGTAAATAGTCACCGTAGCCTGTGGACATTTGCAACACCAGGGGTATGCGTTGCCGACCCTCTAAAAACCTCTTCACGCATTTCTTGAAGAACTTTATGCTGCAGTCCCTTGGAAAAACTTCGGCTGGGAGCTCATTCCACAGCTTGAGAGTTCTAAAACTTCTCTGGAACCGCACAGTACGCGACCATTGCGGTTCCAGTGTGTGAGGGTGAACTCCCCGCCGTCGGTGAGCGGTGCGATTATAAAAAGTAGCTGTCGGCATCATTTCGAATGTATGTATGTATGTATGTACGAAAATGTATGTATATCTTCACGCCAGGTCCCTTGCGGGCTAGGCAGAGAGAACCGAGCGCCATAAGACGCGGTCCTCACATACTTCACTCGAAAGAAAGGTAAACAACTAACTTTACTAAGAAAGGTATGGCGCATCAAAGAAGCCCGACTGGGCAAGGTAGATCTTGTCACCGTAGAAAACCTCAGTCAAATAACTATTCCCTGTTGTGTTGTGAGTGGAGATTTGCTGTGTTAACCGCAGGGATGGCGAACAATCCTTCTTGTGTTGCAAGCGTTTATAGGCTCTACAACAGGTGAGAAGCATGATTGTATGGACATAAAAAAGAATGCAGGCTTCTGATATTTTCAGAATTTTCTTACGACCTTTTGTTTTTAATACTACGTCGGGAGGCATGCAAGCATACGGCCCACCTGATGTAAAGCGGGTACCGTAGCCTATTAACGCTTGCGATATATTAAGTATCACTCGCGCAATGCCTCCTCGGCTGCTTACATAGCAACTCCTCGGGCGCTTACTGGTGACCTCACTCACTCGCAGGAACACAACACCCCTCAAGGGAGCTGTTATTTGGCTGTGGTTTTCTGTGAGGTGGAGGTACTTCCCCGGACGGGCAGCTTTGATGCACCCTACCTATCTTAAACATCCAGACCAAGACAAACATACGTGTTCATGCACACACATGTTCGCCTTGTGTGGGAATCGAACCCACGAGCGTTGGTGTCAAAGTCGCGTCATTCACGACTGAGCCACCGAGCTCGTCAAAACCTGCATAACAGGTACCTAGTAACAAATAATGACAATTGGAATAATATTAGAAAATATACAATTAATTCAATCAGTGCGAGACAGATTAAGTAAAGAGCGGTTAGAAGTCGATCATCCTGTTGCGCAATTTTAACAGGGCATGGAAACTTTAGGGCCAAGCTCTTTTGGTTTAGACTTGTGTCATCGCCTTTATGTGAGTGTTCTACGGCAAATCATGAATTCGAGCAAACAGCACATCGTGTTCCCTGGGAGTGCGATCTCTGGCGTCGGGAGCGGGACGATATGTTAAATTCCTTGCGTGTCACATCCGGGGTAGTATACTATTCTGATTTGGTGGCAACTAGAGAGAATTACCAGGCGTTTAGGCGGTTCTGCAATCAATTATTGGAATTAGGTAACAACTCACAGTTTAGGTCCCAATAGTGTTAGATATTTGATAATCCGTTGTGCACGGCAGTTGAGCTTCACTTGACTAGCCATCTCATTGAGGTTTTAAATGCCTTATTTGTCATATTGCTGTCTCTCACTTTGCCAAGAGGGGAAGTCAATTCCAAAACTTCCTACTCCTACAAATTTCTTCTGATTAAATTCGTTGTGAGTTCCAAGGCAGCTGTAGTTTAACCCCCGGGACAGCCATGGACTTCACTGTTCATTGCCTTTTTGGTGGTCGCTGCTGAATTCTGGCTACACAGAGACACAGTGGAGGGTATGAGTGGTGGGCCTGTCCCGTGAAAAAAAATATACAATTATCAACCTATTAAGATTGTTCTCTATGAGCACAGTCACGCACGTTCACTTAACTTCATTTCCTATAAATATATTTGTTATACCAACCGCTGCAGCAACAAATCTATAAAACCACTTGACGGCGCATAAAAAAAACCGTTTTAGCGCCTAATGACGAGCTCGGTGGCGCAGTGGTGAAACGCGCTGTTACGCTACTTTGACACCAACGCTCGTGGGTTCGATTCCCACACAGTACAACCATTTGGGTGCATGAACATATCTGTTTGTCTTGGTCTGGGTATTTTCTATGTATAATAATAAATATGTATTTACAAAAATAAGTATTTACGTATGTTTATCAGTTGTTTATTATCCATAATATAAGCTTCGCTTACTTTGGGGCTAAATGGCGCTGTGTAATTTGTCCGACAATATTTATTTTATTTATATTTAAATATCTCACGACTCCTGCCTACTGACCAATGGGAGGATCTTATAACCAATAAGCCGATAAGTGACGCGGTGTTGATCTATGAACTAGCCGATAAGGGCTACGCGTGCTACTTGACACCCTGATCCGTAGCGGTGTTTTTTTTTATACCACTAAGGTGTCAATTAAGCATACGACCTGCCTGATGGTAAACAGTCATCGCAGCCTATGGACATTTGCAACACCAGGGGTGTCAGTCATGCATTGCCGACCATCTAAAAACCTCTTCACGCATTTCTTGAAGAATTCCATGCTGTAGTCCCTGTTGAGTCGAGTTACTACGCAGTTTTTTTTACGTTTGATTGGTTCTTCATAGGTTACTTTCTTCATGACTGCAGCCCACGAATACACAAGGTAAGAATGCGTGGCTATACCTATGATTTATTGGTCGTAGCTTCTACGTGAACATCCTATGCAGCAATGAAGTAGCTTCTTCATTGAACGTAAAATCAGAAAAGTAAACTTTTTTTTTTGATACTACGTCGGGAGGCATACACGCATACGGCCCACCTGATGAAAAGCGGGTACCGTAGCCTATTAACGCTTGCGATATATTAAGTATCACTCGCGCGATGCCTCCTCTGCTGCTTATACAGCAACTCCTTGGGAGCTTACTGGTGACCTTACTCATACGCAGGAACACAACAACCCTATAGGGAGTTGTTATTTGGCTGCGGTTGAGGTGGAAGTACTTCCCCAGATGGGCTGCTTTGATGCGCCCTACCTCTCTTAATTTTATCCCATCAGTTCTTTGTATGTTTTAACATATAGTGGCGTATAGTACATTAAATTTCGTTAAGTAGTGATGGCCCAGTGGACAAAGAAGTAGCCTATTGACCAACTGCTCCTCGGTTCGAGTCCTGGCATGTACCGGTGAATTTGTTTTCACGAAAGTGATATTTGCAATTATGACTTTCTCGGCGGTGATGATAAACATCGTCGCACGTCCAAGAAATTATATTTTGAATGACGAATTTGTGGCCTAACCTGGGATTTGTCTGGTTTTCCCTCGGAGGTGTGCAGGTTTGACGACAGTGGCTCCATGTCAAAATCACTATCTTCGTCAAATTCATAGGCTTAGGTAGCAATCCTAATGGATTACGAAACGGGGTAACACTAAGAATCTTTGACGACCTCGGTGGCGCAGTCGTGAATGACGCAACTTTTACACCAAAGCTCGTGTGTTCGATTCCCACACAAGGCAAGCATTTGTGTGCATGAACAATGTATGTTTTGTCTTGGTCTGGAGGTAGGGCGCATCAAATCAGCTCGTTTAGGGAAGTACCTCCACCTCACAAAGAACCGCAGCCCAATAACAACTCCCTAGAACAAAAGAGTCCTATTGGGAGTTTTCATTTAGCGCGATAAGATTTTTTGTTTCCTAATGGGGTTTCGACGAATTCTGGCTTTAACAGCATTAACAGCCTTTGTAGTCCTAACAGCACGCGGTCGCCCCGATCTTTTATGGTCTTCAACAGAGGAAGTGTTGGTATATCTGTCGATACGGACAGAAGTTCTAAACTGGAGACATGTCCGGTGTACCGGGACGGATGGCAATTTATATATATATAACCTAAACCATCTATATATGAGGATAGTTTTGGATTTAAAGATGGCGATAAGCCAATAACAATCAGCTTGATATATCAAAAATACTGCACAAAGTCATCGGGGGCTATAAAATGGTATAATAAAAACAATAACCCAGCTATTCGGGTGCGAACTACAAAGCATGGCCAATGTTGTGCGAGATCCCGCTCGTAACAGTAAATCGTAATTTTATGGTGCGCTGGGCTGAGCGCACCTCATCAAAAATATACTGAAGCACACAGGAACGACCGCTGAATGCTCGCTATGGATATAATTGCAGGTATAAACAATGCTGAGGGCTCGATGGCGTCATTGTAGCAACGTCGACCGCAGCCTGTCTATGGATGGGTTTAACTATCTCGAGTTTCTCCATTCTTCGGAGGGCACGTTAAGCCGTCGGTCCCGGCTGTTGTCGATAGATGTCAGTCGTTGCTAAGTCAGTGGCCCTCGGGCGGCTAGAAAACACTGGCCACCGCCAATCAGCATTTGAGCGCGGTAGAGTATGCTCTAAACCCATCTAAAGATTCCAACACTAACTGCATTAGTTATGAATGTGAAAACTTTTTCTTTTTATAACTAGTTACGAAACAAAGAAAAGAAATATCTTTTTACGTAGCAGTTATCAAACTCTAGTTACGAATATGGCTGAAGGGTTTTTAATTATTATGTAATTCCTGATTTTTTTTAATTTTGTTACAGTAAGTGATTTCTATTTTAGGTTTATGTAAGTTCCTAAATTAATAAAGTCTGATTGCGTAGATGAACTACATTGAGTTTTTAATTATTTTAATATTTCAAACTTATATTAGCCTTAGAAACCGGCGAGAGTGCATGTGAAGAGCAATGAATGTCAAAGAAGCGAGTGAGATTTGTAAGGATTAGGCGTCAAGTTGTAAGAAACTTGTATTGCTATACTTCATTATATGACCAATGACAACCCTATCACATTTTTTTAATCACCCCTTATACATTTCAACCGAACTACGGAGTAAATCATAAAATGGCTTATTTTTGCAGATTTTTCTAGAATATAATATGAAATCATTATAGTAAACTACATACTATACTTAATTCTTGTACCGGACATCTTGTAAAGGTCCGATTTTCCCTCTGCAATGTAGAGGTCTAACGGCAGTCGCCCCATGTAAAAATCAGTATTTTCGCTAAATCTTTAGGCTTACGTAGCGGACCAGAGCGGAGTTAGGGTACAGGATCATGTTAAGATATATGTTATGTAAGCTAATATGTGTCATGTAAGTTCATGACACATATTAGCCTTTTTTTATACTACGTCGGGAGGCATACAAACATACGGTCCACCTAATGTAAAGCGAGTACCGTAGCCGATATATTAATTATCACTCGCGCGATCCCTCCTCTGCTGCTTACACAGCAACTCCTTGGGAGCTTACTGGTGACCTCACTCACACGCAGGAACACAACAACCCTCTAGGGAGTTGTTATATGGTTGGGGTTGTCTACGAGGTAGAGGTTCTTCCCCAGATGGGTTGATTTAATGTGCCATACCTCTCTTATAGCTGTTAGAAGTGATTCAAATGAAAGTTACAATATTGGAATCGTCTCTATCTACATACAACTTCACGCCAAATCCGTTGCGGGGTAGGCAGATGGAACAGAGTGCAACATGACTTGAAGAATCAAGTCATGTTCCACTCGGTTGTAAGAATACCAACTTCTCGCTACTTTAATATTCATTGTTCTTCTTATACACGCTCGCCGGTTTCTAAGGCTTCTGGCATCATCTTCTGATGAAACTTGGCCTTCCACGGCTCCTATACATCCTTCTACTTTTTCGTTATTTAATTCATAATTCTTTCTTCCTGCATTCTTTATACATGTCCGAACCAACAGAGCTCTTCTTATGTTAACACCTATACTCTCTTTCAGACCAACTCTGTTTCTAATATCATCGAAATCGGAATCTTTTCTATTCCCCCATCCTATGTACATTATTTGGATTTATAATAGCCAACTAAATAAAATGTATCTTTTTGCCTAATTGGGTACGGCCCTCCAAAATCCATATTGTTGTGTAAATATATTTGCTTCGTGAATATTATTGACTTGGCAACATTTGCTATTACAGCAAGCCTCCATTCGCCACAAGTAATTAACAGGAAAGCTAGAAATAATATCGAGTGAGATATCGGCGGTCGACTCGCGCCGACCCGAGCTAATGGCGTGTAAAATTAATGCTCTCCAGTTTTTGACAGTTTTCTATTAACTGTGGAAATTAATAATCCCCACTCGAGAGAAGGCATTGATTTTTATATAGGTAATTGAGCGTTAGGTATTGTTTCATTTTCGTGTTTAGAAAAAGAATGGAAGCTGAATTTCTTATCACTGAAAGTCTAAGATCTGCTATTTCTCATGTATATTGTTATGAAAATCAAATACTCTTGAGATTATTTGCACAAGCGTTCATATGCTACGATAACCGCTTTACATCAGGAGGGCCGTATGCTTGTATGCATCCCGATGTTATATAAAAAAAAACTACATTGGGTAAGTGGAAGGTACTAATTCCGATCCGCCCGAAGTCCACTGACTTAACGACTGTTATCTATATGGTATAACGAATTTTGCCAGTTACAGTAAGTAGCATGCGCAGAAAGTTTTACTTACTTACTTTATATTAAACCAGGCTGAAATGATGATAGACATACTGCGTTCGACGTTATCCTGCGTGTACGATTAACTTAGCACCGGCAATGACGCCATTGAACTCCTCCTTTAGAGACAAACTTAACCTTACTTCACACAGTAAGGTCGATTGCACTCTACGTCGTAGCGTTACGTAGCACAAAGCATAGCGTAGCACACTTGAGGTGTCGCGCCATTCATTTGAGAGTATATAATGGCTAAAGTACTGGTTTAAATTAACAATAGGTAATAAATTTGTAGGAGGTGAGAAAACGTTTCTCATTAGAATACTAAAATAACAGACAAATATTAGGCAGGCCACAGTTCTGAAAAGTTGAAATATATTTTTGATGTGAAAAATCTATGGGCGCGCCTTGGCAATAAACTCCAACCGTATGCCGTGGCAGCAAGTGGCATGACGCTCTCTGAGGTCGTCATGTCATTTGTACGCCGCCACTATCGACTCTTTTGCGTGTGTGCGTGCGTATATTAGACACTCCGTTGCTTCTCTGCACGAGCTGTTTACTGTATATATCCGATGGTTTTTGATTTTAATTTATTAAAATTTGAATATTCATTAAAATGTTGCACATTTGCCGAGCGTCCCCGTAACGGCCACCTTTTTTTATTATTGCTAAAGAGTTAGTGTCATCGAAGAGCCAGTAGAGTCAAGTGTTATATGCATGTCATAAAAATAATATAAGGCAAAAAAACATTCCGTATCTAGCTCTTACATTGACAAAGCTATTTTTCCAGTTGTTTCCCAGCTGTACCCTACCTCTCTTTGCTGACAACAATCATCTATCAAAAAACAACGAGCACAACGAGTACGGAAAATTTCAAGACTATTAAACCCATCCACATACAGACTGCGGTCGATTCTGCTTAACTTGCGTATTCGCTTAGACGCGATACACGGCACGAGACGGCTCCTCAAAAAATCAGAAGGGCTGTATGTAAAATATAAAGAAGCACCCCTGAATCATCAGATCTTATTCCCAGCGTTATCCCGTTTCCTAATCCATTGGGATTGGGTCCGTTGTCTAAGCCTAAAGATTCGGTGAATGTCTGTTACATAGACCGACTGCCGCCAGAACTCCGCAACTACGTAGCAAAACAGACCTTTCTTAGGTTAGGTCACGCATCTTTTGAATTACAATTTCTTCTCTTACATGCAGTAACAAGTCATAATTATAAATATGTACATTAATCCTAAACTAAACTAAACCAGGACCACCGGACAATAGGTCGGTTTTTATCCACTAAACGTATCACTGCTCTAAATGGTTTACAAGTTATAACCGTTTATTATGAGCCCCAGGAACCGGCGAGCGTGCATGAAAAGAGCTATGAATGTCACAGAAGCGAGTGAAGTATGTAAGGACCGCGTCTTATGGCACTCGGTTCTCTCTGCCTACCCCGCAAGGGACTCGGCGTGAAGATATACATACATACATACACACCGTTTATTATTTTGATAACTATTCCGCCTCTAGCTACACGCGTGCTATTATCTATGCTAACTGCCTACGCCTGCCCTGTAATATCCCTGACGTGAAAATATAGATAAATATCCCACAAACAACTGACCTACTTTTACATGTGCGTTTTGGGGGAATATATAAACAAAGAACAGCTCACGCGTTCATAGTTCCGCATACCGCGTCGTCAGACCACCCGGGAATAATTTCGCGCCTGCTTTCCACCTTCCATTTGCTACTACTGTACCCACTAGGCCTATAACTAGAAACCGCCAGTTCAGGGATTCGGCAACTTAGCCAAGGGGAGACAGCTCTTGCAAATAGATATCGGTGAAGACGAGAACGCCATCTGTATTATGGTCCTGGCGAATAAAAATACTGATTTGTTTTCATTCATTTCAAAGTAGTAGATTTAAGATGAGCTGGGTGGTGCAGCAGTTAGTACGCTGCTTTGACATCAGAGCTCGCGGGTTCGATTCTCACACAGGACGCACACTTGTCTGTATGTCTGTTTGTCTTGAAATGGGGTGGTTTTAAGTTAGAGTACATTGAGCAGTCAGAACCCGTTATATACGTTTTCCCATACATTTCGCGGTCGTATTCGACCACCCGGGTCTCGAAGGGTTAAAGCGGCCCGATTGGGGATGTACCTCTGAAAGTATGTACCTAGTCTTGCCATAAATACTGAAACAAAGAAAAAAAAATTCTATTGCAAATAACATATATTACTTTAACAGCGTGTTAGTTTAATACATAAATATAAAACAATTTAAAATATAAAAAGCTTATTCGAAGTGGTCTCCATTGGCTGCCATACAGTCCTTTAAACATTGAAGCCAGTTATCAATAGAAGCACGCACTCTTTCCATGGGAAAATTCTTCACTGCCAATCGTACGGATTGTTTTAGGGACTCCAAATTATCAAGGCGTTTAGAGCAAGCCGTACTCTCTAAAACTGACCATAAATCATAATCCAGCGGATTAAGATCGGGACTAGACGACGGCCAGTCTTCAGCTCTGATGAAGTCCGAAACGTTCGTTTCCAACCAAGACTGCGTAGACCGAGCTTTATGACCCGGCGCCGAGTCTTGCTGGAAGGACCATTCTTGGTTATTGAACATGGTGTTGTTAAGGGGCTTCACTACCTTCTCAAGAATGGTATCTTGATACACTTATGCCGATGTTTTGATACCTTTTTCACAAAAGTATGGCTCAGTCACTCCTTCATAGCTAATACCCCACCAAACCATCACTGAAGTCGGATAGTGCCCACGTTGCACTCTGTCGACTAATTGGGAAGCTTGCTTAGAGCTTTGAGCATAAATACGGTCATTTTGTTTGTTAAAATGTTGCTCAATTGTAAAAATTTTCTCATGCAATTTGATCTAACCTGCTTTGTGTGCTTCCGCCACCAATTAGTTCATGCGGCCTAGCGCCGGCCGGCACCCACCCACTACTGTTAGTACGTGCTACATGCCGACGCTGCCATGGCTGCTCCGGTAGTCTCTGCTTCGGCTGCTGTGGTCGTCCGCCATCTGGAACAGAATCCGCATGCCCCCACCACCACCGTCGCTGCCACGACTGGCCTGGTCGTCGCTGCGACACGTGTTTCGCCTCTCCACGAGGCATCATCAGGCGTTGTAGACGTTAATCGTAAGAATAACATGCTACAAGTGACAAATCCATCGCAGTGCCGTCCCTTATATTGAATTGAGGGTGGGGGTGGATGGTGTGAGCGAAAAGATATTTAATAGTGGGGAATGGTTTACGTCAGTCTGTTTGTTCATGAGAGTAATTTTAAAATTTTTATGTTTATTAATTTCTAATTGTTCCCTAATATTGTAAATTTGTACACAAATGTTTATCCAGTGTGGGTATGGAACCTGCGAGCGATAGTGTTAAAATAATATTATTAGCCAATGTACCACATAGCTTTGTTAGTTTTGAAGGACAAATACATTATTTATATCAGCACATTATATTTAAGAAACTATTATAAATTATAAATCATTACACTACCGAACAAGTGAGTAGTGTGGTTAGATCGCATATCCAGTTTCAATACTATGTGTACTATGCCTAATGTTTAATAATTTTAGTAACGGGCCCAAAAATCAGAGGGCGTTTTATAAAAGTGGTTATAACAAAAACAGCGTAGTGAGACCCTTTTCCCGTGGCGATTCTTTACTCATTAAACTAAATGTTCGATCTGGTTTCTGTTGGTATACAGTATAACTATTACGTGGCAATAATGAAGGTCGTTTTCCAGCTACAACGGAGGTACTAAACTATTAACTGTGTACCTGGGAGTATGTTTTATAAGCTCAAATAGGTACTTAACGATACCGCCAGATAGTTTGAAGCTACGCGTCTTAAGAATGTGCAATCTAACACTCTCAGTGGAATTCAGAACATTTTGTTTTTCAAGAATAAATTCATGCTTATTTTTTTAGGGTTCCTTACCCAAAGGGTAAAACGGAACCCTATTACTGAGACTCCGCTGTCCGTCCGTCCGTCCGTCCGTCCGTCTGTCACTAGGCTGTATCTCATGAACTGTGATAGACAGTTGAAATTTTCACAGATGATGTATTTCTGTTGCCGCTATAACAACAAATACTAAAAAATAGAATAAAATAAATATTTAAGGGGGCTTCCATACAACAAACGTGATTTTTAGCTCGTTTTCGCTCGATATTGATAACGGCAACAGGTAGACGTTTGAAATATTCACAGAATATTTAGTTATATATCCACTTTAAAAATAAATAATTAAATTAAAATAAAACAAATATTTAAGGGGGGCTCCCATACAACAAACGTGATTTTTTCGTGCGCGAGTCCGACTCGCACTTGGCCAGTTTTTTTTATATAACATCTGGAGACATACAAGCATACGGCCCACTTGTAAAGGGCTTACCGTAGGCTGTGAACTCTTATAATACGTTGATTAGGGTCGACAACGCATGAGCGACACCCCTGGTGTTGCAAATGTCAATAGTCTACGGTAACTTACCGTCAGGTAGACCGTACGGCTTGGTCGCCACCTTAGTGGTATGAAAAAAGTATCACTCGCGCGATGCCAGCTCAGCTGCAAACACAGGAACTCCTTAGGAGCTTACTGGAGACCTCACTCACGCGCAGAAACACAACGCAGAGAATAATCTGGCCATGAATGTTCACTAATGGATTATATTCCTTATGAGATTATATGAGAGCTCGATGGCGGCGTTGCGCTTGTCATTCTAACCGAACACGCAGGTAAAGGAATGTCGACCGCAGTCTGTATAAAGATAGGTTCATTTACCTTGAGCTTCTCCGTACTTCGGAGGTCACGTTAAGCCGTCGGTCGCGGCTGTTCTCGGTAGAGTCTTTAAGTCAATGGCTCTCGGGCAGCTTGAAGAATACTGAGCAGCGTGGTAGAATATGTTCTCAGTCTCTCTCAGCCCTTTCCGTTGAAGGGAGATCCGTATGCCTACAGTGGGATGAATAAGGGTTGATGTGGATGTATATGTACATCTAAGTATATATATATATATATATATATATATATATATATATATATAGCTTTTGAATACTATAATTTGTTATATTTCGATATGTACCTATATATATGTCGGAACGTGGATATCATTGTTGTCAGGTGGCTCGTTGTTCATGGCGAATAAAGCGAAATACCAGCGTAGTTAATCTTCTTAATATTTAATCAGCCAATTACCACAATACTTTTAACAAAAGTTATGCTCAGATCGCAGATTACAACGGATTCAAAATGCGGTGGACGCGACACGTGCGATTGGCTCCATTGCTCGATTCGTAATGCCGGTGACGGTATCTCATCTTGACGTTTTTTGACAACTGACAACAATCGACATTTCGAGCAAACGATAACAAACACAACCGGTGTTGCCAATTCAACGATGTCGATTCCACCCAAGCGCCGACTTGACATTTTGATACGTTATTATTAAAACTAGCATCACGGGGATTGATTTCTTCCGGGCTTCTCAATATGGTGTTGCTACCTCTGCGACATATATTTGTTCTTCATGTAATATTTGTGTAATAGTAAATGTACATTATATTTACTATTATGACTTTTCATATACATTTTTATGTAACTGGCTGCAGCCTGCGACTTCATCCGCGTGTATTCTTATCTTCTTCGTGTTATCTCGTTTCCTAATCCATTAGGGTTAACGGGATCCGATACCTAAGCCTAAGGATTTGGCGAGGACACTGATTGTGCCATGGAGCGACTGCCGTCCGACCTCCACAGCCCAGAGAGAAAACTACATCTTTCTTAAGTAACGGATGTGGGTTTCCTCACGATGTTCTCCTTCACCGCCGACCAAGTGATAAATAAGTACATAAACACGAAATTAGTAGTACATGCCACCGCTCGGATTCGAACCGGGGACCTATTGGTCAATAGACCAGTGCCACCACTCGGGCACCGCGTGGTCATATATGACGAGTCGCTTATGGCGGAATGCATAGAAAAAGTATATAACGGTCCTTGAGTGGTTAACCACTGGTCTATCACTGGTTCGCGCGTATTCTGATATAGCGTGGAAACCGTTTTTTTTTATTTACTTTCTTTTAAGGGCCGTATTGTGATAGTAAATAACCCATTGGTAAAAGAAATTTTCAAATCCGACTGGTTCCATTAAATACTATCAGTCACAAAAATCTCTTGCTTATCCTTTGGGATATGTCGGTTACCTTAGTTATCGCAAGTACTTAAACCTACTTTGAATTGTTAAAGAAACATCCTATCGTATCTCTTATTGCAAAAGTAAAAGGATATAGGAGCCGAGGAAGGCCAAGACTTATCTACCATGACCAAATTGGTCGTGTTCTAACAAAAAGTGATGTCAGGAGCCTTAGAAACCGGCGAGCGTCCATGGGAAGATCAATGAATATTAAAGAAGCGAGTCACGTGGCGCTCGGTTCTCTCTGCCTACCCCGCAAGGGATTTGGCGTGGAGTTATAGACAGATCTCTTATTGTATTAATTTATCTTCTTTAATCTACGAGAAGGAAATGCCATAAGTAATTTGCTTATAATATAGGTATCTTCAATTCATCAACTAGATATAACAATAAATATATGTCAGCATATTGGTACATTAAATCATGTCAAATGGTAGAACTCAAGGGAGTTGTTATTTGGCTGCGATTTTCTGTGAGGTACTTCCCTAGACGGGCTGCTTTAATGCGCCCTACCTCTTTTAAAAACACCCAGACCAAGACAAACAGACATGTTCATGCACACAAACCCTTGTGTAGGAATCGAAAAATAAATTTTCTTGCTTGATAAATCGAATTATGAATATTTTGACAATTTTATTAAAAAATATAGATTGAAATGGACAATAAAAAATAGATTGATTAATTGTGTTGATGTACTAATTAAACATTTGCATGCCTAAATGTTAAAGGCATATTTTGCAGTTGCTAAATACAATTTACCATAGCATATAGTTAAAAATCTGACTGTAAAAATGTATGTAAATAAATATTCATTCATTCATTCAAAGATTTGGTGTCAAAGTAACGTAACAGTGCATTTCACCACTGCACCACCAAGCTCGCCTATATAAAAATACTCATTGGTAGGAACACATTCTCGAATTATAGCGGTTCGCTGTAAACTTTAGTGTTTATACCAACTTTACATGCTTAGGTTGCACCCTGCCATTTAACAAACAAGACAAGTCTGACTTGGGAAGTACTTCACAACACAAAAGACCGCACAGCAAGAAGCCTATGTGTATGTTTTAAGAGAGGAGTAAGAAATAGTACGATACGTCCTAATCGTGCTTTTTTTTCCTCTATGAATCATTCTCACTCCATACATACTCCTCAGCGCTCTCATTTCTACGGCGTTCAGCCTACTATCATATTTTTTCTACCATCAAACCCGACATGTATATTATATGTATAAGGTATAACAAAATGCACCAAAAGTTGGCAATTACACCTTCATGGCTTAATTAATAAATTAATTAAAAACAAAAACTTTTTTTAGAAAATCGATAAAATGCGTGCGAGAATTAATTTAGAAAATACAAAAACTTAGTTCGTTTTGTTCGCAACTTGTTTAATCAATGACAACGTTGCTTTCATACAATTATAAATAAAAGAGATAGCACTATTGTTAGTCATTCATTTCATAGTGCTGTCTTTCACACAGTATCTATTTCCTAATGTGACACAGAGAGATAGAGTTTTTTGATCTTTGGTTTCCGCCAGCTGATAGGCTCTCCACCCGCGGTGGCCATTACGTAGTAATAACATGTCTGTTCATAGTAAAAGGGATATGCACTTTAAATTTGGGAGCAAATTTTAATTATCAAATTATGATTTTTGACAGGGTCTGTAATATTAAATGTTTATTTTTTTATATAATAATCGTAATAGTTGCAACATATACATAAACCCTGCAAATTTTGTCCGGTTGAATATGTTATATATTATAATGATAATATTTTTGATAATAATCTCTGTAATTGTTTGTGAGTGGATAAATAAAATATTCAACAGCATCCCCCGTATAGTCTCAGGTTAGGAAGTTAATATTTGTTGTGGGTACAAGACAGGAATATTGATTAGTGGCCGGAGTGACAAGGGTTGGGAGTCGGTACACCTTGCCCGAGCCTATGAGAATGATATATTCTGGAAGGTTCCATGCGACATCGATACTGTATTGTTTCACGCGAGAAAATCAGGATTAGAAAGTTTAGTTCTAATACAGATGATATGGTAAATAACGCTACTTGGACATCAATACTCGTGGGTTCGATTCCTACACAGGAGAGGTGAAGCCCATCAAAGGTGTTCGACTGAGGAAGTACACCTTACAGAAAACCGCTGCCAAATAACAATTCAATCAGGATTGTTGTGTCCTTGGTCTTGCAAATAAGTGAGGTTACCTCTCTCAAGGAATTGCTGTGTTAGCAGCAGAGATGGCATCGATGTTAAATGTACTGCAAGCGTTGATAGGCAACGGTTGTACTTGTGGCACTCGGAGTTTGGTTTATTTTATACAACGTCGGAAGGCATACAAGCATAAGCCCCAACCCACGTAAAGTGGACACCACCACTACATCAACCCGTACTCATCCCACTGCAGGGATACGGGTCTCCCTTCAACCGAAGGGGTTCGCTTTCTTCGCATACTTCGCCACGGTGCTCAAATGCGGATTAGCGGAGGCCAGTGTTTTCAAGCCGGCCGAGGGCCACTGTATTAGCTTAACGACTGTCATCTATCGACAACAGTCGGAACCGACGGCTTAATGTGTCCTCCGAACACGGAGAAACTCGAGATAGTTAAACCCATTCATAGACAGGCTGCGGTCGACATTGCTTAACATGCGTGTTTGGTTAGAATGACTCGCGCAACGCCATTGAGCTCTCATCTATAGTAAAGCTGTTACGGCGTTTAAATGCTTGAAATGTTGGAAGTATTTTTAGCGCGTTCGGAGTATACTGGTGACCTCACACACTCGTAGGAACATAACAACCCTGTAGGGAGTTGTTGTTTGGCTGCAGTTTTTTGAGTGGTGGAGGTACTACCTCAGACGGACAGATTTGTTTTTTTTATACTACTAAGGTGGCAATCAAGCATACGATATGTCTGATGGTAAACAGTCACCGTAGCCTGTGGACACACACGCACGTAGCAACACCAGGAGCGTCACTCATGCGTTGCCGACCCTCTAAAAACCTCTTCACGCATTTCTTGAAGAATTCCATGCTGTACTCCCTTGGAAAAACCTCGGCTGGGAGCTCATTCCACAGCTTGAGAGTTCTCGGAAGAAAACTTATCTGGAACAGTAGGCGACCATTGCGGTTCCAGCATGTGAGGGTGAACTCCCCGCCGTCGGCGAGATATATATAGATTGCCTATCTCTTAAGAATAGACGGAAGTAAAACACATATACGAGGGAGAGAAGCCCAGCACTTGATTGGATTTTTTTATACTACGTCGAGAGACTTAATACGAGTAGCATATAGCGCGCCTGACGTAAAATGGATCCCGTAGCTTATGAATGTCGTCGCTCGCAACACAGGAAGAATAAGAAGCTTGCGCGTTGCCATCCCTACTGCTAACATAGCTCATAACTTCCCTGGAGCTTACTGGTAACCTCACTCACTCGCAGGAACAAAATAACCCTCCAAGGAGTTGTTATTTGGCTGCAGATATGCGACATTAAAACAGTACAACCTACAGCGTACAGGCTAATGACATAAATGGAATTAAACCTGAGGGTGCTAATTGCAGGGAATTGGACAGGTATTATAACCCAAAGGTTTTGACAGGGTTGTGCTGGAGTATAATTCATGTAAACGGTGTTCGTGGTTGCAGTGGTTTTGTGGTTACGTGGTGGATCGATTCAATGATTTCATTGCGGTGCATAAGCTTAAATTAAACAGGCAGATAAGTGAACAAGTTTCATATTTTTCCATTTTTTTTTTTTATTCAGCTGAACATCAAATCAGTTCACCTTTCTTGCTGTATTAGCACCAGAGATGGCATCGGTTCAATGTATTGGAAGCATTTATAGGCCACGGTGACCGCTTTACGTCAGGTTTGATGAGCTCGGTGGCTCAGTCGCGAATGACGCGACTTTGACACCAACGCTCGTGGGTTCGATTCCCACTCAAGATAAACATTTGTCTGCATGAACATGTCTGGATGTTTTAAGAGAGGTAGGGCGCATCAAAGCACTTGAGGAAATACCTCCACCTCACAGAAAACCGCAGCCAAATAACGACTCCCTGGAGGGTTGTTGTGTTCCTGCGCGTGAGTGAGGTCACCAGTAAGCTCCTAAGGAGTTGCTGTGTAATCAGCAGATGAGGCATCGCGCGAGTCATACATAATTTATTACAAGCGTTAATAGGCTACGGTAACTGCTTTACATCAGATAGGTCGTATGTTTAAATGCCTCCCGACGTTGTATAAAAAAAAGGTGTGCTGTATGCTATTAAGCTTCTGGACATTGTACTTGTGAAATACGGTGTTTGTTTTATTTCATACAACGTCGGAAGGTATGTAAGCATAGGGCTCAACAGACGTAAAGTGATGACGTGAAAGCTTGGAATGTTGGTAGTATTTATCGCGCGTTGCTACACCTGGTGGTAACGCAACAACTCCTTAGGAGTTTACCGGTGACCTCACTCACGCAGGAACACAACAACCCTCTAGATAGTGGTTATTTGAATTGACTGCAGCTTTATGTGAGGTTTAGGTATTCGTACTTCACCAGCCGGACTGCTTTGATGGGCTCTACCTCTCTGAAATAATATTGTCAGCGGTTACTCATTATGTTAATCATTGTGTATACTCAATCGTCAGTACTTGCACAAATACACACGCGAATTATAATGTGTCAGGTGTATATTTTGTGACCAAATATATCTTTATACATCCACAGTTAAAAAATAAAATTTTAAATAAAAACGTGCAACCGGCTTCATTGAAATCGACGTCAGCACATATATATCAACTATGTAAATAGGCGTAGACTTCAATGAACTTGGTTCTACTTATATTTAGACTTGACGAAAGCTTTTGACACTGTCTCCATTCCAATCCTTCTGGCAAAACTTGAGGCCATTGGTATTCGGGGTATCGCCCTAGAGTGGTTTAGAAGCTACCTTACAAATCGAAAACAATGTGTTAAAATCGGGCAGGTAAGTAGTAGTATAATGCCAATAAATTTTGGGGTTCCACAGGGCAGTATACTTGGGCCAACCCTGTTCCTTTTATATGTCAATGACATCTTTGACATTAGTATTCCTAATTGCGATGTTTTGTGCTATGCTGATGATACGGCATTAATATTCCACGGTCCGACATGGAAGGATGTTCGTATGTCTGCGGAGCAGGGTATGGCTCTAGTGACTGTATGGCTTCAAAATAATTTGCTAACTCTCAACACTAAGAAAACTATGTGTTTGTATTTTCATAAGACTGCTGCATCGGCGCCAAGAACGGTGATGAAAATAAAAATACACGAGGATTCATGCAACGGGGGGTCATGCAACGAGGTGTCATGCGACTGTGAAACGCTGACATATGCAAGAGTAGTAAAATATCTAGGTGTTCAGATAGATGACAGGCTGTCGTTCAAAAATCAAATCGAGGTCCTCTCGGCTCGAGTAAGGAAGGTTGTAAGTGTGATGCGTAACCTACGAAATGTCGCAAACATTGATACACTAAAATCCATTTACTACGCACTCTGTCAGTCATTAATTATGTATTGCAGCACATGCTGGGGTGGTGCAGCCAAAACTTTTATTATACGAGCTGAGAGAGCTCAACGTTCAGTCCTAAAGACCATGCTTAAAAAACCCTTTTTCTACCCTACCACATCTCTTTTTAAAGAAGCTGGAGTACTCACCGTGCGTCAACTTTATATACTTAAGATTTCAGTCATAATGCACAAAAAGGTACTCTCTTCAGGTGATTATGATTCATTACTAAAACAAAGAAACTTTAAGATTCCTACTCCGCTAGTAAATACCGCGTTTGCACATAGATTGGGCAACTTCATGCAAGTACACGTCTATAATAAAGTGATCAAATTATGCGACTTTAAGACTAAAACTGCACGTGTAGCTCGGAAGGCTATATATCAGTGGCTTGCTGATTTAACATATGACGAAACTGAGAAAATATTTAAAATTGTATGTTAAAATTTTGCTTTTATTTTAAATTACCCAGATCATTGCATTTTATTATATATTTTTCATTTCTTGGCATTGTATTTTGTAGGTAAAGATAATCTCTCTATCTGTCTACGGCAACATATAACTCGTTAAAACTGTTTCTTGTGTAATCCGACTTCCTCGATACAGGCTTGCCTAGTGAGGAAATCATCGATATTTCTAAGCTAAGTTGAGATTGTCTGCAATGTGTATATAAATTACCTAGTTTAATTATATGTAAGTAATCCCAATCATGTTTGCAGTTAAATAAATTATTTTCATTTTTCATTTTATTCAATAACTTTTTAGTTTATCATTATCGTTGTATCTACATCAAATCTTCACTAAAAAAGAAAGAAAACGATTCACAATTGCGAAACGAAAGTGCGCGAACGTTGGCGCGCTTTAGCAAAATCAAGAGGTCGACCCAGGGAGAAAAGGAGAGTTAGTGCTGGTTAGGTATACATAATTTAATTTCTAATTTAGAACTATTAGTAGCAAAAACTTTGAGTATTTATCAGGGAAAGAAAACACATTGGAGTTGTGAAAATGAGCGAGTGCTGGGAATAATGTAAGTGTAATAGTTGAAAGCTCGCTGCACAAAATGCGGTGCTGATCCCATGGACAAACTTAGGGAAACAAGAGCTGGTTAAGGCAAAGAGACCACGGAACGAGAATTCGAGTGTTGCACTACGTGGCGAAACGTTCTTGATAACATTTAAAGAATCAGAGTTGATCTAAATAAAGATCAGGTTAAGAGAAGATCAGTATTTAAGACAAAAAGAGATTTTACCCCTGTGGTTCCGACATGCAGAAAGAATGCAGGTGAAAACAATGGTATGGTAGGGTGTAAGAGCCGAGAAAGACCATTCTACCACGACCACATCGATTAATTCTTAGGGTTCTTTAAAACTAAGAACCGGTTGTGTTTGATTAGGAGCGTGCAACAAATGAAAAACGAAAGAAAACAAAAGTTATAGAAGCTTATGTGCAAGGACCGAGTGATGTGGCGCACTATTGTCCTTGTCTACTCTGCAAGGTATTTGGCGTGACGATTTAGAAAGAAAGTTTCCAATGTTTTCATATCGCATTTTTTCGGAAATCAGCACGGAATCAAATGTAAAATTTTCACGCCTAAGGAACATGTGTTTCCAATGAAATCAATATTTGCTGTGTTTTCAATTTGTAGTAATAAGTTTCAGAATACGCCCGCAGTAAATGGGCTTACGGAATGTGTGCGGTGAACGGAGGTGTTTTGTTTGTCTTGGGCCGAGATGAAATATATACTGTCGTTGAGTTAGGCCTGACGCGAGCATAGATAAGAGATAAATGACTCCTACAGCCTCTCACACGATATCCTCTTGAACAAATTAATAATTTTCATTAAGGGGAAATGCGACGCAGAAACGTTTGTAGGATCCGCCTTTTAACAGATCTACTACTGTCACACTATGTTTCGAACATAAAGGAAATAATCTATGGAGAGATGATGAGGCCAATATTACGTAGTAATTCAATTCACCGCAACAGGCATCGCGACACTTATCGGCTTAGTTGGTAAAATATTTTCAGAATAAACGTGTTTGTTAGCGTGAGGTGCCATAATCAACAGTCAAATGGTTTATTGGATTGTGACTATGACGGACCGAGCTGTCAATACGAGCGTGTTATACATAGCTCAGCCCGGACAACCTCGCCTCGGTCGCATCACCCCATGTTTAAGCGTGTTTCGGTTCTGTTTTATAATTTCACTGTTACATCTAACATTTAATTGGGCTCTTGTATATTAAGGAGGATACGAGTATAAATAAATATTGTCGTACAATATTGTCGAATATTGTCGATGTATTGAGATGTGGCTTTATTTCACCGCGTCGTCGGCTTGGCTTATGTGTTGTTTTTTGAGATTTTATTGTGAGTAATATTATTAGATTCTAAAAACTCTAAATTCTAAATTGACAAGAAGTCTGATCATATTTAAATGTAAAAATTTCTGACGATGTCCGAATATTTATTACTGTTCTACGTAGGCTGAAGGAATTTGGATGTAGCGTAGCTTCATGTTCTACTTGCTTAATACATACGCTACTTTAACCTAAAATATATTTCGGGTCGCTTTTGAGAATACGACGTCATAATAAATTAACAAAAATTATATTTGCACTTTGATCTAACCTTATTATTTTATCTTACCCTATTACCGATTGGTGGCGGAAGCACATAAAGCAGGTTAGATCAAATTGCATGTAAAGTTGACTATCGCAAAAGAACGCCTAAATCTATTAACTAAAAATTATATTATTCTATTTCAGATAATTTATCTATTTAGGTAAATGTTAAAAAAAAATCGGCCAAAACTGGCACAGTCAGGTTTTTACACTTTTTTTGCCGAAATCTCAAAATTCAGGAACAGTTGCAAGGCTTCAAAATGGAAGAAGCGATGGTAGCCAACGGTTGCAAAGAAAGTGATAGCAGTGGAGATAATGCGTGAGCACTCGCCTCGCTACCAACGACTTCTCAGAAGCTTACTAACCTCACTCACTCGCAAGAACACGACAGCCTTCCAGGTAATCGCTATTTGGCTGGGGCATTCTGTGAGGTACTTTCACACAATTTTACTATAAGTAAATCTAAATTTTCAATAAGAATCCTAAATAGAAATAGTATATTTAACTGAGGATTAAGTATGAAGGGAATAATGAAAGTCGACGAAGCGAAACAAGTATATAAAGATCGTAGCAAGTAGAAAGAAGTGTTCTCTGCCTACCCCTACGGGATAGAGGCGTGATTATATGTATGTATATATTAATATTCAGCATAAGGTTAGTACTCGTAGTTCCAGCCCCTTATATCCAATCAAACAAACAAAATCATCTTCGTCTCTTCATAATATTTTCTTGTATGTCTTACAGTCACAAATTGTATATTTTACAATTTTTAATGCGCTGGAAATATAGCTTTCAATGTTTTTGCAAAATTACAATTTTGTGCCCAATTTTGGGCGGCGACTCGGCTCAAGCTTGGTCTTGCAAATGTCCATAGGTTACTCACCATCAGGCAGGTCAGGTGTTTGTCACCTTATTGCTATAAAAGAAAATTAAGAGAGGTAGGGCTCATGAAAGCAGTCCGTCTGGAGAAGTACAAACCCCCTGGAGGGTTTTTGTGTTACTGCGAGCAAGGAGCTGCTATTTTAGCAGCAGCGGTGGCTTCGTGCTAATCAATCAATCAATCAATTATTTATTTGCGGAATGCAGTATACAAAAAAGGTGGGTACAATTTTTAAGTGCTATACATTCAGCCTACATTGAGGCGTGCAAATATTTAAGTTTAATATTTGTTAAAACTTTGCGACATCTCATTCAAACAACAGTCACAAACACAAATTGAACAAGAATAATCAAGTTAGATACAATGAAATCACAATACAATATGAAGTTCAATTCAAATGTCAATGTCATGTAATTAATATAAAAATGTCGCCAATTAAAGATTAATTAAAAATTAGCTATATTTTATTATAGCGATATTTACCAAAATTGTGTATTATTGTGATATTTTGTATTCTATATACTCGTTGACACTGTAGAAGCAGTGAGACGACAACCAAATGTTGAGTCGAAATTTAAATGACTTTCTTTTCAAATGTTTTATATCCTCTGGCAAGTGGTTATAAAGGGATATGCACATGTTGTAAGAATTTTTTTCATATATGTATTTATGGCAGGAGGGTTGATACAATCTATTCATTACTCTTGCTCTCGTCTGTCTCTGGAAAACGTCACCTCGCTTTCTCCAAAATTCTGGGTGCGAATTAACGAAAATGCAAACATCTCTTATATACATGCACGGAAGGGGTAAAATATGCAGTTTTTTAAATAGCGGTTTGCAGCTGTCGTCAAACCATGCATTACAAATCGCGCGTATGCACTTCTTTTGGACTTTAAATGCTTTGTCAATGTCTACAGAGTTACCCCAGAGTATGAGACCGTAACCTAGAATAGACGCTACATATCCATGATAAGCAGTAAGTGCAGCTTCCAAAGAAACTATTTGCCGTAATCTTTTAAGTGCAAATACAAATCTATTGAGCCTATTGCACACCTGCTCGACATGAGCCTTCCAATTTAGGTGTTTGTCGATTATAATGCCAAGAAATCCTATCGTATTTACCTCGTCTACCGGAACGTTATTGTAATTAGCACGGATTGGTATAGGGCTTGAATTTATAAGAAGCGAACTGCATTAACTTGTTTTTTTTTTATGTTCACGCGCAGATCATTGTAATCCATCTAGTTCATAACATCACAGAGAGCCACATTCACGTCCGATTCAAAAGTATCCCGATTTTCACATTTTATAACTAAGGTGGTATCGTCAGCAAACAGAAGACAATAGTGATACTTAATGCAATAGTTCTAGTAATAGGCCACGGTAACCGCTTTACATAAGGTGGGCCGTATGCCTCTCGACGTTGTATAAAAAAAATGTTATGGTAACATGTGACAGCAGAACAGTCAAATTGAACGTTACCGTTTTACATTGAGATTTACATGTAAAAATGCCACCCAAACTTCCCACATTTGGTGTGGATTGTCCAAAAAATCTTTATACCAACCTTATTCTGACAATTATGCACTGAATAAAAAAACACTCAAATCCTACGAGCCATTCTCAACTAATGATCTTTCTTTCTTACATGCTCGTAAGAGCAATTATAGCCCGTGGATATTGAACCCTGGCATATACCACTAAATTCGTGTTTTCAGATTTATGTTACATATTTGCAATTATCATTTACTCGGTAGTGAAAGAACACATTGTGAGCAAACCCGCACGTCCAAGAAAGTATATCTCGAAAGACGTGTAACCTTCCCTAAGAAACGTCTGGTTTTCCCTAGGGATCGTGGAGGTCTGACTGACAGCTTAGGTTTGGGTAGCAAACACCGCTAATCCTAATGGATTAGGGATAAACGGAATAACGATAAGTAAAAGAAGTAGGTTCTGCAACGGGACAGGCTCACCACTCATTCCTACCACTGTGTTTTCTGTGTAATCAGAATTAACAGCGGCGACCACCAAAAAGGCAATGAACAGTGAAGTTTATTGCTGTCCCGGGGGTTAAACTATATCTGCCTTGGAACTCACAACGAATTTAATCAGAAGAAATTTGTAAGAGTAGAAAGTTTTGGAATTGATTTACCCTCTTGACAAAGTGAGAGACAGCAATATAACAAATAAGGCATTAAAAAATCTCAAAGAGATGGCAAGTCAAGTCAAGCTCAACGAGATATCTAACACTATTGGGACCTAAAATGTGAGTTGTTACCTAACACATCGATTCCAAAAATATAGATTGCCGAACCGCCTGGTAATTCTCTCTAGTTGCCACCAAATCAGAATAGCATACTACCCCAGATATAACATACAAGGAATTTAACATACCGTCCCGCACCCGACGCCAGAGATCGCACTCCCAGAGAACACGATGTGCTGTTTCCTCGAATTCATGATTTGTCGTAGAACACTCACATAACGGCGATGACACAAGTCTAAACGAAAAGAGCTTCGCTCTAAAGTTTCCAAGCCCGGTTAAAAATTGCGCAATGGGATGATCGAATTCTGACAACTCTTTACTTTAATCTGTCTCGCACTGATTGAAAGAACAGACTCAAGTGGCGTCCTTTAGTTGAAGTTTCCCATCTTTCTTGCCATTCAGACAGCAAAGTTTCAAGTACCTTGTCAATTGGTTTGAACAATCTAAGAATTTTGTCAAGATCGCGGTATTTTAGAAAGCTAGGGTGCATGTTTTTAGAGGTGTAGTACATTGAAGCGCGGCGTTGAATTTCTAAGTCAACTGGTAACACGCCTGCCAGCACTGGCAGTGCCTCGGTGCTCGCAGTTCTATACGATTTACATAAAAATATTAAAGCGAGACGCTGGTTGGTTAAGGTATGGTAGCCCTATCAGCCCATGCAGGTGAACCATACGTATTACGTCCTAAATATGTGGCTGTGTAAATAATTTTTAACGTTTTAAAAGGTAAGCCCCACGTCGAGGTGGAAAATCGAGAAATACATAAAATTTCTTTTTGGCTTTTTCTCCAACTTGCTTCATGTATTCAATGTAATAAAAACCTTTGTCTAACAGTAATCCCAAGTAACAAACAGAGTTTTTATTTGCAACTGATATTCCACTGAAGTGTAATCGTGGCGGAACCTACATATTTCGCTTAAGTATGAGCTGATATGTTTTGTGGAGTGCGAAATAGGGACAGTTACGATAGCCCCAGTCTGAAATCAGGCCAAGGCAAGTACTGGCTAGTTTTTCTATACTTGATCTGGAATTAGCTTTTATTAACAATAGGCCGTTATCGGGGTAGCCAGTTAACGAGCATCCTTCCGGTAAGGGTAGGCTAAGAAAGTCATCAAAATCGATATTCCAAAGATACTGCCCCAACGCCGTACCCTGAGGACAGCCCTGCGTGAACACCTTTGAAGCAGCAGTAGGTTCCGCAAGTCAGCTGTTAACTACCCATATCCTTACCTATTGTATTGTTGATGATACATCTTGATGTCCTGATTGATAGTTTGGTAGTTTGTCCGATATGAATTTCAATTTAACTCACATATGTTCCACATACGATGCCCAATTGAATCTTTCATCAATCACGAGTCTGACATACGTACGGATTTCACATTTTCAATTGGCTTACAGTTACAATTAATATTTGACGTATGAAAGCACAGGCGACTGTGAAATTGAATGTTGAGAAGTTTAGTTTTACTTGTGTTGATATTGATTACAAGTCCCGTGAGCAACTCCGTAATGACACCTTGTAGCTCTGCATCAAATACGACGCACAACTGCGTTTTCCGTTAGGTAATATGGGTATGCTCATATTACGATACACTATGCAGATACAATGTGATCACAGTTCGTAAATCGATCTCGTTGCATAGCATATGATGTAATGTATAAATGGATAAGGATAACATATAATTTCTAACAATTATATTATACTTAGGTTTAAGTACAGAAAGTAATAGGCGCTGTAATTTTGTATTGATAATACAGATGTGAAAAAATGCAATGGCATGATCACATGCAACCCATTTATGTTATTACGAGCGACCAGTACAGACATCGTCTGCGAATTGATAGATCAGAGTTATTTATGGTATAGTACTCTCTAATATTATTTATGAAATAGTTTTTTTATATTTTATTTATTTACATAATTTTATCTGAGCACTTAATATGTATCTTAAAAATAAACTTAGAGCTCTCTAATATTCATGAATTATTACTTTTTTTTTATACGAATTACACATAATATATTTTTTTATTAAATATTTCTAAACACTATATGTATCTTAAAAATGAACTCAGTACCTCAGATCAACTCAGTATCAATATCTTGAAAATAGACTTAGTACAAAAAATATTATAATATTATATTTATGAAGTATATTTTTATGTCTTTACAAGTTATATGTAATATATATTTACTTAATTCTATCTAAACACTTAATATGTATCGCAATAAAACAAATATAAAATTTAAATTAGTAATACTAGTGTGTATATAATACTATACTAGTTATTATTACTTGTAATTTTTAACACAATGTAAATTGTTCAGAATAAATAAAAAATGTATAAAATTAAATTGTACTTACTTATACCTACCAACCCATAATCCGCCGGGAAAAATAGACAATCTAACGTTTCTTTCCTCTCGCTTCCCTGTAATCTGCGGAATCTGCAGTAACCTGGGGAAGCGCACGGTATTTGATTTTGGCTACTGAGCGCGTAGCGAGTAGAGTTGGCCGTCAAATGGTACCAACCCATCTTCCAGAGGTTGGTACTCAGTGTGTGACGAGAAAGAGAGATAGTTAATTAAAAGCATACAAATATCATTCAAAAAGATATTCTTCATTATAAAAAATCATTACAAATAATGCTGATCGTATGCGGGTGGCACCATGCGAGTGATAGTCTGTGTATCGCAAGCATTTATAGGGCACGGTAACTACTTTACAACCATATGCTTGTTTGCCTCCTGACGCTGTATAAAAAAACTTAATGGCAATTGTAGAAATAATATAAGGTCGGAGCGTGAAGCTTGATTCTTCTCAATATGGCCTCTTATTAGTCATAGTCTCGATCATAATAACAATCGATTCTATATCTCTACAATTCAGGATTAATTCCACTCAGTATCTGCTACTAATGGATTCCTGCAATCTAGAGCCACTTGCTGACAGTAAGTACTGCAACTTGTCTTGTGCTGCGTTTAGTATTTATTTGGATTAAGATACTGTAGACAGTAGACAGTGGCACTTGTTGTGTATTATCATAATTATTGAACTAGTGTTAATTATAATTTACACGTTTAACACATTTAAAATTTCAAACACAATAGGTAAAGGATTAAATTCGCTATTCTGTTAGAAAAACCTTCACGGTACCTGCACGTTTCCTCCAATATATCTAATCGTGTTCTGATAAATTGTTTTGACATTTGTAAAGCGGTTACAGAAAATATGGTGATTTATATTACAAAATATTTGTTTGATTTTGGGAGATGTTTGTTTCCTCTTTTCAATTTCAAATACTTTCAGCAACCAAGGGCAATTGGGCTTGAAAGTTCCGTACTCAACATATGGAAAACGTCGAATTTACTAAACTGAAATATGGTATAATATAATAGGGTGTTGGGTATTTTATTTGTAGGAAATTTTAACAGAATACATGCATTGGCACTGCTCTACTCCTGCGCGACTCAAATGATGAACGTGAACGTGCAGCTGCAGGTTTTTAGTAGAATTAGGCTACTGCCCCAAATGAGCTTGAGATTCCTCAAAAAAAGGCGTGA
Organism: Pyralis farinalis; assembly: GCA_947507595.1. Classification (NCBI taxonomy): domain Eukaryota; kingdom Metazoa; phylum Arthropoda; class Insecta; order Lepidoptera; family Pyralidae; genus Pyralis; species Pyralis farinalis. The sequence continues at coordinate 3,787,272 of OX382264.1, forward strand.
AAATATTTTTATCTCGGTCCTTACATACCTCACTCGCTTCTTTGACCTTCATAGCTCTTCTCATGCATGCTCGCCGGTTCCTAAGGCTCCTGACATTCCTTCTGATAAAACACGACCAATTTGATCATGGTTTTTTCTGGTCCTAATAATTCTTGGTCTTTTTTGGTCCTAAATCTTACCAATTTCGAATTGTATATCTGTTTCATCATTCTTTTGCCCTGTATTCTTTCTACATGTCTGAAGTCATCTCTTTCATCTTTTAGTTTATCATCTTTCATTTCTTAATTTTTTATACTGAACAGTAACTGTGAAAATATTTATTTCTTTGAGCTGCCCTAGAGTGATGTCTAAGGCTCATGTAATAATTAAAGCGCAGGTCTGTCTGTTGCAATATAAAATTTGTTTCAATATCAGCTGCTTTTCTTCGCAACAGTATACCATACGACATGCTGTGAAAGTAGCTGTGATAGACTAAATGCATGGTAGGCACGTCTATTAATTGACTGGTTCTCTACGTATATATTAATTTACCAAGTTTTACGCATGGGAATTAAAGAAAGAATGTGTGGAGCCTCAACAGAATACTTTATTACCATTGCCCAATGATCCTCTAAGTTCTCAATGTTCAACCATCTAAAAGTTTTAATAACTTCACTCGACTGAGTATGTATAAATTGCAAAAAAAAAATTGCCAGCAACACGTCGACATAAGTTATTAGTAATGGTAAGGAATATTGGTGATTAGTTATCGAATGGATTTACTACTTATTTAACAGCTGTTGCAGTTTTATTGTAATATTTTCTAAAGTACTCGTTATTATTCAGCGGTTTATCATTATCTATTTCTTAATTGACATTATCCCACACGTAATCTTCATTTTGTTTGTCACTTTACTTTGAATATTTTATTGTATTTGCTGGATATAACCCGAGATCGGATACTTTGGTGTAAAGGTCACAATGGTAACCTGTCATATAATACATTGTTTTGCAAGAAGTTTACAAGACATCAAGAGACTATGTAAATCTATTTTAACATTGACATGTAACTTGGTCGCAATGATCTGAAGTCGCGAAGTATTGATACATAAATAGATAAGCTCGATGAGCTCGGTGACGCAGTGGCAAAACGCGCTGTTACTTGTACACCAACGCTCGTGGCTTCGATTCCCACACAGGATCAACATTTGTATGCATGAACATGTCAGTTTGTCCTAGTCTGGGTATGTTTAAGAGAGGTAGGGCGCATCAAAGCCTGTCTGGAGAAGTACTTCCATCTCTCATAAAACAAATACAGCCAAATAACAACTCTCTAGAGGACTGTTTTGTTTTCCTGCGTGTGAGTGAGGTCACCGGTAAGCTCCTACGGAGTTGCTGTGGTAGCCGTAGAGGTGGCATCGCGCGAGTGATACTTGATGTATTGCAAGCGTTTATAGGCTACGGTAACCGGTTTACATCGGGTGGGCAGTATGCTTGTATGCCTCCCGACATTGCATAAAAAAAGCTATTGTGTATTATATTTCTATGACACAGTACACAATAGAAACAGAAAAGAACTTCATCATAACTGTAGAATTGTGGGTCGCGGTAGTGATTTATTGATATGTTCACAATTACAAAAGATATTATTTGGACAAGTCCATTTTAGGCGCAGGCTCTAGAAATATATTGCTGTTCCTGAAATAATTTAGATACATTTATTTGTCTAAAAGTTGTTCGTGTATTTACTAACATGTCGATTTTAAAACACCGCAATAAAAATTTCCTTTAAATATTTTAGTATACTTCTTACCTGTTCAATTAGCATAGAATAATCACTATGAGATCTACATGGACTAATAATCATGGTAGTTATTCCATTCAGCAACAATTTTGCACTCAGTGGCAAAGTTTTATGAATTACAAAATTGTAATTGTCGACATAATTTATATAGCATTCACTTACTCCCATTTTTAAGTTTCATATTTTGATTATATCTATAGACGCGTATGACCATTACTAAACTAGTTGCAACCTACGAATAAATAATAAGACTTATTATTTATTCGTAGGTTGCAACTAACAAAAACTATTCGCTCCACTAAGTTATCAAGTAACTCGATTCGCTACAACAAAAGTGATATGCAAACGAGGCATCGTTTATAGCGTTTTGCGGGCATCGGCCGATAAATGGTAAATAATTGCATTCGGATACACGAGCGAACGAAACGCGCCTGCAATTAAAATCGGAACACTTTTAGAATCGATTCAATTGCATCGATTGAATGCGATGCTCGTAATCGAATTAAATCGGATTCCCGGCTCGGATATTTTGTTTTGTGATTGTAGATCTGTTGCGGCTCCGCTTTTGCCTTTAATTGTAGAATTTGCGTTGCTGAGCCACAGTAAAGGGATATAGCAGTAGGCCGACTACCACGTACACAGTTTTTGATATAATTACCAGTGCTCACGTTAGAACCTGGTCTGCTCGAAGTGCCAGTCGCCAGTGTTTTAGCCTTACGTTTCTGTACGAGTATGACGATTTACAAATTTTCTTAGAAAATTGTGACCCGCACAATTTACATCATCATTCTACTGTACCATTGGAGCGGTGTTATGACCCATTTTTCATGGGATCTTCCTACCTTTTTAGTGGTATCTTTCTAACTAATATGTGTTATTTCTAATATGTTTTGTATATACCTCACTCACATGCTGGAACAAAACAACGCCCTAGAGAATTTGTTATTTAACTGAGGATTTTCTGTGTGGTGGAGGTACTTCCCCAGACGGGCTACTTTGATGCGCCCTACCTATCTTAAAACATATCCTGTTACACACTTCTGTTCCTTTGCACGAAATCGCTCTCACAGATTGCAAGAAAGCGAGAGGAAATATGTTACGCATCAAAACTGTTTAGATGTATAGATAACGGCACATCAAGCTACATACATCTCGTGTCGTTGGCGTAAAGTTGTAAATAAAACGGTAAGGTATAAGGCTGGATCGGTCGCCATGTATACATACTGCAACAACTGGTATACAAGTTTGGCAATAAATATTGTTCAGATTCTGATAAAACGCATTCTGTTTTAGATCATAATTTTAATTATAAAAAAATTTCAACAAAAGCATTCATTTTTCCGTCGAAAGCCGCGGGCTGCAACTGGAATAACTGTCACAGACATCAATCACAGGTTTTAACACAATAGTTGATTGGTGCAAATTGGTAGTGTACGATTTCAACATCAACGTACAGACGGATATCCCCTGTCATAATTCAACAGTGACAGATAAACTTGGAGTGCGAATGGCGCAGGACAGATAACGCAAGTTACCTCATAACCTCAGTTAAAATTGGTAGCAATCGATTTCACTGCCACCAGATGGATAACTGTAGGCAATATTTAATATTGTCTGGTTATATTTACCGTGTGCATGGCGCAGGATAAATAACGCAACAAGGTACTTCTTCTACGACATTGAAATTTTATCCATACACCATACCATAATTCATTCTTTCACAATTAGGCTCTTCAAGGCGTTTCTTCCACGCACGGTGAAATTACGGAATCAACTTTCATTAACTGTGTTCAATAAATACTGCGGTGCCGGCGTTGAATCGGTTAGCCTTTTTTTTATTATTTGTACTTTATATGAGTTTTATTGAATTGAAGTGAATTGAAGTATTATTGAAGATATCCTTCTGCACCTTAAGAGTTTACTGATACCCTCAATACTTAAAAGAAATACTCAATAACTTTAGTACGAATCTTTTATCGAAGCACTTACTACTGTTTCACATAAAGCCTACAGTTTTCACACTGCTCTCCATCGATCCGCAGTGAAACTAGGAAGGCCCATGAATTATTAAGAAAAGGTAAAATAAAAAATCATAGGTACCTTAATTTTGAATCTTGATCACAAAATCAATTCACAATAATATCCCGTATTTGGGGACTTTACCACGATAACGCAACCGCACATTCCGCTAACGGAAGCTTGTATTTGAATGCTTCATGTGTAAGACTCATGTTGCTTCCAGTGGTAGAATCTCCATTCAGTCCGGACTTTGCGACTTCTTATGTTTTCCTGAACTAAGAGGCAACCTTACTCGTAGAATGCATTCCATGAAATAATTGAAAACGCTCCTAAGACTGGTTCCACTGCCTTTTTAATGGTTCTAGTGTATTGAAAAACCGATATATTGCGAGGGCATATACTTTGAAAAACAATATATGGATCAGAAATCTAAAATCTGATCTTAATTATCTGAATCCAGAAACTTACAGTATGACCTAAATATTTATACTGTTAAACGTATTTGCTTATAAAAAAATGTTACACAAATACAGAAACAGAAAATACGTGAACATACGAACAATACAAAGAGAGCGCCTGTGAGAAGCGTATTGTAAATTTAGCACGTTCGAATCAGAATGGAGTGTTGGGCAAATATGTATTGGAATAGAAAACAATTATTTTAGGAAAAACATTGCGACGTGTCTCGTTTCGGACGTCGATAGAAGGCTTCGGTACACGGATTTATTTTGGTGAAATGACAATAAAGCCTGTCAATGGTGTATCAGGCTTGCACCGAGGGTACCCTTCTTCCTTAACCAGTGTGACTAAGTTATCCAATATTTTATTTTTTATTTAATCAATGATTTCTAAAATAACTGTGCTAATCTATTATTCTATTTTGCCTGTAGTAACGATTTTTTTATGAGTGAGCGAATTAAAAAAAAAATCGGCCAAGTGCGAGTCGGACTCGCGCACGAAGGGTTCCGTACCATTATCTATAAAAACGGCAAATAAAAAACACGTTTGTTGTATGGGAAAATAAAAATAAATATTTAAATATTTGTTTTATCTTAATTTAATTATTTATTCTTAAAGTGATTATACAACTAAATATTCTGTGAATATTTCAAGCGTCTACCTGTTGCCGTTATCAATATCGAGCAAAAATGAGCAAAAGAATCACGTTTGTTGTATGGGAGCCCCCTTAAATATTTATTTTATTCCATTTTTTAGTATTTGTTGTTATAGCGGCAACAGAAATACATCATCTGTAAAAATTTCAACTGTCTAACTATCACGGTTCATGAGATACGGCCCACCTGATGTAAAGCGGGTACCGTAGCCTATTAACGCTTGCGATATATTAAGTATCACTCGCGCGATGCCTCCTCTGCTGCTCACACAGCAACTCCTTGAGAGCTTACTGGTGATCTCACTCACACGCAGGAACAGAACAATCCACTAGAGAGTTGTTATTTGGCTGCGGTTTTCTGTGAGGCGGAGGGTACATCCCCAGACGGGCTGCTATGATGCGCCCTACCTCTCTTAAAACATCTAAACCAAGACAAACAGACATGTTCATGCACACAAATGTTTGCCTTGTGTGGGAATCGAACCCACGAGCGTTGGTGTCAAAGTCGCGTCATTCACGACTGAGCCATCGAGCTCGAATACACCTTAGAGAAGATATTAGGAAGGATCGTTAAGAGTGCCTCTGTGAGTGTGTTCCAAAATTTCATTTAATTGTACTACATAATATTAATATAATTTAGTTGTTGTTTTACGGATGTCAAATTTACGGGTAATTTGAATTCAACAACTTTATGCACTTTAACCTCCGGTTAGTTACTGTCGCCCTGGTCATCTCTTCGACACGTGTTTCGTCTTTTCGTCTTTCCATGAGACATCAAAAGGCGCTGTATCAGTTACTCTTATACAGCCAATGAGAATACCTCGCTGAGAGGTGAAAGACATGTCAATGAGATAACTTGTGAAGATAGAGGTACCTATGGTGCCTATTACAGTAGGCCGATTCTACTAAAAAACTGCAACTGCACGGCTGCGTGGCGTGTGTCAAAATGCTTAAATTTTAACGTTTCGTTAAGCGATCTGACAGCAGCGACGTTTAACAAAACGTCAAAATGTACGACGCTTCTTGACGCACGACGCGCTGCCGTGCAGTTGCAGTTTTTTAGTAGAATCGGCCTACAGATGATAGAGAATCGCATATGAGATCGCTGAAGCCGAGGCAGACAGACCAATTCAGTCAATACATTGACGTACATGCAACGGTAGTCATGATCAAATTGCCTGTATAATAGGTATCTTTCCGAACCGATAGGTGGTTAGAGTTCAATGGCGTTGTTGCATGCGTCATTCTAACCGAACACCCAGGTTAAGTAAGGTTAATCGCCGCCTATCTATGGATGGGTTTATTCTCCTCAGAGGGTACGTCAAGTTGTCTATCCCGGCTGTTCGCGATAGATGAGCAGCGTGGTGGATGTTCTAAATTCATTGGTTGAATGGAGATCCGTATCCCTACGGTGGGATGAGTTACAGTTGGTGGTGATACGGAACCTTCAGTGTGAGAGCGACAATTCGCACTTAACAGGTTTTAATTTACAAAAAACTGGACAGAAAACGAAATGGAGTTTGTTCAAACAGAATTTATGTGAAGTGTCATAAAAGAATATGTTAAATATTTTATGCTACCAGATTTTATACTACTTGGGTGACAAAGCTACGCTCGGAGATATTGTTTTTTTTTTTATATGCATTATAAGCATAAATACTATCTCGTCTTTCGACATCTCGCCGTCTTTCATTTTTTTCGTGTTTATTATCAAATTACAATATGGAATGGAGTGTTAAGAAAATATGATTGCAGTGGTTGCCTTGCACAAAGTGTATATGGAGCCGTCGGTCACATTCAAGACACTCGGTGAGGTACAGCCTATTAACGCTTGCGATTATTAAGTATCACTCGCACGATGCCTCCTCTGCTGCTTACACAACAACTCCTTGGGAGCTTACTGGTGACCTCACTCACACGCAGGAACACAACAACCCTCTAGGGAGTTGTTATTTGGCTGCGGTTTTCTGTGAGGTGGAGGTACTTCCCCAGCCACCTCTCTTAAAAATAAAGATATAGCATTGCTCGTTTAAAGTGATATGATGAAATGAAAAAAATATACGCACGTAACTAACCCAGCCATTGGGGTTTTGACCATTCATATCATGGCGTCGAGTGAGCTGGGATAATCTATTTCATCTGTTAAAATCCACTGAAAATATGCCCTGATGGATTATTGGAAAAGCTATGAAATAAATTTAAAAAAAATCATTATATTTGAAGGTGAGTGAATTGTTATTTTTAATAGAGGTCACCGAGTTTTAGCAAATGTCACCGTTATTCATTATTTTATTTAGTTTAAATATTATCAAGTTTCATTTACATAAAAAAAATAATTTCAAATATTGTGCGTAAATTTGGCAGTAAAAACTTGAGCCAGTGCACAACGCAGTGCTGGTCCCGACGCTTACTTATGGAAGCGAGAGCTGGGTATGGCAGAGAGAGCATGAAAGTAGAGTATCTAAACGCGGTCGAAATACGTGAGTTGGTCTGAAAGTGTGTGTGTGTGTGAAAGTTAAATGTATATGTCTATTATATAAAATACTGCAATAAACACCTTGTATTTGGTTATTTCTTAATACTATTGAATACTTATTTATTTACTACTTCAGTTCAAGAACTAAGAGAGAAACTGTTATCAATAAAACATACTAATGTAATACTTTGTTTACCTGCATACAAATCACACATACAAAGCAACCCATCTAATATTCATAATTAAATAATTGAAATGTTTATTATGTTAATTTATGTAAATATATATATAATATATAAATGTTTATTATATTAATATAATTATTGTTTGAAAGAGAGCGTCGGTATTAAAATAAGAAGAGGCATGCTCCGTTGGTTTGAACATGTAGAAAGAATGCAGGATGAAAGAATGACGAAGCAGATATACAAAGTAAAAGTGGAAGGATGTAGGAACCGAGATAGGCCTAGACTTACCTACCACGATCAAATTGGTCGTGTTTTATCAGAAGGTGATGACGGGAGCTCTAGAAACCGGCGAGCGTGCATGAGAAGAACAATGAATGTTAAAGAGGCGAGTAAGGTATGTAAGGATCGAGCCACGTGATGCTCGGATCTCTCTGCCTACCCCGCAAGGGAATTGACGTGAAGTCATAGATGACGAGCTCGGTGGCGCAGTGGTGAAACGCGTTGTTACGCTACTTTGACACCAACGCTCGTGGGTTCGATTCCCACACAGTACAAACATTTGTGTGCATGAACATGACTGTTTGTATTGGTCTGTGTATTTTCTATGTATAATAAGTATATAAGCAAAAAAAAAATGTATTTACGTATATTTATCAGTTGTCTAGTACCCATAACACGAGTTTCGCTTACTTTGGGGCTACATGGCGCTGTGTAATTTGTCCGACAATATTAAAAAATATATATATATTAAAAAAATAGTACGTTAATTTTATTTTTCGACACTCCTCTATATGAATTACAATTAGTTGAATTTTACATTTCTTCGTGTGCGCAATGTGTTTTAAAATTGACGAGCTCTGCGGCGCAATGGTTGGTAACGCTGCTTTGACACCAAAGCCATGAAGGGTTAAATTTCCACACAGGACAAATATCTTGGTCTGGGTGCTTTTAAGAGAGGTAGGCCGTATCAAAGTAGCCTGTCTGAGGAAGAATTTCCACCTAGCAGAAAAGTGCCGTCAAATAACATCTACCTGGAGGGTTGTATTGCTCAGGTAAGTGTCTTAGGTATTCGATAAGCTCCCAAGGAGTTGCTGTGCTAGCAACAGAGGTGGCATCACGCGAGCGATGTGTCAAGTACACATTCAAGCATTTGTATGATTCCCGACGTTGTATAAAAAAAGAATTTTGAAGTTGAATAATTATCTTTACTTACATAGCTATATACAATAAAATTGTGACATAATCGATATTTGCGTATAGAAGATATTTTAAGGAAAATAACGTATAGGATAGGATCTCTATAAAAAGCAATAAAAGTCAAACCTTACAAAATTATCTACAGAATTTTTGTTTGTCTGTATATTTTCATGATTGTAGCGCATCACGCAAAAATTACTACAAGAAATTTGATGCGGTATTCGTATTTGAATTGCTTGAGTTGTAGTTTAAAATTTGGTACATATTAATATCAATACGTCGCCTAGAAGCCAAGTTGTGTATGTATTAATACATAAAACGGAAAAGTTAGTTTGTTTGTTAGAACGCACTAATCTATGGAACTAATGGTTAGATTGAAAAAAAAGCTGAGGATGGCTATAGGCTATTTAACATCACAAACATAAAACAAAAAAGGAATGTACGGGACCCCGCGTTATGCGTTAAAGTCGCGGTCTGCAGCTTTTACATAATAATAAAAATTGTCTCTAACTGTTGTCTGTATCTTATGTACATGATATTTAAGAAACTTTAATATGACCCCACTGTGGCCTTTAAAAGATGTAACAGAAGCCCGAAAAATTTGAAACTGAGATGAAGTTTTTTAGCACAAAGTAGAGTCTGGATTAACACAGATAATGCTTTTTATCCTGAAAATATTTAGGGTTTCTGCTGTGTAAAGCTTGAGAAACTGAAATTCACGCAACCGGAGCCACGGACAAATAACACGATGCAGCCTATCTATTGGAAACTACAATCACAGCAGTGAGCTGAGAGCTCCCGGCGAAAGATATACAGGTCATGTTAAACAACCAGCACGACTGTTTGGACGACATCGGTGGCGCAGTGATTATTTATGCTACTTTGACGTTAACACTCGTGGGTTCAATTGCGACCCAGAACAAACAATGGGACGGGCTTCTTTAATGCGCTCTACATCTCATAAAAACATCCAGACCGATTATTACAAGAAAAAATAATGTCCTGCATATAACATAAATATAGCTCATTGTTCTGAATCGGACAGACTCGCGTTCGCAAGTCTTTCACTGACTAGACGTACATACGTACTCCTTATACTTTCATCTTCCAATTTTTCACTTCTTATTCTTTCATGATCTCCGAAAACAATACGCACTCGCCAGTGCCTCCACTTCTTGAAACGGCTCACAAACTTCTGCCGAACCGCACAATACGCGACCATTACGCTTCCTGCGTGTGAGGGTGAACTATGCGAAGTAGCTGTCGTAGCTGTAGTAAATGAATTCGGGACAGAAATCTAATAAATACATAAAAATATTAAATGTATATAAATAGTTTGTTTATATATATAATTATAATTTATATGACATGAAAAAAAAAAACAAAATATATGCAAACCTTTCCATCACTTTCGCTATAACAAACCTCTATGGCACGGAGATAGCGCTGGCTGGCACGTAACAATCGCTGCGCATTCTAAACTCAACCTCACTCAGTGCAACCACGGTCGTGCTGTCAGAACGTGCTGTCAAAATGTCTACGTGCAAGCAAGCTGACAAATCCAAATGGAGGCGGAGAAAATACTCCAAGTCTGCCGAAGACGACAACGACTGCGCAAGTCTCGCTTGGCTACTGAACTTTCGCTTGGATGAAATCGCCAATGTGAAAGTCCCTGACGATGAATCCGACTTCACAGATGAAGTGTTAGTGCCGGACACTCCGCCAGCTCCGAGGAAACCTCCGTATACTTACCCAGAGCTGATAGAGAGAGCGTTGAGGGAAAAGGGGGAATTGACCGTATCAGCTATATATCAATGGATTTCGTGAGTGTTTGTTTTTTTTATCTAGATGGTTATGATTTTGGCTTGGCTTTATTATTAGAATATGTATCTATTTTTTATGCAGCGTCGAGAGTTGGACATGAATATTACGTAACTAATCTCGCTCCGTGGCGCAGTTGTTAGTAACGCTACTTTGACGCAAACGTTCGTGGGTTTAATTCCTGTACAGGACAAACATTATCCATGAACGCGACTGTTTTGTCTTGTTCTGGTTGTTTTCTATGTATTATAAGCATATATTTACAAAAAAAATGTATATACGTGATATGGAGTGATTAAACCGTGTTTTTACTACGCAGAGGCAGACAAGCATACAGCTTTCCTGATGTCATGTGGTTACCATAGCCCATAGTTAGAAATACATTAAGTATAGTTCGTGTGATGCCACCTCTGCTGCTAATACAGCAAATCCTTAGGAGCTTACTGTTTCGCAGGTAACCTCTATAACTCACAGGAACACAACAATTATTTTAGGTATTTGGCTATGGTTTTGTTTGAGGTGGAGATATTTCTCCAGTTGGGCTGCTTTGATGCGCAGACCAAGACAGATATGTTTATGCACACAAATGTTTATCCTGTTTGGAAATCGAACCCACTAGCTTCGGTTTCAAAGTAGCGTTACTAACTACTGCACCGTCGAGCTCGTCAAATTGGTTTGGCCTATTAGCTTAGTTCAGTTATTTAGTTTTCGTTTTCCGTTGGGCTACTTCGCCTGTTGGGTTACTTTGATGGGCTCTACCTGTCTCTCGCCTGTGATGTGGTAATCTTTGGCTATGAAGATGGTAGCTTTTAAATACTACTATGGTAGTAAACAGGCGTTTTATCTCTAATTGCATTGCGTACGAAACTGACCAATTTATGTAAATTGGTTTTTTTTGCAACAAATATTTTATGTCATTGTTTATTTTCGTTTTAGCATGTATTGCTATGCCAGTGTGGACACTCTTAGCGTCCACTGAAAACCAGGGTTGGAGTCACGCAGTGGTTTCAGCACAACCCTTCATATGTACACTAATTCTGAGTTCATAAATGCACATATATGCCTACCTATTACATTTTATGAATGTCACAGAAGCGAGTGAAGTATGTAAGGACCGCGTCTTGTGGCGCTCGGTTCTCTCTGCCTACCCCGCAAGGGACTTGGCGTGAAGATATACGTACATATTATTACATTTTCCTATTTGTGTATTGTGTGTGATGTTGAAATAAACGTCTATCTATAACTTCACGCCAAATCCCTTGCGGGGTAGGCAGAGAGAACCGAGCGCCACGTGACTCGATCCTTACATATCTCACTCGCTTCTTTAACATTCATTGCTCTTCTCATGCACGCTCGCCGGTTTCTAGGGCTCCCGACAGCACCTTCTGATAGAACACGACCAATTTGGTCATGGTAGGTAAGTCTTGGCCTTCCCCGGCTCCTACATCCTTCCACTTTTGCATTGTATATCTGCTTCGTCATTCTTTCATCTTGCATTCTTTCTACATGTCCGAACCAACGGAGCATGCCTAAAAAAAATAAACGAAAATAACGTAAGCACATATATATGATATAATGCAGGATGAAAGAATGACGAAGCAGATATGCAATTCGAAAGTGGAAGGATGTAGAACACGTTGAAGGTCAAGACTCACCTATCGTGACCAAATTGGACGTGTTTTTAACACCTTCTGGCCGACAATGTACTCATATTATATTTACTTTTTTTTATACTACGTCTGGAGGCATACAAGCATACGGCTCACCTGATGTAAAGCGAGTACTGTAGCCTATTAACGCTTGAGATTTATTAAGTATCACTCGCGCGATGCCTCCTCTGCTGCATACACAGCTACTCCTTGTGAGCTTACTGGTGACCCTCTAGGGAGTTGTTATTTGGCTGCGGGTTTCTGTGAGGTACTTCCCCAGATGGGCTGCTTTGATGCCCTATCTCGCTTAAAACATTCAGACCAAGACAAACAGGCATGTTCATGCACACAACTGTTTGCCTTGTGTGGGAATCGAACTCACGAGCGTTAGTGTCAAAGTCGCGTCATTCGCGACTGAGCCACCGAGCTTGTCAAAAAATGGCGTGGAGATATATATATATATATATACACTTATAGTATAAAAGGAGGTCAGAATTATAAAAGCTTCAGAGCGCGAGCCCAATTCGTAATTGACTGGTTAATTCTAAAAAGTCCTTTACAAAATTAACGATACAAATAATCCTTTCTCATAACATTACCCACAATTTGGTAACAAAAGAGACAATAACAAAAGCTTATTCAACACGTATCAAATAATACAATGAATCGACTTGGTGTCACATTCCGGACGTCAACGGAATGGCCCTCCCTTTGTCCGTGCATTTCCAAGTTAATTTTGTGAATGTAAAAGATGGGTGAAATTGAGTGGCGCAGTGGAAAATTTTATGTACAGCGCCATCTTTTGCTGAAAAAAGGTTGCATTGTTTAGTTTTGTACGTGTCTATATTAACTGTGCTTATTAACTTCATCTGTACAAATGCGGGAGGCGAATAAGCACATGGGCTACCTGATATTTGAATGCTTGCGATAATACAAACAACAAAAAATACAACAACAACAACTTGACATGCTCGGTACCGTAGCGGCGGAACGCGTTGTTACATTACTTTGACACCAACGCTCGTGGGTTCGATTCCCACACAGGTTAAACATTTGTGTGCATAGACATGTCTGTTTGTCTTAATCAGGGTATTTTCTATGTATCATAAGTAAGTATTTAAACAAAAATGGTATTTACGTATGTTTATCAGTTGTCTAGTACATTTATGTGCATGAATATATATCTGTTTGTCTTATTCTGATTATTTTAGAGGTATGTAGGGCGCATCAAAAGATAGCGTCTGGGGAGTTTACCGCCACCTCACAGAAAACCGCAGCCAAATAACAACTCTCTAGAAGGCTGTTGTGTTCCTGCATGTGAGTGAGGTCATCAGTAAGCTCCTAAGGAGTTGCTGTGTTAGCAATAGAGGTGTCATCGCCATAACTATTGCAAGCGTTCATAGACTACAATAATAGCTTTACATCAAGTGGGCCGTAGGCCCCTCCCTCCCGGCGTTAAAGAAAAAAAGTTTCGTTCGCATTGCCTCCCCTGCTGCTGACGCAGCAACTCCGTAGGAGATTGCTGGTATGTATTCATTGAGTTATTTTTATGGACTGCCACATACGATCATTCTAAAGGGTTTTTTTTTTAACATTTATTTCTGCGTACGTAAATTTGATGTTTATTTTCTGAGATAACTATAAATGAATCAGTGACAGACTGACAGATACACGCTACAACTTATGTATGTACGTATATCATCACGCCAGGTTCCTTTGCGGGGGAGACAGAGAGAACTGAGCGCCATTAAATGTGGTCCTTACACACGATACCTCACTCGCTTCTTTAACAAAACTTATTTAAGTTACAGCAACTTATATACATTTAAAATTAATTTGGAATGATACATTGTTAATTGACCAGTGATAGCCTAGTGGGTAAACAACCAGCGTATTAGTCCCTGATTTCCTACTCCTGGTATGGGCATGTACCACAAAGTTCGGATTGTCGGACTTGTTAGTTGTTTAGTGAGGTCACCAGTAAGCTCCCAAGGAGTTGCTGCGTAAGCAGCAGAGGAAGCATCGCGCGAGTAATAGTTAATATATCGCAAGCGTTTACAGGCTACGGTACCCGCTTTACATCAGGTGGACCGTATGCTTGTATGCTCTCGACGTAGTATATAAAAAAAACTTGTATACATTTATAATTATCACTTGTTCAGCGATGATGGAAAACTTCCTATGGAATTCACGTCCAAGAAATTATTTCTCGAAATTGTGACATGACCATGAGCTCAATGGCGTTATTGCGCGTGTCATTCTGACCGATCACGCAGGTTAAGCAATATCGACTGCAGCCTGTCTATAGATGGGTTTATATATCTCGAGCTTCGGAGAGCACGTCAAGCCGTCGGTTTCGGCTGTTTTCGATAAATGGCAATCGTTAAACTAAGGTAGGGCGCATCAAAGCAGCCCGTCTGTGGAAGTACCTCCACCTCACAGAAAACCGCAGCCAAATAATAACTCTCTTGAGGGCTGTTGTGTTCCTGCGTGTGAGTGAGGTCACCAGTAAACTCCTAAGGAGTTGCTGTGTAAGCAGCAGAGAAGGAGTATCGCGCGAGCGATACTTAATATATCGCAAGCGTTAATAGGCTACGGTACCCGCTTAACATCAGGTGGGCCGTATGCTTGTATGCCTCCCGACGTAGTATAAAAAAAAAGTCAGTGTACTTTGTGTAGCTTGAGAGCACTGGCCTCGACCTGACCGCAGTTGACCAGCGTGTAAGAGTAGGCTCTAAACCCCTTTGGTTCAAGGGCGACCCGTATCCCTGCAGGTAGGGCTGGTGTAGAACATATGGGCATTTTAATACTTTTTAAGACTTTATGAACCGAACAAGAATTTACGTTCGTAGTACCTTCCTGGTTGTTCCAAGCTACCAACGTTTCCCATACGACCCGTGATAAGTATCTGTCAGTAATCACAGTATGACACGGTTGTAAACAGATTATGTTATCACAAGCCGCGACGCCTACACTGGATTTAGTTATCACACTGTAAATATGGGGGGATATGTTATTAATTCATTATCGTCGGGTGAATTAGCTTACCGGTTCTATTGATTTTATATTGGCTTAACATACATTATCGCTTTCGTGAGAAACGGCGTGTTTGTATGAATATTTAGGGCCCGGTTGTCGAGTGGTTGACAATGGCCACTTTTTTTTTATACAACGTCGGCAGGCGTACAAGCATACGGCCCACATGATGTAAATTACCTATTAACTAAAGTAACTATTAAATTAACTAATTAAAATTATATTAAGTAATACTCGCGCGATGCCTCCTCTGCTGCTTTACACAGCAACTCTATAGGAGCTTACTGGTGACCTCCCTCACACGCAGGAGCACAACACCTCTCTAGGAAGTTGTTATTTGGCTGCGGTTTTCTATGAGATGGAGGTACTTCCCCAGATGGGCTGCTTTGATGCGCTTTACTCCTCTTAAAACTTCCAGACCAAGACAAATGGACATGTTAATGCACACAAATGTTTGTTTTGAGTGGCAACCGAACCCACGAGCTTCGTAGATTCGATTTCTAGATATGTTTAAGAGAGGTAGGGCGCATCAAAGCACCACGACTGTAGAGTACCTCCACCACAGGGAAAGACGTAGCTAAATAAGAAGGTGTTATGGTAGCAGCGGGTGGCAACGCGCGAGCGATACTTCCTATTTTACAATCGTTCATAGGGTACGGTTAACCTAGCCTTTATGTATGTAGTTTTCTGTATTGTAACCATTCATAGGATACGATAATCACTTAACGTGTGAAGTTTTCAATACTCAAGTTTAAACTTTGCGTGTTGATCAGTCAGTATTGCTGTTTATTTATTGGTTTAGTTATATTTTTATTTGCCATTAAGGTGTCAAACAATCATAAGCTGCTGATGATAAACGGTTATCTTGTTTTATGGACACTTGCAACACCAGAGAGATCATAACCAACCAAAAATGTTTTTTTTTAATTACTCCTATTAGTCCAACAAGCGTTATTGCAATTGTGAAAGTTCGTAAACTATTTTAGATAACAATCTTGAAAACAAACGCTAATAGCAGGTGCAAACAGGTGTAAAAGCTAAACGCCCCACAGTTGCCCCAAGCGAAGCGTTTGACACCGGATGTTTTGATAATCATACAAATTGGGGGCGTAATCATTGAGATTGTGCGGTGGTCGGTAGCGCTCGGCCGCGCTATCGATCACCCGTGCCAGCCCGGGATGGGACGCACGCCCTAGCTACCGTGCGGCGGTATGGCACGACTTCTTTGTAAACATTATTGTTAGGAGTCTCGCAAGGAGACATGTTTGAACCACACGAAATACATTTATTTTCAAGCAAAATGCAACGAATAGTTTTTCGTTTGAAAACTTTATATAACTTGTTTTTAGTATATGATATTATTTTAATATAAGTAATGGCTACAAGTCTAAGACTATATAATAATTATTTTTTATTTTGTTATCTTTATATTAGGGAACTCCATTACTCTTTGATATTTTCTTTACTACAACGTCGGGAGGCTACAAGTATATAGCCCACCTGATGTAAAACGGTTACCGTAGCCTATGAGCGCTTGTAATACATTATCACTCGCTCGATGTGACCTCTGCTGCTAACACAGCAACGCCTTAGCAGCTTACTGATGACCTTACGCACACGCAGGAATACAACACCCCTCCAGAGAGTTGTTATTTGGCTACGGTTTTCTGTGGGGTGGAGCTACTTCCCCAAACAGGTTGCTTTGATGTACTCTAGCTCTGTTAGAAATACCAAGACTAAGAGAAACAGGCATGTTTATAAATATAATATAAATATTGTTGGAAAAATTACACAGTGCCACCTAGCCCCAAAGTAAGCGAAGCTTGTGTTATGGGTACTAGACAACTGATAAACATACGTAAATATATTTTTTTTTTTTTGGAAATACATACTAATATAATATATATATAATTATACATAGAAAATACCCAGACCAAGACAAACAGACATGTTCATGCACACAAATGTTTGTATTGTGTGGGAATCGAACCCACGGGCGTTGGTATCAAAGTAGCGTAACAGCGCGTTTCACCACTGCTTCACTGAGCTCGTCAAATGTTATGCATATAAAGTTTTCTCTGTGTGGGAATCGAATCCACGGGCGTTGGTATCAAAGTCAAGTTATTAACCGCTGCGCCACCGAACTCGTCGAAAGGAGAATGACCAAATGTGGGCCCACCTTGCGTCTTCACCATTTATACTCTAAAAAACCTTTTGCAAATTGAAAATGTTCACGTATTTTTTTCAGTCCTATTGGAACAGGGGTTTAAAAGTTGAGTATTAAAAGTTATTTGCATTTCCGCTTATGACTACAAATGGAGAATGACAGGTAAATCAAGAATGAGTTTAGGGTTGCGATGATTATGTAATCGATCATCGATTATAAAATATACTAAATAATCGTTTGTAATTAAGAACCTTAATAATTCATTGCTTATAAAGTGAATATGAAAAGCTTAATTAATTATATATTAATTTTAATAGTTAGCCTTCATATAAAAATGTTTATAAACTATCATGATGCATGAATAACACCACTACTCGAAATATTTCTTTAACAAAAGTTGTTAATCATAACATAATCGATTTCACATATATTATTCGGTTAAAGAAGCGAGTGAGGTGTGTCAGGACTGTAAGGATCGAGTCATGTGGCGCTTGGTTCTCTCTGCCTACCCCGCAAAGGATTTGGTGTGAAGTTATAGATAGACAGAGGAGTCCTGTTAGTCCCATTAGTAGTAAGATACAGGCCTATGTTTAAGCCCCGTTCATACTATGTCAAAGTGTTAGATTATTCGTAATTATTTAATCGATCGTTTTTTACTTTCAATTTATTAATAAGACGTAAGTATTACGTAGTTCTCAAAAAGTACATTATGCCATGTCATCACAAACAAATAACTTGCAACATTATTGTATTTACGTGAGATCAGAATTAAAAGGTAAAGGAATAACGGTACATTCCATTTTATTTCGTGGTAGCACTGTATAGAAACAATAACACAGTAGGTACATATTGAAATCAATGCCAGATATAAGGAAAAACTGTACTATTATTATGTTGTTTGATGCGTACAAATAATTGTATATTTCAATGCCGATTGAATCGATTTTCTTAACCCATTGAAATCGATCTCCAATCGCATCCCTATGCAGCGACATGTCCATAGACCAGAGTCAAATCTTTAATCTATTCTATTTCATTTTTCGTAATAAATATTATTTTGTTTAATTTCTGTACTTATGAAATCAAAGTGTGTAAATATTATAAGTATCCATCCATTGATCATACCAACAACTAGTACATTCCTTGGATGAACAACTCGTACATTCCTTGAATGGTGCTCAGTCCGGTAAGTGTTACGTTATTATTAAGTTCACATATATGTATATTGGTAACCTTTGGTTAAGTATGAATAAAAGTATAGACCGCGCCTAGATAAGAATTGTGAACACATATCTACACTCGCCCATGTTAGAAGCTGCACCATTGATTGTTTATAAAATACAGCGGTATTATTATCTGGTATAGTAAGACTAAATACATGACTTATGTTTTTAGATTATTGTGTTTATCAATTAAACAACAATTTTTAATTGTTACAGATCACAAGACGGTAGCATCTTATGCCGGGAATTATATACACATTAATATGAGCTTAAGTAATAATTGAAGTCAAACCTTCAAATGAATTTGGACATCAACAAGTATGCCTTGAATGTGGGATGTTGACATAATGATAATAAGATCACAATTATACAGAGTTATCACCAGAATATCAGAAATGGAATGTTATAGTTAGATAGATTCCAGTTCATATGGTACTTAATTTCTTAAACATATTTTTTTATGATGTTTCCCTATAATTATATATTTTTTTTTATAATTTGTACATTGTTACTTTATCTTTTACTAGCTAGGATCTTTATACTTCCATTCAAATCATTTTAATCATTCTGATACTCCTACGGTATACACATATTTAATTTTCTCCACTTAACATATATTCTATTCTATAATTCTAGGTATCAAGAATGGAAAGAGTTTGTAAGGTCTGTTGACGAGCAGCTGAGTAATACAAAGACAACAGTACCATGATGATAATTGATCACTGCTAGAGGAAATTAACCGGAAATTCATCGAGGCTGCACCTAAAGTTCCAGTGCCTTCATCTTTTTTTTGTCAACCCACAAGATCTATAACTGCATGGATCTTAAATACATGTATCAACATGATGCACATGTTTTTGGCGTGACGAGAAACTGAATGGTTTAATGGTCCCAAAAATCATTAGAGATATATTATTAATGTACAACATATTATAATGTACCTAGCTGTGCTAGAATATGCTGTCATCAGTTATGCAATGGAAATTAGCATGAATTTACATTAAACATATGTATTATGTGCCCTTGGGATAGCAGTTTTACTTTGGAAAACATTCCTAATGAACTGTATGCTGTGGAGATTAATTAAAAAGTAGAAAATGCTCCCCTCATATTAGGAAAAATAATTATCAGAGCACATATAAAGTGGAGGCACATCAGTTCAACAACACATTTGTTTAAATGTCTAGAGAGGTATTGGTCGGCTACTGCTGCAATTGCTTTGTAGGAAAATGAACAATACAGTGCGCACATAATGTTGGTAATTAGGTATTTAAGTTAGGGTAGATTTAATGATGTATAGGCTCCTACTCTATTTTTATTTAATGTATTTATTGACGATAAAAATTGTAATAAACAATTTAAAGTAATATTTTTTTTATATATAAGAGCCTAATGAATATAAATAAGTGTCAATATACTAGGTGTTGTTCTTATTTATCTCCAATGAATATTCTGTCATTAAAAACAATGTAAGTAAGTAATAAGCATACAATCCGCCTGATGTTAAATAGTTACCATAGCCTGCCAATGCTTACAACCAAGTCATGCAAGTTGCACATTGCCACCTTGACTGCAAATGTTGCTATATGGTTACCACACTCACCCGAGGGAACAACAATTCTCCAAATCAACTTTTGCTGCGTTCTTCCCCAGTTAAACTATTGTTCCATCAGTATCGTGGGGTGCACAACGTCCAGGTAAGGTTTGTTTCAGTCAAAAGTGATGTTTAAGGTGATGTTGAGCTACTTTGCCCCAAATGAAATGAATAATACATATATGAACATAAAAAGTTGAAAATAAATATCTACTACATACTTATCTGTGGTATAATTATTTGAAGATGCATTTAACGTAGGTGTATAGTGCGCTTGATCTATGCACATAGCATCGTATTCACAAATCCATATAATTCTTACTAATTACCTTACCAAGCCTTTTGGGTGCGCTAGTACTTCCTAGTAGATACTATTCTATGGGACTATCTTTCAGATCTAATGTCTGGTTATTCCTTTATTCGTTGTAAGTCTGGTTAAAAAGGCGTGATATTTAAAAAAAAATAGCCATAAAATATAACATGCCCTCTGTATAGGTACCTTGTAGTTTACCTATGTAGTTTTACACTCGCAAAACATAACCTCAAAATGCCCAATTTGATTTAAAAATACTCGATAACCCCTGTTCGTATTGAAATAATATTTCTTTTGAGTCATCTACAATATATTTCCTTTGTTTTGCCGATGGTTTGGTCAAGACGCATGACTGACGCAAGTGGGCCGAACTCCCATACAAGTTTGGTCATTCTCCTTTAGTAATAATAAACACCAATATTATTTTATTTCCATATCCACATTTTCATTGTCTTAAAGTACCAGTAATATTTTCTCTTATTTCACGGGTTTTAATCCCTGTCATTTGATAGGCGTGAGCGGGGATATGAATCCAACGCGTAGAGGCCCCTTCGGAAAGAATGATGTAAAGTATTATACCCGCCGTGACCTGCTTCAGGGGATATTTAATGGGATAATATACCCATGGTCACGGCAGGTATTGGGACTATTGGAAATATGTCGGAAAAAAAGGGGCTATTAAAATGAGATCTGGTGATTTTATTGGACCAGTAATATTATTATTTTGATACATTTTATATGAAAATATTTCTAATTGCGATAGCTAGAAAAAAAAACACATGAAATATACTAAATAGTTAAAATATTCAGGCGTTATTTTGCGAAAGTCAAATTTACATGCAATTTGATCTAACCTGCTTTGTAATTGGTGGCGGACGCACACAAAGCAGGTTAGATCAAATTGCACGTAAATATATTAAAATAATACATAATAGTTTTATTAAAAAAATAATGTGACGTCTCCAATTTCTTACACACCGTCGAGAGACAAATAAGCAAACGACTCACCTGATATAAAGCTATTGGCGTACCCTACAAATGCTTGCAAATCAAAGAGTATAACAATGTATTATCTCGCTTACTTAATATAAGCAACTTCAAAGGAACTTGCCGGTAATCCCATTTACTCGGAGGAGCGCAATAAAACTTCAGTTAGTTATTTAGTGGCAGTCTTAAGCCTAGTCTGTTAAGTAGTAGGGTGCACCACATGCAAGCGACTCTGGATTTCATTTTAAACATTATAGTGAGCTGCTTACATCCCTCTTACATTAACTTTAGAGAAAAGAGGTAGGGCGCATCAAAGACACAGAAAACCGCAGCCAAATAACAACTTCCTAAAGGTTTTGTGTTCCTGCGTGTGAGTGAGGTCACCAGTAAGCTCCCAAGGAGTTGCTGTGTAAGCAGCAGAGGAGGCATCGCGCGAGTGATACTTAATATATCGCTAGCGTTAATAGGCTAGGGTACCCGCTTTACATCAGGTGGGCCGTATGCTTGTATGCCTCCCGACGTTGTATAAAAAGAAAACTTTAGTTCCCTCGCTTATATTGCCTAACTGGTTTCTTTCTTTATCTTTCCCACATTTTTTTTATACAACTTCGGGACACATTCAAGCATACGCTCCACCTGATGTAAAGTGGTTATGGAAGCCTATGAACGCTTGCAATACATTAAATATCACTCGCGCGGTGCCACCTCTGCTGCTAACACAGTAACTCCTTAGGTGCCTACTGGTGACCTTACTCGCCACTCACAAGATGGACCATCAAAACGCCAAAGTCAAAACGGAATAGTCGGCCGGGGTAACGCTGATGTGTGTATCTACTGAGATATTATATATATATATATATATTATATATATATATATATATATATATTATATATATATATATATATATATTATATATATATATATTCTCGACATTACTGAATGTCGAGAATATTCTGCACATTTTACAAAGTTACTCGCGGCGTGATACTCTTTAACATTTTCACTACTGGAGATGACGAGCTCGGTGGCTCAGTCGGGAATTATGCGACTTTGACACCAACGCTCGTGGGTTCGATTCCCACACAAGGCAGACATTTGTGTGCATGAACATGCCTGTTTGCCTTGGTCTGGATATTTTAAGAGAGGTAGGGCGCATCAAAGTAGCCCGTCTGGGGAAGCACCTCCACCTTACAGAAAACCGCAGCCCAATAACAACTCCCTAGAGGGTTGTTGTGTTCCTGCGTGTGAGAGGTCACCAGTAGCCTCCCAAGGAGTTGCTGTGTAAGCAGAGGAGGCATCGCGCGAATGATACTTAATATATCGCAAGCGTTAATAGGCTACGGTACCCGCTTTACATCAGGTGTGCCGTATGCTTGTATGCCTCACGGTGTAGTATAAAAAAAGCATATAGCTCTAACGTCACCTCTTTAGACAGCCGTAGCTGATTTCTCAACCTAATTATTGTGATTCTATTTATAGGGATCGTTTCCCGTACTACAAAGCAAACGATGAACGCTGGAAGAATTCCGTGCGGCATAACCTCTCCATCAACCCACATTTCCGCAAAGGAGCCAGAGCGCCGCAGGGTGCTGGACATCTGTGGTCTCTGGCAGCCAACGCTATCGACCTGCTTCCGTTAAGAAACAATCCACCTGCTCCTGAGGAAGATAATACGAAAGAAACATTGCGAGAGCCCACTAAGATTTTTGGATACCCAAAGGTTTGTTTATACGTGTTTATTTTTAACATTGTGGAACTGGTGGCACAGTGGCGAAACGCGCTGTTATTTTACTTCGACACCAACGCTCGTGTGTTCGAATTCCCCACAGGGCATCCAACATTTGTGTGGATTAACATGCCTGTTTGCCTTGGACTTGGTGAAGACAGGTAGGGCGAATGAAAGCAGCCCCGTCTCGGAAAGTACCCCCACCTCACTGAAAACCACAGTCAAATAACAACTCCCTAGAGGATTGTCGTGTTCCTGTGTGTGAGTGAGGTCACCGGTAAGCTCCTAAGGAGTTGCTGTATAGGCAATCGCGCGAGTGATAATTAATATATCGCAAGTGTTAATAGGCTACGGTTTTACATCAGGTGGGCCATATGCTTGAATGTCTCCCGACGTTATATAAAAAAAAAGTATTCCGAGTACTACTGAGTACATCTATACACCTTAAATATAATTTTAGTTTTTCCTCTATTTACATAATGTCTTTATGTTGTGGCAACTTCAAACGAACACAGCTTGCCACACTCGTCAAATTTAAGCTATGATTTCAAGTATACCCTTTTTTCAGGTTATAGTTCTTGACGAGGCAGCCATTGCAGCTGCCAGCATTCTGCCGGAGCAGGATTTGTTTACAGGTGGTACAAGTAAGTTTTATAATTCCTACTTTTTCATTAGCTAGCTTTCTTGTCTGTGTGATTGGTTCTCTGTTTAATACCAAGTTCGATTAACTACACTAGCCGACAGCTAG
Source organism: Pyralis farinalis (assembly GCA_947507595.1). NCBI lineage: Eukaryota > Metazoa > Arthropoda > Insecta > Lepidoptera > Pyralidae > Pyralis > Pyralis farinalis. The sequence continues at coordinate 3,811,311 of OX382264.1, forward strand.
TCCACGAATTATAGAAGATTACCATAGACAATGCCTCGGTTTGTTTTAATTAACTGTTAATTTGTCACAATCACGCTACAAAGGTGTTTGAAAATCGTCCACAATTTGTCCACACAACACTAACAAAATCAAAAATATTTTTATTTAAAGATTTTAGAGCAGCATGTTTTTAAAAAATATTATATAATATAGGACACAAAACGTAAATGCTTAAAAACTAAATATTCACGTTTTTTATTGGATACGCTTCACGATTTTCGTTTAGTCTATATTTTTTTTTATCATTTTTTTATGTTTTTCTACAAACATACTGCTGTACTGGTAGCTGTATTACTGGTAGCTACTTTTTGAATTCATATATATTTATCCATTGTTTTCATGGGGCAACATTAGGACTTAGGTTAGGAAATGAATATATAACATTGCACCAATATTCACGTATCTATAAAAATGTACATGTACAAATCAAAATATTAATTTGCTTTATATAATATTGCCAGTCATTCAAGCCTATTTTACCCTTAGTATATACATAAACAAGCTATGAATTATGAACCGTAAGCACAAGTATAAATAACACCACGTGTAAACTCGCTGTCCATCACTTGTACAACGGGAGTGAAACTTGTAGAAATGTCTCAATTGAAGTATCGATGACCTATAAATATCGTCAGCATATAACATCATTATGACAGCTCTATACCATAGACACGTATCGATAAAAAATTGCTTATGATCGACACAACCGACAGGAGAAATTCGTGCGGTCTATAGCTTAATTTAAGATTGATATTGAGTTGTATTCAAGTAATATATCTCTAGATTGCGATCCTAATGTGACTATTTATTACGAGTACACGTCTTATTCTTCTTTGCGTTATCTATATGCCTATATTGTTAAGCCTAAGGATTTGGCGAAGACACTTATTTTCACACGCAGCGAAATGCCGTCAGGCCATCACGACACAGAGGGAAAACCAGATCTTTCTTAGGTTAGGTCACATGTTTTTCGAAATATAATTTCTTGGACGTGTGGGTTTCCTCACCATGTTCTCCTTCACCGCCGACCAAGTGATAAATATGTACATAAATCCGAAAATACGAACTCAACCTCACATATCTCAACCTTCAAACCGGAGCACAGCTTTATAAATATAGCTGCTTGGCTGTAGATATAGATGAGACAGAGGTACCCACGCTGACGACTTTTGTACAAAGTCTCCATCTGATGTTTTTCTTGTAGCAATTGCTTTCAGGTTCCATAATATCGGCTAATCAAACCCCTAATTGTTACTAAATTATATAATTTCTTTATTAATTCAATCCATGTCGAAAATACGTCGCAAATACTAATTTACTCTAACACGTCCAATAAGCACGATGTCCGTAGGCCGACTGAAGTGTGACCGCGCAAGCTAAGTTCATTGTGTACTCGTAAAAAAAGCGAAGTTCTTTGATGTGCAAGAGTTTACAGACAGCGGAACGATAGGGTTTGATACTTTGACCGAAGTGGCGAAGTATTCACGGATATTTGACTACATACATAACGATAACCGGAATATTGGCATAATGGCGATGTCTGCGGCCTATCAATACAAAATTCTTTAGGCATGAAAAGTTGCTAATCATTACCAGATTAACAAAATTACACAGAGCCACAGAGCGTGACATATCTAAAGCGCCGAACAAAATTGGATAATGTGTTAGATAAGTCTGAGTATTCATTTTCAAAAGCCGCTAAACATTTAAGAGTGGTAGGGCGCATCAAAGCAGCCCGTCTGGGGAAAACCGCACAAAAAACCGCAGCCAAATAACAACTCCCTAGAGGGTTATGTTCCTGCGTGTGAGTGACGTCACCAGTAAGCCCCCAAGGAGTTGCTGTGTAAGCAGAGGAGGCATCGCGCGAGTGATACTTAGGTAATATATCGCAAGCGTTAATAGGCTACGGTACCCGCTTTACACCAGGTGGGTCGTATGCTTGTATGCCTCCCAACGTAGTAAAAAAAAAAACAAATATAAACTTATTCACAATAGCTTATGCCATGGCAGAAGCCATGAAGACGACATTCGATGAAGTCTTAACATTATGACATTCATATATGACGCTAGAACCTTCTTTCTTCTTCTTCATAGCGTTATCCCTTTTCCTTATCGATTAGGCTCTGCGGGCTCCACTACCTAAGCCCAAGGATTTGGCGAAAATACTGATGTTTAAATGTAACGACTGCCGTCAAAGCTCCACAACCAAACCACACAAGAGTAACCTAACCTTAACCTAAACTTAGTAACCTAAGAAAGGTTTGGTATTCCCTCTTGTGTGGTTTGGGTGTGGAGCTTTGACAAACCTAAGAAAGGTTTGGTATTCCCTCTTGTGTGGTTTGGGTGTGGAGCTTTGACAAACCTAAGAAAGGTTTGGTATTCCCTCTTGTGTGGTTTGGGTGTGGAGCTTTGACAAACCTAAGAAAGGTTTGGTATTCCCTCTTGTGTGGTTTGGGTGTGGAGCTTTGACAAACCTAAGAAAGGTTTGGTATTCCCTCTTGTGTGGTTTGGGTGTGGAGCTTTGACAAACCTAAGAAAGGTTTGGTATTCCCTCTTGTGTGGTTTGGGTGTGGAGCTTTGACAGTCGCTACCAAGTCTTCTGAAATATAACTTCCTGGATTTGCGGGTTTCCTCGCGATGTTCCCTTTACCACTGAGCAAGTGGTAATTTGTAGATAAATCGGAAGAGACAGATTTGATGGTGCATGCCCACACCGGGATTCAATCCACGGACCATCAGATATTAGGTCGGTTCTTTATCCACTAAGCAATCAAAAAAAGCAGAAGCGGTCCACAGTTAGAGTATATAACGTGTAGCATACATACAAAAACACGGGTCTTATTGATTAATAGCTGTTTTCATATCGTTAATAGATTCAGGCGTTACTTTCCGAAAGTCAAATTTACAGGCAATTTGATCTAAACTAAAAAGATAAAATTTGACTGCCTGCAAATGAAATTGCCTGTTTTCATATCGGTAAAAGTTTTTCAGAATCAAGCACAATTAAAAGTGATTATCTAAATCGACAATATTTAGATTACACAAATATTCTCGTAAAAGTAGTATTTTCCATTAATACTTTAACATAATAAAGAAGGCTAATAAAGTGAGATAATTAACCCTTAATTGCCCACATCTAAAAAGCTATACTAATTTTCGCGTGGGTGTACATAACCCAAATTGCAAAAGTAAAATAACTTACGTATTCAGTGGGTTTATAATATTTTTATTAAATTAATTATAAAGAAACAACGTTGTTTTAATAGAAAACAATATTCGTATCAACATTTTTATACGATGTATTAATGAAGTCAATTAATAGAACTGAAAGTATGAGAGAGAAGAAGACAGAAATGTACCGTCGATACACGTATAAAACCAAGGCTTTAGTGAAAGAGAAGCGTGAAAGACTTATGAGGAAGAGAGCTGACGAAGAACTTCGAGGCCAGAACCAAATACTTTTACAGAAAGGTCAGTCTCGGGGTAGTTCGTTAGCATCTAGAATGGATAAGATAAAGTCTGAAGCTGGTATCATTTTTGCCAACATTCAGGAAGTGATAGGACGGAATATTTTGGAGAAACGTGTGACTATGCCTTGAACGGTGATGGTTGATAGTTATCGGTTAGGGTTATATAATAATAACAATATGATATAATATATATAGTCGGACAAACTAATCAGCGCCATCCGGCCTCAAAGTAAGCTAGGCCTGTGTTATGGGTAATAGACGTTACCAACCTCTGTGCCACCGAGCTCGTTATGGTGGTATTGCAGAAAAAACAAATTACTTAAAATAATATTGTAAAATTATGGGAAACTCATTCTCGAACCATCCCCAAAACTTCCTAAATCCATTGTACCACTCAAACAGTATACATATATACTAAACTTATCCCAAATAGCTGGCAATAGTATATCTAACACACTTCAAATCTATTCTGACCCTAACACATTCCGAAACTATTGTAAAACATCTGAAAACGTCTTCAATACGTAATTAAATCATAAATCCCAAAACCGTCTCCATTACGTTCCAAAATTCTCCCAAATATCCGAAAACCATCACTTATATTTCTTAAATCTGCACATAATATATACCAAGACTGTTCCTAACACATTACAAAACTATCCTTGACACATTCTGAAACCAATCTAAAAACATATCTAGATTTAAATTAGCGGTCTAAGTACAGGAGGAATAAATGTTAAATAATTGAAATTGATGGAAAAATACAAAATATATATTATATATTATCAGACTATATCTGTTACACCGCAGACGGTGTCATCTTCCGAATGTGTCATTTTGAGACATGTTGACGGTTTGCGAAGGTAACATTATACGTTGAGAGGATAAACTATAAATAACAAAGGGAGGGACACGAATACAATGAAATGGACCTTTAAGCTATATATTAAATATTGTATGTTGCAGTGTTCCTCAATCCTGTGTCAACGGAACAAGTGGTCCGGGAGTGCGGCCTCATCACAGTCGACTAGTCTCGTGTCAACTTAGGATAAAAGCGGCTGAGACGATATGATAACGTCAAAATGTAAGAAAGCGGGCTTAGATTTAGAATATTTCTTGTTGCCAACCAGTTAACTCGAGTGAATTATGATTTGTAAGCAGGCTACGCAACCATTTCCCTCCAGTTTTCTAACTTTAATCAAGACCGTATTTTGATCTATGTTTAGTTTAAACCTGAAAAACAATAAATAATTTGGCATTTAAAGTAAATAAGCCAGGCCCCTTGCGGGGTAGGCAGAACCGCATCTTGTGGTGCTCGAGAACCGAGATGAGAAGATGCGGTCCTTGCACACTTCACCGCTTGTCTAACATTCATAGCTCTTTTCTTGCACGCTCGCTGGTTCCTAGGGCTCCCGCCATCACCTTCTGATAAAACTCGACCAATTTGGTCATGGTAGGTCAGTCTTGGCCTTCCTCGACTCCTACTTCCTTCCACTTTCGCATTGTATATCTGTTTTGTCATTCTTTCCTCCTGCATTCTTTCTACATGTCCGAACCAACGGAGTACGCCTTTTCTTATTATCTTAACATCGACACTCTCTTTTAGACCAACTCTCTTCATTACGTCATCATCGTAAGCGGTTAGCAAGCGTTATGCCACAATTTTTGCGCAGTTCTCGCATCTCGATCGCATTTATTCTACTTTCATGGTCTCACTGCCATACCCAGCCTTTACTTTCATAATTTTCGTTGGGATTAGCACCTCGTTGTGTACAGCGAGCTGTGCCTTCTGGCTTAGATTTCGGCTGCCTAGAAGATTACATAACGCTCCATTCACGATATTCCTTACACTCACTCGTCTCTCCACATCAGCGGTGTACCTTCCGTCGCTGCTCAAAGCACCATTAAGATATACAATCTCATTCACTTGCTCCAACACTACATTATCAACCGTAATCCTAGTGTTCGTTCTGGTTGTCTCTCTTTCAAATACCATTATCTTGGTTTTGATCGCATTCAATTAGCCTTTCTTCATACAATTATCTTTCATTGTTGTAACTCGTGTTTGCAGTTCGGATAGTGATTCTGCTATTAATACCGCGTAGTCTGCATAAAGCAGGCAGTTGACCACTGAGTCACCCATTCGCATTCCTACATTCATATTTCTTATTCTCTGAAGACAACTGCCCAGATACAGGATGAATAGACGAGCCGACAGCACACATGCCTGTCTGACACCAATGTTGGTACGTATCAAATCAGGACGATAAGCTGCCGTTTACCCGCACATATGCTGTACAATCCACTGTACTGTGTGGATTGTACACCATGGAGCAAGTCACCATCAACCCCATATCTGGGCAAAATGTACCCGAGTTTCTTTCGCACGACCCTATCAAATGTTTAGTCAATGCTCTTTCATCGGATTTCACCTTCATTCTCCTTAGAATGATTTTTCATATACCTTAGCTACTATGCTAGTCAAACTGATGGACCTATAGTTGGCACAGTCCATGCGCGAACTTTTTAAAATCCTTTAAAAATGGCACGATGACTGCGCAGCTCTAAATGGTCGGATTATCTTAGCTGTAACCATATAGATTCCCGCTGACTCCCGCTCTCTCTAGAAGAGTTTGGTATTTGCCTCAAAGTTCTTCGTCAGCCTCTCTTCCTCATTTATAAGTAGTAGTCTTTAACGCTTCTCGTTTCTAAAGATTTCATTCTTGCATCGACGGTATATTTCTTTTTTCTTCTCTTTCATACCATCACTCTGGTACAAAGATGACTCGTAATCCAGCCACGCTTTCCTCTTTTTTGCTTCAATAGGATTCAACCTCCGCATCCCACCAGGCATCTCCTCTCAGTGTTCTACGTCTCTTTGCGCATCCACATGCTTCTTTCGCACTGTCCACCATACTTTCTTTCAGAACTTTCCAACATTCGTATACATCTCAGCCTGAAAGGCTTACGAACGCGAGTCTTTCCGACTCAGATATGGACTAGATGTACATACATACTCCTTACACTTTCATCTTCCAATTTTTCACTTGTTATTCATATTATATATACTATATATTCTTTCATAATCTCCGAAAGAAATACGTACTCGCCAGTGCCTCCACTTCTTGAAAAGGGCCACAAACCGGCTTATCACCGGATAAGAAACACACAAACGGACCACGTTTCAATAGTGGGACCTCTGACGGCTCTTGTATCCATTACCGACTTTCGGAGACGTCCATCTATCAAAATCAAATTGATCACACTTCTGTTCATTCCGTCTCCATGTGTAAGTGGGAATATACTTGTGATGGAAGAACGTGTTCGATACAAGGAGGTTTCGTTCCATACATACGCCTAAAAGTAACCAGCATCGTTCGCTCTCTTAGCTCCGTTAGACCAAGCACAGCTCCATAACTGTTTGGTCCCAACACATCCATTTAGATCTCCACACATAATTATCCGTTTATTCGCATCAGTCAAATCTAGAGCACCCCTTATGGTCTCCCAAAACTTCTTGAGCTCCTGACTACTAGAGCTTACCGAAGCATATGGAATCAAAAAGACTTGCGTAATCCCCACAGTTTTATTTTGACCCACCGAAATCTTGGACCTACTAAATCGTAATCTTTCACTCCAGCGGCCTAGTGAGATGAAAGTACGACACCTACGCCAGCGCTGGCATGATCGTTCTGGTTCGCCCCGGACCACCAGGGCCATCATGCCACCGATATTCGGTGTCGCTTCCTTTTCGCTTGATCTCTGATACACACAAAATATGCAGGCATCTCTCATTCATTATATCTATCAACTCATTCATCTTATCTTGTAATCCACTTCTCACATTCCAAGTGCCTATATGACACTCAGTTCTCGTCCCGCCGGGCTGAGCGTTGCGTGGCCCCCATCGCTGCATGCAATTAATCTCGCACCGACGAAGGCGTATCGGTGCGCGTCGCCTCCTAGGGACGCCAAACTCCGCGCGCCTGTGCGGTTTCTGTTCGGAATTGCAATCCACAGTCTTGGACTGGCAGGGTCGCGGCGTGCACGCTTCTGGTAACGACCCGTAACTACCTTAACCCACGTCTTTAACATTTAAATTTTAACTTTCTCATCAGTGCGTCTCTCTTTTCCTTGTACTTGACACAATCCATCAACAAATGTTGGACCTCCTCTACGACTCCACACTCCACACAATTAGGTGAGACCGACTGTTTTCTTAAGAAATCCAAAGTTTCTTGATGGATAGTGTTCTAATCAAAGTCTCATGGCAAATTTTACAAAATTTAAAACTGTAGTTTACTGTAAATGAAATGGGTTGAAGTATGATATCACACCTGATCAATAATTAAAATTAGGTAACATTCTCTATCGTCATATAATTTTCCATCGATATGAGTTAACGATTTTCTTTAAGCCGTCTAAATAAAAACTTTGTGTGTATTTTTTATAGACATTAATCTTTTGTACAAAACTTTTGCTTCTTTCTCCAAGTTTAAGAACAGAAGGAAACTTAAGTTTACAGAGTTGAAACTTTCCTTCGTTAAATGTTTTTATTTTTAAACGATATTACGTGTACGTAACGAAATAAGTTGTATTAAAGTTAAAAGTTGAGTTGCAAATCATTACTTTTTTTTCAATTTAGCTTCGTTGTCGATAAATTTGTTTCGTATTTATCTACGAGCGGAGGATTTAAGGAGATTAATGGTGTTGTTGCTCGTCACTGTTATCCATCACCCAGGTTAAGCAACGTCAACCGCAGCTAGTCTATGAATGAGTTTATGTATCTCGACCTACTCAGTCGGAGGGCACGTCAATACGTCGGGCCTCGCTGTTGTCGATAGATACTGTCGTTAAGCTTAGTCTGTAGCCTTCAGGCGGCTTGACAATACTGACATTCGCCAATACGCAATTGCAGTGCATGGAGTATTTTGTAAACACCTTCAGTTAAAGGAAGATCCGTATCCCAGCTGTGGGATGTTTTTAGTACCCAGTTGATCAATTCAATTCAATGAAATTCTGAAATTCAAGGCACATATTTTAGTGTGCTTATTTTAATCACACAGACTACTTTGGTATCGTCGTGGAACGCACAGACTACAGTAGCAAATCGCTTCAAATCAGGTGCACCATGTGCTTACTTGTTAAGGCATGGTATAAAAGTGAAGAATCAAGCAATCGAATGTGCTTCTTTTGTCCTCCTCCATCCTTTCATTCATCTAGTAATTTAGCCACTGTAAAGGGATAGCAGTTGAGCATCTAGCGCACATAGGCCTTTTCATTTTATTAACAATGTTCTCGTGAGATCACTTTCAAGATCGTAAAAAGTGAGCTTACCGCTATACAGACCGTAAACGTGGCCACACGTTTCGAAGGACCAGCTGCGGCCAATTTAAGAACTTTGATAAGACTCAATAAACAAATGAGTCTTTGAAGTTATCAGTCTATTTATGTTTTCAAACTAGAGGCTTGTACTACAACATGACTCGAATTTCATCTTTCATATTTATTCTTTCTCGGCTCCTACATCCTCCCACTTTGACGTTGTATATCTGATTCGTAATCATTTTTACATGCCCAAGCCGAAAGCATTGTGATGAAACCCGCACGTACAACCTGCCTGATAAAGGTCTTTATTTCCGTCTGGGTTGTGGAAGTCTGACCGCAGTCGCTCTTATCAAAATCAGTATCTTCGCCAAATCATTAGGTTTAAGTAGCGAACCCCATCAATACTAACGATTGGAAACTCCCCGTTCCCAATTTCACCTTTTCTTCTTGATTCCCACAGCTGTATTGGTTATTCTAAATCTGATGCACGTGAAAATAAATTGTTTAAAAATAAAAAAAATCTCTGCAGTCAAGTTAACCTTACTTGCATGTCGTGGATTCTACTGATTAGCAAACGGGTTTCTGGTGGTTCTAGAGCTTTTGTCTCTTGTCTACGGCTAAATACAAATCAGCCCCTTTTTTATACAACTTCAGGTGGCATTCCAGCATACACCACTACTACCACCGTTTCGCATTATCAGCCCGTATGCATGTTCTCAACCCGGCTTATCATGAAAAATAAAAGCGTGGGTAAAAAGCGTGGGTGGGTAAAAGCAAAATTCAAACGCTTAGCTACACCACCTGTCAGGTAAATTCAACCCTCACAAACGCAGACACGTCGGTGAACAGGGTTCGGTTCGACTCGCCCTTTCCTCCCCGGACCGCAGGGTAAACCGCGGAGTGTCAATTTATGCTAATCTAACCTCCGCCAGCACTCTGCAACGTACTTCGACAGGCTTTCTCGATTTATACCCTTTGATTGTGTTTGATGTCAGTGTTGTGCTCGGGTAAATACGTCGAATGTTATAATTTAACAAACTGGTTTAATTGTCTCGCGGCAATGTGTTGTAGCGTGCATGGACGTTTATTACAAAGAAGTCAGTTTCTCATTTAAATTTCAAAGTTTTCTTTTCATATGTCAGGATTGTTATTGCATTTTTGTAAATAAATTTATAACTTGTAGTTTTCTCTTTGCAATGTGGAAATTTATTCGCAAAAATATGAATGAGAGCACTGAGAAAAGAACTTTGAATTTATTAATTGTATTTTTGTGAATAAAATTATAACTTGTAGTTTTCTGTTTGATATCTGTAAATTTATTCGCAAAAATATGAATTGGAATATCGATGAAAGTAATTTGAATTTATTATTGTATTTTTGTATGTATTATGTCAAACGAAGCTTTACTTTTGGAACTCTGTGATTTTTCATGTATAAAAACCATAGGAGATTCAAATAATAGTCGGTGACTGAGGTATTTCGAACAGTGTATGATGTCATATCCATCATGTCATGTCATCATCCAACTGTTCTCAACTTTTTATAGTTTTTAAGTTTTAACATGATACAATCAATGCGTTGTTATCCGTTGTTTGTAATACTTGGCCTGGAAGCAGTTCAAGTGTACCCAACACATTATTAATAATATTGTTTTTATGCGCCTATAGTATTTTTGTAAATGAATTTATAACTTGTAGTTTTCCGTTTGAAATCTGTAAATTTGTTTACAATAATTCTAAGCGCTTAAATTCTTCCGTATTCAATCTTTAATCTTCAATTAGTTTCCCATTTATCTGACATATGATTGGCATAATGTAATTTTAAGGCCGGATTTTTTTTAAAGAATATTGTCATTTTTTGTTTTGTCACCGCCTATTCACATATCCATGCTGATTTATTTGCTTCTAATTGAAAGAAGTTGCTTCAAGTTATTCATATCAATTTTTGCTTGTATCTATAATAATTTATGTTAAAACGACCATAAACACAGATTTTCATATCGTCTCAGTTGTATATGTATTGTATAAGTCATTATAATTATTAGGTTAATTTAACATAGCGATCTCAAGGTACTGTTTAGTGTTTATAGTATGAATAGGATTACTGTATAATAATAAAATAATAAATTTATTTATGGCATGTTTTATTCGATCCCGAGAATGATGACATATTTCTGTGAACCCACTATTAAAATTTAAAGTTATTAATATCGAGTCTATGCATGATTTGAATGATTATTTATTTATATAACTTCAAGTTACTTGAACCTATTACATAACAAGTTTGTAGAATTCTTGCAACAATAAAAAATATAATTTGCTTGATTATATTTTGATGTAAAGCAGTTACCGTAGCCTATGTACGTTTGTGATACATTAAGTATCACTTGCGCAATGCCACCTCTGTTGCTAACACAGCAACTCCTTATTGGTGACCTCACTCATACACACGAACACAACCCTCCAGAGAGATAGTCGCGGTTTTCTGTGAGTTGGAGGTACTTCCCCCGACGGGCTGCTTTAATGCACCCTACCTGCCTTAGCCCCAGGAACCGGCGAGCGTGCATGAAAAGAGCTATGAATGTCACAGAAGCGAGTGAAGTATGCAAGGACCGCGTCTTATGGCGCTCGGTTCTCTCTGCCTACCCCGCAAGGGACTTGGCGTGAAGATATACATACATACATACCTGCCTTAGCTTACCACGCGAATATATGGTTTACATGTTTGGATGGGTACCGTAAATAAATTAATATCACAAGACAAATTACACAACGCTATCTAACTATCATTAATATCTTGATGCCGTCTTTTTTTTTATACTACGTCGGGAGGCATACAAGCATACGGCCCACCTCATATAAAGCGGGTACCGTAGCCTATTAACGCTTGCGATATATTAAGTATCACTCGCGCGATGCCTCCTACTGCTTACACAGCAACTCCTTGGAGCTTACTGGTGACCTCACTTACACGCAGGAACACAACAACCCTAGGGAGTTGTTATTTGGCTACGGTTTTCTGTGAGGTGGAGGTACTTCCCCAGACGGGCTGCTTTGATGCGCCGCCAAATGGTAGGTTTGGTATTCCTGTTTAAGTTCTTGTTTAACTAATGGCGTAGTCGACTGTGAGGATAGTTTGATTCCCTTTAAATACACGAACCCTAGGCTAAACTGTTTCTCATACCTCGTTCGCGAACTAATCTCGCTAGAAATGCACCCTTATCAAGAATGCTTGGTGGGTATAATGAGGTTAACGAAAAGTGCGATTATATTATATATTCACCACGACTCTCTTATGAAATTTAAACATAAAATACCAAACATCCAAATATCAAATTTGAATTATGAAATTTAAACCTGCCTACCTACTTTTCTTTTATTGTTAATTTAATTATTGTTAGTACTGAATGCATGCCCATGTATTCGAAAATGTTGTGTTCACCTTTAATTGGGTTTCATGCTTGACCTTTAAGAATGTCATTGAGAAAGTTAACATGTTACCTGTTGGTGTATGTAAATAAATAAATAAAATAAAGTAATCCTTACCGTTCACCATTTTTCGTTAGTACAAAACTATCGCGGTGCACTTTGTGACTTAGGTTTATTTTAGTATTATTTATCAAGTAATTATTGCCTGTGGCTAACTAGATAATAAATACTGAAACAATTCAAGAGCAAGAATCTATGAATTTCAATGAAGTAGGTACTTAATATAAAGCGAAACGTGCAAGTTAAATTTAAATGAGAATATACGAGTATAACTGGAGAGCACCCCGGCCGTACACTAACGCACAGACAGACCGACATGCCACGGACAGTTCGAGTTTGTACCTACCGTATGAATGTATAATGGAATTTTCTCTTGTCTGGTTTAGACCAAAGATGTGAATAATTTAGTCAAAAGCTGGTTTATGCCCACACCGCTGATTCAAAAATTTGTCTGTTTCGAAACCATGGTGTTATTTCAAACAATTTGTATGTCAGTAGTTTTCTTCAAAATGTCGAAATATTTTGTTTAGGTAGGTAGCTATTATCTTCGCAGAGTCGCAGCCGATCATAACTGGACGTGGTGCTGCAACCTGCCTAATAAATTATTAATAATCTTCTGCCTAAAGGAACGTTGAGTGCAGCGAAGCAGGTCGACAACGAGAATCTATACCCATTCCTGGTATACCACACTGGGTATATCAGTATGGGGACGCCATTCACCTTTTTTGCCCATCGATTGTCGGTTTTACGTGCAATATGGCCGGGCTATTGTACTTCAGCTTGCTTATCTATTGGTCTATGCCGGTTATTTTAGTTCTACTGCGATTTCTTCATTTCTGAGCTGCGCAGCGAAAAACCCAAAACCCGAGCATTGCTATTTCCAAAGCATGCTGAGCAACCTTGAGATTCCACACATAGCCTGCAGTGAAGAGCCACGTCTCATCCGTTCCATATGGCATCACTGGTAATACACTCAGTTCGAAGACTTTAGTCTTCAGGATTTGAAATATTTTGAACGAGGAGACGTGTCAAAGTTTCCAGAATACTGCCCAGCTGAGTTGGATTCGTCTGTTGACCTCTCGGTCGATGTTGGACTTACCTAACGGAACCTGTCCTACGTAGACATATTCATTAACAACTTCGAGGTTAGCGTTCCCATACGTGACCGGTATAATTATGACATGGACATTCGACATGATCTTAGACTTTGGTGGCGGTGGTGGTGAATATAGCCATCTTTTTTTAGTGATTTTCTTTTTCTTTCATCATTGATCTAGTGGATTTAGCTACTATAAAGGGATAGCAGTTGAACAACTAGCGCCTTAGGTATTTTCCCATTATTAACAATATTCACGTTACAACAGTAAGGTGAACACTTTTCAAGATCTTAAAAGGTGAGCTTCCGCTACATAAACATGACCACACTTTTCGAAGGACCAGCTGCGGCTTATTTAACTTTGATGAGAATCAGTTAACGAATGCGTCTTTGAAGTTATCAGTCTATTTATATTTTCACGCTAGAACTTTGCGGAATACGTAGAGAATTTCCAACATGACTCGAATTTCATCTTTCATATTACTTTCTTTTTCATTCACCATTCATTAATTTTGACGCGAGTCTTTCTCGGCTCCTACATTCTTCCACTTTGGAGTTGTATATCTGTTTCATAATCCTTTCTTCCTTCATTGTTTGTACTGTCCTAGCCAAAAATCATCGTGACGAAACCCGCACGTACTACCTGCCCGATAAAGGTCTGTATTTCCGTATGGGTTGTGAAAGTCTGATGGCAGTCGCATTTGTCAAAATCAGTATCTTAGCCAAATCGTTAGCCTTAAGTAGCGGACCTCATCAATACTAATGATTTGAAACTTCCCGTCCTCACTCTCACCTCTTCTTTTTCAGCTGTATTGATTATTATAATGAAGCACGTGAAAATAATTTGTTTAAAAAAATGTCCTACTGTCTAATTAACCATACCTGCATGTCGTTGATCCTACCGATTAGTAAACTGGGTTCTGGTGGAAGAGACATAAGGAACGGCTAAATACAAAACAGCACTTTTTATACAACTTTAGGAGGCATTCCAGCATAATTACGCTACTACTACCACCGTTTCGAATTATCAGCCCGTATGCTTGTTCTCAATCCGACTTATCATGAAAAATAAAATCGTGAGTGCCTAAAGTTTTAATATAACTTGTAGTTTTCTCTTTGAAATGTGGAAATTTATTCGCAAAATACGAATGAGAGTATTGAGAATAGTACTTTGAATTTATTATTGTATTTTTGTGTGTATTTTTGTATATAAAATTATTACTTGTAGTTTTCTGTTTGATATCTGTAAATATATTCGCAAAAATATGAATTGGAATACAGAGGTAAGTATTTTAATAGGTAATTATATTTTTGTATGAATTATGTCAAACGGGGTTTTAGTTTTGAAACATATCTCTGATGTTTTTATGTTAGACAAACATAGGAGAATTATATAATAGCCAGTGACTGAGGTATTTCGAACAGCGATTGATGCCAAGTTTTTGTTACTTTTAAGTTTTGACATGATATTTAGCAAGACTTTTTATCCGTGGTTGGCAATACATGACCCGGAAGTAGGAGAAGTGTTGCCAACATATTATTAGGCCTCTCTTAATTCACGGATATTAATCTCGGTTATTTGATTAGCGTGCGTGGGGATATGGATCCAAAGCGTAGTAGTCCCTTTGAAGATTGAGGTAATCACCGCTACGGCCGATGTAGTATGCCCGTTTGTATACCTACTACATCGGTCACAACTGCGACGCGCTCTAGGGATATCAATGGGACAATATGTGAACAAGTTTCTTTTCTTTCAGCAGCTTAGATAATTTTTGTTCAAATTATGGAGATTAGCTTATCTTCATACTTTATCATACTTGGGTATGATAGAACATGACGTCTTCGAACAAAATGAGTCCAAAATATTCTAATTTTTTAGACACCGATGCTCGCGGGTTCAGATAGAACAAATATTTGTGTGAACGAACATGTCTGTCTTTGTCTAAGTGGTTTTAAAAGATATAGGGTGCATCAAAGCAGTCCGTCTGGGGAAGTATCTCCACCTGATAGAAAAAAAATACCAAATAAATAAAATAGTTCTTGTGTTCGCGCCAGTGAGTTAGGTTACCAGTAAACTGTATCGTCAGCAGCAGAGGTGACATCGCACGAGCGATACTCGATGTATTGCTAGCATCCATTGGCTACGGTAACCTCTTTACATCAAAATTTCAAGCAAATTGTAATTTTTAATTTGAAGTTATATGCATAAATAAAAATTCTAATATTCTTTTATACAACTAGATTGGATAACAAGCATGCGGCCCGCATTAGATGGTAAGCGGTCACCGCAGTCAATTGACGCTCGCAACACCACGGGGATGTTACCCGCGCGCTGCCAATCTTGTGATCTAAGGCTGTTTCGTCACAGTACCCAGTAATTTGTCTACCATATCTCACCCTTCAAACCGGAACACAGCTATATAAATATAGCTGCTTGGCGGTAGAAATAGGTGAGACAGATCCACGCAGACGACGACTGTACAAAGTCTCCCTCTGCTAAAATAATTCGTATGCGGTACCTACACATACACGGTAACCACTTTACATCAGGTGGGCTAAATGCTTGTATGCCTCCCGACGTATAAAAAGAGGTTAAGCGAACGGTTACGTTAACGTTTGTCTGCCGAGGTTACGCGAACTAAATGTTACTGGTAACTGAAATTCAGCAAGCATTAATGCTGAGTACAAGGTTGTATGATATTTGTGTGTGGTTGGCAGACAGCGCGCCAGACGGCCGACGTATAAGACCACGGCTTGTGGTTTAGTAATTATACTAAATCAGCCCCAGAAACTGGAATTCGCTTTATATGATGGTAAATTTGACGTTACACCTCGTTCATAAGGGGAATTTGGATGGTAGTCCTGTGTTTTGTACAAAGTTAACTCACTATCCTCTGAAGTAGCTTATATTGATGTCAAGTACAATTATTACAAAAATCGGCCAAGTGCGAGTCGGACTCGCGCACGAAGGATTCCGTACCATTATCTATAAAAACGGCAAAAAAAAACACGTTTGTTGTATGGGAGCCCCCTTAAATATTTATTTTATTCTATTTTTTAGTATTTGATGTTATAGCGGCAACAGAAATACATCATCTGTGAAAATTTCAACTGTCTAACTATCACCGTTCATGAGATACAGCCTGGTGACAGACGGACGGACGGACGGACGGACGGACGGACAGCGGAGCCTCAGTAATAGGGTTCCGTTTTACCCTTTGGGTACGGAACCCTAAAAAGTACAAAAATTGACGAGCTCGGTGGGTCAATCGTGAATGACGCGACTTTGACAGCATTTGACACCATAATCAATCCATCCATGTCGGCAGATCTAATAATTGAATAACCAATGTAAGACAAATGTCACCTTAGTCTTCCTGCGACCACGGACGCTGCAAAGCATTCGAAACGTCAGGTTCAACAAAATAAATAAAACACGCGATATGTACTTCCGTTAAAATTGTTTAATTCAATTTGACACTAACGCTCGTGGATTCGATTCCCACACAAGGGAAACATTTGTGTGCATGAACATGTCTGTGTGTCTTGGTTCTGGATATTTTAAGAGAGGTAGGGCGAATCGAAACAGCCCGTCTGGGGAAGTACCTCCAGCTCACAGAAAACCGCAGCCAAATAACAACTCCCTAGAGGGTTGTTGTGTTCCTGCGTGTGGGTGAAGTCACCAGTGTGGTATGGTATGGTATAGTGTTATGGTAGGTGAGTCGTGGCCTTTGTCGGCTCCTATATCCACTTTCATGTTAATACACCAAATGCGAAAGGATATATATTTTTACAACGTTGGGAGCATAAACAATGAAAGCAGTTACCGTAGCCTATGGACGTTAGTAATATTTTGAGTATCGCAGCAAAAACACAAAACATCAATATTCCGCTTCTGCATCTTACGACTCTTTTATACTAAGGAACAATTTCTCATCGTCTGCAAACATCTAGCATTTTGCGGTAGTAATAACGGTTGGTAATAAGCGGTCACCGGCGAGCGTGCGTGAAAAGAGTTACAAATATTAAAAAAGCGAGTGAAGTGTATAAGGACCGCATTGTTATGGCGCTCGGTTCTCTCTGCCTACCCCGCAAAGAACCTGGCGTGAAGTTATAGATAGAACAATGTTTGGTTTAAAACTGTACTCAATGGTTTTCTAACTGAAAAAGATTATTATGACTTGATACATTTTTTAAGAGAGGTCGGGCGCTTCAAATCACCCCGTCTGGGGAAGTACCTCCACCTCACAGAAAACCGCAGCCAAATAACAACTCCCTGGAGGGTTGTTGTGTTGACAAGCTGACGGGCTGCTGTGATGCGCCCTACCTCTCTTAAAACATCCAGACCAAGACAAACAGACATGTTCATGCACACAAATGTTTGCCTTGTGTCGGAATCCAACCCAAATGTTCAGTCGTGAATGACGCGACTTTGACACCAACGCTCGTGGGTTTGATTCCGTCAAAGCAGCCCGTTTAGGGAAGTACCTCCACCTCACAGAAAACCGCAGCCAAATAATAACTTCCTAGAGGGTTGTTGTGTTCCTGCGTGTGGGTCAGATCACCAGTATGCTCCTAGGGAGTTGCTGTGTTAGCAGCAGAGGTGGCATCGCGCGAGAGATACTTAATATATTACAAGCGTTCATAGGCTACGGTAACCGCTTTACATCAGGTGGGCCGTATGCTTGTATACCTCCTGACGTTGTATAAAAAAACATTTGGTAGCTCAATTGAGAAAGGTTAAAGGCTATTGTTTTGTAAATGTAAGTCTTCACGCCAGGTTCTTGCGGGGTAGATTGAAAAAACCGCGCGCTATGAGACGCAGTCCTTACACAACGCTCGTTTCTTTAACATTCATAGCTCTTTTCATGCAAGCTCGCCGACACCATGGGCACCTGACATACCTATGCATATATTTACGCCAGGTTCCTTGCGACGTAGGTAGAGAGGGCCTTACACACTTCACTCGCTTCTTTAACATTCATAGCTCATGCACGCCGAATTTTTGTATTGTTTTGTTCAATAAATATCTCGTAACTACTTGCTTCTCGATATTTTATCAGAAGGTTATGTCAGGAGCCCTAGAAACCGGCGAGCGTGCATGAGAAGCTACGAATGTTAAAGAAATGAGTGAGATATGTAAAAGCCGAGTCATGTGACGGTCGGTTCTCTCTGCCTACCCTGTAGGTACTCCCTACCCTGTTGTAATTAATCATATGTAATTAATAAAAACTCAATTACATATAAAAACAGCCCAAGTAACTGCCTCTCCATAACTAGATAGAACCTGAATAAAATTACTGACTAATTTTCTCATTACCTGTTTACAATTCCGCTCGTGAGTTAAATATACCGCGGGCCTTGTAATTACATCGGCTACGGCTAAAAAATATAAATTTCTTTAGCGAAACGTGACTAAACTCACTCATTGCGTTTGATATTAGGAGCCCATTCAGTAAACAGTATATAAGTACATTGAATTGCACTTGCCGCGACTTTGCTCGCTAGGAGTCTATTTTATTATACTACTGTAACAAACAAACGTACGGTCCGCCTTATTGGCAGTGCTGCGATAGCCAGCGGAGCCACATTACCCTCAAAATTGTCGTTTGGGGTAGACTGATGTCATCCAGCTAGCGTTTAGACGGTAATAGTGAGAAACTCCAAAATCGACACACTAATAGCTAACATATTGTAGTTTTGTATCCTTTAATTTGAAATTTAAATGTTCGTTGGTGAGGAAGAACGGTCCAAAATCGTTCCAATTAGAAAAAAAAACATATGGGAAAACGTATGGCCGGCCACTCTGCAGTGCAGAGTCACTGCACTCCCATCAACAGAAAAAGTAACAGCACTCGTCGCTAAATGTCGTACAGGGTTCCATATATTTAAAAAAAATTAAAAATAAAATATTTAAATATTTTTTAAATTTAAAAAATATCAGCTCTGCCTACACAGCTTGCTGTTATTTACTAGTATTAAATAGATACAAAATAGTTCTATCTATCTATAACTTCACTTTTCCCTTGCCTAGAGAACCCAGCGCCTTATGATTCGTGCCTCATACAACTCATTCGCTTCTTTTGCGGCGTACCTCTCTATAACACTATCAATCTATCTATAACTTCACGCCAAATCCCTTGCGAGGTTGGCAGAGAGAACCGAACGCCACATGACTTGATCCCTTGATCCTTACAAATCACACTCGCTTCTTTAACATTAATTACTTTTCTAATGCACGCTCGCCGGTTTCTAAGGCTCCTGAAAAATAACTATCAATTTGGTCATGGTAGGTAAATAAGATAACAGTGTAGAGATATCTTTAATATTATGAATATGTGGTAGATAATTAGGTATACAGCATATACTAACAGTGCCGTGTGACGTCTGTGCGCCGATTTTCCAATGAGCATAAAAATATTTTTCTTCATAGTTAAAGTTCATGGCGGCTGGGTGTAGTAACTACGCAATCTATCATGAGGCAGCCAAACAGACAGCCAATAACTTACCGATAGCCCCTCGAGGGTCTTAATGCTCGTACTCTGAACCAGCGACTTACCACTTTTGTTTGCTAATATTTTATACATAAGTACGATTTTTTTTATACAACTTCGGGAGGCATGTAAGCCTACGGCCCACTTGATGTAAAGCAGTTACCGTAGCCTATTAACGCTTGTAATATATAAGTATCACTCGCGCTATGCCTCCTCTGCTGCCTACACAGCAACTCCCTAGGAGCTTACTGGTGACCTCACTCACACGCAGGAACACAACAACCCTCTTAGGAATTGTTATATGGGTACGGTTTTCTGCGAGGTGGAGGTACTTCCCCAGACGGGCTGCTTTGATGCGCCCTACCTCTCTTTACCTTTATTATATTAGTTCGATTCTCACACAGGATAAACTGTCGCAGGGGTTAGTGCCCCTGGACCAAGTAGGGCCAGTATTTACTATAGGAAAAAAAATAAAAAGTGATAAATACCGACAAACATTTATTACTACAAAACGCAATTAGCGTGGGTAAGGTCGTGGTATCCGCTACCGTTGTCCAGTAGACACTTAGCTTTCCGAGGAGTCGCATGTTGCGCGCCGTAGATGAGGGTAGGCGAGGCGCAGCGGAAGGCTTGGTTCGACGGGTGTGGTTCAGCGGAGTAGGCAGCTCCGGTAAGTGCCAGGTGAACACTGGTACCACAGGTCCGGCAGCACAGCGCAGACGTAGACTACCCGTACGGGTGAACCTCGTAACGCACACGTCCAGTATGTCAGAAACTGGCACCGCATTGCCTCTCGATTGCCTTCCCGCCTTTGATGCTAGCCGCGGAGAACAAAAGCTAAGCATCTAAGAAGCCAGCTAGCAATTTGAAGCGGGCAATCGAGAGAAAAAGAAAGGCAGAAAGGTAGATAGGCAGAGACAGGCAGCATAAAGTAGCACAGAATTAATATATACCACCAACAATACTAGATTAGGTCTGGTTGTCGCTTGAAGAGCTTAAAAACATTATTATGATATACACTTTTGTTATATAAATAGTTAAATGTACACAATATTAAAAAATGAAAATATTACAATTTAACTAGTCAAATAACAAAAAAAAAAATGAGTGCGTGTACTTATGTACGCGCGTGAGAAGTTATACTTCTCTGCCATCATTATATAAATATTTAACATTAATAACTTAATAATATTTTTGTATTAATTATATTAAATAATAATATTTTAATTTTAACTATAGCGCCATCTACCGGTAATACCGTGAAACATTTAGCAGCTTTAACCTGTATTTTTGTGTTCGAGTACCATGCATTCACTCTCGCTCTGTCTCTTTCTATTCCCCCTCCATGACAGCGTTAAACGTTTAACGCAACCTTATTGCAAGTCGCATTAGAAGTATAACTTCAAAATTTGCACCGAATCTGTAAAGAAATAAATATTAAATTAAATTAAATTAAATGTCTTTTATTTCAGAACAAATTATCCATATAATTAACATTATTATTATAAATTGATTAATGTTTCGGATGTCAAAAATTATGATAACAGATAGTCATTAATGAATACATTTTAAGTCCAAAAATAGCAAAATAATACAAATAAAGTTATACATCATCATTTTTGACATCTACCTATTCCACTAGGGGGCAATGGAGGCGCATGCATGTCACTGTAACATTGAAACATCGGTCCGTGCAATCTGTCAGCTACCGTCTTCAGGAGGCTGTTGGAACTGCCACGCACCCGCCTTATCAGGGAGGCGACCCTTTTACGCATAATGCAATAAAAGACATCTACCCGATTTTCAGCAAACATCCCTGACGCACTGCAATGTCGTGGCAGCCCCAACAGCGTTATATTGTACACGCAGGACGCCACGCGCCCTCTGAGTAAAGTTGACCCACAGGCTGCAAGTGTAGAAGGTCTGACAATATGCTCTAAACAAAGTAATTTTCACACTATTTGTACACTTTGCAAACCTTCAAATCAACATATTACCCCGGACTGCTAGCGCCCTGCGTTCCCGCTCAATGTCTACATCATCATTTAGTTTTTCGGTGACCCAGTGCCCCAGGTACTTGACCTGTGTGACAAATTTAAGTGAAACTCCACAGAGTGCCACTGGTGGTATATGGGGATAATATTTAGTACCAGCCTTAAACAGCATACACTCACTCTTCACAGGATTATACCTGAGGCCATGAGTCTCCGCGTATCGTTCACAGGCAGATATCAGCTTCCTGAGACCATTGATTGATGGGCTCAACAACGCCATATCATCAGCATAACTAACATTATTTACAAAAGTCCCTCCGACGGTACAGCCCACGCCGGCGCTGCTGAGCTCACCAATCAGATGATTAACATATAAACTGAAGAGTCGGGGCGAAGTTAACCCACCCTGCCTTACCCCGCACTCCAGTCCATAATATAACGTACCTGCCCATTTCACCACATTGCTTTGATGTCAATACCAATACTTAAACATTTCAATTAACTCACCAGGCAATGTGGTGTCTTCATAAAGCTTCTTCCATAACAACCCATAAGATACCATATCGAAGGCCTTTGACAAATCTAAAAAGCATGCGTACACAGGCGTTGATCTATCTGTATAGTACCTAACGGTGTGCTTCAAGCAAAGAATAGCTGCTTCAGTAGAAAGCCCAGGTCTGAATCCAAATTGTGCATCATGAAGTGCTATATGTTTTTCTAGTTGTTTATCAAGCACACCGTCCAGCACTTTAGCACACACTGTTGCCAACGATATGGGTCTATAGTTGGTGATATCTGAAGCATCGCCAGTCTTATTTTTTATAACTATATATATTAGATTTATGTTGGTAATCTCAGAAGTAGATACATACCCAATATCTAGATATTGAGATTTTATATTTCAATTACTGCACTGTGATGGCACTCGTAGTACGAACACCTCTTACCCCAAACGAATGTACCGTCTCCGTTAACTTCGCGGTTAAAAATACAATATAGGTACTTTAATAAATAAATGAACATTACCGGACTAATTACCAGCCCGTATTTGTCCACTGCTGAATATAACCTTCCCTCTAGAGTGCCATTGGTCTCGATCTTGTGCAACCTGCATCCATCGACTCCCTGCAAACCTCTCTAGGCCGTCGCTTCATCTAGTGGGGATTTGTCCCCAATCTACCATGTACCAAGACTCCATTCGAGAACCTTTCTTCCCCAGCGGTTGTCGGTTCTACGAACTATCCTCATTTCTGATTCTAACCCCTGTTATAGCTCTTTCCATAGCACGCTGAGCGACCTTGAGCCCCCCCCTATATGATCCGCAGTGAAGGGCCATGTCTCATTTCCGTTCCACACTGTTCGAAGACCATGCTCTTCAGGCGTTGAGGACGAAAAGATATGTCGAAGTTTCCCTAACGTCACCCGGCCAAGTTGGAGCCATCTGTTGAGCTATCGGTCTGCTCATAGCCCCAAAGACTCTTCATGTTCACACAAAACATAAAAAAATAACGATGTTTTTATGGCCCACCTGATGTAAAACAAGTACCGTAGCCTATTAACACTTGCGATATAATAAGTATCACTCGCGCGATGCCTCCTCTGCTGCTTACACAGCAACTGCTTCGAAGCTTACTGGTGACCTCACTCACACGCAGGAACACAACAACCCTCTAGGGTGTTGTTATTTGGCTCCGGGCTGCATTGATGCGCTCTATCTCTCTTAAAACATCCAGACCAAGACAAACAGACATGTTCATGCACACAAATGTTTTGCCTTGTGTGGGAATCAAACCCACGAGCGTTGGTGTCAAAGTCGCGTCATTCACGACCGAGCTCGTCAAAAGAGTGTGAGTATTGCTCATTCGATCAATCTCAAATTGAACGTAAACTCTATCTAAATCTAAAACGTAAATTCCATTACCATCTCTATACCTTGTAATAATAATGAAATTTATTTTGTACTCCTCAAAAACATATTGGACAAGTTAAATTTAAGTAGACGCGGCTCATTTTCCCCTCGGTTCAACCGCGCATTGTGGGTAATAAAAACTTTTTTCATTATCTTGGTATAGAAGCTTATTGAAAATAACAATGTCGCAGGATGTCCCTGTTTTATTGTAAATTACTTCGAAACGCGTTCCTATAATACGATATTTGCAGCGGAGGCGCTCAGGGACGTGGAATATGTCTCAAAGAAATGTAATGACAATCGAAAGAGAAACTTTTTGTTTTTGCGTTGAATATGACAACATTTTAGTACATGTATACAGCGTATTAAAAATACTCGTATGGTACGTTCTTTGCGAATAGATTTCTGAATTACATCGGGAGGCATACAAGCATACGGCCCACCTGATGTAAAACGGGCACCGTAGCCTATTAACGCTTGCTCGCGCGATGCCTCCTCTGCTGCTTACACAGCAACTCCTTGGGAGCTTACTGGTGACCTCACTCACATGCGATTTTTTTTGATTGATGACAGTTGTTATTTGACTGCGGTTTTCTGTGAGGTAGAGGTACTTCCCCAGATGGGCTGCTTTAATGCGCCCTACCTCTCTTAATGATTAGGGATATTTTGTTTCATTATTTAGGATTAACGGGGTCCGCTACATAAACATAAGGATTTGGTTAAAATACTGATATGTTGGCATGGAGCGACAGTCGACAGAACTTCACAGACCAGACCAGGCAAAACTAGACATTTCTTAGGTTAGGTCTAGTATTTTAGAAAGATAATGTCGTGAATGTTTCTTCGTGATGTTTTCCTTCACCGCCGAGCAATTGATAATTACAAATATGTGCAAAACATGAATTTAGAAGTACATGCCCCCCATTAGGATACGAACCAGGGACTGTCGTCACCTTAAAGGGTCATTCTTTATCCACTAGACTATCACTGCTCAATTACTAGAAGGATGATGTAGTAACATGAAAGTAGGATAAACGTTCGAAATGCGAGCGCTGCGCAAAATTTGTGGTGTTAGGCTTGTAGACCGTGTTCGCAATGATGATGTTAGAAGAAGAGTTGATCTGAAAGAGAGCGTCGGTGTTAAAATAAGAAGAGGCATGCTCCGTTGGTTCGGACATGCAGAAAGAATGCAGGATGAAAGAATAACGAAGCAGTTATACAATGCAAAATTGGAAGGATGTAGGAAGGCCAAGACTTACCTACCATGACCAAATTGATCGTGTTCTATCAGAAGGTGATGTCAGGAGCCCCAGAAACCGGCGAGCGTGCATGGACAGAGCTATGAATGTTAGAGAAGCGAGTGAATTATGTAAGGACCGCGTCATATGGCGCTCGGTTCTCTCTGCCTACCCCGCAAGGGACCTGACGTGAAGATATACATACATACATTATTAGAGGATTAAGAGATACGTCTGCCATACGAGATTAAAGATATCTTATTTTATAATTGCACAAGTACTTTTGAAATATGGTCTTAAAAACATAATTTATGTATGTACGAGTAACATAAGTTATATTTTTGAGACCATATTTCAACACTCTTGATTGGTTTGGAGACTCTGCTTGATATTTTTGAATTTTTTTTTCAACCCCACAATATGGAGTACATAATCCGCCACATTGTTTTTATTATGACGTCTTACTCTGAATAACGTAAGGATTTAAACAAAAACCTATAAATCTGAATCCTTTAAGAAGATCCTCGTCATTAACGTTAAGCACTATCCATTAGGATTGCCGGGGTCCGCTACGTAAGCCTAAGGATTTGGCAAATACACTGATTTTGACATAGAGCGACTGTCGCCAATACTAATACGTACATAAATACATAGCGATACGTCAAGTATCACTCGCGATACCACCTCTGCTGCTAACACAGTAACTACTTAGGAGCTTACTGGTGGCCTCACTCCCACGCGGGAACAACTAACCTTCAGTTATTTAGTTGCGGTTTTCTGTAAGGTAGAGGCACTTCCCCAGGTGGGCTGCTTAGATATGCCCCCGCTTTTTAAATAATAAATAACGTCATAACATATGGCCTTAAAATGATTGCTCCAAAATCACTGCACTAGGTCAATTATATCAAGCAGGTGGAAATGATTGATGAAAATTATTTGTGCGGTTTTGAATTTTCATCCATATAAATTTCAGTAATAGTTACTTCAGAGATGCGAATAATTGTTTATTTCACATTTATGTCGAATATATTTATATATATTTATTCGCAACAACACAATAAATGTTTTTTTTCAACTATTATTTTACTTTACATCCCTGATAATTGGGATGGCCGTATAGGTACAACTATGTTTTGAACACAACGGAATATTACTCCAATGCCCGGTAGAATTAAAGTGCTATTTAGAACAAATGCGGTCTTCGCTCATTTTGTAGGCAATTAAAATGGCGGTACTCCCTCAATACCAAAGGATACATTTATTTATCTATACTGTGACATTAGATAAGATCAAACTGTTACGGTGCAAATCTACCCTTGCATGTCCTTGCAAATTTCGATGTTACCAGCGTCATCTATTAACCCGTAAATAGAATTGAATCGACCGCATTCAGTCTAGCTAGTGCCGCCCTCTAGTAGCTTCTAATTAATTTAATTCTTTTCATGGGTTCTAATTGGTAAACTAGTTCTAAAGTTCTGCGTTCTCAATGTTTATTTATTGTCTTTGTTTTCCACAAATATCCTTTATTATAGGACGGAGTTTTGAGAAGAATTTAAGAAGTATATTAATTCATCATAATGGGAACAAGTACCCGTCAACTAATAGATGATAGTTATATAGATAGAAGGTTTGACAGATAGATTACGGCTTGATAGAGAGGGCACGTTTTTTCTCAGCCCACATGTGAAGTTAATTTTTTTGAGTCGTATTGGACTCGGCCATTCAATATGGCTTATAAATTAATAAGTTATAAATTAATAAGTTCTAACACGTAAAATTAAATATAATAAATCAAAATTTCAATCAAGAAGCATGGCGTCAGGGCGTCACCTATGAAATTAGTTCTGACTTTGAACTCTGTATACCGAGTAAGTGTGTTTGAATAGTTTACATTTGTGAATCAGAGGATGTTTTTATTCCCGGTAATTTGATATCAGGGATCTAATTGTTACTTTTTTTCATTGCAGACTAAGGTTCGGTCGCAATTCGCAGTTCGCAGCCGCATGCTGATTCGCAGGCTGCAATCCTGTTTTCGCAGACCGCAACTCGTAGTGCGTTTTTTTAATACTACGTGGTTCCTGGTGTCTGATGCTGAACATACATCTGAGCGGACAAAAACCGACACCGGTTAACGCGGGGAAATTCTCCTCAAGTACGAAATCGGGGCACTCATTACTGTTACCGAAATATCGCATTAACAACCCCCGAGCACTGGTTATACACTAGCTGATCCTGAAACGCGACTTATTCACAGGTACGCCACTTCACGGGTGTTTCGCCGTGTGTACGGTGGTAGCCAACCAGGCGGGTATTTACCCTACCACCGGCTGAGAAAATGGAATCTCACGAAATCCTTTGTCGCCTTTTACGACACCCACGGGAAGAGAGGGTGGTATATTTTAGTGTTCTTTCTCCGTCACCGCACAGAAAAGTCTTAGTTCTAACTTATCTTTATTGGCCTTCCAGTGACGAATGAAGGCTATAATGATGCGGGAAACTTCGAAAAAAGTGCAGCACAATTTTTGACACCTCAGAGTCACAACTCGTACTGCTTAGCCTTTTTCTGATATAGCCGGAGTGCGGCTAGTGAGTGGTAAGCCACTGGCCGTCGGAACAATGACGGCAGCTGGTTGGTTAGCGATGCTACTTTGATAGCAAGGCTCGTCGAATACGATTGGTGGGTACGATTCCCACACTGGACAAACATTTGTGCGCATGTGCATGTCTGTCTTGGTCTTGTTTTGTTTTTGAGAAAGGTAGGCAGCCAAATAACAACTCTCTGGAGGGTTATTGTGTTCCTATGAATGTGTTTATTAGTAAACTCCTAAGCAGTTGCTGTAGCACCAGAAATCGCGCGAGCAGTACTTAATCAATTGTAAGTGTCCATAGGGTACGGTAACAAAAATAAATGGTGATCATATGTGATAATTACTTCTGCAATAGCCCATGTACCAATTATTCCTCCAGATCACATGTCTAAGATACCCAAGATACCCCATTAATAATACAAAAATATTTATAGTTCAACAAAAGATAACAATCTTTATAAATGTATAAGAGCAATAAATGATAATATTGAGTCCAAGTAGAAGTAAAATATCAAGAAAATTTACAATTTAAAGAGTACCTAAAAAGAATTATTGAATCCCGGATCCATCTTCAAAATCGAGGAGTTTGGATGTGGTATTCCATTTGTGGCGAGCACCACGGATACACATGCTGGTAGCTCTTGTGGTGGAAATGCAGATACGAGTTCGTAACCAACCTGTCACAACGCTATAATGTCGGTGCCACCGGTCAGCTATAGTTTCTGCAAGGTTTTTCATGAACGATGACATTTGGGGAGCAAAGACTCCATCAACAGAAATTACGAGTGGATTGAATGTGGCATGTCGAGTCTCACATAGATCTAAGTATTTTCTTTTCTTTTCATTAATTCCTTACACAAGTCGCAATAGTCCCATTTGTTGCAGAGATTTAGTATCTAGATCTACTCAAGAGTTTATTGTTCCATTGAACTCCCACAGGATAAATAACCAACCTATTGACTAGCTGGTCCCCGGATCTAATTCTGGTGTGTACCACAAAATTTGTATTTTCGGATTTATGTATGTATTTATATTTATATGCTCGGTGAAGGAAAACATAGTGAGAAAACCTGTACGTAAAGGAAATTTTAAAAATTCGCTATTTCAAAATATCTGTATCTGTAACCTTACCTAAAAAAAGTCTGATTTGCCATCTGGATTTTGGAGGTCTGACGGCAGTCGCTCCATGTATAAATCAGTGTCTTCAACAAATCCTCGCGCTTAAGTAGCGGACCCTGCCAATCCTAATGGATTAAGAAACGAGATAACGCTAAATAGAAGAAGTATACGCTTGTCAAATGACTGGGTGGTATGTAACTATTGTAACAATTTAAAAATAAACAAAAATCGATAGTTTTTATTCATTCGCCTTACTACTAGCTTACTTAGCTTCGTAGCTAATGTTCATACTGAAATTTACCTTAAATCAAAACTTTGCCAGTGTAGACTACCGCTAATATATAATATCAATTTTGTATTATAGTAAATATTAAGTCATTATTAATACATCCAAAAAATGCTTTGGTGTAATTTTATTGCAAGCAATTTATTGTTATGTATAATTTTTCATGTATTTTAAACTATTGTTCTGTCATATTACTTCAGAGAAATAAAATTGATCAAAATACTTACATTTAACACAGAATGTTAACTAGCTAATTCAATGCTTTAAACATCACATTGCATTACTTCACATGACAAAGCGCAACAGACTTTACTGATACCAACGCCTAGTGGTTATAGCAGTCTATTTTCATAGACTGCTATAACCACTAGGAATATACTCGTACTTACTATACCATGTGAGTTCCAACTCAGACTTGAGAATAATACAATATTTTAGGAAAATTAGATATACATACAAAACAAAGACATTAAGACAATCAGATTAACAAATATTTGTACAACCTTTTAATTGACAATCAAATGTTTATAATGTAAGGATTACGATTGATGATGAAGTGTTGGAACAAGTGGATGAGTTTGTATATCTTGGATGCGCTTTCAGCAGGGATGGAAGGTA
Source organism: Pyralis farinalis (assembly GCA_947507595.1). Lineage (NCBI taxonomy): Eukaryota > Metazoa > Arthropoda > Insecta > Lepidoptera > Pyralidae > Pyralis > Pyralis farinalis. The sequence goes on from OX382264.1 coordinate 3,840,978, forward strand.
CTCCGCAGATGTGGAAAGACGAGTGAGTGCTGGGAATAGTGTGAATGGAGCGTTGGGAAAACTTCTTGGCAGTAAAAACCTGAGCCAGAAGGCACAACTCGCTATACACAATGCAGTGTTGGTCCCAACGCTAACTTATGGAAGCGGGAGCTGGGTATGGCAGAAAGAGCATGAAAGTAGAATGAACGCGGTCGAAATGCGAGCGCTGCGCAAAATTTGTGGCGTAAGGCTTGTAGACCGTATTCGCAATGATGATTTTAGAAACAGAGTTGGTCTGAAAGAGAGCGTCGGTGTTAAAATAAAAAGAGGCGTGCTCAGTTGGTTCGGACATGTAGAAAGAATGCAAGATAAAAGAATGACGAAGCAGATATACAATGCAAAAGTGGAAGGATGTAGGAGCCGGGGAAGACCAAGACTTACCTACCATGACTAAGAGCATGGTGACTAAAAATAATATTAGTCACCATGCTCTTCATTTAAACTTACTATTATGGTAAACGTAAATATTTTTTTCAAAAAATAATTTTACTCAAAAATTATTTAAACTTACTATTAAAGAAAGTTATTGAAAAGTAAAATTATTCAAAATATTATTATAATTTAGTGAACCTTAACGGTAACTTTAAAATGTATCGTTATCGTAATAAAAGCTGTGACTGATTTTTCAAAATATTGTTTAATTTAAATTTTATAACCCTTTAATTAATTGAAAAAAATACAAATGCTAGACCAATTCTTAAGTTTCAAAATTTCAATTCTGTTCCCTCTTAACTTATCAATTTTGTAGTACTCGTATATGGACAGACACAAACAGACTACCAAAATTTCAAAAATTTGCGCTACTAGAATACAACTGTATCACTACGTACTTAAAAATATATTTCATTTGCAAAATTGACTACATTACAATTTTATTATAAGTAAGAAATCTAAATCGAATGGTTTTTAGGGTTCCGTACCCAAAGGGTAAAACGGAACCCTATTACTGAGACTCCGCTGTCCGTCCGTCCGTCCGTCCGTCTGTCACCAGGCTGTATCTCATGAACCGTGATAGTTAGACAGTTGAAATTTTCACAGATGATGTATTTCTGTTGCCGCTATAACAACAAATACTAAAAAATAGAATAAAATAAATATTTAAGGGGGCTCCCATACAACAAACGTGATTTTTTTTTTGCTCATTTTTGCTTGATATTGATAACGGCAACAGGTAGACGCTTGAAATATTCACAGAATATTTAGTAATATATTCACTTTAAGAATAAATAATTAAATTAAAATAAAACAAATATTTAAGGGGGGCTCCCATACAACAAACGTGATTTTTTTGCCGTTTTTATAGATAGTGGTACGGAACCCTTCGTGCGCGAGTCCGACTCGCACTTGAACGATTTTTATAAAACCTGTTCTTGCTATTATTTAGCCGTTGAGGTATTTTGTTGACCACTGTTTGTATCCTGATTAGGCTTTCTATATAAACCTCTTGAATCATCTAAAGTAGAAGGTAGTTCTGTGTCTTTTGTTTCTGGTAATGGATAACATAAATATCCCCCAATAATAGGCATCACACAAAATATAATTCCTGAAATCAATTGAGGCAAATAATTTACTGGCGGAGCGATTATTTGTCCAACTCTAGATAAAACTGACAAGAAACCTAATACAGAGTTCCTAACGGGTGTTGGAAACAATTCCACTCCGTAAAGAAACACAATAATAAAGGACATAAAAAAGAAAGTGTTACAAATACATGCGAAAAATACTCTCACCAAAGGCAAATGTAATGGAATACATATAACTATGATCATAAACAATCCAGATAAGAAGTTTGTAGCTATTAAGGCTATTAAGGACGTCTTTTCAGTTTTTTCAACAGAAACACAGAGGCAATAGTTCCTGGTGAAAGCAATGTTCCAGATATTGCAACATTAGTATGAATTTCGCCGCTCATTTTGCCAATGTACTGCGATACTCCATAATAACCCATGCCACATACGAAGAAGATGATTGCCATACAAGCAAGGTTTATAGTAAGACGCTTATGTTTGAAAATTTCGAAGAAACTTATTCGTTTTGTCTGCGTATTGGTTTGAGTTACATTGTAAATCTCCATTTCTTGTTTAATAGGCATTGCGTCGACTTTATTACTGAAAAAATAAGACGTTGATATTAATTCTAGTGAGAATAAATAACTTTAAACAGATTTTTCATAAATGTCATTGATGTCATGATCACAAGGAATATTGCTTAAGAATTATTAGCTGATTATTCTCCCATTAACTACTTAACTTGAGTATAACATTTGTTACTTGCAGTGCACAAAGAGTTACTATTTATTGACGTAGTAAATTGGTGGATTTTTCTCGGGTAGTGTTACTTTCTTACCAGGATTTTGCTCGTATAAATATATCTCTCTTTTTAATATTCTCTCTATGTATCTCTCTTTTGACAGAGCTGCGTATGCTATTCGGTAGGATAAACTACATATACCTGAGTTCGGTTTGCATCTATGACTATAAAGCCGACGGTAATTTATCTGAAATCGTCATACCATTTAAAATGAGTACTTAGTAAACATCAAACTTATATAAATGTTTATGCTTAAAACCTTCTCCGTTGAGTACGAAACGGTTACAACATCAAGGAAACAACTAGAGGTAAAACGATTTAACTGCAAACGCCCCTTAACTTTCTCACTTAAATTTGTTTTAAAAATGTATACAACCAGGTATAAATTTCCCCGAATTTAATGTAACGGCAATTAGCAACGGCGTCATTTGATAGCTTATATGCGAAATACCTGAACTATTCTGTTAAATTTCAAAACTTGGCTTGTCTGTCAATCTTTGTACATAAGCTAGATTTATGCTTATCTGATTTATCTCGTTGCGATCCATCAGACAGAACTTATCATTTTCATACATTTATTACTGCGAGATTAATAACTGGAGTGTTAAGGAAGCGATTACGTCTCGCTCTATAGCTGTATCGGAATCTCAACAGAGTAGTCAATTGAGGATTGATTGTCTTCGATGTGTGTCTTGGATAATCTGAAATGCTGGTATAATCTTCGTTTTATAGCTTCTCTTCGAGACAATAAAATAGGTCTCAAATCGTCTCTTTTTGCTTTCTCTTATTGGACCCGATACATTCTTCGCTTTTTTATTTATTTTTGTTTAGTTTATAATTACTTTATTGTACTTATTTCAAAAAAATGAAATAAAAAAGAAACGATGTCTTCTAATATAATTATGAAGTTCATAATTTGTAAGCGAAATCGGAAGGTTTTTTTTTTGTTAAACTACGTCGGGAGGCATACAAGCATATGGCCCACCTGATGTAAAGCGGTTACTGCAAATGTTGGTTTAATGCAAGCGTTTATAGGTAACGACCTATAAACGCTTGCATTAAGTATCACTCTCGCGATGCGACCTCTGCTGCTAACACAGCACTCCATAGGAGCTTACTGACCCTACCTCTCTTAAAAATACCCAGACCAATAGAAACAGGCATGTTCATGAACACAAATGCTTGTCCTGTGTGGGAATCGAACCCACGAGCTTTGGTATCAAAGTCTCATCATTCACGACTCCGCAACCGCAACCGAGCTCTTCACGAGGTTCATAGGAAAATAGCCGGAACGTACACTCGTCGACCATATTATTTGCACCGTCACAAGGCAACAAGACTTGAATTTGTGAAAGTTTACTATCAGCATATTATAACACACCAAGTTAGACAATTTTATATGAATACTTTTAGCACACGATATGATTTCTAGAACTATCAAAATATCCTGAAAAGATAATACAATAATGGCTAATATTGAACGGACAAAAATCGATAAAACGTAAGTTTCCCCAATTATGCCCTAAATTTTTATTTAGGTCGCAGTAGTTGTCATGACAAATAAAAATTTTCCTTAGTGTTAAGACTATTAACATGAACAATAGTTTAATACTTACTACTTACAAATCTTATCCACAATAACCACCGCTTTACTAAGTTTATTATTGTCTAATAACCACTTCGGAGATTCCATTATCACCCATTGTAATGCAACAAAGAGAAACACTGGTAACGACACTGCCAGCTGAAAGTGATCACAATGGCGGAGCAAATATGATACTCCAGCAATACCAGTATGACTCAAATTAATTGGTATATGGAATAAAGCCGATACAGTTTCTCTATAATTGACTCCACAGTATTCCACGCATAAGACATATGAAGTTACGATAGCTCCACCGACTCCCATGCCTTCAATGCATCTCATGAGTATAAAGCTTGCCATGTTTGGCATGACGCTGACGAGACAGCCTGATACAGCCAGCATAAGACATGAGATCGAAAGCATTGTCAGTCGTCCAAATCTGAAATAATGATAAAAACACACGTAAATGCCAGGCAGAGTATTTGAATGGAAAATGAAATCGGGCAAGTGTAACCGCAACCTATTATTCGATGTATATCTTGACCTTCATTGGATATCTTAAGTTCTTAGACCTGATTGCTATTGACGGATGTTAAGTCTATGGAGCTTTAGGATTTCCAAATATCCCACGCCAATATCCAGAAGCATTGCTGGGCATGGTTTAATCTTATCAAATTTACGAAAAGCCAACAACAGAACCCATCGGATCTTTGCCACACAAAAAAGTACTCCAGGGAACGATTACTTGGCTGCGGTTCCCTGTATGGTGTACTTCTTCGATCGGATTGATGTAATAAACACAACTGTGCCCATCTGTTTTACCATTGTCTGGATGCCCAGTTGGTAGGATGATCAAAATACATGTGAGGGTGGCTTCGTCTTTAAAAATATATGTGCGTCTGATAGATCCTAAAGAGACAGAAAATCTCAGTGATACAAGTTCCGTTCGAGTGAAATTTCCAGAAATCTTTTGAGGGGCGGCTTCGTGAACAGAGTAAGTGGTAAAGTCATGCAATACTTCTTGAATCGGAAGCACAGTGGGCAACAGTGTTCCTTGAGACATCACCAATCGATTAATTAATTTAGCCGTGAAAGTTGAACGATAAATAAGTACGCTATAATAATATATACTCTTAGCATACCTGGTGCAAATTATCGTTCAATATATATATATATATATATATATATATATACATGTTATCAGACAAATTACATAGCGCCATCTAGTCCCAAACTAAGCAAAGCTTGTGCTATGAATACTAGACAACTGATAAATATACATGTATACCTTTCTTATGTAAATATATTACAATTAATACTTATAATACATAGAAAACCACCAGACCAAGACAAACAGACATGTTCCTTCATTCACACAAATGTTAGCCTTTCGCGGAAATCGAACCCGCGCGTCGTGGTGCTAAAGTGAGCATCGCTAGCCATTTCAACACCGGTCCAGTCAATAACAAACAACAAATAAATAAAAATAACAAATAAGTACTTCGTTTTCATTAAAGCCAAAACACAGAGGGGCGGGAAAGCAGGAATACGGCAGCGATCCGAAACGAGATTTTTTGTAACATATACAGCGATCGCACCGCGCCGGATCACGCCCGCTTTTTGTGTGACAAGTTGCATACAAACACGTATGTTACAAAAAAACCCCGTACCATTGCTGTCGCTTTCCCCCTTTTCCCGCCCCTGAAGGTTTTGGCTTTAACATTTCAATACTCATACTCAGCGAAGTCACAAGAAATAGCAATTCTATACGACATTCAGCGAACTTAAAAAGCAAACTTGCTTTTTAAGTTCGCTGACGACATTACAGAGACTTTTAGCGGTAGCCCGTTTGTAAAAGACTTGTGGTTAACTTGTAATGAATAATTAAAGCATTTAGATAATTAAATAAATAACTTTATTAGGAGCCAACGCGCCTAGCTAGCCACAATCCATAGAGAAGAGAGAGAGCGGGGTTGCCACTCTATTAAAATATATTTATGTCATACACACCGTTTGACGTTACATAAGAACTTTTTTTTCGCAATGCTTTTTGAGTGGCCTGGTATTTATCAGAGTTTTTTTTCCCCCCTTCATTATAATTATTTTTTTTGTGTTAACATAAATTTGCTTGTCGTGTTCTCCAGTAATTGTTTGTTACATTTAAACTAGATTAAGTATAAAAATAGTAGTTTATGCAACTGTCATATAATAGAGGGTATTAAAACATGAGTGTAGTTTTTTGAAACGAGCCGCAGGCGAGTTTCAAAATAAGATTACACGAGTGTTTTAATATCTGATTATATGCAGCTGCATACACTACTTTATTTAATCTCATGGCTATAGGTAGCTACATTAAATAAAATGCAATATAAAAGAAGCAAATTATTTATTATAATAATTATGTATTCACATTTTGAATATTGCAATTATGAAACTGAACCTGAATAACAGGCTGGGGGGCGCTATAAGAGCTAGTCGTTGTCGGGGTTGACAATGGAACGTTTATATTAATTTCATTTTTATTATTTTCTATGGAATTGAGTATCGAATTGGATACTAAGATTTTGTTAGTTATAGAATCGTCTATGTAGCCTTCTGCAGCTGTTGTTGACTTCCACCCTCCGTGACGCTTTAGTGCTGTTATGTCTCCGCCAGCATCGATTAGTAAGGTTGCAGAAGTTCTGCGGAAGCAATGTCCCGTGTACGAATCTGAGTTTGGAAGATTAAGATAACTGGCTATCGTTTTACCCAACATTCCAAATTTGTTAATACCAACTCTTTGTTGGGTGCATTTCCCAGATATGTAATTCAAAAAGAAGGAAGGATTGCTACATGAATTTGGTCGCAGTTCTATGTATTGTTTACATAATTGGTTATATTTGCCCGTTATGGTAAAAGATCGGTCTATTTTGTTTTTTGTGTTCCAAATTTTAACTAAAATTGATGATTCGAAAACTTCGACGTCTTTGAATTTAATGTTGTATAATTCCTGTCTTCGGCAGGCACCCATTATTCCAAATATTAGTGCAATCTGTAATAATATTATAAGTACTTAAGTAATATGAAGCCAGTAAATATCTATGTATAAAGCCATTACTTAGTGAGATGGCGTTTAGTAACTAATATATTCTATTTAACTTTTATTTATTTATTTAATAAATCAATACTTCTTACCTTCGTTGAAAGATATAATTTATCGGGCGCTTCATTTAAAAATTTATTTAAGTGTTCAGCTGAAAATGTCTTGGCTTTCTTCCCTTTATATCCTTGCGATTTACGTTTCAGAAATGATACAAGTTTTGAATATTTGGTAATATCAATTTCGTTGTAATACTCAGTGTACTTTTAATCATAGAATATTTAGACCATAAGGACGAACACTTAAAGTTATCCGATAACTCTTGAAAGTAGGCTAACAAAACGTTTTCGGAAAATGAGTTAGCCTTTTTGTTCATTTTCCAAGTTATAAAGTCTTGGTAACATTTGTCGTACGCTTTTCTTGATTTTTCTGGCAAAAGACTATTCGTCAGTTTCTTGGTTTCTTGGCTGTTTCTAGAATGTCAGGTGGAGTTAAATTTTCATCAGTATCATCGGTGTTGCTTGACATTTTTGCTACTAAAGTTTTATCCAACAAAATATTACTCAAATTCGTATGTACGAAATAGCGCCAAAATGGAAAAAGTCTGTTATTGGTTTATTGGCTCGGTTCCAGCACGCATGCGCGTTGCGCGCTCACCATAGATAATGTGTACTTAAATTGAATTGAAACCTCCTTGGTCGGGACACATGTACTTTAATAATTAAAAAATTGTTTAAAAGCATTGTTTTGTTAGGAGAATAATGCTTTAATTTAATTTTTTAATTTTCTTAAAGAAGTATGTAAATAAAATATACCAATAAAATTCTGTATTTCATTTCATAATTAGAATATTACCGAATGAGATTATATAAAAATATATAGAATATAAGTAACAATGTAAACGAACGTTGGTGAGCCTAAAAAAAATAAAAAAAAATAAAAAAAAAATTACCTGAATTACTCGTATTTTTATACGGGCCAACTGATGTAAAACGGTTACCGAAAGCCTATAAACGCTAGTAATACATTACGAATCACTCGCGCGATGCCACCTATGCTGTTTAGACAGTAATTCCTCAGGAGTTTTACTGGTGGTATCGCTCACTCATAACAACCCTCTAAGCTAGGGAGTTATTATTTGGCTGCGGTTTTCTGTAATGTTGAAATACTTCCCCATACTTCCCCCACTGCTTTGATGCGCTCTACTTCTCTTAAAATACCAATTATATAAAAAGTACCTACTTGTCAGACAAAAATCCAAACGACAAAGCTCCCATCAATGTTCCAACGTACAGCATGCTCTGCGAAAAGCTAATTAACCAAGTCTTCTCACAATATAGTCCGAATTTAGACTGAACTGTCTCTGTGAACACGGTCCTATCCCACGAGGGGTTATCACACGGGCAACCATTCTTGACGCTCACGTTATCTTTAACGCAGTTGTAGTCCATGGGTGGCGACAGGAATATGAGGTTGAGGATATGCCAAAACACTGGGATTTTGCACGCAAAAAGGAAAAAGAAAAAGTAATAGTGGTACCGGGTGACAGTATTAAACTGTTTCTCTATAGGGTTAGTTAAAACAATACTCGTTCTAGCCATTTTGTTAGTAACATTTAGCAAAATTTAAAATACATAGTATGTACGTAAAATTGTGGTCACTTTTGATGTAATAGCGTTGGCAGAGAAGGAACAATTGTTAGGTCTATGGTCGATACGAAAGAGTATCTATTTAAAATCTATTTCATTATTTGATAATAGCTAAAGCTGCTATACCGCTATACTGTATGGCAGGTAGGTATACTATTATTACTACATCTTCACGCCAGATACCTTGCGGGGTGATAAAGCCATTTTATGAATCATTTTAGATCAGAGCTCACCGGACCACAGTTCAAATACTCAGTAGTTTCGCATAGATATAACTCGCGAAGTTAGTTTGAGGTTGAACTGGCTTGCGTTTAATCTGTATCTCAAAGCCGACTCAGTCCTTAGACACCTTACTCGCTACCTTAAAAATCGTAGCTCTTTTCATACACGCTCGTCGATTCCTATTATTATTATTTTTTAATTATTTATTATTATATATTCCGGAGACCCCCTTCTAATGGAACACTACTAATTTGGTCGTGATAAGTAAATCTTGGCCTTCCTCAGCTCCTGCAACTTCCTCATTGTATATCTGTTTCATCATTCTTTCCTCTTGCATTATTTCCACATGTCCAAACCAATTTCTTATTTATACACCTACACTTAATGCTGATACAAAAACTGAGTGTAGAAGTAAGTTTTCACAATGATAATTTTGTATTTTTATTTAGCTTGTTCGAACACATGTAATAACTTTAATATACGAGTAGTTAATAGGTTCTGTTTACCCAGCTATAACTTCATGTCAAATCCCTTATGTGGTAGACATAGAGGACCGAGCGCCACATGACTTGATCCTTGCAAAACTCTCTCGTTTTTTTAACATTCGCTGCGTTTGCTCTTCGCTTCGTTTCTCAGCCTCCTGACATCGCCTTCTAATAAAACACGATCAATTTAGTCAAATCTTGGTCTTCCTCGGCTCCTACATTCTTCTACTTTCACGTTGTATACCTATCTGTTTCGTAATTCTTTATTCCTGCATTATTTCTACATGTCCGAATCAACGTAGCATGCTTCTTCTTATTTTAATTGATTAATGAGTTTTATTTAATTAATCGACGCGTACAGACGTAGGCGAAGGTACACGTGGGCCAATTTGTTCTCTATTACAAGTTTGTACGAAACTCATCAAAACTAGTTTTATGACTTACAAGTATTAGGTTACACGAAACAAATAGCATTTGATGGATCGTACATGCGTCATCCATCATACTTCGATTATCATCCAATTGCGACCGGTCAATATTTGTACTTCTACCACTGATGTACAGTCAGCGAAGAAAGTGCTTTACCAGTTTTGATATCGACATTTAGTCTTGGAATATTGAGAACTAGCTTTTGCCTGCGACTTCGTTCTCGTGGAATTAGTAATTTGGGTAGCTTATTTCCACCTTCTTTTTACACCCTTAAGGGATGATATCGGTAATGAAAACTATTCTATATCCTTCACCACAACTCAAACTATCTCCATACCAAATTTCATCTAAATCGGTTCAGCGATTGTTGATTCCCCATACAAATTTCCACCCACCTTAATAAAACATTTTAATGATGAAACAATTTTTGAAATCGGCTTAGTAGTTTTTGAGTTTATCCGTTACAAACATACAAAAATACGAATCTTTCCTCTTAATAATATTATAGTGTAGATCAAATAAAACCAAACCTAATGATAGCATAGGGACTAAAGAACCAGCTTGTTAAACGACGGTCCCTGGTTGGGATCCTGGTGGGTCAAGTAGTACATGCCGTAGGTACTACTTAACCCATCAATCTAAAGGAATTAGAAAACGGGATATTTCCAGGAAGAAGTGTAGTATAAAAAAAGGGTACACCCTCTTATTTCAGACTTCAATTGTAAAAGGAAAATTTATCACTTATGTGTGAACATTGTAATCTATATTAAGAATAAGTAGGTACAGTCATGACTAAAAATGTGTATACGTCTGCAAGAGATCCGATGTATGTACTCCAATTTCGATATCATTTTTTTTATTCAAATGATTATATAAGATTACAATTATTTAACATCGGTGCTAAAGTATAATTTTTTTTCTTACCATTAGAGATAATAGAATATTGCAGAAATGCACTCGCTACGCTTTGTAAATATTAATTATTGTCTTCAAACAGAAGGAAGATACGAGTGTCAGTGTTTTAGTAAATATCAAGTATGTACGTGTACTATTATTTATTACCTATTGATGGCGCGTTACGGACTGCCTTTATTATTTGACAAATGTCCTGAAGCGAATATATATAGTGGACTGTATTTAGGATAAATTAGCGGGAGAAAATATGTAAGGAATTTGGACTGACCTAGTATGTGAATTTACGGCGTCTCCCAATGGCGGCTGGGCCCAGCTCTTCATCAGCGTTGATTGTTCTTGATTTCTTCGGTAAACTTGCGGTACATGATGGGTTTGGTGCAAGAATATTTGGCAGAGCTGCGATAGCCAGCGGAGCCACATTACCCTCAAAATTGCCGTTTGGGGTAGACTGATGTCATCCAGCTAGCGTTTAGACGGTAATAGTGAGAAACTCCAAAATCGACACACTAATAGCTAACATATTGTAGTTTTGTATCCTTTAATTTGAAATTTAAATGTTCGTTGGTGAGGAAGAACGGTCCAAAATCGTTCCAATTAGAAAAAAAAAACATATGGGAAAACGTATGGCCGGCCACTCTGCAGTGCAGAGTCTGCACTGCACTCCCATCAACAGAAAAAGTAACAGCACTCGTCGCTAGATGTCGTACAGGGTTCCATATATTTTTAAAAAATTAAAAAATTAAAAATAAAATATTTAAATATTTTTTAAATTTAAAAAATATCAGCTCTGCCTACACAGCTTGCTGTTATTTACTAGTATTAAGGATTAGGAGGGCTTAGAGGCACTAATATATTAAATAAAATAGTGTTCATAACTATTTAGCGGGGTGCAAAGGTTGGCGCGGCGCGGTGCGGTTATATGGGTGCTCGCGGCGCGGTTTGGCGAGCGACTAGCGACTAGCGGACGAATCCGCGGAAGCGAATATGCGACTCACTCGCGGTGAGCGAGTATGATTTAATTGAACCATGAATGAATGGTTGAATTATGACTTTGGCGTCAACACCTATTATCTATTTATTAGTTACATCAACAAAGCGAACACTAACACTTTCAATTTAAAATTAAACATTTTTATAATAGATACGGTATAAAGTGCCACCTCAATTGTAGATGTAAACAACATGTCAGAAATGCACAGTAACTAATACTGCACAGTAGCTAAGATAAACATTGCAATTCTATGGGATATATATAGTTGATAAAATAGACATAAAATTAAATTACAATATTTGAAAAGAGAAGTGGAATTACATGATTGAATGTCAACTTGAGACTTAATTTATTTACGCATAAATTATAAGCTTTAGATTTCTTTTAAAATTACAAGTGCCGCGTGAGAAAACATCGATCTCACGTTGCTCCCTCGCACCGCGCTCGCCGACCTTCACCTTAACATCACGAACAACATTGTAATTTTTAGACATTCTGTTTAGAGGGGAGTACTGGCCTAGGTTTGTTCTGGCATCATTTGTTATAAAGGGATTATACCTTTTACACTGTCTAGGATGACTTCTCGGGACGCTTATTTTTTTAGTTTAATTTTGATAAAAGATAAGTAGCATCAGACACACCATTCAACAATCGCAGAGATGGCAACAAAAATCTTATGTATCTGTTTGTTATTTTTTCCCCTCCTTTGAATTTGTTCTGGCTTATGGTTTCTCACAACTGGTTCATTTTCCCACGAGAATACCAGATGTAGAGGACCATGCAAGCTTTATACTGGACCTTCTGCTAATCACACGTCCGAACGAGAATAACATCTGAGTGGACGTGCCGTTCGTCGGATCACTGTCTCATCCAGATCTCAAGTAGCTTGCACAAGACGCGACCCACTTCGGCCTGCCGGATGTCGTCGCGTATGGCACTGTACATCGGATTGCGTGAATTCTACGCATCATACCCGTGGAGACAGCTGTGCTTCGAATCAGACTACATTGATTCCTGCGCAACCGCAGTGGCTGCGGCGATATATGACATGGAACGCTACTTTCACTATCGCCTTGTAGCTACTGCGGGAGCTAAGCGGCCGTGCTTTAATCGGCATTGTAGGGAAGCCAATCTTCTTAAGCAGGCTGTGTAACATTAATTATTAAAAAGAAAAGGGTTACTAAAAGGGGAATGACAATTTTTTTAAAGACAATAAAAATTTACAATAAAAACTTATAAAAAAAACGTATTCTATAGTTCGGCTAGTTTTGTCTTTGAGGACTCGCGTTTTTTCGATCAAACCAAAGTTCACTCTTCACTGGTCGGCAGCACCCGGTCACGGTCCGGATGGAAATGTAGGCTGGCCGCCGTCTGTAGTAGGCCGCCGACTGTAGAGGAGCTCGCCAGCGAACCTCAGCCAGCGAGCGAGGAGCTCACGGACGTCGAAAATCACAAGGCCTAGTAGAAAGTAGGGTGCCGCCGCCGAAGTACACCGCGTAGTCAACACAGCAGGGGCTGGAGGTCATAGGCGCAGTAGTCAGTACACCGGGCGTTGCTGATCAGAACTCAGCGTAGAATGCCTCTTGTTTCTTGGTCATCTACAGAATAGAATTTTTAAATTTCCGAAATTTAAGTTATTAATTTTTCTAAGAAATTTTGACAGATATCACAAATGAAGAATATGCCGGTATGTATATACAAAGACAATAAAAAAGGTTGAATTAAAGTATTACATTGTGGTGGATCGCTAAGTACAAAGACAATAAAAGGGCTGCTTACAGTGCTTGGACCACGGCGCGTGCTAATGGGTATCCTAATGTAAAAGGGTGGCTGCTAGATCTATTTCATTGACAGAGTTGGCGAGCGGCGTGCAAGCCTTTCCTCTGGAAGCCGTGTTTTCTGGTCGCTCGCTAAAGCTGCCGAGAGAAATTTTTGTCAACTATTCATGCCACCACTATAAAAACCGGACGGCAGTTTGGCCCATAGCGCTAAAGAGAAAGCCGATTTACTCGGTAACTTCTTTGCGTCTAACTCAAATATGAATAACGGGGGCACTGTGCCACCTACCATCCCGTGGTGCGGTAGCTCAATGCCGGAAATCTCCATTACCCAGCGAGATGTCCGGCGGGCCTTACTCTCTCTCTCGACATTAATAAATCGAGTGGACCTGATGATATAACCACAGTGGTGCTGAAGCTATGTGCTCCTGAGTTGTGTTCTGTACTAACGCGGCTTTTCGTGCTTTCCTACTCCACTGGGCAAGTCCTGACTTCATGGAAGACTACGAATATGCACCCGGTGCCGAAAATAGGCGATAGATCAGACCCATCGAATTACATGCCTATTGCTATATAACCTCCCTTCTCTCCAAGGTGATGGAGCGTGTGATAAATACACGACTCCTAGGATACCTAGACGATCACGACTTGATCAGCGACCGTCAGCACGATTTCCGTCAGAGTCGCTCAACTAGTAATCTTCTAGTTAGCTAGTTCTAGTCTAGTAGTTCTAGTATCTTACACACGGTGAGGCATTGGCAGTCAGCCTAGATATGGCGAAGGCGTTCGGTCGGGTCTGGCATCGGGGTCTTCTATCGAAGTTACCATGTTACGGGCTGCTCGAGGGTTTGTGCAAATAAGTTGCCAGCTTTTTATCCAACAGATGCATAAAAGCCGTGGTTGGTGGTGGATGCTCCGATAGTATGGATATCAATGCTGGCGTCTCTCAGGGTTCTGGATAATCACACTTGTACATGGAGACGGGAAATGCTCGTGTAATTTGAGTTATCGACGTGACACTAACGATCAGCAAGCAAGAACCGATGGCCGTTGGGGTAGAAAGGTTTTCGATGTGTGACCACGAACAGAAAGATGCAGTGTATATAATGTATCGACTATCTCGTGAAAATCGCAGGGCGCCGATGCAAGCGGCACAGAACAGGACGCTATGGACGTCTAAGGAGGAGGCCTATATTCAGCAATGAACGTCTTTCAGCTGAAATGATGATGGTCGTGACATAAATTTTATTGTAATTTTTATTAATAATTCTTTATTGGCAGAACTTTTTTACAGCAAGTGATTTCTTATCTAAAACTCTCGCTCTAGGCGAAGCCAGTCCTGTGGGATTATTATTACAAAAATTATGTTGCCAAGATCTTTTTGGGTACTTAAAATTATCTGTCCATATAAATCTAAGAGCTATAATTTTTTTTCAAACTATAATATAATTATAATTATGCTACATTAAAAAGCAATCTTTACAAGAGGAGATAAGCATGACAATCGTAAAGTTATGTAAATTATGAAAACATGTACATAAAAAAGCGAGGCCGGCCTCATTAATTTGATTGATTTAACTCAGTCACCAGGCAGTACGTCACATGTACAGGATTTTAAAAACTTGTAAATAATAAGGTGTAACCATATTCGATCATTAACATCGATACACAATTACACCGTTGTTTAAATTATATGTCAGTACAATTTAAAAACACCGGTGTAGCGTTATTATCGAAAGGTTTTTAAAGGCCTGCAAAATATATACACATTCACTCTTTTTAGACGTGAGTGTACGTCTTGAAGTACATTAGTTTCACGTACGCTAAATACTTGATCCATCACGAGACTCTTTCGCGTCAATAAATCACACAGTTTACATTGACGGCGTGTTTCGGCGCATTAATCTTATTCGGCAACTTAACGCATCGGGTTAATGTCGCGAACGAACATAACTCAAGCAACGGGAATATGTGATCACACTTTAAAGACTTGGCACTTTTGCAAAGTTGAGAATTTTGTTTCGTTTAATCTATTCTGAAGATTTACGGCTTTGGCCTCGCGCATGCAAGGGACCGCAACCTAACTTTGTATGAGTTTATACACCTCCAGCTTCTCTTTGCTTGGAGAACACGTTGTGACTTCTTTTTCATCATAGATGTGCTAAGCGGTGCAGCTAAGAATATGTGTGAATCCACTAAGTATCATTGATTTTCATCCATTAGCTTATAGAAATAGGCACTAGAAACTGAAAAATCTTTTGACGTGATAACGTCTTATGAATCGATGAACGCCGGCAGCACGCACGAAAAAGTGTCACGTTCCGCCTGTGCAAGCGAGAGCGCGGAACAAGTTATAGAGAAGCACGATCGGCCTAAGCGTTCGGCTTGTGACGCATCTATCTCTCGTCCACTCCATCGGCCGATGCGTCCGAGTAGAAGAGAGACAGCGGCAGCACACAACCTACACGTGAACTACTCGTATTTTGTCAACTGTTGAATGTTTTGTTATAACGTTATCACGTAAAATTATCGACCATTTTTTTATATGGAGGGAACCGTAGGTAATAAGTATGGCAGCAGCGGATGTGATCTAGAGATGCCAGAGTGGTGAAGCTACGTGGAGTTCATGAGGAACTGCGTTGTTTGACCGCACACAGTTTAGGTTGCTTTTAAGAAAGATAGCAGTCTGTTTGGGGAAATACCTCCACCCCACAGAAAACTGCAGTCAAATAACATCTCCCTGGAGGGTCGTTGTGTTCCTGCGAGTAAGTGAGGTTATCAATAAGCTCTCAAGGACTTGTTGTGTTAACAGCAGATGTGGTAAAGCGCGAATAATATTTAATGTACTCGTATTGCAAACGTTCTTAGACATAGTAACCACTTAACATCAGTTGAGCTGAATGATTCTCGCAATTTAATCTAAACCACTTTGTGTGCTTCTGCTACCGATTAGTACATACGAACTAGTGCCGGCCGGTACCTACACATGGCACCATGAATATTTCTTGGTGTACTTTGTCATCCTAGAAGAAAGGAATGAAATGATTTGTGGGGTGACATGTACTGCCCACAGCATGATAAGAGACTAAGACCAAAGTGTGCCGTGCGCAAATCCCGCGATTTAAGTCATATTACGGATGATAGTATGACAGTGATTCTTCTTAGTGGGACAATTGAACCCCGGAATGTTTTATTTCTTACTCCATAGTACAGTGAAACACCATACCATGTACTTGATATATATACGGATGTTTTTACATTTGTTACACCTTAAGTTGTATTACAGAAGCGCATTTGAAGTCACTTACTTTGATTACTGACTGTATTCATGGTAAGGCACTGGTCTAACTTATGGTAAGAAGCGATTAATTGAACAAAGCTCCAATCAGCGACTGAACCAACAACAACATGCATCTCTTTAGGAAAATAAATATATAAATTCGATTGCACTTAATCATTTAGATAAAGCTTACAAAAATTTAAATATTTTTACTTCCTAATTTGCACCCAAAGCTCATTTATGAATCTTTTTTTATACAAACATACGACTAACCTGATGTAAAGTGGTTTTCGTAGTCTACGCACGCTTGCCATATATTTTTTATGTCACTATGCCACATACGTGGCCAACCCTGTAAAAATCTCTGCAAGCCTTTCTTGAAGAACGTTATGCTGTAATTTCGTAAGAAAACTTTTCTGAAACCAATGTGTGAGTATTGGTGAGTATAAACTCTCCACCGTCGGCGAGCGGCGTGTTTTGAAAAAAAACGTTGGCATCATATAGAAAAATTCTTCCCGCGACCACGGACGCTGCAAAGCGTTCAAAACGTCAGGTTCAAGAAAATAAATAAAATACGCGATATTTCCGTTAAAAATTGTTTAATTCAATGTATAACAATCGCGAAAACCTTAGACATTACTATATAGAACAATTCTTCAGAACACAACCCGTTTTACAATCGGTAGAACACACAAAGAGAAGCAAAATCTCTTCTTAAACGTTACAAAATACTCTGAAGTCTAAACACACTAAACGCTCCAACAAATTGGTCTAAGATTTTAACAAATGATACGTTATTAATATACGTATACATATTTTCTCAATAAATGCCAAAACCATTGTACCATAATGCACACTGGATAGCAGGGCGTAAAAGCGTGTTAATAGTAATAGTACAAATGTGATGACACCATGGGGCATACAATATGAGGTAAATTTGTGGACTAGCCAATTAGAGTTTCGCGTTCTACTTCACCTCCCGACCAATAGCGGTGAGTTGAGTTTCAAAGCAAAACCTTCTATGGAGGTTCACAGGTTATTTCCTTCATATCATCAGAAGAAATAATGGAAGATAAAAGCGAAGGGAGTGTATGCATGTCTAGTGTTAAATGAGACTAGAGAGATGGGTCAATGCTGGGTGGTCCTGAAAGACAGTATGGTGGATAGGAAAATAAGTATGTAGATGCAGAAAGAGGCAAAAACTTTGAAAGATGACGCCTGGTGGGAAGGTTTAATCTCCCCCGGTAAAAAAGAGGAAAGGATGGTTTCATTATGTCGCATTAGAAGCAAAGATGTAAGTGACAGTAGGGGAGAAAATAACAAAGATACCGCCTATACAAGTATGAAACTGAAGCCTTAATGAAAGCGTGAAAGAATAATTCTGAATGAGAAAGAGAAGCTAACGAAAATCTTTGATACGAATTCCAAATTATTTTAGAAGGAGGCAAAGGAGGTGTGTGTTAGTCGGGGAGGATCGTCAGCTTTTAGAAAGATAAATTCTAAAGCTTGCGATATTCTTGCTAACACTCAAGATGTATTAGATCGGTAGAGTGAATATTTTGGGGAAATGCATGATAATATTCTGGACGCTGACATTGTGAAGGAGCTCATGATTAACTCTCCGGAATCTGCATCCGATTACGGTTCGATCTTATTCAGGTATATACGAAAAATGGAAAATCAACAGGAATAGATATAGTTGTAGCTGAGATGATTAAGCTAGGTGGCACCACGTGTCCATGACGCTTTCTGGTTCCTGTGATCTATGCTAGAGAACCGAATAGATTCTAACAGGCAAGAGAAGCGCAGTCGTCGTATTCTTGTACAAAGGCAATCACCTGGGGACTTAAAAAAAGGATAAAATTCTCTATTTGTCACTGTGCAAATAATCTCAATCTAAACAATCACGACTGTGCCAACTACAAAGGCATCAGTTTGATCAACTTAGCTGAAAAAGTGTATGGAAAAATAATTGAGAGCAGAATGGGGGTGAAATCCGACGGAATGTTGTATTAAGCACAGATAATCCCCCTGTGCTCGAATTGGACGAGGATATACGGACCCAGTTTTTTCACTCAGCTACATCATGGGGACTATTACTAGTACTAGCCATACACGCTAGACTAGGATTTCTGCAGTTTAGTGGGACTTGAGAAAATATTTGACAGGGTTGTGTTGATTTGACGGTATTCTTGACTTTGTACTGTACAATTCATTTATGTGGACAGTATAGCATATGTGTGGTAGCTGGTTGTTGCCCTGGTATGGCATTAACATAAGTGTCAAGTACTGTCGTATTGGCTTGGCTGTTTATGTCTTATCTTGATTATTGTCTTCGGAGAATAAGATCTACGAATATAGTGGTTGGCATGAGTGGCCTAAGAGGTGAATTGTCTGCTTCATACAAATGCCGTGCTTATAGCATCTACACCATCTATACTGCAAACGCTAGTCACAGTAATGAGAGAGGATTTTATGGAGAAAGGTTTACAACAGAATGCGAAAAAATAATAAAATCGTACTTGAAAAAGAGTAAACTAAAATGAACGCAAGAATAATAGTTCATCATGTAGTGTTAGAACAAGTGAATGATATTGTATATCTTGCATGTAATAGTGTGAGCGTTGGGAAATATTCTTGGCATGCAAGAATCTGAGTCAGAAGGCACAGCTCGCTGTAAACATTGCAGTGCTGATCCCAACTCTAATGTATGTAGGCGAAAGCTGAGTTTAATAGAAAGAGCATGAGAGCAGAATAAATGCCGTTGAGATGCGAGCGTAACAATTTTGGTTAACAGAGAGTATCGGAGAATAAGGATGTTGGTGACGAAGAAGGCACCACAAATGAATACATCAGGTTTTACCAGAAGATATTATTATGTTATTTCAATGTACCCTTATAGCACTTAGGCGTGTCGTTACATTAGTTTCCGTTATATATTTATGATAATTTCAGAAGTACCATAACTATAAAATCATAACTTAATATATAAGATATAAATATAAAATGATAAGACCGAATCCGTTATCCATTTTAGTTGGGCAATAATTTAACAATAGTAGGTCATAGTCCTTTTGCCGAACAAGTCGTGATTTTTTAGACCTTATTCTAATTTCTTTATAGAAACTCCAAGCGTTATTTATTTTTCAGATAAAATGTTTTGATAGATGGTGTTGTTAAGAAAAGTTCAGTAATAATAATATACAGGTTTTGATTTAATACTAGCGAGTATATTTTGATTATATGAGAACAGATTGTGGTAGTTATTTTTGTATTTATTGATACAAATAATTTAATCGAGACGCAAACTAACATTATTGACAGTAGCACTAAGAAAAACGTCTAACGAAATCATTTAACTCTTCTTGGTTCAATTCATTTATCTGACTATCGGATGTCTGATCAAAGCGCTTTAATCCGGCTTCGACATCCAACTGGAAGGCAATAGTTCCTTTGCCGATGTGGACTAGAAAATAATTTTGATTGCTACTTTACATTATACACTACAAAATTCCAACATTTTGTACAATATTATGACGAATTATAGTACTAAAAGCGAGATTAGTGTATTTGCAAACTTTAATATTAAAATCGTTCATCGCTAAACGCTGTAAGTTCAACATGTGTATAAGGACGCACACTGCTATTATCGCAGTACTCACGCTTAACGCCACATAATTTATTCGTTCATCTCCTGACCCTTTGTTCCAGACGCCCTCGACAATGAGCTATGAATTTAATTGCAGAACGAAAACAATTAGAATTTCAAATCTGATACTCTTATTTTATAGTCCCAAAATAACAAGGTATGTGTTTATGCTTTGTACTAAGGTTCATTTGATACAAAAAGTTAAATTTATTTTACTGTACGACAGAAGTTTCAAAATTGGGTTTTTACACAATGTACATACGTACGTTGCAAAAATACCACTCGCTATATAAAGTCGCGTACTCATCCCAAGGTATGTATATGTTAATATATGAAGCTGGATATGCCAGAAAAATATGAAAGTAGAATGAACACGAAATCGAAATACGAGCATTACACAAAATCTATAACTATACAGGAAAGAGGATTCAACCAGTATCGAAGTTAAGATAAGAAAAAGTAAGTTCCATTGGCTCGGGAATGTAGAATGCGGTCTGATATTTCATCATGTTTCATGTTGAAACACATATACAACGCGAAAGAGAAGGAATATAGGAGCTGAGAAGGACAGATTAATCTACTATGAATATTACCTATATTATTACATTCACCTGTAGTGTATATTTTACAATGTATATGGTTTTTATTTCTGATATCTTTCCCGTTGTCAATTTCATCCACAAAACGTTGTTCATGAACCGGCGTATAAATAGTTACTCTATAAAATCATTCGTAGCTCATAGTCGACATGTCCTTTGTAATCGGGGTTCATGGATGCGGCTATCTTGATCCTGGTAACACCACGTCTCAGCACTAAAAGGTGCATTCAAGATGACCTCCCGATTGCCTCTCCCACAAATTACGATAGAATATCTATTAGAAATTCAGAGGCCATAAATGTTACCGGTAGAAAATACAGGTACATTAGCAACTTTATTGCTTAGTGGATGCTGTGTTTTGTGGTTTGGCTTTTAATAGATAATGTGTATATGATAAAGTGACTAATGCGCTGAATTGAAAGGGTTTTATTTGTTGTGTTAGAGCATTCAAATAACTTTATAATGGATGACTTTTATTTTCAGGTTCAAGATTTAAAGCAACCGGCACGTGGTAAAACCTGCTTATTAACAAACACGGCTCTGGCGAATGACAGGTATGGAGTATCAAAGCAGCCCGCCTAAGGAAGTACCTCCACCTCACAGAAAATCACAGCTAAATTACAACTCCTTGGAGAGGTGTTATATTCCTGCGAGTAGTGAGGTTACATGTCCGGTGCGACAAAGCTGTTTTGGCAAGTGCTGAAATCGGAAGCTCCTGAGGAGTTTCTGTATTAACAACGGGATATTGGTATTAAGTACACATTTGAATATGTACTAAAATTTCGTGGATGTAGAAATACCTTCATCAGTAGATATCTCTATAGCGACAAATCAGTGCCACGGGACATTAATTTGGCATTCGCTTTGTGGACCGGTACTGCAGTCAGCGCGTGTCTAAATATTTCATCAAAGGTGTACTGCTGCCGAAGATTCAAATGATGGGCTTAGGCATTGATAGTATACTGATGGATGGATATATTAGACACATTTTGACAAGCTCGGTGGCGCAGTAAAGCTACTTGAAGACCAACGCTCGTGAAATAAAATTCTTTATTTGCTAAGGTCAATACAATAATTTCCCGTCTGTTTAGATAACTAATCCTACTGCAGGGATACGGTCACCCTTTAACCGAAGGGGTTTAGAATATACTCCACCACGCTGCTCAACTGCGGATTGCCAACACTCTATATCACTTGCGACCTGCTAATTAACAATCATGGCTCTGACGAAAGAGAGGTAGGGAGCATCAAAGCAGCCTGAATGGGGAAGTACCTCCACCTTGAAGAAGGCCGTAGCCAAACTACAACTCTCTGCTGGATTTTTACGTTCCTACGAGTGAGTGAGGTTAACAGTAAGCTCCTGAGGAGTTGTTGTATTAACAAGCGTTCATAAGCTACGGGAACCATTTTACGTCAAGTGAGCAGCACTCTTGTTTGCCTCTCGACATTGTATAAAAAAACAATACTAAAAATCTATTTATGTAATGAAAGGAAAATATAACATAATAGAAGAGTAAAAACATTACGCTCATTCTTTGGACAGTTGTGTAAAAATGACGCTGAAACTAACCAAAAGTTATTTTATCATTATAAATCACCCCTTTTACCTGAAATACGTGGACAATGTGATGACGTGATATATTTCACGAGAGTTCCCAACTTACCTGAGCAAGGGAACTATTAAGTGGACATGCTCGCTAAACATAGTAGACATTTTATCTATCTATAGACTAAAATGGTCATTCAGTCGCTCGCGCACATTCGTGGATTCGCGTGCGCCAGACCACTTCGTGTTAGATCGATGTATAGATAAAAATATCGGCAACAGTGGATGGTGCAATCAGTGCAATATGGTGATTGATAAAATGTTACGTTTCATACAAAATAAGTTGTCCGTGTCAGACGATGACAGTTTAATGCTTATTTGCGTGTCCTCGTTCAGAAGTGATGAAATCAAAAAGTCTAAATTGTTACTTTTGAATCTGTGCCGACGGAGAAGTGAAATATTTTCGGAAACAAAAGGGGAAGCGTTGTAGCACTTTTGAAAGCGATGGATCTCGATTCGATTCCAATATTTGTAGCTGGACGGCTTGAGAAATTGCCGGCTATAACATGGGACCATCTTGATTGTACGCAATTGTTGAAAAAATTAACACTACTAAAATGTCAAGTTGAAGATATTCGCTCATCATATATTTCTCAAGAACCACTTAAAGTCAAAGTCAAAGTCAAAATCTTTTTATTCCGTAAAAATGGCTACATTTGTTTGGAATCGTCACAATTTTTTTCCCTACCGTGCAGTTCATGACTAGGTGAGCACTGATAAAAATACTGCCAAAAAACTCAGGCATCCCTCTTTTGGTATCCAAACAAATTTACATAATTTATTAATTACATTACAATTGGATCGACTCAATCCCAGGCATTTTTATCATTAATATAGTCAGATACTTTATAATATGCCCTGCTACACATTTTGGCTTTAATAGTAGTTTTAAATTTGTTTATTGACAATTCTCTTATATTGCTGGGAAGTTTGTTATAGAACCGTATACATTGCCCCATAAAAGAATTACTTATTTTGTGGAGACGGCTTGCATGTAACACAAGATTATGCTTATATCTAGTATTTATATTATGAGTATCACTCTTTTTACAAAATGAGTCTATGTTTTTATGGACATACAAAAGATTTTCATATATATATTGCGATGCGACTGTTAAAATATTTATTTCTTTGAATTTTTCTTTAAGGCTCTCCCGGGGACCAAGTTTGTAGATAGCTCTTATGGCTCTCTTTTGCAATAAAAAGATGGTGTTAATGTCCGCGGAGTTACCCCAAAGAAGAATTCCATATGACATAATACTATGAAAGTAGCTGAAATAAACTATTCTAGCCGTATCAACATCAGTGAGCCGTCTAATAGTTTTCACTGCATAGGCTGCAGAACTTAGTTTTCCTGATAATTTTTCAATTTGTGGGCCCCATTGTAGTTTGGAGTCAATTGTTATACCCAAGAACACAGTTGTCTCCACAGGGGCTAAATTAGTTCCATTAACATTGACATTGGTAGTCACCTGTCTTACATTAGGTGTTGAGAACTTAATTACTTTTGTCTTTTTATCATTTAAAAGCAGATTATTAACATTAAACCAATGCATAACTTTAGAGAGAGCATCGTTAACTTCGTCATAATTATCTAACTGTCTATTAATTTTGAATGTCAAAGAGGTATCATCCGCAAACAATACAATCTCATGTTTATCCTTTACATAATAAGGTAAGTCATTTATATATACTAAAAATAAGAATGGACCTAGAATTGACCCCTGTGGGACTCCCATAACTACAGGGGACCCCGAAGATCTCTTACCATTAACATCGACCTTCTGTATCCTATTGCCCAGATAAGAAGACAGAAGTTCGAGAGCCTTGTTCCTGATACCGTAGTGGTGTAATTTTCTGACAAGAGTGTCATGGTGCACGCAGTCAAACGCTTTAGACAGATCACAGAAAATTCCCAAGGCATCTTGCGAACCTTCCCATGCCGCGAATATACTTTTAAGCAAATGAATCCCTGCGTCTATAGTTGAACAACCTCTCGTAAATCCGAACTGTCTCCTATGAAGCAAATTATGTGTATTGAAATGTCTGAGCAACTGGCTAAGCATTAGTTTTTCAAAAATTTTACTGAGAATGGGCAGTATGGAAACAGGTCGAAAATTCGAAGGGTCCGAACTATCACCAGATTTAAATAATGGAATGATTTTACTATGTTTCATCAAGTCAGGAAATACACCAGATGCCACACAACAATTGAAAATTGTAGCTAAATGTGGAGCGATTGAAATAATAATAGAAGATATGGTTTTGACAGATAGACCCCACAGATCTTTAGTGTTTTTCATATTTATTGATTTAAAAGCGTTCAAAACATCTTTTGGGCTTACAGCTGAAAATTCAAATATTGTGTCGCATTCTACCACGCTCTGTTTGAGAACCAGTTCAGCAGCTATAGAAGAAGACCTAAGATTTCTCGTAGTAATAAGAGGAATGTTAGAAAAATATTTTTCAAATTCAGTTGCAATTTCTACATCATTTTTGATATCTATATCATTTATCGTTAACTGAAAGTCGCGACTACGTACTTTCGCTCTACCCGTCTCATTATTTATCATATTCCAAACAGATTTAATAATATTTGTTGAACCAGTGATTTTATTTCTTAAATATATAGATTTAGCATTGGAACAGGCTCGTTTAAATATTTTAGCATAATTTTTTACAAGTTCTTGAAAAGTCGGATTGTGATTACAGGTCCTTTCTTCATAAAGTTCATACAATTTATTCCGACTTTTATAAATACCAGGAGTTGCCCAATCACTGAATGTCATACGGTCACTTACAGACAGTTGTTTTGGAGTAAAGATTGCATTAAATTCACTAGTGATTAAGCTAAATAATGAACAGTACAAGTGGTCCGGAGTACCGTGATAGGGCAACAATACAATTTTTTCTGCTATATTAGACTTAAATCTTTCTAAGCGGCTTTTACTAAATGGTATATAATTTATTTGCTTTCTTTGTATTTTTGAAGAATTTGGAAATGAAACCAACTGACCTGAATGGTCTGACTGAACTTTATTAATTATAGATTGATACGAAGGTTTTACATTACTAAATATATTATCAATACATGTAGCACTTGTAGCAGTTACTCTTGTTGGCTCTGTAAAAATATGATGCAAATTGTTTGATTTAAATAAATTTAAAAAGTTGTAGGTAACAGTATTTTTCTCCAAGATATTTATATTAAAGTCTCCACAAATTATAACAGTTTTATGGCTATTAGATAATTTATTTAAGGCATCCTCCATGATATTTGAAAATGTTTCAAAGGGCGTGCTAGGAGGTTTATACAGGTTCATAACAATGAATCGTTCCAATTCAATGCATGAAATCTCTACAACTCGCTCAACAGAGAGGAGCTCACAATGTCACACCTTTCTTTAAATTTAAGCAACTTATTTAATAATATTAAAGAGCCACCATGTATATATTTCTCTCTGATGAATGAGCTTGCAACCTGGTGGTTATTGAAGCTGAAAATGAATTGATGGTGTTTTAGCCAGTGCTCAGTTAGACATAAAATATCAATATTGCTACAATTCATAAACAACTCCAATTCTAACTCCTTTCCTATCATCCCCTGAATGTTTTGGTGCACCAGGTTGATACAATTATTATTATTTCTATATTCTTGACAATTTACAATTGATGGGGATATTGTATTATTATTACTTTTAGTTTCATTTTGAATACTGCTATTATTACTATTTACATTGCCAGAGTAAAACTCTATTGTCTTGTAAGCTAATTTAAAGAATTTGGAATACCTTCACAAAGGACACATGAATAATATGAAATGCGATTCAAATAAAGGACACATGAATAATATGAAATGCGATTCAATACCATCACGAAGTGGTCATTCACAGAGCAATAATAGGAACATGAAACGTGGCGGTTGCGTCTATCAAGACAGCGGACCTATCGGATTATCGTGTTTGAATGAAGCAAATTTTACTGTACATAATGCAAATGCTGAAAATGGTAATTTTTCATCTTCTCTAATTGCATGCATTGGCAATTGCAACACAAGTACACGAATATCGGATAATAAATCACATAATGATCATCAAGGCGGTAGGCAGATAATACGAGACACAGTGTTGGACGCAGTGTTACACAGTGGTGGACACCGCCGCGCTCGACTACAGTGCGCCGGTCATCGACTTCGCGCCCGCTCGGTGATAATGATCAGCTGTGCACCGCAAGCGACCGGCCCGAAAAAGATAAACAAAATACGAATGGAGGTGGGGATTGGATAGAAGTTCAGAAGCGGAAAACTAAATCAAAATATCGATACCGAGAACAAATGGGATTAAATAATGACACTGATGGCAAGTTTAAAGCTGCTAAAAGAAAATTTCCAATCTTTATTACAAACTCCACAAAGACTCAAATAACAGGATATAATAACGCATATTTTTAAGAAGACAAATCAGACTGTTGAGTTACAAAAGATATTGATCAAGAGAGACACTTATCACAAGGCATATAATTTTGTACCTGAAACGTTATTGTCGTAATTTCTTGATGAAGCTTTCTCGAGGTAATATTTATATTTAGATAGTTTTATGCATTATAAACAAAACAAACAAATAAACAAAGATACTCTACTAGATATGACAAGACATTCAAATTTATTATGGCACAAAGATTTCGATTAATTGATTTTCCTGTCGAAAGCATACAAGGCCAAGTTAAAATGGTGTCAGAACCCTGAGGATCAAATTAAAATGGACATACTAGTTCATTTTAAAAAAATACTGAGAAATATCTTCATAAACCTGGCTTACCTGTGTGTATTGGTGGAGCTCGCAATGAACTAATCGTCCCGCTCAGCAACCGCCATGTCGGTTGTCACGTGGATGGTGTATCTTTTAATAACCTTAGTTACACCGATGACATAGTACTGCTGCGCGTCGGTGGGTGGACTCAGGGAATACATAAGTATCTGTGAAGATTAGTGCTAGTGAACATGGCCTTAAATATAACTCTATGAAGAGAAAACTTATGGTGTTCAAAGCTTGGAACAAATGTCCAACGGATGTATTCTCTGTTAAGCTGGCTAGAGTGCTGGCGGGTTCATAAATTCAAATATCTCAGACATGTGGTAACCGATGATATGAAAGATGATGCAGATATTAAGTGGGAGCGGAAAGCGCTGCCAGTAAGAGCAAATTTGATAGCCCGTAGCTTTGCTTGTTGCCCGAAACATGCTAACTTAACACTCCTCGGAGCATATTACATCATCTTTTACACGTGCAAGTTACGTAAATACTCTTTTTTCTTTTTTACATACTTATGACACATATTTTTTTCTTTTTTACATACCTACTTATGAAAATATCCAGACCACTACAAACAGATATGTTTATGCACACAAATGTTCGTCCTGTGCAGGAATTGAACCCACAAGCGTTAGTATCAAAATAGCGTTACTAGTCACTGCTCCACCGAGCTCATCGTAATGGATAAGATCAGTTCAGTACCTTCACAGAAGAGTAAGTGATAATGACAAATATGTACATAATCCGAAAAGACGATTTTAGTGGTAGTAGATAGGAACCACGAACCAACTGAGGAGCTCGGTGGCTCAGTCGTGAATAACGCGACTTTGACACCAACGCTCGTGGGTTTGATTCCCACACAATGCAAACATTTGTGTGTATGAACATGTCTGTTTGTCTTGGTCTGGATGTTTTAAGAAAAGTAGGGCGCATCAAAGCAGCCCGTCTGGGGAAGTACCTCCATCACACAGAATACCGCAGCCAAATAACAACTCCCTAGCGGGCTGTTGTGTTCCTACGTGTGAGTGAGGTCACCAGTCTGTAAGCTCCCAAGGAGTTGCTGTGTAAGCAGCAGAGGAGGCATCGCGGGAGTGATAATTAATATATCGCAAGCGTTAATAGGCTACGGTAACCGCTTCACATCAGGTGGGCCGTATGCTTGTATGACTTTCGACGTAGTATAAACCAAAAAAAAAAACAAGGACCGGTTTAATAGACTGGTTCTTCATCCACTGAGCTATCAATACTCTATAACATGTGGTACAATATTCTATATGCAATATAGGAGTCTATTATGCCCCTTAAGCTACGTATAGAGGTGCACACAGAGCGGCGGCGGCGTGATAACAGGCGTGCAAGTGATTTATGCACAGAGCACACTCGACGATGATAAGAGGTCACTTAGGAGAATTCATGCTCGTGTGAACGCCGCTTAACTCCGCTTGGTCAATGTATATTTAGCTCTGAATTTCGAATATAAAATACTATATTATGTTATAAAAATATAAAATACGACCGCAGGCATACAAGGATACTGCCCATCTGATGTAAAATGGTTATCGTAGCTTCTGAACGCTTGCAATACAGGAAGCATTGTTCGTGCGGTGCCAACTCTGCTTCTCGTCAAATCCTCAAGAGCTTACTGGTAGCCACACCCACTCGCAGGACTACAACAACACTCCAATGAGTTGTTATTAGCCTACGGTCTATAAATATTTCGTATTTTTTATGATAAAGGTTTCAACCATTATCTAACGAGACTCTGGAGAATGAGTGGTAAGATGCATCAAGCAGCCCAACTGGGGAAGTACCTCCACCTCACAGAAAACTGTTAGTTATATAAAAACTATCTGCAGGGTTGTTGCTTTCCTGCTAGTTAGTGAGATTACCAGGAAGTGGCCGAGAAGTTGTTATAACAGCAATGTGCGAACGATACTCCTTGAATAGCAAGCGTTTGTAGTCATCGGTAGCCATTACATAAGGTGGGATGTATGCTTAATTTTCTTATGACGTTATATAAATGTGAAACGATGTGTACTGTATAATTGTCAACATATTAACACGATTTTCTAAAACATCGCGATCATAATAAAATACTTAGACTGTTCAAGCCAATTGACGAGGTACTTGAAACTTTATTGTCTGAATGGCAAGAAAGATAGGAAACTTCTACTAAAGGACACCACTTGTATCTGTTCTTTCAATCAGTGCAAGACAGATTAAGTAAAGAGTGGTTAGAAGTGGATCATCCTGTTGCGCAATTTTTAACAGGGCATGGAAACTTTAGGGCGAAGCTCTTTTCGTTTAGACTTGTGTCATCGCCTTTATGTGAGTTTTTTACGAGAAATCATCAGCACATCATGTTCTCTGGGAGTGCGATCTCTGGCGTCGAGAGTGGAACGATATGTTAAATTCCTTGCGTGTCACATCCGGGGTAGTATACTATTCTGATTTGGTGGAAACAGGGGAGAATTACCAGGCGTTTAGGCGGTTCTGCAATCTATATTATTAGAATCGTGAGTTAGGTAACAACTCACAGTTTAGGTCCCAATAGTGTTAGATATTTGATAAACCGTGGTGCACGGCAGTTGAGCTTCACTTGACTAGCCATCTCTTTGAGGTTTTTAAATGCCTTATTTGCCTCACTTTGCCAAGAGGGGAAGTCAATTCCAAAACTTCCTACTCCTACAAATTTCTTCTGATTAAATTCGTTGTGAGTTCCAAGGCAGCTGTAGTTTAACCCCCGGGACGGCAGTGAACTTCACTGTTCATTGCCTTTTTGTTGGTCGCCGCTGTTAATTCAGGCTACACAGGAGACACAGTGCTAGGGTGAATGGTGGGCCTGTCCCGATAAAAAAAAATATATTAACACGTGAAGCAAAAACTATGTAGGTACGCCTTTTTATGAAAATTACGCGGACGGAGGAGTTTGAAATTTGACACAGTTTATATGGAGAAAAGGTGCATATAGCTAAATTTTTTAATGATAATAATACTTGGAAAATATATGAAATTAAAAAAAAACATTACACTATATATATCTAAAAGTAGTGTAGATTTAAAGGTTATTTCATGGTCATTTGGTCAAAATTCGACCGGTTTAAAGTCTGTGGTCAAACTGAGAAGAGTAATATTTTTGGTCTTCAGTATTATTTGTCTATAGTCCTACTGAATATCAAAAATAATCATAATGTATGACAATGTTATATATATATTTAAATAAATTAATAAATTAGTTATTCAAATGTTGAAACTTGAAAATAAAATGGTCGAATTTTGACCACTGGGCAACCGGTAGTACAATTTATTCTGTCTGTCGGTTCGTTCCACGTCATCACTAAACTCCTGATAATGAAATTAATCTTTAGAAAATCCTATGCTACTATAGAAGTAGTTAGTTCCCAAGGTAAAATAATGGGCTGAAACTAGTCCTAACATACTCTGTATGATCGTAATAAAATTTGGTAAAGAGGTACCCAGAGATCAGAAGGAAAACATAGACTTAATGGGCAAGTCAAAGTCAAAGTCAAAATCTTTTTATTCCGTAAAAATGGCTACATTTGTTTGGAATCGTCACAATTTTTTTCCCTACCGTGCAGTTTATGACTAGGTGAGCACTGATAAAAATACTGCCAAAAAACTCAGGCATCCCTCTTTTGGTGTCCAAACAAATTTACATATTTTATTAATTACATTATAATTGAATCGACTCACTCCCAGGCATTTTTATCATTAATATAGTCAGATACTTTATAATATGCCCTGCTACACAATTTGGCTTTAATAGTAGTTTTAAATTTGTTTATTGACAATTCTCTTATATTGCTGGGAAGTTTGTTATAGAACCGTATACATTGCCCCATAAAAGAATTACTTATTTTGTGGAGACGGCTTGCATGTAACACAAGATTATGCTTATATCTAGTATTTATGCTATGAGTATCACTCTTTTTACAAAATGAGTCTATGTTTTTATGGACATATAAAAGATTTTCATAGATATATTGCGATGCGACTGTTAAAATATTTATTTCTTTGAATTTTTCTCTAAGGCTCTCCCGGGGACCAAGTTTGTAGATAGCTCTTATGGCTCTCTTTTGCAATAAAAAGATGGTGTTAATGTCCGCGGAGTTACCCCAAAGAAGAATTCCGTATGACATAATACTATGAAAGTAGCTGAAGTAAACTATTCTAGCCGTATCAATATCAGTGAGCCGTCTAATAGTTTTCACTGCATAGGCTGCAGAACTTAGTTTTCCTGATAATTTTTCAATTTGTGGGCCCCATTGTAGTCTGGAGTCAATTGTTATACCCAAGAACACAGTTGTCTCCACAACTGTACTCCACAACAAGTAATTTGTATCTATTCTAATGGTATAGTAAGGTAAGTAATATCTTGAAACTTAAGAGAGGTAGGTCGCATCAAAGCAACTCCACTGGTGAAGTACCTTACAGAAAACCGTAACTAAGTGTTTTTTTTATACTACGTCGGGAGGCATACAAGCTTACGGCCGACCTGATGTAAAGCGGGTACCGTAGCCTATTACCGCTTGCTATATATTAGGTATCACTCGCGCGATGCCTCCTCTGCTGCTTACACAGCAACTCCTTGGGAGCTTACTGGTGACCTCACTCACACGCAGGAACACAACAACCCTCTAGAGAGTTGTTGTATGGCTGCGGTTTTCTATGAGGTGGAGGTACTTCCCCAGGCGGGCTGCTTTGATGCGCCCTACCTCTCTTAAAACATCCAGACCAAGAAAAACAGACATGTACATGCACACAAATGTTTGCCTTGTGTGGGAATCGAACCCACGAGCGTTGATTGTGACGATTCCAAACAAATGTAGCTATTTTTACGGAATAAAAAGATTTTGACTTTGACTTTGACTTTGGTGTCAAAGTCGCGTCATTCACGACTGAGCCACCGAGCTCGTCAAAAAACCGTATCTAAGTAATAACTAACTGGAGGAATGTTGTCTTTCTGCGAGTGAGATTACCGACAAGCTTCTGAAGAGTTGCAGCGTGAGCCGGGCCTGAAGGAAATAATCTTTGGAGAAGTGATGAGACTGAGTAAAAATCGGCCAAGTGCGAGTCAGACTCGCGCACGAAGGGTTCCGTACCACTATCTATAAAAACGGCAAAAAAAATACGTTTGTTGTATGGGAGCCCCCCTTAAATATTTGTTTTATTTTAATGTAATTATTTATTCTTAAAGTGAATATATAACTGAATATTCTGTGAATATTTCAAGCATCTACCTGTTGCCGTTATCAATATAGAGCAAAAACGAACAAAAAAATCACGTTTGTTGTATGGGAGCCCCCTTAAATATTTATGTTATTCTATTTTTTAGTATTTGTTGTTATAGCGGCAACAGAAATACATCTTCTGTGAAATTTTCAACTGTCTAACTATCACGGTTCGTGAGATACAGCCTGGTGACAGACGGACGGACGGACGGACAGCGAAGTCTCAGTAATAGGGTTCCGTTTTACCCTTTGGGTACGGAACCCTAAAAAGGAACAATCAGCTCTTATTGACTAGTTTGAGTATCAACAACGTGCCACTTATCGCTTATTGGTTAAAATATTCTCCCATTATTCCGAAGGCTTGAATCACTGAGATATTAGAGATAGCGCGGAGTGCCTTCATGCGCAGGCAAATGATTTATTAGTTTATGGTGCCGGAACCACGCGAGCTGTGCTCCGTGTATTCCAAGCAATTCATACGATGTGGTTACTACTTCATATTACGTGGGCCGCGTGCTTGTATGTCTGGGCCTTGTACGCGTTGGGTGTACACAATTAATTAGGTTTCTATGATGGAATTTCAGAGGTGCGATCAAAGTTACCGCAGTCTGCTATGAAAGCGTAAAGATGTGTACACACGTGCGCCTTAACAGCAACGCGTAAATGATATAAATGGACTGACATTGGGCAATTGTAAGAGGAATTCACAGTCGTGTTAACGACATTTGCCAACTGTTTACTCGTATATGAATTTCCTATTCATCCATGTTAGAAAAAGTAAAAGATAAAATTCTTTATTTCCCAATGCGATCTCATGTGTATATAAACATATCCAACATTTTTATGTTTATAGTAATTTACATGCAATTTGATCTAACCTGCTTTGTGTGCTTCCGCCACCAATTAGTTCATGCGGCCTTGCGCCGGCCGGCACCCACCCACTACTGTTAGTAAGTGCAACATGCCGACGCTGCCATGGCTGCTCCGGTAGTCTCTGCCTCGGCTGCTGCGGTCGTCCGCCATCTGGAACAGAATCCGCATGCCCCCACCACCACCGTCGCTGCCACGACTGGCCTGGTCGTCGCTGCGACACGTGTTTCGCCTCTCCACGAGGCATCATCAGGCGTTGTAGATCAAATTGCATGTTTTGACTTTCGCAAAATAACGCCTGAATCTATTAACTATGTATAGTAATTGCTGCCCGCAGCTCCGCTTGTGTTAAATTCGATTTGCAGTCATAATTATGGTTTTTCAAATTTTAGTTACGGTTTGTAACTTTAATTAA
Organism: Pyralis farinalis; assembly: GCA_947507595.1. NCBI lineage: Eukaryota > Metazoa > Arthropoda > Insecta > Lepidoptera > Pyralidae > Pyralis > Pyralis farinalis. Next base: position 3,874,942 of record OX382264.1, read on the forward strand.
AAGCATCAAAAACTCAACAGCATGCTAAAATGTATTTATCACGTAACATTAAAGTTTTCATAATATTTACGTAAAGATGGAAATTTATTGTCATATTTGAATATTAATATTTCACAATGCAAAACAATGTTGAATGGCATACTGGAACATTTAATTGCTAACTTAAAATTCTAGCGAATTTTCTATATTCAAACGAATTATGGTTATATCATAAAATGTATTCACATTTCTTTTACATTATATGTATATCTTCACGCCAGATCCCTTGCGGGGTTGGCAGACAGAACCGAGCGCCATAAGACGCGGTCCCTAAACACCTCACTCAATTCTTTAACATTCATAGCTCTTTTCATGCACACTCGCCGATTCCTAGGGCTTCTGACATCACCTTCTGATAAAAGAACTTGGTCATGGCAGGTTAGTCTTGATCTTCCTCGCCTTTCACATTCTTCTACTTTCGTATTCGTATAACGCTTCGTCATTATTTCATCCTGCATTCTTTGTACATGTCTGAACCAACGGAGCATGCCTTTTCTTATCTTAATACGACACTCTCTTTCAAACCAACTCTCTCTTACGTCATCATTACTAACGCGGCCAGCAAGCGTTATGCCCGACCGCATTTATTCTACTTGAAATACGTGAAGAGGTTTTTAGAGGGTCGGCAACGCATGAGTGACACCCCTGGTGTTGCAAATGTCTATAGGCTTCGGTGACTGTTACCGTAGTTGCCACCGTAGTGGTATAAAATAATATTTCATGCTCTCTCTGCCATTCGCAGCTTTCACTTGCGTTGCGGCTGCTTCTTGAAGAAGGAGTTCATCATAAAGAGTTCCTCCTTCTCCATGAAGTCGACCACCAGTTGGCCCCTTTGGTTTCGTTGCCCGATTCCAAATTGCTCCACTCTCAACTCATCGCTCTATTTCGTGCCCAGCTTTGCCTTGAAGTCACCCATCAGCACTGCGTAGTGAGTTTTACAGGTATGTATGGCCTTCGAGATGAGATCATCGGGGTGTGTCGAAGTTGGTACGCAGACCTGTATGACCTTCAACGAATACCGTTTGGTAATTCTGAGTATAAAGTATGCAACCCTCGCCGACACAGCCTCGGTCTTTAGTGCATCGGTGACGAGGGGCTTACGGACGATAAACCCGACATCACCTTGGGACAGATGGTCGCCCTCCCTCCTAAAGTAAGTTGCCGGATTTAAGGATCACCGTGTGTAGGATACGGTGATCCTTAAATCCCTTTTTATGGACTTCAGATAGTCTTATTATATTGGCGAGCTCGGTGGCGCAGTGGTGGAACACGCTGTTACGCTACTTTGACACCAACGCTTGTGGGTTCGATTCCCACACAGTACAAACATTTGTGTGCATGAACTGTTTGTCTTGGTCTGGGTATTTTCTATGTATAATAAGTATGTATTTACAAAAAAAAAATGTATTTACGTATGTTTATCAGTTGTCTAGTACCCATAACACAAGCTTCGCTTACTTTGGGGCTAGATGGCGCTGTGTAATTTGTCCGACAATATTTATTTATTTATTTATATTTATTTACAAATGCTTAGGTACTCTTACAGCTCCACTATCATCTTGGTGTGTCGGTCCTTATTGTGCGCGTATTGTATGTTGCCAGGGCCAGTGTTGTGGTGGTAGCCGCGGCGTCGGAGTCGAGGATTCTTAGCACCCCCTGCCCTGTCGATACTCTGACCGCTACCGGAACCAGGATCAGCAGAGCTGCCGGTGACTGCAGGCTGTCTTATTCTTGTACTTACGAGTATATAGAGGGGTTCTTGCCATTGTTGCCACGCATGGCAGGCGAGTTGGCAACCGCAGTAGGTCATTAAAGTACACCAGGGATGCTACTGCCCGTCTCCTGGATATTTCCCTTAGTCGCCTTTTACGACACCCACGGGTTGAGATGGGGGTGGCCTGATCTTACTCCGAGGCCAGACTTTTTCTTGGGTAATGAATAACATTTAAAAAAAAACATGCCGGATTCAGAAAGTCGATAGTTAAATCATTCCATTTATAGAATGTCAATTACACAAACGCTGAATTTGAAGCTTAGTTTCAGAAATCACTTTATGTTTCGGAAGTGCATGTAATTCTTCACATTTAAAATTGTATAATTGTGATAAATAGAATGTGTTCGAAAATATAAAGTAATTTTTCAAATAGACTATAAAATAAAATACAAGTAACAGTGACACTACATATTTCTTTGAAAAGCTCCCTTAGAGATTTCTTGGAGCGCATTTTATAAATAGAGCGGATAGCTTTCTTTCATAAAATAAAAATTGAATCAAAGTCCGCGTCTATGCTTCAAGTGGATAAATATTTAATTACCTATTGACAATTTAATTATGCTCTTTATAACAACTAGTAGTAGTAGTCCCACAAATCGCACAGCTTGCCGACGGCTGGGAGTTCATCCTCATACACTGGAACCGCAATGGTCGCGCACTGTGCGGTTCACAAGAAGTTTTATACCGAGAACTATTAAGTTGTGGAATGAGGTCCCTGCGGAGGTTTTCCCAAGGGACTACAGTATGGGGTTCTTCAAGAAAGGCGTGAAGAGGTTCTTACAGGGTCGGCAACGCAAGAGTGACACCCCTGGTGTTGCAAATGCCCATAGGCTACGGTAACTGCTTACCATCAGGCAGACCGTACGCTTGTTTGCCACCTTAGTGGTATAAAAAAAAAGTAGTATATAAATTGCGATAATAAGTAAGCTTTTAGCAATTACATGAACAGTGATTGCCTAGGGGTAAAATATAACAGTTAATCGACTAGTACCCGGTTCGAGTCCTGGTGTAGGCATGTGCTATATATTTGTGATTTCGGATTTATGTATATTCTAGCTGTGCCCGCGACTTCGTCCGTGTGGAATTTAACAAAAAAAATATTGTTCAGTTCGCAGAGTTTACGATAACTTATTAATAAGCAGAGTAAAATAGCGAACAGCAAAATAATAATAGATATGTATTATGTATTCGTCCGCGCGGAATAGTTATTTTTTATTATTTATTTATATTAATAAAAATAAATAAAATTTCTAAAATATAAGTAGCCTAAGTTACTCCTTATTACATCAGCTACCTGCCAGTGAAAGTCCCGCCGAAATCGGTCCAGCCGTTTCAGAGATTAGAACACACAGACAGACAGAGAAAAATTCTAAAAATATAAATTTTGGTATATGTACCGTGTATACATCCATATGCATTTAGTAAAAAGCGGTTATTTTAATATTACAAACAGACACTCCAATTTTATTTATCTGTATAGATTAATTATCACTTGTTCTGAGTTGATGATAAACAAATTATATTTCGAAAGTCGTGTGACCTAAATAAACGAAGGTCTGGTTTTTTTTTCTCTGGATTGTGGAGTTCTGACAGCAGTCGTTCCATATCAAAATCAATATCTTTGCCAATTCCTTAGGCTTGGGTAACGGACCCTGTAAATCTTAATGGATTACGACAAGGGATAACGTTAAAATGAAATATGATAAGTGCACATTCAGCACAGCTATATTATAATAAACTATAATAATTATTATAGGGGTTTAAGTATGAAATTGCCGATTTGTACTGAAAAATTAAAACTCGTTTTTTTTCTAAAATGTAACATATTTATTTAATCAAAATATTTACTCTCATTATCTACACATTGCTGCCATCTAATCGGAAGTTTATTTAGTTTATTTATGCATTTGCGATAGGAGTCTGTGTGAAAGCTTTTTGTACAGCCTCCTGGGAAGAAAATTTTTTACCACGTAGAAAATTGTCCAAATCACGTTTAAAATGAGTGTGCATTAGACCACACGACTGAAGTAAAACTTCTTCTTCTTCTTCATAAACTTTATTTAACATTATCGCTTAGAAGCAGCTTTTTTCGCATTCACATTATTATAGTGGTTGCCAAAATTCGCTAACTTATATCTCCTTCTCAACTTCCCTTCGCCTCCCCCCCCCCCCCCCCCCCTCCTCTCGTGCTTGCACCTCTCTCTCTTGCCCCTACAGTAATATACAAAACGTAACTCTCCCTCTTTCTATCTTCACTAACTTATATCTCCTCCTCAACTTCCGTTCGCCTTGGCCGATCACACTTTTCGTAACGCTCTCGTCACGCATTCACCAGCTTACTCCGCAAGTCAAGCGTGCGTAAAGAAGTTTTACTTCAAAAAATGGTAGTCAGTTGGAGCAAGGCGAGTACGGAGGATGACGTATGGTTTCTAACTACAGCTCCTGTAGAGTTACAGCGATTTTTAGTGCTGTGTGAGATCTTACGTTATCATGGAGTAATAATGGTAAAGATTGATTCAGGAGTCAGGGCTGTTTCACTGCCAGTTTCGCTATCATTGTTCGAAGTTCGGCACAGTAAACATCTGCTGTTGTTGTTTGACCAGACCTCAGAAAGCTATAGTGAATAAAGCCATAACGAAGAGTCCACCAAACAGTTACCATTATCTTTTTATTGGGAAGCTTTGCTTTAAGGCACTGTTGCGCCGTTTGACCTGAGGTCAGCCATTGCATTTTTCGCTTACGGTTGTCGTAAAGAATCCACAATTCGTCATATGTCACAATTAGATCCAATATTCCTTAATTTCTGTACCCATTCATCAAGGAAACACAAGTTTCTACAGGCGTTTCTTTCTGCAGATCGGTCTTCGGTTATCTTATTGATTTGATGCAAATGAGTCAATATTGTAGGTAAGGTAACGTTAAATCGGCTCCACCATCTCCTTCAATTCAGCGTTATTCATCTGTGTGGGCGATCTTCCACGTGGTTTGTTCTTCATGGTCATGGCTGTAAGGAGGGTTACCCAGGTGGTTGACCGGCGTGCTGTCCAGGAACTCCCTTGTTTTGAGTGGGGTGTGCGCGAGCGCGTTGTCGTGGTGGAGCAGTAGCCCGCGGAGTCCTGTCTTTGGTCACTTATTGCTCATAACAGAGAAAACTGCTGCCAAGTATTTGGTAGTATACCATTCGGCGTTGATGGTTCTTTGGCTCTGTAAGAAATTGATACCAGGTAGCCAGTCAAATTGAAAAAGCTCGCGATCAAAATCTTCCCCACGTTTCTAAATCGCTTCACTTTGGTAGGCGTTGATTCGTTTTGAAACACCCAAACCGTCGACTGGTGCATCGTTTCTGGATCGTATAGATAAATCCAGGACTCATCAGCTGAAATGATGTCGTAAATACGCCGAGACGAGCCTGCTTCATATTTGTTTATCATATCACGGCACCATTCCACCCAGGCCTGCTTTTGAGCAACGGTGAGGTTGTGCGGCACCCAGTGAAACTATCCTTCTCACGCGAAGATGCAAGTGTAGAATCTCGTGAAGACTTTCCTATCTAATCTGCAGTATGTGCTGAATCTCCTGATACGTAACTCGCCTATTGTCTTGGATTAAATTTTTTACTGCTAGCACATTTTCTTCCGTAACAGCCGTCAAAGGGCGACCACTTCTTTCTTCATCTCCCAAAGTTAGTCGACCGCGCTTGAATTCATTATACCAATGATACACGGTTGCCTTGGAAGAGCCTTCATCCATGAATGCTATTTGAAGTCTATCGTACAATTCGTCCGGTTTCAGGTGACACTTGAAATCGTAAAAAATCATAACGCAAAAATGTTCCCGGCGCAGATCCATTTTTCAATGAGACACGATAATTTAAATTAGCTCGCAAAAAATGTGGAGGGAAATTTTGAAATTGGAACGTACCTATTTTTACTTATAGATAATCGTATTTTCAAAACAGATTATAACTGATCAGTCTCTCATACATAAACACTTTTTTCGCAATACTTCCCGAGTGTCCCGGTATACCTATCTTATTCAATTTCAAGTTAGTCAAAATAGGCTTAAATGAAAAAAAACCCTTAAAAATGTATTAACCATAGAAATTAAAATATTTTTGGCAGTCGATAACTTTATAAACAATGTATTATCTTCTTATTCTAAAATGTTAATTGATAGAACACGGGCTTCAGGATGATAAAAACGGCAGGCTACGCTGAGATCCTGTGAGCGTCATCTCCGGTCCGCATTCGATGTCCGTTGTGCGCCTGTCCGGTTCGTAAAATCTAAAGTATTAAAATGTCTATTTATTCATTAGGTCTAAAGTATTAATTTAATATCACGGTGCTTTACGTTTATTTTTACTATTTAATTACATTTATTCTTTTATATTTTTTACATTCATTGATACTACGTTTTAATGCTGTGGAAAGTTATGTTACGGTTTGATACATTGACGTTTTTGCACTGGTTATTTTTAATACTATTTTTATAATATAGACATTTTAATAATTTAGACATTATAAATCGAAAGGAGCGCCGGGATATTCTGTTGTATCGTAAGTGCCTCTGACTTTTGCAGTGGTAGGCCTCTGTGCGACCTACCTCTCTACGGCCTGCTGCTCCGTCCGGATCATCTGCCGTGTATAGGCCTCCTACCGCACCTGACTGCATCTTTCTGAACGTTGGTACACCCATCCTCGCGAATCCTTAAAGCTCGTCCGAGCCTATTATTTTATCTATCAGTCCGAATTCGTTCTTTTTCGTCCATATGTTACAACACCCGCTGAGACTCGTTCATGGGTGTATTATCCCATCGATATCCCTGCGAGCGAGTCGCAGCGAGTATACTGCATTACATCCATCTTCTCGCATAAGCCACTATGTGCAGGATCCATATCCCCGCGCACGTCTATCATCTGATCTGGATTAATACCCATAACTTTATAAAACGGTAATATTAATAATATACGGAAATATCTAATAATAGCAGTGTCTACTAGCCTACACTGACTTAATAAGTATGGCTTATCTCAGCTATCACCTTACAGAGCGCCGTAACCGAATGTCAAATTACCTAATATTTACGCACGACTAATATCCAGTAAAAATATTCAATAAACTACAGACATCAAACTATAAAAATGTCCAATCATAAAAAAGTTAAATCATACAGAAGTCCAATGATAAAAAGTCTAATCATTAAAATGGTCAATGAAAAAAAAGTTAAATCATACAGAAGTCCAATGATAAAAAGTCTAATCATTAAAATGGTCAATCAAAAAAAAGTTAAATCATACAGAAGTCCAATGATAAAAAAGTCTAATCATTAAAATGGTCAATCATAAAAAAGTTAAATCATACAGAAGTCCAATGATAAAAAAGTCTAATCATTAAAATTCCCAGTCATAAAAAGGACCTCATAAAAATAAATTATGAACTCCCACTACTACTCTTTTGACTTGCAATTTGTTGTGGTCCTGCGAATGAATAATATTATTTAACCTCATGAGGATTTTTTTTATACTACGTCGTGACGCATACAAGCATACGGCCCACCTGATGTAAAGCGGATACCGTAGCTTATTAATGCTTGCGATGTATTCAATATCACTCGCGATGCCTCTTCTGCTGCTTACACAGCAACTCCTTGGGAGCTTACTGGTGACCTGACTCACACGCAGGTACAAAACAACCATCTAGGGAATTGTTATTTGGCTGCGGTTTTCTGTGAGGTACTTAATATCATTGGCGCCGTAATACCGCTCGACTTAGTATGAGTATAAAAAAGTCATATGAGCAGAAGGAAATCGTCTATCTTTTGTGCTAACTTTGGATGTTAGGATTGTTTTATGGCTATACAGGAAGACAAATCTACGAGTAGAATAAATAGCTGTGTAATTCTATAATCCAGATAATGTATATTTGGATGATATGCATATATCTTTTTTTAATTTCCTCTTTTTTTATACAACGTCGGGAGGTATACGAGCATAAGGCCCACCTGATGTAAAGGGGTTACCGCAGCCTATAAACGCTTGCAACACATTAAGTATTTAGTGTCTTACCAGAGGGAGACTTTGTACAAAAGTCGTTTGCGTGGGTAACTCTGTCTCATCTATTTCTACCGCCAAGCAGCTATATTTATATCGTTGTGTTCCGGTTTGAAGGGTGAAATTACTGGGTACTGTGACGAAACAGCCTTAGGTCACAAGATTGACAGCGCGCGAGTAACATCCCCGTGGCGTCAATAGGCTGCGGTGACCGCTTACCATCTAATGCGGGCCGCATACTTGTTTACCAATCTACTTGTATAAAAAAACATATCCAACCCAGACCAAGACAAACAGACATGTACATGCACACAAATGTTTGTCCTGCGTGGGTATCGAACCCACGATCGTCGATGTCAAAGTAACTTAATAGCGCGTTTCACCACTGCGCCACTGAGCTCGTCAAGATCAAAATTTTCATTTTCATTATATTTTAAATTTGCTAACCTTTGCAACTAATGCAGTTTCTAAAAATGTAAAAGCGTTGGCTATAAAAGTAAGCCGACCGATAAGCAGACTAAACTTAAAACATTTATTTTTCGGTTTTTCTCTATATTAGTTCAGCATAGTGGCTCCTCTTTACCTGATGGTAAGCGATAGAGGAGCCGAAATCGCAACTGCAACCGACAAAATACTACACCGTATCCTTTCAGTTGACGCTGCCATGCTGACCCACAAGATGCTTCTTCACTCTACGTTTGAAGGATTCCATATTGTATGTGCAGCCAAGGTGTTCCACTTTTTAATGGTATGGTTTGCCATTGCAGTTAACAAGGCTAATCAAATATCGATTATTACAACGTGACATTATATTATAGAGTGCCAATTTCTATCTAAACGTTGTTATATTACTTGATGAAGAAAAAGGGGTACTAAAAAGATATATAAATTTATTAGGGCTATTTTATAATTAATAAATATAAAAAAAAGGTAACTATAAGTTCGGCTAAAATGGTCTTTAAGAACTCTTCCGCACTGTCTCACCGGAATCACTGAATGTAAAACTGGTGGAATGGAGAAAGCGGCCGTCGGCTATAGTGGCTAACGACTGCAGTTGGCCACGTCAGCACCCCAGAGAGCTTGCAGGTCCGTGAGGAACTCACGGACGTCGTAGACCACGTTGCTGAAGAAAGTATCGGTGAGGACGGCCTCGCGGTCCAACACCGCAGCGGTAAGAGTCACCAGACGTCCACAGCAACGGCTGGAGTATATGGAAAATATATGTTATTATAATGTCCGGAGATTCAGTGGATAAGAGACAGAGATTTTCGATGTTTCACCACGTAGCCACACAGCAGGGGCTGGTGGTCTCAGACGTGATGTCCAGTATCTTTTTTATCGTCAGCTCTTGCTCCAGACTTCCTTCAGACTGACTTTGTTTTTCGGTTTTTCCTAAAATATCACATATTCAAAATTTTAAATTACAAAATCAATATTTTTGTCACATTGTCATAGTCTAAACAGAGCATGCAAAGAAAAGATTCTACATAAATCATAAAATAAGGTTGTAACATTACAACGTAGGTTAAAAATCCAATAAATTTTGGTGTTTTCTGTTTGTAAAGCCTCAAACCGTTCCGGGCATTGTCGACACATATTTCATGTATAAATGGATATCAGACTTCGGGAGATACTGCCCGTGTGAAGCATAGCCACAATCGTATAATCTACAAGAGACTAGCGAAATGACAAAACTTCTTCAGCGGAGTAGAAATACGGACAATCAGAAAAATTATATATCTATGATCTTTACGCCAGATCCCTTGTAGGTTAAGCAGAAAGAACCAAGCGCCACAAGACGCGCTCCTTATACCTCACTTGCTACTTAACATTCGTAGCTTTTTTTATGCATGCTTATCGGTTCCTAGGGCTCCTGACTGAATATGACCTGATTAAATATGGCCAATTTGGTGATTCTATGTTAGTCTCCCCCTTCCTCGGTTCCACATTGTATAACTATTTCATAATTATTTTATCCCGCATCCTTTGCCCTATTCTATCTTACAGACCATTAGGTCAGGTCACAGTGTAGTTTAGATTAAATTGTTTGACTTTACTAAAAACGCCTGAATCTATTAACTACTTTCCTATTTTAACACCAACCCTTTCTTTGAGATCATCTCATTTCTTATCAAAAAAATATATGTTATTCATAAAATCTGCTAAATTTTTCACTTTTTGTCTGTTTAATTTCTTGAATGCTGTGGATGAACATTGAGCAAATTTCGTTCAAATGTGGTGTCTCCACATTTGAATTTGAATTGAATTTAAATAATTTAGAAGCTGTATCTTATACATCAATATCTGTATCATCAGTGATCATAAATTTCGCATATGTACTTCTCAAAAATTTAAATGTTACTCCACATCTCATTTTTAAACTGTAATATTTCAAGAACGTAAATGTATATATATATATATTTTGTATATGAAAATAGTACTGTCATAAATGCCCCACCTATCTACTTTTTACATATGATTGCTTTTTCGTGTCGTTTAGCGATAAGACCGCCTATTGTACATTTATTTTCTATTTACGTGTGTTTTGTATGCATTTGTTATTAGTGCAAAGAGTATTCTATTCTATCGTAGTTTTATCATCATTATGACGAGCTCGGTGGCGCAGTGGCGAAACGCGTGGTTACGTTACTTTGACACCAACGCTCATGGGTTCGATTCCCACACAGGACAAACATATGTGTGCATGAATATGTCTGTTTGTCTTGGTCTGGATGTTTTAAGAGAGGTAGGACGCATCAAAGCAATCCGTCTGTGGAAGTACCTGCACCTTACAGAAAACCGCAGCCAAATAACAGCTCCCTTGAGGGTTGTTCTGTTCCTGCGTGTGAGTGAGGTCAACAGTAAACTTCGCGCGAGTAATACTTATGTATTGCAGCGTTTATAGGCTAACCGTATAGGTAACCGCTACTATAACCATCAGGTGGGCCGTATGCTGGTATGCCTTCCGACGTTGTATAAAAAAATCTTTATTACCAACGCGGTCAGCAAGCGTTTGCTACAAATTTTGCAGAATGCCCGCATCTCGACCGGATTTATTCCACTTTCATGCTCTCTCTGCCATACCCAGCTTTCACTTCCATAATCTGCCATACCCAGCTTTCACTTCCATAATCTGCCATACCCAGCTTTCACTTCCATAAGTTTCGTTGGGATTAGCACCGCGTTTACAGCGAGCTGTGCCGTCTGACTTAGATTTCCGCTGCCTAAAAGTTTACCACCACAACCACAACAACCCTTACTCATCCTACTGCAGGAATACGGGTCTCCCTTCAAGCGAAGGGGTTTAGAGCATACTCCACCACGCTGCTCAAATGCGGCTTGGCGGAGGCCAGTGTTTTCAAGCCGCCCGAGGGCCACTGACTTAGTTTAACGACTGTCATCTATCGACAACAGCCGGGGCCTTACGACGGCTTAACGTGCCCTTCGGAGAAACTCGAGACAAATTAACCCATTCATAGACAGGCTGCGGTCGACGTTGCTTAACCTGCGTGTTCGGTTAGAATAACACGCGCAATGACGCCATCGAGCTCTCAAGTTTAGACAACGCTGTTTTCTGCACTCACTCGTCTCTCCACATCAGCGGTGTACCTTCCATACATGCTAAAAACGTTTCCAAGATATACAATCTCTTCTACTTGCTCCAACAGTACATTATCAACCGTAATGATCGTGTTCTTAGTACATACAAATTCGTGTTTAAAATTGTATCAGAATATATTAGAATATATAATTGTTGTTTTCAGAATTGGTTCAAATTTAATTTGTGTTGAGACATTACAATCAATTTTCTTTAAATATATCATGAAGGTAGGTAATTAAAATCGCGATAAAAACGGAGTAGTGTGAAAATGTATCCAGGTAGTATAGCACATACTAACTTCGTCTAACGCTATTCCCTAGTGACTTGTGCCATCCCTCATTTGTATTGAATGCCATCTCAAAGCTCTTACAACTGTAGACAATGGCGGCTACCGATCTGACCACTTCTGCCGTATACGTGTGATAAATCTGCCGTCCTTTGTTCATTTTACACCTATTTTGTTTCTTGTTCTAGGAATTGAGAAGAGAATTCACGTGGAAGATAACCCGACAATGCCTTGTGAAGAGGTGTTTAGCGTTTATATCCTTTGTACAAGACATGATAGTTTGAACATAGTAGGTGAGTGAATGTGTTAGATCCAGAGATATACCATTTATCATTAGATCACAGTGCTTTATTTCAATTGACAAATGAGGTACTCATAGTATTCGTAAATGAGAGATATGGCAGGAATGCCTTTCTCTCCATTATTAATAGAGATACTGAGCCCTAATCGTGTTCAATAGAATTTGGCTCTCAATATCTAGCAGATTAATATAACATGTGTGCTCAGTTGGTTCAGACATGTAGAAAGAATGCTAGTCAAAAGAATGACGAAACAGATATACAACGAGAAAATGCAAGAATTTAGGAGCCGAGGAAGGTCAAGACTTTCGCGGCTAAATTGGTATTAGAAGACGGTGTCCCGTCTGTGAAGATTGACGGAGCCCCAGGAAAGCGAATACGCATGAAAGGAGCTACGAATGATAAAGATCATAGGTGTTAACTGAGTTATATGCCGCATAGGTTTCTCTGCCTACCCCACAAAGGACTTTGCGTTAATATATACATAGATAGGTAGTAAGAATATCTAATACTCTCATTGGGTACGTTATTTCTTTTTACAGCAAAATTTATCAGGTTCTTTTATTACATCAGCTGACAAATAATCATAATAGTCATAGGTATAAACACGCTTGCAATACAAAGAGCATAATAGTAAAGAGTAGAAAAAGCGGAGGTTCTTTCCTAGCTTCAGCCCTATTCTCATTTATCAGAGCCGTGGTAGTTATTCACTAGTTTATGAGAAGCATGTGAAGGCGAGATTGCTTTATCTCTAAGTGCTAATGAACGACTTAATAAACCCTGTTGCAAGAAAAGAGACAGATATTATATACCAACTGAGAAGTTGCTGATTGATTTATATTTATATAGTCTTGCTTTTAATTTATATAGTCTTATCATGTCGGTATGTTTGACTTCGTCACATTTTCAAATTATTGAATCAATCAAAATTCTCACTTTGTGAATGAGTATAAAATCTTGGCGTTTCTAGCTACACTCTGTATAAATAAATCTAAGTAATCAAATTTCATGGTGATAGTGTCTACAACTATTTAAAATCATGAACAGATTGAATTGTCAGTGTCTTGTAAAAAAATGAAAAGGTTTAATCCAAAACTTGTGAATCGATGTATGGCGGATATCATTAATGCCCGTTTCTTGATTCTTTCAAGCGTCATCCCGTTTCCTAATTCATTAAAATTGGATTTTACATAGAGCGATTGCCGATAGACCTCCACAACCTTGAGGGGAAACCAGACCTTTCTCAGGTCTCACACGTCTTTCGAAATATAATTTCTGTGACGTGCGGGTTTTCTCACGATGTTTTCCATCATCCAAGTAAGCAATGACTAAAAATTTGTCCATAAATAGGAAAATATGAATTTATTGGCACATGATTCGAACTGAGGACGAGTTGGTTATTACGGCATATCCCATAATCCGGGTTTTAGATTTATTTTCATACAAACTCTGAATAGAAGTATTAGAACATCCTATTCACAAAAATATGTATTAAATACTTGACCAGCAGTCCTCATCCACTGTCATATAACCGCTATTAGAGCTGGCAGCCATATGTATGCATTTAATCTCTGATCTGCGCTGAGCTGTAATATCCCGACCACAATGGAAGCTCTCTAGATATTAAGTTTCCGTTGATATGACAATGAGACGGTGCCACAATGAGTTAGTGGTAATAACCACTCTTAGTGTGTTTATTGGTGAATGCGGTAATCTAGGGTTGTTTTTCTTTGTGCTCAGATTTTAATTTATTCTTGGTTTCATATTGTATATGAAATCCCTTTTGTTACTGGCAGTATGATGCATTAGCATTGCCAGCAATAGATTACATAATATGGAAAAAAATATTTTTATCACCTACCTGATTTGAGCAGTTTTTTTTTATACCACTAAGGTGGCAATCAAGCATACGGCCTGCCTGATGTTAAACAGTCACCGTAGCCTATGGACATTTGCAACACCAGAGGCGTCACTCATGCGTTGCCGACCCTCTAAAAACCTCTTCACGCATTTCTTGAAGAACTCCATGCTGTAGTCCCTTGGAAAATCCTCGGCTGGGAGCTCATTCCACAGCTTGAGTGTTCTCGGAAGAAAACTTCTCTGGAACCGCACCGTACGCGACCATTGCGGTTCAAGCGTGTGAGGGTGAACTCCCCGCCGTCGGCGAGCGGTGCGGTTATAAAAAGTAGCTGTCGGCATCATTTCGAACAACTCTTCAGAACACAACCCGTTGCACAATCGGTAGAACACACAAAGGGAGGCAAAGTCTCTCCTTAAACTTAAGGGTTCAATACCGTGTGTAAGCTTAGGATTGTCGACAATTCTCACAGCTCGTCTTTGAATCGAATCACACGGTCCAAGCTGGTATCCAGGTGCTCCCGCCCAAAGGTGACTGCAGTACTCCAAGTGCGGTCTGACTTGAGACTTATATAATATAAGTCTTTGCCCCGCACTGAAGTACTGCTTAGCCCTGTTAAGCACACCAAGTTTTTTCGACGCCAGCTTGACCTTCTCCTCCAGGTGATTTCGATATTGCACATCACTGGAGATCTCAACGCCAAGCATCCTAATACTTTTGGTGACGGTAAGAGGTGTGTTCTGGAATTTAGGAACCACAGCAAATGGAGTTTTCTTAGCGGTAAACGCGCAAACTTGTGTCTTCTTGGGGTTGAATTCGATTGAATTTCAAAAAATTGAGTTTCCGTAGCGCATGAATACTTGTACACCGAAAGTATCATTCTTGGTTTGAGGACCTCGTAAAAACCTTATTTTGAAGAACCTCGAACTGTAATAGAGAAAGATTTTGATTCTACAATTTAAATAATTTCGATAGAAAACTTCTTTGGAACGGCACAACAGTACGCGACCACTGCGGTTCCCGTGTGTGAGGATGAATTTCCAGACAACAACTCCTCGGAAAATAACCCATCGTACAACTGGGAAAATACACAAAGAGAGGCAAAATCTCTCCATAATCTAAAGGTCAATACATATCTTTTGATTCTCGCTTTGCTTTTTTGTAGCTTGATAGGTGCCGTAGATGTTATATCCAATAGATCACATCGTTGATATAGATCCACTGGATATGCGAGCGTAGCTGTGGTCATATGGATACTATTATCCAGATGACCACGGCTACACTTGCATTTCTGCAGTTCACAATGAAGATATTTTGTATTTATATTTGCATATTGTAGCTATGTATCACTTGTATACTCCCATCCTTACTCTTATTCCTAGAGGTAAACTTTTTCCTAATTCATTAGGATTGCTTGCTGCTACCTAAGTTTAAAGATTTAGCAAATATACTGATTTTTACATGGAGCGACTGCTGTTAGCGCTTCACAATACAAAAGGAAAACCAGACCATCCTTAGGCCAGGTCACATGTCTTACGAAATATAACTTCTCGGATTTGGATGGATTACCTCACGGTGTTCTCTTTCAGGTTCCTCGCAGGGTAGGCAGAGAGAACTGATACCTCGCTGGCTTCTTTAATATTCATAGTTATTTTCGTTTAAAAATTATCTCCTACCATTTTCATTGAACCTCAACGTCATAATGTGATTTTTACCGATTTTTCGAGTGATTTTTTTTATATGAAAAATAGCGGTGCGACACATATATTTATTACTTTTCATGTAATTACATTCGAAATAACCATTCAAAATTTTAACATTTCAGGGAGCCACGCCAATGAAGTCAAGACCTAGCAATTGACATTTTATAAGTTGCGTTTTATTATATTTTTAAAGTACAAATGGCTGGGACAAATAAATAAATAAATGTATATCAAATTGTGACCCATAAAAATGGAAATATATAATGTATATATGTAATATGTAAAATAAAATTTAATATAAACTAGGCCACCAGCAACCACTAGCCTGTTTGAGTCTTTGTAAAAATTTGCGCGACAAAGTTATAGGTGCCGCAACTGTGAAAAATTGAACCAATTACAACATAACTTCAACAAATAAGTCAACCTTTAACCGCACTCTTAAGTGTTAAACTTTACTAATATCGAGTTTACACAAAATAATGTCAGAGATTGGCAACAAGAGCCACAAATCGCGGCAAAAAGACCGGAATAGTAGCGAAACTCGTTACAATAACACGAGTGTAAAGCCACGGTGAAACAATAAAGCAGACAGGACAGTTTATCACTTAATGTAGGGCCACGAAGTAAGCGGACGGTAGCCCGCTACTCTTATGGGTAGAGGGGAGTGAAAAGGAGATAAATCTTGATGAAATTGGATCATAATTATTATTAAATATCATGTAACGGTAAAATGACGAGCTCGGTGGCTCAGTTATGAATGACGCGACTTTGACACCAACGCTCGCTCGTTCGATTCCCACACAAAGCAAATATTTATGTGCGTAAACATGTCTGTTTTTCTTGGTCTGGATGTTTTAAGAGAGGTAGGGCGCATCAAAGCAGCCCGTCTGGGGAAGTACCTCCACCTCACGAAAAACCACAGTCAAATAACTCCCTAGAGGGTTGTTGTGTTCCTATGAGTGAGTGAGTTGCTGTGTAAGCAGCAGAGGAGGCATCGCGCGAGTGATACTCAATATATCGCAAGCGAGGCTTTTACATCAGGTGGGCCGTATGCTTGCATACGTCCCAACGTAGTATAAAAAAAATGTAAAGTATAAAAGATGAACCCGGTGGAGGAGAGGTTCAATCAATGCTACTTTCACAATGTTCGTGGGTTCGATTCTCGTACAGACCAAATATTTGTGAGCATGGATATGAATGTTTCTTGCTCTGGCTGTATTTAAGAAAGGTAAGACGCATCAAAGCAATCCGTACTCACATAAAACCGCAGCCAAATAAGGACTCACTTGGGGGTTATTGTGTTACTGCGAGTGAACGAGGTTACCAGTAAACTACTAAGGAGTTGTTGTGTTAGCAGCAGGCGTTAAAATGTTTCGTATATTCCTATTTGCAATATACGAAGTATTGCTCGCCCGTTGTTTATGCCTATGCTATTTGATAGGATTCGTAGGCTACGGGAACTACTTTACAGCAGGTAGACCGTACGAGTATACTTGTATGCCTTTGAATGTTGTTTTAAAAAAAAAGAACATCAAATATGGACTTGCGTGCAAGAAAGTGCTTGTTTATTTGTTATACACGGTCATAGCATTAACCGTAGTGGGAGGGTGCCGGCCGATGCTAGAACTCGCATGAACAAATTGGTGGAGGAAGCATACGAAGCAGGTTAGATCAAATTGCGTGTAAATTTGACTTCCAAGAAATAATGCCAGCATCTATTAGCAAGATAATAATAGGCATGCTTCGTGTGCACGGACTTGTAGAAAGAATAACAAAATACGTACACAACGCGAAAGTACAAGGATTTAAGAGTCCCAGGAATCAACGAACGTATATGAAAAGACCTACTTATGTTAAAGAAATAAGTGATGTATATAAAAAGAGTGTCATATGACACTCGATTCTCCCTGGCTACCCCGTAAAGGATGTTGATATTCGTTGTATTCCATATGACATAACATCAATGCCGATAAGCAAATGCAGATACGTTTCACTTGATGTAAACTGATTACCATATCCTATGAACGGTCGCAGGCAGGATGATGACCACATTGTAGTACCCTTCCGACTACTTGGGCGGCTTCTTTACAACTGTGTGCGTACACTTTGTCATTTTGCTTGTTGTAGTGCTCTTCAATCGTGAAATTGATTGGTAAAGATGATATTTCTGTGCTTTTCTCCTGCGTATCGGGACAAAAGGCGTTTTGATCGATCCACTCTCTTCAACTGTAGTGATTGATTTAGTGCATATCCTGTATATCGACGATAAGCGCCGAGCTTCAGATCCTGTTTTATTATACGCGACAGAGTACTAGCGGGAATATTTATTTCTCGCAGCAAGATTTTTTGTATCTTCATGGGGTTTCAGCGAATTCTGGCTTTAACAGCTATAACAGCTTTTCTAGTTCTGATAGCACGTGGTCGTTTCTTTAACACCCCATTAAATATTGTAATTTGATAATAAATACAAAAAAAAAATATGTAAAATGGCGGGAAATCGAAAGAAGTTTATATAAACGCGTTCCAAATTCAAAATAATTAAAGAAAGTTGTTTGTTGAAAAACGAAAAGTTTCTATATGACAGTATTTAAGGCCAGACTAGTTACGTAATAAGTGTTCTTATCAAAAACCAGATTCAGAAAGCGGTTCTTTACGATACAGACCGCGTTGTCAAGAAGTTCCTCACTCTGGAATTTTAACTACCGGTGGCTTGACTATTCGCCCATTTATTTATATAATTATAAATATATTTTTTATTCACGTTCAAAATAGGTAAACAACGAAATAAATAAAATGTATGTAATAATAAAAACAAAACACAATATTTTTTGATTTCTTTGAAGTTTCAACTGAAATCGCTAGCTTTATGGCCTCCACAACGTTGCGTAGATAATGAAAAAAGTAGACTCGTTTCGGACGGAGCGGTCCCCTAACAGCCAGTTTTCTTGTCGTTTCACACTTCTCTTCCTTAGCTTACTTTACGATACATACAGCAAAAGTAAATTTTGGAACCAGCTACTTGGTTGAAAAACAAGCGGTTAACTTCGGACAAGCATTTCCTAACTTTGGACAAGCAAGGATATTGTAACTTTCTTTGCTAACACAGTTTCTACCTGAGAGCTTTCGAGCGTTGAATTACCGACTGGAACACAGCCCTGAACACGTTTGACTATTGCCTTTAGTAAGGTTGAGGTGCTTACACAGTCCAACTACCCGTGCTTCACAAATTCTTTCGCGGAAGCCCAACAGATACAACAATTTCCTGTGGGGTTGTTGTTTTCCTAGTGGTGAATAAGGTTACCAGTAAAATCCTTTGAAGTTACTGTGTTAGCAGCAGGAGTAGTAACTCCTATATTGCAAGCGTTCATTGCCTACGTTATTCACTTTGCAGAAAGTGAGTTGTATGCTTGTATACCTACTGACGTTGTATAAAGAAATGCAAAGTATAGATCTTGTTCTATCAATTTATATATGTAGTAGTTATATAATAGTTTATAAAATATTAAAAGTATTTTCAGTTACATAAATGGTTAAAACGAAATTCGGATAGATAATAATTCTTTTTTTATGTACCATATAAAATTTTACAAAGTTAAATTATATAAACATTAAGCTGACATTAATCGGTACTTAAACTGTGTGACAGTTAATTTTTTTAAAGTACTTTTGGAGCAATTTATGAAATTAATGCGGTATGTACTTTAAGCAAATAGTTATAGTAATTCATAAATATCTAATAATACAGTATATATATTATAAATAAAATGTCATAGACTGCTAAACATTGAAATAAGTGTAATAGTTCGATCGCTGGGCATACATTTTATTAAATAATCATAATTATGTTTTACAATTCATTATAGGTACTAACATATAACACAAATTAATATGTCCTCGGAATTCTGACAGGTCCAGTTCAACAGTTCAGCTTCTTATTTCTATTTTGTTTCAACAATATTCAGCTTGTGAAAGTCGTAAAATGAATCCAGGTTATTATACATGAAAGGTTTCCTAAAGAAGCTAAATCGCAGGTAGGTCAGGTAGACGACCGTTGACGGTATTTTTGACAATTGTATTCATGACAAAGATAAAGATAAAAAGATAGAAAATCTTTATTTGCTATTGGGCTTTCGCGGGTCACATGTCTTATTTTTTTTTTAATTTAATTTTATTGTATCTTATTCAATTCTCTAATTTAACTATTGACTATTTTTTTTTTAATCTGCTAGCATTTCGGAAATGACCATTGGCGAAGTAGAAATGCCGAAAGAAACTTGCCAATAGGTCTCTTTTCAGGAACACCGTTCCTATATGAAATCTATATGTTTGTCTGTGTGTTTGTCTGTCGCTTTTTTTTCGAATATTCGAATTTTGACTTCAGATTCGGATTCAGCATAAAAAAGTAGAAAGTAGTGTTCAGAAACACCGTTCCTATCTCTTACGGAACCTGGTCAAAATGGCCGACAAATTAAAAAAAATAAATGAATTGTTATATAATTGACGAGCCAGGTGTTCCTCTGGCAATGCAAGCTTCGCATTCTCAACTGGTTTTAAATTGTTAATTAGATTTTACAGTAAATTCACGTCAGCATATTGGTACAATAATGATACAAATGGCAGAATTAAAGATTATGAAGAAAACTTTGCCTGTGCTGAATTATTTTCAGATATCTTTGTCACACATTACATATTCATAAACTCTATAATAAGCCCATTTACAGAGAGTATTTTTGAAGTGCTTTTTGATATATGGTATGTTCATCAAACGTACCATCCATGTGTATGTTTGTAGTTTTCTGTAGAAACTATGCGAACGATTTTTTCACGGCCCAAGTTAAGTTATAGGGGCGTTAGGAGAGAGTAATGCGCGGATGTTTCCTGATCACTGAATATTTTATTTTGTTATAAATAGCAATAGGTTTTTCTCTTTGCTGCTGTTATGATGTGCTATCGATACGTTTATCGGTTGGTTCTTCTAAAGATTAGCTGTGGTTTTTGATGTTTTTACTCGTTCCTTTGGTTTCGTCATCAACGTCACACGCACAGGAAGGCACATGCACGAAAAGTGTTGAAGATTTTGGGTTTTATTTTTATTTAACATTTGAAACAAAACTTTTAAAATGGCGGTCTACTAGTGCATAGTTTAATTCCTAGAGTTCCTATTTAAGGTTCCTAGAGATTGTCATTAAGTTCCTGAAGAGTTATTAGCCAGTCAGGCGATTAGCAACGAGGATAGGAATAAGAGAGTGAGTATGTCAGCAAGCATTTATAAGTTACTATAAATGTCACTAAATAAAATGCAACAACTCGTGAAATAAGAAAAATCAATAATATTTATTTTCAATTTATTTTGTATCGATAACAAAAGATGTCGGCGTATATTTAAAAGTTGTAGCAACGTTCGTAGCCAATGGTAACCGTTTGACATCAGGCAGATCAAACAATTGTCTACCATCCAACGTAGTATAAAAATGCTTGTTTTTTTCTTAAATTCCAACGGCACGTGGAAAAAAAAATGATTTATCTTTACAATTAAAAAATATATTCAGTTGGAACTCAATTTCGTATTGTATTGATAAGTAAAGACTTTGATGAATATGCATTATTTGAAAAACGTTATTTCCGCAACTATTTCGCTTTCAACACAGCCGCGGTATAGACATGAAATAGCTGATAGACTACGTAGACGTTAATGCATTATAATATTACATTTATTATCGGAAAACTTACAGATAACTTTCATGTGATGTAAATTACTCGTACAATAGTATTGATGGCCAATTAAAAGTTTTCGCATATAACAAAAATTAATGCTACATAACAATTATGAAAAAGCAAACTAAAAACTTGGTCGAAAAATGAGTTTACTTTTTATTTCCATTTATATTTATTTATATTATGAAAATTCGGGAGGTAGTAATCTTTTTCATGGAACTGGCAACCTTGAGCAGTCAGAACCCGTTATATACGTTTTCCCATACATTTCGCGGTCGTATACGACCACCCGGGTTTCGAAGGGTAATTAACACTTTTACGAAGACCGAGTATGGATTAAAGAAAGATTTCAGCACTAAAAACTTTGACCCTTTAAGTAAAATTAATAACACGTCTATAGACGTCCAGAGACATTGTATACTAATAGTGTGGCAGTACGCCTCTGTACGTGTCACGAAATAGACTATTGTCGCGGGTCGTAATGAAAATATAGTACGCCATGCGAATATAGGAAAATACAAATAATTTATGTTAAAGCAAACATAGTGTATAGGTTTACAATATAACAATTTGTCTGTACATACAAGTTGCTCCAGTAAATTTAATCTAATTTGCACTTAGTGTCATATAACTTTTAAAAGAATACTTAATATAATCGATGACATAGTTTTATTTCAAAAAAATCTTGTGGGTCTCGGGACGCCCGACAGAAGTGATAACTTAAACTAATCTAAGTTGAACTATTTAGTATTGAAATTGTTTATCTTGAGAAAAGCTTAGGTTAATACTTAAATTTTATGTATATTAATATGATAATGTAACGAAAGGTTATTTATTAATAAAATCTTTTATTGATTATAAAATATATTTTATTCTTAGTTACAACTCAGCTTGACTACCGCTGCCGTATGCGGTTTACCCTCCCATAAGAAGTTATCACTTCGAAAATTACTATAAAAGTGGGGTTATGTCGAAGTGTTACTAAATTAGTACTTTAGATTTTAATTCTTTTTAGTAGACAGCGAATTTTCATGATTTGCTTTTCTTCTTGGTTTTAGGTTTACATTTTGGCCCGTAAGTTTTGTGATATTTTTATGTTGTTTTTATTAGTGTTAGTATTATGAAGTTATCACTTCAAAATATAACAATTTAGATGTAGAGTGTATACAAAGCTACTTGATCATAATATCACATATATTGTGATCAAGTATCTTACAGCGTTAGCAATACAGCGTTTGTATGCATAGAAACAAATAATGAAAACAATATCAGAACGTAAATATGCATTGTCAGATGATTAAGTCACCCAAATAATTTTATACTGTGGTAAATTTAATGCGGAGGACATTAGTGACCGAAGGTAAGCATACTGTCCATGAAAGGGTTAAGTAAATAACACTAGACTTTCTCATTATCGGAAAAATCAATCGGGGGGAAGTATTTTGCGGAGCGGAACGTGATATAGGGCTGGCTCAACACGCAGTAAACAAATCCAAGACATCAAACATACTTGTGTACAGTATCGGACAACTCACTAGCTCTCAAATAAGAATTATGCCCTTATAGTTTTTAATGAAATGTAATTCATCTATTTAATTATTCAAGGTATGTATTGGAAAATAAAAATTTAGAATATGAGACCGTGTGTCTTAGCACACGCGTCTCATATTCTAAATGAAATTTAACTGTATTTTATTTATTTGCCATAGTTTTCATTTTATTTATTTACCAGAATTTTGTAAATGAGTGAATTGATATTACTCTTAAGTTATGGAATGAACTTCCTGTGAACTTACATAGATTTTTGCAAGGTCAGCACAACACAACACAAGTGACATCCGCGGTATTTCCAATTGTATGTAGGCTACAGTAACTGCTTACCATCAGGCAGGCTGTAAACTTGTGGTTAAAAATATTACATTATATGTCATTATAGCGGAACAATAATAATTCTGCTGCATATATACTTAAGGTGGCAATCGGTTAAATTTTAAAAGCGTTTCGCCGCCTTGCTAAGTATAAAATATTAGTTATAATCTATCTATCTATAACTTCACGCCAAATCCCTTGCGGGGTCGGCAGAGAGAACTGAGCGCCACGTGACTCGATCCTTACATATCTCACTCGCTTCTTTAACATTCATTTCTCTTCTCATGCACGCTCGCCGGTTTCTAGGGCTCCTATTAGTTATAAAAGTATTCAAAATAAAAAAAAACGGTTAAAGCTAGGTCTGATGTATATGCTGGGTGACAGAGAGTTTCTAGTCATAACTCATTAATTTTGAAGACATTTTATTTGAGCTTCGTCGTAAAGATGATGAGGGCCTAGTATATTTGAAATGTCTCGTTTGTTTGACAGCGAGCTTGTCTTGATCATTTGGAATTCCTAAAATTATTCATAGCATTTTTTTTTATTTCTAGGTAAATGAACATAATAAATACATTTTAAGTGATCATTGCCAAATACTACAGTATTCGCAAACAACTGTGTCGGAACTAGGTTACAATAAACCTGTGTTTAGAACGTCAATGCTCTTCCTTAACTTCACAGAAACATTAACAAACGCCTAAGATACTTTTAAAATTAAAACCAAGCCAAAAATACAAAAAATAGGCAAATTTTTTTTTTCAATAAAGTCTTAACCCTTCGAAACCCGGGTGGTCGAATACGACCGCGAAATGTATGGGAAAACGTATATAACGGGTTCCGACTGCATGTTAGTGGGAGAAGTTGTAGTAGTGTATCTTGTTTTCTTCACTCTGTGTATGTAATGTATGAGTGTATTGATGAGTGTGGTGACTGAGTGCGTGGGAGGGTATACCGCTGCAGTGATTATTGTGGCAGATTATTAAGAGAGGTAGGGCGCATCAAAGCAGTATGTCCGGGGAAGTACCTCCACCTCACAGAAAACCGCAGCCAAATAACAACTCCCTAGAGGGTTGTTGTGTTTCAGCGTGAGAGTGAGGTCACCAGTAAGCTCCTAAGACGTTACTGTGTTAGTAGACAGGAGATAGCATCGCGCGAGTGATACTTTTTTTATATATACAATTAGATTTGCAAACAAGCATGCGGCCCGCATTAGATGGTAAGCGGCCACCGCAGCAGCCCCCGTCAATCCTAATGGATTAGGAGACGGTTTAAGGCTGAGAAGAAGTGTGAAGAGGAATTACTTATCGAGCTCGGTGGCTCGAATGATGTTTTAAGAGAGGTAGGGCGCATCAAAGCGGCCCGTCTGGGGAACTACCTCCACCTCACAGAAAACTGCAGCCAAATAACAACTCCCTAGAGGGTTGTTGTATTCCTGCGTGTGAGTGAGGTCACCAGTAAGCTCCCAAGGAGTTGCTGTGTAAGCAGCAGAGGAGGCATAGCACGAGTGATACTTAATATATCGCAAGCGATAATAGGCAACGGTACCCGCTTTACATTAGGTGAGCCGTATGCTTGTATGCCTCCCGACGCAGTATAAAAAAAGATCTTCAGAAGCTACAGCGAACAGTGCCAATACATCCGATCGTGTACTCAGAAGCAGTTCTTTTAACTAAATTTGAATCTAGGACATAGTTTGGGCGCCAGCCCTGTGCACGGTAATGGATCTCTTATTGTGGTCTTCAAATTTCATATTTAGCTTACTTTTAATTTTAATAGATTTAGGCGTTATTTTGCGAAAGTCAAATTTACATACAATTTGATCTAACCTGCTTTATGTGCTTCCGCCACCAATTAGTTTATGCGGCCTAGCGTCAGTCGGCACCCACCCACTAACGTTAGTAGATGCCGACGCTGCATTACAACAGGTGGGCCGTATGCTTGTATGCCTCCTGACGTAGTATAAAAAAAAGCAGTGTGTTTATAGAAGGTAGGCTGTAAGAATTATATCTAATAACCGAACCTAACTCATTGTACAATAGGTAGAATACACACAGAGAGTCTATACAATGTATAAGCTCAGAATGATCAGCATTTCTCACTTATATACATAGTCACATAGAACATAGTCACAAGGCTTACGCTGGTATTCAAGTGCTCCCATCCAAAAGTGAGTACAATCCTCCATGTGCGGTCGATCTTGTTATTTGTATAAAAAAGTCTAGCACCGAGCTGGACGTCAGCTGCTTCCCTCCGTACAGAGCACCATTGTAAGACTGTTTGACTTTCTTCCCCCGAGGTGAATTCAAAACAGAGCTTTAGTGATTATACGAACAGCACATATTCCAACATTTTTAATTATGGTAAGGGGCCGGTATTATAAGCATTCATAGGTTACGGTAACTGTGTTACTTCACCTGCTTGTATGCCTCCTGACGTTGAATAAAAAAAACTGATTTCTCTTGATTTTTAAAACTAGCTAAATTTACGATTGACGAATATGGAATGAAAGGAATTTCTAGAGATGAGTAACGTGAATGGTGAATAAGTAGAATATAATTAGGCCCGGTGGTGTTAGGTTAGCGATGGGTTCGATTCGACACTTGCGTGTATGAACATGTCTATTTGTCCTGGTTGGGTGTTTTCCATGCATTATAAATTATGTATTTACAGTTATCTAGTAATCATAGAACAAGCTTTGCTTAGTTTGCGACTAGAAGGCCTTGGGTAATTTTCCGAAAATATTTATTTATTATATTTTAAAATTTCGTACAATGAGCTGCACTTGTCTATTAGGAAAGAATATTTGGCGAAAGAGAATTGCGGCACAATTCTATTTTAGTAAGACGCAGCCTAACAAGGGAAAGTATGTACCAGTACCTTACAAATAGCTACAGACTTGCTACCTCTGTTATACAGCCACTTCTTAGGAGGTAACCTCATTCGCTTACAGGAACGCAACAACCCTGCGGGGAGTTTTTATACGCTTTAATGCGCCTTACCTCTATTCATGTCAAGAATCTTAAGTGTTAGTATAGACACCAATAGGAACATTTTCTATTGTGCAAGAGCAACTGATTCTTTTTTTTCAGAGCACCATTTTAACCCTACTTAATTTATTGTATATACTTGTATTCTAAAGCACACTGATGACTGAAATTGTTCGTTCGCAAATGTTAACACTGGCGCTGACTTTTTAAAAAGTCAGCGCCAGTGTTACTTTTTAAAGGTCTCAAAAAGAAATTTTTATTCGCCAGTATTTGGTTTTTAATACACGGAAATCAGTCCATGAACTATTTGCGTAGTTACAGACCTATGAGCCACTGCTATTTCCCAGCGGATGGAATGTAAACTCCAATTCTCTTGTTTTATAAATATCTAGGAATAAAATACTTCCTTTGTGTGGAGAGCGGTTTCTTGGTTTTCATTAGGTATCAGAGGATGTTATTAACAATTCTTAGAGAAAATATTTTATAGGGAGTCATGCTAACATATAAATGCTGCGTAACTGTTTGAATTTCGAATATTATATTTTTTAAACTCAAAATGTTTTTTTTTTTTTTTTACAAAATAGCCGTCAAGTACGAGTCCGACTCGCAGTATGAGGTTCCGTAAAATTTTCGCGAATTGTTGTCGTAAAAAAAGTATTTTATTTTTGTGATGGAACTACAAATTAACGGTTTTCGGATTTTTTCCTCTACCTATTGTACATGACATTGCTTTTTGCCAAATTGCTATAGATTTTGATTCCCTTGCGAGTGTCAAAATATCGAGGCATAAATAGCCGTATCTTTTGATTGCGTTGTCATAGAAGTTTGATTTCTTCACTGCTTGAAGGGATTACGGACCGCAGTTTTTGATATTAATGTCAGTATGATAGCTCCGCCCGTTCCTGAGAAAAAGGTCTTGACAGACAGACAGCCAGGAATACAAAGTGATCCTATAAGGGTTCCGTTTTTCCGTTTAAGATACGGAACCCTTGGCAGGAAATCCCATGTCAATTATTTTTTATGATACATTGAAGTTCGGCGTGCAGTGGATATGGAATTAACGAGAAAATATTTTAGAGCAAGGAGTTTTCGTAATTTATTTTTAATGTTTCTCGAAATAACGACATTTGTGACGGTCGGCTTCCATCTGCGACCACTGAAGAAAACGTGATTGCTGTTAGACAGTTAATTGCACAAAACCGACGCTTTGCCAACGATTCCAGAACATTTGGAGATCGGTATGAGATATGTTCGAAAAACGTACATGTAAATTTAACAGTTAGTATTCTACTCTATTTTCGTTGAATTCTAGTATTCCTTGATGGATACTAAAAGTATACCAAGTGTTCATAGACTACAGTAACCGCTTTATATAAGGCGGGCCGTATGAAAATAATATGTAATTTTGAACGTTTTTGGTTTGCTCGTGTATACATTGCTTATAGCGATCACTTCGACATCGATCGTACCAGCCAACAGAACCTGTTCCCGCCACATATAAGTCCCTCAATAGGGAGCTGGTAACGGACAATACAAAAATAATCTTGACGTGTCTAAATACTTTAAAAACTTCGCACGTCTCTTGGGATTCGTTCACACAACTTTCTCGCCGATTTACCGCCAATCATACGGTCGTGGCGAACGTGCAGTGAGAACAATTTAAGAATTGGTAACAGTTTGAAATCCAAGAACGAAATATATTTGAGTTTATTGTACTTACGCGGTTTTACGGAGGTCCGTTGTTCGCTACAACGAGTAGCCGGTTTTTTTTTCTGTTCTTGGGCTAACTCATTACCAAATCTCATTACAATCCGTTTAGAGGTTTAGTCTTGAAACGGTAGCAAACAGATAGATAATAAACGATTCTCTATGTGTGACAAACTGAGCAAACGAACTCCGCTAGTTTTTCATGTTTTTGTAAACTTAAAAAGCAATACCTCATCTAAGTACAAAATATGATGAAAATTGTCCAAGCCATTTCCAAGATACACGCAATGTATTCATATTCAATAAAATCGATATAATTAGTTGCATATCATATAGGTACTTGGCAAAAAGGTGATAAATTAGAGATCCCATATATATTTCGATAAATATAAAGCATGCAAAAATTACAAAATAACAAAGAATTGAATGTACAATATCATATAATACATCATTATATAATATCACATTCAATACGAATAAAACCAAGATAATGGTATTTGAAAGAGGGACAACCAGAACGAACACTAGCATTATGGTTGATGATGTAGTTTTGGAGCAAGTGAACGAGATTGTATATCTTGGAAGTGCTTTTAGCAGCAATGGAAGGTACACCGCTGATGTGGAGAGACGAGTGAGTGCAGGGAATAGGGTGAATGGAGCGTTGGGTAAACTTCTAGGCAGCCGAAATCGAAGCCAGAAGGCACAGCTCGCTGTACACAACACGGTGCTAAGTCCAACGCTAACTTATGGAAGTGAGAGCTGGGTATGGCAGAGAGAGCATGAAAGTAGAATAGATGCGGTCGAGATGAGAGCATTGCGCAAAATTTGTGGCATAACGCTTGCTGACCGCGTTCGTAATGAAGACGTGATAGAAAGAGTTGGTCTAAAAGAGAGTGTCGGTGTTAAGATAAGAAAGGGCATGCTCCGTTGGTTCGGACATGTAGAAAGAATGCGGGACGAAAGAATGACGAAACAGATATACAATGCAAAAGTGGAAGGATGTAGGAGCCGAGGTAGGCCGAGACTAACCTACCATGACCAAATTGGTCGTGTTTTATCATAAGGTGATGTCAGAAGCCCCAGGAACCGGCGAGCGTGCATAAAAAGAGCTATAGATGTCACAGAAGCGAGTGAAGTATGCAAGGACCGCGTCTTATGGCGCTCGGTTCTCTCTGCCTACCCCGCAAGGGACTTGGCGTGAAGATATACATACATACATACATAAACATCAAATGTTAAATGAAATTCATAAACTTTAAAATTCATTTAACAATAAATTATCTTATAATTTGTCGTCTAAGATTTCTGAAATACTATATTTAGTAATATTTAATTTTTTATTTGTCAACTAATAATTGAAATAACTTTTTTTAAGCAACACTTAGGCTTTTTTTTATACTGTTAATTTATTTCAAAGCATAGGGACATCGGTATTGCGATAGCATTTTTCCGTATTTTTTTATTGGGATACGGCATGTGACAGCCGGGTCTACTTGGTGGGCAGTAGTACTCTGGTGTCCAAGAATAGAAGCAAGAAATCTCATGCAATGGAATAGAAGGTGCCACTTCGCATTCCTCAACTTGCTGTATTAATGATACAGCAAGTAGTTAAGTTTAGATTGATCCCGTGTCGGACCTTTTCTTATAGATGTGATTTAGACAAAACAGTGTTGATTAGTTTTTACAAATATATATTTCTGATATATATAACGTGATAATAGATAGATAAGAAACCGGTCTATACGGTTCGAATCCTGGCAAGGCATCACTTCATGTTTCGTATACAATGTAACCAAATAATGGTAAACATATACATAGTAGGAACAAGATAACGTGAATAAACTGTTGAAGCTGCCGCCTCACCTGCTGCTGGCTGGACCGGGGGCGCTCAATCTTCTTTTACAATGACTAGAGACTGGCGAAGGGACTCAAAAAGAGTTGACACATAGTATCTGGAGAGACAATAACCAGTTTATTTTTCACAATATTTAAAGAGTTTTAATACTTAGATTATCAATATACAATGCACAGGAATTAAACTTATCTTAGTTTGCCACATATTACAGTGCGAAAATAATACGAAAAACTATTCCAACGGTACCAATTTCAGCACTAAACGTCTAACTGAATAAGCGTTCTCGTGCATCTGCAAAGTGCATCCTCCCTCCCGCTGCATCTTTTGTCTTGAGTGAGAGTGCGGGTAACTGCGGGAGGGAACACAAAGGATCGCTTTAAAAAATACCAACGTTGAAAGGATGACTTACTTTCCTTGTAGTGCAACTATCATGAAAATGTGTCGCCTGCTGCGTTATTTGGAGTAATATTTTGTTATAAACTGTAATATGGAAAGTGGAAATCGTTGTAATTTCGATTATGTTGTGGTCAAGTGTCGATTGTGACAGAACACCAAGTGTCGGAAATAAGGAAAGTGTAATGTTCAGGAACACCGTTCCTATATGAAATTTATATGTTTGTCTGTGCGTTCGTCTGTGTGTGCGTTTTTTTCGAATATTCTAATTTTGAGATTCAGATTCGGATTCAGCATAAAAAAGTACAATAGGAATATTCAGGAACACCGTTCCTATCTCTTAAGGAACATGGTCAAATTAGCCGACAAATAAAAAAATAATTGAATTGTATAATTGACGAGCCAGGTGTTCCTCTGGCAATGCAAACTTGCGCATTCTCAACTGGTTTTATCTGACATAGAGTGCAGCTAAATACCCACTACAGGCTTCAGCTGAAAAACAGTGTTTTACTCTAGAGGAATCTCACCACTGAGCTCTGGCTCATTCGTGTTGCTGCAGCACACGCATACCTTTGTGCATCATAATTATTATATTATTTTCTTAGACTTCTTGTGTATTACATTTTTTGTGTGTGTTAGTCAGCAATTGAATAAACGTTTTATCTATCTATAAATAACGAATTTCTGGAGCGAAGATTTATTCCTTCTGATATGATTATCAGAAGGTGATGTCAGGAGCCCCAGGAACCGGCGAGCGTGCATGAAAAGAGCTATGGATATCACAGAAGCGAGTGAAGTACGCAAGGACCGCGTCTTATGGCGCTCGGTTCTCTCTGCCTACCCCGCAAGGGACTTGGCGTGAAGATTTACATACATACAGATTTATTCCTGCAAGTGTGAGGTGACCAGTAAGCTCCTGAGTAGTTACAGTAGCAATACGTAAGCGTAAATGTTTATAATTTATGATTACACTATATACCTTCTCAAGTATTTTTTTTTCCATATAATGTTTGTACGTTATTTCACGCCAGGGACCTCGTGAGGTAGGCAAAGAGGACTGAACGCCACAAGACGTGGTCTTTATACATTTTTTTCACTATGGATAACACTGAGGCTTTGCCTGAGTAAAAACCATTACACGGTTCTCATATCTCATGCTGTAGACCCTTAAAAAAACTTTGGCAAGGAGTTAATTCAGTGACATTGTATTTTTTTCGAAGAACTTCTAAGTAATGCTACCCATTGTTACACAATGTGTAGAACACAGAAGGTTAAGATTCTCCTTAAACTCAAGGGCTCAATACAACGTATAAGCTCAACAGCGTCGACGATTTTTACAGCTGAACAAACGCCTCGTAAACGTATGATAAATATCAAATCTCATGTATATGGCGAAAATCGACAGCTAGCTTATTAAATTGAATGTAACAAAGTCGATATATGATATGATCAGCTGCCTTTCGCAACGAGAACTGATAAAGTTCCGGTAAAGTACGGCGAGGGTGAGGGTGAGAGCTCGATGGCATCATTGCAATGTAGACCGCAGCCTGTCTATGGATGGGTTCCTCTATCTCGAGTTTCTCCGTGTTCGGAGGGCACGTTAAGCCGTCGGTTCCGGCTGTTGTAGATAGATGACAGTCGTTAAGCTAAGTCAGTGGCCCTCGGGCGGCTTGAAAACACTCGCCTCCGCCAATCCGCATTTGAGCAGCGTGGTGGAGTATGCTCTAAACGCCTTCGGTTGAAGGGAGACCCGTATCCCAGCAGTGGGATGTGGGAAAGTAGGACACTAGACCATAGTGTTTATGATAGGTGCAACGTTATATATATATCTAATGAAGACGTTAAACGAAACGGTGAATCTACAACATTTGCAATTCGAGAACCTTCGCCCACAGCTAACGTGCAATAAATTGATACATGGCAAATAATAATGTATGATTAAGTCCTTACCTTACCTTTGAAATTGCAGGTTTTTAATACTAACCATTGTGATCGATATCTCTTGCAGTTCTTTTTTAAATATCTGGTGTTATTTAATTTATTGATTTTCACTGTTATTGTATAAAAAGTGTTTGTTATTTTCCAATACGAATTTGTATGTGACACCAACTAATCATAGATGTCACGCAATTTTCCAAAATGTATGGACCAGTTACACATGATCGCACTGTATATATTTGGTTTGATCACTTCGGTTCTGGTCTTTTTTCTTAATACTACGTCGGGAGGCATACAAGCATACGGCCCACCTGACGTAAAGCGGGTACCGTAGCCTATTAACGCTTGCGATATATTAAGTATCACTCGCGCGATACCTCCTCTGCTTCTTACACAGCAACTACTTGGGAGCTTACTGGTGACCTCATTCACACGCAGGAGTACAACAACCCTCTAGGGAGTTGTTATTTGGTTGCGGTTTTTTATAAGGTGGAGGTACTTCCCCAGACGGGCTGCTTTGATGCGCCCTACCTCTTTTAATTAATTTGATCACAGCACCCGAAGCCGAGCAAAAACGAAAGTCGATGAATTTGAAAAACATAGTGGTAATGTGTAAATTGAGAACTACGTTGAAATTAACAGCAGCAGTGGTATCCTTATCGATAAAGTACCGGTTTATTGATCATTTGGTCCCGGGTTTGAATCCTGACATGTGCCATTAAATCCTTGTTTTTGGATTTATGTTACATATTTGTAATTGTCATACTTGTATTTTCGCCAAATCCTTAAGTTTAGTTAGCGGACCCCGCCAATCCCAATAGCTAAGGAAACGGGACTTCGGTAAGAAGAGTAGTTGAAATTTACATATGAAACGATATTAATACATTTATATCATATAGGACTGATAAAGAAATACATGATAAATGAAGACCAACCTACCATGACCAAATTGGTCGTGTTTTATCAGAAGGTGATGTCAGGAGCCTTAGAAACCGGCGAGCGTGCATGAAAAGAGCTATGAATTTGAAATGGCGTTCGGTTATCTCTGCCTACCCCGCAAGGGACCTGGCGTGAAGATATACCTACATACATACAGGACTGATAAAAGGACTCGAAATTTGGGCATCGTGTGAACATTGAGTAACACAGTACAGGTTTTTTTTTATAAAAGAGACAGGATCTTAACGACGTAGCCAGCTCGGTTACGATGTGGTTAATAACGCTACTTTGACACAAACGTACGTGGATTCGATTCCCACACAGGACAAACATTTGTGTGCATTTATCCTGTGTGGGAATCGAACCCGCGAGCGTCAGTGACAAAGCCACGTTATAAACCGTTGCGCCGCCGGCTCGTCAAACTCTAGTTTCTTTCATTGTATTTTGTATTTATTTATTATCTAAATAAATACAAAATACAACGAGGATTATGATGGGCTGCTATGTAAATATTTATTGTATTTTGATGAAATAGCTTTCAATGTTACTTATTTTCGATATGATATCCGGCATTGTTCGATTGTAAGGATGCGTTTTGTTTACTCTCAAAGCAACAATGTATCGATAGAAAATATTTGCATAGGTAAAGTTAACCACATGTATGTTTATGTTTAGGAATATTACAAAAATATTTTCTATTTTCTCGAAATTATGCGCAAACATTTCAGATAAATACTAGACGATAAATAACGTACCATCTTAGTCATCTCTTTCTTAGCGTTATCACGTTTCCTAATCCATTAGGATTGGCGGGGTCCGCTACTTAAGCCTAAGGATTTGGCGTAGACACTGATTTTCACATGGAGAAACTGCCGTCAGACCTTCACAGCCTAGAGGAATTCCCAGATCTTTCTTAGGTTAGGTCGCACGTGTTTCAAAATGTAATTCCTTGGGGTTGCGGCCCGCTTCACCGCCAGTGATAATTACAAATATGTTACTTATAAAATATATCATAGGGCAACAATGGACGTGTAGCCTGACAGGCTCCGGTCAATATTTTGATGGTCATTACTTACGTGATATTCATCGGAAGACGCAACCTCCTCCCTCGTTGGTAGTTTTATAACTAAAACAAAAGCTACTGAGCCGCTCAATCGCGGGAAGTGAGGGGAAGTAGGTGAAACTCCACCTGTGAGGCAACAGGTACCTATATACATTCTGTGTACTAAGTATCGGGAATTTGTCAATAAAACAAAAAATACAAATTATTCATCTAAATTTATTTTATCGCCTTCAAAGTAGGCCCCATCGCTTGCAATACAACATCTCCACCGCTTCACCCAGTCTTCCATACATTTTTCATAGGCTATTTGCGGTATGGCCTTTAGCTCATTCAGCGAATTTTCTTTTATGGCTTCTATCGACTCAAAACGTTTTCCTCGAAGTGGTAATTTTAACTTGGGAAATAAAAAAAAGTCAGACGGAGCCATATCAGGTGAATACGGTGCTTGGTCGAGAACTTTTGTTGAATTTTTCGCTAAAAACTCTTTCACTATAATGGCTGTGTGTGATGGTGCATTATCATGGTGCAGCATCCATGAGTTGTGTTGCCACAAATCTGGACGTTTTCGGCGGATACTCTCACGCAAACGCTTCATGACGCCTAAATAATATTCTTTATTCACTGTTTCTCCCTCTGGAAGGAATTCGGAGTGAACCACACCACGGTAGTCAAAAAAAAGTGTCAGCATCACCTTGATTTTGGAGCGACTTTGCCGCGGTTTTTTGGGTTTCGGCTCGTTTTCGAGACGCCATTCTGAAGACTGTTGGCTTGTTTGCATGTCGTACTCATAAACCCATGTCTCGTCGCCAGTTATTATACGTTTCATAAAGGTCGGATCCGTAGAAGCTCGGGAAACCATGTCTTCAGCGACATGCTTTCGCTGCGCTTTTTGAACAAAATTGAGCTCTTTTGGAACTAGTCGAGCGGCGACGCGTTTCATGCCTAAAATGTCAATGAGAATGTTGTGGACGGACTTAAAAGATATGTTCACCTCACTAGCCAACTCTCTCAGACTCATACGTCGATTTTCGAGCACTAGCTTCTTGATTCTGTCGATGTTTTCTCTGGTCGTAGCGGTTGAAGGTCTACCAGAACGAGGCAAGTCTACTACTACTTCTCGGCCTTCTTTAAAAGCCTTATACCATTCATAAGCCCTTGTTTTCGATATACACGATTCGCCGTAGGTATTTCGCAACATTTTTAGTGATTCACCACATGAAATATCATTTGAAACACAAAATTTAAGGCACACTCTTTGTTCAACAATATTTTCCATTGTAAAAATCGCCGAGGACTCAAAACTATGACCAACAAAAAGTGTAGTTTAAAACAAATTAAATGACAGATCCCGCTCAAATTTTGCGCGCTAAATCAGTACAGTGCTACCAACATGCAGTAAAAAAATTAGAACGACCTCTTTTACGCGGGTCTTTTTATTGACATATTCCCGATACTTTTTACACAGAGTAGTAAATCCGAAAACGCTAATTTAGTGGTATGTGCCAGAATTCGAACCGGCTACCTGTTGGTCAAGAGGCTGGTCTTTATTCACTGCGCTATCATTGCTCTAAAGTGCCATTTTTTTATACCACTAAGGTGGCAAACAAGCATACGTCCCGCCTGATGGTAAGCAGTTACCGCCGCCTATGGACATTTACAACACCAGGGGTGTCACTCTTGCGTTGCCGACCCTGGTTTAAATATTAAACAGATTGGCCATTTCATAGCGTAAAGTGAATGGTAGCGTTGATCCCAGATTTCTGGTACTCATTCAGATTCAAGACGAAATGAGTAGAAAATAAAAAAAAATAGTGTGTGGAGTCCCTCCGCGCGGAAGAAGTGAAACTTCACACTGTTTACTTCGCTATAATATTGGACGCTACTCGTTGCTAATGTATAAGTATACTACGCGCATGCGTTCGAGTTCCGCGCATTCACTCTCGCTCTGTCTCTTTCTATTCCCCCTCCATGGTAGCGTTAAACGTTTAACGCAACCTTGTTGGAAGTCGCATTAGAAGTTTCACTTCAAAAAGACAATACTTATGTTCGTTTGAGTTCAGAGAACATGAAAGTAACGCATGTTAAGGAATTTCAAGAGGATTTCAAAGCTTTTTGGTGGCAATCAAGCCTGACTGGGGAAGTACCTTCACATACAACAACCCGCAACCAAATATCAACTACCTGTTGTATGTACAGTTACCAGGAAGCTCCTGAGGTATTGTTGTGTTAGCAGCCGGATTGATATGATACAGTAACCACATTACATTATTTAGGCCATGTAGTTGTATTAAGCTTTCTTTTTGAAACGTCACAAAACTTTGGTCTCAGCTACCATCAATTTTTTTTATACAACGTCGAAAGGCATAAGCATACGGCCCACCTGATGTAAAGCAGTTACCGTAGCCTATGAACGCTTGTAATATATTAAGAAATAGTATAATAATATAAGTAAATATATAATATAAGTAATATATTAACCAAATATTAACCAAGTAATCATGAGAACTAGTCCCGGCCGGCACCCACTTATTACCGTTAGTAGATGCATCATACCGTCGAGGCTGCTCCCACGGCTGCTCCGGTAATCTCTATCTCGGCTGCTGCGGTCGTCCCCGCGATTGACCGCTATTTGAAATATGAACCGCACGCACTCGCTATCGTTGCTGTCATGGGTGTCCTGGTCGAGCAATCCTCATGCACTGCGAATGTTAGTGGTTAGAATAACAAGCTGCAAGTCTTGTAGACTTGTAAAAATATAAACAGAGAAAAGTAGAAAGTTATT
Source organism: Pyralis farinalis (assembly GCA_947507595.1). Taxonomy (NCBI): domain Eukaryota; kingdom Metazoa; phylum Arthropoda; class Insecta; order Lepidoptera; family Pyralidae; genus Pyralis; species Pyralis farinalis. The sequence goes on from OX382264.1 coordinate 3,911,800, forward strand.
AAGAGGCATCACTGTCTGCCATCTTTTAGACGGCGTTTGCACCTTTATCAAATTAAATGTAGTTCCAAAATACTTGAATAGAATTGTATGGCATCATCTGTGTGTGTGTACCTAACCGGTATAGTACCTCCACCTTACAAAGTAACAACTCCTGAGGGCTGTGGATAACTTCTTTCGGAAGTTTCGAAGCAGCCGAAGTACCTTCGGCTTCTGCCTTCGGCTTCTGACTTCGGCTTCAGCCGCTCTCTTCTGCTGCACATTCCGTAGCTTCCGGTACCCTTTATACAAATAATAGAGGTGACCAGCAGCAACAGTGCTGATGTACGTACTGTCTTAACAGCTGAATTAGTGCGAAAGATGCTATAACCAAAATCAGGAATGGTATTCTAATTATCACCTGCTCGTTGATGAAGGAAAGCATCGTGAGGAAACCCGCACGTCCAAATAATTATATTCCGACAGATGTGTGATCATACTTAAGAAAGGTCTGATTTTCCCCCTGGATTGTGAAAGTTTTGACGAGCTCGGTGCTTCAGTCGTGAATGGCGCGACTTTGACACCAACGACGATTCAACACACAAGGCAAACATTTGTGTGCATGAACATGTCTGTTTGTCTTGGTCTGGATGTTTTAAGAGAGGTAGGGCGCATCAAAGCAGCCCGTCTGGGCAAGTACCTCCGCCTCACGGAAAACCGCAGCCAAATAACAACTCCCTAGAGGGTTGTTGTGTTCCCGTGTGTGAGTGAGGTCACCAGTAAGCTCCCAAGGAGTTGCTGTGTAAGCAGCAGTGGAGGCATCGCGCGAGTGATACTTAATATATCGCAAGCGTTAATAGGCTACGGTGCCCGCTTTACATCAGGTGGGCCGTGTACTTGCATGCCTCCCGATGTAGTAAAAAAAAAGTCTGATGTCAGTCGCTTCATGAAAAAATCAGTATCCTTGCGAAATCCTTTAGTAGTGGGTCCCGCCAATCCTGATGGTTTAGGAAACGCAATGACACTCGGAAGAAGAGAAAAGGGTATAGCCAAGTACAGGGGCGCCGGCTCCTGGAAAACCTCGTGCGTGCTCATGCTCTTTTGATGACTAGGTACATCATCATGATTTCAGCCGAAAGACGTACACAGCTGGACATAGGCGTCCCCCAAAGACTGCCCTGCCCAAAACAATAAAACGGATCTACATCAAAAGAAGGTGGGAACTAAGATCACATTAGGACGCGTCGCACACAATCTAGTAAGCAAGCAAGCGCTTACTAGAATAACCAGATACGGAGAACCTGAACAACAGATAATAAGATGGGGATTATTTTAGTTATATAATGATGTCTAGCGTCATGGGTGCTCCGAACCCACTATTTCCCTCCCGTGGGTGCTGGAGCCCCCGAGCACCCACGGAGTCGGCGCCCCTGGCCAAGTATTAGAGCAATTTACATTTTGCGAGATTTGTGATCATCACAACATATTTACGAATTAGACAGAAAATAAATATTTTTATATAAAGTGTAAAAGCATGCTGCAATGACTGCTAACAATTAAAAATGGCACTGCGCACACAGGTTCAAATTTCCACATAATATTTTACAATTTTGCGTGAAAAGTTAATGGGAAAAAGCCGTCTGTGATAAACGGCTGGACTGTTACAGAAATATGCCGAGTGGCCGATGCAAATGGATTCAGATGCGCTTCCAAAAACATGAACGTGAATGTTCTGGAAGTGTCAATTGACCTAACTGTATTTGATTATCGTGCTTCTCGCATATATAGTCACTATCGTTAACGTTACGCAACTAAACGTTCATCTAGAAGTGTCTTTTTAGGGTTCCGTACCCAAAGGGTAAAACGGAACCCTATTACTGAGACTCCGCAGTCCGTCCGTCCGTCCGTCTGTCACCAGGCTGTATCTCACGAACCGTGATAGTTAGACAGTTGAAATTTTCACAGATGATGTATTTCTGTTGCCGCTATAACAACAAATACTACAAAATGGAATAACATAAATATTTAAGGGGGCTCCCATACAACAAACGTGATTTTTTTGCTCGTTTTTGCTCGATATTGATAACAGCAACCGGTAGATGCTTGAAATATTCACAGAATATTTAGTTATATATCCACTTTATAAATAAAAAGTTAAATTAAAATAAAACAAATATTTAAGGGGGTATGGGAACCCCCTACAAACGTGATTTTTTGCCGTTTTCATAGATAATGGTACGGAACCCTTCGTGCGCGAGTCTGACTCGCACTTGGCCGATTTTTTATACAACGTCGGAGGGATACAAGCATACGGTCCACCTGATGTAAAATCATTATTGTAGAATATGAACGCTTGTAATGCATGATGTATTACTCGTGAGATATTAACTCTACTGGTTGAATTAGACAATTTTTAACGGAAGTATCGCGTGTTTTATTTATTTTGTTGAACCTGACGTTTCGAATGCTTTGCAGCGTCCGTGGTCGCAGGAAGACTAAGGTGATATTTGTCTTACATTAGTTATTCAATTATTACATCTACCGACATGGATGGATTAATTATATGTGTTCCGATTCACACAAAAATCGCTAACAGTGTCCAAACATTTTTTAGTAGATCCCTGGGTTTGTGACTTGATTATTTTTAGGACTGGATCCCAAGCAGGTGGTACTTGCCAACCATCTTCTCTATTGAAATTGGGGTGTTTTCTTATTTCAATAGCCTCGCGCAACATTCTCGGCATGTAGCGATTCTCCTTGGCGAGGATTTGTGGTTTATCGAACCGGATGTAATGGTTTGGCTGGTCCAGTGTATGTTCACATACTGCAGAGTTTTTATCTCGCCTATTCTTCATGTCAGCAATGTGTTCTTTCATACGAGTACCTACGCTTCTCTTTGTTTGCCCTATGTATGATAAACCACATTCGCAGTCTAATTTGTATACTCCTGCATCTAGTAAGGGGATATTAGACTTGATAGGTCTTAGAAATTGACCGATCTTCTTAGGGGCTTGAAATAAGTTTTAATTAAAGCTCGCCGTAAGATGTTGCCAATTTTGTCTGTGACTCCCTTTAAGTATGGTAAGATGGCAGGTTGACGTTCAACTGTAGGTGGCTTCGGGCGGCTTCTGTGACGCATGCGAGGGAGTTTGTGACTATTGCTCCGCAGGACTTGTTTGACATGTTGGAGTTCCTCCTCTAGATGCTCAGCGTCGCAGATGCCGTGTGCTCTCTGAAACAAAGATTTGCTTATGGTAGCTAACTGACATGGATGGTGGTGTGAGTTACCATTGAGATATTTGTCTGTATGGGTGGGTTTTCTATACACTGTGTGAGTAAATGAATTGTCAGTTGACAACCAGGAAACTTGACAACTCACTTCTCTGTCTGTTGTGTCTATTGACCAATAGACACTTCTGAAACTTTATTGACTTACGTTGCACTGTAGATGTATGTATAGTAGAATAACTCCAAAGAAACTTGTAAAAAATGATAGCACTCATACAAAAAAAAACCGCTCAATAAGTTTAACCAAAACGCTGGCACTTTGATAGCAGTCGGTGCTTGCAGGCAGTAACGCCCGCGTTCCAGGCCGGTGGTTGGTGGCCAGGGATTCCATTAAAACCTCTGGATATGGGGTGGTATTCTGAGAATATAGACAATATTTGATATACGAACTAGATAATCCGGTAAACCTCGTATCACCACAACATGAGGTGTAGTCAAAGTAAAAAGTAGTGTAAGAAGAGCAATGAATGTTAAAGAAACGAATGAGGTTTGTGAGGATCGACTCATGTGGCACTCGATTCTCATGACGGTTGGCATTAAGTTATAGATTAGAAATATGACTTGTAGGCGGTGATGGAAAAAGGAAACCCGCACGTATGTACAATATCTTCACGTTAGGTCCCTTGCGGGGTACTAACTTAACGTCCAAGAAACTATATTTCGATAAACCTAAGAAAGGCCTCGTTTTCCCTCAGGGTTATGGAGGTCGGACGGCAATCGCTCCATGTCAATATGAGTATCTTTAGGCTTAAGTAGCGGATCCCGCCAATCCTAATAAATTGGGAAACGGGATAACGCGAGGAAGATGCTGAATCAAAACATCGTCACCTTCATATTTTCACTTTGTATTCGTTGTCTCAATGTTGTTCATTAATTTTTTCACAGCCTGTGTCGTTTGCATAGTCGAGGTTAATTGATGTTATGCAACTTCATGATAACTGAGCCTACTTTTAATTGCAAATTGTGAAGTGGTAGTCCAGGTAATTCCAGCGAATTCAAAAATTCTGCAGGATAGTTAATTACTTCATCCTGGTTAATAACTGTGTTTACTGATTTGAAGGAACAACTGTCCCGGAAAGAAATTTTGAATGGTCGTACATCATAGACATGTTTATTTTCCACCTGCAATACTGTTCGTCCGCTCGACCAATTATGGCTTTTGTATCGTTGTGTGACATCTGGAAAAAACTAAATGAGCCTCTCCTTCGATTTCGTCAACGGACATAAATCGGTAAACAATCTGATGAATTCGTTCGAAGTGTCAACTAAAACTTCCCATTACCAATTGTTTCGAAAGGACATTTGCATTTTAATATTGTTGCAAAAACAATAGTCGTCAATCGGAGTGTCTTCATATACCGTTACAAATTTGATGATTTCGAGCACGCGTTTAGTTCGTCAGCTACAGATCACGGGGAATAACCTCAACCTTTAAAGCATTGAAAACCTCAATATGAGTCCTCCAATCACGATAAAATTATTGTTTATGTACTACAAAGTGAATATAGTTAAATAGAATGGCAGATAAATGAAACTAAAAGGAATAAAAACTATTTAAGAAGAAATGACAGTTTCATATGTCGTCTGATAGGTCCACCACGAACGCCTTCTATTAATGATAATCCAAAGTAGCGATTCCCATACAAAATTCATTTTTTTTCTTTTTACATTTCTGAACTGAACTTCATGGGGTTTCCGCTTTTTTTAGGGTTCCGTACCCAAAGGGTAAAACGGAACCCTATTACTGAGGCTCCGCTGTCCGTCCGTCCGTCCGTCCGTCTGTCACCAGGCTGTATCTCATGAACCGTGATAGTTAGATAGTTGATATTTTCACAGATGATGTATTTCTGTTGCCGCTATAACAACAAATACTAAAAACTAGAATAAAACAAATATTTAAGGGGGGCACCCATACAACAAACGTGATTTTTTGCTCGTTTTTGCTCGATATTGATAACGGCAACAGATAGACGCTTGAAATATTCACAGAATATTTAGTTATATATTCACTTTAAGAATAAATAATTAAATTAAAATAAAACAACAACAAACGTGATTTTTTTTTGCCGTTTTTATAGATAATGGTACGGAACCCTTCGTGCGCGAGTCCGACTCGCACATGGCCGATTTTATTTGTTTTTTAAACCATCCCTGTATTATAGCGAACAAAACAAAAAATAAATAATCAAACCTGTCAAGCCGTTTTTGAGTTTCTGCGACACAAACAAGGATCACGTAAATTTCTACATTAAAACAATAAACTGTTATAAATAGACACGTGGATGTTTTACTATGGCATTTTAAATGTCAAAGTCAAAGTCAAAGTCAAAGTCAAAATCTTTTTATTCCGTAAAAATGGCTACATTTGTTTGGAATCGTCACAATTTTTTTCCCTACCGTGCAGTTCATGACTAGGTGAGCACTGATAAAAATACTGCCAAAAAACTCAGGCATCCCTCTTTTGGTATCCAAACAAATTTACATAATTTATTAATTACATTATAATTGGATCGACTCAATCCCAGGCATTTTTATCATTAATATAGTTAGATACTTTATAATATGCCCTGCTACACAATTTGGCTTTAATAGTAGTTTTAAACTTGTTTATTGACAATTCTCTTATATTGCTGGGAAGTTTGTTATAGAACCGTATACATTGCCCCATAAAAGAATTACTTATTTTGTGGAGACGGCTTGCATGTAACACAAGATTATGCTTATATCTAGTATTTATGTTATGAGTATAACTCTTTTTACAAAATGAGTCTATGTTTTTATGGACATACAAAAATGCATACCTGGATCCATTAATACTGAAAACCGCAGAGGGTTTTTTTTTTGGGTTTTATCATATCAAACACTGTGCATCTGCGTAAAGCAGATAATTTACTAGCTAGTCATTCGCAATCCTACATTCATGGATTTTATTATCAGCCAACAATTGTCCAGATGCAGGATGAACAGACGAATCAATAGCACGCAGCCCTGTCTGACACCAATATAACTGCTAAACCAGCTGGACACGGCCTGCCGACATTTACACGCACATGTGTCTTCAGTAGTAGGTAAGGAATATTAAGATACACTGTTGTGGTTGTGATGTATATATGGTACACAGTTGTGGTGAAAGGCGGCTGATATTGAAACTATTTTTAGGGTTCCGTACCCAAAGGGTAAAATGGAACCCTATTACTGAGGCTCCGTTGTCCGTCCGTCCGTCTGTCACCAGGCTGTATCTCATGAACGGTGATAGTTAGACAGTTGAAATTTTCACAGATGATGTATTTCTGTTGCCGCTATAACAACAAATACTAAAAAATAGAATAAAATAAATATTTAAGGGAGCTCCCATACAACAAACGTGATTTTTTTGCTCATTTTTGCTCGATATTGATAACGGCAACAGGTAGACGCTTGAAATATTCACAGAATATTTAGTTATATATTCACTTTAAGAATAAATAATTAAATCAAAATAAAACAAATATTTAAAGGGGGCTCCCATACAACAAACGTGATTTTTTTTGCCATTTTTATAGGTAATGGTACGGAACCCTTCGTGCGCGAGTCCGACTCACACTTGGCCGATTTTTATATTACAAAAGAGAGCCGTCGTCGAGAACATAATCTATGCTCGTAAAATTATAGAATCGTTTTCAAAATTTTGTGACAATCTTAGAAGCAGGAATAGATTGCGTACATCGTCTTGCTAATTAATAAGATATAATATGATTTTATTTAAGAACTAGCTATCCGCCCCGGCTTCGCACGGGTGATATGATCGCTACCAAACTTCACAGGATCACCTGCTGGGCTAACCTGAAGATTCACTGAAAATTTCTTCAAAATCTGCCCAGCTTTTGAGTCCATAGAGGACATACAGACAAACATTCATTTATATATATATAGATAGATTATAGATAGATGTAAGACTATGAATGTCACAGAAGCGAGTGAAGTATATAAGGACCGCGTCTTATGGCGCTCGGTTCTCTCTGCCTACCCCGCAAGGGACCTAGCGTGAAGATATACATACATACATGTAAGACGTGTCAAAGTGCCCACGAGGGCCTATTGGTAAATAAATGTTTTTTTTTACTTTTATCTTATATAAGACGACTTACTCACTTTCTACTAATTATTAAATTTTAGTTAAATTTTGTTTATCTGTCTTTCTTTAATTTCACGCCAAATCCCTTGAGGGTTCGTGAAGAGAACCGAGCGCCACATGACTCGGTTCTTAGACACCTAACTAGTTTCACTTTTTTTATACTACTAAGATGGCAAACAAGCATACGGGCTGCCTGATGGTGAACAGTCAACGTAACCTATGGACATTTGCAACACCAGGGATGTCACTCATGCGTTGCCGACCCTAAAATTATACATTCATGGCTCCTTTCATGCACGAACGGTTTCTAGAGCTTCTGACATCACCTTCTGATAAATCACAATCGATTTAGTCATGGTAGGTAAGTTTTGGCAGTTTTCTATATGTACACGTAACCAACTGAGCAAGCTTCTTCTTATTTTACTAGTAAATAACAGCGAGCTGTGTAGACAGAGCTGCTATTTTTTAAATTTAAAAAATATTTAAATATTTTATTTTTAATTTTTTTAAAATATATGGAACCCTGTACGACATCTAGCGACGAGTGCTGTTACTTTTTCTGTTGATGGGAGTGCAGTGCAGACTCTGCACTGCAGAGTGGCCGGCCATACGTTTTCCCATATGTTTTTTTTTCTAATTGGAACGATTTTGGACCGTTCTTCCTCACCAACGAACATTTAAATTTCAAATTAAAGGATACAAAACTACAATATGTTAGCTATTAGTGTGTCGATTTTGGAGTTTCTCACTATTACCGTCTAAACGCTAGCTGGATGACATCAGTCTACCCCAGACGGCAATTTTGAGGGTAATGTGGCTCCGCTGGCTATCGCAGCTCTGCCAAATATTGTTTTTTATAGAATTGTGGAATTAATTTTGTAGTATATATTAATATAATTATATACTACAAAATTAATTCCACACAAATCTATATTTAATATATAGATATAATTGTAATACTATATATCTACGTATGAATGGAATCTAAAAATCGGTTTGAATTTATGTACAAAGTGAATGTCGATATCACGCCAGGTCGAAAGTACGCTCGAATATTTTCGCGTGTCGATTTTATGTCTGTGTGTCGAATGTACAGCTAAATTTATTACCACTCATAATAGGTCTATTAAAAAGTACGAAAAAGCAGTTTCCGTAATTTTAGTCGCATATCGTCATTGAATTAATGAAAGCGTCAAGTTCTTTGATTATAATCGATAGGAACTGCCATATTTAGTTGTGAAAGAAGTTTGATAAACGACATTTCGTACAAAAATCTTTTGTATGTTTATGTTTTTTTTTTATATTAGAGGGGGGAAACGGCGCATGTGACCTGATGGTAAGTGGTCACCACCACCCATAGACATCAGCAATACCAAAGAGTTACTGATCCGTTACCAGCGTGTCGCAGGGGTTAGAGCCCCTGGAGCAAGAAGGGCAGGTATTTACTGAAGAAGAAAAATATAAGAAGTAAACACCGACAAAGTTATTTCTCGTTACAATCCCGGTCATTTGTTAGGATATAGATCCAAGCGTAGAGAGGGGGGGGGGGGGGGGAGTTCTTTGGTTAAGGAAAACATCGTGAGCATGTAAAAATCTGTATCTTAGCCAAATCCTTAGGCATAGGTAGCGGATCCCGCCAATCCTATTGAATTAGGACACGGAATAACGCTAAAAGGAAGAAGAGGACCGGTAAAGAATGCCCTTACCATTATGTTCCCTTCATCTACTCTTATCTTGTGATTAATAAAGTTGTTCTAAGTAAATTATCAAAATTTAGGAAGTAAATGTACTCCACGAATGAGGAGTAACTACTTTTACTTTAAGTTTAACTTTGAAATGGCAAACAAACGAATTCCAGATGGAAAAGTATTTACCGTCGCAGTAAGTAGTAAACATTTTTTCATGTAACGTCGGGAGCCTACATCGAGAATCACTCGCGCGATGCCACTGCCGCTAATACTGCAACTCCTTAGGAGCTTACTGGTGACCTCACTCACACGCAGGAACACAACAAACTTCTAGGGAGTTATTATTTGGGTGTGGTTTTCTGTGACGTGGAGGTACTGCCCCGGACGGGCTGCATAGATGTACAATACCTCTCTTAAAAAAACCCAGATCAAGATAAACAGACATGGTCATGAATACAAATGTTTGTCCTGTGTGGGAATCGAACCCACGAGCGTTGATGTCAAAGTAATGTAACAGCGCGTTAGGTAGTTACCTAGTACATTACTGCTGCATGCGAAACAATGAACGCTCACAATTCAAGTATCATTCGCGCGATGCCAACTCTGCTGACAACATAAAAACTCCTTTATACCTTACTGGTGACATCACTCACATGCAGGAATACAACAATCCTCAATGGAATTCTGTCAGGTGGAGGTGCTTCCCGAGACGGGCTGCTTTTATGCGCCCTACCGCTCTTAAAAATACCCAGAATCGGACAATTAAACGTGTTCATGCACACAAATATTTGTCCATTGCGGGACCCACGAGCGTTGTTGAAAAAAAATCGGCCAAGTGCGAGTCGGACTCGCGTACTAGGGGTTCCGTACTATTATCTATAAAAACGGCAAAAAAATCACGTTTGTTGTATAGGATTAAATTAAATATTTGTTTTATTTTAGTTTAGTTATTTATTCTTAAAGTGAATATATAACTAAATATTCTGTGAATATTTCAAGCGTCTACCTGTTGCCGTTATCAATATCGAGCAAAAAATTACGTTTGTTGTATGGGAGTTTTAAATATTTTTTTATTCTATTTTTTAGTATTTGTTGTTATAGCGGCAACAGAAATACACCATCTGTGAAAATTTCAACTGTCTAACTATCACAGTTCATGAGATACAGACTAGTGACAGACGGACGGACGGACGGACAGCGAAGTTTCAGTAATAGGGTTCCGTTTTACCCTTTGAGTACGGAACCCTAAAAATCAGCTCTATATTGTTCTAAAGTCACGTAAATTCGGCTTTGGCTCTTGAAATAATGGTGAGCCATTTAAACCACATATTCTGAAGAGTTTTAAGCCACAAAACGCTCGTATCCCGCAACAAACAGCTTTATTATAACAACCGATTTCGCAACTATAGTGGGAAATCTAGTATTTTCTTTGCACCTACAAAGGAAATGTATTCGAAATGGAAATATCGCAGACGCCTCGAATTATATCTTACATATATTATGAGTATAATGTTCTTACTAGGAACTTGGATATTCCATACAGCTGTAGTATGCAATATTCAACATAATGGAGGGAATATTTTATGCATCTTTCATATGGGGATAGTTTCGATGTATGCATTGAGATTAGGGTAGGCATTTTCCGAACTCGTACGTGATATCGGGGCTATAGCAGCTAGTATATAAGTTATAAGGCTTTCAAAAAACTTGTTGTGGTCAGACAGTGGGTCAATCAACTTTTACATCTCATGAAGGAAAGTTGAGTGAGAATTGATTAGCGTAAATTGCCTTTTCATACGCGGCCAATGGACATTTGCAACACCAGGGGTATCAATCTTGCGTTGTCTATTATATAAGAACCTCTGTAAATCTTTCTTGAAGAAGCTTAAGCTCATTCAACAAATTAATAGTTCTTGGTAGAAAACTTCTCTACATCCGCAAGTACGCGACCATTGCCGTTTCAGTGTATGAGGATGAACTCCCAGACGTCGGCGAGCTGTGCGAGTGTAAAGCCAGGCTGTTGACATAATGTCGAACAACTCTTCAGAACACAACCTGATATACTACTGTGAGAACACACAAATTGAGGTAAAATCTGTTCTCAATCTTTTTTTATATTAGCTCGCCATAATGGGCCCGCTTCGCCTGATAGTAAGCGAAAAGAGGAGCCTAAATTGCAGCGGAAACTGACAAAATGCTACAGTGTGATAGTTACAATATGTACACAAAACCGAAAACACGAATTTAGTAGTGCATATCAGGTTTCGAACCGGGGACCTGCTAGAGATATTTAATTGTAACTCTTTTATTATGAATAATGAGTTTTTATATTTGCAAGCTCCGAGAAGCCGTTCAGCAGATATCAAAACTTGCCATTCACTCAATTTTTGTGCATTACGCCCCGTTGTCAACAGTCCCGCGTACCCGCCGATGTTGTCCGCCAGAGGGCGCCACATGTATTATTCATGGTAGGTCAAGCCAACGCGGGTTCGATGGAAAAAACACAATATTGTTCGCTGTTGGCTGACGGATGGCATTTTTGCATATGATAATTTTCCGGAAGGGACCAATATCCCGGATTTGGGGAGGATAAATTATGATTTGCTAATGACATGTGACGACTATTGTAATGTCATGTTATACATTATTCAACGTATCTAAATATCATGGTTAGTTATAGTTATGACATAGAAACAATGATATTGTATTAAAAAGAGATATTGTATTAATACAATATCATTGCATAGAAATGTAATTTATACGCGAAACAATTACAATTTAAAACAATACAAAGCTACATTACAAATATTCTTTACAATAAAATTACAAAGATGAGTTACCTTTTTTTTTAACTTTACTACGGCGACATACAAGCATACGACCTGCCTGATGTACGCAACTGCTTACCGTTATGTGTACTTTACCGGGCCTATGGTGACTTGCAATATCAGAGATATCACTGACGCGTTGCCGAAACCGTGAAAACCTCTTCACGCCTATCTTTAATAACCCCATGCTGTAGTCTCTTGGGAAAAACTCAGCCGAGTGTTCATTTCACACTTGAGAGTTCTGAGGAGAAAATTTCTAGCACAGTACGTAACCATTGTTCATTATGCGAGAGTGAACCGCGTGCCCGTCGTCAGCGAGTGGTGCGGTTATAAAAAAATCGGCCAAGTGCGAGTCGGACTCGCGCCCGATGGGTTCCGTACCATTATCTATAAAAACAGCAAAAAAAATCCTGTTTGTTGTATGGGAGCCCCCCTTAAATATTTGTTTTATTTTAATTTAATTATTTATTCTTAAAGTGAATATACAACTAAATATTCTGTGAATATTTCAAGCGTCTACCTGTTGCCGTTATCAATATCGAGCAAAAACGAGCAAAAAAATCACGTTTGTTGTATGGGAGCCCTCTTAAATATTTATTTTATTCTATTTTTTAGTATTTGTTGTTATAGCGGCAACAGAAATACATCATCTGTTAAAATTTCAACTGTCTAACTATCACGGTTCATTAGATACAGCCTGGTGACAGACGGACGGACGGACGGACGGACGGACAGCGGAGCCTCAGTAATAGGGTTCCGTTTTACCCTTTGGGTACGGAACCCTAAAAATAGCTGTCGGCATCATATCGAACAATTCTTCAGAGCACAACCCATTGTACAATCGGTAGAACACACAAAATCTATCCATAAACTTAAGGGCTCAATACTGTGTATAAGCTTAGAATCAGTTAGCTTAACCCCAATATAATTTCTTTAAGGCAACCTTAATATTATGAAGAAATTAACAAACATAGGTAGATAGGTATAGTTACGTGATAAGATACAGAAATAAGAATATGTTTACACCTGTAAAGTATTGTATATACTTTATGCAACCGTACCTTCTAAAAGAAATACATTGTATAGGAATGAAGTATAAAGCTTGATAGCTTTTAATCAGCTGTTTATAGGTTAAGTTTCGAAAGCTTTTTATGGAACTTTGAAAAGTCTGTTGAAAGTACGAGCCCATAAAAAATGTAAGGCAATTAGAAGTATTAGTTTTAACTAACCCTGAATATAAAATAAAGGTCCTCGCTTTTCTAAGTAATACTTGTTCGGGCTAATTTCAAAAATGACTTCGAAACGTATAGATTTACTTGCGAATTTCATCAAATAAAAACAGGAGGAAGCTATTGCGTAAAATGTCCATAAATTAAAATTTATAGATTATAATTTATATGTTATAATTTATGAACTCTTGCGAAATGAACTTCTAGTATGATGATATTTGTGAATTAATTTGGAAAATTCGTTCTGTCTGAGCTTCCGAGGTTTGCCCGGCGGAAACAGTAAAAATTATATAAAATTAATGCACAGAGGAATAATTCCTCTTAAAAAGTTCTAAAAAGAATCCGCAACAGCATACTCTAAAAGATTGACATATTATGTCAACCTTTTAAGGTTAATAACCGTTTAATGATTTTTATGCCAAATTTGGTCTAAAAGAATTGTTAATATATGAAGGTGTTTTAACGTCAACCGTTATCTAAATACATATATTATTGAATTAAGTATTTAATATAGACGAAAACTGTTCTTCAAACTATTGAAGACACCACTATCCGTCATCAGAAATTATCCGATTATAAATAATTAATAATGTCCGTGTAAAGCCGGGTCGTATCACAAGTATTTGTATCAAGATTGGATTGAATATTTTTTGACATTTTTATATCCCTCTTCAGCGATAGTGCGAAATGTCCATACGTTTTGAGCTACATTAAATTATCTTAAAGCTTTGTTAGAATGACGTACGTAATACCACATTAAAACCTGTTGCGTATCAAGTTTTCCATTTCCTTTTACTTCATGTATGTACAATGTATTCTTTTTTAAAGATATTTCTATGCGTAGTAGATTCGTAAACAATAAAAGTTGTTTTTTTCTCTATCCTTAGAACGTTTGTTTAATTTTCTATATTATGTTAAGTTTAAGAGAGAAATTGTAAGGTACTCATTTGAGCAACAAAATTTTTTGATGCTGTAAAATGACGTAGGTTTGGCGGCTGTCAGCTCTTGGGTTATGAGCGGTACTTTGATCGTGCTCTGCAATCTTACGGTTCCGTAACCCAAGGGCAAATGGAGCGCCATCACTGTCATTCTGCGGTGAGCCCGCGCATGTGTCACAGATGTGGTTACCTATCATAAAGGCGAAGAGCTTTTGTACGAATTTTAATATACAGAAAACGTTTAGTATTTTTTCTTTTCTTTATTTTCATTTGGCCGAAAATTCAATTGACATATTGCTGAAATTCCGATTTTCGATTGTTATTTTTTTCGAATGCTATGTGTTTGAAATTGTAACTCAACGTTTAACCGCAACTATTGCTAGATGTTTCATTTTCTAAAAAATATTTCCCGTATATGACAAATCATTTCGAATTACAAACAAATTAAATAGATTTTTACAAGGAAATGAAAAGAGCTATGAATGTCACAGAAGCGAGTGAAGTATGCAAGGACCGCGTCTTATGGCGCTCGGTTCTCTCTGCCTACCCCGCAAGAGACTTGGCGTGAAGATATACATACATACATTTACAAGGAAACCCAACAAACCTAACCTACCCATTGTGGTCAAGTTGTTTTTATTGTGGGGGGCTTCACTCCCGAGCCTCCTTGGCTAACAAACATTTTCTGTTCCAATCGAAATTGGAACAGAAAATTTTTGGAAGTACGATAAGCTACCGTCACAGGTAATAGTTCATAAACGAAATTAATAAGGATAGTTGGGGGGTAAATTACTCTAAAAATGATTATCTTTAGATGTAAGTGATTTTTATAGACAACGTTGGGAGGCATAAAAGCATATCGAACCACCTGATGTAAAGCAGTTACTACAGGCTATGAACGTCTACGAGGTTTACAGAAAGCTTCGCTCGCGCATTGCCACCGCTACTACTGGCAAAACATCTCTTTAGAAGCTTACTGGTAACCTCACCCACACCCAGGAATACAGCAACCTCTTGAGGACTTTGTTACTTGACTGCGGTTTTGTATGAGACGGAGGTCGTTACTATGAAAGCAACTCGTGTTTCTTTCATAGCAGCTGCCCTACCTCATTTGTGGAGTTGAGTACATGGAAATCTAAAATATTAGCAAATAATTGTGATATGGAGGGGAGGGGTCAAAATTTCAAAGTGCAACTACTGGTCCAAGTACATGTACCTTCATGACAGGTCTCTTGCGGGGTAGGCAGAGAGAAACGAACACCATAAAGTGCAGTAACCTAACTAAATACACCTCGCTAACTTCAATATTCACAGCTCTTCTCATGCACGCTCTCCAGTTTCTAGGGTTCCTGACATCACCTTATGATAAAACACGACCAATTTGGTCATGGCAGGTTATTCTTGGTCTTCATCAGATCCCACATCTTTCCACGTTCGCATTGTATATCTGTTTCGTCATACTTTCATGCTGCATTCTTTCTACATGTCCGAACCAGCGTTTCTTATCTTAACCCCGACACTCTTCTTCAGACCAACTCGCTTTGTTAGATCATAATTACGATTGCGGTCAGTAAGCGTTTGACCCCAAATTTTGCGCAATGCTCATTTGACCGCATTTATTCTACTTTCATGCTCTCTCCGCCATACTCAGCTCCCACTTCCAGAAGTTAGCGTTGGGCCTAGCACCGCGTTGCGTACAGAGAGCTGTGCCTTCTGGCTTAGATTTCAGCTGCCTAGAAGTTTAGCCAACAACTCCATTCACACTGATACCAGCGCTCACTCGTCTCTCCACATCAGCGGTGTACCTTCCATACCTGCTAAAATCGCTTCCAAGATATACAATCTTATCCACATGCTCCAGCACTACATCAACCGTAATCTTTGTATTCATCTTGGTTGTCTCTTTTTCAAATACAATTATCTTGGTTTTTTTAGTTTTCAATTGTAGGCGACGACGAATGACGAGCTCGGTGACGCAGTCATGAATGACGCGATTTGACATCAACTCTCGTGGGTTCGATTCCCACACAGATCAAACATTTGTGTGCATGAAAATGTCTATTTGTCTTGATCTGGATATTTTGAGAGAGGTAGGACGCATCAAAGCAGCCCGTCTGGAGAAGTACCTCCACCTCACAGAAAACCGCAGCCAAATAACAACTCTCTAGAGGGTCGTTGTGTTTCTGCGTGTGAGTGAGGTCACCAGTAAGCTCCTAACGAGTTGCTGTATCAGCAGCAGAGAAGGCATCGATCTTAATGTAGTACAAGCGATGCGGTAACCGCTCTTCGTCAGGCCGGCCGTATGCTTGTATGCCTTCCGACATTGTATAAAAAAAGCCTTTGCATACAATTGTCCCGTCTAATCTCGACTGATAATATAAAAGTCAAAGAACATCATTTCTCTACAATCTCTTTATCTCCAAGTCTGCAAATCGACTCTTGAATAATTACCGTCAATATAAATATTACCGGAAAACAAAGCGATGATGTTTATAACTCCCACGTCTTTTGTAAATTATCAAGAATCCTTCATAATCGCACTTTTGGACGGTATTTTTACATTGTAACGATTGCTTTTGAAATATTAGAAACAATAATGGAAGCATGCAAATTCGTATACGTTTTCCTCAAATTTTCCATACTGACTAGGCCAAATTAACTGCCTTAACATTGAAGCACTTATTGTATTACCTATCGCTAAGAGAGACCACGTCTCAGTGGATATGATATACTTACAGAGAAGACATACGAAATACCTCGTGTTAAACTATATGTTAACCTAAACATAATACAGATCTATACACCGAGCGAGCTTTCTCGTTGCAGTTTAGGGAGCAAGTCAGGTCACGCGCACACGGACGACTAAATAAAATTAAAATTTGAAGCATTATGTCACAGTAATTTTATATATCACTAAACAAATGTGGCCTACTTGATTGTGAGTACTTACCATAGCTTTTTTTATACTACGTCGGGAGGCATACAAACATACGGCCCACCTGATGTAAAGCGGGTAGCGTAGCCTATTAACGCTTGCGATGTATTAATTATCACTCGCGATGCCTCCTCTGCTGCTTACACAGCAATTCCTTGGGAGCTTACTGATGACCTCACTCACACGCAAGAACACAACAACCCTCTAGGGAGTTGTTATTCGGCTGCGGTTTTCTAATAGGTGGAGGTACTTCCCCAAACAGGCTGCTTAGATGCGCCCTACCTCTCTTAAAACATCCAGACCAATACAAACAGACATGTTCATGCACACAAATGTTTGCCTTGTGTGGGAATCGAACCCACGAGCGTTGGTGTCAAAGTCGCGTCATTCACGACTGAGCCACCGAGCTCGTTAATTATAACTCATGGGCACTTGCAACAATGGTATAATTTCACTATTAAATCAAGAAAGTAACATGTGCTGCCTGGTGCGGTACAGAGATATTTGATAAACCGATCGACTGGACAATGCCCACTAATACTAAAATGTAGTATTTTAACGACTAAATATCTCAGCGACTCCAGCCTAATGACCAATGGCAGGATATTTTCGCCAATAAGCCGATAAGTGACGCGATGTTGATCCATGAATTAGCCAATAAGAGCTGCGTGTTCTACTTTAACCACCCGACTTGTAACAATACTTTTAATTACTATGCAAAATCGTGTCTAGTGTCTCCATTAGTTAATCGTACAGAATCCAAAATAATATTACTCATCTCTTATAGAGACTCAATTTCGTGCAGTATTTCATTTTAACCTACTCTGTTTTTTTTTTTTAACTAGCTTAATACTGTTTCAATCATACAACTCTAGAATTTCACTCTTAAATATTCACCTATACGCGATATTTTATGCACAGGAAATAGGTTAACTGTGTAAAATTCTTAGGTTTAAATATTGACAAGCAGTCTAATAAATAAATGCACAGTAAAAATGTTGAATTGGGCAGTTAGATAAATAGTTCCGCAGTTCACAGGGACCGGAGACACCCGAACGTCATTTTGATTGAAAAGAGAGGTAAAGTTTCGTTAGAGGGGGCGGGAGGCTAAGCAACGCACAGTATGAAAACTCACCGGAAAACCTTGATGAATTTTAAGGGCAGTTTTTCAATAAATGGGATGTTATGTTGCCAAAAAAAAAGTATAAAGAGGAATGGACTCAAGGAACATGTACTTGCCCGAACTTTTATAAGATGTATGTGTGTAAACATATAATTGGCCTGTCCATACGCTTAAAGTACGCCGTGCCTCCAGTTGAAGTCAACAACTATCGGACAACAAAGGAAGAGAGGTCGGGCGTTGAAAGCCAAACCCGGTACAATAATTTCAGACACTAAACAAATTTTGTTTCACTATTATTTTTACGTGTATCAATCCTACGAAATTAAAAGTGCTTATCATTGTCGTAGCGTTTAATTTGTTTTATTTAATTCCATCAATCAAAGCGAAAGTCATTTCAGTTTTCATAACTAAATTTTCTGAAAAAAAGCCAGTTAAATCATAAAACTATAAATATTTTCCTTTTTTAAGTTACGCACTGGAATATGCGTGAAATACATTTTACCCCTCATTGTTTATAGAACTGCTTAGAATGAGATTTCTTACCGACCAATTCCGATTTGTTAACTACCCACACGTAACTGCCCGTTTTGCTATTTTACCGCTCTATATTTATTTAATTACCCATTGCATTATTTTTTATGACTCAGTTTTGTTTACTTTACTGCTAAGTTTTATCTGCCGGACTTGTTAATAAATATGTGTTTTGTAATTTTTAACTCGCCAAAACTACAATATACAACTGTCGCTTTAAATCAGTGCCTTATTACAATACCTTATCATTTTGGTTAACCACATGTTCATTTATCATGATGAGTCATTCGAAATGTCACATGATCTTCATTTTTACGGGGCGTATAATAATATGGCTCCTATCGGCAATCATATAATATTCCATAAATTGTGAATTCAGTCTACATTTATTTTTGGTGCCGGTGACGCATGGATAAACATGATGAAAGTTTTAACGTATTATTGGTTTTTAACTATTTTATTTGCACATCTTAACTGTAAAGTCTATAATGACCGACCCAAGATCAAGAGCAGAAATGGACATCTCATTTTAGAACCAGCTCAGGACAAGAATATATATTTTGTTACAAATGGACCTAAATCAAGTGTGTACGTCGGAGATGTAAATTTACTCAATGTTACTATCGCTACAATGAGTGAAGGGCAATTCCAGCACTCACAAATTGATGGATTCGAAAACTTTATGAACGGACCACAGAGTATCTTACATAGATTAGCACTACTAGAGAGCCAAACTGTGGTGTCTTCCGGCTATTTACTTAGTAATATATCACTCATTTGGACAAAAATCAACAGATTAACGACCAGAATCAATAATCTACAAAATAGAATGAATAACTATGCCCGGGACGAATGTGAGTCACAAACTTGTCAACATGGAGGAACATGTTTAAATTTAATGAATGGCTATCACTGTTTGTGTCCAGCAAACTGGGAAGCCAGAAACTGCGAAGTCGATGTAAACGAATGTCGCAATTTTGCCGGTACAGATCTAGGTTGTCAAAATGGAGCCGATTGCATTAACAAACCGGGCACATACGAATGTCGATGCAGGTCAGGATGGTATGGACTACATTGCACAAGGAGAGAGGAAGATTGTTCTGGAGGCAATTTCGAAATGTGCGGTCACGGCAGTTGCGTTACGTCTGGTAACAGCATCAAATGCATATGTGACCAAGGGTGGACTACAAATGGAACTAGTTTTGCTTGCTTGACCGACATCAATGAATGTGATACAGCTCTAGGTGCTCGTTGCTCAGTTAATCCTAAGGTACAATGCATAAATCTTCCAGGATCTTTCCGATGCGGCAGGTGTCCACATGGCTACGAAGGAGATGGATATACTTGTTCGGACATAGATGAATGCATAACTATTCCTAACGGCGGCTGCAGCCCAATGGTTTCTTGCCATAATACTATCGGATCTCGTATATGCGGCCCTTGTCCTCCAGGTTATATAGGCGACGGAAAAACTTGTTCTTGGCGAGGCTCCTGCAGTATCAATCATGGAGGATGTCATCCGTCTGCTCAGTGTATCGATAATATATCTTTGGGAGGACAAATATCTCAATGCATGTGTCCTTCCGGCTTGGATGGAGATGGAATCGGAATTCACGGATGTTACATCTCAACTGGAAATAGTTCTATCCAAAGTTGTCAGGCCAACCCTTGTGGCACGCACGGCCAATGCCACGAGCTCCGAAGGGGTTACACTTGCCTCTGCTTTAGAGGATACACAGGTGCTCACTGTAACAACATTGCCGACCCTTGCGCAACCAAACCATGTAATAACGGAGGGCTGTGTCATCCTGACGATACTACACCGATGAATTACAGATGCGAGTGCCCCGCACAATACACTGGTTCGCTATGTCAGGTACGTGCTAGAAATTGTGGTGGTGTGTTAGACTCTGAGGAAGGAAGTATTGTCTATCCTATGACGAACTCAAGTTACGAAAACAATTCTAAATGTGCTTGGATAATACACACAGCCCCAAACAAGGTAATAAATATTACTTTTAGTAAATTTAATCTAGAATTTTCAAACGAGTGTCAATACGACTTTTTACAAATACACGATGGGCGAAGCTCGTCCGATCAATTGATAGGAAGATTTTGTGGTACCGAGTTTCCTAAAGGAGGGCATTTTCTTTCAAATCACAATAATTTATACTTTTGGTTTCGATCAGATACCAATGTGAATAAAGAAGGTTTTGCTCTGCATTGGAATAGTGTCGCCCCTGTCTGCGGCGGCGAAACTGATGCAACTGTACATGGCCAAATTAGTTCACCGGGCTCCCCTGGTAAATATCCACCTAATAGAGACTGCTTTTGGCATTTAAAAACTACTTATGGTAAACGAATTCTGTTACATTTCTTTCAACTTGATATCGAGAGACACGAAAATTGCAGTTTCGATTATTTAGCTATTTACGATGGGGAACAGTCCACTGATCCGCTGCTTAACAAATACTGTAGTTCCATCCATCCCCAACCAATTCAGTCATCTGGCTCTGAAATGCTGATTCATTTCCACTCCGATAATTATGGCAATGGTAAAGGTTTTCAAATAACATTCGCTCCCATGGATGGCATCCCGGGCTGTGGTGGTTTCTACACTAGAGATTATGGCGAAATTGTTTCACCAACCTACAATGGAGCATATTTGAATAATTTAGTATGCGAATATAAAATAAAAACTAGTCCAGATTCTAAAATTGAAATGGAGTTTAAAAGTTTCAAGTTAGAAACGTCCACTCGTTGTAAATATGATTATTTAAAAGTTTACGATGGTCCTTCGCCTGAGTCTCGTC
The DNA here is from genome assembly GCA_947507595.1 of Pyralis farinalis. Taxonomy (NCBI): domain Eukaryota; kingdom Metazoa; phylum Arthropoda; class Insecta; order Lepidoptera; family Pyralidae; genus Pyralis; species Pyralis farinalis. The sequence goes on from OX382264.1 coordinate 3,933,263, forward strand.
TCTTTGGAAAATTTTGCGGAGATTTAACAAAAAATAAGATGAATTTTCCCAAAACTTTAACTACATCTACAAATAATCTATATATTAAATTCAAATCTGACCGTACGACTTCTGGTGAAGGTTTTAGATTAACTTATAAAACAATATGTCAACATGACATTTTTGGAGACAGCGGTGTTATAAAATCGCCAGGATATCCTTTTAGTTACCCAGAAAATAAAATATGTGTATATATCATTAGCACAGCACCTGGAAGGGCAATACTGTTGACATTTCAAGACTTCGATATTGAAGACAACTCACAATATAATTGTATGTATGATAATATTGAAATTAGAGATGGCCCAAATATAAATTCTACACTAATGGGAAGGTTTTGCGGTGGTTGGAGAAACTCGCCATCGGCACAAACATCCTCACATAATTATATGTATCTCAGGTTTAAATCAGATATGAATATCGCTGGTACTGGCTTCTATGCAAATTTCACAACCATTGATACTGAATGTGGCGGTATTTACAAAGAATCAACAGGAATAGTTAGTCATCCTACGGCCAAAAACGTAAAATACAAACCTAATCAATCTTGCACATGGCTTTTAATTGCCCCAGAGGGCAATCATATCACGCTGTCCTGGCATAGATTCGATTTCCAGAATTTATATTTATGTAAAAGAGATTATTTGGAATTAATTGAAATCGACAATGATAACAAACAAAACAGCCTTGGTAAATTTTGTGGATCTACTACGCCTCAAGCCCTGACGACGACTGCCAATCGGCTGGAAATAAAATTCAGCAGTGACCTAAGTTTTACTGGGGAAGGATTTTCTTTGTCATATTCATTTCTTGATGAAAGAAGACACTGTGGTGGAACCTATGCTAGAGTACACGGTATAATATATTCTCCGGGTTGGCCTAATGCATATGGACCTAATCGTGATTGTACGTGGATAATCAATGTACTAAGAGGACAACAAATAAAACTTAACATTTCTCAATTTGATTTAGAAAGGCCTATAAGAAATAAATGTGATCTCGGTGATTATTTAGAAGTACGAAATGGTGCATCTGCAAATTCACTTTTAATTAATAAATACTGTGGATCTTTTAAATGGAAAGAAATAATTTCTATCTCTAATTCAATATATTTACGATTTCATTCCGATTACTATTTGACCGGTACTGGCTTTAAGATCGAATGGGATGGTACAATACGAGGCTGTGGAGGCACGTTGACTAGTTCAAAGGGGTCTATATCGTCTCCTAACTATCCCAATAACTACCACGAAAACTCAGAATGCTTTTATAAGATTGTCACTAGCCATGCTTCAATACTAAAATTTACGTTCAAAGAATTGGATTTAGAAGTTACGAGAGCGTCTATGGATTATGTCGAAATTTTCGACGGCGGAGATCCTAGTTCCCATAGTCTGGGACGGTACTCCCATATGATACCTGGAATGGCTAGTATCGAAACCTCTACTAATTATGCATTCGTTAAATTCAGATCCGATTTCATCAACAATGCTAAAGGATTTCTGCTCAATTACGAAACAGTTTGTAACAATAATATTACTGGAACTTATGGAGTTATAGAAAGCCCCGATTATCCCAGTAACTACCCGTTGAATTTAAATTGTCTATGGACTATACATGTTCTAAAGGGTAATAAAATAAACGTAACATTCACACATTTTGATATTTACAAACCGTACGCACAATCTTGGCGATGGCGGATATCGACACGCAGATCACTTGAGTGCGATAAAGATTACTTACAGATCAAAGAGCCTAATAGTGATTTCGGTATTTTAACGAGACATTGTGGGTCGTCATTGCCTAAACATTTAAGCACGTCTAGTAATTCAGTACAAATCAAATTTGTAACTAGTTATTTGATAGCTCATACTGGGTTCCGATTAGAATGGGTGAGTTATGGTTGTGGTGGGCATTTGCAAAAACGCTATGGATCCTTGGATAAATCTTTATCATCAAGTGATCCGTTAGAATGCGAATGGTTAATAGAAACACCTAAGGGTACCAGCATTTACTTAACTTTTACCAAAATATATGTGAAGAGCACAATGAACTGTACTTCTGATGCTATTGAAGTTTATAATGGACCGACTATTTACTTTCCACTTATTTCTAAAATTTGTCACGAGGGTAGTGTAACACTACAATCAAGTACCAATTTCTTAGTAGTGAGATTGATTAAAACTTCAGCATTAAAAGATGTACATTTCGTTTCACAATTTACTTCGGCGAAATCGGTATGTGGTGGCATAATAAACTCACATTCTGGGGTCATTACTTCTTCAAACTTCCCAAAAAATTATGATAACAACTTGGATTGTACATGGTCAATAACGGTTCCCCAAAACCACCTCATAGAAATTCAGTTCACGACGTTAGATTTATACTCTGATTCAATTTACGACAACGAAATCACATCTTGCACTGATTTCATTAAACTATATGACGACGTAAATATTTTAACTTCAAACTATACATACATGATTTGTCCTAGTTCAAAAGAGCGCTATTTCGTATCAAAAAGTAACACCCTAATATTGCAATTCGTATCTGATAGTCGAGGAACCGCTAAAGGGTTTAAAGCTAATTTTAATATGACTTGTGGCGCTGTCATTACAGCAGAGACTGAAGGTTTAATAACAAACAATAAGTTTATTAGCTATTCTAATTTCAGTTGTATGTGGATTATATTAGCTCCAGAAGCGGATCAAAAGATTTCCTTGACTATTACGCACTTGGCCCTACACAGCAATGTTCCCGATGGGAATCATTCATTAGGAAATAAAAGATGCCCGTCCACATTTCTTAAAGTTCTTGATGGTAATGATGAAAACGCTCCTCTAATTGATGAATACTGTGGAAGTACAATACCCCCCATGATTGTTAGCCACGGCAGTGCCATTACCATCATACTCGGTACCAATGAAGATAAAATAACAGGATATTTTACAGTACATTATACTGCTACCACTACTGCATGTGGAGGTACTTTAACCTCAGAGGATGGAGCTCTTGCTTCTCCGAACTATCCCCTACCATATCCTGTAAGCGTTGATTGTGAATGGACATTAAATACTTCACCCGGTAATAAAGTGTATCTTATATTCGAAAGTTTTGATATGGAAGACTCTGAAGAATGTAATAAGGACTACTTGGAAATTCGAGAATATAACGGAAGTGGCAGTATATTAGGTGTTTATTGTGGAAATATAGTACCAACAAACACTACAACGGCGTCTGAATTGTATATTAAATTTCACAGTGATAATAAAAGTCCTGGTAAGGGATTCCTAATACGGTACGGATTTTTAATTGGAAATGATATTACTGGCTTGGAAAGTGGTGAAATTGCCTCACCTCTATTTCCAAATTCCTACAATAAACCAGGCGAGTTTTGGTGGCGCATTACTAGTGGAAACCAGATTATTACTCTTGATGTCGACAAGTTAGTTATACACACCTATGGAGATGCGTGTTCTGATAACTTGAGTTTTTATGATGGCCATAATGATGAGGCGCCACTATTAAAACAGCTTTGTGGAATATTAAGAGATAACACTGAAGTTATACAGACTTCGTCAAATGCGGTTTATATAAAATTTACTGTACATGAGTTAAATTCTGAAGCCCTCTTCCACCTTCGATGGACTCAAGGAGATAAAAATATAGATGCAGGCGATAACAACAATAATTGTGGTACCAATCGCACAGAAGTTATTTTACCTGGACATTCTGTTATATTTGTATCACCTAATTATCCTAATGATTACGACAATGCGTTGAATTGTGAATGGATATATAAAGCAACTGCTGGTAGACACCTATCATTACATTTTACCGATTTAAATATAGAAGAGACCAATTCGTGTTTTGCTGACTCTGTTTCTATTTATACATCAAATATTCCAGCACAATGGAAGGTGGTTAAAGAAAATGTATGCCTTCAAGAACACGTAACGCAAGAATTCGAGGTTACCACGTATATAAAAATTAAGTTTCACACAGACTCATCAATCACAAAAAAAGGATTTCAAGGTAGAATCAAATCCGTATGTGGCGGAGATGTCACTGACTTATCTGGAAATATTGGACCAACTATATCTGATTTTCATAACGTATTTGAGTCTACAACAAGATGCAATTGGAAAGTAAAAGTTAGGCCAGGACGTCTTATTAAGATACAATTTGAAAGTTTTGATATTACGAATGGTGATAATGATTGTAAGCGGTATGTTATTTTGCGTAATGGCGATTCTGTTGAAGCTCCGTTACTTGGAAATGGTAAATACTGTGACTTCTCTCACGAAGATAGAAATAATGAATTAGTTACCTCGAGTAATAATTTATTCGTGACTTATATTGGCGACATCATGCAATTACCTACAGAAAAACAAATTTTCAAATTACGGTACGAGGAGCAGAGTATTAATTGCGGTGCAACATCTTACTTAGATGTTGGTCATTCATGGGAAACAATAACTTCCCCAAATTATCCTTCTATACCTGATCCTTATTCTGAATGTAATTGGGTATTCACTGGACCACCTGGTGAAATATTAAGAGTAGATTTTATAGATAGATTTGATTTAGATTCGAAAGATGATTGTCTCTCAGAATTTATCGAAATTCACAACGGTGCCTCAGATGTATCTCCAGTTATAGGAAAATATTGCTATGATAATCCAGGGTCTATTAAATCCAGCAGTAATGCCATATATATAAAATACATGACCCAACGTTCGGAGCCAAATAATGGTTTCAAAGCTAATGTGTCGATTGATGTATGCGGTGGTACTATTCGCGCAAGTGATGGAGAAGTGTCTTCGCCGAGTTATCCTATTTTATATTTACCTGCTGGAACTGATTGTGAATGGATTGTGATTGGCCGGGATATGAATACTGTTATGATAAGACCCCAAGATATAGATTTACCGGAGTCAGAAGTGCCATGTGCTACCAAAGTCACTATAGAAGAGCATCTACCATTTAATAATACCTTGGTTCCAATTAAAACATTCTGCAATGAAGATATTTTAGACAATTCAGTTATTGTAACATCTGGTAATAATATTTCTATTAAACTACATTTAGGTAAACCAAGTGCGTATCCAACATTATTCCATTTTCGAGGATTCAGATTTACATATAATTCATCTACTGTATCTTGTGGAGGCAGAATCAACACACCAGAAGGATATTTAACTACTCCAGGGTATCCTCGTGAAACTTCTATACAATACTGTCACTGGCGTATTACTGTCCCTAATCAATCTCGACGAATAACCTTGGAAATTATTGATGCTGGTATAGAAAAGCATAGTGTAGGCATATATAACGATTTAAGTTTTGAAAGTACTATAGCATATTTTTCTAACTACGATGAGAGATCAGGAAATAATATCACATTTGAATCATCAGGTAACAAACTTGCAATTTTTATAGGAAACTCACATTACCGACATGCTTCTCATCGATTCAAGGCTAGATTTAGCTCAAATGAACCATCTCTGTGTGGAGGATCTCTAAGCGGAGATGTAGGAGAATTGAGTTCACCGATACTTGATGAATCTTACGCTTGCGAGTGGCATTATGACGATAACTCTGATTTAGTAGTTAATTCTAGCATATACAGAACAATATTAATTACGGCTAATATCAACTCATCTGCAACCGAATCACGATGCAGATATTTTGATCCAAAATTGTATATTAGTGGCAATGTATACGGCAAACAATTAAAATTTCAAGAAAAAGTTTGCAAAGGTGAATTTACCTACAGAGTACGATCATCTGCTATTGATTTCAAGGCAATAAAGAATAAACAAAGCTTTCTAAACTTTCACTTACGTTGGAAATTACAGCCATGTGGCGGAATTATACATATCAGTGAAAACCCAATTAATATAATAGACATTCCAAATTCATATAATGATTCAGTGGATTGTGTTTGGGTGATTATAGTTCCACCAGGTAACAAAGCAGAAATAAAGCTTGAAGGATATTTTCAATTAGCCTGTGCCAATGAGTTCATTAAAGTAAAACGCACATTAGGATTTAGAAATCAAATGCTTAGCATTACAGATTATTGTAAAGACAAAGCGCAAGACAATCCGATTGTATTGCCTTACAGCCATTTTTACATAGAATATCATTCCAATGTAAAGAGCGACAACAAAATTAAAGTAATGGTAAGGACGGCGATAAATGAATGTGGTGGAATTTTAACAACATTTGAAACCATATTTGCATCACCAAACTATCCTCAAAGTTATTCAAGTAACTTGGAATGTGTATGGGAAATAAGAACAAGTTTGGGTTTCAGAATATCGCTCCAGTTTATAAACCGATTCGTTATTGAAAAAAAACCTAATTGTACCAAAGATGTACTTATAATTTATGATTGGAGAGGAGAGATATTCACCGAAGTTGCAAGATTATGTGGTCGTGATTTGCCACCAGCTTACAACTCTACGTCAAACCGTATGAAAGTTGTATTACGTACGGACAGTGACACTAATTTAGATGGGTTCCAAGCTCACTGGATGCCGATTTGTGGAGGGATCTACAATGCAACTTCAAACGAACAATACATATATAGCCCTGACTATCCAAGTACTTATTGGCCATCTATGACATGCACATACAAAATATTGGCAGATAAACAAAGGGTATTATACAAATTTTTAGAGTTTGAGTTGGAAGGTCCTTATCCCGGGTGTGAAAATGATAATTTGACTATATCTGCACAGTATAAACACGAATCTTCTTACGATGTATATTGTGGAACAAATATTCCACCTATTAGTCATACATATAGTAACATAGAAATAATTTTCAAATCCGACATATATTTACAGAAAAAAGGGTTTAAAATAGCATATTCTACATATACTTGTGGAGGATTAATTAACGAATCTACGGTAATTTCCCATGGTCCCTTTGAAACCTACGACAAGAATGTAAATTGCACATGGCTCATTGAAGCCCCCAAAAATAAAGTAGTCATTCTTAAATTCCTTTATATTGACATTGAAGTCACGTATTCTTGTTATAGTGACTACATAGCAGCATATGAAGGCTTAGTAATTGCTGCGGATAAACGATTAGCATTAATTTGCGGTTATAACAATTCTACCACCGTATTTAGAACTCAAGGCAATACTATGACCGTAGAGTTTATTACCAATAGCGTCGCACAGTACACGGGTTTCAAGTCAGAGATATTCTTTAGTTATTCTGAATCTGTTGGATGTGGAGGTAAAATTAATATGACGTCTTCATCTTCATACATCTTAAAATCACCATTCATTGATTCTCAGGTTGTTTACGAAAACTATATGGATTGTCATTGGAGTATTATAGCTCCAGCCGATTACGTGTTAAAAATTACATTTACTTTATTTCATATTGCACCATGTGAAAATTTAAACCAAACAGCCGTAGGATATAGTAAATGTGGCTGTGATCTTGTGGAAATTAGAGATGGTATAAATCCTGACAGTTTAGTAATAGGAACCTACTGTGGTCATACTACGCCACATGAACTTACTACCTCCAAAAACTTGATGAGTGTCAGATTATCTACTGATGGCGAAATATCTAGTAAAGGCTTTGAAGCAATTTTAATTTCCCAGCCTTCTCTATGTGGTCGATCTGTATTTACCGTGTCTCGTGAGGCACAGCGTTTAAAATCTCCTGGATACGACTCGGGATCGATTGCTCGTGGTATTCACTGTGTGTATCATTTTGAAGCTATAGAATATACTATGATACACATAACGATTACCACCCTAGACATACAACCTGGTACAACCGCTGCAGCCTGTGACAAAGATAGATTTATAATAACAAGCCAAACCACCTCACATAATACGAGCATTGGAACTGAATATATTATGAATAGACAATCGAATTCATTTATACATTACATGAGCCAATTGTCTAACTTTTATGATTTCAGTTCCCCAAAACAGCTCGTATTGTGTGGAACCAAAAAAAATATTGATATTTACGTTACGGGAAGAGCGACAATTACTTTACAAACATCTCCAGATGCAACCTCTAGAATTTACAATGGCATGGAAATTGAGGTAGCAACTACTGGGCTCTGTGGTAGAAACTACACTGAGAGCTATGGAAGGATAAAAAATAATCATGATTATGTCGATTCTGGATCGGGTGACTGTTACACCTTAATAACTGCACCCGAAAATTTTACTATATCCATGTATTTCCTAATGACAGTGCCCTCCCATTGGAATACTAACGTATACCTCGACATATATGATGGCAAAGAAATGACATTAACTAAATTAATTAGCATTAAAACAGAGGACGCGGATAATAAACCAGTGTTCTCGTCGGGTCGATACATATTATTACATAATCATTATCATGGAGCAGATCAGGTTACATATGATTTAAATTACATGATAACTGACAAAGGTCAGGGTTGCGGAGGATACTTGCTAAATGAGCAAGGTGTTGTCACGAGTCCATTCTACCCGAATGTTTATCGTCATAAGAAGACTTGCGAGTGGGAGCTTGAAACGCCTCATAATACATATTTGTATTTACACTTTAGTGTTTTCGATTTGGGGAGAGATTGCGACAATAACTATTTGCAGTTGGTCGATAGAAGCGGCACGGTGCTATCGAACTACTGCTCTGAGATGCCGGCTGACTATACCAGTACAGACAACTACATAAAGATAGTTTTCATAACCACTATGAATAATGGGGGGACTGGATGGATTGCAGCATTTGTAGGTGTACCGTAAATAAATGAAACTACGAATCGTATCAAATATCCTTTAATTACTCAAAGTATTTAAGAATATTTTTAAATCATACATTTAATTAAAAAACGTCATGATAAACATATAGGTTATTTTATTCTTAAAGTAATCCCATGTAGAATCATTTTGTTCGAATGTCAGTATTCCCTCCTACATTCCTAGTATTGGAACTCCGTTGTACGGAAGTGTGCATCTGTTCAAGTCTTAGAGCAAACTTTAAATTTAAATTTAAAATATATAAATAGTCACATCGTAGGCATCATTCCTCAAGACATCATCAACTCAAATCAATCATCTAGCATTTTGAAAATGAGTGGTCTTATTCTATCACTAGTTTTTGCCCGCGGCTTCGCTCGCGTAGATTTTGGAATGATAATATTTACTTATTTTTATTTTACTTCTTATTTTTACACTCAGCATTAAATAGTTAGTAAAAGTACCAAATATTGTTATTTGTGCAGTAATGAAGATATGCCACAATCTGTTTGTTTCTGTCAGAAATAAGGCATCGAAAAGAGCATTTTGATAAAAATATATAATTCAGATTTACATTTTTAGGGTTCCGTACCCAAAGGGTATAACGGAACCCTATTACTAAGGCTCCGCTGTCTGTCCGTCCGTCCGTCCGTCCGTCTGTCACCAGGCTGTATCTCATGAACCGTGATAGTTAGACAGTTGAAATTTTCACAGATGATGTATTTCTATTGCCGCTATAACAACAAATACTAAAAAATAGAATAAAATAAATATTTAAGGGGGCTCCCATACAACAAACGTGATTTTTTTGCCGTTTTTATAGATAATGGTACGACCCTTCGTGCGCGAGTCCGACTCGCACTTGGCCGTTTTTTTTTTAAAACGTCTCAAGTTGTATGATTGTATACATATAAATATCTGTAACCCAAATACGTTAATAAATAGTTAATAGATTCAGGCGTTATTTTGCGAAAGTCAAATCTATATGCAATTTGATCTAACCTGCTTTGCGTGCTTCCGCCACCAATTAGTTTGTGCGGCCTAGCGCCGGCCGGCACCCTCCCACTACTGTTAGTACGTGGTACATGCCGACGCTGCCATGGCTGCTCCGGTAGTCTCTGCCTCGGCTGCTGCGGTCGTCCGTCATCTGGAACAGAATCCGCATGCCCCCACCACCACCGTCGCTGCCACGACTGGCCTGGTCGTCGCTGCGACACGTGTTTCGCCTCTCCACGAGGCATCATCAGGCGTTGTTTGGGTATTTTCTATGTATAATAAGTATGTATTTACAAAAAAAAAATGTATTTTCGTATGTTTATCAGTTATCTAGTACCCATAACACAAGCTTCGCTTACTTTGGGGCTAGATGGCGCTGTGTAATTTGTCCGACAATATTTATTTATTTATTATTTATTTATTTGCAAGTCTTTCGCTAATCATATGTCCATACGTTCTCTTTAAACGTTCATGTTGCAATTTTTCACTCCTTATCCTTTCATGATCTCCAGATGGGGTTCTCACCAGTACCTCCATTTTCTGAAAAGTTGCACAAACCGGCTTACCACTAGGTAGTCGTCCATTTCAAGAGTGATACCTCTAAAGGCTCTTATATCCATTATAGTATTTCGGAGGCGTCTGTCTAATAAAATCAAATGAATCACACTTTTTTGGTCATTCCGTCTCCATGTATACGTGTGAATATTCTTGTGATGAAATAAAATATTTGACACGAGGAGTTTTTGTTGTACACATAAATCTAGAATTCACTTACCTGCTTCGTTCACTCTCTTATCTCCGTTCGGACCAAGAACAGCTTCATAGCTGTTTCGCTTGATCCCAACCCATCCATTCGAATCTCCACACATAATCACTCTTTCATTCCCTTCAACTAAATACAAACTTCGCACCGACGAGGGCGGATCGGTGTGTGTCGCCTCCGGGGGACGAATTAATCTGCACACCGGTGTGCTATTGGTCCAAAACGTCAATGATAATAACTTTTGGTAAAGAAGGTGCGACAAAAAAGTCGCCGTGATAAAGTCTTACATGTGCGTGAATCTTCAAGTGCTGAATTTTATTCAAAACTCCGTTCTCGAGTACGTAAATAGCCCGGGGCGCCGTGCAACAGCAAATTTACCGACTACCCTCTCTTTAAAGAACTATCGTTTACATTTCACTTTAGACAATCCCACAAGAGTTGGCGGTTTATTTGTGACTTTGTTTTACGAAGTACCAAGTGCAATAGAGGATATTGCGATGGATATTCTTAATGTTCCATAGACAATTGCACGACTAGACTTTTTGCATACTACGTCTAGCAAGATAAAGCATATAGGCAACCTAATGTGCTGTGGCTATCGTAGTCTAGAAACTGTTGCGACCCAAGGATTATCACTAGCGTATTGGTACCCTTGCTGTTAACAAAGTCATTCCTTATCAATTTCCTGGTTATTTATCTCTATTGCAACAAGTCAATTTATTTAAAAGCACACTACTACAACTACAACACCCTTGTGTACTAACTAGGCAGAGAGAACCAAGAGCCATATGAGTTGGTCCTTGCACACCTCCTTTGCTTCTTTAGTTTTAGTTTTAAAACATGTATGCGCGCGCTGGTTTCTATTGTTATAAATATTGAAATGACCAAGCAGGGCAGCCACACATGTCACGTATTTTTATTTGTTTTATATGTTTATGCATGAGTAATTGTCTATTATCCGGAATCCGACGTCACTAAGGGCCTGACGAAAACCAGCATTGTAGTACACGGTCACCCGAGTACTCCGACAGGATGTTGAGAAGGCACCTTGTTGGCAGCCATTGGATTACACATGTGTTTATATGTATTTTCACCCATTTTTCTTTGTGTACCATTTTTTTACTATGTTTATTGTTTTAGTGGTTTCTGCCAATAAATATTTCTTTCTTAATATTCATATCACTTTCAATTAAAAACGTACCTATTAAAAATAGTTAAACTAATATACAAGAGTAATTAATAAAAATAATTGATTCTTTTTCACCCGATTTCCTAATCCATTAGGATTGACGGAGGATGCTACTTAATCCTAAGGACAAGGCGAAGATATTGATTTTTACATGGAGCGACTGTCAGATCTCCACAACCCAGGGGTGTAACCAGATGTATTTTTGTGTTAGATCACATATATTTTGAAATTATAATCGGTACGTGCGGGTTTACTCACGATGTTTTCCTATCCCGCCGTACGAGTGATAATTACAAATCTATACTAATACGTACCGTGGAATGAGGTCCTGAATAGGGCCACCGCCTCACTGCACGTGATCTAGCGATCAGAGTTCCGAGTTCTGCGTCCTACGTATACAAAAGCAGTTTGACCGCCGCGGTCTGACTGCTTTTGTGTGTGGAAGGTTCTAAGACACCGCATACTTTATAGTGAACGTGGAACGCAGAACTCGGAACTCTGACCGCTAGACCGCCGCAGTGGGGCCGGCGCCGGATAGCTCAGTGGATAAAGAATCGGCTTAATGACCCTGTTGTGATGGATGAACATGATGTTCGAACCCTGGCATGTACCACTAAACATGTGTTTTCAGATTTATGTACTTATTTATAATTATCACTTGCTCGCCAGATTTTCCCTTTGGATTGCAGAGGTATGACGGCACTCGCTCCATGTAAAGGTCGGTATCTTCGGCAAATCCCTAGGCTTATGTAGCGGACCCCGCTAATTCTAATGGATTAACAAATGGATGGAAAGAAGAAGATTAATTAATAAAGCGTAAAAATTGTTTGTTTGTCCAGTCGATCCAATCCTATTTACACTGAATAGCCCAATTCTTGAGGTAAGTTATTATAGGCTATTCAGAATCACGATGCGAAAAGAAATAAAGTAAGAAAAGGGGTTCTTACGGTATACCTATAATTTGATGGGTTCCAACGTTTGGCAGGATTACGGTATCTCAACGTGTATGGTACAACATAAAGTATTGATATTTTGACGAGCTCGATGGCTCAGTCGTGAATGCCGCGACTTTTACACCAACGCTCGTGGGTTCGATTCCCACACAAGGCAAACATTTGTGTGCATGAACATGTCTGTTTAACTTGATCTGGATGTTTTAAGAGAGGTAGGGCGCAACAAAGCAGCCCATCTGGGGAAGTACCTCCACCTCACAGAAAACAGCAGCCAAATAACAACTCCCTAGAGGGTTGTTTGCGTGTGATGAAAGACGTAGTTCAAAAAGAAAGTATATTTATTATCTGACATAATTATGTTACAAAATATCACAGTACTGTGTAACATACATAGTTAACTAAGCTAATACTTAAGATTAAGTTAGAGCGCAGACTAAGCAGGGAGTTAATCTCGTAAATAAAGCTCCACTTGGCTCTTCAGGTAATCAGTTAATAATATTAATTAATGCCAACGTGAAACTTACTTTAGCTTATTAGTTTATTAAATCGTTATCCAAGCTTAATGTAAAATGTGAAGTTTGGTTTCTGAATTTGATATCTTTAGTGTTTTCTATTATACAACGGGAGGTATACAATCATACGGCCCACCTGATGTAAAGCGGTTACCGTAGCCTATGGACGCTTCCAACATATTAAGTATCGCGTGTTGCCTCCTTTGCTGCTAACACAGCTACTCCTTAGGAGCTTACTGGCAAACCTAACTCACTTGCTGGAACATAACAATCCTACGGAGAGTTATTATTTAGCTATGGTTTTCTGCGACTCCCTTGCGGGGTAGACAGAGAGAACAGAGTATCGTGAGACACGGTCCTCTCATACCTTGCTCTCTTTATTTAAAATTCATAGCTCTTTTTATGCACGCTCGTCGGTTCCTGTCTTCTGTCACCTCCTTCTAATAAAACACGACCAAACAAGTTATGGTAGTTGAGTATTGATAAAATACTTATTAATTACTAATTATAGATAACATAATTTTTAGGCAAAACACGGTATATGTAAAATTATTGACGAACCTGATGGTGGAGTGGTGGAATTCATCTGCATGAATATGTATGGAGGTAGCATGGTAAACATTTGTTCTCTACGTAACTTGCCGGTTTTCATAAAACGTGGCCACACCAGCGTAGACGACACTCTTGGAGTTTGTCTGGTGTGTCACGAAAGCTACCGCGATTGCGGGAGTTCCTTACGCGATCCTTTCGCGTCACTCTGCACATCCATTGTTCATCTCCGTGATACGCAGCTAGTGCTTGAGCCGCTCAATAACACATTTGATAGTATTGTCTTAGGTTTTCGCGATTGTTATACATTGAATTAAATAATTTTTAACGGAAATATCGCGTCGTTTATTTATTTGTTGAACCTGACGTTTCGAACGCTTTGCAGCGTCCGTGGTCGCAGGAAGACTAAGGTTACATTTGTCTTACATTGGTTATTCAACTATTACATCTACCGACATGGACGATTTAATTATATATGTTACGATTCACACAAAAACACCAAACATTTGATAAATCGCTATGTAGCCACTTCAATATAGTCAGACTCTTTAAAAATTAGCATCATTCGTCCGATTAACAAAAAAAGGGAAACGTAATGACCTCAGCAACAACAAACCCATAACAATACCTACTGTACTGTATTGATTAAATTATAGAAAAAACTGTAAGTGATCAAATTAGTAATTATTTACAGTCTAATCATGTTATAAACACGAATTTACTACGTAAATTTAAATGAAAACATAATAAGAAACATGTACTTGCGTTATTTATAGACTTAAGCAGGGCTTTTGACATGCTTACTTATCGATAGACTTGTGAGTCTATCCTATCTATATACCTACACGGTCAATGAAGCAGTTCATCTTCAAGATGACATCTTAAAACTCCTCGAAGAGCACTATGGCTACCTCGTTCTCCCCATCAGGCTTACCAGTGTAGATCAGCTCGTAGCAATTCCCAATGAGTTAGGATCTGTTGCCTTTCCATCGAGTCTCCTACAGGAGTGCATAGCCACTTGTCTCCTGGAGAGTACGTCGACCAGTTCCCTTGTGCGTCCAGTCAACGTGCCAATGTTCCAGGTCGCGAAACGGATTTTTCTTTTGGTTTGCGTCTTTAGCCGCGCTCGGCCACTACACAGTAGCCTTTGTCCGTTTACTACAGGTACCGGCAACGCTTCTACACGCTGTTATTCATACGCACAAGATTTTTTTTTATAGATCCAAATTGGCAAAGTAACATGCGGCCCCTGCATTAGATGGTAAGCGGTCACCGCAACCTATTGACGCTCGCATCACCACGGGGATGTTACCCGCGCGCTGCCAATCTTCTAAGGCTGTTTTGTCACACTACCCATTAAGACCTTTCCCTTCTTTTCATAATTTTTAATTTGACCTTAAATTATGGCTTTTACGGGAGCGACTGCCATCCGACCTCCCAATTCCCAAAGGAAAGCCCGCATTTTTCACACATCAAAAACACATTCATTCTTAAAAAAATAGCTACATTGGCAAATTTGTTTCGGTATTTCTTCTTTGCCAATCCCCATAGTTGTCCTCGTCCGTGGCGAAGGTGACTCACAGGTTGGTGGTGCTCAATTCCTTATCGATCATTACAGGGGTTGCATTTAACTACCAAAATCACATCATTTTTATTAAGTATACAGTCCACTAACTTTCAAAGAACCAGACAACTCAACCTTTAAAGTGCGACGTTCGTACAATAGCCTAATTGTTTACCCACTGGGTTATGTCTACTCATTTTCGAATAAGATAAAGTCTATTAGGCCTGGTATATATATTTACCAGACCCGACAGACATATATACCTATATATATACCTATAAAGGATATATATACCTATATATATAACGGATCTAATCACCATAATAATACACGAACCATGAAAAGAGTTTCTATTCTGTTATTATTGTTTACACTATGTTTCTATTGAGGCAGGAACCCATATACGTATGAGGACGAAACGAGCTCCATTGTATTTCCTTCATGAATCTACAACCATCGTCATATCACATAAATATGAATGTAAACAAAGCGAGTCCATTCCGTACAAATTTTGACTCCGAGACAAAAGGAAGCTTAATTTCGTCGGTGACAAATAGATCTCATCCAGAGTCCGCTACATTTTTATTCAAAATAAACGTGTGCCCCTGTCTTGGAGGCGAATACCCAAATGTATTATACGCTCAACGGCACAAAACGTTAAAAGCCTTGTGGTTGGTACTCGGGTAACTCGATATCAACTCGAATGGACAAGGTTTGCGTACTCGCGTCCTTGGTTCGAACCACACCTACCGATGGGTTGAAGCAATATGACGAACTAATATTTTTTGTATGTTGGGACGTGTAAATAAATTAATATTGTCGGACAAATTACAGACACAGCGCCATCTAGCCCCAAAGTAAGCGAAGCTTGTGTTATGTGTACTAGATAACTGATAAACATACGTAAATACATTTTTTTTTTGTAAATACATACCTATTATACATAGAAAATACCCAACGAAGACAAACAGACATGTTCATGCACACAAATATTTGTACTGTGTGGGAATCGAACCCACGAGCGTTGGTGTCAAAGTTGCGTAACAGCGCGTTTCACCACTGCGCCACCGAACTCGTCTTGTGTCTCATCGTGTAAAGAATGGGTTTTAAAGAAAGGTGGACTGTATGTAATAAATAGGTAAAGACCAGATATCAGAGTATTTTCTATTTATTTAGAATATAGGAGTAACAATAAAATAATGCTTACCAAAAGACGAACGATGACACAATAATAAGACAGTAGAAAACAAGAGAAAGCATAATAATACCAGAGAGTAAAAACATAGAGTTTACAAAAGTATAAAAAGGTTATATAAAAGCTATCCTCAACACATCGTATGGTGAGCTAATCCCAATACCAGCATTTTGGCGTTCTCGCCCATGGACCTTGTTGTTGACGTTAACTACTAACATATTTATTTTTATTTATTTGGTAAAGCAATATCATGGATTATTCAATAGCTAGAAAAATCCAAAGTTAAGAATCAAAGAAAAGAAAAGATCCATCTAGCTAGACTGATATTACCAGCTTGGAGTAGTAGGTTATATAAAAACAATGTTATATAATGAAATATTTAATAAAATCCCTAAAGATATTAGAATATTGCCTATTAAAAAACTTAAGACAAAACTTTATAGGTAGCCAGTAAATTAATGTTTTAATAATATTCAAGAATTCACGACAAATAAATATAAAAAATGACTAAATAGTATTAATATGTAATGAGTAAAATAATATGTATATCGCAATAAACATTACGTACTGATATAATTAACAATACATTTATTTAAATGATTATTTCGCCATGTTACATCGTAGTTTACAATTAACTTTTGCCAAGTAGTTAACGTTGTAGATAAAGTAAAACAAGCAATGATTTACGAACATTTGATTCAATACTTAGAAAAAAGAAATCGTGCAAGTAATTTGCGTCAGATCGCAAGCCTTCCTACGTATGTACTACCTTGTTATAGAAATATGTATGGAACGAAGACATGGGAATATTATGTTACCGAACACTTTGAATGATTTACCCCCAAATATATTGAAGTTGGCGATAGATCATTCCGGGTCAAATATATACGCGAAATGTAGAAAAACACTTAAAAAATATTTTTTAAATAAGCCATAAAGAGCCACCTTAATACATAAAAAAAAAACACTGTTTCGTGTCGAGCATGTGATCCCACCACGATTCCTTTAGCGGATAAACCATTGCGAGTTTTTGCTAATGGTCGAAATATATTTTTGTATGTATTGTTATTATTGTGTATAAATAAATAAAAAAAAAAAAAAAAAAAGATAACTTGGAGAATTTTGGTTGGTGTCCAAACTCACTAGTCTTTCGATATATTTTCGCTCTTTTAGAAACACGTAGTACTACCTCTGTTTAATACCCGTTCATTTGGTCCCGTCATTTGTCAGGGCAGCATTAAGACACCGTCTGAAAGGGCACAAATGACGCGTGCCGCATATTTTATACACGTTCCGCGTTCCGAGAGACGATGCACGCTTTGTTTGTGTACTTTGTGATTTTCACGACTGGCGCGTCTGGAATGGACTTAACGTTGAAAGCGATGCTTGCTTACACGATCACTACTTAGTTCTAGAATTTAACGTTCTATACCTTGGCATATGCCAACGGATCTTCACTCTTCTTTTATACTACGCCGGGAGGCATATAAGCATACGGCACACCTGATGTGATGCGCCTCTGCTGCTAACACAGCATAACTCCTCAGGAGTTTACTGGAGACCTCGCTCACACGCAGTACAACAACCGTCCAGGTAGTTGTTATTTGGCTGCGGTTTTCTGTGAAGTGGAGGTATTTCTACAGACGAGCTGCTGTGATACGCTCTACCTCTCTTAAAAACATCCAGACCAAGACAAACAGATATGTTCATGCACACAAATGTTTGTCCTGTATGGGAATCGAACCCATTTTTTCCACCATTGCGCCGCCGAGCTCATCAAAATTGATTTTATGAGCAATGGTATAGCTTTGTCCGCCTGTCACACTTTTATACTACGTCGGGAGGCATATAAGCATACGGCCCACCTGATGTGAAGCGGTTACTGTAGCCTTTAAACGCTTGCAATACATTAATTATTACTCGCGCAATGCCATCTCTGCTGCTAACACAGCAAAACTCCTTTGGAGCTTACTAGAGACCTAGCTCACACGCAGGAACACAAGAACCCTCCAGGGAGATGTTATTTGGCAGGCAATATTCTGTGAGGTGGAGGTACTTCCACGGACGGGCTTCTTTGATGCGCCCTACCACTCATACCAATACAAATATATCATGTTCATACACACGAATGCTTATCCTGCGTGGAAATCAAACCCACGAGCCGTGGTGTGAAAGTAGTTTTACTACTTCAACACCGAACAAATCAATAGTTGTGATCATCAATAATATAAAAAGTTGTGGGTAAATCGAAGGAAAGGGTGTGAAACATTTTGCACAGAGAATTAGGGATACAGATGCTCTGCACAAGATAAAAGCTGCATTTGCTAAATGTCGATGCAAAGCAATTGCGCAAACGATTTTCGCATCAATCTTTGGACCAATTCTACAGGAATGCAACGGATTTTTGCGGCGATTTGTCACCACGGATGAGATATTAATTTACATCACAAATCACAAACGAAACAGCAGTCGAAGTAGTGGGAGGAAGCCGGTGATTCAGCGCCACAGAACGCGAAGTTGATCACATCTGCCAGAAAGGTCATAGAGTGTTTTGGAATACGTAAGGAAACATGTGAATCGATTACCCTGAAAAAGGCAGAACAAGTTCACAACAGGTTCATGAAGACCACACACCTGTACGCAAGGTTGCATTGGCGATAGGAAAACTGTGCGATTTTGGGCATGATTTGCTCGGCGGTCCCCCTTGTTCTACTGTCTTTGCAATTTGAAGACATTTATTTCTGGGAAGGGCATAACTTCCAGTGAAAAAGATGTATATTTTCATAGTCTTCCACGAGTCTCGCTCCTGGGAAGAAATATGATGTTGGGGAAACGCTGGTCCGAGTGTGTGTCAAGGGCGATTGTCTAGAAAAACGAAATCATATTTTTCTTTGTTCGCATATATTTGTCAAAAATTACATTTGCGAAATATTGTTATTTCGACAGTCACGACCAAAAATAAGAACATAAACATAAAGAGTTTGTTATGCATGTGACATCTCTCGCGTGTATTAAGAATAAAAATGATGGTATATAGCCAAGGGGGATTATAAGTTTTATTTTATGGATTTCCTACCTGATGTATGTTGAACAATTCGGCAACAGTATTCCAGTTTTACGAGATGCATACACAGACTGACAACATCTTTTTAAACGATTGTTTTGTTTTAGTTTCTGCACAGAGAGAGGAGTCCACCTGGTTCATAGATCATTTACATAATATCTGTATTCTAAATCTGAATTAGAGTTTTATATGTATGTATGTAGATAATTATATTACAAGTAGATATACCTGCGACTTTAATTTATAAACATACTAACGGGATACATCTCCAATAAAATTTACATAAAAAATTCTAAATAGGAATTAGAGTTTTATATGTATATATGTAGATAATTATATTTTTTACGGGACAGGCCCACCACTCATACCCACCACTGTGTCTTCTGTGTAGCCAGAATTAACAGCGGCGACCACAAAAAAGGCAATGAACAGTGAAGTCCATTGCCGTCCCGGGGGTTAAACTACATCTGCCTTGGAACTCACAACGAATTTAATCAGAAGAGATTTGTAGGAGTAGGAAATTTTGGAATTGACTTCCCCTCTTGGCAAAGATAATTATATTACTAGTAGGTATACCTGCGACTTTAATACTACATCTCCAACAAAATTAAATTAGAAGCCTGTTAGAAGTAAAGCTTCTTTAATATTCCAATAACAATAATTTCATGTAATACCATACCTATGATACCCTACATAGAATATTTTTTGTTTGTTGGATTGTTTTTTTTTATATTATATTTTGTGAATACTTTGCGAATAGCACATTTTTTTTATTATTGATAAAATATAAAAAATCTTTATTTCCTACGGAGACTCTTATTATGATAACACCGTATTCAATTCACTTTGTTTTTTTTTTAACCCACAAACTTAATATTTCTTACCTATTCTTCTTCCTCGTGGGCCTACTATTATTTTCTGTGTTGGATTGTACTTAAAATGTCTTTCATTGTCATCCAGAGAACTTTTCACTTTACCCTCGTAGTGAAATAAGCGCGTGCTTATATTCTGCTTACGTATCCTACTTTCTCATATTATATAAGGACCTTACCATATGTATACGTTAAATAGATTTTTTCGCATGTCATTGGACCATACAATTTCATACTTTCAACCCATTAGCCGATAGCTTAGAGCTAAATGGTGTAATCATAGGGTAGTACTGAAGTAAAATTGATGACATGACAAACTCGAAAAGGTATTTCTGATATAACGTAAGTGTTTCTTTAAGGTTTTTCCTTAGCGACATTTTTTCCTCATTGACATGTTAAGTAAACACAGATATAAAGTGCACAAAAGTGACAGACATATTTGCAAACATCAGATAGTTTACGATAAGCGGGGTGGGGCATATCAAAGTAGACTGATTGGAGAAGTACCTTTACTTCACAGAAAATCGTAGCCAATTAACAACTCCTTGGAGGGTTATTGTGTTCCTGCCAGTGAGTGGTTACCAGAACAAGCGTTGGTATCTAAGTAGCATTACTAACCACTAAAACATAATACAACACTAATGTATATACAGATAAGGCAAGGTAAGGTAAGGCTATAAATATATATATAAAAATGAAAGTCCTGACTGACTGACTCATTCATCAAAGCCAAGCCCATACCCAAAAAATGGGAACGCTGAAATTTTGCAACGAAGTTTCTTTTGTGGTGTAGAAAAGGAATAAGAAAGGATTTTTTCAAAATTCATCAACTAAGGGGGATGAAAACAGTGAAATACTGCAGTATGGAAAAATGTAATCGTAGAATTTACAGATGTCAAACTGACATTTTAGTTTGTTTTTTGTTTTTGTTATATATAGTATGTTTCATCCCTTTGGACTGATTAAGGTGGCGCAAGGGATTAAGGAAGTAGTGCGATGTGGTGGGACGCAAGGGTTTGGCACTATTACCTAGGTATAAATAGTAAATCCAGGAAGATCATTAGGTACTTTAGGTCTTAGAGTCCTACCGTAGTACGAGAAAGGAACTACAGACTAAGGATACTTACTGCTGAAAGTAAGTCCACGCAGACAAAGTCGCGGTTGAATTAATCAAACTCGAGTTCTAAGGTGGTGAAATAGGGTGTTCATTTTTTTATTAGTAGACGAAGTTGATGTTTGCATTAATGCGTCAAATCTTTGGCCCTTAGCATCTTTGCACCTAAAGGACGATGTCTGCGCAGGTCAATTTTCGGATCTCCTCGATAAAATAGGAAACGGTGAATATCCGGAAGCCTAAATCATAATTACGATTTCATCAGATCTTGTCATGGTTAGCTTCATGCAAGAATGATCAAGCTTCAGTTCTCAACGACACGTTGTTGAAATCGTTTTAAAGTGTACAATACCAATACAAATCTATGGACACTGTAATGAATACGGATGATGCTGTAAATTATCCTGTCGAATTTCTAAATACAATTAACTCACCTGATCTATCGGTTCATGCACCTTTTCTCAAAGTAGGTACTCCAGTAATGTTACTGTGTAATCTGACTACGTCCAAGATGTGTAATAGGACCAGATTACGGGTGAAAGCATTACATAAGAATGCAGTAGAGGCCATTGTATTTACTGGGTGTGTGGTTAGTGTATACCGCGAATACCGCTTCTACTATTGGAGTACACACTACTCACATTACTGAATTTCGTACGCAACCCAAATGGCTTCCCATCCGTTATCGTCGAAATTTGCATATTCTTTCCCTCTAATACTCCATACTCTATAATACTTCTACGCTTTCTTATTTGAAGAAGTGTTTATCTTTCCACAGGGATGTACACAGCGTAGATCCTACGAGACGAGAATTTTTCTATTTTCGTCTCAAAACACCCTCTCACTCCACAAACTTCTTTGCTAGTTCTCTTTCTGTTCAAGCTCTCCGCTTTTGGAATGTCTTACCCTTACTAATAGATAATTTTAACCACTGTTGAATTTCAAACATCTCGCCAAAGCTTATTACCTTTCCAATTATCTTATTTTACATATACGAGTACTTGGTTCCTGAATAGGATTTTTCGTGTGTTGTTAGATATGACTGTATGTTGTTTATATTTTATTTATTTGTTAATTAACGTAAGCGGAGCTCTGTATTCTTTATATCATTATGCGCCACTTACTAACATTTGTTTTTGGTTCTCCATTATGTTAAAATCACTTGGAAGTTAAAATTGTTCTATTATGTTGAAATTGCACTAGCGATGAGATCGCCTATTGTACTTCCCCTGTATAAAGTCTTCATGTTTTTGAATTGTTATTGGTGCAATAAATAGTTTTGTATTGTGTATTGTATTGTACTCATTTCAGTTCAAAAGACTGCAGTTTTCCCTTTAGATGTTTTAGTTATGTATTATTTTATAGGTACCAAGTATTATAATCGTACCGTACAGTTGTATTTTCGTACTTTCGAAACTTAATACTAGCGAAGCCCTGGGCAAAAGATAGTCTACATATAAACAGATAAATCAGTTACTTTCGTCTGTTTACAACCTATTTCTTTTAATATAAATATGTTTTCAATTTAGTACCGACCAGACTTAGTGTTGTCAGTAAAAAACAAAATGGAAACAGGTGAATAAAAGTAAGAAAACATGTGAATTAATAGAATTATACATAATTAATACTACTAAACTAAACATGTTTTCATTAATTTTCAATACAAATTTATGGTCTTTAAATTTATGTCAGTATAGGCGACATTAAGCACAGATCAATAATCTCAGTAAACGCATGCATTACACATTTCATTCACTCAAGCGGCTCCGGAACTTCTTACCGTTTAAAACTAAAGTTATGCTTGCGCAGTCTCTCCTCCTCCATGTTCTCGACTATGCTGACATTTGCTATTTAGATGCAACCGAGCAGCTACTTAATAAACTAGAACGCCTACAAAAATTGGTTATCCGTTATATTTATGGCTTGCGTCAATATTACTATGTTTCCGAATTCCGTACAAAGTAGTTAAAGTGGCTCCCTATCCGCCTTCGCAGAAATGTGCACATATTATGCTCTCTATATAAAGTCCTCAAGAATCCTGAGACACCCCAATACCTTCGATCCCGGTATCTTATAAGACAACTCCCATCCGTTCCCAACGTCCTTGTCTTACCAATACTCTGAAGTATCCCTCATCCAACACCATTTTTTTCTTTCAGTCTTTCACCGTTAATGCCGCACGGCTGTGGAACAAATTACCACTGCAAATACGAGACAGGCTCTGTATCTTCATTTAAGAAGAGATTAAGTGAGCACTATCTTACACATGATAAGTAATAGATATTATATGTATAGTATATATGTATTCAATGCTATGTATTTTTATACGTATTACTATAGATTATGTATAACTATGTAAAATATAATTCTCATAACTTCTAACTGCCAGCCAAAATAAAATTACTTCACACACGTTAGGGTTAGCTGGAAGATGTCTCTGGAAGAAGAGATAAGCTCACCTTTGCACACCATTTTCTGTATAACCTACTTTGTATATTTTGTTATGCAATAAAGGATATATATTAATTTATATAAAATTGCGTATATAGAATCATTTGTAACTTCATCTAAGCATTATACTGTGGATTATTTTAAAAACTTTTTCTTAGAAGAATCCATAGAACCTCAAGGTTAGAAACCCGATGCGCGAGATCTTTAGCGAGTGTTTATGTGTTAGTCAGAACCGGTTCCATTTTATCACCAATAAGATATCTCCAAAACAAACCTGTTACTATAATTACCTATAGTATCTTAGTTATCCCATGATTACCAATATTTGGAAAGACCCCTCAAATCTATAATAAATTACCACAAACGTTCCAAGATATATCGGAAATAAGCTATTTCATCTGCATAAAATGTTGGTGGAAAAATGCTATACAGGATTACCGACTATTTGAATGACACGTCCTGCGACTGAGGCGACGGGAGGAAGGAAGGGAGCCCGAATTATTACTTTTATTACATTTAATATAATAATAAAATTTACATTTAAATTTAATGAAAACTATTGTTCTTTTTCTTGACGTTATGCCGTTTCCTAATCTATTAGGATTGGCTAGATCCGCTACCTAAACCTAAGGAATTGGCGAACATACAGATTTTTACATGAAGCGACTGCCGTCAGCCCTCCACAACCCAGAGGGAAGACACACACACACACACGTCTTTCGAAATATAATTTCTGTGGCATGTCGATTCCCTCACAATGTTTTCCTTCATCGCCGAGGTAGTGATAATTACAAATTACAAATAGGATCATAAATCCGAAAATATGAATTTAGTGGTACATGCCAGGATGCGAACTCGAGTCCTGTTATTCACTGTGTTCAATGTAAGCTGGCAATAAAAACTATTATACATTATATAGAACATATTGCGTATATGAGATAATACCAACACAATTTTGTACACCTATGATCCATGATAAAAATAATCTGATTTGATTTGATACCATAAATGCCTAAAGATTTTACGGAGGTGGGCAATAAACCGCGACAGATGCAAGTGTGGTAAGCGTGTAAAGGTTAACACCATGCGGGCCAAACCCTATACGTAGTGGTTAGTTAGAGACTTGATGTTCAAAGGTAGTGGTAGAACAAAGACGTCACGTTGAAAGCACTATGACTAAAAGTTCGCAGGCTGGCTTGATCCGATTCAACCCCGTTAATTCAGTGCATTCCCCACTACATACATTCCCCACTAAGAAAATACCATTTAATATAGTTTCGTAATTCCAGAGTACACCCCCTTATCACTAGAAGTTTTGTTTCGAAGTTCTGGAATATAAGTCTGGAAAATAAGACCAAACTAGCGACTAAAGAACGTGGTGCAACGTCAGTTGGCACGTAAGCATACGGCCCGCCTGATGTAAAGAAGGTAAACTATGAAACTATGAAGGCTTGCAATATATGAAGAATCACTGACGCATTGCCACCCCTGCGGCTAACACAGCAACTTTTTAGGGGCTTACTGGTAACCTCTTGGTATTAAAGTAGCCATTGCGCACTTTTATATTTTTTAAGTGACGGTACCGTTGACGTCCACGGCACAACGGCAACTCAGGAAACTTATATTTACGGATATTTTCTTACTCGTATGAAGACACTTTTAAATTTCTGTCGACATTATGCCATGCACGGCCACGGCGCCGTTTCTTATGCCGCGACGATATCATGGGAGCCGGCTTCTCTGTAAAAACGTAGAAATATTTTTGCGAAGTAGTGTGTAGGTACAAGGATTAATATCAATTTCTGAGTGTGAGTCCACGTGTCCGCGCGGGTCCCTCCCGCCTAGTGGCACGCCAGTTTTTTTATTCAATAACTGTAATTAAAATCGTATTTAAATTAAGTGTATTTATTTTAATCGAATTAGTAAAGATAAAACTTTGACTGTGGGATAAGACGATCGAAGACGTCAAAGACAAACTTTAGAAGCAAAATGCATAAACCAGTAGAAGAAAGTAACTTAAGTACAGTAAATATAGAAGACATAGTCGAAGTTGGATCATAAAGTTCACATTCTTCAATATTTTGTACAAATGATGCATTGAACGTCCACCGCACGCAAATTATAAAAGCAACTTATAATTTAAAATACCGCCACGTTTTACCGTAGATGTCGACGACGATAACGTGACGTGAAAATCTTTTGACGAACTCGGAGTGAAACGCGCTGTTACGTTACTTTGACACCAATGCTCGTGGGTTCGATTCCCACACAGGACAACACTTGTGTGCACGAACTAGGTAAAGTATCCCGTCTTGGAGGGAACCTCCACCTCGCAGAAAACCGCAGCCTAATAACATCTCCCTAGAAGATTGTTGTGTTCCTGCGTGTGAGCGAGGTCACCAATAGACTTCGGACGATTTGCTGAGTTGCAGTGTTAGCAGCAGAGGTGGTATCATTTATTATCATTTATTTTATCATCGCGCGATTGACACGGCAACCGCTTTACATCAAGAGGGCCGTAAACTTGTATGTCGACGTTGAATCAAAATAAATAAAAAATCAGCTGAGAATGCGCAAGCTTGCATTGCCAGAGGAACACCTGGCTCTTCAATTATATAACAGTTCAATTTTTTTTTTAATTTGTCGGCCATTTTGATCATGTTTCTTAAGAGATAGGAACGGTGTTCCTGAACATTCCTATTCTACTTTTTTATGCTGAATCTGAATCTGAAGTCAAAATTCGAATATTCGAAAAAAACGCACAGACAAACGCACACACAGACAATCATATAGATTTCATATAGGAACGGTGTTCCTGAATATATAAACCTTACATCGCTAACCACTCGACTACCGGCGTCGTCGTGTTAGCACGTTCCACATTTTAGGCACATCCAGTATAATTACATCCCTTTACCCTCCTCGTGCTTGTTATATGTGTGAATAAATTCAGTAGCTGGACGAAGTGAGGGCTTACCATACAATTTATTATAAATTCATATGCCGGACCCTTCCCCGGGTAAATTGTGGCAACGGGTAATGACACATTTGTCAGGGGCTTTACGTGGTGGTCAATTGATTTTCAGCAATTCAGCCTCTATAAAGGGCTTATGAAGGGATCCATTTGAATTAGTAGTTTTTGTGGGGTGATTACGATAGGAAAATTGAGGTCGGATGAGGAATCTCGCATTTTGATTGTTTTTGTTCCACATGGAAATTTTATTCAAAACCGTTTCAGAGTATGTCCTGTTTTTCCCACGTTAGGGATGTGTTTTATTTCTACATGGAACTTTTGAAAATGTTTTTAAACTTTATTCTGTTTCTTCTATATTTAAGAAATGTTTTTATTTCATTTACTCATGTTCGGAGGTTATATGATCACGACTTACGACTTACGATCACGCTTTTTTTCTAGCAATCATGACGGAAATAATCTATGCAGAGCATATGAGACCGATATTTGGTAGTAACGAGTTAATAACGAGGTAGTAATGGTAGTTGACAAGCTCGGTGGCGCAGTGGTGGAACGAGCTGTTACGCTACTTTGACACCAACGCTCGTGGGTTCGATTCCCACAAAGTACAATAATTTGTGTGCATAAACATGTCTGTTTGTATTCGTCTGGGTATTTTCTATGTATAATAAGTATGTATTTACAAAGAAATATATATTTACGTATGTGTATCAGTTGTCTAGTACCCATAACACAAGCTTCGCTAACTTTGGGGCTAGGTGGCGCTGTGTAATTTGTCAGGCAATATTTATTATTATTATTAAACTCACCGCGGTTCGCTGATCAATATCCGGACGCTTATCTGCTTATTGTTTAAAATATTCTCCCATTCGTCATAGGCTCAAATTGCCGAGGTATTTAGGTATCAAAACACACCGTTTTTGTGAGTGAGGGATACCTTCATGCGCCGTCAAGTGGTTTATTAGGTTGTACTTGCAACCTTATAACATGAGAACATAAAGTTGTCGAATGCCGATGCTGATCGAATGCACTCCGAGAGTACAGTCTTAAAAGCCACTCATGCAGTGAAGCGAGAAACTTGCGTGTCCATCTTGCATACTTATGGCCAGGAAAAAAAGAGATTGCTTGAGGGAAAACTCCAAGAGGAACACGCAGCCGTGTACGACAATAATTCCCTCCACATACTAAATTGGAAAATGACGGGAGAGTACATGGCAGCATACGAAGGCAGATTGATAAGTCAGGTAAAAATGAATGAATTGGTAATACAAGTATACAAGTTACAACAAATTTGGACATGTCATCGTTTTGATTACATACACGAAATTTGAATTGGTATGTATGTATGTATTTATATCTTCGAAATGATGACGTACGAAAGAGAGATGGACTGAAAGAGAGTGTCGGTGTTAAGATAAGAAAGGGCATGCTCCGTTGGTTCGGGCATGTAGAAAGAATGCAAGATAAAAGAATGACAAAACAGATATACAATGCGAAAGTGGAAGGATGTAGGAGCCGAGGAAGACCAAGACTAACCTACCATGACCAAATTGGTCGTGCTTTATCAGAAGGTGATGTCAGGAGCCTTAGGAACCGGCGAGCGTGCATGAAAAGAGCTATGAATGTGAAAGAAGCGAGGGAAGTGTGTAAGCACCGCGTCTTATGGCGCTCGGTTCTCTCTGCCTACCCCGCAAGGGACCTGGCGTGATACATATATAAATTTGAATTGGTATTGCATTGTTAGTCGCTAACACCGAACAAGTCGTTATTTGTTATGCTGTTTAAATGGAAAAGTGAACAGTTGATATCCAAGGGGCCCTGTCTACCACAAGGGCCAAAATAAAGTAGTGCAATCTCCAGATCCGTGGTGGCAACTCAGCAACAGTAACTCAGAATTAAGCGAGTCATGCTCAAGAAAGTGTCCAAATGGGCGGCGTCGTCGTCTGGCGAGTTGCCGTGTTCCTTTCAAAATGGTTGAATATGGCGATGGCTGCCTCACGCGTCAACTGTGAATGGGTGCTGCTCTCAAATCCCATCTACATCATACAATACGAGCTCGGTGGCTCAGTCGTGAATGACGCGACTTTGACACCAACGCTCGTGGGTTCGATTCCCACACAAGGCAAACATTTTGTGTGCATGAACATGTCTGTTTGTCTTGGTCTGGGTATTTTCTATGTATAATAAGTGTGTATTTACAAAAAAAAAAATGTATTTACGTATGTTTATCAGTTGTCTAGTACCCATAACACAAGCTTCGCTTACTTTGGGCTAGATGGCGCTGTGTAATTTGTCCGACAATATTTATTTATTTAATAAAAGCTATGCCAGTTCTATAGTTTTAAGACGAAGCACTTATACGTATCAAGGAAACGTAAAACTAACATTATAAACATAACAAAAGGCATGACGAGTAAAGCCTACAGAGTTAAATTATTAACAAAAAAAAAATAACCTACCTAACCGATTTACATCAGGTGGGCCGTATGTTTGTTTACGTCCCGACGTTGTATAAAACTAATATCTGCCAGTATGTCTATCAATATCTCCACGCCAGGTATTCAAGAGCAGGCAGAACGAAACGACGCCCGACTTAGACAGATGCCAGGCCTGTGTTAATAAAGAAACCAGGGGGAGACTTTGTACAGTCGTCGTCTGCGTGGGTACCTCTGTCTCACCTATTTCTACTGCCAAGCAGCTATATTTATATAGCTGTGCTCCGGTTTGAAGAGTGAGATATGGCATATTACTGGGTACTGTGACGAAACAGCCCAGGTCACAAGATTGGCAGCATGCGAGCAACACCCAGTGGTGTTACGAACGTCAATAGACTGCGGTGACCACTTACCATCTAATGCGAGCTACGTGCTTGTTTTCCAATCTAGTTTCATAAAAAAAAACGTAAAGTAAAACACGCTGCCCTTATTGGCTAGTTCACGGATCAACACCGCGGCACTTATTGGCTAACTGGTTAAAATATTCTCCCATTGGACAGTAGATTTGAATTTATGAGATATTTGGATACTAAAACATAACGTGAGCGGTGGTGCAATGGTTAACGATTGCTGCCAAGTACCAAGGATTCGTGGGTTCGATTCTCACACAAGGCAAATGTTTGTGTGCATGAATATCTATCTGTTCGTCTTCGTCTGGGTGTTTTCTGTGTAATGTAAATATGTATTTACGTATGTTTATCAGTTGTCTAGTACCCATAGCACAACTTTGCTTAGTTTGAGACTAAATGGCGCTGTGTAATTTTCCGACAATATTTATTTATTATTATTTGTAGTCAAGTGGTTTATTTGTGTGTAATTTTAACTGATTTACAACGATTACTTACTCTCCATTGGCAGGCTTAAAAAAGTCCTATTTCGGGGACATATTTTCACCAGTATCGATAAATATTCAACACGCTGAGGGCAGAACACGCCCCCCCCCCCCCCCCCCATACCATACTACATCCCCGAAAACTTTGCGATTAATAAATTATTAAGTGACAATGACCACCTTATCTAAATCTCTCACTTACTCCCATTTTCCGAACATTATTTCAGCGGTGGAGCTCATGTAATACTGGCACTTCGGAAGAACGAAACAGATAAATTGCAAATTGGTGCTAAATGGCCACCCACAAAAGATTTATGTGTGTTTTGTGAAAGAAGCAACGACAGAGTCTGTCGAAGGTTTTGTATTTTGAATAGAAATTAATTATATTAATTACAATTGTCATAACCTTAGGCTTAGATAGCGGATCTCGTCAATCCTAATGTGTTAGGAAACAGGATAGTAATAAAAGGACCAAATAAACTGTAAAATAACTGACTATGAATGTCACAGAAGCGAGTGAAGTATGTAAGGACCGCGTCTTATGGCGCTCGGTCCTCTCTGTTTACCCCGCAAGGGACTTGGCGTGAAGATAAATATACATACATACATAGTCTATACAGATAAATAAAATTGGAGCGTCTGTTTGTAATATTAAAATAACCGCTATTACTAAATGCATATGGATGTATACACGGTACAGATAACAAAATGAATATTTTTACAATTTAAGTCTGTCTGTTTGTTCCAGCTAATCTCTGAAACAGCTGAACCGATTTTGACGGGACTTTCACTGGCAGATAGCTGATGTAATAAGGAGTAACTTAAGCATTTTTTTATTTTAGAAATTTTATTTATTTTAATTAATATAAATAAATAATTAAAAAATAACTATCCCGCGAGGACGAAGTCGCGGGCACAGCTAGTACTAATGTAAGGCAACCCAAGATGACGTGGCCTTGATACTGCTGGAATGCAGCCTGAAGTGACTTAAAGCGATCGTCTAGTTTGCTTCATTTGTTGAGAATTTCAATTATTAGCGTGAATCTATAAACATTAAGAGCGGTTCAGGGAATTGACAGTTAGTCGGTTGTAGGCACGCTATTATGGCGCGTATAACGGTTCTTTGTGGAATACTTGACAGGAGCGCCTGAACCTTTTACTGACCAGGATAATGCTTAGGTCTTAAACCTTTAGCTAGCCTCAGCGTCTGCGCAGTCTTTTAATTGGAGGTCAGGAAAATTTCCTCTGACTTTTGCTATAATCAGCTTACGCGATTAATATAGTGACTTCTGTCATTATACCAATCTCGTAGAATTTTGCTTATTTTTTTTGATCGCTGCGCAAATAATTATACTTATTTTGAGTATAGTGTACACTATCATTAATTATCCTTACAGGATTATTGTGGTATATTTTATAGGCTGGGCAATTTCACATGTGAGTTTAAGTGGTCTGAGTAAACAATTCAGAGCCGCTAGCGAATCCAGTTGAGTCTACAGAAATCGGGCTGTGCGTGATTTTTGCCGCAAATCGGCTCACCTGGAGAGCGGTCTCCAGATGTAATAATATCATGCACTTATCAACCCCGCAAGCTATGCCAGAATAATACTATAAGCTAAAGGTACTCTGCCGCCACTAAAATTAAAAGGCGCATATAAATGGGCCCCTGGCTATCACAAGCGCTCCATTCATAAACGCCAGCAAATAAAAAACCCTTCGCCTCGGCGAGATTGTATGAATTCGTCATCCAACCTCACTTACTCAGAGGTACCTTTCAAGACAAACTTTAACTTAGCCACTATGCCACAGATTTTAGGCATAGGCGTATGATTTTACTTTACTCGCGGACGCGTAATCTGTGGAAAAGACACGACATAGAAATTGTATAAACAATGCAGAATTCAACATATATTTAATTCTATTCTTAGGGCTAAACTTAGCTTTAGCAGGTTAACTTAATTGGGCTAAGCTGCGGTCCCGCGAAGAACTCGTGGTCTCGTACTGTGCAGCGTGGAGTCGGCGGCCGTGGGCTGTCCTCGGCGGTGTTGCTACGCTGATCTCGGCGCCTTCGCGTGTCGTGGGGAGTTCGAGTACTCGACCCTTTGTACGCGTATTACTTCCCGTCAAGAAGTATCTCTAAACCGAATTAATTATTATGATAAAAGCCGCGACGTCGCACGACCGCACCGCGCGAACTCCGGGATCGAATCGACAGTAATTATTATGATACGCGCCACGATGTCGAACGTCCGACCGCCAGTACTCTTGAAAACCGAATGCCTCGTTCAGCCGCGCGCCTACATACCCCGCTCCACCGCGCACCCGTCCCATGCGCTGGGGTGACGCGCACTCTGATTCGTCAACTTAATTATCGCCCGGTAACAGCGGCGACTTCCCACGCCCGAGCTGGCGACTCCCTGTCGCCGCTCTTTCATGCACGTGCAAACCTTTTAGAGCCCCGTTCATGTTTCAATACGATACAATTGATAGGCCGCCTTCCTTTGTCTTCGGCTGTCTTTTGTTATCGATAGCTTTTAAAAATTGCTTTGTGCTTAATTTGTAGACGGCCGCTTTCCAATTTTATGACATCCGGACGGCCTAACTAATTGGTTTATTTTCAATGCTCACCATGCAATTTACAAATTCCTGTCACCATGCATAGCATTTTTTTATGATATTCATACGACATGCGGTTATAAATTCCCGAAAATCACACTTATGAAATATCCATCACGCGCTGTCGCGTGGAGACATACGACCCCTCGAAGTACATGTATTCACAGCTAAGTTCGCTATCAATTCCACAATATAACTCATCAAAATATAATCTACGTTGTATCATTACAGAACCTTCCCCAGATTTTGTGAGTTGGTGTCCCCGATACTCACTCGTCAAAATCTTAATCTCATATGTACCCTATCTTAAAATTTTCTCTCCAATTCTCTCTGAACCCGCTCTTAGTGCCACACCCTGACCTCAATCGTTCGATAGCCCTATTCGTCTATATCATCATTGCTCTTTGTTCTAAACTACTAACCATCGCCCTTATGCTTTTACTCCATACCTAACGTCCTGTTCATTTATTTACCTCCTTACTTAGAATCGTCACTTCCTTCTTTCGTATAAAATATCTGGCTAAATTCACCGCATTATAATTTCCAACAATCTTATTAGATTCTGGTTCCATCAGACTATAACAGTTTTGATACGGTACGCCCACTATAACAAATGGCCCCTTATATAATAAGGAAAATTTCCGCGTTATCTTATGTTCTTTGTCCGATCGTACAAAGGTCTTCACCTTCACATAATCACCTATTCGGTAAATGACTAACCTATGCCTGTTGTCAAATTGACGCTTCCTGTACATGCTTGTCTTCTCCGCGGTTTTCAATGCTTTTTCGTGATTAATCTGTGGTTCGTTAGCTAGATATCGTTTCGTCCACTCATCACCTAACGCACTGTCAATAGTTAACAACTCTTGCCTCCCAAATGCTAGTCTGTCGGGTGCAATCCCTGTAGAACTATGTGTAACGTTGTTATAACACCTTTCTACATCGGTCAACATATTCACCCAACTTCTGTTGGACCCGAAGCAATATGTCCTGATCATTCTTCCTAACTCGCGATTGACCCTCTCTACGCTATTCGAATTTGGGCAATAC
Source organism: Pyralis farinalis (assembly GCA_947507595.1). NCBI lineage: Eukaryota > Metazoa > Arthropoda > Insecta > Lepidoptera > Pyralidae > Pyralis > Pyralis farinalis. Next base: position 3,967,265 of record OX382264.1, read on the forward strand.
ACTGAAGTGTGCGTCACCTTTATATCTAAATCACGTAAACTTTCAATCCACGTCTTCGAAATGAACTGTGGTCCTCGGTCGGTGATTATCGTCCTGATAGGTATCTCCTTATGAAATCGTTTTGCGCACGCAAGTACGCTACGCCCACTCGCGACCCTTAATGGATACAACCTTACGACCTTACTGTACACGTCCTGCATAACGTATATGTACTTGTAACCAAACTTACCCGCAGGTAACGGCCCATACAAATCCCCGAAGACCTTTTCTCCTAAAGCTTTAGCTGAAACTGGCTGACATGGTCCTATTGTGTTACTAACGCTGGGTTTTGCCTTTTGACATATGTCGCACGTGCGGATTACGTCACGAACTATCTTGCTCATGTTAGGAAAATAATAACGCGTTCTCAGAATAGGCATTATTTTATACTGCCCAAAATGACCTATTTCCTCATGTATATGAATTATTAATTCCTCCTGTAGTGACTTTGGTATGACTAATAGGGTTTTTTCCTGCGTAGGTATGCTAAAGTACAATGTATTCCCGACTAATTTGTAATACTTAAAGCCCTTGACCTCTAGGCTGGCCTTCCCCTGACCTAAACAATCTTTGATATGTTTTAACTTCGGATCATCGTTTTGCAACTCGGCAATCTGTTTTAATTTTTGTAATACCGTGCCACGACTAGCCGTCTTAAACCAGTATATGTGCGGCTGTGTAGTGTTAACCACTTTTTCCGCCCCTGCATCTCGTATGTGCCTGCTCAGAATGTCAGGTATAATGTTATCACGTCCCTGAATATACTGTATTTCGTAATCAAACCGTTCTAAGTACATTATCCATCTGGTAATTCGCGCCCCGAGCAATTTCCAAGACTTTATAAACGTCAGACTTTTATGATCTGTCTTTATCACGATTTTGGCTCCTCTCAAATACGTTTCAAATTTCCTCAATGTATAAATCACAGCATAGAACTCCTGTTCGCTGACGGACCACCGTGTTTGCGGCCCTTTGTATGCGTACGAACAAAATCCTATTATTTTCTCGAACCCGTTCTTATCTAATTGGTAAACATACCCGCCCAGGCCTATCGAACTGGAATCCGTCTGCACATAATATACACTACCGAACTCTGGCTGTGACAGCATGACGCTCTGTGTAAACGCTACCTTTAACCTATCAAACGCGTCCTGTTCCTCTGTACCCCACGTAAATCTTACTCTCGCCTGTAACAATCTATACAATGGTTCTGTTAATAACGCAAATTCCCGTATGAACCTACGGAAATAGTTTACAAACCCCAAAAATGAACGTAATTGTTTCACTGTCCTCGGTGCAGGATAATCTGAAACAGCCTCTACCTTCGCTGGGTCTAAACTAACTCCTTCAGTGCTTAAAATGTGCCCTAAAAGCTTCACCTCCCTAGCGGCAAAATTACATTTCTCTAATGAACAAGTAAATCCGGCTTCACGTAACTTGGTCAATACCGTATCGATCTGACGTATGTGTTCGTCTAGGCCCCCATCCGTGAAAATAGCTAAGTCGTCAAGAAAATTCCAACAGTACGTTCGCACTTCCGGCCCCAGTATCAAATCCATCGCCCTTGAGAATGAGCCCACGCTCGTTTTGAGTCCCTGTGGTAGCACATTATACACATAACTCTTCCCTTGGAACACGAAACCGGTATATTTCCTAGACTCGTGAGCCAATGGAATCGTAAAATACGCGTCCTTTATATCGATTACAGCAATATAGTTTATTCTGGAACCTGATTGTAATATATCACTCATGAGCGGTGCGCTCTCCGTTTCCCCGGCCATTAATCTGTTTAGCTCGCGCGCGTCCAATAATATCCGAATCTCTCCATTCTTTTTCAACGTACACGTTAATGGGCTACTGTAGTCCGTCGCCTGTCTGCTAATTACACCTCCCCGTTCCATTTCGTCTAACCTTGCCTTAACTCTTTCGCGATAAACATGCGGTATGGGATACGACCGCTTGACAAAAGGTTTATCGTCCTTCATTCTAATCTCGTGTATATACTTGGTCGTGCGACCAATCTTATCGGAGAATAGCGTGACATGTTTCGTTAACACAGCCGCCAGCTTAGATTTATGCTCGGCTGACAACGATGTCCCTTGTACGTACTCAACTATCTTACCCACCACCGATTTCTCCGAATGTTTTTCTAACGTACAACATTGGATTTGACCGCGTTCTCGCTCTTCCAGATCTATCTCACAAATCACATTACCATCATTAATAACGAACTTCGTTCCGTCCGTACATACCAAACCTCCTCGCGCTAACTGTATGAAATCAAATCCTAATATTAATTCCTTAGGTAGCTTCCTTAGAATCAACGTGGGTGTATCAATGGTACACTCACCTATCTTGATAGGGACTATGACCAAGCTTCCTAACTTCTCTTTACTAATACCAAACGCCCCGGCGATTCGAACAGCCGGTATAGGTATCTCAGCTAACTGGCTCAAACGTCCCTTTACTCTTTCAAAACAATCTTGTCTCAGGCACGTCACCTCACTCCCAGAATCAATCAAACCCTTTAATTGAATCTCACCTATTTCCACACTCACTTCCGGCAACGTTAGCCTCCTATCTTGCTCCTGATCCGCGTCTAAGACATCTATATCTCTAAACACTGTACATAAGGACTTATTATGTCTATTCATGCTTTCCACCTTTGAAGTATCTGCCAAACAGACTCGAAACTTCTCCGCCCTATGTGTTAACAACTGTGTCAACTCTTCTAAACCCATATTCGTTCCCATGTCACATATTTGATATAGCTTATGCTTAGCGCTTTCGTTGTTCGGCGCCCAGCCTAACCGCATTAAATAACGTAAAGCGAATCCCCCCCCTTCCCCCGAAATTAGTTTTTTGATACCGCATCAGGTTTTTCCGCTGTTGCTAGGCTCTTATTCGTCTCACTAGCTCGCGGCGCATCCAAAGCTGGTGTGAATTCTATCGGCCTCAACTGCGTCCTATTTTGCCTAGTACTATTGTTATACAAACCCCGACCTCGCATATTCTGTCCGCGGTTAGCATATGGGTATCGTCTTTGTCGATTCGTCAGATGATTATAGCGAATCGTATTCACCCGCACCGACCCATATCTCGTAGTCCCACGACTTGGTCTGAACGTCGCGCGACCTTCAGATGTACCGGCTGACGTCACTACGCTCGCCTCTTTGCGTACGTTCCGTTCCAAATGCCGCAGAAACTCCACTGCATTTTTAACTGACATACTCTCATTCCTCGCGAAAAATGCTACCTGCACATGCTGAGGCAATTGCCTGAATATGGTATTTACCTTTTCCGTCTCGGTAAAAGGTAAAGATAACCCGTATATTTTATTTAACTGATCTGCAAAATACTCTTCCATTGTACCTACTCTATCGTCGTATTTCGCGGTCATGAACCGTTGTCTGATCAACTCCTGTTCACAGTTACTCCAAAATACTTGCTTGTAATCCCTTTCGAAGTCGCTAAAGCTAGCCCAAGAATCCCTATATATATTCATCCTCGTCTTTGCGCTCCCTATCAAACTCTCTATAGCAAACGCCAAAGCTTTACCTGAACTAAAACTGTTCCCAGACATCTCTATGTAATTCCTCAAATCCCTTAGAAACAGCATAGGGTTATTTGATTTTTGCCCGTCAAACTGTGGTAGTTTTTGTGACATCTTAATTAGACACACCTGTTTATGCTCTGACTCATTCAGCACAAAGTTTTCGCGGTTAGTGGTAGACGGCACGCTCGCCTCCGAACCGGACGTAACGGAGTTACTCGCCCTAGCCTGCTCTAAATTCTCCAAACGTTGTAAAATTTGCGACAGTAATAGAGTCATCTGACTCGTCTCCGGGTTTGAGTTTGTTGAAGCATTACTGTCCTCAGTACCTTTCGACTGTTTGCTGGTCACACGTGGCTTCCTGCCTCGGCCCATTTTACTAATCGGTAGTTCGATTATTAACTTATATATCCTACACGCAGGTGCCTGCTTATCGCTTGCAGACAACGTCTATTCAAAATACGCTATCTATTCAAATAACTTTATTATCTTACTTTGCCTATCTACTAAATTTGCACTTGTAACTTAATGGTCAATTCCTCCTGACGTAATTAATTAAACAGTGTAATTAACTATACCCAATTTTCTCAATCGGACAATGTAATTAAATTATTACTCTCCTAGTTGTTCAACAGTAAGCAACCGATATTTATAAACCTTTATAATATACCTAAACTAATCTACATTAATAGCTTTTATGTCTAACACAGTAAAACGCATTCACTACATAAACACCTACTATTCCTATCGTTATAATATACCTACCTACTCTACATTAATAGCTTGTATGTCTAACACAGTAAAACGCATTCACTACATAAACACCTAACTCATTAACCTTTGTTTGTAATACCCCAATTAATTTTAATATGCTGCGTATAGCCTTTGTTGTTACCTATTATTTATAGATTCCGAAATTGTGAATATAATATTCGTAGTTATCTATGTCCTGGAAATGTTTCTACGTTGTGTATGTAATTTATAGCAATTTGATTCTTAAAGAATATTTGTCGAACTGATTATATTATTTTAGTCCGAATCAAATATCCTGTGGTCATCGGCAGCATCTGTAAGGCAACCCAAGATGACGTGGCCTTGATACTGCTGGAATGCAGCCTGAAGTGACTTAAAGCGATCGTCTAGTTTGCTTCATTTGTTGAGAATTTCAATTATTAGCGTGAATCTATAAACATTAAGAGCGGTTCAGGGAATTGACAGTTAGTCGGTTGTAGGCACGCTATTATGGCGCGTATAACGGTTCTTTGTGGAATACTTGACAGGAGCGCCTGAACCTTTTACTGACCAGGATAATGCTTAGGTCTTAAACCTTTAGCTAGCCTCAGCGTCTGCGCAGTCTTTTAATTGGAGGTCAGGAAAATTTCCTCTGACTTTTGCTATAATCAGCTTACGCGATTAATATAGTGACTTCTGTCATTATACCAATCTCGTAGAATTTTGCTTATTTTTTTTGATCGCTGCGCAAATAATTATACTTATTTTGAGTATAGTGTACACTATCATTAATTATCCTTACAGGATTATTGTGGTATATTTTATAGGCTGGGCAATTTCACATGTGAGTTTAAGTGGTCTGAGTAAACAATTCAGAGCCGCTAGCGAATCCAGTTGAGTCTACAGAAATCGGGCTGTGCGTGATTTTTGCCGCAAATCGGCTCACCTGGAGAGCGGTCTCCAGATGTAATAATATCATGCACTTATCAACCCCGCAAGCTATGCCAGAATAATACTATAAGCTAAAGGTACTCTGCCGCCACTAAAATTAAAAGGCGCATATAAATGGGCCCCTGGCTATCACAAGCGCTCCATTCATAAACGCCAGCAAATAAAAAACCCTTCGCCTCGGCGAGATTGTATGAATTCGTCATCCAACCTCACTTACTCAGAGGTACCTTTCAAGACAAACTTTAACTTAGCCACTATGCCACAGATTTTAGGCATAGGCGTATGATTTTACTTTACTCGCGGACGCGTAATCTGTGGAAAAGACACGACATAGAAATTGTATAAACAATGCAGAATTCAACATATATTTAATTCTATTCTTAGGGCTAAACTTAGCTTTAGCAGGTTAACTTAATTGGGCTAAGCTGCGGTCCCGCGAAGAACTCGTGGTCTCGTACTGTGCAGCGTGGAGTCGGCGGCCGTGGGCTGTCCTCGGCGGTGTTGCTACGCTGATCTCGGCGCCTTCGCGTGTCGTGGGGAGTTCGAGTACTCGACCCTTTGTACGCGTATTACTTCCCGTCAAGAAGTATCTCTAAACCGAATTAATTATTATGATAAAAGCCGCGACGTCGCACGACCGCACCGCGCGAACTCCGGGATCGAATCGACAGTAATTATTATGATACGCGCCACGATGTCGAACGTCCGACCGCCAGTACTCTTGAAAACCGAATGCCTCGTTCAGCCGCGCGCCTACATACCCCGCTCCACCGCGCACCCGTCCCATGCGCTGGGGTGACGCGCACTCTGATTCGTCAACTTAATTATCGCCCGGTAACAGCGGCGACTTCCCACGCCCGAGCTGGCGACTCCCTGTCGCCGCTCTTTCATGCACGTGCAAACCTTTTAGAGCCCCGTTCATGTTTCAATACGATACAATTGATAGGCCGCCTTCCTTTGTCTTCGGCTGTCTTTTGTTATCGATAGCTTTTAAAAATTGCTTTGTGCTTAATTTGTAGACGGCCGCTTTCCAATTTTATGACATCCGGACGGCCTAACTAATTGGTTTATTTTCAATGCTCACCATGCAATTTACAAATTCCTGTCACCATGCATAGCATTTTTTTATGATATTCATACGACATGCGGTTATAAATTCCCGAAAATCACACTTATGAAATATCCATCACGCGCTGTCGCGTGGAGACATACGACCCCTCGAAGTACATGTATTCACAGCTAAGTTCGCTATCAATTCCACAATATAACTCATCAAAATATAATCTACGTTGTATCATTACACTAAATAAAATTAGCGATGTTGAGCAATGATAGCTCAGTAGATAAGGAACCAGCCTCTTGGCCAATTGGTCCCCGATTCGAAATCAGGTGCGAATTACTAAATTCGTGTTTTCGGATCTATGTATTGTAATTATCACTTGCTCGGCGATGAAGGAAAACATCGTGAGGAAACCCGCACGTCCAGGAAAATTTCGAAAGACGTGTGACCTAACGTACGAGTAAGAAAGGTCTGGTCTTTCCTCTGGGTTGTGGAGTGGATTAGTTAGCGTGGTCCGCCAAACTGGAACAACCTATTTAGAGCACAAAAACGCTGCATACGTGTGACTTGAACGTTAGAGATAGTTGCATACCAAAGTTCAAACAGTTAAAGATACTGACATTCCCTTGACTATATATATTTGAAATAGCTCTCTTTGTCAAGAATAATTTAGTATTGTATGTAAAGTTATCACAAGTACAAAAGAATCCCACACGAACGCAATATAAAAACCAGCAACCAAACCAGGTTGTACTGAACTCACTGTTAAATTAATTACATTTTATAATTTTTCTAAATATTTGTATGCTGTACATGGCAATACATAGCGATCTATTCCTGTCTATATGTAACATCTGACTTGCTGTACCTATGTTTCACAAATAAATGTTTGATTGATTGATTAGGAAAGGCGCTAGCACTAAGAAGAAGCAGACACTTAGGGGTGTTAAGATAAGAAAAGGTATACCCCGAAGGTTTGGTCATGTAAAATATAGAAAGAATGCTGGAGATAATGACGAAATAGGTATATGTGGACGGCGAACATCATTCATTGTACCATATTTATTAATAATTAGTATTAGTCTAAATATTTTTTAGTTTTGTTAGTAGTTAATTTGTTAGTTAGTATTAGTCTTAATAATTAGCACCTAAGATAATTTTATTGTATTAGTTTTATGATAAAGAAATGTTTATAAATTGAAATTGAAATGAAATTTTCTTAACTGTCGATTCGAAAACGTTTATAATTTTGTAATGTAAATTATAAAATCATATTTATATATATATATATATATATATATATATATATATATATATATATATATATATATATATATATATATATATATATATATATATCTTCACGCCAGGTCCCTTGCGGGGTAGGCAGAGAGAACCGAGCGCCATAAAACCTTACGCACTTCACTCGCTTCTTTCACAATCATAGCTCTTTTCATGCACGCTCGCCGGGTCCTAAGGCTCTTGACGTTATCTTCTGATAAAACACGATCAATTTGGTCATGGTAGGTTAGTCTTGGTCTTCCTCGGCTCCTACATCCTTACATAATATCATAATTATATTTAAACGCTACATTTTTACAAATGATTTAATGTACAATTAGGATTTATTAGGAACTAAATCAATTATGATTCACGTTGCTTGTTTTGTTCGAAACGAGTGGCGTGAGTGGGGTACCAGAGGGATAGTTTGTCGCTAATTATTTAAGTCTGCGCACCATTTGAGCGGCATCATGCTTTATACTTAAACTACGGAAGTTGGTACACCGTCCAATTTATAATAATAAAAGAAAAAATCTCGTATTTAAACAGTTTCTTTATATATCTTTATATATTATGGGCGAGCCTGGTGAACATATTAACGGAATGACCAAGACATATACAATGCGGAAGGGGAAGGATGTGAATGCGGACGATGGCTCGCTCACCCATCACGACCAGAATGGTTGTGTTTTATCAGAAGATGATACCACGAGCCGTAGAAATTGGCAAGAGTGTATGAAAAGATCTATGAACCCAAAGAGGCTAGCGGGGTTTTACGGCGCTCAGTCCTCCCTGCCTGCCCTGCTAGGGACCTAGTATGAAGATATATAAACACAGTTAGTATGTACCAAAATTAAACTGATCTTAATGATAAACGATAAAACATACGTAAGGAAACAAAGGTACTTATTACTCCCAATAATGTTTTTTTTATATACAGCGTCGGTAGGAACATAAGAAATATCGCTCGCGCCTTGAAATCCCCGCTGCATAGCATCTCTACGTGAGTAAATAGGTGATTTAACTCACTCGCAGTTTCACAACAAATCTCTAAGATTTTCTTTAGAACCAAAGTCATCTTGGTATGCGCGTGATGTGCACACTACAAACTATTGTAGTATATCAATATGTTTTTATTTTTTAATAGGACTTCTTAACAAGAATGGAGTAGAGGGTAGGGTCCCGTTAGAATCAATCAGTTTACAGAGGTGTCACTTATTTACTTACGCGAAAGTAGTAGCATGTAGGAGCCGAGGAAGGCTTAACCTACCATGACCAAACTGATCGTGTTTTATCAGAAGGTGATGTCAGATGCCTTAGTGGCTGGCGAGCGTGCATGAGAAGAGCAATAAATGTTAAAGAAGCGAGTGAGGGTAATGAGGATCGAGTCTTGTCCCGCTCGGTACTCTCTGCCTATCCCGCTAGGCATTTGGCGTGAAGTTATAGATTTGTAGATATATCACTGACATCATTATCTTTAGATTCAAAGTCAATTTCACTTGCACGATGTGCATCTTGCTATTAAAAAAAATTACACTCTTGCGAAAGAAAGGTGGGGTGTATCGAACCAGCTCGACTAGGAAAGTACCTATAGTTTACAAGAAACCGTAGCCAAATAACAACTGCCCGAAGAGTATTTTTGGTGTCCACGAGGGAGTGAGGTTACCAGTATTTTTCTGAAGAGTGACTGCATTAGTAGCGGCAGTGGCAATGAGCAATTGATTATCCTCGTATCGCAACCGTGCATGTGTTACATGTAGTGCTATCTAACATCAGGCGGGCCGATAACTTTTTTACATCCTGATGTTGTATATAAATAACCTGATAATAAAACCTTTCAGGTTCCACACAAACTACTATCAACACCAATGTCTAAAAATATTTACTCAATAAATTTGAATTGTTCACATCGTTAAAATATTAAAACATTTCGGGCTGAACTGCGAATCCATGAAAGCTTTTATTAATTAATTAATTCAAAAATACCATCATGAATTAACAATATAAAGAGAGAGAGAAGAAAAATGAACGAGCTCGGTGGCTCAGACGTGAATCGACTTTGACACCAACGCTCGTGGGTTCGATTCTCACACGAGGCAAACATTTGTGTGCATGAACATGTCTGTTTGTCTTAGTCTGGATGTTTTAAGATAGGTAGGGCGCATCAAAGCAGCCCGTCTGGGTTAGTACCTCCACCTCACAGAAAAACCGTAGCCAAATAACAACTCCCTAGAGGGTTGTTGTGTTCCTGCGTGTGAGTGAGGTCACTAGTAAGCTCACAAGGTGTTGCTGTGTAAGCAGCAGAGGAAGCATCGTGCGAGTGATACTTAATATAACGCAAGCGTTAATAGGCTACGGTACCCGCTTTACACCAGGTGGGCCGTATGCTTGTATACCTCCCGAAAAAGTAAATTCGGCAGGAATGGAGAGAAATTGGGGATTCGGGGGAAAAGAGCCAAAACAGTCTGCAGTACGTTACGAAAGGAGGAGAATGGGAGATAGTAATATTACAAATTATTCTAGGGTTTTATATAAGACTAGCTGCATCCCCGAATTCGTCCGCACGTATAACGGTATTCCGCCGGAACCCCATTTTCTACCTTCTTTCTCTTACTTCGGCATCTAAGGGTCGTATCGCGGTGTTGAATATAGCCTATAACTTTCCTCAATAATTAGGCTATCAGATGCAAAAAGGTTTTCTCAAATCCGGTTGATAGTTCCATAGATTAGCGCCTTCAAATAAACAAACTCATCGTCATTAATGTCAGTATAGATGGATATTCAATCCTTGGAAGAATATCATCGGACTCCTATGAAAATACTTACGTTTTGGTCAATGTGGTGCAGAAACCCTACACCAATGACATATTTTTACACTGCTAACGTGGCAAATAAGCATTCGGCCTCCCTGATGGTAAGCAGTTACCGTATTCTACGGATATCTGCAATGCCAGGGATGTCACTTCTGCGTTACCGAGCCTAAATAAAAAAAAACATGAATAAAAATAAAACACAACAGAATATTCTAAATACGAAGATTGTCATCACATTATTATCGCGTCTGGAGGTAAACCTATGAACGCTAATAAAGAATATCGCTCGCAAAATTGTCACGTCCGCTGCTAACACCACAACCCCTTAGGAGTTTACTGGTAACATCACTCACTCGCAGCAACAGAACCACCACCCAGGAAGTTTTTTGGCTGTGGTTTTCTATAAGGTGGAAATACATTCCCAATCGGGCTGCTTTGATGCGCCTTATCTCTTTTTCTAAACACTACACAAGTATCTCGAACAATTAACTCTTATATCAGTAACTTTACGATAAGTTTGACGAGCTCGGTGGCGCAGTGGTGAAACGCGCTGTTACGCTACTTTGGCACCAACGCTCGTGGGTTCGATTCCCACACAGTACAAACATTTGTGTGCATGAACATGTCTGTTTGTATTGGTCTGGGTATTTTCTATGTATAATAAGTATGTATTTACAAAAAAAAAATGTATTTACGTATGTTTATCAGTTGTCTAGTACCCATAACACAAGCTTCGCTTACTTTGGGGCTAGGTGGCGCTGTGTAATTTGTCCGACAATATTTATTTAAATTTATTTAAGTTTCAAAATGTCTTAATTAAAATTGCCGTAGATGTAGGCAAAGTTAACTTCTAAAGCTAGGATTCGAAATTTAATAACTTTGTTTAACTAAAACTTAGGTATCGCTAATTAATTATTTGATACAAATAATTACAAAATCGAGATGCATGAGTAGTGATAGCCCGGTGGATAAAGAACCGGCCTATTGACCAACTGGTCTCCGGTTCGTATCCTGGCATGTACTAAATTCGTGTTTTTAGACTTATGTACATACATAGCTTTTTACCGCGGCTTCGCTCGCATTGATAAAAAATATTTTTTTTTAATAAAAAGTATCCTATGTTACTTCTGATACCTCCAAGAATATGTGTGAAAGCGTAACAAACAAACGGAAATTCACATTTATAATATTAGTACGATTTGTAATGACCACCAGCTGGGTGGGAAGGAAAACATTGTGAGAAATAACGCACGTCTAAGACGGATCACGTGTAACCTAACTTATGAAAGGTCTGACTTCCCCTCTACGTGATGGAGGTCTGTTGCTTCATGTAGAAAACGGTATCATCGCTAAATCCTTAGGCTTAGGGAGCGGACACCGCCAATTCTAATGGTCTAGGAAATAGGATAACGCCACCAAGAAGAACACTTCGAGATACAAGCAAGCACACGACTCGCCTGTTGGAAAGTGATTACCGTAGCCTACCAACCCGTAATATAAGGAGAACTAGTTCCTGCATCTACTTCGCATTCGCTTTATTTACACTAATTGTCTAAACCAACGGCGCATGCTTCATCTTATTTAACACCAACACTCTAGAAGGACTTTGTTCCTTACGTCATCATTATGAAAGTGCTCTATAAGGGTTTCGTCATAAATTTTGAGCAATACTCGCATTACGACTGTTTTATTCTACTTTCATTCTCTCTCTGTCATTGCTTTCATAATTTAGCACCGCGTAGCTACTGACTTAAGCTTTTTCTGCCAGTAAGTTTCTCCAACATTCACTCATCTTTCCACATTAGCGGTTTACGTTCCATTCCTGAAAATCCGCTTTCGAGATATATAATCTCATTCTCTTATTCCAACACTACATCATTCCGTAATGATAGCGTTTAACATTTTCGTTAACTCTGTGTCAAACATTATCTGTATTTTTCCGCATTCAGTGGTAAACCCTTCTCCATACGGTCGTCACGTCACTCATTATTATGACCAGTGCTTGCATTTCAGCTGATGTGTCTGATATGTTCTGCATAAAGCAGATAATGGATCATCGCATTCGGAACGGATGACTTTAGCCCTTTAATGTTTATAACTGCAAACTGAGATTTTCGGTTGGCTATATTCGCATTTTGACGAGCTCGGTGGCGCAGTGGTCAATAATGCTTTGACACCGGAGCTTGTGGGTTTGATTCCCACACAGGACAAACATTTGTGAGCATGAACATGTCTGTTTGTCTTAGTCTGGGTTACTTTTAAGATTTGGAGTGCTAGAACGCAGCAAAAGTGGAAACAAGCGGTACCTAATGTATTGCACGCGTTCATAGGCTATCGGGACAGGCCCACCACTGTGTCTCCTATGTAGCCAGAATTAACAGCGGCGACCAACAAAAAGGCAATGAACAGTGAAGTTCATTGCTGTCCCGGGGGTTAAACTGCAGCTACCTTGGAACTCACAACGAATTTAATTAGAAGAAATTTGTAAGAGTAGGAAGTTTCGGACTTGACTTCCGCTCTTGGCAAAGTGAGAGACAGCAATATGACAAATAAGGCATTAAAAAAACTTCAAAGACATGGTTAGTCAAGTGAAGCTCAACTGCCGTGCACCACGGTTTATCAGATAACTGACACTATTGGGACCTAAACTAGCCTACCTAGTAAGCTTGTGAGTTGTTAACCCTAACGCAACGATTTCAGTAATATACATTGCAGAACCGCCTAAACGCCTAGTAATTCTCCCTTGTTGCCACCAAATCAGAATAGTATACTACCCTGGATGTGACACGCAAGGAATTTAACATATCGTCCCGCTCTCGACGCCAGAGATCGCACTCCCAGAGAACATGATGTGCTGTTTGCTCGAATTCATGATTTGTCGTAGAACACTCACATAAAGGCGATGACACAAGTCTAAACGAAAAGAGCTTAGCACTATTTCGTTTGCTCGAGCGTTCATAGGCTACATTAATTACTTAATATCAGTTGAGCCGTAAGCTTGTATGCCTCCCGATATTGTGTATAATAATTATAATTAATTGGATCATTTGGCTACTTAAAATGTGACATTTTAAAACCACTTTTCATCTATGTAAAACCACGGAACGCAAATCCTCAAAGAATGTTGATTCCGTTCAGTATGCAGGTACGCGGTGGGAAATATCGAAATGCCCAAGAAAGAATTCCGATGCAGCGGTTCAAAAATTCAGCACATGTCTTCCGCAGAGATGTTCTCGTACGTCGCAAAAGGTTGTATGTAGCTTTGTGCATAATATTGCTTAGGAAAGCTCGCGATCTTCTAGAATACTTGAAATTTTATGTAAAATGGATGGTAATGTAATAAAGGCTCTCCATACATGCCTATCGCCTTAGTAGCGTTTCGTACCCCGGGGGTAAAACTGGAACCATATTAAAGACACTGTGCTGACTTTCCGTCTGTATGTAATGGCGTCGCTAGCCGGTGAATAGCATCACTTGCATATTTTTTTTATACAAAGCCGGGAGGTATGCATGCATACGACCCTCCTAATGATAAAAAAGACAATAAGTCATTATTTGCCATTGGGCCCTCGCGGCCACTTGACACTTCTTTCATTATTTGAAATAATAATGTTGTTATATATATAATTCATAATTTTTATTTTCTCTCCAATAGATTAGTGTTACAAATCTAATCATTCTAACTTGAGAACTATTCTAGTTACAATTTAAACCTAGGTGCGGAGAGAACTGGAGCCCATGCTAGGAAGGTTTAGAACCGCCTGTGTTATGGGTCCCCAGGCTCCCTCGTTTTTAAAAAGCAATTAAATTTGTTTATCTATATATAAGGTAGTTAGTACAACATTATATCTTATTCAATTCTCTTGTGTTACTATTTTCCTTTTTTAATCTGCTAACATTCCGGAAATGACCATTGGTGTAGAAGAAATACCGGAAGAAAGTTGCCAATATAGGTGTATTTTAAAATTGATAATTAGACATTACAATATTCACATGAGCATATTGGTAGAATAATAATATGAAATGGTAGAATTAAAGGTTATTAAGGAAAGGTCGTCTGTGCTGAATTATTTCAAGACATCTTTGTCAGTTATTCAATTCTTTAACAAGCCCTTTACAGACAGTATTTTTAACGTGTTTTTTTAATACATCGTCAGGAAAGAACAGAACTGTTTAACAATTTATTTGTAGACAATTTATTATCAAATCGAGTATAATATCTACGTATAATGTAAAGTAGCTACCGTAGCTTTGAACTATGAATACTTGTAATACAGGAAGATCTCGCGTACGGAACCTCGACTGACAGAACCCCTCGTCTAGCTCACGAAAGACCAAATGGAAACTGGAGGTTTGCTACTGGAAACGACCAAAGTTGTCAAGTCCTCGAGGAGTTGCTACATTTGCAGCAGGTGTACTGCCAATGCTTCGTGTATCGCTAGCGCCTGTAGGACCTTTTCATCTCGATGTGTATAGTAGGTACTTGTTTTTTACTTTCTCAAGCCTACGATCCACCTGATGTAACATGGTAACCGTAGGCATGAACACTTGCAGTACAAGAAGTATATATCGAGCGTCGTTACCCCTGCGGCTACCATACTCCTCAAGAGCTTACTGGTAAACTCATTCATTCGCAGGAAGACAAACAAAATTCTAGGGTTTTCTGTGAAGAGGTATTCATCAGTCAGGCTGCGTTTATGCGCCATAAAAGGCAAATGCAGTCATAATTGGCTGAAGACAACACCGCTTGACTTCACTGGGTATTTAGACTGCCCCGCACAACGACCACATCTGGCCCTTTTTAATACTATATTGTAATATAGTTACTTACATATAATACTTTAAATAGTGTATATTATCCACATCATACATGTATAAACTCCAGCAATAGTGTTACAACCAAGTTGAGTATTCAATTTCCGTACAACATTCAGTGAACATTAGCAGTAACTTGGTCCAGCCCGCCGCCCACCTACGTCAGATATCAACTTTGTAGTGGCTATTTCACTGCTGTTATATGACTGTAGCTATTGCTGTACTCCTGTCAGTACCTGATATGCCAAGTTGGTATTGGTTGTCAATGAATTGGTAGTTGGGAATGGTAGATGTTATGTTATATTTGATGATGAATGACGGGCTCAGAGGCGCGGTGGTTAGTAACTCTACTTTGACACCAACGCTCGTGAGTTCGATTCTCATACAGGATAAATATTTGTACGCATGAACAGGTCTGTTGGCGTTGATCTGGGTGTTTTTAAGAGAGCGCATTAAAACTGCCCGACTGGGAAAGTGCCTCCGCCTCACAGAAAATCGCAGCTAAGTAACATCTCTCAGGGGTGTTGTTGTGTTTCTGCAAGTGAGTGAGATCACCAGTAAGCTTCTAAGTAGTAGTTATGTTAGCAGCAGCGTGAGTGATATGTGTCGCAAATGTTACAAATTCTGCAATTAGCCGGTTTCATTATTCTTCATCTTGAGGTGCCTCTCCAACTAGAAGATTGGCGATCAGCTTGGGACTTCTTTATTCGACGGCAAAACTCAGCTGTAGCCACGATTTCTTTCTCCGTCCAAATGTTCTTTCCGATTCAACGATTTGTTATCAATGTGTTAAACTGTTTATTGTTTCGTTGAATTATACACTATTAATATTTATACATTATTTTATTATACATTAATTTTATTTTATAAGTATTATTGCTAATGAAATAGTTACAAAGCACCTGTTTGCATGCTCCCCCCCCCCCACTCCGACGCGAGGGGATTATTTTTACAAACCATGATTACAAATTATTAATCTTCGAGCTTTCCATTCCCTCGTATTGAAGAACTATATTGATTTTTGCCAAACTTCATGATTATAGGTCAATGGATTCATTCGGATTGGCGGAGACTAGTGTTTCCAAGCCGCCCAAGGGCCACTGACTTGGCTTAAAGACTGTCATTTGTCGACAAAAGCCGGTACAGAAGGCTTAACGTGTCCTCTGGCTCAGAGAAGTTCGAAATAAATAATCCATCCATAGACAGGCTGCGGCTGTCATTGCTTAACCTGCGTATACGCTTAGAATGACACGTTCAATGATGGCATCGAGCTCTCAGCGTGCGTCTACAGGTTCACATCTCGAACGCTTGTATACGTCTTTTAAAGTCTCCTTTAACGGTCCAAGCCTAACATACATACAATACGATGGGCCAGATGTAACAATGCAATGTGCCACTCTCCGTTTGGCCATGTACCCAAGTATTTGTACTTCTGAACTCTTTCCAGATTTTAAAAATAAAAAAATAAAATAATATTTAATCAGACCAGTACAAAATAGTTATAATATTATTATACAGCTATTAATACACGACATGATTTAAACTTTTTGTGTTCCTTATAACTTTGTTACAATTTTTGTGTTCGCAATACATCTAAGAACACAATTGAACAAAATAGGCGAGTCATACCTCCATGCTATTTTGTCTATACGATTTTAACCTGATACCTGACTTTCTGCGATATGACAATTTCACTGAAATATTTATAATCAGATTTATAATCAGTAATATTTGTAATATTATTGTTAAAATTGGATTTTTTTTAACTTTATTGTTTAAAATATTAAAATGTGAATATTATTAAAAAGTATATCGTCAACCAAAGAAAGCTATGCACTCTTATGTGTAATTTAGTGAGCCACGGATCAATCGTAAACCATTATCAAACACAGCTATCAACCTGGACCACGTTCCTTTTTAGGGTTCCGTACCCAAAGGGTAAAACGGAACCCTATTACTGAGGCTCCGCTGTCCGTCCGTCCGTCCGTCCGTCTGTCAGGCTGTATCTCATGAACCGTGATAGTTAGACAGTTGAAATTTTCACAGATGATGTATTTCTGTTGCCGCTATAACAACAAATACTAAAAAATAGAATAAAATAAATATTTCAGGGGGCTCCCATACATTAAACGTGATTTTTTTGCCGTTTTTATAGATAATGGTACGGAACCCTTAGTGCGCGAGTCCGACTCGCACTTGGCCGATTTTTCTTATTTACTCTTCACTTATGCATGCGCCTATATTCACCTATGTATACTCCCCTCTCTTAAGTATCCTATTTATATACGAGTATGAACGTTACACTTACAATTTGACTTAGTAACAGATTTTTTTTTTAAAACAAATTTGATTAAGACAGCTCTGTGTACAACAATAATGAATTCGTGTCGAAGCTTGCCTTAACTTGTTGAATAAGGAAGATTTGTTGATTAGGCAAATAATCAAAATTGGACCTTGTAAAACAAATTAAAAACATCCATCGCAGGAAAGCAGGCAAACATATCAAACTGAAATTAAATCACGGGAACTTGCTTGCGAGTGCCGGCAATATTCATTACAGCTTCTTAAAGAAGTTTATAACACTTTAGACTTTTTTATTAAACGTCGCTTGCGCTTGTTTACGGCCTACCTGTAAAGTGGTTACCGTAGCCTATGAAGGTTTGCAATGCAACAAGTATCGTATGATCGTTTCTACCACCGCTGCTAACAAAACAATTCCTTAGAAGGTTAACAGCTACCCCACTTGCAGGAACAGAACAACCCTTCGATAAGTTGTTATTTGGCACTATTTATACCACTTAGGTGACAAATAAGCATACGACCGACGGTAAACTGTCATCGTAGCCTACGGACATTTGCAACACCAGATGTGTCACTAATGCGTTGTTGAGCATCTAAATCCCTCTTAACCTCATCTTCAAGAATCCCATGTAGGCCCTCGGGAAAATCACGGCTGGGAGTCCATTCCACAACTTGAGATTTCTCGAAAGAAAACTTCTCTGTAACTGCCCGGTTCGCGACCATTACGGTTCCAGCGCATGAGGGTGAACTACCCGCCGTCGGTGAGCGGTGCGGTTATAAAAAAGCTGTTGGCATCATATCGAACAATTCTTCAGAACATAACCCGTTATACCTATACAATCGGTAGAACACACAAAAATCTCTTCTTAACTTAAGGGTTCAATACCGTGTGTAAGCTTAGGATCGTCGACAATTCTCACAGCTCGTCTCTAAATTGATCTCATGGTGTTCCATCGGTCTGACTTGAGACTCATACAACATAAGTTTTTGCCCCGCGCTGAAGTGATGCTTTCTGTTGAGCACACTAAGTTTTTTAGATGCTCATGACTTTCTCCTCCAAGTGATTTCGATATTGAATATCACTGGAGATCTCGACACCAAGCATCCTATTACTTTTAGTGATGTTATGAAGTTGGTTTTGGAATTCAGGAACTGGGAGCAAATGAGATTTTCTTAGCGGTGTACGCGCAAACTTGTGTTTTCATGGGTTGAATTCGACCAAGTTAAGCCCAGTCAGATAATTTAACGCGGCTTTCCTCCACAAGTGCACGAGGGATCTGCATAATAAGTGTCCCCGGTGCTGCGTGTATCAGGTGACAACATATCATTGATATGCAGCAAAAATTGCGTCGGGGTTAATACAGAGCCTTGTGAGACGCCAAAATTGTTTAAATATTGATAAGAGAGCCAGATCAACGTAATTCGATGGTTAGGTGCTTACTTCGACCCATACAAACTTGAGTGTGGGGCGAGGTAAGGTTGATTGACTCACCTAAGCTACTTAATCTATATATAAATAGCCTTTTGGATTGTAGCATACATATAGGATGTCATATTGACAGCGTGTGATTGAATAATATGAGCTATGGTGGCGACATTGTGCTGCTGAGTGAACACTACGAAAACGCCTTCGCTGCCGTCTAAAGGCGCTCCTGGGTACTCCAGTTTGCAAATTAACTATGCGCTCACCTCCTTCCGCTGCAAGGTGCTCTCCTCGATTTCCAGCGCATTTCTCCTGGCGAACCACGCGTGGGCGAACCTACAGAAGGCCGCAAAGTTCTCCGCCGATGACAGGAGATTCAAGAAATACACCAGTCCCGTTTCATCCTAGCTACGCTAAATCGCATCCATCATTCTTTCACAGAGGTCGGCGTACCTAGGATACAATATACCAAGAGACAGTACAGCACTTTGCGAGCCCAGTATAATAATGGTTTTAGAGAGCGGCTGGGCCTGTCTCTGTTCTGTAGCGCATCAGGGATGTTTGCCGAATGCCGCGTAGACTACTTTTACAGTTTAGCAGTCATGCGTAAGCGATGTGTATACCCTGGTGTGCAGGGTCCGCGCTGGCTCTAACAGTATCCTAGAGATACTTTCGAGTAATATTGACAGTGAGTATTATGCAGCAAATAATCGCGCCTGATGGAAAGCGTCTAAATTCTATTCATAATTACTATTGGTATCATATGTATAATTCATTCTATTCTATTATAAATATCATAAACTATATGATGGTCGAAATAAACATTTATTATTATTGATATCCTATCGGAGCAACTACCGTCTACAGAACACAACTCAGGAGCATACAGCTTTAGCACCACTGCCCGTACGCCGTCGGGCCCACTCGACTTATGAATATCGAGGAAGAAATGCACGCCAGACATCTTGCTGGGTGATAGAGGTCTTCGGCATTGAGCTACCGCATCACGGGATGGTACGTGGCACAGCTTCCCGCCATTTGTATTCGAGTTAGAGGCAAAGAGATTACCGAGTAAATCGGTTTTCTCCTCAGCGTTATGGGCTAAACTGCCATCCGGTTTTCATAGTGGTAGCATGTACGGTTGACAGAAGTTTCCCGTGCAGTAGCATTACCGAGCGAACAGCCAGCACAGCTCCCAGACGGAAGGCTTATTAGCCGTGTGCCAACTCTGCCGACGAAATCGAATTTTGCTGTAGCAATCACCTTCTTAGTGTCAGGTAGAGGCTTTTCCATTGGAACTGACATATACATGCGCACAAATGTTTAACATATATTATTATAGTAGAGAAAAAATAGAAGGCTCGTTACAGAACTCACTGAATTGCGAGATAAAACGAATTTGTACTGTTTTTAATTACTGAGAAAACACGGCTTTAGTGCCGGCGTACACGCGGAACGTGCAGACCATTAAAATACATAAAGAAAACCTTTTCATGTAATTGAAAGAAAATAATTCTAGAACCTCGCATAATTCGCTTTGAGCAAATTTCTAATGAACCCACGTTTAATTGCAATGTAAATAAATATAATTTTTGCGCGGGTTGAATATGAATATTTTTGTGGACAAAAATATTCAGAAGACGAAAATGTAGAATATGGTTGACGATGGAATGTTGGAACAAGTGGATGAGCGTGTATATCTTGGAATTGCTTTTAGCACGACGAGCTCAGCGGTGGTAGTGGCGTAGTGGTGAATGACGCGACTTTGATAACAACGCTTGTCAGTTCGATTCCCACATAGAACAAATATTTGTATGCATGAACAGGGCGAGAGAAGTAGGGCACCTCAAACCAGCCCGTCTGGAGAAGTCCACCTCATAAAAAACCGCAGCCAAATATCGCCTCCCTGACGGGTTGTAGCGTTCCTGCGTATGAGTGAGGTTAACAGTAAGCTCCTAAGAAGGGTATATGAACGCCAAGTAACACGCATGATGCCACTTCTGCTGCTAACTCAGTAACTTCTTAAGAGTTTACTGGTAACCTCACTTACAACACGCGTGCTGCCACTTTGCTCCAGGTGGGCCGTATGCTTGTATGCCTACGACGTTGCACAAAAAAAATTGGAGGAATGGATGGTACACCGCTGATGTAGAGATATATAGATAAATAAGATCTTTATTTGTATCAGCTTAAACATACACACCGATCAAGAAATAAAATGTACATAGACAGACCAGTAGATGCAGGGAAAAGCATGAATGGAGCGTTGGGTAAACTTCTAGGCAGCCGAAATCTAAGCCAGAAAACATAGTAGGCCGATTCTACTAAATAACTGCAACTGCACTGCAGCGCAGCGTGTGTCAAAATGTGTACATTTTGACGTTTCATTAGACGTCACTGCTGTCAGATCGCTTAACGAAATGTCAAAATATACGCATTTTGACACACGCTGCGCTGCAGTGCAGTTGCAGTTTTTTAGTAGAATCGGCCAACAGCTCGCTGTACACAACGCGGTGCTAATCCCAACGCTAACTAATGGAAGTGAAAGCTAGGTATGGCAGAGAAAGGACGAAAGTAGCATAAAAAGTTGTGGCGTTACCCTTGCTGACCGTTCGCAATGATGACGCAAGAAATAAATTGGTTGAATGAGATCGTCAGTGTTAAGATAAGATAAGCCATGCTCGGTTGGTTCGGATGTGTAGAAAATGCAGGATGAAAGAATGACAAAACAGATATACGTAGCCAAAGTGGATGGCTGTAGAAGCCGAGGAAGATCAAGAATCACCTACCGTGATCAAATCGGTGTTTTATTAGAAGGTGATGTCAGGAGTTCTATAGTAACCGGCGAAGGTGCATGAAAAGAGACATGAATTTTAAAGAACCGAGTAAGATGTGTAGCGGCCGCTAGTTATGGCGCTCGATTATCTCTACCTAGTCTGCAAGGATCCTGGCGTGAAGATGTACATATACACTTATAAATATATTCCCGTCTGTTTTCAATATATGACAGTCGCTACGGGAATAAGGGCGCATATAACAGCTCTACTGGAGAAATACCTATTATTATTATTTATTTATTTATCAACATAATTGGATGGAATCATACAATGTAGCCGACTACAAAGACCTGATGAAGGTTTATGCGTGGCACGGCGAGATCACTCACTCGATACCTCCACCTCATAGACGACCATTATATAAATAACAATTACCTGGAGGGTTGTTGTGTTTTTAAAAGAATGTTACAAGTAGTTAGGGGGTGTTTACAAGAGGTTAGGGGTAGTAACGAGCGTAACTCCTCGTGTTGCAACGTAATCTATACTACAGATAAATAAAATTGGAGTGTCTGTTTGTAATACATATTAAAATAACCGCTTTTTACTAAATGCATATGGATATGTATACGGTACATATACCGAAATGAATATTTTTACAATTTTTGTCTGTCTGTCTGTCTGTTTGTTCCGGCTAATCTCTGAAACGGCTGGACCGACGGGACTTTCACTGGTAGGTAGACGACTGTTCAGAACACCATATAGGGTACTTTTTATTAGGATTGGGACTTAGCAATTTTATTTTTATTATTATATCATTATTATTATTTTCATAGAATACCTATTTTCTAAATAACTACGTATTTTATATGTAATAAACATAAAATAAATATAAGTTGCCTCATGCAATGGTCAATAGATGGCGCTGTATGAAAAAGGTCTATAAAGAAATAAAGGCTACTAAAAGCCCAAATCTCATGCGTGCGAAGCCGCGGGCTTCAGCTAGTCTATGTATAACAGCCTATGAAGGCTGCAGTACTTTACATCAGGCGAATCCAATGCAATTACGCCACCCTTTGCCGTATAAAAATGTGTGCATGTACTTATGTATGCACGTAAGCAGTTAGACTTCATAACAAAACAAATGTAATTCTAAAAGTTTATTCCCGCGTGTCAGTACTCTACGTTTGTAAAACAAAACGATAAGTTACTCGTATCAATAAATATAATATACCACTCTGTATAATTTAAAGACACACATATATATCTATATAGATAAACGTATTTTATCTGTACTGATATAAAACACCAGTTGTAGATCCATAAGTGTATGCATAACTACTTTGAAAATAGTCACGAGCAAAACTTGAGAGACCAACTAATTTCATGGTGTCGATTTTAGATGTCGTAGATTCTTAAGAGAGGTAGGGCGCATCAAAGCAGCCCGTCTGGGGAAGTACCTCCACCTCACAGAAAACCGCAGCCAAATAACAACTCCCTACAGGGTTGTTGTGTCCTGCGTGTGAGTGAGCTCACCAGTAAGCTCTCAAGGAGTTGCTGTCTAAGCAGCAGAGGAGGCATCGCGCGAGTGATATTTAATATATCGCAAGCTTTAATAGGCTACGGTACCCGCTTTACATCAGGTGGGCCGTATGCTTGTATGTCTCCCGAAGTAGTATTAAAAAAAATGTCTTTGTCGCAAAAATTCGCTTTCATCATTTTTCCATAACACACCAAAAGTAGTATAAGTTCAAAAGAAGAAAATGATTTAGGCACCAACGGTCGGCAACGCACAAATAACACCCTTGGTGTTGCAACTGTCCATAAGCTACGGTAACTGCTTACCGTTAGGCAGGCTGTATGCTTGTTCACCACCTAATTGGTATAACAAAAAAAAACTTTTAAAGTGTTTTCTAAAGTCGGGAAGCATGCCGAGGAAAAAATAATATGAAAATTGATTTAATGTCAGCGACCTTTCTCCTATGCTAAGTATAAAGTTCGCACCTAACAGTACAGAGTTCAGAGCTTTTGTGTAGGATATTAATACGATGGCCATGATACTCCCTTCACACCTACGCGAATACATGTTCAGTTCATACGGTCAGTTTATGGAATACTCCACTATTAGAAAACCCAGATAGCTCAAACACTATTGATATATTACACTAATATATTATTAAACAGTCTAATAATATCTTAAAGGCTTTGTTTACTATTTCATTGTATATAACGAACGTATATATTAATAACTATGTATTATAACAATGATTATAGTGGTACATTTGGTTTGTATACTTGTTTTTTGATGTGAAACATCTATTGGCGCGTCTTGGGTGTAAAATCGAAACGTATGCCGTGACGAAAGTTGGCATGATGCTCTCTCATATTGTCATGCAAAGGAGATTGATTAAATTAGGGGCTTTTGAACCCCCGAGTCTACGATATAGTACGTAAAATTCTTAAATTATTACATAATGAGTACATAACTGAAGTAGTTTGTACCTTAGAAATCATTATCACATAAAAAGGAAATTATCGACATCCTTATTACCCAAATCAAATCAAAGTGTAAGACTTATATATTTCTTTAATTTTTTTTTTTTTTTTTTTTAATAGTAGTCATATCCACAGGCTCTTTGGCCCGTGCCTTTGTTTGTTTGTCATTTTTTTTTGTCAGGTTGTTAGTTTTTTTATTTATCGCTCCGCAAGTGCGATTACAATAAGTGCCTTATTACTAGTTTTTATTTTAGTTTTTGTTTTAAGCAGAAAGAGGGACGAGAGACGCGGGCAGACCAGTCCCTCCGAGCGGCACCCGTTCACGAGTTGACGCAGAGGGCAGCCATCACCGTGTTCAACCATATTTTAGGGAACTCGATGGGGCGGGTCATCGAGTTCCCTAAAATATGGTCCCAACGCCGCCGCCCGTCTAGACATTTTAGTGAGCACGACTGCTGGCATCTCTCATCTCTATCTCTGCTTTAGTCACTTTTATTTCTTCCGGAAAGGAAGGGAGATGGCATCCCGGAGCCTTGCCATGACGCTCTTCCCCTCTCTCAGTCTACTGGTTTGGGAGGAGGAGGAGAGACCGCTCTCTGGGTTTTCGGAGCTTTGGGTCAACTTTTTGATGACCTTCTCGTCTCTCGCCCTCATCGCCATCTTAAGGTTATAGTCCCTGATATGTTCCGTTGTCGCGGTCTCGGCTCGCTGGATAAACCGAGCTGTCGCGTCGTTATCGAAACAGTCTGTGTGGTATACACAGCTGTCCGTGTGTCTAGAGACCGCGACAACGGCATGGGGGACACTTTGGAGGAGGTGGGATTTTTTGGAGGTTGTGCGCACAATAATCACTGACTCGCACGTTAGTCCCTGTGCTTCATGTATGGTTAGGGTGCGGGAACCCGAATTTGCTCCATAGCCCTGGCTGATAAGGAGTGCCTTCTCAGCCTGGGTGTGGACAAGGTAAAGCGTGTTGTCCTGTTTCGGGATCCGCTCCCCTGTAAACCGCTTCAGCGATAGGGATTTAGTGCGAGTCTTGGCCGAGTATATGCCACTGTAGATTTCTCTAAGGGCATACGCTACGTCCTGTGGATTCCTGTACGTACAAAGGAGATTTTGGGAGATTGACGTCACAAGGTTGGGTCTGTTGTATAGGGTGGTGAACAGATTGTTCCTGTCGATGTAGGGAAGCTGGTTGTCGTCTCCGATCAGCAGGGCTTCACTGGCTCTGGCTAGTTGTATTGCCATAACTATGGATCCGAAATGGTTCATAAGGGCTTCGTCCACCATTAGGCGTGTACACGTTTCGCCCTTATGTAGTCCATTTACTAGTAGGGATGCCATAGTCCGCACTCTCTTTTTGGCTAGGTCGCCAAAACGCGTTTCCAGTTTTCCCCTGAGATCAGTGGCGGCCTCAGTTGTCGTTGTCACTATGATGTCTCCAGCCAGGTCGGCTTGTGACACCACCCACGTGGATTTCCCGCAGCCGGGGACTCCGTTAACCCACGTGATAGTGGGTCTCACCCAGTGCTCCGGGCTTACGCCTTTGAACAGGTCCCCCGCTATGGCTTCTGCCATATCGAGGATCCTGTCGTCCAGCATTACCCTTGTGCACTTGGCTACCACCACCACCGGGTCCTCGGTCGGTGTTTCGAATGTGATTCTCCCTTCCTCGCTCTTCTCGTCCAGGGGAACAAAACCACTGGTTGCGCTGTATGCTGCCATGTACGACCCCGACATGTTACCCAGTATTACTAGGTTCCTGTCGCTGTCGTAGATCGCTGCCTCAGCTTCGCCTAATTTTATCCGTAGCAGTTCCTGTGAGCCGCGGTGATAAGTCTGCAAGATGGAGTTGCAGGTATCCATGTTGACTTTCCGCGTTGCTCTGGTGACTGCCACGAACTCGATGAAGGCGTTTACCATGTGGTCTTGCGGCTCCCGAGCCGGTCTGAGTTTGGGGGGGATCACTTGTCCCATGTCTGCTCTGGTGCGGGGGCCAGCGGGAGGCTCCGATCCGTGGCGAGGAGGCATCTGTATGAACTTTTCGACCGCCGCTTCCATAGACAGAGCTCTTTCCACTTCTCTTTTTTTTCTTGCGGAAGGTTGGGCCACCGATTGGACACTCCTGTTGAGGGTCGCCAATATGGTGGAGAGTATATGGCTGGGTTCCTTGCTCTTCTGTTCTGCCAGGCACCTTTCCTGCATCACCCGTTGTTGTAGACGTTCCGACCCACTGACGTGGGGGTTAACAATCGGGTGGTCCCAGCAGTCCCTGGGAATCAGTTTGGCACCTGGGTCCCGGGATTGGGCCTTAAGGAAACTTAAGTTTTGTCCCCTGTCCTCGTATATCACGATCTCGTGATTCTGCGAGGCCAGGAGAGCTCCTTCGTAGTCCTTAGTTCTCCCACTGAGGTATCCCACGACCATGGCGTCGACACTAATGATCTTAGCAGGTTCGGCTCCTTGCCCTATGAACTTCAGCATTGCGCACATCTGTTCGAACTCGGTGACTTCGTCGTCCGCGCAGAACAGTGCGATAGTTTTGTTGTTCTTTCGCACTATTCTGCACGTCTGGTTTCCGATTGTCACTCTTGAAAGTTCATTGAACATCTTGCGCCGCATGGTGGTCTTGCGTGTGCTTCCGTTCAGTAGGGCGCCGAGCCCCGGCGAGATCGTGACCGTTTTCCCTGCCAAGGCATTGCAGAAGGCAATCCCTGCTCTCTCCTCGCTGTCGTCCATATATAAGGCTACTCCTCTCAGGCGCAGTCCTGGTCGTCCGTTTTCTCCGCAAGTTAGGATGTCAAAGGATTTTTTGTCAGGTGTCGTGTCATGTCCGGGTGTAGAGTCAATTTGAGGTGTCATGTCAGAGGGTGGGAGGGGAGAAGTGGGATGGGTGCTGTTTCGCCGCGTTGCGACTGATGCTACCTTCTCCATGTAGGCCAGGAGCTTTGGACGAGATTTACTACACTCCATCAGCCTTTGCAGGTTTTGTTTTGTGAGCTCCAGATGAACAGAGCACTGCAGGTTGAATCTTTCTAGCTGAAAACGGGGGCATTCGAGTATTAGGTGCCATACCGACTCGCTAATGTGGGGGTCGCACTCGCATTCCGGGCTGTGCCTCAGATTGAACCTGTAAAGGTACTCTCCGAAGCCGCCGTGCCCTGTCAGGATTTGCGTCTGGAAGTGGGTTAGTCTCGTTCCTCTCACAATGCGATAAGCTGTGCTCACATCTGGGAGGAACGTTTTCGTGACTGAACCCGTCTCGGAGGAGTCGTATCGTGCTTGCCATTTCTGGACCGACTCCTCTCGGATCTTTTTCCTGACATATGAGAGTGGAACCTCTACGTAGTCGGGGTTTGCTATCTTGCTTGCAGCTGTTTTCGCAAGTTCGTCTGCCCTTTCGTTTCCCGCTGTACCTACATGTGCTCTAAGCCAGAAAAACCGCACTTTCTTGCCCTGCCTTCCCATCTGCGCGATGTTCTCCTTCATGGCCTTAGCCAGGGGGTGGAGCAGCTTGGGATTATTCAGTAACTCGAGTGACGATCTTGAGTCACTCAAGATATTTACTGTTTCCCTTTCGCTGTCTTTTGCCCTGATTATGGCCCTGTGGAGTGCATACATTTCGGACTGAAATACAGTGCATGTTGGGTCAAGGCTGAACGTCTCATAGGCTATTTCTCTTCCATCTTCCCACCACGTTAGCGCCGCTCCGACTCTTCCCTCCATTTTGCTGCCGTCAGTGTAAATCTGAGGGCCTAAAATCTGGTGGGTTTCTTGGGTCGGGGGCTCCATGTCCTCGAGGAGCTCGTACTCAGTTGTTATTTGAGTTGCAGGGTGCGGGAGGTCTTGGAACTTCACCCTTTGTTCGAGCTTCCTTCCGGGTGGCAGGAATGCGGATGAGATGCCTCTTTTGGCTTCGTACAGTGCGGCATTTTCTTGAATTCTCAGGTCCAGCGGAAGCGTCCCAGATAGAACCAGTGCTGATGTCAGTGACGTGGTTCTGTAGGCCTTGCATATTTTCTGGGCAAAGCCTCTCTGGAGCGCTTCCAGCCGTTTTCTGTTCATCTGGAGTTGTGTTGCTTGCGACCAGGCGCTGGCTGCGTACGTGGCGATCGGCTCGATGACCGCGACGTAAATTGTTCTGACAATTTCTCCGTTCAAGCCCCAGGTAACCTTAGCTGCGCACGCTAGCTGTTTATACATATCGGTCGCCTTCTTGCAGATGGCCGACACGTGCGATTTAAAGTTAAGATTCCTGTCTATTATGAGCCCCAGGAGTTTGATCTCATCAACCAGTGCCAGTTTCGTATCGGACATGTGGATGTTCGGGGGGCTGAACTTCAGCTTGTTCGTCAGCAGCATCATTTGAGTTTTGTGTGCTGCGAAGTTCAGCTTGTTTCTTTGCCCCCATGTCACAATTTTGCCTAGCACTTTGTTGATGTTATTCTCCATACCGGCTATGGTTTTCCCGGAGAATGCCAGAACACCGTCGTCTGCGAACGCCTGACAGTAGACTTCCTCACTTGACAGTTCCTGTAACAGAGGATCCAACACGAGATTCCAGAAGGTCGGTCCTCCGATGGATCCTTGGACGCATCCCTTCGTGGTCTCCCTCTCACTGGATGCTCCCGCATAATGAACTGTTATTTTCCTTCCCGTGAGGTATGAGTCCACCATCTTGTACAAGTTGCGTGGGCATCGCCTGATTGCAAGTTGGTGTTTAAGAGCCGGCCACCACGCGTTGTCGAAGGCCCCCTCTATGTCCAATGAGACTACGATTACGGATTTCTTTTCTTCGATCCTAGTTCGTATGTGTCTCATGAGATCATAGAGGGCGTCCTCGGTTCCGCGCTGTGGCATGAAACCGTACTGTTTTGGACTAAGAGTTGGAAGAAGGTGCCACTGCAGCCGCCCCACCAAAAGCTTTTCTAGAATCTTACCCAGCACTGATAACAGGCCTATGGGTCGATAAGACTTCGGGTGGGTGTAGTCGTCCTTTCCAGGTTTCCTAAGGATGATTACATGAGCTGTTTTCCACTGTTTCGGGAAGTAAGATAGGGCCAAGCATTTGTTTGCGATGGCCATAAATACCTCCCTTTCACTGCGGATTGCTCTGGCGCAGATGTCGGCTGTGAATCCGTCCGAACCGGGGGCCTTTTTGGGATTTTGTGCTTTCAGCACTGCCTCCACTTCCGCCTCGGTAAAAGGTGGATCATTGGGCGGTAGATCTTCCGGATTCCTGCTTTCCACTAGTTGTCTGAGTTCCGTGTGCTGAGGTTTATCTGTCGATACAGTGTCATCAGGGTAGAACGTTTCGGCTAGAAGGTTTGCCGACTGTTCAGGACTGAGTGTCTTGCCGTCCGAACCTCTCAGGAGCATATCATCCTCCTTCCTGATCGTTCTTCTGATGACCCTGTATATGCCATCCCACACACTCTCTCTGTCTTGTGTAGAGCAGAACTCCTTCCAGCTCTCAGTCTGGGCTTCAGCGGCCTTTTGGACATATTCCGCTTTAGCCTGACGATATTCTTGCAGTACGATTTCTATTCTAGTGGGGGCTGCGTTCCTGATCCTGCGCTTCTTGCGGAGCACATCATTTTTCAGATCTTGGAGCGCTTGGGTCCACCAGGGCGGTGTTGGCTTTCCTCCTCCCATGCCTACTTTGGGAATCGCGGTTTCGCATGCTTCCTGTATTGAATTCGAGTAGGCTTGGATGATGGTCTCCAGGTCCTCTACACCTTTCACCGCTTCGATTGTGCCGACGTTGATGTATTTCTCCTCTAGGGCATCGTGTAATCGTCGACTGAACTCCTCCCAGTTTGCCTTTCTTGTGTTATACTTCCTGGTGGTGGGCGATGGCCGCTTTTGCAGCCTTTCTCCCAACACCAGTGTATATGTGATGGCATTGTGGTCTGAGGTGGTCAGAGTTCTGTCTACTTTCCACTCTGTTATCTTCCCGAGGAGTGGTGCGGAGCATGCCGTGACGTCTACTACACTCGAGTAGAGTTTGCCCTGTCGGTACTCTTCGAAGGTGGGTGTGTTGCCGGTGTTTAGGATCTTAAACATATAAACATTCATTTATGACCTTAGAGGTTATGTCAAAAGGTATATTGAACATGCTCTCATTGTGAATTGCTGTAGGGAACGAAAACAACCTGTAGCCGGTAAGTCGCATCATTTGATTCTTACAATCTAATGATGTGCATTCTATTTATTCATTCGATTATCAATTTTAATGCATATTTATAGGAAATAATATGCAACCTCGATTATATTAACACATAGATACACTTCTTGCTTTGTAGTAACCGATTAAATAGCGAATTTATAAACGGTTCTTTGTTAGCATTATTATTAAGTGTCATCTGTAAATAGTTGGATTACAACATGTGGGGTTACCAACACTTGACTTAATTTACCACATTTAACATATCCCCCATCTATTGTTTCAGGTTTAGCAAGAAATCATTTTTGACGGATAAATGGAGTGAGCGTAGAGCTCGTTTAAATTAGTATTCGACTAGCTGTTCTCGGATTTGATGAAAACATTTTGAATGTAATTGCTTTCAAATGAAGAAAAGTGAAATACTCTTAACTAAATATGCAATACCTACACATTTCATCTATGTAAGTTAAATTAAAAATGATGAAGTTCTTAAATATATATTATTATAATTACAATATTTTTAATTACTGCGAGAAATTATTTTTAAGTGAGTGAGCTGAGTGTCGTATAGGCACATGGAATGTGAGAGGTGGTCTAAAAGATAAGATGAATGAGTTGATAGATATAATGAACGTGAGATGCCTAGATGCTTTGTGTGTGTCAGAGACCAAGCGAAAGGGAAGCGACACCGAAGATCTGCCCGGTGGCATGATGACCCTGTGGTCCGGGGTGGACCAGGACGTTCATGCCAGCGCTGGCGTAGGTGTCGTGCTTTCATCTCGCTTGGCCGCGGGTGTGAAAGATTACGATTTAGTAGGTCCAAGACTTCTCTGGGTTAAGATAAAACTGGGGATTACGCGAGTGTTTTTAGTTGCAGCATATGCTCCTGTGAGCTCTGCTGATCCCCAGGAGCTCGAGAAGTTTTGGGAGACTGTAAGGGGTATTCTGGATTTGGCCGAAGCGAATGAACGGATAATTATGTGTGGTGATCTGAATGGATGGGTTGGGACCAAGCGAAGCAGTTATGAGGCTGTGCTTGGTCCATACGGAGATAAGAGAGTGAACGATGCTGGTAAGTTACTTTTAGACGTATGTATGGAACGAAACCTCCTTGTGTCGAACACGCTCTTCCATCACAAGGATATTCACACTTACACATGGAGACGGAATGAACAGAAAAGTGTGATTGATTTGATTTTGATAGATGGACGTCTCCGAAAGTCGTTAATGGATACAAGAGCCTTCAGAGGTCCCACTCTTGAAACGGACCACTATCTGGTGATAAGCCGATTTGTGGGGCTTTTCAAGAAGTGGAGGCACTGGCGAGTGCGTATTCCTTTCGGAGACCATGAAAGAATAAGAAGTGAAAAATTGGAAGATGAAAGTGTGAGGAGTACGTATGTACGTCTAGTCAGTGAAAGACTTGCGAACGCGAGTCTTTCCGACTCAGATGTAGACGAATGTTGGAAAGTTCTGAAAGAAAGTATGGTGGACAGTGCGAAAGAAGCATGTGGATGCGCAAAGAGACGTAGAACACTAAGAGGAGATGCCTGGTGGGATGCGGAGGTTCAATCCTCCGTGGAAAAAAAGAGGAAAGCGTGGCTGGATTACGTATCATCTTTGCACCAGAGTGATGGTATGAAAGAAATGAAGAAAGAAATATACCGTCGATGCAAGAATGACTCCAAAGCTTTAGTGAAAGAGAAGCGTGAAAGACTACATATGATTGAGGAAGAGAAGCTGACGAAGAACTTCGAGGCAAATACCAAACTCTTCTGGAGAGAGGTAAAGAAGTCTCGAAGTGGTTCGTCAGCATCCAGAATGGACAAGATAAGATGTAAAGCTGGTGGCATTCTTGCTAACACTCAGGAAGTGTTAGAACGGTGGAGTGAATATTTTAGAGAAATGTATGATTATGTCCATGACGCTGGCATTGTGAATGAGTCTGTGATAGACTCGGCAGTGCCAGCGTACCATGAAGACATTACTATGGATGAGATTGAATGGTCGATACGAAGTTTGAAAGATGGAAAGTCAGCGGGAATCGATATGGTAACAGCTGAGATGATCAAGCTAGGTGGTACCTGCGTTAGGGACGCCTTCTGGTTTTTGAGCAAATTATGCTGGAGAACCGGAAGGGTCCCGAGCGATTGGAGACGCGCAGTCATCGTGCCCTTGTATAAAGGCAAGGGCTCACGTATGGACTGCGCCAACTATAGGGCCATCAGTTTGATCAGCTTAGCAGCTAAAGTGTATGGAAAAATCATTGAAAGGAGAATGAGGGTGAAATCCGATGGAATGCTTTGGGAAGCACAGGGTGGATTTCGAAGCGGCAGAGGAAAAAAAAAAAAAAAAAAAAATATTGCCGGACAAATTACACAGCGCCACCTAGCCCCAAAGTAAGCGAAGCTTGTGTTATGGGTACTAGACAACTGATAAACATACGTAAATACATTTTTTTTTTTGTAAATACATACTTATTATACATAGAAAATACCCAGACCAATACAAACAGACATGTTCATGCACACAAATGTTTGTACTGTGTGGGAATCGAACCCACGAGCGTTGGTGTCAAAGTAGCGTAACAGCGCGTTTCACCACTGCGCCACCGAGCTCGTCAATATATAGATATATATGTATATATAGAGGATGTACGGATCAAGTTTTTTCACTCCGCAACATCGTAGAGAAGCATCTGGCTTTGGATCAGAAGGTTTTCTGCGGTTTTGTGGACTTTGAGAAAGCATTTGATAGAGTCGTGCGAAAGAATCTCTGGAACATTTTGCCCGGATATGGGGTTGACGGTGACCTACTCCGTGCTGTGCAATCCACTTATGAGGATTGTACAGCATGTGTGCGGGTGGACGGCAGCTTGTCGCCCTGGTTTGATGTCAATATTGGTGTCAGACAGGGATGCGTGCTGTCGGCTCGGCTGTTCATCCTGTATCTGGACAGTTGTCTTCAGAGAATAAGAAATATGAATGTGGGAATGCGAATGGGTGACTCAGTGGTCAACTGCCTGCTTTATGCAGACGATGCGGCATTAATAGCAGAATCACCATCCGAACTGCAAACACTAGTTACAACAATGAAAGATGATTGTATGAAGAAAGGCTTACAATTGAATGCGAAGAAAACCAAGATAATGGTATTTGAAAGAGAGACAACCAGAACAAACGCTAGGATTATGGTTGATGATGTAGTGTTGGAGCAAGTGAATGAGATTGTATATCTTGGAAGTGCTTTTAGCAGCAATGGAAGGTACACCGCTGATGTGGAGAGACGAGTGAGTGCCGGGAATAGGGTGAATGGAGCGTTGGGTAAACTTCTAGGCAGCCGAAATCTAAGCCAGAAGGCACAGCTCGCTGTACACAACGCGGTGCTAATTCCAACGCTAACTTATGGAAGTGAGAGCTGGGTATGGCAGAGAGAGCATGAAAGTAGAATAAATGCGGTCGAGATGCGAGCATTGCGCAAAATTTGTGGCATAACGCTTGCTGACCGCGTTCGTAATGAAGACGTGAGAGAAAGAGTTGGTCTAAAAGAGAGTGTCGGTGTTAAGATAAGAAAGGGCATGCTCCGTTGGTTCGGACATGTAGAAAGAATGCGGGACGAAAGAATGACGAAACAGATATACAATGCAAAAGTGGAAGGATGTAGGAGCCGAGGAAGGCCGAGACTAACCTACCATGACCAAATTGGTCGTGTTTTATCAGAAGGTGATGTCAGAAGCCCCAGGAACCGGCGAGCGTGCATGAAAAGAGCTATGAATGTCACAGAAGCGAGTGAAGTATGCAAGGACCGTGTCTTATGGCGCTCGGTTCTCTCTGCCTACCCCGCAAGGGACTTGGCGTGAAGATATACATACATACATACATACAATTATTTTTAAATATATCTACTATCATAAATTTAACATCGGAGGAGGGAAGGATGGGGGGAGGGGGGGAGTACTACCCCTCTCGTTTAATTATAATACCTAGACGCACTTATGAAAAATTACATTATTAATCGGGCGGGACAAAGCGTACTCCGTAAGCGCTGAGTCCCATATTATACCCGACAAAAACCCTACCGGGGCAAAAAAAAAAACTGATAGGGCCCCATGTCGATCTGGGTGAAAGTTTAATTTTGTACTTAGTTTTTCTGGGTGGTTATAAAAAAAACCTAACATCGAAGGTAAGGTATAGGGTCCATGTCGGTGTGGGTGAAAATTTAATTAAGAAAACCCAAATGTTTCTGCTGAGAAAGAGATATACCATCCTAAAGAGAAAATCGTTTTCTACTTATTGTAATGCAACCTACAGAAACACCAAATACCTGCAGCTGACTGCTAATGCCAACCCAATTGAAAGCTAAAATAATAATAAAAATCGGTCAAGTGCGAGTCGGACTCGCGCACGAAGGGTTTCGTACCATTATCTATAAAAACGGCAAAAAAATCACGTTTGTTGTATGGGAGCCCCCTTAAATATTTATTTTATTCAATTTTTTAGTATTTGTTGTTATACCGGCAACAGAAATACATCATCTGTGAAAATTTCAACTGTCTAACTGTCACGGTTCATGAGATACAGCCTGGTGACAGACGGACGGACGGACGGACGGACGGACAGCGGAGCCTCAGTAATAGGGTTCCGTTTTACCGTTTGGGTACGGAACCCTAAAAATAAACGTCATTTCGTCAATTGCCAACAAAAACAAGGCCCGCCTCAAGTAAAGCGGTTACCGTAGCCTATAGACACTTGGAACAAAAAATATCGCTCGCATGTCGCTATCTACGCTGCCAACGCAGTAACGCTGTCCTTTCTGACGACATCACTAACTCGCAAGAACCCAACAAGGTTACCCTATACCTTTACCTTGTACCCTCTAGCCCATAGGAAAGAGTCTTATGTGGAATCTTTATGTAAGGCAAAAACTATGATCTACCTACGTTTCAATTCTAGAAAAAATCGTTTTCTTCTAAAAATGGTCGGAAATCGTCGGTGGCCCAGGCACGTCTCAGTGTATAGGTGATTACTTCGTCTTGGTTTGTTCATAGACGATAGATTTGAAGGAATGCAGTATAACGACGACTTAATTATGAATTGTTTAAATGAATCGCCTCGACAAATCGAAAACAAACTGGTCAATGTTTGGTTTTTTTTCTCCTTCAGTTCAAACGGGTTCTCCAGCGTATACAAAATACTTGTGTTAGATTCTGTTTTGGAGTACCATCAAGAACACCTGTTACTCCATATTTAAACACTGCTTATAGGTGCGATATGTACTTTGCAACCTTACTCTTCGACGTTGTAAACACTACGATACCAAAATGTCTCCATGACAAACTAACATGGCCTCACTCAAAATCGATGTACTACACGCGGGGCGCGCTTTGGAAGCTCTCCTTGCATTGCCACAAAACCCCTGCTTTCCAAGGTAGTTTTAGACATTCACCTACTAAATGTTGGAATTAAACTTCTGTCTAGTTTTGTTGTCCGTTTAAAACTATTTGATGTTTTATATGGCCGCAGCAGAATTAAACTACACACATCAAAAGTGTCTAGGGATCAACATATATTTTTGCAATAACTTTTCTCCTGATTGATATTAATTAAAATTTTCTTTAAGGATTCATCAAATAAAGTGTTTTCGTTTGTCTACAGTAACGATAAACCAAGTTACCTTTGCATTAATAAAGAAATTTGCCATTTTCATAATAAAGGGAGTTTTGACATTTGAACCACTAACATTAAAGTTCGAAAAAAAGACTGAAATAACAGTTTTCTTTAAAATTTTATTGGGTAACTTAAACAATTAATAATCCGTGTTTCTACCGCGAACACTAACAACACAAGAACATCGGTTTGGCATACTCAAAATGAGTTCATCCAAATCACGCTGTGGCATGGCCGTCCATGTTCGTTGCAACAACAAAAAAAGGTCTTCTTGCGACTGGATACCCTCCATATTCGGCAGAGCTCTTCTCTGTAGCATATCCCATGCATGCTCAATCGGGTTCAAGTCTGGCGACTGAGCAGGCCAGGGCATGACATTGATGTTAGCTGCGGCGAGAGTCTGTCTTACAACTCTTGCGTCAACAACACAACAACTATATGCAATTTGATCTAACCTGCTTTGCGTGCTTCCGCCACCAATTAGTTCATCGGCCTAGCGCCGGCCGGCACCCACCCACTACTGTTAGTACTTGGTACATGCCGACGCTGCCATGGCTGCTCCGGTAGTCTCTGCTTCGGCTGCTGCGGTCGTCCGTCATCTGGAACAGAATCCGCATGCCCCCACCACCACCGTCGCTGCCACGACTGGCCTGGTCGTCGCTGCGACACGTGTTTCGCCTCTCCACGAGGCATCATCAGGCGTTGTAGACGTTAATCGTAAGAATAACATGCTACAAGTCTAGCATTAGATTTGACTTTCGCAAAGTAACGCCTGAATCTATTAACAACACAACAACTCCCTAGAGGGTTGTTGTGTACCTGCGTGTGAGTGAAGTCACCAGTAAGCTCCCAAGGAGTTTGTATAAGCAGTAGAGGAGGTAACGCGCGAGTGATACTTAATACATCGCAAGCGTTAATAGGCTGCGGTACCCGCTTTACATCAGGTGTACCGTATACTTGCATACCTCCCGACGTAGTATAAAAAAAAAATTTAATCTCCAATATTTAATAAAAAGTAAAGATGATATAAATAATAAATCAAAAACGTCGTCATATTTCTATAACACGAGTAAAGTAGCCAGAAAGAGCTAGTACAGTTATAAACAACAGTTCGATTACCATTTATATTCGTAGGCGTGAATAACAAAGTATGCCGTGTCAATAACTTTTCTTCGCGACTGCACTTATCGAGAGCATAATATTTCAAGCGACATCCTCCAACTAACATCCACAAAGAAAACAAATAAAATAATGACCCCAAAAACTTCCAACTTAGGCAAACACATAAATTGTTTCAAGAAAGAAATCCTTTAGGCGATAACCGATGGGAAAAGTCTTACTGCCATGGAAATAAAGTCTGTGTTCGAACGTTTTTACCAAAATAATGTCTTCACTCTTTCAGGCTCCTTCGTTTGTTTATTTTCGGTTCTTCTTGTTTCTATTACAAAGACGTAAAGTTTAATTTTGGATGGTTGAATGTTAGTGTAGTGGTCAGCTCGCAAGGAAAGATGAGATAATTTATTAAGGGTCGCTGACCACTTTTTCGCACCCTTTGACTATTTGTTTCTAACTTGTACTAGTTGATTTTTTAGGGTTCGGATATTAGATAAGAGTGAGGTCAGTGAAATAATGTGAACTACTTTTAGGATCAGGTTAAAAACTAACTCTATTGTTGTTACTGCACTGACAGTCTCATACACGTCTCGGACGAGCTCGGTGGTTCAATCCTGAATGACTAGACTTTGACACCAACGCGCGTGTGTTCGATTCCCATACAAGACACACATTTGTGTGCATGAACATGTCTGTTTGTCTTGGTCTGGATGTTTTAAGTGAGGTAGGGCGCATCAAAGCAGTCCGTCTGGGGAAATACCTCCACCTCACAGAAAATCGCAGCCAAATAACAAATCTCTAGAGGGTTGTTATGTTCCTGTGTGTGAGTGAGGTCACCAGTAAGCTCCTAAGGAGTTGCTGTGTAAGCAGCAGAGGAGGCGCCGTGCGAGTGATGCTTAATATATTACAAGCATTAATAGGCTACGGTAACTGCTTTACATCAGGTAGGCCGTATGCTTGTATGCCTTCCGACGTTGTATAAAAAAAATATACACACATATATCTCTTCTTCCTAGCGCTATCTCGTTTCCTAATCTATTATGATTGGCGGGGTCCGCTACTTAAGCCTAAGCTACCTAAGATTCAGACAATACTGATTTTGATATTGACAATCCAGACGGAATACCAGACATTATTAGACTAGATCACACGGCTATCGAAATATAATTTCTTGGACGTACGTATTTCCTCGCGATGTTTTCTGTCACCGCCGAGCAAGAGATAATTACTTAGACCCATATATCTATAACATTATATTTTCTCATTCATTCATGTTCACATCATTGTACTCTAAAACTTGTACTTAGAAGGGAAAAGGGAGCTGACCTATAATACAGGGAGGCTCACGGTTGCCTAGCTCAGGCACCAGTATTCTCTCCAACTTTGTACTTGGTTACAACTAAATATTAATTGTCACATGACTAAACTTTATCTTCCAATCGTGATGTATACTGTACAGTTCTTAGCGCATGGGAGAGATCCCAGAATGCTATTAGGATCTTCTGTGATCTCTCCAAATTGTGATTTTGATTGTGTGGATCATTGGATATTATTGCTCAAGCTATGCCATTATGGCGTTAGAGACAAAGTCCATAATTTGATCACAACTTACTTAAACAACAGAATATAACAGTTGATATAAATAGGGTCAAATCTAAAGGCAGTAATGTTAATATTGGGGTGCCCCAAGGCTCTATATTGGGATCCTTTTTATTTTTACTCTATGGAAATGATCTACGGGGTGCAGAAAATGGCGGATATACTACTGTTTGCCGATAACACTTATTTAATTTTTCATGTTGCTCACAGGTGCAAAAATATGGACGAGGTAAATAGTGTCTATTCTAAATTGGTTCACATACAATAATGATTTATTAAATTCAACTATAACTAAATGTATAAAATTTAGTATTCCAAATGTGGCTTCTGCCAATACAGAAGTTTTCATTGACAATAATATACAAAATTTTTTTAATGATACTGTATATCTTGAAATTACGAGAGACTTAAAATTACAGTGGGGTCCCCACATAAATAAGGTGGTCAGAAGCTCAGATCTGCAGCATATGCCGTTTGAAGAATTAGACAATTGACGGATGTGGCTACTGCTCGCTGAGTCTATTTCAGTTACTTTCACAGCATTATGTCATATGGTATAGTGTTGTGGGGAAGAGCAGATGATATTGAAACAATGTTTATATTACAAAAGAAAGCCATCCGCTCTATTTATAACATGGACTCCAGGGAATCACTTAGATAACCATTCAAAGAAATAAATATCCTCATGCATCATATCCGAAAACACGAATTTAGTGGTGAAGATTCGAACCGGGGACTTGTTGGTCTATAGGCTTATTCCTTATCCATTGGGCTGCTCACTTTTACAATTAATATTAATTAATATATTATTTTTAAATAAAAACTTAAAAAGCCCTTATATTTATAATTCTTGAAGTGTCATTTCACTGCCCATCAACCAGTAATGTGTTTCCTTTTGTTGGCTCCAATAGCACCCACGGGAAGAGAGATAATGGCGCAATTATGTCACTACAATAAAAAACCCAATTTAATAAAAGTCCTGCACAAACTAATTTCGCGACATAAATTGTATCGGCTTTTCTTACTCTGCGTCCATTTTTTTTTCGTTACGAGTAATCGCATGTATATTCGTAAATTTGAAGTGTCAGTTACAATTCGGCCCTTCACTCTTGATGTCCAATAATTGAATAAATAAATCTTCGCGGGCAGGACAGCCCGATAAAATACGATAGTTGTCGGTGCGACGGCGATTGGCGGAGAGCCAACGGCACGCACACTTTTTGGATTCGTGTTACATTTTTACACTACCCGTAATGAAAATCACTTATGTAATTGTCAAATGTCATCTCGTTGCTCGTGACAGTGGAATGGTATTTTGAAACTTTTAAAATAATGTTGTTTTTGGAACGTAGTTTTCTAAAGCTTATATTTATATCACACCAGGTCCCTTACTCAGTTCTTTCTACCTTGGTAGGTAGAAAGAACTGAGCGCCGTAAGACGAGGTTTTTAGCCACCTTCCATCTTCAACATTCATGCCTCTTTTCATGCACGCTCGCCGGTTCCTAGGGCTTCTGACATCAATTTATGATAAAAACATGACCTACCATGACCAAATTAATCGTATTTTATCAGAAGTATTGGTCTTCCGCGGCTCCTATATTCTTCCACTTTCACATTGTATATCTGTTTCGTCTTTATTATCCTGCATTCTTTCTACATGCGCGAATCAACGGAGCATTTATTTTCTTATGTGAACACTGACACTTTCTTCCAGACCAACTCTCTTACTTACGTCATTGTTGTAAACGCGGTTAATAAGTGTTATGTCACTAATTTTGCGCAATGCTCGCGTGTCGACCGCATTTATTCTACTTTCGTGCTGTCTCTGCCATACCCAACTTTCACTTCCATAAGTTATTACTACTCACTATACACAACATGGTGCTAATACCATGTTGTGTATAGTGAGTTGTGCCTTCTGACATAGGTTTCGGCTGCCTAGAAGTTTAACAGACGTTCCGTTCATGCTGGTCCCTGTACTCATTCGTCTCTCCACATCAGCGGTGTACTAAAATATTTCCAAGATATAATATTAGCCTACTTGTTCCAACACTGCGTACATCATCAACCGTAATCTTCGTGTCCGTTCTGGTTGCCCCTCTTAAAAGCTAACATATATAATTAAATGATAGTATGTATAAAACGTGTGCAGTGATAGCCTAATGGATATAGTACCGGTCTAGTGACCAACAGGTCCCACGTTCGAATCCCGGCATTTACCTCTAAATTCGTGTTTTCGAATTTATGTACATATTTGTAATTATCACGTGCCTTGTGACCTTATCTAAGAATGATCTGTTTTTCCCTCTGGTTTGCGGAGGTGTGACGGCAGTCGCTCCATGTAAAGATCAGTATCTACGCCAAATACTTAGGCCTAATTAGGGCTGCTTACAGCAACTCCTTAGGAGCTTACTGGTGACCTCACTCACACATAGAAACACAACAACCCTCTAGGGAGTTGTTATTTAGCTGCGGTTTTCTGTGAGGTGGAGGTACTTCCCCAGACGGGCTGCTCTAATGCGCCCTACCTCTCTTAAAACATCCAGACCAAGACAAACAGACATGTTCATGCACACAAATGTTTGTCTTGTGCGGGAATCGAACCCACGAGCGTTGGTGTCATAGTCGCGTCTTTCACGACTGAGCCACCGAGTTCGTCAAAATGAATGTTCGCTGTTAACGAATACATAAAACAGGAAGGTGCACACACGGAATTAATTATAATAATTTATAAAACTTCAATTATCTTTCACCCTAAAATTGTAAGCCTGTCGTAAAATTAACATACCGGCATTCCGGCGTGAATTAGTTGGCTGCCAGCCAACCGCGCCGCCTGCAATTAGCCCTTGCACTTTACTCACTGCGTTGCATACCAAACCGTGGAACAAAGTCTAAACTACTGTAAAGTTAATCAGTATGGCATACAATTTATTCATTTAACTGTAAAAATAATTAACAATGTGAAAAACAATACTATAACTGTCTAAATGTTTCTATAGAACGAAAAATTAGTTTCAGCATTACTGTGACTCTCACAAACTCCCATTGCGTTCTAACAATTTTCTATTACATTATATTTGATCTAACCGGCTTTGTATGCTTCCGCCACCAATTAGTTCATGCAGCCTAGCGCCGGCCGGCACCCACCCCCTACCGTTAGTGGATGCAACATTCTGACGCTGCCATGGCTGCTCCGGTAGTCTCTGCCTCGGCTGCTGCGGTCGTTCACCATCTGGAACAGAAACCGCCCCCACTACCGTCGCTGCCACGACTGGCCTGGTCGTGGCTGCGACACGTGTTTCGCCTCTCCACGAGGCATCATCAGGCGTTGCAGATGTTAATCGTAAGAATAACATGCTACAAGTGACAAATCCATCGCAGTGCCGACCCTTATATTGAACTGAGGGTGGGGGTGGATGGTGGGAGTGTCACGACCAGGCCAGTCGTGGCAGCGACGGTGGTGGGGGTATGCGGTTTCTGTTCCAGATGGCGGAGGACCGCTGCAGCCGAGGCAGGGACTACCGGAGCAGCAATGGCAGCTTCGGTATGTTGTCTACTAACGGTAGTGGGTGCTTATTTTCTTTCTCTCAATTACCTCGTGTCGATTGGTAACTGGCTTCTTAGATGCTTAGCTTTTACTCTCCGCGGCTAGCATCGAAGGCGGGAAGGCAATCGGGAGGCAAGGCCGTATCAGTGACTAACATACGTGTGCGTTGCACGGTTCACTCGTACCGGTATTCTACGTCTGTTGTGCGCAGCTGGAACACCTGGCCTTCACAGGAGCTGTCTGCTTCGATGAGTCACGCCCGCCGCACCTAGCCTTCCGCTGCGTCTCACCTACCCTCTTCAAGGCGTGCATTCTGCAACTCTTCGGAAAGCTAAGTGTCTACTGAACAACCGTAGCGGAGACCACTACCTTACCCACGACCCCTAATCGTATATTCTCTAAGTAAATCCTTGTCGGTGCTTCCCTCTTTTTTATTTTTCTCACCCTAGCGAAATACCGGCCCTTCTCGCTCCTGTGGCACTAACCCACAGTCACAGGGTCAACTGTGAAAGTAAATAATCTGAAGATAGATATACAATTCGAATGTGGAAGTCTATAGATGCCGAGGAAGGCCAATACTCATCACATTAAGCAAATATGTCGTGTTTTATCAGAAGTTATGTTAGGACCTCTCGGAACTATAAATATTGAGGAGGTAGCTATAAATGTTGAGGAGGCGAGTGAAGTGTATAAGGATCGAGTCATGTGGCGCACAGTATCCTCTGCCTGCGCCAGAATGAATGTGGCGTGAAGATATAGATAGAAATCGAAATATGAATTATTAATTTAAAGGCTATAATCGGGATAGTTTGTACATATGTTTGGTAAACATTCATTCAGTGTATCCCATTATTGGGCGATTAGGGGCGAAGATTCAAAGAGAAAAAAAATGTGAACTTTAATCTTCAATGTGTGTCAATGAAGTGGCATTATGAAACCAAACTGGAACCTAACGTAAACTGGATATACACCGAAACGAAACTATTCCTAACCGAGACTCGAGCCCTACATAAATCCTGACCTAAACCGGACATAAATGGAACCTATACCTAACGTATATCATATCTACTCAAACCCTCCATAAGATGAGTTTGACCTAAACATATTCTAAGCAGGTCCAAACTGTAGCCTAAACTGGAACTAAGCTGGACCCAAAGCGAACCGAAACCATACTCTAAACAAACCCTGACAATTCGCAATTAGAACAACCCTAAAAACTTATAAAATCGAGTTACTTTTAATATCAAATATTGTAGTTGAAAACAAAGTTACATACATATTTACTTCTTCCAAAAATTAATGACTTCATAACTTACAAAGAAATATAAAATACCTGCTTTCCCCCGCCATTCACGGAGTTTCATGCACTGAGACAATACCGATTTGTCACACAACAAATCGTACGAACGTAGCATATATTTGTCAACAGAATTACAGGAGCGTAGGAAAATACGTAATAATCACGATAGCTCACTCTTTATGGCGTCCTTCCTTTATTTTTTCCTTTCTTTTCTTATGGTTATCATTTCGTTGTTCGTCCCTTGAACTGAGAGTCACTTCATCTCTCATAATTAAGTAATTATACTGATTGTTAGATTACGGTGTTAGGAGTGCCTCACACTAAATGGCTTATTTTTTATGAAAGAAGGCTAATTCTATATCGCCAGCTAAAGCAGCGTTTGCATTGAAATTATACAAGAGGAAATAATGCATTTAATTATATCTATTATATAAT
The DNA here is from genome assembly GCA_947507595.1 of Pyralis farinalis. Lineage (NCBI taxonomy): Eukaryota > Metazoa > Arthropoda > Insecta > Lepidoptera > Pyralidae > Pyralis > Pyralis farinalis. Next base: position 4,011,330 of record OX382264.1, read on the forward strand.
TAAATGCATTATTTCCTCTTGCATTACAATAAATTTATTAGAATTGATTTTTTATTGTTAGAATTAAATTGTAATGTAATGATACATGAGAAAATAATACATTTTATTGCATGTATCATTTCAAGAGAGACGTTATTACGAAATTTCCAAGAGAGGACGCAGTGAGAGGCTTGCTGTGCTTCACTCCCTCAGATTTTTCTTGGTGTGTTAGGCCATAGCATGACGTCTTGCTTTAAATATCCATCTGGGGAAGCAAACCGCATAACCCGCACTGTACTGTGATGAAAGACGCCGCGCTTTTGTTCTTAACTCTGTCCGTTCATCGACTTCTCATTTTTTCATTCATGATAAAGAAACATAATTTCACAACGGTCACCCTCTCCACAACGTATGTGGACTTTTGCAACATCAGGGGTTTGCACTTGAACATCAACGCGGTCCATCATCATTTGAAGACCGCTCGGCCGACCATTATTTTCCTCACGAAGACACAAATATCCTCACCGGCCAACACTTTTTACTTATATTATTACTCCGGGAATAAACTAGAGCACTTATTTGTGCGTCGGGCCGAGGTATGCTTGTTCGTTCGGGAGGATCTTTGCTGTAGCTGGCTGCACAATCTTGAAGACAAGGACCTGTCGGTATTATGGGTACGTATGGATCATGGCGGCCACACCCGGATGTACGCGTGCTTTTACAGATCCCATAGTGGTGACACATGCACAGCTCGTTTATTCGAGGACCTGCAAATGGCGATGGACAGAGTCATTGAACAGTACCCCTCCTCTGAGTTAGTGATTTTGCGAATCTTTAATGCAGAGTGGCTTGGCTCTCGAAGGAGTGACTACGCGGGGAGATCTACTCAGGAATTTGGTCTGGCCTACGATTTCTTCCAAGTGGTTAATTCTCTCACGATAATGCCAGATGTAGAGGTCCATGCAAGCTCTCTACTGGACCTTGTGCTGACCACACGTCCGGATGACTATTATATCGCCGCTTGGCTCGTCGGATCACTGTCTCATCCAGACCCATGTGTTTTAAAGCGCAAACTGAATGCTGCCGCGAGATGCAGTAAAAGGCCGATTGCAAGAGCAAAATTTGATTTAATCAGCAGAGTTAGCGCGAACTTTGAGAACCTTCCCTCTGGGAACTGTGTTTTCTTGTCGCTTGCTGTATGGCCCGTAGTGCTAAAGAAAAAGCCTTTAACTCGAATATGAATGACGGGGATTACGTACTGCGGTAGCTCAATGCTGGAAATCTTCAGTGCCCAGCGAGATATCCGGCGGGCATTATTCTCTCTCGACATTCATAAGTCGATTAGGCCAGGTAATATACCGACAGTGATGTTGAAGCTGTGTGCTCCTGAGTTGTGTTCTGTACTAACGCGCTTTTTCGTGCTTTCCTACTCAACTGCGCAAGTCTTGTCTTCATGGTGCACCACCAATGTGCACACGGTGACTAAAAACGCCGATAGATCAGACTCATCGAATTACAGGCCTGTTACCGCTGTACTGTACTAGCAGCAGCGGTGGCATCGCACGAGTGATACTTAATGTATTACAAGCATTCATAGACTACGGTAACCACTTTACATCAGGTGGGGTCCGTATGCTTGTATGCCTTCCGACGTTGTATAAAAAAAAAGCAGTGAATCTTCAGGCTAACACAGCGGGTGAGAAGCCGGGATGGCGACCCAGCCAATTTATTATCATTTTGTATAAATACAAAATCTACATTAAGTTATAGATACTCATATAAATCAATAAAATTTAAATATTCAATATTTCATTTATTTGTTATCTTGTCTATTTGCAAAAGATAATAAATAATCAGTTCGTTCAGTATGCGTCGCGGCTTCCACTTCTGTTCATGAAAGCTCTTTATGTGTTCGTTTTTTTGTGAAGGCTTTTCTTAATTATCTAACTCGTGGTCTGTTTGTTGTTTCGGTACATGTAGATATAATTATGTATGCTATCTGCTTATTACAATACGCGATTATGCTATTCCTGCCTGTATCACTAGTACTCTGAAAATATACAAAAGATTTCGATGCAGATGTCTTAAAAGTCGCAATGCGTGTCACGCGCAAAGCCACGTGTGACAACTAATCTTGAATCAATTGATTTGTTATATTATATTATGGGTTATATTAACTATTTTGGATGATATAATGAATAATAAATGTGCAAACATGGTTAAGAAGAACGTGTTAAGTACATATGTACAACAATTATATTATTATTTTCAAGTATATCGAATACTATAATATAATAACAATACTATATATAAGTGTAATTGTATATGTTCATTACATAGGTACTTATAGCTTTGAATGGACAATATTTGAAAAACGCTGCGATAGTAAATATTGTTCTTGTTTTATACTACATCGCGAGGCTTACAAGCAAACGGCCCACTTGATGTAAAGCGGGTACCGTAGCCTATTAACGCTTGCGATATATTAAGTATCACTCGCGCGATGCCTCTTCTGCTGCTTACACAGCAACTCCTTGGGAGCTTACTGGTGACCTCACTCACACACAGGAACACAACAACCCTCTAATCCATTCCATTAAAAGATTAATATATATTGTTCCTATTGAGGTTTTGTATGAATGTACATATTTGTTTACATTCTCTAAAGTTAAGTAATCCGCTATTGTATCTATATGGGAAATGCCTGTATCGTAAATGTAATTCACATACTAAAAAGGTAAGTAAACAAATCCCCTTTAAAGCCGAAATGACACAAAGCGAGGCAGACGCGAGATAAATTAAATATTCTCGCCTCCACTCGTCGAGAATTTTCGTCCGGAGACTAATGGGGAAGCCGATACCCGCCTATTGGAGAACATCGACAATTCTTTTTATACAACCCGCACGTCACTTAAAGTGCCATTGTAGCGAATGACAATAGAATTGCGCCAAGATCTGTTTATTTGACTACATGCAATCAATGTACATTGAAAACAAAATGAAAAATCGGCCAAGTGCGGGTCGGACTCGCGCACGAAGGATTCCGTACCATTATCTATAAAAACCGGCCAAGTGCGAGTCCGACTCGCACACGAAGGGTTCCGTACCATTATCTACGAGTATAAAAATCGGCCAAGTGCGAATCGGACTCGCGCACGAAGGGTTCCGTACTATTATCTATAAAAACAGCAAAAAAATCACGTTTGTTGTATGGGAGCCCCCCTTAAATATTTGTTTTATTTTCATTATTTATTTTTAAAGTGGATATATAACTAAATATTCTTTGAATATTTCAAGCCTCTACCTGTTGCCGTTATCAATATCGAGCAAAAACGAGCAAAAAAATCACGTTTGTTGTATGGGATCCCCCTTAAATATTTATGTTATTCTATTTTTTAGTATTTGTTGTTATAGCTGCAACAGAAATACATCATATGTGAAAATTTCAACTGTCTAACTATCACAGTTCGTGAGATACAGCCTGGTGACAGACGGACGGACGGACGGACGGACAGCGGAGTCTCAGTAATAGGGTTCCGTTTTACCCTTTGGGTACGGAACCCTAAAAATGCTTTATTTTCTTTGTGAAGGTTCCGTAACAGGAGTTGGGATCTCTTCTTTTAAAGAGCAGTGGTAGCCCGGTGGATAAAGAAACGGTCTGTTGACCACCGGTTCGATTCCTAGCATGTAGCACTAAAATCGTGTTTTCGGATTTGTGTACATTGTTGTAGTTGTCATTTGCTCGGCATCTTTCTTAGATAAGGTCACACGTGTTTAAAAGTTTACTTCGACTTTTCGACTTGTGTACGAGTACATTTACATTATATTACTAGTTGACACAGCAAACGTTGTTCTGCCATTTAATTGCCATATAAGTTATTTTTTTTTTTTTTTTTTTTTTTTTATGAAATATACTTTACAACCTATTTTCATACCTACCTAATATACATTAAAATTTTCATGAAAATAAATATATATAAAATAATGTAACCCAAGGTGTAAAAAAGTTTGCCATAAAATATCTTTCATCGCATGCACTGCGGAAACTATTGATGATAGAACAAAAAAATGTTCTACAATATTATCAATATCTACAGAAAACTTCTCGATAACATATGTTCAACTATTATGTTATTTTTACATTTTAAAAGTTGTTAGAAATGCCGACCAAAATCAGACCAAGCCATGTTATCCATACCTTTGTATTAATCCTTATCCAAATAAATCATTTCGTATTCAAGACTGTTTCTATACCTGTAGATTACTTTTGATTTATTCAAATCGCACATTCCATTCTAAAGATATTACGAATTTAAAAATGTCAATCTAAACAAAATACTAAATGAAAAATTAACGCCGCCGCGCAGTGGCCGGTGTGGCCCCGCACAGCGCAGCGTGCAACGCGGCGAGTGAGGGGCACAGGAGCACCGAAGTGTCGGGCGTGTACATCTATGATTTTTTTTATATTACAGGGGGGGATAAAAGCACGTGGGTCAGCTGATGGTAAGTGGTCACCACCCAAAGACATCAGCACCAAAGGGTCACTGATCCGTTCTTTTCTTGAAGGCACCCATATCATATTTGTTCGGGAACACCGCTGAGGTAAGTTGATTCCACAATTTCACCGTACGTGGTAGAAAATGCCTCAAGAAGCGTACTTTAGTGGATGGCCACTCATCAAGATGGTTAGGGTGAAATTTTAGTTTGTGGCGAGTGGTACGATAGTGGAACACAGCGGCTGGTGTTAAGTTGAACAGCTCCTCCGAACACTCCCCATGACACGATTTGTATAGTACACAAAGAGAAGCAACAACCCTTCGTGTACAAAGCGACTCCAGTCGAACGGAGATCACTGGGTCGCTGGCGATTCGAACTGCTCTACGTTGTATTTGATCAAATGCAGTAAGCAAATATAGTGGCGTGCCGGCCATTCTTCTATGTGAGGCCGGACTTGGGCCTTATAAAGTTGAAGACGGCGTTGAACTGTAAAGTATCGTCTAGCCCTATTGATCACACCAATCTTCTTGGACGCTAACTTAGCTTTGCTCTCCAGATGTAACAGTACATCGCTCGATATGACAACACCCAGGATATCGATGCTGGGTATAACGCTGAGGGGTATACTTTCTAATCGAGGGGCTACTATAAATGGGGACTTTTGCGCGGTAAATGCGCACAATTGTGTCTTTAGGGGATTAAATTGAACTAAATTCAGTCTACCCCAATCGGAGACCAGTTCTAATGATCTTTCAATTTCAGACACAAGCTGTGATCGGCACTCTATGACGCAATCTCGAGAGATATTGGCTTGATCAGTGTATCGTTGGAAGCACGATACACTGATACTGTCAGTACTGTCATCTGCATAGCAATGAATGTTGTGTACTTGCAACAAGTCATTGACATGAGGAAGGAACACAGTGGGACACAATACACAGCCTTGTGGTACGCCAGCATTCATGGGCAGTGGATCCAAGCACGCACGGTCAACTACGCCCTTGATACTCCGCCCAGTGAGAAAATTGGCAACCCATGCACACAGTTTTTCGGGTAGCCCAAAACAAGGAAGTTAACCGCGCGGCCCATACGTGCGGAAAATGTACAACGTTGTAAAAATATAAACTAAAAAATGTTGCTATTTCGACTTCAATGAAAAATAGCTTAAAAATTGAAGCCTTTGTTTTTAATTTTAAATATTTGAACAAATTGAGTCATGAATGTTTTAATTAGCATATTTTTAAGTGATTATTTCAACATGTTAAAAAAATGTATAAAAGTAAATATCTACATAATTAAATTACTTAAGCCATAAAATAAAAATGTACAAAACTTTAAATAAAGAAATGTAAAAAATAAGATCAAGTAAAAAAAAGTGAAACCCCTTAAAAATAAAATGTTGTCCAATAAAACTAAAAAACTATATAAATAAAATGTAAAAATAAAATAAAATCTTTGAAAATTAAAATAGGTATATGTATAAAAATATAAAATTTTATAAGTTAAATATAAATAGAAATTTGAAAAAAATAGAAATACATATACTCTACGTTTATTCAAAAATGTTTAAAAACTAAATGTCTACCCGTACCCGGGCCGCTAATAAAGAATATTTTTGATGATCTTTTTAAAAATATTTTCGAAAAGGGCATAACTGTATCAGGAAATCTATTATGCAATCGAAGACAATTTACTACAAAAATCAACTAGACCTAGTAAGCCGATATACCGGCTTACGTAACTTAATTCAACTTCCAAAATTTTCAACGAACCATAAAACTACTTTATATTTTCGCGAGCATACATAATGTTTTCGTAAATATACTAAGAGGTAACAGTGAGGATATTTATTTTATTGAACAGGTCCCTGCGTAATTCCCTGGAGTTCGTGTTATATATAGAGCGGATGGCTCTGTTTTGTCAGAAACATACTTGTGACAAACTTATATTTTTCGTATTTTACTGGAGTAAATCATTGTAATATAGGACTAAGCTTCTTACGACTAATATACGGAACTGTTTTAATAACATTTGGAGGAGACGGGAGAATTTTTGTGAGTTGTTAAGTCTGAAATCTGGATAAGGAATACTTATTTTCAATTTATATTTATTATCAAGAGGATAACATACATACCATCACGCTTGCCTCCCATTAGGGCAGGCAGATATTGTACAACAACAGATGCGCCGATCTAAAAATAACTCTTCATATATGTTCGTTCAAATCGGTTACTTTTGATATGACTCTTATTAACATATCCACTCACTCGATACACTTCTTTTGTCATTCATTCTTTCCAGCTTCAGGAAACCTTTTTGTCCGCTAAGGCTTTGTCCACTATACACCTTAAGGAATAGACTTGATCCACACATCTCAATTCCTTTCTTTCCAACCCACCACATCGCAAATTTTCGTTTCTGTTACAGATAGCACATTAATTTTTGCTTTCCTGCAGTAAACTTGTAATTAATTATGCCATTAATCTTCATTTGTTATCTTTAGAAATCTTTCATCGAATTCGATAGTCTAAAAAAGTAAGCAAAGATTTCCGACGCGAAACGCAAACCTTTTTTAGTTCATCAAAAATGCAAAACTCCATGGAAATGTATGCAGTCCGGCGTTGTTGCAGAAATTCGCGGACTCAACAGAAAAATTGCGAGTTCTTTTGTGATGCAGATGAGTTACGTTACTTCGGCAGAGTGTTGTTAATTTGATTTGTTCGTGAGTGTGTAGGACTGTTAGGGACCGATTTTTGTTTTATGGTTTAGATGTCTAACACTAAACATTCTGTATAATAAAGTATCCGTGTATTTATTTTTTTATTTGTCCTTGAGTAGGGATTGTTGAAGACTGATATTATTTGCAAGAAAACTTTTTCAGTGTACATCGTTAACATACGAGATTTTATTTGTGCATAAATACATGAAATATAAAATATTGGAAGAGGAGTGATAGTCCAGTGGGTAAGGAACCGGCTTATTGGTCCACTTGTCCCCGGTTCGAATTCTACCGTAGGCATGTACCACTAAAATTCGCGTTTTCAGATTTGTGTACATATTTATCACTTGGTCGGCGGTGAAGGGTAACATCGTGAGTGAACCCACACGACCAAGAAATTATATTTCGAAAGACGTGTGACTTAATCTAAGAACGATCTGTGATTCCCTCTGGCTTATGGAGGTCTGACGGCAGTCGCTCCTTGTAAAAAATCAGTATCTTAGCCAAATCTTTGGGCTTATACAGCGGATCCCGCCAATCCTAATGGATTAGTAAACGAGATAACTCAAAGAAGAAGACTTAAAATATAAAATTATATGTAGCACATAAATATTAAATATCTTTCTTAGAACTGAAAGTTACATCGTGTCTTCAATCTGCCAAACATTTGAACTTCAACTTAAAGCCGCGCTTTGATTGCAATCCAATGCTGAACGCTTATCTAAGCTGTGGAAGTCTGTGATTGTCTTACCTGTTCTAGTTATATTGCCAAAGTTAAGTTAACGTTGTAGTCAGAATAGATTGCTTGAAGTTAATTGTTCCATCTATATATTACTTCACATCAACTCTCTTCCAGGGTAGGCAGAGAAAACCGAATGTATAAGCTACTTACAACCCTCAATCTCTTCTTTAATATTCTCTGTTCCATGTTCACTCGCTGATTTCGAAAACTCTTCATCTTCTCATGAAACACGACTAATTTGATCGTACTAATTTAGTCTTGACCTTCCTGACCTCCTACATCCTTTATCTTTGGTCTTTCAATATATTTTGTTATTCCTTTTTACAAGTATTTTAACGTTAGTCAAACGAGCATGGCTATACATACCTTTACACTAACTCTATCTTTCAAACTAACTGTCTTTCCTACATCGCTGTGAATGCAGTCAGTAAGCATTACGTCACAGATATCGCGCTCGCGTTTCCACTGCATTTATTCTCGTCATGATTCCTCTGCCATACCAAGGTCTCGCTTCCATTCCATGTTAGCCTTAGGATCAGCAAAATTTAGTACATTTTCATACTAGAAATAAGCAACTATTATCACTTTCTCTTTCCAGCTCCTTTTTTACAGCGCTACAGTACACATGTCATGTTTTTCCAAGAATTCTTGTTTTAATTTTATCACAAAACGGAATATGAATATAAACGAAAACTTATGTAGTATATGTCGTAGAATACTCATTATGCAACGGTTACGACAGTTATCAATAATATTCTTTAAAATAATCATATTTAATATCCCACGAATTTTTTTTCTTTTATTTCATGTCTTTTTTTTTGAGGTTGTTCAGGTCACAATATTCCATCGTGGTAGTTTATATTATACTTCTTGCAGCCCGTGTCTGTATCCAAGCATATCCCGGTTATGCCGTGTGAACCGCTTTACTTAATTTCTTCCTGTTCTCTCGGCTTCTAAGGGTCGTAAGATGATGTTAAATATCCTATAACATTCCTCTAGAACTGGGCTATCAAATGCAAAAATATTTTCTCAAATCCAACTGGTTCCAAAGATTAGTGCGTTCAAACAAACAAATAAACTATATTATGTTAGTATAAATAACATTGAATAGTCATAGTCATAATAGCTAAGAGCAATGATCACTTGCTCGGCGGTAAAGGAAAACATCGTGAGAAAACCCGCACATCCAAGAAATTATATTTCGAAAGACGCGTGGCCTAACCTAAGAAAGGGCTGGTTGGTTCTCTGATTTGTGGAGATCTGACGGATCTTAGGTAGCAGACTTTGCCATCTCCTAATGGATTAGGATACGGATTAACGCTAAGAAGAAGACAACATTTAGTAGTCGAAGCTAGTGATTTTATTTTATAACAATTAATGAATACCTACTACCAAAGTATGTAATAATAAATATGAGTTACAACATGAGGTTCTTCAATAAAGGCATGCATCAAAGCCCACCTCACAGAAAACCCCAGCCAAATAATAACTCCCTAGAGGGTTGTCGTGTTCCTGCGTGTGAGTGAGGTCACCAGTAAGCTCCTAAGGAGTTGGTGTGTGAGCAGCAGAGGAGCCATCGTGCGAGTGATACTTAATACTTAATTAACTTAAGTAACAAGCGTTAATAGGCCACGGTAACCACTTTAAAAACTAAAAAAAAACCATTTAAAAATAAATGTCTCTACGCCTGTGCTTTGATATTATCTGACTGTGAAATCACTCATCCAGGCAGATCGTCGAAATTGAAAATTGAAATGCAGACGATATGTGTACAAAAAAATTCAAATTGAGAGTATCAGGTAATCTGAAATTCACTGAAAAATCTGCAAAAACCCGTGTGTCTCGTTATGATTTACGTAATCAAAAATGCAAATTTCCACGTTAAAATTATGCTGATTTTTCGTCCACTCTTTCTCGTCGACTGAATCCGTTTTTGTTTTCGGAACTTCGTTGCAATTTTCATGGTTATCACGGTTTTCAAACTGTAACTAATGTTGGAGATAATGAACAACTGATCATTTGAATATAACTTTAATGAAAAAAAAATTATCGACAAAATGTTGCGACGAAAACTACACATGTGCGTTGCGAATGTGATTCAAGTGCTATTCAAATGTGAAATGGTAATAAATTGCAGTATTTCTCTTTTTAGAGCGAGTATATACTATATGAAAAAACTATGATTGAAATTGGATGACAATCCCACTGTACGGGTTTGCTTTGCACTATGCAAATCAAACCTGTACAGTGGGATTATTTGGCATATTTCAAAGGGCCTTTACTCAGAATAGAAGTTGCCTATTAGCTACTTATATAAAATCTATGTAATTTATGTTTGTCCTCGATAGACTCGAAAACAGCTGGACTGATTTTAATGAAGTTTCAGGGAATGTTCTTGTAGACCGCCCCAGTAAAATGTGAAGCTAGGGCGTGGTAAGCTCGGTAGCTAGTAAGTAATAAAAAGTTTTTATTTAAATATATTTGGATATACATATATATGCGTTGATTATAGAGATTCTTTGAAAAAAATTAATAACGTCAAATTTAAAAATTAAATGTTTGATTTTGACAAGTGGGCGACTACTATTATATCATTTTATTTTATAGAAATTCGGGCGTATACAATCAAACGGCCCACCTGATAGAAAGCGGTTACCGTAGCCTACATTTGCAATGCATCAAGTATTACTCGCGCGATGTCACTTGTGTTGCTAACACAGACCTCCTAAAGAGCTTACTGGTGACCTCACTCACACGCTGGAACGCAACAACTCTCTAGGGACTTGTTATTTGGCCTCCCTTGAAAACAAACAGACATGTTCGTACACATAACTGTTTGCCCTGTGGGCAATCGAACCCACGAGCGTTGGTGTCAAAGTAACCGCAAAGTAGTGCGTTTCACCACTGCGCTACTGAGCTCGTCAAAATGTAAAATAAATAGGCAAATACAAAAGAGTTCAGTACCTTTCTCTCCTCTGGGAGCCAACAGATTTTCTTTGTAACTTTTTTGTTAAGTAGCTGTCGACGAGAAAGTTGGAAACATGCAAATTTTGTTTTGTATCTATGAACAATTAGGACTGAAAATACAACGGTGCACTGTAAATCTGCCCGCCTCGCAAGGCTTATCGACTCTACTTGCTAACACAGCCATAATATCGGGAGCATGTTATGCCTAGCGGTGGAGTTGCTATACATAACTACCTATTGAGGAGAATTAGTGTAGTCAATAAAAACAAATGGAAGAAAAATCAGAAACGTACAAATTTGTAGATGCTTTCCTGAGTATATAGTCGATATTTATCGTCGAATTTTCATTTTAAAAATGCAAAATTTTTAATAATGAATATGGTGGAATTTCGACTAATACAGCGAAAACTATAAAAATACACATTAGCATCTCGTCTTCCTATTTTTCGTTTTGTTTATGAGTCTTTCAGAATTTTTATTAATTCTTTTATACAACAAAGGAGCCCGGCCCACGAATTGAAGTGGTTACCGTAGCCCACAAGCGCCTGCAATACATTCTTAATGCACAAAAAGACGAAATCAGATACCATTTTCAAAGACGAAATGGCGGGGGGAATAAAATGGAATAAGTTTCATTTATGCCAACTCAATATACGATCATGCCATCTATAAAAATATTTAATTTGTTTCAAGGTGACACGCCATATTGAATTGAGAATAGTAGGTACTTTCATTATTCGAATAATAAATTCAACGTAGAGATGAGTAATAGCCGAAATCATTCATAAAAATGCGAATAATAAGTCTAGGGAATGACAGATCATTAAATATACTGACATCAAACATGGTTTTATTAAAATCTTTGGATGTGCCTACACACCGCTTTTGTATATAAAAATATGTATTCATGCTTTAGCTTCATTCAGAAGCTTTGCTGAGAATTTTATTTCCATTTTTGTTTCCTAATACTTATTTATGGCACATCGTTGGGTCGTGTAAAAGGCGGGGGCATGTACCACTAAATTCGAGATTTCGGGTTTATTTGTAATTATCATTTGCTGTGAAAGAAAACATCATGAAGAAATTCAAAAAGTCTAAGAAGTTATATTTCAAAAGACATGTGACTTGACCAAGAAAAGTTTGATATTCCCTGTTAGTTGTTGGGGTCGTATGGCAGTCGCTCTATATCAAAATCAGTATCTTCGCCAGATCTTCAGGCCTAACGGATTAGGAAACGTGATTACGGCAAGAAGTAGAGAAGTTAGGGAGTGTATGAGGGCGAAAATAAAGTATTACATACATCATAATTTAAGACAGGCAGAGCGCATCGGAACAGCTTGACTGAGGAAGTACATACTTCTTCTTAGCGTTATCCCGTTTCCTAAATCATTAGGATTGGCAGGGTCCGCTACCAGGCCATCTACTACACCATCAGACCTCCACAACTCAGAGGAAAATGAGACCATTCTTAGGTAAGGTCTTTAGAATTATACATTTCTTGGACGTGCTGGTCTCCTCACGATGTTTTCCTTCACGGCAGATGAGTTATAATTAAAAATATGTGTATAAATCCAAAAACACCTTCAAATCATTGAAAACCAACTCTCCGAAGGGGCTTTGAATTCCTGCGAGTAAGTGAGGTTATCAGGAAGCACCTAAAAGATCCTGTGTTAAAAGGAAGAGTATGCGCGATCGATACTTCCTGCAAGCGTTCATTGACTGCGGTAATCACTTTGCATTAGATGGGCGGTATATTTGTATGTCTTCTGATGTTGTGTGAAGAAACACCAACTCTTGCTCATTCCACTGCAGGGACACTTTAACCGAACAGCAAACTTTCAAGCTGCCACTGATTAACTTAACGACTATCATCTATCAAAACCAGCCGGGACCGACGGCTCAACAGTACAAAGAAGCACGATGCTACTTACCCTGCGTATTCGATTAGATTGATACCCAACTATATAATCACTTCAGGTCCCTTGCGGGGTAGGCAGAAAGAACCGGCCACCATAAAACGTGGCCCTTACATAATAATAATAATATTTATTTGCTTTAACATACAAGTTTTTCTTAAACTATATCCGGAGTCTCCTTTTAACCATACGAATGCCTGCCAGGAGACACCGCTCCTCTTTATCTTACATGTTAGTATGTTACAATTTTATGTATATATAAGGTATATTGTTTTTACGGGTGCATTTCGATAGAATATATGCTCATGAGGGTGTGTGTGTATAAGGGTGTTGCGTGTTTGTGTGTAACTTGTTCTATGTTCGAGAGTGCGTGTCATGTATGTGATAGTTTGTGTCGTGTTCAACTTTACATACATACATATCTCGCTAGCTTCTTTAATACTCGTAGCTGTCGTAAACAACAAAACATGAATGTAATCTAATACTTGTATACTCTAGATGGTGCAATGGAACTGGTGATCTATATACCACAAGAAAACTCTCGCTTAGGTAAGGCACTAGTTTTTCTCCAAAATTAGTCATTAAACTTGTGTAGTTATAACTACACAGATCAATTATCTAGGAGAGAGAAAATAAACGATTGTTGTGTCGTATTGTATTTTTGGACACTCCTCGGTTCCTAGAGTTTTAACATCATCTTCTGATGAATCACCCAAAAGAAAAAGGCAGTTAGTCCTAAAGAGCGCTCGTGCAGTGTACTTCTACAATAAGCACATAATTAAAATATATGTTTTTACTATATAACATAATTAAGAACACACCTTTTTTTTGTAAAACTGTTGTACCTTCTCTCATAATAGCAATTTAAATGTAGCACAGCTGAAAAATTCTATAACATGGATTTAATGTCCAGTTGTATGGACCGGAGCTCCAGAGATTGTGCTTCTGAAAAATAAAGTTCAGTACGACACTTAGCACTGAATTAATGTGTGCGAATGAGACATATCGATATGGCCCGGCACGTGAAACGGTAGGTTTAGTATGAAAAATTACCGTCATCTACATCGCCGCTCCTGCGCTATGTTGTATGGATGACAAGAATTAGCCGCTGTTGCTGATTTTATGTAAAAAAAAAAACGTTGTCCGCTCCTCCATCACATTTCGGAATGTGAATACGGTATTGTTGCAATTTTATGTAAAATCAATGAGTATTAAAAATAATACTTATGCGCATTGGTATTGAAAATGGAACCATATAGTAGCACACAAAAGGAGGATTTAAATATTTGTTAAGCAAGACATCTTCTCTGTTTAGTTTTGTGAACACAAAAAAGAACACCAAAACCCATAACAAAAAATTCGTGTGTCTTTCTATAATACTCGTACAATTGTAGCGTGGACAAAGTCGCATGGACAGATTTTACTCAGTTTTACCTGTCCATTAATAGTGCCAAAACTATAAATCGCACAGTGTTCACGAATGCGAAACGAATAAAACAACGTTTGAAGAATATGAAAGTTGCATCGTAAATCACGTCAAGTCGACGACTCGTAAAACGCACGCCGGTTGATACTCGCCGCGTTTGACTGGACGCGCGTAAAACAAAAAATAAGTACACAGTTCAGTCGAGATATTCTTTCCAGTGCTCCGCAACAAAAGTGCCGCGTCACACTGAAAGATTTACGCTCCTGACTGATTTCAACTATTTGAATTTAGAATTTTAAGCGAAGTAAGGCGTAAAGCAGCCAATCTGGGGAAGTACCGCCATCTCACAAAAAACCGGAGCCAAATAACAACCCCCTGGAGGGTTGCTGTATTTCTGCGTATGCATGTGAGGTCACCAATAAGCTCCTAACCTGTCATACGCCAATGATATTGAAGTGTCCCCATGGTTTTTTTCCGTTGAGTGCCAATGGTTGAGTGTAATGGTAAGCTTTTTTTTGCTCTACTGGGACCGGTCTATCATCACAGATAAGACTATTATTACGAATAGGCCTGATATCTTGCTGATATATCGGCGGGCGTGCCGTTCAATTCTCGTTGAGGCCACCATTCTTCTTCACTTCATGAAGTTCGTGAAAGTTGAAAATGAGAAACTTACTTGCTCACGAAGTAATCGCCATGTGGCGTGTGGACTCAACGATTATTATTCCGATAGTCGTGTCGTGGACTTGAAACAAAGAGACTCGACCGCCACCTTGAGATGATCTCGGGCGACAGTTGGGCACAAGAATCAGATTCAGGTGGCGGTTCTTTTGGACACTCACTTTTCACTCTGGAGCCCTAACCACCGGTAGCTTGGGTCTATTCTTAGCTACCGGCGATGATTTTATGTATTTAGTAGTACTTTTTGTGTTATTCTATATTTAAAAATGTAAAAAAAATGTGACGATAATAAATAAAGATGATAAAAAGAAACATATCGGGTTGCCTGTGCAGAATAATTTCCTGACACGTGTCGTTATTGATAAACTTTATAATAAGCCTTTTTACAAAGAATATTTTGACATACCTTTTTAGGATATTATCGACGAAAGAGAGAACAAGAAAGTTTTACCAGTCCTAACAAGCCGATGTACCGACGTTCGAAACTTATTTCTGCTTTGATTTTATGTGAATAAATTTCAGTGAAATTCATAGGGAAAACGTCTATACGTTAATATGAGCATACATAAATTTGTGAGAAATAAACGGAACTTCTGCCGGTCTGTATGCCTGTCCGTCCATCCGTCCGTCACAGAGTTGTACGTTAGAACTGTAATAAGTGAAATTTTGACAGAGAATATTGTATTTATTCTTCTTCCTAGCGATTTTTTCCTAATACTACAGGATTGGCTGGCTCTACTACCTAAGCCTAAGGATTTGGCGAAGATACTGATTTTGACATGAGCGACTTCCGTCAGAACTCCACAAGCCAAAGGGAAAACCAGACCATTCTTAGAGTAAACTATCGCAATATATTTTCTAGAATGTGCAGGTTTTCTTGCGATGTTTTCCATCGCCGCCGAGCAAGTGACAATTACAAATATGTACATAAATTTGAAAATACTGACTTAGTCGTACATGCCACGATTCGAACCGGCGACCTGTCGGTCAATAAGCCTATTCCTTACCCACTGGGCTATTATTGCTCTCAAATAAGTGCTTTCTATTTATTAAGTATTGCATGGTACACGTGGTTTGTGCAAGAATGACAAAAAAAAATATGCAAGCTCAAAATATGTGTTGCACTCCAGTGCATTAAATATTACCTGCTCCCAACACGCCATTTGTGAAATGCAAACAATGATATTCGGTTCATACTCGAAGTGCATTTAAATTTTAACGTCCTCACCAGTCCGACCCTGCGTCCCTCTTTGCATACACCGCTGATGTAGAAAGAGAGGAGAGTGCTGGAAATAGTATGAATGGAGCGTTGGGAAAACTCTAGCAGTAAATCCTTGAGCCAGAAGGCAGTAGAGTACTTCTGTTAGTGTTGAAAAACAAAGTAATGGCATTTGATAGAGAAGAAACCAGAACCAGTGGAAGGATTGCCGTTGATATCGAAGCGCGCAAGTGGATAAGATTGAATTCGTTTTCGGCAGGGATAGAAGGTACATGGCTGATGTGGAAAAATGAGTGAGTGCAGGGAGTGTGCGTTGGGAGAACTTCTTGGCAGTAAAAGCTTGAACCAGAAGGCACAGCTCGCTATACATAAAGCCGATCACGACTCTAACTTATAAGAGCTACTAACTTATGAGAGCTGGGTATGGCAGAGAGTAGGAAAAACGCAGCAAAACCTACGGCGGAGTGTGCGCGATGATAACGTAAGAAACAGAGGTGGTCTGAAAGCAATATCGGTGTAAAGATAAGCAAAAGCTGTGCTGGTCAGGACATGTAGAAAGAATGCAGGAAGAAAGAATTAAGATGCAGATATACATCGTGAAATGGGAAAGATGTAGAAGCGGAACAGGGCCAAGACTCGCCTGTCATGACCAAATCGGTCGCGTTTTATCGGAATCGGCGAACCTGTATAAAAAGATCTGTGATTATGTTTTGTGGTTGTGATTATGAAGCGAGTGAGGTGTACTAGGACGGAGTCGTAATGGCGCTCGATTCTCTCTGCTCACTCCATTAGGAACTTGGCGAGAAGTCCTCCAAACTATTATCAGTTTTTTGTACTCAGAAATGAGGAAAACAAGCAAACCACCTGATTGGCAGTGGTACCAGGAATACAAGAACTATCACTCGTACGTCATCACTCTTGCTTCTAACACGACATTATCTCAAGAACTTACTCGAATCCTTACTAATTCGCAGGATCGTAACAACCTTCTAGGGAGTTGTTGGCAGCGGTCTTCTCCAAAAGAAGATGTAGAGTTTTCAGTATGTATCACATGAACGTGAGGTGGACTGTGACTCTAAATTGGGTTTATTATATTGTAATGGTAAAATTATAATATCAATTTTTATAATTTATTTCTCTCACAAAATAAGTTCTATACAATACATTTGTATGTTAATATGTATACATTTGTTGTCTGAAAAGAGTATTAGTAGATACACTAATAACTAACTTCTATCTTTTTGTGAGAAACTGGTGCCTGATGTGTGTTCAGAAGAACCTGTATACCAAGTCACCAGGCCCTCCCGCGAACATACTATAATACTAGCCTTGAATGACTAAGTGAGTTCATAGAATTATTAGTTACATAACTAATTTATAAATGTTAAATTACAGCTATGAAGTAATAAGAAGAAATAATAAATTTATGTTATATTTATATGAGTGTGTGTGCGTGGATGATTGAAGTGTGTATTGTGTGTACGTGTGTAAAAGTGCATGTTTGTTTATGGGTATTGTAATAGTTTAATTGTAATAGACAAATAATTTTGTATGTGTCCTTTTTATACAACGTCGTGAGGTCAAAAGTTCTTAATAGTATCCTATTTTTAAACTATTAGGATTAACGGGGCCCGCTACCTATGTGGGGATCTTGCTTGTTGAAGATTGAAAGTGGACTGTATTATTAGGCGCTGTTGGAGACGATATAAACACTGTTCTTACACCTTAGTAATATTATTTATTACTTATAATGCGGACGTACGATACACAGTTGTTATATCGTGGCGGAACAGGGACGATAAAAAGAATGTTGCCACTTGTACAAAAAACTAACAATTTTTGCCTATGTCGGGTGTGCTGCCAACAACCTAAACCTAAGAATTTAACTAAGATACTAATTTTTACATGGAGTGACTACCTCCATAATCCAGAGGGAAATCAAACACTACCAAAGCAAACTGGGAACAGATAAAGGACAAAATGCGGAAAGCAATAGAAGAAAAAGGCATAACAGTAAACAAAGTAACAACTATGGACAAGGGACAGCCCGACAAACTCATCAACGATATAACTCTCGCCGTGCAGGAAATCTGTGACTCAGAGATAAAAATAAAGAAACGAAGAGGAAAGTATGTACCATTTTGGAACGAAGAGCTGGAAACATTAAAAAAGAAACTAATTCACCAACACCATCGCATTCAGGATCTTAAAAGAAGTAGCAAGCCGCTTGACGGCATCCTCGCTGAGAGGCAAACCACTAGGGCAGAGTATGTCAAAGCAATAAAACAGGCGTCAACGGAATCCTTCAAAAATTTTCGCGAGAAGCAAGGAAGCGAGGACGTCTGGACCCTGACTAACAAGTTAGTGAGAAGTCGACCCCCAACAAACCCCCCTTCCACCTTACAGACATCGCCAGGCACATTTACCACGGATGCGAAACACACAGCTCGCAAACTCATGGACAAATTCTTTCCTGAAGACCGGAAACACACAGACACACTCGCCCAAAAGGCAACAAGAGCACATGTGGCTACATGTATAAGCCTAACGATGACCTGTTCACCCCGGACGAAGTGCTGGCCTTGCTCAGAGGCATGAACCCGAAAAAGTCACCTGGACCTGACGGCATTACATCCGACATCTGGGTGAGGTTCGCCGAAACCTTCCCTGAGCTAACAACAGCGATACTCAACAGGTGTGTACAGATCGCATACTTCCCTACACCTTGGAAACAAGCTACAGTCAAGATTTTACCAAAACCAGGCAAAGATGACTACGATAGTATAAATTCCTTTCGCCCAATTGGACTCCTCAACGTGTTAGAGAAACTATTAGGGAAACTCGTAGCTAGTAGAATAATGCACATGATGTATAAAAATAAGACCGCAAACGAAAAACAGTACGGCTTCAGAGAACA
The DNA here is from genome assembly GCA_947507595.1 of Pyralis farinalis. Taxonomy (NCBI): domain Eukaryota; kingdom Metazoa; phylum Arthropoda; class Insecta; order Lepidoptera; family Pyralidae; genus Pyralis; species Pyralis farinalis. Next base: position 4,030,393 of record OX382264.1, read on the forward strand.
AAGATCAACCACACATGCCCTTAGCGCAGCTATAAAATTGGTCAGAGACAGCAGGGCTCGAAAAGAACACGTGGTCGCGGTGTCGTTGGACATCAGGGGTGCGTTTGATCACGCCTGGTGGCCAGCGATACTCAAGCGATTGCGTCGAGTCGGATGCCCAGCAAACCTCTACCTACTTATACAAAACTATTTCACGGACAGGACGGCAACGATAGCGTACGCCGATGCCACAACCAACAAAACACTTAACCGAGGCTGCATTCAGGGGTCGGTTTTCGGGCCGACTTTCTGGAACTTAATAATGGACGAACTCTTGGAAATGCACACCCCGGAGGGATGCCACTTGCAAGCGTTCGCGGATGACGTCCTGCTGGTGGCACATGGACCAGCCCTCGGAGAACTGGAGGACAATATCAACAACACACTAACTGCAATAAGCCAATGGGGACATGACAATAAATTACAATTTGCTCCGGAAAAAACTACTATGATAGCATTCAACAGGAAGGCGACGAAACTACGGATACAAATGAACGGAATAAAAATCCATAACAAAAAGCAAATCAAACTTCTCGGCATTATACTAGATAGACGGAGTTCATGAGCTTCTCCCCAATGAAGTAACATCCGAAAGACAGACCAGCCCACATCAACTTTCTCACCCTAGTCAACGCATAACACTCAATGCGGACGAAGCCTGGTCGCAACAGGAAATAGAGCAGAAGGTACCGGAAAGTCATATCAGGATATACACAGATGGCAGCCGTAGCGACGATGGGGTGGGAGCGGCATTCGTTGCGTTCGGTCCCAGCGGTGAAATAAAGCTCACCCAGCTCAAGTTGCATGACGTCTGCTCTATATTTCAAGCCGAAACCCTCGCAATCAGCAGGGCACTGGAGTGGGCGGATACAGAAGGTTGGAACAAGATCACAATCCTATCTGACAGTAGAGCTGCGATCGCAGAACTGGCCAATAGAAACACGGAACACCCCATAACAGTTTCAAGCCATAAATCCATCACTAACATCAGGCGCCGCGGGCGTGAAGTGGCGATAATGTGGGTTAAAGCTCACTCCAGCCTAATTGGCAATGAAACAGCTGACAGCGCAGCCAAATCTGCAGCAAAGCAGAAAACCAGTCCAGTATACACGAAGTTCCCGCTATCGTATGCAAAAACACGAATTAAGGAATATATAGAAACACTCTCCGCACAAAAATACAAGGACTCCAGTACCGGCGCACACACAAAACAAATATTTCCAGAATTAACAGACATTCACATAGCCAGGAAAAGTATTCCAATTAACTTCCATACAACGCAAATATTAACCAATCACGGATACCACAAGGAGCACCTTTATCGCTTTCACATAACACCGGACCCGAAATGCCCATGTGGAGCACCAATCCAATCCCTAAAACACCTAATATATCACTGCCCCAGATTCGCTGCTACACGCACCACTTTCGAAATGGCATGCGCGACCACTGGGGTAGATCAGAACAATATAAAAAATATAGTAACTAAAGAAGCAACAACTGAGGCCTACGGGAAACACATCGCCACAATAATTAATAACTTAAAGCAATACAATCAGACATAGCCATACCATAATTAATACAAAATTTAATATTTACAAATGCTACATATACATCTTTAAGATTTTTACTTGCACATTGTCTAAACTATTTTAGTACGTGCAGAGCATCTTGTATATTTTTTTTTAATATTATGTCACTTATTTTACGTGTAAATTATTTTGTACCACGTACGATTAATTTTATTTTATTTTTGTGTAACGATTAGTTACATTTTAATTTAATTTAAATTGTAACATCTTCTTTACGCCCGACTAATATGTGCCCATTATTTAAATAACGCTAATTTACATTTTGTTAGTAAATAATAAATGCACCACTTGCAAACGGTTTTGTATAACGTTCATTTACAGGTTGTTTACATTGTTTGAATTTTCATTGTTTAATACTCGCAAAATTACTCTATATAACTGATAATTCATTTTCATTTTATTTGATCCCTTTAATACTCGTATGTTCGCCACTTGAACATAAGTTTGCATAACGTTTAATTTTGCGTTTATTTTATTAATTGTTTAGTTTAGTCAGTACATAATTAGCAAAATAAAATAAAAAAATAAAATAAATAAATAAAGGAAAAAAAAGAAGAAATAAAAAAAAAATATGATAATATAATCATAAATATCAACATTATGTATACTATTATATACTATTTCATCATTACATATAACTACACGCCAGCACACATCTCTTACTCATAAATACACAATACATAATTATACACTCACAAATAAAAAACATCATACACTCAAATGAAAGTGGCAAAGGTCGCCCGTATCCATTAGCGAGGACCCTTGCCCCAAAATCAAAACTGTCAGGTCGGACACAGCCTGGCAAATAGCCAGGTTGCTACGACCAGACAAACAAAAAAAAAACCTTTCTTAGGTAAGGTCACAGGTTTTTTTTATACTACGTCGGGAGGTAAACAAGCATACGGCCCACCTGGTGTAAAGCGGATACCGTAGCCTATTAACTTTAGCTTATGATATAATTAAGTATCACTCGCGCGATGCCTCCTCTGCTGCTTACACAGCAACTCCTTTGGGAGCTTACTGGTGACCTAACTCACATGTTTTTCAAATATAATTTCTTGGGCATGGGGGATTCCTCACTTTACCGTCGAGCTAGTATATACAGATAAATAAAATTGGAGTGTCTGTTTGTAATATTAAAATAACCGCTTTTTACTAAATGCATACGGATGTATACACGGTACATATACCAAAATGAATATTTTACTATTTTTGTCTGTCTGTCTGTATGTCCGTTTGTTCCGGCTAATCTCTGAAACGGCTGGACCGATTTTGACAGGACTTTCACTGGCAGATAGCTGATGTAATAAGGAGTAACCTAGGCTATTTTAATTTTAGATATTTTATTTAATTTTATTAATATAAATAAATAATAAAAAAAATAACGATTCCGCGCGGACGAAGTCGCGGGCACAGCTAGTGATACATAAAACTGAAACCACAAATTTAGTAGTACAGCCAGGATTAGAACTGGGGACCAGTTGGTCAACAGGTCGGTTCTTTATCTACCGGGCTCTCGCCGCTTTGTCTCCTATATTTACTGTATTTAAATTATTTTTCATGGATAGACTTATATATTTCAAATCGTGCATTTTGTTCTTGGAGACTGTCTTTTAATACTTCGATCGTCTTATCCCACTGACAAGACATCCTCAACGTCTTCACGAATACGATTAAAGTAACAACAATATATTTAAATGCGATTAGGTAGGGCGCATCAAAGCAGCCCGTCTAGGGAAGTACCTCCACCTCACAGAAAACTGCAGCCAAATAACAACTCCCTAGGATTGTTGAGTTCCTGCGTGTGAATGAGGTCACCAGTAAGCTCCCAAGGAGTTGCTGTGTAAGCAGCAGAGAAGGCATCGCACGAGTGATACCTATCTCAAGTGTTAATAGGCTACGGTACCTGCTTTACATCAGGTGGGTCGTATGCTTGAAAGCCTTCCGACGTTGTATATAAAAAAAAATCAACAATAGTTTGTAATGTTCACAATATCTAATGTAATAACCTTTTTGAATAATATATTTTGTAAAACCTTTTTAGAGGTATACACTACATAGTCTCTGTGAACCGAATGATGTTTGTCAAAAAATATTTTATTAGTAAATTTAAAATTTTCAAATTATAGATGTTTAGGACGTAATCCGAAAAACAAGTCAGTCTGCAACTAATTTTGAAGAAGTAAAGATTGAGGGCACCTCGTCGGAGACCTCCAGCCTCCTGCTGTGGGCTACGTGGTGAACCGTCGGGAATTTACTCACTTTTCCAAACCCGTTAAATACCGGACGTCTAACTAATCCCAATTATAAAACCTACAGCCTCTGTTGTGGACCACGGCGGCTGGCGGAGTTACCGCTGCGGTGTTGGTCCGTAAGGCGGTCCCACGAACAACTTCTACGTCTGTATCTGCGTGCTGGCTAGCACGCTAACCAGCTGTCTACAGTCGTCGGCCACTAAAGCCGGCGGCCACTCAGTGCACACTACAGTGAACCAAACAGTGATATTCCAGTTAGACGAAGATAACCCGAGTTCTTAAAGACCCTTATTAGCCGAACTTTAAGTCACTTTTATTTTTTTTATATAGTTTACTTAGCGAACTTAAAAGTTTACTGTATAAATAGCCCTAATAAATTTGTAACCCTTTTTGTACTCTCTTTTCCTCAACAAGTAATATCAGAAGTTATTGCATAAAAAAGAAAAAATAAAGACGTGCCGCCAGGCGGGAGCAAGCTGGATACCTTGAAGATTTTGCAGGGAAGCTGGACTCCAATGATATCGGCACGACATAAGAAACGTTGCCATAAACGTGCACGGCATAACGGTACCGTCGATGGAGCTTAAGGGCTATATTTCACGGGGACACCATGGCGGCGCAACCAGTCGCCGCTACCAACAAAATGTATACCGCTCTATTGACAGTTACTCACCTGGTGTCCGTTTGGTTGCGCAACCAATTTGGCGGCGCGACCAGCTCGGACGCGTGCACAGAATGTTAGTGGTCGCGCCGCCACGCTGGTCGCGCCACCACTAATTACTATAGCGCTGTATGGTGTCTCACTCACTTGTCCGCCAGTGACGCCCCCACCTCATTGCATTTGATACTGTCTCCAGGTGGTGTAGCGACTCTGATTTCTGTATGGTGTCTAGTTTGGTAGCTTACGGACACCACGGTGGCGCGACTGGTTGCGCCGCCATGGTTTCCCAGTGAAATATAACCCTTAAAAGCGTTTTTATATATTTCCATTCATATCATACCATATGACACCATTGTGCCGTGGATGTTCTCGGTGATATGGTCACGGCAAAAAATTTAAAACCTCGCGGTAGGTCAATAAAGTTGAGCTGATAATGTAATTGCTAGCTGAGAGGAACAAACATGTTTATGTCCTGCCCGCTGTTCTACTCTGGACGGCTGGATCTTGGCAAAGTGACAACGGTAAGTGCTGGGTACGCTTGTGTCTGGTCTACGTGATTTTACTTATGGACCTGCAAGATTTTATATTTTGCATATTTTAGTAAATTTTCATAATAGTCAACTATTGACGAGCTCGGTGGCTCAGTCGTGAATGACGCGACTTTGACACCAATGCTCGTGGGTTCGATTGCCACACAAGGTAAACATTTGTGTGCATGAACATGTCTGCTTGTCTTGGTCTGGATGTTTTAAGAGAGGTAGGGTGCATCAAAGCAGCCCGTCTAGGGAAGTACCTCCATCTCACAGAAAACCGCAGCCAAATAACAACTCCCTAGAGGGTTGTTGTGTTCCTACGTGTGAGTGAGGTCACCAGTAAGCTCCCAAGGAGTTGCTGTATAAGCAGCAGAGGAGGCATCGCGCGAGTGATACTTAATATATCGCAAGCGTTAATAGGCTACGGTACCCGCTTTACATTAGGCGGGCCGAATGCTTGTATGCCTCCCGACGTACAATAAAATAAAAATAAAAGATATTGTGAAAATATGCTATAATTCAAAGATCCAGTGCTGTAAGGCTGATTGTATTGTTACGCTTTTCATTCTAATCCCAATATCACGTTAAGCAATATCTACCATCTGTCTGTCTATGGATGGGTTTATCTATTTTCAACTTCTCATTGCTATTAAGTCGTCGGTGCGGGATGTTGTCGTTGGGATAGAAGACAGTCGTTAAGGTAAGTCAGTACTTCAGGCGCCTGTTTACAAAGCTGGGCTTCGTCAATCCGCAGTTCGTTAACCAGCAGCGTGGCTGAGTATACTCTAAAGTACTTCGGGTGAAGCGAGTGCAGCAGGTTGATGTTGAGTGCTGTAAACCCATAGCTAACTTCAGTCGTACGCTGTGTGCAGAGTAGCAGATAGAGACCTAAATGGAGGAGGAAGTTTTAAACGAAAAGGGAAAAAAGGTTTCACAGCGACCAACCCCTCCACAACGAATGTGCTGCAACATCAGGGGTCGATGGCTAGGGAAAACCAGATAGTTTTTAGGTATGGCCACACGTCTATCGAAATATAATTTCTTCGACATGCGGGTTTTCTCATGATGTTCATCTCCACCGCCGATCAAGTGGCAATTCGATGAGCTCAGTGGCGCAGTGGTGAAACGCGCTGTTACGCTGCTTTGACACCAACGCTCGTGGGTTCGATTCCCACACAAGTACAAACATTTGTGTGCATGAACATGTCTGTTTGTCTTGGTCTGGGTATTTTCTATGTATAATATGTATGTATTTACAAAAGAAATATATATTTACGTATGTTTATCAGTTGTCTAGTACCCATAACACAAGCTTCGCTTACTTTGGGGCTAGATGGCGCTGTGTAATTTGCCCGACAATATTTATTTATTTATTTATAATTACAAATATGTACATATATCCGAAACCCCGAACTTTGTTGTACATGCCAGGATTCAAACCGGGGACATGTTGTTAAGGCCGATTCTTTACTTACTTAATTGACTAGTGATAGCCTATTATAGTAAATATTGTTCGATTAAGAAGTATAGAACGGTATATGTATTGTTGCTTTTGGAGATGTACCAATACGCGCGTTGTTCTTTCTTTTGTGCACTAGTATACATCAGGCGGGCAGTTTTGACGAGCTTGGTGGCGCACTGGTTAGTAACTCTGCTTTGACACAAGAGTTCGTTGGTGCAATGCTTGCTTTGTTTGCTTTTATAATGCTTGAACAATGGAGCTTTGCTCAGCGTTTGTTATATATCTATCTATAACTTCACGCCAAATCCCTTGCGAGGTAGGCAGAGAGAGCCGAGCGCCTCGTGACTCGATCCTTACATACCTCACTCGCTTCTTTAACATTCATTGTTCTTTTCATGCACGCCCGCCGGTTTCTAGGGCTCCTGACATCATCTTCTGATAGAAAACGACCAATTTGATCATGGTAGGTAAGTCTTGGCCTTCCACGGCTCCTTCATCCTTTCACTTTTGCATTGCATATCTGCTTCGTCATTCTTTCATCCTGCATTGTTTGTACAAGTCCGAACCAACGGAGCATGCATCTTCTTATTTTAACACCGACGCTCTCTTTCAGGCCAACTCTGATTCTAACCTCACCATAGCGATTTGTTATATATTTTTGTACGAAATCGAGTTATCTCAAAAAAATACTAACATTTATTAACTTAAAAAGCAAAACCTTATCAAAATGCAACATTTAATCTAAATCGTTAACGCCGATTCCGAAATATATAACAATCAAACCTTTGTAAACCAGAGGGAAAACCAGATCTTTCTTAGGTAAGGTCACATGTCTATCGAAATATAATTTCTTGGACGTGAAGGTTTCCTCACGACGTTTTCCTTCACCGTCGAGCAAGTGATAATTATATGTCGTCAGAATGCCAGAGCCAAGCCCTGATTCTTCCGGCCCAGGCATAGGTTACCAACAATATACAGTAAGGCCGGTACGAATAAATAGCATTGGTTAGAACAGTTATTTGATCACACTTTATTCCAAATACAATCACTTTGATTAAAACAAAACTACGAGTAGGTTATTTATCAAACTGAAACGTAAACAAACTAAGCACGACCGAGACACAACGATCCGTTGAAGTCCCGCGGTCTCCGCTCGACGAATGCCGACCCCCTCGTCCCGCATCGCCGCTCCAACGTTTCGTTAGCACACCATTCCATTTCGCGCGCTTGTGTCTCGAGTCAGTTGAGTGTCTATTAAAATCTTGCGCCGACACGGCCTTCCTGACATACGCACGTCCTCGGGCGTTATTTGTCTGCAAACAAAATCATTATGAAAACTATTCTATAAGGGTCTAAATACTTGTGCGCTGTGTAGAGCAAAATCACATTACCAACAAGTCTAACTCGCACATGAGTTCAGCCTACTAGTCTCTATCAACAACACAAATTACACCACATTGTATCACGTTACTGCTCCATCACAGCTCCGCGCCACCAACTGGGGACCGACACCCATATAGAGTGTGGCAGGCCAGGGGCTTGCGGCCAGATAACAAGAACAGATAACAATATACTGAGGTGTATACCTTTTCAATTAACGCTGTCTCTTCCTTGACATGCCCGGCTAGTCCCAGGGACTACCGTAACATCGTCCTCCTTAACTTCGTGTATCTCAGCCCTCGTTGTTACTCGTCTACTGTCAACGCCTTTACATTCATCGCTATGGTCTATCTCTAGTTCCAATTCTCCGGTGTTATTTTGCTCTACACAGTCTGCATCAACATCTACATCTCTACTACTACTAGCACCAGTTTGCTCTGTAATATCATCCGCCGACACGGTCTCTGTTTCGTTATATGCTTGGTCACACATTGCCTTAACCACCTCTGTCAAACCTGCTCTGCCTTTAGGTACTTCGCGTAAACTTTCATGCGGGTATTTGTATGTACGATTTGAGCCATCGATATTTCGCAATTCGTACCGGTCATTTTCTAGCACCTTAACAACTTTATAAGGCCCTTTGAATTTACTATCCAACTTTGTCTGATTACGTTCGCAACATTTAAGGAACACAAAATCACCTTCGGAAAATGGCACTACGCGCGCTTTCGTTTTATTAAAACGTTCTGTTTCGGAAATCGCTAAACTGTCTATATTAACAATGGCACTTTGCCTTATGTCTTCTAAATTTGATCTACTAGTCAGACTTTCATTTTTATTATTAATTCTTGAAATACCCAAAGGCTGTTGATTGATGCCAAACATAAGTTCCATGGGAGTATAACCTGTCACTCTACAGCGAGTAGTATTTAGTACTAGTTGAATTTCTCCTAACTTATCTCTCCAAACGCTATCTGTACTATTTTCTACAATAGTCAAAAGATTTTTAAGAGTTTGCATGACTCTTTCAACTTGGCCGTTAGCCCTACTTGCTCCAGTAGCAATAAGATGAAACTCTATATTGTTATCGGCACAAAAATCCTTAAACTCCTTACTTATAAAGCAACGACCTTGATCAGCTATAATACGCCTAGGAGAACCAAACAATTGTACTGCATATTTTAAAGCATCTATGGCGCTATTAGCATCCAGGCACAGAGTATGTCTTAAAAGAACATATTTTGTGAAAGAGTCAATTATTACAAAAACGTATTCCTTCCTCTGGCTTTTTCCACTTAATTTTCCACTGATGTCCATATGCAAGGTATGCCAGGGCACACAAACTTTCGGTATTGGATGCAACTGAATTTGTTGCGCCCCAGAAGAACCCTTGCAGGCTTTGCACACCAGGCACGCGTCAATAAAATTCTTCACAGCTTTAGCCATACCAGGGAACCAATACAACTGGTAAAGTTTGTCGAGAGTTTTATCATAACCCAAATGTTTTAGTTCTAAATGAACATGACTAATAAGTGACCAAGCCAGTGACAGAGGTACAACAGGCAGCCAAGAATTGCGTTTATTACGTTGTATTTTTCGATAAAGAATCCCTTTTCTTACGTCATAGGATTGAGCAACGTCATTGGGAAGGTCGCCAGCTCTCCATTTGGTTATAGTGTCTGTAATATTACTATCACGTTGTTGTTCTACTGCTAACCAACCTTTTTGCATGTCTAACGCGCAAACTTGTTTTGATAAAAAAGATGATTTTACTGGATTAAGATTTCTATCGGGTAACGGATTTCTTGACAGAAAATCAGCATGCGACATCTGGCGACCTTCTCGATACTCGATAACAAAATCATAACATTGTAAAACGGCCCACCATCTATGAACGCGTGGCGTAAGATCGCGTTTATTACTAGATGATTTTAATGCATTACAATCTGTACGAACTGTAAAACGTCGACCGTACAGATAGTGACGAAAATGCTCCACCGCGCGAACCACCGCCAAGGTCTCGAGTTCGTACGAGTGATAGCGAGACTCTATATCTGTAGTACGGCGGCTGAAGTATTCAACGACATGGGGAATTTTATTGATTCGCTGTATTAGAATGGCTCCATAACCTTGAGAGCTCGCATCTGTGTGGAGTTCGGTTTCTCTATCGGGGTCATATATTGCCAGAACCGGTTCTGAGGTCAAGACTTTCACAACGTGTTGGTGTACTGTGTCGTGATCAGAGGACCAATTAATTTCACCTTTATGTTGGACAAGAGGATACAAAGGGGCCATCAGAACCGAGAAATTTGGTATGAACTGTCTGAAATATGATGCCAAACCTATAAATTGTCGAACCTGGGATGCTGTGCGAGGCGGGGGTATATCAACAAGTGCCTGTACTTTATTGGGATTGGGTCTTATCTCCCCAGATTTAATAACATAGCCTAAGTATGTGATCTCCGCCTTTAGGAAACTGCATTTTTTCATATTGAGGGAAAATCCAGCGTCATTAAGTGCGCTTAAAACAGAATTTAACCGGTCAAGGCCCTGCTTTATGGATGTGGATGGTATTAGCACATCGTCAATGTATACTTGAGCAAAATCACAACTTTTAAGAGCTTTATTGATGCATCGTTGAAATACAGAGGGTGCATTTTTTAGACCAAATGGCATGGCAGTATATTCGAACTGTCCATCAGGTGTGACAAAAGCAGTTCGTTCTATAGAAGGTGGCTCTATGGGAATACAATGGAATCCAGACGTCATGTCAAGTGACGTGAAGTATTTAACTCCATGAAGTCTGTCAATTTGATCACTTATGCGCGGAAGGGGATAATTATCTGAACGGGTGTTAGAGTTAAGCTCTCTATAATCGACTACCATGCGATCGCTACCATCTTTTTTCTTTACTAGTAATATCGGACTAGCAAAGGGCGAGGAACTTTCACGGATTACACCTGCTTCCAATAACTCAGTGACTTTATTACCTACGATTTCCCTCTCAGAGGCCGACAATCTATACGGACGCCTTTGAACAGTCTTACTAGGGTCAATCAGCTCTATTTGCATAGCACCCGAAGTTACGCGCCTAGTGGGAGTTCCGTCTACAAAGCAATGGGCATAATTTTTAAGAAGATTAAGTAAAGATCTTTTGTCATCGCCAACTATATCAGTGTTTATTTGGAGGTCATTGCAACTGACTTTTTCACAAAGTTTACTATGTTTCATTTTAAATAAAGAAACACCATCATCGTTAATTTCTACTCGAAATCCCTTACCAATAATATCTCTCCCTAATAGTATTGGTTCTACTAAACATGTATCACTTACAACATGAAATAATATTTCAATTGCCAAACCTTGAATATTAACAGTACAGTACAACTGTTTGGTACACTTTAAATCAGTGTTACCAATGCCAACAAGTATTACAGTTTCGTGAATTTGTGTGCCCTTAATATGCTGAGCGAAACTGTGTTTGATTAAGGAGCATTCTGAACCCGTATCAAAAAGAAAATGACAAGTCATACCATCGATCTCAAGCTCACCGGTTGCCGCTCGCTTACTGCATAACTTAACTTCCTTCTTAGGCGCTTCGTTGTCTTTTGTGGTTGGGCATGAAGTGGCAATATGTCCAGGCTTGCCACACGCGTAGCAGGTGATAGGGCGCCTCTCCTCGCGGGATGTAGGTTGTTTCTGCATCTGGGAATTATCGCCACGATTGCGCGGACAATTAAAAATCTTGTGACCGGCTTCACCACAGCGATGGCAGTTACCATAAAAGGAAGATGATGTGCGTGTGTCATTAAAACGTAATCGTTTATTTTCGTAATTAAAATGAATTTCTTCTCCACGTCTTTTTAGGGACACGTTTCGTAAAATACGACATAATTGTGGTTTAGTTGTTATATTATGCGCACACAATTCACGTCTTATATTTTGATCAATGTTTGAAAGAACGGATATAACGAATCCCGTTATTATTTCTTCAGATAAATTTGCCTTTGGTATAGTTTCAATTAATTGCCAGAGGCGTAGAGCGGCATCTGCAGCTGTCTCTTTGCTGGTCATTTGAAACTTTATTATGCGATCAAAATAATCCTGTATTAACATGGGTTTAGAAAATTTAGCAAGTAACAAATCCTTAACATTCTCCCAAGTAATACAATCTGCTTTTATTTTTGTTAAGCACGCAGCCGCAGTTCCACGAAGCGCGTGAGTCAAAGCTAATAATAAATCAGTACCTTTCAAGTCCTTGTGTTTAATTATGACCTCATTGATACTACACCATCCTTCTATATCAGACTCAGGATCATCGGGATCAAACTTGACGAGATTTGTGGTTGAAATCGGCTGGAATCCACTCGAAATGCTTCTTAACACCCGCATAAATGCTTCCATATCACTTGTAGAATCATTTGATCCGGATTGTTGCGCTTTGTTCATTGTACCGTTCAAGTCGTTATTCAGATGTTCATCCCCCACTTCCGATGTCGTCAGAATGCCAGAGCCAAGCCCTGATTCTTCCGGCCCAGGCATAGGTTACCAACAATATACAGTAAGGCCGGTACGAATAAATAGCATTGGTTAGAACAGTTATTTGATCACACTTTATTCCAAATACAATCACTTTGATTAAAACAAAACTACGAGTAGGTTATTTATCAAACTGAAACGTAAACAAACTAAGCACGACCGAGACACAACGATCCGTTGAAGTCCCGCGGTCTCCGCTCGACGAATGCCGACCCCCTCGTCCCGCATCGCCGCTCCAACGTTTCGTTAGCACACCATTCCATTTCGCGCGCTTGTGTCTCGAGTCAGTTGAGTGTCTATTAAAATCTTGCGCCGACATATATATATGTACATAATATATATAGGTATATATAGTATTATTCATAAAAGTATACAAGAATTATTCATAAAAGTATGTATATATATATGTATGTATATCTTCACGCCAGGTCCCTTGCGTGGTAGGCAGATAGAACCGAGCGCCATAAGACGCGGTCCTTACACACTTCACTCGCTTCTTTAACGTTCAAAGCTCCTTTCATGCACGCTCGCCGGTTCCTAAGGCTTCTAACATCACCTTCTGATAAAACGTGACCAATTTGGTCAGGGTCGGTTAGTCTTTCTCGGCTCCTACATCCTTCCACTTTCGCATTGTATATCAGTTTTATAAAAAGTAATAGGATAAAATCCATTCAAAGCCAGACTATGTCAATGCAAACAAACATTTGTTTTGTACGAGGACCAAAGCAGCCAAATTCGGCATTACATCTCCTGGCCATTCGACCATCAACCTTGTATTTAACTTCCCAACTGTCGAAATCCGTCGAAAAAGTCCCACTCCTAACTAAACATCAAACAATAATGAGTCGTTATCATAAAAGAAATTACGAAAGAAAGTTCAAAGGGATTCAAACAGTTGAGTTCATAAAAAGTTAAACAGTCCATTAGGATTCACGCCGCGCCCACCAACGTGCTCAAACGTTGTAGACGCATCATTAAGAGACCGTTGAATTTAAAAAAAGATCTCAGATTCGCGCTCCATAGGGAAATGGAAATGCACTTAATGCATACGTAATCAAATTATGCGCCGGGAGATGTCTTCTTACCAATGATATTGTATTAAAAAGAGGTAGATGTCGTACTAGCGCGCAAAAACTGAGGCATTGAAATTAACCCAATTGGTCTAATATGCGCTATTCTATGATGCGCTGACGTATTTCAAGCGAAACTCTTGACAGATAGCTATCTCTCTTTATATCATGCGTTCCGTATTATCTAACCCCTTCATTGTTGTAATCTATATATGCCTTAGTAAGTAAGTACTATAATGTCGTAGTGGAACAATAACAAAACGACGCGCAGTATGAATATACGTCATCTTTAAATACAATATCATTGCTTCTTACAGGTTCGAATTGTATATTATCGTAAGACCAAGAAATATTCATTTTTTTTTATACAACGTCGGGAGGCATACTAGCATACGGCCCACCTGATATAAAGCAGTTATCGTATTGTTTTTTCCTGCAAGTGAGACTATTCACAAGAATGTTCAGTATTACAGCGAGAGTAGAGCCTATGAATTACAAGTAACTACACTCCGTTGATTGCTTTCAATCAGGCGTGTCGTCGTCAGGCTTCATATACGAGTACAATAATCCTGAATCGCCGATATTTTCTAGCGATGGAAAATGTGTATATTTAACAGAATTCATAGTAAGAAGATCAGGAGTTTTATTACTTTATTATATACATTAAGGGGTACTTAAATAATTAATGAATATACATTTTTTAAATAAAATTTTTTATTGTTTTATTTTATCCCACCGGCATTTCGTAAATGAGTATTGACTGAAAAAATCTTGCCAATATAGGTCTTTTTAAGGTTCCTCACTCAAAAGATATAGACGGAATCCTATTACTTAGATTCCGCGGTCGGTCCGTCTTTCTGTCTATCAGTGACGTAATGTAAGCGTCAGACACAGAGTAGAATTATTTTAAAACTAACTTGAAATTTTCATAAGAGTGTGCATTACATTTTACATTATTTTAAGAGAGGTAGGTAGGGAGGAGGTCTCGGAAACTCCCTGGTGGTTGTTGTGTTGCTACGAGTGATTGAGGTTACCGATAACCTCTTGGGGAGTTGCTGTGTTAGCAGCACAAGTGTCATTGCGCGAGCGATACTTAATATATTGCCAGCATTCATAAGTTACGGTAATCACTTTACATCAGGTGGGCTATAATGTTTTGCTTACCGACGTTGTATAAAAAAAGCTGTCAAGTGCGTAACCCTTTCGCAAATTATTGTCGCAAAAAAAATACTTTTTTTGATGAAACTACGTTTTGATTCCCTTGCGAGTGACAAAATATGCGCATAAACGTGACATAAACAGCCGTATCTTTTGATTGCGCAGACTTAGAAGTTTGATTATTTCACTGCTCGAAGGGATTGCAGACCTGAGTATTTGGTATTAATTCCAGCTTGATTGCTCCACCCGCCCTGAGAAAAAGGGTCTTGACAGACAGACGGATAACAAAGTGATCGGTATAGGGTTCCGTTTTTCCTTTTATGGTACGAAACCCTAAAAATGATGTAATTTTTGTACATAGAGTTACGGAAACGTGTGCGATACCAACTCGGTATTTTCGAACGAAATATCATACATACTGAATACATATGCTGAATTATGTCCACAATCATTTCTAGAACATTTATCGACATCTGGGAAACAGCTCAATTTGAGGCGAAAATTCGTTATTTACTGCTCGTCCAATAGTCGAAATTCGAACAACATTCATTCCTGAAATTTTACGAAACCGATTTGCGAATTTACATGTTACCTTATTTTTTATTTACAGCACTAAAGCTCGAAAATCTTTTGTCAAACAGCAGAGAAAAAGGTATTGAACATTTTAGTCTTTGCCTATTTATAAATAGATAATCTAATTTAGATTAATCTTTCGTGAGAATTTTTCCACTTTAATATTATGAAGATTTCATTAAATTTGCACAAATATTCTTTAGTAACCTTTGAAGACAACTGAACAAAGTAATATTAAATTTCAAAGTGACACTTAAATCATTGAAAAGTTTTCAGTCAATATAAATCAACCATAAAAAGGTGGTAGTTCAAATAAGTTTTGAGTAATGCTCGTGGGTTCGATTCCCACACAAGACAAACATTTATGTGTATGAACATGTCTGTTTGTCTCGATCTGGGTGTGTTTAAACGAGGTAGGGCGCATCAAAGCAGCCCGTTTTTTTGTCTGAGAAACTACTCCCACCTCACAGTAAACCGCAGCCAAATAACAAACCCCTTGGAAGGTTGTTGTATTCCTGCGAGTGAGTCATATCACCTATAAGCTCCCAAGGAGCTGTCGTGTAGCAGCAGAGGTGGCATCACGCGATTGCTACTTAATGTACAAAAAAGTCGAATTCACAATACTATAATATAATATTTGTACAGCTATAGATAGCGTGTGAGAAGTTCAAAAGTGTCATTTTTGAAAATTTTGAACCAACTGCACTGCGATGAGCTTAGTGCTTGTTTAGAATAAAATTATAATAAATCGAATATGATTACTTCAAAGTTTGTTATGTCGCAATGATGGTCGGTATGCATGCAAGAGTGTCGTTTCAGGTTTTAAATGGCTTTCAAAGATATATCTTTAAAATGATTACTATAAATGTTTTAAATGCGGAAGTCTTTTTGTTCGCTCGAAACACAATAATAGATGAAGTTCTGAACAATTCTTCATATTGGTTCGAAAGATATTTAGTTATAAAGTGTCCAGTCATTTTATAGTTTTAATTGTATAATATAAAACTGTTAATTGGTGTCGCATTGAGTAATATACAAAATATCATTATTAGACGGAAAGCATAAAAATGACATTATGAATTCACGGTTTAGTCTTCTTTCTAGCTTCCTTTGTAATTGGCGGAATCAGCTTTTTTTTTATATCAACTTAGCAAACTGGCTCCGCTTAGCCCGTTGGTAAGCGAAAAGTGGAGCCCAAATTGCAGCGGTAACTCACAAAAAAATTGTGTCCTGTCAGTTGACGCTACCATGCTGGCCCGAAAGTTGCTCCTTCGCCCTTCGTTTGAAGGATCCTATATTGTAGGAAGAAGTAAACGCATGTGCGGGCAAAGCGTTACACTTTAATGGTACGACAGAGGTAGGAGTTGCCGAACTAATGACTTCGCAAGTCGTATGGTTCTATGACGAAAGGAAGAGGATGAGATAAGGAAAACAGTTCTTCAGAACACTCACCATGGTTAAGGCGGTAAAATACGAATAGCGAGCCAATATCCCTACGAAGTTGAAGAGGTACTAGGTTTTTGGTGACGTCTTCCTCGTCGATTATGCGGATACCCGTCGCTGCAAGCTATCGAGAGCCTTGAGAAGATACTGTGCGGAACCGTCCCAGAGATGCGAGCAATACTCCACGCAGGCCCGAACTTGAGTATTATAAAACAGACAAAGCTGGTCCCGCGCGAAGAACCGACGCACCCTGTTCAGAACTCAGGGGTTTTTTGAAGCTATTGAGATGAGGCTTACGATGTAGTTTCGATGGTTAAGATCGCAACCAATATCCATGCATAGCATATTCAGGCCATCTCACATACTGAGGGAAGCGCCCTGAATACTGGCAGTGGGGTGGAATGGGGATATTTTTGCTTAAAACGCCCACACTTGAGTTTTCTATCTAAAACTCTTAGTTCTCTTACGACAACCAGCGGAAGAGAGGGGGCGGTAATTTTTAGTATTCTTTCTTCGTCACCGCACGGACAATAGCTAGCTGAGCTTAAGGATTTAGCGAAGATACTGATTTTGATATGGAGCGACTGCCGACAGATATCCACAATCTAGAGGAAAAATCAGATCTTTCTTAGTCGGTCACACGTTTTTCGAAATATAATTTCTTGAACGTGCCTTTTTCCTCGCGATGCATTCATTCACCGGCGAGCAAGTAATAATTATAAATATGTACATACATACATCAGAAAATACGAATTAAGTGGTACATGCCAGGATTCGAATTAGAGGCCAGTTGGTCAATAGGCCGGTTCTAATCCACTAGGCTATCACTGCTCGTCATAATAATTTATTAAGAGTTAATTCCGGTATCAATAATTTTAATATTCCGCTTCGATCAAATTGCAACGACTTTGAATTAAATTCAAGCAAGACGTTTGTTACAAAGAATTTAAGAGAAAATCATGTAAGAAATTGTAGGGAATGCATCTATGTTACTAAACATGAGCATGATAATGTTGGATCTAACCTATTGGTTGCACCCAACAAACACATTTGAGTCAGCATCCAATTGCCGTGGAGGAGCAGTTGTTTCTACTTACGACTTTGTTTTCTACCCACATTTTTATGTTATCGTTAGCCTCTTTCTCCGTGTTCTTAAATGACAAAAAACATCAAGACAAAGTGGCAATTCATATCATTTGCTAATAATAGGTCCATAAAATCAAATTTGTTACTGAATTTATTATCGGCATTGCATTAAATTACTTAATTTATTGCAATGCCGGTAATAAATTCAGTCATGACATGACGGTCAAGTCATCCCTGACTTCGTTTTCCAAAATGGATATATATGGATCAAGATTTCGCTTCGTAAAATCGTGCAGTAGTATCTGGCCATAGATCACAGGGTTTTCTGTGGTTTTGTGGAACCTGACATTTCGAACGCTTTGCAGCGTCCGTGGTCGCAGGAAGAGAAGAAGAAAGTCATGCGAAAGGAACTGTAGGAGATATTGACGAGATACGGGATTGACAGATCACTGCTCCGTGCTGTGCAGTCCACTTACAAGGTCAGTATTTGATATCTGAATTTATTGATTATTTCATGTAGTTTAATTTGCATAGATTTACATGCATATATTAGCAGACTATGATATTATGACATGTTCTGTAACATTTCCATTATTTTGTTATAAAACGTCTAAATCATAAAGTTAGTAATTCCTTTGGAGCTTTACTGTCTACCTGACTTCCTCGCAGGAACACAACGACCCTGCTGGAGCAGTTATGTGGCTGCGGTTTTCTATGAGATGCTTCCTGAGTCTTTGATGCGCCCTACCTCTCTTTAAGTAATGGATTTTTTTTTTATTACATTATTAATATACACGTATTATTGGGAATTTAACATTACATTAATAGTTCAAATTTAAATCAAGTTCAAATTTATTATAGATTATTTTTTTTATTCTGTTTTTATAACAAAGGACAAACATTTGTGTGCATAAACATGTCTGTTTGTCCTGGTCTGGGTATTAACTATATACAATAAATATATATTTAAAAACAAATATTTACGTACGTTTATCAGTTGTCCAGTACCCATAACACAAGCTTCGCTTACTTAGGGGCCAGATGGCGCTGTGAAATTTGTTCGACAATAGTTATTTATTTAATTAGTATTGTAATATGGTATTGACTGTAATTAATTATCTTTTATGAATTGTTAGTTTATTCAACACAATATATATTATTTTGGAAATAAATTGAATTGAATCAAAACACCCAGACCAAGACGTGTGCATGCACAAAAATCTTTGTCTTATGTGGGAAGCAAACCCACGAATCTGGTAAATCAAAGTAGCATTATTACCCACGCCGCACTTATCAAAACTAGTCATTCTTAAACGGAATTAAAGTAACATTTCAACAAATCACCTATATACCATGTAAACCGATGGATTCGGATTACTCATTGGTAGGTCAAGGTACAAATTGATTTCTTTTTTTTTTCATAGATACTTCAGGTACAAATACGATAGGTTACAAGTGGAAATATCAGCTCACTCATCGCGGGAACGTGGAATAAAACGGCTGGTGTTTGCGTAAGGCGATTGTTGGAGCATCCTTTGTGTGATGTGCGCTGCATCGCTTCCATTCCTCGAGGAATTAGTTCCCGGCGCATACCTACTACGAGGTAGGAAGAACTACAAAGACAAACAAGTAGGTAATGAAACTTAGGTTACTGTTTTATTGGGTCAGTTAAAAAGTAAATAGTAGTGTTAATTATTTCCCATCGCCAGTCATGACCGACTGACAGACGTCATAATCGCATTCTTTCGTTGACCGCACTATACGAGAAAGCACTTATATTTCTTTAAAAACAGAAAAGGAAAAGATGAAGGCAAAGGTCATCATTCTATACATCATTTACCAAAAGATAACGTACCTACAATATGCTCTAAGTATACAGCTTACACTAAGTAAAAGTACCTACATAACTAGAACACTGTATGACAATGAAACTCTTAACGAGATTTATAGTATTCTGTACTGGAATTGTACCTAGATAGATGAAAGAGTCCATTACCATTTCGACAATTCTGGCGATGGCGCAGTGGCTATCTCACACCAACGCTCGTGGGATCGATTCCACCACAGGACATTTGCGTGCATAAACATGTCTGTTTGATTTAGTCTGGATGTTTTTAAGAGAGGTAGGTAGTAGTTAAGGTACGCATCAAAGCAGATCTGATCAATCTCCAAATTGTGACTGTAGCGTTAGTACAATTAACGTAATCCAGTACATTTAATTGCATTACATTTTTTTTATACAACGTCGGGAGGCATACGGCCCACCTGATGTAAAGCGGTTTTCGTAGCCTATGAACGCTTGTAATGCATTAATTATCGCTCGCGCGATGCCAAGTCTGTTGTTAACACAGCAACTCCTTAGGAGCTTACTGGTGACCTCACTCACACGCAGGAGCACAACAACCCTCCCAGAGAGTTGTTATTTGGCTACGGTTTTCTGTGAGGTGAAGGTACTTCCCCAGACGGTCTGATTTGATGCGCCGTACCTCTCGTAAAAAAAAAGCCCTGATCAAGACAAACAGACATGTTCATGCACACAAATGTTTGTCCTGTGTGAAAATCGAACCCACTAGCGTTGGTGTCAAAGTAGCGTAACAGCGCGTTTATCTACTGCGCCACCGAGCTTGTCATATATTATTGTAACGTGACATTATAGTAACGCGAAAATAACTTCCCTTTAAAGCGTAAATTTGCAAATAACTTATTGAGAAAGTTACTGAACGCAAAGGAAACAAAACTTATAGACATGATATGATAATTGAAAGACAGGAAACAAAAACGAACGCATAAATTATGGTTGCTTATGTAGTGTTGAACTTATTGGATGAGGTCGTATTTCTTTGACACGCTTTTATCAGAAACGGAAGGTATACCGCTGATGTGGAAAGATGAGTGAATGCAGAGAATAGTTTTTTTTTTTAAAGTTGGGAAAACTTCAATCCATTTATAACTAGAGCCAGAAGACTCTACTCGCTATGCACAATACGGTGCTAATCTTAATGTTAACGTATGAGAGTGAGAGCTGAGTTTGCCCATAGAAAATGATGAGTCAGATATATGACGCAAAATTTGAACAAGGTAGGACCTGAGGAAAGCTCACCTATCATCACCAAATTGGTAGTCTTTTTATTCAAAGGAGATGTCAGGAGCCCTAACGGCTTCGTGCACATGAAAAGCACTGTGAGTGTTGGGGAAGTGAGTGAGGTATGAGCGAGTCATACGGCGCTCAATTCTCTCTACCTGCCTCGCAAGGGACTTTTAAATCGATAGATAGATTCTTGAGAGAAGAAGCCTCGGAGACATGCCGGGATATCTTTCATCAGAATGGACTGAGCATAACAAAATCATTGAAGGGCGCCGAATTCATATGTCATCCGTTAATTTACGATGGAAAATATTGGGGTAGTCGTATATCCTCTACTAAGATAATAATGACCACTAAAAAATAAACGATTTTATGATCTTTCCATGAGGACTCCAAAATCCAATAATTGATACAAAAGCCTGCAGAAATCTGACTCAGGATACGTAATACTATCAAACTCTATATTACTTATATTCCCAAAGGTCTTATTAAACGTAACATCGTAACGTTCTGCATTCATCGTATATATATATATATATATATATCTATCATTGCATATTATTTCATTGCATAAATCAATTTTATTTAACGCTGTCTTTTATATATCTATCTATAACTTCACGCCAAATCCCTTGTGGGGTAGGCAGAGAGAACCGAGCGCCACGTGACTCGATCCTTACATATCTCACTCGCTTCTTTAACATTCATTGCTCTTCTCATGCACGCACGCCGGTTTCTAGGGCTCCTGACATCACCTTCTGATAGAACATGACCAATTTGGTCATGGTAGGTAAGTCTTGGCCTTCCCCGGCTCCTACATCCTTCCACTTTTGCATTGTATATCTGCTTCGTCATTCTTTCATCTTGCATTCTTTCTACATGCCCGAACCATCGGAGCATGCCTCTTCTTATTTTAACACCGACGCTCTCTTTCAGACCAACTCTATTTCTAACATCATCATTGCGAATACGGTCTACGAGCCTTACGCCACAAATTTTGCGCAGCGCTCGCATTTCAACCGCGTTTATTCTACTTTCATGCTCTTTCTGCCATACCCAACTCTCGCTTCCATAAGTTAGCGTTGGGACCAACACTGCATTGTGTATAGCGAGTTGTGCCTTCTGGCTCAGGATTTTACTGCCAAGAAGTTTTCCCAACGCTCCATTCACACTATTCCCAGCACTCACTCGTCTTTCCACATCTGCGGTGTACCTTCCATCCCTGCTGAAAGCGCATCCAAGATATACAAACTCATCCACTTGTTCCAACACTTCATCATCAATCGTAATCCTTACATTAGTTCTGGATTCTTCTCTTTCAAATACCATTATCTTTGTTTTCTTCGCATTCAGTAGTAAGCCTCAAAAAAGCAAGCAAGCAAGCTCTCAAGCCTGTCTTTTATATACAACGATGTTATTGGATAAAGAAATATCATAAGACTGAGGTTAAGAGTCCTATGCTGTCTCTAACAAATTTGCTGCCTCTATATCTTTCCTAGATCGCGTTAAAACGAGCCCGAGAACGTGCCCCAGCTAGCGCAAGAAGGATGCTTTAAACGGAACGTATGGGTGGTACACTGAATTTTCATTTTCGCTTCACTTTCAAAGTAAATTAGACTGTAAAACGGTCCTTTATCTTCACGTTTACAAGAAAATAGCTGATAGTAGCTTTTAATTAGTTTAAAAGTCTATTAATTTTATATTAGCTTACAGATTAGCTACGAATTAAAATCGGAATCAATTATTAAAATAGATATTTAATGGTTAAATGTTGCATCTTACTGATGATGTGTTTCGAGTTTACGGAAGATCGCTGATACATGATATGACTCCCTGGTAGGTGTTAATTTTCTGCGGATAAGTTAGGTTACGAGTAAAGTCGTTGAATAATGAGCTGTTGTGGCAGCTGCAACGATGTCAATATGCGCGGTACTCTTTGTATTGTAAGCAATCATAAGTCATTGTAGCCACTTCCCATCAATCGAGTTGTATGCTTATTTGGTACTCGACGTAGTATAAAAAATGAAATGAGTACTACTCAAAAACATTCGGACACCGTGAGCGATTTTTGTGTGATCTGATTCACACAAAAATCGCTCACGGTGTCCGTAGAACAACAATTTTCCGAATAAAATTGCTGTTCTACATTTGAATGTTTTCTTTTACTAAATTACTTTACATTTATCAATGAGTTTTGCATATTAAATTGTAATTTTTTGTCTCCCGCCATTTTTGAAAACGGACGAAAAAAAAATTTCTTATTGAAATTTAGGTAACAATCCCGATTACAGAAGAACATTTATCATCATCTTGGATCACTCGAATTAAATAAAAATTAAATGAAAATATTACCACTCGGAAACGGAAGTGTAAAAACAAAATAGTGATTAATTGAAATACTTGCCGAAGATTTAAGGTTTAGGAGGTTTCAGAAATAATTTTAATCGCAATTAATAACAAAATATTATTTTTATGAATTTTTAAAGCTTTTAAATCTCGCGTTTGTTTTAAAAGTTATTTAAAATGATTGAATTTATTGTTAGTTGTGTATATATGTATGTAGTGTGGCTATGATGTTGCATAGCCACCATTAGTTACTGTTAGTGTTTCCAAAAACCTACGTTGATGAAAAAAAGCCTATAATGTCATTTGGACCATAAATAAAGAATAGAAACACCTCGCTCATCCAAATCGGCTGAGTAATTGGATACTACGGCGGAACACACGTAAATAAAATACACACATACATAGAACACTAAAATCATATCCCTACGACTTTGCAGTTTTCTGTAAAAATAAAAAAATACGCTTTGATATGTGATAAACTTAAACGCTTTCAATAAACTATCTCTCTGACAAATAAACTATTCCTCTTTCCTTATACTAAATCTTATTAGTTTTTAAAGTGCACCTACCCCAAGAAGTTTACTAAAAATTTACTAATTAAAATCACACCCGGCAGGGGCGATCAAAGTTTAAATTAAGCTGAATAGTTTACCACCCCTCCGCATTCCGCTTCAAATGACTAATCTTAGTTAAGTTTATCGTTAGATTGTACATGCATTACACTTTGTACATACATTCACACTTTCTCGTGGGGTGGAAGTGATTTACTGTCGTCTTTGAAGTCAGAGCCAACCTCACTCGCACGTGAACTCTGCTACTTCGACGAGCTCGGTGGCTCAGTCGTGATTGACGCGACTTTGACACCAACGCTCGTGGGTTCGATTCCCACACAAGGCAAACATTTGTGTGCATGAACATGTCTGTTTGTATTAGTCCGGATATTTTATGAGAGATAGGGCGCATCAAAGGATCCCATCTGGGGAAGTACCTCCAACTCACAGAAAACCGCCGCCAAATAACAACTCCCTAAAGGGTTGTTGTGTTCCTGCGTGTGAGTGAGGTCATCAGTATGCTCCCAAGGAGTTGTTGTGTAAACAGCCGAGGAGGCATCGCGCGAGTGATACTTAATATATTACAAGCGTTAATAGGCTACGGTAGCCGCTTTACATCAGGTGGGCCGTATGCTTGTATGCCTCCCGACGTAATATAAAAAAAAACTTAACAGACGAAGCTCCAGAGAATAAGAAGTAAGGCGTATCAAATCAGCACGACTGGGCAAACAAGCTGGTGTCTCTGAAACTTGGTATGCTCAATGCTTCAGCTCGGAATAAAGACTTAACGTTATACAAATCTCCAATTAGAACGCACATGGAGTACTGTAGTCAGCTTCGGGCGAGAGTACCTGAATATAATGAATAGGATTCAGTGAGCCTTGTATGTGATTGTTCAATTGTTGTTGAAAGTTTTGAATCCTTGCGGTTGATGAGAGACTTTGCGTCAAATTGTTCTATCGATTAAACCCAACCCTTTGTTGGGTTTTAAATAATTGTTCGATGTGGTGAATGAATTCTCAGCTGTCAGCAAGCGGTGCGGTCGTAGAAGGGAGCTGCTGATACCATGTCAGCTGAAAGAGATATGCTGGAACCGCGATGGTCGATGGACAGTCGTAATGGTCGCGGGTTTCCAGAGAAATTTGCTTCTGAGAACTTAAGTTACGGAATAAACTCCCTGCAGATATTTCTCCAAGGACCCGTAACGTTAGAAATATGTTTTTACAGGGCCGGCAATGCAAGAGGTGATGCAATTATAAATAGGCTACGGTAATTGTTTACCTTTGCTATGAGGCTTGTCCTATTCATGTTTCCCACCTTAGTAGTAAAAAAATATATAATACAAAGAACCAGGTTTCTGAGGTCCATACTATACTCATTCGATATCGCAGAAACTTGCATAGTCTTTTCCTATTATTTCAAAGATTGTTTTTTCGTATCTTTTCCTATTTTCATTTTAAACTACCATTTCACTCTACAATTTTCTTCAGTTATTCCTTTTCTTTTCGAGCTGATCGCCTGTAAAATGCCTTACATCTTACAATTTACCTCTTAAATCTAAAGGCAGTAATATTAACATCTTGGTGCTCCAGGCTTCTATTCTGGGTCCCTTTTTATTTTTAGTGTAGTAGAATGATCAGCCCTAATGGTGCAGAAAATAGTACTATTTGCTGACGATATCTCTCTAATGTTCAAAGTGACCAGCCAATGTGAAAATATTGGCAATGGTATTCTGTCTGCCATTCCAAACTAGTTCACGTTCTTGCTAAACTCAGCTAAAACCAAATTCATCAAATTTAGTCTTCAAAATGTAACTACTGCCAACACAAGAGTTCTCATAAATTTTGCACTGGCAATTACAATCTTACTAGATCTCGATGCAGTCCGGATGTATTTGTTTTGAAACGCAAACATTGCGTTTCAAAACAGATACATCCCTAAGCCCCGAAAGCAGCATGTTTGAGAAGTCTGGCTCTACAAGGCCGATTAAACCACGGTCGCTTTTTAGCTCCTGCAGCAGCCACTAAGGGATTCAGACTGTGGTCCAATGAGCCAAACGGCGCATACACTAATATGAGCTTGCATGGTCCCCTATATCTGGTATTCTCGTAGTAGAATGTACCAGTTGAGAGAAACCATAAAAAAATCAAAGCAGATCTTCCCGTGGAATCAGTTCACCGCGAGCCAAGCTATTCGGTGTGATGGGCATTAAAGTCTCCCAAAATCACTAATTCAGCGGAGGGATACTGCCTGATAACTTTGTTTGTCGCCATTAACAGGTGCTCAAATCAACGAGCTGTGTCTGTATCGCCGCTATAGGATCGTGCACCGCAAAGGCACGTGTATCGGTTGTGACCGCCATGATTCACGCGTACCCATAATAACGACAGGTGTCTTCAAGCCTATGAAGACGGCGACAACAAATATCCTTGCGAACGAACATTTTGTATACCCTGGCAAGATGTATAAATAATTCGAGTTTATAACCAGGGTAATGTAAGTAAGATTTGTTGGCCAGTGAGGATATCGGTGTGTCTCCGTGAGAACAAGAAGGGTCGACCGAGCCGTCTCCAGGTGGTATTGTACTGCATTAATGTTGGAGTGAAATCCCCTGATATTGCAAAAATGCACATTTATTGTGGAAGGGGTAGCCGCAGCAAGGGTCCGTTTTTCGATCACTTTTTTAGCCATATTTGATGTCGAGGTTCTCTAAAACTACTACTATATCAACCCTAACTCATCCCACTTCAAGGATACGGATCTCGCTTCAACCGAAGGGGTGTAGAGCATACTCTACCACACTGCTCAACCACGGATTGGCGGAGGCCAGTGTTTTCAAGCCGCCCGAAGGCCATTGACTTGACTTAGCGACTGTCATCTATAGACAAAAGCCGGTACCGACGGCTTAACGTAGAAAGACAAACCCATCTATACACAGGCTGCGGTCGATGTTGTTTAACTTGCGTGTTCAGTTATAATGGCACACACAAAGACGCTCTAGAGCTCTCAAGTGTGTTACTGTACGTTACCGTTATTCCATTAGGCCCAATGAGAGATTAGTGCTAATACATTGAGATTAATTGATCGAATCGTACAATGGACTGTATTCAATAATATTTGGAACAATAATACACCCAAGTTCAATTGGTTGTTGTTCAATGGAAAGAGGATTAAATGGATTGTTACACACTTAGCCTCTTAATTAATCCTTTGTATGATAAAACCTTACAGCCTGAGGAGCTCAGTAGATTCGCTGTTCGTGTCAGTCCAATCGAAAATTTTACTGAAGCTACATGAACAGTACTCTGTGTTTGGATGGGTTTTACACTAAATCGGGTAAGGAATAAAGCTTAAGGTCCGAATTTCGTGTAGGTATGAAGGTATGAACTAGAGAACAGTATGAGCCATCATGGACACTACGAGTTAAGAGAGGTAGGGCGCTTCAACGCAGCTCGTCTGGGGAAGTACCTCCACCTCACAGAAAACCGCAGCCAAATACCAACTCTCAAAAGGGTTGTTGTGTTCCTGCGTGTGAGTGAGGACACCAGTAAACTCCCAAGGAGTAGCTGTGTAAGCAGCAGAGGAGGCATCGCGCGAGTACTTAATATATCGCAAGCGGTAATAGGCTATGGTACCGGCATTACATCAGGTGGGCCGTATACTTGTATGCCTCTCGACGTAGTATAAAAAAAAAAAAAAATACTAGAGCCGGCAGTCTCGATCTTCTTCTTAGCGCTATCCCGTTTTCTTCTCCGTTAGGATGGGCGGGCTGTGTTTCCTATTACTAAGTATTTGGGAAAATACTGTTTTTTTTTTCATGGAGGGACTGCTGTCTTACCTCCACAACCCAGAGGAAAAACCAGACCTTTGAATTAAACAGCAAAGCATTCGAAACGTCAGGTTCAACAAAATAAATAAAACACGCGATACTTCCGTTAAAAATTGTTTAATTCAATGTGTAACAATCAAACCTCAGACAATACTAGGTTTCTACAGGTTCGGCACGCAAGAGTGACACCCCTGGTGCTGCAAATGTCCCCAGGCTACAGTATCTTACCATCAGGCAGGCCGTACGCTTGTTTGACACAATAGTAGTCCCTAGAAAAAACCGCGTGAAAGTACGGGCTAGTTAATTGCTTATCTACTTTAACTCTCGGAGCAAATTTTAGTAGCCGTTAATCATTAGTAATTCTAATTAACATGCCTTCGTAACCAGTGAGGAATGTAACAGATTATTTAATGATATTATGTGCGCAAATGTTAATTAGCTGGCAACATTAGTGGAGTCGCCGTGGTTGTGACGTTACAAGTGTAGTACGTATTGTCGACGACTTTGGAAGTGCGTTAAATGTGTCAATTTGACAGTTAATTCATTAAAAACAGAATTATGATGTTACTAAAGTGGCATTTTGACTTTTTAAAATTTGTTATTTTTGAGAGTAAAATTGATACCTGCTGTGATTATCGTTTTCGGTTTTATAGAATAGAATAAGAATAGAATAGAATAAGATTTATTGCAGTAAATGTGGTTGATTACAGGTGATGGATATATAATTTTTGACTCACACATTTAGTCTTAGGAGACATGCCTTATAAAGTCACTACCTCATATAATCAGAGTGTAAATTAAATTATAAACATTAATTGATATTGTGCTATTCTGTAGGTACATAATAATCATTCAAATTTCAAACATGTATTACAATTCAATTTCATTAAATAAAAAATAAAAGAAAATAATAATGTATAAATGGATATGTCATTCCTTATAACTAAAAACTAATTGTCATGCATTTCAGCCATTATAAAGCGTATTGTAATCAATAACATTATCAATATCAAGTCAAACAAAGCCTACCTTTTAGTAGCAAATATTCTTGTACACTATAAAAACATTTGCTAACTAACCATTTCTGTAATTTAATCTTGAATTGATTATTAGGTAACAATTTAAACTCTGCAGGTAAATTATTAAATATTCTTATTGCCATCGGATAACAATTTGAACTATATAATGATGTCTTCATCACAGGGAATAGCAGTCTATTTGGATATCTTCTGCTATACTTACATGGAACATCTCCACTGGCTCTAAAAAGACTAGGATACGCCTTTACAATTTGACAAATTTCGTATATGTATATGCAGGGTAACGTTAGCAAATTGAGTTCTTTGAACAATGGTTTGCAGCTTGTTCGTTGGTTCAACATCGAGAATTGCACGAATACATTGCTTTTGAGAAAAGAAGGCCCTATTTATTTCTACACAGTTTCCCCATAAAGCAATACCATATCTAAGTCTAGAGGCGACGTATCCATGATATGCTTGAATAGCCATTTTTTCCCCTGCTACTTTTGTCAGTCTCTTAAGAGCATAAGAAAACCTATTAATTTTATTACATACACTATCTACATGATAATTCCATGAACAATTATTGTCCAAAACAATTCCCAAAAACGTAACAAAATTTGTTTCTTCAATATTCTGTCGACCGTAACATATTTTAAGATCTTTTTTGTTAGTGTTACGCTTATTATGAAATTGAATATATTTAGTTTTGTTTATATTAACAGTCAGATTATTACATTCAAGCCAGCGTATTATGTCATGTACAGTGTTATTGATGTCTTTATTGTATTTTACTGTGTCGTTAGCTAAGTCAGGAATAATTATCGATATGTCATCAGCGAAGAGTGTACAAAAATGTCTAGTAATGTCGGGTAAGTCATTAATATAGATTATGAATAGTAATGGTCCCAGAATACTTCCCTGTGGAACTCCCACTTTATTTACTTTAGATTGAGATTTATATGTTAGCTCTTGTTTCTTTATTTTGTCGATACTCTTGATCTCAATGTAATGCGTACGACCAGCCAAATAACTTTCCAGCCAATTTAAAGCTTGCCCCCTTATACCACACTTTTCACATTTTGACAGCAATATTTTATGAGAAACAAAATCGAAAGCTTTGCACATATCGAAAAATATTGCAGTTGTAGGGATTTTTTTATCTACATAATCCATTATTTTCGATATTATTTTAAATGATGCTAGAGCCGTTGATTTACCCTTTTGAAAACCGTTTTGTTCCTCGTTTATAATATTGTGTTTGGTTAAGAATGATATGATTCTGACATACATCGCCTTTTCGAACACCTTAGAGAAAATCGGTACTAGTGAAATCGGTCGATAGTTTTCAATTAATAATCTATTTCCCTTTTTATAAGCCGGTTTCACAACTGACACTCCCAAGTCGTCGGGGAATATACCTTGTACAAATGAGATATTTATCAGATGACTCAACATATAATTTATTCTCAACATTTCGTCTATATAAAGCAGCAGATATGCATTTAGAACAAAGAGAAAACTTATTTATGTAATATCAATTTACTACAATTTATTGCTAGTTGTCGACGGAGTTGATCCCTCACTGGATAGAGCGACAACCTTAAGAAATTTCTAGGTAGTTGATGGTTGCAGGTGGCTCAGGATCGAGACGAGTAAGCTTTGAGAGCTACTCATCTCGGAACGGAGTCCTATGATGTCTAGCAGTGGGCGATCAATAGCTGCCGACTGAGAATGCAAACTACCGACCGGTGATACGCTCGCAGGGTTATACCAAAACTCTATTGAATTGTTTATTTTCACATATAGCTTTTCAAGCTTCAGGAGATGAAAATGCAGGCTAAATGTGGATCCGGAAATAATAATAATAGTGGCAAGTGATCTCAAATTTCATCGAAATCCGCTTAGATAGTTTTATGGTACACGCACAATGGACAGACTGGAAAATAGAGAAAAAAACAAAAATAAACTGGCTTGTCTTTGAAATTTGTCACTGTTTATATATATAAAATCTTTGTCTGCATTATTCCAAATGCACATACGCAATTCCATTGATTCAATTGGTACCTAACAACTAAGGATCACGCACATGATATATGAGTGTGTCGCGTAATAAAAAAAAAGAGTAATGTAAACCAGGCCGTGACTCAGTGTG
This sequence comes from Pyralis farinalis, assembly GCA_947507595.1. Taxonomy (NCBI): domain Eukaryota; kingdom Metazoa; phylum Arthropoda; class Insecta; order Lepidoptera; family Pyralidae; genus Pyralis; species Pyralis farinalis. The sequence goes on from OX382264.1 coordinate 4,061,169, forward strand.
TCTTTGATAAGCATATTTAATCATCAAAAGTTAGTAAACAGTAGTTAGTAAGCTGCGGGCCGCATGGGGAAGCTCAAGGTCGCTCAGCGTACTATGTAAAGAGCTATGCTTGGGGTTTCTCTGCGTGATAGAATCAGAAATGAGGATATCCGCAGTAGAACTAAGGTAACCGGCATAGCCCACGGGATAAGCAAGCTGAAGGGGCGGTAGGCCGGCCACATAGTTCGTAGAATCAACTACAGCTGGGGAAGAAAGGTTCTCGAATGGCATCCTCTTACTAGTACACGTAGTGTGGGACGACCTCCCACTAGATGGAGCTACGACCTCAAGAGGTATGCAGGGAGTCAATGGATGCAGGTGGCACAGGATCGCGACGACTGGCAGTCTAATGGACGAATACGGGTTGAGATTATGATGACGTAAGCTTTAGCCTAGAAAGCTACATTGTTTATCTTTGTGTGTTTTATAGAATGTCTCCAGAGGAGTTGTGAACAAATGAACTTCCAATTTATAGATAACGAATAGATTCACGCAAAGTCAAATTTACAGGTAATTTGATCTAGACTTCTTTGTATGCTTCCGCCACAAATTTGTTCATGCGAACTAGCATGTTACAAGGTGCATACCAGTCCCATTTCCTTGTTACATGGGTCCAGTTCTAGATGGGCAATGGCAAAGACGACCACAGCGACTACATGCATCTACTAATGCCGGCCGGCGTTAGTCCTCATTAATTAATTGATGGCGGAAGCACAAAGTCGGTTCGATCAAATTGCCTGTAAATCGATATATACAGTATGTATAATTTAAATCGAACAAGCAAATATACTATTATTACTGTAGAATCATATGAAATCAGTAGGTTAACTTCAAAGAAAAGTGAGGTCGTAATTTTAAGCTCGTTATGAAACAGCCGCGACCGGTACGTCGGACTGTGTTTACATTTGCACTCACTATTCGCGAACTTGAAGAATGACGACAGAAACACTCTGATGCGAACGTCAGTAATTGTCAAAAAGGCATAAGTACAATAGTTAATATACCTACTATGTTCCATATCTATTGTACTTTTACGTATGTATAGTACAGTTTATTGGACAATAGTGCCTATAATTGGTCACATTACTTAGAATTGTGATCTGTGCTTTATTTGGATTATTTGTAGGGACGTTTTTTTATTAGGGGGTCATGTGCCAGAAGAATACTCGTTCGCGACCCCTGCCAATCAATTAGATTGCAACTGTGGCCCAAAAGCGCATCGATGTACGAATTAGGGCGTCCCCGTCGGTGCGAACAGAGGTGCATGCGGCGATGGGGGGCCGCCATCCACCACGCTGCGCCAATTCCGGGCGGGTCGAGGAGGACATAATGAATGAGAAAAGTTTAGATGCTATGTGAGTGACAGAGACTAAGCGCAAGGAGAGCGCCACCAATTATCTGCTCGATGGAATGATGACCCTGTGGTCTAGGGTAGGCCGGTGCGATCATGTCAATGCTGGTGTAGGTGTCGTTCTCTCCTCTTGCTTAGCGAGGCGTAAGAGATTACTGCTTGGTAGGGTATAGACTTCTTTGTGTTCGTATAAAACTGGGCATAACGCGAGTATTTATGGTTTCAGCATACGCTCCTGTAAGGTCAGCGTGTGCTCAAGAACTAAAGAAGTTTTGGGAATTTGTGAAGGATGCTCTGGATTTAGCTGAAGGGAATCAAAGAGTGATTATGTTTGGGGATTTGAATGGATGGGTTGGGACCAAATGAGACAGCTGTCGTCTGTTGTCGAGGTCTGACGGCTATCGCTCCATGTCAAAATCAGTATTTTCGCCAAATCTTAGGCTTAGGTACCGGATTTGCTTAGGAATCCTAATGGATTAGGAAACGGGATAACGTTAGGAAGAAGGTTTTTATTACACACTTGCCGTCACAATTCAGAAAAATGGTTCTACAAAAATGGCTCATATCCCAAAATAGTTCAATTTACATACAAGTGTTCGTGGTGACAACTTGCTATGTAACAGAGCATAACACTTGCAAGTACCGTTCACACTGGACACGCTGACAATTTGTGTCAACATGACTAACGTCAAAGATCTAACTCTCTAATTTCAAGGGCGGTTGTATTGCAGTTCGCCCGATGAATAACTGTCACGATCTGATCCACGGTTACTGTAAAATGCTATTAATTTTGAAAATATTCACATACACAGTTTTCTTGCTCAGCTAATATACCATAGCTGTACGCAGCATGTGTAATGGACAATATAGTGGAGACTACTCTTTAGTTTTACTTCTTCACTTAACCTTGTTGTAAAAATCAGTATCTCCGCCAAATCCTTAGGTCCAGGTAGCGGACCCCGCTAATCCCAATGGATTGGGAAACGGGTTAATGCTAAGAATAAGAATAAATACAAGTGTCGTGGTGCGGACGTTCAATCAGATATTTAGAAAAGTCATTAACAATCACGAGTACTAAAATTAAAAGACCAGAAATAAGTAAATCGTTTATTCTCAGTACATTCAAAGCAATGCCATGTGCCTTTAAGTCTATCCTTAATAATATGTACATACAACTTATTGTTACTAACACAAAAATAAATGAAGGTGGCATTTGAATGTTTACCTTGAAACCGTCAAGATAGGAGAGGAATGTCATTAATCTTGTGTTAATATACAAGATTATTGACATGATTGAGGGACTGAGATAAGTATTCACTTCACTTGAAAATTCATATAATACAAATAAAAAAAATATCCTACTTAGAGCAAAGGATTAAAGATCATCCTGGATTAACGACATGTGCTCAAACAATGGTGGTTACAGGTTAGGTATGGGAATCACATATCGGCACTAAAGTATACCAATGTAATTATAAATATACATTACACTCTGCTTACTGGTAATGACACGAGAGATGTGACACCACATACTTTCCTCACATATCCATATTCGCCTCTTGAAATATGCAGATGCCATGTCAAATGAAGCATCAGTTCAGTGCATACTATTGGTGCTGACATCTGAAACCCGATTGTCTCTATGATCAACATCTATCCGTATTAGTATATAACGTCTCATATATAAAAATGTAGTAGGCAAAAATTCCATTACCTTATCCCAAATCCCAAATAAATTATACAAATATGGAAATATAAAAAGACCAAAGCTTCATGAACATTTTTTTCTCGTGTGTTATGTTTAGTATTCAGTTAAAACATAAATTTAATTCAGTGTAACAAAACAATATTCTTTATTTGTGTCCGAATAATGAATATTTATGACAAAGTTATAAATGTTCAGCAAACTTCATAATTCCACTTCATTTATATTTGCTAACACTATTGTTTCCATTAAGGTTTGGTAAACACGGTTCGGAGTACATTGGTTGAGCAAACTGTACAAAATTTATTATAACATTCTGTATGCAAAAAGCCATCGTGCCTTCTATTTCCAATATAGACTTACTGACTAGCGATTTTTGTAAGCTAGCTCTGGCACATTCCATAGGACATATATAAAACACCTCTTTAGTTTAACTCATTAAACAAGTTTATGATTTCACAATAGAAAATGTGTTCTGTAATGTTGTGGCAACAAAATATTTTTTTTATTGATCTTATAACTAATAAACATAACCAATACCTAGATATCAAAAGGATTGGTGTGGAAATTAACGTTATTTAATTGTAAACTGGAACTCTGAATGAACAAACATTGATTTATAGAGCTGATTATGTACAGGAAAATTTCTAAATGCTAGCGTAAAAATTTCGTGCACGTTGTTAAAAATCACCTAATCTTTAACCATTGACAAAAATATATTTTCATTTTCTCTACAAATATTTAAATTAGTTAACTATCTAAAGTTTAATGTAGCTAGAAATTCCGTTAGTATTCATTATAAACTCAGGTCTAGTATTCAACTATTTTAAAATGAATTTTGTTTGGTTACTAAAATTGAGTCTTCTGTTCACATTACACATATATCATTGCATGTTAATTGATGTCCAATAAGACCAAATAAATTTTACAACATGGTCACCAAAAGACATAAATAACAATCAGCTCTTCCGTACGTTATAAAATCTTATGTTATTGTCCTCATAGTAAAAAATATTAATTAATACATATCCTTCCATCGCCTTCACAGATAATTAAGATTACCATTTGTAAACTATAATTTATTGCAAATTTAATTTCGGATTAAATACATTCGTACTAGTGTCCACCAAGAGAATTTCTAACTTCATCTATTTCCTTAAGTAAATTTATCTTTGCAATATTGTCTGCAAGGTTATATCTAATGTCACTGAGATCATAAACCGAAATGAAACGTTGCAAGCGCAAACTTCACTACGTTAATTTAAAACGCCACACTTAATATATCACACTTCAAAAGACCTGAAAAATTATCAACTTAAAAAGTCTTCATAAGGATGTGTTCAGTAAGTGGGCCTCCTATATTTGGTATGACACCGTTATTTTCCACTGTTTTGTCTTTTCTATGTATGCACTTCTTTTTGTTAAGTCCAGTGTCTGATTTGTTGTGAGTGGTGATTTGAGAAGTTATCGATACGTCTCGTTTTTTGGTCCCACACATTTTACAGTCACACGTATTATCGTCACTTTTTTCTTTAACACTATTGGTTTCAGTAGCACTACTTGATTCTACTTGTTCATTTTTGGGTTCATGTTTGAGTTTGTCTTCAGGTGGTTTTGTTTCCTCTCCTGATAACTGAGAATGGTCGAAACAGCGTGTTGATTTCTAGATGGAACAGAAAATGTTTATTATTAATTCATACGACATAAACTTTTTATTCATAAACACTTAACATAAAACATAATTTCAAATTTCATGACTCCTTAAAATGTACCCTAGAGATGTTAAAATTTATTGAACTTAATATAAATTGCTGCACTTAACTGGTTGTTACGTCTCATAAAGAATAATGAATGTTACAATGTATGCAAAATTAAGTTAGCTTTTAAGGATTACAATTTAAGGAAAAATACACTAGAAAGATTACAAATATAAAAGTAGATCTGTGTCTCTTTCAATTTTAATATTAATACCATTTACTTCTAATATATAATAACATTATGTGTTTAACTACAAGAACTAAGTTGCTTTCAGTGTACATATTACATTTTTTTAATTACACTAATTAAAAGAAGAGCTTGCTGGAGTACCAAGAAAAAACGTTGGATACTATTTCATACTCTACTATATAGCGCAACAGTGTAAAGATCCCAATCAAAGCAATTAGATCAGTAAGTTTTTGAGTTAAATTTTAGTAAAGTATTATAGTACAAAATGACAAAAAAACGCTAAGTAATAGTGAATAATAGGCAAAACTAGCGTACTATGGGCTAGACGACAAGGCCATCGCGTGGTTTGACAGTTATCTGGGTAAACGGAGACAATCTGTCAAACTTGTTAAAGAAGATGGTACAACTTTGTTATCTGGCTTTTCGGACGTTAATCGTGGGGTACCACAAGGCACGACATTAGGACCCTTACTTTTCATCATCTATGCCGCAGATCTCAGTAAGCAGGTACAGTTTTGTAATTACCACCTTTTTGCTGATGATGCCCAAATTTATACATATATTCCACGTGAAGGCGCGACGGAAGTGATAACAATAATTAATGAAGATCTAGATCGAGTTGCTTCTTGGTCTGCTAGTAATGCATTGGTTCTTAATCCCGAGAAATCTAAGTTTATGATTTTGGGCTCTAAAAAAAAGATTGCATTTATCATGCGCAGTAACCCCAAAATTATAATGGCAGGGCAATTGGTTGAGCGTGTCGATAATGCTTGCGATCTTGGTATAACGATTGACAGTGAACTACGTTTTGAAAGTCATGTTAGCAGTTTAGTACGGAGTTGTTTTTATCGCCTCAAAGTTTTATATAAAATCAGGCATCTTTTGAATGAGAAAGTCCGCGTGTCACTCTGTGAATCTTTAGTTTTGTCTAAATTAAACTACGGAGATGTGGTTTATGGGCCTCGCTTGTATTCTAGGACGCGACGGTTGATACAGAGAGTGCAAAATGCGTGTTGTAGGTTCTGTTATAGCATTCCTCCCCGCGTTCACATAACACCCTATTTAAATAACACGTTAACACTTAACATGACATCCGGAAGAAATTTGCACCTTGCGTGTCTTTTATTCGATGTACTTAAATACCAAAAACCCGAATACCTATTCTCGAAACTACACTATAGCCCATTCCATGAAAGATATAGCACGAGGCCGACACGATACCTTTTAGCAGGACACCCTCATAAAACAGTGGCATTCGAGGGTAGTTTTCGGTACCAAGCCACTAAGTGTTGGAATAATATTCCACCACCACTACGGCTATTGAAGTCCAAATTTACATTAAAATATGAGTACAAAAAGTTTTTATTGATTAAACAAAATTTAGGAATACCTGATATTTACAGGCTGGATCTGTTTGTTTCGTAGCTTGCTTTCTATGTCAGACCAGGTGGCATATATTTTATGTGATTTCGTCATGACCACAAAATATCCTCGAGTTTTTATGAGTATATAGTTTATTTATTATTATTATTTCATTTACAATTACATTATAATTTGCCTCGATTGTAACACTCCACATTCGACGATGTACCTATTCAATATATTGCTGTAATTATGTATTATCTACTACAGTGGGCACATTACGACTTTGATGATATATTTAATTCACGTATTCATTTACTCCCTATTTTTCGCGGTTGGTCTGCGGCTGTAGCAGAATAATCAGCGTTTTGTTCAACAGAACAAAACAAGTAGCTGAGTTACAGCCATTTTGTGTTACTGCGGCACATATGATTTTTCCCCCTCTACAGTGAACATGTTTCTTTGTATTGCTTACATTTATAAGCATAATTGTAACAAATTGTTATGTGTGTGCTGGACATACAAATAAAGAATCTATCTGTCTATCTAGTTTGGCAAATTTATGCCGCTATCGCTTGTTGCCATCCTCTCTAAACGGTGACTTGTTTATATGATAGTACTAGATACTAACAGAGCGACATTTTTAAGCGAGTGACCGAGGTTTGGTTAATTCATCACGCAACGAATATATAAAATCGATTTTCTTCACCATAATTCAATGAAAAGTAACAATGCTATTAATTGGCCGATACTGTTATTAAGTAAAGCTATAAACATACAGTGGGGCTGACAGCCTTCGAGTAAATCTGCACCCTGCCTTCGAGCTCGATCTTGAGTCGCCAGTCACGCAGATACATATGAGCGGCCGCGGCGCTCGGCCAACCTCGTCGCCAAGTGTGCCATCTGATGAATTAATTTATTTTACTGAGATACGCTATATCCGATTACGTCATTAATATTCTGCAATTAATGCTATTTTAGTTTCGATAACAAAACGATAAGTTATTGTGACTGAAGTATGAGTATCTTGTATACTCCATATTACACCAAAAAGTCACTTTTAGCTAATAAATTTTTAATCTAAACTAATTACTCTTTATAAATTCATTATTAATATTCTTATTTTTTTCTTCTTTTTTGTATTTTATCATTTCGTATAGAATTTCAGTTATCAAATTTTTCTATTTACATGCAACTGTAGAAAAAAATACAGCTTGAGAAGTTGTTAAGAAGTCATAAAGGAATAATGAAGGTCTCCATAATAATGACAGACATTGTAATTATAGTAATAAATTAAATGCGCAAATACTTGAAATCACCATATTTATTATTTTATTATGCAATAATTATTTGGTGTTGCTAACTAAATTAAATGTAATCATGACAAAGAAAACCATTCATATCTTACCTCGTTAAGAGTTGTAAATTTCTAGACTTTTGACCTAGAAATCGATACATGAGTGCTGTATACCTAAACGATATTAGATCGCCTCGCACTGGTTTCGCTACATTACGTTGCCTGAAGGTAAGTCTTAAGGCCTCTAAGTAGTACTTTGATGCTGGTCCTGGGAAGCCTGTAATTAAATATATTTGATTAGTAAGACTATTTCTTATGATACATTTTTATAAATGTTATGTATTGCAAAGAAATAATTAGCAAGTTCAAGTGCACGTGTGTGTTTCACAAGAATTTAATAATTCAGATGGCAGAGGAATGAAAAATTTTGCTTTCTAACTAATTACATAAACTTATCATATGCAATTATCTTTACCACCATTCGTCTGTTCCGATTGGGTCAAATGTCATAAATTACCTTTTCAGGAACACCGTTCCTATATGAAATCAATATGTTTGTCTGTGCGTTTGTCTATGTTTGTCTGTGCGTTTGTCTGTGTTTGTCAGCCGCTTTTTTTCGAATATTAGAATTTTTGACTTCAGATTCGGATTTGGCATAAAAAAGTAGAACAGGAATATTCAGGAACACCGTTCTTATCTCAAGGAACATGGTCAAAATGGCCGACAAATTAAAAAAAAATGAATTGTTATATAATTGACGAGCCAGGTGTTCCTCTGGCAATGCAAGCTTGCACATTCTCAACTGGTTTTGTGATGCAATCAAAATAATATATATTGTCCGTATTCTAACATATTCATTCTAATTCTTCTAACCTTTTGTCCGTAACCAGTCCCCGTACAACACGAAATGTTCCCAATTATGCGGTTCCAGTTCCACCAGCTTCATCAGAATCGCTTTCTTCTCAATTTCTGGTTTCAAGCTCAGTAACTCCACGTGAGCCTCAACAAATTTCGGTTGCAGCCATAAGCATTTTTCTAACATGCGAATAGCTTGTGATGTCCGGCCACTTTTTCTATAACAATTAAAACTTCAAATTAAACTACTTTTTAATTAGGAAATTTGAATTGAACTGCAAAAACGTTTAGTTCAACATTAAATTAATCAGTTAACAGATTCAGGCGTTATTTTGCGAGAGTCAAATTTACCTGCAATTTATTCTAACCTTTTTTTTTGACGCGGGGAAAAATGCGTTACGCACACCACCGGTGCCGGGGTAGCCTCCGGTGGTAGTGTGGGACTCCCCGTTGGCTGCCCAACGATATACCCACTAAACGACCCCGCGAATTGCCATCGACCGCTTTGGTGGGGTGCCCTGGATCTGTCAGCGACAGGGCACCACTACGACTGGCCAGCCCCTCAGAAGGGGCCGGACTTCTTCACTCTAGGATCCATCCCGGCAAATTGGGACAGCCCCTCCGGCGGCGGGGCCACTATGGGGCCAGGGTCCCTGTCCCGCTCCGAGGCCTCCTTCTGGGACATGACCGTCTCACAGAAGGAGGCCATTGCATCCCAGGCACTGTCGCTCCAAAGCATGAAGCGGACCACGCTCGGGAGCGACAGGTCTGCGTCTCCTAGCGCGGCCGGCGGCAGACCGTGGCGCTGCCGAGACCACCTGGGTCACTGCTCCAAAGTGTGTTGGGCAGTATCCTCGGCCGCGCCAAAATCGTTGCAGCCCGGCTCCTGCTCTCGCCTCGCGACCCGGTGCAGATACTCACCGAAGCACCCATGTCCAGTGAGTACCTGCACCGTGCGGAAGGTGAGGGGTTTGCGCTTTCTGCGCATCCAGCTATCTAGGACCGGGCGCAGTGCCTCCGCAACGCGGGTTCCATACCGCGGCTGCACCAGGTCCTCACCCCACCTCCGCATCATCTCTGCATGCCCTCGCTGGCGATACCGCTCTATTTCCTCCAACATGGGGCGCTTGCCAAGTGCTCTCCTGCTTGCAACAAAGCCGTACACTTCGGCGAGCACCTCCGCCACCAGCTCCCAGGGCGGGTCGTCAGCGAGGGCGGTCGCCACTAGTCCAGGCCACCGTCCGGTACCCCCTTATCGCCCTCTGCGATATGACCTGCTGCGCTCTGCACAGCTGAGCCTTGTTCCGCTCGCAGAGGGCGTCCGCCCATATAGGGGCACCATAAGTGGCCATACTCCGGCAGATGCCGGAGTACAGCCGCCTGCATGCAGCGCTAGGCCCGCCCACATTGGGCAGGAGGCGACCCAGCGCCGCTGCGACTCTGATGACCTTCGGTCCCAACCGCTGGAAGTGGGGGCCGAAGGTCCATCTCCCATCAAGGGTGAGGACCAGGTACCTCATCTGGGCACTCACCCTTATCCTCTGTCCTCCTATTTGGAGGTGTGCTCCCGAGGGAGGGCCCCGTCTGCCGATCCCGCGGAAGAGGAGGGCATCGGTCTTCTCCAAACGGACCCGAAGTCCAAACCTCTCTATGCGGCTGACCACCAGTCCTACTCCAACTTCGGCCAGCCGCGCCGCCTCCACGAAGTTCTTACACCGGGACGTGACAAGGGTGTCATCTGCGTAACAGATGACACCCATCCCGGGGAGGAGACGGCCCCGCAGGACCCAGTCGTACGCAAGGTCCCACAGGATGAGGCCCAGAACGGACCCATGTGGGACTCCGCACCCGACGTGCCTCCTGTCCATAAGTCCCCCTGCGTCCTCGTAGCACACCTCCCTGTCCTCTAGATATGCCTTCAACAGTCTCCCAAGTACGGAGGCACCTCAAAGTATTTGAGGGCCTCCAGGATGGTACTGTGGGGGAGGCTGTTGAAGGCATTGGCGATGGCCAGTGACACCGCCACCACCACCTCTCCCTCGCGCTCCGCATCGTCTGTCACCGACCTTAGGCGCCTTATGGCGTCGACGGTCGACCGTCTGGCCCGGAACCCAAACTGGGCAATTTGATCTAATCTGCTTTGTGTGCTTCCGCCACCTACGTTCGTGGCGGAAGCACACAAAGCAGGTTAGATCAAATTGCATTAAATTAATCGTTTCTGCAGTATAATTCACATTCATCCTATACATACTACGTATCTATTTGGATAAATGATGAGGAAAATCTAAGAAAAAGAGTACAAGGGAAAAAGAGTACAAAAAGGAATAAAACTGGAAAGATGTTTTTGATCATTATAAAAATTCTGTCTAGTCTGGTATTTGAAAGAATGTTTTGTTAATGTATCCTATCCTAAGATTAAACACGACAATATTCTAAATCTGAATCTTTAGAATCGGCGGTTTAGGCAGCACGTTGTCTATATGTAAGTCAGTCCTGATTGCCTTCTAAGAATAGACTATGTTGCGTCTACCTATTGTTTTGTAAAGCCTGAAATTGTATATGCTACTTTTTATATACCAGCGTAAAAATTAGCGTATAGTCTACATGTAAACTGTTACTCGTACATCGCCGACCCAGTATAAAGTTCTTCACGTCCTTTCTGAAAAACGTTATGCTGTAATGTCTTTAATAAAATCTCGGCAGGGTTTCATTCTTATTACAATAAATTCAAACTTTATCCAAAAAAAATGTTATTTATAAAATGATCTTACTTGTAAAGTTTGCCAAGGTTGTAGTGTGCATTGACGTGGTGCTTATTAAACTTGATAGCTTGCAAGAAGTGATGTTCAGCATTATCTGCCCCGGAGACTAGAGTGCCTAAGTTGTTGTGAGCACTCGCATAAGTTGGCCATAACCTGCATTCATTAGTAAAACAGAGTTATTAGAAATAAATGAAAAAAGACGAACGACGATGGACATAAGAAGTAGATTGAAAAAATAAATTACACACAAATTATGGAAATTAGATTATGGCTGTACATTAAGTCTACGTCCTCTGCATCTTCACATAATACACTCTGTAACAACTTTGCTAGTAAAAAGTAGTCAGTTAGCAGCTGGTTGCCAAAACGAACCCGAAGGAATCGTTTAGCGCCATCCAAAGGAAATGATCTGACTTGTTCCCGCGCATTAGACGAGTGAGATTGTTGTTATTATCGGAATTTTTCAGTTTCAGTAAAAATAGTTTCATGTGACAATTTTGTTAGTATTTTGTAACAACATAGCAACTATATTTTAAAATCAGCTCAACTGGAGAAATACCTGTAACTTGACGAGCTCGATAGAGCAGTCGTAAATGACGCAACTTTAACACCAACGCTCGTGGGTTCGTTCTCCACACATGACAAACATTTGTGCGCATAATATGTCTGTTTGTCTTGGTCTGGATGTATTTAAGAGAGGTAGGGCGCATAAAAGCAGCCCGTTTGGGACAGTACCTCCACCTAACAGAAAACTGCAGCCAAGTAACAACCTTTTAAAGGATCTTTGTGTTCCTGTGAGTGAGTGAGGTAATTAGTAAGTTGCTAAGAAGTATCGCGCTCGTGATACTTAATACTTGTAATGAAAGCTTTCATAGGCTACGGTAACCGCTTTGCATCAGGTTTGCCGTATCTTTATATGCCTTCCGACGTTGTATAAAAAAAACTTACAGGAGACCATCCTCATTTAACAACTCTCTGAAGTGCCTTTATAATCTCGCGAATAATTGAGGTTATTGGCAAATTGCCACAGAGTTGCTTTGTTAGCAGAGAGAGTAATAACAAGCGAGTTGTAGACCTCGTAATGCCAATGATTAGAAGTCACCAGAAAACAACCAGTCTACTTTGAAATAGGATTGCTCCACATATCACAGCATCTGCGGAATATCAGCATAGGTTTCAATATAACCATCAACATCCATCGTTATTTAACGTCGGGAGCCATACAATCATACGGCCCACCTGATGTAAAGCGGTTACCATAGCCTATGAACGCTTGCTATTAAGTATCGCTAGTGCGACGCAACCTCTACTACTGTTCACGCAGCAACTCTTTAGGAGCTTTCTGGTAACCTCACTCACTCCGAGGTCCACAGTAACGCTCCAGGGATTTACGGACTTCTTTGATGCGCCATATATCTCTTAAAATCGTAATCGATGCAGATTTTATTACTAATATCTTCTATAATTATGCGCAGTAGTTAGCCACGCTACACTATTTATTAAAAAAATCAATATTCACCGAGATGTTTCACATCTGTCGGGCGTCCCGTAATGACCACCATTTTTTTGTATTAGTAGTAAGATAAATAATTAAAATATTTTATTCTTTATTTTATTAAAACAAGCATCTGCTGAAGTAAAAAAAATGCTGCATCAGCAACAACCCTGCTTGGAGAACCTGCCGTCTGCTATCTTTTGTTGAAATTTATGTATTAATGTATATAAATCTATTTGATATGAACTAATATTAAACTCAAAACTTATGTAATATTTGTAATTTTAACAAAGGCAAACGCTTGATATAACATAATTTAGTATGCAATCATATACCGCTTGAAATGTTCACTTCCAAGCTTAACTTTCATAGTTTGAAGTTAACATAAATTTCTACGTAGTAATATAAAGTAGAAGTATACATAAGTTATAATAGTTTACGTAGGTTTAAAGAGTCCGTTAATTATAACAGATAAATTAAATTTACACGAGAATATGTTAAAAATAGTTTTTGATGTGAAACATGTATTTGGCACGCCTTGGCAGTAAAATCGAACCATATACCGTGATGGCAAGTGGCATGATGCTCTCTCATGCCGTCATGCCCACTCTACGCCCCCCCCCCCCCCCCTTTACTCTCGACTCTCTTGCGTGTGTGCGTGCGCATACTAGACACTCCGTTACTTCTCTGCATGAGCTGTTTACTATATATCTGTCCGTTGGTTTTTGATTTTTATTTATTAAAAATTTCAATATTTACTAAGAAGGACATCTGCCGAGTGTCCTGTGACGGCCAACATTTTTTTCTATTAAAAATCTTCTATCTATAACTTCACGCCAATTCACCAAAAATCTTGATTTAATAAATAATCTTTAGGATAATAATATATATTTAAGGTTCTGTACTCAAAGGGTGCCGACGGGATTCTATAACACACATTGGTCTGTCACACTGTCGTGCGATTCCTCGTGATGTTTTCACGAGACACCAAGCCGCCAAGCTAGTTACAAATGTGTACATATCCGGAATCGTGACTTTAGTGGTACATGCCAGGATTCGAATAAGGACCAGTTGGTCAATAGAATGGTTACTTATCCACTGGGATATCACAGTTCCAAAAACTATAAAAGTTTGTGGCACAACACGTCTTGCTCACCGCGTTCGAAATAATGACGTACGAAAGAGAGTTGGACTGAAAGAGAGTGTCGGTGTTAAGATAAGAAAGGGCATGCTCCGTTGGTTCGGACATGTAGAAAGAATGCAAGATGAAATAATGACGAAACAGATATACAATGCGAAAGTGGTAGGATGTAGGAGCCGAGGAAGACCAAGACTAACCTACGAGTACCATGACCAAATTGGTCGTGTTTTACCAGAAGGTGATGTCAGGAGCCTTAGAAACCGGCGAGCGTGCATGAAAAGAGCTATGAATGTGAAAGAAGCGAGTAAAGTGTGTAAAGACCGCGTCTTATGGCGCTCGGTTCTCTCTGCCTACCCCGCAAGGGACCTGGCGTAAAAATATGTATATAAACTATAAAAAAATACAATTTTTAAAAACTATGTAGTATTAAATATTATACGGAACCCTACGTGTGCGAGCCGGTTTCACATAAAGGAGTGGTAAACGATCAAATTAATACATTGTTATGTAATCATTTAATTATGAAATAATTGTTTACTAATAATTCATTAGTAATTTATTAATAATGTATATTCAATTGAAATAATGCCATTAATTTGACAAAATATATGTACACGTGAAATATTTTTTTACAGGTTAGTTCTTTCATACTTAACGGTTGCATAGTGTAAGAGCACAGAAAGTAGTAATCCGAATGCATTAGGCTAATTTCTTCGAAGATATTAGCGATGTTCCTCGTCTCTACTACTGCAACTACGAAGGCTACGTGATATGGTAATCTTTTACATCTATCTTTTCTTTTTCACTTCATTTCAACAGTAAAAAAATGCGAATAAGGCAATACACACTTTAATAGCTATAAGCGTATTCAACACGTATATTTCCGTTAAGCAAAATTGTTTTAGTACCTTAGAGCTTCTTTATAATGTTTGATGGCGCTGTCTTGCTGTTCCGTCTCACGAAGAAAGTTGCCAAAGTTGTAGTGCAGTTTAGCGTTCTGCGGTAAAGTCACTAAATCCACCCTGTAACAAACAAAACACATTTAGGACGTAATTTACGCCGAATGCGGCAACCGTAAAGCGAATATTGCCGAGGTGTAAATCGCGGGGTGTTTTACGTCATGTTTAATACATTTTCTGGTGTTTATGAATGTCGGAATTTTGTAATTTGATCCCGCGAATAACGCCCTGTTTTATTTTACACTGGTTAGGTTTATTGTTACTGGCATAGCTACTGAAACAGAAGTCAAAGTGTAGTGGTTACAATATTGGATAAAACAGTCAAATAAGGCAATGCTCATCCAATTTCAGACATTACGAACGTGAAGTCCCGCAAGGGAGTATGTAGAGCCCTATTCTATTTCTATTATATATTCATCAATTGACTAATATGGCATCTCATAAATATATACTTTTTATTGATGTCATATTATTGTTGTTACGGCAAACAACTATGTTTATAAGAGAACACGAGTAGGAATAAACAAAACTACTATTGAAATAATGGAAAGACTTGAGGTAAAGTATTAATAAATGTAACCAAAATGAAATGTTAGCTCTTCGATAAAAATAAAACCGAATGTCCGAACATGAGCATACAAAAAGATATAAGTATATATGTATCTACACAATTAAAATTAAACATAAAATTTCTAGGATTTTCAACTCTCTAGAGTTCACTTGAAATTCGAGAACACAAATTTTCATGTTTTCTACTTTTTTTCCACTGTTTCCATTCTTTTTATAACACTAAATCTCGTTGATAGTTATTAACGACTCGGCATTTTGTTTTTGGTTTTGTGTAAAAACGTTATTTTTTTTTAGGAAAGACACCAATAATAGCAGTTTATTAATGTATACAGATGATTCTGACAAAAGTAAAACTTCATCTAAATACAAAATTTAATCCGAATAGACCTGTTTTCGAGATACATGAAATTTATTTCCATACATATATGTTCGTTTCCGAACACGGAGACAGCACATGTGAACTTCATCTCTGAGCCGGAGACAGGACCGTCAATCTGAGTTTCCGCTTCTGAGAAATTTATACCCACCTCCGAAAATCAAAAGAAAGTTTCCTAGAACTAGATTACGACACTAATTACCGGGTCTGATTGTGAATCTAAACCATCCAGGGACACACTCAAAAACACCCACCAAACTTCATCAAATTCGGTTCAGCAGTTTAGGAGGAGCTCAGTGACATACACACGTATAGAAGAACTATCTATAATTAATGACAAAAGTCTTATTACTCTTATTTTCTTACTGGTATTCTTCTAAACTCATGGGCATTTATTCTGGTCATTTAATAAGCGTGCGCGGGGCTAAGGCTTTTGAAAAGATTAATGTAATGTTTTAAAATTATTATTATCTTATTCTTCTTCTTATACTCCCGCCGTAATCCACTCCGGGGGATATCAACGATCAATATTGCCATGAGCAGGTCTCAATTGGGATTATTGCGAATGTGTCGGAAAATAATAATCTATTGATCAGATGTGGAGAGATTATTGGTTCTGGGCTACCACAGAAGAAAGACGGACGCCTACCACAACTATCTTATCTGATCACTACTTCCAGCAAGCCGTGCCAGTGTCTCACCACTCAGTAGATGGTTCCCTAAAATGTCAGGAAAGTCGACCGAGGGCAACACTGGTGTCTTTATCTCAGTAGACTGCGCTTTCTCTAATGTTACTCGCGGCATTATGCTCTTTAAGACTTCCACTCCTGGAGCATATAGCATTTTCAACTTCTTTTTGGACAGTCAATGAAGGCAAGTTTTCTTCGACTTCTTCGACCGAAACACCTGATCGACTCTCTGGAGGACTGAGCACTCACCAACAGTTCGCCACGAGCTGGTGGTGAGTGACGATTGTTATTTGCCAAATCAAATTATTTTATTTAAGACAACAGATTTATAAGAGTGACACAATCCTGGTATTGCAAATGTCCACAGGCTATGGTAACTGATTACCATCAGGCAGGCCGTACGCTTGCTTACCACCTTAGTGGTATATATAAAAAAAAAGATTTTACAACAACAGGTCCATTAAATTAATATCGAGCAGTGATAGCCCAGTGGATAAAGAATTAGCCTATTAACTGAATAGTCCATGGTTTGAATCCTGGAGTGGGCACGTGCCAGTAAATTTATGTGCATGTTTGTAATTATCACTTGTTCAGACGTGGAGAAAAACATTAGATATGAGGAAAGCCGCACATCCTTGAGATTATATTTCGAAAGACATGTGACCCAACTTAAGAAAGGTCTGGTCTTCCCTCTGGTCGTGGAAGCGTGACGGCAGTCGCTCCATATACAAATCAGTGTCTTTGCCAAATCCTTAGACTTGGGTAGCGAACTCCGCCAATCCTAATAATATATAATTCTTTATTGCACATATAAATACAAACAGTTACAGTGTATAGTAAAAATAGTACAGAGGCGAGCTTATCTCTAAAAGAGATCTCTTCCAGCCAACCCTCAGCAGTGGGATATCTCGTCAGTTGCGGACAGCGGTACGTGCCTAAATAAATTAAATAAATACATACATACCGAATACACACATATATACCGTAAATATACTACACATATAACATAAATACAGATACACTTATATACATACATATATATACTTATTTTCGATCTGATAAATAATGCTCATTCAATATTTTTTTAAATATTGATGGGCTTTTTCGAATGTGTGTTGGTAATTTATTCCACAGTTGAGCAGCACGGTAGGTAAAGGAATTATAGAAAAATTTAGTTTGCGCAACTGGGAGCAGCAGCGTCTTGGCATGGCAAGAACGACGGGAACGAACGGTAGGAGGGCGGAGGTTGAATCGGCAACGAAGGTAAGCGGGAGCAGTGGGATTATGAAGGAAATGAAATTATGAAAATAATTCAGGAAACAGAATAACGCTTAGTAGAAAAGGTATTTCAACATAGAGTCAGCGGCTACTGTCCTCGAACCTATCTATTAATCGTGACGAATAAGATTCCTTCCGGCCACAATTCTTCCTTCATGAAGGAAGGCAGAAGATGAGTGGGAACCTTACCTCAAAGGAAATGAAGTGTAATTTTGGCGAGTTTCCAATAGCTCAACTCTTAAGGTTGAAGCTGGTCTCCTTCTTCACATATTATTAACTAGCTGCTGCCCGCGGCTCCGCCCGCGTGGAGTCAAATAACGTAGCCTATGTGTTAATCCAGATCATAATCTATCTACGTGCCAAATTTCATTCAAATCCGTTCAGCCGTTTAAACGTGAAAGAGCAACAATCATCCATACTTACAAACTTTCGCATTTATAATATTAGTAGGATATTTTATCGTTACTTATCTATCTTATGTCACAGGTTATAAATCCGCACATTTGATAGGCGTGCGCGGAGATATGGATCCAACGCGGAGAGGTAACCGAGTTTGAGAAGATTTATGTAATGTTGCATACCCACTGTTACCTGCTCCAGGGGATACGAATGGGACTATATACGCATGAACCAGGCTCACGGCAGGTATTGGGACTATTTACTGGAAATAAAAATTGTCGGAAAAGTGGGCTATTAAAATGAGATCTGGAGGGATGATTGGTACTGGGCTATGGGCTGGGCTGGGCAGAAGAGGGACGGACGTTACTTTCGGCAGACGGTGGCTCGCCACTCACTAGATGGACCCCCGAAATGCCATAGAAAGTCGGCCGGGGACAACACCGGTGTGAGTGACTCAGGGGTGTCGAGAGGTGTGCTGCGCTTTCTCCGAAGTTACTCGTGGCGTAATGCCCTTTAACACTTCCTACTCTGGTGCATATCCCCTGATAAAGCAATATGCTCTAACGACTTCTCTCTGGACGGCCAATGATAGCAAGCCAGAGCTGAGAGTCCTGCGGGCCTACTTGACTTTCCACTCCGACCGACGAAGACACGTCGGAGACGAAGGCCCTGATCGACTCTCAGGAGCACTCGGGTACCCGTGGTGTCGTTACGCACCAACAATTGCCACAAGCTACCCTGCGGGATTTATTACTACTATTTATTATGTATCCCACGGCACTTCCAATTTATTCAACATGCTCATTATGCTACGGGAAGAAGTCTCGTTCCGACTTAAAGTATGTCAGGAACGTGCAGAGCTGGAATGCACCACAGGCAATTAGCAAGAAAGACCTGTGCACAAATTTATCTATCACCTCACTTCACTCGACTCCTACGGAATTTATGAAACCTGTACAAATATCATACGTGTTCATAAAATCGTAGTTCAATCCTCTTTTACAACAGATTTATATCGAATATTACAATCGTGGCCACAAGCTCGTGGTTTATAGAAAATGAACTTGTGTGAAAGGCCAGATCATCGGCCATTACATTTTACAGCAGCCATTAAATATTTTACAGTTTTATGAAATTTAAACTCTAGTCACACTGCGTTAAGTTCCATCGTCAGTTCTTTCCATAAAACTTTTAGTAGTATTTTGCAGTAAAGCTACAAGTATGAGATATTAATAAAACTGTAACTAAGCTGCGTCTGTTCATTGAAAATCTTATAAAAAATCATATTCGAATAGTTATTATAATCTGTGTAATGGTCAAATATACATTTTTTTTTCAGGTTTTGGTTGACCATGAGTTAGGCATCACGGGTGGAATATTTGACGGATTAAATTTGGCATGAACCTATTCACGGGGGCGGGCAATCATATATACTTTTTACTTCAGGAAAAGATCTCATTTTCATGTTATAAATTAGATAAGAAAAAATTACGCCAGTAGCAATCAAGCATACAGCCTGCCTGATTTTAAACAGTCACCGTAGCCTATGGACATTTGCAACACTAGGGGTGTCACTCACGCATTGGCGACCCTCAACAAAACCTCTTCACGCATTTCTTGAAGAACTCCATGCTGTAGTCCCTTGGAAAAACCTCGGCTGGGAGCTCATTCCATAGCTTGAGAGTTCTCGGAAGAAAACTTCTCTGGAACCACACAGTACGCGACCATTGCGGTTCCAGTGTGTGAGGCTGTACTCCCCGCCATTGGCGAGTGGTGCGGTTATAAAGAGTAGCTGTCGGTATCATTTCGAACAACTCTTCAAAACACAACCCGTTGTACAATCGGTAGAACAGACAAAGGCAGGCAAAATCTCTCCTTAAACTTAAAGGTTCAATACCATGTGTAAGCTTAGGATTGTCGACAATTCTCACAGCTCGTCTCTGAATCGAATCACACGGCCCAAGCTGGTATCCAGATGCTCCCGCCCAAAGTAAATGTAACATTTGAAGTCAGTAACTTACGAAGATACGACCAAAAATAAATATAAATACTTTCCATAGAATAAATAAGAATACATTAAAGCAAAACATTATAATTTTCTGTCGGCGGAATGAGTTGGACCGTTTCTATCATACAGAAGGGTCCAACTTATACCAGAGAGAGACTTTGTACAAAAGTCGTCTGCGTGGGTACTTCTGTCTCACCTATTTCTACCGCCAAGCGGCTATATTTATCTAGCAGTGTTCCAGTTTGAAGAGTGAGATATGACAGACAAATTACTGGGTACTGTGACGAAACATCCTTAGGTCACAATATTTGTAGCGCGCGAGTAATATCCCCGTGTTGTTGCGAGCGGCAATAGTCTGCGGTGACCGCTTACCATCTGACGCGGGTCGCATGCTTGTTTGCCAATCTAGTTGTATAAAAAAAAAATACTTCTCGATCGCTACTGTCGAAAAATTTCAAGACACATTGTTTTCTATTAGTCTTGGAATTTCTAAACAGCGGCGCGGAAGAAACAGTTACCTCCTCCATTACAACAACGCTTCAGTGTACTCTGTCAGAGGGCAATCGAATATTTGATATAGAAGTAGTAGAATTAGTCAATCGACTTCCTTACAATACCGACATGGTACCTCACGACTTTTATTTATTTCGCAAAGAAAATAAAAACTCAGACAAATTCGCTTTACGAACTATTTATTTGCCGAAGGAAAAGATAAACTCAGAGGAATTCGCTTCATGAACTCAATGTTATGGCGACGTTCAAAAAAGGGGTGAAAGAATTCCTAAAGAAAGGGGGGCACACTGCTTCAGTCATTGTTTTCGTTGTATATGACGGTACTTGAGAGAAGAACGCAATAAAAATGTTATCTGGTTCTCAGGTAATGATTCTGTGTTTGATTTTCTTAAAACATTCCGTGTTACACACGTAAGCGGTGTTAGTCCAGTTAATAAAGGACTAGTCTATTGACCAACAAGTAGCGGGTTCGAATTCGGGCATGCATATTATCGGATTTATGTGCATATATCTTGCTCAGCAGTGAAGGATCACATCGTGAAGAAACCGGCAATTCCAGGATTTTTTTTTTTTAAATACGTGCATTCTAACCTAAGAATGGTGTCAAAGACTCGTATACCTTGCCCAAATCGTACAGGCCGATTGGGCTTTTGCCTGTTTTGGGCAAGGTATACGAGAAAATGCTGATCGCTCGCCTCAAGCACCACATTCTGCCGAGGATTAGTACTCGCCAGTACGGGTTTATGCCACAAAGGGGCACCGAAGACTCCCTCTATAACCTGGTGCAGCACATCCGCGCCAAGCTTGACGAGAGGAGAATGCTCACTCTCGTCTCGCTGGATATAGAGGGAGCCTTCGACAACGCCTGGTGGCCCGCCATCAAACTGCGACTGGCTGAGGAAAATTGTCCTTTGGGCTTGAGGAGGGTGATAGACAGCTATCTCAGCGATAGGACGGTCAGAGTGAGGTACGCCGGGGAGGAAACCTTGCGGTCCACCACCAAAGGGTGCGTCCAAGGGTCCATAGGAGGACCGATTTTGTGGAACCTCCTATTGGACCCTCTTCTGCAGCAACTCGACCTTGCGGGGGTGCACTGTCAGGCCTTCGCCGATGACGTCGTGCTGATGTTCGACGGCAACACTGCGCTGGATATAGAGAGACAGGCCAATGCCGCTCTCGAGCATGTGAGGGCGTGGGGTGTCAAAAACCGGTTGAAGTTTGCGCCGCATAAAACCAGCGCTATGCTGATCACGCGCAAACTTCGGTATGACACCCCGCGGCTTACCATGGGCGGGATAGACATTGGCATGTCTCGGCAGATCAAACTGCTGCGGTTGACGATTGACGCGGGTCTGACGTTCAACGCGCACGTGGCTACTGTCTGTAAAAGGGCAGTGGCCATATACGGGCGCCTTGCGCGTACGGCCCGCGTCAGTTGGGGTCTCAACCCTGAAGTAGTGAAGATCATATATTCAGCCGTAGTGGAACCTACGATATTGTACGCTGCCGCCGCATGGGCTCCAGCGGTCAATAAGCTGGGTATCCAGAAACAGCTCAACAGCGTACAGCGGGGCTTCGCGCTGAAGATCTGCAGAGCCTACCGCATGGTCTCCCTGAACTCCGCACTGCTGCTGGCCGGGGTGCTGCCTTTTGACCTCAGAGTGCGCGAGGTCGCCTCTTTGTACGAGGCCAAGAGGGGGCTACCCCATCCGCTGCTCGGGGACAGGGAGATCGAGCGGATGGCCTCGAAGATCGAGGCCCCGCATCCCGCGGAGCTAGATAGCTTGGAGTTCGGCAGCCTGGTGGACGAGGAACAATGCAGGGCACACTCCAACTTTGCTCTGCGAATTTACACGGACGGCAGCAAGATTGAGGGCCGGGTTGGCGCCGCTGTATCCATATGGAACGGCGGCGCGGAAACCAAGGCCGTCAAGCTTGCTTTGTCGTCCTACTGTACCGTCTACCAGGCGGAACTCCTGGCTATCTGCACGGCGACCGAGTACGCTTTGAGCTGCGATGGACCCAGTATCGGCATCTTCAGCGACTCCATGGCGGCGCTCCAGGCGGTGGCGAACGTCGAGTCCCCCCATCCCCTGGCGGTGCAGACACGGGACGCTCTTAAACTGTGCAAAAGCCAGGGTAAGAGCGTCTCGTTGTTCTGGATCAAGGCACACGCGGGGTTGGAGGGGAACGAACGTGCCGATGAACTCGCCAGGAGCGCCGCACTGGGGTTGCGGAGGCGGCCAGATTATGACCGCTGCCCTGTCTCATTCGTCAAGGGTATGATCCGCAAGGGGACCATTGACGAATGGGACAGGAGATACAAATCGGGAACAACAGCTTCGACAACGAAGATGTTCTTCCCGAGTGCGGCGGCGGCGTACGGCATCGTGGGTAAAATGGTGCCGTCGAGCATCACTACGCAGGTCCTCTCGGGGCATGGTGGGTACTCCGCGTACTTGCACAGGTTCAAGTGCGCGGATGACCCATCGTGCTTTTGCGAGCCCGGCGTGGACCAGACAGTGCAGCACATATTGTTTCGGTGCCCCGCATTCTCCAAACAGAGGTACGATTTGGAGCAGGAGTTGGGAATGCGGGTCACCGAAGCAAAGGTCTCCGAAATAGTGATGGGGCAAAGAAGATCAAAATTTTTAAAATACTGCGTCGGTCTAGCCACGGCTGTCATAGATCGGAACAAGCAGAGCAGCTCCACCTAGGACTAATGTTGTATACTTCGGCTATATTCAGTATAGCCGATGGGATCGCGGTGGCTAGGTGGAGCTGTGAAGCTCGCTGTCGCCCGTGTCTGGACTGACGCAGTATGGGGAGGGAAATCTGGCAACATATATAAGGATAGTTCACCGGCGTTCTAAAATGGGCGAAATAAAAACTTTAGAACATATAATTGAAAGATGATGAATGAAAGAATGAAGTGCGGAATGGAAGAGAGTATGATGAATGAATGTGTTTATTTACAATAGAATATTTAAAAGTTAAGATTAAGAAATTAAAAGGTATATAAATAGCCTTGCCCACGGCAGGGGTGCACGATATTAAAATAAAAAAAAAA
This sequence comes from Pyralis farinalis, assembly GCA_947507595.1. NCBI lineage: Eukaryota > Metazoa > Arthropoda > Insecta > Lepidoptera > Pyralidae > Pyralis > Pyralis farinalis. The sequence continues at coordinate 4,084,985 of OX382264.1, forward strand.
AAAAAAAAACCTAAGAATGGTATGGTTTTCCCTCTTTTGTTTCTGGTTGTGCAAGTGAGACGGCAGTCGCTTGATGAAAAAATCAACAAATTCGCCAAATCTTTAGGCTTAGGTAGCGTACCCCACCAATCCTAATGAATTAGAAAACAAGACAACGCTTAAAAGAAGAAGAATCAGTGTTACCCACGTACAGGAATCTCGAACTTTTATATTGAAGTTTACACTTTAGTATATTATATATGTATAGCGAGACGTTACTCAACAGGTCCTATTATACAAATTTGTATATTTTTTTATACAACTAGATTGGCAAACAAAAATGCGGCCCGCATTAGATGGTAAGCGGTCACCGCAGCCTATTGACGCTCGCAACACCACGGGGATGTTACTCGCGCGCTGCCAATCTTGTGACCGAAGGATGTTTCGTCACAGTACCCAGTAATTTCTCTGCCATATCTCATACTTTAAAACGGAACACAAATATATATATATATATATATATATATATATATATATATATATATATATATATATATATATATATATATATAGCTGCTTGAGGTACCCACGCAGACGACTTTTGTACAAAGTCTCCCTCTGGTAAATAGGATAAGAAGTATTTCTAAATCCAATTGAGTTAGGTATTACCTTTCAGAGATAAAGTCCGGGAGTTTCACGCCGTCACTGACCCTTTGTAGATTGGAGAGATTGTACCCTTTATCGGTTACTGTACTTGTATAGTGTATTTGTCTAGTCATTTTTTAGTCTAGTTTCTACGAGCCTGTTGGCCGTTTGGTTAGTAATAGTTTCTTTAACAAGAATCGTAGTGTCGAAACCCACAAAGGAGAAACATTTATATAGAACATGTCTGTATGTCTAGGCATTTTTAGCGAGATAGGATGCATTAAAACCGCATTCAAATAACAACTACTGGAGGGTTGTTGCGTTCCTTGGTTGAAGGTTACCAGTAAGCTCTTCGGGAGTTGCTGTGTTAGCGGCTGTGGTGACAAGGCGCGATACTTCCTGTATTGCAAGCGTTTATAGACTACGGTAACAACTTTATAGGGACGTATGTCTCCCGGCGTTATATAAAAGAACCAATGTATCAAATTTCTAAATAAATAAATATCATTACTAGCTTTTCCTTGCGGCTTCGCCTGCGTCGTAGTGAGATGTTAAATAGCCTCCCCCAAAAATTGTGCTATCAAATGCAGAAATAATATTTCAAATCCAACTAATAGATTTAGAGATTTAGGCCAAGACTTACCTACCATGTTCAAATTGGTCGTGTTCTATCAGAAGGTGATGTCAGAGGCCCTAGAAACCGGCGAGCGTGCATGAAAAGAGCAATGAATGTTAAAGAAGCGAGTGAGGTATGTAAGGATCGAGTCACGTGGAGCTCGGTTCTCTCTGCCTACCCCGCAAGGGATTTAGCGTGGAGTTATAGATAGATAGATTTAGAGATTAATGTATTTAAAAATAACTAATCCTTCCGCTTTAGCCTATTATTTAAAATAATACATCTCCTCTTTTTAGGGTTCCGTACCCAAAGGGTAAAACGGAACCCTATTACCGAGACTCCGCTGTCCGTCCGTCTGTCACCAGGCTGTATCTCATGAACGGTGATAGTTAGACAGTTGAAATTTTCACAGATGATGTATTTCTGTTGCCGCTATAACAACAAATACTAAAAAATAGAATAAAATAAATATTTAAGGGGGCTCCCATACAACAAACGTGATTTTTTTTGCCGTTTTTATAGATAATGGTACGGAACCTTTCGTGCGCGAGTCCGACTCGCACTTGGCCGATTTTTTATTCGTAAGTTATTGTCACTTCGCTATTGCTTTGCTTCAACTTAGTGGCAGTCATGATAAGGCACAGGTATATCTATCTATCCTTCACGCCAAATCCGTTGTGGGGTAAGCAGGGAACAGAGCGCCACGTGACTTGATTCCTCCCCCTCTCTCGCTTCTTTAACATTAATTGCTCTTCTCATACACGCTCGCCGGCTTCTAAGGCTCCTGGCATCACCTTCTGATAGAACATGACCAATTTGATCATAGTAGGTAAGTTTTGGCCTTCCTCGGCTCAGGTATATAATAATTTAAGAGTTACCTTAGCAGCGTGGCTCGATCACGCCAGTCAGCATTCCTCCTGTAGGTCTTGGCGACTCCACTCGCCGCCAAAATAGCAAGGCCGACGATTAAGACCACCTTCGTCCCAGGCTTCGAGTACCACATCAGCTGTACTCCGTACGCTGTTATTATTACACTGCCCACACTGGAAAGAAACAACGACATAAATTTCGACGAAAAAAAACTCCATTCGCAACTAACATATTTTTTTTTAAAAGGTAGAGCTTAGTCCTCACTGAGATTATCTCCAGGAACGATTTGGTTTCTCGGCAGTTAAAGTGTAAACCAGTGTTTGAAAACTATAAGGTTCTCAGCCTTGCATGACGTTAAGACCGTCTGCACCTTTCTGAAAACACACTCAAGCTATTTTGAGAAACATGACGAAAGAACTTTTGATAAACAAAGAACACATACATAAACCTATTGTATCGACCTCTGTTCCACTCGTATGGTTGCAGAAATAGACAGATAAATAGATAAGCCAATTATTTGTATCTCCATGATTCATACACAACAGTAAATATTGGCAGATAAACAATAAGTAAACACAAAATGAAATAGTAATTGTAGAATAAATTGTGTGTCCCAGTGATACAAAGGTCGGGAGGTCACAGGCACACGAAATTTCAAATTCAAATAGTCAAGCGATCCAGAGGACAATCACTACCAGAGCGATCAAAGTACGATCAAAAGCCACATCTAACCCAGCCTTTGTTCCTCCAACAGCACTGTTTTAACTCGATTTTTCAAAACGTATCTTAAGGACACATTTCTTATCGGTGGAGGTATATTATTCCAGTATTTGGTCGGCGGGTAGCGGAAACTACCCCTGAGGGCAACAGTTTTTATTAATATGAAAGTTTATATTTATATATATAATTTGTCCAGTAAAATAAAATCACAAAATAGGAACATGTCTAAATAGAAATTGAATTCATTGCTATTGTAAATTCTTATGTTTGTTACAAATTAGGACCTCTGCGATCGACATTTCTTTGCTCGGTGTTTTTAATAATTTTCTGTGTGTGAAAAAACTTCTATAAATAAACTGGTAAAGCAAAACTTTAACTACGGCAAGGTGTGCTTCAAGAAAGGAGTGAAGAGTTTTTTACAGGATCGGCAAAGCATGGTGTTGCAAATGTCCGTAGGCTACGGGAACTGCCGTCAGTCAGGCCGTACGCTTACCTCTTTAGTAGTATAAAAAAAAATGTTCTAAACCGTTAAAGCCGCTCGCATGTGTAAACAAGAAATCCTCGATTAAAGTAATGTCGTTAGTCAATATCGTTTTTAGAAAATTCTTCAAGTAAGTAAAGTTAAGAGAGATAGGGCGCATCAAAGCAGCCCGTCTGGGGAAGTACCTCCACCTCACCAAGCCAAATAACAACTCCCTAGAGGGTTGTTGCGTTCCTGCGTGTGAGTGAGGTCACCAGTAAGCTCCCAAGGAGCTGCTGTGTAAGCAGCAGAGGAGGCATCGCGCGAGTGATAATTAATATATCTCAAGCGTTGACCCGTTGAGTGCCGAGCGGTTTGATCAAACCTTGCGCGTTACGGCAACAAGTATATAACGGCATTTGACGGGTTAATAGGCTACGGTACCCGCTTTACATCAGGTGGGCCGTATGCTTGTATGCCTCCCGACATAGTTCTGAAGAGCTCTGTTTTATCAGTGGAGGTGTCAATGAGTTACTTCTTGTATAGTGAGTGTTGAAAGGCTAGGCAACCACATTATATCAAGTGAGTCGTATATTTGCCAACATTGTATAAAATAATCCTAAGATTTGAAAATATAGCTGCGTACAAATGGAATTAATGAAAATTCTTCAATATGATCACGAAGAGGTTTTTGAACAGGGAATAACTGGTATACCTGGGTATATAAAGCACTCGCTCAGCAATCACGAAGCCGACGGTGACCAGCAAATTGCTAGCAGGCACGAACGGTAGCACTAGAAGTAGCAGACCAGTCACAGCCGGCGTGTGCCGCTGTACCTGCCACAGGAAACAAAACACTTAAACAGCGAGTTACCTCATATAAACTAACTAACTAACCGCACCGCTCGCCGACAACGGGGAGTTCACTCCTCACACACTGGAACCGCAATGGTTGCGTACTGTGCGAGTCCAGAGAAGTATTATTCCGAGAAATCTCAAGCTGTGGAATGTTGTTGTTTGTTATACATCACTATGTGATGAAAACTGGTCTCCGTAAATTCTGTCCCTATTTCTGTAGTGAAGCGACTGGCGCATACTACTCTTTCATTCTTGTCCACCCCATCTTTCGCGGGAGTAAAACACTCGGCAGCGGCCCGCTGCCGAAGACATCCTGGGCAAAGAGCCATAGCTCGAGGCCCATTCCCACCCATACCGCGGGTGCATGATCACAAGAAGAAGAACGCAGGCAGGCATCCCTCCAGGGAGTAGTTATTTGACTGCCGTTAAGCTCGGTTCAATGTTTTGCTGGGAGATTTGTAGAGTTATTTGACAGCGGTTTCCTGTAACGTGGAGGTACCACCCCACGCTTTGATGCACCCTACCTCTCTAAATACCCCGACCAAGACAAACAGACATGTTCATTCAGACCAATGTGAGTCCTGGGAATCGAACCCACGAGCGTTGGTGTCAAAGTCGCGTTATTAACCGCTATCCCACCGAGCTCGCGTGGAATGAGACTTAGTAGTTCTGTAGTATCAGAAGAATCAACTGCATTGTTTCTGCGTCAGTTATAGAGAAGATAACAGAGTAAATTTTCATATCATGTGCTTAACACAGTAGTCTAGAGGATCGTAAATAGTACAAATATTATATTACAGCAGGAGTTCTTGTGTTGCTGCGTATGAGTAAGATCACTGGTAAGCTCCTGAGGTGTGTTCGGGAGCGACATTCCATGTACAGCAACGATTTGATTTCGTAAACGTAGTAACAGATGGTTCATAGTTAAGATTTCTTGTTAAGAATAGCCTCATTCAAACTTTTATGTCTCCAAGAAAAACGAACCCACCATACAAACGTTCAACCCTCAAAAATCAGAAGAACGTGTCTCATTATTTGTTACCTTTAGTCCAAATATAAGCTATGTCCCCAGCTTAAAAAAAAACGGTACTGCTATACAAATTTTCATCTCCAATCGGAAGAGAGGTACGGCGCATTAAAACAGCCCATCTGGGGAAGTACCTCTACCTCACAGAAAACCGCAGCCAAATAACAACTCCCTAGAAGGTTGTTGTGTTCCTGCGTGAGAGTGACGTTACCAGTAAGCTCCTAAGGAGTTGCTGTGTTAGCAGCAGAGGTGGCATCGCGTTGGTGATGTATTGCAAGCGTTCATAGGCTACAGTAACCGCATTACATCGGATGGGCCGTATGCTTGTATGCCTACAGACATGAATCTAATCCAGTCTAACCTCAGCGGTCTTCTCGAACAAACACGACACATGTCTTCAAGAAAATAGACAATGTTTCCCTAAAAAGGCTGGCAACGAATCAGGTGACCCTTTGTCGTTGCTGATATGGGCAGTGATGACCACTTACCATCAGGTGACTCACATGCTAATTTTTCCCGCCTCTAATATAAAAAATATCTCAAAACCACATAAAAACACACAAAAAATTTCATCAGAATCGGTCCAACCGTTTACGAGGAGTTCAATGGTATACATACGGACAGAACAATTATACAGACGAAGATATATTATTTTACAATTCCATCATCTCCTATGATCACCATTGGTGGCGGATGCACTCAAAGCAGGTTAGATCAAATTGCATGTAAATTCCATCATCAATCTGAGCCTACCTCTAAATCTGCGACGCATCTATAGCACAACAGTAATAAAGCTCCGAAGGCAGCACATGTGAGCAAGTTGCGGGGATCCCACCCGCTGGTGATGAGCGGCACTGACCCCATCTGCCAGTCGTGGCTCAGAGACCAGGGGCAGATGAGGAGCCACCAATTGAAGGCTGCCAAGTAGCAGAATGTCATCAGTCTGGAAAGAAAATAAATGTTAATATTCCTGACAAATCCTACTAATATTATAAATGCGAAAGTTTGTAAGTATGGATGGATGTTTGTTGCTCTTTCACGCTTAAACGGCTGAGCGGATTTGAATGAAATTTGGCACGTAGATAGATTATGATCTGGATTAACACATAGGCTACGTTATTTGACTCCACGCGGGCGGAGCCGCGGGAAGCAGCTAGTTATTAATAAAGTACAACCGAACTTCGCTCGCCATTTTTAAGTTTTCTTGTATGAAATCATGGTTTTTTTTCTAAAAAGTCACCTAATTAGATACTAATATCTAATTAAATACCTAATTTGATCCGTATCGTTAGAGCCGTTTTTTATATATTAATAAGGTGACATACAAATGACCTGCCTAATGATAAGCAGTTACACTAGCCTATGGACATGGAGCAACACCAGGGGTGTCTACTCATACGTTGCCAATCCGACGTTTCCCAGATACTTATATACTACTAATATTATAAATGTGAATGTCCGTTTGTTTGTTCCGCTTTCACGCGAAAACTACTCAACCGATCATCATGAAACTTTGTATACATATTCTTGGAGTTATCAGAAGTAAAATAGATTTTATCAAAAAAAAAAATACTTATATTTTTATCAATGCGAACGATGCCGCGGGTAAAAGCTAGTATTTTTATACAAGAATTGCTCATTTTGAGTAATAGTTTTTAGGCATTACGTTACTTAAATTTTGTGTTAGCTAGAAAAATACACACATCAAAAGTGTCTAGGGATCAACATATATTTTTGCAATAACTTTTCTCCTGATTGATATTAATTAAAATTTTCTTTAAGGATTCATCAAATAAAGTGTTTTCGTTTGTCTACAGTAACGATAAACCAAGTCACCTTTGCATTAATAAAGAAATTTGCCATTTTCATAATAAAGGGATTTTTGACATTTGAACCACTAACATTAAAGTTCGAAAAAAAGACTGACTGACTGAAATAACAGTTTTCTTTAAAATTTTATTGGGTAACTTAAACAATTAATAATCCGTGTTTCTACCGCGAACACTAACGATGATAGAAGCTGGTTCCCGGCAACGTACTGTGGCTTTAGCTCTGAATACAAGTCAGAGTGTTATCAGTCGACTTTGTACAGTGCCGTCAGACCTCCACAACCCCGAGGGAAAACCAGATCATTCTTTGGTAAGGTCACACGTTTTTTTATTTAATTTAATTTCTTGCACGTATTTCCTCAGGATGTTTTCCTTCACCGCCGAGCTAGTGATAATTACAAATATGTACATAAATACAAAAACACGAATTTTGTGGTATATGCCGGGATTCGAACCGGGGAACTGTTGGTCACAAGGCCGGTTCTTAATCCACTAGGCTACCACTACTCAAGTCCATAGCTGTTATCAGTGTTAAAAAGTTACTAGAACTTAGAGTCCAGGCTCAATTTTGACCAAGATGTACGATTTGTGTGACTCTACAAATCGCACATCTGCAAAACCCTGGAAGTTATTGGCAACAACCCCTCAAGGCAACAAAGTAAGTCCTAAGCAGAAGATACTATTTTTATTGCACGCATACAAAGACTAGGATACGATAACTACTTCACATTGAGTAGGCCGCGAGCTTGACCTTCCGGGGATCTATAAAAAAAAAAGATAACTCAGTTTTATTTACACTCATCTAAAATCATGTGAAAGCATTTCTAAAATAAATACAGGCACACTAAGAAAATGTTTTCACATAAACCTCTACTGGGCAATTTTTCTCCTTATGATATTAATTGCAACCGTTAACAGTCTCCCTTCTTATAACACTATTCGCCCTTATTTATGTTATCATAAGCTTCCCAAATGATGTGTTATTGCGGGCCATTGTCAGTGATCCCCTTGTCAATTTATCTTCTCTGGAGTTCGCTACAGGTGTCCTATTGTCAAACATGTTGGATAAAAACTGCCTGGACATTACGAAATATTTTGTAGTTGAAAAAACTCTTGAAAAGAGGATTTAGCCGTGCAAAAAGCTCATTAGCAAATAAATAAATAAATATTCCCGAAAAAAAATACACAGCGCCATCTAGTACACTAAGCAATGTTTGTGCTATGGTTGTTAGACAAATGATAAACATACGTGAATATCATTTTTGTAAATACATATAAAATCCATAATTTCCTGGTTCGAATCCTGATCTGGGTATGTACTAGCAAATGCGTATTAGGATTTATGTACAAATTTGTAATTATCACTTCCTTGACAGTGAAGGAACAGATAGTAAAGAAACCAGCACGTTTAAAAAAAAACGAAAGACCTGTGAACTAAGAAAAATCTGGTTTTCTCTCAGTACTGTCAAGACCTAACGGCAGTCGTTCCGTGTCAAAATTGGTACCTTCGCCAAATCTTAGGTAGATAAGGTTTAGGTAGCGGATCTTGCCAATCGTTGTAGGTCAGAAACATAAGATAATGTTAGGAAGATAAAGAAAAATTAAGGTGAGGCATTGCCTGTTAATATATAGGTATATACGGCAAAGTTCCTACATGGCGATTGTTCCTTGCAGAGCCTCCTATCGGAGTTACCATCATATGGACTGCCCGAGGGCTTGAGCAAATGGATTGTCAGTTCATTGTCCAGCAGATGCACATAAGCCTGCGTACTTCCACCTGTAGTGTTTGATCATATAATTATGCCCTCCCCTATGTCTTTTTAGTGTAACTTGGCAGGGAGTGATGGCGCTGGTCTGCTTGCACACGTTAATAGGTTTTACCGACTAATTACCATCAAGCATGCCGTATGCTTGTTTAAAACTTTAGTAGTATATAAAAATAAACTGAACTTAAACACAGCAACATGGTCGCTTACTATGGGCCTCATACGGAAGTTCAAGGTTGCACAGCGCGCGATGGAGAGAGCCATGCTCGAAGTTTCTCTACGAGTTAGATTCAAAAATGAGCACGAAGCAATTATCGACGTGGCTCTAAGGATCAGCAAGCTAAAGTGGCAGTGGGCAGCTCGGATAACTGATGGCCGTTGGGGCAGAAAAGTTCTCCAATGACGACCATGAACCGGAAAACGTAGCGTTGACAACCACAGCTACTTAACAAGAAAGTTGAAAAAGGGTTGAGAAATAGAGGAGAAACCGTATTTAATTGTTTTGTCTTTACCTATTTATACATGGATTTAATGTAAAGCGACAAAATAAGCCATACAGTGACAGTCGGTAGGTTATTGGATGGACCAAATCTGTCTAACGTTTGTATGCGAAATTTAATGAAATCATAAACATTAACGATTTTTAAATACCTATATATGTTCAAAACTTGAAAATTATATTAATATCTACTACGCACTTATGATTTAACTTGTACCTCTGCGACTTTTCCTCTTGCTATGACCTTTATGAAATATAAATATTTTTCATCCATATTTAAATGAAAATCAGCATTATTATGTAAATTAGAAAACTTCCAATAAATCTATATAAACTTGACTTGACTACGTTAACGTAATCTATAAAAATATTAAAAACTTTTTATTTTATAATCTATTTATGTTAATAATTAAAGATCAAGTTTTTTAAAGAGTCATGTAACTGAAACTGAAGAAAATGCCATTAGCCATTGAAAAGGTACATTAGATATGTTTAAGTATTAGATACCTACCTTACAAGACCATATATCCATCTATAACTTCACGCCAAATCCCTTGCGGGGTAGGCAGAGAGAACTGAGCGCCACATGACTCGATCCATACATACCTCACTCGCTTCATTAACATTCATTGCTCTTCTCATGCACGCTCGCCGGTTTCTAGGGCTCCTGACATCACCTTCTGATGAACACCACGACCAATTTGGTCATAGTAGGTAAGGCTTGGCCTTCCTCGGCTGCATGTTCTTCTAGTTTCATGTTCTGTAACTTCTTCTACATCTTCGAACCAATAGAACATGCCTTTTCATATCGTAACACCGATACTATCTTTTCAGACCAACTCTATTTCTAACATCACCACTATGAAGTCAGTCGACAATCGTTACGCTTCAGACTTTGCGCAATACTCGCATTTTGACCGTGTTTATTTTACTTTCACGCCATCGCCATGCACAGCTCTTGCTTCTTCTTCTTCTACCTTTGATGCCTAGAAATTTTCCCAACGCTCCAACCACACCACTCCCAGCAGTTACTACTGACACTCATCTCTCCACATCAGCAGTCCAAAATAACCACGATCAAAATACAAAATACCTTCATCAATCAATCGAAAGTAGAAAGCATCGGTTAAGAAAATAGTCATAAATATTGATTTCGATTTCAATTGGAGAAATATTTTGCGTTAATACGAGGAAATACGTAAACAATCACATGCTATTGAACTATTATCTTTCACAAATTATTAATAATAGATACAGTTGGGCATATTAAGGTCGTTAACATGTTTTGTCGTTAGTATTTTTTTTTTCTAGTACAAGTAATTGCTGACAATGTAGATTGTTCAAAGAGATCGGCGGCCAATCGCGTGTCAAGTGAAAATTATCAAAAAAAATCGGTCATGTCAGAAGCGGGCCTCACTCTGTTAAATTCCCTACTCTTTTCTACTCGCTACAACTATCTAGAGGATGATTGTGTCTCTGCGAGTAACTGGATTTACCAGTAAGCTAATAAGGAGTTGTTCTATTATGTGGCAACACGCGAACGATCTTTACAAGCATTCTTTGACTACAGTAGCTACTTTAAATAAAGTGTGCTTGTATGCCTCCCAAAGCTGAATACATAAACCATATTTGATGGGAAGGAATGCTTGGATGGTGACTTTAATGAGGGCGTCAGTCAGTGTTAGGAAATTATGTTGGAGTTGTATTCCTACTTGTAAATGTGATTACTAGTATGTTCCTGAGGAGTTGCTGTGTTAGCGGCAGAGTTAGCAATGCGTGAGCGATAAGACTTCTCATATTGCTGGCGTTCATAAGCTACAGTAACCACGGTACTTCAGGTAGTCTGTTCTTGTGTGACCGTCGAATTGCTTCTCGACGTTGTATAAAAAATGGTAGAGTGCATTAATCTCTCATTACCCGCGGGCCGCTTTTCCGCCAAGACGGGGTCTTACAGGTTAAAGCAGCCGGGCTGGGGAAGTACTTCCATCTTACCAAAGAGCGCAACCAATTAACCATTCCTGGAGAACTGTCATACAGCTGTATAAGTGAGGTACCCAGAATTGGTGTCGTGTGACACCAATTCATGGGCGATATTAACCAACTTACGTCAGATGGGCTGTATCAATCTGTATTACTGGAATCGATATGTTAGGTAACAACTCACAATTTAGGTCTCAATAGTGTTAGATATCTGATAAACCGTGGTGCACGGCAGTTGCGCTTCACTTCTGAGATTCACACACAAGAGATGGCTAGTCATCTGTTTGAGGTGTTTTAATACCTTTTTTGTCATATTGCTATCTCTCACTTTGCCAGAGGGGAAGTTAATTCCAAAACTTCCTACTGCTACAAATTTCTTCTGATTAAATTCGTTGTGAGTTCCAAGGCAGCTGCTATAGTTTAACCCCCGGGACAGCAATGAACTTCACTATTAATTGCCTTTTTGGTGGCCGCCGCTGTTAATTCTGGCTACACAGGAGACACAGTGGTGGGAATGAGTGGTAGGTCTGTAGATGGACCATACCTTTGTCTGCCCCCTTTGTTACTCATATCTAAACGAGTAAACACAGCAGAATCTCATTAATAAATAGGGTTCCTTTGGTCACGGAAATCCGAAAGTACTAAAAGTAATTTGTATTTAAAGCCATTCGATTGATGAGATCAAAATTGGGGCACAACACAAGCGTCATTAGCATTTCGATATTTGTATATAAAACACCAATCCAATCAACTTCAGTCGATTATTCAGGAGAAACAAATCTTGATAATGAGTACTCGCATTAATGTAAATTTACATTATTACAATGATAAGAATGACCTTAATAATGTGTATTGTATTAATATACTTATTTTAATACAATGGCGGGGTTCTTACCCATTGAGTTATTATGCACTAGAGGAGCTATTCTAAGTGTCTTGCTCCATTTTGGTAAGAATTAAAACAAATGTCCGCTGCAGCGCTGAAATAATTTAGATATCTATCCCAAAGATTCGAAGATACAGCACTAAATCGCTTCTAGGTTAAAAATTCGAATATTCGAAAAGAAGCGACAGACAAACACACAGACAAACGCAGAAACAAACATATAGATTTCATATAGGAACGGTGTTCCTGAAAATATAGTCACTATGTATCGTCAATAATGTGACAATGCTCGTAAACTGGACTTTGATATTTGCTTGTTATTTTGTTGACAACATGTTCACCAATGAGGAATATGCTGAATGTGCCCAAACACAATACGTTAGACGACACCCGGACCGCCGAACGCTGGATATTAGGATGTTTGTCCGAACTTATCGGCGGCTTAGAGAAATAGAAACAGTTATAAGATGAATAACGGATGTGGGTGACGGACCTCGTGTTAATGACGCTAAGGATGAAGAAAATTAAATCAGGCAACTTTTCAAAGAAGATCCGAGCACTTCCACCAATGTTGTTGCTAGGAGACTTTCTTGAGACGTTGTTATTCAGTTTGAATAGGTATAATATCCAATTTTTTTAATTGGCACCAACTTTTTGACACAAAATTTAGGCGGAGAACACTATGAAAACTTTCCAGAGAGAAAGTCCGACTTGTTAGATGATATACCGCTTAACCTGGTAAGAGACATGTGGTTCCAACTTGACGGCTGCCTTGCACATTACTTAAGAAGTGTCAGAGAGTGATTAGACACTAATTATGCTGATAAGTGGATCGGAAGAGGTGGTGACATCACCCCCATGGATTTTTACGTATGTCTCGTGTATGACGAACCCAACCCCATCTTGAGACAAAAAATTATCGATGTGGTAAGTGAAATAAGAAAGTGCTTGACAGCTGGGATTGTCAAAAGTAGATTAAGAAAGAGGATGCGGATATGTGTGCGAAACAGGGGCGGCCATGTTGAACATGAATTAACATGACATGATGATTTCTGTTGTAAAAATAATAAATAATTTCTGACCAACTTGTATTTTTTATTATTTTGTTTTACAATCAGGATAGTTTCCTTCTTTGAGAATTTTAGAGATGAAGGTACCTTTTTAGTACTCGTAGTTACCTAGGATCATTGTACCATGTTAGATAGCTAAGAAAATGTAGATGTTTTAGAAAATATCTGCATATCTGCTTTATGGAGTTTTTTTTAATATCGCCTTTTATAACTCGAAGATGTAATTTTTTTTTTGTTATCATCATAGCTTTGATATTTTTGTAAGAATATTTTTTTTCGTGACGACATTTGTCAATTGAGTTCCCCACTACACAAAAACTGTTATAAAATGTCAGTAAATGGATAAACCTAAAAATGAAAAATAAATCTTTGCATAAGGTTGGTATTTAAAATAAAAACTCGAATATCTCGAAAGGTGTTATTTTTAACCTATGTACCTAGAAAGAATGCAGGATGAAAAAAATACTGAACAGACAGATCAATTAATGATAAAGAAGCGAGTGTATATAAGGACCGAGATATGTGGTGCTCGGTTCTCTCGATCCTGTCCATGAAATTGTAGATAGATAGATAAGACATAAAGCTATGAAATCATAAAACTCAATAGTACTATATATATTTACCTGACAAAGAAACTTGGATGGAACGCAGCTGGATTGTCTTGAGGGGAAAACGTCGGCCAGGTGCCCTGCAACAGCGCCAGTCTCAGGCAGACCAGCAGCCCAAGAGAAACCAAGACCTTTATGGTTCTTACCGACAGGCCTGTGCATTTCTTCTCAATCTTCAGGGCACATATTGACCTGGGGATGAAAATTATTAGCATTAAAGCTCTGAATCAAGTATCTTTCGGCGAGTTAGTAGGAGAGACCTTTAATAATTATTTTATACCATTTTCATTGTTAGTTAATTATATACAAAGTCAGGAGGCATACAAACTTAGGACCCACCTGATGAAATGTGGTTACTACCCTATAAACGCTTGCTATACATTAAGTATCACACGTACGATGTTACCTCTGCTGCTAACAGAGCATCTCCTTAGGAGCGTATTGGTGAACTCACTTACATGCAAGAACACAACAAACCTCCAAGGCGTTCATCTTTGGCTGTAATATTTTGTGAAGTGGTTACTTTCCCTGACTTATTACAGAGAAAGGTAGGGCGCATCAAAGCGGTTACTATACCTCTCTTAAAAACGCCCATGCCAATACAAAGACATGTTCATGCACACAAATGTCTCAACTGTGTTGGAATCGAACCTACAAGTGCTGGTGTCAAAGTAGCGTTACTAACCACTGCGCCTCCGAGCTTATCAGAACACTTTACTTCTACTGAGAACACGATTATCCACGAAGTGGCTTATATTATCTCGCTTTTGGAACCATGGACATCGAATGTTCATGTATGAACAAAACTAGTCAAAGTCAAAATCTTTTTATTCCGTAAAAATGGCTACATTTGTTAGGAATCGTCACAATTTTTTCCCTACCGTGCAGTTCATGACTAGGTGAGCACTGATAAAAATACTGCCAAAAAACTCAGGCATCCCTCTTTTGGTATCCAAACAAATTTACATAATTTATTAATTACATTATAATTGGATCGACTCACTCCCAGGCATTATTATCATTAATATAGTCAGATACTTTATAATATGCCCTGCTACACAATTTGGCTTTAATGGTAGTTTTAAATTTGTTTATTGACAATTCTCTTATATTGCTGGGAAGTTTGTTATAGAACCGTATACATTGCCCCATAAAAGAAGTAGTAGAATGCAAGCAAGCTATGAGCCGTATAACTATATACTAATAGGGATACCCCGCTCTGCGATGCAACGCACCACGCAGCGGGCGACGTAGCAACCGCAGAGCCGGGTACCCTATTCCGTATGCTCCCAACTACGTGTCACCTCCTCATAAACGGGAAAAGCTTGACGCCCCATATCTGCCTGGAGGAGCTCTGAGACTGGGCTTCTTTTTTACTAAGTTCTTTTTAACTAGGCGAGTAATATGTTACTTGATATTCTTTTAAATCTTCTTCACTAGGTGTTTCAATAGTATTTGCTGAAAAAGTGCTACTACTTTGTCGAATATCGAGGGTGGAAAGGCTTCAAGCGGCATCATTGACTTGATATTGATTGAGTTATATATAATATTCGGATTCAGCAAATTTTTCTGCGTCGTTTGAGCCTGGTTTCATGCAAATCGGAGCTACTTTTTGCCGCTTGATGCATTTAGATTTGAACGCTGTTTTTCACACCGCCATTGTCTCAACCAACATAAAAGATTGATGTTTTCTTAGTACGGTGGACTTAAGCAACATCAAAATATTGTTCGTTACTTGAGCTAGTTTGCTTTTCTCAAATTTAAATTCAAGTAGTTTTTATAGCCGTTTTCCGTTTTCGCTCGTCGCTTGAAGCAAATAGCCTGCATCATAAATTATA
Source organism: Pyralis farinalis (assembly GCA_947507595.1). Classification (NCBI taxonomy): domain Eukaryota; kingdom Metazoa; phylum Arthropoda; class Insecta; order Lepidoptera; family Pyralidae; genus Pyralis; species Pyralis farinalis. The sequence continues at coordinate 4,100,636 of OX382264.1, forward strand.
TATTTATGATAAGCTTGTCGTCTAAAGCAATTAGTCTCCCTTATAAACATCAGACGTATGTCGCTTGAATTAATTAGCCTTCCACAAAAATACCCAAAATGCGTTGGTTCAGTTACTTTGATCCGATCCGTTTTATTATTACCAATGAACTTAAAGCAAATAGCGTTTTACAAATTTATGGCCCATAGTTGTTTGAACCCACATTTTATTCAAGATTATTGTCAGATAAATCATAAACTATTTATTATTTTTGCACATGAATAATTTAACCTTAACTATAATGACATAGTAATGTGAGTTAAGCAAATATATTTTTCTATGCTAAAGGATGATCAATGTAATTTGAAACCTACCTATTTTGTTGTCGTTGATATAAAACTGTTCAAAAATTGTAGGCGCACGGGCGTGCGAGGCATTTCAGTCCATCCGAAATCGTCAAGGTGGCAGTACGAGTTCATAGTGCTTGGAGCATGTGTGTGAAGTTTGTCGGTAAAAAAGCTTTTAAATTACGTTTTAATAGAGTTGGACAAAATCTGCACTTCATCGTTCTCTGTCTTAATAATTTGTAACAGTATCAATCGACTGCCTACTTTACACTTTGATGTTAGATGTTAAACGGCTGATGGCATTGTTAAAATAAAGTGTATAAGTACTGACATCTGTCATGACATCTATAGTATTTGTACTTGACAGTTGTCTTTGTCTGTATTACATTCCATTGATCATCATGGCATATACGACTTGAAAGAAAACTTCATCCATCCCTCCGAGCAATACCATCATCGTCCATTTTGGTCCTTCAAGCAGGATTTATGAAGAACCTGCTGGTGGAAGTTTGCAAATACTATTGTCAAGGTTGTGTTACGCCGTGTCGACCGCGTGGACCCACGTGGTTGCACATTGGTAATATTTACCTGATTGGACTTTCTTTGTTGTAATTTCTGTTTTCCACTGTTATTTGCATTGCCGGAGAATGGCAAAAGACGAGAAGCAAAGCCACAACCAGGTACTTGAATCTCTTAGCCTTACACAAAAAAATAAAAAAAAGTATTCTCTTCAATCTATTTGGCTTTAACAGTAGCACAGTACAGCACAGTAGCACAGTATTTAAATCATTTAGTCTTACTCGAAAAACAAGGGAGATTATCGCTTAAGTCGTTTTTCCTTGACCAAAAAAAAATTGCCATGAAGCATTTCTTCTTCACGCGACATTTATTTCTGCAGCGTTTGTCTTATTGTACTTCAAATAAAACCATCTGATGGAAAATAAGATAAAAAACCAGATGAGAATGCGCAAGCTTGCATTGCCAGAGGAACACCTGGCTCGTCAATTATATAACAATTTAATTATTTTTTTTAAAACTTTGTCGGCCATTTTGACCATGTTCCTTAAGAAATATGATATTGGTTTTTAAGACATTCCTATTCTACTTTTTCATTTACTTTTCCAATCTGAAATAAAAATTTTATAGGAGGTTGGTTTTTCAGACATTCCTATTCTACTTTTTTATGCTGAATCCGAATCTGAAGTCAATTCGAATATTCGAAAAAAAGCGACAGACACACACACAGACAAACGCACACACAGCCAAACATGTAGATTTCATATAGGAACGGTGTTCCTGAAAAACTGTATATTTGAAATCTCAATTAATTAATGAACTGAATTTCTACGACTTTGTTTTCTGAATTTGAAAACTTTAAAATGCTCTATTGTAAAGTTCCAAAAATGTTGCTTGGAGCCTTTCCACCCTCGATATATAAAGACAATATAATATATTATCTGACATAGGCTTGGGTTAAATATATCTGTATATCAAAATATCGATATTAAAAAAAACGATATATATCGTCGATATATTTATTCTCGAACTATCGATATTCGATATTTATTTCAGAGTATATATATATTTTTTTAAGATTTCTGTACATACAACACATGTATGCAACAGCGGACAATATTTAATAAGTATTGCAATGTCCTCCTGGAAAAAATATCGATATATCGAAATATCGATATTTTTTATTGTACGTATATTGATAAATTTTAAAATATCGATTTCGATATATATCGATATATATTTTTGATTTTCCCATCCCTAATCTGATAAGAGCAGTGATACCCCAGTGGATAAGGAACTGGCTTATTGGCCCCCGGTTAGAATCCTATCGGTATCATTAGATTCATGTTTTCGGATTTATGTGCATATTTATCACTTACTCGGCGGTGAAGAAAAATTTCGTGCGGAAACCCATACGTCAAGAACTAATATTTCGAAATACTAACCTAAGAAATATCCGGGTTTTCTTAGGCGCTGAAGATCTGACGACAGTCGCTCCTTGTAAAAATGAGTATCATCGCCTAATCCAAATTCAACAATTATCTACAAGTATTTTAATTGATATATTTTCATTTGACATAATTATTGTTATCGCCATTAAATTTCAACACAATTGTTTTTAATTGTTGTGAAATAAACATGAATATGAATAAATGTAAGTAATAAGTGAACCTTATCTCACGTCATTATCTAAGCGAGCAATGTATATCGTAACGTAGCAATGTACATTTAGTTTACCTCTTCCATTTGTTATACGTTGTCAAAATAAATTATTTTCTATATAAAAAAAGTTAAACATAAGGAAAAGAATATTAGAAATATTATTTTTTTAGGGCTCCGTACCTTTTAAGGAAAAACGGAACCCTTATAGGATCATTTTGTTGTCCGTCTGTCTGTCTGTCTAGAACCTTTTTCTCAGGAACGGGTGGAGCTATCAAGCTGAAATTAATATCAAATACTCAGGTCTGTAATCCCTTCGAGCAGTGAAAAAATTAAACTTCTGAGTTAACGCAATCAAAAGATACGGCCGTTTATGTCCCTTTTATGCGCATATTTTGACAATCACAAGCGAATCAAAACCAATAGGGTACTTCCCGTTGACCCAGAATCATGCCTCCTGTGTAGAGAACCACTCGCATCCATTCTGAGTCACCAGCATCCATCGACTCCCCACAAATCTTTCAAGGCCGTCGCTCCATCTAGTGGGGGTCGTACCACACTGCGTATACCGGTACGGGGACGCCATTCGGGAATCTTACTTCCCCGTTTGTCGGTTCTACGAACAATGTGGCCGGCCTACTGTCACTCCAGCTTGCTTATCCTTTGGGCTACGTCCGTTACTTAGTTTTACTGTGGATATTCTCATTTCTGATTAAATCACGCAGCGAAACTCCGAGCATATGCTTTTCCATAGCATGCTGAGCGACCTTGAGCATCGTGTGCATCGTCTAATATAGTTTATAAGATAAGTGTTGATATGGATTATAAACAAAACATAACGAACTATATAGTTTTCAATAAAATTAAAATTTGCTAAAATTATACAATGTGCATACAATTTTACAACATAATTGTGCAAAAAATCAATTAACAGTTAGGTTAGACTCAAAATTGGGGGGGGGGGGGGGGGGCACATCAATAAACTGGCCAGTAACCTCAACTTTGGCGCATGTGCAGTTAGGAGAATTAGACAATTTATAGATGTGGCTATTGCGCGCTTAGTCTATTTCAGCTACTTTCACAGCACAATGTCGTACGATATACTATTGTGGGGGAAAGCGACTGAAACTGAATCTATTTTTGTATTATAAAAGAGCGCCATCTGGTCTCAATATGGCCTTTAGGGTGGTTATTTGGAGCCCTTGGAGAACTATTCAAAGAGATAAATATCCACACGGTTACCTTGAGTATCGTGTATATGCTCGTTTAATACTGATTATAAGATAAGTGTTAATCTGGATAATAAACCAAATATAACGTACGCCTATAAAGTTTTAATATAAAAATAAATTTTGCTAGAAGTAACTTAATGTACATACAATTTTAGGAACATAAAATTGTACAGACAATCAATTAACTGTTAGGTAAAAGTAATGCACATATCGCATTTTTTTTTTAAATAAGTCATTATTTATTATGAAACCTATACAAAGAAAAGTGACAAGTATTTAAATCTCTATTAGAGATAAGAATTTCTTGACGACGCACCCTAATGATAGATGTTATTTGAAAAAATCTGTAGGACAAATACGTTATAATTACGGTTATAAGATCTAATTCGATTGTTGTACAGAATGCAGTGGATTCGAAGTCTGGACGAGCTCGGTGACGCAGTGGTGAAACGCGCGTAATGTTACTTTGACATCAGCGCTCGTGGGTTCGATTCCCACATAGGACAAACAATTGTCTGCACGAACATGACTGTTTGTATTGGTCTGGGTGTTTTCTATGTATAAGAAGTATGTATTTACAAAAAAATGTATTTACGTATGTCTATCAGTTGTCTAGTACCCATAACACAAGCTTCGCTTACTTTGGGGCTAGGTGGCGCTGTGTAATTTGTCCGACAATATTTATTTATTATTTATTTATTGAGGGAGATAGGGCGCAACAAAGCCTCGCAGCAATGTCAAAATCAATATATTTGCCAAATCCTTAGGCTTTAGGTAGTTGATCTCGCCAATCCTAACGGATTAGGAAACGGCATAACGCTGAAGAGAAGAGAATGAAAAGTTAAGTACCTTTTAAAAAAATGCTTTCTATGTCCCTCTCGCTAAATTTAACTATTTTCATACTTAACGGTATTTAAAATACCGGTTTATCTATGGCCCTAATACTCATCCTAGCAATTTGCATGAGACTGGCTCAATAATATATACCTGCTCTCTATTTTGTCTCCGGGGCTCTATACTTAAAATGATAATGATTTTAACAAATCAGAAACTACCAATTTAAATTTGGAGAGCAGACAGTTATTATTAATTTCAATAATGGAGTGCAATATAAAATATTCATTTATACTCTACATAAAATAAGAAATGAAACTAAAATAAAGCAAAGCCTCTGTCGATAAATCAGAAACAGCTGTAAAAGAGCTATTTTGATAGCCTTTCACGGTTTAAAATTCATAGTGAGACTAGTTAAATATAGGACTATATTTTTTATTCCCAGTAGAACAAACCTTTTATAGAAGGCATCGGACCGATTTAAAAAAATATCAATTACCTGTCTCCAATTAGTTTCAATCTGAAAGCTCTATTCAATTCAGCGAATGGAATTGTTTGCTGAGTACCCCCTTTGTATTCGTAAACAATTGATTATGCGATTCATTTTGTATATGTTTACTATCTCTTATACAATGGAAAATAACATTATTAATTTGTATTAATTGGCCTTCATTCAGCAGTGGACGTCTAAGAGGTGATATAATGATCTTGATTATGGTGATGCTAAATATTCATAAGTTTATTTTCAGGAACACTGTTCCTATAAGAAATCTATATGTTTGTCTGTCTGTGCGTTTGTCTGTGCGTTTTTTTCGAATATTCGAATTTTGACTTCAGATTCGGATTCAGCATAAAAAAGTAAAATAGGAATGTTCAGGAACACCGTTCCTATCTCTTAAGAAACATGGTCAAAATGGCCGACAAATTAAAAAAAAATGAATTGTTATATAATTGACGAGCCAGGTGTTCCTCTGGCAATGCAAGCTTGGGCATTCTCAACTGGTTATACGAGTATGTATATTTTTGAAAATATGAAAACAACTTTATTGTTTTCAAAATTCAGTAAAAAATCTTAGAAGCAGAGATAAATTATGCCTGCCGGTACATCGGCTTGCTAAGACTGGTACATCTTTTATTGTCGAATACATTTTGTATTCGTTTCTATAATAAATTGCCTGAAAAAGATCTTTTATATTCGGACAATGTGTTGAAATGGCACTTCAAAAACACTCTTTGCAAAAGGGTTTATTATAGAATCGATGAATATCTGACTGACAAAGATGTCTGGAAATAATTCAGCACATATAAATTTTATTTTTATTAATTTATCCCTTAACATCATTATTATTATTTTATTGATATAATGACTTGATATTGAAACATTAATTGTAAAAGACCTACATTGGCAAATTTCTTTGCTATGAATGCTTTGAAATGCTAGAAATTAAAAAAGAAGTTAGAAAAAATAATAAACTACAATAAGATATGATTTTGTAAATGTAAGACGTGTCTAAGTCCCCTCGAGGGCCCGACGGCAAAGAGTACGTCAGTCAAGAGTACGGAAGGTTTGGGTCATGAGTCGTCCGTAGTCATGACTTCTGAAGTTGTTGCGGAACGCAAGCGCCACCTGGTGGAGCCGTACGGAGTCTTGGAGAGGAAGCGTGGGGGAGCCGGCGACCATTCTGAATCGTACCGTCGCGGTGTGCGCTAGTCTCCTTGAAACTGTACGCGTTTCGTAGAATAGTGAGCGATATTTCAAATCGTTAATCAATGAACTACAGGCCGATTCTACTAAAAAAGTACAACTGCACTGCAGCGCGGCGTGTGTCAAAATGCGTATAAGCCCCGCGCGTTGATATTGCGATTGGCGGCCATCTTGGTGACGTAGTCGAAGTCGCACCGTCAGTACCGTTCGCAGCCGACGCTTACGTGCTTACGCGCATCGAGTACTTGTTAACTATAGCTTTTTGTTTTTGTTATCCTGTTTTACTGTTGAGTTTTGTTACCTGTTACCCGTTAAAATGAGTAAGAAATTAATTAACAGTCGTGCTCGTGAAATGATTATTAAATTGGACAATTATTTTGTAAAAGAGAGAGAGGACTCTAAGTTAGTTATTCAAAATATAAACCGTGCCTTAAAAAGTGCTTCGGACACTACCGAGGACATTTAGGTATTTATAGCATTTACTTTTTATGAAATTTTTTTTTGCTATCTGTATTTTTTGCTATGGATGACGTCACGCAGCTGTTATTGTGACAAGGTTCCATCGCAATATCAACGCGCGGGGCTTATACATTATGATGTTTCGTTAAACGTCGCTGCTGTCAGATTGCTTAACGAAACGTCAAAATATACGCATTTTGGACATTGGCGAGAACACCAGAATCGCCATAAGGAAGAGTTGAATTGAATTACGCATTTTGACACACGCCGCGCTGCAGTGCAGTTGCAGTTTTTTAGTAGAATCGGACTACTAAATTTAATTGCAAATCTTTTATTTTCTTCTTTCATACGCCCTAAAATACATACATACATACCTCCTAAAATCATGTCAGATTCTAACCGGAGATTCCACAACCGATAATGTATGTTTAAGTACCTATATGAGCAATCTTATAACAAATTGAGTTTCATTTCTTCTTATTTCTTACCAAAAACATCAAGACTCAGACACGATATATATATATATATATATATATACATATATATATATATATATATACCTAGTCCGGCCATAAGTTCTGTTACAAATTAATATGCATTTATTTTTTATGAAGTAATGTAATGTTAATAAAACTCATACGTACATATTTCTGAAAGTCTCAGTAAAAAAGAAAAAAAATGATTGTATTCGCAATGGCCACCTTTGGCTTTGATACAGGTCTTTAATCTGTCTGGCCACGAATGTATGGATTTACGCACTGTCTTCATGGGAAATTTAGCCACTGCTCGCTTCAGAGATTTTTAAGACACACAATGTCGGCGTATGGTTTCGAGCATGCGATGTCCTCTAAAACTGACCATAAATTGTAGTCTAAGGGGTTAAGACCTGAGCTAGACGAGGGCCAGTCTTCTGCTCTTATAAAGTTCGGAACGTTGGTTTCGAGCCATGCTTGTGTAGTTCGTCCTTGGGACCAGGTGCAGAGTCCTGCTGGAAAGTACATGGTTCATTTCTGACAGTGTATTTCAGAGAGGTTTCACAACACGATCCATGACAGTCTCTTGAAACACTTTGGCTAAAGTCTGCATCTTTTTCTTCATCCACTGTTTTCAACTGTAGACATTGATTTAGGGCATGTCCTGTATATGATAAGCGCCGAGCTTCAGGTCTTGTTTTATTATACACAGACAGAGTCCTGGTGAGAATCTTCATTTCTTGCGATAAGATTTTTGGTTTCCTAATGGGGTTTCGGCGAACTCTGGCTTTAACAGCATTAACGGCCTTTGTAGTTCTAACAGCACGCGGTTGCCCCGATATTTTATGGCCTTCCATAGAGGAAGTATTGGTATATCCAGTCGGTAGTACGTAGTACGATATCCGAACATACGGCTGCATGCAAGAATTGCACCCGGGCAAAGCTGCTGAACGCGAAACACAACGCGTTCAGCGGCGATTGCCCGGTAAGAAAGAAGTGGGACGGGTTGGCGCGGGCCTCTGTCGCCTATTGCTGAGATTGCCTCGGGGACCACCCGCCAGTATCGAATGGCTCAGGCCAATCTACAGAGAAGCCAGCTAGCAACGCACGAATTGCTGCTGGCGGCAAAGGAGCGCAAAATATCTGTCGCACTGCTACAGGAGCCCTATGTGGGTCGGGTTGGAAGCGTAAGAGACTATCGTGGAGTGAGAGTCTTCCAGGCACTGGGGAACGGAGAGGGTACTGTGAAGGCGGCAATAGCCGTCTTCGATCACGAACTTGATGTCGTACAGTACCCACAACTCACCACAAACAACATCGTTGTGGTGGGGATCCGGACTAGTGCCTGGAAGATTACACTGGTCTCTTACTACTTCGAACCTGACAAACCCATGGAGCCATACCTGGAGCAGCTTAGACAGGTTGAGCGGGAAACCGGACCTGGAAGGTTGGTCATAGGCGGGGACGCCAACGCGAAGAGTTTCTGGTGGGGCAGCTCCCAAGAGGACTCCAGGGGGGAGATGATGACTGGAGCCTTAGGGGAGCTGGGCCTCCAGATACTTAATTCGGGGGACGTCCCGACATTCGATACCGTTCGAGGCGGGAAGAGGTACAGCAGCCATGTCGACGTGACGGCCTGCTCTGAGGATATGCTGAGCCTGGTGGATGGCTGGCGCGTCTCCGAGGCCCTAACGTCCTCTGACCACAACGGCATTCTATTTGAAATCAACTTGGCACGGGCGAAAGGGGTATCCGTGGCGAGGACCACCAGGATCTTCAACACCAGGAAAGCGGATTGGTGTCAGTTTCGTGAGAAACTGGCAGCAATCATGCGGAGGGACCGCCTGAACGTGGAGAGCGTTGAGGCGGTCCAGGTGTGGGAGGACCTGGAGGTAATCGTAGACGGGTATACCCGAGCCATAGCCGAGGCCTGCCAGGCAGCGATGCCCAAACTCAAAGGCGGGGATTCATTTAGATTGCCGTGGTGGTCGGAGGAACTCGAGGAGCTGAAGAGGCAAACCAACACCAAGCGACGCAGAATCCGAAACGCAGCGCCGGACCGGAGACAAATGGTGGTCAGTTCGTACCTCGAACAGAAGGGCAAATACGAGGCCGCAGTGCGGGATGCCCAGACAGACAGCTGGAGGAAATTTTGCGGGAGGCAAGACAGAGAAGGCGTCTGGGAAGGTATATATAGGGTCATTGGGAGGGCAACCGAGCGCAAGGAGGATGTACTCCTCCAGGAGGGCGGGAGGCCGTTGGATCACAGGGAGTCCCTCGAGCTGTTGGCGGATACGTTCTATCCTGCCGACAGCGAGTTGGACGACGATACAGATCACCGCGAAATGAGAAAGAAGGCCCGCGAGGTAAACGAGCGGGTCGATGATGATCATGACCCGCCGTTTACCATGAGGGAGCTCATAGCGGCTGTATCGTCGTTCAACCCGAAGAAGGCTCCCGGTGCCGACGGCCTCACGCCTGACATTTGCGCTCGGGCCATCAACGGTGACCCTGAGTTCTTCCTGGCCCTTCTCAATAAATGTCGAGCCTTCCGCTACTTTCCTCGGCTGTGGAAGGGGGCCCTCGTAATTGTCCTTCGGAAACCAGGCAAAGACTCGTACACCTTGCCCAAATCGTACAGGCCGATTGGGCTTTTGCCTGTCTTGGGCAAGGTGTACGAGAAAATGCTGATCGCTCGCCTCAAGCACCACATTCTACCGAGGATTAGTACTCGCCAGTACGGGTTTATGCCACAAAGGGGCACCGAAGACTCCCTCTATAACCTGGTGCAGCACATCCGCGCCAAGCTTGACGAGAGGAGAATGCTCACTCTCGTCTCGCTGGATATAGAGGGAGCCTTCGACAACGCCTGGTGGCCGGCAATCAAACTACGACTGGCTGAGGAAAATTGTCCTCTGGGCTTGAGGAGAGTGATCGACAGCTATCTCAGCGATAGGACGGTCAGAGTTAGGTATGCCGGGGGGGAAACCTTGCGGTCCACCACCAAAGGGTGCGTCCAAGGGTCCTTAGGAGGACCGATTTTGTGGAACCTCCTATTGGATCCTCTTCTGCAGCAACTCGACCTTGCGGGGGTGCACTGTCAGGCCTTCGCCGATGACGTCGTGCTGATGTTCGACGGCAACACTGCGCTGGATATAGAGAGACAGGCCAATGCCGCTCTCGAGCATGTGAGGGCCTGGGGTGTCAAAAACCGGTTGAAGTTTGCGCCGCATAAGACCAGCGCTATGGTGGTCACGCGCAAACTTAGGTATGACACTCCGCGCCTTACCATGGGCGGGATAGACATTGGCATGTCTCGGCAGATCAAACTGCTGGGGTTGACGATTGACGCGGGTCTGACGTTCAACGCGCACGTGGCTACTGTCTGTAAAAGGGCAGTGGCCATATACGGGCGCCTTGCGCGTACGGCCCGCGTCAGTTGGGGTCTCAACCCTGAAGTAGTGAAGATCATATATTCAGCCGTAGTGGAACCTACGATATTGTACGCTGCCGCCGCATGGGCTCCAGCGGTCAATAAGCTGGGCATCCAGAAACAGCTCAACAGCGTACAGCGGGGCTTCGCGCAGAAGATCTGCAGAGCCTACCGCACGGTCTCCCTGAACTCCGCACTGCTGCTGGCCGGGGTGCTGCCTCTTGACCTCAGAGTGCGCGAGGTCGCCTCTTTGTACGAGGCCAAGAGGGGGCTACCCCATCCGCTGCTCGGGGACAGGGAGATCGAGCGGATGGCCTTAAAAATCGAGGCCCCGCATCCCGCGGAGCTAGATAGCTTGGAGTTCGGCAGCCTGGTGGACGAGGAACAATGCAGGGCACACTCCAACTTTGCCCTGCGAATTTACACGGACGGCAGCAAGATTGAGGGCCGGGTTGGCGCCGCTGTATCCATATGGAACGGCGGCGCGGAAACCAAGGCCGTCAAGCTTGCTTTGTCGTCCTACTGTACCGTCTACCAGGCGGAACTCCTGGCTATCTGCACGGCGGCCGAGTACGCTTTGAGCTGCGATGGACCCAGTATCGGCATCTTCAGCGACTCCATGGCGGCGCTCCAGGCGGTGGCGAACGTCGAGTCCCCCCATCCCCTGGCGGTGCAGACACGGGACGCTCTTAAACTGTGCAAAAGCCAGGGTAAGAGCGTCTCGTTGTTCTGGATCAAGGCACACGCGGGGTTGGAGGGGAACGAACGTGCCGATGAACTCGCCAGGAGCGCCGCACTGGGGTTGCGGAGGCGGCCAGATTACGACCGCTGCCCTGTCTCATTCGTCAAAGGTATGATCCGCAAGGGGACCATTGACGAATGGGACAGGAGATACAAATCGGGAACAACAGCTTCGACAACGAAGATGTTCTTCCCGAGTGCGGCGGCGGCGTACGGCATCGTGGGTAAAATGGTGCCGTCGAGCATCACTACGCAGGTCCTCTCGGGGCATGGTGGGTTCTCCGCGTACTTGCACAGATTCAAGTGCGCGGATGACCCATCATGCTTTTGCGAGCCCGGCGTGGACCAGACAGTGCAGCACATATTGTTTCGGTGCCCCGCATTCTCCAAACAGAGGTACGATTTGGAGCAGGAGTTGGGAATGCGGGTCACCGAAGCAAAGGTCTCCGAAATAGTGATGGGGCAAAGTAGATCTAAATTTTTAAAATACTGCGTCGGTCTAGCCACGGCTGTCATAGATCGGAACAAGCAGAGCAGCTCCACCTAGGACTAATGTTGTATACCTCGGCTATACTCCGTATAGCCGATGGGATCGCGGTGGCTAGGTGGAGCTGTGAAGCTCGCTGACGCCCGTGGCTGGACTGATGCAGTATGGGGAGGGAAGTTGGAAACATATTAAGATATTTCACCGGCGTTCTAAAACGGGCAAATCAAAATTATTTTTGGAAATTAAACTGAAAGATGATGAATGTAAGAATGATTTGTGGAATATGAAAGCGAGTGTGATGTATGAATGTGTTTATTTATATTGTACAGTGACTTTTAAAATGTGACCAAAACTATTTATATTGTGCAAAAGTGCCTTGCCCACGGCAGGGGTGTAAGATTCAAAAAAAAAAAAAAAAAAAAAACATACGGCTGATACCAAGCTTTTGAAGTGTATTGAATATGACTGATGGTTTCAACCCACTTTGTGCAATGCAGTCACTGCAGTCCTATTTTCTTTAACACCCCATTCCATATTGTAATTTGATAATAAACACGAAAAAAATATGTAACACGGAAGTTTTTAACATAATAAACGCGTTCCAAATTCAAAACAATTAAATAGTTTAAACGAAGTAAAGTTTTTATGTAAAAGTATTTATGGCCAGACTAGTTATATATATGTATATAATATACTTTCACCACCACCACCTATATACATATGGATGGTAGTGAAAGGTTTGACAAGATCAAGGTGAATACTCAGAAAAACAAACTTTGAAAAGAGGTAGGGTGCATCAAAGCAGTCCGTCTGTGCAAATACCTCCACCTCACAGAAAACCGCAGCCAAATAATAACTTTGTTGTTATGTTCCTGCGTGTGAGTGAGGTCACCGGTAAACTCCTAAGGAGTGCGAGTGACACATAATGTATTGCGTGCGATCATAGGCTACGGTATCCGCTTTCTTTCAGTTGAGCCGTATGCTTGTAAAAGAAAAGCGAGCTAGTGCAAGCTGCGGCGAGCTAGTGAAGTGACTACTTGAAGGTCCAATGTGTTTACCTTTTGACAAATGGCCAGCACCTGTAGAAATCGAAGACCAGGTTGACCATCAGTATCGTGACTCCCGTCTCCTTGGCCAGCATGCTCAGAGCACCGAGTACTATGCTCAACCAGACACATTTCTTATTGTTTGTTGGTCTGAAAAGACATATGTATATATTTATATCTTCACGCCAGGTCCCTTGCGGGGTAGGGAGATAGAACCGAGTCCCATAAGACGCGGTCCTTACACACCTCACTCGCTTCTTTCTAGGGCTCCTTGCATAAACAAATATGATTTCGTTCAATTATTTAGACACGTGCCGCACCATTTTTGCTCTTATTGCGTGCGCCATAAGGACGGTACAAAGGTCAAAGAGTCTAACTTAAGGTGTAGCTGTGTGTACAAAGTTCACTATCTTTAGAATCTACACCATCGTTATCGTTTAGGGGTGTAAGTGGTTCAATGTGACCTTTCTGAGCCAAAGCCAACCTCACTTGCACGTGGTGCACCCTGCTTATTAATTGGCGAAAGAGAGGTAGAGCAAAACGTTAGCCCGACTGGAGAAGTATCTCTAACACACAGAAGACGGCAGCCAAATAACAATTTCCTGGACGGTTGTTGTGCTCCTGCAAGTGAGTGAGGTTACGAGAAGATGACGGGTTTGGCGAAAGAGAAAAAGGTGCATAGAAACAGCCGGCCTGGGGAAGTACCTCCTCCCAAGCGCAGTCATATAACATCAACGTTGACTGTTATTGTGACCCTGCGAGTGAGTTAAGTTACCAGTAAGCTTTTTTATACAACGTCTGGAGGGATATAAGCATACGGCCCACCTGATAGAATAGCCTATGAACGCTCGCAATACATTAAATGTCCGAATCCAAAAAGGAATCCAAATTAACAAGTCAGCATTAGCCGAAATGAAACAAATCCTCGTTGAGTGTTATTGTGTCGCCCCGAGTGAATCACCAGAAACGCCTAAAGGATTGCTACATTAACAGCATCAGTGTGAAGGCAAGCAAGCGGCTACGGTAACCGCTTAACATCACGTGGGTCGTATCCTTGTATGTCTCCCGATGATTTAATGTTGCGGGAAAGGTGAACAAGACCAATGTGCTGGATCCAACTGTATTTTATCTTAGACTAAAATACATATTAATTAACATGGTATTTACATTTAATTATTAACGCCAAAATTGATGTGTGTCAGTGAAACATGGGCATGGCAGAAGAAGCAGGGGAAATCAGGGTAAACACCGTAGAAATGAGAGCGCTGAGGAGTATATGTGGAGAATGATTGATAGAGTCAGAAATGGCTTGATGGGAGAACTTTGTGGAATGAAAGTTGATGTAGTGACAAAAATTGAAAAGGGTATGCTGAGATAGTTTGGTCATTTAGAAAGTAGAAAGAATGAATGACAAAAGAGTTACGAAAGAAGTGTATCAGGCGCGAGTGAATGGTGATGTCTGGAGGGGCCGCCCTAGACGCACACATATAGATCAATTCAGTGATGTGTTGAAACAGGGCCAAATTAAAAGTACCCAAAACCGAAGAGCATGCATGAAGAGGTTGATGAGTGTGGAAGAAGCGAGAGCGGTATGTTTGGATCGGTGCACCTGGCGTTCTATAGTCTCTGCCTACCACAATGGGAGACAGGCGTGATGATATGTATGTATGTAAAATAAAGAATTTACTTGTACACAAGGAAATCCTAGGTCACATTCTGCATCTACGTGACGTGCTGAGTTTGCTAAACGCATACTCTAGAAGGTATTACTTACTTATAAGGAAAACGTAACGGTTCTGACGGTGGTTTCATATCTCGTCTAACGGTATGATCAGATCTGTGCATGGAGTATTATAGCATAGATCTGATCATACCAACCCTTACTAATCCCATTGCAGAGATATGGGTCTCCCTTCAACCGAAGGGGTTTAGAGCGTACTACACCACGCTGCTCAAATGCGGATTGGCGGAGGTCAGTGTTTTCAAGCACCACTCAAGGGCCACTGACTTAGCTTAACGACTGTCATCTATCGACAACAGCCGGGGCCAACGGCTTAACGTGCCCTCCGAAGCACGAAGAAACTCGAGATAGATAAACCCATCCATAGACAAGCTGCGGTCGACGTTGCTTAACCCGCGTGTTTGGTTAGAAATACACGCGCAACGACGCCATCGAGCTCTCATTACTCCATAATAATAATATATGTATATATATATATGCATTGAAAATCGTTACCTGTGATACACTAAAAGAGATGATAAGAAAAATATGCACGCCAGCACGTCTCCTCTGCCAACTACCCCCGCCACCTGGAAGGGATGAAAATATTTTAAATTATTTTAAAAAAAGGAGAAAATTCTTAATTTTTCTGTGTATCTTTTTGTAAGTGTAAATATTTATATACAATGTCGGGAGGCATACTCCCCATTTAATTTAAAGTAATTACCGTAGCCTATGAGCAGTGACAGCCCAGTGGATAATGAACCGGTCTATTAGTCCACTGTGTTACGGTTCGAACCCTGGCATGTACCATTAAATTCGTGATTTCGGGTTATGTACATATTTGTTATTATCACATGCTCTTCGGTGAAAGAAAACATCGTTAGGAAAACCGCATACTTACAGCTTCAGTATGTACAGGATGCACAGCAAACAACAGCGCAGCAAGCGCTGCAAATGGTCGCTGTAGCCGTGCAATAGTGACGCAGGCGCGAGCTACGAGCGCACAACACGCAGCGTGCAACGCAACGTTGCAAGCATGCCACCACCACGGCCTTAAACCAGCTAGAGCATGGTTCAGTCTGTAACAATAGAAATTACTTTTTTAAGGACATGATTTGATTTTATAGTACGTGTGATGCAAACAAGCAAATGCTTGATAGGATGAGCAATGCTTTCGCGTTACCTCCGTTGTAAACACAGCAGTAGAAACTCCTCGGTTTCTGCTTCCTTGTAATTATAAGCACTCTTGCAGTCTTGAGGATACCCTTACACTCATACTCTTCACTACATATATTCTGTGTACACTCTTAATATTCTGTGTACTAAATGTACTTTCCCAATTAATCTACTTGATTGAACATAACTGTACGTTACTATTCTTTTAACATATTCAAATGAAGTTAGTTTTGACGTAAAAGATATTCTCTTATATATTTTGTAATATATTTATATTATATTTTACTACCTTGCCACCCTTAATATTTACTTCACAGAGTTCATTAATATAAACAAGAAATAGTGTAGGGCCGAGTATACTTCCTTGCGGAACACCGTAACAAATATTTACATCTGAGCTTATATGTGATCCTATAGCAACACACTGAATACGATCTGTAAGGTAGTCTTCAAAATAGTTTTAACTGTATGCTACGTATTCCCATATATTCTAGCTTCTTATTAATATTAGGGTAGACACAGTATCAAAGCCAAATCGAAAAATACACCAATCACTGCCTTATGATCGTCCATATTTTTGACTACAAAGTCCGTCAACTTAAGAAAAGCGTCAGAGGTTGATTTGCCGGCACGAAAACCATATTGATTTGGTGACAAAATATATATATGATTCAAAATATTTAACTAACCTGATATTATATATGACGTTAAAAAATCTTTGATAGCGAAGAAAAGAAAGTATAAAGATCGGGAAGTTATAAACTATGAGTATTCATTATATATGTTTCGTATATAGCGTATCGCATTATATTTTCTTTAATTTCCTAACAAATATATTAAATTGTTGTATTTGAGAATTGAAATATTTCATAAAACATTGTCTACAATAACAAGAATGGTACACGAGTCATTAAACCCTTCAATTTTCAGTCGCAGACTTCTAAATTGCCTCTCAGTTGTAATTTCTACGTTACCTCCTAAATAAATAATGTACTATTAATTAAACATGAATCTTTAAAGTCATAGCACTAAATATTCATTTAAAGTAACAGTTTCATTAATGAAACTTATTACTAACATCTTACATTTCCTCGAGAAAAGCGTGCCGCTAAAACTATGTTATTACGTAGGTACCTCCGCTGTTGCCCACCTACCTCCATTAAAACATAAGGTGTGTTTAACGTACGTAACGTTTAGTGAATTTATTTTGAAATACAAGAAAGGGCATGATATACTTACTAATTTTACTATAGATTCATATATATATATATATATACATATTATCAGATAAATTACACAGCGCCATCTAGCCCCAAAGTGAGCGAAGGTTGCGTTATGGGTACTAAACAACTGATGAATAAACGTAAATACATTTTGTTTTGTAAATACATACTTATGATACCTAGAAAATACCCAGACCAAGACAAACAGACATGTGCCAAGCGGCATTAATCCTACGTCGCCGAGCTCGTAAAATGTACCTGTATACATATATAGTTTCTAATTTCACTAAAGATTTGAGATATACATATACACTGACATACATATATGTGAGTGTATATGTATATGCATGTAGGTATATTTATTTTTCGTACCGTTTTTCTTGATATCGGCTTTAAATAAAAATCGATAAGTGATAGATAAGGGCGGATCGCTAGTGTACTATAAAATAACAGACCAGATATTTTTTTATTTCAAAATGAAAATGGACGGAAATAAAGCCATCGGCACAACACACACATCTCTAATTACTGAATAAAAGCAATTACAAAAGTATTTTTCATAACAAACATCACCGCGGCATAAATATATAAAAAATAACAGAGTGACAAATATTCTCTCTTTTCACGTTCCCCGTTTACGAGTTCTTGTTTTTGTCATAGCCTGCTTTATAATTAAACATACAAAACAGCTGATGATTAATGATCGTTGTTTGTCTGTTGGCAATTCGCAGCTCATTAAACTAAATTTGGGTTTTAGTTACTAGGACGGGCCAGATAAGGAGGTCCCGTCAGCTTTCTTACGTCTAGAAATTATATTGCATATGCAACAATAAGTTTAGAAAATTAATTTACGCAGTCTAGTGACAGTTATTATTCTTCTTAGCATTATCGTTTACTAATTCATTAGGATTAGGGGGGTCCGTTACCTAAACCTAAGGATTTGGCGAAGATACCGATTTTTACTTGGAGTGGCTGTCGTCAGGCAACCCGGAGACCTTTCCTAAGAATGGTCTGGTTTTCCACCAGATTATTCTTAGGTACGATCACACGTCTTTAGAAATATTATTTCTTGGACGTGGGAGTTTCCTCACGATGTTTTTCCTTCGCCGGCTAGCAAGTGATAATTACAAATATGTACATACATCCGAATAAAAATTTAGTGGTACATGCCAGGATTACAAACATACATACAGTCGAACACCTACTCTTTTTTGGAAATCGGTTAAAAACCGGTCAGTCGAGTAAAGGTGACATGGATCGGCGGAACGGGGGCGCCGTCGGCTCGCGGAAATATGCCGTATTACACATTTGCACGGTGCTGTAAGGAAGTGAAGATCGCTCTATTTAAATCATACAGTTTTCATTTCATACGAGCAGCCTATGGATCTCATACACTTTGCGTGCTTATGGTGACTTCCATGTTCTGCATGGTAACATTTATAGAATTCAGTTGGGGCTGCCTCGCTTTTGTACTGCTCCATGTTTGTAGAAGCATGAAGAGACGAGTACTTCACTGTCATACATAAAAACTAGCACTCTCTGATGACCAGATTGTATGTCAGATGGGAAACGGGGGATTCTAAAGATGTACGCACGTAGAGATCTGTTGGAGGTGACTTTGCTACTCTACTTTGGCACCAATGCTCATACTCGTAGGTTCGATTCCCACACAGTAGAAATATTTGTCCCGCACAGTACAAATAATGTCTGTTCATGCACACAAATATTTGACATTGAGTTCTTACATGTTGATATTTGCCTCGGCCTGGGTGTTGTTAAGGGCGCATCAAAGCAACTTCTTCAAAAAAGCAAAGTCAAAATCAAAAGCAAAGTCTGTGGAAGCAACTCCATTTTACAGTAAACCGCAGTTATTGGCGTTGTCGGTTTGGTCGGGTTGTTGTGTTCCTGTGCATGAGTGAAGTCATCAGTAAGCTCTCAAGGACTTCCTGTGTTAGCAGCAGAGGTGGTATCGCATGAGTGATACTTAATGCAATGCAGGCGTTCGTTGGCTATGATAACCACTTTACATCAGGTAAGCCGTATGCTTGTATGCCTCTCGATGTTCTGTAAAAAAACATCTTGGCAGAGGCATGTAGATATGACTTTCCCGCTGTCGTACATCAAATCGCTCACTCCATGATGAGCAGGTTGTATGACAGCTCCAACGGTACTCTTAAGATGTCTATCTGATCTGATCCGTCTGAGCTGATCGGTGTGATGGCCGTATGCGGGAGCATTGGAATGGTCTCCTCAAAAGTACAGTTTTAAATAATTTAATTAAATGGTAGGAAACTTCTATTTTCGTAGCGTTATACCATTTTCTCGTAGCGTTATCCATTAGAATTGGCAGGGTCCACTACCTAAAACTAAGGATTTAGCGAAGATGCTGATAATTACATGGAGCAACCGCCGCTGTCAGTCCTCCACAACTCAGAGGGAAAATCAGATCTTTCTTTGGTCTGGTCACAAGTCTTGCGAAATATAATTTTTTGTACTTTTTTTTTCTCACGATGTTGTACTTCAAGTTTTCAAGTTTATGTACATATTTGTAATTATCACCTCCTCGGGGTGATAATTACAAATATGTACATAAACTTGAAAACATGAATTTAGTCGTACAAGCCAGGTCCCCGGTTCGAGTCCTGGGATTTACCACTAAATTCATGTTTTCAAGTTTTCTTTTCGGATTCGGATTAGAGTAGCTTATTTACCGTCTCGTACTATATAATCTTCAATTTACAGAATACCGCAATCAAAACATATAATCAGACGTGCCTTGACAACGTTTAATATACTCGTACGAGCCGATACTAATTATAAAAATATTTATTATATTTCATATGTATCTTCTTTTATTATTTAGCTCAAAATTCGAACATAAAACGCACCAACATAATACTAGAAAATCCGTCTTTATCGTCTAGTTCAAATATCGATCATAAAACGCCATAAAAAAACACTACGAAACGTCGTAGCAAAATACTATGCAAATTATGTTACGTCATCTAGCTCAAATTTCGAACATAAAACGTTCCAACAAAGTATTAGGAAAACTTTTTTTGTCGTTTAGCTTAACACAAATTTCGAACACACTGTGTAGAGAAGTCCCTAAATGTAACATTTATTATTTTTCCGAATGTAATTGGTAATGAAGGAATTGGTTAGGAAAACATAATAAAAAGCTACCATGTTGTATTTTTATACCGATTCAGCTCAATAAACAGACGTCGTCAAAAGACAACATAGTTTGACACAAGAAAATAATGGGGATTATAAGAGTACAACAAAGAAAATGGACGACATAATTTTGTAGAGGAAAAAATCAAACGGGATACGATATTACTTTTATTACCATCACAATGGTGATACAATCATCTTTTACTGCTGTCACAATAATAATGTCATAATCAAACAGGATTGTACTTATTTTTTTTAACCTACAAGAGGACGCGCCTTTATTTGAAACTGCAGATCCATGGGATATTTCAGGGGTTTAAAGCACTAATTAATTAATCATTTTATTTTTTTGTATTCAGCCATATTATTCTAGGATACATTTTATGGGGAAAAACGTACATACAAATAATAACATAACTCAAAATTTCTGTGTATTAGATGCCAATTTGGCAAAACAAAATATTCTTATATCTCTCTAACTGCGCTATTACTTCAACAAATACTATCTGTGCGCTCCGGATGCCATGGGGAAGAAGGGAGATGGTTAAACAGTTTATTTCGTGTATAGAGAAACAATGACAGACTACTATGAATGGAAAATACATACGCTAGAAATAACGATTCTATGAATGCAAAAGTGTCGAGTGCGGTCCCTTCGACGTAGCACGCCAGTTTTTTGGTTAAACACCATCAGAAGGCACACCAATGTGCGTTGCCAGACACAGAGACCTGGTTTCTAATTGTGGGCCTCGTCGTTTCTCTACGTAATAACATCAGGAATAAGTACATCTGTAGCAGAACTAAAGTTATCGACGTTGTTCTGTGGATCAATAAGCTGAAGCAGCAAGACACATAGCCAGAAGAACCGATGGACGCTGGAACCGAACGTTTCTCGAATTGCGAACCGCAGAGTAGGAGCTACTTTGTGTGCTTCCGTTAGTTCATACATCCACCAGTTAGTTAAAACTAGCGCCGACAGGCACCCACCCACTACCAATAATGAAGAATAACATGCTCTGACTTTTAGTATTCTAATGTCATACATGTACAGCGTCTGAGGATGCCTCGTAGAGAGATGAAACAAGTAAACGCTGAGACGACCAGAGTAGTCAGGGCAGCCAATGCATGTGGTTCGTGTATCAAATGGCAGACAATCGGAGAGACGACCAGAGCAGCTTAGGCAGCAGCGGTGGCAGGTGCATGTTGTTCTTGTGCCAAATGTCTGGCAACAGCAGAAACGACCACAGCAGCCGAGGTAGCGACAACGACAATTTGGTCGTGGTAGGTGAGACTTGGTGCAGTAAAGGTGGCATCGCCCGAGTAATACTTAATATGTTTGCATACCTCCCGACGTTGTATAAAAAAATGAAAGTAATAAAATTAGATTAATACATCTATCTATCTATAACTGCGGGGTAGGTAGAGAGAACCGATTAATGCCACATGATTCGATTCTTACATACCTCACTCACTTCTTTAACATTCATTGCTCTTCTCATGTACGATCGCCGGTTTATAAGGCTCGTGACATCACCTTCTTATAGAACACAATCGACTTGGTCATGATAGGTTAGCCTTCCTCGGCTTCTACATCCTTCTACTTTTGCGTTGTATATCTGTTTCGTAACTTTCCTTGCTGGATTCTTTCCACATGTCCGAACTAACGGAGTATGCCTGTTCTTATTTTAACACCGACGCTCTCTTTCAGACCAACTATGTTTCTAACATCATCATTGCGAACAAGCGTTACGCCACAAATTTTGCGCAACGCTCGTATTTTGACCGCGTTTATCCTACTTTCATGCTCTCTCTGCCACACCCAGCTCTCGCTTCTGTAAGTAAGTGTTGGGACCGGCACTGCATTGTGTATAGCGAGCTGTGCCTTCTGTACTTTACTTCAGCGGTCTTTCCCTGCTGAAAGTGCGTCCAAGGTATACATCATCACTTGTTCCCACACTTCAACATCAACAGTAATCCTTACATTGGTTAATTAATAATAGATTAATATATAGGCACTATTAAAACAAATCAGACATGCCTATGTTGATTTGTTTTGATAGTAACAAGTACTTATGTCCTGCTGAATGAACTCCCGAGTTCCGAGGTATCGAACGGCCCAGCTGATTGCTTTTTAATAGCCGCCCTATCACCAGACATCGCTCTGTAAAACCGATGGTCCTTTTCTTTTTGCGATACGTGACGCTTCGTCCTATTACCTCTTCTTTATTTTCCTTTTCAGTACTGAAATTAATAGCCTGCCTGTTTTTTAGATCGTGTTTTACGAGTTTCGTTGTAAAATCGTGGTGAAATTGTTTGTTATTGAACATGGGCATTATATTATGAGCTGATTTAAAAATACTGATAAAAGCTGTAGAGATAAAAAAGTGTTTTCGTACTACGAGTAGGACGTATATATGTGTATATACTACACAAATCCGAGCTGATCCCAATGCAGGGATGCCCTCACCGAACTCACTTCAACCGAAGGGGTTTAGAGCATACTCCAGCGGATTGGCGGAGGTCAGTGTTTTCAAGTCGCCCGAGTGCCACTAACTTAGCTTAACGACTGTCATCTATCGACAACAGCTAGGACCTACATACAGCCTCCGAAAAGCTCGGAATACATAAACCCATCCATAGAAAGGTTGCCGGTGACGACAACGGGTGCTTAACCTGCGTGTTCAGTTAGAATGACATGCGCAACGACGTCATCAAGCTCTCATATATGTCTCATATATGAGTAAAATAATTTATATTATTTTATTGATATACTAAAATATCCTTTATTTATCATCATTATATTTTTTTGACTTCATTTTCTATGTTAATCTTTTTTTTATTGTTAGTAACTGTTTTTAAACATATTTTTTGACATATATATTTGTTTACAGCCCTGATATTATTTGTTTCCACATTCATTACGGTTTTCTGGAAGGAATCTATTGAAAATATAAGCTTACCATATATGTATATAATTGTACCTACGAACTGCCTACGGATAAATAATCGGATTAGTCCAGCGGGTGAACCTGTGATGTTTGGTAGCGATCAGATCACCCATGCGAAACCGGGCGGGTCGCTAGTTTATAATAAAGAACCAAAATGTAAATTTGAATTACGAGATGTTCATATCATTTCTTTTCGTTAAATTACAACTGTAGTGCATACACTGAAGTAAACATAGTATGGTTTAAAATATGAAATTGACGTTTTATATTAATAGATACTTTGAATTGACATTAAACCTTCGTGGTGTGGGATGTGAGATTTTCGTTTCGTTTTTCACATGATACTTATGAGGTTTTTCTTTAAAAAAATGTGCAACATTTGATTTTCGAATTTCCATTGCTTTTTAGGGTTCCGTACCCAAAGGGTAAAACGGAACCCTATTACTGAGACTTCGCTGTCCGTCCGTCCGCCCGTCCGTCTGTCACCAGGCTGTATCTCACGAACCGTGATAGTTAGACATTTGAAATTTTCACAGATGATGTATTTCTGTTGCCGCTATAATAACAAATAGTAAAAAATAGAATAACATAAATATTTAAGGGGGCTCCCATACAACAAACGTGACATTTTTTGCTCGTTTTTGCTCGATATTGATAACGGCAACAGGTAGACGCTTGAAATATTCACAGAATATTTAGTTATATATTCACTTTAAGAATAAATAATTAAATTAAAATAAAACAAATATTTAAGAGGGGCTCCCATACAACAAACGTGATTTTTTTGCCGTTTTTATAGATAGTGGTACGGAACCCTTCGTGCGCGAGTCCGACTCGCACTTGGCCGATTTTTTTATTCAGCTTAGACGGAAAAGATGGATACTTCGAAAATCCGAGTATTTTTGAATACGAGTTCCGACGCGGAACTAACGCGGTAGAAACAGTTCGCAATATCAATGCTGCGTTTGGAGAGGAGACTGCTAATGAACACACCTTGCGTTTTTGGTTTAAACGCTTTTGTAATGGAAACTTCAACTTAGAATTATGGCGGTTTTTTGTTTAGAAAATAATTGAAAACTGAATTTAGTGGTATATTCTTTTGCAGAAAGCATTTTTCCGTCTCATGACAGTTTATCAGAGGATGTGCGATTTGTCAATTCAAGACTGCCAGCAATGTTGCCGTACATTAAATCAAACGATTTTGTTATTCGATAATCGGTTTTTAAACTTCTTCTTCTTTGAAATACATATAAATAGTGAAAGAATACATGAAGAGTTATCAATTATCATCGAAATATACGTTATAAGTATAAGTTTTGCGCAATAAATGGTAGTATATGTTACAATTACCTATTTCAATTGACTGCCATTATTCAGAGGAATACTTTATTCATCTTTGAGTACTGGCAATATTTTCATTTAAATAGATAACCGGAATTTGTGTGTAGACGCTATGATATCGAAGTATTTTTATTTTTTTGTAATTTATTCGCCGAAGAAATTATAGCTTCATTTTTTGGGAAACCTACGAGTAGTAAAAATAATGATTTGATTTTTAATGTTAATCTTAACTGTGCACAAAGTGAAACCGAAACATTAATGTGCATGAATCTTTGCCTGCGATTTCTCGTCCGCGAGACGAACTCCATTGTCACAGTCGCGACTGGTTCGGGACTCGCGACTGGAACAATCGATGCCTGCGACTTTGAGCCCGCGAGTCCGTCTCAATTGTCACAGATTGTACGACTAGTCGGAACTTACGACTGGAACAATCCATTTAGAGCGGAGACTCGGCCGGTCTACTCGGAACAATCGAAAACATCTCGATTGTTTTCCTTAAAATAGAGTCCATAGTGAACCCGATTCTAATTTTGCACCTACTGCGATTCTTTCGAATATTTATACATATCGGATTTTTATTGAATTTATTTAAAGCAATGTCGTGTTGTAGAATAAATACCGATTGGGGCAACACTTGACTGAAGTGTTTGTAGTAGTAGTAGTACTTACTTCAAAAATAATCTGATTATTTTTTTATTTAATAATGATTTCTTACGTGGCCCCGAAAAACACTAAATTCGTTTTGTAAAATCGTATTAATATTTGATTTGCGTTAGTTATTTTGAAAGTTAGGGACGCTCGAAAATTTTTGCGCTAAAATTTCCCCATTATTCTTTATTTCCCAACTTGATATTACAATAAGTTTCGTCAGCATATCAGTATATACCGAAACAATAAGGTTAAGTATTCAACTATTTAATAAGTATTTATTCTATAAGAGTGGTTTATTTTTTCTAGATTATCTATCGATTCGAGTCGACAGTGTTATTGCTGCTTAACTGATCTTACTGCAAACTATTATAGAGTATTTAGCACGTATAAAAGCCGCAGTGATGACCAGATAATGCACGAAACATGCATCACACGACACCGGCCACACAATCGCCATATAGCGTGCCTTTAAATGCTTCATAATTCTGTGCACGGAATTGCTTTGTTTATTGTCATTTTGAATTGTTTGTCGTAATGATAGCGGTGTATTATTTCATAGGCGACATGAAAAGCGAATTAACATTTTTGATCTCTAAGTAGATATAGTAAGATTTGAAATTGAGTGCGACTGTAGCATCTCTGTATTGGCGTTTATTAGTACTTTATATTAATTTGATTATGTATGCAACAATTCGACCATTGTACTTTCATGTTATTATTAGGCTTTACCACCTAAATCAAGTGAATTTCTCCTACATATAGTGCGTCCTGATTTTAATAAACGAGACTTTATCAATAGGGAGGAAGTACGCATCAAAGCAATCCGAAATTGTGTCCATCTATCAGTTAAGACATTTTCTGGTATTCATATAACGTTGATCTTTCCAAGGCCTAGTAACTTAATCTTGTGGATCCATATTAGTTCACATAAGAATCTTATTCCTATTTTTTGTTTTACTACCGATTTGTGTTCATAATAATCACTCTTCATAATATTTTTGCCCATACTTTTTTGTTCATAATTTTTTATTTCTACCAACGGAACTCACAACAGTCAGTGATCATATTTTTTTTATTAATAATGTCATTACTAAGAACAGTTTGTTCCAGCTAATCTCTGAAACGGCTGGACCGATTTTGACGGGACTTTCACTGGCAAAAAGCTGATGTAATAAGGAGTAACTTAAGCTACTTTTAATTTAGAAATTTTATTTATTTTTATTAATATATATAAATAAGTAATAATAAAATAACTGTTCCGCGCGGACGAAGTCGCGGGCACAGCTAGTACTTAATATGTTATGATCGAATGCTTAGGATGGACGTAACTCCCTATGGTATTTGGAGTCGCACGTGATGCATCCTGCTATTTAACAAATGTGAATCTGGAGAAACATATGTAGGGCTCCTCACAGTAGTCCGACTGGAGTACCTCCACTTCTCAGAAGACCAAGAAGACCATACCAGATAACAACTCCCTATAAAGTTGTTAGATTCCTGCAAGTGAGTTAAGTTACTAGTAAATTCCTGAGGAGTTGCTGCATTAACAACAGAAGTGACAACGAGCGAGTGATACTCCTTGTATTACAGCGTTAATAGGTTATATATATACCACTTTACACGAGGTAAGCCGTATGCTTGTAATCCCGAACCACTTAGGATTAAGAGTAGGAAATCAATAGTATCGTGGGTCAGGTAATCAGACTTTAGTGGGTATTTCTAGTTGTATAAAAATATACCGGGTGAGGGTGCGTTGGCTTCCGCTTTACATCTACAAACAACACTAAACTACAAATAGGTACCAGTACATTGGCTTGCTAAGATCGGTAGAACTTTTATGATAAGTTGAATATGTACATATATATGTATATAGATAATATTCTTCTGCGCCAATAATCATTTTCGAAATGTTGGTAGATTACATGCTATACCAAACCTAACTCATCCCGCTGCAAAAAAATTTGAAACTGTGGGAAATGTATAAAATCAATACGAATTTATTTAAAAAAATTTAGACGTGTCTAAGTGCTAGCGAGGCACTTTCACACGCAATAGCAAATATTTCATTTTTATTTTAATGTATGTACCTATGTGTGTATATCTTCACGCCAGGTTCCTTGCGGGGTAGGCAGATAGAACCGAGTGCAAAAGACGCGGTCCTTACTCACCTCACTCGCTTCTCTAACATTTTATTCCAATCTCCAAAATAAATATGCATTTTCCCTAATTATTGTTGGACCACAGTGTTATACAGTGCATAACATTTCGCAATCTCAAATTCCAAACTAATTATATATAACCTACACCTGAGATATGAATGTATATCAAAACTAATTACTAATTAGTAACTTTTAATGTTTTATATTAAATATTATTCTAATTAAAACATCCAAATTTGAGGTCTTCTAATTAGAATTCAGAAGTACATACCCGTGACCTACAGATCGGCGATAGAGAAACAGCAATAAGGGTTCGTTATTTGCCACTAGCGTACGGAATCGGAAAAGTAACTGTGATTATGAGACATCTTATACTAAATTGCAACAAAGATTGCTACAGTTCGTCTTTAATAATTATTACTACATAGTTGCTGTGTAAGCAACAGAGGTGGCAACGCGCGTTTGATAACCATTTTACATCAGGCTGCGTGTATGTCTCCCGACGTTGTATAATAGACATATCAATCTAACAAATTGTATCTTCAACTTCACGCCAAATCCCTTGCAGAGTAGGCAGAGAGAACCGAGCACGACATGACTCTGTCTTTAGATACCTTACTCGCTTTTTAACATTCAATAGCTCTTCTCATGCACGCTTGGCGGTTTCTAAGGCTCCTGATGTCGTCTTCTTATAAACGATCAATTTGGTTGTGGAATTTAAGTATTGGCCTTCATCGGCTCCCGCATCCTTCTCCTTTTGCATCTGTTACGTGATTATTTCCCATTATTTCTACATGTCCGTACCAACGGAGCATACCTCTGCTTATTTTAATACAGACAATCTCTTTCAAACCAACTCTGTTCCTTACATCGTCATTAAATTTTTGCGGAACACTCGCAATTCAACTGCGTTTACCCCACTTATATGCTCATTCGATCATATCCAGCTCTCGCTTCCATAAGTTCTATAAGTTAGCGTAGCGATCTAGCGCTGCGTTGCGTACAGAGAGCTGTGCGTTCTAGCTCAAGATTTACTGCCAAGAAGTTTTCTCAGCGCTCCACTCAGACTATTCCCAGCACTCACTCCTCTTTTCACGACAGCGGTGTACCTTCCAACCCTACTGATAGCGCATCCGATATATCCCAAATTGTATTATTAGCGAAAAAGTGTGTTTTTAATCATAGTACGAAAGAAACAATTCCAATACAAGTACATTGTATTCACAGTCCAAACTTTATATAAACGATTCTATTCACAAATTCATGAATTTTAGAGCGAGCGTCTTGATTGCCTGGTGCTGGAAACCGCAGCCCGCGCCTGATGGCTGCAACTAGGAAATATTAATGCCTTGATCACGCGACTCTTTCGCCATTAAACTTTACCGAGCTACGTTGTTTGGTTAAGTTTCAACTTGAACCGCGCTGTTATGAAAAGTATTTATGAACGTATAAAGGTTTAACTTCCGAATATAAAACATACGTTGTACAGTAATCTTGTAATTATAGTAATCTGAAGATTTCCTGATAATTGAATCGAAAACCAGGCGTATATGTAGATGATATATCCGTTTGTACGGACATGTAGAAAGAAAAAAATAAAGAAGAAAGAACTTGATATAGGTATTAAACGCAAAGGTGGATATAAGAGCCGAGGAAAGCCAACACTTTCCTAGTAATAACCAAATTGATCATATTTTATCAGAAAGTAACCAGCAGGAGTCCTAGAAACCGGCGCAAATAAGAAGAGCTATGAATGTTAAAGAAGCGAGTGAAGTGTATAAGAACCGAGTCATGTAACGCCTATCTGCCTACCCCGGATTTAGTTATTATTATATGTAATTTGTGTATAGATATTATTATAGATATATATACGAGTATATACATAAAAAGTACTTATATTAGATTATATGATGGCGTACTTACTTATTTCAATCTTCCAGACACCCATAAAATGCTTCAATGGAAATTATCTTAATCCATCGGTATAGCTCAATTTACATACAATAGGCACTTTTAACTTAATAACTAATCCACATCAACACTTACTCATCCCACTGCAGGGATACGGGTCTCCCTTCAACCGAAGGGGGGTAAATAAGTAATATCAATTACTAATTATTATTAGTAATATCAATTACTAACTATTACTAGATACATGGTTATAGTCAAAAGCTCAAGTATCAGAAGCACAGTGGTAACGGCTCGTTACTTGTGAAAAGGTGTTGAGAGACTGGGATAACTTCACAGAGGGCTGCAGTGCGTTCCAGCGACGTGCGGCGTGAACCATGAAGGATTTGGCAAAGCGAATCGCGAATCATGCACAGGGATTTGTAAGAATGTAACACTTCTGAGACAAGTTACGTACTCGTATTACGGATGCTCGACTAGTGGCTAAATGCATCTATCTATCTATAACATCACCCCAATTCCCTTGTGGTGTAGGCAGAGAATACCGAGCACTACATCTCTCTGTCATTACCTCACTCGCTTCCTACATATTCACAGCTATTCTCATGCAGGCTCCCCGGTTTCTAACGCTTTAGACATCACATTTTGATACAACGTCGGAGGCATACAAACACACGGTCCACCTGATATAAAGCGGTTACCACAATCTATGAACGCTTGTGTTAAGTCTCACTCTGCTGCTAAAACAGCTACTACTAAAGAGCTAACTAGTGACTTTACTGTCACGCAGGAATACAACAACACTCTAGTTTCGAGTTTTTATTGGCTCGAGACTTGTGGTTTTCTGTTAGGTGGAGGTACTTCCCCAGACGGACTGTATTGATGCCCTACCTCTCTTAGAAACAGTGAGACCAAGACAAACAGATATGTTCATGCACACAAATGTTGGTCCTGGTCAGGTATGATATTGAATAAGCATCCCATGGTCGTTTTGCAGATCATAGTCAGTCGACAACTCTGTGGTGGGTTCTGGGTTGCCGCATATAAGAGAAGTTACCAGTAAGCTTTACCAGAGGGAGAGTCGTCTGCGTGAGTACCTCTGTCTCGCCTATTTCTACCGCCAAGCAGCTATTTATATAGCTGTGTTCCGGTTTGAAGGGTGCGATATGGCAGAGAAATTACTGGGTACGTTGACGAAACATCCTTAGGTCACATGGTTGGCAGCGCGCGAATAACATCTTCGTGGTGTTACGCGCGTCAATACGCTGCAGTGATGACTTACCATCTAATGCGGACCGCATGCTTGTTTGCCAATTTAGTTGTATAAAAAAACTTTTGAGGATTGCTACGTTAGCAGTGGTAGTAACTGTCGTAGAGATTTTTTTTCAGAAGCAGTAGTGTTGAAGCGCCCATACGAGCAAACATAACAAACGAAACGCTTGTTTGTTTACCAGTCGACGTAGTATAGGAAAATGGAAGCGAACTCTAAGCTCCAAAGCGAAAGCTTAGCGACCGGGATTAAAGCTTGGATGATGAGATATGTAGAAAAATAAATATTTATTTCGTTTTTCAGTATAGAATTGAAAATTACATATAAATTTATAATTGAAAAATTGTAACTTTTAGAGATTTTTATACAACGTCGGTTACCGAAGAATATAACCGCTTGTAATATATTAAGTATCACCCGTGCGATGCTACCGCTGCTGCTAACATAGCAACTACTTAGGAGCTTACTGGTGACCTCAGTCACACACAGGAATACAGGAACTCTCTAGGAAAATGTTATTTGGCGGCGTTTTCCTGCTAGGTAGAGGTACTTCCCCAGAGGGCTGCTTTGATGTGTCCCACCTCCCTTAAAACACCAGCTCGGTGGCGCAGTGGTGAATCGCGCTGTTACATTACTTTGACACGAACTCTCGTGGGTTCGATTCTCACACAGGACAAACATTTGTTTGCAGTAACATGTCTGTTTGTCTTGGTCTAGGTTGTTAATAAGAGAGGTAGAGCACATCAAAGCAGCCAAATGGGGCAGTCGTTATTTGGCTGCGGGTTTCTGTGAGGTACCTCCACTTCACAGGATGTTGTATTCGTGTTAGCAGCACAGGTGGCATCACGCGAGTGACACTTAATATATTACCAGCGTTCGTATGCTACGATAACCACTTTACATCAGGTGGATCGTATGCTTGTATGCCTCCCGACGTCATATAAAAAAAACATTGAAAGTAAGCTATTCACAAAGAAGCATAATTAGCACTAAAACCACAAGCTGGTAGAAACCAAGTCTCGAGTCGTGACTGACAACTGTCTGTGTTTGAAGCCGCAATTCAAACTCATTATTACTTACCTTCTGGGAATCGAAATTATGAAGACGTAGGTAGAAAACACGCAGCAAATTGTAAGCAGCTACCTGGAAACGCTGGTCGATAAGTATTGTACTAAAATGTCCATATTTCTACTACTACTAGAACTTCACGCCAAATCCCTTGAGGGGTAGGCAGAGAGAACCGAGAGCCACGTGACTCGATCCTTACATACCTCACTCGCTTTAACATTCATTGCTTTTCTCATGCACGCTCACGGTTTCTGGGGCTTCTGACATCACCTTCTGATAGAACACGACCAATTTGATCATGGTAGGTAAGTCTTGGCCTTCTTCAGCTCCTACATCCTTCCACTTTTGCATTGTATATCTGCTTCGTCAATCTTTCATTCGTATTCTTTCTACATGTTCGAACCAACGGAGCATGCCTCTTCGAGCATTGAGCACTCCATAATATCAAATTGCAAAGCATTCGATAGGCGCACTGCCTCGACCAAGAATGAGTTAGTATAAAAAGATCGGCCAAGTGCGAGTCACGCGCACGAAGGGTTCTATTATCTATAAAAATCGGCCAAGTGCGAGTCGGACTCGCGCACGAAGGGTTCCGTACCATTATCTATAAAAACGTCAAAAAAATCACGTTTGTTGTATGGGAGCCCCCCTTAAATATTTATTTTATTTTAATTCAATTATTTATTTTTAAAGTGAATATATAGATGCTTGAGAATCAATATCAAGCAAAAATGAGCAAAAATTTCACGTTTGTTGTATGGGAGCCCCCTTAAATATTTATTTTATTCTATTTTTTAGTATTTGTTGTTATAGCGACAACAGAAATACATCATCTGTAAAAATTTCAACTGTCTTACTATCACGGTTCAAGAGATACAGCCTGGTGACAGACGGACGGACGACGGACGGACGGGCGGACGGACAGCGGAGCCTCAGTAATAGGGTTCCCTTATACCCTTTGGGTACGGAACCCTAGAAACCAGTGGGGTTGTGTGGTGTTTTAAGATTTAGCGTGAAGTTATAGATAGAGTGCTCAATCACTTCGTTCCTTCAAACATCTTGTAAAACTTCACTATCTTTCTCTTAACATTACGTAATCTGCTTAATTATCTTGGCTTTCCCCTCAGTGTCGTTAGTTCCATTTACTGTGTGTATATAATATGTATTATACATTTAGATTAATTATGTATATATTTTAGTATATATAACATATGTATACATGTATGTTTATGTATTTATTTATGTATATTTATATAATTACTTTTGTTTCCTTAAGTTTTGCTCTGCGCCGCCCTACCTTGTTTCTTTATTTCTCCTATTCCCTAAGGTTGTCTGGAAGAGATCGCGTCGCGATAAGACCGCCGTTGTACTGCTACTTTATTGTTTTTGTTTTTATGTATTTTTCTTTTGGTGCAATATAGTGTATTGTATTGTATTGTGTACCTCTACTACACTGAAGGTTTGGGCTGTTTATTAGAGAGGTAATGCCTGTCAAAGCACCTGCCTGATAGGAAACAATTATCGTAGCCAATGGTCATTTGCAACACCAGGGGTGTCACTATTGCATTTCCGACCCCGTAAAAACCTCTACATGCCTTTTACGACACATACTGGTGTGCTTTACCATTATGGGACATTTCGTAATTGCTATTAAGAAATACAGCGATAGGAATGAGCAATACTACTTATCACCGCTGCATAGTTGCAAATTATATATTATACTTAAAGGCTTCGTATTTCTTCACGCTTTACTTGAAGAACACCACGCTGTAGTCCCTTGGGAAATGGCAGGGAGCTTGGCAGGGAGCTCATTCTACATCTCAAAAGTTCTCGTTAGAAATCTTCTCTGAAACTGAACTTCGATTCGAAGAAAGGAAACCCTGCAGTGTGACACGTAAGTTCGCACACTTCTAACCTCTTGACTATTGAAGCAGAAGTGATCATTAACAACTGGCATGATATAAATAAATAAATACTCCCGGACAAATCGCACAGCGCCATCTAGTCCCAGACTAAGTAAAACTTGTTGTATGGTTATTAGATAAGAGTTTATTTATCTCTTATCTAATAACCATAACACATATATATAGAATTTACATTCCTTTTGTACACCACGCCCACAAATATTTGACTAATGTGGGAATCGATCCCACAAACATTGTTACTAAAGTAGACATCGCTAACCATCCCACTTGCGGGATTGTCTACATAAATCCCTATTAGACATCTACAACTGCGGTTTAGTATCAACAGAGAAAAGCCATGTCGAGGACGACAGAAAAATGGGAGTTCTAGTTTTTATTTATCGACATTCGTGCGACTGAATATTGCTTTTGCAATAAAACGGTAGGTCACTCGGCACTTCAATATCGGCAATATACGCCGATGATAGATCTATCACTAACACTATAGACATAGGTACTTCTTCAATCTGAATATAAACACAAGTTCGTCGTGCAAACTGACAAATTTATTTGTTTAAATTAAAAAAGGGAAAAATATTAGAAAGTATTTTTTATATGCATCGTGGAAAGATTGTATATCGGATGTACAATACAATGAGTATCGTTCGAGTGACTTGTTTTTAAGATAAATATTTTGTATTGGTATTATTTTCCAAAACCTCATTTATTCTGAAACTGCTCACTTTAATAATCAAAGATAAAAGAAATTTCCTTCTTTAGTAGAGCTTTATTTCGACTATCAAGGGTTTTGATAAATTTTAGATACAGTAAACGATATACAGATAATTGTGAACCGATTTGTAATCTAATTTACATATAAACAAATTTTGATACACTTTGGCATATTTAGTTTGCAAAACATGGCCTGTAGACGTTATACGTAGACAGCTGTATATTATCAGTGTTGTCTTCAATTTAGATACAATAAATAATAGGTAGATTTGAAATGTCTAATGGGAAAAGGTATATAACGGGTTCTGAAGGCTTAATCCTATCGATTGCTATTATAAAATATAACGCGTACTTTTCGTTTCAGAATTAATGATAATAAAAAAATTGAGTTTTTATTTAGGTTCGACACAGCTTGGTATATTTCATTATTTTATTAGTACTTATGTAGAACGTGTACATATTTTGTTACTGTAATGTAAAAAAAAAACAGACATTACAAATGTTATTAATAATATTATAATCTACAGAAACATTTTGTTTCCTCTAGAACTGTCTACTAAATATTGATGATTGATTCAACTTATACCATATTTATGAATTGAACCAGTGTGTTGTGCTGCAAAAATATTACCGATTTTTTAGTTCATTTACTTCAATTTAAAAATATTTAATTTCAATGACAAAACTCGTCCGCAGTTCAAAGTTTTCGCGACACAACATTGGCAACTGGTTGTCATCGCTGATTGGTTTTTCAATTAAATTTTCTGAGGTCCGCAGGATGCCATCACAATTTAACAATCGTTGTTAGGGTAAATTGGAAATTACAGGATGGAAACAACTTTTAAAATACACATGTGAAAAAGTTTCTAACAAACATATTGGTAGCTTGATTGTTTTAGAGCAGTTGATTGAAAATATTTTGTAGCAGCTCGTTTTCTCTCCCAACTTCGTCCAATGATGTTTAGTATCGTAAATTGGAGTGGAAACAATTTATTAAACTTCTAGTTTGAGATAAAATATTCGAATGGATTATTATACGAATACAATTGATTGAAAATTGTGTATTTTCAACATATTTTTGTGTTTATTTGTTAAACTGAAAAACAATATCAACCGTTCAGCAAAATATATTCGAATTCGGTGTCTTCGCCAAATCCTTAGGTTTAGGTAGCGGACCCGCCGATCCTAAAGGATTAGGAAACGGGTGACTCTAAGAAGAAGGAGTTAGACAGATAATTTACTTGCCTAAAACGTGGTTATATAAGGTTTTATAATGACACTTCTCATATTTTGCTATGGCGTATTGGTGTGCAAATTTCAATTTCCGAAAATAGCACCATAATGAGGACGGCAAAAAGGTCGAAAGGCTGGTAATTCAAAAAAGAAAAACTAACACTATGAGAAATTAATTAAATAAAAATAGATTTAAACATTTTAAATATGTAAGATATGTCTAAGTGCCCGCGAGGGCCCTATGGCAAATAAAGATTTTTTCTTTCTATCAACTTTTTATAATAAAGTTGCTTACCAGCAACTCTCGTACGTTACTTAGTTATGATCCTCTGAAATCTTTTAAGATCTGTTATGTCTTTTAAGAGAGGTTAGGCACATCAAGGCAGCCCGTCTGGGGAAGTACCTCCACTTCATAGAAAACAGCAGCCGAATAACAGCTCCCTAGAGGGTTGTTGTGTTCGTGCGTGTGAGTGAGGTCACCAGAAAGCTCCTGAAGATATTCTGTGCTAGCAGTAGAGGTGACATCGCGTGAGCGATACTTAAAGTATTGCAAGCGTCCATAGGCTACAGTACGCTTTACATTAAGTGTCCCGTATGCTTGTATCCCTTCCGATATCCTTAACAAAGATCCAAATCCTTAGATTAATCAAAGCATGAGCTCAGGTGGCATAAAGGCTGCTAATTTTACCCACCGTTTCACCCCATATGTACTGAAGGAACATATGTGGGTATTGTACAACCACTCCCTCGCCCCAAGTTCGGCGGCTGTCACGACATCTATCATTTATCAAAGGGCAAAAGGCTGCCTCTCTTGACCAGAGGAATACAACAGGCAAGGTAGTGTTGCTAGTCAACGAAGGTTCAGTAGATATTATATATAATATTTAAACATTACTAACTAACTAACATTTCGGAAATGATCATAAGAAATGACGAACGAAACTTGCCAATATAGGTCTCTTTATAATTGACTGTTTTTGACGAGCTCGGTGGCGCAGTCGTGAATGACGCGACTTTAACACTAACGCTCGTGGGTTCGATTCCCACACAAGACAAACATTTGTGTGCATGAACATGTCTGTTTGTGTTGGTCTAGATGTTTTAAGAGAGGTAGGGCGCATCAAAGCAGCCCGTCTGGGTAAGTACCTCTACCTCACTGAAAACCACAGCCAAATAACAACTCCCTAGAGGGTTGTTGTGTTCCTGCGTGTGAGTGAGGTCACCAGTAAGCTCCCTAGGAGTTGCTGTGTAAGCAGCAAAGAAGGCATCGCGCGAGTGACACTTAATATATCGCAAGCGTTAATAGGCTACGGTACCCGCTGTACATCAGGTGGGCCGTATTGTGTATCTCCTGACGTAGTATATAAAAAATATATGTATGTATATCTTCACGCCAGGTCCCTTGCAGGGTAGTCAGAGAGAACCGAGCGCCATAAGACGCGATCCTTACACACTCCATTCGCTTCTTTAACATTCAATGCTCTTTTCATGCACGCTCGCCGTTTCCTAAGGCTCCTGACATCACCTTCTGATAAAACACGACCAATTTGGTCATGGTAGGTTAGTCTCGGTCTTCCTCGGCTCTAACATCCTTCCACTTTCGCATTATATATCTGTTTCGTCATTCTTTCTTACATAAAATAAATAATAATAATATGTACTAGGATTTTTTCCATGAGATTGGCACCATGTGGCGCGTGGAATGCACGATAGTTGTTCCAATAGTGGTGACAGCAAAGGGACTTACTCATCGCTATCTCGAGAGGCCTTCGCTTGAGGGTTGGGTCAAGAACCAGATTCAGGAGGCGGTTCTTCTGGACACGGCCAGCATTGTGAGCAGGTTCCACCACTCTGGATCCGATGAGTGTCCCGTTTTTTAATATTTATAAATGTATTTTTAATTTATATAATGTAATCTTAAACCGCAGTCAATCAAGAACTCTCTTAAGGATAATTGTGTGCCTGCGCATCAGTGAGTTCACCAGTCAGCTCCTAAGGAGTTGCTGTGTTAGCAGCAGAGGTAGCCTCGCGATTGATACTTAATGTATTGCAAGCGATCAAAGCGTACATCGTCTGAAAGCCTTTTCTAATGCGTCCTAACCTTCTTAAAGATTCTCTACAGGGCAACGAAAAGTATTTCGTTACGAATTTTCAAAACAAATCTTAAAGCTTCACTGCTGTTCATTACGGAACCCCAAATCGGCAGCTCTCGTAGGTACACAGCGCGGTTCACTGGTTTCATTCCCCAAGTGCTCGCTCTGAGCGTTTGAAAAATTGTTAGTGTGTACATACTGTTTTCATTATTAAGTGTGTTCGAATTGTGCGCACGAAGTTAGGGGTGGTAGTGTCGGACGGGGTGGGGAGACGAACAACCCTCGCTTTATGAAAAATCACATGTTTATACAACGGCAGGTGGCAAATGAGGATACGATTCGCCTGTTGTATAACGGTCACCGTTTGGTTGCTACTGCTACGAACTACCGGCGAAATTGCAAACAACTGGACTTACAGAACAGATGAGAATTACTTAGGGCATTGGTGTAAACATAATCAATGATATTTTCTGATCAGTAATACCAATAGGATAAAGAATTGGCCTTCTGGCCAACTGTTTCCCAGTTCGAAACCTGGCATGTACCACTAAATTTGCGTTTTCGGATTTATAATTATAGATTGCACAGTTATAAAGAAGGCTTTTGCGCGTTATCCCATTTCCTAATCCATCCTGATTGGCGGCGGCCGCTACCTAAGACTAAGGATTTGGCGAAGACACTGATTTTTACATGGAGCGACTGTAGTCAGACCTCTACAGACCAGAGGGAAAACCGGATCTTTATTAGGTTAGGTCACACGTCTTTCGAAGTTTAGTTTGTGGGATGTGCGAGGTTCCTCTGTGCGTGTTTCCTCACGATGTTTTTGATGGCGAGCTAATCGGGACAGGCCCACCACTCATACCCACCACTGTGTCTCCTGTGTAGCCAGAAGTGTAGCGGCGACCACCAAAAAGGCAATGAACAGTGAATTTCATTGCTGTCCCGGGGGTTAAACTACAGCTACCTGCCCTCTTGGCAAAGTGAAAGACAGCAATATGACAAATAAGGCATTTAAAACCTCAAAGAGATGGCTAATCAAGTGAAGCTCAACTGCCGCGCACCACGGATTATCAAATATCTAACACTATTGGGATCTAAACTGTGAGTTGTTACCTAACACATCGATTCCAATAATATAGAATGCAGAACCGCCTAAACGCCTGGTAATTGTCCACTGTAGCCACCAAATCAGAATAGTATACTACCCCGGATGTGACACGCAAGGAAGTTAACATATCATCCCGCTCCCGATGCCAAAGATCGCACTCCCAGAGAACATGATGTGCTGTTTGCTCGAATTCATGATTTGTCGTAGAACAATCACATAAAGGCGATGACACAAGTCTAAACGAAAAGAGCTTCACCGTAAAGTTTCCATACCCTGTTAAAAATTGCGCAACAGGATGATCGACATCTAACCACTCTTTACTTAATCTGTCTCGTACTAATTGAAAGAACAGATACAAGTGGCGTCCTTTAGTAGAAGTTTCCCATCTTTCTTGCCATTCCGACAGTAAAGTTTCAAATACCTCGTCAATTGGTTTGAACAATCTAATTATTATGTCAATATCGCGGCGTTTTAGGAAGTCAGGATGTATGTTTTTAGATGTGCATTGAAGCCTGGCGTTGAATTTCTAAGTCAACTGATGATACGCCTGCCAGCACTGGTAATGCCTCGGTGCTCACAGTTCTATACGATTATACGATGGCGTGCTAGTGATATATATACGTAATACGAAAACGGCAATAAAGGCAAGCATCGAGTGGAAACATGCAAGTTTAAAAATATATCCAAAAGAAGTGTTAACTTAACTGAGTAAGTTTTTCTTCCTGGATTGTGGAAATCTAAAGGCAATCACTCCATGTGAGAATCAGTATCTTCGCCAAATCATCAGCCTTAAGTAGCGAATCATGCCAATCCAGATTAGGATACGGTAGAACGCTAAGAAGAAGATGATAATAAACAATATTGTCCATCGTGAGTCCTTCGATTGTACGCCGTTCCATAAAAAAGAAAAGATAATGTAACTTCCCGTTACTGAAAAAAATTCAGATTCAGGTCAGTCCCAGAGATTACCCCGTAGGGGGTAATCCGATGAACAAACTAACTTTACCTATTCATAATGCTGTAGATAATATATTGGAGGATGTAAGGAAGGATATTCGAAAAATTATAGCTGTCACTAAATAATGATATATTTGTCAACTCATCAATCAGTAATCCGTTTATTACCTAATTCATTTACATCACTTCAATCCTTCAAACATCTTGTCAAACTTCATTATCTTTCCCTTAACATTACGTAATTATCATTATTTTCTTGCCTTTCCCCCCAGTCTCATTTAGTGCGTGTATATTTTATGGAATGTATTTATCAATTTGATAAATTGTGTGTATAATAGTAGTAGTAATACTTGGTTATATATAACATATGTAGTTATGTATGTTTGTGTATTTATTTATATAATTACTTTATTTCCTTTGAGTTATACTCTGAGCCATTGATTATGTTTACACATAATTAATGACATTTTTGAGCAGTGATACCCATACGATAAAGAACCGGCCAACAGGTTCCCAGTTCGAAACCTGGTATGTACCACTAAATTCATATTTTCGGATTTACAATTATCGTTTGCTCATCAATAAAGGAAAGCTATTTGGCGAAGATACTGATTTTTATCGACATTTCATTATAGTTTTTAGGGTTCCGTACCCAACGGGTAAAACGGAACCCTATTACTGAGGCTCCGCTGTCCGTCCGTCCGTCCGTCTGTCACCAGGCTGTATCTCATGAACCGTGATAGTTAGACAGTTGAAATTTTCACAGATGATGTATTTCTGTTGCCGCTATAACAACAAATACTAAAAAATAGAATAAAATAAATATTTAAGGGAGCTCCCATACAACAAACGTGTTTTATTTGCCGTTTTTATACATAATGGTACGGAACCCTTCGTGCGCGAGTCCGACTCGCACTTGGCCGATTTTTTATCATGTTTTGTCGTCAAACTCCACAACCCATAGAGAAAACCAGATCTTTCTTAGGTCTGGTTTTCTCTCTCGGGTACGGTATTTCGAAATATAATTTTCAGGACATGCGGG
Organism: Pyralis farinalis; assembly: GCA_947507595.1. Classification (NCBI taxonomy): domain Eukaryota; kingdom Metazoa; phylum Arthropoda; class Insecta; order Lepidoptera; family Pyralidae; genus Pyralis; species Pyralis farinalis. The sequence continues at coordinate 4,141,260 of OX382264.1, forward strand.
CTTCCTGTCGATGTTTTTCTTCACCGCCAGGCAAGTGATAATTACAAATATGTACATAAATCAGAAAATACGAATTTAGTGGTGCACGCTCCCCACAAGGATTCTGTCTATACGTATCCGTAAACAGACCCGTTACTGTTATAAAAATATAGACAGCCCTCTCGCCGCTGCCAAACAAAGGAGAATGACCAAAAGTGGGCCCACCTTGCGTCTTCACCATTTATACTCTAAAAAACCTTTTCCAAATTGAAAATGTTCACGTATTTTTTTCAGTCCTATTGGAACAGGGGTTTAAAAGTTGAGTAATAAAAGTTATTTACATTTCCGCTTATGACTACAAATGGAGAATGACAGGTGAATCATGAATGAGTTTAGGGTTGCGATGATTATGCAATCGATCATCGATTATAAAATATACTAAATAATCGTTTGTAATTAAGAACCTTAATAATTCATTGCTTATAAAGTGAATATGAAAATCTTCTATTCATTTTAATAGGTAGCCTTCATATAAAAATGTTTATAAACTATCATGATACATGAATAACACCACTACTCGAAATATTTCTTTAACAAAAGTTGTTAATCATAACATAATCGATTTAACATATATTATTCGGTTAAAGATGCGAGTGAGGTGTGTCAGGACTGTAAGGATCGAGTCATGTGGCGCTTGGTTCTCTCTGCCTACCCCGCAAAGGATTTGGTGTGAAGTTATAGATAGACAGAGGAGTCCTGTTAGTCCCATTAGTAGTAAGATACAGGCCTATGTTTAAGCCCCGTTCATACTATGTCAAAGTGTTAGATTATTCGTAATTATTTAATCGATCGTTTTTTTACTTTCAATCTATTAATAAGACGTAAGTATTACGTAGTTTTCAAAAGGTACATTATGTCATGTCATCACAAACAAAAAACTTGCAACATTATTGTATTTACGTGAGATCAGAAGAAAAAGGTAAAGGGATAACGGTACATTCCATTTTATTTCGTGGTAGCACTGTATAGAAACAATAACACAGTAGGTATTGAGATCAATGCCAGATATAGTGAAAAACTGTACTATTATTATGTTTTTTGATGCGCATGTACAAATAATTGTATATTTCAATGACGATTAAATCGATTTTCTTAACCCATTGAAATCGATCTCCAATCGCATCCCTATACAGCGACGTGTCCATAGACCAGAGTCAAATCTTTAATCTATTCTATTTCATTATTCGTAATAAATATTATTTTGTTTAATTTCTGTACTTATGAAATCAAAGTGTGTAAATATTATAAGTATCCATCCATTGATCATACCAACAACTAGTACATTCCTTGGATGAACAACTCGTACATTTCTTGAATGGTTCACAGTCCGGTAAGTGTTACGTTATTATTAAGTTATATATATATATTGGTAACCTTTTATTAAGTATATGAATAAAAGTATAGACCGCGCCTAGATAATAATTGTGAACACATATCTACACTCGCCCATATTAGAAGCTGCACCATTGATTGTTTATAAAATACAGCGGTATTATTATCTGGCATAGTAAGACTAAATACATGACTTATGTTTTTAGATTATTGTGTTTATCAATTAAACAACAATTTTTAATTGTTACAGATCACAAGACGGTAGCATCTTATGCCGGGAATTATATACACATTAATATGAGCTTAAGTAATATTTGAAGTCAAACCTTCAAATGAATTTGGACATCAACAAGTATGCCTTGAATGTGGGATGTTGACATAATGATAATAAGATCACAATTATACAGAGTTATCACCAGAATATCAGAAATGGAATATTATAGTTAGATAGATTCCAGTTCATATGGTGCTTAATTTCTTAAGCATATTTTTTTATGATGTTTCCCTATATATATTTTTTTTATAATTTGTACATTGTTACTTTATCTTTATCTAGCTAGAATCTTTATACTTCCATTCAAATCATTTTAATCATTCTGATACTCCTACGGTATACACATATTTAATTTTCTCCACCTAACATATATTCTATTCTATAATTTCTAGGTATCAAGACTGGAATGAGTGTGTAAGGTCTGTTGACGAGCAGCTGAGTAACACAAAGACAACAGTACCATGATAATAATTGATCACTGCTAGAGGAAATTAACCGGAAATTCATCGAGGCTGCACCTAAAGTTCCAGTGCCTTCATCATTTTTTTGTCAACTCACAAGATTATAACTGCGTGGATCTTAAATACTCGTACATGTATCAACATGATGCACATGGTTTTGGCATGACGAGAAACTGAATGGTTTAATGGTCCCAAAAATCAGAGATATATTATTAATGTACAACATATTATAATGTACCTAGCTGTGCTAGAATATGCTATCATCAGTTATGCAATGGAAATTAGCATGAATTTACATTAAACATATATTATGTATTATGTGCCCTTGGGATAGCAGTTTTACTTTGGAGAACATATTCCTAATGAACTGTATGCTGTGGAGATTAATTAAAAAGTAGAAAATGCTCCCCTCATATTAGGAAAAATAATTATCAGAGCACATATAAAGTGGAGGCACATCAGTTCAACAACACATTTGTTTAAATGTCTAGAGAGGTATTGGTCGGCTACTGCTGCAATTGCTTTGTAGAAAAATGAACAATACAGTGCGCACATAATGTTGGTAATTTGGTATTTAAGTTAGGGTAGATTTAATGATGTACAGGCTCCTACTCTATTTTTAGATTTTTATTTAATGTATTTATTGACGATAAAAATTGTTATAAACAATTTAAAGAAATATTTTTTTTTATATATAAGAACCTAATAAATAAATATAAATAAAAGTGTCAATATACTAGGTGTTGTTCTTATTTATCTCCAATGAATATTCTGTCATTCAAAACAATGTAAGTAAGTAATAAGCATACAATCCGCCTGATGTTAAATAGTTACCATAGCCTGCCAATGCTTACAACCAAGTAATGTAAGTCGCACATTGCCACCTTGACTGCCAATGTAGGTGCTATATGGTTACCACACTCACCAGAGGGAACAACAATTCTCCAAATAATCTTTTGCTGCATTCTTCCCCAGTCAAACTATTGTTCCATCAGTATCGTGGGGTGCACAACGTCCAGGTAAGGTTTGTTTCAGTCAAAAGTGATGTTAAAGGTGATGTTGAGCTACTTCACCCCAAATGAAATGTATAATACATATATGAACATAAAAAGTTGAAAATGAATATCTACTACTTATCTGTGGTTTCATTATTTGAAGATGCATTTAACGTAGGTGTACAGTGCGCTTGATCTATACACATAGCATCGTATTTACAAATCCATATAATTCTTACTAATTACCTTACCAAACCTTTTGGGTGCGCTATTACTTGCTAGTAGATACTATTCTATGGGGCTATCTTTCAGATCTAATCTCTGGTTATTCCTTCATTTGTTGTAAGTCTGGTTAAAAAGACTAGTTATTTTAAAAAACTAGCCATAAAATATAACATGCCCTCTGTACCTATAGGTACCTTGTAGTTTACCTATGTAGTTTTACACTCGCAAAACATAACCTCAAAATGCCTAATTTGATTTAAAATTACTCGATAACCCCTGTTCGTATTGAAATAATATTTCTTATGAGTCATCTACAATATATTTCCTTTGTTTTGCCGATGGTTTGGTCAAGACGCATGATTGACGCAAGTGGGCCGAACTCCCATACATATTTGGTCATTCTCCTTTTTCGAGTTTTCTCTTGTTATATTAAGGTAATTATGTTTATTATGTTATATGTTTCGGCCCTTATAAATTTTAGCTATTTGTATATTTGTAACTTTATATTCTACAACAAAAACCTTATTTAATATAATAGCATTATGAAGGACAAGATGTCATTATTGGATTATTTGGAGACGACCTTGACGTACTTTGTACAAAATTACTTCGAGTGCCATAGGCAATTTTACCAATATTATAATAACTGATACCATATAAATATTACGAGTATATTATGTGCAATTTTCATGAAGACATTACCGCCAATATTTGTATTTAAATCACTATATGTATTAATAGCAAGTTTTCGGAGACGTCTTAGAGAGAGACTGTACAAAGGTCGTCTGCGTGGGTACCTCTGTCTCACATATTTCTACCGCCAAGCAGCTATATTTATATATAGCTGCTTGGCGAAATTACCGGGCACTGTGATGAAACAGTCTTAGGTCACAAGATTGGCAGCGCGCGAGTAACATCCCCGTGGTGTTGCGAGCGTCAATACGCTGCGGTGACCGCTTACCATCTGATGCGAGCCGCATGCTTCTTTGCCAATTTTTTTTATACAACGTCGGGAGGCATACAAGCATACGGTCTACCTGATGTAAAGCAGTTACCGTAGCCTATTAACGCTTGTAACATATATCACTCGCGCGATGCCTCCTCTGCTGCTTACACAGCAACTCCTTAGGAGCTTACTGGTGACCTCATTCACACGCAGGAACACAACAACCCTCTAGGGAGTTGTTATTTGGCTGCGGTTTTCTGTGAGGTGGAGGTACTTCCCCAGACGGGCTGCTTTGATGCGCCCTACCTCTCTTAAAACATCCAGACCAATACAAACAGACATGTTCATGCACACAAATGTTTGTATTGTGTGTCGAACTCGAACTCACGAGCGTTGGTGTCAAAGTCGCGTCTTTCACGACTGAGCCACCGAGCTCGCCAATCTATTTGAATAAAAAAATCCATACATTCTATGGAGAACTATTAATGTAACAATTTCTATATCACAGCGATCGGACATGTGTTGCTTGCGTCCATCGGCTTCCTACGCCGTCCTACGCTGCGTTTTCCGGTTCGTAGGCGCCATTCCAGCCATGCAATTCTGTAAGAGCAAACATCCTTACATCCTCGGAAACATCGGCTGTTATAGCCTTGAACACAAAATTGCAATTCCTTAGTGTCGCTTTTCATGGTTGTGCGACACTAGCGCCGCAAGGCTGCGTTTGGAATTGGAATTCTACAAGGCAAACAGCCTCGCGTACGCTTACAGCCTTATAGAATACCAAATAAAAAGCCGTGATCGCAGTAGACGATGTCAAAGCTGTGACATCTGTGATCACAGCAACGCACACAGCCATTACGAGTCGCTTAGAGAATTGCATGGCAGAACTTTTCGGCCCCAACGGCCATCGATTTCAAGCTATATAGCCTGCCCACTGCCTGCACTGCAACTTGCTGATCCTTAGAGCCACGTGGGTAAATCTGGTTCTGCTACGGATGTGCTCGTTTCTGAATATACGAGAATCTCACATAGAATCCTGAATACGCCTCGCTCCATCATTATTTGTATATGTTTACATTTTTATTTATTTAATAATTTTGACTTATGAACATATTTTAATTAGGGGCTGTCGAGATGTTTATTTATGAAACGCCTCGAACAGCAATAGTGTTGTATTATTAACAAATTGGTTATCCATTTAAAATATCTTTGACCAGCTTGGCGGTCGGTTCGATTCCCACACAGGACAAACATTTGTGTGAGTGAACATATCTGTTTGCCTTGGTCTGGGTGTTTTTACGAGCATCGAAGTAGCCCGTCTGGGGAAGTACCTCCACCTTACAGAAAATTGCAGCCAAATAACAACTCTCTGGAGAGCTGTTGCGTTTCAGCGTGCGAGTGAGGTCACCGGTAAGCTCCTAAGGAGTTGCTGTGTTAGCAGCAGAGGTGGCTTCGCGCAAGTCATACTCAATATATTACGAGCGTTCTTAGGCTACGGTAACCGCTTTACATCATGTGAGATGTGGCTAGGTTGAAGTCCTGAAGTTGTTTAAAGAAAATCTCTACAGCAAGAGTAAATATATGATACAAGCTCGGAAACGTATAAAAAAGTAACTTCACTCGCAGATATTAAAGAAAAAAGTATTTCTAAGACAAAGGGAACACGTAATCAGAGCCGCAATACCCTCCTTGAATGCAGAAGGCGTGCAGTCCTATTATTAAAAACAAACAAAAACTATACAATCTCTGTGCAGTTCTGTGGCACCGTGCAAATTAGACTGCGCCACTGCGCTGTTACTGCATCATAACAGTGGTTTACTATGTGCGAAGATCGTGCGGGGAATATGAAGCGTGTCTTTGAAGAAATTTTCACCGGATTCTACAGAATAAGGCTGAGTCGGAAAATATTGTGTTTATAATTGAACACTAGGATTACGGTTGATGATGTAGTGTTGGAGCAAGATGAGTTTGTATATCTTGGAAGTGCTTTTAGCAGCGATGGAAGGTACACCGCTGATGTGGAGAGACGAGTGAGTGCAGGGAATAGCGTGATTGGAGCGTTGGGTAAACTGTTTGGCAGCCGAAAAGCTCGCTGTACACAACGCGGTGCTAATCCAACGCTGACTTATGGAAGTGAGAGGTGGGTATTGGCAGAGAGAGCAGTAAAGTAGAATAAATGCGGGCGAGATGAGAGCATTGCGCGAAATTTGTGGCATAACGCTTGTTGACCGCATTCGAAATGATGACGTACGAAAGAGAGTTGGACTGAAAGAGAGTGTCGGTGTTAAGATAAGAAAGGGTATGCTCCGTTGGTTCGGACATGTAGAAAGAATGCAAAATGAAAGAATGACGAAACAGATACAAAATGCGAAAGTGGAAGGATGTAGGAGCCGAGGAAGACGAAGACTAACCTACCATGACCAAATTGGTCGTGTTTTACTCGTATCAGAAGGTGATACCAGGAGCCTTAGGAACCGGCGAGCGTGCATGAAAAGAGCTATAAATGTGAAAGAAGCGAGTGAAGTGTGTAAGGACCACGTCTTGTGGCGCTCGGTTCTCCTGCCTACCCCACAACGGACCGGGCGTGAAGATATACATATATACTATGTATGTTCTATAGGTATTTTCTATGTATAATAAGTATGTATTTACAAAAAAAAATGTATTTACGTATATTTATCAGTTGTTTAGTACCCATAACACAAGCTTCGCTTACTTTGGGGCTAGGTGGCGCTGTGTAATTTGTCCGGTAATATTTATTTGTATTTATACATACTAGCTTTTACCCGCGGCTTCGCTCGCATTGATAAAAAATATATATATATTTTAATAAAAAGTATCCTATTTTACTTCTAATATCTCCAAGAGTATGTGTACAAAGTTTTATGATGATCTGTTTAGCAGTTTTCGCGTTAAAACGTAACAAACAAACGGACATTCACATTTATAATATTAGTAGGATACATACATAATTGAATAGGAGTATGCCTATATACAAACGCTGGGGAAGAAAGGTTCTTTAATGGCGTCCTCCTACTGGTACAATGTGCGACGACCCTTCACTAGATGGAACGATGACCTCAAAGGTCGATAGATTCAGATGGCACAGGATCAAGACGAATGGCACTCTAGAGTCTGTTCAGCAGTGGACGAATACGGGCTGAGGTGATGATGACGATGCCTATGTTATATAGGGGCATGCTCCGTTGGTTCTGTCATGAAGAAAGGAGGATGTAGGAGCCGAGGAAGGCCAGGACTTACCTGCCACGATCAAATTGATCGTGTTCTATCAGAAGATCTCAGGAGCCTTAGAAACCGGCGAGCGTGAATGAAAACAGCTAAGAATATCAAAGAAGCGAGAGAGGTAAGGACCGAGTCATGCGGCGCCCGATTTCTCCTGCCTACCCCGTAAGGTATTATAAACTGGTTAACCTATGAACTTTTACAATAAGTTAATTACATGCTACAAGCATAACAGCTGATGTAAAGTAGCCGCTTTACATCAGCTGCTATGCTTGTATGCCTCTCGACATTGTATAAAAAATGTGTTGCAAGGGTCCCTAGATTAAGTTAACTGCTTATCATCAGGTCGTATGCTTATTTCCACCTCACCCAAAAGAAGTCCTATGTACAAAGTATTACAAAATGACACTCACAACTGTATATTGCAGCTTGTCGTGAGTACATAACAATAAACTGGCAACATTTGAACGTTACTTACACGGCAGGCGGGAATTCCGCGAGCGCGGATGTTTTACGACATCCCCGGATTCCGGCGGAATTAAAACACTAAAAACACTAGTTCCGCATTTAACAAAGCAGGGAATTCTTACTCTTACAATGTTCAATTATGTAGCCCTGGCATACGAATGGCTACACTGAGATTTTAGCCTCACTCTTGAAAATGCATTAGGGCGGACGATCTTGGGCGACTATTATGGCGCAACAATTATTTAGATAGGGTTTAAAAACAAAACTCTTATTCAATCATTTTTTATCCGTCTACAGCGTAGGCGTAGACGTGTTACTAACAATAAATATTGAGTATCTTTCTACGTATTGCAGTTCGATAAAAAATTCAGGCGTGTGACATATGTAAATGAAAAGTTATGACACTCAGGTTTCCAGTGTAAATTTTGTTTCTTTTTTTTTATATACAACATCGGGAGGCATACAAGCATACTGTCCACCTGATGTAAAGCAGTTACTGTTAACGCTTTTAACGCTTGTAACGTATATCACTCGCGCGATGCCTCATCTGCAGCTTACACAGCAACTCCTTAGGAGCTTACTGGTGACCACGCATATTTCTATCGTTATTCCGCTTCCTAATCCATTAGGATTGGCTGGAACCGCTGCCTAAACCTGAAGATTTGACGGAGATACTGATTTTCATATAAAGCGACTATGCAAAATGCCTCTCGCGCGTTCCTGTTCAAATTCTATAGTAACTCTTCGCTAGCTTTAAAGTTCATCTTACTCACTCGCAAACATGCATCTGCCCTCTAGTAAATGATTATATGATTCTGTTGTTCTGTGACGTGGAATTACTTAAATTGAGTCCCTTATTGTTAAGGGCGCTGTATACAGAGACGAAAGAAGGAGAGTATGGGTGTTAAAACGAGAAGCAGGCATGCTCCGTTAGTTCGGACATGTAGAAATAATGCAGTAGTAAAGAATTATAAAGCGGGTATACAATGTAAAAGTGGAAGGATGTAGAAGCCGAAGAAGGCCAAGAGTAACCTATCATGACTCCATAAGGGTTCCCTAAAGGATAATAAAATTCGTGATATATTCGTGACAAGGAGGCATACAAGCTTACGGCACACATGATATAAAGCGTTACCGTGCCATATCAACGATTGCAGTACATTAAGTATCACTCGCGCGATGCCACCTCTGCTACTAACACAGCAACTCCTAAAGAGCTCACCGGTGACCTTAGTCACTCGCAGAAACACAGCAACTCTCGAGAGAGTTGTTATTTGGCTGCGGTTCTCTGTAAGGTGGAGGTACTTAACCAGATAGGATGCTTTGGTGCGCCCTACTTCTCATAAAATATCCAAATCAGACATGTTCAAGCATACAATCCTGTGTGGGAATCAGACCATTGCACCACCGAGCTCGTCAAAATCCTTTCGTTCCCATTGTAATCACAGTAAGACAGTTAGCATCATAATGGTTGACGTTTAATATATTCATCGCATCACATCAACCCTTACTCATTCCACTGCAGGAATACGGGTATCCCTCCACCCGAAGGGGTTTACAGCATACTCCGCCATACTGTTCAAATGCGGATTGGCGGAGACAAGTGTTTTCAAGTCGCCCGAGGGCCACTGACTTAGTTTAACGACTGTCATCTAAGCCGGGACCGACGGCTTAACGTGCCTTCCGAAGCACGGAGAAAATAGATAAACCCATTCATAGACAGGCTGCGGTAAACGTTGCGTAACCTGTGTGTTTGGTTAGAATAACACGCGCAGTAACGGCATCGAGATCTCTTTAATTTAACATGTACAGCTTCATACAAATATGCAAGCCACGACACTTGATACAAAACGATAAAGTCGCGTCTTTCACGACGAGCTCGGTGGCTCTGCCGTGAAAGACGCGACTTTGACACCAACGCTCGTGGGTTCGATTCCCACACAAGGCAAACATTTTTGTGTGCATGAACATGTCTGTTTGTCATGTGTCAGAAAACGGCAGCCAAATAACAACTTCCTAGAGGGTCGTTGTGTTCCCGCGTGTGAGTGAGGTCACCAAGTGACCCACCACCCCCAAGGAGTTGCTGTGTAAGCAGCAGACGAGGCATCGCGCAAGTGATATATATTACAAGCGTTAATAGGCTACGGTAACTGCTTTACATCAGGTGGACCGTAGGCTTGTATGCCTCCCGGCGTTGTATAAAAAAAACTTATAAGGTAGATGGACCTAACACGCAGCAGAGGAGGCGTCGCGCGAGTGATAATTAATATATCGCAAGCGTTAATAGCTTACGGTACCCGCTTTACATCAGGTGAGCGTGTGCTTGTATGCCTCCCGATGTAGTATAAAAAAAATAATTGAAAAGCAATGAACATTGATCAAAACAACCATACATATATAGTCTAAACCAAGAAATATACAAGGAAAATATATAAATCCGCATTGTTGAAGTACGCTTTTTGACCGCGAGGGGCGCTGTACAACGGAGCATTTCACGACCTCAAATGGACCGCAAAATTGTGCAGAACTGCCGCTTGAACAATGAGTATTACAGTAGTTTACTAAACGACTAAATCCCACTCCCGAATAATGGCGGAAATATTTTATACCGGCCATGTTTAGCTGGATGGAATCGCACGGCTTTTACACAAAAACCGCAAATGCAATAGACACCGCTAATGGAATTTTGAATCATGCCATTAATTAGTACCAGTATTATGGTACGCGTATGTTTAATTTATTATTGATATGGTAATTGGAATTCGTTTTGCTTCGTGCAAAAATATAAAATGCCAATATGTCATATATACCTAATGTTGATTTGTTGGCGCTTGGTGAATCTTTGAAAACATATTGTCAATGCAAAACACTAGTGAAGTGACACCTTCATTGATTGCACGATACTGATTATCAAAAACTTCTGGTAGTAGTTTTCAGGAACACCGTTCCTATATGAAATCTATATGTTTGTCTGTGAGTTTGTCCGTGTGTTTGTCTTTCGCTTTTTTTCGAATATTCGAATTTTGACTTTAGATTCGGATTCAGCATAAAAAAGTAGAATAGGAATGTTCAGGAACACCGTTCCTATCTCTTAAGGAACATGGTCAAAATGGCCGACAAATAAAAAATTGAATTGTTATATAACTGACGAGCCAGGTGTTCCTCTGGCAATGCGCATTCTCAACTGGTTTGTAATGAATACCTTGACAATGATGATGTTAGAAACAGAGTTGATTTGAAAGAGAGCGTAGATGTTAAAATAAAAAGAGGCATACTGCCGTTGGTTCGGACATGTAGAAAGAATGCAGGATGAAAGAATGAGGAAGCAGGTATACAATGCGAAAGTGGAAAGATGTAGGAGTCGAGGAATGCCAAGACGTACCTACCATGATCAAATTGGTCGTGTTCTGTCAGAAGGTGATGTCAGGAGCCCTAGAAACCGGCGAACGTGAAAAAGAAGAGCAATGAATGTTAAAGAAGCGAGTGAGGTATGTAAGGCTCGAGTCACGTTGCGCTCGGTTCTCCCTGCCTGCCTCGCAAGGGATTTGGCGTGAAGTTATAGATAGATAGATTACCTTGACAATGACGTCGTAAAAGTAACACAGTGAAGTGGAATCTGCTCAAGTGTTTACATTAACAAGATGCCATATACGTATAAGGTGAAGATATAACAGTTTAGTGCAAATTTCTTCTTTGTTTGTCAATCGATTTTATTTTTTATTTTCATTTAGTAACTATTTGACGAGGTATCAATAGAATAATTGGAAAACGTGGAAACATGCAAATTAATGACGACCTCGGTGGCTCAGTCGTGAATGACGCGTGTTTGACACCAACGCTAGTGGGTACGATTCCCACACAAGAGAAACATATGTGTGCATGAACAGGTATGTTTGTGTTGGTCTGGATGTTTTAAGAGTGGTAGGGCGCATCAAAGCAGTCCCCCCTCCCCCGTCGGGGGAAGTACCTCCACCTCATGGGAAACCGCAGCCAAATAACAACTCCTTAGAGGATTGTTGTGTTCCTGCGTGTGAGTGAGGTCACCGTAAGCTTCTAAAGATTTGCTGTGTTAGCAGCAGAGTTAATGTATTACAAGCGTTCATAGGCTACGGTAACCGCTTTACATCAGGTGGGCCGTATGCTTGAATGCCTTCCGACGTTGTATAAAAAAAAACAGTAATTATCTTTATATTAAAAGACTGATATAAAACAGTTATATACCTTTATCTCCTCTGTTCATAAACAGACATTTTCGATTTATTTTTATTAAGTGGCTATTGACGAGGTTTAGCATTGTCAATAAAAAAATGGAAGTTCTTCCCGCGCTTTTGACGAGTGACATTGTTGGCTTACTTGAAATTTTTACAATTCGGTATAAAATTAGATTTATGTGACAATTTCGATAGTATTTTGTAACATAAGTGCTAGTGAAATTATACAGTAATGAAAAAACTCAAATATAACACGTTTATGCACTTTTTGGAAGACGTGAATAAGTTCATCAAGAACACCTTGTAAAAATCACTATCGTTTTACGGGTGGTAATTAAACTGGGTTGATTGGGTCTAGGTACCCTTCCCAAGTATTTTTTCAGCACAGTTCCTGAAGCTAGAACATAGAATTAAGATTTTCAAATGGTTCTAAACTGAATACTTTGACACTGGCATAAAGTAGCAACACTATTGCCATATATTATATAAAAAAAAAAAAATTGGAAGCCACTGATGCGTGTGAGAACCGTGTCATGTGGTACTCCATTCTCTTTGCTCACCTCAGCTCAGCTCAGTTTTTCTATCAAGTTATAGAATGATGAAAAAACTGGAAAAAAAAACAAAAAGAAAGTCGAAAACATACAAATGAAAGTATTATTGAAATAAACAAATTGCTTGAGATGTAGTGTTGCGTAAATTCATATATGTTTTTCTCTAATTTTAAAACCAATAATTATTTGGTATGGTTTAATTTCGACTATTGGGATAAACATTAGTTTTAATAAATTAGCTATATATACATGTTACTGATCTTTGTTTTCATATTATTTAGTGGCTTTATCAAAATGTCATGATAGCCAGAGGGTCATGTTATTTGTGAGTAAATATGTCTATGATATAGAGTTTATTAACTAATACCATTGTTCACATTATTAATCCAGTGGATGAAGAACCGCCCACACATCAAAGAAATTATATTTCGAAAGACAGTGACTTTGTCTACGAAATGTCTGGCTTTCTCTTTGGGTTGTGCAGGTCTGACGGTAGTCGCTCCATATAAAAACCACCAAAAAAAACGCCAAATCCTTAGGCTTAAGTAGCGGACCCCGCCAATCCTAATGGACTAGAAAATAAAATAACTATAGGAAGTACCCCGCTAATCCTAATGGATTAAGAAATATGATTGTGTTAGAAAGAAGATAAATATGTTGCCTGAAATAATGCTCCGGAAATGACGATGAAAATCCTTTTGTATGAATCTACTGAACGGGTAATGCATTCCAGAGTTACGAAGCTAGCAATATAAAGGAGTCGGCGATAAAGCCAATCGAAAAACTACAACAGACTTACCCGGTCGAGATATTTCAAATTATATATAGATTACCTTCACCGGAGAAATTCACGATTTGGCATATTGTGTACGTACATGCCTTGCTTATAAAGAACATAAGACCGAATGATCAAAAAGAAAAGGAATAAATATCCACTTCATAATACAAAACATGGGGCCTTATAACTCAAACGCACCATTTGCCCGAAATGGTGTCATAAGTCACTGCGCGAATTCAACCCTCTCACTGATACGTGTCACTGGAATAAAACAAGTTCAGTGACGAACTGTACCCATTTTCGGCTATAAGAAGGTTCCCATACGTCACGTGCCCTCCACTAACTTTTCATCTGGAGCTATCGAAGGAGCTGCGTAAGGTACAATAAATTGTAAGGGATTGCCGGATACTTTATTTAGTGAGGGCTTTTACCTGTTGAAGAAGAGTGTTGGGGTGATTCTGTGTTTTTAAATTATTATCGACTTGATGAATGTCATTTGAAGGGTTAGATTTATGTAATTTGATTAGGTAGTTACTCTATCATTTTACAGTTATTAATGGCATCATGTAGAAAGAATACAGCGGGAAAGGAAACATAAACAACGGAAGGCAAAGGTTTCATCAGAAGGTGATGTCAGGAGCCTTACAAACCAGCGAGCGTGCATGAGAAGAGCAAATTAATTCATTCTTTAGAAGCGAGTGAGGGGTGCAAGGATCGAGTCATGTGGCGCTCAGTTCTCTCTGCCTACACCGCAAGGAATTTGGCGTGAAGTTATAGATAGCGGCATAACTTACAAGGTAGATGGACCTTATAGACCGTATGGCATAACGCTTGCTGACCGCGTTCGTAATGAAGACGTGAGAGAAAGAGTTGGTCTAAAAGAGAGTGTCGGTGTTAAGATAAGAAAGGGCATGCTCCGTTGGTTCGGACATGTAGAAAGAATGCGGGACGAAAGAATGACGAAACAGATATACAATGCAAAAGTGGAAGGATGTAGGAGCCGAGGAAGGCCGAGACTAACCTACCATGACCAAATTGGTCGTGTTTTATCAGAAGGTGATGTCAGAAGCCCCAGGAACCGGCGAGCGTGCATGAAAAGAGCTATGAATGTCACAGAAGCGAATGAAGTATGCAAGGACCGCGTCTTATGGCGCTCGGTTCTCTCTGCCTACCCCGCAAGGGACTTGGCGTGAAGATATACATACATACATAGATGGACCTAACACGGTATTACAGCAATATAATATAGGGCAAAAATTACCATCATCACAAAGATAATCTTCTGATAATCCATGTTGAAGAGCTCGACTGGCATTCAACAGTTCAACAACTCTTCAATAAATTATTATTTGACTTCGGTTTTCCGTCAGATGGCGGTACTTTATCGATCGGGCTGCTTTAATGCGCCCTATCTATCTTAAAACACCCAGATCAAGACAAACACACATGTTCACGCAAACAAATGTTTGTACTACGTGGTAATCGAACCCACGTGAATTGGTGTAGCCATTGCTAATCATTCGACCACCGGCATCGTCATATTATATGATAGTCATAAGATAACTAATCAAGCTAGCGTCGTACGAAACAGATATCTCGTTCTAATTAATTGAATTACATAGCTCAGTGGAAATCAAACTCCAATCGAACTGCCAACTCGAAGTGGACGTCCCCAATAGCTTAGTACAAACAAAATTGACAAAACTTAGTTGTCCAACTATCGAGAACTCTCAGCAAGTCGCATAGTGGGACCGGTTTCGGCAAAATTCTTGACTTCGGCAACTGCCGAAACTATAGGCTAGAAGCACTTGGACAATTCCACTTCTGAGTTGCGGTGGAAATTACAGACGTAACAGATGGCGATTTATTAGATATATTCGAGGTTATGTCAGGCGCCATTTGCAGTCCTCCGTTCAATGAAAAGCTTTATAAGGCTAAAGCTTTGTAAGGTTTATTTTTTTTCTTTCTTGTTTCTTTTGGTCACCATCGGGATGTATAGTATATGTATACAAGCATGCGTCCTACCTGGTGTAAAGTACCTATCGTAGTCTATTATGTATATCTACCCGTCTCAACTAATATTGTGAAGAAAAAAATATTTGATTTTTGTATATCTATTTGTAATAGATAAACACAAAAAAATACTTCATAGGTTTTAAAAATTCTTTCACAAACAGAAAGCTACATTATCAGCGAGTAATATAGGCTATATATTATTTTCAAAAAATTCAAGATTCCTACGTAAATTTCAATAATATAAGCCGAGGTATCAAAATTCGTCTACAAAAATCATAATTTGGAGTGCGCTGTGAAAACTATTAAAGATGTACAAAATAATGTTCTATATGTTTATAGTACTCATTATTACCAAGAAAAAAATCCGCAAAGCTATATATCTAACTATTATAATAAAGTAACAAGAACTGTTTTCTGTTCAAATTAGTCAATCAAAATATGAGTAAAATCAGAAGGTGTTGACATTCGTATCATGCTATCAAACCTTATCCAAATAATTAGTTTCATAACCAAGGATTATGTACATATTCCTCTTCAAATTATTCGAATAGGATCTTTCGTTTAGAAGTTACGACGGTATAAAAATACTAAAAGTTAACAAAATGGCGCGGTTTGAGCGACCACCCCTACACTTAGTCTATTAGCTAAGTTATATTTGTCAAAATAAAGATCTAAACTATGTTTCTACTTATCGTAGTAGAACTATTGCTATGTAACTAAATCCTTAAGAGCTCATTGGTAACCTCAGTCACACGCAGGAACATAACAACCCTCCAAGGAGTTATTATTTAGCTGCTTTTTGTGCACTGGAGGTACATAAACATATAAATAGGTAATATGTATATTCATGCAGATAGAAAACAAATGTTTGTCTCGTGTGAGAATCGAACCCTTGGTAGCCATAGTTGACCACTAAATCATTGGACTCGTCTGTAATCAACACTATTTTAATTATACGTTAATTTGCCAGATCGCTTGCACGAAAAGGGCATGTCAAAGAAGCGAGTGAGGGGTTTATGGACCAAGTGATATGTCGCTCGATTCTCCCTTCCTACCCTGCGAGAAACTTGATTTGAAGATATACATAAATAATTTCTCATCAATTCATGTAACTTGTTAAAGAATATTCATTAGATAGTAAAGCAGCCTTATTACGCTTTCATGAATTTTTATCAGTATGAAAATATATCAAAGAATGTAATTTCCGTGATGCACGTACCGGCCATGAAAATGTAACTAGCTTGATATCACTGGCGCATCTGCATGGCAAAGCATCTGCTATTAAGATACGGGACAAAGGAAGTCAAGCGTACAGAGTAATGGCTAACTTCCGTTTTGCTCAAATTGCTCAAGGATCTTGGGAATATCAGTATTTTTCTATGTTGACGGTATCATGTTTATAAAAGAGAAAAAATATTTGCCACTTAGTCCTTGGGGGCACTTAGACACGTCTTACATTTCTTTAGAATAAAATCTAATTGTATTTTATTCCTTTCTGATAAGAAATAGCACGATGCTAGAACTATGTGAAATGAAAGATGATGTACTGACAAAAATTAAAAATAACCTTTTTACTTTTTGTCACTACGGTTGAGATGGTTTGGTCATTTAGAAATAATTAATGACAAAAGAGATATCGGTAGGGGCCGCCCTAGATGCATAAACAGATCAAATTGATGATGTGTTGAAAGAGGGCCAAATTAAAAGCACCCAAAACCGAAGAGCATGCATGAAGTTGATGAGCGTAGAAGAAGAAGAAAGAGGTATGTTTGGATCGGTGCACTTGGCGTTCCGTAGCCTCTGCCTACCCCAATGGTAGACAGGCGTGACGATATGTATGTATGTATATCGTTTCTCATAGTTTTCGTTTTTCAGCTAACTAGCCAACATAAGTCCTTTTTGAAATTGTCCATTTATATTACAATAAATTATATCAGTATAGCCATACAATAACAAAGGAGTCAAATAGTAAAATTGAAGAGATATAAATGCATGTGCTAAACCCATCTGTTATATATGCAATATTCATCATTTTCAGTTCATCAATTCCATTTTTTTTGGATCAAGACAAACGGGCATGTTCATGCGCACAAACGTTTGTCCTGCGCGGGAATCGAACCGACGAGCGTTGGTGTCTAAATAGCATCACTAACCACTGCGCCACCGACCTCATCAAATGTTATCGACTACAATGACGCAGCTTCCAACGCCCTCTCCACAATATATCTTTTAAGGTAGTTTATCAATAATTATTTGGACGTAAAATTTTCTTATGCGTATACCCACGCTACTTTGATCACGGCCGATGGAGCATCAAATTGGTTCTAAAGGCGACAGTATAATATTTTCGTTCCTTGAAAGGATGTTATCTGTCCCGTAATTAATTGGTCTTCGAGTTTAGTATATAAAAACATAATCCACAAAGGAGAATATCTAAGACCTTTAATCATTTCATGCGAATAAATTGACCTTCAACGCCATTGTAAACGAAGATGTAGGAGCCGGGAAGGCGAGACTGAACTACCACGAACAAATTGGTCGTATTTTTAACAAATCTCTAACAGAGAATAATTTTTTTATACAACGTCGGAAGGCTTACAAGCATATGACCCACCTGATGTAAATCGGTTACCATAGCCTATAAACACTTGTAATACATTAAGTATCACTCGTGCGATGCCTCCTCTGCTGCTAATACTGCAACTCCTTAGGAGCTTACTGGTGACCTCACTCACACCCAGGAACACAACAACCCTCTAGGAAGTTGTTATTTGAAGAGAAAACCGCAGTTTTCTGTGAGGTGGAGGTACTTCCCCGACGGACTGCTTTGATGCACCCTACCTGTCTTAAAACATCCAGACCAAGCCAAACAGACATGTTCATGCACACAAATGTTTGTCTTGTGTGGGAATCGAACTCACGAGCGTCGGTGTCAAAGTCGCGTCGCGTCATTCACGACTGAGCCACCGAGCTCGTCAAATTTAATTCTAATTTCAGTTGTAATCGTCATATTACGTCTAATTCACATTGACTTCGGCTCTAAAGTTAATAATGAGCCGCTAGAGTTTCCATTATATATACGCAAAATATGTCTTTTTATTGAACAACTGAAACAAAAGTAAGTTCGAAAATGAATCCCGAAACATCGGTAATATTGCATGCGAAATCGATGTGGTAAAAATTCACTGACGGAACACGGTCGGAATCTGCGGATACAAAGTGGAATTTCCGTGTCTTTAAATCGACGCGTCGGACCGAGAAATTGTACGGAACATCTGAAACAATGCAATAGGTAAAAGACTTGGTAGTTGCATTCCATTCGATGTATTGCAGTAATCGAAATGGCGTCTGCGTCGGTCTACTCGATTGGTCCGATAATGAAAAAAGCCCGAGTTAAAATGGAATCGTAAATTAGGATTGGCTGCTGTTATTTTTGCCTTTGCATTTATATTGTTATTGGTGCAGCTACTAGGAAATGTTTGTTTACACAGAATGCGATATTCAATTAGTTTTTGCATTTTATATCGTTATAAGATTTCTTTATGCAGTAGGATTGGCAGGGTCTCTTTTGACTGGATGCGCAGTGGTTATTAACGCAACTTTTACACCGACGCTAGAACAAACATTTGTGTTCACAAACACGTCTGGTTGTTTTGGTCTGAGTGTTTTTTACAAAAGTAGGGCGCATCGAAAACCTCTCGCGATTATTTTTGAGTGATAGCTGGAAACCAGTGCCTTGCCTTAACGCGAGTAATTCGCTGAGCTGGAACTCTTTCGTTTCTCTGAGACATATACAATGTTACACGAATTACCTTATACACATTAAGTAGGCATTACTTGGGTTGGTGGGTTGGTACAGGTAAAAAAGACACAAATGCTCGTGGGTTCGATTCCCACACAAGGCAAATATTTGAAGTCATTATCATGTCTGCTTGTCTTGGTCTGGATGTTTTAAGAGAGATAGGGCGCATTAAAGCAGCCCATCTGGGGAAGTACCTGCACCTCACAGAAAACCGCAGGTAAATAAGAACTCCCTAGAGGGTTGTTGTGTGAGTGAGGTCACCAGTGAGCTCCAAAGGAGTTGCTGTGTAAGCAGCAGAGGAGGCATCGCGTGAATGATACTTAATATATCGCAAGCGTTAATAGGCTACGGTACCCGCTATACATCAGGTGAGCCGTATGCTTGTATACCTCGCGACGCAGTATAAAAAAATACAAATCTATGTCCTATATATATTTATCTGGCCATAATATTTTTTTTTTGTATTCCTACTTAGTTCCAACACTGGTCTTATAATATTATTACTATATTGTAATCATATTGTAAACTATTGTTTCATTGTCTCTTTTTAGTAAAAGGAATAAATTCTTATCTATCTAAATTGTCACTTATCACGTACATCATAGGAACGGTACAAAGATCAAAGTGTCAAGTTTGACGTACACTTAACTGTACATATGCTGGACGCACTAAGCTGTCGCCATTCCATCATGTCGACAAGAATTTCATGTCACACAACGATGTGAGGTCTAGTTGATTGATCGCCTGTTCGTTTGTCTGCACATTAGTGAAAACAACGCTGAAGCCTGTGTTATAACATGAACATAAAAATACTGCTCAAATTAATGTAGATACATTTCCTCCATTATTGTAGCTGCATTGATAGCTCAGTGGGTAAAGAACAGGCCGATTATCTGACGGTCCAGGTTCAAGGCCTGGTGTACCACTAAATTGGTATTTTCGGATTCATGTGCATACGTGTAATTATTACTTGTTCGGCTGTTAAAGAAAACATCGTGAGGAAACCCGCATGTCTAAGAAATTATATTAAAGACAGACAGACTTAACAGGTCTGATTTTCCTCTGGGTTGTGCAGGTCTGATGACAGTCGCCCTATATAAAAATCAGTGTCTATGCCAAATTTTTAAGCTAAAATAGCGGAATTATTTCTTGTTAATTGTATTTGATTTTATAATATGTTTCCCTGAAACAGTTCTATATTCTGACAATGTATTCTATAAGCACGTTAAAAATACTGTCTGTAAAAGAGCTTATTATAGAATTGATAAATTTGTAAATGACAAAGATGTCTGGTGATATTCAATTCTACCATTTGATATCATTATTGTACCAGCTAATGTGAATATATTGTAATATCTAATTGACAGTTTTAAAAGACACCTATATTGGCAAGTTTCTTTCGGCATTTCTCCTTCGCCAATGGTCATAGTCCGAAATGCTAGCAGATTAAAAAAGTAAAAGAAGAGAATTGAACAAGATACAATACGACTATATTTCAAAAAATGTAAGAGGTGTCTAATTGCCCGCAAGGGCCCAATGGCAAATAAAGATTTTTATCTCTACCTTATTATTAGGAAATGGAATAACGCTAGAAACAAGTAGAACGCTGAAGCCTGTATATGTATAGTACTTTTAAAATCATGTTTTTTTTTATACCACTAAGGTGGCAATCAAGCATACGGCCTGCCTGATGTTAAACAGTCACCGTAGCCTATGGATATTTGCAACACCAGAGGCGTCACTCATACGTTGCCGATCCTCTAAAAACCTCTTCACGCATTTCTTGAAGAACTCCATGCTGTAGTCCCTTGGAAAAACCTCGGCTGGGAGCTCATTCCACAGCTTGAGTGTTCTCGGAAGAAAACTTCTCTGGAACCGCACCGTACGCGACTATAGCGGTTCAAGCGTGTGAGGGTGAACTCCCAGCCGTCGGCGAGCGGTGCGGTTATAAGAAGTAGCCGTCTGCATCATTTCGAACAACTCTTCAGAACACAACCCATTGTACAATCGGTAGAACACACAAAGGGAGGCAAAGTCTCTCCTTAAACTTAAGGGTTCAATACCGTGTGTAAGCTTAGGATTGTCGACAATTCTTTGAATGATTTTAAAAATTTATGATTTTAAAAGTAATGCTCAAAATAATATTCTATTAGCCTAGTGGATGACCGACCAGACTATTAACCAATCGGTCTCTAGTTCGCCTCCTGGTGAATGTAACACTTAATGTTGCGACTTCAATATTTTCATAAATGAAGTGAAAACGTAGAAAATATACATTTAGAAATGATACAAGGACTATCTAGCAATGTGTACAAAGTACGTATATAACTTCACATAATTTGTCGTAAGTGTGTTTCCATCGTAAGAGAGCCTGTGTAATTTCATCTAAAAATTAATGACACATCATTTTCAGGAACACCGTTCTTATATGAAATCTATATGTAGATATGTCTGTTTTTTGTCTGTATGTGCGTTTTTTTTCGAATATTCGAATTTTGAGTTCAGATTCGGGTTCAGCATAAAAAAGTAGAATAGGAATGTTCAGGAACACAGTTCCTATCTCTTAAGAAACAAGGTCAAAATGGCCGGCAATATAAAAAAAAAATTGAATTGTTATATAATTGACGAGCCAGGTGTTCCTCTGGCAATACAAGCTTGCGCATTCTCAACTGGTTTTCATATTTTTTTTATACGACATCTCGAGGTATACAAGCGTGAGTAAAGCAGTTACCGTATTACTCCCGCACAGTTTCTCCTTAGGAGCTTACTAATGACCTCACTCACACGCAGGAACACAATCTCTAGGGACTTGTTATTCGGTAACGGTTTTTGTGAAGTTGTAGTGCTTGTACTTTTTTTTTTGAGGCATACAAGCATACGGCCCACCTGATGTATAGCGGGTACCGTAACCTATTAACGCTTGTGACATATTAATTATCACTCGCCCGATGCCTCCTTTGCTGCTTACACAGCAACTCCTTGGGAGCTTACTGGTGACCTCACTCACACGCATAAACACAACAACCCTCTAGGGAGTTGTTATTTGGCTGTGGTTTTCTGTGAGGTGGAGGTACTTCCCCAGACGGGCTGCTTTGATGCGCCCTACCTCTCTTAAAATATCCAGACCAACACTAACAGACATGTTCATGCATACAAATGTTTGTCTTGTGTGGGAATCTAATCCACGAGCGTTGGTGCCAAAGTCGCGTCATTCACGACTGAGCCACCGAGCTCGGCGGGACTTCCCCAGATGGGTTGCTTCGATGCACCTTACCTCTCTACATAAATTCGTACTCTAAACATAAATATTGAGGACTTATCGTTAAATCAGTAGCCCAATATGCCTGGTCATGCTTTCCTTTGGTGTCTTCCTAAACGATTCCGCTATTTTAAGAATAAAATAATCGAGACTGGTGTGCTTCCGTGCAGGTCCTAAAATGTTCGATAAGAAAATAAGTTATTCTGAAAATCAAGCATATCCTGGTTCATGTGACAATTAATCCATTTTTAGGGTTCCGTACCCTTATAGGATCACTTTGTTGTCAGTCTGTCTGTCATCCCTTTTTCTCAGGGACGGGTGGAGCTGTCAAGCTGAAATTAATATCAAATACCCAGTTCTGCAATCCCTTTGAGCAGTGAAAATCAAACTTCTAAGTTAACGCAATCAAAATATACAGCCGTTTATGTACCGTTTATGCGCATATTTTGACACTCGCAAGGGAATCAAAACCTATACTTCCCGTTGACCTAGAATCATGAAATGTGGTAAAAAGCAAGGTCATATAGCACAAGTTAAGGAAATAATCCGAAAATCGTAAATTTGTAGTTACATCACGAAAAAAAATATGTTTGTTACGGAATCGTCGGAGAGCGAGTCGGACTCGCACTTGACGGCTTTTTTAAAAAAATATGTCAGGAGGCATACATGCATACGATCCACCTGATGTAAAGTGGTTATCGTAGCCTATGAACGCTGGTAATACACGCGTAAAAGTATCATTCGCGTGTTGCCACCTTTGCTGCTAACACAGCAACTCCACGGGAGCATACTGGTGACCTTACTCACACGTAGCAACACAATATCCCTCCAGGAAGTTATTTGGCCGCGGTTTTCTGTGAGGTGTAGATACTTCCCCAGTCGGGCTGCTTTATGCGCCCTACCTCTCTTCAAAACACCCAGACCACGTCAAACAGACATGTTCATGCACTTTGTGTGCATGAATTTGTCCTGTATGGGAATAACCCACGAGCGATGGTGTCATAATAATATTCCGCCTCATTTCATTGTTAATTGTGCATCTACATTAGTGTTGCCTATTTGGATATTTTTTTATGAATCGCTTAGAAGAGGCACATTCAAGTTAGGAAGTTAGTTCGGCCATGTGGAGACAATGCAGGAGGTAAGAATGATGAAGCACATGAAAGTGGAGGAATGTAGGGGCCGAGGAAGGTCGAGATTTATCTATCACGATCAAATTGGTCGTGTTTTATGAAAGTGTGAGATCAGGATCCGTAGAAACCTAATTTCACCTTTTCTAACAAGGTGTAAGGACCGAGTCATGTGGTGTTCGGTTCTCTGCCTATCTCCAAGGAGCTTTGTATGACAATATAGATAGTAGATATATATATATTTACTTATAGATCTACACTAATAAACATGGTGAGGTGAGGTGAGGAGTGGTGAGGAATGAATTGTGGTCAGCATTATCCGTGAACGGTGTGAGCAGTATCCTCATACGAGCATTGCAATCTCTTTATAGGGATTCTAGTGCTTGTGTAAGGATAAACGGGGCATACACTGAATGGTTTAATATCGAAAAAGGTGTTAGACAGGGATGTGTAGCGTCACCGTGGCTGTTTAATCTGTTCATGGACAATTGCTTGACAGATTTAAAAGAGAATGAAAATGGGTTAAGAATGAATGAGTTACTCGTCAAATGTTTTCTCTACGCTGATGACCAAGTATTACTTGCGTCTTCGGCCGAGGAGTTGCAGGAGATGGTAACTGCTATGAGTGGAGCTTTTGTTAGAAAGGGAATGAAGATGAATGTAAAGAAGACGAAAGTGATGGTGTTTGAAAGAGATAAGGCAGTGACAGACTGCAATATCGTGATTGGAGATGAACAAATCGAACAGGTGAATGAGTTTGTGTATCTGGGTTCAAAGTTTACAAGAGATGGAAAGTGTGAGAGTGATATTGAAAGAAGAGTGAATGCAGGGAACATGGTGAATGGAGCTTTGCACTCCTTTATGAGCAGTCGGAAGGTGTCTAACAAGGCTCGTTTGGCTGTGCATGGGGGGGTGCTGGTTCCGACACTCATGTACGGAAGTGAAAGTTGGGTATGGCAGAAGAAACATGAAAGCAGAATAAATGCAGTTGAGATGAGAGCGTTAAGAAGTATGATAGGAGTTAAACTGAGTGACAGGATAAGAAATAGTGAGATAAGGAAACGTTGTGGTCTGAAAGAAGATGTAGTGACAAAAATTGAGAAAGGTATGCTGAGATGGTTTGGCCATGTCGAGAGAATGAATGAAGAACGATTGACGAAAAAAGTGTATAAGGCGAGTGTGAATGAAATTGTCGGAAGGGGTAGACCTAGGCGGACGTTTCGAGATCAAATCAGGGACGTCCTGAAAAAAGGCCAGGTCAAGAGTACCCTAAACCGAAGAGCATGTATGAAGAGAATAATGAGAGTGGACGAAGCGAAACAAGTATGTAAGGATCGTAGCAAGTGGAAAGAAGTGGTCTCTGCCTACCCCTACGGGATAGAGGCGTGATTATATGTATAAACATACGTAAAGTAATATTTACACAAATATAATGTTTAACGGAAGACAGCGTAGCACTGGGAACTAATGTTTACTCGTCGACAGCTCAGAGACAACTATTTACATAATTCTGCGATGTGTACTTGCATACTCACATAACACACTCTGTGGTATTAACGTTTTGCAAACCTAACCATGGGAATATGAAATGTAATGCCAGTATTCAAAAGTCAGTTTTGATCAGCAACAATTGCAATTTATTTTGTGACTTCAAACTAAACATCAGACATTTTTATTCCGAAATGCTGTAAGTAGAAAGTGCAAGAAATATAAAATTGATAAGACAAATCGTACGTTACACAGGCCTAAATGCAAAATAAAAGGCGAATATCAAATGTAAATATAGAATAGAGAAACAGTATAATATACTCGTAGATATAATAATATAAAAATCTGACTTTTAAGCTGTTCTATTATTATCTCTATTATACTGTCTCTTTATTCTGACTACAGTTTATATTCGCCAATTATTTGATTAGCAAGAATTGCAGTCTATTTTTACCTTTAAAAATCTAAAGATGCTATTAATAAGATAATTTATTTGGCAAAAATAAGGTACGAAAAATATAACATAATAAGATAATCCAACTTATTCTGTCTTCGCAGGAGCGTCCAAATATTTCGGTAGATATTAGAAACAGAATTCTGAACAATCTAAAAGGTATTTATATTAAATTCCAATTCAACAAATTTGTCATTGTAATATTCTTTAACTGTATGTTAATATTTTGTAATGAACCATTTATTATTTTGAGTAATGCCATCCTTAAACTTTTAAAATTGTTAGGCAAATAATTAAGAAACATTACTGTCATGGAATGTACATTCCGTGTATATAATTCAAGTCCCTGCTTGGGTACAACCAATCTGTCTCTATGTCTACTTCTGGTCGATATACAATCGCCATATCTAGTTAAATATATATATTTTTGAACGAAGATACCCGTTTCATAGATATACAAGCACGCAAGAAATAGGATATCAATGTTTCAATAGATAGGGGCTTTAACGCTATAAACAGTTGGAATGCATTGTTTTTTTGTCAAACTAATGTTCTCGGATCGTTTACAGGGTTTCCCCAAAGAATAACTTCATAGCTTAGTAACTATGACATATATCCATGGTAAACCATTACAGCAGCCTCCATTGTCGCTGATGATACATAAAAAATATTTTGACGAGCTCGGTAGCTCAGTCGTGAATGACGCGACTTTGACACCAACGCTCGTGTGTTCGATTCCCACACAAGGCAAACATTTGTGTGCATGAACATGGCTGTTTGTCTTGGTCTGGATGTTTTAAGAGAGGTGGGGCGCATCAGCGCAGCCCGTCAGGGGAAGTACCTCCACCTCACAGAAAACCACAGCCAAATAACAACTCCCTAGAGGGTTGTTGTGTTCCTACGTGTGAGTGAGGTGACCAGTAAGCTCCCAAGGAGTTGCTGTGTAAGAAGCAGAGGAGGAATCGTATGAGTGATTCTTAATATATCGCAAGCGTTAATAGGCTACGGTACCCGATTTATATCAGGTGGGCCGTATGCCTCACGATGTAGTATAAAATAAATATATACCAGCGAATCACCCTCGAATACGTCAGCCACTATCTCAATAGTCTTGTAAAATGTATTCTGAGCTGATCTTATCTTATTTACATGCAATTTGATCTAACCTGCTTTGTGTGCTTCCGCCACCAATTAGTCCATGCGGCCTAGCGCCGGCCGGCACCCACCCACTACCGTTAGTAGATGCAACATGCCGACGCTGCCATGGCTGCTCCGGTAGTCTCTGCCTCGGCTGATGCGATCGTCCGCCATCTGGAACAGAAACCACATGCCCCCACCACCACCGTCGCTGCCACGCCTGGCCTGGTCGTCGCTGCGACACGTGTTTTGCCTCTCCACGAGGCATCATCAGGCATTGTAGACGTTAACCGTCTTCTTAGTTAGTCTTCTCTAAGTATATTAATTATTCTTAGCGTTACTCCGTTTTATCGTCCATTTGGATTAGCAGGGTCCACTACCTAAGCCTGAGGAATTGGCGAATACACTGATTTTTACATGGAGCA
Organism: Pyralis farinalis; assembly: GCA_947507595.1. Taxonomy (NCBI): domain Eukaryota; kingdom Metazoa; phylum Arthropoda; class Insecta; order Lepidoptera; family Pyralidae; genus Pyralis; species Pyralis farinalis. The sequence goes on from OX382264.1 coordinate 4,168,494, forward strand.
ACTGCCATCAAATCTCCACAACCCAGAGGGAAAACCAGACCTTTCTTAGAATAGGTCACAAGTCTTTCGAAAAATAATTTATTGGACTTGTGGGTTCCCGCATGACGTTTACCTTCGCCGCCGTGAGGTAATAATTGCAAATATGCTCATAAATCCGAAAACACAAATTTAGTTGTACATCTCACGATTCGAACCGGAGACCCGTTGGTTAATAAGCCGGTTCTTTATCCCCTGGGCTCTTACTGCTCTTTAGTTTATTAAAACTACCAAGCAAAAATCTAAGTTCTGTCTGGTTCTGTCAGAACATATGCATAACATACAGATATGTAAGAACTGGTTAACTAGCGCAATTAGGCATCCACGGCGTTTTTGCTGTTGGTTTTGCCACAATCACATGCATGATTGATGGATATCCTGCCATCTAATGTGATTACAGACGCTTGCAAGAAATCGATTGACGAAAATCTGGACATATGAATGTAATATTGAAGTAATTCCATTATGTCTTCAGATTCGGATTCAGCATAAAAAAGTAGAATAGGAATGTCTGAAAAACCAACCTCCTATCTCAAGGAACATGCTCAAAAGGGCCGACAAATTAAAAAAAAAAGTATTTCAGATTCGAAAAGTAAATTAAAAAGTAGAATAGGAATGTCTTAAAAACCAATATCATATTTCTTAAGGAACATGGTCAAAATGGCCGACAAAGTTTAAAAGAAATAATTAAATTGTTATATAATTGACGAGCCAGGTGTTCCTCTGGCAATGCAAGCTTGCGCATTCTCAACTGGTTTTTTATAAATTGCTGGTGTTCGCTTAGAGCTTAGGGCTAGTAATAGCAGGTGCAGTAGTAGGTCACCACTTTTCAAGTTCGCGAATTGTGACCGCCACTAGACCAGTCGCTTCGAAGTGCCAGCTGTGGCTGCTTTGACCTGCTATATCTACTGTAGTCCGTGAATCAGTCAGTCGCGTTTCGTCTTTTTTGGTAAATAAGATTTTCACTTCTTCACCAACCTTTACTCATTCCGCTCCTTCAACCGAAGGGATTTAGAGCATACTCCACCACGCTGTTCAACTGCGGATTAGCGGAGGCCAGTGTTTTCAAGCCGCCCGAAGGTCACTGACTTGGCTTATTGACTGTCAACTATCGACAACAACCGAGACCGACGGCTTAACGTGCCTTCCGAAGCCGGAGAAGCTAGCGGCAGATAAACCCATCCACAGGCAGGCCGGCGTAGACATTACTTAACCTGCGTGTACGATTAGAGTGACACGCGCAACGACGCCATCGAGCTCTCTAATAATAAGGCTTTGGTACAGTATAAATATAATGCCAAATAAAAACACTCCGTTTACATTTTATTTTTTATATTCTATGTTTATAATCTAAAGTCTCTGCCCCGGCTGCTGCGGTCGTCCACCATCTGGAACAGAATCCGCATGCCCCCACCACCACCGTCGCTGCCACGACTGGCCTGGTCGTCGCTGCGACACGTGTTTCGCAGCGACGACCAGGCCAGTGGTGGCGGACGACCGCAGCAGCCGAGGCAGAGACTACCGGAGCAGCCATGGCAGCGTCGGCATGTAGTAGTGGGTGGGTGCCGGCCGGCTCTAGGCCGCATGAACTAATTGGTGGCGGAAGCAGACAGAGCAGGTTAGATCAAATTGCATATACCTTTATTTATAGACAAAAACATACATAAATTCTTATTGACTCCATTTTGTGACTGCATATAAAGTAAAGCTCCATTAATAAAGTACATAACACACTGTCAACACCAAAGCCAAACGTAACACACGAGCATGTCACCGTCGTCGTCTAGTTAACTCGTATTTGCTCGCCGACAGCTCCAAGTCAACTATTTACATAATTATTCCACGTGTACTCGCCTCCGATTCTAAACGGATAATCGATTTCCATACATCCGAGAGATTCACAGTTTTTAAAACTTTAACGAATTCATAATATAATTCATGATATACAATGCAAAACTGGAAGGATGTAGGAGCCGGGGAAGGCCAAGACTTACCTACCATGACCAAATTGGTCGTGTTCTATCAGAAGGTGATGTCAGGAGCCCTAGAAACCAGCGAGCGTGCATGAGAAGAGCAATGAATGTTAAAGAAGCGAGTGAGATATGTAAGGATCGAGTCACGTGGCGCTCGGTTCTCTCTGCCTACCCCGCAAGGGATTTGGTGTGAAGTTATAGATAGATAGACCAGCATGGCAGCGTCAGCTGACAGAACAGTAAGCTCCTATGGAGTCGCTGTGTTAGCAGCAGAGGTGGCATCGCGCGAGTGATAACTTAATTACGTAAGAGTTTATAGGCTACGGTAACCGCTTTACATCAGGTGGGCCGTATGCTTGAATGCCTCCCGGTATTGTATAAAAAAAACAATAATGTTTTGTCAGTTGCCGCTGCGGTTTGGGCTCCTCTTTCACCATCACCATCAGGCAAAGCGGAGCCAGTCCTAAAAATAATCAACTCACAAACCCAGAGATCTACAAAAAAACGTTCGGACACTGTGAGCGGTTTTTGTGTGAATCGGAACATATATAATTAATCCATCCATGTCGTTAGATGTAATAATTGAATAACTAGTGTAAGACAAATATCACCTTAGTCTTCCTGCGACCACGGACGCTGCAAAGCGTTCGAAACGTCAGGTTTAACAAAATAAATAAAACACGCGATACTTCCGTTAAAAATTGTTTAATTCAACGGAGCCACTATGCTGAGCTAGTATAAAAAAAATACTTAGACCATTTTTAACTACCTGGAACGACTCGTTGTCCAGGGACAAGTGGAGGGCAAGCGGTCGATCATCTATGCGCTGGATAGATTTGATAATAGATGGAATGGATAACACCATAGCCCAATGTTTCCGTAACGCTGAAGATCGCAACAAGTGGAGACCATTAGCATCCAAAGAAGATGCATCGTCATGAGACCACGACCACACTGTCAAGAGTGAACGACTAAGGAGGAGACCATTTTGTCTTATCTAGTCTAATAACCCTCAAGTGGTTATTTGTCTGCGATTTTCCATGAGGTGACGGCACTTCCCCAAACGGGCTACTTCACTTAAAAACAGTCAGACCAAGACAAACATGTTCATGCACACAAATGTTTGCGCTGTCTAGGAATCGAATCCACAAGCGTTGGTGTCAAAGTAACTCGTCATTTAATCAGTCATAGATTCTGTGATGATCGTGTTAGTCTCATGGATTTTGGAACCGATTTACAGGTAAGGGGCAACGAAAAAACTATTTTGCGCAATGTATTACAGAATCGAGTAAGGTTTAAAACAAAGGACTTGCCAATAGCAGAAAGGATACATCACCATACGATACTTATCCCGGATTAGATTTATTTATGTAGCAATAAGAATATTTATTTCTCTGAACAATTCTCTTAGAATTTCCTGGAACCCATGTCATAAATAGTGCCCATGACTAGTCTTTGTAATAAAAATACAAGAACAACCTCCACAATCGTATACTGTTGGGCATATTGCTGTGACAGTGAAGCTACCGACAAGAAATGCTTTAAGTCATTTTGTTCTTAATTAAACCCTTTCTTTGAAAGGTTTTGATTATAAATAACAATACATATAAACATTTTAATATCAAACTTGTGCATGACAGCAATTCCTAATGTTAAATTACAAGTATCTTACACAGCGCAGGTTCCTGGAATATTTACGGGACGAACAGGCAGAACAGTGTTGTAACTTTTCAGTCTTTATTTATAGTTCGCAAACTTATGCAATTCTTTTGACTATATAATGAGTAACAACGATATGATATAGGCGTTTCACAATGGAGTCTGTCTAGTTTGATATCATTTGAATTATCTAGATTAATTTGATTCTACATGGGATGATGAGTTACTTAAAACATTTTTATCATATGTATCAATACTATATATTTTATCAGTAGCATAAAACGATTGCAGAAACAGATATAAAAGGCGAATGAAGATTAATATGGAAGCCAAGGAAGAGCTATACCATATCACTCACGACACGACCAGATTGGTTGTGTTTTATCAAAAGGTGATGTCAGGAGCCCCAGAAACCAAGCATGCATGAATGTTAAAAAGAGATATGTTATAACCGAGTCATTTGTACTTAGATCTCTCTACATTACAAGCAAGTAACTTAAAGATATACATAGATAAATAATAGTACAGTACCGAACAACAAAACCGCCTTAGCTCTATAATTATAACGTCTAAGTATTCGGAAACAAAGCCAGTGCAGGTCTCGCTAACTTCGCCCATCCATTATATATCCCCGACAAAAGAGGTAAATATTCGGCGTTGATCTGACCCCAATGAGCTTACAACGGGTTTGTTAGAACTTTAACTACCAGTACGTAACTGGAAGCATTTGCGGTGGAAAATATTCTAAGTAAACATTGGATTACAGAGAAGTGAGTGAAACATTGCCCAATGTGTTAGGATTTGGTCTACTGAGCAGTGTGCTCGCCAGTAGTACCCAAATGAGTTTGTATCTTGGAAAGAGACGCAAGCAACTTAAAACCAAGTACAGTCATGTCATATCTATACTAATACATACAGCGAAGGAGTTTGTTTCTTTGTTTAACCTCTAAAATAACTGGTCAGATTTGGAAAATTCTTCTATATTTCTATATTCTATAAATAGAACAATTCTTGAGGAAGGTTATATGCTACTCAACAACGCAGTACGACCCTTAGAAGCCTAGCAAAAAAAAAGAAAGTAGAAAAAGTCTACTACCCTGAGGAGGACAGTACCATGTCTTCACCTATTTATATATATTCACGCCAGATCCCTAGCACGGTAGCACAAGAGAACCAGCATCACAAAACGAGTTCATAAACATAGATGTATAATGAATTAGATTTGTGTTTTAGCTTTATACGCTCAACATTTCAGTTTGAGGCCTAATAAACCTCTAACGATCTGCAATTCGCCCAAAGGAATCTAGGCACTTCGCCCAAGAGACTGAGGGCATATCTGTGTATACTAGACGCTACAGCGAGCTAAATTACATAGGATTGTTATAGACTTTAGCCAAGTAAATAATGGCAACAAATTGGATGTGACTTGACACAAGTCTGGGGAATTTGACGGTTTGTTTTAGTACTATTTGATGGCATGGATAGCAAATAAGTATAAAGTTTTTTTTTATACAACGTCGAGAGGCATACAAGCATACGGCCTATGAACGCTTTTAACACATTAAGTATTACTCGCGCGATGCCACCTCTGCTGCTAACACAGCAACTACGTAGGAGCTTACCGGTGACCTCACTCACTCTTTGTGTTCTTCTGTGAGGTGGAGGTACACCCAAAACAAACCCCAAACGGGCTGTTTTGGTGCGCCCTACCTTAAAAACCCTAACTAAATCAAACATGCTACATGGACACAAATGTTTACTTGGTGTGGAAATCAAACCCTCGGCCTTGTTGTTAAACCAAGGCCAAGGGTTCAATTCCAGCACTAGCTAAATACTTGGCACACAAATAAACATGTCTGTTTGTTTCGTTATAGGTATTTCTATTATAAGTATGTATTTACAAAGAAAAGCTTATCAGTTATCTAATACCCATAGTACAAGATTTGTTCAGTTTCAGTCTAGATCGCGCAGTGTAATTGGTCAGGGAATATTTATTTATTTTATAAGATTCAAAAAGGATATAAACAGAATATTTTTGAGGGCTATCATTCGCGCACTGTAAGTATTAATATGATCTTTTAAAATTAGGTGAAAACTTTGCTATTTTGATAGCAATGGTATTCTTAGTATTCCTCAACTGTCCGTAGCCTACGATAACTGTTTACTATCAGGTTTACTAGTATGCTTGTTTCCTACTTTAATTATATAAAGAAAAAAATATAATCCGCTCCCTGTACAAACCAAGTCTCAAAGCAAAAAGAGCAACAACAGTTAATTTAAATGCAAAAGTTGAAAATCTTAGCACAAAATATGCTTGTTTTGACATGTCAGCCATTGTTAGCAAGGGTTATCAAAAATTTAAACCGATGTACCTACTGGGAACTTCCCCGCGAATAATAAATTAGGGGGAATCCTCAACTTATCAAGCCAGAACACCGCATCTTGTTAGCAAGTTAGTGGGATCTCTTGAAAATATTTAATATTACATTTCTTGCTCAAGAACTTGAGCCTTATTTCGTACAATGCTTTTGCATCAAATATTTTATTACAAATGTCTGATAAACGCGAATTGTGAGAGGATTTTTTTTTTATTTATTGTAACAGGATAATGGCATTGCTCTTATGTAATAAATACGTATAAAACATCTCGTCTGTAATATATGACACTATTTTTCCTCTTTTCCCTAGAAAATTAGAACTCTGTAGTATTTTTACAACTTTACAGTGACATATTAACACTACTACAACTGCACTTCTTCTTCCTAACTTTATCCCGTGCCCTAGACCATTAGAATTGGCGGGGTCCGCTACCGAAGCCTAAGTATTTCACGAAGATAATGATTTTGATATGAAGTGACTGCCATCAGAACTGCACAACCCAGAGGGAAAACCAAACCTTTCTTAGATTAAATCACACCTACCGGTAAATTTCCAACAGATATACTTTCTTGGAAATTTACCGGTAATAAGTCCGGTACTGTTAAAAACTCCACTTTTGGAATATTTTTATTGTCAATAAATTTAGAAATAAAGTGATCTGTCTTCATGTAAATATTTCTCCTGTACGTATGTCTCATTCAGCTCTTTCTAAACCGCTGGACCGAGTTTGATGTTTTTTTGTGTATGTGCTTGAGTCTCTGAATGGTTCATGTTTACAATTGAACCCGGCAGGTAGCACTGCAGTTGGGTTCTATGATTTATTTGGGCAAGACGACGTCTGAAACTTAAAGGTGTGTGAAAACTAAATGAACTCTACCTTAAGCAGATTTGCAACGTACATGACATGAAAAATAAACAGCACAGCCCTACATCAAACCAATAATTTTATTGACGTGCCCAATCACACAAAATGTCATAATCGGAGCTGAAAAACGCGAAGGATGCGAACGTCTCTTGTCATGCAAAAATGCGTCTTACCCGGTTGTTTTTATGGAAAGTTTATGTTTGACAGCGGCTCTATATTTTTGTCGCGTGCGTGGGTACAGTAAAGGGTCTGCTAACGTAAGTAGGAGCGGTACGGGCCGGTACGGCGTGCGACACTTTTGCAAGAAAATGATATGGCCAGCCCTAGTTCTTAGGGAAAAATAGATGAAAAACGATGTAGGATTACCAACCGCACGCACGCAGCTCTCGCCGGTACGTTTTGTGTAATGAGAAAGGTATTTTATAATGTTTAATGGTTATACTTTATTTTTAGTGTTTCGTGCCGAAATTGTAAAAAAGTTACCTTTATGGCGGCGTTTAGTCTGTCCGTCTGTAATGGATATCATTTTCAGGAACACCGTTCCTATATGAAATCTATATGTTTGTCTCTGTGTGTGTCTGTCGCTTTTTTTCGAATTTTGACTTCAGATTCGGATTCAGCATAGAAAAGTAGAATAGGAATGTTCAGGAACACCGTTCCTATCTCTTAAGGAACATGGTAAATATGGCCGACAAATTAAAAAAAAAATATTGAATTGTAATATAATTGATGAGCCAGGTGTTCCTCTGGCAATGCAAGCTTGCGCATTCTCAACTGGTTTGTAATGAAAAGATCTTTTTATCTGCAAAGGTTTTGAGATGTAAGCTGCCTAATAGCATCGTTAATACCATGTACCAGTGTATAAAGAAATACGAAACAGATATACCACGCAAAAGCAGAAGGATGTAGTTGCCGAGGAAGGCCAAGACTTACCTACCATGACCAAATTGATCGTGTTTTATCAGAAGGTGATGTCAGGAGCCTCAGAAGAGCAATGAATGCTAGAGAAGCGAGTGAGGTTTGTAAGGCTCGACACATGTAGCGCTCGGTTCTATCTGCCTACCCTGCAAGGGATCTGGCTTATAGTTGTAGATATGTATGTATAAATATTTAGATATGTTTACGAGGTTGGCATACAAGCATGCGGCCTATCTGACGTAAATTGGATTGCTTAGTATTCCTGTATTGCAAGTGTTCATTTGCAATTCAGGCAGTATCGCTTACGCGTTTGCTACCTCTGCTAACGCAGCAAGCTTATTGGTAATCCCATTCACTCACAGAAATACAACAAAACTCCAGAGAGTTGTAATTTAGCTACAGATTTCTGTGAGGTGGAAATTTTGCGGGCTGTTTTGATGCGCTCTACCTCGCTTAAAGACATCCAGACCAAAACAAACTGACATGTTCTGGCACATAAATGATTTTACTGTTGTGTTTTTTTATAGAACGTCGGGAGGCTTACAAGAATACGGCCTACCTGATGTAAACAACACTCTAGGGAGTTTTTATTTAGCTACATTATGTTATGAGGTAAAAATTCCCCAGTCGGGCTACGTTGCTGCGCCCTACCTCTATTAAACTGACTATAAACTAGCGTGTTTTAACAGTTTAGGCATGCAAACCTACGGCCCACCTGATGTAAAACGGTTACCGTAGCCTACAAACGTTTTTTATTATAAGCTGCCTTTGCTTCCGATGGACTATTTACTTGTTGGGCCTCCGGACGTTAAATAAGAACAATATTCCTAGGTATTGGCAATTTGATCTATTTCGTGTACACTCGCCATAGTTAGTTCATACAAACTGGCCTCAGTTAGTTCGCATGACCTAACTGATGGATGAAGCTGCTAAAGTGGTTTGAATTTCACAAAATTACATCTAATTTAGCATCAGTCGAATCGTGCTCTTTTCCACCTAACATTGTTTGTATTTTCTTTCCCACCAAACACATGTTTCACTTCTCCACGAGGCATCCTTAGGCGCTGTACATGTTAGTCGTTAAAATAACATGCTACAAATAACATATAATGACATTCGTAGCATGTTATTCTAACGACTAACATTTACAGCGCCTAAGGATACCTCGTGAAAAGGGTAAAACACATGTCACAGAGACGACTTGAGTGGCGGGTGCATGCGGTTACTGTTCTAGGCGAGCAATCGCAGAGACGGCCGTTACCGAGATGCCCGGATCAGCCGTGGCAGCGATGGCCTGTATCTTCTAACGATAGTGCGTGGGTGCCGGCCGGCGCTAGTTCTCATTAACAAATTGTTGGCGTAAGCACACAAAACTGGTTAGACAATATACGAGTAGCAAGGAGATATTGCAGTGTTAAGAGTGCAATCAGCTTTCCAAAGAGCCATTTGTCCAGGACGCTGTATAGTAAATGGCCAGCCAATTGACGCTCTTAACATCGCGGGGATGTTACTCGCGCTTTCCCAATCTGATGACCTAAGGATATATCGTCACAGTACCCAGTATTTTCTCGACCATATCTCACCCTTCAAACACAGCTATATAAATATAACTGCTTGACTGTAGAGATAGGTGAGACAGAGGTACCCATGCAGATGACTTTTGCACAAAGTCTCCCTCTGGTAAACATATATATACATAAATAGTAATAAACGAGAATGCCTATGTATTACTGATATATGTCTGAAAAGTTTACTGACAAAATTCTAATTTGAAATAGCTTCCCATTGGTTAGTTAATAAATTCGCATGCTATTTTAGAAAATGAAATTTAGCTTTTTTGTACTACTTTGTGTGCTCCCTGTTCCCACTGCCATTTGCTTCATGCAAAGTAACACCGGGCGGCACCCGCCATTCAACCACAGTAGTATGTGGGTGGCGGCTACTTCTGCACACGCATATAGCATTAATATACTACTACCTACACCTGATCCCACCAACCATAACTCATCCCACTGCCTCCGATACGGCTCTCCCTTCAACCGAAGGGATTCAGAACATACTCAACCAGTTGCTCACTCAACTTAGCTTAACGACTGTCATTTATTGAAAACCGGGACCGATCGAACCTTAAAATAGAGAAACCCATCCGAGACAGGCTGCGGTCGACGTTGCTTAAACTTGAATGTCGCGCGCAACATTGCCATCGAGCTCTCACACAGTAGTAGTGTAGATTGTTAAATATTCCTGTAACTGTAATCTCGATCCATTTAAAATAATATTTTTATACCAAAGCTAGGTATGGGGACACATGTATAGAATAACCATGGTACAAAAGTCAAAGCGATAAGAGGGGCATATAGCTTAGTGGCGCCCTCGTTTTGGTTTTATAACGCTGAATTTAAGACCAAGTCCAAAAAACGTTTTTTAGAAACGTATATTGAATTTATTACCTAGGAACAAGTAGCCAAAAGTTCAATTATTGCTTATCGTGGCCACTTATAGCAATAATCAAAATTGTGACTAATTGTACATAAATAATAAATACAGAATATGTCTCAAAAAAACATAAATATGGTTCTACAGTGCTTATATTGAGCTTTTTTTTAATTGATCTTAAATTCAGCGTTTAGAAGTAACTTAGCTTTATGCCCCCTCTTAAGTTTGACGTCTTCTAGCAGCACTCTATGGGCATTCACCAAAACTAAGTCACTATATTCTAGTAACAGTATGGAAGAATGATTACCCACTCTGAATATATTAAAATGTATCTGCAGTCCTGCTACGCGAGTTCGTGTCTATCACCATTTACGCTCGCCTCAGAATTCCCTAATAAGCCAGCTACAATGTTTTCGTACACGAAAAATATTGTGATGAATTTTGTACAATGTTCAAACGAAACGTGGTTCTTTGTGTTGTGGATTTATCAGATTTCATAATCTTATTTTTAGTATTTCACATTTACCTAGTCCCTGTACAGGCACATTTGTTTTTCTCAAGGGAAAGTTATGGGTTTTTCACACATAAAGTTAGGGTACATATATCACTGCTACGGTTTAACGCCTTAAGTAAGTCAATTCGAAAACTTCCTACTCTTACAAATTTCTTCTGATTAAATTCGTTGTGAGTTCCAAGGCAGCTGTAGTTTTACCCCCGGGACAGCAATGAACTTCACTGTTCATTACCTTTTTGGTGGGCGCCGCTGTTAATTCTAGCTACACAGGTGACACAGTGGTGTGAATGAGTGGTGGGCCTGTCCCATTAAAAAAAATGTCCGCCTTAGTTTTCAACGAATAAACGAATCATATTGTCATAATCATATATGAAAACATTTCTTTTTTTGCAAAGGTGAGGTTTTTTTATACAACCTGATAAACAACATGTAAAGCTACAAACGCTTACAATATGTTAAGTATCACTCACGCGATGCCACATCCGCTGCTAACACAGCAACTCATAGGAGCTTACTGGTGACCTCACTCACGTGATCATGTGGTATTCCTGACATAATAATCCTTTAGGGAGCTGCTATTTTGCTGCGGTTTTCTGTGAGTTGGAGGTACTTCCCCAGACGGGCTAAAAGGTTTCATTGATAGAGAACAAAACTTCTTCGGTTCATAGTTCGAATCGTGGTGAGTATGTATATGTATAATCCCGAAAATACATATTTAGTAGTGCATAAACTACTAAATAGGAGTTTTCGGATTTATATACATACTCATATTTATATATGACTCACTTACTCGGTGGTGAACGAAAACATTGTGAGGAAACTCGTACATATAAGAAATTATAAGACTTGTGGCCTAACCTAATACAGGTCTAGTTTTTCCCTGGATTAAGAAGGCCTGACGGAAGTCGCTCCACGTCAAAATCAGTATCTTCATCAAATCTTTATGCTTAGGTATCAGACCCTATCTAGGAAACAGATAACGCTAGGAAAAGAACATTAATATTTTGGATAAATTTGCTTTTTAAAAACGAAATGTGACTGCCTATGTTATCTGTGGTTAAGTATCTGTATACTGGTGTGTGTCTTGTTATGTGTGCATGCGTGTGTTGAGTGTATTTGATAAAGCGTATATATGGGAGTGTGAAAGTGCATAGTAGTAGTACCTATTTATACTGCGCTGCTCACATAATTAGAGAAATAAATAGAAGTTATTAAAACCTCATTCTTTTGCAACAATTTTCACACACACACTAATCCCATAAAAAGCACTTAAAACTGCCTTAAAACCAAAGCATCCCTGTAATGAGAGGGATGCTTTTAGTCATCCCTAATGACTGCAGGATCATTTTTATGTGCGACAATATTTTAACGTCAGGGTTTATCAAGAGAGAGGACGGCTACTAAATGAATTGGCTTTTTTATAGACGGTCGTGTTTATGCGAAAATAAGCAAACCACAAAATAAGTGTAGCTGATTGCTAATGAATAATTAATTTTGGCGTACAAACAGCTCACTACCACCTTTACAGATAACTTCAACCTCATCTCAATGTGCAATAAATACGAGGCTCTCTCTCTCTCTCTCTGGTGAAAGAGCAGAGTACATCAAAGCGGGCCGACCCTCTACTTCAACAACAAACAAGCATGTTACCCGCCTTATGTATCGTAAAGCCCATAAATGCTTGCAAGAAGTATCACTCGCTTATTGCCACTTCACTGCGATTGCACTATACTGGTAACATACATAAAATTCTGGTAACCACACTCACTTGCAATAACACATCAACCCTACATTGAATTTATAAGAGAAGGTACATCTCCAATTAGGCTACAGTAATGTCCTTATCTTGTCTTATCTTTCGCCAATTTTGTTAATTAGTAGCTGTACATCACGTGTTGTGATCTTTAACTCTAAAGTTGATAGTGAACAGCTTACGCCCTAGAATGATACTGATGGTGTTGCAAATTTTCATAGACTACGGTAATCTTACCTCGTAGGCCTGTTTAGTATCTTCATGGTTTAAAAAACTTAACAAGCAAAATTAAATTAAAAATTTAATTAAAAAACCCTCGACGCAAAAATAACCACCATTTTGAAGCTACGATGCCACAGACAGATACACAGAAACACAGATACACACGTCAAACTTATAACACCCCTCTTTTGCGTCGGGGGTTAAAAAGAGCTTCGACTATATCGTATTTAACGACTAAACCCTTTCAATAGTACTTTCTCTTCTTTTTAGCATCATCGCGTTTCCTAATCCTTTTGGATTGACGGGGTCTGCTACTTAAGTCTAAGGATTTGGCGAATATACCGATTTTTACATAGAACGACCGCAACCAGACCTCTGCCACCTAGAGGGAAAACCAGACCTGTCTTCTCTCTCTTTAGGTTAGCCCACACATCTTTCGAAATATAACTCCTGGAGCGTGCGGGCTTTCTCACGATGTCCTCCTTTACCACCGAGCAATTGATACCTCCTTCACCACCGAGCATAAACCATCAGGATTTGAACCGGGTACATTCGGTTAACAGACAATTCCTTGTCCACTGGGCTATCACTGCTTTGATATCGATAAATAACATGCAGTCATTAATTGTGATCGACAAATCGTTAAGCAAATAAAAACCAGTTGAGAATGCGCAAGCTTGCATTGCTAGAGGAACACCTGGCTCGTCAATTATATAACAATTCAAAAATTTATTTTTTTCAATTTATCGGCCAATTTGACCGTGTTCCGTTAAGAGATAGGAACGGTGTTCCTGAACATACCTATTCCACTTTTTTATGCTGAATCCGAATCTAAAGTCAAAATTCGAATATTCGAAAAAAAGCGACAGATACACACACAGGCAAACATATAGATTTCATATAGGAACGGTGTTCCTGAAAATGATATCCATTACAGACGGACAGACTAAACGCCGCCATAAAGGTAACTTTTTTTCAATTTCGGCGCGAAACACTAAAAATAAAGTACATATAAATAAAGTATAAAGTACGCACACACAGTAAAAGCGCAGACAAACATATAGATTTCATATAGGAACAGTGTTCCTGAATATTACTTAGCTTAATGTTCCAACATGAAATATTGCTGTTTCGTGAGGTTTCCTCTAATCAGCTCAGCAATGCATCAATTAAAATGGTTGACGAACGCAGAGTTATGAATTTCAAAATATATTTCTGTGACTGTTACCGAACGGCACACCGCATTACCTGAATCAGAACGCTACCATGACAAAATTCTCTTTACAATGCTTGGTCTAAGTCAAAAATTACTAGCGGAAAATATTAAATACATATATTCAGGAACACCGTTCCTATGTGAATTATATATGTTTGTCTGTGCGTTTGTCCGTGCGTTTGTCTGTGCGTTTGTCTGTGCGTTTGTCTGTCGCTTTTTTTCGAACATTCGAATTTTGACTTCAGATTCAGATTCAGCATAAAAAAGTAGAATGGGAATGTTCAGGAACACCGTTCCTATCTCTTAAGGAACATAGTCAATATGGCCGACAAATTAAAAAAAAAAATTGAATTGTAATATAATTGATGAGCCAGGTGTTCCTCTGGCAATGCAAGCTTGCGCATTCTCAACTGGTTTTAATTTGCTAAAAATGTGGTACAACCTCTGAAAATAACGTGAGTATTATATTTTACAAGGCTCGGGTATGCAAAAATTATGTTATTTGACAAATAAAATTACTTTGTTAATACCTCCTAAAACAGTAAAATAATAGTAATAGTAATAATAAAATTTCGTACAAACAATTATACTTATTAATTATATCATGCAATTGTATTATTTTGAAATAGTCCCAATATCTGCAAACCCTATTTTTCTAATGATATCCCCTAGAGCAGATCACTAAAATACACCAATCTAGTCGATTGGGCATTTGCTACAAGATGCAATGTGTAATTTGTTGCTAAGCTTGTGCTATGTGTACTAGTTCGGTTTTAAAGAACTCATTGCCAACCACTCGATTATTGGTTTCATCATATATCCGTTTGATTTATAAAATTCGCCTTAATTAATACAATAATAGGAAGTTATATCATATATATACTACATTTTATGTCATAGCTGTAAAGTATTCTAACAGAATAAGAATTCCATTAGAATATGAGCGTGATATATCAGATCCCTCACCTCCCGTTTATCCAGCACGTATAACCAATATGAAAAATAAAATCAGGCAATTTAAGTTAATGTAAATATTACAGGATATATAGAAGCAACGTGCGACTTTATTATGTCTCTTAGTCTATCACAGTGGCATATTTCAACAATTACTTATGTTGTCAAATTGAAATTTTGAAATTTTTTGAAACGGCCAAAGCATACAAAGTAGGTTAGATCAATTTTCATGTATTTTTAGTTATTTTTTAAATAATAAAACTTTACAGGTATATAATAGATAGCGTTATTTTTATGATTCTAAATTTTACAAAGTTCTGCTGCTACAAACACTATGTCAGTACTGGCTGTATTTTATCACTTAGACCACTTGTCAAAAAGTAAAAAAAAAACGCTTGCGTGAGCCTTACCATTAATTTAGTGCGTGAAAAGAACGCAAAAACGTCGCCGACGACGTTTCGACGTCGTCACGATTTCTCTTTGGATGATAATGGATGGGGTTGGAGTATGAAAATTATCGCTAAGGGTTGAAACGGCCTTGAGGTCACATCAACTCAAATAGTATATTTTATTTGACAAATGTTCTCGTTTTATTCGCCGTAATATGGGTTCGTCTTTTTTATATCAGGTTTTAAATTTAACGATGGCGCAGACCTCTAGTTTTTAAATGTAAGTCGCGGAATACGGAACTTTAATTTTGTATCTTGAGATGCAAGTATAAAACTTCAGTTTTGTAATTTGAGGTGTAGAATATAGGACTTTAGTTTTGTATATTGAGGCGCAGAATATAGAACTTTTTTTCGTAATCTTAGGCACAGAATATAGAACTTTAGTTTTGTAATTTTAGGCACAGAATAAATAACTTTAGTTTTGCACCTTGAGGTACAGAATATTGAACTTTTGTTTTGTCATTTTAAGCACAGAATATGTACATTGAAGCGCAGAATATACAATTTTATTTTTATTTTTGAGACGCTGAATATAGAACTTTAGTTTTGTTATTTTAGGTACAGAATATAGAACTTTAGTATTGTACGCAGAATATATAACTTTAGTTTTATACTTTGAGACGCTGAATATAGAACTTTAGTTTTGTAATTTTAGACGCAGAATATAGAACTTCAGTTTTGTATTTAGAGTCGTATAATAATTAATTCGTAACGGAATCATACAAATGCAGGTAATTAAACTGTTAAGTACTGTTGTACGCGGAGTATTTTTTACTGAATTTTCCTTAACCACTACTTAGTAAATAAAGCTTATTCAATCTATCCCTCTATCTATCAAAAACCGTCATTATAAAATTTATGTCTGCCAGTATATTGGTAGAGCATAGCTAGACTGGGGTAGTACCTCTCAGAAAACCGCAGCGATATAATAACTCCATGTGGAGGATGTCTCATATTTTTTAAATGAAGATTTATCGTATTTTTAATTTCTCATAGTTTTCGTTATTATTTTTTTTAATCTACCAACATTTCGAAAATGACTATTGACGACGTAGAAATGAGGAAAGAAACTTGCAAATAGGTATTTTTTCATTTGATGTTACAATAAATCTATGTCAGCATAACAATACAATAATAATGATTATATAGTAATAAATGAAAAAATATATACGCTGAATCATTACCAGACAACTATAACAGTTCATTAATTCATATACTCGTATGTTCCTTTTGAAGATATTGTCAGGATAGGACAGAATTGTTTCAGGCAATTTATTATAGAATCGAATACAATTTACAACAAAATATCTACCAATAGGTATTAGCAAGCCGAAGTACAAATGTGCAACTTATGTCTGATCCTAAGATTTCCACTGAACTTTGAAAACGACTTTATATTCTTACGAGTTGACAATATGTATTTATAAATTTGCTGGGAAGTAACAGTGAGGATATTTATTTCTTCGAACTAAGTTGGGCTTGAGATTTGGCTAACCATACTTTATATATAGAGCCACGGACGACAGTAAATGTCATTTTTCAAATATAAATTTATATTAAATATACTTTTATAGAGAAAAGTCATGGTAACGACGGCATGCATCTGCTAACGGTATTTTCTCCATTCCCAACCTGCCATTGTGGTATATTGTGGTCAATACATTTTTAATATGAAGAGCAGGAAATAAATTCTTGTTGTAAAATCATTATTTTTATGTTATTACTTGCCGGCGCTTTGTTGCCGTGTAATATATATATATATATATATATATATATTTTATTTCGTTTCATTTTCATTTTTATTTTGTTTTTTATGTAACTTAGGCATTTTTAATAAATTTCTTTTCCTTTTTATTATTATTTATCATATAACCTACGCGCAGGTGTAGCAATATGTTGACGAAGGTATATCGCATGTGGATGATCGGTATAGCATGGCGCAAGCTGCCACCCCCAGCTGTTCTAGCTAGCAGCTCTTTAGAAGCATAGTAGTAAACCCACTCTCTCGCAGAAATACAACATCCTTCCAGGGAGTTGTC
The DNA here is from genome assembly GCA_947507595.1 of Pyralis farinalis. Taxonomy (NCBI): domain Eukaryota; kingdom Metazoa; phylum Arthropoda; class Insecta; order Lepidoptera; family Pyralidae; genus Pyralis; species Pyralis farinalis. Next base: position 4,185,907 of record OX382264.1, read on the forward strand.
ATTTGGTAACAATTTTCTATATGGTGTATATACTTCCCCAGTCGGGCTGCTTTATGCGCCCTACCCTGCTTGAGAGCACCAAGACCAAGAAAAACAGACATGTTCAATCACACAAATGTTTGCGCGATCCGATTTGATATGACACAGTCATATCAAATCCAGTCGCGTACCTTGTTAAACTACCATTGTTAACCACTCCAGTACCGGACTCGTCGATGGTATGTTGGTATGTAGGTATATGCAAGTGTTTCATGTTTCAATACGCGTAATTTAATTTGGCACGCTAAAATTGGCAACAAAATGGCGATCTAATTGTATTTGTAACATTTATGTCAATTATCATGTTTATTCAAATATATATTGTATTTTATTATGCTAACACTTTAATCTATACAAATTAACTTCCATGGTTTGTGATGATTTGTACATACAGTGGAAGAACGAATTAAGTGTACATGGGTAATAGAAATAACAGCGCCATCTATGTAATCGGAACCGAGACTGGCTACTACTCATATATCATGACCGAACTGGTTGTGTACTATCGAAAGGCGATGAAGTCCTAAAAATCTACCTATAAGAGCTATATATCTAGTAATGTAGCGGTAAGTAGGTGCGTAAGGCCAGTGTCATATGTTAGAAAATTGAGCTTAGTCTCGGTCAAGTGAATCTTGGCGCCAAAATGTAGATAATAAGATGTATGTAGGTTTTATCTATACACCTTAAAACGCCGGCGTTTCTAGGCTAACAGCGCAGTAAGCGCTTCACAACAGCCGGATGCATGCTTGTTTATTCTATCTATATATTCCTTCAAGTTCCGTGCGGGAGAGGCAGAGAGAACTAAGTGCCACATTACACGGTTCTCGCCAAACACCTCACTCGCTTGAAAAGTTATAAATAGTTTTATGTAATGTGTGTACAAGATAGATGAAAAAATCTGTCTCGACTTTAGTATCGAAAGTAGAGTCCATTTACACCATTGTTTCTAATAGTATTCCAAATACAAAACATAACGTGTAACAAATGTATGAAATGAATAATAATTAGTTTAAAAGCACTCACAATCTAAAAGTACGTAGCTAAAATGCCGAGTTAACTACACAAAGCAAATAATGTTTGTAACCTGATTTCGACAAGCTAAAGGAATTCTCGGCAAAAGTTTCAGTAACATTTGTTGGCTTGTACCTCGGTGCTAAATATTAAAAGGAAATGCCTAAATGAATTGACCATAATGCGGTGTTTTATAGTATATCAAACAAGCAGATATACAATGCGAAAGTAGAAGGATGTGGGAGCCGAGATAGGTCATGACTACCGCGTGAAATTGGTCATGTGTTAACAGAAGACGGTGGTTTCAAGGATATTTGGTCAACAATACAACACGAATTTAGTATTTTCAGCTCCCACAGCACCGCAGAATTCTCTATGCAGGAAATTTTGTTTTAAATATTTTAATGTTGGCATAATCCAGCCAATGGCATTCCTAAGCAGTAATATATACAAGAACCACCAAAGGACCCAGCGTCGATCCTTGTACGGTACTCCGGTAACCTGCCAGGTGATAGAATTGACTAGATTCAAACTCATGGACTCATATCAACTGTATGTCATCATTTACGTATCTAGTTATGTAGCCACTTGAAAATAATACTCTGAATTTAAGTGAGAAATTAGTTTTGTTATAATAGTATACAAAGATGAGTTTATTTGATCAAAAGACATTTTATAGCCAACCCTATTGAACGTAAGCAAATGAGTACATATGCCGACAAGTGTAAATAAAACAGAATAAAAAAAACAGTCAAGATAAAACAAAACAGGTAAAAATAACAATTCCGCAGAGCAGCTTGTGTCGATCTATTGGTGAGTAATGACACTAAGAGTCTCCATTGCTCCAGAAAGTCGATCAGGACCTTCGTTTACGCATCTGCGTGCTTCATTCGTCGGAGCAGAAAGAAGATCCACAGGACTCTTAGTTCTGACTTGTGTTAAATGACCGTGTCAGAGAGAAGTTAATAAAGCAATATGCTCCAGAGGTGGAAGTATTAAAGGGCATAATGCCGCGAGTAGCTGAAGAGAAAGTAAGCTGCTAAGGAGATGCTTATTCATTCCCACATAATGGAGACGCGATTATCGCGTACTGTTGAGGATCCAGAGAAATTGTCTATATACATCTCTTACGTTGTGAAATAAACTAGCAAAGTTTTCCCTGAGTACTTTCAAAAACGGCGTGAAGAGATTTTTACTGGATCGAGAGCAGGCTTGTGATAGCCCTGGTGTTGAAAAATCCGTAGTCTTCTTCTTAGCTTTTCCCGTTTCCTAATCCTTAAGGTTTGGTGGGGTCCGCTACCTAAGACTAAGGATTTGGCGAAGATACTGATATTTACATAACTACTGGATTAGAAATAATACTATTCTTGGTTAGATAAGGTTGGGTTAGGTTATGGTGATGCAAATTTTCATATGCTTAGTAACTGCATCTGGCAGACCGTAACGCTTGCTTGCCACATTAGTAAATTAAAAAAAAAACGGGTTGCACTCCGGGAGTGCCAGCAGAAGTGAAAATTTGAACATGCGGACCAAACAGCGATGTTGATAAACTACGTTGAACGGAACGCGTAAGCGCCAAGAATTTCATGGCGCTTACAACGTTTTGGTCGCGAGAAAATAACGCCCTATGAACGATCTAGCGCTTCATGTTTTAATTGTTTAATTAGAGGTAACTGATGTTTTAGCACTGCAACGAACTTAAGTTCTAATTCTCACCAAAATGTAAGATTTTGGATCAGGCTCACGTGTCCTGACGCGAGTTTAAAATTTTTTACTCATCCCAAAGAGTTCACAACGCCGCTAAAGAAGTTTTTTCACTTCAAAAAAATAGAATCGACACGAATTTCCTATAATATTGCAATAGTAAACTCAAACAGTCTGTGGGCAGCTTTAAAAAATGGGGGTCAATAACTTGACGGCAGCGTGAATATTTAAGAGGGCCGTTCCACTAGTAGAGGGTTTCATTAAAATAATGACAACTGCGGTTAAGACGGCGTTCATTACTCGCTGAATGAGGAAAATATCGGTCGAGTGCCGCGCACAAAGTTGCATGGTTACGGCGCAAGATGTTATAATGTGCCTGTATTTGTATATTATACAAGTGTAATGATTTATTTCTATTATTAGAAATATAATTTTCTAGCTATTTTACAGGCAAATAGCAGGTTCATTCTCGGAATTTTTATTTTTTATACTACGTCGGGAGGCATACAAGCATATGGCCCACCTGATGTAAAGCGGGTACCATAGCCTATTAACGCTTGTAATACATTAAATATCACTCGCGCGATGCCTCCTCTGCTGCTTAAACAGCAACTCCTTGGGAGCTTACTGGTGACCTCACTCACACGCAGGAACACAACAACCCTCTAGGGAGTTGTTATTTGGCTGCGATTTTCTGTGAGGTGGAGGTACTTCGCCAGACGGGCTGCTTTGATGCACCCTCTTTTTTCTCTCTCTTGCTTATTGTATCGCAATGCTCGTGGGTTTAATTCCCACACACATATGTGCGGATGAACATGTCTGTTTGTCTTGGTATGGTCGTTTTTTAAGAGTGTGGGGACACATGTACTTCATAAGGCTGCGCGTCAGCGTTTTATATGTAAGAATTGTATGTGTGACGCGTGGTCGCCGGTTACTGCGCACTGGTTGACTTAGGTAGTCGTACTGAGAAATTGCTAAATAAAATCAAGTTCATTTTTATAATTAATGTTTTATAATTGACGACCAGTGGCAGTACTCCCAGTAGTCAGGACCCTCACACTAGCACATGGATAGTTAGTTAATTAAATAGGTACTCAATCTATTATATAGAATACGCACTAACTGCGATAGTATAAACTTTACCTATACAGATTGGGTATACCTATAAGAAAGATAAGGCGCATCAAAGCAGCCCGACAGGAGAAGTAGTCCACCTTACGGAAAATCGTTGCCAAATAACAAACTCCCTAAAGGTTTGCTCCAAGTGAGCTCCGAAGGAGCTGCTGTGTTAGCAACAGAGGTGACATCGCGCGAGTAATACTTAATGTATTACCAGCGTAATTTATTACCGCTTTACATCAGGCGGACCGTATGTATGCTTGTAAGCCTCCCAACGTTACATAAAAATAATATTCATTTTTTTTTAACAAAAAAAATATTTGTCATTATTACATGTGAGCATTACGATTTCTGTAATTAGTACTAGTTATCAATATATTAAAACATGAAATTTTTTTTTTTAATCCAAGTATTGCCAATTTATGACATTTTTTTTACATGTCAATTTATTTATTTATTCTAGTCAAAAAGTAATTAAAAAGAAAAAAATAATGTATGTTATTGGCTTGCCTTCCAACATGCATTGTTGATAATGGCAACTACCAACAATGCATGCTGGAAGACAAGCCAATAACATATTTTTTGACACACCTGTCTTTGGATTAGTATTTACATCTAGAGCTCCTACGTGCTGGAGGGCATGTTAAGCCGTCGGTCCTGGTTGTTGTCGATAGATGACAGTCGTTAAGCTAAGTCAGTTGTATTTGGGCACCTTGAAAACCCATCTTCTTCTTAGCGCTTTCTCGTTTCCTAATTCATTAGAATTACCAGGGTCCGCTATATAAGTGTGGGGATTTGGTGAAGTTACTGTTTTTTACATGAAGTGACTACCATCAGACAGAATCCGGAGCGAAAACCAGACTTTTCTTAGGTGACGTCACACGTCTTCCGCAATATAACTAAATAAATAAATAAATATTGTCGGACAAATTACACAGCACCACCTAGCGCCAAAGTAAGCGAAGCTTGTGTTATGGGCACTAGACAACTGATAAACATACGTATTTTTTTTTTTTTTGTAAATACATACTTATTATACATAGAAAATACCCAGACCAATACAAACAGACATGTTCATGCACACAAATGTTTGTACTGTGTGGGAATCGAACCCACGAGCGTTGGTGTCAAAGTAGCGTAACAGCGCGTTCCACCACTGAGCCACCGAGCTCGTCGAATTTCATGGAATTCGAATTTCATGGAATTGTGCGTTTCCCCATAATGTTTTCCTTTACCGCAAGCAATAATTGCAAATACCGAATACCGAGAACCGGGGACCAGTTGGACAATCCCCAACGGCCAAAGCTCCACTGCCCTCTCGGTCATTTGAGCCGAATGGCGGGAGATGCGCACGGCACATGCTTCTGTAAGGCTCTCCTCGTACCGTGGGCAATTCTTGGCTCCCTACAAATTATTTACTTCTCTGTCCTCGTCTCTATATTTGCTTTTCTCCCCTTGACACAGGTTACCAGGTACCAGTTGGTCAATAGGCCGATTCTTTATCAACGGTTCTACCACTACTCTGCGAGTTGAAAACACTGGCCTCCGCTAATTCGCAATTGAGCATCGTAGTCGAGTATGCTCGAACACAGTTAAGTAGAGATCTGTATCCCTACAGTGGTACGAATTTGAGTTGGTGTGTAACTCACATTAAAAAAATGCTTGACTCGTGATAAGGTTAGATAACCTACGCTTGTCGCATGTACTATGTATCATCAAAAGTAAAATCTGCAGTAGGATAACTTCAAAGAATGCTTCCCGCGCTTTTGACGAGTGACATTTGTTATACTTGAAATTTTTACAATTCAGTATAAAATTAGTTTTGTGTGACAATTTTGATAGTATTTTGTAACACAAGTGCTAGTGAAATTATACAGTAATGAAAAATCTCAAATATAACACGTTTATGTACTTTTTGGAAGACGTGAATAAGTTCATCAAGAACACCTTGTAAAAATCACTATCGTTTGTAGCTAGCCGACCGCTCACTGTTACGCTTGAAAGTGATATCCCTACCGGTATATTATGAATGCTAGCAAATCTTGTTACCTTAAATGAGCAATTCTTGTATGTAGGTAAATATATGTCGTATATCTTGGAAATGGCTCTTAGAATTTAAACCACATTTTGTATTTAGATTAGGTGTTGTATTAAAATTTATCTACTCACGTGTCTCTTATAAAAGAAAAATGCGTTTTATATTTATTAAAAAAACCTAAACACGCAGAGTGAAGTTCGATGGTTCAATATTTAAAAGGCATTAAGTGCGCTAGTCGGCTTACTGTTAAATAGTTCTACTGCTTATTTGCCATTCTGATATAAAAATAAAGTGTCAACTTACAATTGTAGAAATTGTTCGTAACAACTTACTCTAAATGCCCAAAGTTATAGTCGAAAGATTTGGTCCAACTTTCAACAGTACAAAATTATTTCGACCGAAAAGGCCAAACTTCACATTATGCCTCAAAGGGCTGTAGTAAGTGTTTCGCCAACTAAGCTCTCCTGAGAGTTGACTTTAATTACTGGCTTAACAAAGACCTTCATCACAACTAGTATAAAACGAGGCTTAATAATTTTCAACGGCTTATTGGGCCACACATGTTATGCGGTTGAAACTTGGCGGAGTCGTCAGCGGGAGAGTAGTTGAAACAAGAAGAAAAATTTACCCAGTTTTACATTTTAACTTGATTTTCTGGTCTGGTGGCGGTGGTGGATGGATGGATATTCACTAAATCCTTAGGCTTAGATAGCAAACCCCGCCAATTCTAATGGATTAGGCATACCGCTAGGAGTATAAAGATCACTAAATGGGTCTACGATAAGTTTGATTATCCTTTTTAGTAGTACCTGTGCGACCGCTATTAATAATGCGTTTTTTTATTTTATAGAGTTCCTCATCTCAAAGGAAAAACGGAACCCTTATAGAGCTACTTTGTTGTCCTTTTGGATGTCTGTCAAGACCCTTTTCTCAGGGACGGATGGGGCTATCAAGCTGAAATTAATATCAAATACTCAGCTCTGCAATCCCTTCAAACAGTTAAAAAAAAATCAAAGTTTTAAGTCAACGCAATCAAAAGATATGGCTGTCTATGCCTCGTTATGCGCATATTTCGACACTCGCAAGGGAATCAAAACATATAGGCCACTTCCCGTTGACCTACAATCATAAAATTCGGCAAGAAGCAATGTCATGTAGCACAAGTAAAAGAAATAATCTGTAAACCGTAAATTTTTAGTTACATTATAATAAAATATTTTTTTTTTTTGTAAAAATAATTTGGGAAAATATTTTTTTACGGATCCCTCGGTGCGCAAGTCGGACTTCCACTTGAATACTTTTTTTATACAAAATTAAGTTTTTCAAGAAAGTCTACAGATGAACTTAGAACACAAAACCCTTTAAAAATAATTGATAGAATAATTTCCGATATATAGAATACTTATAAATAATGTGTCTAAGTACAAAAATGGTATACTCCAGTAAAAGTCATGTTTAATTACGTGAAAATTTGAAGACTAACAAAAAATTAAGATATCACCTTCATTCAACGTTCATTGCGTTTTTTTCGTGATAAGTGAACATTAGTTCCTTAATCTTGAACTTAAATCAAAATCCCCTGACGATTGGAATCACGCAAACGACTAAACGGTACACAATTAACAGATCCACAGATAAAAATCAAAAAGATATCCATTGTTACAGCTTCTATCTTCTATTGGTGTCTAGCTGCATCATTATTTCAAATACTTCTTGTCTATTCGACCATGTCACAATATTGTTAAATTAATTAGATCTGGCGATTATGTACCGCGTGAAGATCAATCGTACTTTGCTAGTCTACCTCAGTCTGTATATTACGTGCTCACTATTAATATTCACGGACAGATTCAATGATAAATTGCGACCCTTTAGTTTCTTTTTTATCCCTGTAATTTATGTAAATGATGGCTGCCTTCATCCTCGCGGTATTTTTTTTATATTACATTTCTCTTTACATAAATAATTGATGTGAAAAGATGAGAGAGTGCTAGGAATAGCGTGAATGGAGCGTTGGGAAAACTTCTTGGCAGTAAAAGCTTTTCGCAGTATAAGTAGCAGAGGAGGCATCGCGCGAATGATATTTAATATATCCCAAGCGTTAATAGGCTACGGTACCCGCTTTACATCAGGTGGGCCGTTTGCTTGTATACCTCCCAACGTAGTATAAAAAAAAAGATTGAACCAGAAGGCACAGCTCGCTATACACAATGGAGTGCTGGTCCCAACACTTATAGAAGCGAAAGGTGGGTATGGCAGAGAGAAAGCATAAAAGTGGAATAAACGCGGTCGAAATTCGAGCGTTGCGCAAAAGTAAAAAACGTAAAGTAACGCTTGTAGACCGTATTCGCAATGATGATGTTAGAGACAGAGCTGGTCTGAAAGAGAGTGTCGGTGTTAAAATAAGAAGAGGCATGCTCTCTTGGTTCGGACACGTAGAAAGAATGCAGGAAGAAAGAATTACGAAACATATACAACGCGAAAGTAGAAGGATGTGGGAGCTAAGGAAGGCCAAAACTTACCTACTATGACCAAATTGATTGTGTTCTATCACAAGGTGATATTAGGAGCCTTAGAAAACGGCGAGCGTGCAAAGAAGAGTAATGAATGTTGAAGAAACGGGTGAGGTTTGTAAGCATCGAGTCACGTGGCGCTCGTTTCTTTCTGCCCTATCCCGCAATGGATTAGGCGTGAAGTTATAAATTGATAGATAAATTTCAAGTAGTATATAGTTTAGGTTAGGTTAGGCTTTTCTAAAATACTACGGAAAGATGAATCTCCGGGCAGCGGCTCAGATCTCATATAGTTTAGTGTATATATTTTAATTTTCCATTATTAAACAACAAAATATTTGCAGATTGTAATTAAATTCAATATCAAGCTCATGCGATGATTAGGAGTGGGATATAGGCTACTTAATGCGGACAAAGTCACGGTTATATGGTAGTTCCATATATAGTGAAGCAACAGTAAAGCCTCTGTTCCACCGCAGTGCACGCAGAGGCTAAGTACGTGCGCCAAGCTACGCTTTGCAAGAAAATGTATGTGAAAGTATCCACTGCAACGGACATGCTACGCATGAATTGACGTCATTGGTACACGCGTGGATTGCTCGAATATACGCACACATAGCTCAACGCCATGCACGCTGTGCACGTAATATACGGAAACATGCGCTGCCTACCTGCGGGAGGCGGGACGGTTAAACAAGGCGTATGATTCAAAAACGGTGCTGCGCTAAAGTTGTACGTAGTCGCGAGTAATATTCATCTATAGCGTGCGCTGCAGTGGCTACGTTGATTCACGTTGTCAAACAAATGAACCCACGCAGCTATAACGCCTCTACAGCATGAGACAGCGCCATAACTGTAATAATTCGAGACGACATAACAAGCAGCTAAAGTTATTCAAGAGTAAATCCTTTTTCGTCGTGTTGCGTACTTCAAATACCGAGACATTCTGTGTTTAGTCCTATGAGACATTCTCAGGCAGAACACAAATTAGACGTCTAGATGATAAACGGAACGCTACCCAAGACCAAGCTCTCAAATATAATTTCTGTCACGCTCGAAACTTTAACAGCGGCGGCGCCCTGAGATTTTCTCGTGCATTACGTCGTATATAACTCCCATCTTATGGGATTTGTTTCTTAAAAAGATACGCTGGAGGAAGCGGGCAACACTTGTTAACGACGAATTCGGGACACAGTATTATGTGAGAATAAGATTGATAAACTAAAGCGCTACAAATAGAATATATATTTGTAGATCCTGTGAAAGTGTTAAATCAAAAGCAATTAATAATCTGCGATATGGGTACATCACTAAATTGTATATTGGACATGCATACAATCATATGACGTCGGGAGGCATACAAGCATACAGCCCAACTGATGTAAAGCGGTTACCGTAGCACTTGAACGCTTGTAATACATATAGTGTCACTCTCGCGATTCCATCTCTGCTGCTAACACAGCAACTCCTTACGAGCTTACTGGTGACCTTACTTCTTCTTCTTCTTCGCGTTATCCCGATTCATAATCCACTAGGATTGGCGGGGACCGCTACCTAAGACTAAAGATTTGGCGAAGATACTGATTTTCACACGGGGCGACTGCTGTCAGACTTCCACAACCAAGAGGGAAAACCAGTAGGTACACCAGTGACCTCACTCACACTCAGGAATACATCAACCCTCCAAAGATGTTTTTCTGTGAGGTGGAGGTACTTCCCCAGACAGGCGGCTTTTATGCGTCCTACCTCTCTTAAAAACACCCAGACAAAGACAAAAATAAATGTTTATGCACACAAATGTCTGTCCCGTGTGGAAATCATTTCAGGAACAAGTTTGGAATACGTCACCGAAACAAAAAATCTAGGCATTCTTTTTGACAATATGCTACGTTTTGCGTCTCATGTTCTGGGTCTGGTTAGGAACTGTTTCTACCGCCTTAAAATCATATACAGAATTCGTAACTACCTTTCTGAAAAAGCTAGATTCTCCATTTGTGAATCTCTTATACTTTCGAGGCTTAACTATGGTGACATCGTTTACGGCCCGCGTCTCCTGTATAAAGACAGACGAATGATTCAACAAAATGCTTGTTGCAGATTTTGTTTGAATATTCCACCGCGAACTCATGTTTCGCCATTTCTGAGCAACGCTGCCATTCTAAATATGGAATCTCGAAGACACTTTCATCTCGCGTTACTAATGTTTGATCTTATTAAGAAAAAAAACCCGGAATACCTCTTTAATAAACTTAAGTTTTCTACATTCCATCATCATTATGGATCGGGTGTCCCAAGATTAACACGACTACCATTAGCCTACCATCATCATAGGACCGTCGCTTTCACTGGCTGCTTCCGGCACCAAGCTACTAAGTGCTGGAACAACATTCCTCCTCCAATAAGAACAATCTCACCCAAATACATGTTTAAAAAACAATTAAAATTGACACTGCTGGAGGGTTTGAGGTTCGATCGGCGCTTGTAGCTGGGCGTTGGATGCAGTGAGTTTATCCTAATCATCTTGTCCTCTTCACTAACTTTTCTTCATTCTTTTCAATCCTGCTTCTCTTTGTTGTACCTATATTTACCGTGATCACCATATTTTTTCGCATGATATGCCTATGAAGTTTACTTGAACGTCATTAATCTTATCTGTTTAAATTGCAATACATTTCCTGTTTAAAGCTTCTTGCTTGCCTCTCGCGATTCTTCCTGGGTGATAGCTGAAAACCAGTGACTTGCGTTAACGCGAGTAATTCACTGAGCTGTAGCCCTTTCGTTTCTTTAAGACACGCACGATATTACACCAATTACCTTATACTCGTATATACATCATGTCTATTTTAATAGTGTATTTGTGTCGGTACGTATATGTTTCCTGTGTATGTTTATCTGTCTATATGTCAATTAAGTATTCCTTTAGTTCCAAAACTTATTAATTTAATGCAGTGATAATGCGAGGAGCGTGGTGCCGACGCAGCTCTTCACTTCATATTGCAATGTTCCTTATTGTAATCCTGTTGTACTGTATTTTTTCATTGTGTGTGTTTTTGTGAAATGAATAAAGTGTTATCTATCTATCTATCAAATCGAATCCATGAGCGTCTGTGACAAAGTCGCATTATGAACCGCTGCGCCACCGAGCTCGTCCAATACAGTAGTCGCATGTCGCCAGATCGACGTGTCTGAGTCTAACTAAATATTCTGTCAATATTTCAAGCGTCTACCTGTTGCCGTTATCAATATCGAGCAAAAATTAACAAAAAAAATCACGTTTGTTGTATGGGAGCCCCCTTAAATATTTATGTTATTCTATTTTTTAGTATTTGTTGTTATAGCGGCAACAGAAATACATCATCTGTGAAAATTTCAACTGTCTAACTATCACGGTTCGTGAGATACAGCCTGGTGACAGACGGACGGACAGCAGAGTCTCAGTAATAGGGTCCGTTTTACCCTTTGGGTACGGAACCCTAAAAAGCGAGTGTGCAAGATCGAGTCACGTGCCACTCAGTTCGCTCTGCCCACCCCGCAAGGGATTTGACGTGAAGTTATAGATAGATAAATTGTACAATGCCTCCTGTTTGATACCCCACACGTAACAGATTTCATAAAACTGGTTTTATTCGTTGCTATAAAGACGCCGCAGCCTGCTCCTGGGCCGAGGTCCAACCTATAAATATTTAAGAGTAGAATAGAAAGATGTTACGCAGGGATATTGACTGGGACAAGCATTATAGAAAAAGGGTAACATTTTTTATTTATTCCCACAGTTCACAGATATTAGACGTTAAGGTTTTTCAATGAATCTTATATTATGAGTAGAGATGTGCCAAATATACATGAGTACACAATTTACCCAATGCTCCGGCTCAAGTGTGGCATCCTGCGAGAGACTGGTCGCTTGCCACCTCTGCATCTTGCACCAGAAACTAGAAAGACTAGAAGTGCTTAGTGTTCTTATATCATAATTTATCTTTGTCGAATTTTCAATATAAATTTATGGAATTCATGTCATTTTACAGTGTATTCTTAATTTTTGTTTTATACTACGTCGGGAGTCATACGAGCATACGGCCCACCTGATGTAAAGCGGGTACCGGGTATCGTAGCCTATTTACGCTTGCGATATATTAAGTATCACTCGCGCGATGCCTCTACACAGCAACTCCTTGGGAGTTGTTATTTGGCTGCGGTTTTCTGCGTGGTGGAGGTTCTTCCCCAGACGGGCTGCTTTTATGCATCCCGCCTCTCTTAAAACATCCAGACCAAGACAAACAGGCATGTTCATGCACACAAATGTTTGTCTTGTGTAGGAATCGAACCTTGAGTCACATTAAAATAACTTTAAAATTTTTGACGAGCTCCGTGGCTCAGTCGTGAATGACGCGACTTTGACACCAACGCTCGTGGGCTCTATTCCCACACAGGACAAACATTTGTGTGCATGAACATGTCTGTTTGTCTTGGTCTGGGTATTTTCTGTGTATAATAAGTATGTATTTACAAAAAAAAAGTATTTACGTATGTTTATCAGTTGTCTAGTACTCATTACACAAGCTTAGCTTAATATGGAGCTAGATGGCGCTGTGTTATTTATCCAGAACTATTTATTTGATGGTGGACCTTTACTGTGGGCGCCATATCAAAGCTCAACGTGTCACAGCATGCGATGGAGAGAGCCATGTTTGGAGTTTCAATGCGAGATAGATTCAGAAATGAGCACATCCGTTACAAAACTAGAGTTACCAACGTGGCTCTGAGGATCAGCAGGATGAAGTGGCAGTGAGCAGGCCACATAACTCGAAGATAGTCGTTGGGGCAGAAATGTTCTCGAATGCTAGACTGATAAACATGTTTTTAAATACATACAAACAAAAGAAAAGACATGTTCATGCACACAAATGTTTGTCTTGTACGGGAATCGAATTCATCAGTTTTGGTGTTAGTCATGATAAGAGAGACAGGGCGCATCAAAGTGGACCGTCTGGGGAAGTAAGTCCACCTCACAGACGACCGCAGCCAAATAACAGCTCCCTGGAGGGTTGTTGTGGGCTCCTAAGGAAATGCTGTATTGATAGCGGAGGAAGCATTGCGCGAATGATACTTTATGTGTTACAGGCCATCCTTATCCCTATACGGTAACCGCTTAACATCAGGTAGGCATTATGCTTGGGCTTGTTAGTAAGTAACATTTAACGCAAGGAATTACCGGGTCGTGGTGATACCGGTAAATGCAGTATTCCTTCCCTTTGTATGAAAACGTTAAGCCACCCTTGATGCGCCCTATCACTCTTAAAAATATACACAGACCAAGATAAACAGATATGTTCATATGCACACAAATGTTTGTCCTGTGCGGGAATCGAATCCACCAGCGTTGGTGTCAATTAAGCGTTTTTAAACCACGGGGCTGCCGAGCTTGTCAAGTTTAGTATGGTTAATAGATTAAGGCGTTATTTTGCGAAAGTCAAATTTACATGCAATTTGATCTAACCTGCTTTCTGTGCTTCAGCCACCAATTAGTTCATGCGGCCTAGCGCCGTAGAACTGTAGCATGTTATTCTTACGATTAACGTCTACAACGCCTGATGATGCCTCGTGGAGAGGCGAAACACGTGTCGCAGCGACGACCAGGCCAGTCGTGGCAGCGACGGTGGTGGTGGGAGCATGCGGATTCTGTTCCAGATGGCGGACGACCGCAGCAGCCGAGGCAGAGACTACCGGAGCAGCCATGGCAGCGTCGGTATTTTGCACTTACTAACAGGAGTCACGCAGAAAAATGCATATGGCAACCCTGATCTATGACCTTGTGAAATTCGAAAATCTACCATATCTCCATGCTAAACTAAATTTCTCAAAATTTCACAAGCTGTATGGATCAGGTGTACCCAGAGCCGCGCGGGCACCTTTAGCGGCATACAAGCATAAAACTGTTGCTTTCTGGGGCAGTTTCCGCTACCAGGCGACCAAATGCTGGAACAATATACCTCCACCAATAAGAAATGTGTCCTCAAGATATGTCTTCAAAAATAGAGTTAAAACAGTGCTTTTGGAGGAACAAAGGCTGGGTTAGATAAAGCTTTTCGTCGTACTCTGGTCGCTCTGGTGGTGATTGTCCTCTGGTTTGCTTGACTGGGTCTTGAATGGGTATGGGTGGCTTTGTGTGCCCGTAACCTCGCTAAATTTCGCTGCTGGTTTTAATTATATTAATCCATTTTCACACTCATATATAGACTGTTCATAAGTTTCATAAGTTGTGAGTATATATGCATAGATACCTATTATATATATATATATATGTATAACATAACATCCGTGGCGTTATTCCTGCATGCGTCTCCTTAATTTTCAGGCAGCTGCTGGAAACAGTGGTTTGCTCTTTGAGCAAATAATGCACTGAGCCGCTGCCTTTTTGTATCACTGCGACACACAATTTATTGTGCGATTACTATTGTATTTGGTGTTTGCTCATTGTTTACCTGCTTGTTACGTATCGGAACTCCACGAGTATCGCCGGTCAGCGTTTACGTAAATGCCGCGCTTCGTGGAAACCGCGCGATGTCGGCAACGATGCAGGTGCAGCGAGACCACCCAAGATACCGCGTCTTCGAGATCGCATCGACTTAATTTTAAGTTCACTTTTGTTTCTTACATCGAGCAATTGTCACGTATATTAGATTATAATTTTAATTAATTAAATATATTTTAAAAATTGATTTTTTTTGCATCCTCCGGCCGCAGCCTACGTATTTTGCTGATATTTACTGTTGTGTGTCATGGAGATACAAATAAATGGCTTATCTATCTATCTATCTAGTGGGTGGGTGCAGGCCGGCGCTAGGCCGCATGAACTAATTGGTGGCGGAAGCACACAAAGCAGGTTAGATCAAATTGCAAGTTTAGTATGCACAGTTTAATAAACAATCCGTGTATTCTCAAACCCCAGCCTTACTTGTAACTACATACAACGCATCATTCTCCTCCATATTATATCGCAACAGTTTGGCATGCAATGACAATATAATGTCGCCGGTGCTAGAAACATTCCGCGAGTCATATGACGACAAGTGGGATGTTTATCTGATATATTTTACACTGTCACTCGCACGCTTCAACAATAAGTGAAAGATACGTGTTATTGGGAAAATATTTGTAGAAAATGCCAAAATCAAAGGTATTCTGTGTCATTTTTGACAGGCGCAGCGATATTGCGTTCGATTCCCACACAAGATAAACTATGTGTTCAACTGGTGTTTGTTTGTCTTGGTCTAGGTTTTTTTAAGAGAGGTAGGCTGCGTTAAAGCCTACAGGAGAAGTACCTCCACATCACAGAAAACCACAGCTAAATAACAACTCTTAAGTGGGTTGTTGTGTTCCTGCGTGTGAATGAGCTTCTTTTTCCTAGTGTAATCCCACTCCAATTTCCTAATCCATTAGGATTGGCGGGGTCCGCTTCCTAAGGCTAAACATTTGGCGAAGATAATGATTTTAATATGGGGCGACTGTCGTCAAACCTTCACGACCCAGAGGGAACACCAGACCTTTCGTAGGTCACACATGTTTTGTAATATAATTTCTTGGACGTGCGGGTTTCCTCGCGATTATTTCCTTCACCATCGAGCAAATGATAATTACAAATAATGTACTATCTATCTATCTATAACTTTACGCCGAATCCCTTGCGGAATAGGCAGAGAGAACCGAGCGCCACGTGACTCGATCTTTACATACCTCACTCGCTCCTTCAACATTCATAATAAATAATTAATAATGTACTGGTATAAATATATTGCAATAATCAATTGATTATTTGAAAAAAAAGCCCTACATATATTTTTTCTTCGCCGTAGTAATTTCGAAATGAAATATTCTAATAGATTAAAAAAAAGAACAACGAGTCTATAAGATATTAATAAGGTTTTAAATTAATAAAAAATATGAAATGTGTTTATGATTTCAAACAGTAATCCTTATAGTATTGTCTTAGGACCACGGACGCTGCAAAGCGTTCGAAACGTCAGGTTCAACAAAATAAATAATACACGCGATACTTCCGTTAAAAATAGTTTAATTCAAAGTAATCTTTATACTTTGAAACATTTTTATTTCTCAACTTTTGCTTTATAATCACACTTCCCTTAATTGAATGGGATTATAACTGAAGTACACATTATACAATCATGCATAATCGAACCTAATTATAGACGGTGTAGACCCATCCAGTGATCGACTGCACTTAACCCTCCTTAACTATCGAACAATTAGCTCGCGTATCAAGCTTGTAGCGTTTGCTATAATAACATACAAACTTCCTAAACTAATATCAACATCGTAGCGCTGAAAGCCCGCTGTTATGCGAATAGTCAGAAATATTAAGGTGGCTTACTTTATACTCATGTATGTTTTATAACAGCATACGCGTACGTTACGTTACATTACGTGTATTTTATTATCCCAAGAATCCTACGGGACCCCTACTTGGGTTCTCCGGTTCATTGACTTTCGCTGATATTAAGTCGCTGTTGAGAAAAATTCGTATGAGATTATTGCGGAATATTTTTACAGAATCTGTCATTTCAGCCCAATTCTGGGGGGAACGAGCGTTTTTCTATATTTATGTACAAAATAAAAGCCTCTATGAAATCGCTCTTATTCCAGACGGTTTGCTTCCAATGGTAGCGAGTTTATTATAAAACTTATATACATTTGGAATTTATTGTTTTTGTTGTTATTTTTAATAAAATTTGCGACGCTAAAATCGTATGGTTAGTTAATTTTTATTTAAACCTCTAACCTAAGGTTGATCTGATTTTTCCTCTAGGTTGAGGAAGTCTGACGGCAGTCGCTCTATGTATAAATAGTGCCTTCGCCAAATCTTTAGACTTAGGTAGCGGACCCTCCCAATCCTAATAGATTAGAAAACGGGATAATGTGAAGAAGTTAATTCTTATTTAAACAAAGATTATCTGTATATTAAAATTATTATGTATCTTTTTATGGACTAAAACATTGGATTCTTCAAAGAAGGCGTAAAGAGCTTTATATAGAGTCGGCAAACGCACGAGTGACGCCCCTAGTGAGTGTGTACTATAAGGCAGGTCGGATGCTTATTTGCCACCATAGTGGTAGAAAAAAAATAAACTCTAAACCCCTTCGGTTGAACGAAGGCCCGTATCGCTGCAGCGGGATGAGCAAGGATTGGTATAGTAGCAGTGCACATCCTTCTTCTCCTTTCATTACGTTGTTGTTCACAATAAAAAAAAAACATTCGGTATTTTTCGGTAATTACAGTAATTTGTGTCTGGAGGTTCCTTTAGTGAGAATTACCTGTGTTAGGAGACCCTGCTCCGCCTTAGAATTTAAAAGATCTATATAGAGATGTTTAATACAAAAAAAATGTGTTTAAATATTCGAGTGTTTGTGTATGGTAGAGTGCGTTCGCGTTCAGAAGTGTGTATTCGTGGATATAGTGTTACCAGTACCTTGAATGTATGTACTTCACTTCGACTAATGTAATATTGCCACTTTAGTGGCATAATAACAAGCTTCGTTATAACTAGGTGTTTGAGCTACTCTCTTTTTCCAGTTCTTCTGTTATTCCATCATCTTGCATTCCATTTTGGCTTGAGCAGCTCTGGCAACTTATTTATATTGTAAGATGAGGTAATCTATTATATCTATATCTCCACGCCAAGACCACATAAGTCGGCATCTACACACCTCACTCGCTCTTTTTTCATTCATTATTGCGCATTACTCGTTTCAATCTCTTTAGTGTAAGAACTTCCGGTTCTCCAAGAAAGGCGTGAGGAGTTTTTTACAGGTTAGCAATGCAAGAAACCCTGGTGTATTAAATGCTCAAATGCATTATACTCAAATGGTATTACAGTTATAAGGCATTATTACCAAGCCGACCGTACAGTTGTTTGCCACAATAGTGGCATAAAAAACTTCAAATATGTTTCTATTTCAATACTGGAAATATCCTATGCAAATCGGTTCGCAAAAACATTAATCACCAACGTAAATTATAACTAGTCAGTCCATAAATACTGTTGCATAGAGACTTTTCTCTTTTTTAACTCTTTAATTATTTTGAATTTGGAACACGTTTATTATGTTAAAACTTCTGTAGATTTTCCGCCGTTTTACATATTTTTTTCATATTTATTATTGAAGAAATGAAGATTCCCGCTAGGACTCTGTCGCTTATAATAAAACAAGACCTGAAGCTCGGCGCTTATGGTCTATATACAGGACATGTCCTAAATCAATCGCTATAGTTGAAGAGAGAGGATCGATCCAAATGTCTTCTGTACACAGGTGAAAGGATCAGAAATATCCTCTTTACTGATGAAAAAAAATTCACAATTTAAGAGCACTACAACAAGCAAAATGACAAAATATACGCACATAGTTCTAAATAAGCCGCCTAAGTAGTCGGAAAGGTACAAGGTGGTTTTATCATCCTGCGTCTATAATGGTTTGGTGGTAGGTGTCTTATCAAGAAGTCACAGAGCTTCGTTTTTGTGAAAAAGGAGTGACGACTTCAGCCAAAGTATATCAAGAGACAGTCTTGGATCGTGTTGGAAACCTCTCAGCAATACACGTTTTTAACTTGTATCATGGACTTTCCAACAGGACTCTGCACCTGGTCACACGGCACGAACTACCCAGGCCTGGCTCGAAACCAACATTCCGGACTTCACAAGAGCTGAAGACTGGTCCTCGTCTAGGCAAGATCTGAACCCCTTAGACTATAAATTATGTACAGTTTTAGAGGACATGGCTTTCTCGAAACGACACGCCGACATTGTGTCTCTTAAGAAATCTCTGGAGCAAGCACTGGCTAAAGTTCCCATGGAAACAGTGCCTAAATCCATAGATTCGTGGCCAGACAGATTAGAGGCCCGTATCAAAGCCAAAGGTGGTCATATCCAATATAATCATGTTTTTATTCTTTGCTGAGACTTCCATAAATATGTACATATAAATAAGTTTTATTAAGATTACATTACTTCATAAAAAATAAATGCATATTCATTTGACGAGCTCGGTGGCGCAGTGGTGAAGCACGCTGTTACGCTACTTTGACACCAACGCTCGTGGGTTCGATTCCCATACAATACAAATGTTTGTGTGTATGAACATGTATGTTTGTCTTGGTCTGGGTATTTTCTATGTATAATAAGTATGTATTTACAAAAAAAAATATTTATGTATGTTCAGTTGTCTAGTACCCATAACACAAGCTTCGCTTACTTTGGGGCTAGATGGCGCTGTGTAATTTGTCCGACAATATTTATTTATTTATTATTTATTTGTAACAGAACTTATGGAGGTATATTAACTAGCGCTGCTTGAAAATAAAAATAAAATCTACAAATTGATTGAGATGACTTCTATCGTGTGAAATGGGACACCAATGACCCTCTCAATCATACAAAAAAAGTTAAATGAAAAACCAAGTATTTAAACATTGTTTGCAGAAGAAAGAAAAATCTTAATATTTGGAACCTCATTTCCGAAGCGTATTTTAAAGTAAACACATGAATTTGTATCAAGGTTTAACTGGTAGGATGGATTTACGTTCGACAATAAAGCGAAGAAAAAGTCAGCTAGCATTTGCGGAATACCGGTATAAGGGCGGGGCCCGTACGGCGGAGACAGCGGGGGCGGAAGCGATAAGAGAGGAGCGGTTTTAAAATTTAAGTTTTAATTTGAAATTGCTACTACGATGCCAGTTACAATAAAATCAGAAGCAATGTAATCTTAATGTACTTACTTTGAATTTTGGTTAGATTCAGAATATTGGCATGGGCGGGTCATATTTAATATGTCTTTTGATTTAACGTCGCAGGACCTATATATTTCGTAGGTCTCGTAAAATCTTTTGTTTCTGTAGTTTATTAATTTTGATAATTACAAACTTGTATAACTCTCGGACCAACTCTGTAATGTAATCAAGATGATGCGATGGAGTAATTGGTAAGAAGCTATAGTGACTCCTCAATAACTAACAGCATGCCCACCGAATATAAGTCCACTTGATTTGTCTTAGTGACCTCTTTGGCAACACTGCGGTTTTTGAGGTGATAACTTCTTATGGCAGGGTAAACCGCTTCGTTACGTAACGCGTTACGGTGCCAGTCTGTCTGGCTTCCCTTTCTCTCACGCATATGGCAGCTTTAATTATATGTAGATTAGGTTAAGTTATCACTTCTGTCGGGCGTCCCGAGACGCATACGTTTTTTTTCTTCTACTTTCAGGTTAGGCAAACAGTTTAAAGCTTATGTGATGGTAACAAGTTTTATTCTTGACTCTCTTTAATGTATAAAAACGCTAATAAGAATGCAACCCACGATTTTAGAATAAGGTGTAAAAGCGAACTGATCTCTTCCAAACTTTGAGAGACTAGAACGCAGGTGGAAAATATTTAGTGATTATAGGTTCAATTACTGTTAATATTTACAATAATAAACTGAAAGAAACACCTACTGTTACTTGATAATCATTGAACTCTCGACGCACCACCGGGTGTTTGTTATACAATATTATTACACACAAGCTCAAGCGTTATCACTCACGTTGCTAACTGCTGCTTACTGGTAACCTCACTCACTCCTACGAATACAATAACCCTTCAGGGAACTATTTTAATCCTGTAGGATTGTGGGTGGGATCCGCTACCTAAGCCTAAGGATTTGGAGAAGATACGGATTTTTACGTAGAACAATAGCTGTCAGACCTCTACAACCCAGGGGGATATCAGATCTTACTTAGGTTAGATAACACGTTCTTCGAAATATTCTGGCACTAGCACTTCACCGCCGAGCAAGTTATAATTGCAAATATGTACAAAAATCCGAAAACACAAATTTAGTGGTACATATTTACACCAGAATTCAAACGGGAACTAGAAGTTTCTTCATCTATTGGGTTATCAATGCTCTGCGTATAAAAAAATGGTTTAGTGTTCACTATAATTATTAACATTAATTATAATCAGTAATCAAAATGAAGTATAGAAAAATATTGCTTCAGTATGTGTTCCGCTTATCCCTTACGCCCGTGATCACACAGGGCAGGACCGCAAAGCACTTAGGTATATAATATTTTTATTACAATCCGCCCGCTTAGGAAGCCACGGGACACACTAAATAAAATATTTGCCGACGTTTGTATTCCTCCGGCTTCACGTTACTGCACTACAATCGCACAATATGATACAGTTGGAAACAGAAATATGGGATGCGGCTTCATCATGATGTCGAGAGCAGTGGTAGTCCAGTGGATGAAGAACCGACTTATATACATTGGCGAAAATCCACATGATTCGATTCCTGTTGTGTGTAATTTGTAACGTTTTAACCAACTGCCTACTTTGCACTTTGATGTTCGATCTAAGTCTCATGGCATTGCCAAAACTAATTGTATAATACTTGTATTGACACCTGCCACGACGTCTATAGTATTTGTGTTTGACGTTTTGTTTTTGGGATTTCTTCCCGCGCTTTTGACGAGTGACATTGTTGATATACTTGAAATGTTTACAATTCGGTATAAAATTAGTGTTATATGACAATTTCGATAGTATTTTGTAACATAAGTGCTAGTGAAATTATACAGCAATGAAAAAACTCAAATATAACACGTTTATGCACTTTTTGGAAGACGTGAATAAGTTCATCAAGAGAACCTTGTAAAAATCACTATCGTTTTACGGGTGGTATTTAAACTGGGTTGATAGGGTTGAGGTACCCTTCCCAAGTATTTTTTCAGTACAGTTCCTGAAGCTGGAACATAGAATTAAGATTTTCAAATGGTTCTAAACTGAAGACTTGGCTGTATGGGCTAGATCCCTTTGCCTTTCCCCTCGGGGATAAAAAGAACAGAAAAATAAGTTTTGTTTTTGTCTATAATTACATTCCTTTAAAAATGTCACCTACTAATTGAACGATTATTGATTTTAATCCAACAAAACTTCATAATATCTTCATCTTGCCCCGGTGACGGACGCCTGAATTCTATCCCAGTGGTGCTGGACTGGTCCGCCATTGATACCAGCGCACATATCACAGGTAGCCGAGACTCACTCCTGGGACTTGACTTCATGTGTGCTCAAAACGACTCTCCTTGGGCTTCGCGCAGAGGTCCATGACAAGGAGACGATGTTGTGTAGTGAGACTCTCGCCGAGTATGGCCTGGCAGTTGGCTACTATGCTGATGTGGCCCAAATTGATTCCTTACTCACACCACAGGAGACACCTGTGGTGTGAGTAAGGAATCAATTTGGGTAGCATGCCTTCCGCTCCTGTAGGTGATTTAATAAATGTTCGGATTTCTTTTTGAAGTATTTATTCATGATGGCCAGATCGACAGCCGCACACGTCCGGGAGACATCCTCCCTCTCCGCGTAATGACTACCGTATCCAAAGCCACCGTGGACACGTCAATCTCCTCCTCACGCCTCACCCACATGACCGTTAAGATCACCACACAAAATTATCCCCTGTGACAGCGGGATACCACAAAGTACTGCTCCGAGTCGATTCGCTATCCTATCAGCTTCGCTACAACCGGCCTGCGGCGCGTAAGCACTTGTCAATTGTATCACAAGTCGATAAGCACCTCGGTCATAAGCCTCCTTCATGATTTCGTCTCAAAACTCCTCAGAGAGCGCTACGGCTACTCCGTTCTCCACATCAGGTGAACCTGTATAGATCAGCCATTCCCAATAAGCTGGGATTGAGTCTCCTGCAGAAACATCGGCCAGCTCCCTCGCGCGTCCAGTCAGCGTGCCAATGTTCCAGGTCGCGAAGCGGATTTTCCTTTTGGCTCGCGTCTGTCGTACTCGCCCATTGCAAGGTAACCCTTGTCTACTCATCACAGAAGTTGGGCGAGGTTCCTGTGCGCCGTTTTGCGGTGGCGCCCGATATATCCGTGGCACGATATTTTTCCTTTTTCATAATAAATTTGGCTTTTCGGAAGCGACTACCGTCCGACCTTCCTACTCCGAAGGGAGAGCCCGTGCCCGAGCCTCGTCTGTCGATCAGCAGGTACACCAGCTTGGAGGTGAGGTTGACTTGGACCCCGTAGACGTTAGTGGGTTCCCATGCACCTTATCCATGTAAAAATCAATATCTTCACCAAATCCTTATGCTTAGATAGCGGACCCCGATCCTTAGTATTAGGAAAACGGAATAACAGAAAGAAGAATAGAGACGTCGTTATGACAAGCTCGTTGATTACAAAATTGTAGTTGATTAATACCGCAACGGAAGTTATGAGAAACTATTGAGCAAAAATGTTCTCTACTCAACTCTAGTGTGACGAGCTCGGTGACACAGTGGTTAGTAACGCTACTTTAAGACCAACGCTCGTGGGTTCGATTCCCACACAGGACGAATTTTTGTGTGCAAGAACATGCCTGCTTGTATTGTTCTGGGTGCTTTCGAGTGAGGTAGGGCGCATCAAAACACTCGTCTGGGGAAGTACCTCTAGCTCACAGAAAACCCCAGCCAATTAACAACTTCCTAGAGGGATGTTATGTTCCCGCGTAAGGTCACCAATAAACCTCTAAGGAGTAGCTATGTTAGCAGTAAGGGCGGCATCGTGCGAGTGACTTAACAAGCGTTAATAGGCCCAGATAACCGCTTTACATCAGGTGGACCGTATGCCTCTCGACGATGTACAAAAAAATATATAATAATTTCCTCAAAAAGGACAGCAAAAAAAATGATATTTACACTTCATTTCAATTACGAACTTCCATTAAAAATATTTTCATAACTCTCTATTTACGCACAGGAAACGTGCAAGTACCTCCGTGTAACTTGTTAAGACGGGCCTTCGAACTTAGAATGAGGTACAAGTTTAAACTTATATAAGTTAGTTTCAACTTTTGACGAGCTCGGTGGCGCAATCGTGAATGACGCGACTTTGGCACCAACGCTCGTGGGTTCGATTCCCACACAGGATAAACATTTGTGTGCATGAACATGTCTGTTTGTCTTGGTCTGGGTATTTTCTGTGCATAATAAGTATGTATTTACAAAAATAAAATGTATTTACGCATGTTTATCAGTTGTCTAGTACTCATTACACAAGCTTCGCTTACTTTGGAGCTAGATGGCGCTGTGTAATTTCCCCGACAATATTTATATTTATTATATTTGTTGCCGATGAGCAAACTGTCATATAAAGAAAGAGAAGAATAAAGATATTACGTTTTATCAACAATTTCTATCCAATACAAAAACAATACAAAAATTTTTGTGCATCAACATCAACGACAACAAGTTTGTCTTGATTTGGATGTTTTTAAGAGAGGTATGGCGCATCAAAGCAGCCCATCACGGGAACTACCTCCACCTCACAGAAAACTGCAGCCAAATAACAACTCTCTGAAGGGTTGTTTGCAACAGCGAGCGAGTGAGGTCACCAGTAAGCTCCTTAGGAGTTGCTGTGTTAACAGCAGAGGTAATATCGCGCGAGTAATACTTAATGTACTACGAGCGTTCATAGGCTATGGTGACCGCTGTACATCAGGTGGTATGTATGCTCGTATGCCTCCCGGTGTTGTATAAAAGAAATTAAAAACCAATTGAGAATGCGCAAGCTTGCATTGCCAGAGGAACACCTGGTTCTTCAATTATATAACAATTAATTTTTTATTTTATTTGTCGGCCATTTTGACCATGTTCCTTAAGAGATAGGAACGGTGTTCCTGAACATTCCTATCCTAATTTTTTATGCTAAATCCGAATCTGAAGCACAGACAAACGCACAGACAAACATATAGAAACGGTGTTCCTGAAAAACTTGTATAATCTAAAAATGAAATCTACAAACAGTAATGGCACCAAGCTCATTATTTGTATAACAAGTGGAATACATATTTGATTTCAAAACACATCATTAATCACCAAATCTGAATGTGTCGCCTTGTGTTTGTGTTAAACAACACACAACATATGTTAGTGAAGTAATAAAACAAACAGACATATAAATTGGAAGGGAAATAGAATTATGAACGAACGTTGCCATGTTCATTTTCTACTAATACTTTTCAGACAGCTACCATCATATTTAATAAACGATATGGCGTGAAATCTATACAGATAAATAAAATTGGAGTGTCTGTTTGTAATATTAAAATAACTGCTTTTTATTAAACGCATATAAATGTATACACGGTACATATACCAAAAAAAAATTTTTTTACAACTTTTGTCTGTCTGTCTGTTTGTTCCGGCTAATCTCTGAAATGGCTAGACTGATTTTGACGAGACTTTCACTAGGCAGACTTTTGTCTGTCTGTGCGCCCTACCTTTCTTGAAACAGACCAGTACAAACATGCATTACCACCAAGACAGACACGTTCTTGCACAGAAATGAAAGTATGCGGAAATCGAAACCACGAGCGTTGAGCACTGTTATAGCAGACATTGCGACCACCGAACTCGTCAAAAGCGAATTACCGTACCCACTAGCTATTTACTCTATGCTTAAATGTATATTATAGCGAAGTGTATGCTATAAGATATTTGAAATTGTTTCTTTTCCTAAAATCTAAAGCAGAAGTACTTCCAGGGAAAAATGGAAGACTTTTTGGCTCGAAGACACAAAAATGTTCTCAATAAAGCATTCGATCGATTGAATTGTCTATCAGTACATAGCTACTATGTTAATATGAAATTATTAAACTTTATTTCGGTATTTATCTACGTAGTCACAGCTGCAGCCCGCGACTTTGTCCGCAAGTATCCCGTAGGAACTGCTTTCTTTCTTTCTCGCTTTTTACTCGGCTTCCAGAATCGTATTCTGATGATGAATAGCTTTATAACCTTCACCAAGAATTGGGTTCGGACATGTAGAAATAATGCAGGAAGAAAGAGAGTCACGAAACAGAAACGTCAAAGACGTAAGAGCCGAGGAAACCATGACCAAATTGATTGTGTTCTATTAGAAAGTGATGACAGGAGACCTATAAACTGGAAAGCGTACATGAGAAGAGTATTGAAAGTTGAAGAAGCGAGTAAGGTGTATAAGGACCGACTAGTGTGGCGCTCGGTACTCTCTGTCTGCCCTGAAAGAGATTTGACGTGAAGTTACAGGTTTTTGAAGTAAAACTTCTTTACTCACGCTTGACTTGGGGAGTAAGCTGGTGAATGCGTGACGGAACGTTACGAAAAGTGTGATCGGGCGAGGTGAACTGAAGTTGAGAGAGAGATATAAGTTAGTGAAGATAGAAAGAGAGAGAGTTACGTTTCGTACATTACTGTAGGGGCAAGAGAGAGACGTGCAAGCACACATTTTGTTTCTCTCTTTCTCTCATAGCGAGTTAAGTTTCGTATATGTTTGACACAGTGCAGGCCTATTGTCTGTATCACACTATGGAGCTAAACAAGTTTTACTTCAGTTGTGTGGTCTAAAGCACACTCATTTTTATTACAACATATATTTTTGGTCAAATAAAATAATATGAAACAAGGATTAACCACATATTCGCTATCACAGGATTATAAACGGCATGTGGTTTACCTTTTATATATTCTGCAACTGTAATATTGAAAAGGTAATAAATATTAAAAATAAATCTGTTTTGCATTTCCTTTAGTGTATTACTAGCGGCTCCCCGCGGCTCTGTCTGCGTGGAATTGGAATTTGTTCACAATTTCACGGGTTTTATATTTTACCGCGGAATCCTAATTCTTTTCCAAAAAAAAAAATAGCCTAAGTTACTACTTATAACATCAGCTATCTGTCAGTGAAAAGATGAAAAATATGAACAGACAGACAGACAAAAATTAAAAATATATATATATTTGTGTGCAGTTCTCACGCGATAGAAGAGAAACCTTCAAAAATGTGAACAAAATAATTACGACAATATTCTGCTATCGTTTTCGACATACTTGAAAAATGTTTTTATCAAAATAATGAAATATTTATGTAAACTTTACACGTGTACAATGCACCACGGTTGTTATGACGCCTTATCCCAAGCTTCGTAAGACGCAGGCACGCACACACATGTACAACGCTCGGCCCCTGTAATAAACACTGTACGTGTATAATGCCTTCTATCTCATTCTCTCGCACGTTAAATCCCATAGATGTATGTGGTTGTCTCTTTTTACTGTCGAACACGCGGTACATGTGGCAAATTTTTTTGAAGTCTAATAAAATACGAGGTAAGTACCGTGTATACATTCAATGCATTTAGTAAAAAGCTATGATTTTGACATTGCAAACAGACAGCTCAACTTTATTTATTTGTATAGATATAAAATCGCCCATCATTCTGCAATACCAGAGAAGTGGCTATGTTAATGCAAATGTCACATTGTACTTTTTTAATTATAATCAATTGAAGTCCTAAGTACGTGATTTTTTCAAACCTAAGATAATGAGATCTAGGGACCACCCCTAGACTTTCCGAGTTGGAAGGGAGTTTAGTTAAACTTCCTTCCAACTCGGAAAGTGTGGCAAAGAATAAATACACTTCTGGGTGGTGTATATTTCGCACTCATCTCAGCACATACTCACTAGGTTAAGGTGGTAACGAGGTGCCCCCACTCAAAGGTGCAGAGCAGTATGCTCCTCTGCTGTACTCCGTATCTAATCTGCTGTGGTATTATACCTCGAAAAGTCATAATTAAAACGGATTCGAAAAGATTTTACTCAGATTTTTTATACATCTTCGGAATGCATACAAGCATACGGCTCACCTGGAAAGCGGTTATCGTAGCCTATAAACGCTTGCAATACATTACGTATTACTCGCGTGATGCCTCCTCTGCTGCTAACACAGTAACTACTTACTTCAGAGATTCAGGATCTACAGCGGAAAATTTTCTTTACGTCTTTAAGGGCTTCAATAGAATCAAGTGTGATCACCCACAGTCAAATTATTATACGCTAGTCAGGATGCTAACGACTTCAGTCACAGGTTTCACGCGGCTTTTCTCCACATGAGAACGAGGCGTATTGAGCACTCCCTTTACTGTCGTCCAACATATGTGACCGCATAGTAATAAATGGTATCGATTGACAACATGCCTTGGAAGTGCAACAAAATTAGCATTTGGGACACAGCACAGAACCCTGCGGAATACCAACATTGGTGTTCTTGATATAGGAGTAACTGCCATCAACGATGGCTTTCACATATCTAATCAATTTCTTAATTTCAGTGAAATCTGCTAGATAGAAACCTGGCAATCTATTTGAACGAACCCTTTATCAGCCGCCCGTGGGGTGGCAAAAGCATATAAAAATGTATGAAACCTGGCCACCACCAACCAAATATTTGTGAAAACATAATGTATAGTTATAAAAAGTTGTTTTCAAAATACAGTGAAAATCTTAGAAGAAGAAATAAGTTGCGCATGTCGATTGCATCTGCTTGCTAAGACTGGCAAAACTTTTGTTGTAAATTGTATTGGATTCTGCAACAAATTGTCTGAAATGAGTCTACCCTATGTTTCTTTGAAAAGGGCTTATTATAGAATCAATAAATATCTGACTGACAAAGAATTTTTAGAATGATTCAGCACATGTATATTTTTTTTACTTTATATTTTATTAATTTATCATTTGGCTTCAGCATTATTATTATATTAACTGACATGGATTTTGGAACATCAATTGAAAAAAGACCTGCATTGGCAAATTCCTTTCGGCATTTTTTCTTTGCCAATAGTCATATTAAAAATGCTATTAATTCAAAAAAGAATTACGAAAAGTATGAAAAATTAATAAAATACATTAAGATTTGCTTTTATCATTGTAAGACGTATTTAAGTGCCCGCGAAAGCTCAATGTCGACTAAATAACAGTAAAATATATAAACATCGAATAGTGTAGAATAAAAAATTGTATATTTCTAAGTAAATAAGGTAGTCGAAAAAGAGATACTTTCATGTTTATTACAATCAAAAATCTCGTAGGTAAGATGATCCATCAAGATTCAAGTCTATAGAGTATTAAGTGACAAAGATTAATATCTCCAATTTGCAGGAGTGGTATTCGGGGCGCGCGGCTGTTTAATTTGGTCGATGTGGCGGCAGTGGCGATTCATCACAGCTACTGGGGATTCCGTGTTATGTTCCGTCTTGTTAGTGCTGAAGAGAGATGGCGGTAAAGTATTCGTTTGATTTGACAAACAATGAATGAATGAATTTTTGACATCAATTAGATGAAAAATGACACTTATTTACGAGAATTTCACTGTGTGAATTTTGTTACTACAAATATATTTTTGACAATTTCTAATTTAATAAACATCCTTCTTACCGTCATTCCATTTCCTTATCCATTAAGATTGGCGGGGTCCGCTACCGAAGCCTAAGGATTCAGCGAAGAAACCGATTTTTACATGGAGCGATTGCGGTCAGACCTCCACAACCTAGAGGGAAAACTAGATCATTTTTAGGTAAGAGCATACGTCCTTCGAAATATAATTTAGTGGATGTGAGGGTTTTATTCACGATGTTTTTCCTCACCGACGTATAAGGAATAATTGCAAACACGTACACAAATCAGAAAATACGAATTCTTTGGTACATATGGTACATGTCAGGATTTGAATCCGGGTCCAGTTGGTCAATAGGCAGGTTTATACACTGGAATATCGCTACTAGCTTTTAACTTAATAGGCATTTTTAATTAATATAAAAAAGAAAACAATAAATTTTTAACCAAAATAAGGAAATTTGGATTAAAAGAGTTTCAGTTTTTCTTTTTTTTATATACAAATTAGGAGGCAAAAACCATACTGTCCACCTGATTACATAGGTACTTCAATATTTGATTAAATACTTTAATAACATTAAACTAATGTATAACAGAAGCCCTTGGAACCGTCGAGCGTGCATGAAAAGACATATGAATGTTAAAGAAGCAAGCGAGGTGTATATATACCACGTCTTATGCCACTCGGTTCTCTCTGCCTATCCCGCAAGGAACCTGGCGTGCAGACATACAAATAAACAGACTTTAGTTAGTTTAATTCAATAATTATAATTTGGTATCAACGTACAGCGATTATCATAGCCTGTAAGAAGTATCGCTCGCGCCACCCCCGCTTCTAACACAGCAATTCCTCAACAGTTTACTGGTGACTTTTTTCATCAGTTTTTCATCAGACGGACTGTGCGGTCACATATGCTTGCCACCTGGCGTTATATAAAAAACAATAGATTCATCCCACTCGTATCATTACTTTCGATTATTCAAAATGGCGCCTGCACGGAAGTCGCGTCGTGATCTTTGTCGCGGAACTTTTTGTTCCTGGATCACGTCCAAGCTAATACTGGGAACGACAAATAGCCGTGGTCCCACTTACAATACTCCTACTTCGTTGTGATATTTATTAAAACTAGAACATAGTACTCTTTGTATTTGAAAATGTTACGTGCACTATATTCTCTTAACCAAAGTAGGTAGTATATACTCGTAGCTTAAGAGAAGTAGGGCTTTGCAAAGCAGCCCGACTGCAGAAGTTCCACCACCTCACAGAAACTGCAGTCAAATAACAACCACCTTTAGAGCGATTGTGTACAGTGTGTGTGGATCAGTAAGTTCACTGTGTTAATAACAGAGCTGGCTACACGCATCTAGTATTGCAAGTATTTATAGGCTACGTTAAACGTAATTTTGTAATACTAATTCAAATCATAGCTTTTCGGAGTAAAGTAGATAGCTCTGTTAGCTGATTGGCTAGTTCATTGTGTCACTTATTGGCTTATTGATAAAATATCCTCCCATTGGTCAGTAGATTCGAATATCTGGGATATTTAGGCGTTAAAACATTACGTTTATGTGAGTGAGGGGTGCCTTTATGCGCTGTCAAGTGATTCTAGCACTAACCCGTATTGCTTTCTATTTCATTCATACAACTAATTGAACTCAACTCAATAATTCATAGGCAACTCATTGTTTTGTCTGCACATGAGTAAGGTTTATGATCGAATGGGTAATAGACAGCGTGTGTAACCAACGATGAAATTAATCCATGCGCAACCGATCAACTTGGAATTTAATGCCTACAAGATCCCTGGATATTGAGTTATTGTCGGTTACATATTGATTGATGTAATTGGCTATCGGCAGAGCGTAGCTTGCATACAATTGAACCTCTGTTGTAATTAACAATGAGTAAGCCAGCCAGACTGGTCATCCCTTAAACTATTCCATTGGTTGCTGTCGTCACTTCTAGGAAATATCAGTAATATAACGCCACAGTAGTGTCATAGGTCTACTTACACTTGTTGTTCTTCTTCCTAGGGTTATCTCATTTCCTAATTCATTAGGACTGATTCTTAGGCGTAGGTCAAGGGAGTCCCCTGACCTACGCCTAAGAATTTGGCGAAGATACTGATTTCCACATGTAGCATTGTAGTTCCGTTAAAAAAATTGTTTAATTCAATGTAATAAGTTTATTTATATTTTAGTATAAATACGCATGAAAATCATTTCATTATTCCCACTCCTTGAAATGACAATTAATTTGAATTGTAAATAGCTTACTGTGAACCTTACAGTCAAAGCCAATCTCACCTGTACGTACTGCATCATGCTAAAAGTGAGTTGTGTATAAAAACAGTTATATTAAACCTAGACCTAAGCCCGCAGTCAAATAAAGTACAGTCCTTAGTAGATTGTGGTGTGCTTGCTAGACCTTACTCTCTCCCAAGAATACCAATAAACACTAGAAAGCTCCTGGAGAGTGTTACGTTTTCAATCATCGAGACTGCGATTTTGTTAGTGTTGTATATATTCATAGCCAACTATAACCGACCTGATATATTAAGGCTATAATACTTTTTATCTGATGTTATACAAAAACATTAAACTTTCATTTTTATTGTCAGTTAAAAGTCTATTCGAATTCTCTATAACTGTTACATATAGAACACAGTAATTCTGAAAAACTAACGAAGATATTTAAATATAGTAACTTAGGATTCCGCACCTAGAAAGCTCGTACTTAAAAGATGTAAGAAAAAGAGTAAGTCTGAAAGAGATAAAATCAGAGATCAGTGTTAAGATAAAAAGAGGCATGCTCTGTTTGCTCAGACATGTAGAAAGAATGCATGAGAAAAGAACGATGAAACAGATATATAACGCGAATGTACAAGGGTGTATAAGCCGAGAAAAATCAAGACTTACCTACCACGATCAAATTGGTGAATTGTTATCAGAAAGTGTCAGGAGTTCTAGAAACCGACATATGTGCATTAAAGAACCATAAATGGTAAAAAGTCTGTGTGCAAAACTCTTTAGTAAGCACATTCTTTTTATACTTTTTTACTTTTGAATATACTCGTACGTCTTGTTTTTATAAACGTCACTATTAATAAAATATTGTAATGGACACATCGTATCGAACTACTTTTTCTTTTCCCCTTTTAGTTTGATCGCGTTCATTATTGGTCCTTCTGTGATTTTTAAAACCGGAGACGTAAAATGGTAAAGACGAGGAATCAAGCTCTGGTTGAGGCCTCGGCGCCCTCGACTGAGGACGTGCCTCCTGTCACCAGTGCTCAAGATCAGCCCCTACGTAGTGATGCACCCTGGGTAACGCCGCCGACTAATGTAGTGGGCCCTGCGGCGTCGTGTCTTTCACTCGCAGCTAGCACTTCGTCTCGTTCCACCATTAGAGCTCGAAAATTAGCTATTGAAGCAGAACATGCACGTCGTCTCGCAGAACTGGAATGTGCACATGCTGAGGCACAGGTTGCGGCACAGGCTGCGGCACAGCATAAAATTTTTCTAGTTCGATACGATGTGTCCATTACAATATTTTATTAATAGTGACGTTTATAAAAACAAGACGTACGAGTATATTCAAAAGTAAAAAAGTATAAAAAGAATGTGCTTACTAAAGAGTTTTGCACATCTCTCCCGGGAGGAGAAAAGTACCTAACGAAGTTAGTAGGCAGACTGTACCTGATGAAACGGTATTCATAAATGGTGGACAGACTGTACATTCAGATAATCCTTCAGAAGAAGTATGCAAAACTGAACAAAACTAAATGTTAAACAAGTTGGTAAAAAATAACAAAATCCAATAGATACCGAAACAAACGACAAATAAAATTTATATAGGTACTATACGATAAGTTTTACTAATTTCTTACATGGTCTTTTTAAGATCCCGGCTAAAGTTTTAACATCGGCAACCCTAATAATACCGTCAGACCCAGGATATACGTTAACAATGCGACCTCTTGGCCATACATTACGCGGTAGATTGCTGTCTGCTATAAGAACTAGATCTCCCAAACAAATCTCAGGAGCAATCCCACCTCCACGCCTCTGATGTAAGGTCGGTAGGTATTCTTTAATCCAACGCGACCAAAAGTGATCGGCTAATCGTGCTGCCTTACGCCAGCCTGTCCTCCCTGTAAGGTCGGCGTCTTCCAAACTTGCAGGAACAGCTCGTCCAGACGAAGAGCCAATAAGGAAATGAAATGGGGTTAACGCCTCTTCACTTTCCTGATCGACGGCAACGTGTGTTAATGGGTGAGAATTTATTACTGCTTCAGCTTCAGATAAGAAGGTCGCTAAAACTTCCGACGTTGGGATTCTCTCCTTCATAGTAACACGTAGAGCAGTCTTTACTGACTTTACTAGACGCTCCCAAGCTCCTCCCATGAAAGGAGCTGCAGGTGGTATGAAATGCCATTCAATCTTCTCATTAGCGGCGTAGTCTTCAACAGCCTCTCCGTAAAGCTCTCTTAGTTGGCGGTTTGCTCCAACAAATGCTGTGCCGTTATCAGAATAAATTTGAGACGGCCTACCTCGACGTGCTACGAAACGTCTTAAGCTCATCATGGCAGCATCTGTTGATAGACTGTCGACAATCTCTAGGTGTAAAGCTCGTGTAACCAGACAAGTATATAGCGCTACGTACTTCTTTTCTCGTCGACGTCCAACAGCGACTTGGATCGGGCCAAAATAATCCAAACCAGAAAATGTAAACGGGCGACTGTGATGAGTTAGTCTTGCTTCAGGTAGATTTCCCATTGGGGGATGGAAAGGAACCGCCCTTTTGATGCGGCACACCTAACAACTATTAACAATGGATCTGACTGTACTACGAAGTGAAATTATCCAGTACTCTTGGCGTATCTCATTAACAACCATTTCTGAATTTGCGTGAGCAGCCTTCTGGTGTATATGTTGAACTAATAAACGGACAGCAGGGTGTTTACCATCAAGGATAGGAGGGCATTTCATCTTGGTGCTTATATCAGGTGCAGCAGAAATTCGACTTGACAACCGTATCAGATGATCAGTACAGACTTTTGGAGAAATATTTTTAAGCCGACTGCGTGGCGCTAATTGCTTATTGTCTCTCAGTCTATGATAATCACTTTCAAAAGACTCCATTTGGCTCTGGCATAATATGTGTATTTCAGACCTCCTCAAATCTTCGGCAGTTAGTCCCGTCCAAGATGGTAAAGAGCGCCTACGCTTGACGCTTATATCAGAGGGTACATGAGGAGCATATGAAAATAGGCATTCTGAAATCAAATTCATTTCGTCAACAATTACCCCACGCTTAAACAGATAATGCTTGCGAAGTAAAATTAAATAACTATGGGCAGTAGCTGTAGCTCTCAATAGTCGAGTCCATGAACTAAATCGACGGGAATCAGCTACTAAAGGGATGAAACATGAATATGTATGAATATCTACATGCGATGTACAACAACATGAGACAGGTCGAGGTTTAAAATTGTCTAAAAGGAACGCTGGACCCCTAATCCACCTACAATCTACAGTAAGAGGTATACGATTATCTCGAGTTGCATCATCCGCAACATTTAGATTACTAGAAACCCATTGCCACTCGCACACGTTCGTAAGTTCCAATATTTCACCAACCCTGTGAGAAACAAAAGGCTTATAATTTCTCGGATCATTACTAAGCCATTCTAAAACAGTTTTAGAGTCGCTCCAAAAGGTGCGACTTAAAGCTTTATGGCGATGAGCTTCGCAAATAGTGGTGGCAAGCCGAGCAGCTAATAGAGCTGCTTGCAACTCTAAACGCGGAATCGATGTTGGTGATAATGGTGCTACTCGTGACTTGCTAGCAATTAGCGCAAGCTTCACGTTACCGTTTGCGTACAAAATGCGCCAATAAGCAACAGCAACATAAGCTTGAGCACTTGCATCACAAAATACATGAAGTCCACGACGACATACTTCCTCGTGTGTGATATAACAACGTGAAACATTTATTTTTGAAACTAAAAGTAAGTCTTCATACCATGACTTCCAATATTCACAGTTTACTTGAGGTAGTGCCTCATCCCAACCAAGACCTAGTCGCCAAACATTTTGAAAAAGAATGCGTCCTCTCATTGTTATAGGAGCTAAAAAACCCAAAGGATCGTATATGCGCATCACTTGAGAGAGCACAATGCGTTTGGTGAGGCAGTCAGGCAAACTGTGTTCAATATTGACATTAAACGTAATCACGTCAGTTGATGGATACCAGATGAGGCCTAACGTGCGAATTGGTGGTGTAAGTGAACCTAAACTAATATAGTGCGCATTATTTACCATTAAGAGTGACGAACTATTTTCAGTATGACTAGCTACAGGTGCTTTATACAAAAGATTATTTGGCAGAAGAGACAGCGCTGCGGGATCGTTCGAGATCCAGCCACGCATCTCAAACCCGGCGCGACTATGTACATTTACAATATCTGCGGCAAGACGAGCCGCTTTTTCTACTGTAGAAACACTACCTATATAGTCATCCATATAATGGTCAAATAATATTGCATGAGCAGCATGTGGGTACTGCTTCTCGAAATCTTTGGCGTTTTTGTCCTTGATATAAAGTGCAGTAAAAGGACTAGAGGCTGCACCGAATATCATGGATGACATTCGATAAGTCTTAATTGGTTCGCTAGGGCTGTCACGCCAAAGAAATCTCTGAGCGTCCCGATCTTGACTACGAATCTTAAGCTGAGGAAACATTTCCTTAATATCAGCTGACATGGCTATTCTCTCTTCCCTAAAACGAAAAATGATATGTAGAAGCGGTTGCAGTAAATCAGGACCAGTTAATAATAACGAATTCAAGCTAACTCCATTCGATTTAGCTGCAGCGTCATGAACAATGCGTAATTTATCAGGTTTGTTTGGATTAATGACGCCAAAATGC
Organism: Pyralis farinalis; assembly: GCA_947507595.1. Classification (NCBI taxonomy): domain Eukaryota; kingdom Metazoa; phylum Arthropoda; class Insecta; order Lepidoptera; family Pyralidae; genus Pyralis; species Pyralis farinalis. The sequence continues at coordinate 4,222,529 of OX382264.1, forward strand.
GGCAGATACCAGCATTGCATTGAATTTGTACTCTTAGGACACTTTTCCGCGTATGCTTTTTCTAAAATATCACCAATATTTTTCCGGTACCGTGCGGCATATTCTGGGTCGCGAATCATCTTTTTCTCTAAACTCAAAAATCGCGATAATGCTAAACCGTAGCTATTCGGTATAATCAGATCGTCTGCCTTCCATAAGAGACCGACTTCGAAACGACCGCAAGGTAGACGTTTTGCAGTACGTTTTAAGATATCTACAGCGCGTTCATCAGCACTACTGCGTGCCATGTGTTTTGAGATCCCGATAGCATCCAGGTGATATTGTTCTTTAATAAGAGCTTCAAGAGAAGGCTTTATTTCATCATTGCTAATGTCACTGTCAGTTCTAACGTAATTCATGAAGTCTACTGGTTTGGATTTACTAGTAACAAATATGAGGCACTACCTCAAGTAGACTGTGAATATTGGAAGTCATGGTATGAAGACTTAGTTTTAGTTTCAAAAATAAATATTTCACGTTGTTATATCACACACGAGGAAGTATGTCGTCGTGAACTTCATGTATTTTGTGATGCAAGTGCTCAAGCTTATGTTGCTGTTGCTTATTGGCGCATTTTGTACGCAAACGGTAACGTGAAGCTTGCGCTAATTGCTAGCAAGTCACGAGTAGCACCATTATCACCAACATCGATTCCGCGTTTAGAGTTGCAAGCAGCTCTATTAGCTGCTCGGCTTGCCACCACTATTTGCGAAGCTCATCGCCATAAAGCTTTAAGTCGCACCTTTTGGAGCGACTCTAAAACTGTTTTAGAATGGCTTAGTAATGATCCGAGAAATTATAAGCCTTTTGTTTCTCACAGGGTTGGTGAAATATTGGAACTTACGAACGTGTGCGAGTGGCAATGGGTTTCTAGTAATCTAAATGTCGCTGATGATGCAACTCGAGATAATCGTATACCTCTTACTGTAGATTGTAGGTGGATTAGGGGTCCAGCGTTTCTTTTGGACAATTTAAAAACCTCGCCCTGAATCATGTTGTTGTACATCGCATGTAGATATTTATACATATTCATGTTTCATCCCTTTAGTAGCTGATTCCCGTCGATTTAGTTCTTGGACTCGACTATTGAGGGCTACAGCTACTGCCCATAGTTATCTAATTTTACTACGCAAGCATTATCTGTTTAAGCGTGGGGTAATTGTTGACGAAATGAATTTGATTTCAGAATGCCTATTTTCATATGCTCCTCATGTACCCTCTGATGTAAGCGTCAAGCGTAGGCGCTCTTTACCATCTTGGACGGGACTAACTGCCGAAGATTTGAGGAGGTCTGAAATACACATATTATGCCAGAGCCAAATGGAGTCCTTTGAAAGTGATTATCATAGACTGAGAGACAATAAGCTATTAGCGCCACGCAGTCGGCTTAAAAATATTTCTCCAAAAGTCTGTACTGATCATCTGATACGGTTGTCAAGTCGAATTACTGCTGCACCTGATGTAAGCACCAAGATGAAATGCCCTCCTATCCTTGATGGTAAACACCCTGCTGTCCGTTTATTGGTTCAACATATACACCAAAAGGCTGCTCATGCAAATTCAGAAATGGTTGTTAATGAAATACGCCAAGAGTATTGGATAATTTCACTTCGTAGTACAGTCAGATCCATTGTTAATAGTTGTCAGGTGTGCCGCATCAAAAGGGCGGTTCCTTTCCATCCCCCAATGGGAAATCTACCTGAAGCAAGACTAACTCATCACAGTCGCCCGTTTACATTTTCTGGTTTGGATTATTTTGGCCCGATCCAAGTCGCTGTTGGAAGTCGACGAGAAAAGAAGTACGTAGCGCTATATACTTGTCTGGTTACACGAGCTTTACACCTAGAAATTGTCGACAGTCTATCAACAGATGCTGCCATGATGAGCTTAAGACGTTTCGTAGCACGTCGAGGTAGGCCGTCTCAAATTTATTCTGATAACGGCACAGCATTTGTTGGAGCAAACCGCCAACTAAGAGAGCTTTATGGAGAGGCTGTTGAAGACTACGCCGCTAATGAGAAGATTGAATGGCATTTCATACCACCTGCAGCCCCTTTCATGGGAGGAGCTTGGGAGCGTCTAGTAAAGTCAGTAAAGACTGCTCTACGTGTTACTATGAAGGAGAGAATCCCAACGTCGGAAGTTTTAGCGACCTTCTTATCTGAAGCTGAAGCAGTAATAAATTCTCACCCATTAACGTACGTTGCCGTCGATCAGGAGAGTGAAGAGGCGTTAACCCCATTTCATTTCCTTATTGGCTCTTCGTCTGGACGAGCTGTTCCTGCAAGTTTGGAAGACGCCGACAGGGAGGACAGGCTGGCGTAAGGCAGCACGACTAGCCGATCACTTTTGGTCGCGTTGGATTAAAGAATACCTACCGACCTTACATCAGAGGCGTGGAGGTGGGATTGCTCCTGAGATTTGTTTGGGAGATCTAGTTCTTATAGCAGACAGCAATCTACCGCGTAATGTATGGCCAAGAGGTCGCATTGTTAACGTATATCCTGGGTCTGACGGTATTATTAGGGTTGCCGATGTTAAAACTTTAGCCGGGATCTTAAAAAGACCATGTAAGAAATTAGTAAAACTTATCGTATAGTACCTATATAAATTTTGTTTGTCGTTTGTTTGTTTCGGTATCTATTGAATTTTGTTATTTTTTACCAACTTGATTAACATTTAGTTTTGTTCAGTTTTGCATACTTCTTCTGAATGATTATCTGAATGTACAGTCTGTCCACCATTTATTAATACCCTTTCATCAGGTACAGTCTGCCTACTAACTTCGATAGGTACTTTTCTCCTCCCGGGAGAGATGTGCAAAACTCTTTAGTAAGCACATTCTTTTTATACTTTTTTACTTTTGAATATAGTCGTACGTCTTGTTTTTATAAACGTCACTATTAATAAAATATTGTAATGGACACATCGTATCGAACTACTTTTTCTTTTCTCTTTTAGTTTGATCGCGTTCATTATACAGTTCCTGTAAAGCTCGTATGAGTAAATTGCTTTTTAAGTCTGACAAACCTAAAATTGACACCGACAATAAACCTATACATATAGATGAAGAAATAGTAGCTCAGACAAGCACGTCATCTGCATCAATTTTTACACGTCGTCCTTTACTTAAAGTTATAGGAGTCACTGTCTCAGGTCCCGCCGGGAGCTTTGATACATACGCTTTATTAGACGATGGTTCGACAGCAACGTTTATAGATGCGAAGGTGGCCTCGAAGATTGGTTTGAGCGGCGTAGAAGGACGTGTTCAATTAGACTGCGTAGGTGGTCTGTCACGCAACACTGAGACGCGGTATGTAGATTTTAAAATAAAAGGTAGGCATTCTCCTACGACTTATACTATCCGTAACGCAAGGTCTATTAGTAGCCTAGGTATGGCTCACCAAACCGTTCTACCTAAAGACATATCTCACTATTCACATTTAACCAATTTGGTTGATGTTTTGTGTTATGAAAACGCAAAACCGACTATTATACTAGGGTCAGATAATTGGCACTTGACTATCTCAAAGTCTACTCTTACAGGCACTAAATCTGAACCAGTAGCGATTAATACTAATTTGGGTTGGGTTTTATTTGGATTTGTTACTAGTAAATCCAAACCAGTAGACTTCATGAATTATGTTAGAACTGACAGTGACATTAGCAATGATGAAATAAAGCCTTCTCTTGAAGCCCTTATTAAAGAACAATATCACCTGGATGCTATCGGGATCTCAAAACACATGGCACGCAGTAGTGCTGATGAACGCGCTGTAGATATCTTAAAACGTACTGCAAAACGTCTACCTTGCGGTCGTTTCGAAGTCGGTCTCTTATGGAAGGCAGACGATCTGATTATACCGAATAGCTACGGTTTAGCATTATCGCGATTTTTGAGTTTAGAGAAAAAGATGATTCGCGACCCAGAATATGCCGCACGGTACCGGAAAAATATTGGTGATATTTTAGAAAAAGGATACGCGGAAGAGTGTCCTAAGAGTACAAATTCAATGCAATGCTGGTATCTGCCGCATTTTGGCGTCATTAATCCAAATAAACCTGATAAATTACGCATTGTTCATGACGCTGCAGCTAAATCGAATGGAGTTAGCTTGAATTCGTTATTATTAACTGGTCCCGATTTACTGCAACCGCTTCTACATATCATTTTTCATTTTAGGGAAGAGAGAATAGCCATGACAGCTGATATTAAGGAAATGTTTCCTCAGCTTAAGATTCGTAGTCAAGATCGGGACGCTCAGAGATTTCTTTGGCGTGACAGCCCTAGCGAACCAATTAAGACTTATCGAATGTCATCCATGATATTCGGTGCAGCCTCTAGTCCTTTTACTGCCCTTTATATCAAGGACAAAAACGCCAAAGATTTCGAGAAGCAGTACCCACATGCTGCTCATGCAATATTATTTGACCATTATATGGATGACTATATAGGTAGTGTTTCTACAGTAGAAAAAGCGGCTCGTCTTGCCGCAGATATTGTAAATGTACATAGTCGCGCCGGGTTTGGATTCGTGGCTGGATCTCGAACGATCCCGCAGCGCTGTCTCTTCTGCCAAATAATCTTTTGTATAAAGCACCTGTAGCTAGTCATACTGAAAATAGTTCGTCACTCTTAATGGTAAATAATGCGCACTATATTAGTTTAGGTTCACTTACACCACCAATTCGCACGTTAGGCCTCATCTGGTATCCATCAACTGACGTGATTACGTTTAATGTCAATATTGAACACAGTTTGCCTGACTGCCTCACCAAACACATCGTGCTTTCTCAAGTGATACGCATATACGATCCTTTGGGTTTTTTAGCTCCTATAACAATGAGAGGACGCATTCTTTTTCAAAATGTTTGGCGACTAGGTCTTGGTTGGGATGAGGCACTACCTCAAGTAGACTGTGAATATTGGAAGTCATGGTATGAAGACTTAGTTTTAGTTTCACAAATAAATATTTCACGTTGTTATATCACACACGAGGAAGTATGTCGTCGTGAACTTCATGTATTTTGTGATGCGAGTGCTCAAGCTTATGTTGCTGTTGCTTATTGGCGCATTTTGTACGCAAACGGTAACGTGAAGCTTGCGCTAATTGCTAGCAAGTCACGAGTAGCACCATTATCACCAACATCAATCTACCGCGTAATGTATGGCCAAGAGGTCGCATTGTTAAAGTATATCCTGGGTCTGACGGTATTATTAGGGTTGCCGATGTTAAAACTTTAGTCGGGATCTTAAAAAGACCATGTAAGAAATTAGTAAAACTTATCGTATAGTACCTATATAAATTTTGTTTGTCGTTTGTTTCGGTATCTATTGGATTTTGTTATTTTTTACCAACTTGATTAACATTTAGTTTTGTTCAGTTTTGCATACTTCTTCTGAATGATTATCTGAATGTACAGTCTGTCCACCATTTATTAATACCGTTTCATCAGGTACAGTCGGCCTATTAACTTCGATAGGTACTTTTCTCCTCCCGGGAGAGATGTGCAAAACTCTTTAGTAAGCACATTCTTTTTATACTTTTTTACTTTTGAATATACTCGTACGTCTTGTTTTTATAAACGTCACTATTAATAAAATATTGTAATGGACACATCGTATCGAACTACTTTTTCTTTTCCCCTTTTAGTTTGATCGCGTTCATTATGCTGTTGGACGTCGACGAGAAAAGAAGTACGTAGCGCTATATACTTGTCTGGTTACACGAGCTTTACACCTAGAGATTGTCGACAGTCTATCAACAGATGCTGCTATGATGAGCTTAAGGCACAGCTTGCTGCTCTTGAGAGCAGCCAATCTAAAAAAAATAGTGATGTAGATTCATGGGTCGAAAAGTCACGTAACTTTAATTTTTGTTCTCAGGAAATTGATACTCCCTTGCTACCCGGCCAGTTACCAAACCATGGCCACGATGAACTTCCTGTCAACGATCCTGTCCGTGAATCCTACGCGATGGGTACTAAAAATATACCATCCACGCGTCCACTCCTAGACCGCCGGCCTTCCATGCAGGCGCCTACACGTACTTTATCTGGTCAGCTCCTCGATCCTACTTACATGACGGAGCGACTCCCTGCCAAGGGAGGATATTTGCCACAAAGAGTCGAACCACCACCTAGGTTTGATACGTATCAGGGCCAGTATTCAATCGTTCCTCTGCCTACTTTCGACGGTAAGTCCCACTTAGACTGGTTACACATATCTCGTGTTTTTACCGATACACAACATTCATTTTCGCCTTTAACAAACCTAGCTCGGATTAATTGTGCTCTAAAAGGTGAGGCTAGGGAGGCAGTTGCTGCGATTTTGATGAGTACTCGTGATCCTAATCTTGTTATGCGAGAATTAGAATTACGCTTTGGCAGGCCCGATCTAATAGTTACTCGCGAAGTCAACTCTATGCGAGCTCTCCCTAGAGTAGTCGGAGATGGGAAAGATTTGACCATTTTTACTTCACGAGTAAGAAATTGTGTTGAAATTATTCGCTTACTTAACCAAAAAGAGTATTTGCATTCTCCAGATCTTTTTAATGCATTGTTGTGTAAGTTATCGCCGTTAATCAAAACTAGATGGCTAGACTATGCGTCGCAATTTGAACGCGGTAATATTTCCAGGTTAGAATTGTTAGCAGATTTTCTATCTCGAGAGGTAGAGCTACGCACGAGGTTCGGTGGTACTAACGAATTTTCATATAATCGTGATAGAATTCACTCTGTTTCCGAGCAAAATATTAAATCATCAAGCGAAACTAAAAAATCGATAATTTCGCCAATCTGTATGTGTTGTGAAAAGTCTCACATTCTACTTCAATGTGACAAGTTTGTGTCAATGACTGTTGACCAGAGATGGCAGTTTATAAAAGAAGCAAAAATTTGCCATAAATGTCTCAAAAAAGGTGGTCATAGATACAGTTCCTGTAAAGCTCGTATGAGTAAATTGCTATTTAAGTCTGACAAACCTAAAATTGACACCGACAATAAACCTATACATATAGATGAAGAAATAGTAGCTCAGACAAGCACGTCATCTGCATCAATTTTTACACGTCGTCCTTTACTTAAAGTTATAGGGGTCACTGTCTCAGGTCCCGCCGGGAGTTTAGATACATACGCTTTATTAGACGATGGTTCGACAGCAACGTTTATAGATGCGAAGGTGGCCTCGAAGATTGGTTTGAGCGGCGTAGAAGGACGTGTCCAGTTAGACTGCGTAGGTGGTCTGTCACGCAACACTGAGACACGGTATGTAGATTTTAAAATAAAAGGTAGGCATTCTCCTACGACTTACACTATCCGTAACGCAAGGTCTATTAGTAGCCTAGGTATGGCTCACCAAACCGTTCTACCTAAAGACATATGTCACTATTCACATTTAACCAACTTGGTTGATGTTTTGTGTTATGAAAACGCAAAACCGACTATTATACTAGGGTCAGATAATTGGCAATTGACTATCTCAAAGTCTACTCTTAGAGGCACTAAATCTGAACCAGTAGCGATTAATACTAATTTGGGTTGGGTTTTATTTGGATTTGTTACTAGTAAATCCAAACCAGTAGACTTCATGAATTACGTTAGAACTGACAGTGACATTAGCAATGATGAAATAAAGCCTTCTCTTGAAGTCCTTATTAAAGAACAATATCACCTGGATGCTATCGGGATCTCGAAACACATGGCACGCAGTAGTGCTGATGAACGCGCTGTAGATGTCTTAAAACGTACTGCAAAACGTCTACCTTGCGGTCGTTTCGAAGTCGGTCTCTTATGGAAGGCAGACGATCTGATTATACCGAATAGCTACGGTTTAGCATTATCGAGATTTTTGAGTTTAGAGAAAAAGATGATTCGCGACCCAGAATATGCCGCACGGTACCGGAAAAATATTGGAGATATTTTAGAAAAAGGATACGCGGAAGAGTGTCCTAAGAGTACAAATTCAATGCAATGCTGGTATCTGCCGCATTTTGGCGTCATTAATCCAAACAAACCTGATAAATTACGCATTGTTCATGACGCTGCAGCTAAATCGAATGGAGTTAGCTTGAATTCGTTATTATTAACTGGTCCTGATTTACTGCAACCGCTTCTACATATCATTTTTCGTTTTAGGGAAGAGAGAATAGCCATGACAGCTGATATTAAGGAAATGTTTCCTCAGCTTAAGATTCGTAGTCAAGATCGGGACGCTCAGAGATTTCTTTGGCGTGACAGCCCTAGCGAACCAATTAAGACTTATCGAATGTCATCCATGATATTCGGTGCAGCCTCTAGTCCTTTTACTGCACTTTATATCAAGGACAAAAACGCCAAAGATTTCGAGAAGCAGTACCCACATGCTGCTCATGCAATATTATTTGACCATTATATGGATGACTATATAGGTAGTGTTTCTACAGTAGAAAAAGCGGCTCGTCTTGCCGCAGATATTGTAAATGTACATAGTCGCGCCGGGTTTGAGATGCGTGGCTGGATCTCGAACGATCCCGCAGCGCTGTCTCTTCTGCCAAATAATCTTTTGTATAAAGCACCTGTAGCTAGTCATACTGAAAATAGTTCGTCACTCTTAATGGTAAATAATGCGCACTATATTAGTTTAGGTTCACTTACACCACCAATTCGCACGTTAGGCCTCATCTGGTATCCATCAACTGACGTAATTACATTTAATGTCAATATTGAACACAGTTTGCCTGACTGCCTCACCAAACGCATTGTGCTCTCTCAAGTGATGCGCATATACGATCCTTTGGGTTTTTTAGCTCCTATAACAATGCGAGGACGCATTCTTTTTCAAAATGTTTGGCGACTAGGTCTTGGTTGGGATGAGGCACTACCTCAAGTAGACTGTGAATATTGGAAGTCATGGTATGAAGACTTAGTTTTAGTTTCAAAAATAAATATTTCACGTTGTTATATCACACACGAGGAAGTATGTCGTCGTGAACTTCATGTATTTTGTGATGCAAGTGCTCAAGCTTATGTTGCTGTTGCTTATTGGCGCATTTTGTACGCAAACGGTAACGTGAAGCTTGCGCTAATTGCTAGCAAGTCACGAGTAGCACCATTATCACCAACATCGATTCCGCGTTTAGAGTTGCAAGCAGCTCTATTAGCTGCTCGGCTTGCCACCACTATTTGCGAAGCTCATCGCCATAAAGCTTTAAGTCGCACCTTTTGGAGCGACTCTAAAACTGTTTTAGAATGGCTTAGTAATGATCCGAGAAATTATAAGCCTTTTGTTTCTCACAGGGTTGGTGAAATATTGGAACTTACGAACGTGTGCGAGTGGCAATGGGTTTCTAGTAATCTAAATGTCGCTGATGATGCGACTCGAGATAATCGTATACCTCTTACTGTAGATTGTAGGTGGATTAGGGGTCCAGCGTTTCTTTTGGACAATTTTAAACCTCGCCCCGTCTCATGTTGTTGTACATCGCATGTAGATATTCATACATATTCATGTTTCACCCCTTTAGTAGCTGATTCCCGTCGATTTAGTTCTTGGACTCGACTATTGAGGGCTACAGCTACTGCCCATAGTTATCTAATTTTACTACGCAAGCATTATCTGTTTAAGCGTGGGGTAATTGTTGACGAAATGAATTTGATTTCAGAATGCCTATTTTCATATGCTCCTCATGTACCCTCTGATGTAAGCGTCAAGCGTAGGCGCTCTTTACCATCTTGGACGGGACTAACTGCCGAAGATTTGAGGAGGTCTGAAATACACATATTATGCCAGAGCCAAATGGAGTCCTTTGAAAGTGATTATCATAGACTGAGAGACAATAAGCTATTAGCGCCACGCAGTCGGCTTAAAAATATTTCTCCAAAAGTCTGTACTGATCATCTGATACGGTTGTCAAGTCGAATTACTGCTGCACCTGATATAAGCACCAAGATGAAATGCCCTCCTATCCTTGATGGTAAACACCCTGCTGTCCGTTTATTGGTTCAACATATACACCAAAAGGCTGCTCATGCAAATTCAGAAATGGTTGTTAATGAAATACGCCAAGAGTATTGGATAATTTCACTTCGTAGTACAGTCAGATCCATTGTTAATAGTTGTCAGGTGTGCCGCATCAAAAGGGCGGTTCCTTTCCATCCCCCAATGGGAAATCTACCTGAAGCAAGACTAACTCATCACAGTCGCCCGTTTACATTTTCTGGTTTGGATTATTTTGGCCCGATCCAAGTCGCTGTTGGACGTCGACGAGAAAAGAAGTACGTAGCGCTATATACTTGTCTGGTTACACGAGCTTTACACCTAGAGATTGTCGACAGTCTATCAACAGATGCTGCTATGATGAGCTTAAGACGTTTCGTAGCACGTCGAGGTAGGCCGTCTCAAATTTATTCTGATAACGGCACAGCCTTTGTTGGAGCAAACCGCCAACTAAGAGAGCTTTACGGAGAGGCTGTTGAAGACTACGCCGCTAATGAGAAGATTGAATGGCATTTCATACCACCTGCAGCCCCTTTCATGGGAGGAGCTTGGGAGCGTCTAGTAAAGTCAGTAAAGACTGCTCTAAGTGTTACTATGAAGGAGAGAATCCCAACGTCGGAAGTTTTAGCGACTTTCTTATCTGAAGCTGAAGCAGTAATAAATTCTCACCCATTAACACACGTTGCCGTCGATCAGGAAAGTGAAGAGGCGTTAACCCCATTTCATTTCCTTATTGGCTCTTCGTCTGGACGAGCTGTTCCTGCAAGTTTGGAAGACGCCGACCTTACAGGGAGGACAGGCTGGCGTAAGGCAGCACGACTAGCCGATCACTTTTGGTCACGTTGGATTAAAGAATACCTACCGACCTTACATCAGAGGCGTGGAGGTGAGATTGCTCCTGACATTTGTTTGGGAGATCTAGTTCTTATAGCAGACAGCAATCTACCGCGTAATGTATGGCCAAGAGGTCGCATTGTTAAAGTATATCCTGGGTCTGACGGTATTATTAGGGTTGCCGATGTTAAAACTTTAGCCGGGATCTTAAAAAGACCATGTAAGAAATTAGTAAAACTTATCGTATAGTACGTATATAATTTTTGTTTGTCGTTTGTTTCGGTATCTATTGGATTTTGTTATTTTTTACCAACTTGTTTAACATTTAGTTTTGTTCAGTTTTGCATACTTCTTCTGAATGATTATCTGAATGTACAGTCTGTCCACCATTTATTAATACCCTTTCATCAGGTACTGCCTACTAACTTCGATAGGTACTTTTCTCCTCCCGGGAGAGATGTGCAAAACTCTTTAGTAAGCACATTCTTTTTATACTTTTTTACTTTTGAATATACTCGTACGTCTTGTTTTTATAAACGTCACTATTAATAAAATATTGTAATGGACACATCGTATCGAACTACTTTTTCTTTTCCCCTTTTAGTTTGATCGCGTTCAGTCTGTGAGATGTGCAAGGAGCGAGTCTTATGGCATTCTGTACTTTCTGCAAGGAGATTGATGTGCGGATAAGATAGATAGATAGTCAAAAGCATTTAATTAGTCTGATTGATGTAAGATTTAAGAAATGTACGGCGTATCAATGCAGTCCATCTGTGGAAGTACCTCCACTTCACAGAAAACCGTAACTAAATAATAACTCTCTAGAGGATTATTGTGTTCTTGCGTATGTATAGTGAGGTCATTCGTAAGCTCCTAAGGAGTAGCTGTGTTAGCAGTAGAGAGAGCATCGCTCGAGTAATACTTAATGTAATGCAAGCATTGATAGGTTACGGTAACCGCTTTACATCAAGTGGGTCGTAAGCTTGTATGCCTCTAGACGTTGTATAAAAATAAAACAAAGTACTTTTAGTTACTAACTTACTACCTACGCAAACTTCTGTGAATAAAGCTGCGTTCTTTTAATCTTTGACGGTCCGATCAAATGAGCCCGCGTGAAACTGATACTCCAATTTGTCTGTCACTGCAAATTGCTTTGTGAACGGCAAGCAAACCGATTCCAATAGTAATGTATACTGTTGAAATTACCTAATTGCTGTCATCAGACCTTCAAAAGCTTTGTCCTTTTTGATAGCGAATTCGTTAAATCATTTTTTATACGACGTCGGGAGGCATATATATATTTGTTCCATCTGATTTAAACTACGATTATAGCCTATCAACGCATGCAATACAGGAAGTATCACAGGGAAGCACCCGTGCTACTAACACAGCAACTTCTTAGGTATTTACTGGTAACTTTTCTCACGGGAATACTTCAATACTCCTGGCAGTTATTTGACTGCCGTATTTGTAAGGTGGGAGTACTTATGCAGACTGTCTCTTTTAACCCAGCTTAACGGCTATCATCTATCGAAAACCTAGTACGTAAGAGCTCCAGGTGACACCATCGATAGGTAGACTGCGGTGGACGCTGCTTAACGAACGTCTTTTATTAAAATTGTCACGGGCTCCACCATTATTAACTTATTGCTTTAGTTATAATGAAAATTAGTTCAAGTAAGCGGTACCAGTTTAGCAATTAAAAAGCTGGAAACATATTAAAATTGTCACGGGCTCCACCATTATTAACTTATTGCTTTAGTTATAATGAAAAACTAGTTCAAGTTAGCGAGACCAGTTTAGCGATTAAAAAGCTGGAAACATATTAAAATTGTCACGGGCTCCACCATTATTAACTTATTGCTTTAGTTATAATGAAAACCTAGTTCAAGTAAGCGGTACCAGTTTAGCGATTAAAAAGCTGGAAACATATTAAAATTGTCACGGGCTCCACCATTATTAACTTATTGCTTTAGTTATAATGAAAAACTAGTTCAAGTTATCGAGACCAGTTTAGCGATTAAAAAGCTGGAAACATATTAAAATTGTCACGGGCTCCACCATTATTAACTTATTGCTTTAGTTATAATGAAAAACTAGTTCAAGTAAGCGGTACCAGTTTAGCGATTAAAAAGCTGGAAACATATTAAAATTGTCACGGGCTCCACCATTATTAACTTATTGCTTTAGTTATAATGAAAAACTAGTTCAAGTAAGCGGTACCAGTTTAGCGATTAAAAAGCTGGAAATATATTAAAATTGTCACGGGCTCCACCATTATTAACTTATTGCTTTAGTTATAATGAAAAACTAGTTCAAGTAAGCGGTACCAGTTTAGCGATTAAAAAGCTGGAAATATATTAAAATTGTCACGGGCTCCACCATTATTAACTTATTGCTTTAGTTATAATGAAAAACTAGTTCAAGTAAGCGGTACCAGTTTAGCGATTAAAAAGCTGGAAATATATTAAAATTGTCACGGGCTCCACCATTATTAACTTATTGCTTTAGTTATAATGAAAAACTAGTTCAAGTAAGCGGTACCAGTTTAGCGATTAAAAAGCTGGAAATATATTAAAATTGTCACGGGCTCCACCATTATTAACTTATTGCTTTAGTTATAATGAAAAACTAGTTCAAGTAAGCGGTACCAGTTTAGCGATAAAGCTGGAAACATATTCAAATTGTCACGGGCTCCACCATTATTAACTTATTGCTTTAGTTATAATGAAAAACTAGTTCAAGTAAGCGGTATCAGTTTAGCGATTAAAAAGGTGGAAACATGAGCCATCTTTTTCCTTATTGTTAAAGCTATCTTCATACCATTAGAGCATAACGTAACCTCGTTTTCACCGTTATACTCTGCCGATTGACGAACGCGAATCTGACAAAGGCGTCAGTCGGACTGCGAAAGGTAAAACACAGCCAAATATTCTCAAAGAATTTATGCGTTCCGGATCATGTGTATGATACCAGATACCAGATAGCTGATAGACGAGTAGCTGTATTAAGCATGGGGGTAATAGTGCACTAACTGCATGCTTGGTATGCACCCACTTCGTGTTATAAATAAATTATAAATAAATAAATTATTGTAATAAAGTAAAACGTGTGCGGCTCACACGCAATAGAAGTGAAACTATCAAAAATGAGAACTTAATAATCACGACAATATTCTGCATTTATTTTCGACACACTTGAAATACGTTTCTATTTAAATAATAAATATTTATGTAAACAATACATGTTTACAATACACTACGGTTGTTATGACGCCTTATGCCAAGCTGCGTCATATTGGCGGCCATATTATATCAAAAACATACATAGTTAATTATAAGCGGTATTAGACTACTTATTGATTGTCGTAAAAGTTGGCCACATGTCATTACTAAACAATATATTTCATTAGGACAGGTATAAATTACACAAATCATGTGTGACTGTTAAATGTAGTAGAAAATTATTATCTTTTTAATAGTTTATCATTTACAATAGTTGACATTTCAGGTCGTAGCTTAGTTTCAATTTTAACTTAAATAATATAATATAATAACTTAAATATTTCTTTCGAAGTCCGTTATTACAAGACTTGGACAAGTAACTCAGATATGTCTTTTTTATTTGGGACGTATTATAGGTAAACTATATCTATTTAGAATAAATTCATTGAGACCTTTAGAAACTGAAGCCGCCACATTATTTTTATCACTATTTTGAAGTATTGTCCCGCATAAACCACCATGATGGATTTTCTGTGACGTCATATACTACATGAGCAAAATATTATAACACTACCAATGATAGCTCCTTTGTTAAGATACAACGAATAGAACATACGTAGTATGCATTCCTTTTGGGTTTACCGTAGTCAAGTAGCAGTACCTAGTGGTAGTAGCCTAGTGGTAGTAGCCCAGTGGTAGTAGCCCAGTAGTAGTAGCGAAAGTTTCTTATTTTCCTCACAAAGCTTTGAAATGCCTACGACGTAGCGGACTTATTGCTACGGCGTAGCATACTACATGATTATGTGACTGTTGAATACGATACACTATCTTGATATATAATATAGTACGTACCTACCTAAAGTCAGTGGGCAAGTCGGTAATTTAATGATAAAATTTAACCACTGTAACACCTAATAATAAAATTATGCACAGTTAAATAAATTCTGCACCTACGTTATTATTACATTTTTTAATTAACCTTTTAGGGAGGAATATCGCAGAATTTCTAATGGAGTAGGGATAGCCTAGTGGATAAAGAGCCAGCCTCCTGAACGACCGATACGTCATTCAAATCCTGGTGAGGGCATTTATCACCAAATTGATGCTTTCGGATTTATGTCTATATTTGTAATTATCACTTACTCAGTCGTGATGGAAAACATCGTAAGGGAACCCACACGTCCAAGAAAATATTTCAAAAGACGTATACCTAACCTAAAATGGTTTATTTTTGAGTTCTGAACGTCTAACAGCAGTCCATGTCAAAATCAGTAACTTCACGAAATATTTAGGCTTAGGCAGCGAACCCGGCTATGCCTAATGGTTTAGAAAAGGGGATAACGCTATCAAAAAGAAAAACAAACACATAATTTCTAATTACATCGGAGTATATAAATGTTTGTTTCCTACCAACATTAGTAAAATCGAAATGGCGCCAACTTAACAAATGTAAACGACAATTGTCGAAAACTTCGCGAGCTCGTAAAAATATTCAGTGTGAAAGCGTGTTAAATTCATTATTTTGACAGTTTATTCGTTTTGCACTTTGTCTGTGTTGTCGCTAAAGTGGAAGTGTGAAATAAATAAAGCTTAAAATGATTGAAATTGGCCGTTTGTGCTCAGTTTCTAGTTTGTAATAAAACTACAGGCGTGCAGTGAATATAGGTACGTACAAAACGTCAGAAGGCACACAAGCATACGGCCCACCTATTATGATGGGATTACCGTTGCCTATAAAAATATTAATTACAGGATGTATTGTTTGTACAAAAAGTTACATCCCCTGCTTTAAAATAAATGTTATGATATTTGTCTGTAATTTGAACTAAATTTCTTTGGCTTATGCTACCTTCTTTAGCTTTTATTGGTTCTGTTCAATCGGTTAGCAGATGCAGGCGGTCGATGCTATGGCTGCTTTAGTCATCATACAACGTCGGGAGAAATATAAGAATATGGCTCACAGGATGTAAAGCGTTTACTGGAGCTGAATGCTAACAATAGATTAAATATCATCAAACAGCTACTCCTTAGAAGCTACCAGTAAGCTTACTCACACACAGGAACATAATAATCCTCCCGGGAGTTGATATTTAGCTGCGATTTTCTAAGGTGGAGGTACTTCCCCAGGTGGGCTGCTTTGATGCGCTCTACCTCTCTTAAAAGTAGCTCATCATAATTCGTATATAGACTTAATCAAGACTTTTACAAAAAGCAGGTAGGGCACTGTGATATTTTCAGCAGTTCAACTATACAGAAAACTGCAGCTAGTCCCATAAGGTACGTTGTATTCCTGCAAGTGCAAGTGTAAACTGCTAAGGAATTATTGCATTAGCAACAGATGTAGGTATACACGATCAACACTACGGATTCTGCAAACTTCTTAGACTATGGCAACCGCATCAAATTATAAAGGCCGTTTGATTATTTGCCACCTATTGCAGAAATAAGGAGAAGTGGTATAATTCGACTAATCGGATCTGTTACCCTTCAATACATATACAATAATTAAAACAGCTTATACTTACTCACGATTGATTATAAATAAGAAGTATCTTAGTCGTAACCAAGTTCGAACTACTAATTAGTAGTTAATTAACCGAATTTCATGGTCATTCTTATTCGCAATCCATTTATCGAACATAACATATATTTTAATGAACACTAAAACAATACAGGCACCAAACGAGAGCATAAATGTAATATAAAATATGCCTTAGCATGTAGGAAATACGCCTGCTATAACTACATGGTTCACCGCCCGAGGTGTGTACTGCTGTTTACTTCTCTGCTGCTAACACCGTCTACCGCACTGACATGGGCGATCTGCCACTAATGTATCTATTCGTAGTTATTAGAATGAATGAACTCACAAACGAATATAGGACGATGCCATATTAAGGATCTAAGGATCGAAACTAAGTTCCAGTCATGTCTACCAGTTTTTGAAATAAATAAGCCGAGCATCCGACAAGGAAGTGTACTTGGGCCCTAAGAATCATATTAAGAATTAATGACTTAACTTGTATCACAAGTCGCGAGTGTACCTTCCTGCATCTTATTTACAGACGCCATAATAGTCTAATAAAAATAAAATTCCAATCATTCTTGAAACATAAACAAAGTATTTTTGGAATGATTAATTATATCGCAAGGGATTTGGCAAGTTGTTATACATAGATAAATGGATTAATTGTACAAAATTTGGTGGATTCTAACAAATTTACATTTTATTTTTGTGAGTACATATGAACGCTTCTACCAACAAAAGAATATATTTTCAATAGAAATTTATTTATACTAGTAATTCAGTCAATTTCCGTTGGTTTGAACATGCAGAACGAAAGAATGACGAAACAGCTATACATTGCAAAAGTGGAAGGATGTAGGAACCGAGGAAGACCGAGACTAACCTACCATGACCAAATTGGTCGTGTTTTATCAGAAAGTGATATCACGAGCCTCAGGAACCGGCGAGCGTGCATGAAAAGAGCTATGAATGTTAGAGAAGCGAGTGAAGTATGTAAGGACCGCGTCTTATGACGCTCGGTTCTCTCTGCCTACCCCGCAAGGGAACTGGCGTGAAGATATACATACATACATTAATCCGTTCATTCTGACATCGTAATATAACATTATCCTGCGGTGTGATCACACCGTGGCCGAGACTTTCTATAATAAACTTGGGTGAAGTGTACACATTATTACTTACAAAAATATCGCATAGAAATGAACGCGAAATTAAAAATAGTATTGTACGACTGCCCGAGTAATACTACTATTGGTTTTTGCCACAAAGTCCCTTGTGTAATCCGATTTCGGTTGTTTGTTTGTTTTCATATTCTCAGAGTAAACATTTCGTGCCTCTTTTGTCACCTCCGCGATAGTTTTACGCCATTTCTGAACAAATGTTGTACAAAATTTACGCGTTTGAATAAAACATGTCATCACAAAAGGGATAGGGATGCATAGATTATTATTTTAAGTGAGACCCTGTGGTGATTTTGTTTAAGTAAAGTAAAAGAAGTAAGCTTTTTTTTTTTTCATTTATTTTACTTATGATAGGTACATGTTTCCATAATACAGTATTATGCCAAACTGTAAAACAGTTTGTTGGCATGGTATGCGCTCTTCACATTGGTTTATTTATACCTACCAAGCATAAAACAGGAAAACGTATATTGGTACACATTGGTACATATTGGTACACTAATTAATCCACCTCTGCTGCTAACATACCAATTGGGGATAGCGAGAGTTATATCCACCTTATAAAAAACCGCAGCCATACAAGTTAAACAACTCCCTGAAGGACCCTGTGAGCAAGTGAGGTCACTGGTAACCTCCCGAGGAGTTGTTTTTTTTAGCAGCGGAAGTGGCAACACGCGAATGTTACTCTCTGGATTGCTTGCATTCATAAGCTATGGCAAATACTTCATATCAGGTAAACGTATAGTATTGATGCCTCTACGCGTTCCTGAGAAAATGGATCTTGACGGACAGACAATGAAATGATTGGATAGTTAAGCAGTCAGAACCCGTTATATACGTTTTCCCATACATTATTCAGGCGTTATTTTGCGAAAGTCAAATTTACATGCAATTTGATCTAACCTGCTTTGTGTACTTCCGCCACCAATTAGTTCATGCGGCCGGCGCTAGGCCTGCATGAACTAATGGTGGCGGAAGTACACAAAGCAAGTTAGATCAAATTCAATGAAATGATTCTACAAGGGTTCCGTTTTTCCATTTGAAATACGGAACCTTAAAAAAATGATTCATAAACAGAGGCGGAGGCTTAATGTACTGAATCATTTTGTCTTTACCTGTCTTTATATACAATATAGAAGAATTATTCTAATATATCTCTGAACTCATCCTCAATGCGTCGACCGATTTTGATGAAATTTTAATTTAAGTAGGTCCCTGGATAGTTTAGACTCACAATTACCGGTAGATGGCGCTACGATCGGGTCCTCGGATTTATTATTTAATTTTCGGGCAGACCACGCCTATAGGTTCTGACAAATGGGTTTCATTATATTCGCAACGTGATTAAAAATTGCAATCACGTCGACATTGGCACATTCGAGTTCGTCCAGACAATTGGATAATTAACAAGCTGATGATCGCCCCTTCCACACCTGAAATTGAACGTATAAAGCCATCAGTTAGAAGGGCGTGTTGCGCGGCTGAATAAATGCTGATAGACGAAGCCAATCAATCACATTAGCCGTATATCAAACGCGCGACCGTGCCGGCGCTTTGCAATCACGATGAGGACTTTGTACACACAGGGTGGCGAATTGACCACCTGTAATATGAAAGGAGGAAAATATGTAAACCTATATATATATCTTCACTACAAGGTAGGCAGAGAGAACCGAGCGTCACGTAATCCGGTCCTTACCCATCTCATTCACTTTTATATCTCATTCACTTTTATATCTCATTCCGTAGACACTCGCCGATTTCTAGCCTTTTAACGAAACACGAACAAATTTGGTAGTAGTAGGTAAGTCTTGGCATTCATCAGATTCTACATCATTCCACTTTAGCATTGTAATCGGTTTGCAATATTTTCCTTCTGCATTCTTTTTCCTACCGTTATCTCGTTTCTCATTACAATTAGCTGTATAATTAGGGATTTGGCGAAGGTACTGATTTTTAACATGGAGCGATTGCCGTCACTCGTTCACTGGCTAGAAGTAAACACACTTCTTAGGTTAGGTGATACGTCTTTCGAAATACATTCTGTAACGTGCGTATTTCTTTCACCGCCGAGCAAATGATAATTATAGATATATACATAAATACGAAAATACGAATTTAATGGTACAAGTCTACGCCAGGATTCAAACCAACCAGTTGGTCAATAGACCAGTTTTTTATCTACTGAGCTATCACTATTCTTTCCTCCTGCATTATTTCTACGTATTTTATCTGAACCAACGGAGCATGCTGTGGGGGTCTTGATTGGTCGAGATTGAAAGTGGACTGTATTGTT
Source organism: Pyralis farinalis (assembly GCA_947507595.1). Lineage (NCBI taxonomy): Eukaryota > Metazoa > Arthropoda > Insecta > Lepidoptera > Pyralidae > Pyralis > Pyralis farinalis. The sequence goes on from OX382264.1 coordinate 4,242,606, forward strand.
AGGCGCTGTTGGAGACGACATAAACACTGTTTTTACACCTTTTTTATTTTTTTATTACTTATAATGCGGATATACGAGACACAGTTGTTAGTCGTGGCGGAACGGGGACGAGAAGACAGTGTTGCCACTTGTACAAAAAAATATCAATTTTTGTCTATGTTGGCTGTGTTGCCAACACATGCCTCTTCTTATTCTGACACGGATACACTCTTTGATAGCGACTCTTTCTTACATCATTGCAAACGCGGTCTACAAACATTAGAACACAAATTTTGTGCAACGCTCGCATTTCGAACGGAAAAATACTAAGGTGCAATAAAAACTTTCGCTATGGGTTTTACTGGTATTGCATTATTATACCAACTTCGAAGTCGCAAATATGGAATCAAGTTCAACATATAAATTTGATCAACGTTTTAAGTTTGTATACCACCTAGTACAGTATACATATGGTAGCAAACAAGCGTGCTTTGCAGGGTTTGTATTGTAACTGAATGCTTCACGAATATTACAAATAGACGTTAACATTTTCTTTACCTTTTTTGTATACAACGTCCAAAGGCATACAAGCATACGGCCCAATGTAAAACGATTACCGTAGCCTATGCTGGTACCACAGCAACTTATTGTTGTTATTTGGCTATGGTTTTCTGTGAGGGTGGAGGTACTTCCCCAAAACGGCCTGCTTTGAGGCGCCCTACCTCTCTTAAAATCACCCAGACAAAGACAAACAGACATGTTCATGCAAGAATAACAGTAATTGTATATAAATTATTGTCCCTATAAATTTATTTTATGCTAAGTAGTCTAAAAATATATTTCTAATTTCTATTTAAGTACAAATAAACACTGTAATATTTGTTCACAGTCATTAAAGTTAATAAATATAGTAATTATTTCGTACCTTTCAGTGCATTTTTCATGGCAGATGTTTTAGGGTTCGGTATATTGTTTTGTATTTTTTTTATGCAGTTAGTAATGATTTTTGTATGCTATTTATATATATATATATATCCCAAAAATTGTTCGTTATTGGAGTTCAAACCGTCGATCTATATGACCGTATAAGATAAAATGTACATACAGACGGATATTAGTGATTAACATGATTTGCAATTCTTTTTCCCTGTAAATACGCATGTTCAGGAAACACACCATTATAGCTAAAATCTATATATACTCGTATAAAAATGAATGTTTGTCTGTATGTCCTCTATGGACTCAAAAACGGCTGGGCAGATTTTGATGAAATTTTCAGTGAATCTTCAGGTTAGCCCAGCAGGTGATCCTGTGAAGTTTGGTAACGATTGGATCACCCGTGCGAAGCTGGGTCGAGTAGCTACGAGTAGTTTAAAATAAAAACCTTATTGATACAAAATTTGATACAAATCGTTAGAGCTGTTTTCGAGATACACGTTATATGTTTATATACATATAGACAAATATAAATATATCCTCTCGATTGTCACCACCGTACGTGTGTACTTAGCGCATATGTCAAGCTACTCCTGGGTGGTCTCTCGCAATACCACCGCGTCGCATTAAAATGACGACATCTCAAAAAATATATATGAAATATATATATGAAACATATATTGTTGAAATTTGTATGGTACACTCTAACAGAATAATTGGATATACACATTACCTACCTATATATATATCCTAAATATTATGAATAAATACAAATAGAAGTTAATATTAAAAAAATATTTCCAACCAAAATCTAGTTAAATGTAAACAGATAACGCGTTACCTATGGGCCCAATAAATTAAGATAACACTGCGTTTCTGGCATCCTTATCTGTGTAGCTGAATGCGCACCCTGTGTTGTTAGGTTCCATTTAAATTTTGTTTATTTTGAATGGATTTGTATGGAAGGTATTAATATATTTGTTTACATACTACGTCGGGAGGTATAAAAACATACAGTTCATCTGATGTAAAGCAGTTACCGAAGCCTAGAACGCTTGCAATACATTATGTATCATTCGCGCGATGCCACCTCTGCTGCTAACACAGCAACACCTTAGGAGCTTGTGTAAGCGAAATTTCCAGTAAGCTCCTAAGGAGTAGCTGCGTTAACTGCAGATGTGGCATAATTAAAGTGTCGTACGCATATATAGGATAACCGCTTTACATCAGGTGGGCGGTACGCTTGTATGCCTCCTGAAGTTGTACCAAAAAAATTGTATTTGACGAATTATTACGTTCGATGTATACCTACAACTCAAGAAAAAACTTTCTTGTGAAAGTAACTTAACTTACAATAAATAACACCGTTAAAACAACACTACAAATTAACTTAAAATGTTATCGCGTAATATGTTAAAAGATAATTCCTGTAAAATATGTGTACAGAACTCCCCCAAAAGGCGGTAACGTTAAATTATCCAGGATCTCAGGCCAAATTTATGTCTGAACTAGTCTCGTAACACAACATCCTGCTCGCGACCTAAATAAACTTAGTTCATACATGTGCTGTTTCAAGTTGCGAGAAAAATCTAGGTATTAATTTGAGTGTAGTATGTTTTATGAGAAATTGTGGCACTTGTGGAAGCGAAGTCTCGGTCATCATCATCATTATCAGGGCATACCCTGAGGGCATACCCAAAGAGCTTCAAAGTAGGATAAACGCGGTCGAAGTGCTAGTTGCGATTAACTTGAGTACGAACATCGCTTAGAACGTTATCATATTTGTGTGAGTACGACGACTGCAGTTTTTTTGAAGTTATACTACTCTACATGCGTAACAACTGTGGCTCAGTGTCACTTGACCAATATAGAATTGGCCGATATTGCGTGTTGTGACATTGCCGAATTGTATTAAAGTACACGATAATCTTATTTGGACTTCATATTTCATTCAACGCGACAAAGTTCGTAGTCAACGCAGATGTTGGCAACATTAGACAAATGGAATTTGAATGTTTTCGGTGAGTACATCCAAAACCAATAGAAAATGTAGACGTATGGTAAACATGAAATATTTTTTTTTATACAACGTCGGGAGGCATACAAACATACGGCACCAACGTAACATCGTTTTTAGTTTCATCGCTTCAATTATCAAAATTCGGATCTCGACAATGACTCCCGTGGTCGACTAGAAACTTCTATGAAGACATAATCGTCTGCGGTGATTTTAACATTGATATATTAGTAAAAACTGAAACAAATATTATATTTTTAAATTTATTTAAATCTGATTTAGAAAAAATCTTTCTGGAGCCAACGCGTATAACAGCCACATTGCAACTTGTCTAGATTTTGTTTTGTTTGTTATAAATAAAATACCTTATAAATAAAACAACAATTGGCAACTTGCCCTCAGATCAATGCGGTCAGTTGGCTGTTTTTCAACGGCTATATAATACAGATTTAAGAAGTCATCTCTTGTACAGACCAATGACCAGAAACAAACTCAATAAGATACAATAATGTATTGGAGGATAAGTTGCAATTGTTGTAAAGTCGAGAACTTGATCGCATATTATTTTAATAACAGATTGCAGACAGTTGACATTAATGGGGCTAAATCTAAGGCAGTAATTAATATCGGAGTGTCCCAGGGTTTTATTTTGAGTCCATTTTGATTTTTAGTATATGCGAATGATCTGCCCTACATGGTGAAGAAAATGGCGGATGTAGTACTATTTGCTGATGATACCTCTCTAATTTTTAACGTGACCCTCCGGTGTGAATAGATTAGCAAGATAAATTAAAGGTATTGTATCTGCTATTGTAAACTGGTTCCTTGGGTAACATACAATAAGATTATATTTCAAAAAATGTGAGACGTATCTAAGTGACCGCGATGGCCCAATGGCAAATAAAGACTTTTTATCTTATCTTACACATGAAACGTACGTATCCTTACACGTTTTAACTGCATTTTAAACGTATCACATTTTTTTAATCAATATAGTATATATGGAGAACTTCATGTTTTGAAACATGAAGTTCTCCATATATAACTAACATTGTTCTTTTTTATTCGGTCGGAGAGACAAGGACAATAATGACTTCTGGCTTCCTTTTAGTTGTTCCGTATCTCATTATTATACGAAAACGAAAACTACATATGTGAATTTGTCAGTAAGTCACAGCCAGTTTACACGACAGAGTGATAAACATACGAACATGTTCGTGACTTACTGACAAATCCACATATGTAGTTTTCGTTTTCGTATAATAATGAGATACGGAACAACTAAAAGGAAGCCAGAAGTCATTATTGTCCTTGTCTCTCCGACCGAATAAAAAAGAACAATGTTAGTTTCCACAAACAACGGAAGCAACCACAAATGTAACAATTTTCATATCGCATTGAATGCAGCGCAAGCTCAATACGCCGATTGCATAACCCGCTGCCAAGTATGCAACGAACAAAACGCATCTCTCATTATATCGCGTTTTGTTCCAAATATGCATTGTATGCATTGGCGTTTTGCAAATATGCATACAATGCATTTTGTTGGTGTCAATTGTAATGGATGTGGATAGCGTTGCGTCGATGAAGCAAAAATGCGGGTGAATTTATTGCGTTGTGCCGATTATTTCTCTATACGGATACAAGTACATGAGTAACACGATGGCAAGTTAAGCAGCGTCAACCACAGCCTATCTATGGATGGGTTTAGTAATCTCGCGTTCCTTTTCGGAACGAACGTTAAGCTCACGTCTCACTATTTTCAAAGCAGATAGAAAGCATCAAAGCAAACGGGCTGGGAAAATACTCCATCTCTTAAAAACTGCAGTTAAATAATAAAAAAATACCAGGAATCTTGAGAAGTATCTATAAAATAGGTATATCCGAGCGATACTATTGCAAGCTTTCTAGGCTATGGTAGCCACTTAAGCGGGCCGTATACTTGTATACCTCACGGGTAGCGTAAAAGAAAAGTACAGTCATCTAGAACCCAACCTTTTGCCTTCCAATAAAAATACAATTGAGATACATCGAAACGAAACAATATCGATACAGGAATTGAATAGACCGAAACAACTGAATGTCGTACCAAAAAGGCAATCGATACCAATGCATCGAGAGTGCCGAATGATATTTGAGTGTGGAGAGAAAATTGGCGAGAGGGACTCGCTACTTTACGATACAAGTGGAATGGTATGTTTCGATGGTAAATTCTTTGAAATATTGCATATGTGTTTTATATTTCCAGAAAGAAAGAAAATCTCTTTATATATACGCCTTTGTATTCATAAACAGGAACGAGAATATGTTATTATAATAGATAACTTTGTCATCGATCCGGGAATGTTTTGATATTTGTTAACGCTGATTTTTTGCGGCAGCCATATTCTGAATTGTGATATGAACGTTGCTAGAATATGCCACATGGGCATGCATACTTACAAATTATTGCAATGCAATTATATTAAATGACAGATATTACCTTTAATCACACTGCCAATACATAAAATTAAGAAGAAAAATAAGTCCTAGTTATAAACTCTAGGGGTGATCAAGCGACAGAATTTTATTCAGTTGACACAACTTCAATAACAGTTAATATGTGTGTAATATAATAAACAATATTCTTTTGGTTAAAATATGTCGGATAATTATTAGAATCTAATAATACATGTACCTCACTGTTAATAAGTGATACAGAATCAAGTATTTTCATATAATGTTCAAAATACAAAAAGTTATATTACATTATATAGATATTTTAACTTTTGAAGATATCATGAAGATTTATGTAGCCCTTCTGCCATCTAATAAATTATTTTTAAATAAAAAAAAGTCTTCAAAAATTACCCAAGAACTAAAAAGCGAAAAATAATTGGCCACAATTACTTACGATTTTTGGAGTCGGTGCTAGCCGCATAATATCAATTGATAATATCAGTATACTGGCACCGACTCCAAAAATCGATCCAAAAAAACACCAAAAAAGAATAATTTATTTTTTTGCTTTTTATTGGTGTAATTAAAAAAAAAACAGAGATTGAAAGTTCTCATTAAAAACCTTTGCTGAAGGGAACCACAAACCAAATATACAATGTGTATATAATAAGTTTATGTTGATTTTTTCAAAAAGCGCTAAAAGAATTTCGATAAACCACCTCTGTGTACTTCTATATGATCAATTCATAATTGGCAGAATGATCGCGTAACAAACATACAAAAAAAAAACAATCGAATTGGGAAGCTCCTCCTTTTTTGAATTCGGTTAAAAAGGCCTTTTTGTAATTTGTCATGCAGAGATAACCATCCAACACGTTCACGTAAAAATAATACCTTCTTTTCCGACCGGTAGCCGTACTCTGCTTCGAAACACTATATTAGAATTATTAGAATTGGAATCGAAAAGTTATTTGTCAAAATGTATGGAGTCTAAGTCAAAACTTTTCGAATTCGTTTCAAATATGGCTTATCGAGGTAATGTAACCCCTACGAATCTAAAGTACATATTATCCGGTTAAATCTAATATTCAGCTGATTACTAGGTATATAGGGATAGTTTTAATAATTTTGGTCAATGAATAATTGAAACCCGAGATTATAATCTATGTAACCATTACGTTAGAAATGTTAAAAAGCTAACGACGATAATAATAATAAACGCTATTTATCTATAATTATTTATAGATAAATGGATTCTACTGCCATATAGGTATTTCGATTGATACGAATCCAATATACTGAACAACAATCGGGAGATAATTTAAACATAGGCATATATGAGGCTGAGGCTACGAATAAATAAGGCTGAGGTCACACTAGACTTGCTACCCACACTTACACATACATTTACACACAAACACACACACACGTACTGATACACACACACACGACATTGTATACACATTATATACGCCCTAGACTATAAAATTATATATAAAATCAACATTGGATTCCTTATATTTTCATTACAATATAATGTAGACATGTTACATACCTATATAATGACACAGGTGTTTCACGCCTAAAAAAAAGAAGGAGTCCACCCCCCACACTCTAATATGTAAATTGTGAAAGAAATAAAACATTTTCATTTTTCATTTTCATGTTTAATGCTATATGGCATTATAATAGACAGTATGGTGATATACTTATTTTAATAATTGATAAATTTGCTTTGTATTTAAATACTGGACTCTTTTGTTACGAAAGTAAAACAACATATGTACTATTCACATGCGATAGAAGTGAAACCTTCAAAAATGTGAACTTCAAGACGAATGTTGAATTTCAGGAGTTGGATAATTGAAGTTTCGTAATACGCGTACAACGCTCAGACCCTGCAGTAAACACTGTATAATGCCTTCTGTCTCATTCTCTCGCACGTTAAATCCTATAGATATATGCGGTTGTCTCTTTTTACCGTCACTTTTTCGTTTCACCGAGTTCCAAATCCTAACGATGTTAAAGAAGTTTTCACTTCAAAATGTTTGATGACTGTCATTGAACTATGTTTAGAATAAGTTAGATTGACTATAAATTAAAAATTACTCACCTAAATGAAAGTGTAGTCAATGGCCTGTACGATTTATGGCTGTTAGCATCAGACATTGGCGTTCCCCAGAAATCATCCAAAAACAGCTGCTTCAACGAATTCGCTCCAGTCACGTCCCCATTAGTCACTATCGCTGGTATATCGTCGTGGACAAAGTCACCGTTCAAGCTGTTCACGTAACTGAGGACAGCCGTCGCGGTGACCATAGCGTAGATGGCAAAGTCACCATTCTTGGACTTCGCTTGCATTTCTTCGCGAACCGGTGGTAATGCCCGCCTCTTCATCTTGGGGCTGTTTTTGAATGTGCGTAGTGTCACATTTTTGCATCTACACATTTGTCTGTTAATGGTATTTAGATCTGAAACAATGGAAGAGTTGAAGTTATTAACAGTAAAGTGCGTTATTTTTTTACAGAACGTCGGGAGGCACACAGGCATACGGCCCACCTGATGTAAAGCAGTTACAGTAGCCTATTATCGCTTGTAATATACTAAGTACCACGCGATGCCTCCTCTGCTGCTTACACAGCAACTCTGTAGGAGCATACTAGTTACCTCACTCACACGCAGGAACACAACAAGTCTCTAGGGTGTTGTTATTTGGCTACGGTTTTCTGTGCGGTGGAAGTACTACCCCAGACGGGCTGCTTTGGTGCGCCTTACCTCTCTTAAAGCATTATAAGGTGTCGCGCAAACGTAAACACTTTTTGTTGTCAATACGGAACCCCGTGATAGGAAAATGGTGGCTGTTGTCTAGTTGCAGCAACCGAACACGGATTTTGTATGTGTCTCGTGTCTGTAATAAATCCATTTCAGTAAAATCTACCAATCTGCTACACTTTGTCAAATTTATACATTTAAATGTTTTGCCTGCGTGAAATTGTCTATTCAAATCTCAGTAAAATGGTTTTTTTATAAGAAAACATCACTGTTTTCTTTATATATTACGTAGAGAAGCATACGAGCATACGACCGATCTGATGTAAGGTTACAATAGCCTATGAACGTGTGGAATATATTAAATATTATCCCCACGATGCCACCTTTGCTGCTAACACAACAACTCGTTAGGAATTTACTGATGACCTCACTGACACGCAGGAATACATCAACCTTCTAGGGAGTTGTTAACTTAACTGCGATTTTCTGTGAGATGGAGGTACTTCCCCAGACCGAGCTTTGATGCGCCCTATCTCTCTTAAAAACATCCAGACCAAGACAAACAGACATTTTCATGCACACAAATGTTTCTCTTGTGTAGGAATACAGGAGAAACATTGGTGACAAAGTCGCGTCATTCCCGACTGTAGGGCGAGGTATGGCGCATCAAAGCAGTCCGTCTGGGGAAGTACCTCCACCTCACAGAAAACCACAGCCAAATAACATCTCCCAAGAGGGCTGCTGTGTTCCTGCGTGTGAGCGAGGTCACCAGTACGCTCCTATGGAGTTGTTGTGTTGGCAGCAGAGGAGGCGCGATGCCTCCTCTGCTGCCAACTACAAGCGAGTGATACTTAATGTATTACAAGCGTTCATAAGCTATGGTAACCTCTTTACATCAGGTGGGCCGTATGGTTGTATGGCATCCGACGTTGTATAAAAAAAAGAGAAAGAAGACTAACCTACCATGACTAAATTGATCGTGTTTTATCAGAAAGTGATATCAGGAGCCCAATAAACCGCCGAGCGTGTATGAAAAGAGCTATGAATGTTAAAGAAGCGAGTGAGGTGTGTAAGGACCGCTCTCACATCTCGCAGCGGCCGTATTAATACGCATTCTGTGTGTGTCACAATATTTCGAGTGTCTATAGTGCGGTTCGAGACACAGTGTCAAACGGATCGATAGACAGCGAATTGAAGGAAAGAAGGAATCCTGTTCCTAAGTGAACTCTTCACATACGGAACTCTAAAAACATGACCACTAAAATCAGGATTACTGTACTTAGTTTCCCTTTATAATGACTAGTGTTTATTGGTCCTTTCTCATTAAAACAATTACTCAACGAAATAACTTTCCAATCCAACGTAACAACCGAAGTACTTAATAACGTCAATTTGAATATTAAAAACCATGACCCGACAAATTCATATTAATCGTACGAATAAGCCCCAGTGTTCCCCGCTACAATATTTTCGCGTTTATAATAGAATATTTTGACTACGCCCCTATTTGAGCAGGCCGAATGGAATTCATAGCGCGGTAATATCGCGGGCTATATTGAAAAATAGTTATTTAGGTCCGCGTGTTCACGCTTTGCCGAACAGATGGATGGAATTCCGCATTTTATTCCGTTTCGAATGTTAATAGCTGCGGGTGTACTGTTCCCTTGCCTTGGGTGGTAAATTATAATGGTTGTATTCGCGCCTCAAGGCTAAACAGGGTTTAAACTAACGCTGATTTTGTACGTGCTTTGGCGTACGTGTTGGAAAGTCACACTGTTTGGATGGCGAAATCCACAGCTATGTCTGATTGATTTACTATCTCGATGGCATGTGCGCATGCGTGCATTCGATGTAAATAGTTTACCTTAGCCTATGAACGTTTATAGTACAAAGATTATCGGTCGCACATTAGCGCAGCCGCTGCCAACACTACTCATATTCCTTAGGATTCCAATCATTAAGAGGGTGCATAAATCTAAGTGGTCATTTTGTTCAGTCATTTTGTTTTTATTAAATTCTGAATTTATGGCCAATTCCAAAAAACGCTCAATACAGGTTGTTTTTTGAAATATATCTTGTATTTATTATCTATCTATGTACAAGTATCAAAATTTTAATTATTGCTTATTGTGTCCTATAATCAATATTATGACAAATTGTATATAAATATACAATTTGTCATAATATTGATTATAGGACACAATAAGTATATATGACAGAATATGTCTCAAAAATATAAATATGATTTTTCAGTGCTGCATTGAGCGTTGTTTTGGAATTGTTCTTAAATTCAGCGTTAAAAACAAAATGAGAGCGCCACATAGCTTTATGCCCCCTCTTAAGGGGATTTTCAGGGGATGCAAGTACTTCCCCAGCCGGTTTTTTCACCACCTTTTTTTGCATAACATGCAGGTTGTATACGGAACAGAATCGAATGAGATACATCCATATGTTAAGTACTCGTAAATAGTTAATATTTTAAAATATGCGACGCATGTAACTTTTCAGTATGAACCAGTAACCAACGGCGTATGATCCCTTCTTTCGGAATGTTTTCTATAACTGCATAACTGCAACTGTATGAAAGTATATATGTATTAATTAATATACATATAAATATCACATAGTTGCAGTTATAGAAACCACTTCAAAACGACGTATCATATATCTATATAAATCTATAACTGCACGTTGATCATGTAACAACTCTAAAAGGTTCGATCGATTTGAGAAATTTTTTTTTTGGTAAACAGAGATGAAGTCTCGGGTATCAACTAGTATCTATAAATTAATCACTGAGAAGGACCTCATTTTAATTGTCAAATTAGTTATACTAAAGTATGCTAAATAAAAATATACGAAAAAGAATACGAGTGTTAAGTAAAGACTTCAAAATGACTTCAACCTACTTTACCCTAGATAACTTACCTTAGATAACTTCAATTAAAAATAATTCCACGTTGGTTACGTCAAAAAGATTTAATTCGATAGTAGAATTATTCAAATTGTAACGGAACTGTCATTAATTTGATTGATACGTTGACCTGTAATTATTTTCAATTGCGACAATTCGATTGTAATTAATGGATTTTTTTAAATTTTCTTTACAAAAATTCAATTGAATATTGTCATGCTACGAACAGAGATGCAGATATTGCAGATATTTTCACGTGAACTGGTTGGACAGAAATTAAGTGATCTATTCTATAACTATTTCTACTTGTAAGTTATTCACATCAAATGCAACTAGAAGCTCATTTCACACACACATAAAGCAATTTATATTTTAAGGCAAGGCGAGAAAAGTGAGTATCGAACTCGAGTAGTATGAGGGTTCCGTGGCTTCCTTCAACGGCATTATATCTATTGCTGAATTTTTAATTTTTATTCAGTTTTGCCCCAAAAATAATCTAAACATACCCAAACTGACACTAACCTACGCATGGCGATAAAATTCTAACTCAAACCTAACTTATAGCTAACTCAGGCCTCAAATTTGGTACAGGCGTTACCCGTTTCCTAATCCATTAGGATTGGCGGGGTCCGCTACCTAAGCCTAAGGATTTGGTAAAGACATTGTATTAAAAAAAAACAAAAGTACCCAAAACCGAAGAGCATGCATGAAGAGGTTGATGTGTGTGGAAGAAGCGAGAGCGGTATGTTTGGATCGGTGCACCTGGCGTTCTATAGTCTCTGCCTACCCCAATGGGAGACAGGCGTGATGAGATGTATGTATGTAGTGATTTTTACATGGAGCGACTGCCGTCAGTCCTCTGCAATCCAGACCAAAACCAGATCATTCTTAGGTAAGGTCACACGTATTTCGAAATATAACTTCTTGGACGTGCGGGTTACTCACAATGTTTTCCTTAACCGCCGAACAAGTGATAATTACAAGTACATAAATCCAAAAACACAAATTTGGTGGTACATTCAGGACCGGGGACCTGTTGGCAACTGCATAAATGTATACTATCTATTATAAGTACATAATCTATATACATCTATACATCTATACATATAAATAAAATTGAAGTGTCTGTCTGTGATTTCAAAATAAAGCCTTTATCTTAAGCTCATATTATTATTTTCATGTTACCAAAGCCTAAATACGCATTTTTAACTTTTTTGTCTGTCTGTCTGTCTGTTTGTTTGTCCGGGCTAATCTTCGAAATGGCTGAACCGATTTTAACGGGATTTTCACTGGTAGGTAGAGGACTGTTCAGAGCAGAATATAGGGTACATTTTATCCCGTAAATATTTAGGGTTCCTGCGTAAAAAATGAAAAACTGTTAAAATTAGGGGGAAAATCTTCCCCTTCGGGGGACTGCAATTTTATTTTTATTATTTTCATAGAATACGTATTTTTTGTAACATAAAATAACTACGCATTTTTTATGTAATATAAATAAAATACATATACGTTGCCTCCTGTAAAGGTCAATAGATGGCGTTGTACAAAAATTGAATCGCTCTATGGTTGCATCTACGACCCTGAACTTTGTTTTTTTTTTTAAACAGATACAATTTCAGGTCTACAGAGAAATAAAGGCTACTAAAAGCCAAAATCTCATGCGTGCGAAGCCGCGGGCTTCTGCTAGATACAAATAAAGTTGTATAAGTTTCACTTAGTTTAGGATTAGATGGCATAGTGAAGTTTGTCCGGAAATATTATTAGTATACTTCCATTAAACCGTGTTGTTCAAGTACATAACTAATTTTGCTTGTTAAGTAAAATAATTTATAAACAAACGTAGCTAAGGGATCAGGGCTTCCGATGATTTCTTGAAAACTGGGCAAGTTAACAAGGTCAACCCTAATTATTAAAGATGTTTCAGTACAAAACTTTAAAGGTAATGTAGCGAGAATGGTAAGAATCAAATGTTTTATATATATATCATTTATATTCACACTCTGTAAACTTAAGCAGAATGCATAATTTATTTGAAAACTATATTATATACATATATATTTATTGAATTTGCATTGCAAATGTCTACTAATACTGGTAATATATCTGCCTACCCCGCAAGGGACCTGGCGTGAAGATATATACGAGCATACAATTTTAATTGTCGATCTTCATCCGAACATAGTATTGTAATAAAGATGTAAGTCCTATTTGCTTGGTTGAGTTTTTCTATTGAATTTTATTATAATTAGTTAGTGGTCCAACCATCTAATGTATATTATATAGGTAGGAGTAGTTTAATACATGTATACGCGTGCTGGTTTCTATTATTAATAATATTGAAATGATCAGGCAGGGTAGACGCACATGTCACGTATTTTTATTAGTTTTTTTGTGTACGTCAGAATTTATACATTTGTTGTTTTTATGTTTATGCATGAGTAATTGTCTGTTATGCGGAATCCGACGTCACTAAGGGCCTGATAAAAACAGCGTTGGAGTACACGGTCACCCGAGTACTCCGAGATGATGCTGAGAAGGCACCTTGTTGGCAGCCATTGTAATACACATATTTTTTTATAAGTATTTTCCCCCATTTTTCTTTGTGTACCATCTTTTTTTTAGGGTTCCGTACCCAAAGGGTAAAACGGAACCCTATTACTGAGACTCCGCTGTCCGTCCGTCCGTCCGTCCGTCTGTCACCAGGCTGTATCTCACGAACCGTGATAGTTAGACAGTTGAAATTTTCACAGATGATGTATTTCTGTTGCCGCTATAACAATAAATACTAACAAATAGAATAAAATAAATATTTAAGGGGGCTCCCATATAACAAACGTGATTTTTTTGCTCATATTTGCTCGATATTGATAACGGCAACAGATAGACGCTTGAAATATTCACAGAATATTAAGTTATATATTCACTTTAAGAATAAATAATTAAATTAAAATAAAACAAATATTTAAGGGGGGCTCCCATACAACAAACGTGATTTTTTTGCCGTTTTTATAGATAGTGGTACGGAACCCTTCGTGCGCGAGTCCGACTCGCACTTAGCCGATTTTTTTTATTATGTGTATTGTTTTAGTGGTTTCTGCCAAAAAATATTTCTTTCTTTCTTTCTTTTATGAGTTTTGATGCATTCTATAAAACTATCTTCCTCTTAGCTTTATCCCGTTTTCCTAATCGATTAGGATTGGCAGAGTCCGCTACCTAAGCCTAAGGATTTGCCGAAGATACTGATTTTTACATGAAGCGACTGTCATCTGACCTCCGCGTCCTAGAGGGAAAACCAGATCATTCTTACGTAAGGTCACACGTCATTCGAAAAACAATTTTTTTGTGGATTTCCTCGCGATGTTTTTCTTCACCGCCGAGCAAGTGATAATTACAAATATGTACATAAATCTGAAAACACGAATTTAGTGGTACATGCCAGTATTCAAACCAGGGACCTGTTAGTCCCAAGGTCTATTCTTATTCACTAGGCTATCTCTAATCGCCTGCTATGAAACTATATTAGTTTGAAAAATCAACTGCAATTATTTCAGATTTTCAAGTTTAAACGTCGGATATGAATCGTCCCGTTTGATAAATAAATATTATAGATTCTGTTTAGGAGTATTTGGATATCAAAAATAGATGATAAATTAAAAGTTTACATTTGTTATTGCATTTGTATTGATCTATATATTCTGTAGAGAGATTTAATTTTATTTTACGTGACGATAATCATAATATTATTTTATATTAGGGGAATAAGTATGAAATTGCCGATGTGCACTGAAAAATTAAAACTCGTTTTTTTTTTCTAAGATGTAACATATTTATTTAATCAAAACATTTACCCTCATTATCTATACATTGCTGCCATCTAATAGGAAGTTTATTTATGCCTTTGCGATTGAACTCTGGGGATCTAGATTCGACAAACTGTGTGAAAGCATTTTGTACTGCCTTCTGGGAAGAAAAGTTTTTACCACGTACAAAATTGTCCACATCACGAAAAAAATGGTAGTCAATTGGGCAAGATCTAGCGAGTACGGAGGATAACGTATGGTTTCTAACTGCAATTCCTGTCCACCAATGCAATTGTCTTCCACGTGGTTCGTTCTTCAAGTCGATTTCCATCACGAAAGCGTTTAAACTAAAAACGCACGTTGCGTTCATTAGCAGTCTCCTCTCCAAACGCAGCATTGATATTGCGAGCCGTTTCTGCCGCGTTAGTTCCGCATCGGAACTCGTACCTTCCTGTCTAAGCTGAATAAAAAAATTACAACTGAAATTCGAAAATCAAATGTTGGACATTTTTTAAAAGAAAAACCTCATAGGTACCTATCATGTGAAAAAAGTTTCACTCTAAAATCTCATACTATGAAGGTTTAACGTAATTATAAAACGGCAATTTCATGCTTTAACCCCCATTATTTATCTATATCTTTACTCCAAGTGCCTTGTGATATAGGCAGAGAGGCAAAGTGGTGTATTTTCAGGAACCCCGTTCCTATATGAAATCTATATGTTTGTCTGTGTGTCCGTTTTTTTTTTCAAATATTCTGATTTTGACTTCATATTCGGATTCAGAATAAAAAAGTAGAATAGGAATGTTCAGGAATACCGTTCCTATCTCTTAAGGAACATGGACAATATGGCCGATAAATTAAAAAAAAATTGATTTGTTATATAATTGACGAGCCAGGTGTTCCTCTGGCAATGCAAACTTGCGCATTCTCAACTGGTTTTGTTTGTATTTTACACTCGGATACCCTTTAACTGATATAATTGTAATAGTTGACAAAATATTAATATCTGTATTTTGTTTTATTAAGCCAATGTACATCCGCACGCAATGTGTAGAATAAGAGTGAGCGCATGTTGCAACCACAAATACACGCGTGATGCTCTGTTTTATACGAACTCAGAGAAGTCTGGGCCCTACCAAACAGTAATCTTTCACACCAGAGGCTAAGCGAGAGGAGAGTATGACACCTACACCAGCACTGGCATGATCGTCCCGGTCTACACCAGACCATAGGGCCATCATCCCACCGGGCAGATCATCGGTGTCGCTCCCCTTGCGCTTAGTCTCTGTCTCACACAAAACATCTAAGCGTCTCTCATTCATTACATCAACGAGCTCGTTCGTTTTATCACTCAATCCACCTCTCCCATTCAACGTGCTTTTGTAGCACTTGGCTCTCCTTGACCCACCGGAATTGGCGCTGCGTGGTGGGTGGCGGCCGCTACCGCCGCATGCACCTTTACGAACTAAATGAACAAAATATATAAGTACCTACACAAATGTTCAAATATTCATTAATATTATAAAAACATGCATCTAAAAGTCATTTTGTCACATTTGTTAATAATTTACAAAAGATGTAAATTATTAATAGTTATATTGTTATATACATTTCGCTTATATATCCTTGCGATAGGGAGGTCCATACATTAAGCTTTCACACCATCGTCTTGATATATGTACCTTATTTTTACAAATATTTTTTATTAATATGAAAAAAGGCGGAGGGGGTAGTCATTTCAGGCATTGTGGTTGCAATAAATTAAATGTATTGACAATTATTGATAAATTCTAAAAAAACTGTGCGAGTTTTTACTTGTAATAATTTGGGGTAGAAGGGATGGTGTCTGTGACAGAGCGACGAACATACGGTCGTAGCGGTACGGAAGGTCCTTTTTGCAATTTCAGTACGGAATCCTAATTCCTAATAACATCATAAACGTGAGCCCCGTACCGCCGCTGGCACTTTCGCGAATAACTAACTAAATTCTGGAATTCTTGCTGACACATTCTGCGAGGAATCACCACTATCTTACTTTATATTTTAGGTCAGACATTTTTTTATACTACGTCGGGAGGCATACAAGCATACGGCCCACCTGATGTAAAGCGGGTACCGTAGCCTATTAACACTTGTAATATATTAAGTATCATACGCGCGATGCCTCCGCTGCTGTTTACACAGCAACTCCTTGGGAGCTTACTGGTGACCTCACTCACACGCAGGAACACGACAACCCTCTAGGGAGTTGTTATTTGGCTGCGGTTTTCTGTGAGGGAAGGGTACTTCCCCAGAGGGGCTGCTTTGATGCGCCGTACCTCTCTTAAAACATCCAGACCAAGACAAACAGACATGTTCATGCACACAAATGTTTGCCTTGTGTGGGAATCGAATCGAGCGTTGGTGTTAAAGTCTCGTCATTCACGACTGAGTCACCGAGTTCGTCAAATATTTTTTTGTTTTAAAAATAGTTATGTTAAAAGTCACCTCATTATAATCTTTACAGTCAAACCCAACCTGCACGTCGTAAACCATGCTAGGTAACAATCGAGGCTCTGTGGAAAGAGAGTTTGGTTGCATCAAAACATCCCATCTAGGGAAGTATGTCCTCACTGAAATCCACAGTCAAATGACAACTCCCAGGAGCGAGTGATTTTTGTTTACTAGTTAGCACTTGAGGATTTGTGAAGCACTTGACAATACACCTTTCAAATGTTTATTGTGTATAATATCCACTTTACCTAAAGATGGAAGCATGCTTGTTTACGCACCCTTCTTCTTCTTCCTAGCGTAATCCCATTTCCTAATCCGTTAGGATTGGCGGAATCCGCTGCCTAAGGCTAAAGTTTCGCCGAGGACATTGATTTTGACATGAAATGACTACCGTCAGATCCCAAAGAAAAAACCAGATCTTTCTTAGATTAGGTCACACGCCTATCGAAATATAATTTCTTAAACGGGATGCCAGGATTCGAACCGAAGACCTTTTGTTCGACAGGCCGGTTCCTTGGGCTATCAGTGCTCCAGCTTGTTTACGCACCCTACGTTATATAAAACCAGTTGAGAATGCGCAAGCTTGCATTGCCAGAGGAACACCTGGCTCGTCAATTATATAACAATTTTTTTTTTTTAAACTTTGTTGGCCATTTTGACCATGTTCCTTAAGAAATATGATATTGGTTTTTAAGACATTCCTATTCTACTTTTTTATGCTGAATATGAATCTGAAGTCAAAATTCGAATATTCGAAAAAAAGCGACAGACACACAGACAAACGCACACACAGAATAACATATAGATTTCATATAGGAACGGTGTTCCTGAGAAGCTACGGTCTAGATTTTATAAATTACCTACAAGAAAATATTCTTCTAATAAAACAGTGCCATGGTCATTTAGAAATGTTACTTCATGAAAAGAAAGCTTTAGATCGTCTTTATGGGATACATATTTGTGTAGATAAAATATATTTGTGTAGATAGATAATATCTATTTACAAAACAAATATATATTTATGAATGCTCATCAGTTGTCTACTATTCACAGCCAATGCTTCGCTCAAGTTGCAGCTAGATGGCGCTGTGTAATTTGTCTAAACACATTTATTTATTATTTATTTATGTATTTACTAAACTGAAATCCACCTATACCGTTTCCTTATATGATACATACATCATACTAAAGTATGATTTAGAGATTTCATTCAAAATATATATAACTCTACCGATTGCCATTAAGAAATAATATATTTCGATTGTTTTTCATACAAGCATAGTCAGCTAAGCAGCTACTGTAGCCTATAGACACTCGCAACACAAGGGGCGTCACTACGTTGCCAACCCTAAAACCACTATTTTAATATAGGTTATGTTATATACAAAGTTGAAATTGAAGCGTTGCCTTTTAGAAATCCTATTTGTAAATAACAAGTCCCCGTGACAACAGATAGGGCTCCATTAGCGGCACTCCGTTCGATAGCAGTCGTTAGCGGCGACCGAAGCCCCGCAAACATCATTACAGTCCGAGCTGGCTGACAGGCCCGGCTCGACAATAGTGCTGGTACTTCAGTTCCAAGAATAGACGCCGCTGCATCTGATCGGAAGTTATTCTGTTCTATTTTTTATTGTACTGCTATATTGACATACATTTATAGAACAGTGATGGCCTGCTAACCTCTATTTCGAGTCCTGATGTGGACATACATACATATCATCACGCCTGTCTCCCATTGGGTTATGCAGAGACTAAGAAACACCAGGTACACCGATCCAAACATACCTATCTGGCCTCTTCAACACTCATCGACCTCTTCTGGTGTGGACATGTACTACTTACTTAATTAAAAAGTATTTATGTATTACACAAATCCTCAAATTATCACAAACATAAATAAACACATTCATACGTCATACTCTTCTTCACTCCACAATTCATTTTCTTCATTCAGCATCTTTTTCACCCATTTTTGAACGCCGGTGAAACAACCACAGCTGCTTCCAAACTTCCCTCCCCCATACTGCGTCAGTCCAGCCACGGGCGACAGCGACAGAGAGCTTCACAGCTCCACCTAGCCACCGCAATCCCATCGGCTATGCAGAGTATAGCCGAGGTATACAGCATTAGTACTAGGTGGAGCTGCTCTGCTTATTACGATCTATGACAGCCATGGCTAGCCCGACGCTAATTATAAGGGTTAGGCCTCACTTTTATAACTTTTTTTCGAACGCCTGTTTGCCGATGATAAATTTATTACAGAACGTCTGTAGAACGTCTGTAGGTAGAAAAGACATAAGATAAAAAATCCATTTGCCATAGGGCCCTCGCGGGCACTTAATAATAATAATAATGTCGGACAAATTACACACCGCCATCTAGCCCTAAAGTAAGCGAAACTTGTGATAAGGGTGCTAGACAGCTGATAATCATATGTAAATACATTTTTTTTTTGTAAATACATACTTATCATACATAGAAAAAACCCAGACCAAGACAAATAAAAATGTTCATGCACACAAATGTTTGTCCTGTCGAATCCACGAGCGTTGGTGTCAAAGTACCGATGCTAACCACTGCGCCACCGAGCTCGTCAACTTATACACGTCTTACATTTACAAAATTATTATATTATTGATTTTTCATACTTTTCGTTTTTTTTTTAATTACCATTATTTCGAAACTGATCATTGACGAAGAAGACATGACGAAAGAAGAAAGAAACTTGTCAATAAATATAATTGTGGTTAAAGTATGAAATTGCCGTTTTATAGTAATAGATACTTTGAATTGACATTAAACCTTCATGGTGTGAGATTTTCCAGTGAAACTTTCTTCTCATGACACATATAAGGCTTTTCTTTTAAAAAATGTACAACATTTGATTTTCGAATTTCAATTGTTGTTTTTATTCAACTTAGACGGGAAAGACGGATACTTCGGAAATCCGAGTAATTTTTGAATAAGAGTTCCGCGCGGAACTAACGCGACAGAAAGGGCTCGCAATATCAATACTGCGTTCGCAGAGGAGACTGCTAATGGACGCACCGTGAGTTTTTGGTTTAAACACTTTCGTGGTGGAAACTTCGACTTGAAGAACGAACCACGTGGAATACCGCACGCACAGGTGAATAACGCTGAATTGAAGGAGTTGATGGAAGCCGATCCGAGTCAAACTATCCAGGAATTAGCGACAGGGTTTAACGTTACCTTGCCTACAATCTTAACTCATTTGCGTCAAATCAATATGATAAAAAAAAATGAAAAATAGGTGCCTCATGATTTGACTGATCTGCAGAAACAAACGCGTGTTGAAACTTGTGTTGCCTTGTTGAATCGGTACAGAAATGAAGGAATATTGGATCGAATTGTGACATGTGACGAAAAGTAAATTCTTTACGATAACCGTAAGCGAAAAATACAATGGCTGACCCCAGGTCAAACGCCGCAACAGTGCCCTAAAGCAAAGCTTACCAATAAAAAGGTAATGGTAACTGTTTGGTGGTCTCTTCATGGCGTTCACTATAGCTTTTTCAGGTTTGATTAAGTAATAACAGCAGATGTTTACTGTGCCAAACTTCGAACAATGATGGCGAAACTGGCAGTGAAACAGCCCCGACTCGTGAATCGATCATTATTGCTTCATGATAACGCAAGCCCTCACACTGAACGAGAAACCGTTGTACAGGAGCTGCAGATAGAAACCATACATCATCCTCCGTACTCGCCAGATCTTGCTCCAACTGACTACCATATTTTCGTGATGTGGACACTTTTCTACGTAGTAAAAAATTTCTTCCCAGGATGCTTTCACGCAGTTTGTCGAATCTAGATCCCCAAAGTTCTATCACAAAGGCATAAATAAACTTCCGAACGGCAGCAATGTATAGATCATGAGGGTAAATATTTTACATCTTAGAAAAAAACGAGTTTTAATTTTTCAGTACAAATCGGCAATTTCATACTTTAAACCCTAATATATTATTACGTTTTCTCATTTCTTTATTCTTGAACCGAATAAGCAGAGGTCGAAGGATCAAACGAATTCACAAAATATTATTATGAAGCAGTCGGAGCACCTACGAGAACAATCTCACGTACATGGATCTAGTCTAGACTTTTCTATATTCTTCGCTACGACACAATCCAATAAAACGCCGAAATTGTTTGGAAATGCAAAATGGCAGCTCGAGAAAACGTGTTGTTAAATTTTTGCGTACCTTGTTTTAACATTCTGTGTTTTATTGTGCCCAATTTCGGGAGGCGAACAAGCATACATGTCACCTGATGAATAGACGGTAAGTCGCATATGGGCTATGATATTTAAGATCTCTGATACATAAGTTTAAAGGTTAATTAGTTTAGATAATGTCAATTTTCTTCTGGCATATCTACTTCTCGAATGGCTTCAAATTTCTAGTAGAGAAATAAAAGAACACTGAAAACTTTAAATGTAACGATAGTAAAGAAATTATTTTTATTTTTATCATTGTCAATTTACCAGTCCGTTGCTTTATAGTAGGGTAGGGCTAACTCAATACGAAGTGTCACACGAAACAAGTTGATCGTTCGATAATCGCCTCGCATCAGCCATTAAAACTGTAGAAACCGATTACAAGACAACTATAAAGTTGTAACCTCACCAAACTTATACCGAAATAATATAAAAAAAAACAAAATTTATGCCAAAATTAGACTTTTAGGCAATTTCATCTAAACTAGCTACTTTGTATCCTTCCATTATAGATTATTAAATTTAAAAATACTTGAAATGAGTTAAGAGCATTTAACTAGTAACTTCATCGCAATGATATGAGAAAAATAAAAAAAACTCAATAAAAACAACAAAAAAATATCACAAAACTTACGGGCCAAAATATAAACCTAAAACGAAGAAGAAAAGCAAATCATGAAAAAGTAATATTCGCTGTCTACTAAAAAGAATTAAAATCTACTACTACTAATCTAGTAACACTTCGACATAACTCCGCTTTTGTAGTCATTTTTGAAGTGATAACTTCTTATAGGAGGGTAAATTGCTTCGTTACGTAACGCGTTACGGCGCCAGTCTGTCTGGCTTCCCCTTCTCTCACGCATACGGCAGCGGTAGGCAGGCTCAATTGTAACTAAGAATGAAATATAATTTATAATCAATAAAAGATTTTATTAATAAATAACCTTTCCTTACATTATCATATTAATATACATAAAGTTTAAGTAATAACCTAAGCTTTTCTCAAGTTAAACAATTTCAATATTAAATAGTTCAACTCAGATTAGTTTAAGTTATCACTTCTGTCGGGCGTCCCGAGACGCACACTTTTTTTTTCATCAAAGCGAATTGTGTACAGATACACGCCGATAAACCGGGATCCCAGTATTATATAACGGGATTGAAAGAATATGTTTGAAGTTACAATACTAACACAGCTGGTAAAGAAGCAATATGGCCAACACAACAGACGAAATATAATGTTGTGACCTTTACGTAATCTGTCGATATTGAAAACAGAGACAGAAGGGCAATCGTTGCCCTTTCGCAAATTATTTTCTTTTATGTTCAAAGTTCAACCTCAAATTAATGAAAATATTTTATTTCTCGTAAATATGTGACACGTCGTTAAAATGACATATTAAGTTGATACACATACTCATTCTAATTGAGTGTGACTGCGTATCCATTTTGACAATATGTTTAAAAGGCGCATCAAAAGTACTCTATGTAAGAAGTTATTACAGAATCGTCGAATATAATATATATATATATATATATAATATCATTTATTTGCCATTAGGGCACTAGACACGACTTACAATCTTTTAATCAAATCATATTATATCTTATAAATTTCTCATAACTTTATTAATATTGCTGTCTTTAGATTTGATCCCATTTATATCAACAGTCTGTATTCTCTTATTTAAGGAAGTTGCAATCAAATTATGGGCTTTACATACCTCTAACACCATAATGATATAGCTTGAACAATAATACCCGATGGTCGGCGCAATCACAAGCTTTGGATATCTGACTAACTGCAAATGATTCAGCACATGTATCATATATCTTTAACTGCACCCCTTGCCATCATTATATATACACTGACATAAATATATTGTAACAGAAACTGTCGATTTGAAACATATGCATGTATTCGCAAGTTTCTTTTGGTATTTCTTCTTCGCTAATGGTTATATGATAGTAGATTAAGAAAGAGAAGTTAAAATTATGAAAATTAATTACAACATATTGCAAAACCAAGGCCCACGCCGCGTCTGTATGTCTGTCTATTCGCGATAAACTCAAAACCTAGTGAACGGATTTTCATGCGGTTTTACATCAATAGACAGAGTGATTCTTGAGGAAGGTTTAGATGTATAATTTGTTTAGGTTTTGTGTAAATCGGTTGAAATATGACGATAATTGTTGAAAATGTCTTTCCGCCTGGGAGCTTTTTTTATACAACGTCGGGAGGCATGCAAACATACGGCCTACCTGATGCAAAGCGGTAATCGTAGTCTACAAACGATTGCAATACTTCAAGTAATACTCGCGCGATGCCAGCTCTGCTGCTAACACAGCAACTCCTTAGGACTGGACCTCACTCACACGCAGATCACAACAACCCTCTAGGGAGTTGTTATTTGGCTGCGATTTTCTGTGAGGTGGAGGTAAATCACTAGACGGGCTGCATTAAACGGGCTGCCTACCTCTCTTAAATATAACAGACTTTCTTCCTTGGTGCTAAAGATAACGTTTTTATTAATATAATTAAACTTAGTTCTTATCAAGGTACTAAAGTCTGATCTAAATAACGAACATTATCCTGTGGTTCTCTTCAATTTAAAAAAAAACCTCTCCTTCTTACATCATTATTCCAAATGTAGTCGTATCTCGACCACGTTTATTCTAGGTTCTAGTTTCATACTTTCTCTACATATCTAGTTCACGCTTTCAAACGTTACCATCGGGGTTAGTATTACGCATTGCGTGTATGCTATGCCTTCTGGCTTAGGTTTCGGCTGTATGTTCCTAGCTCTTCATTCACACTGTACCCTGCAGTCATCTATGACTCATTAAACCATGACGCGTCCAGTAGACTGTGGCCGGGTAAAAGGAAAATGTGCGCACAGCGTCCCATATCCGGGCTGTTTAGATCTAGATCGTTCATTTTTGGAAATAAATACTTTATTGAAATTATCAAGTAAGTGAGGTAGTTTTTATACAGCGTAGTGTGTAGGCCATTTATCGACAATAATTATGATATATAATACGTCACGTATAATTATTCAAACCGAATTCGAAGAGAGCGTCGGTGTTAAAATAAGAATAGGCATGCTCCGTTGGTTCGGACATGTAGAAAGAATGCAAGATGAAAGAATGACGAAGCAGATATACAATGCAAAAGTGGAAGGATGTAGGAGCCGAGGAAGGCCAAGACTTACCTATCATGATCAAATTGGTCGTGTTCTATCAGAAGGTGATGTCAGGAGCCCTAGAAACCGGCAAGCGTGCATGAAAAGAGCAATGAATGTTAAAGAAGCGAGTGAGGTATGTAAGGATCGAGTCGCGTGGCGCTCGGTTCTCTCTGCCTTCCCTGTAAGGGATTTAGCGTGAAGTTATAATTCGAAAATTGGACATTTCTAACCAAAACAGGCATTTTTCAAATGTATGAGACGCTACAGGTACATTTTCGTTTTCAGTACCGCGTCGCGTCACGGGTTAAGTAGAAACCCCAGTGAGGATAAAAAATATACGTTTTATTTGTATCGATAATATTGCTGATACTTATGACTACTTGTTCTATTCATGAAAAGATGAAAACAACAGAAAAAAAAAAGAGTTATAAATACGCAATTAGAATTTAGTTTCCTTAAATCTTCAGTATGTATACGACGAACTCGGTGACGCTGCGTGTTAGTAACGCGACTTTGACACCAACGCTCGTGGGTTCGATTCCCACACAAGACAAACATTTGTGTACATCAACATGTCTGTTTGTCTTGGGCTGGGTGTTTTTAGGACAGGTAGGACTCATCAAAACAGCCCGACTGGGGAAGTATCTCCACCTCACACAACACCGCAGTCAAATAACAAACTCCTTGGACGGTCATTGTGCCCCTGCATGGAGTGAGGTTACCAGCGAGCTCCCGAGGAGTTGCAGTTAGCAGCAGAGGTGGCATAACGCGAGTGATACTCAATGTATTACCAGCGTTCATATGCTACGGTAACCACTTTACATTAGGTGGACCGTTTGCGTGTATGCCTCCTGACAATAAAAAATCGACCAAGTGCGAGTCGGACTCGCGCACGAAGGGTTCCGTACCACTATCTATAAAAATCGGCCAAGTGCGAGTCGGACTCGCGCACGAAGGGTTCCGTACCATTATCTATAAAAACGGCAAAAAAATCACGTTTCTTGTATGGGAGCCCCCCTTAAATATTTGTTTTATTTTAATTTAATTATTTATTCTTAAAGTGAATATATAACTAAATATTCTGTGAATATTCAAGCGTCTACCTGTTGCCGTTATCAATATCGAGCAAAAATGAGTAAAAAAATCACGTTTGTTGTATGGGAGCCCCCTTAAATATTTATTTTATTACATTTTTTAGTATTTGTTGTTATAGCGGCAATAGAAATACATCATCTGTGAAAATTTCAACTGTCTAACTATCACGGTTCATGAGATACAGCCTGGTGACAGACGGACGGACGGACAGCGGAGCCTCAGTAATAGGGTTCCGTTTTACCCTTTGGGTACGGAACCCTAAAAACGGCCAAAAAAATCACGTTTGTTGTATGGGAGCCCCCCTTAAATATTTGTTTTATTTTAATTTAATTATTTATTCTTAAAGTGAATATATAACTAAATATTCTGTGAATATTTCAAGCGTCTACCTGTTGCCGTTATCAATATCGAGCAAAAACGAGCAAAAAAATCACGTTTGTTGTATGGGAGCCCCCTTAAATATTTATGTTATTCTATTTTTTAGTATTTGTTGTTATAGCGGCAACAGAAATACATCATCTGTGAAAATTTCAACTGTCTAACTATTATGGTTCGTGAGATACAGCCTGGTGACAGACGGACGGACCGTCGGACGGACGGACGGACGGAGGGACAGCGAAGTCTCAGTAATAGGGTTCCGTTTTACCCTTTGGGTACGGAACCCTGAAAAAAGGCCTTGCCCCATACAATTTCGGCCATTGTTGTCGAAAACTAATTTACGAAAGACAAGAAAAACACAACATTCTTGCAAACTGGTATAAATGAACAAAATCTTTATTATTTCGCTTAACTATTAAAGGCACTATCGACGAGGAATTTAAGGGTTAAGGGTGCATGTCGTCTAATTTAATTAATAGCACGTCGTAGGGCGGCCACATTTGTCGCAAACCGCAGGATTACATCTCAAGCGCCCGCCTTGACCTAATGGGGTCGGGGGATGTTGCGGTCCAAACCGTGCGATACATCTCTTAGTACAGTTGCCATTAAACGCAATGGGAAAAGGTATTAGACCAAGATAATCTATAACTTCACGCCAACTCCCTTGCGGGGTAGGCAGAGACAACCGAGCGCCACATGACTCGATTCTTACAAACCTCACTCGCCTCTCTAACATTCATTGCTTGACATCCCCTTCTGATAAAACACGATCAATTTGGTCATGGTAGGTAAGTCTTGGCCTACTTCGTCTCTAATATTAGGCCAAGATATATAATCTACGTTAGAAGTGAAAACTTCTCAGCATCACAAACTTGAAAACATTATTTTTGAGTTGTTAAGAAATATTTTTTTGGAAGTATCTTTTATTATGAATTATTTTTATCAACGCATTAATATAGTAATAAAAGTTTCCTTTATTGTGGTGTTTTACATGAAAAATAACGATTATTATCTGTAGGTATAATATGAACAAAGTTATTAATAAATATCTATTTTATAAAATTTAATAACAACAAGGCAATTTTTCAAATCATCATCATCATATCAGCCGAAGGACGTCCATTGCTGGATATAGGCCTCCCCCTTTGACTACCACAGCGATCGATCCTGTGCCGCTTGCATCCATCGGCTCCCTGCGATCTTCACAAGATCGTCGGTCCATCCTACGCTGCGTATTCCGGTTTGTGGTCGCCATTCGAGAACTTTTCTGCCCCAACGGCCATCGGTTCTCCGAGCTATGTGGCCTGCCCACTGCCACTTCAGCTTGCTGATCCTTAAAGCCACGTCGGTAACTCTAGTCCTGCTACGGATGTGCTCATTTCTGAATCTATCTCGTAGAGAAACTGGACGTGACAATGCAAGCGTTCATCAGCTATGGTAATCTTCTTCTTTCTAGCGTCATCCCGTTTCCTAATTCCCTTAGGATTCGCTGTCTAAGTGTAAAGGCCAAATACTTTCAGAAGCCCTCGGGCATAAAATGAGTAAAATAAATATATTTTTTGATATATAATACACAGAATAGCCAGTTTTATTTTTAATTGGTTTTAGAATCAGGTTTTAGTTACTTATTTCCCTGCTTTGTTTACAGCAGCATGTTATAATCTAAAATATTTATATAATATAAAATTTAAAAACAAATATTTTAAAATTATAAACATGAAAAGTATATATATCTACGATATATCGAAATGAAACACAGATATCTAGGACTTAAAAAAGAAAAAGCTCACGCAAGGGACAATCACATTGGCTCGAAACACCATTTTCAGATCGGATTCGATAAGTTTTCATTCAGATTCCATACAATTTAAGTGAAAACTTTTCAAATATGGTTCTTGCGAAGTAATGTGAATACACCCAGATCTCAGAATTGGCGCACATACACTATCGACTTTGCCAAAACCAAAACTGATTAAGACTCGAGCCTCTGCTAAAAGAGAGTGTATATTTGTAAAGATTTAATAAAGACCAGCCCGATGGAAGAAGCACTTCCGTCATTGTTTTCTTTGTTTCCTTGTTGTTGAGGCACCAGAATCCTGAACAGAACCTGTACCTTAGCAGTAATGTGTGTATATAATATACTTTCACTTTATGAAATAATAATAGGTTTTATTAAAAACCAATTGAGAATGCGCAAGCTCGCATTGCCAGAGGAACACCTGGCTCGTCAATTATATAACAATTCAAAATTATCATTTTTTTAATTTGTCGGCCATTTTGACCATGTTCCTTAAGAGATAGGAACGGTGTTCCTGAACATTCCAATTCTACTTTTTTATGCTGAATCCGAATCTGAAGTCAAAATTCGAATATTCGAAAAAAAAGCGATAGACAAACACACAGACAAACATATAGAATTCAGAAAGGAACGGTGTTCCTGAAGATTTAAGTATTTCAGAGGCGGATTTATCTCTCTACAGGATCTCATTTAGTCACCATTTAAATATTTGGAGATGTACTTTTCAAACGATATTACGTAATGCGAAATTATCAATCGTATCGTTCGCTAAATACTGGGAAATCGCGTTCCCACACTAGAACCGCGGGACTACAGCATGAGTGTGTTTAAAGAAACGTAAAGAAGTTATATATACAGAGCCAAAATCTCATGAGTGTCACCGTTGGTGTTGCAAAAAGCTATTGTAACTGCTTACCATTAGGGTCATAACCGTGTGTTTGTTTTCCACTTTAGTGGTATAGAAAATGCGGAATTTATTATTGGCATGAAAACATATGTTTTCGCAGATCTTTCTGTTGGGATTTTTCGATAGTATTTTCATACAAAATTATTAATCTTTTAGTGAATTATAAAAAAAATCTTTCGTTCATACCTATTCCTATCAATTAACAACAAAAAATCTGTCAAGTCACATGAGCTAATCTCTAATGATGATCCTTCATATACTTATGAATTATTAATATAGATTATTCATAGGTAACTAATCATTAATGAGCTAACTAGAGGAACTAAAAAAGAAAGCTTTATCAAAGGCTGCTTTGGAGGATCCCACTGTAGAAGATATTATCAGTAATAATGACTACATGATGGCAACACTCATTGTATTGCAAGTATTCTACGATAATGATATGATACAGTAACCACTTTATATCAGTACACTGATGGAGTGTAATGAAAATAAAAATCAAGAACATTTTCCAGTTGAATTGCGCAGACACATTATCAGCAAATAAAAGTGTAAAGGAACAAAAAGCTTGGAGAAGCGAGGACTGTCCGCGCGGGCACAATGGTTTCAATAGCCTGGCTGGCCTGTCAGCCACATCTCGGCTCCGTGAATAGTTGAAAGGGGATTCTTACGAGCCTCGTTTGCAGTTACTTTGAAACCGTGCACAGTTGTTATAACTATTTCATTTCTTATTGAAGGAGCACCTAAAAGCTAAGTTATACTTTGCTTACTTTGCGTAAGTTCAACTCCGTGTACATTTTGAAATTCTTTGTTAAGTACATCTTAGTCATAAATTGTAATGGTTTGATTTTTATTTACGTCGAGAGTCAAACAAGTGTCCACATGAACTACTCCACTATGCAATAAGTGGAGAACCATTTGCGCGTTGTCACTCTGAATTACAAGGAGCTTACTGGCAACCTCACTTACCCGCAGGAACAAGAATCTTTCAGGGAATTGTCTTTTGTGAATATCATAAAATAATCAAAACAAAATACGTACGAAATAGATCAAAATTTACCTTCAAATGAAACAACTTCGAAAAAAACATTGAGATGAAAAGATCAATATGATCGAACTCAGATGTTCAATAATCTGACTAGTCAGCGATAACCTTACACTGAAACTCGACGACCAAATTGAGTTGTTCACCTCAAATTTAAAGACACATGTTCGTTCAGGAAAACAGTTACCTGCGATTGCATTGGCTGACTGAGGAAACCAAAAAACAGCAGAAGTGGCATCGCGCGAGTGATACTCAATGTATTATAATCATCCATAGGCAACGGTAACCGCTTTACAACAGGTGGGACGTATGCTCGTATGTCTCCCGACGTTTTATTAATATTATTAATAAAACGTCGGGAGACATTACACATATTATTGATATTATGTATTTAATTTTTATTGTAGTGTGTTTTTAAATTATGGATCAATGTTATCCGAAATAAATAAATTTTAATTTTTTTTTAATTTAATTTTTAAATTAAGAAAAATCTTGACCTAAAGTTGAGAATAATTGAACAAGACAAGCTTGAATTCATTCAAAAGCTTTATGTCAATTTTTATCGGTTTGTATTGGGACTCGGTAAACACGACCATGTCTTGGAATTTTGTGTTGAGCTCAAATAGATTCCGGCTTCGTTGCAGCTGGCACATATTGTCACGACAATATTTCATTCATTTCGCATCTTTTAAATATTTAAAACACCTTTTCCTGTTTCTCACTGGTGTTTCCTTACGGGAAACTTCTCGTTTTCACTTTACGTGATCATCCAATGCCACCAAAATACTTTTCAGTTCAAGTAAGCAGGTCTCTAAAATGCTCTGCCATTAAACATGAAGACAAAAACTCTGTTCATTTAAAATTCGTTCCAATAATAACTTTTACTGGAACGCCTTATGTATAGTATATTATTTAAAGTATATTTTATTTGTTGTATGTTTGTAATAATTATTTGTGATAACATATAATGTATATATGCATGATAAATATATTAATTTTGCTACTGGTATATAAGGCAATACGTTGTCTGCAGTGCGCCACCTTCCTTGCCATTTTTATTTATTTAGCCTAAGATTGTATGGAAAAAATTGCTATGCAATAAAGTCACTTGTTGTACTCTTAACTCAGTTCAACTCAAAACTTAGTTATTATTGTATTTTTTATCAGTAGAATAAGTTGTATTCTTCTTTTTCCCAATGTTATCCCTTTACCTAATCCATTAGTACAGGCAGGGTATGATCCCTAAGCCTAAGAATTAGACAAAGATATTGATTGGACTGCCATCAGACCTCCAGAACCCAACGGGGAAAACCAGACCTTTCTTAAGTTAGATCATACGTGTCATCATCATCATTATATTAGCCGAAAGACGTCCACTGGTGAACATAGGCCTCCCCCTTAGACTTCCACAGCCATCGGTCTTGTGCTAATTACAAATACGTGCATATATCCAAAAGCACGAATTAAGTGGTAGATACCAATATTCGAACTGGTGACCAGTTGGTCAATAGGATGGTTCTTTACCCACCGGGCTATCACTACTCTTCACTCAGCTATAAATGATTATAATATATTACAAAGAGTACACGTGTAAGCGTTACCAAATTTCAGCCGTATAAAGTAAACAAGTAAAGTTAACTTGTTAAATGACACAACTAAGTTAGATGATACAGCCATCGATCTCTAACAAAAACATACAGCCTCTAAAGTTGATATACATCCTGTAATATGACATGCTCTTGGTTGTACGTGGCAGAATAACTTTAAACAAGGGAAAATGTTCCATTACAACTTGAATTTTTATGTTGATGGAACTTTTTAGATCTTAGATTCTGAGCTTGTAGTTTTTGCCACATCGCCTGCGAAGAATTATGCCATTTTGGAAACCCGCACATTTGTAGTTAAGCAGTTTCTGTACAGTACTGTTTGTTTAACTCTCTTTCTTGTTAAACAAAAAACTAAATTTAGGTTATACCTTACCTTTTATACAACATCCGGAGGCAAACAAGCATATGACCCATTCGAAGTAATTATACTTGACTATGACCGCTTACAATGTAAGGAATATAGCTCGCGTTGTCACCCCCGCTGCTAACACAACAACAACTCACTGGAGAATTGTTATTTGCTTCGGTCTTCTGTGAGGTGGACGTACTTATCCAGTCCCGAAGCTTTCATTTACGCTACCTCTTTTAAAATCATTCTATCCAAACATACACAAAATAAATACATCAAAATTTACTCTCTAATGAAACAAAATACCCATGTATCAGTCTATAACTTCACGCCTTTACGAAACTTTATTTATTATTCATAACTCTTCTTATGCACACTGGTCGGTTTCTAAGACTCTTGACATCGCCTTCTGATAAAACACGATCAATTTGGTCATTGCAGGTAACTTTCACTGCCCACTAGATGGAGCGACGACCTCAAGGGGTTTGCAGGGAGTTGATAGATGCAGGTGGCAAGGATCGAGACGAGTGACGCTCTGAAGGGGAGGCCTATGTTCAGCAGTGGATGAGTGCAGGCTGAGATGATGATGATGATGAGGTAACTTTCGCGTTGTATTTCTGTTTCGTAATACTTTCTTCTTGCATTCTTGCCGAAAATTTGTAACGTTGCGCCATTAATTTTGCTTGTAGACCGTATTTGCAATGATGATGTTAAAAACAGAGTTGGTCTGAAAAAGAGTGTCAGTGTTAAAATAAGAATAGGCATGCTCTATTGGTTCGGATTGGTAGTAACAAAATACTCAAAACTTCAGAAAAGCTATTGACTTGAAAACATCACTATGATCAAATCCAGATTCTAGAAGTGCGTCGCCTACTAATATCATAAGAACTAAATAACCCTATAAATTTAGTAAAAATTTATATTATATCTTTATTGTACATAAAATAACAATGAAAAATGTAAATTAAAATGCAACACATTAATAAATGTACAAAGGCGGACTTATTCATATTTGGAATCTCTTCCAGTCAACCTTTGAGTGTCTAATTGGAACTTGGTAGGCGAGTGGCCCGGTAGTACAACATAAACGTAATAGATCATTATAATAATCAACAAATATAAAAGAAATAAATGTCAAAATAAATATTAAAATTGAATATGTGATTCCACATACTCTGATAGAATTCACGTGGTTGGAAAAAACTGTTGCCATACACGAGCCTTATTGACTTAATCGGCAGAATTCGAAGCACTGCCCTCCATATAAGCTACGAGAATATTAGTTTTAGGCCACTGCTCGTTTCGACAAGTAAATGCCGGGTTTTGGACTCCGTATTATGTGACATACAGTAATACTTGCTAATGCTTTGTAAAGTCGACAATACAGAATAACTCAGATTGGATAATAGTCGGATTTGAACGAAAGTTCTGTAATTTACGTCAAGTGTTTTGCGACACTTAATATTTTGTGAATAAATCCTGTATACTTATTAGTTTAAATGTGTTTTCATTTGGGAAAATAATGGCGGGCGTGTTTTATAATTTATTAATAAATTGTTTTGTTAAAAAATCTATTCGTAAATAACAAGTCTCCGTGACAACAAATGTCGTCCATTATCGAGTATTCCCTCATATTTAGGTGTGTGATGCGATAAACTGAATGAAATTATGATGAATCGTAAGAAAAGTTATTTTCGAAGTTATACTTTATTTCGAGTCGTTAGAAAAAAAATATAAGAGTAAATTTTTACGACCGACATCTATAATTGACATCATGAAGTTGGTCGCACACCAACATCTACAATCGACACCACGAAATTGGTCGGTAAATGTCAAGTTTTATTTGTTACTATTCAAGGTAGTTATAAAAGATACATATGAAAATTCTATATTTACCCATTATGCCCTTGCGGACACTTAGACACGTCTTACATTTAATTTAATCTTATTGTTATTATTCAATTCTCTTATGTTACTATTTTTCTTTTTTAATATGCTAACATTTCGGAAATGATCATTGGCGAAGAAGAAATTCCGAATTATTCAAACACTTATCTGTGAATAGACAAAACCTGTTTTATATCGGTACAAATAAAATATATTTACATATAAATAAATACGTACGTACTACGTAGGTGAGTCTTTAAATTATATACAGTGGTGAATGATGTTTGTTAATATTTTATATTATCGATTTGTTTTACAAACGCAGAGTACTGGCATGCAGTATGAAATTATTGGAATTGTTTTTGTTTTGTTACCTAAAAGAAGATTTATTCAAAAATCAATTCAAAAGAATTAATCAATTTTTAACGAAAGTATCGCGTGTTTTATTTATTTTGTTGAATCTGACGTTTCGAACGGTTTGCAGCGTCCGTGGTCGCAGGAAGACTAAGGTGACATTTGTTTTACATTGGTTATTCAATTATTACATCTACATGGATTAATTATTTATATATGTTCCGATTCACACAAAAATCGCTCACGGTATCCGAACGTTATTGAGTAGATCTCTGTGTTTGTGACTTGATTATTTTTAGAACTGGATCCCAAGCAGGTGGTACTTGCCAACCATCTTCTCTATTGAAATTGGTGTGTTTTCTTATTTGGGGTGTTAGGAAAACAACAACGCAATAAAACACGCGATACTTCCGTTAAAAATTGTTTAATTCGATGTGTAACAATTGCGAAAACCTAAGACAATACTAAAAGAAGATAGTTTATATGATCTAAATCACTTTGTGTGCTACGACGTAGCATGTTATTCTAACTGACGACTAACATCTGCAGCGCCTGAGGATGCCTCATGGAGAGGCGAAACACGTGTCGCAAAGACGACCGCAGCAGCCGAAGCAGCGGCGGCATGCATCTACTAACAGTAGTGAGTGGCTGCCAGCGTGCACTAGTTCCCATGAACTAACCGGTAGCGAAAGCACACAAAGTAGTTTAGATCAACTTGTCTGTAAATTTGACTTTCGCAAAAAAACGCCTGAATCTATTAACTAAGATAAAAATAAATAATAAATATTGTCGGACAAATTACACAGCGCCACCTAGCCCCAAAGTAAGCGAAGCTTGTGTTATGGGTACTAGACAACTGATAAACATACGTAAATACATTTTTTTTTTGTAAATACATACTTATTATACATAGAAAATACCCTGACCAAGACAAACAGACATGTTCATGCACACAAATGTTTGTACTGTGTGGGAATCGAACCCACGAGTGTTAGTGTCAAAGTAGTGTAACAGCACGTTTCACCACTGCGCCACCGAGCTGGTCGAAGATCGTTTGTTCGTTTTTCTTTTCTAGTACGGAACTCTGGAAAATAGCAATCGAGCATCCTGTGACGTAACAATCAAAGTTGAGTGGTTAGGTTAGAGAATGCCCGCATACCAGCGGCGGCCGCCGGCGGCATATTTACAAAGAGCCGCTTTGCGCGCGCTCGTATACACTGCATGCCAAATATTCGTAACTTCCGCGCGACACGGCTCTGTACATGTTTTTGTTATTTTTACCCGAAAAAGCTATAACACAAATTTCCTGCGATGAAAGGGTTCATATTGTTGGAAAAAAGAAACACGTGTGACAAAAAAAATATTCCAGCGCAGTCGAATATGATCCTTTACATATTAGACATAGGTGTTATTTTGCGATATTCGACTTTACAGGTAATTTAATTTTCATTTCTGTGTTGCAACCAATTAGTTCATGTGAACGCGGGCTGGCTCACTATCAATTACATTTATTACAAGCACGCGCGCTTACATTTCTTGTTAGTACTGTGCTGGCACTGCTGTTATTAAATGTATGCGTGTCATTTTTGTCATGGTCATTGTGGTCATCTTTGCGCTTACACAATATATGTAATGAAAAACCGGCAACAGCTCTCGCTGCTGTCTCTATGTTGTGGTCGTCTCTGATCATATCCAACAATTATATAATGTAATGCTATGGTTTTCTATTTGGATCTTAGTATATATTTGTAATTACCATTTACTCGCCAATGAAAAAAAAACATTGTGAAGCCGATAAAAACCTGCACGTCCAAGAAAGTCGAAAGATTTGTGACCTAATTTGAGTAAAGTTTGATTTTGTCTCATGATTGTGAAGGTCTGAAGGTCTGACAAAATCAGTATCTTAGCCAAATCCTTAGGCTAGAGGACCCCGCCAATTCTCATGGATTATGAAACGGGTAGTCTTTGCTCGTACAGACCATTGAATGTAGAAATGACTTTTTTCTATGTCAGTATGCAAACAAGCATACCGCCCACCTCATGTGAAGTAGTAACCGAAGCTTATAAACACATACGAAGTATGCACATTGGTGCCAATACAGCAATCTTTAGGGGGCACTTACACCCATAATTCGATAGATTAATGATTTATTTATGTATATTCAGCTACGACAACAACTCAGGTTATGCTAATCTCACCGTTACTGCTACGCCATAAGATACATGGGTGTATTGCTTGATTTTTCATTGTCTGTACATGACTTTGTTACTCTGTCACTGTATCTCATTCCCAATTCTTTAGTACTTAAACTATGGATTGGTTCAATATTAATTGATCAATCAACGACCAATCTATCAATCAATGAAAGATCAATCTTGAAGAATCCTTGGTAACCTACCTAAGTTGCAAATCAACTTAAAATCTTAAGTGCGGAGAACGCTCCGTGAGATATTTATTGATTGGCGAACATCACAATACAAGATGATTTCGACGGTACACAAAAAATAATGAGGAATTCGTCGACCCTGGTGGCGGAGTGGTTTGGCTTCTTTACTTGCTTGGTTCGATTCACATAAAAACAAAATATTTGTGTACATGAATATATCTGTTTGTCTTAGCCTGGGTGTTTTCTATGCATGAATTACCAAAAAGAAAAGATCTATGACCACAATACAAGTATGGGAGTAGAAGCCACTATGTATTTGCCCGCCCTTAATATACCTTTCATTCATTCTTCATTAATCAAACCCACGAACCTTGGGGTTAATGGAGCTATTGCTATCTACTCAACTACAGGGCCACCGATCTCGTCAGAATTGGTGTCATATTAATTTATATGTATGAATAACTTCACGCCAAATCCCTTGCGGGGTAGGCAGAGAGAACCGAGTGCCATGACTCGATCCTTACACATCTCATTCACTTCTTTAACATTCATTGCTCTTCTCATGTACCCACGCCGGTTTCTAAGGCCCTTCACATCATCTTCTGACATAACACGGTCAAGTTGGTCACGGTAGATAAGTCTTGGCCTTCCTCAGCACCAACATCCTTCCACTTTTGCGTTGTATATCTGTTCCGTAATTATTTCTTCCTACATTCTTTCCACATGTCCGAACCAACGAAGTATGCCTCTTCTTATTTTAACACGACGCTCTCTTTCAGTCCAACTCTGTTTCTAACATCATCATTGCGAATATGGTTAATAATAATAATTTGTTACAATATTTGCAAGTTTTAATTATTTTACCAGCGTTATTATGAAACTCTCCATCATGGAGGACCCTTGTAACTTTATAGAATCTGGGTCAGTGTTGTCACGCCTCTTGACTCCTGTACTTGCCAATTCGAAATGTTTGCTCTCGTTATTTCAAATATTACATCAGTACGACGAACATTACTCCGGTTTAATGGCTGTACGCCGGAAATGGCAGAAGAACCATGAATGTAGGGTGAATGCTGTAGAAGTGAGAGCGCTGAGGAGTATGTGTGAACCTAGATTTATAGATTAAAGCTCGTTAAATAAAAATCAATGTAGAATGAATGAAGTTGACTGGTAGAAAACTCATTGTGGGATAAATCCGCGTTTTTCTTTGATACTACGGCGGATGGTAAACGAGCACGCAACCCCACCTGGTAGGAAGCGGTTAATGCAGAATTGGACCGGTGTTAATGAAATAAGTTCTATGAAGTTCACCATTAACCTCATTTATTTTCAGGAACACCGTTCCTATATGAAATCTATATGTTTGTCTGTGTGTGTCTGTCGCTTATTTCGAATATTCGAATTTTGACTTCAGATTCGGATTTAGGATAAAAAAGTAGAATAGAAATGTCTGAAAAACCAACCTCCTATCTCTTAAGGAACAAGGTCAAAATGGCCGACTAATTAAAAAAAAAAATTAATTTTGATTTCAGATTCGAAAAGTAAATTAAAAAGTAGAATAGGAATGTCTTAAAAACCAATATCATATTTCTTAAGGATCATCATATGGTCATGGTCATGGTCAAAAAAATAATTAAATTGTTATATAATTGATGAGCCAGGTGTTCCTCTGGCAATGCAAGCTTACACATTCTCAACTGGTTTGACCTTGAAGCATATACATGGTGCCAAAACTGCTGCTAGTACAGCAACTCTTTAGGGAAACTGATACTTACCTCTCTTAAAAACACCCAGACCAAGACATATTCATCGATACAAATGTGAGAATCGAACCCCACAGTATTAATGCAGCCATTGCTAACCATTTTCGACGAGCTCGGTGGCGCAGTGGTGACACGCACTGTTACGTTACTTTGACACCAATGCTCGGAAGTTGGATTCGCACACAGGATAAACATTTTTGTGCATGAACATGTCTGTTTGTATTATTAGTCTGGGTATTTTTAAGAGAGGTTGAGCGCATCAAAGGACCGTCTACGCATCTGGGGCAGTACCTCCACCTCACAGAAAACAAATAACAACTCCCTAGAAGGTTGTTGTGTTCTTGTATGTGAGTGAGGTCACCAATAAGCTCCTAAGTAGTTGCTATGTTAGCAATAGAGGTGACATCGCGCGAGTGATACTTAATGTATTGCAAGCGTTAGGCTACTGTAAACCGCTTGCATGCTTCTAAGCCTCCCGACGTTGCAAAATAACTCAACTACTGGGCTTTTGGAGGGTCATTCGGCAGGATAACCACGAATAAAGAATATTGAATTTGTCACTAAAAACGATGATGGCCTTACCTTCACATCGTTTGAACATTAATTCAACACAATCAAAGATCCAGTATAGCAGTGTAAGTTTTTGTCATTTCCTGCGATGAAAGCGTTCACATTGTTTGAAGAAAAAAACACAAAGTTGACAGAAAATTTATCACAGCGCAGTCGAAAATGATACGTTATCTATTACATTATTATTAGGTAATATTTTGCTATAGTCGATTTTACACATAATCTAATTTACTTTCTGCGTTGCAACCAATTAGTTCATGTAAACGCCAGCTGGCAATTACAATTACATTTACTATACCCACGTAGGTATATATTTCTTGTCAATACTGGTCAGTTACACTGTCGATATTAAATGTATGCGTGTCAAGGTTGCCATGGTCATTGTGGTCACCTCTGCGCTAACACAATGTGTGTAATGAAAAAACAGGCAACAGCTATTGCTGCTACCTTGGGCTATGGCTCTTATATTATTAACTTTATTCTATAAATATATTTCTTTTTTATAAAGATATACAAATATCATATACCGTTTCAATTATCACAACATATTTGTTTGTATCAAATACAAACAAATATGTAGTACAAATAGTAGAGTGTACAAATAGTAGATACAGGTACACTAGGCACTAAACTTTCTCCAGCGGTCTAAATCTATATCACCTAAGAAAGCCCAAAATATAACAAACTCAGTAAATCACCATTACGGGTATATCCCAGGGTTTAGCATTTTATATCTAGATCAAATAACGGAGGGCTAGTAAAATATTAAAGAGGAATAATTTATATGGCCAGTTGTGGTGGAGGGCGCCGGCCGAAACAGGCAGTATGTTGGTCACGTGGACTCTATAAAGCCGCCCCGCTAAATTAAATTCATAACCTCGTCCCTTCCAGCCATCCACGGTACGGGCACATGGATATTATAAATATAACAGGAGATATATGACATGAAATGGTAAGCATATTGTACTGCGGCGTGTGTAAGCCACAGTGATTGCTTTGTGTCTAAATTGACTGAAATATGAAGGTTCTGGCATACAATTCGTGAAGTTAGCAATTAGTCAATTGCCCAATTACGTTTTCTGTTTTCTTCTGGAGTGTGGATTCATTAAGTGTTCATCAAGTATAAAAATATATCCTATCAAGTGTCTAACTTTGTAACATTATAAGAGTGATTAAAAACTTTGTCTTTAGTTTCCATCCACTCCTAATGATGTTGGAAAACTAAAATTTGTAATGCATTTCGATACGTTGTAATTATAAAGCTATTAGTTTAATTTACGACACTTTAGGTTTTAGGTACATTAGGTGCATATTTACAAAGTTATCATATCTTACAAATAAGGATGGAAGCGAACCAACCAAAACACCATACAATTTATTTTTTATGTATATTCAATAGGATTTTGTTTTGTTTGCTTGTAATATATTGACTATACATAAAATGACACTAATATATGTTAAAATTACAAATATATATATACTAAGGCCTACTTATGCTATAAGGAATCTCTTCTATTCAATCTTACGAGTACCTAATTGCTATTAGTACCTATTACGTAAAATGGTAGATTTTACGTATCATATATTTAATTTTTTAACCTATAATTAACAAAATTTTATTTGTACAGTTTTGAGAAAACACTTACTTCCATTCTTAATGTTACCCAGTATTCCATAACACTGGCCATGTATTTAAAAATAATTGACAAATTAGTACATTATTAAGGCTTGGCCAATCTTGACCAGAAAAGCAAATAATTGAAGACAGTTTACAAAAACCGGCCTTGTCTAAGTGGGACTCGCACACGAAGCTTTCCACCACCGTGTCGAAAAACGAAAAAAAAACATTTCTTGTATGGAGATTATTTTTTATTATTTCTTGTTATAGCGATCATAGTAACATACGCAGTGTAAATTTCGAGTTTCTTACTTATTACGGTTCAAAAGACAGAGTCCTCTGATACACGGAAATAAACAGCCGAGCCTTAGTAACAGGGCGGGGCCCTACAACGTGTCGAAATACGAGTACGAGTACATTATAATTTTTAGCGTTCCAACATAACTAGAAGTCGGCGGAAACTTGAAAACAAAGTTTTTAATTGCTCTTACAATGATACAAAGTTAGACATTTTATACAAAATAAAGTTTTATTGTTATTATGTTACATATTGTCATGTTAAAACCTTATTCAACATACTTTACATAAAATCTTTTCTTAGCATGCTCTATGATCTGTCACAAATATTGATTATGTAATTTCAAATTTTGAAAATGTGAGATTTTAGGATAAACTGAAAAACAAAGTCAGTCTGGAGCAAGATCGGTCGACGGAAACATAGTGTGCACCACGTCTGAGACCACCAGCCACCACCAGCCCCTTTTTTTTTTTTTTTTTTTTTTTGTGACGCGGGGAAAAATGCGTTATGCACACCACCGGTGCCTGGGTGGCCTCCGGTGGTAGTGTGGGACTCCCCGTCGGCTGTCCGACGGTATACCCACTAAACGACCCCGCGAAATGCCATCGGCCGCGTTGGTGTGGTGCCCCGGATCTGTCAGCAACAGGGCACCACTGCGACTGGCCAGCCCCTCAAAAGGGGCCGGACTTCTTCTCTCTAGGGGCCATCCCGGCAAATTGGGACAGCCCCTCCGGCGGCGGGACCATTATGGGGCCAGGTTCCCATCCTGACCCCTAATCCCACAGATTAGGGAGGCGGCAGTAGGTGCGCGTAGCGCCTACGCCGCACTCCCGTCCGCCGTCTCCGGAGCGGAACAGCCAAGGGATCGTCCTCCCTGTCCCGCTCCGAGGCCTCCTTCTGGGACATGACCGTCTCACAGAAGGAGGCCATCGCCTGAGCCACCACCAGCCCCTGCTGTGTGGCTACGTGGTGAAACATCGAAAATTGCTCTCTCTTATCCAAACCTGTGAATCTCCGGACATTTTAATTTAACAAATACTTTTCATATACCTCCAGCCCTTGCTGTGGACTTCGGCGTCTGGTGACTCATACCGCTGCGGTGTTGGACCGCAAGGCAGTCCTCACCGATTCTATCTTCAGCATCGTGACCTACGACATCCGTGAGTTCCTCAAGGACCTGCAAGCTATCTGGGGTGCTGACGTGCCCATCTGCAGTCGTTGGCCACTATAGCCGACGGCCGCTTTCTCCATTCATCCAGTTTTACGTTCAGTGTTTTCCGGTGATACAGTGCAAAACAAGTTCTTAAAGACCATTTTAGCTGAACTTATAGTTAACCTTTTTTTATATTTATTATATTGTAAAATAGCCCTAATAAATTTGTATAACTTTTTAGTACCCCTTTTCTTCAACTAGTAATATAACAATATATATAATAATATGTCGGCGGAAATAATTAAAATGAGTTGATTTGACACTTCCGAGGCACAGTGCGTGCTTTGCCGCGCTACGAGGTGGCGCTGCCGTCGCAAGCGCGCACTCACGGAACGTCGGAGTGTTGGGCGGCGCGCCAGATCGCTTTGCGTTCGGTGCGCGGGCACTACTCGGACGGATCGTCTGCCTCACAATTAATTATTCGATTTGTTTGATTGAGATTATCACATATTTGATATCGTTATATTATGTGTTTGGTGTAATGACAATAAAATCTGTTTATAGTTGAACAGTGTTAAATTATTGCGTTCTCTATATAGATACCGACTAGCTTGAGTAATAGGATACCACCTGAAATTGTATTTCCCGACATCTGAAGTGGGATCTGAAACCCGGAAGCGCTCTCTAGTGGTGCCGCGTGGTAATGATGGGTGACAATAACGCAACCGATCTCGATGGCGAAACTATCTCCAATGTAATTAACGTGGATGGTGTAGATGCCAGCGAGTCCACCGCGCTGCTACAGTTGCTGCGTGGGCTGGTTAGTTGTACACAGCCGCCAGCTCTTGCGGTACTTGTCAAGTTCGACCCAGACGATCCAGATGCTGATATCGAGGGCTGGTGCAGGATTACAGAGGTTATTGTAACACACAAGAAACTCGAAGGTACCGATTTATTATTATCGTTAATGAATGCCCTGCGGGGACGAGCTGCCACTTATCTAACCAAGATACAGCCTGATTGTATGACGTGGGAAAATGTGAAGAATACTTTGATCGCTAAATTTTCAAAACCATTGCTCATTCAAGATTATTTCGATCGCATTATCAAATTTAAAATTCAAGATAAAGAAACCGCCGCGGATGCGGGGTTGCGTTTATGGCATTTAATCGAGACAATACCTAAAGTAGAATTAAATGATGAGGTTATCACTGGCTTTGCAGCATCTGTTTTGTCGAGTTGCGATGAAAATTTAAGACGAGAATTAAACTCTCATACTATAAACACAAAGACCCAACTATGTCGTATATTACGTGGAGTATCAATGAAGCGACGAAATGAGGATATGATTTCTTATACAGAGAGCAAACGCCCGCGGTTTTATAGTCAGCGATTAGCCACATCTAGTTTCAATGGTACATGCCACCGCTGTGGCCGGAATGGCCACAAAATAATAGACTGCCCTCAAACACGTGGTGAAAGTTCACAGATTTCTAAACTACCCACATCCCGGTTCACGCCATCAACGAACGCAGTGATGTCCCTGCGTCATGAAGAGAAGCGGGCTGTGACGTGCTACGCGTGTGGACATCAAGGGCACATCGCGAGCGCCTGTGCTGCTGCCGCCACCCTGCGTGAGACCGACCAGGCACCAAAAAAAGAAGTCAAGCTGTGCAGCAAGCGAGCAGTTACTGGTGAGCTACGTGTTGCAGGTATGAGTTGTCGCTTTCTATTTGACTCTGGTTCTGAGTGCTCTTTAATAATTAATAGTCTCGCAGACAAAATCAAAGGAGCCCTATTTTATGACACAATTGTTTTGGTAGGGATAGGTAATACCGAAATAAAATGCACCAAACAATGTAGATGTCCTGTTGACATCCAAGGGTTAACTTTAAAAATCTTATTCCATGTTGTTGATGATTCTAGCTTGAGTGAACCAATCCTTCTCGGACGTGACATAATTGACATGGGGGTGCATGTAGAACTCGGTGCCAAGGGGGTTAGTTTATTTAAGTCAAAGTTTTCTCAGTTCATATCTTGTACACCAACCACGTTGCATGAAGAGTTACAGGTAGATACGGATTTAGAGGGGGA
Organism: Pyralis farinalis; assembly: GCA_947507595.1. Taxonomy (NCBI): domain Eukaryota; kingdom Metazoa; phylum Arthropoda; class Insecta; order Lepidoptera; family Pyralidae; genus Pyralis; species Pyralis farinalis. The sequence goes on from OX382264.1 coordinate 4,286,681, forward strand.
TTCTAAAATTTTTTTATTAAAATTGCTTGAATGCTATTCCGAGTATTTTGTAGAAGGAACTCCAACAAGGCGTGTAACCACGGGTGAAATAAAAATAGATCTCATTGACGCTAATAAAATGGTACAAAGACGACCCTACAAATTATCGGCTAGTGAACAACAAATTGTAAAAGACAAGGTATCTGAGCTCTTAGATGCAGGCGTCATACGTGAAAGCAACTCGCCCTTCGCTAGTCCCATTTTATTAGTAAAGAAGAAAGACGGTAGTGACCGCATGGTAGTAGATTATAGAGAGCTAAACTCGAACACTCGCAGTGACAATTATCCTTTGCCGCGAATCAGTGATCATATCGACAGATTACACGGTGCCAATTATTTTACGACTCTTGACATGACATCAGGCTTTCATTGTATCGGCGTTGAATCGGCCTCTATTGAGCGTACTGCGTTCGTTACCCCTAATGGGCAATATGAGTATGTAGCCATGCCTTTTGGTCTTAAAAATGCACCATCAGTTTTCCAAAGATGCATTCAGACCGCTTTGAAAGGTTATGAATTTGCCCTTACGTACATCGACGATATATGTATCCCTTCAGTCACTATTGAACAGGGATTAGAACGGCTTGAATTAGTTCTCGCTGCACTTGCGAAGGCTGGCTTCTCACTTAAAAAGAAAAAGTGCAAATTTTTAAAACGTGATATCTCCTATTTGGGGTACAAGGTAAAATCGGGTGAAATTAGACCAAACCCGAACAAGGTGCAAGCTTTAGTAGAAATCCTAGCCCCGCGTACTGCCACACAAGTGCGTCAGTTTATTGGGCTCGCGTCGTACTTTAGACAGTTCATACCTAAATTTTCATTACTCATGGCGCCTTTATACCCACTTACGCAACATCACGGAAATATCAATTGGACAAAAGAACATGGCGCTGTACATAAACGAGTAGTTGATATATTAACATCCGAACCGGTGTTGGCAATATACGACCCGGACAGAGACGTAGAACTGCACACGGACGCCAGCGCACAGGGCTACGGAGCTATCTTGATTCAGCGGCGCGACAGAGTACAGCACGTAGTAGCATATTACAGCCGCCGCACCACTGCCGCCGAATCGCGCTACCACTCGTATGAACTTGAGACTCTGGCGGTAGTGCGCGCGGTAGAGCACTTTAGGCATTACTTATATGGCCGCCACTTCACTGTTCGCACCGACTGTAATGCTCTTAAATCTTCTAGTACAAAAAAGGATCTCACGCCTCGTGTGCATAGGTGGTGGGCGATACTGCAAAGTTACGATTTTAGTATAGAGTATAGAGAGGGGCGTCATATGTCACACGTGGACTTTCTGTCTAGAAATCCGCTGTCTTGTTCTGATCCTGACAATAACGACATGAACGTGGGTATCAAAAAACAGGTCCAACTTATAGAATTGCAACAAGAATGGTTAGCTGTAGAGCAGCAACGGGATAGTGAGTTAGCGGGTATTATGGATAAATGGAAAGTCGGAGACTTACCACGAGAAACTGCTCAAACTTATGATATCAGAAAGGGTGTTGTGTATCGAAAAGTGCAGCGTAATAAGCGCACTAAATGGTTGCCTATTGTTCCGCGATCTTTAGTTTGGTCTCTTATTAGTCACGTGCATTCAGAAGTAAAACATCTTGGATATGATAAAACACTTGACAAATTGTTTGACTTGTATTGGTTCCCTGGTATGGCAAAGGCAGTAAAAAAATTTGTAGATGCGTGTTTGATTTGCAAAGCCTGTAAAGGATCTTCAGGGGCTCAACCTATACAACTTCACCCTATACCTAAAGTCGCAATACCGTGGCACACAATTCATATAGACTTAAGTGGGAAACTAAGTGGTAAAAGCTCTAAAAAGGAGTACGTGAGCGTTATTATTGACGCTTTTACTAAGTTTGTTCTGCTACGGTTGACCACCAGTCTAGATGCCAGTAGTGCGATAGAATCATTAAAAGAGGCCATCAATATGTTCGGAACTCCGAAACGCGTAATAGCTGACCAGGGCCGATGCTACATAAGTAATAATTTTCAAAGATTTTGTTCTGAAAACAACATAGAGCTTCATCTCATTGCGGTCGGCGCAAGCAGATCTAATGGGCAAGTCGAAAGAGTAATGCATACACTTAAAAACCTACTCACTATAGCAGAAAGTAGTTCAGATACCGTGTGGAGAGACGAACTTGGTGCAATTCAACTTGCGCTAAATAGTACGAAATGTAGAGTCACTGGTTACTCGCCAACTGAGCTTATGTTTGGTATAAAATCTCAATCGTTAGGTATCTCTAGAATAGCTTGCCTTGATGCAACTTCTGAATGTAGGGCTCACTTGAGCACGATCCGTAAAAACGCGCATGATAATATCGAACACGTAGCGATGTTAGATACGGTACGTTTCAATAAAGGAAGGGCTCAAGTCAAACCATTTTGTAAGGGTGATTTCGTGTTTCTTAAATCTTGCGAGCGTAACCAGACCAAGCTAGATAGAAAGTATAGAGGTCCCTTTAAAGTGACCGGAGTTTTGGAAGGCGACCGCTATGAACTGCAACATGTAGATGGCTCAAAGAGAAAGTACAAATATCCCCATGAAAGCTTGCGTAAAGTCCCTGAAGGGCGCGAAGGTCTAACGGAAATGGCAGAAGCTTTATGCGAACAAGCATTGGAGCAGGATAGGACTGTGTCGGCGGATAGTGACATGGAGGTTGAGGACAGAATTGTGGATAGCACGGTAGTGCAGGTGCATAGTGAGGTCGAAAATGGTGCGGTGGTCGCTGAACCAGCCGGCACAGAAGTTGACGATGAAGGTATGTACGTTATGTAGTATCCCGCTGTTGGCCGCAAGCCATTGGCCTGCCGTGTGCTACATGCAACACGGTCCCCTTTGCGTGGAGCGGAGCAGCAGTGGGTGCTATACGCGATACATTGTGTGGAGTGTTGAGCGGCGGAGCCTAAGAATGCGAATTGTAGAGAGTTGAGAGACGTGATAAAACGTGAATCACTATAGTGAAAGAGATCATCGGTAGCTACTAGTAAAGTAATTGTAATGGTAATGCATGCTTGACATGTTGTGTTTCAGATGAGTAACGCACGAGGACGTGCGTACGTCAGGAAGGCCGTGTCGGCGGAAATAATTAAAATGAGTTGATTTGACACTTCCGAGGCACAGTGCGTGCTTTGCCGCGCTACGAGGTGGCGCTGCCGTCGCAAGCGCGCGCTCACGGAACGTCGGAGTGTTGGGCGGCGCGCCAGATCGCTTTGCGTTCGGTGCGCGGGCACTACTCGGACGGATCGTCTGCCTCACAATTAATTATTCGATTTGTTTGATTGAGATTATCACATATTTGATATCGTTATATTATGTGTTTGGTGTAATGACAATAAAATCTGTTTATAGTTGAACAGTGTTAAATTATTGCGTTCTCTATATAGATACCGACTAGCTTGAGTAATAGGATACCACCTGAAATTGTATTTCCCGACAAATATATTGTACTTTCATAAACATATACGAGGTCGCAAACAAAATATGTCAGTAGTAAATAAAACCTGAGTATCATTTAAAATACGGGAGGCATCTTCATGATAAAAACCAAATTAAAGTTTATTTATTTTCAGTTTAATTTATTTACTAGCAAAGGTAAGAAATAGAAATATAATATTATATATTACTTTTAAGCAATCAAAATTCATCATATTACCTAAAAAATATACAATTCCAATATTCAGTTGTAAAATAAGTCTTAATTTAGATTCTACGTATTAGAACCTTCTAGAATTACGGTTGATTACATTTTTTAAATCTCGATACGGGATCGTTCCGTCATTCGTACCCAATCTCAGTTCCGGTCGTTTCGTTCGAATCGTTCGTTCAAAATGATATCGAAATGTGCATTTCTTCCTCTGATTTAACGAACACTGGACACTAAATAGCTGTCTGCTGTGTGTTTAGTTTACATAAATAATATAGGCAATAATAATATATACATTAAACGAAGCAACTAAGAGTACAATCACAGTGCAGTGATTGATAATACACCTCAATATCTACCTATTGGGGTTCTTCCGTACGGGTATGCTACGTCTGCCCAACGCTACCGGACCGGCCACACCTGCGCTGCCCGCCGGAGCTGCCTGCTCCGTCTTTCCTTATCTTGTCTTACATAAAATAAATCTTTGTCGGTGTTTATTTTTTTTAATTTTCTCACCATAGTGGAGTACCGACCATTCCTCCAGGGTCACACCCCTGCGACATCACTAACCCTTGCAGAGTGTACCATAATCCTGACAATGCTCTAAAACGGGCGCCGTGAGCATTATAAAGCGAGAGCTGTTGGTGTCTCTATGTCAACCATGAACCAATACACCTCTTGTGACTGCGTATGAAGACACCCCTCACTCACCAAAACGTCATGTTTTAACATCTCAATAACTCCGCAATTCGAGGCTACTGACCAGTGGGAGGAGGAATGCGCTATGGAAAGAGCTATGCTCGGGGCTTCTCTGTGTTATAGAATCAGAAATGAGGATATCCGCAGTAGAACTAAGATTACCGACACAGCCCACAGGATAAGCAAGTTGGAGTGGCAGTGGGCCGGCCATATCGTTCGTAGAAGCGACAACCGCTGGGGTAGAAAGGTTCTCGAATGGCGTCCCCGTACTGGTACACGCAATGTGGGACGACCCCCCACTAGATGGAGCGACGATCTCAAGAGGTTTGCAGGGAGTCGATGGATGCTGGTGGCACAGGATCGAGACTCTAGATGGGAGGCCTATGTTCAGCAGTGAACGAATACAGGCTGAGATGATGATGATGACCTATGGGAGGATATTGATACGGCGGATGTTGATACGGCTAGAATAGTTTATTTCAGCTACTTTCATAGTATTATGTCATACGGAATTCTTCTCTGGGGTAACTCCGCGGACATTAACACCATCTTTTTATTGCAAAAGAGAGCCATAAGAGCTATCTACAAACTTGGTCCCCGGGAGAGCCTTAGAGAAAAATTCAAAGAAATAAATATTCTAACAGTCGCACCGCAATATATCTATGAAAATCTTTTGTATGTCCATAAAAACATAGACTCATTTTCTAAAAAGAGTGATACTCATAACATAAATACTAGATATAAGCATAATCTTGTGTTACATGCAAGCCGTCTCCACAAAATAAGTAATTCTTTTATGGGGCAATGTATACGGTTCTATAACAAACTTCCTAGCAATATAAGAGAATTGTCAATAAACAAATTTAAAACTACTATTAAAGCCAAATTGTGTAGCAGGGCATATTATAAAGTATCTGACTATATTAATGATAAAAATGCCTGGGATTGAGTCGATCCAATCATAATGTAATTAATAAATTATGTAAATTTGTTTGGATACCAAAAGAGGGATGCCTGAGTTTTTTGGCAGTATTTTTATCAGTGCTCACATAGTCATGAACTATTATAACCGTGCGGCAGGGAAAAAAATATTGACGATTCCAAAAAAATGTGGCCATTTTTACAGAATAAAAAGATTTTGACTTTGATATTTTAACCAATAGGCCGCTAAGTAACGTGACATTGATCGGTGAACTAGCTAATAAGTGCCGCGTGTTCTACTTCAGCCCCCGACCCGTTGCGGTGATATTATTTACTGTGCAATACCGTCTCATTGGGTCTTCATACGTTATTTTCTTCATGATATTAACCGTCCAGAGAGTGCTCCAGCGCTATCAGGAGGACTGCATCAATTTTTGGAGATCAGGAACAGGTCTTACAAGGTGCATGGCAGCGCTGAAGAGTCGCTATATTGTGTCAACTGCCTTAAGAAATCAATTTATAATGACTGATGACGTAAAAACATCATTTTCTACTCGCTGGAGGGAGGAACCCCAGTACGTGTACGACGGCGTCTTGCTGAAACAAACCTTTTTTTTATACTACGTCGGGTGGCATACAAGCATACGGCCCACCTGATGTAAAGCGGGTACCGTAGCCTATTAACTCTTGAGATATATTAAGTATCACTCGCGCGATGCCTCCTCTGCTGCTTACACAGCAACTCCTTGGGAGCTTACTGGTGAACTCACTCACACGCAGGAACACAACAACACTCTAGAGAGTTGTTATTTGACTGCGGTTTTCTGTGAGGTGGAGTTACTTCCCCAGACGGGTTGCTTTGCTGCGCCCTACCTTTCTTAACACATCCAGACTAAGACAGACATGTTCATGCACACAAATGTTTGCCTTGTGTGGGAATCGAACCCACGAGCGTTGGTGTCAAAGTCGCGTCATTCGCGACTGAGCCACCGAGCTGAATTGAGACCCGCTAATGATCTAATACTGGAAAGGCAGCACCGAAATTCATTCGAGAACATGTTTTTTTTATCTTTTACTGCTGTTTTTAGTGATATCTAGCCTAAAGTAAGTAAAGCATGTATTATATTCGCTACAGCGCCTTTACATCTTCTTAAGTGAAAAACGTTGGTCTTTATCGTATACTCTTACGATGTCATATACCAGTTTCCACCAACCACGCCACTATCACAACCGGACGCGAAAGGGTCCCGTTTTACTACGCATGGACGGGTCAGGTTTATAGCACTTGCGGCTATTTAATGACACTTGGAGAATCACAGATAGGGGTCTTTATTCGTTTTGTATTATGAGGTGTAAGGTCTAGTCATTCCGGTTTTATCGTCGTATATATTAGGATAGAATACATTTAATGAACTTAATTAATATCACCTAAAATCACATTGAAAACAATTGGTTGTCTGTAAAGTTGGTTTACGGACGATAATTTTACGTGATAACGTCATAAGAAAACATTCAACAGTTGACAAAACAGTTCACGTGTAGGTTATGTGCTGCCGCTGTCTCTCTTCTACTCGGATGCGTCGGCCGATGGAGAGGAAGAGAGATAGATGCGTCACAAGCCGAACGCTTAGGCCGATCGTGCCTCTCTATCGCTTGTTCCGCGCTCTCGCTTGCACGCTCAGCTCAGGCGGAACGTGACATTTTTTCGTGCGTGGTGGCGGTGTTCATTGATTTATAAGACGTTATCACGTCAAAATATTGCATACCTATCTTGCCTATAAATTACATCACGTATAATTCGATTTAGTAGATCAAAAAGCCCGAGAACTCGCGTCTAAATTTATACACAAAAAGTACACCCCTCAGACAAACTTGACAGACGTTTTTTAACTAACTGGTGGCGGTTAGATCAAATTGCATAAAGATATTTTATCCTTATTGGTCAGTAGGATTAGCACGTTAGATCAAATAGCATAAAGAATTTTTATCCTTATTGGTCAGTTGGGTTGAGTTGCTAAGATAATTTTTTTTATACTAAGTCGGGAGGCATACAAGCATACGGCCCACCTGATGTAAAGCGGGTACCTCAGCATACTAACACGTGTAATATATTAAGTATCACTCGCGCGATGCCTCCTCTGCTGCTTACACACTAATTCTTTGGGAGCATACCGGTGACCTCACTCACACGCAGGAACACAACAACCCTCTAGGGAGTTGTTATTTGGCTGCGGTTTTCTGTGAGATCCAGGTACTTCCCCAGACGGGCTGCTTTGATGCGCCTGACCTCTCTTGATCTACTAAAACATTACGTTTTGGTGAATATGCGCCATCTTGTAGTCTATTAGTTTGTGTTCGAAATAAACAATAAACTGTATTTATCTTTTCACCTTCGTTCCTTTGTTTGCCACTTAATTATCGAATATAAAACTTCCGTCTTTAAATACATACTCACAAACATTTCGTTCTATAATTAACAGTTCAGTCAAACGTTTAAACACATATCTGTTTTAACTATCCGTCATTAAAACAAAACATCCTAAAATAGTTAGAATATTGGAAATCGATTTTTTTTTTATAGTAGTCATATCCACAGGCTCTTTGGCCTGTGCCTTTGTTTGTTTGTCATTTTTTTTTTGTCAGATTGTTAGTTTTTTTATTTATCGCTCCGCAAGTGCGATTACAATAAGTGCCTTATTATTATTTTTATTACTAGTTTTTGTTTTAAGCAGAAAGAGGGACGAGAGACGCGGGCAGACCAGTCCCTCCGAGCGGCACCCGTTCACGAGTTTACGCAGAGGGCAGCCATCACCGTGTTCAACCATATTTTAGGGAACTCGATGACCCGCCCCCCAACGCCGCTGCCCGTCTAGACATTTTAGTGAGCAAACTACTACTACTAAGAGTTATCGGGTCAAAGAGTATAATTATTTGGGTATTGCGGTACATCCGCTTATCTCCATCATAGGAAATGCATTTGTGTGAAAGAATAAACACGCAAGTAGGACTTACCACCAGTGGTACTTGTCAACGTGGTAGTGATCTTTACGTTATACTTTGCATCATTTTTTTTATACTACGTCCGGAGGCATACAAGCATACGGCCCACCTGGTGAAAAGCGGGTACCTCAGCGTACTAACACGTGTAATATATTAAGTCTCTGAGGTACCCGCTTTACATCAGGTGAGCCGTATGCTTGTATGCCTCCCGACTTAGTATAAAAAAAAATATTTTAGCGACTCAATCCTACTGACCAATAAGGATTAAAATTCTTTATGCAATTTGATCTAACGTGCTAATAATCCTACTGACCAATAAGAATAAAAAATCTTTATGCAATTTGATCTAACGTGCTAATCCTACTGACCAATAAGGATAAAAAATCTTTATGCATATATATCTATATACAAAGAGTGTAAAGCGGGTACCGTAGCCTATTAACGCCTGCGATATACTAAATATCACTCGCGCGATGCCTCCTCTGCTTCGTACACAGCAACTCCTTGGGAGCTTACTGGTGACCTCACTCACACGCAGGAACCCAACAACGTTCTAGGGAGTTGTTATTTGGTTACGTTTTTCTGTGAGGTGGAGGTACTTCCCCAGACGGGCTGCTTCGATGCGCCTTACCTCCCTTAAAACATCCAGACCAAGACACAACAGACATGTTCATGCACACAAATGTTTGCCTTGTGTGGGAATCGAACCCACGAGCGTTGGTGTCATATTTTTAGTTTCGCACCAAATACCTATCGTAGATTTATTATTGCAATAAAGAGGCAAACATGAGTACGGTCTGCTGATGGTAACCGTTTCGAATATACTTACAAATTTCGAATATACTTACAAATTTCGAATAAATATAAATAAATAAATATAAATATTATCGCACAAATTACACAGCGCCATCTAGCCCCAAAGTAAGCGAAGCTTGTGTTATGGGGACTAAACAACTGATAAACATACGTAAATACATTTTTTTTTGTAAATACATACTTATTATACATAGAAAATACCCAGACCAAGACAAACAGACATGTTCATGCACACAAATGTTTGTATTGTGTGGGAATCGAACCCACGAGCGTTGGTGTCAAAGTAGCGTAACAGCGCGTTTCGCCACTGCGCCACCGAGCTCGTCTAAATATACGATATATCGAATATACTTACAAAACCTAGGGTTGTTACTTTTTTAATGTAGAATCTTTGTTATAGTTTGACTTTTTTTTAATACACCAGCATCTCGGAAATGACCATTAACGAACAAGCTATTTTCAATTAATTTAATATCACCACAAATTTATGTTCGATGGCGTCGTTGCGCGTGTCATTCTAACCGAACACGCAGGTCAAGCAACGCCGACCGCAGCCTGTATATGGACCTAAGCCTGTATATGGATGGGTTTTTCTATATCGAGTTTCTCCGTGCGTCGGAGGGCACGTTAAGCCGTCGGTCCCGGCTGTTATCGATAGATGTCAGTCGTTAAGCTAAGTCAGTGGCCGTCGGGCGGCTTGAAAACACTGGCCTCCGCCAATCCGCATTTGAGCAGCGTGGTGGAGTATTCTCTAGACCCGTTCGGTTGAAGGTAGCCCCGTATCCCTGCAGTGAGATGAGTAAGGGTTGATGTTGATGGATGGACAAATTTATGTCAGCATATCTGTACAACAACAATGACGTAACTTTGCTGAATTTTATATCTTCTTCTTGTTAACTTTATTCCGTTTCCTAATCCATTAGAATTGGCGGGGTCCGCTACCTAGGCCTAGGGATTTGGCGAAGATACTCGTACTGATTAAGAGAGGTAGGGCGCATCAAAACAACCCGTCTGGGGAAGTACCTCCACCTCACAGAAAACCGCAGCCATATAACAACTCCCTAGAGGGTTGTTGTGTTCCTGCTTGTGAGTGAGGTCACCAGTAAGCTCCCAAGGAGTTGCTGTGTAAGCAGTAGAGGAGGCATCGCGCGAGTGATACTCAATATATCGCAAGCGTTAATAGGCTACGGTACCCGCTTTACATCAGGTTGGCCGTATGCTTGTATGACTCCCGACGTAGTATAAAAAAAACCTGTCTCGTTAGAATTACATGTGCAAAGACGCCATCGAGTTCTCATAGCGTATTTCCCATTTATAAATTACGCGAGGAAAAAGCTTTAAAACCCAGGCGATAATTCTAAATTATAGCCCCGCCACTTTATGCCTTAAATATTAACATTTTTTTCATACAATATTTCAGTCTTTTACATCCATTTTCACAGTGTATCCGATGAATAAATTTAAACGGTCCTGATTTCATATTTAATATATCTGTAGGTACTATATAAAAGTTCAAACGCTGTCAACAAATTCATCGTCAATTAATTTAATTAATTTAAGTAATACCGTGAATATTGTGAAGAAAAATATTTTAATTTATACTTTAGGGAAAATATTAATTGTTGACTACACTTATTTATGTTGATCCTGTTGATTGTAGGCGCTTGGTGGAATTTTGAAGACATCTCGTTAATGTTAATACTTGCACTTGTACAGATTCCACTTCACAATTTTATATGTCGCAACGTGGATGTAATGGTCGTCAGGTGGCTCGTTGTTCATGGCGAATAAAGCGAAATGCCAGCGTAGTTAATCTTCTCAATATTTAATCAGCCAATTACGAAAATAATTGTAACATATGCGCAGATCGCAGATTACAACGGATTCAAAATGCGGAGGACGCGACACGTGCAACTGGCTCCATTGCACGATTCGTAATGCCGTTTCCAATGACGGTATCTCATCTTCACCAAACCAAAACAAATACAACCGGTGTTGCCATCCCAACGATGTCGATTCCACCCAAGCGCCGACTTGACATTTTGATCCGTTATTATTAACTAGCGACACGGGGATTGATTTCTTCCGGGCTTCTCAATATGGTGTTGCTACCTCTGCGACATATATATTAATTATTTTTACCGACCGGTTTCGCCTTTACGGCATTATCAATGTATTTTATACAACATATGGCGGTACCGTGCAATCGGTTTTACTTATTTAATTAAGTTGCTTATGCTTTTTTCTTTCTATACATCGTCGGGAGGCATATAAGCACACGACACACCTGAATCACAATGTCACCTCTGCAGCTAACACAGCTACTCCTTAGGATACTGGTGACCTCTCTCACTCGCAGGAATAAAAGAATCATTCAGGGAGTTGTTGTCCTCACAGGAAACCTGCAACCCAGTTGTCAATTGGCTGCGGGTTTCAGTGAAGTGGAGGTACTTCTCTTGACACACGACGTACTTCTTTAATGTTATTTAACCTCTCTTAAAAACACCCCGACCAGGACATACAAACATTTGCATGATGACATTATCACACAAACAGACAATCAAGCAGACATGTTCATGCACAGAAGTACATGAACATGTTTGTTTGTCTTGCTTTGCGTGTTTGTAAGAGATGTAAGGCACATTAAAGCAATCTATGTGAGGAAGCACCTCCACCTCACAGAAAACCACAGCGAAGTAACAACTTCCTGTAGGGTTGTTGTGTTCCTGGATGTAGGTGAGATAAGCTCCTAAGGAGTTGCTATGCAGGCGTTCATAGGCTACGATAACCTCTTTACGTTAGGTTAATAAATAAAACACGTTACCACGAATATTATTAACAGAATAAAGGACAACCCTATTACCATGAGTCTACTGTATAATATTATCTTGCAAACTATATTCGAGGTTGTGTACGACAAAAGTGGTTCACTGTCATTTTCTTGATGAACTTATTCACGTCTTCCAAAAAGTGCATAAACGTGTTATATTTGAGATTTTTATTACTGTATAAATTCACTAGCATTTATGTTACAAAATACTATCAAAATTGTCACACAAAACTAATTTTATACTCAATTGTAAAAATTTCAAGTAAAACAACAATGTCACTCGTCAAAAGCGCGGGAAGAAGTCTCGCCACACCAAGTGAAGCAAAAATACGTATTTCTATTGTCTTTTCAGTCCCGAGGGATACGGGCAAAGGGCCTATGCCCATACAGCACAAGTCTTAAGTTTAGAATCGTTTCAAAATTGACATAATTCTAGATTGCAGCTTCAGAAATTCTGCTAAATAATATACCGAAAGGTTTCAATACAACACGGAAAACGATAGTGAATTTTAAAATTGTATCTTCACGTTCCACAACATTTACATTTTAAATTAAGTACACGCATTTCAAAACCCACAATTTTTTAATTTCCATATAATAACTGTGTATGGCAGAAAAATTTCACGAGCCTACAAGCTCTCGAGAATATTTCGAGTCAAAATTGAGTAATTTTAAGAATTAAAAAGAAGAAATCCTTTTCACCGGAAATAATAATTTGCATGGATTGAAATTGCATTGAAAAGATTTCGATTTCGTGACGTATATTGCGTACCGTGTCAATGCGAGTGAAATCGAAATACATTTCACTGGAAACAACTCGTATTCAGTGTAACAACTTTTCAATTGGAATGAGAATTTTCCGTGTCAATGTGAATAGCCCTGCCGATCATCTATATTGAATGCCAAGGACAATCGCGTAGCATAAAAAAACCGCCCTTTTCACACAGCTCTGACATTGTTGATGAGCCTCTAAATGTTTAAGATCTACCATCTGAGAATAATAACTAATCATGAATTGACCCTAATTACATTTAAAAAGGCCACGTTCAAAACGAATCAGTTAATAAAAAGAATGATAAAAACTTGAAGTGCCTGCCTAGTTTTGAAAAGTGGATAAATATAAGTGTCTAAATCTAAAGTAACCTAACGATTCTGCGACCAAATTTTCCACGTTCTGTCATTTCAAACAACTGCCATTATCAAATTTAACAATTTTGAAGTTGTTTATTATGACTTTCCATATAAACCCGTTGGATATTCAGATTTTAAATATATTTTTTTAACTATCTTGTTACTAGCCGTTTAGATTTTAAACATTCGTATATGTACCTATGTGAGAGGTCAAAGTCAAAGTCAAAATCTTTTTATTCCGTAAAAATGGCTACATTTGTTTGGAATCGTCACATTTTTTTCCCCTACCGTGCAGTTTATGACTAGGTGAGCACTGATAAAAATACTGCCAAAAAACTCAGGCATCCCTCTCTTGGTGTCCAAACAAATTTACATATTTTATTAATTACATTATAATTGGATCGACTCACTCCCAGGCATTTTTATCATATATTATATATTATAGTCAGATATATATATTATAGTCAGATACTTTATAATATGCCCTGCTACACAATTTGGCTTTAATAGTAGTTTTAAATTTGTTTATTGACAATTCTCTTATATTGCTGGGAAGTTTGTTATAGAACCGTATACATTACCCCATAAAAGAATTACTTATTTTGTGGAGACGGCTTGCATGTAACACAAGATTATGCTTATATCTAGTATTTATGCTATGAGTATCACTCTTTTTACAAAATGAGTCTATGTTTTTATGGACATACAAAAGATTTTCATAGATATATTGCGATGCGACTGTTAAAATATTTAGTTCTTTGAATTTTTCTCTAAGGCTCTCCTGGGGACCAAGTTTGTAGATAGCTCTTATGGCTCTTTTTTGGAATAAAAAGATGGTGTTAATGTCCGCGGAGTTACCCCAAAGAAGAATTCCATTAGACATAATACTATGAAAGTAGCTGAAATAAACTATTCTAGCCGTATCAATATCAGTGAGCCGTCTAATAGTTTTCACTGCATAGGCTGCAGAACTTAGTTTTCCTGATAATTTTTCAATTTGTGGGCCCCATTGTAGTCTGGAGTCAATTGTTATACCCAAGAACACAGTTGTCTCCACAGGGGCTAAATTAGTTCCATTAACATGTACATTGGTAGCCACCTGTCTTACGTTAGGTGTTGAGAACTTAATTACATTAGTCTTTTTATCGTTTAAAAGCAGATTATTAACACTAAACCAATGAATAACTTTAGAGAGAGCATCGTTAACTTCGTCATTATTACCTAACTGTCTATTAATTTTGAATGTCAAAGAGGTATCATCCGCAAACAATACAATCTCATGTTTATCCCTTACATAATAAGGTAAGTCATTTATATAAACTAAAAATAAGAATGGACCTATAATTGACCCCTGTGGGATTCCCATAACTACAGGGCTATTGCCCAGATAAGAAGACAGAAGTTCGAGAGCCTTGTTCCTGATACCGTAGTGGTGTAATTTTCTGACAAGAGTGTCATGGTGCACGCACGCATGGTGCATGGAGGCTTTGGGACTATCGCTAATCCAATATTGCATTGCTGGTGGTATAATAGATACTCCGTAGAATTCCGTCATTGCATATATTGCCTAGGAATTGTATAGAATACCTGAATATACACATCGCCGGTTACCCATACACATTCAAGAGAGGTAAGGCGCATCAAAGCAGCCCGTCTGGGGAAGTACCTCCACCTCACAGAAAACCGCAGCCAAATAACAACTCCCTAGGGGGTTGTTGTGTTCCTGCGTGTGATTGCGGTCACCAGTAAGCTCCCCAGTAGTTGCTGTGTAAGCAGCAGAGGAGGCATCGCGCGAGTGATACTTAATATATCGCAAGCGTTAATAGGCTACGGTATCCACTTTACATCATGTGGGCCGTATTCTTGTATGCCTCTCGACGTAGTATATAAAAAAATAATACACAGATCAAAAATACATTAGAATAATTTTAATGTAAATTCTAAAAGTTTATTGAACACACTACAAAATTATTTTACATTACAAATTCATTTTATATTCAGCGGGCAATGAATAAATTACGTTCATCGGATCTTATTTGCGATGACAATTCCTTTTCCCTCTGATTACTTCCGGTGTTACTTCAGAATAATAATAATCTAATTGACGAGCTCGGTGGCGTAGTGGTGGAACGCGCTGTTACGCTACTTCGATACCAACGCTCGTGGGTTCGATTCCCACACAGGATAAACATTTGTATGCATGAACATGTCTGTGTCTGGGTATTTTTTATGTATAGTAAGTATGTATTTACGTATGTTTATCTGTTGTCTAGTACCCATAACATAAGCTTCGCTTACTTTGAGGCTAGGTGGCGCTGTATATTTTTCCCGACAATATTTATTTATTTATTTAATTTACAGCTTATAATAAAAAGTTTCAAATTAAATCACCATTTGTGTAACTAATTTAGGGTGTAAAGGGCTCAATGTCAACTTTAGAGTCAACGCCAACCTCACCTGCACATGGTGCAGCTTAACATCCCTGCTTATCAACAGACGAGGTTCTAAAGAGAGATCGGACACGACGTCAGCCCGATTGGGGAAATACCTCCACATCACAGAAGACGGCAGCCAAATAATAAGTCCCTGGAGGGTTGTTGTGTTCCCGCGAGTGTGTGAGGTTACCAGAAGACGAGGAGTTGCTGTGTCGACAGCGGGAGTGTCAACGCTCTAGCGATATCGGCCATAGCAGCCAGGCGGAGGGTGTGCTTGTTTGCTGTCCGTCGTAGTAGGTATATAAAAAATAAAACATAGATATTAATGTTGCTAAACTTTAAAAAATGGAGAGTAGCCAGGTTGACTTTACAATTATTCACTATAACATGGAACACCGGAACTATTTCCGCGCTTATCACAGTTTCTTGTAAGAAGCGCTTTTTTCTTTCTTTCTTTAGGTCAGCTTCTAAGGGCTATATCATGATATTAAACAGCCTATATATAACCTTCCTCAAGAATTGGTTCATTGGTGGAGGGTTCGCAGAAAATAACCAACATCTTTTCCTCCGACTATGACATCGTCATAGTATATATATATATATATATATATCTATATATATATATATATATATATATCCGATATATATATATATATATATATATACTGTGACGATGTCTACTAATGCCCTAGAACCAGTCCATTTTTTTGTATTAGATAGCCCAATTCTTGAGAAAAGTGATAGGGTATTCAACATAT
Organism: Pyralis farinalis; assembly: GCA_947507595.1. Taxonomy (NCBI): domain Eukaryota; kingdom Metazoa; phylum Arthropoda; class Insecta; order Lepidoptera; family Pyralidae; genus Pyralis; species Pyralis farinalis. The sequence continues at coordinate 4,302,987 of OX382264.1, forward strand.
GTACCGTAGAAACCGAAAACAAAGAAAGACAGCAGAAAAAGTTATTCTTGTGGGATATTGGGATACGCGCCGACGAGCATATAGTACATACACACATACTTTATTGACCAAACATGTCGGAACTTATTTAATATAAAACAGGATGTATTACTCTCACACATGTTTTGAAACAATCTTAAATCTACGAAGATACCAAAGCTACAACATTTATTTACACACACCGGCGCACAACATTTTGCGGGATCGTTACCGGAGGCAAGTCAAGTGTCCAGTTAACTCACCCGAGCTTTACCGCTGGTCGCAAATTACCGCGGTGCGAACGAGCAGTTTAAAAGCTCTGGTAATGTCGGCCCGCCAGCTTTTACGGTGATCACACAATGTATATAGTTTATCGTTGTAGCTTTTGGCTGCATTAAATACTTGACAAACCATTGACCAAATCTCGATACGTACGTAAAAGTATTTGTAAGTTTTATGTCAAATTAAATGCGCCTTCACCGGAGTAAATCGTTTAATATGACATAAAATCTGCAAAAGTACGTATTTTAAGTTATAATACTATACTTTTTAGAGTAATACCGTTTCCTTATCCATTGGGATTGGGTTCCGCCACCTAAGCCTAAGAATTTGACGAAGATACTGATTTTCATACGGAGCGACTGCTGTCAGACTGTCCCACCTCAATCGAGGGGGAAAGTCAGACTTTCTTAGATAAATTTATACGTCTTTCGAAGTGTAAATTTCTTGCACGTGCGAATTGGATGTCCGTCACCGCCGAGCATGCGATAATTAGATAATTACAAACTACTACTAATATAACTTCACGCCATATCCCTTGCGTGGTAGGCAGAGAGAACCGAGCGCCACGCGACTCGATCCTTACATATCTCACTCGCTTCTCTAACATTCATTGCTCTTCTCATGCACGCTCGCCGATTTCTAGGGCTCCTGGCATCACCTTCTGATAGAACACGACCAATTTGGTCATGGTAGGTAAGTCTTGGCCTTCCCCGGCTCCTACATCCTTCCACTTTTGCATTGTATATCTGCTTCGTCATTCTTTCATCTTGCATTCTTTCTACATGCTAATTACAAATATGTACATAAATCTGAAAATATGAATTTAGTGGTACACGCCAGGATTCGAACCGCAGACCATTTAGTAAGGCCGATTCTTTATCCACTGGGCTGTCACTGCTACCAAGTTATATTACTATAATAGCAAATACGATACTAGGTTACTATCTGGTCATCTGTACTTTACCAACTGCAGACGAAAGTACATCTTTGCGATGAATTCAAAATCCATCGTTCAGGGAGAGGTTCAACTCAGAACACGGAATTTTCAGCACAGTTTAATGTAATTAATGAAATAAAATTTAAAGCAAACATTAAAGTATAATATGATTAAAAAAAACAGACTACAAATTCCAATTAATGAAATCGATAATAATATAAATATATATGTAATATTATATAGATATTATTATTTAGATAATATGTATATAAAAATCACATTCTACATGACAACTGTTTTTTTAACTGTTTTTTTTTTAAATACATACATAGATATAAACATAATAAATGTTTATATCTATGTATGTATTTTTTTCAATTATCTCACACTGTACGAAGTATAGATAAAAAGCGTATATAAGTAAAAAAAAAGTATTCATTAAAAAAAAATTATAAATTATTGTATGTAAAGTGGCAATTTCACAGACGCTTCATATTCATTTTATTTTCATTCAATTGCTTTCAGAACGATCGAATGGCAATACTTACGAGCGTCTATAGATCAATAACTGCTTCACATCAATTGAACATGGAATGAAGCATGGGGATTTTATATCATTCTATCCCAAATCAAATGTTAGGCCAAATTATATTATGCTACAGTCTTCAGAGCGTGCGGGGACCGCTTTTTCAACTTTCTTTCTTTTTCTTGGTTTCTAAGAGTCGTATCGTGCCGTTAAATAGCTTTTTATACAACTAGATGGCAAACAAGCATGCGGCCCGCATTAGATGGTGAGCGGTCACAGCAGCCCATATTGACGTTCGCAACATCACGGAGATGTTACTCGCGCGCAGCCAATCTTGTGACCTAAGGCTGTTTCGTCACAGTACCCAGTAATTTATCTGCCATACGGATGCCATACGGAACACAGCTATATAAATATAACTGCTTGGCGATAGAAATAGATGAGACATAGGTACCCATACAGACGACTTTTATAAAAAGACTCCCTCTGGTAAAATAGGATATAAATTTCCTCAACAAATAGGCTATCAAATGAAAAAGTTTTTTTTTCAATCCGACAGATAGTTCCAGAGATTTAAAGTGTTCAAACAAACTGTTCCGTTTTATATATTAGTATAGATAGATAGTATTACGTCAATGTTCTCAAAATTTCCTTGTAATATTACGAATCTTATCTACCGGACTTTATATCCGTGTATACTGCGTACATATTAGTTAATCTGCAGTCCTATCGCGTCGGCCGAAGCCATAACGACACCGAAGGACCAAACTACTGCTTTTTATGTCGATAAATGACTACCCGACTCTAGTAAGTCTAAGGGTAGATGGGGACATCAACGCCACCCTGGCTGGTGAAATGAAAGCGAAAGTCATGCAGGGTTCCCCAGACCTTTTTGTTCCTAAAACGTGTGTGTATTTAGTGGGGCGTAATGGGGTTGTAAAATGCGTTGGTTTAAGTTAGTGGGGTGTCGTTTATTAGAGATTTTTGATTGGGGTGATGAAGTAAGGTTTTCTTGTAGGTAAGTGCTTTTTCCCCTAACTGTGAGACGGTAACTGTGTTTTTCATAGTTTGAGTATTTTTTACGCAGAATATATTTTCGCTCAGTATGGTGTTAGATTTTCTCGATTGTTACACATTGAATTAAATAATTTTTAACGGCAGTATCGCGTGTTTTATTTCTTTTGTTGAACCTGACGTTTCGAATGCTTTGCAGCATCCGTGGTCACAGGAAGACTAAGGTGACATTTGTCTTACATTGGTTATTCAATTATTACATGTTCCAACATGGATGGATTAATTATTTATATATGTTCCGATTCACACAAAAATCGCTCACGGTGTCCGAACGTTTTTGAGTAGATCTCTGGGTTTGTAACTTGATTATTTTTAGAACTGGATCCCAAGCAGGTGGTACTTGCCAACCATCTTCTCTATTGAAATTGGGGTGTTTTCTTATTTTAATGGCCTCGCGTAGCATTCTAGGCATGTAGTGGTTCTCCTTGGTGAGGATTTGTGGTTTATCGAACCGCGTGTAATGGTTTGGCTGGTCCAGTGTATGTTCACATACTGCATAGTTTTTATCACGCCTATTCTTCATGTCACATTTTCGCTCATCCTGCAGAGCAGTGACAGCCGAATGAATAAGGAACTGGGCTATTGAACAACAAGTCACCGTTTCAAATCCAGGCATGTATTACTCAAACTCAAACTCATTTATTGCATAGTTATAGGTAGTTTACATAATATGACGTTAAATTTAATAATTAAAACGCTACAACTTGCCGTTTTGGCGTACAATATGCTTAGACTGAAATAATAAATAAAAATATCATAATTTTACACTGTTAATATTACATTAAATCAAGCATTATTTGGATATCATGTCAAAATTAATTACAAATACAGTATGTCAAATTTAGTGTCAGTCTTTACATTTAAATTGTCAATTTTACAATGTTATAGCTTAATTTATTACATTTATTAGTGATTACAATTTATCAAATAAAAAATCGTTAATAGTGTAATAAGATTTGAGTAGTAGATTTTTTTTTAAGTAGGCTTTGAACTCATTTAAATTATTCAGTTCTCACTTAAATTATATAGTTTTAGGTAGCTTATTATAAATATTAGGACTCATCCCGAAGTTACTTCGAGAAAACATTTCAGTTTTGTGTTGCATATTACATATTTTGTCATTGTGCCTTTTAGAGTTTCTAGATTCGAATAGATTTACATGGCATTTTACAAAAACAGCCACCTCATAAATGTACAATCCTGAGAGGGTTAAGATTTTCAAATCTTTGAAGTTACTAAATTTGCGTTTTCGGATTTACTTTGTTTGCCGGTGAAGAAAAGCATCGTGAGGAAACCCGCACGTCTAAGAAAGTATATTTCGAAAGACTTGTGACCTAATCTAAGAAAGGTCTGGTTTTCACTCTGGGTCGGGGTTATGGAGGTCAGATGACAGTCGGTCCATGCCAAAATCAGTATCCTGGCCAAATCCTTAGGGGAAGGTAGCGGACCCCATCAATTCTAATGGATTGGGAAATGGGATAACTCTAAACAGAAGATGTATTCACTTATCTCTAACTTCATAGCAATAAATGATAATGTAGTGTGCATAAGTGAGAGGTTTTACTAAGATCTTTAGAGTCAATACCAACCTCTTCTGCTCGTGGTGCACCCTGAAAATTGACAAATGAAGCTCTCTGCTCTCGACTGCAGAAGTAGACCGTAACCAATTAACAATTCCCTGTCCCTGGAGGGTTATTATATTTCTGCGAGTGAACTCCTGATGAGTTGCTGTATTATACCTACTACATTGTAGAGATGTAAGGCACGTTTCAGCAGACCGACCGGGGAGGTACGTCCACTTCTTTGGCAAAGGCAGCCAAATAACAACCTCACGGAGTGTTATAGTATTCCTGTGAGTGAGTGAGAGAGATTACCAGTTACCTCCTGTAGAGTTGCTGTGTTGGCATCGCGCGAGTGATACTTAATACATTGCAAACGCTCAAAGTCTACGGTAACCATTTTACGCCAGGTGGGCCGTATGCCTTCCGCAGTTGTAAAAAAGACGTTTTAGTGTTGCTAGTGTATATATAGCCTTAGAAACCGGCGAGCGTGCATGAAAAGAGCAATGAATGTTAAAGAAGCGAGTGAGGTATGTATGGATCGAGTCGCGTGGCGCTCGGTTCTCTCTGCCTACCCCGCAAGGGATTTGACGTGAAGTTATAGTAATAGTATGGCTGAGAAAGAGCTGGTTTTAATGGCCTTGGGCTGTAAAGGTCTGATAGCAGTCGTTCCGTAAACAGTCATCACCGTCACATCAATCCTTAATCATCCCGCTGCAGGGATACGGGTGTCCCTTCAACCAAAGGGGTTTAGAGCATACTCCACCACGCTGCTCAAATGCGGATTGGTGGAGGCCACTTAACCTAACGACTGTCATCTATCGACAACAGCCGGACCCGATGGCTTAACGTACGAAACTCGAGATAGATAAACCCGTCCATAGGCAGGCTGCGGTTGATGTTGCTTAACCGGCGTGTTTCGTTAGAATTACACACGTAACGACGTGTAGAGAGGTCGATACCTCTCTACGCTAGGAAATACGACGACACCAGAAAGTAGAAGGTATAGCGGTGCATGTGAATGACAATGGATCACTTACCATTATGATATGGCCATTTGCTTTCCGTTTACACAAAAGAAACATATCACTACCTTATTACACGCACCGTCGAGTGGGCTTCAGACGGGATTAAAGTATTACACATACCTGAAACAAAAAGTAGGCAATTAATAGTTAGTTAATAGTTTCAGGCATTATTTTGCGAAAGTCCTATTTACTACTTTAGGTGCTCCCGTTATCAATTAGTTCAGCACCCGCCCCCAACCTATAGGATATCCATACCATCACTGCCGTGGTTGCTCTGGTGTCTATGCCTCGGCTGCTAAAATCGCCTTTGCGATTGCTATGACAATAAGAACCACATGTACTCACCACCGTTGCTACTATCATCTAGACTGACTAGATGGCAGGAAATTGTAGCAATAGCCAAGACAGAGGGTGGGTACTGATTAGCGCTGGTTCGCAAGAACTATTGTGACGGAAGCACAGAAAGTAGTTCAAATCTAACTGGCAACTTAGAGTTACAGTTATGAATAAACTCGATATCAATTCCAATGTCACATTTAACAACATACGTACACACATATCACCTGTCTCCCGTAGGGGTAGGCATAGCCCTCTCGCTTCTTCCACACTCATTAACCTCTTCATGCATGCTCTTCGGCTTTGGATGCTTTTGATTTGGCCCTTTTTCACTACATCACCAATCTGACCTACAGGTATGCGTCTAGGGCGGCTCCTACCGACATCTCGCTCCTGCCTGATACACTTCTTTCGTAACTCTTTTGTCATTGATACTTTCTAAATGACCAAACTATCACAGTATGCCCTTTTCAATGTTTGTCACTACATCATCTTTAATCTTTACAAAAGATATCAGCTCCATACCTAGGTACATTATGCAGTGAGCTGTACAGAAGTCATCCTCATTTTCTAAAGCGTGTTCATAATATGCAATATCAGACGTCTGGTGATGCCGATGTACGAGTATATGTGTGCGTCTAGGGTGACTCCTACCGATATCTCCATTCACTCTTGCCCGATACACTTCGTTCGTAACTCTTTTGTCATACATTATTTCTAAATTACCAAACTATCTCAGTATTATCCCTTTTAAATTTTTGTCACTACATCTTTCGTTCCACATGGTTCTCCCATTAAGCTATTTCTTAATCTATAAATCATTCTAACTCCACGCATACTCCTCAGCGCTCTAATTTCTATGTCGTTCACCCTACTTTCATGCTGCTTCTGCCATACTCATGTTTCACTATCGTACATCAATGTTGTCGTTAATACACCCTGAATGATAGCAAGGCGAACTTTGCTCGATATGTTATCGCTTAGTGTACAACGCACCATTGATAGAGTTTCCTGCTTTCACTCTTCTTTCAATATCGCCCTCATATTTTTCATCTCTCGTGAACATAGAATTTAGATAAATAAATTCATTCACTTGTTCATTATTAACATTATTATATAAAATATATTGTTTGTTTGGAGGAGTTATACAATAATAGCGTGCATGAAAAGATCTGTATGTATATATATATATATCTTCATGCCAGGTCCCTTGCAGAGTGAATAGAGATACCGAAGCGCCATAAGACGCGGTCCTTACGCACGTCACTCGTTTCTTTAATACCATAGCTCTTTTCAAGCACGCTCGCTGGTTTCCAGGGCTCCTGACATTGCCTTATCAAACAGGACGAATTTGGTCATGGTAGGTTGGTTTTGGTCTTCCTCGACCGCTGCATCCTTCCACTTTCGCATTGTATATCTGTTTCATAATTTCATCCTGCATTCTTTCTACACGTGCGAACCAATTGAGCATGCCTTTTCTTATCTCAACACCAACACTCTCTTTCAGACCAACTCCCTTACTTACGTCATCATTACGAACGAGGTCAGCAAGCGTTATGTCACAAATTTTGCGCAATGTTCGCTTCTTGACCGCATTGATTCTACTTTCATGCTCTCTGTGCCATACCCAAAAGATGTGATTGTTAAATAAGCAAACCAAGTATGTAAATTATTTGAATCGGGAATAAGAGGGCATTCACATAATTGGTTTAAATCATATCTTGAAAACCAGGTAGAGTGCTCTCTACATTACTCTAGACAAAATTACTAACTGGTTAGATACTCACAATCTAAAACTTAACTTAAACAAAACTAAAATATTACAATTCAAACCCTCACAAAAAAAATCATTACAATTATTTAAAAATACAAAATTAGAACTAGCTGACAATGCGACATTACTGGGTGTTGATTTAGATACTAACTAGCTTATGCCCGCGGCTTCGCACGCGTAGATTTTGGAATTTCAGCAGTTTTACTTACTTTCATACTAAATTTGCACCCCCGTTTTACCCCTTTAGGGGTTGAATCTCCAAAAATCCTTTCTTAGTGCTCCCCTATGTTATAAAAGGAACTCCTGTGCAAAATTTCAAGTTTCTAACCCTTATAGTTTAGGCCCTGCGTTGATATGTCAGTCAGTCAGCTTCTCCTTTTATATATATAGATATGACATGGAAATCACATATTCAAAAATGAAAAAGCTATCTCTTTTACATATGCATTAAATCAACTAAAACGTGTAACTGACTTCAAAACTTCTTATGCTGCTTATTATGCATACGCGCATACCAGATTATCGTATGGCATAGTTCTGTGGGGAAACTGTTGCGAGGTAAAAGATATATTTACATTACAAAAGAAATGTCTTAGAATACTAGTTAACATTGATCAAATGACATCATGTAGATCTTATTTTGTGAAATGCCAAATCCTGAGTATAACTTCCATATACATTCTGTAATCATGTAAATTTGTGAGGAAGCACGAAGATCTTTACATACCAAAGGAAAATAATAACAGGAGAAATGATAGATATTTAAACAAATTAAAAAGACCAACTACCAGAATGGAACTAGTTTTATCCAGCCCTCATCATATGGCAATAAAAATATACAATCATATCCCAAATGATATAAAAAATATTAAAAAACCGTCCCTATTTAATAAATACCTAAAAACTTTCCTCTTGCACAAGTGTTTCTACAATATATCTGAATTCTTCGATGACAAATCTATTGCGCGGAATACTTTGACTTCTCTATATAACAACATATTTAAGTAAAACGGTATCTAAACGGCCTCTCATGTTTGCTGTGCCCATACTGGGCGTCACTTGTACCATATTATTGTTATGTATCATCTTTAAAGACCGAGTTATCGCACGTTTCTGTCTGTCTATCAAAGGAGCTGTCATAAAAATATAAATGGATATTAATCCAAGTAACACTGCACTTCAAATGTAATATCTCGAAGGCTGAGTCGCAAGGATACTTCAGTTCTCGATACCAACGACCACATTATACCAACCGAGAGATTATTGGTGCTGAGCTCGATTCAATATTGAACATGAGCTTCCAACGTCGACAGGCCACTTATCTGACTACAGGCAAGGAAGCGACTAATGATGCACTATGTTCGATACTTCGATATATATTTTTTCTATGTAGACAAGAAAATACTTGCGCGTTACTTCCTCTGCTGCTAACACGGCAACTCCTTAGAAGTTCCACTGAGTTTTTATTTGCCTCTGATTTTCTATGAGGTGAAGGGAATTCCCCAGATGGGGTGCTTTAATGCGCTCTATCTCTCTTATGGAAGAACCTCGTTTATTCATCAGCAGAGTGCACACGTGCAAGTAAAATTATCTCAGCCTCTAAAGGTGATAATGACCTATGTACACCCCAATTACTACCGTCAAATACAACCAAATTGTGTAAGAACTTTGTAACCTCTTTTTTTATACGACGTCGGTATGCATAAATAAATAATAAATATTGTCTGACAAATTACACAGAGCCATCTAGCCCCAAAGTAAGCGAAGCTTGTGTTATGGGTACTAGACAACTGATAAACATACGTAAATACATTCTTATTATACATAGAAAATACCCAGACCAAGACAAACAGACATGTTCATGCACAGAAATGTTTGTATTGTGTGGGAATCGAACCCACGAGCGTTGGTCTCAAAGTAACGTAACAACGCGTTTCACCACTGCGCCACCGAGCTCTTCGAATATAATATAAGCATACAGCCCACCTGATGTGAAGCGGTTACCGTAGCCTACAAATGCTTGCGATAAAGTGTCACTCGCTCGATGCCACCTCTGCTGCTAACACAGCAATTCACTCGCAGGAACACAACAACACTCCGTAGAGTGGTGTAATGGTGCAGAGGTTAGTAAAGCTACTTTGACACCAACGCTCGTGTGTTCCTTTCTCACACAGGCAAACATTTGTGGGCTTGAACATGTCTATTTGTCTTGGTGCGAGAGTTTTTAAGAGAGGTAGGGCGCATTAAAGCAGGCCGTTAATGGAAGTACCTCCATACCTAAAAAAATGTACGTCAAACATAGAACCTCTTCTTAATGACCGTAAGAAATAAATAGGCAACACCGAAAAGCCAATATCTCTTCATTCCTAGGTTCTCGTGTAACTCCCATCTCGCATCCAATAAAAAGTATTTTATTCCTATGAAATAGACATCAAAAAGGTACTATCTAGGCGCATTTTTCTCATTATCGGCATAAAATATTTCAATCCGGAAAATCTGCGATATTCCCAACGTGTTTTCTATCGTAAAACCCCTATATTACCTACTAGACTCTAGAGAGGTGCTTCAGTTAATCCACAGAGTTGACACCTTTAACTAGTTCATAATAGTCCATTGCAGAAATCTGAGGATCTTTGGCGCTTATTCCTTGAATTCAATTGAGTATTTTGTGTCTAGCAATGAAATTTAAAAATCTCGAGTCGTATGACTCGTAGACATTCAAGCGTATGGCCCACGTGTTGAAAACTAAGAGTTTAAGAGAGGCAGGGCGCATCAAAGCAGCCCGTCTGGGGAAGTACCTCCACCTCACAGAAAGCCGCAGCCAAATAACAACTCCCTAGAGGGTTGTTGTGTTCCTGCGTGTGAGTGAGGTCACCAGTAAGCTCCCAAGGAGTTGCTGTATAAGCAGCAGATGAGGCATCGCGCGAGTTATACTTAATATATCTCAAGTGTTAATAAGCCTGTACCTGCTTTATATCAGGTGGTATAAAAAAAATAACTCCCGACGTAGTATAAAAAAAAATAAAAAAACTGGTCACCCTATAAACGATGCCAATACAGCAGCTCACCCGCAATCTCACTCAGTCGCAGGAACACGATAACCTGTCCAATTGTTATTTGGCTGCGGTCAGTGAACCTATAGCCTATGAACGCTTGCACAACATTAAGTTCTCGCGTTTCTCTCATAGCGAGTTAAGTTTCGTATATCTAAGACACAATGCAGGCCTATTGTATGTATCACACCATGGAGCTAAAGAAATTTTCCTTCAGTCGTGTGGTCTAAAGCACACTCTTTTTTTTAAATAATTACATATTTTTAAAATCAATGTATGGATTTCTCTCTATCTTTGTCTTATACAACGTTGGCAGGCATACAACCACAGGGCCCACCTAATATCAAGCGGTTATAGCTATATAGATACAGCGTATTTTAGTCACTTCATCATCTTTAATCTTTACAAACGATATCAGCTCCATACCATTGCACGCCCGTACATTATGCAGTGAGCTGTACAGATGTCATCCCCATTTTCTGAAGCGTGTTCGTAATATGCAATATCAGGCGTCTGGTGGTGCCGATGTCGACAAAAACACTGTCACGCGAAGCACTCCCGCAAATGCGTTTTGTCCAAACGTGATTTATCGAGTCGGGTGGATATCTTAATAACTCTCCAGCGGGTTTCATAAATCAGCGAGCGGCTATTCTGTTCATATTGCAAAGTGTGACAATGTGCAATATCGTATACGATATTTTATAAATGTGTTGAAGTATCTGAATTTATATTACCCACACTAACTTTATAAATGCCAACATAAACCTATATTTTTCTTTTGTAAAGTTGAGGATACGGCTTGCCTGATGGTAAACAGTCACCGTAGCCTTCGGACATTTGCAACACGAGGGATGTATTGCCGGCCCTCTAAAAACCTCTTCACGCATTTCCTGAAGAACTTCAAGCTGTAATCCCTTGAATATACCTCGGCCATTGCGGTTCAAGCGTGTTAGGGTGAACTCCTCGCCACCGGCCGTCTGCGAGGGGTGCGGTTATAAACAAATGCTGTCGGCATCACATCCAACAATCCTACTAATATTATAAATGTAAAAGTTTGTATGTATGGATGGATGTTTGTAGCTCTTTCACGCTTAAACTGCTGAACGGATTTGAATGAAATTTGGCACGTAGATAGGTTATGATCTGGATTAATACATAGGCTACGTTATTTGACTCCACGCGGGCGGAGCCGCGGGCAGCAGCTAGTTTAATATAATAATACGTTAACATTATACATAAAGATTTCACCTTGAAGTGTGTAAATTAATAATGTTTTCTCACTGTGTTATAATCAACAATCGATACAACAGTTTGGCCTAAATTCGTAAGTACATACGTCACCAAAACAATTATTGTTAAATTAGTACCCACGTTCCATTATTAATATCGGCTTTGGACACATTATTCTTCGGTATTCACGCGAGTGTGTAACGGCCATATTGATTTTTGGGTCACCATTCAATCTGACATGTACATATACACAATTACTTGGTGTCAAAGTAACGTAACATCTGTCAAATCAAGAAATTTTGTATGTACACGGTACACGGTAAAAACCAGTGTCAATAATAAAGTGATATATAAAACAGGAGAATTTACACGTTTGTTTGTTTGAATGCGCTAATCCCTAGAACGACCGTTCGGTGTGCTAGCCCAGTGAAAGAACCGACCTGTTAAACGACGATCACGGTTTGAATCCTACATCCGCATATACCACTAAGTTCGTGTTTACTGATTTATGCAATTCCGCTCGTCGAAGAAATTATATTACGAAATACATGTGATCTTAGTGAGAAAGGCCGGCTTTTCCCTCTTGGTTGTAGAGATCTGGCGGCTGTCAATCCATGTAAAAATCTGTATCTACGCCAAATCCTTATACTTAGGCAGCGGATCCCGCTAATGCTAATGGATTAGGAAACAGGATACCGCTAAGAACAAGAAAGCTTAGCATGATTTGAAGTGGTATTATTGCCTGCATGTTTCTCCCGATACGGCAGTTTCAACTGGGTAATACCACCCGTGGTACAAAGTCAAAGTCAAAAACTTTTTATTCCGTAAAAATGGCTACATTTGTTTGGAATCGTCACAATTTTTTTCCCTACCGTGCAGTTTATGACTAGGTGAGCACTGATAAAAATACTGCCAAAAAACTCAGGCATCCCTCTTTTGGTATCCAAACAAATTTACATATTTTATTAATTACATTATAATTGGATCGACTCACTCCCAGGCATTTTTATCATTAATATAGTCAGATACTTTATAATATGCCCTGCTACACAATTTGGCTTTAATAGTAGTTTTAAATTTGTTTATTGACAATTCTCTTATATTGCTGGGAAGTTTGTTATAGAGCCGTATATATTGCCCCATAAAAGAATTACTTATTTTGTGGAGACGGCTTGCATGTAACACAAGATTATGCTTATATCTAGTATTTATGCTATGAGTATCACTCTTTTTACAAAATGAGTCTATGTTTTTATGGACATACAAAAGATTTTCATAGATATATTGCGATGCGACTGTTAAAATATTTATTTCTTTGAATTTTTCTCTAAGGCTCTCCCGGGGACCAAGTTTGTGGATAGCTCAATAAGACTTACAGTACAACAAGACTTATATTAAGTTGGCTAATCTTTTCTCTATTTTCACGCCTTAGTTTAACCGTAACACTATGTTAAATTGTAATAATACCTATTGTGTTAGTAAAACATGGCCTTGTAACTTACTAATAGAAACAATTTTATTGATGTATTGTAAATGGTCTGGTTTGTGAACCTCAGCTCACGCTATTTCATAATTGCTACATATGTAGTTAGTTCAATAAATAAGACGTTTTGTTAATATATAGTAGAGAGATAAAAACCGATCTATTACCCGATAGTTATAAATAAATAAATAAATATTGTCGGACAAATTACACAGCGCCACCTAGCCCCAAAGTAAGCGAAGCTTGTGTTATGGGTACTAGACAACTGATAAACTTGCGTAAATACATTTTTTTTTGTAAATACATACTTATTATACATAGAAAATACCCAGACCAATACAAACAGACATGTTCATGCACACAAATGTTTGTACTGTGTGGGAATCGAACCCACGAGCGTTGGTGTCAAAGTAGCGATAGTTCTTGGTTCGAATCGAAAACACGAGTTTAGTGAGCATATGCCACGAAATTTGTGTTATCGGATTTATGTACATATTTGTAATTATCACTAGGTCGATGATAACGTCCAAGAAATCATATTTCAAAAGATGTGTGACCTAATCTAAGAAAGGTTTCTCTCTGGGTTGTGGTGGTCTGACGGCAGGTCGCTCCATGTAAAAATCAGTCTCTTCCCCAAATCCTTAGGCTTAGGTAGCGGACCCCGCCATTCCTAATGGATTAGGAAACGGGATAACGCTAAGAAGAACAATACCTACGTGAAATTATAGCATGCAATATTTATAAAAAAATACATGTTATTTTAACACATTGCACTATGTAAAATTTAAGAACCGATAGAACAGAAGATACGATAACGATATAGAATAAGAGCAAAATGGTGGGCGTGATTCGGCGCGGAATTTTCGGTTTTGTATGACACCTTGCATACAAACATGAATGTTACAAAACATTTCGTCCCGGGTAACTTCCGCTTTCCGGTTTTCTCATATATATATATATAACAAACATTTACACATATATAAATTAAAACACATGACCATTCTATTATATCACAATGCGTAAAGTCAAAACAGAAATGAATAGAATATATAGCAAGAAAAAGATTGTGACCTAGATTTTTTTGTTAGCAGTAGAGGTGGCCATCGCGAACGATACTTAATATATTGCAAGCATTTATAGACTACGTTAATCACTTTAAATCGAGTAGACCGTATGCTTGTATCACCCGAAAATAGCAAAAAACAAATTTATGTTGCATTTATTTGTAACACAAATGCACGAAATTGACGAACGTATTTGATAATAGATCAGTGCCGGGTCATAATACAGTCAGCTTACATATTTTTTTTATATAGGTACTTCCCGAAACGGGCTGCTTTGATGCACCCTGCCTTGCTTAAAAATACCTAGACCGAGACAAACAGACATGTTCATGCACATTGAACTCAAATGTTTGCCCTGTGTGGGAATCGAACCCATGAGCGTTGGTGTCGAAGTAGCGTAAGAAGTAGCGTAATAGCGAAGTTTCACCACTGCGCCACCGAACTCGACGAGACCTTGTCACAAATTTGTTAAATAACTACATCTAGAACTGCTTAACATACGGAACACTCGTTTTATGGTAAACATTTACCGACAAATAAAAATTACCGCGCTCGTTGTTTCGCTGCCATCCAACCCTGTAGGAACCTCTTCACGCCCTTTCGTAGGTAAATACATAAATATTTCCTCCACCTATCTCGTGTAACAGTTCCCGCTGACTCGCCTATTCCCACCCTCAATTCCACCCTTAATTTACGGCCACATAACGCCCGCAATCTCCATCCACCACACTATTATCCACCGCCCCAATTAACTGGCAACTGCTTTATTAACCAACTCTTCAGTTAAGACAAAACACGTTTGGAAGCTTGAAAGAGGCTGTGTGATTAATTAGAAAGGTTTATGGGGTGTGGGGAATTTGTAAGAAGGATACAGGAGCCGACGAAGGTCAAGACTTACCTGCCATGACCAAAATTGATCGTGTTTTATCAGATGGTGATGTCGGAAGACCTAGAAACCGGCGAGAGTACATGAGTCCCTCTCATGTGTTATGAACGTCAAAGAAGTGAGATGGAAACGACCAAGTCTTGTGGCGCTCGGTTCTCTCTGCCTACCCCGTAATGGATTTGCCTTGAAGCTATTGTCAGATAGATTGTATTTGTATTGGTGTTAAAATAATAAGTGGCATATAACTAGCGAAATAGGTTTATATCTCGAAAGTACAAGCCGAGGAAGCATAAACTCAGTACGTCCTAACCGGTCGTGTATTATCACAACACGATTTCAGGAGCCATAAGAACCGAACGATGAAAAAACCTATTGAAAATTTTTCTAAAAGGGTTGAGGTGCAAAAGGATCAGATTCTTAGAATTATATTAAATAAATAAATAAATAAATATTGTCGGACAAATTACACAGCGCCACCTAGCCCCAAAGTAAGCGAAGCTTGTGTTATGGGTACTAGACAACTGATAAACATACGTAAATACATTTTTTTTTGTAAATACATACTTATTATACATAGAAAATACCCAGACCAATACAAACAGACATGTTCATGCACACAAATGTTTGTACTGTGTGGGAATCGAACCCACGAGCGTTGGTGTCAAAGTAGCGTAATAACGCGTTTCACCACTGCGCCACCGAGCTCGTCAATTAAATTATACATAAGACCAAACCAAGCGGCGCTCGGTCTCTCTGCCTTATACGTCTCAAGATTTAACGTAAAGAATGAATGAAACGAAATGAATTTGATTAATTTGTGGTATACAATTTTAAAGTGTTTAAGAGCAAATCATGTTTAACATTTGAAATTCTATTGTGACTATTATTACACATGACATAAGAACGGTACAAAGGTAAAAGTGCCAAGATCAATGTGCACTTAGCTGTACACAGAGGCCAGTCAGTTCGACTTGCACTTACCCACAGAAAGTGTATGTTATTTGTTACTTAATGCTGATACTTGATCATTTTCGAATAGCTGTTATCACATCATTCGACAAACCGAGTAACAACGTTTTGACAAGCTTTGTGGCGCAGTAGTTTAATAACATTTTACTCGTATATACCAACGGCCGAGGGTTCAATTCCCATACAAAACAAACATTTATGTGTATGTTTTATCTAGGTCTAGATGTTTTTAAGAGACGCAGGACGCATCAAAGCATCCCGTATGGCGAAGTACCTCCACCTCACAGAAAATCACAGCCAAATAGCGACTCCATGGAGGGTTGCTGTGTTCCTGCGTGTGAGATCACCAGTAAGCTTCTAAGCAGTTGCAGTTGAGTGATCCTCAATGTATTGCAAGCGTTCGTAGGCTACGGTGACCGCTTTACATCAAGAGGGACGTAGGATTGTATGCCTCCCGACTTTCACATAATAAAAGGTATCTTTTTACCTTTGGATACGGAATCCTAAAAATATTGACATAAATCTCATAAGTCATGTCGTTAATAAACTGAAAAATCGCTCTATTTCTCAGAAATAAATGAATACAGCCAAACTTCGTTCTTATCCACAGTTGCGATTCAATTAGGTAGATGTAGATCGCATTTTTTTTATACAACGTCATAGCAGTTACCGTAGCCTATTAACACTTGTGACATATATCACTCGCGCTATGCCTCCTCTGCTACTTACACAGCGACTCCTTAACCCGGCGAAATCCGACTGTTATAATCATGACACTCGCTTACGACATACATACTGAATAACGGTAATCTGACGGGAGCTTACTGGTGACCTCACTCACACGCAGGAACACAAGAATCCTCTAGGCAGTTGTTATTTGGCTGCGGTTTTCTGTGAGGTGGAGATACTTCGCCAGGCGAGCTGCCTTGATGCGCCCTACCTCTCTTAAAACACCCAGACCAAGACAAACAGACATGTTCATGCACACAAATGTTTGCCTTGTGTGGGAATCGAACCCACGAGCGTTTGATGTCAAAGTCGCGTCTTTCACGACTGAGCCACCGAGCTCGTCAAATACATATAAACTGCAAATGGTTTGAAAGTACTAGCTATTGTTATTAAAATGTATTTGATAGATAAATAGATGAATATTGTTTGTTAGGGGCGCAGTGATAAGGAGGCCTATCGACCACCTGATCCCCGGTTCCAATCCTGGCGTGTACCACTAGATTCGATCAATTTCACCATAATGGTCAAGTACGGGTATTCCTCCGGTTTCTACAATCTAACACTTTGGCGTTGTGTATCGTCATAAGCCTAGTGGATAAAAAATAGCTATTTACTAACTGGACGCCGGTTCGGATCCTGGCCTGGGCATGTATTAAATTCGTATTTTGTGATTGGTGTACATATTTGTAATTATCATTTGCTGGGCTGCGAGGGAAAACATTGTGAGAAAACCCGCGATGATATCCCTCGCTGCCGAAAAAGCAGTAAAGAAATTTTAAGAGTGGTAGAGCGCATTAAAGCAGTCCGTCTGGGAAAGTACCTCCACCTCACAGAAAACCGCAGCCAAATAACAACTCCCTAGAGGGTTGTCGTGTTTCTGCGTGTAAGTGAGTTCACCAGGAAGCTCCCAAGGAGTTGCTGTGTAAGTAGCAGAGGAGGCATCGTGCGAGTGATACTTAATATATCGCTAGTGTTAATAGGCTACGGCACCCGCTTTACATCAGGTGGGCCGTATGCATGCATGCTTCCCGACGTAGTATAAAAAAAAATCTGCACATCCAAGAAATCATATTTTGAAACACTTATTTCTCTGGAGTCTTCTATGGGTTTTTTTTTTAGTTTTTATATTTATTTTTAATACTTGCACCCCTGCCGTGGGCAAGGCTCTTTTATTACATTGCCATGTTCATACAATTAAAAAAAAATAACATCTCAAATATAAATAAACACATTCATACATCACACTCTCTTTCATTGCACATTTTTAGTTTTATTTTCTCTAAAAAAAGAAATTCTTATTTTGCTCATTTCTAGACGCCGGTGAAACATTTATACCAATTGCCAAACTTCCCTCCCCATACTGCGTCAGTCCAGCCGCGGGCGACAGCGGGCTTCACAGCTCCACCTAGCCACCTCTTCTCTGGGTTGTAGAGTTCTGACACCAGTAGCTCCACATAAAAAGTCTATATCTTCGCAAAACCCTTAGACTTAGATAGATCCCTCGGATCCTAATGAAAAACGAAGCAGGATATCGCCAAGAATAAGAAATAAACTTAACTAAACTAAACTTAACAGATGAAAAGATTGTTGGACAGCTTCTTACATACACATGCTTTTGTACGACCGGTGGTGTCAAGTTGCGTCACTCACCACTGCGCCACCAAGCTCGTCAAAATAAACATATCTGTACAGCCTATACAAAAACGTTCACGACTCAATATGGATTTAGCTCATGCATGGGTAAAACACCGATTTTCTGGCACAGCAAACGGACTGATTGTATATTTCAAATTACCTGCTATATTTTTTATACAACCTCCGTAGGCATACAACCATACGGTCCATCTGATGTAAAGCAGTTACCGTAGAATATTAACGCATGTAACATATTAAGTGAAGTATAAGTTTAGTATATTAATCAGAGGAAGACTTTGTAAAAAAGTCGTCTGAGTGGGTACCTGTGTCTCATCTATTTCTACCGCCAAGCGGCTATATTTATATAGCTGTGTTCCCGTTTGAAGGGTGAGAAATGGCAGGGAAATTACTGGCTACTGCGACGAAATATCCTTAGGTCACAAGATTGGCAGCGCGCGAGTAACATCCCCGTGGTGTTGCGAGCGCCAATAGGCTGCGGTGACCGCTTACCATCTGATGCGGGCCGCATGCATGTTTGCTAATCTAGTTGTGCTGAAAAAAAGCATCACTCGCGCGATGCCTCCTCTGCTGCTTACAGAGCAACTCATTGGGAGGTTACTGGTGACCTCACTCACGTGGTTTTCTGTTAGCAGGAGGTACTTCTCCAAATGGCTGCTTTGAGGCACACTACCTACCTTAAGCACGCCCAGACCAAAATAAATAGACATGTTCATGAACACAAATGTTTGTCCTATGTGAAAATCGAACCCACAGGCGTTGGTGTCAAAGCAGCGTTACCACCGAGATCGTCGTATCTTTGTTTACCTACCGACATTGTATACAAATGGTATAATTTATGTTTATTCAATCAAATCAATAAAATATTAATAAATATTATATTAACCGCTACCCACAAAATCTAAAAATAATCCATCCGACACAAATAGAGCTTTTCTCCGAATTTGTCGGTGGGAACAGTACCATGGGAAATTTCAATAATCCTATTCGAACAAATGACCAAGGCCTCTGAAAACCCAGTCGTTGTGCGAGTATGTCCATCAGTTTTTTGATCTGATGAAATTGCTAAACCGAAAAAGCCTTCTTTTTAAAACTTTACACCAAATCCCTTGCGCGGAGACAGAGAGAACCGAGCGCCACATGACTCGATCCTTACATACATCACTCGCTTCTTTAACATTCGTTGCTCTTCCGTGCACGCTCGCCGACGTACGAAAAAAGCCTTCGTCACAATAAAACAAACAACCAATAAAACTGAATTCAAACTCCTATCTAAATTTACCCTCCATTACAAATTCAACCCTTCGCGCTTAAAAATCAACCCGGGAAAATATGACAGCAAATGAAACAGATAAATCGCATTTTGTTCAGCGGCCTTCTGAAAAGTCAATTTTCCGCCGCCCCCACTTTTCCCAGTTTGACACTTAATAAAGGCTCGATAGAGGCGTAATCTGAATTGCTAATGTTATTTTTCTTTAAATTACTTCGCTGTGCTGTAGATTAAGGGGTCTATTATATTCAAAGATTGTTTGCCTTATCGACTTTGAGTGCCATAAACTTTTTTTTTTATAGATGGCCGCGGTTGTTTTAATTGTAAATAGTGGTTTTATTACTGCGATGGCTTCGAAACTTTCTTGTGATTATAGGATATAGTAATTCAATTATTCATAGCCAATTTGGCTTTTAAAAGCTTTTATTTAAGTGACTTCGCTCGGTGTATTTGTTCTACATCAAACTAGAGGATATTTTTAAATTTCACTGGATTGTATTGTGTAAAATTGTCGCAGGGGTTTCATTTGGGGGATATGGGGAACGTACTGTTGTGAGCAGGAGATACTGCCGTCAGACGTCCTTTGTACATGTTAAAAGTTTATTACTGTATCTGTTATGTATATTTGTACAATAAAGAGATTACAACAACAACAACCTCGTCAACAAAGCAGCTCGCCTGGGGAAGTACCTCCACCTCACAGAAAACCGCAGCCAAATAACAACTCCTTAGAGGTTGTATTCCTGCGTGTCAATGAAGTCACCTGTAAGCTCCTAAGGAGTTGCTGTACAAGCAGCAGAGGAGACATCGCGCGAGTGATACTTAATATATTACAAGTGTAAATAGGCTACGGTTACTGCTTTAGATCAGGTGGCCCGTATGCTTAAATGCCTCCCGAGGTTGTATAAAATAAAATTCCACAACTCGGAGGGTAAACCAGACGTTTCTTAGGTTAGGTCCCACTTTCTACTTCCGGTTTTCTGATTTTCCTTCACCGCCGAGCAAATATTAATTATAAATTTGAAAATACATGACGATAATTCGAACCAGGATTTGTTGGTTAAAGGCTGACTCGTTATCCACTGTTCTTGATGCCCTAAGAAACCATCTTGTATAATTTGCCACAACATGTTTTAACATGCCGGTCAGATAGATTTTTATATATAAAGCATACTTTCATTTCATGACCGATACTTTCAGTTTAGAACACTAATACAGTTGGATATAAGTTATAGAGTTTGTCGAGATTACCCGTGAATTTAAACTTAGTATATAACATTGCATGAAAACTTTACTGAAATTGAATGAAAACAAAATTATCTCGAAATGTATTTGGCAATTTCCGGTCGTTGGTTACAATTTCGTCATAATGTCAAGTGAGAGATAAAGTTAACGATCTATAGTTTCCAAGCAGTTAAACTCTTATATATTTCATATTACTGGAGTTCTTATTGTGGAAGGAGCTTTAAATATTTTAATACTTTCATGAAAAGCTTCAGAGATATGAAAGTTTTATACGTGTCGGCTATTATTTTTTACATGCAATTTGATCTAACCTATTTGTGTGCTTCCGTCATCAATTAGTTCCACCCACTACCGTTAGTAGATGCAACATGCCGACGCTACCGTGGTTGCTCCGGTAGTCTCTGCCTCGGCTGCTGCGGTCGTCCGCCATCTGGAGCAGAAATCGCATGCCCCCACAAACTTCGCTGCCACGACTGGCCTGGTTATCGCTGCGACACGTTTTTCACCTCTCCACGAGGCGTCTTCAGGCGCTGTAGCCGCTAGTAGTTAAAATAACATGCTACAAGAATAAAGAAAAAAAAGAAAGGCTTTTATTTTGTTACTGGACGATAAAAAATCTATTGTTTTTTTAGATATTTTGATCGTTCAATAGTGACTTCTGTACAGAGTGGCTGTGAATCATACCTGCCATGAAATTGTATATTTTTTTTATTGTTCGTTCTGTTTTCAATACCTTTGCTGTATTCAATACGTTCTGTTTTCAATACGTTTGCTGCAGAAAAGTTCCACTAGAAATACTGGAACTTGTAACAAGTGAAGCATTATATAGGCAACTGAATTAACACTGCTTCCTCGTTGCTACCCCGTTGTAAATATAGCGCCTCTTCTAGAACTTTCAGGTGAGTTTACTCATGTATCGGTGTTAAAATAAGACGTACGCTCCGCTAGTTCGGACATGTAGAAATAATGGAAGAAAGAATCACGAAAAAGATATACAATGCGTAAATAGTTAGAACATAGGAGCCAAGGATGGCCGTAAGTTGTGGTCATGACTTGACTATACATACTAAGACTAAATTGATCATGTTCTATCAGAAGGTGATGTCAGGAGCCTTAGAAACCGGCGAGCGTGCATAAGTAAAGTTGTGAAGTGAAGCGAGTTAGATGTGTAAGGACCAAGTCATGTGGCGCTCGGTTCTCTCTGCCTACCTCGCAAGGGGTTTGGGGTAAATTTATAAATTGACAGATGTTGATCCGTGAATTAGTCAATAAAAGCTACGCGTTCTACTTGACCCTTGACCCGTAACGTTGAATTTATTTACTACACAAAATCGTGTCATAGGGTCTCCACATTTCCTTCATGCCTCCGAATTACGATGTAGCTGTATATAGTAAAACCAGGCCATAGATAAGCTGCGGTTGACGGAGCTTACCATAAACCTGCATGTTTAATTAGAGTGACAAGCACAACACGCCAAACTCCTCAATAAATTGTTGGATATGATGCCGACAACTACTTTTTAGGGTTCCGTACCCAAAGGGTAAAACGGAACCCTATTACTGAGGCTCCGCTGTCCGTCCGTCCGTCCGTCCGTCCGTCCGTCCGTCTGTCACCAGGCTGTATCTCATGAACGGTGATAGTTAGACAGTTGAAATTTTCACAGATGATGTATTTCTGTTGCCGCTATAACAACAAATACTAAAAAATAGAATAAAATAAATATTTAAGGGGGCTCCCATACAACAAACGTGATTTTTTTTGCCGTTTTTATAGATAATGGTACGGAACCCTTCGTGCGCGAGTCCGACTCGCACTTGGCCGATTTTTTATAACCGCACCGCTTGCCGACGGACCGCTGGAGGAGGAAGTACTCACACGCTGGAACCGCAATGGTCGCGTACTGTTCGGTTCCAGAGAAGTTTTCTTCCGCGAACTCTCAAGTTGTGGAGCGAGCTTCCAGTGACTACAGCATGGGGCTCTTCAAGAAAGGCGCGAATAGGTTTTTAGCGGGTCGGCAACGCATGAGTGACACCCCGGTGTTGCAAATGTCCATAGGCTACGGTGACTGTTTACCATCAGGCAGGCCGTATGCTTGTTTGCCATCTTGTCGGTATAAAAAAATGAGCACAGTAAAGCAAGAAATGCCTGTTCTGGGTAAGTGATGTGATTAATACATCAGGCTTGTAGGATTATATGGAATAACCTCTATGGAGTGGAACCTGATGGTAAGCAGTCACATTACCTATGGACGCTTACAACACCAGGGGTTTCACTCGTACGTTGCAAATCCTGCTGGCGGTAAAAACCTGTTCATGCCTTTTTTGAAGAACCTCTGTTATTCTTAGGGTAAACTTCGAAACCATGAATACAATGCCACTTCAGCTCTAATAATAGTCGACGTTTTGATACAAACCAACCAACATACAAAAAATATCAATATCAGTGACCAAATGACAGACAATTATTTCAATACTCGAAAATCGAACTCTTGAAGCTAAAGAGGGCTCACTTGTTCGATAATGGACAATGCAGAAATTAAAGGCTTAAAATTTCCTTTGAGTCATTGGTTTAAGACTCTACGTTTGTGAAGTTCATTTGTTTTGCCCGGTAATAATGTACAGCGCTATTCACAGGGTCCATTCACATAGACATGGCAGCGGCCGGCAGCGTCGAGATCGCCGGAGAATGCGTGATGCACGGCTTCTTACAACGCTCCGTTCGCTAGGAATTATAAGAACATTTAAAGAAAAACCTTTTAAAGAAACAAAGGTACCTAGTTATTTTTTTTTATATAGTGACTATATCTTGACTGGTACCTACTTCTAGAAACTTACACTTTTTTATTTAAAAATTTTGTATAATCAAAATTAACTACATACGGAGCAACACTTTCATATGAAAGCGAGAGCTGGGTATAGCAGAGAGAGCACGAAACTAGGACAACCGCTGTTGAAATGCGAGCGTTGCGCAAAATTTGTTGCATAACCCTTGTAGACAGACCATATTAGCAATGACGATGTTACAAACAGAGTTGGTCTGAAAGAGAGCGTCGGTTTTAAATAAGAAGACGCATGCTCCGTTGGTTGGTGGTAAGAATACAGGAAGAAAGAATTATGAAATACAACGCAAAAGAAGAAGAATGTAGGAGGTGAGGAAGACCAAGACTTACTTAGAAATCGGCGAGCGTGTATGAGAAGAGCGATGAATGTTAAAGAAGCGAGTGAGGTGTATAAGGATCTAGTTATGTGGCGCTCGGTTCTTTCTGTCGGGTAGACAGAGATTTGGCATGAAATTAAAAAAAAAATTAACTGTGAAAAATAACTACGTAAAAAGTTGAACTAACTTTTGTTCTTTGAAAGGTTTTTATTTGAATTTAATATTTTTTTAACTTGTTACTAAGCAGTGATTGCCTAGTGAATAAAGAACCGGCCAATTGAATAATTGGTATACAGTTCCAATCCTGGCATGTACCACTTAATTCATCTTTTTGGATTTTTGTACATATTGTTGTCGCCTACGTCACTACCAGTTGCAGCGGATGGTGGGGCGGCAATATGGCGGCCCAGAAGCGACGACAGAAAAAGTCGAGGCAGGCATTGCATTCTTTTCTCAGCTCTCGACTAGTACAGACGTCCCGGCAGTACTAGGCACTAATTAGTTAATTGATCTTGTACTGTGTTAATAATAAATAAAGTATAAAATTAAAGGAGTTATTGTATTGAATTATATTAGCTATCCAAGTAATGGTTCATTAGTAGAGTTATACTGTATCCTTAATACCTAGTTGCTATAGTAAAATATGTTGAGCGTTGTAATTGTAGGCATGAATATCATAAACCTTTTACGTGTATTAACCAGTGTTTTTCTTATAATATTTGTAATTACCACCTAACCTAACTAAACTAACCAACCCTAAGAAATGTGTGGTTTTTCCTCTGGGTTGTGGAGATCTGATGGCAGTCGCACCAAGTAAAAATGGGGTAACTTCGCCAAATCCTCAGGTGGCGGACCACGTCAATTCTAATGACTTAACTTAAATGGAATAACTCTTAGATGAAAAGTATTTTCAACATTACATGGGATCATTATAGGCATAAAAATTTTAATATATCTTATATGACTGTAGAAGCGTACAAGAAAAATCTAATTCTGAATACAAACAAAGACTTAATGAAAGGTGGTTATCAAAAGTAATTTTTAAAATAGATTTTTCCCTAATCATCGGATACTCACAACATTTAAATGAGACCAAATTGGATCAACTTTTACAGAACACAGTATGAATTATCCAAATCTATTTAGCTGTTCCCAATATGTAGGTAAACACACAAAAAACACAAACAGGTGAATATAGAACTCCCTGCTGTTTGAAGTTGATTAAGAGCTTCGCAGTCACGAACCAAATTGAAAATTCTTCGGGAGTGTTCTTCTTCTTCTTTTGACACGTCTCCTTAGTAATAATGACATTTCACACTCATCACACCAAGACATCACAACAAGAAAGGCGTGAAGAGGTTTTAGAGGGTCGGCAACGCATGAGTGACGCACCTGGTGTTGCAAATGTCTGTAGGCTACGATGACTGTTTACAATCAGGCACATCCACGTCGGTGGGATAAAAAAATATGTGCCCCATGGACATACTAGTCAAACAATTCACGGGGCTCATGTGCCTCACTGAACTGAGAACCTGTTAAAAACATGAACGACACTGCGACATACGGGCGGCATGTGGTCATTAACCTGTTCCTTGAATCCCCGTGGCCACGCGACTCTTTTTCTACGCGAGAAAGTAAAAATGCCGCGCCACTTTTGGCACTAAAACTTCTCAACGCTTCGCTGCCGTCCGTCCTTTGGTGTGAATAGACCCTAAGCTCTGTTGTACACAGAATCAGTACTACTGAGACTTAATTCGTAGCAACAATAACCACATAAACGTTCATGTTTAACCTAAAATTCATTTGAATACACAATATAACATTATGGTAAAATGGTCCATTCAGCGACTTAGATCTTTCAGCATAATCTGGGGCTGTCTATTGTGTGCTTTGCTAAATCCCGTCATTGTACGTACAGACTTACCAGATTTATAGTGGGGGAATAATAGACTATTGCCTACGCATTTAATGCTTATACCTAGTCTTCTTTAAGGAGCTACTTTTCATTGTAAATAATTCATACGAATTATTTAAGTAAGTTTATTGATCTCGGGCTACCAACGTCCATATATCCAACAGCCGCACGCCGCGACTCCGTTCGCGCGTATCTGAACACGCCGAGAGTACCGGTTTTCCTTTCTTTTTTTAACATGTGTACTCGTACATTAAATAGGTGTTAAATTTTTTTAGGTCTTCATGTTATGTTTATTTATAAAAAGCATGCAAATTATATAATTATACAATAACAGTTTTCCTTTAATTTAATCTAATATATATGTCAATTAATGTCAAAATTTTAAAATACTACTTACATACTTTAAGTTATTCTGTCATACAATTCTTTAATGTCATAATAATTATTTTCTTTGAGCCTTTGATTTTTCTCCGCTTCTAAAGGCCGTATTGTGAATTGGGCTATCAAATGCAAATAGGTTGTTTTTTTTTAATCTGACTGACAGTTCCGGAGTTTATCGCGTTCAAACTTTTCCGCTTTAGACATTAGTATAGATATATAAAAATGTTTGTTATTTTATGCGCTTCCATACCGTTTTTCAAATTGCAATAAAACTTTGTCAACTCATTGTTCTTGTGCGAACGTTAAAGGCATAGTAATTTATTTACAGTGGCTGAAGCGGATGATCATACCGGAAAATGTATTTGTTGGAATATTTTCACAATTCGATAAAATTGTATTTCCTTTTAATTAGTGAAAGTCAATCAAAAGGCAGTTTTTTTTTCAAATTGCCATTTGTACGATACCAAGATATTTCTTGACAACCTAATTCAAGAGCATGCAGTCATCACAGTACTGTATTTTACTGATTGACAAATGTCATTTTTTAAATTATATATGCCTATCACGCCAGATCCCTTGTGGGGTTCGTACGCAGAACCGAGGGCCATAAGACGCGAACCTTATACACCTCATTCATTTCTATACCGTTCATGGCTCTTTTCATGCATACTCGTCCGTTCCTAGGGCTCCTTAAAACACGACCAATTGAAAAAAAATTACTAAAAATTTTCCCTCCACATGGACAGTAAAACGAACGCAATAACAACATAAATTTGATGAAACGCCCCAAAATCTTCAAATCTTGATTAAACAACTTTTAAACCACTCGGATTTAAATCGCCGTGGTCCTTGTCCGATGTTTGCCGCCGATTATACTCTCCAACCCCCTCCCCCTCGCACCCCCAAACGTTCTATATTGAACCATTCTCATTTATCTAATGGATGTGCACATTGTTCGGGAAACTTCTGCCGTGTAAACAATTATTCGGAACGTCAATGGAAAGTGGAGAAATTACGAATTGGGCATTTGTAATTGTTTTGTACAAGACGATTTTATGGCCATAGAATATTTTTGGGGGAGAACGATGACATCTAGCTCGGTGGCGCAGTCGTGAATGCGAATTTGACACCAACGCTCGTGGGTTCGATTCCCACACAAGGCAAACATGTGTGTGCATGAACATGTCTGTTTGTCTTGGTCTGGATGCTTTAAGAGAGGTAGGGCGTATCAAAACAGCCCGTCTGGGGAATTACCTACACCTCACAGAAAACCGCAGCCAAATAACAACTCCCTAGAGGGTTGTTGTGTTCCTGCGTGTTAGTGAGGTTACCAGTAAGCTCCCAAGGAGTTGCTGTGTAAGCAGCAGAGGAGACATCGCGCGAGTGATACTGAATATATCGCAAGCATTAATAGGCTACGGTACCCGCTTTTCATCAGGTGGGCCGTATGCCTCCCGACGACGTAGTATAAAAAAAATCATAACACATGCCAATCTTATTGGACGCGCACACTATTATTATTATGCTTTTCTTTAATCACGGGGGTTAACCCCGGTCTTTCGATAGGCGTGTGCGGGGATATGGATCCAACGCGTAGAGGCCCCTTAGAAAAGATTGATGTAAATACATTATACCCCCTATGACCTGCTCTAGAAGATACCAATGGGAGGATATACACACGAACAGGTCACGGCAGGTATTGGGACTATAATCATTGGAAATGTGTCGGAAATAATTGATCTATTGAAATGAGATCTGGAGGGATTATCAGTACTGGGCTGGGCTTCTGTAATACAGAAGAGAGACGGACACCTGCCATAACTTTCGGCAGGCGGTGGCTCGCCACTCACTAGATGGACCCCCGAAATGCCAGAGAAAGTAGGCTGGGTGCAACACCGATGTGAGTGACTCAGGAGTGTCGAGAGGTGTGCTGCACTTTGTCCGAAGTTACTCGCGGCGTTATGCCCTTTGACACTTCCACCTCTGGAGCATATCACCTGCTAGAGCAATATACTCTATCGACTCCTCTCTGGACGGCCAATGAAGGCAAGCCAGAGCCGAGAGTCCTGCGGGCCTTCTTGACTTTTCACTCCGACCGTTGAAGACACGGCGGAGGCGAAGGCCCTGATCGACTCTCTGGAGTGGTGTCGTTACGCACCAACAGCTCGCCACAAACTGCCCTGCGGGGATTATTATTATTATTTTATACAAAACCGTCTTCTTTGCGTTATCCCTTTTTTCCTAATCCATTAGTATTGGCGGGGTCCGCTAAGTCTAAAGATTAGGCGAAGACACTGATTTACATGGAGCAACTACTTTCAGACCTCCACAACTCAGAGGAAAACCGAGATCTTTCTTAGGTAAGGTCACTCGTCTTTCAAAACATAATTTCTTGGACGTGCGGGTTTCCTCGCGATGTTTTCCTCCACAGCCGAGCAAGTTTGTTTTATACATAGTAGGAAGGCATAAAAGCATACAGTCCACTTGATGAAGAATATAATAAATAAATATTGTCGGACAAATTACACAGCGCCACCTAGCCCCAAAGTAAGCGAAGCTTGTGTTATGGGTACTAGACAACTGATAAACATACGTAAATACATTTTTTTTTGTAATTACTTATTATACATATAAAATTATATAAGCTCTTTTCGTTTAGACTTGTGTCATCGCCTTTATGCGAGTGTTCTACGACAAATAATGAATTCGACCAAACAGCACATCATGTTCTCTGGGAGTGCAATCTCTGGCGTCGGGAGCGGGACGATATGTTAAATTCCTTGCATGTCACATCCAGGGTAGTATATTATTCTGATTTGGTGGCAACAAGGGAGAATTACCGGGCGTTTAGGCGGTTCTGCAATCTATAGCATAATCTTGTGTTACATCCAAGCCGTCTCCACAAAATAAGTAATTCTTTTATGGGGCAATGTATACGGTTCTATAACAAACTTCCCAGCAATATAAGAGAATTGTCAATAAACAAATTTAAAACTAGGTACTATTAAAGCCAAATTGTGTAGCAGGGCATATTATAAAGTATCTGACTATATTAATGATAATAAATTAAAAGTAAAAAACCTTTTTAAAAACAAGCTTTTATTTAAATGCTCTAAAAAGAAAAAAATAAACTTTTATACTAAAACTTTTACTGTTCACTTATAACGTCATTTCACATTTGACACAATTTATATGATATAAAAGCTTGTCGCGAGATTTAAGTGCTCGTATTTACTTAGTTTGAAAATTTTAATAGATAATATTATTCCCATCAAATTATTTAATTTACTTGTTAATCTACACAAGTAAATCTCGCGACAAGCTTTTATATCATATAAATTGTGTCAAATGTGAAATGACGTTATAAGTGAACAGTAAAAGTTTTAGTATAAAAGTTTATTTTTTTCTTTTTAGAGCATTTAAATAAAAGCTTGTTTTTAAAAAGGTTTTTTACTTTTAATTTATTTTTTACTTTTTAGTTATCGCTGGACACGTTTCTCAGTCTGTTCATCTCATTCAACGCATCATTGTTGCATGGTCGTTTGCCGGTTAATTTCGAACAGTCTAGCTCTTCAATAAGAAGACCTTCTAATGAAATAAATATTTTATTATTATTATTATCTCTTATTTCACGGGTTTTAATCCCGGTCATTTAATAGGCATGCGCGGGGATATGAATCCAACGCGTAGAGGCCCCTTCGAAAAGAATGATGTAATGTATTGTACCAGCTGTGACCTGCTCTAAGGGATATCAATGGGAGGATATACCCACGAACAGGTCACGGCAGGTATTGGGACTATTGCAAATGTGTCAAAGTCAAAGTCAAAGTCAAAATCTTTTTATTCCGTAAAAATGGCTACATTTGTTTGGAATCGTCACAATTTTTTTCCCTACCGTGCAGTTCATGACTAGGTGAGCACTGATAAAAATACTGCCAAAAAACTCAGGCATCCCTCTTTTGGTATCCAAACAAATTTACATAATTTATTAATTACATTATAATTGGATCGACTCAATCCCAGGCATTTTTATCATTAATATAGTCAGATACTTTATAATATGCCCTGCTACACAATTTGGCTTTAATAGTAGTTTTAAACTTGTTTATTGACAATTCTCTTATATTGCTGGGAAGTTTGTTATAGAACCGTATACATTGCCCCATAAAAGAATTACTTATTTTGTGGAGACGGCTTGCATGTAACACAAGATTATGCTTATATCTAGTATTTACGTTATGAGTATCACTCTTTTTACAAAATGAGTCTATGTTTTTATGGACATACAAAAGATTTTCATAGATATATTGTGATGCGACTGTTAGAATATTTATTTCTTTGAATTTTTCTCTAAGGCTCTCACGGGGACCAAGTTTGTAGATAGCTCTTATGGCTCTCTTTTGCAATAAAAAGATGGTGTTAATGTCCGCGGAGTTACCCCAAAGAAGAATTCCGTATGACATAATACTATGAAAGTAGATGAAATAAACTATTCTAGCCGTATCAACATCAGTGAGCCGTCTAATAGTTTTCACTGCATAGGCTGCAGAACTTAGTTTTCCTGATAATTTTTCAATTTGTGGGCCCCATTGTAGTTTGGAGTCAATTGTTATACCCAAGAACACAGTTGTCTCCACAGGGGCTAAATTAGTTCCATTAACATGTACATTGGTAGTCACCTGTCTTACATTAGGTGTTGAGAACTTAATTACTTTAGTCTTTTTATCATTTAAAAGCAGATTATTAACATTAAACCAATGCATAACTTTAGAGAGAGCATCGTTAACTTCGTCATAATTACCTAACTGTCTATTAATTTTGAATGCCAAAGAGGTATCATCCGCAAACAATACAATCTCATGTTTATCCTTTACATAATAAGGTAAGTCATTTATATATACTAAAAATAAGAATGGACCTAGAATTGACCCCTGTGGGACTCCCATGACTACAGGGGACCCCGAAGATCTTTTACCATTAACATCGACCTTCTGTATCCTATTGCCCAGATAAGAAGACAGAAGTTCGAGAGCCTTGTTCCTGATACCGTAGTGGTGTAATTTTCTGACAAGAGTGTCATGGTGCACGCAGTCAAACGCTTTAGACAGATCACAGAAAATTCCCAAGGCATCTTGCGAACCTTCCCATGCCGCGAATATACTTTTAAGCAAATGAAATTGTGTGTGTCGGAAATAATTAAGCTATTAAAATGAGGTCTGGAGGGATTATTAGTACTGGGCTATTACAGAAGAGGGACGGACATCTGCCATAACTATCATATCTGACGTTACATCCGGCAGGCGGTGGCTCACCACTCACTGGATGGACCCCCGAAATGCCAGAGGAATTCGGCCGGGGACAACACCGGTGTGAGTGACTCAGGGGTGTCGAGAGGTGTGCTGCGCTTTCTCCGAAGTTACTCGCGGCGTTATGCCCTTTAACACTTCCACCCCTGGAGCATATCACCTGATAAAGTAATATGCTCTATCGACTCCTCTCTGGACGGCCAATTAAGGCAAGCCAGAGCTGAGAGTCCTGCGGGCCTTCTTGACTTACACTCCGACCGACGAAGACACGCCGGAGACGAAGGCCCTGATCGACTCTCTGGAGCACTCGGGTACCCGTGGTGTCGCTACGCACCAACAGCTCGCCACAAGCTGCCCTGCGGGGTTATTAACTTAAGAATAACTCGAAAAATAATGAGACGTCACTCCTAATCCAACATGGCGGACTTCTAAAGCTTGAAAATCAATTTCGAAGCAGATATCTTATATTTATTATTATATCTTATATATATTTTATCTTATATCTTTTTATATGGCCCAAGCTACCGGTGGTCAGGGCTTCAGAGTGAGAAACCTCCTTATTATTATATCATTCGGTCATTTTATAGGCGTGCGCGGGGATTGGAACCAACGCGTAGAGGCCCTTTTGAGAAGTTTGATGTAATGTTGTATAGCTGCCGTGACCTTCTCCAGGGGATATCAATGTGATAATATACCCATGAACCAGGTCACGGCAGATATTGGGACTATTGCAAATGTGTTGGAAAATATTGGGCTATTAAAATGATATCTGGAGGGATTATTAGTACTGGGCTATTACAGAAGAGAGACGGACACCTGCCATAACTATCCTATCTGATGTTACTTTGGCAGGCGGTGGCTCGCCACTCACTAGATGGACCCCCGAAATGCCAGAGAAAGTCGGCCGGGGGCAACACCGGTGTGAGTGACTCAGGGGTGTTGAGAGGTGTGCTGCGCTTTCTCCGTAGTTACTCGCGGCGTTATGCCCTTTAACACTTCCACCCCTGGAGTATATCACCTGCTAGAGCAATATACTCTATCGACTCCTCTCTGGACGGCCAATGAAGGCAAGCCAGAGCTGAGAGTCCTGCGGGCCTTCTTGACTTTCCACTCCGACCGACGAAGACACGCCGGAGACGAAGGCCCTGATCGACTCTCTGGAGCACTCGGGTACCCGTGGTGTCGTTACGCACCAACAGCTCGCCACAAGCTGCCCTGCGGGCTTATTATTATTATATCCTTTATTAAATGATAATCTTATTAAATATATTTTTAAATATATCATTACAAAAAAAAAAAATACATTTAAAAATATAAAAAACAGCTTCCTCCTGATAGCGGGAACAAGGTCCAAACTATCAGTGGTCAAGGTCACAGAGACAGAAACCTCCTCACAATACGTGCCGTGCTAAGGAGGACTGCCTTCTGTATTTGGCCCCTAATCCAGCTTCCCAACGCGAGCCTCTTCAGATGTTGGTCGAGGCTCTTGGCTATTAAGCCATTGACCGATACAACAATCGGAACTATGATTGTTGAATCGACATCCCACATGTCGGTAATCTCGTGAGCTAAATCAAGATATTTTGTTTGTTTATCTTTTTCAGCTTTCACAAGATTAACGTCATGTGGAACAGCGATATCAACAATGATTGCTTGGCGCGTCGATCGATCTATTAATACAATGTCAGGCTTATTGGCTACAATAGTCCTGTCAGTGATAATAGATCGATCCCAGTATAATGTGGCATGGTCATTTTCGAGAACTGCTTCGGGCGTATACCTGTAATATGGCACCTCGTTAACTACAAGACTATATCTCAAAGCAAGTTGCTGATGGATAATCCTGGCTACTTGGTTATGTCTGTGTAAGTACTCGCCGTTAGCAAGATGAGAACAACCGGAAACAACATGTCTGAGAGATTCCCCAGGAAGATGACACGCTCGACAGATGTCTAGCGTGCCATCTTTCATGATATATTTCCGGTAGTTATTCGTCTTAATAACTTCGTCCATAATTCCACAGACAAAACCTTCGGTTTCCCCAAAGAGGTCCCCGAAACGTAACCAGGATACGGAAGCCAACGTGTCTACATCAGGCCCGTGTAGGGCCTTGTTATAGCGGCCGTGTAGCTCCTTACTTTGCCATATAGCCTTGCGATCGTCAGTACTTAATATTACAGGTCTACGCCAGTTCTCTTTAGCCAAAGATAAAGGGGTTAATCCACGATCCACATTAACCACATCCTTATGCATTTCCGTTTCGGTATGCAGGAAATATTCCCTGAGGTTACATATCTCCCGATTATGTAAGGTCTTGGCATTCAAAAAGCCACGACCACCACATTTTCGTGGGATATATAACCTCATTACCGATGATCGCGGATGATGCATACGGTGTGCAGTCAATAGTGTTCGGACTTTGCGATCAATAGAGTCAAGTTCAGTCTGAGTCCATTTAAGTATGCCAAATGAATATATTAAGACCGGCATAACCCAACCATTATAAGCTCGAACTTTGTTTCCCCCTGACAAAAGACTATTAAGGACTTTTGTCAGACGACCAAAGAAACGTTCTTTCAATGTCTGTTTCATGTCAGTCTCAATAATTCCTAAGTTTTGAGACATACCCAAATACTTGTAAGTTTCAGATTCCGAGAGGGATTTCAGACGTATAGTATCTGAAAGTTCAAGTCTTTCAGATGCTAATATCATACCTTTCTTCACGTGTATGACAGCACATTTGTCAATACCAAATTCCATTTTAATGCATTTACTAAAGTTTTCAGTCATCTTTAGTAAAGTCATTAATTGGACTTTGTTAGATGCAAAAAGTTTCAAATCATCCATGTACAGAAGATGAGATATAGCCTGATATCCCCTTCGCAATCTGTAGCCTAGTCTTGAATCCTGTAATAATGTGCTTAAAGGGTTCAAGGCTAAACAAAACCACAAGGGACTCAAACTGTCACCCTGGAAAATACCCCGTTTAATCTCAATTAGTTCGTCGTCACCAGTCATTGATCGGCATCCAGGATAGAGGAGGACTGTTCTCCATTGCTCCATACATGACCTCAAGAAGGTACATAGAGTTGTATCAATTTTGTACAACTCTAAGACCTTCATAAGCCATGTATGAGGTACGGAATCGTAGGCCTTCTTGTAATCTATCCAACATACCGATAGATCTCTACGGTTTCGACGAACCTGTTGACTAATGACCATGTCAATGAGGAGCAAGTCCTTGGTACCACGAGATCCATTCTTACATCCATTCTGAGTAGTACACATAATATTGTTAGTATAAATATGTTGCGAGATTTTGCTTCTCAAAATGGATGTAAGTAGCTTATAAGTAGTGGGTAAGCATGTGATTGGTCTATAGTTTCTAGGGTCTGTGGTACTTCCAGATTTATAAAGGAGATGAGTTACACCCGTGGTCATAAAATTTGGGAGAGATCCAACATCTAACGCATGCTGAAATTGAGATGCCAAACAAGCATGTGAACTAGGTAGCCACTTCAGCCAATAGTTTTGAAGTTTGTCCGGTCCTGGTGACTTCCAATTGGCCATGGACCGGACTGCGCTGACTACGTCGTCTTGTGTGACGGTTATTTTGGACATCGGCGTTATTGATTCACATGCCTGTTCGACTGTTTCAACCAACATATCGTCAGAGTGAATGACAGGTGTTGACCAGATGTTTCGCCAGAATAAATTTGTAGTTTCTACATTTGGTAAACACACATCAGCCACATTTTGTTCAGACCTCTCCCAAATTCTATACACCCTCCTTTGATTACTTTGAAACATGCGATTTTGCTTCCATCGATCCACGCGTTTCTTATATCTACGTACGCGATTTGCCCATGCATAGAGTTTCTGTTTCAGTGAGTCTATGCGTTCTGTGACCCGAGACAGATATTCACGTGGTTCAATATTAGTACCAGTAAATGCTCGACTCACAAAACGCATGATTCTAGGGCGAGTATTACCCGCCCTGAAACAAATAAGTTTACCAATGAGAACTCTAGTATCAGCTATTCGCTTCTCAATTCTATATTGCCACGCAGGCGTTTGGTGGGCCGGTCGTGTAACTCTGTCACAGTCAGGAAATCTAACATGAGCTACACGACATGCTGCAACCGCTGCGCAATATAAAATTGAGTGCGTATCTACTAAATTTTCACTGCTATCAAAATAATTTGACAACAGTGAATTCAAAGTTCCCATTAGTAGCTTATTTTGTCTATTCATCGGCAAACGCGGTACATCTGGTCGAAGATGTGCGGGTACGTATCGGTATTCAGCAATCGCATGCTCCAAAGTGCTCTTCAATTCATCATACCTGTTCCCTGTAGTAAAAGTCGTATCTTCTTCATATCCGTCTACACAAACAGGATCAGGCACGACCGCAGCCATTGGCGGCAAATCGGTCCGACCCAGCGGCAGCGGTTCAAAAGTGACACGACTTTCCTGTGCTTGGAAACGCAGCCGTTCAAGTGTGGTATCATCCAACAGATGGCAGCGTTGAATGGCCCGCACTTGGTCCGAAAGTCGTTGAGCCGAGACGTTGAGAGCTGGTTCAAGAGCCTGAAACACAGAAAGCATTCGTACACGGTACGCAGTGAGGTTAGTTCCCCCCTCTGTGACCTCAAAGTACGCTCGCATGACATTCTCATTTACCCCGTGAGTCCATCTCATGCGACGCACTGCACCACCGATAGCGGGGACCCTGTTCGCGGAACGTTGCCCACGTGGTCCCAAGCCGACCGGCGGTCGTCCTCGCCGGCGCACAGGTCTTGGCGTCGCCGGGGGAGTGAAGTCGTCACTCGAACTCGACGCTACTGCAGCCGACGCAGTTGTGTTGTACACGGAAGGCGGCGGCTGCGAGGCGGAGTCGAGCGACGAGTCTTGAGGTGTAGTGTGTGCGATTCTTCGTTTTCTGGCTCTCGTCAGCATCTAGGTTCCTTTTTATTACTCCCACATTTTAGTACGCTTCATGTATGCCAATAATATTTAATTTGTTTTGACGTTTATGACAATTAGTAGTTGTCATTTTAGTTATATTCATTTTACTATGTTTTCTTGATGAAATCGCCAAATAACTTTATCAAAACTTATTAAAACTTGATGAAAGGCCAAAAGCAATAAATTAATATGTTTTTACTATTACAATTTTAAATAATTTTAAATATTTTTTCAGGATTGTAAAAACAACCCGTCTGCCGATAAGTAGTGTTGCCATTTTGCCATTATTATTATTATTATTATATTTATTTATTTTGCATTTCATTTTTACATTTTTTTAAATACTAATATAATTATAAAATACATTTAAAAATATAAAAACGGGTACCCACAGGTAACGGAGCGGAGGCCCAAGCTACCGGTGGTCAGGGCTTCAGAGTGAGAAACCTCCTCACAATGCGTGCCGTGTCAAGAAGAACCGCCTTCTGTAACTGGTTCTTGACCCAACTGCCGAGCGAGAGAGAGAGAGAGCCGTCTCTCAACTATCATTACGATTACTATCATTATTATTATTATTAAATGATTTAACCTACTTAAGGCCACGTATGCTTGACCAACAGCGAAGAGCTTTGGGCCTAAGTATACAACGGCATTGTTGACGGTACTACCCTGCATTTTGTGTACCTACTGTGCAAGCCCAGCATAATATAATTGGTAGCATTCTTCGTTCTGCAGTGCCGTGACTATATTTTGCTGGGCCACTTATTTACGCTTGAAGCTTACTTGTGCCTTACGAAACACAGTTCCGGGTTTGATTTTGGAGTTTTCCTTCTTCTAAAATTTCACCCGAACATACTTACATACATACTTACATTGCAAGTTAAATACAAGCTTGTAACATTATTTTTCGAGTTATTCTTAGCAAGCCCTTTTATTTGATACCCATATTGTAGGAGTGCATTAAAAATAGTTGGTCCACCATCTTGGGTATGCCGCCATGTTGGATTTAGAATGACGTCACACAGTTAATCATGCATTGTCATCCAAACTGAACGTGTATACAAAATTTCAGCTCAATCGGTTAAAGATATCTGCTTCAAAATTGAGTTGCAAGATTTCACCCGAACATACTTACATACTTACATTGCAAGTTAAATAAAAGCTTGTAAAAATGCCTGGGATTGAGTCGATCCAATTATAATGTAATTAATAAATTATGTAAATTTGTTTGGATACCAAAAGAGGGATGCCTGAGTTTTTTGGCAGTATTTTTATCAGTGCTCACCTAGTCATGAACTGCACGGTAGGGAAAAAAATTGTGACGATTCCAAACAAATGTAGCCATTTTTACGGAATAAAAAGATTTTGACTTTGACTTTGACTATATTATTGGAATCGATGTGTTAGGTAACAACTCACAGTTTAGGTCCCAATAGTGTTAGATATTTGATAATCCGTGGTTCACGGCAGTTGAGCTTCACTTGACTAGCCATCTCTTTGAGGTTTTTAAATGCCTTATTTGTCATATTGCTGTCTCTCACTTTGCCAAGAGGGGAAGTCAATTCCAAATTGGTGAGTTCCAAGGCAGCCGTAGTTTAACCCCCGGGACGGCAGTGAACTTCACTGTTCATTGCCTTTTTGTTGGTCGCCGCTGTTAATTCTGGCTACACAGGATACACAGTGGTGGGCCTGTCCCGATACATAGAAAATACCCAGACCAATACAAACAGACATGTTCATGCACACAAATGTTTGTACTGTGTGGGAATCGAACCCACGAGCGTTGGTGTCAAAGTAGCGTAACAGCGCGTTTCACCACTGCGTCACCGAGCTCGTCTATATAGAATATGAACGCTTGCAATATATTAAGTATTATTCTGTTGCTAAAACAGCAACTGCTTAGGAGTTTTGTGGTGACCTCACTCACACGCAGGAACACAACAACCCTCCAAGGAGTAGTTGTTTGGCTGCGCTTTACTATTAGGTGCATATACTACCCCAGACGGGATCCCTTGATGCGCCGAACCTCTCTTAAAACCTGAACTGAACCTCTCTTTCCTGATGTTGTTAATAGATGATATTATAGATAACGCATTTGAGCAGCGTGGTGGAGTATGCTCTAAATCCCTTCGATTGAAGGGAGACCCGTATCCCTGCAGTGGAATGAGTAAGAGTTTGTGTAATAGTAATTTAAACTATATCAGTACGTTATTTTAAATTAGCAGCACTGTTTAAATAAGGCTATGTTGTTATTAAAAGCTACCTTTTGAATAGTTAACGTGAGGGTGGCTGGCCTTGGACTCATTAAAGGCGGTGTTTATGTTTTACTTAGTACACCATAATAGTTTGAGTTTTGTTATTCATAAACGATATTATTAATGGGAACTATGTGGAAGAGAGCTTCATGGCGTCGTTACGCTGTCCTGTCTATGGATGGGTTTATCTATCTCTAGTTATTCCGTGTTTCGGAGACTACCTACGTTAAGCCATCGGTCCCGGCAGTCGATAGATGACAGTCGTTAAGCTAAGTCAGTGGCCCTCGGGTGGCTTGAAACACTGGCCTCCGCCAATCCGCATTTGGGCAGCGTGGTGGAGTATGCTCTAAACCCCTTCGGTTGAAGGGAGACCCGTATCCCTTCAGTGGGATAAGTAAGGGTTGATGTGGTGATGTGGAATGAAAGATGATGTGGTGATAAAAATTGAAAAGGGTATACTGAGATGGTTTGGTCATTCAGAATGAATTAATAACGAAAGAGTTACGAGAGAAGGGTACCTATGGGACAAGAGTGATTAGATATCGGTAGGGGCCGCCCTAGACGCACACATATAGACCAAATTGATGTGCTGAAAGGTCAAATTAAAAGCACCCAAAACATGCATGAAGATGTTGATGAGTGTGGAAATGGCAAGGGAGGTGTGTTTGGATCGGTGCAGCTGGCGTTCCAAAGTCCTACCCCACTGGGAGACAGACGTGATGATATGTATGTATGTCTTATTAATGGGCTACCTAGTGGTGAATTGTCCGCAGTTGAACAACGTGGTGGAGTATGCTCTAAATACGGTTTAGGGAGACTGGTATCCCTGCAGTGTGATGATTAAGGACTGGTGTGATGAATATCCTTAGCATAAGTAACTCATTTAAGATTACACGGTAGCCTTTGTCATATAATTATAGTATTATTATACAACGTTGGGAGGAACACTACAACCCTGTCACTACCACAGTAACTTTTTAGTTGTCGGACAAATTACACACAGCGCTATCTAGCCCCAAAGTAAGCGAAGCTTGTGTGGGTGAAGTGGTGGAACGTGCTGTTACGCTACTTTGACACCAACGCTCGTGGGTTCGATTCCCACACAGTACAAACATTTGTGTGCATGAACATGTCTGTTTGTCGTGGTATTGGTATTTTCTATGTATAACAAGTATGTATTTACAAAAAAAAATGTATTTACGTATGTCTATCAGTTGTCTACTACCCATAATACAAGCTTCGCTTACTTTGGGGCTAGGTCGCGCCATGTAATTTGTCCGACAATATTTATTTATTTATTATTATAACGCCCATATCTTCTTGATCGCATTATTTCATTCCCTAATCCATTAGCATTGGCGGGATCCGCTCACTTGACTAAGAATTTGGCGAAAACACTGATTTTCGCAGAGCGTCAGACCTCACGACCTTGAGGGACAAGCAGATCTATCTTAGGTTAGGTCCAGATGAAAAACCAGATCTTTTTAGGGTTCCGTACCCAAGGGTAAAACGGAACCCTATTACTGAGGCTCCGCTGTCCGTCCGTCCGTCCATCCGTCTGTCACCAGGCTGTATCTCTTGAACCGAGATAGTTAGATAGTTGAAATTTTCACAGATGATGTATTTCTGTTGCCGCTATAACAACAAATACTAAAAAATTGAATAAAATAAATATTTAAGGGGGCTCCCATACAACAAACTTGATTTTTTTTGCTCATTTTTGCTTGATATTGATAACGGCAACAGGTAAACGCTTGAAATATTCACAGAATATTTAGTTATATATTCACTTTAAGAATAATAAATAAATTAAAGTAAAACTAATATTTACGGGGGGCTCCCATACAACAAACGTGATTTTTTTTGCTGTTTTTATTGATAATAGGTACGGAACGTTTCGTGCGCGAGTCCGACTCGCACTTGGTCGATTTTTTAGGTTAGGTCACACGAATATAATTTCTTGGACGTGTGGGCTTCCACACGGTTTACCTTCACCGCCGAGCAAGTGATAAATGTACATAAATCTTAAAACACGAATTCAGTGCTATATGCTGTCGCCAGGATTCAAACTGGAGGCCGGTTGGTCGATAGGCCGGTACCTTATCCACTGGACTATCACTGCTTATAATATCGCCCATGGTCAATCACTTAAAAAACCAGTTGAGAATGCGCAAGCTTGCATTGCCAGAGGAACAACTGGCTCGTCAATTATATAACAATTCAATTTTTTCTTTAATTTATCGGCCATTTTGACCATGTTCCTTAAGAGATAGGAACGGTGTTCCTGAACATTCCTATTCTACTTTTTTATGCTGAGTCCGAATCTGAAATCAAAATACGAATATTCGAAAAAAGCGACAGACATACATATAAAATTCATATAGGAACGGTGTTCCTGAAAATACAGAAGGATCTATCTGTCTATCTTTAACTTCACGCTAAATCTCTTGCGGGGTAGGCAGAGAGAACATAGCGCCACGTGACTCGATTCTTACATACCTCACTCGCTTCTTTAACATTCATAGCTCTTCCCATGCACGTTCGCCCACGGGCTCCTGACATCACCTTCTGATAGAACACGACCAATTTGGTCATGGTAGGTAAGTCTTCGCTTCCTCAGCTCCTACATCCTTCCACTTTTGCATTGTATATCTGCTTCGTCATTCTTTCATCCTGCATTCTTTCTACATGTCCAAACCAACGGAGCATGCCTCTTCTTATTTTAACACGGACGCTCTCTTTCAGATCAACTCTGTTTCTAACACCATCAAGAAAGATGTTCATAAACATAGACCAAATACAGTTATACCCAGTTACAGGCTATATTCGACACTAAATCTATTTGTAGGTACTTGTCTCTGGTACTAAAACGAAAGTCGTCAGTTTCCTAAAAGTATTTCTAAAAACCCGCGGTCCCTTCAACCCCTAACGATATAGTCGAGTGGCTAATTGAGTTATTTTGAAAGGTCGGAATTTGACCGAGTCGCTACCAAATGTACAGTTGACATGCAATTAGTCGGTTATTTTGGCCGGCAAGTTAAAATTGACCGGAGAGGATAAATCAAAATTTATTTCGTATACGTCGCTAAATAAATTATGAGGAATTTTTTCAGCGTCCTTTTTTTCCCTTTTTTTTTAGCTTTAGGCTTAAGTAACGGACCGACGAAACCCAAAGGATTAAGTAACAGGATAACGCACAGAAGAATATTATTTAATAATTAACTTATATAGAATAGTTAATAGATTCAGGCGTTATTTTGCGAAAGTCAAATTTACATGCAATTTGATCTAACCTGCTTTCTGCGTTTCCGCCACCAACGGCGCGGCGTGGCGGAAGCACAGAAAGCAGGTTAGATCAAATTGCATAATATAGAATATATAATAGCCTAATCCAGGATTTCCCAACCTTTCTTTTGTTGAGTCTCCCTGGATAAAGAATAATATTTTCATGCCCCCTTTAAATTTTTATCACAAAACATTATTCTTGAACTTATTCTGGTAATTGTGAGACAGTGATAAAAAGTGGGTTTCTGGTCATGCGCCATATAGGGGACTCTGAATTCGTCTTCCAGCGATTGCAAAAAAGTTTCTATGTCAGAATTTAAATTTTCGTTCAGGTTGTTATTTTTAATTGCTTTGAATAGCCGAGAAAAAGATATTTCGCCCCCCTTGATTTCTCCCTACGCCCATAGGGAAGGGGCGTGCCCCCTTGGTTGGAAATTCCTGGCGTAATCTTACACGCAGGTTAAGCAACATCGATCGCAGCCTGAGCAGCGGATGAAGAGAGACCCTGCAATTTGTGTGTGTGTCAGATATGTCATCCAAAAACATACAGTTGAAATGACCAATAACATCGAACGGATAATAATAACGAATTTAAGAATGCGCCATTGCAATTACTGTTTTAGTTGAAAAGACTATATTGACGAGCTCGGCGGCGCAGTGGTTAGTAACACTGCTTTGACACCAACTCTCGGGGGTTCGATTCCCACGCAATACAAACATTCGTGTGCATGAACATGTCTCTTTTATTAGGGCTGGGTGCTTTCTATGTATGTATTTAAAGAAAAAAAATATTTACGTATGTTTATCATTTGCCTAGCATACATAACATAAGCTTCGCTTACTTTGGAGCTACAAGGCGCAGGGTAATTTCTTTAAAAAAAGGGGAAAATTTGACGTCATACATGTCATTGGTACTGGACCGTTCTACAAGGTTCCATACATTTTCCACCAATCTTATGTAAACAAGAAATTCTTGTGTAAACATAAATATATTTCGTGTCGCTCGAAAACGGTTCTAACGATTTCGATTGTTTTTATATAACATTTTGTATTTTAATATATAATCGTGTTTCCTGAAAAAAAAAAATACAATTTACACAAAAAATACCGACCAAAGCTCGATCACTCAGGTCTATTGAGATCGTATCTTTTGTCGTCATAAGTATACTTATAGGTACACAGTAAACAGCTGCATGTTTCTGCATTCCTGGTACATAATAAAATCATCTATATGAATTTTCTATGTAATCGCGAGTCCGGGGGGAAATTGGATTGCCTGTCGTTAACATTAAATATTCACTGTGAACGCGGATAATAAAACGGTAAATTCTGTCCAAAACAGTTTGTTAACCGACTTCGAAAAACGAAGTGCTCAATACGTCTACCTACACAACTTTTCTTCCTATTGGTCGTGTTCTATCCATCGAGTACGATGGTTCTATTAGTAGGTGATGTCAGGAGCCCTAGCGACCGACGATCGCGCACGAGAAGTGCAATGAATGCGAAAGAAGCGAGTGAGGTCTGTAAGGATCGGGTCACGTGGAGCTCGGTTCTCTCTGCCTACCCCGCAAGGGATTTGGCGAAGCCACCTAAACGAAGCGATTTGGCGAAGATGCTAATTTTGATATGGGTTGAGATTGGTCATGTTCTATCAGAAGGTGATGTCAGGAGCCCTAGAAACCGGCGTGCGTGCATGAGAAGAGCAATGAATGTTAAAGAAGCGAGTGAGATATGTAAGGATCGAGTCACGTGGCGCTCGGTTCTCTCTGCCTACCCCGCAAGGGATTTGGCGTGAAGTTATAGATAGATAGGGTTGAGACTTTTTTAAGTTAGGCAGTAGTTCTTTTTGAAATATAACTTCTTGGACGTGCGTATTTTCTCATGATGTTTTCTTTCACCGCCGAGTAAGTGATCTATCTATCTATAACTTCACGCCAAAGCTCTTGCGGGGTAGGCAGAGAGGTCCGAGCGCCACATGACTCGATCCTTACATACCTCACTCGCGTCTGTAGCATTCATTGCTCTTCTTATGCACGCTCGCCGGTATCTATCCTCGTGCCGGCTCCTGACATCACCTTCTGATAGAACACGATCAATTTGGTCATGGTAGGTAAGTCTTGGCCTTCCCCGGCTCCTACATCAGAGCAAGTGTTAATTACAAATATGTACATATATCCGAAAACATGAATTTAGTGGTACATCATATATGATTGGTGAGATATGAATTTTTTATACAACGTCGGGAGTTATACAAGCATACGGCTCAACTGATATAAAGCGGTTACCGATGCCTATGAACGCTTGTAATACATTAGGTATCACTCGCACAATGCCACCTTTACTGCTAACACAGCAACTCCTTATGAGCTTACTGGTGACCTCACTTACATGCAGGATCACAACAACCCTCTAGGAGGTTGTTATTTGGCTGCGGTTCTCTGTGGGTACTTCCCGAGATGGGCTGATTTGATGCGCCCTACCTCAACACACAAATGTTTGTCCTGTGTAAGAATCGAACCTACGAGCGTCGGTGACAAAGTAGCATTATTAACCGCTGCGCCACCGAGCTCGTCAA
The DNA here is from genome assembly GCA_947507595.1 of Pyralis farinalis. Classification (NCBI taxonomy): domain Eukaryota; kingdom Metazoa; phylum Arthropoda; class Insecta; order Lepidoptera; family Pyralidae; genus Pyralis; species Pyralis farinalis. The sequence continues at coordinate 4,347,945 of OX382264.1, forward strand.
AAATATATTGAATTAAAATAATAGCCAAGTTCCATTTCAACAAGTGCCAGAATAAATTTTACGACGAAAGCCAATAAAAACCTATTAATTTTTATCTTCGCCAATATTCCTTTTAACTAAATTACCGCTGAACGATTTCTTCACCGCTAACGGTCGTAACTTTTGAACACAAAGTTTTCACAAGCACCGAATAAGGCGGACTTTGAAGCACAAAAACGAAGTACTTATAACTTAAACAAGAATTCAAAACTGGCAGGTTTCAATTCGATAAACATTTTAATTCGTGTTACCGGCGATTTTATTGACTAAAAAGCAAGAATAAAGAACTTGGCTACAACCCCTCAACAGATATAGATAGATTTATCATATAGGTAGACAGATAGCGTTTTTCAATTCGTTAACTGTTTGGAGTTAATCATCATCCAAGCGTTAATCTCGCATCCTAAACTTTTGCTTCGAACCCCAGTGTCCAATGTCCGGCTTTTACTTCTCCACTTCGAGGTCTTCCAATTTCCTTATAGACCTTTGGCACGCATGCCTTCTTTCTTGGGCCTACCCCAGGTTGGTTCGGACTTATAAGTATGTAAAAACATGTTTTTTTTATACAACTAGATTGGCAAACAGGCATGGGGCCCGCGTTATACGGTATGCGGTCACCGCAGCCTATTGACGCTTGCAACACCACGGAGGTGTTACTCGCGCACTGCCAATCTTGTGACCTAAGGCTGTTTCGTCACAGTACCCAGTAATTTCTCTGCCATCTATATATCTCACCATTCAAACAGGAACACAGCTATATAAATATAAATAATAATAAATATTGTCGGACAAATTACACAGCGCCACCTAGCCCCAAAGTAAGCGAAGCTTGTGTTATGGGTACTAGACAACTGATAAACATACGTAAATACATTTTTTTTTTGTAAATACATACTTATTATACATAGAAAATACCCAGACCAAGACAAACAGACATATTCATGCACACAAATGTTTGTATTGTGTGGGAATCGAACCCACGAGCATCGGTGTCTAAGTAGCGTAACAGCGCGTTTCACCACTGCGCCACCGAGCTCGTCAATATAGCTATAGGTTAGACAGAGGTACACATGCAGACGACTTTTGTACAAAGTCTCCCTCTGGTAAAATTATACTTATCTATACAAATAAATAAGGTTTAAGGGTTTGTTTGTAAAAATCAACGCAGCTTTTTACCAAATGCGTATGAATACTTATATGCATATATTTACTTATACCAAAATATCAATTTCTAAAATGTTTGTCTGTCTGTTTGTTCCAATATAATCTGCTAATCGGAAGTCGCAGAGGGCCGTTGTTAGTGTAAATTGGATACCGTAGCCTATGAACGCTTGTAATAGAAAGGAGCTCGCGCGTCACCATACTGCTAAGCTAACATAACAACTTCCCACGAACTTAACGCTCTCAACGAGCAGCTGCTATCGATGATATATCGCTGCGATCTTCTTTAAGGTGGAGGTAATTCCCTAGTCGAAATACCTTGACACGTCAAGACAATTTGTTAGCCACCATGTACAGCCATGCAATTCTCTAAGCGACTCGTAATGGCTGTGTGCGTCGCTGTGATCACAGATGTCACAGCTTTGACATCGTCTACTGCGATCACGGCTTTTTATTTGGTGTTCTATAAGGCTGTAAGCGTACGCGAGGCTGTTTGCCTTGTAGAATTCCAATTCCAAACGCAGCCTTGCGGCGCTAGTGTCGCACAACCATGAAAAGCGACACTAAGGAATTGCAATTTTGTGTTCAAGGCTATAACAGCCGATGTTTCCGAGGATGTAAGGATGTTTGCTCTTACAGAATTGCATGGCAGGCCTTAGGAGTAAAGATTTGTCTCTTAAGATTAAACTTAGCCATTCACGCCCGTGCCATTTAAAATTTACGTCACGGTTGAGCTGAGTTTTTAATGAGTTCTTATAATGCCTGGGTTAGTCTGGAAATAAGTTAGGCTATTTTGGGCTACGAAGGCGTTTTGATCGATCTACTCTCTTCAACTGTAGGGATTGATTCAAGGCATGTCCTTTATATCGACGATAAGCGACGAGCTTCAGGTCTTGGTCTATTATACACGACAGAGTCCTAGCGGGAATCTCTTTCTCGCGATAAGATTTTTGTTTCCTGATGGCGTTTCGGCGAATTCTGGCTTTAACAGCATTAACAGCCTTTGTAGTTGTAACAGCACGCGGTCGCCTCGATCATTTATGATCTTCAACAGAGGAAGTGTTTGTATATCTGTCGATAGTACGATATACGAATATACGGTTGATATCAAGCTTTTGAAGCTTGGTCTTGAATATGACCGACGGCTCTATATCCACTTTGCAAGGTAATCACTGTAATCCTATTTTCTTTAACACCCCCTTCCACCCCATTCCATTGTAATTTGATAATAAACACGAAAAAAGAAAAGGAAAGGGGCTGAAATCGAAAGAAGTTTTTAACATAATGTTAAATTCAAAATAATTAGAGTAGAAAAAAGAAATGTTTCTATGTATTTACGGCCAGACTAGTTATAATAAAAACATTGCTTACTTTGGTCATATATTGGTCATGTGCTAGAAGCGTGCTTTCCGCAGCTCTTACCAGTCCAACGGATTTCAGTTCCGAAAGCGAACTGTAGTGACGTGTCTCAAAGAGGCGACGCGCACCAACCCGCCCCCGTCAGTGCGAATTTTGGTACATGCGGCATTGGGAGGCGCTATCTGCTACGCATCGTCGAATCAGGCGGGATGAAGAAAGCCGAGTTTCGTATAGACCCATGGAATGTAAGAGGTGGATTAAAAGATAAGATGAATGAACTGATAGATCTAATTGTTAAAGTAGCGAGTAATATGTAACCTCCTAAGGAATTGCTGTGTAAGCAGCAATAGTGGCAGCTGTATTGCAAGCGTTCATAGGCTACGGGGGCCAATTTTATCAGGTAGAGTAGACGCTTATATGGGGACGTCATACCTATAAATAAAAGATATAACTTTGGGACAAACAGCTCACGGAATCTAATAACACAATTATATTAGAGACAATGTTTGAACCTGATTTCATTTACACCCTGTATACACATACCAGTCACCAGTGATCGTGTACAAGACAACAAACATTTGCAAATGGCGAACGAAACAACTATCACGGTTCCGCACGCGACCGTTTACACCGACCGCACGTCCGCATTTTATGTCGCAGTCGCGCGTGTGTGGCGAGCCTTAGCGTTTATTTATTCATGACCACTGTCGATACCGCCGCACGCCACCATCGACTCTCCGTAATGACTTTAAAATTGTTTTTAATAAAGCCTCGTGAGCATTACAAATAGACGGAACCCTTGTGTTATCATCTACTTACTTACTTTCTGAGTTTCTGGATAAAAGGTTTTTAGTTAGCCAAAAGTAAATAATTGTGTTTGTTGATTCTTCTGTTTAGTGCTTGCATGTTCTATACGTGGTGTCACTGATAGGTCTTATCTGAAAATCAGTGCCGAGTCATGAGTTGACTTGGCAATATGCTGAGATAAGACCTATTTGTGACGCCACACACCTCTATTATTGCTTTACTACCTATTGTATATTGTTTATTCTGTGTATAGTGTCCAAATAAATGTTTTCTTTTTTTCTTTCTACTTTAGCATCACCACAAGTATCTTGCGGGAGGGAGGGCGAAAACAGTAGACCAATTCTACTAAAAAACTGCAGCTGCTTGTTTACGCCATTTCACAGCTCAGCAGTAGTGCAATGCCAATACATGTATTCTATTGACATTTACTGCACTGCAACTACGCTACAACTTTGCGTACCCTGCAAATTAGCTACTTAACACCTGTCATGTTCATTTACTCCGAAAATCAAATAAAAGTTTCAAGCACCACTGCCCTTGGTTATCGTCGTGGAGGTATTTCAAATTGAAAAGAGGAAGTTTCTTAATGATATATTTGAACAAACATCTCCCTAAACAAAACTAAAAATCTGTAATATAAATCACCTATTCAATATTAATTTCAGTTCGCAAACGTTAGCAAAACTGCAAATATATTTTTTTAAACTTATCATTACTATACAAATGTCAAAATAATTTAGCAAAATATGATATTGCAGGAAACTTGCAGTTGCAGACAAGTTTATTAACAGAATAGTGAGTCATTTGCTGCAGCGCTGCTGCTACGTGGCTGCTGTCAGATCGCTTAACAGAATAGCGAAACGTTGAAATGTACGCATTTTGAAAAGTAGTGCAGTTGCAGCTTTTTAGTAGAATTGGACTAGTGAGTGCCACATGACAGGATCCATACACACATCACTCTCTTCAAACATTCGTAGCCCTTTTCATGCTCACCGGTTCTTAAGGTTCTTGGCATCATCTTCTGTCAAATCACGAGCAATTTCATCATGATAACTGTATTTTTCTCGGAACTCCACCAATTTGGTCATAATAGGTGAGTATGAGAATTCTTCCAGTTTCTACATCCTTCAACTTTCGGATTGTATATCTACTTCACATAAAGAGTGATGACCTAATGGAGAAAGAACCCGCCTGTTGACCAACTGGTCCCGATTCAAATCCTGGCATGTGCGGTGACCACTAAAATTCGTATTTTCTGATTTATATAAACAAGTATCACTTGCTGGCTCGGTGAAGGAAAACATCGTAGGCAAACAAACACGTTTAAGAATTTATATTTTAAAAGACGTTCGACCTAACTGTAATGTCTGACGATAGTCGCTCCATGTCAAAATCAGCATCTTCGTCAATTTCTTAGATATATACGAGTTCGGTGGCTCAGTCGTGAATGACGCGACTTCGACATCAACGCTCGAGGGTTCGATTCCCATACAAGGCAAACATTTGTGTGCATGAACATGTCTGTCTGTCTTGGTCTGGATGTTTTAAGAGAGGTAGGGCGCATCAAAGCAGCTCGTCTGGGGAAGTACCTCCACCTCACAGAAAACCGCAGCCAAAGAACAACTCCCTAGAGGGTTGTTGAGTGAGTGTGAGTAGGGTCACCAGTAAGCTCCCAAGAAGTTGCTGTGTAAGCAGTAGAGGAGGCATCGCGCGAGTGATACTTAATATATCGCAAGCGTTAATAGGCTATGGTACCCGCTTTAAATCAGGTGGGCCGTATGCTTACCGACGTAGTAGGTATATAAAAAAATCGGCCAAGTGCGAGTCGGACTCGCGCACGAAGGTTTCCGTACCATTATCTATAAAAACGGCAAAAAAAATCACGTTTGTTGTATGAGAGCTCCCTTAAATATTTATTTTATTCAATTTTTTAGTATTTGTTGTTATAGCGGCAACAGAAATACATCATCTGTGAAAATTTCAACTGTCTAACTATCACCGTTCATGAGATACAGCCTGGTGACAGACGGACGGACGGACGGACGGAGGGACGGACGGACGGACGGACGGACAGCGGAGCCTCAGTAATAGGGTTCCGTTTTACCCTTTGGGTACGGAACCCTAAAAAACAGGTTGCGGATCCTACCAATCCTAGTGGATTAGGTTTAATAGAAATATAGATAGCGCTAGGAAGAAGAAATATATGTTCCGTCATTATTTCATTTTTCATTCTTTGTACATACATATTTGAACCAACGGAGCATGCCCCTTATTGTCTTAATACCAATACTGTCTCTCAGATCAGCTTTTTTCATTACAACATCATCATAGTTATATATAAAACAGCGTCATTTTATGTACCCAGTGGTCGAGTTCTCAATTGCTATTTTAACATCAAGGTACGTGAGTCCCACACGGCCCGTAAAGTTAAGCCAACATCGAGACCGAGCGAGATATTCAACAAACTTAAATGAAACTTCAACCACGCGAAATTGCGGGTAACAGCTAGTTACGTATAAAAGCTATTGTAGTAGTGTTTTTGCATTTGATAGCCCGATACTTGAGGAAGGTTATTGGCCATTCAACATCACAATACGACGCTTAGAGGCTAAGGAATAAGAAAGGAAGTAGAAAAATCGGCCAAGTGCGAGTCGGACTCGCGCACGAAGGGTTCCGTACCATTATCTCTAAAAAAGGCAAAAAAATCACGTTTGTTGTATGGGAGCCCCCTTAAATATTTGTTTTATTCTATTTTTTAGTATTTGTTGTTATAGCGGCAACAGAAATACATCATCTGTGAAAATTTCAACTGTCTAACTATCACGGTTCATGAGATATAGCCTGGTGACAGACGGACGGACGGACGGACGGACGGACGGACGGACGGACGGACGGACGGACGGACGGACGGACGGACGGACGGACGGACAGCGGAGCCTCAGTAATAGGGTTCCGTTTTACCCTTTGGGTACGGAACCCTAAAAACCAGAATACGCAGGGTCGAAATCGCGTGGTACAGCTAGTTATATGTAGATAGATAGACTGGCATATACATATATACTCGTAGTTACTCATAATTGCGCTACAAGCTATTCTACCTTCATCTGTATTAGCTTATTTTTCCACACCTAATACCTAAAACCCAAACAATGATATGAACTTATGAAAAATCTTGAACAAACTCGTAAATATAATTTGTTTTTGGAGTTTATTGAAGTTTACTTCTTAAAAAAGGATTTTGAGTTATAAGACCCGGTACGGAAATTTGATGAGGAGTAATATCAAGTGTTAACTAAAAGTGATGGCGTAACGCTCGTTCGCTTGGAAAGAGACAAACATCTGTAGGATATTAAGTGCGAGAGACTGAGATGGAATACATTACACAGCGTATCCTATTCTCGTCGCCTCGTCTTTGTGCGATGCTTCGTAGTCTCACTGTATAGTTCACTACCTCTGGTCAGAGCGTTGAATGTGCGTATGTTTGTATGTCTTGTATACTGCTGCCGAGTAGAGGGTCTGCTACAGTCAACGCAGGTATACGTACATATGTATGTATTAATACTAATCATCGTATACAAACAGCAACCAAACCGTCAGTTTCTAATGTTTTAATTTTAAAGTTTTATTGTATTTGTACGCATTGATACGTATATTTTTATGTACTATTAAACAAATCATCAAGTGGTTAAAGTTAAAAAAACATTGGAAAATATGGAATAAACTGATTCGAGTGGTGATGATGAAGAATCCAAAAAAAACACGTGGATATAGTTAATGAGTAAGATAAGTATTTTCTATTCGATATTATATCATAATTTGTCGTTCGTAAGGAGCAAACTCCAGTCCTGCGTCGGAGCTGACACATACACACTTTTTTAGTATACAACGTCGGGATGCATATAAGCCCACGACCCACCTGATGTAAACCGGTTACTGCAGCCTATGAACGCCTGCAACACATTAATTATCACGCACGCGATGCTACCTCTGCTGCTAATATAGTTACTCCTTAGGTACTTACTTGTATTCTCACTCACCCACAGGAACGCAACAACAGCTCAGTGAGATGTTATTCAGACGGGTTGCTTTGATGCGCACTACCTCCCTTAAAAAATACCCAAACTAAGACAAATAGACTTGTTCGTGTACACAAATGTTTGTCCTGTGTAGGAATCAAACCCACGAGCGTTGGTATCACAGTAGCGTCGCTATTTACTGCGCCATCGAGCTCGACTAATTTGAAATAGGCGCGAATAGGAGCATAAGTAAGGGCATTGCCTTTTGTAAAATACATACACAAAGTAGGTTTTGTCATGTGCACGGTGGCCGTAAAGACAAAAGAAACCAACATGCTCCGAAATTAATTTGTTGAGATAAATACCCCATTCCATAGGGTGAGGCAATTCAGAAAACTGACAATAATAAAATAGCGGGATACAGTTAGGTGTTGAAACTACATATCTATCGTTTACATTTAAAATTTAATTACACCACTTGATAGCTAAAGAATGAAAAAAATTGGTTAAGTTGAGTAAGGATTGATGCATCGCGCGGTGGAGGATGGAAAGTGACGTCATTTTGATATCGTTTCGCTGCATCACAAATTTCCTTTTAGAACTTACTTCCGTCTACACGTTACCAAGGCGTAGTCACGTAAAACTCGCGGCCGCGTTCTCGATACAACCACACCTCGTTTTTTAAATATTTTGCAGTAAACTTCTTTATGGTCTTGAGAAAAAATCATCATGAACTCAGAGATCTGGGCAGGAGGATAAATAACAAAACACTTTAAGTTGCGGAACCCTAATTACGTCGTGAATGAACGTAAAGGGCAAACGAGCGGTGAGTTATTCTAAGCATAAATAACAGCTGCAATGCGCTTAGAACACTTACTCAGCAAAGGTATTATAAAAGATAAAAAAAAGATAAAAGATAAAAATTCTTTATTTGCCATTGGGCCCTCGCGGGCACTTAGACACGTCTTACAAATTTTGAAATATAATGTCATTTTATCTTATATAATATATCCTCAGAAGTGGACCACGCGATAAACTACATGAAGCATTAAATACAAGAGTAACTTTTGAGGCATTATTTTTTTTATATAACGTCGGGATGTAAAGCGGTTACGCAATGCTACCTCTGCTGTTACTGGTCCTATACGTGACCTCACCCACTCGCAGGAACACAACAACCCTCTGGAAATGCACTCCTGGAACCCACTAGAACACAATGTCTTTGGCGCTGCGAATATAGTTGCCACTTGCCACGCATGAAGGAAATAACTCTTACTCCACTTTACCCCCCGACCCGTAGTGGTAAACTGAGTTACTGCATAATATCCGTCTCATCGGTTCTCCAGAGTTTATTTATTTCTTGGGTTGAAATCATGATATCCTATACAGACTGGCAACACTGAATATCGCGCACGCACTGCCAGCCTTCGATTAACTCGTCGAGAGTTTCCTCCACATCAACCCTTACTCATCAGGGATACGGGTCTCCCTTCTACCGAAGGGGTTTAGAGCATACTCCGCCACGCTGCTCAAATGCGGATTGGCGGAGGCCAGTGTTTTCAAGCCGCCCGAGGGCCGCTGACTTAACTTAACGACTGTCATCTGCCGACAACAGCCGGGACCGACGGCTTAACGTACCCTCCGAAGCACAGAGAAACTCGAGATAGATAAACCCATTCATAGACAGGCGGTCAACGTTGCTTAACCTGCGTGTTCGATTAGAATGACGCGCAACGACGCCATCGAGCTCTCAACAGATTTTCCTCATCGACTCGCAATGTCAAAACAATCCTCTAAATGGTTGTTATTTAACTTTTGTGAAGTGGAGGTAACTCCACAATCGTATTGCTACCTACATCATTTGGACTTACCTCCCTTTCGCTTAAGGCTAATCAGCAGTCTGCACCATGTGCGGGTGACGTAGATTTTAGCTCTTAGTACGATAATCTCTTATATATAGAATGGTACTTCTTTGTACATATTTCAACAAAAAACTTCAGATCTTGGAAGCGGACCAAAACCGCCTAAAGTGGTCAATTTCCTGGTTTTTGGGAACTAACAGTGGATTTTTATTACAACACTTGCTTCGAGTAACATTAGACTTTTAAATGCAGTGATGAGTCAGGAGTTAAGATAAAAATAGAGGCATCAAAGGTGTTAATTTATTTTTAGCTAATAGATTCAGGCGTTATTTTGCGAAAGTCAAATTTACATGCAATTTGATCTAACCTGCTTTGTGTGCTTCCGCCACCAATTAGTTCATGCGGTCGTCCGCCATCTGGAACGGACGACCGCAGCAGCCGAGGCAGAGACTACCGGAGCAGCCATGTCAGCGTCGGCATGTTGCACTTACTCACAGTAGTGGGTGGGTGCCAGCCGGCGCTAGGCCGCATGAGCTAATTGGTGGCGGAAGCACACAAAGCAGGTTAGATCAAATTGCATGTAATTTATTTTTGTTAATTCTGTGGCGCAATTTAATAACGATACTTTGTCACCGACGCGCAAATGGCAAACGCAAAATTGACGAGCTCGGTGGCTCAGTCGTGAATGACGCGACTTTGACGCCAACACTCGTGGGTTCGATTCCCACACAAGGCAGGCGTTATGTGCATGAACATGTCTGTTTGTCTTGGTCTGGATGTTTTAAGAGAGGTAGGGCGCATCAAAGCAGCCCGTCTGGGGTAGTACATCCATCTCACAGAAAACCGCAGCCAAATAACAACTTCGTAGAGGGTTGTTGTGTTCCTGAGTGTGAGTGAGGTCACCAGTAAGCTCCCAAGGAGTTGCTGTGTAAGCAGCAGCAGAGGGGGCATCGCACGAGTGATACTTAATATATCGCAAGAGTTAATAGGCTACGGTACCCGCTTTAAATCCGTGCTTGTATAGGCAGGTGGGCCGTATGCTTGTATAGGTATACCCGATGTAGTATATAAAAAAAATGGGGTGAATATATGTTTCTCTGTTTTAAGCGCTAATCTCTGGACCTACACGTGGAATTAAAAAAAAATCTTTATTCCATTTGATTGCCCATTTCTTGAGACAGGTTCCAGGCTATTTGACATCCAAATATGACACTTAAAAGCTAAAAAAAAGCTAAAAGTTCCTCGCGGTAGAAGTTACTGCGGGCTGCAATTAATTTTTAAATAAAATATCGCGATACAAACAAACAGACGGTGGAAACAAACTAGCATGAACACTAGTAATACAAAGAGTATCGCTTTTTTAAACAACGTCGGAAGGCATACAAGCATACGTCCCACCTGATGTAAAGTGGTTACCGTAGCCTATGAACGCTCGTAATACATTACGTATCTTTCGCGCGATGCCTCCCCTGCTGCTAACACAGCAACTCCTTAGGAACTTACGGGTGGCCTCACTCACACTCAGAAACACAACATCCCTCTAGGGAGTTGTTATTTGGCTGCGGTTTTCTTCGAGGTGGAAGTACTTCCCCAGACGGGCTGCTTTGATGCGCCCTATCTCTCTTAAAACATCCAGATCAAGACAAACAGACCTGTTCATGTACACAAATGTTTGCCTTGTGTTGGAATCGAACCCACGAGCGTAGGTGTCAAGTCGCGTCATTCACGACTGAGCCACCGAGCTCGTCAAAACTTGCTTCGTTTCATTCATTAATATTTATAGCTCTTTTCATGCACAAAACTAGATCGATCAAAGTAATTTTTAGTGATAGGTTTCAAGGTAGGGGATAATTGAATTGAAAAGCAACTAATAATTAATTTTAAAATGGCAACGAAATAAACCAAGCAGCCATTCGAATGATCAATGGCATTAGTGAATTTACGATGAGTTTTTTCATGGGAAACTTCCAATGACGCCTTTCTCGATTCTCATGGAAATTCCCAGCTATACAAAGAATACTCGATGCTTTTAGAACCAATTTATTTCTATTTTTGGCTATGCTACCAGGAAAAATGCTGGTGGAATTATTGAAATACTTTTTATTTCTGTTTATTCCTTCCTACGTAAGCCTTAATATGAAAGTCTGTATTTGGTACTTAATTTACTCGTATATCTTTCTTACATGTCTGAAATGACCACAAATTCTTTTAAACATTACCCATATACCTAGTCTTGCCATAAATACTGAAACAAAAAAAAAAATCTATTGCAAATAACATTTATTACTTTTACAGTGTGTTAGTTTAATACATAAATAGAAAACAATTTAAAATATAAAAAGCTTATTCGAAGTGGTCTCCATTGACTGCCATACAGTCCTTTAATCGTTGAGGCCAGTTATCAATAGAAGCACGCACTCTTTCCATGGGAAAATTCTTCACTGACAATCGTACGGATTGTTTTAGGGACTCCAAAGTATCATGGCGTTTAGAGCAAGCCGTACTCTCTAAAACTGACCATAAATCATAATCCAGCGGATTAAGATCGGGACTAGACGACGGCCAGTCTTCAGCTCTGATGAAGTACGAAACGTTCGTTTCCAACCAAGACTGCGTAGATCGAGCTTTATGACCCGGCACCGAGTCTTGCTGGAAGGACCATTCCTGGTTATTGAACATGGTGTTGTTAAGGGGCTTCACTACCTTCTCAAGAATGGTATCTTGATACACTTGTGCCGATGTTTTGATACCTTTTTCACGAAAGTATGGCTCAGTCACTCCTTCATAGCGAATACCCCACGTTGCACTCTGTCGACTAATTGGGAAACTTCCTTAGAGCTTTGAGCATAAATATGGTAATTTTGTTTGTTAAAATGTTGCCCAATTGTAAAAAAATTCTCATCCGTAAACAAAATTTTTCTGTGACCTCCCTTTGCGTACCGCTTCAGTAGTTGTTTCGATTTTACCACCCTATTCTTTTTTCAATTATCAGTTAAGAAATGACCAGTACGTCTCTTATAGGCTGCAAGTCCTAAGTCATCTTTTAAAATACGCGGCATGGTTCTAGGTGCTATCTTCATCTCCCGAGATAAAATCCTTTGATTTCGGACAGGATTGCTTTGAATTCTTTCCCTTACTGCTTTGACCACCTTTTTCGTACGAACACTACGTGGACGACCAGATCTTTTTCTATCACAAACAGAGGAGGCTCATTGTACCTATTAATAGCCCGGTACACAAACATTTTACTAATACCAAGCGTATGGAGAGTTTTAAAAATTGCATTTAGCTCCGTACCTACTTTGTGTAATGCAATCATAGCAATTCGGTTTTCTTTATCACCCCACTCCATTTTAATATCGCAAAATATTGTACAATGTATTGGCGCCAAAATGAGAAAACTCAATGAACAATCATATAAAAATGACAGATTCCAAATTCAAATGTACATAAATACTGTTACAATTAATAATAAACAAAATATGTTTATTTTTAATTGTAACAGTATTTATGGCCAGACTAAGTATGTACATAAATACTGTTACAATTAATAATAAACAAAATATGTTTATTTTTAATTGTAACAGTATTTATGGCCAGACTAAGTATGTACATAAATCTAAAAACACGAATTTAGCGGTACACGCCAGGATTTGAATCAGAGACCAGTTGGTCAACATAACATTTGCTCATGATCATGGTCATGACTCGAGTATGGATGTTTAAAACGAAACGAAAGCGCGCGAACGGTAGCGCGCTTTGGCAGAATCAAGAGGTCGACACTGGGAGAAATGGAGAGTTAGTGCAAACGGCGGCAAGTGACGACGTCTTGGGACTGTTCTCTCGTTTCGTATTTTCCTGAAAATTGATTAAAAGTGTTGATTTAAAATTATAGTGTGATTCAAATTTCATTTGATTTCTCATGGCACAACTACCCACCATACGCCCGCATAATATCGGATAGGCCGAAAAGTCATACGGATATGTATTTTTTTATTTCTTTTTAGTCCTTTTTCTCCTATCACTAAGCTCTATTCTTTTTTAGTGCACCTTATTATGTAAAATAAATTAGTAAACTTAGTTAAAATTAAAGCTAAAAATTTAAACAAGGCACTAGTACAAAAATTAGTAGTTAAAATAAAGGTCTGTTTTGTCCAGCCGTAGTCATACGTCATATCATTACTAAATATGTAGTAATATCATGTATATCATGTAAACAGCCATCGATCATAGGATTTGTTGCTTTACTATTAGTTTCTATTAAAATTTCATTAGAATTAGCCAAATATGACGCATTCATGTACAGACATCTGATTCCTGTGCCAAAATTTAAATACAGTAACAATTAGCGAGAGTTCCACCGCCGTTCCTGCCAGCGGGAGAAAAGGATGGCCTTACTTGATTGATTTATAAGGAAACTCGGTAAAGGCCGGATTGTTGACCATTTTTTTCTCGTCTCGTTGAACGTCCTTTGGCTAAATTACAATATACTTACCCCAGATCTTAGACTTACCCCGCCTTCGTATGGCGCATGTAAGAAATCTTTAGTTGTACCACTAAGATGGCAAACAAGCAAGCATACGGCGTACATAAATGTAAGCAGTTACCGTAACCTATGGAGAATTGCAACACCGGGGGTGTCACTCGTACGCTGCCAGGCGTAAAATCGTATAATAATTTCAAATTAAAATCTAGGCAAAAGCCAAACGCTCAGAAAGTGCAATGTCATATTGCCGATATTATGATAAAGCCTGCTTAGCCGTGATATACATGCCAAACTCCAACTTTCTAGTTTCAAACGTCTCTGAGCTAGGCCGCGGACAGATGGATAGATAGGAGGACATGGCGAAACTATAAGGGTACCTTGTTTACTACGGAACCTTAAGAACTTTGAAAACGGGCAACACTAGAAATAAGAATATATAGAACAGAAAAGGTGCTAACAACTGACAGATGATGTCAGGAGCCCTAGGAACCGCAAGCGCCTATAAAAAGAGCTATGAATCTTAAAGAAGTGAGCGATACGTGTAAAGAGCGCGTTTTAAGGCGCTTGGATCTCTCTGCCCACTCCGCAAGGGACCTGACGTGAAGAATCTCTATCTTCACGCCGGATTCCTATATAGATAGAACAATTTACAGAATTGAATCCGAAATAAAGCTCTTCGTAACAACCGATAAACATCAGAAGCCATCAATATGAGCTGTTATCATAACTAGCATTCATTAAAGCCAAATGACTGCGCATTGTGTTTAAAACAAAGCCGTCGAGAACTCGAACAAGAAATATAAATTAGATTCTCGAAGCAGGATGACAAACGATCGCAACCCTTCGCCCTTGTTTCGTAAGGAAAAATCCCAGTTTTTGTGTAACCGGGTTTTTACAAGCGTCGACTGCGACGGGAATTTGCACGTGTCAGATACATCTGGCCTTTTGCATGTTATCGGAAATTAGTATGATGAAAATAAACATCCACGGCCACGCTACGCACGTTGACTAAGCATTTTTTGTACCACTAAGGTGGCAAATAAGCGTACGGCCTGATAGTAAATGCCTAAAGTAAGTCACCGTATCTAACAGACGTTTTCAACACCCAGGGATATCCTCATGCGATGCCGACCCTGTAAAAACCTCTTCACGCACTTCTTGAAGAACCCCATGCTGTAGGCCAATGGGAAAACCTGGGCTAGGAGTTCATTTCACAACCTGAGAGTTCACGGAAGAAAACATCTCTGGAACCGCACAGTGCGCGATCATTCCAGCGTGTGAGAGTGAACTCCCGCCATCGGCGAACGGTGTGGTTATAAAAAATCGGCCAAGTGCGAGTCGGACTCGCGCACGAAGGGTTCCGTACCATTATCTATAAAAAAAGGCAAAAAAATCACGTTTGTTGTATGGGAGCCCCCTTAAATATTTATTTTATTCTATTTTTTAGTATTTGTTGTTATAGCGGCAACAGAAATACATCATCTTTGAAAATTTCAACTGTCTAGCTATCACGGTTCATGAGATACAGCCTGGTGACAGACGGACGGACGGACGGACGGACGGACGGACAGCGGAGCCTCAGTAATAGGGTTCCGTTTTACCCTTTGGGTACGGAACCCTAAAAAACTTGCCGTCTTCATATCGAACAATTATTCAGAACACGACCTGTTGTACAA
The DNA here is from genome assembly GCA_947507595.1 of Pyralis farinalis. NCBI lineage: Eukaryota > Metazoa > Arthropoda > Insecta > Lepidoptera > Pyralidae > Pyralis > Pyralis farinalis. Next base: position 4,363,351 of record OX382264.1, read on the forward strand.
TCGGTAGAACACACAAAGGGAGCCATAATCTGTCCTTAAACGTAAGGGTTCAATACCGTCAACCACATGGTTCAGCCTGTATCCCGGTGCTCACGCCCAAAGATGATTGCAGTACTCCATGTGCGGTCTGACTTAAGAATTATTACGTTTAGTGTTTAATGAATATATATGTCATACCTTCCACCACATTACACTTTGTAGAATTCAAAAGAATAATCACCGGGTTATTAAAAAACCAATGCTGTTATGACAGCAAATATGACATGACAAAGACATTTGAACAGTTTTTGAAATAGGTTTATACCTTACAGTATACAATATGCAAGGCATAGAGAGTGCCTTGTTACTGCGGGCCCTTTTTCCCGCAACTAGGCGCCCTTTTTGAGTGTGGGTGGGTAGAGCGCGCCTTACTGAGTATAAACTGTAAGCACAGGTCTGAACAACATCGCTGTTGATCAATAGTCAAATATGCTTCTATCCAGAGATAACAGTCTTATTGGGAATAAGATTTTTTGGCGTGTCTGTATTGAAGTATGTAAACCTAAAAATTTCGTCTCGAGTAGAACATAACTCTAATATTTTTATTTTATAATACCACTACACGTTAGTGGTATAAAATAATACACAAACAAGCATACGACCTGCCTGATGGTAAACAGTCACCTTTGCCTGATGTGTTGCCGACCCTCTAAAACTCTCCGCATGCTCTAGTCCCTTTTAAAAGCCTCGGCTGGGAGCTCATTCTGCAACTTGAGAGTTCTCGGAAGAAAACTTTTCTATATACAGTACGCTCTCTCTATACCATAGACAAGTATCTACAAAAAACTGCTTATGATCAGCATAACCGAACGGAGTTACGCGCGCTCTATGTTCCTTATGTTCCTACACTCTCGATGGATTTATATATATATCGAGTTTCTCCGTACTTCGGATTGGTCTATCGATTTCGATTGTCGATAGAAGACAGTCGTTAAGCTAAGGCAGTGGCCCTCGGGCGGCTTGAAAACACTGGCCTCCGCCAATCGGCATTTGAGTAGCATGGTTGAGTATGCTCTAAACCCCTTCGATTGAAGGGATACCCGTATCCCTGCAGTGGGATGAGCAAGGGTTGACGTGATGATGACTATTTTGTTACTAACTACTAAATTTACTCCAAAAACAATACCTATACACACAGTGGTGTTAGATTGAAATTACTAAATATATGAATTAAGATAAAAAATAATAGCAGAAAAAGAAGTTACACACAAGTAACATTATATTTATCTAATTTTATTTCAAAAATTCTTTGTGATCTAAATAATTATCTGCCCAGTAATAACATTTTTGCTATTAGATTTTTTTTTCAGTCTTTGCTTAAACCTTTCCACGCCAACTATAATAAATTCGTAGTTCGGCTACTGTATCTTAGTGCCCCCTACGATCATTTTTGTAGACGTTGTTTGGCCGGCTATACAAAACAGAATTTCTTGGCGCTACAGACAAGATTGAGGTTTGAAAGCTTGGCATTGGCAAAGAAAACACATATTAGAATTAAATATCTGGCTTTATTGGAGAAAAAGTTATGATATTTTAAACTGAACCATTCTTCTGATTAAATTAACAAGAAAAGTAATTTACTACTTTTAGTTAAAGTCTTATCCGCTGGTCTTATCGATTGATACCATTATAAAATATTTAGGCGCTTCCTTGTTACCTCATTCACTCGCAGGAACACGACAACCGTCCAGGGAGCAGCTATTAACTGTCGTTTTCTGTGAGTTGGAGGTACTTCCTCAATCTGGCTGCTTTTCACGGGCTCTACAAAACAAACAGACATGTTCATGCACACAAATGTTTGTTCCGTGTGGAAATCGAACCCGCGAACCTTGATCTTACAATGACAGTGATGGTTTTGGAAAGCTGTATAGAGTTCTACTTATTAAAATTTCGTACGTGAAACTGGAACGGTGGAGATTATAAGGTGGCCATGTTTTTCTATTCGTAAAAGCAATATTTATTCGCTAAAGTTATACAGCGGAATTTATATCAAAGCTAAGATCTTTATAGACCTATAAAAATTCAGATTTGTAACTCAATAAGGCGTTACGGTCCGTCTGTTACATATTTTCATAGCAATTGGCCCGTGATCAAAACCTAGCAACTATAACCTACATCTCGGTGCCTTCTTTAGCATGAAGGCAAATCTTACAGTAATAGTAAAGAAGTATGTACATGAACTGTATAATCCTACTAATATTATAAATGCGAAAGTTTGTATGTATGGATGTTTGTTGCTCTTTCACGCTTAAACGGCTGAACGGATTTGAATGAAATTTGGCACGTAGATAGATTATGATCTGGATTAACACATAGGCTACGTTATTTGACTCCATGCGGGCGGAGCCGCGGGCAGCAGCTAGTTCAATATATATGAATTCTTACGCTACGCTTCATAATTTAGTGTGGATTAACGAGATAACGGGATTTGTACATACGATTCGTACATATCCATATCATCACGGCTGTGTCCAATTGGAGTAGGCAGAGACTATTGAACGCCAGGTGCACCGATCTAAACATACCTCTATCACCTCTTCTACACTCATCAACCTCCTCGCGCGTACTCTTCGGCTTTGGGTGCTTTTGATTTGGCCCTTTTTCAGCACATCAGCTATTTGATCCAGTTAAGTGGATCTAGGGCGGCCCCTGTCGATATGTCTACTCACGCTCCGATATCCTAGTTGTGGAATGAGCTCCCTGCGGAGGTTTTTCCAAGGGACTACAGTATGGGGTTCTTCAAGAAAGGCGTGAAGAGGTTCTTACAGGGTCGGCAACGCAAGAGCGACACCCCTGGTGTTGCAAATGCCCATAGGCTACGGTAACTGCTTACCATCAGGCAGACCGTAAGCTTGTTTGCCACCTTAGTGGTATAAAAAAATCGGCCAAGTGCGAGTCGGACTCGCGCACGAAGGGTTCCGTATCATTATCTATAAAAACAGCAAAAGAAAAATCGGCCAAGTGCGAGTCGGACTCGCGCACGAAGGGTTCCGTACCATTATCTATAAAAACAACAAAAAAATCACGTTTGTTGTATGGGAGCCCCCTTAAATATTTAATTTATTATATTTTTTAGTATTTGTTGTTATAGCGGCAACAGAAATACATCATCTGTGAAAATTTCAACTCTCTAACTATCACGGTTCATGAGATACAGCCTGGTGACAGACGGACGGACGGACGGACGGACGGACGGACAGCGGAGCCTCAGTAATAGGGTTCCGTTTTACCCTTTGGGTACGGAACCCTAAAAAAAGATATATCGGTGACGTTGCAAGCACCATAGTCACGGGTTTACTATCATTAGAACTTACACCGTTACTGCGGGGCATGCACTTTGCTTCCTCGCGTTATTCCGTTTCCTAATCCCTTAGGATTGACGGGGTCCGCTGCCTAACCCTAAGGATTTGGCAAAGATACTTGATACATGGAGCGACTGCCGTCAGATTTCCACAAACCGAAGGGAAATCTAGACGTTCATTAGATTAGTTTTTTTTTTTTTTATATTGGCTCAGCATAGTGGCTCCTCTTCACCTGTTGGTAAGCGAAAAGGGGAGCCCAAATTGCAGCGGCAACTGACAAAGGACTACGGTGTCCTGTCAGTTGACGCTACCATGCTGGCCCGCAAGGTGCTTCTTCACGTTTGTACGTCTTTCTCTACCAATAATATTATTAGACCTATAATAATCATCCATTCTCAGTTTGACCACAGACTTGAACCATAAACAAAACAGTAGGTATATATTTGGGTATCTATGCTTTGGTGTGTCAAACTCATGGCAATGTGTGTAATGTCTTTTTATTAATTTAATGTATTTCCAAGCATTATTAGAAAAAAAGCTTTTTACAGTTCCTCTCCGTATAAACTTTAACTGTGCTAAATGTCATACTCCTCCGTCAACGTCAAAAGGGGCACAAAGTTTTTGCTTCACATACATATCAGGAAAAGGTTGAGAGAGTACTATCTTACTCGCAATAAGTGATATTATATGTATAGTACTTATATATTTATATGTGTAGTTATTTATATGTATTGATATTACTAAAGACTATGTATACACAATACAATACAATACTCTTTATTGCACCACATAAGACAGTATACATATTAAAATGACAACTTAAAATTAAAGTACAAAAGGCGGTCTTATCGCATAGCGATCTCTTCCAGACAACCTTAGGGTAGAGGAAAAAAATAAAAGAACAAAATAGGTAGGTGGCGCAGCACAAATAATAAACATACTAAAGTTAAATACTTAGTTCATATAAATTTACACACACACAATATACATACCCATACATACAAATACCTACATAAAACTATATACATACGTACACATTCAGAAATACATGTACATAACATTTTAATCACTGTTTTAAGCAAGGAGTGCAGTGACTGCCAATCTGTCTAAAGAACCGAATAGATTAAGCTAAGTCTAGGTAAGAGAAAGATAATGAGCCTTAACCTGATTTTTAAAACTGACCACAGTTTGTGCATTACGGATTGTTAACGGCAGAGCATTCCAAAGCCGCACAGCCTGCACCGGAAATGATTTCGTGTAATATTGGGAAGAGTGTGAAGGCGTTTTAAGACGAAGGGCGAGAGTCTAACTACGAATAGAACGACCCTGCGCTCCATCATATGTATGTATTTTATATACTTATATATTGTATACTTAATTTCGCATAACTTTTTAAATCCCAGCCAAAATAAAATTACTGCACACACGCTACGGCTAGCTGGAAGAGATCTCTTAAAGAGATAAGCTCACCATTGTACACTATTTTTAATGTAACAAAATCTATGTGTAATGTTATGCAATAAAGGATACATATATTGATGGACATAAATCTGAAAACGTGAATTTAGTGGTAGACGCTAGGATTTGAGCCGGGACCAGTTGGTCAATAGTATTTCTTTATTCACTGGGTTCTGTGGTCACTGCTCGTATGTAGTATGCAATACCGCTTTAATCCTACTAATATCATAAATGTGAATGTCCGTTTGTTTGTTACGCTTTCACGCGAAAACTACTGTACCGATCATCATGAAACTTTGTACACATATTCTTGGAGGTATCAGCAGTAAAATAGGATACTTTTTATTAAAAAAAAATATCAATGCGAGCGAAACCGCGGGTAAAAGCTAGTACCAGATAATTGTACGGATTTCAGACAGCCGACCTGAATTTGTATGGCTGCGAAATACGAAAGGATATTATAATTTATATATACTCTATATAGGGCGAGGATATGGAACGAAGTACCCAGTTGCCAGTTGTTGGTAAAGTTCCCAGAGAACTGGCTGTGCTGGCTAATTGGATGACTGGGTTAATAAATTTTATATTAGCACATAATTACTATAGTTACAATACCTACTGCAAAAGGGATATAGGTTTCCATTATATTTCTTTTTCATTAAAGGTTACTGGACATTCTTACTGAGTATTTTTCCGTAAAAAATAATCCTTATTTGCGCCTCGCAAACGTTCATTCATGTTTTTTTTTATACTACGTCGGGAGGCATACAAGCATACGGCCCAACTGATGTAAAGCGGGTACCGTAGCCTATTAACGCTTGCGATATATTAAGTATCACTCGCGCGATGCCTCCTCTACTACACAGCAACTCCTTCGGAGCTTACTGATGACCTCGCTCACACGCAGGAACATAACAATCCTCTAGGGAGTTGTTATTTGGCTTTGTGAGGTGGAGGTACTTCCCCAGACGGCTATGATGCGTCCTACCTCTCTTAAAACATCCAGACCAAGATAAACAAACATGTTCATGCACACAAATGTTTGCCTTGTGTGGAATCGAACCCACGAGCGTTGGGGTCAAAGTCACGACTGAGCCACCGAGCTCGTCATAATGATGATCACAGATCCCCACCTTCCCCCTTTAATGTAGATTAAGATTTTCACAAATGTACGGATGTATTGACGAGCTCGGTGGCGCAGTGGTGAAACGCGTTGTTACGCTACTTTGACACCAACGCTCGTGGGTTCGATTCCCACACAGTACAAACATTTGTGTGCATGAACATGTCTGTTTGTATTGGACTGGGTATTTTTCTATGTATAATAAGTACGTATTTACAAAAAAAAAATGTATTTACGTATGTTTATCAGTTGTCTAGCACCCATAACACAAGCTTCGCTTACTTTGGGGCTAGGTGGCGCTGTGTAATTTGTCCGACAATATTTATTTATTTATTTATTACGGCAATTACGTATTAATTATATAGTTGCCGTTGGGGTTACTTTTCTGACAAGAATACGTTTACATATATACCGGTATACCGGTATACCGATATACCGGTATACCGATGCCTAATCCCAGAGTCATAACCAACGTTTCGTACTCCTCGAACTAGGTCGCAACACAATAACCTTTATGAATGCTATAAACGAACTATTCTCCACTTGCCACATTAATTCTACGTCAAAAGAAGTCCATTTAACCCTAATGATGACTTATAGTCGATAACGGTGTCATTGTGGCCCGAGGGCCAGCACTTTGGAAACGGTTCAGCTCTACACGCCATTCAGAGGTTGCTTTATAAATAGTCAAACGCTTTATTGCAATAATATGTGCTGTTTAACCTTAACCTCATAAATATCTGCCTTGGGTAGAAATCGAACCCATGAGATTGACGTTATAGTAGTCATTGGTAACCATTCGATCACCTGGCGTTTGTTTTAGGGTAAAAATATTTTATATCTATTAAAAAAAAATACGAAAATGCTACTAAATTTTCTTCCTAGCATTATGCTGTTTCCTACATTAGCTTGGCGGACACTGCTATCTAAGCCTAAGGATTAGGCGAATATTTGGACATGAAGCGACTACCGTTAAACCTTCACACGACAGATAGAAAACCAGACTGTTCTAATGTTAGATCATCCGTCTTTCAGAATACAATTTCTTGAAAGTGCGGGTTTCCTCGCAATAGTTTTATTCAGCGCTGAGCAAATGATAATTACAAATATCCCAACTAAAACTCAAGCTGTCTTGAGTAGGCTGTCTCTACTCAATAGCTCTACAGCAGCAATATCACAGCTACTGTAAAGCTACTAAACTGTAGATAGCCTACTCGTGCAGTTTTTGTGCTACTTGAGATGTTCATAAATTTAAACACACAAATTTAATGGAAAATCCATCTTAATATCCAAGTTATACTCGTAAACTTACAAAAGCTCTTTACTTGATTGTCGGACATTCACATTTATAATATTAGTAGGATTATAATATAATTTATTTATTAATAAATTTATATCATTAATAATAAATAAATTATTATTATTACATATTTTTATATAATAGGCTCAAGTTTTTATGATTATTATCACTTACACTAAGGTGACGAGCTTTGACGTGCCCGGTGGCTCAGTCATGAATGACCCGACTTTGACACCAACGGGTTCGATCCAAACACAAGACAAACATTTGTGTGCATGAGCATGTCTGTTTGTCATGATCTGGATGTATTAAGAGACGTAGGGTGCATCAAAGCAGCCCGTCTGGGGATATACCTCCACCTCCCGGAAAAACCGCAGCCAAATAACAACTCCATTGAGGGTTGTTGTATTCCTGTGTGTGAGGTCACCAGTAAACTCCCAAGGAGTTGCTGTGTAAGCAGCAGAGGAGGCATAGCGCGAGTGATACTTAATATATCGCAAGCATTAATAGGCTACGGTACCCGCTTTACATCAGGTGGGTCGTATGCTTGTATGCCTCCCGACGTTGTATAAAAAAAACAAGTATAAATATCTGAGTTGCTAGTCCCGCTACCAATTTTTTTCATGGGTCAGTATCAGTCAGTGGGAATTGGCAATTTGTCATAAGTTTACAGGTAATCTCAATCTCTCCCAGAAACATGTCAACTCACCAGAAGAGTTATAATTTTGCTATGTTCCGTGAAATTCTAATTCACACAACGTGTTGATAATCCCAACGCTTACTTATGGAAGTGAAAGTTGAGAATGGCAGGCAGGCCCTGAAAGTAGAATAATTACGATCGAGATGTGAGAATTGCGCAAAATGCTGACATAGGGAGTTGGTTTCAAAGAGAGTGTCGGTGTTCATACAAGAAAAGGCGTGCTTCGTTGGTTCGATCCCGTAGAAAGAACGAATGAAAGACATACAATGCGAAAGTAGAAGGATGTAGGAGCGTACCATGACCAAATTGATCGTGTTTTATCAGAAGGTGATGGCCCTAGGAACCGACGACCGTGCATGAAAAGAGATATGAATATTAAACAAGCGAGCGAAAGCGCATCGTATTATGCTTGGTCTACGTCTGTCGCTAAGCAAAAGATATTTAGTAAATTTTGTAGAAACATCATTCCAGATACTTCCAAAAACGGATAATGTTTTGAACTAAATTTTACGAAAATTTGATGATGAATTCAGTCAGAATTCTTGACAGACAAACATTTTTAATAATTTTCTTTGGTATAAACAAACTTCTGAACATGTTTCTTCAAAATCTCGTAATCGTGGTCAATGACAGGACCATTTCATTTTTCTAATGTTTAACAAAACTATTTTCATTAACTTAATTACACGACATTAACGTAATTACACGAATTCTTTTTATAAAACAAAATATACAACAATCCATTTCTTTGAACAAAAACTACAAAAGGTACCTTGTTGTTGAATTTTCAGAGACTAAAATCAGGCTTAGGGCTATTATTAGCCAGCTTTTTATACATCGATATTTGAGTGCCCTAGAGGTGATGTCATTTATTGTAAATTAAAATATTTGAATATAAATTTGCGTGTATAAAACAGTCATAATATATTTAATGACGAGGATATATCTGTTATTACCATACAAACAGGACATTAAATATATGCACACAAACGTGATTATCGTGTCTTCATCATTTCACTGTCTTAGTCAGTGGGTGTTAACCCAAATACCACGCACTAAGCTTAAGGACTATCGTGTTACAACAACCGGGACTGACGACTTAACATGCTCTTTAAAGCACGTAGAAGATCGAGATAGATAAGACCATCCATAGACAGCTGCGGTAGATGTTACTTAACATGCGTGTTTGATTAAAATAACACACGCAACAACGCCATTAAGTTACTCCCTCCATCGAGTTTCTTACCGAGAATAAGTAGACAAAATTTGGGGCCAATTTTATCCAGAATAACTCAATAAACTTGAAGTAACTTGCTCTTGACTAGGTTTTCTACTCAAACGAATTTATTGTTTTTTAGTGCTTTAACAAAATATTTTTTTATTAGCATTTACTCCATAAAATGGGAAGTCGTTGCAACGTCAATAGACAAAACCCAAAGACAAGTTTGTTATACAATTGAAAACAACTTGAAACTCTCCTAACCGCATTTGAAATAGAACAATAGAAGCCACTTGTACAACTAATACCTGCTGGAGTCGACTTCATTATATAATCCAGGGATTGTCCCTCACGGAGTGTGCCGGAGAGACCCCATAAATTACATTTAGTCCCGCTCCCTATGAATAAATGTAGCTCTGCGAGAGATTACCGGGGGTTACTGATACGATATTTTAAACGCGTAAACTGCTGATATAATAATGGGGAAAGATATTTGTTGAATAGGTTATTGTCATCGGCTGGTATCCTGCTGAGTGAAAAATTATAAATGTTAAAGAAGTGAGTAAAGCGAGCGCTAAATTACTTACACAAAGTAATTTAGCGCTCGATTTGCTCTGTCTACTTAGCAAGAAACCTGATAAAAAGATAGAGATACAGATACGGATACAAATACAGAGAGAGAGATATATATATACTGTTATAATTGGCATAATTATAACAGCATCCTGATGCCTTCCTACAAGCTATCCTCCTTTTTCGCATGCACCGATTTCACAGCTCGTTTGATATATTCTGTCTACATAAATCGGGAGTCCAACGCTTAGTCTTCTTATATAGGGATTCAATATAACGACGGCGTCTGGTCGGCAAAGGACTCGCAGGCGTTTAAGCGGTTCTGCAATATATATTATTGGAATCGATGTGTTAGGTAACAACTCACAATTTAGGTCCCAATAGTGTTAGATATCTGATAAACCGTGGTGCACGGCAGTTGAGCTTCACTTGACTAGCCATCTCTTTGAGGTTGTCTTATTTCATATTGCTGTCTCTCACTTTGCCAAGAGGGGAAGTCAATTCCAAAACCTTCTACTCCTACAAATTTCATCTGATTAAATTCGTTGTGGGTTCCAAGGCAGATGTAGTTTAACCCCCGCTACAGCAATGAACTTCGCTGTTCATTGCCTTTTTGGTATTAACCGCTGTTAATTCTGGTTACACAGAAGACACAGTGGTGGGAATGAGTGGTGGGCCTATCCCGTAATTTAAAAAAAGTATATATTTTTATTTCACTTCATTTTTCTGTACATATTATAGGGCCTTAGGTCTATGTTACCCGTGTATATTAATCAATATTATAAATCGTAGATCCCATCAATACACAATTATATTCCAAAATGCTCCGCAAGCAAAACAAACCTTACTTTGCAGGCATGCAGTAAAGCGCAGCCAAAGAATAAATGTGGAAGGTTGTTATATCCTTGCGAGTAATTAAGAGCACCAGAAAAATCCTGATGAAGCTGCTATAGCCATAAAAGTGACAACACGCGAATGATATCACCAGTATCGCAAACATCATATGATATGGTAACTACTTCACATTAGACTGGTCATATACTTGTTTTCCTTCCGATGTAGAATAAAAAACTTTTTTGTGCTCTAAGACTGATCATTGGGTACATTATCCGCGCCACATTAGATTCGCAACGGTCACAAATTATATGATACTAGATAACTTTTCTCTCACGAGCAATCAAGTTGTAGAATATCGAGGTTATTCAAGTAGACTGTGAGTTTCAAAAATGACATGAAGAGTTTTTTACATATTGACGCGAATAATGTTCCTGGTAGCTAAAGACCTAAAGCTTCAGCAAGGAGAGAATAAAGAAATCCTTTGATAAATTAGTGCTTTAATAAAAATAGTAATGCCATTATCTCGACGCAAGCAGAAAATCTGAGAACCACAATGTTCGATAATCCATACGACGAGGCGCAAGTCACGAACTCGCCGTCTTGTGAATTGAATATTATGAAAAATAAGACAGTAAGAGATCAGACTGAAGTGCTCAAACTTGGGATTCAGAGAAGTATAGGTTTGCAGATCACAGTAGTTAAACCAAGCTGATTTATTTGGGGCGTGGACTTAAATAATACTTCTGTAATTCCACAATGGAGCAACATGTCGAAGTATACTCTAAACTCAGCGACCTCAATAAAATCAGGATATTGAATTATAAAGTACACGACAAATACAATTTATTAATTTATCATTAACAAATACAAGTAATTAATTAATCATTGATTTAGAGTTGACGAAAGTGGACTTTTATAAGCTAATCAATTTGTATAGTCTTTATTTAGAAATGTTAAACATTTGAGAATTCTACATTTTTAGTTTTCATGTATTAACACCTGCAACCTATTTGAAAGTAAATTCAAATCCAAAATTCATGTAAATCGACGCTACAACCGCTTAAACTGACAAAAAAGATATGTCAAACCTTAGATATTTGGTAGTAGCTTAGCCTAGCGTCCAAATGGTTCATACACAACGTCAATTCCTGGTACAAAATTCAGAATTTAATGATGATGTCACTTTTCTGCACGGGTCTTGCACAGGGTAATATGCTTGGTCCGGCTTTTTAGTCTCAATAACATGCAAGTACATTAATGATATAATACACATTATAAACAAATTAAGCAAGTTTCCTCTTTATTTAAATTTGGTAAAACGAAAATCTCACGTTCCGCATTTGACCAAAAGATCATGGCCTGATGTCGTAACGATGATCGCCTGGGAAAAGGGAAGCGCGCCGGTGTGAGATGCTATTTGTGTGGACACAGCAACTCCCTCTCATCGCGACGCATCGGCTTTGAAAACAGGGACGGAAGCTGACAAGGTGAAAGAAAACAAACGGTATATATACCTACATTCAAATTTCGCCTCTCAGGAGAATATTCCGTTTGGAAGTCGAAACCATTGAGTTTTTTAGTATATTTTTATATTTCTATCTATAACTTCTCGCCAAATCCCTTTCGGGGTAGGGAGAGAGGACCGAAGGCCATATGACTTGATCCTTACACTCCTCACTTACTTCTTTAACATTCATCGCACGCTCATGCACGCTTGCCGTTTTCTAAGACTGCTGACATCAATTTGGTCATGGTAGGTAAGTCTTGGCCTTCCTCGGCTCCTACATCCTTCCACTTTTGCGTCGTATTTCACTTCCTATTTGACGCTCTCTTTCAGACCAACTCTGTTTCTAGCATCATCATTGCGAATACGGTCTTACAAGCATTACGCAACAAATTTTGCGCAACGCTCGCATTTCGACTGCGTTTTTCCCACTTTCATGCTCTCTTTTCTTGCTTCCTAATCCATTAGGACTGCAAGGGTCCGCTACCGCCGAGCGAGACGTGGAGCGGCTGCAGTCGGACCTCCACAACCCGCAGGAAAACCCCAGACTTGTCTTAGGGAATCAAAATATCTATTTAAACTTATCTAAGGGCCTCAATACCAGGTGTTTCGTAAAGAGATCTTTACAGGATCGGCAACAAGAGTAACAATTGCAAATGATTATCAGCTACGGTAACTGTTTAACATCGGACGGCCGTACAATAACTGTTTGCCACCTTTGTTATATAAAAAAATAGATACTTGGTCTAGCCCAAATAATGTACTTTATGGCCGGAAATAAATTTGATCTTTTCCACTGGAGTAATTAAACTAACCATTTTATATACAGCGTGGATGGAAAACAATCACATATCTCGCTCAATGTTCAAGCCTAGCGTGACTTATGAAGGAAATACAAGGATATTACTCGCTTGCTACCACCCCTATAGCTGCTGGAGCTGTGGTACTATTGTATAACGCACAACGTCGGGATACATACAAGCATAATAATATAGCCCACCTGATTTAAACTTGTAAAATATTAAGTATCACCCGCGCTATGCCACCTCAGCTGTTAACACAGCGGCCCTTAGGAGCTTACTGGTGACTTCACTCACACGCAGAGTGACACGACAACCCACTAGGGATTTCTTATTTGCTGCTGCGATGTGGGCGTACTTCCCCAGACGGGTGGCTTTGATGCGCCCTACCTTAAAAATACCCAAATCAATAGAAACAGTCATGTTGATGCACACAACAGTCATGTTCATGCACACAAATGTTTGTCCTGTGCGGTAATCGAAACCACGAGCGTCGGTGAGAAAGTCGCAATGTCAACCGCTGCGCTACTGAACTCATCAAAATACACGAGCGTCGGTGAGAAAGTCGCAATGTCAACCGCTGCGCTACTGAACTCATCAAAATACACGAGCGTCGGTGAGAAAGTCGCAATGTCAACCGCTGCGCTACTGAACTCATCAAAATACACGAGCGTCGGTGAGAAAGTCGCAATGTCAACCGCTGCACTACTAAACTCATCAAAATACACGTGCGTCGGTGAGAAAGTCGCAATGTTAACCGCTGCGCTACTGAACTCATCAAAATACACGTGCGTCGGTGAGAAAGTCGCAATGTTAACCGCTGCGCTACTGAACTCATCAAAATACACGAGCGTCGGTGAGAAAGTCGCAATGTCAACCGCTGCGCTACTGAACTCATCAAAATACACGAGCGTCGGTGAGAAAGTCGCAATGTTAACCGCTGCGCTACTGAACTCATCAAAATACACGAGCGTCGGTGAGAAAGTCGCAATGTCAACCGCTGCGCTACTGAACTCATCAAAATACACGAGCGTCGGTGAGAAAGTCGCAATGTTAACCGCTGCGCTACTGAACTCATCAAAATACACGAGCGTCGGTGAGAAAGTCGCAATGTCAACCCCTGCGCTACTGAACTCATCAAAATACACGAGCGTCGGTGAGAAAGTCGCAATGTTAACCGCTGCGCTACTGAACTCATCAAAATACACGAGCCTCGGTGAGAAAGTCGCAATGTTAACCGCTGCGCTACTGAACTCATCAAAATACACGAGCGTCGGTGAGAAAGTCGCAATGTTAACCGCTGCGCTACTGAACTCATCAAAATACACGAGCGTCGGTGAGAAAGTCACAATGTCAACCGCTGCGCTACTGAACTCATCAAAATACACGAGCGTCGGTGAGAAAGTCGCAATGTTAACCGCTGCGCTACTGAACTCATCAAAATACACGAGCGTCGGTGAGAAAGTCGCAATGTCAACCGCTGCGCTACTGAACTCATCAAAATACACGAGCGTCGGTGAGAAAGTCGCAATGTTAACCGCTGCGCTACTGAACTCATCAAAATACACGTGCGTCGGTGAGAAAGTCGCAATGTTAACCGCTGCGCTACTGAACTCATCAAAATACACGAGCCTCGGTGAGAAAGTCGCAATGTTAACCGCTGCACTACTGAACTCATCAAAATATACGAGCGTCGGTGAGAAAGTCGCAATGTTAACCGCTGCGCTACTGAACTCATCAAAATACACGTGCGTCGGTGAGAAAGTCGCAATGTTAACCGCTGCGCTACTGAACTCATCAAAATACACGAGCCTCGGTGAGAAAGTCGCAATGTTAACCGCTGCACTACTGAACTCATCAAAATACACGAGCGTCGGTGAGAAAGTCGCAATGTCAACCGCTGCGCTACTGAACTCATCAAAATACACGAGCGTCGGTGAGAAAGTCGCAATGTCAACCGCTGCGCTACTGAACTCATCAAAATACACGAGCGTCGGTGAGAAAGTCGCAATGTCAACCGCTGCGCTACTGAACTCATCAAAATACACGAGCGCCGGTGAGAAAGTCGCAATGTTAACCGCTGCGCTACTGAACTCATCAAAATACAGTATACAAGGGAAAATAACGACGTATTTATTTTTCCAAAGTACATATTTGTTTATGTAATCGTATTCCCCTGAAAGTAAGCGTCAATAAACGCTTATTACTTATCCCATAACCTCTAACAATTTCACTCATCGTTTGTACCGCGCTAGGGTTGTCAAAGCCGGGAATTACACGTTTACACGGCTACACATCGGGGCTTTATCTTGTTTACTCAGACGGCAGCCCTCGTGTAGACATATTTGATTACAATTGAAACTCGCTATGGGAGGGTTACCCCTTGCCTTGAGAGGAAGGATCGTCCGCATTTACAGACTTAATAATGGGGAGGGAACGGCATACAAGTGAAAATATTTTTTGTGTTCAAAAATTGTTTTATACAAATATGGTGTGGTTCTAACGATGAATTTCTGGTGATATTTCGATGAACAACAACACAATAAACTTTGCACAGCAGATGCAAGATACAATAATGAACTTTTAGGGTTTTGTATAGACACATAGCATCAGGGTGATCGATATTCTTCTTCGATTTTAAGAGAGTCTGGTGAAGTAACTCCACCTCACAGAAAACCGCAGCCAAATAACAAATCCCTAGAGGGTTGTCGTGTCACTCTGCGTGTGAGTGAGATCACCAGTAAGCTCCTAAGGAGTTGCTGTGTTAGCTGCAGAGAAGGCGTCGTGCCTGTAGTTAATGTATTACAAGCGTTCGTAGCCTTTAAACGCTTCACATCAGGAGGCCGTATGCTTGTATGCCTTTCGATGTTGTATAAAACATAATCTTCACTCGGCGTTTCATGATGTTTTGTACAAAATCCCGTTTTCTCAGGACACTTATTGTGATATTCGTAATTACAAACATGTATATAAATCCAAAAATATGAATTTAGTGCTACATACTTACAGCATGATTCGAACCGGGGACCAGTTCGTTAATAGGCCGACTCTGGCTCTCTGGCTTACCCACTGAGCTATAACTGCTCCTAATTTATATCTTACATTATACCTGAATAAATAAAAATGTAAACAACTACATAGCATATGCCAAAGCTAACTTAAAGATGCAATAATCCGTTTACCGACCCGGTCATATCAAACTATATTTAATTGTATGTGAAATTTCGTTAGTTCTACATCAATCGTAACAAATCTCAATCCCTAATTTACAATTACTGAATAATGACTCGCGTGTGTGACTTTCCGTATTAAATTACCGAATGAATTAACTGAACCAAGGGCTGGCACAGCATGCCAGCACAGTGCTCCTATTTCTGGGTGTGGGGTTTCTTTGCAGCTATGGATTGAGTTTAGATATTGGATAGACTTTATTACATTTAGCATTGGGTAGAGTAAAATTAAGGATTCGAAATTTTAAATCCAAATATGATATATACATAAATTTCGAGATCGATTGCGAAGTAGTTGTCGATGCTACTTTGTACCAAGGTGCATGGGTTCGATTACCACTCAGTACAAACATTTGTGTGCATGAATATGTCTGTTTGTTTTAGTCGGGTGTTTTAAGAGAGGTAGGGTGCATTAAAGCGGCCCGAATGTGGATGAACCGTCACCTTACAGAAAATCTCAGCCAAGTACCAACTCCCTGTAGACTTGTTGTGGTATTACGAGTGAGTGAAGCAAACAGTAAGCTCCTAAGGAGTTGCTGTGGTATCAGAAGGGGTGACAACGCGCGAGTTATGTATGGTCCAAATCATTCGAGTAGTTTCCGAGGTATATATATATATATATATATATATATATGTGTCGCAGAGGTAGCAACACCATATTGAGAAGCCCGGAAGAAATCAATCCCCGTGATGCTAGTTTTAATAATAACGGATGAAAATGTCAAGTCGGCGCTTGGGTGAAATCGTCATCGTTGGATTGGCAACACCGGTTGTGTTTGTTATGGTTAGCTCGAAATGTCGGTTGTGGTCAGTTGTCAAAAACGTCAAGACGAGATACCGTCATTGGAAGCGGCATTACGAATCGAGCAATGGAGCCAATCGCACGTGTCGCGTCCACCGTATTTTGAATCGGTTATAATCTACGATCTAGGCATAACTTTTGTTAAAAGTATTGTGGTAATTGGCTGATTAAATATTGAGAAGATTAAGTACGCTGGTATTTCGCTTTATTCGCCATGAACAACGAGCCACCTGACGACAATTACATCCACGTTCTGACATATACATATATAAATATACAGGTCTCGCTCATTTAAAGTAATAGAGTAATGAAGTACATACCTATTCGTATATTTTAAATCAAAGTGGTGAGCGCCATTGACTGCAGTCCCCCATTAAATTATAATTTGATATTCCACGGGGCCCCCACATCCGTATACATAAACGTTCCTTGAATAGTTAACATCGCAAGTGTTCATAAACGATGAATGTTCGTGCAGAGTAAGAACGGAGACACACCGGGCTATATTGCTAATTTACAATAACAATAAATTTAGTGATTTTACTGAAGTATTCATTTAATTAGTAAAAATTCTCGAACTCAAGAATTATTTTAATAAATGGGTAGAGTCCGGGTCATCTCGTTAATGTTAACACTTACATTTGTACAGATTCCACTCCACAATTTTATTTATTTATTATTTTTGCCGACAGGTTTCGCCTTTACGGCATTATCAATGTATTTTTTTTTTATTATTATATGAAAAATACCTTGATGATACCGTAAATGCGAAACCGGTCACTAAAAATAATTACCACAGTCAACATTAACGAGATGTCTTCAAAATTCCACCAAGCGCCAACAATCAACAATAACTACTTCAGGTTTTCTACAGAATCCCCGAGAAATAGGATTCCATGGACGCGAGGGAAAGGAACCTCTCATATACAACATAATGTATGCTCGTAAAGTATAAAGTCGATGTCAAAAATCAGGTAAATTCTCAGAAGAAGCATGTTATAATAAATTGCTTGTTAAGACTCGTTGATCATTTGTATTCGATTCTATAATAAATTACCAGAATTATTTCTGCCCCATTCTAGCAATATGTGAAAAAGATACTGTTTGTAAAAATAATAATAATAATAATAATTTTTAAAAAGGCTTATTGTAGAATAATGAGCAAGTAAAAGTATGAGCCAAATGCTTTTTTTAAATTAATAAAACATATTAGTCCAATTAAACTCAAAATCAATACAGGCTTATGTTACGTCAAGTTGCACCAACCAAGATAATAAGTGGTTGGGTGCGAAACGGTCTCAAGCACGAAGGAAGGGAAGTAATAGATAGATAGAATCATTATTAATTGTTACAGCTGTTACGATTCATGAGCCATGGCCCGGTGACAGATAGACGGACAAACAGCGGAGGCTTAACAATATGTATGTATGTACGTGGATACGCAAAAAAAAAACGGGTTGCACTCCGGGAGTGCCGGCAGAAGTGAAAACTTGAACATTAACGTTGTGCATTTTTGAATATTTTGGAATGGTTAGGGAATAATTTCGCACGAATTGCTTTGTTTATCAGTATAAAAGTACTATCATACTTAGTCTGGCCATAAATACTGATACAATTAAAAATAAACAAAATATTACATTTGAATTTGGAATCTGTCATTTTTTTATGATATACGC
Organism: Pyralis farinalis; assembly: GCA_947507595.1. Classification (NCBI taxonomy): domain Eukaryota; kingdom Metazoa; phylum Arthropoda; class Insecta; order Lepidoptera; family Pyralidae; genus Pyralis; species Pyralis farinalis. Next base: position 4,381,914 of record OX382264.1, read on the forward strand.
CAATACATTGTATAATATTTTGCGACATTAAAATGGACTGGGGTGATAGAGAGAAAGAGAAAATGCAATCAGCATTACACAAAGTAGGTATGGAGCCAAATGCAATTTTTAAAAGTCTCCATACGCTTGGTATTAGTAAAATGTTTGTGTACCGGGCTATTAATAGGTACAATGATACCTCCTCTGTTTGTGACAGAAAAAGATCTGGCCGTCCACGTAGTGTTCGTACGAAAAAGGTGGTCAAAGCAGTAAGGGAAAGAATTCGAAGAAATCCTGTCCGAAAGTAAAAGCTTTTATCTCGGGAGATGAAGATAGGACCTTGAACCATGTCGCGTATATTAAAAGATGACTTAGAACCTGCAGCCTATAAGAAACGTACTGGTCATTTCTTAACTGATAATTTAAAAAAGAATAGGGTGGTAAAATCGAAACAACTACTGAAGTGGTACGCAAAGGGAGCTCACAGAAAAAAATTGTTTACGGATGAGAAAATTTTTACCATCGAAGAAAGTTACAACAAAGACAATGATAAGGTGTATGCCCACAGTTGTGAAGAAGCGAGCACGCGTATTCCGAGGGTCCAGCGAGGGCATTATCCTTCATCAATCATGGTTTGGCTTGGAGTCTCATATTCAGGCTTAACTGAGGTGTTTTTCTGTGGAAAAGGTGTGAAAACCAGTGCCGTGGTTTACCAAAATACCGTTCTAACAAACATAGTATAACCTCTGTCTCAAACAATGTTCAAAAACAGACACTGGATATTCCAACAAGACTCTGCACCAGCTCATAATGCACGAAGTACTCAAAACTGGTTGATCGCCCGTGGAATTGATATCATCGGGCATGAAGACTGGCTCTCTTCTAGTCCAGATTTAAACCCACTGGACTACAAGATATGGCAACATTTGGGAGGAAGAAGTCTGAGCTAAACCTCATCAGAATTTGGAGTCTCTTCGAGCATCTCTGGTTAAAGCAGCGGCAGAAATAGATATAAATATAGTGCGTGCTGCGATCGATGACTGGCCGCATCGATTAAGGGCATGTATTCAAAATAGAGGAGGGCATTTCGAATAATGTAAATAAAATTTTATTGTACATTTAATTACCTTTCATTTCATATACCTATAACTTTTCCATAATTATAAAAAGTGTATCACTAATTACATCTAAAGTTTTTGACAGATCTTATGACATGACTAGGTATCAGTAGCGAAGAGTCCATATAACCCGATTCCCATCGGCTTCCCTTACGAAAAATCTAATCTATGGGCCAACGACATTTTTAGTTTGTTATATTATTCACTCACTTTGAACTTGTAACAGAGCATCTATCCCTTTCGTTTCTATGAACTGACTCCTATTACTCCTACTCGTTCCGTCTCGTTTTAGCACGCGAAAACAATACGTAAAATAACTCGGAGAATAGCGGCTTGTGACAGAGTAAGGTAATTAGCAACGTACAAGTGTAAGCGAGAAAGATCATTTAAGAAGTAATAGTACCTATAAAGATTCTAAATTATGAATGAATGTAGCGCCTTAAAACTGTTACTGGCGAGTAATATATTTTATTTGGCAGGATTTATTGTAATGATTCTAAATTAAGAATGATTTTAGCGGCATAAAATCGTGACAGGCGCGTAATACATTTTATTTGCCTGGATTTTATATATGGCGGATAGTGCGTATGAGTGTGTAGCGCGAAACTTTAGTTTTGTTGAATTTGTTTTTTTGTCAATTTCTTGTCGAATTTTATTTGTTTTTAGTGCTGAAGTGTGGTGAATGAGTTGTTTTAATTTGTGTTGTGCCGACCGTCATATAGTCGTTCGTTGGTTCGTTATGGCATTAATTCATGAAACTATTGTCTTCAAAACTATTTTTACAACAGTGTTTTATCTTATTTTGTTAAAAAGAACAGACAAATTACTTTAGAATATAAATAAGTCCTAGGTCGTCGTAGTGGTCGTAGATGGTCGTTTTTTTTTATAGTCATCGTGTCTTTTGTTACCTTTTCACTTTAATGTTTACTAACAGGGTTTGAAATATTTTTCAAAGTAACCTAGCATTTATCAAGACTAAAGAACGCATGCACACATACTGCTTTAACTCAAAAGCAAAGAAGTCTTTGCTCAAAAGGCTTTTTTTCAAAACCACCATTATCATACTTGAAAGACACTGTTACTCGTATATAAATAACTTCCATGTATGATGAAGGTGGGGCCTATATTTTTGCATCATGGAGCGGGCAGCAGTTGGTGAGTGGACTTTTTACACTCCGGCTTCCCTTCTGAAAATATCCACCCTTCGCCACTGCTAGGTATATGTGGTAAAATACAATATTCATTTATTGCGCTATCGTACACAAATATGACAATTTATATTACATTAAATTTTAACACTTCAGAACTATTACCATTTAAATTACAATTTAACAGAACTATTACAAAGTTAAAATAAGAAGAGGCATGCTCCGTTGGTTCCGACATGTAGAAAGAATGCAGGATGAAAGAATGACGAAGCAGATATACAATGCAAAAGTGGAAGGATGTAGGAGCTGAGAAAGGCCAAGACTTACCTACCATGACCAAATTGGTCGTGTTCTATCAGAAGGTGATGTCAGGAGCCCTAGAAATCGGCGAGCGTGCATGAAAAGAGCAATGAATGTTAAAGAAGCGAGTGAGATAAGTAAGGATCGAGTCACGTGGCGCACGGTTAACTCTGCCTACCCCGTGAGGGATTTGGCGTGACGTTATTGATAGATAGAACTATTACAATTATTTTACATTAACAAGTTTATCTCTCAGAAAAATCAACTTTCATCCCTAATTTCAACGACTCTTTCACCATCATCATTACCAGCATCATCACCGTCAATATCTAAAACTCAAACACACACGCACACTCGTGCAAGCGCCCTGCGCCGCTTAAACCGAACAGCGATGTTGATAAACTACGTTGAACGAAACGCGTTAGCGCCTAGAATTTCACGGCACTTACAACGTTTTGGTCGTGAGAAAATAATGCCCTATGAACGATCTAGCATTTCATGTTTTAATTGTTTAATTAGAGGTAACTAATGTTTTAGCCCTGCAGCAAACTTAAGTTCTAATTCTCACCAATATTTTACGGTCAGGGTCACGTGTCCTGACGCGAGTTTATCATTTTTTACGCATCCTAAAAAGTGCACAACAAAAAAGATGCGTCCAAATTTCTCCCGTACCACTCAAAGATTGAGGTAATTTGTAAAATATAAAATTGTCTAATGCATCGTCGTCATCCTAGTGTATCACTGTACTAAAAGGCATTTGTGTTTTAATTGCCCGGTGGACAATAACTGAGACAGGTAATGGGGTTTTGTTGTGAACACAGATTTTCATTGCAATGTTTTTATGAAAGAATATTATCATATTTGAATGTTACTTGAAAAATATTTTATTTATTTTATAATTCATCTATGAGATGGTTTATAGAAGTTAGACATTTTTCTTACAAATAGATATGATGTCATGTAATTGGGTTATGAAAATCAACTCAAATCAACATGCAAGTTCCCAAAGAACTATTATCTGATAATTCCCCTACTGTAGTATATTGCTGCTAAGTATAAGTACTACAGGTTCTTTGTCCTTCGGAGAACACATTACGTTGGTACTGGCTGATGTCGATAGTTGACAGTCAATAAGCTAAGTCAGTAGACTTGGGGCAGCTCGAAATATATGGCCTCCTCCAATTCGCAGTTGAACAGCGTGGCGGAGTATGCTCTGATTCCTTTGATCTAAAGGAACCCGTAGCCCAGCAATAGGATAGTATCACGGTGGTGGTTGCGCCGCTGTTGTGTTTGAGTGAGTGATGGGAATAGAATATTAATTGAGTATTGGGAAAACTTCTAGGCAGTTAAAGCTTGGGCCAGAAAGCACAATTTTCCATACACAATGCAGTGCTGGTTTCAACTGTATGAGAGTATCGGCGTTAAAATAAGAAGAGGAATGATCCGTCGGTGTTGGAAATACATGTTGAAAGAATGCAGGAAGAAAGAATTACGAAACAGATGAGCAATTTCAAAGTGAAAGGATATAGGGGCTGAGGAAGGCCAAAACTCATCGTGATCAAGTTGGGCGTATTTAAATAGAAGTTGATGGTAGGACCCTAGAAATCAGCGTAGAAATAAAGCGTGAATGAGATGATCTATATGATAATGAAGCGGGTGAGGATACTAGGATCGAATTTTGTGGTATTCGGTACTCTATGCCTACCCTGCAAGGGACTTGACATAAAGGTATAGATAGATAGTAAATTTTGGGAGAGAAATGAAAATGTCACAGCCGCCACAAATAAAAGATTACTTAACCGACCGAAACCAAAACATAAAATAAAACATGGTAATTTCCCTCACCATAATATGTTTTCACACAAAAGGTCCAACATGTGAACGGCATAAAAGAACTCTTTATACACGAACAAAATGCTCAATCATGCCCAATCACGTCGATATACCGCTTCCAAGCAACCCATTTACGCGAATATAAAAAGTTCTCTTAAAATGCACAACCGGGGCACTTAGCGCGAATCTCGGAAAATTAAAAACAAAATTAACTCAATGAATAAGCATAGATTTTAGGATCTCATTTGTTTGAATACAAAACACTTCTCTGTTATTATGAAGAACAGCTTGTCTCTCTTTTTTCGGTAGCGTGAAGCAGCCGGTATTGTTAGGCTAATGCATTTCATTGTTGAGCTAAATCTATACAATTTCCATTATACTTCCATTACATTACTCGGTCAGTAGGTGTTTTAAGATTGCATCGCTCCTATTGTGCTTTTCAATGTGACTTTGTTTCCGGAAAAATGTTTCGCCTCATTTGCTCGTTAATGTAATACCGGTGGAGGCTTTGTTTTGATTGGTGGACGTAGGGCGTTTATGAGTGGTAATTTTTTTATAATTTAGTCCGTTAGTGATACTGCTAATGACTGTCTTTTATAATATATCATTTGGATAAATGATATATTATAAAAGACAGTCATTAGGTAGTCACGATTGAATTAATGAAACTGAATCTGTTATTATAGTTAATTAATAGAAAGGAAATTACGAGTCGAGGGAGTCTTCAATATATTGTCAGTAGAATTACGAAAAGCAATATGAAACATATGTTTAATTGTATGTATATTTAGATATATAATTTAAATAATTTTTAACATATTCCTGTGCATTCCAAATAAGTTGCTTTTATATGTTCACATTAGGTGATGTTTTTATATCTCCGAGTTGGCAAATAAGGACACGGTTTGCCTGATGATAAGTAACATGATAGTACTGTAAAAATGATAACAGTAAGATGTGAATTTTTAACGGTAAAATCACAAAAAAATGAAGACTTTAATAATGACTATTTCGGTCATTAAATGGCGAGCTCAGTAGCGCAGTGCTTAGTAATGCTACTTTAACAGCAACGCTCATGGGTTCGATTCCTACACAATGCAGACATTTTTGTGCACGAACATAACTGTTTGCCTTAGTCTGGATGTTTTTAAGAGAGAGGCGTAACTCCATCTCACAGAAAACCGCAGTCGAATAACAGTTCCTTGAGGATTGTGTTCTTCCGAGTGAGTGAGGTCACCAGTAAGCTCCTAAAGAGTGTGTTAGCTGCAGATGTGGCACCACACGAGTGACAATGCGTTGGAAGCTACGTGATTATGTCCTCGGTGGCCCTAACACAGACATAGAGAATATTATCTATGATTTTAACATTTCGCTAAAAAAAATATAGTCCGCTTCCAAATATACACATTACGAGAGCAAACAATATATTCGATACGAAAACATTTGCTCCAGTGTGAAGCTGTGAGCCAACAAAAACATTGTTACCACTTTTTGGGTTTCCGGCCGACCGGGCAACATTCAATCTAAACAAAATACATGTTTTTCGATGAAATAGAGTACACTAAATATTATCATGTTTATTTATCCAACAAATTTGTACTTGTCGAAACGCTATACAGTTTTGTTGGAGCTATACATGTATTTGCATTATTTTTATTTTATTTTTAGCAACTAGCTATCCGCTCTGGCTTTGCAAGGGTGACATGATCGCTACCAAACTTCACAGGAACACCTGCTGGGCTAACCTGAAGAATTACTGAAATTTTCATCAAAATCTGCCCAGCCGTTTTTGGGTCCGTAAAGGACATACAGACAAACATTCATTTTTATATGTATACTAGCTATCCGCCCCGGCTTCGCACGGGTGATATGATCGCTACCAAGCTTCACGGGATCACCTGCTGGGCTAACCTGAAGATTCACTGAAATTTTCATCAAAATCTGCCTAGCTGTTTTTGAGTCCATAGAGGACATACAGACAAACATTCATTTTATATATATAGATAGATATTCAGGAACACCGTTCCTATATGAAATTTGTATGTTTGTGTGTGCGTTTATTCAAATATTCAAATTTTGACTGTAGATTCGGATTCCGCATAGAAAAGTAGAATAGGAATGTTTAGGAACACCGTTCCTATCTCTTAAGGAACATGGTCAAAATGGCCGACAAATAAAAAAAAAATTGAATTGTTATATAACTGACGAGCCAGGTGTTCCTCTGGCAATACGAGCTTGCGCATTCTCAACTAGTTTTATTCTATACTAGCTGAAGCCCGCGGCTTCGCACGCATGAGGTTTGGGCTTTTGGTAGCCTTTATTTATCTGTAGACCTGAAATTCTTTCTGTTAAAAAAAAACAAAGTTCAGGGTTGTAGATGCAACCATCGATGCGCCATCTATTGACCTTTACAGGAGGCAACGTATATGTATTTTATTTATATTACATATACATAAAAATTGCGTAGTTATTTTATGTTACAAAAAATACGTATTCTATGAAAATAATAAAAATAAAATTGCAAAGTCGAAGTCAGAACCTTGCCGATTAGTATGTTGTACTCATTATAAGAAACATACTAACTCAGCAAATAATCGTCTCACGAAAGGTCGATGAACGCAGCACAGCTGCTTGTGGTCGTTGAGCATTGACCTTTTGCGATACATTTGTTTACAAAACTATTGTTGTTTTTAGTAATGGGTACATTGGATGTGTATATGGATGTGTACATTAACGCTTGCAAAGTTCGTCGAAAGAACTTTATTACGCAGTGGTAACGCTACTTTGACACGTTCTGGGTTCGATTCCCATTTGTGTAGATGAACATCTGTTTGTCTCGGTCTGTTATTAAGCCTTCTTAACCACCAAAGCCGCTCGTCTGGGGAAGTACCTCCACGTCACAAAAAACCGCAGTGAAATAACAACTTCCGGGGGGTTGTTGTGTTCCTGCGTCTAAGTGATGTCATTACATCAAACACACATATGATCATCAATTCATCATTATCAATATGTTAATACGTGAAAATTTTGTACCCCTTTTTACAAAAATTACACAAATGGAGGAACATAAAATTTGGCAGAGTTAAAGTTTGTACGGATAAAAAGTACAGAAAGCTAATTTTTTTCTATAATAATGCTTGGATTACACATTATATTACTCGTAATAAAAATAAACATTACACACTCTACCTTCCGTTTGACACACAGACACATATATACTCAAATATATATCTACTCTTTTATTTACGATATAAAGCCTGTGGTCAAATTGAAAAGAGATTTATATAGCGGGAGTGGGAAGAATGGAAATTAAAGTACACATCGTGAAGAAGTACAGAAATATAAAAATTATGCATAATATGTGTTAAAAATATATTCATTTAAACAAAATAAAACTCTTCAGAGTGAAATACAAATTTTTATAATTAAAATCTGTCAATGTCAAATACATGTCATACAAATACTGTGATCAAATATTCATACCGAGATTATAGATTATCGATAAAGAGTCTTAAAATAATATTGATAATATGCATTGCTTACTTTGTACATACTCGTTGATACATTGTATATGTTGTGAATGATGAATTCACTTACTCTGGCTAAAAGTTAGTACACTTTATTATATACTATTGTATTAAAATAGAGAATTGACTGTGCATTGGTGAAACACGTGGTTGGTGCAGCAATAAAAATTCCAAGAAAATGTCAAACAAACGCGTTATTGTTCTTTTAAATAGGCCTTATTAGTCAAGCTGTACCATATTTCCCTATGACGTATGTGTAGATTGAGCTTACGTAATAGATTAAAAAAGAAAGTGCAATGATATTTGGGGTACATTCTTTGATAAAGAAACCTTAATTACGTTCAAACTTAAAGATTGAGGAATTATGATCGAAGTTCCACCAGAGCGACCTCCAGTACGTATAATTACGTAAGTGATTTGTTTGGTCAGTGATATTTTTTTTAATACAATGTCGGGAGGCATACAAGCATACGGCCCACCTGATGTAAAGCAGTTACCGTAGCCTATTAATGCTTGTAATATATTAAGTATCGCACGTGCGATGCCTCCTCTGCTGCTTACACATCAACTTCTTAGAAACTCACTGGTGACCTCACTCCCTGCAGAGGGAGTGGTTATTTGCTTGCGGTTTTGTGTGAGGTGGAGGTACTTCTCCAGACAAGCTGCTTTGATTCGCCCTATCTCACGTAAAATTTTAAGAGAGGTGGGGTGCATCAAAGCAAAGTCTGAGGAAGTACCTCCACCTCACAGAAAACCGCAGCCAAATAACAACCCCCTAGAGGGATGTTGTGTTCCTGCACGTGAGTGAGGTCGCCAGTAAGCTCCCAAAGAGTTGCTGTGTAAGTAGCAGAGGAGGCATCGCACGAGTGATACTTAATATATCGCAAGCGTTAATAGTCTACGGTATCCGCCTTACATCAAGTGGGCCATATGCTTGTATGCCTCCCGACGTAGTATAAAAAAAAAGAATAAATTCCGAAGAATCCGTTTCGAAGGCAATGCGAACATCCCTACTGTAGGGTTACTCTTGACGCCAATTCCAATGGCAATTCAATCCCAATGTCCAAGTATTGAATAATATTTCGTAATATCGACTATAATTTGGTCAATGTGTGATTAAACTTCATTAATAGTGTATGACTAGACAATCTACTATCAACATCAAAACGATTTGGTGCTTATGTCGTAATTTAAGAGTTTAATTCCCATTTCGATATGTCGGAATCGGTTTCCAGAGTAACCCTGCTGATCTCGGACTCACTTCATTCTATTTGTATTGACATTCCTTTAACAGTGTCCGTGATTATCCGTAAACACCTCTTAATAGTTAATTACACAAATCACACGTGGATCCGGCTTGCCGTCCGGGATTAGCCAGATCTTGTTCCCAATCCCTGCTCTTTCGCTAACAGCTTCCTAATTCTTTTTTGAGTTCCTTGCAAAAACGGGGATCGTTCGAGCAGCTTACGTTGGATCCGTCCGAGATAAACGGACAGTTCATTAGTGACGTGAATGGGTTTTTGTGAATGTTTCTTCGCTGACTTCGCTTTGACAAACGATTCCAAATTTGAGCGCACTTGTATGCTGATTGGTAGAGCTTTGAATCGATTAAATCATTAAAAAGGGGCTTTTCTAAACACACAAGCGCACATACATATCATCGGACCCGTTTTCCACTGGGGTAGGCAGAGACGAGCTCGGTGGCGGCGAGTTTAATGCTACTTTAACAACACTGGATTTGTATGCTGAACATTTGTTTGTTAGTCATTTGTTTAAGTCTGGATAGTATTGTCTTAGGTTTTCGCGATTGTTACACATTGAATTAAACAATTTTTTTAACGGAAGTATCGCGTATTTTATTTATTTTGTTGAACCTGACGTTTCGAACGCTTTGCAGCGTCCGTGGTCGCAGGAAGACTAAGGTGGTATTGTCTTACATTAGTTATTCAATTATTACATCTACCGACATGGATAGATTAATTATATATGTTCCGATTCACACAAAAATCGCTCACAGTGTCCGAACATTTTTTAGATCTTTGGGTTTGGGACTTGATTATTTTTAGGACTGGATCCCAAGCAGGTGGTACTTGCCAACCATCTTCTCTATTGAAATTGGGGTGTTTTCATATTTCAATAGCCTAGCGCAACATTCTCGGCATGTAGCGATAGAATGTTGCGCGAGGCTATTGAAATAAGAAATCACCCCAATTTCAATAGAGAAGATGGTTGGCAAGTACCACCTGCTTGGGATAATAATTAAATAACTAATGTAAGACAAATACCACCTTAGTCTTCCTGCGACCACGGACGCTGCAAAGCGTTCGAAACGTCAGGTTCAACAAAATAAATAAAATACGCGATACTTCCGTTAAAAAAATTGTTTAATTTAAGTCTGGATGTTTTTAAGAGAAGAAATAAAATGCGTACCTCTTAGTGGCGAGATATCATTACCAGCAATTGTGTCGCTTTAGTTTATTTGTTAAAACATTCTTGAGACTCAGTTTTTGCGTGTAAAAGGTGCCTTCATGTGTCGTCATATATCAGATACTTTCTTTCAGATATTCACTTCATCTACGTTTATCAATCTCTTTAGCATGCTCTTTGGTTTCGGGTGATTCTAATTTGGCCCTTTTTATAGGGTGACCTTTCCATATCTTCACTCTTGTTCGATGTATTTCTCTCGTATCTTTTTTGTCGGCTATTATTTCCAAATATCATAGCCATCTCTAACAGACCCTTATTAATTATTGTTACTTATTACTTTTATTACCGTGTCATTTCTGTTTCTAGGAAAGTACAACCCTATCGACGTATCTACATGTAAATCTGTATAATAATTTAAAAATCAGTGCTTTGGCTTCTGAATCGACGATCGTAACCAGAGAGAACCGAGCGCCAAAAGACGCGGTCCTTACGTACCTACCTCAATCGCTTTTTTAACTATCATTTCTCATTCCAAAAACTCCTAATATTATCTCCGATACATCTACATTGATATATGCCCAGCTACTCTTACTCTGTAGCCTTTTTTGCACCACAGCGGATACGGGTCCGCCACATGTAGATAATTTCCCAAATTCTATGAACACACGAAAGCGGTTTGAACAGCCCCGCAGTTGAATCGAGAGTGCCAGCATTGTGTTAAAATTGCTCATACATTTGTAAAACTATGCACGAATATTAACCAGATCCCAGAACTGATTTTAGGCGCGCATCCGTCTACGCACGCTCAATCTTTATTATCATTGCCATGTATTGGTAGGGTTGACACTAGCTCTGCTAATAAACGCATCAACTAAGGTTATTATCGAAATTTAATTAATACAATATCCAAAATCAGAAAAACGAAATCTACAAGTTTCTCGAAATCACATTATATGATTTCCTCGTTCTACGCAATTTTTCAGTTTCATAAATGCATTAAAGCTAAAGACTTCGACTGCAGTTTTACTGCAATTTTGACGGGCTTACTGACGCTTGGTTAATAACGCTACTTTCACACCAACGCTCGCGTCAAAGCCCGTCTGGGGAAGTGCTTCCACCTTACAGAAAATTGTAGCCAAATTACAACTCGTGAGAGGGTTGTTGTGTACCTGTATAAAAAAAAGCTAAATCGTAATTATAACTATTATTTGTATTTGATTTTTGTTTTTTATATAACGCCGGGAGGCATACAAGCATACGGCACACCTGATATTAAACCAGTTACCGTAGCCTATTAACGTTTGTAATATATTAAGTATCATTCGCGCCATGCCTCCTCTGCTGCTTACGCAGCAACTCCTTACGAGCTTACTGGCGACCTCACTCACACGCAGGAACACAACAAACCTCTAGGGAGTTGTTATTTCACTGCGGTTTTCTATGAGGTGAAGTTACTACCCCAGACGGGCTGCTTTGATGCACCCTACCTCTCTTAAATTTTCTTTTTTCTATTTTTCACAATTTTTTATTTGTTTAACTACAAGTTTAAGTTGGTATCTCATGTAGTTCCGGAGATACAAGCAAAATAAAAACTTAAAACACGTTTTTCGAGAATAACGTCAGAAGTTAGTGCGTTTATCGTAAGAACGGCAGAGCTGTCTAACAATTTTGCATCGGGCTCTTTCTAATTGCTATTCATTGTGGGTTTGCCAAAATATACTTCTGGAATGATGAATGAAACACAGAAAACAACCCTGTAATCAATTTACACTGAAACAAGGTCAACCTTTGATCTTTCGTCCCATAAATAAGACAGCATAATAAAAGTAAGTATTATTCAGCAGAATAAGTGAATTAATTAATTTTACGCAAGCTGTACTATAATATTTTTAAGACGCTAACTTAATAATAATAATATATATAATAACCACCGGTAGCTTGGGTCTTCGCTCCGCTACCGGCGAGTCCCCATTTTTTTATATTTTTAAATGTATTTTTTTGCGTAATTTTATATTTAAAAATATAAAGATTGTGATGAGATAATAAAATAATAATAATAATAAATTTATTTCAAAATTAGTGTACATCTGTTTACGTGTTTTACATAAACTCCCACACTAGGCTAGGCCTGTCCTGTGGGAATCTTATCAATACATTAACATTATATCATTGCGGAACTTATATTATCTACTAAGAAAAATCAAATTACAATTCAACAAATACAAAACTACAAATACTTTTAGCGTTAATTTTTATCACAACTATTGTAAGTACTGCGAACTTGTGTTATTGCTGAACCCTTACATTATAAAAAACTAAATAAATACAGAATTAAATACTTCAGCGTAACTACGCGCGGTGCGTTATTTGTTTATGGAAGCGAGAGCTGGGTATGGCCGAAAAAGCATGAAAGTAGAATAAACGCGGTCGAAATGCGAGCGCTGCGCAAAATTTGTGGCGTAAGGCTTGAAGACCGTATTCGCAATGATGATGTAAGAAACAGAGTTGGTCTGAAAGAGAGCGTCGGTGTTAAAATAAGAAAAGGCATGCTCCGTTGGTACGGATATGTAGAGAGAATGCAGGAAAGAATTACGAAACAGACATACAACGCGAAAGTAAAAGGATGTAGGAGCCGAGGAAGGCCAAGACTCCCCTATCATGACCAAATTGATCATGTTCTGTCAGAAGGTGATATCAGAAGCCTTAGAAACCGGCGAGAGTGCATGAGAAAAGCAATGAATGTAAAGAAGCGAGGGAGATTGGTAAGGATCGAGTTTTGTGGCGTTCGATTCTCTCTGCCTGCCCCACAAGGGATTTGACATGAAGTTATAGATATATATGTAATACGTCGCTATCTCACTGGTGCGAGGAGAGTTGTAGCTTGTATACCTGTGTTTTAGGGTTCCGTAGTGGGATCGAAGACGTTGTTACGCATGTCAATCTAATAGGACACGCAGGTTCCGCAACATCGACTGTACATGTCATGTGGTTATCTATATCGAGCTTGTCCGTACATCGGAAGACATGTTAAGCCGTTAGTCCTAATAGATATATGAATTAATGACAGTCCAGAAGCTGGTCAATGGAATCCGCTGTCAAGCAGCGTGGTGTGTCCTCTGAACCCCTTTGATTGAAGGGAGACCCGTATTCCTGTAGTGGATGAGCAAGGTTGATGTAGTAGTGTACTATTATGAACTAATAAAGGAATTGACGACGCATAAAGGCTCCCCTCACTCACAAAACACGTTAAATTGATTGAACTGTGTCAAATATACACTAAGTCTGAATAAAAATGGAGACAAGCTGGCCGCGACAGCTGTAACTTCGCTCTGCGTTTCGCAACGCCGTGCGGTGTCGCGAGACATATCGCGGCGTCGCAAATTCAGTACAAAGCCATTGATACGACACACAAATAGTATACGAGTACAGTTCGCGCTCTCAATGTATTGTACTTCTTCTTGTATAATACTCGTAGCTTATTTTATACGCCAATAGGCATACAAGCATACCATCCACATGAATTAAAATGTTTACCCTAACCAATTAATTCTTCCAATGCGTTAATTATCGTCGCGCAATGCCACCTCTGTTGCTAATGCAGCAAACTTTTATTATGGACATAGGGGCTCGCAAAGGTAAAAGAATGTAGGTACGTCTTGGTCTGGATGTTTTAAGAGAGGCAGGACGCATCAAAGTAGCCCGTCTGGGGAAATCCTCCCCTCATAGAAAACCGCAGCCAAATAACATCTCCCTAGAGGGTTGTTGTGTTGCTGCGTGTGAGTGAGGTCACCACTAAGCACCCAAGGAGTTGCTGTGTAAGCAGCAGAGGAGGCATCGCGCAAGTGATAATTAATATATCGCAAGCGTTGGCTACGGTACCCGCTTTACATCAGGTGGGCCAATGCTTGTATGCCTCCCGACGTAGCATAAAAAAATATCATAATATTAACAAGAAATTTGATAAAATGCTTATAAACTAACCGGTCCTCGATTGCAATCCTGGCGTGTAGTACTAAATTTGTGTCTTTGAATTTATTTAAATATTTGCAATAACCACTTGCTCGGCGGTCAAGGGAAACATCGTGAGGAAACGCACATGTTCAAGAAATGATATTTTCTATAGGGGCTCGCAAAGGGAAAGAACCCGTATACGAAAGCCGTATATATAGTTTTTTGAAAATGTTTATGTAGTAATGTTTGCTACATTAGCCGTTAAAAAAACACGGTAGAAAAATACAGTAAGCCTATACAGTAATCGATATAGGAATGGCACATGATTGACGCAAAATGATGGTTTCAAAGTTCGCTTCTCGTCCAACTTGTTCAAGTGTCAGATCTATCAACGAGTTCGGGAACTTTTTCAGAAACGACAGACGTAAAAATAGACTATTCATTTTGCTGTTAGAATGTTAATAAAAAGTGTGAGCGTAGGAGAAAACTTACTGTAGGAACGGAAACTTATTTTTTTAGGTTTTTACGAAAATGAGATTTTTTCAATAAAAATTTTTTGTTACCTATTTACGTTTACAACAATGTTCTTCTCAACGTTGTCCCATTTTCTAATCCACTGGGATTGGCGAGGTTGGCTGCCTAAGCCTAAAGATTTGGCGACGATACTGATTTTTACATAGAGGGAAAACCAGATTGTTCTTAAGTAAGGTCACACGTCATCTATACAGATAAATAAAATTGGAGTGTCTGTTTGTAATATTAAAATAACCGCTTTTTACTAAATACATATGGATATATACACGGTACATATACCAAAATGAATATTTTTACAATTTTTGTTCCGCCTAATCTCTGAAACGGTTGGACCGATTTTGACGGGACTTTCACTGGTAGTTAGACGACTGTTCAGAGCACAATATAGGGTACTTTTTATCGCGTAAATATTTCGGGTTCCTGCGTAAAATATGAAAAACTGTTAAAATTAGGGGGAAATATCTTCCCCATCGGGGGACTTTGCACTTTTATTTTTATTGTTTTTCACGGAATACGTATTTTTTGTGACATAAAATAACTACGCATTTTTTTTATATATATAATAACATAATAATATGTAATAATATAATAATAATCTTCTATACAGATAAATAAAATTGGAGTGTCTATTTGTAATATTAAAATAACCGCTTTTTACTAAATGCATATGGATGTATACACAGTACATATACCAAAATGAATATTTTTACAAATTTTGTATGTCTGTCTGTCTGTCCGTCTATCTGTTTGTTCCGGCTAATCTCTGAAACGGCGGGACCGATTTTGACGGGACTTTCACTGGCAGATAGCTGATGTAATAAGGAGTAACTTAGCCTACTTTATTTAAAAAAAAATATTTATTTTTATTAATTATTAATTTAAATATATAATATATAAATAAATAATAATAAAAACTAATCCGCGCGGACGAAGTCGCGGGCACAGCTAGTTCGAAATATAATTTCTTGAAAGTGCAGGATTCCTCATGATGTTTTCGTTCGCATTTCCACAATATAGGTCTAATAGCACAAAGAGCAGTATCCTAGTATAATAGTACCACCCTAATAACTGTCTGGTCTCTGCTTTGAATCTTGGTATGAGCGGTACTTGGTACGTATATCACTAAATTCGGGTTTTCTCGGTGAAAGGAAACATCGGGAGGAAAAACCCAGGGAATGATATTTCGAAAGACGTCTGGCCTAACAAAGGCTCGATTTTTATCTGGGTTGTGGACGGCAGTCGCTCCATCTCAACATCAGTATTAACGCCAAATCCTTAAGCTTTGGTAGCGGATCCCACTAATTAGGGTTCCGTACCCAAAGGGTAAAACGGAACCCTATTACTGAGGCTCCGCTGTCCGTCCGTCCGTCCGTCTGTCACCAGGCTGTATCTCTTGAACCGTGATAGTTAGACAGTTGAAATTTTCACAGATGATGTATTTCTGTTGCCGCTATAACAACAAATACTAAAAAATAGAATAAAATAAATATTTAAGGGGGCTCCCATACAACAAACGTGATTTTTTTTGCTGTTTTATAGATAATGGTACGGAACCCTTCGTGCGCGAGTCCGACTCGCACTTGGCCGATTTTCTTAATAGATTAGGAAAAGTAATAACTCTGGGAAGAAGATAATGCTAATGACACAGCATATTTCTCATGTTAACCGATTATTTTTTTAATATATATTTCCTCTTTTTTATATAATCTTGCTTTAATTTGACGTGTTTTTCTGTCTGTCCGGAATAAATGTTAGTAGTTTTCGATCTCTTTTCAATACCTGTTCACGCTGAAATTCCGCACACACCATTGAATAAAATATAACATAATATATTGTTTTGATAATGTCATCCAGCACAAAATGACTACCTTTTCCTTTTAGATACCCTTTAATGAAGGAGAATTCAATGATGCATTTTTTAATTATACGTGTTAAGTTCAATATGCAGGCCACATCAAAGTAGCTATTTGATAGCCTCTCCGACATGGGTATCAAATGAAGGAGCATGTATGAGCAGAATACAACAAGGTATATAATATTACTTTAGGTCCAAAATGGCAGCCGACCCGAAATGGCGAAGACAATACAACACAACGTTCAAGTTAATTTGATGATTGAGCTGGTATGTGCGAAGACTTTACAATCGATGTCGTGTTTCATTTGATGATTAATTTGGAAAGTTGATAAATAAGATAAAATTAAATTATTACAATTAGGTATATCTTGTCAATAATAATAAGATTGTTTCGAAAAATATGTTTTAAATTATAATAACATAGGTTTTAAATTATAATTTTGTTTTTGTACATTTTTTTTCTGTATTAACACACATAAAAATATATTCTACCTGTTCAGCGATTACGGAAATAGATCAAACGTGTTCACTGATTTGGTGTTATCACGGTGATTTTACGGTGGCACGGCGGTTTTAGCAAATAGTTGATAAAGTTTTGTGAAAGTTATTTAAAATATTTCATCTACCGATTTTTCTTTTTCTTCCCATTCATTTCCAGCTTCATCATCTTTAGCCTGTCTATGCATTTTATCTATATAACACTGTTGACTATTATACTAATTTGATGATTGTTGATGATTTTACTTTATGAAGTAGCTCCCGTGATCAATTTCGTTAAAGAATCGATGAAGCTGTTATTTGAAAGTATCCAATATCTTATAAATCTCTCATCTAGCTATTCTGTTTCAAGTATTTATACTCAATTTCACGCATTTATTTATATATAATATTAAGCAAACAAGCGTAGGTACTAATGGTAAGCAATTTTATAATGCAATATCGGGAGGGATGGAAAGTATCCGGTCCACCTGATACCGTATTTGAAAATATTTGTTTACTAGTGGTTTAAAAAATTCATTAGAAAAGATTGCATCTCTTCAGAATTTTGCATCTACATTCCTGTAGTATAAATATTACATATACGTGCGTCCGTATTATAGGTAATCATTTATCTAAAAAAGTATCTCCTACATTCTCCTCTTCAATAAAAACACCCTAACCCTAACTTACCATCAGGCAGGCCACTCGCTGTCTGTTTTGTTGGTATAAAAATATGTATGTCCCATTTTTCCCTTATTCGGACAATTTATCTACTCTACACTATTCAATGGAAGCTTGTACGGAAAAAAATATTAATATGAAACATAACCCCATGTGAAACTAGAACGTGTCGGCTGGCAAGTTATTGTTTGCAAAATTGATAAAAAATGCATTTAAGTTACAATATTTAAGTGTAATGCATTTCAGCCTGAAATTTTATACGTACAAAACACATTGCGTGTTCAACCAAGCGAAATATAACAATATTTATTCCCAACTTAACTAGGAATTTTAAAATTATTTTATAGCAACACTAAAACGCTTTTATAGCCTTGTTGGTGATATTTCAAAGGCAAGGTTTCTGCGAATATTATTTCATGTTTTATTGGCCGAGAGGCTTGAGTGCTGACAAAACCGTCTCGAGAAATGTTGAATAGTCCTGTCTCTCCTCTAACTAATTTTAGACGGTAATACGAAGTTCTTAAGACTCCGTCGTCGATTTTGTGTTAAGTTCGCTAAATATTGTTCGACTTTACGGAACGTTTTTCCGAAGATTTTTGACGGGCTCACCACCACATAAAGAAAGAAGAAGATATCTGAATCGAAGAAAAAACAATCAAGTTTTTTTTGCACTGGGAATTTTGTATTAGTCTATTTGTTTTTATCAGTTTCTCCTTAGCAATAAACAAATATCAAACATAAGAAATATATTTCCCCACCTAGCGATATACTTTAATTTAACGGGCTCGGTGCCGTCGCTTTTAATAACACGACTTTGTCACCGATCCCCGTGGGTTAGATTCCCACCAGGACAAACATTTGTATGCATGAACATGTCTATTTGTCTTGGTCTGGGTATTTCTAAGAGAGCTAGGACGCACCAAAGCAGATCTTCTGGGGAAAATAAATACATCCACCTCACAGAAAACCGCAGTGAGATTCTAAGGAGTTGCTGTGCCCTACAAACAAGCATGTTCATGCACGCAAATATTTGTCCTGTGTGGGAATCGAACCCACGAGCGTTGGTGTTAAAGTACTGAACTTTCACAATCATATCTTCATACTATGAAATTATAAACACTGTCATTTCTACCATCATGCGCCGTCTGTTAGCCCTACATCTGTCCACATTCATACTCATTCTTTTCCTGGTTATGGGTTTTTCTTCCCTTTTAATAATTTGTCTATGCTATACTACTACTACTATTTCAAACTTCTACTCATGAATTTAAATCACAACTAAAGAGACTCGGAACGCGACGCACTATTTCATTAATGATGAACTTCCATCAGTTTTCCCCTTCTAAGAAAATACTCCAAGAGACTACAGTATGGGGTCCTTCAAAAGGTTAATCGCGTTTTTACAGGTTTTTTATCTTTTTTTACTAATTTCTTCTGATTAAATTCGTTGTGAGTTCCAAGGCCCCGGGACAGCAATGAACTTCACTGTTCATTGCCTTTTTGGTGGTCGCTGCTGTTAATTCTGGCTACACAGGAGACACAGTGGTGGGAATGAGTGGTGGACCTGTCCGGAAAAGAGAGGAGTAATGCCTCTGGTAGTAGTCTGGTATCATTCGGCTGCTAGAACTGCATACCATGAGGCAGGTTATATGCCTTCCGGCGTAATGGAGATTAGAAAACAAGCAAGATAGATCGAGTCGAGACGCGATTGCGCAAAATTTAAGCTGATGAGTAAAGCTCGCTGACCGAGTTCATGAATAATGATGAAATAGGTATGGTCAGACAGAGTCTGTCGGTGTTAAGATAAGAAAAGACATGTTCCGTTGGTGCGGACATGTAAAAATGCGGAATGAAAGAATAACGAAATAAATATGAATTGCGAAAGTGGAAGGATGTAGGAGCCGCGAAAGATCAAAACTCACGTACCATCACCAAGTTGGTTGTGTTGTATCTAAAGGAGCCCTAGGATACGGCGAGCGAGCATGAAAAGAGATATGAATGTTAAAAAAGCAAGTGAGGTATGTACGGACCGTGTCTTATGGCGCTCGGTTCCTACTGCCTACCCCGCAAGGAACCTGGTGTGAAGATATACATACATACAAAATAGATTAGTAATTGCTTGTTTACCGTCAATATGACACGCCCAATACACTAAAAAAATTCAAGTGTTTCCATATTGACAACTTAATCATACATTCAACGTGATTGTATTCGATGACATTATGAATAAATGACATCGGCCTATATTCATACATTTACGGTGTCAAATATTCATACCAATTGTATTGGCGAGTGGCACTTAAGCAGTTTTATTTAACGTCTATAAATATTTTAGTACATCGTTGCTTTTGTTGAAAAATAAAGACGAAACATGTATACAACGCGAAAGTGGAATGATAAATAAATAAATATTGTCGGACAAATTACACAGCGCCACCCAGCCCCAAAGTAAGCGAAGCTTGTGTTATGGGTACTAGACAACTGATAAACATACGTAAATACATTTTTTTTTGTAAATACATACTTATTATACATAGAAAATACCCAGACCGAGACAAACAGCCATGTTCATGCACACAAATGTGTGTACTGTGTGGGAATCGAACCCACGAGCATTGGTGTCAAAGTAGCATAACAGCGAGTTTCACCACTGCGCCTCCGAGCTCGTCATAGCATGTCAGAGACGAGGAAGGGCTAGGGTTATATCAGAAGGTAATTTCCAGAGAAGGTAAAAAACTGGCGAGGATGCATGAAGACATTTGAATATTATAGACGCAAGAATAGACTATAAGGACCTAGTGTAATGGCGCTCGGTTCTCTCTGTCTTCCCCTAAGGCATTTGATGCGAAAATATATTTAAGATCAGAAAAGTCATGCTTTATAGGTATCGGGAATGTAAAAAAATGCGGGATGAAAGAATGACGAAACAGACGTACTTTGCGAAAGTGGAAGGATGTTGCAGTAAACGAAGGCCAAGACTCAGGTGTAGAGATCTTCAGCTATATTCAATACAGAAATCACCTGTAGGAGAAGGTCAAACTGGCGTCCAAGAAACTCGATGAGCTTAATATAGCAAACCAGTACTTCAGTGAGGAACAAAGACTTATGGAAGTCTCAAGTCACACCGCACATGAAGTACCTTTGGGCGGGAGCACCTGAACACCAGCTTGTGATTCAGTCCAGAGACGAGCTGTGAGTGTTGTCGCCGATACTAAACTTGCAGACTGTATTTAGCCCTTGAGTTTAAGACAAGATTTTGCCTCCCTTTGTGTGTTCTACTGATGGTACAACAGGTTGTGTTCTGAAGAATTGTTCGATATGATGCCGACAGCTTCTTTTTACAACCGCACCGCTCGCCGACGATGTTGATGACGACGACGTTCACCCTCACACACTGGAACCGGAATGGTTGCGTACTGCGCGGTTCCAGCAAAGTTTACTTTCTAAAATTCTCAAGTTGTGGAACGAAGTCCCAGCTCCCAGCATGCCACCCGAGGTTCCTTTGCATGGGGCAGCATGGGGGTTCTTCAAGGTTTTTAAGGTTGGCAACGCAAGAGTGACACCCCTGGTGTTTCAAATGTCCATAGGCTACGGTAACTGCTTACCATCAGGCAGACCGTACGCTTGATTTACGCACTATTATTTCAATTTGGGATTCGCATTATATTCACACTCAAGTTAACGGTTGTAAATTTTACCATTTTCTACTATAGAACAATCACAAAAAAGTTTAAAACACGTGATCTGTACCTCAGGGGACTCCTGTACCTTTATATAGATATATATAAATATTTATTATATCTATTAAAAATTTAGAATGGTTTGAAAAATACAGCCAAAGACAGAACAGATGCACAGACGGTCAGTATAAGCTTAGCACCATTTGGGTAAGAAACCCTAAAAAACATAACTAAGAAATGATAATCTTGCTTCGTGCAATATTCCTCCAAATCCTGTCACTTGTGTGATGTAGGTCATATTGTAAGTTAAATACTTACAACAATATCATAAAGTAATAAATGTTTATCCAAAATTTTTAGACAAAGGATGTAAAAACAGTCGGTATAATTTTTGAAAATGTCAGGCGAAGACATTTTGGCGGGAAATCGACGATTGAAGTTGCACGCCTCAAGTTTTCAATACTTTATTGTTATGTGGCAATGCTGAGGCAATGCCAAATAGCTATCTACATAATGTATATTATAGTGCAAGTGATCAATATAAAGGCGGTGACAATGTATCTATGATTAAAAGTGCGTTTTCAGGTAACCAAGAAATGTTTCAAATCAGCAGTGAACTTGCTCGGTCTGTTAACGTTCATTTAATACATTTTGACGGGCTCTAGCATGGAGATAACGTTAAAAAAATCTAATATGTAATAGTTCATTTATCGCACAATCCGGTACACAAGTAGGTACACGGGTGCGTGAAATGAAATAATTATTGGACTCTAAAAGACTGGTATCCAGGGCATTTCAATATAAAACCAGTTGAGAATACGCAAGCTTGAGGAACACCTGGCTCGTCAATTATATAATAATTCAAAATTTTTAGTTTTCTAAATTTATCGGCCATTTTGACAATGTTCCTTAAGAGATAGGAACGGTGTTCCTGAACATTCCTATTCTACTTTTTTATGCTGAATCCGAATCTGAGTCAAAGTTCGAATATTCGAAAAAAACGCACAGACAAACATATAGATTTCATATAGGAACGGTGTTCTGAACATTTTTTTTTTTTCTGTAATCTATCGGCGAGTGTGTAGTATTCTGAAATCTAATTTCTCAGCAATCATTGATTGCATCGTCTATTATGGACGGTAGGGAATCACAAACTAGACAATATAGGAACTTGATCCTAAAGGCTTGATATGGCTTAGGTAAAGTAAAAATTTTGTATGTATTTGGTGAAGATATCACAATATCTTTCACCACATTATCGAGGAAATGAATAGAAGTGTAATATAAAAAAAATATATGTTATAAAATGGTCGTCTCGTAGTCAGCTAAGACGTTTTATTAGATTTTACTTACATTTATTTCTTGAAAATATCCGATGGCATCATATTATTCTCAATCTCAATTATGAACTCTATATTTATATATTACATTCTTCGTATCAAATTCTTAAAAAAAATATTAATAAACTTGCCCGATCTCTATCGAATTAATAGGCGCAACTGTTTTTCAATGCATAGATAATATAACATTTCGTTTAATAACTTCGAAAGTAACTAATGGTAAACTGATGTTATTTAAATAACAGATAATTGTAAAATATAACGAACATTATTTCAAACTTATATCTTTTGCCTAACAAATTTAGTAAAAGATAGAGATCTAATTTCTCGTTTTAGTGTTTATTTGTTTGTCGACAAAAGTGTCATATAGAACTAAAAATACATTTCACGAAGGCATCAGAGCCCGTTTCATGTGTAAGTTCTAAGGCTACTTACGTGTCTAAATATATACTTGTACATTGAGAAATTAAGTTTTATTTTGGCAATTACAAAGTACTACTATACCGGCTACTGTCGGAATAAGAAGTTGCTTTTGTCACTCTTCCGACCTACAAGTATCCTCATCAAAAAAAAACCATGGCAATCCATTCCTGCCTTTCGAAACGAAAAAAGAACAAAAAATAAAGATATTTTTACATTTATAATATTATTAATATATAGTATAATAATAGTATATGATATAAATGTCTCCATTTCAAAAAATAAATCTTTACAAAAGACCCTCTTTACTTTTCAAGTCTGTGCTGGCTTCAGGCGTGTTTATTTTCATTACGATTGGAACCGTATTTGACTAAAGCCACGTGGCAAAATTTACGTGTGGCTAACAGCACTTTTATGTAATCCGCGGGCTAAAAAAGCGGCTAAAGTTAATTATTATTCTTTGAATAAGTATGTAGTTTTAATGGATATGTGTATTATGAAGCTAATTCATATTGTTGCTTTTGTTAATCCAGGTGGCAATTTAAAGTGTTATAGAAAAAGTAATTACTTATATATACACTGGTCTGTACTAAGTACATGTCAAACATTACCCTTTAGCGTTTGTTATTCTTATTTCATACTTAAGAAGAGGTACAATCGAACCTCGAATGCTAAACATGATCTGCTCTTAACTCTACTATGCTATAATCCCATTTTATTTCTCATTTTTTAACCTTATTCTCATATAATTAGCCTATACTAGTGTATCACAGTGAAGGCTGATGTATTTTTTATTATTGTGTAGCGTGAAATACAAGAAATTAATACATTTATGTCTACTACTATATTATCACAACTATATTTTCACAACAGCTCCCTTGCTGAATGGGCAGACAGAAATAAACGCCATAAGACGCGGTCCATACACACCTCCCTCGCTTCTTTAACATTCATAGCTTATTCATCGCTCTTAACATCACCTTCTGATAAAACACGACCAATTTTGGGTCATTTAGAGCATAGTTACATATTCATATAACAATGCAATATTGCTAAGCAACAAAGTCAATGAAAATATGGAAATTAATATAGCCATGAATAATAAAAATGAAACTGTTGTGTAGAGAATGTCAATAATTGTTAAATAATACTCACAACCCTTATCTAAAACAGATAAATTCAAATACTTGAAAACCATGATACAGACTTCAATGAGGTTGCAACTTGGTATAACATTGGAGTAAGTGCAATTGAACGCTACTAGGTTGTCAACAGATGTTTATAACAACAAATATTTAAACCCTTGACTCGGTGAAGCCGTTATTTTACCATTTTTTATATAACCGACCGTGTTTAACCTTCCTAACAAAATCATTACTAAAATAAGACCAATAAAATTGTTTTCACAATTAGCAATACCGCGTAACATACACACAAAATCATTCAGGTCGAATTAAGAAACATCTCCCATTTGCGGTCGATAAAAAATTGCATGAGCTATGGAAAATAACAAATACTCACTTACTGTAACTGATTAAAAGTAATAAGCCAAAGTATTCAATGGAAACGATAAACAGCAATCGTTTGCCCAAACCGATGTTATTGAAACAAATCAAATTTCACTAGTCAGATTAAAAGCTCGGAAACGGAATTTTTCCGATTCATAAGACCATCCCCTACTAATTCCCAATTTCCTACTTCAGTTGATCATATTTTCCTATCATTGTACCAATCAATTGTTTTTCCGGAAAAAAATTGGGCTTACCTGGTTTATTGCTTTCCTACCAAAAGTCTCTAACGATGAGATCTTTTTAATACACATTATAAATAATTGTTTTTCCGGAAAAAAATTAGGCTTACCTGGTTTATTGCTTTCCTGCCAAAAGTCTGTAACGATGAGGTTTTTTAATACACTTTAAAATTATAAATTAATACTATTGATGTACTAATAAAGGGACTACTACGGTAAGTCGAACACTACTAATTATCTAGATATTTTCCCCACAAAACAAAATTCGTATTTCTGTTACGAATTGTTTAAGAGCGAGCGCGCGACCGTCCCGCTCCATAGCCGTCTATCGACTGACAGAACGTATCCGACAGTCAACACAGCGTGCAAGGAACTGAGCTGCAGTAGAGACGGCGCATGCGTTGTGCATCTACCCTCACATCCTCGACCTTGTCAATCGAGGGAATTTGACGTTTATTGCACGGCAATAACGCCCAATAATATGACGGTAAAGTGCCGTGTACTTATGCAGTTATGTCTCGTTGACAATCTTTTAAAGAAACTTTAGTGGCGCTCGTATTAAAGAAGACAGCTCAAGTCGTCAGTAGAGTGAATGATGCCACTACTATAGAGTCATTTTCTTCTAGTTTCTAGTTCTCATTTATTGTCCTAGAAGAACACGAATTGAGTTTGGATTTAAATCTGAAATTATAGTATTGACGAGTTCGGTGGCGCAGTGACGAGCTCATACGGCTGCTTAATTAAAAGTACCCAACCTAAGACAAACAGACATGTTCTTGCACACAAATGTCCATTGTGTGTGGGAATCGAGCCCACGAGCGTTGGTGTCAAAGTCGCGTTATTAACAGCGGCGCCACCGAGCCCATTAAATTAAAGTCACTAGGTGGGTAAATATATTCCTTTTGTTTGATATTTGTTTATTGGTAAGGAGAAACTGACAAAACAAATAGACTAATACAAAATTTCCAGTGCAAAAAAAACTTGATTGTTTTTTCTTCGATTCAGATATCTTCTTCTTGCTTTATGTGGTATAAGGTGGTAACAAGCATACGGTCTACCTGGTGGTAAGCAGTTGCCGTAGCCCTTGGACGTTTGGAACACCAGGGGTGTGACACTCTTGTATTGCCGACCTCTTAAAAACCTATTCACACTTTTCTTGAAGAACCCCATACTGTAGTCACTTGGGACGACCTCGGCAGGGAGCTCTTTCCACACCTTAAATTCTGTTTTCCTGTTTCCTAATACATTACGATGGGAGGACCCGCTACCTAAGCTTAAGGATTTGACGAAGATAATGATTTTTAGGGTTCCGTACCCAAAGGGTAAAACGGAACCCTATTACTGAGGCTCCGCTGTCCGTCCGTCCGTCCGTCCGTCCGTCCGTCTGTCACCAGGCTGTATCTCATAAACCGTGATAGTTAGACAGTTGAAATTTTCACAGATGATGTATTTCTGTTGCCGCTATAACAACAAATACTAAAAAATAGAATAAAATAAATATTTAAGAGGGCTCCCATACAACAAACGTGATTTTTTTGTTCATTTTTGATGGATATTGATAACGGCAACAGGTAGACGCTTGAAATATTCACAAAATATTTAGTTATATATTTACTTTAAGAATAAATAATTAAATTAAAATAAAACAAATATTTAAGGGGGGCTCCCATACAACAAACGTGTTTTTTTTGCCGTTTTTTGTAGATAATGGTACGGAACCCTTCGTGCGCGAGTCCGACTCGCACTTGGCCGATTTTTTTTACATGGAGCGGCTGCCGTCAGTCCTCCACCCAGAGGAAAAACCAGTACTTTCATGGGTTCCATGTCTTTGGAAATATAATTTTTTGATCGTGCAGGTTTCCTTACAATATTTTCCATCGCGAACAAGTGATAGCTACAAATATATATATGGATATGAAAACATGAATTTGAAACCTACATACCAGGATTCGAACTGAAACCAGTTGGACAAATATGTACACAAATCCAAAAATGTGAATTTAATGGTAGGTACCAGTTCGGTTAGTTGACCAATATGCACGTGTGATAGTTGACTGTTCTTTACCCACTGCCACTGGGATATCACTGTTCGTCTATTGAGATATCTATCTCACAGTACTCGCTGGTCAGATATGAAGTAACATCACCCTTTTCGGTTTAACATATTTATATATTTGCATTTTAATTAAATAAACCAGAAAATGATTTCGTACGTATTTGTATTCAATCCGCATAATCTCACTTCCCCTAATTTAGGGGTAACGCCTATGGTTTATAAATTTCCTAGTTAAATTTACATGCAATTTGATCTAACCTGCTTTGTGTGCTTCCGCCACCAATTAGTTCATGCGGCCTTGCGCCGGCCGGCACCCACCCACTACTGTTAGTAAATGCAATATGCCGACGCTACCATTGCATGGGTGGGTGCCGGCCTGCGCTAGGCCGCATGAACTAATTGGTGGCGGAAGCACACAAAGCAGGTTAGATCAAATTGCATGTAAATTTGACTTTCGCAAAATTTTATATATTTATATATTTGCATTTTTATTAAATAAACCAGAAAATGATTTCGTACGTATTTGTATTCAATCCGCATAATCTCACTTCCCCTAATTTAGGGGTAACGCCTATGGTTTATAAATTCCCTACGGGTGTCATTACGACCCCATGCTTTTACCCCTCGAATCATCACCTTGTTAAATCGCTTCGGGTTGTTTATGGTTCGCACTTTTGGCATAAAGTGTCATAAAGAGAATATTGTGGTTACATTTTTAGCAATATCATGTGCTATCAACAGTTTAAAAATGTTGCTGGAATGTAATTCATTATTGAAAGTATCTTCTAGCGTTATCACATTTCCTAATCCATTAGGATTAGTTGGGCCCGCTACCTAAGCCTCAGGATTTGGCGAATATACAGATATTTATGTAGAGCGACTGCATTCAGACCTCCATAACCCAGAGGGACAACCAGACTTTTCTTAAACATGCGGATTTCTTCACGCACACAAAGAAGTTTAGATAAATTGCGAAATTTGACTTTCGCAAAATAACACCCGAACCTATTAACTTAACAAAATCTTGTAAACTATCTATATATACATTCACACCATGTTCTATGAAGGGTAGGTAGAGAACCGAGCACCACATGTATCGATCCTTGTGTACCTCGCTCCTTTAACATTCAAAGCTCTTTTCATGGTCACCGGTAAACAAATGCCAAGAAAATCCTCCTCGTACGCAATTTTATCTTAATCTTAATGACACATCTTTTTCTTTGACGCTGCTGTTAATAATTCAGGTTGAGCCTTAAGAGAATTTATCACACGTATGAAATGGGCTTTAAAATATTAAGAGAACACAGGACTCCATATCTTGGCATTCCCCGAAAGGCACCCAGGGGGCGCACTCGGAACTATTCATATGCGTTGGGTTTTAAATAATAAATCGTGATATATAGTGAGGGTACATCCGAGATGTGGGGTGATACTTCGAATAAGCATCTCTTTTCCGGAGGGTGATGCGATTAAATCGTCCCATAATGCGATGAGGCCGTGAAAGGTTTTTTTTTTGTGTATATTTTATCGGCCATGCTGTTTCTTCTGTCCCATTTAAGGTGAATGTTATGGAAATATGTAGTCTTATTTAGGGTTCTGCATGAAACAAGTTAAAAAAGAAAACTAAAGATGCCTTCATGTACACTGACTGTCCGTCCGTCTGCTGTTGAAACAAGAATCACAATTTGTACAATTAGAAATTAATTACCATCTTAATGATGACGTAAGAAAGAGAGTTGGTCTGAAAGGGAGTGTCTGTCTGTGTTAGGATAAGAAAAGGCATGCTCCGTTGATTCTGAAAGAAAGAATGCTGGATGGAAGAATGACAAAACAGATATGCAATGCAAAAGTGGAAGGATGTAGGTAGTAGGAGCGGAGGAAGACTAACCTATCATGATCAAATTGGTCTTGTTTTATGAGAAGGTGATGTCAAGAGTCCTAGAAATCGGCGAGCGTACATGATGACCCCGTCTAATGGCGCTCGGTTGTCTCTGACTACCGCGCAAGGGATTTCGCGTGTAGTTACAATCTTGTGAAAAATCTAAAATGACTGTATATGAAAGTATATATATATACAAGAAAATAGAATAATATTTCTATCTGGATCAATTATTTTACTGTTCGAAAATATTTCAAAATGAATTCCTAAAACCCATTTTATAACATAACTGTGGGAAGTTACAAAAGTGGAAAGATTTAGAAGCCGAAAAAAGCCAATAGTGACGCACTATGATCAAATTGGTATCACAAGGTGATGTCAGGAGTCCTAGGAAGCCAGCGAGCAAACATAAAAAGATTCATGAAAGCTGAAGAACTTCAAGGGATGTAGGGGTCAAACCACGTGGCGCCCTCTGCTAACCCCTCAAGGACTTAAATATAATATAAGCATACGGGATTCTCAGTGAGGGAGTCCGATACGCACTTGACGGGCTATTTCACTGAAATATTTGATGTGCTGTTAAATTTTTATTTTATCTGTTTATTTCTATTGTTCGTCGTTCAGTGTTGCAAGAGAAATGTTTTCATCGCTCTTTATGACTACTAAAACAGAAGATTGTTAGGGGTGTTTTGATAATACAGCGACTGGTGGCAAACGAGCATAGTGCCCGGCCGATGTGAAGCTCCTTGTAAACTGGCAATGCATGGGACACCTTGTAGGCTCATGTATGAATAATATTATTTAGAAGTCTGTCCTATATCGTCTCCAGCTTTACGTATGACTATCTTTACGATTAAATATAGCGTTCGACAAGAGGGTTTCCTTCCATACCTTCTTTTTCGCGATCTCCCGTTACCTTATCCATTAGGATTGGTCCGCTACCTAAGCCTAAGGATTTGGCGAAGACACCGATGTTTATATGCAGCGACTGCCGTCAGGCCTTCACAAACCAGAGGGAAAACCAGATCTTTCTTAAGTTAGGTCACACTTCTTCTTCTTAAGTTAAGTAGAATTGATGAATATGTAACTGATAAATGTCTGGGAATAATTCAGCACAGACTACCTGTCCTTAATAATTTCCCTAATAATTCAGTTTTGTACCAATGTGCTTATGTGAATTTTTTTGTAATATCTAATTGACAATTTTAAAAGAGACCTACATTGGCAAGTTGATTTCGGCATTTCTTCTTCGCCAATGGTCATATCCGAAATGCTAATAGACTAGGGAAGTTAGGGCCTGCGGCGCAAACGCAAGCGCGCTTTTTATCTTTTAAATAGGTAACAGCAAGCTGTGTAGCAAGCGCGCTTGGAAACTTAGTGCGTCAATCTAAAAAATGCTTGGGCATTTCATTTTATAATTAAATAAAATTAAAAAAAATAAGTTAAAAAAGATAACTTAGTAAAAATTACCAAAAAAATGTTGAATATTCAAAATTTAATATTTAAAAAAATAAGTTACTTTTTAAAAAATAAACTGAAAAATTTTGATATCGAGTGCTGCGATTACTGCGACGGCCTCGAGGCATCTTGATGAAATTAGAATTAAAAACCCAAAATTTAATATAATTTAATATAATTTAATAAAAGACTAATTCATTAAAAAACTAAAAAAACAAAAAGGAAAAGATGAAAAAAAAATAAAAAAGAGGAAAAAGGAAAATTTAGTACTACCACTGCAAAAGCACTGCTCACAGTAGGGACAAATCTTCTTGGACCGATTTTTCTGGAACAAAACTTCTTTTTTTGAAAAACAAATTTCAACTGGCACAACTACGACATCTAGGCTACACGATCACGAAAAAAGGGGGTTTCAAACTATTTTGGTTTTGGAGAAGTAGAGCGTACAAAATACCGAGAAACTGGAGGTCGACCTCACATATTGCTCGCTTGCTATCGCGCGCTTGCAATTAAAAAAATAAAAAAGTAAAATAAGAGAATTGAATAAGATACAATAAGATGATATTTCAAAAAATGTAGACGTGCCTAAGTGCCTACTTAATTTTTCGAGGGCCCAATGACAAATAAAGAATATTTTTTTTATCGTTTTCAAATATAATTTCTTGGACGTGTGGGTTTCCTCATGATGTTTTCCTTCACCGCCGAGCAAGTGATAAATATGTACATAAATCCAATAACATGTATTTAGTGGTGCATGCCCTCGCCAGGTTCTGTTGGATATACACATAAATTTGGCTTACCTGCTTCATTCGCTCTTTTATCTCCATACATTTCATGTACATCATCATAATCATCACACGTCATCAGTCTATCATTCCCTTCAGCTATTCCAGAATATCTCTTACAGACTCCCAAAAATTTTCAAGTTCATGGGTACACTAAGCTTACGGAGGCGTACTGATAAAATATAAAGATAAAAATTCTTTATTTGCCTTTGGGCCCTCGAGGGCACTTAGACACATCTTAAATTTTTTGAAATATAATCTTATTGTATCTTATTTAATTCCATTATTTCACTTTTCCTTTTTTAGGGTTCCGTAACCAAAGGGTAAAACGGAACCCTATTCCCTATCCGTCCGCCCGCCCGTCCGTCCATCCTTCTGTCACCAGGCTGAATCTCATGAACCGTGATAGTTAGACAGTTGAAATTTTCACACATGATGTATTTCTGTTGCCGCTATACAACAAATACTAAAAAATAGAATAAAATAAATATTTAAGGGGGCTCCCATGCAACAAACGTAATTTTTTTGCTCATTTTTGCTCGATATTGATAACGGCAACAGGTAGATGCTTGAAATATTCACAGAATATTTAATTATATATTCACTTTAAGAATAAATAATTAAAATAAAATAAAACAAATATTTAAGGGGGGCTCCCATACAACAAACGTGATTTTTTGCCGTTTTTATAGATAATCGTGCGCGAGTTCGACTCGCACTTGGCCGATGTTTTTTAATCTACTACTCGCAGCATTTCGGAAATGACCATTGGCGAAGAAGAAATGCCTAAAAATCTTGCCAATATAGGTCTCTTGTCTATTGTCAATTAGATATTACAAAAAAAATAATTACATAAGCATATTGGTAGAGTAACGATATCAAATGGTAAAATTAAAGATTATTAAGGACAGATAGTCTGTGCTGAATTATTTCCAGACATCTTTGTCAGTTACATATTCATCAATTCTATAATAAGCCCTTCTACAGAGAGTATTTTAATGTGTTTTTTGAATACATTGTCAGGAAAGGAGAGAACTGTTACAGGCAACTTATTATGAAATCGAATACAATTTACAAGAAAAGATCTACCAGTCCTGTCAAGCCGATGTACCGGCATACACAACTTATTTCTATCTATCTATCTATCTATAACTTCACGCCAAATCCCTTGCGGGGTAGGCAGAGAGAACCGAGCGCCACGTGACTCGATCCTTACATATCTCACTCGCTTCTTTAACATTCATTGCTCTTCTCATGCACGCTCGCCGGTTTCTAGGGCTCCTGACATCACCTTCTGATAGAACACGACCAATTTGATCATGGTAGGTAAGTCTTGGCCTTCCCCGGCTCCTACATCCGTCCACTTTTGCATTGTATATCTGCATCGTCATTCTTTCATCTTGCATTCTTTCTACATGCCCGAACCATCGGAGCATGCCTCTTCTTATTAACTTATTTCTACTTCTAAGTTATTCACTAAAGTCTGAAAACGACTTTAAAATTTTACGGGCATACATTATCTAACGGCAGTCGCTCCAGAAGAAAAACCAGATATTACCTATGTTGGATCACACGTACTTCGACATGTAATTTTTTAGACATTTAAGTTTCCACGCGATGTTTTCCTTCACCGCTGACCATGTGATAAATATGCACATAGATCCGCAAACACGGATTTTAGTGGTACATGGCCCCACGTCCTCCCCCAAGATTCGAACCAGGGACCAGTGGTCAAATGGCCAGCCCCTTTATTCACTGGCTATCATTGCCGTTATAGTCCAATATTTCATGTCAGTTAGAACGCCAACTAACATCATTCTCTGTTCTGATTAGCCGTACTGCTGCCCAACTATGGACCTGGTTTCCGCCTGCGGTTGACCTTGGCCTTCAGTGGTAAAACTTTTCATAACGAATCCCGATATCATAAACTATAGTTCATTAATTATATCGTGAGACAAAGTGTAAACAAAGAAAGCGTATGTTAATAAACTTTTATACTACGTCGGGAGGCATACAAGCATACTGCCCACCTGATGATGATGTAAAGCGGGTACCGTAGCCTATTAACGCTTGCGATATATTAAGTATCACTCGCGCGATGCCTCCTCTGCGTACACAGCAACTCCTTGGGAGCTTACTGGTGACCTCACTCACACGCAGGAACACAACAACCCTCTAGAGAGTTGTTATTTGGCTACAGTTTTCTGTGAGGTGGCGGTACTTCCCCAGACGGGCTTTGATGCACCCTGCCTCTCTTAGGCTTAGGTAGCGGACCCCACCAATCCTAGTGTATTACGAAATGGGATAACTTTGATGCGTCCTGCCTCTCTTAAAACATCCAGACCAAGACAACAGACATGTTCATGCACACAAATGTTTGCCTTGTGTGGGAATCTAACCCACGAGCGTTGGTGTCAAAGTCACGACAGAGCCACCGAGCTCGTCAAAACTTACGAATTGATACACTGGGGTGAAGTCTCTTCTACATCCCTTAATATGTCAAAAACAGACTCCTCAGATCAGTAATCTGTGGACTCCTTGGATTTAAAGAGCTTTAAATAGAACGCATTTAAAGAATTTTCCGATTTGTACTGAAAATGTAAAACTCGTTTTTTTCTAAGATGTAACATATTTATTTAATCAAAATATTTACCCTCATTATCTATACATTGCTGCTATATAATTAGTTTTATTTATGCCTTTACGATAGACTCTGGGGATTCGGCAAACTGTGTGAAAGCATTTTGTACTGCCTCCTGGGAAGATTTATTTTACCTCGGTGAAAATTGTCTAAATCGATAAAAAATTGTAGTCCAATCATGAGCCACCAATTTTCATATTTTTTTATCGTATTGATTTGATGCAAATAGGTCAATATTGTAGGTAACTTTAAACCATGCCGCTAATTCCTGGGTAGTTTGACTCGGATCGGCTTCCACCATCTCCTTCAATTCAGTGTTATTCACCTGCGGTCTTCCACGTGGTTCGTTCTTAAAAGTCGGAGTTTCGATTACGAAATCGTTTAAACCAAAAATGCACGGTGCGTTCAGTAGCAGTCTCCTCTCCAAACGCTGCATTGATATTGCGAGCCGTTTCTACCGCGTTATTTCCGCATCGGAACTTGTATTCAAAACGGATGTCAACTCGGATTTTCGAAGTACCTATCCATCTTTCCCGTCTAAGCTGAATAAAAAAAAAACAATTCAAATTCTAAAATATTGTAATTGTAATATATATATTGTAATTGTAATATTGTCGGACAAATTACACAGCACCATCTAGCCCCAAAGTAAGCGAAGCTTGTGTTATGGGTACTAGACAACTGATACACATACGTAAATACATTTTTTTTTGTAAATACATACTTATTATACATAGAAAATACCCAGACCAAGACAAACAGACATGTTCATGCACACAAATGTTTGTACTGTGTGGGAATCGAACCCACGAGCGTTGGTGGCAAAGTAGCGTAACAACGCGTTTCACCACTGCGCCACCGAGCTCGTCAATAATATACTATAAAACGGCAATTTCATACTTTAACCCCTATTATTTTTTGTGTTGGAATCGAACTTGGTGCTATAGTAGCCATGCCTAGCCATTACACCATCGAACTCGCCAAAATATACAATATGCTATATACATTCAAGTAATTCCAAATAAAATTATTTGATAATGAAAATTCCATGGGGAAAACTTATGCCACATGATTAAAAATTAAAATGCATTTCGGGTTTGATAGACTAACTTATTTAATTTTCTTTATAAATAATATTCGTTATACCTGCTGAGACCTCCTCATGGGTATATTATTCCCTTGATATTCTCCAGAGCAGGTTCGAAACGTGTATGTACTACATTACATCAATCTAAACGGCTTATACACTTTGAATCCATATCCCTGCGCACGCCTAACTGGCCGAGATTCTCCGTGATTCTAGAAAGATAAATAAATTACAAGCTGTAACCCTGCAACTTCATTTGCGCGCTGTATAGGCGGGAATGACTTTTTCCCCTCTCTTGTCTTGGCTTCTAAGGTTCTGAACTTGATGTTGAATAGCCTATATGTATAACCTTCCTCGAGAATTATCAAATGTAAAAACTTTTTTTCTTATCCAACTGAAATACACTAACAAACAACCGATAAACTCTTCAGCTTTATATATTAGTATAGATAGACGTACAAAGAAGGTACTAACAAAAGACAGGGTTGTATGGTAATAAAACCTATGCATGCATGTATTTAGAGAACACCAAACAAAAAGACTTTGGTTTCATGTCAATGTTAGTTAGTTTAGTTTAATTGTTAATTTAAAAAAAGGTTCTGTACTAACTTGTACGTATATAAATACTCGTAGTTCGTTCATCACAGAAATCGAATCTCGAAGATTTTTCCCGTTATTTCCGATTATGTTGTAAGTTTCCCCCAACTTTAAAAACACGTAACATTGCTCTAACGAAAAGATAAATTGAATGGAGTTATAATATAATCTTGGCGTTGGAAAACCTGTTGTCCATACATCGACATAGATCGCGGTTAGTTCACCAATTGCACATAAGTTAGCGAACGCAAAAAAATCTGATGTAATTACAAAACGCAAAAATCTGATGTAATTACAAAACGGTGGTCGAATTTTTCTGTTTACTTGTGTCTCTTTACTAGTATTGCTTCTTGCCAAATTTCATGATTCTAGGTCGACGGGAAGTACCCTACATGTTTTGAATCCCTCGCGACTGTCAAAATATGCGCCATTAACGTGTTTGCTGCGTTGATATAGAACTTTGAACGCGTTGGATCCATATCTCGCGCACACTTATCTTACCAGGAATCATACACATAATTCTAGAAAAATATAAATAAATGAAAATGAAAATATGTTTTATTACATATACCGGTTTTCTTACTCCTAATGCTATACCAGGTAAGGGTCTGTAATGAGATACTTATTAATATAATTAAGAACTTTTGTACTATTACGGAACACATTAATTATTGAAATGTACTCCCTTTCTAACACCACGCACGCTCTATAGACGACTAAAACAAGTATTTCTCACAAGAAATCAACATTTCCTGTCAAAAACCTCATCATTGGTAACCAGGCCGGCGCTCCCAACTAATTCTCTCGGCAGTTTACTCAGCCGATTTGGCTGGTCCTATCAACTTTCCACCCCATAAACGTCCCTGGAGACCATTGATTGTCAGTGAATTTGCATTTTATAATTAAAGAATCAGATCCGGCTGAGGAGCGAACGCCGAATGCTTATTTACATCGCTGTTCCGAGAGTTACATTTTAATGATGTTCTTATTTGGTGTTCAGTAATTCTGCTGGCTTTTTACGGGTTAGCGGTTACAGTTTATGCGTTTTTGTTAAGGAAGGGATCTCGAAGGTGTTTATTATGCATTAGCTGTTGAGCTATTTGTCTTTTTAATGCGCGGCCCGAGGCATAATTAGGTAATCACAACTTTGTTGTGTAAATATTTTTGTTCAGAGTATAAAATCAAAGGTTTATGTACATTAGATTGATGAGTGTGGAAAAAGCGAGAGATGTATGTTTGGGTCGGTGCTCCTGGCGATCCATGGTCTCTGCCTACCTCAATGGGAGATAGGCGTGATGATATATGTATACATATACATATGTATGTATGTATATCTTCACGTCAGGTCCCTTGCGGGGTAGGCAGAGAGAATCGAGCGCCATAACACGCGGTCCTTGCATACCTCTCTCGCTTCTTTATATATATAGCTCTTTTGATGCACACTCGCCAGTTCCCAGGGCTTTTGACGAGGATATATACTAATTACACGACGAGTATACTTATATGTATGTATGTAAATACATGACGCTTGGTGGCTTCTTTGTGCGTGTCACAGTAATCAAACACGCAAAGAGGCAGCTATTAACCCTTCGAAACCTGGGTGGTCGTATACGACCGCGAAATGTATGGGAAAAGGTATATAACGGGTTCTGACTGCTCAAGCAATGTTGACAGCTGCCTGTCTATAGATTTTATTAGAGGGAAACTTTGTACAAAAGCCATCTGCATGGGTACCTTTGTCTATTTCTACCGCCAAGCAGCTACATTTATATAGCTGTGTTCCGGTTTGAAGGGTGAGATATGGCAGAGAAATTACTGGGTACTGAGGCAAAACATCCTTAAGTCACAAGATTAACAGCGCGCGAGTAACATTCCCGTGGTGTTGCGAGCGTCAATAGTCTGCGGCGATCGCTTACCATCTGATGCAGCCGCATGATCGTTTGCCTGTCTTGTTGTATAAAAAAATCTCCATGTTTACGTGCCGTAAAGCGTTGGCGTTGGTCGTTGTCGATAGACGACAACCATAAAGCAAAGTGAGAAGCCTTCGGCATGCGGTTTTATAATACTGGCTCCGCCAAGCTACAGAAGCTAGAATGTTAGAAGGGTAAGGATATAGTATCCCTGCATTACAAATAAGGCAGACTTGAGTAACTCCCATCTTCTTAGCTCTCGCCGCGAAGCCTTGAGCGAGCTTTGATTCGGTTTTATTAAAGCGCCATCTGACGGCGCCGAGTGTAATCGGCGAACTTCGCAAATTAAATACGTGGAATCGAGATTATATTGTGCGATTGAGTGATCCCAATGATGAAATATGGAAAATCCGGCCATATTGAATTATTTGATTGCGTGTAGCGAAAGTGACCCAGATTGACGGGGCAAAGATAATTTACGAATTTCTAGAATCATCTTAATTGTTTAATTAGTAACTGTGCAAGTGCGTGTGTGTAGTGGTAATACAGTGAGGGGATTTTTTATGCAACGTTAGGAGGCATACAAGCGTACGACCCACCTAATGTAAAATGGTTACCGTAGTCTATGACCTCTTGCATTAAATATCGCTTGTATGCCTCCCGGCGTTGTATAAAGAAAAGGAACACAACAGCCCTCTAGGGAGTCGCATTTGGCTACGGTTTTTCTTTGAGTTTCAGGCACTACCCCAGTTAGGTAGCTTTGATGCGCCGCTCTGAAATAAACTGTTACAAATGGTTTTGTTCATTATCATCTTATATATTACATTCCATGTGCGTATGTATGTTCCCCATGGACACAAAATCAGCTTGACCGATTTGATGAAATTCTCAGAAAATCGTCAGATTAGCCTAGCGGGTAATCCTGTGAACTTTAGTAAAGTCAAAGTCAAAGTCAAAATCTTTTTATTCCGTAAAAATGGCTACATTTGTTTGGAATCGTCACAATTTTTTTCCCTACCGTGCAGTTCATGACTAGGTGAGCACTGATAAAAATATTGCCAAAAAACTCAGGCATCCCTCTTTTGGTATCCAAACAAATTTACATAATTTATTAATTACATTATAATTGGATCGACTCACTCCCAGGCATTTTTATCATTAATATAGTCAGATACTTTATAATATGCCCTGCTACACAATTTGGCTTTAATGGTAGTTTTAAATTTGTTTATTGACAATTCTCTTATATTGCTGGGAAGTTTGTTATAGAACCGTATACATTGCCCCATAAAAGAATTACTTATTTTGTGGAGACGGCTTGGATGTAACACTAGATTATGCTTATATCTAGTATTTATGTTATGAGTATCACTCTTTTTACAAAATGAGTCTATTAGTATTAGAGTAGTGATAGGATCGTACGAAACCGGGGTGGGTGCTAGTTAATATATAAAATTGCGTTTAAATTCGGGTGCTAGTGTATCGGAATTCGAATAAATCGGAATAAATATAACTAAATCATAAATACCGCTAAATGCAAAGAATATTTTTAAATTGGTATTATATATTATATATTTATAATCAGCTTTAGCCCTCAACTTCGTCCGCGTGTATGTCGAAAATACGGGTTTCTAGTTTGGGAACCATTTTTTACTATGTGCCTAATATGGAAACTCGATGGCGAAAGGCGATGGAGAGAGATAGATTCAGGTATGAGCACATCAATAGTAGAACTGATGACGTAGCTCGCAGTATCGAAACCTGCGGAAGTCTAAAGGAAAGGCGTATGATCAGGAGGTACGTCCTTTGGCTGAAATGATGATAATGAGAAACACATAAAAGAGTTTAAATCTTTACTATGTTCATTATATTTATACATACTGCTGCCGATGGCTTCGCCTATTTGGAGTTCTGATTTTCAAATTTAACGGTAACCCTGATTTTTGTTCTGGATAAAAAGTGTTAATCCAGACTATATTTGTATGCTAACTTTTAAAAGCTTTATCATAATACTTTAAGCAGTTTTTGTGTAAAAGAGTAACCATTAAACCGTCATCATATTTGTAGTATTAGCAGCATTAAAGGCCAAAACCCACAGGCGCGAGAAAAGCGGGAAAACAGCAGCGATCCGGGATGGAATTTTTTGTACTGTTCGTGTTTGTATGCAGCCTGTCACACAAAAAACGATCGCACTGCGCCAGTTCATGTGACAACGTTGTACGCAAACACGAATGTTACAAAACCAACTTTACCGGATCGCCGTCGCTTTCCACCTTTTCTCACCCCTGTCGGTTTTAGCTTATATAAGGAGTAAAGCCCGTCACAAACGTAACTGTAATATATCGTAAGATAACATGCCGTATTACTCTGCATATAATGAAACAGGAGAAAAATAGATTCACCATGTTACATGTACTTCACGTACATAACGCTTTTTTTTACGATCTGTTATAGGTACGTCCGTGACGGGCTTTAGAAATCATGCGATGCTCTGTTCTTTCGCCCACCACGGAAGGGAAAATCAACTCGGTTTCTGATCACCATTGCGAACGCAGGTTACAAATATTACGCCACAAATTTGGTGCAGTTCTCGCATTTCAAACGCGTTTATCCTTTCATGCTGTCTCCGCCATATCCAGCTCTCGCTTCCAAAAGTTAGCTTTGGCTAGCGCTGCATTGTGTACAGCTAACTGTAAGTTCTGGCTCAAGCTCTTACTGCCAAGAAGTTGTGTGTAAAATAAATATTTGTACAAAAATATCACTTATTCAGAAAAGTATCTATGTTACACGCACAAAACTACACACGTTTTGTGTCAATCCGAGCTCTGGCGCCCTAAAAAGTATACTTGTCATTTGTCACTGTTACAATAAATCACAGGACGTTATGAAAACTCAGTGTGACGCGTGGCCGGTGACTTGAAATGTTTTACGTTGAACTATGTCACGGTACGGCCGACTACCGTCGTTGACGGGGCATAAATATATTAAAATATAGCAAACCTGAATATTTTTGAACATCTTTTTTAACGTTGATATTTTTTTCCAAAAGGGAAGGGATTAAAATGTACCTATTCGTGTATGCATAATTGCGGTCCTAAAACAGTTGACCAATTTCATAGTTTTATTTAAACTGGATTTAAAAGGAAGGAGGTGCTATGTTGTACGTATATTCAGGAACACCGTTCCTATATGAATTCTATATGTTTGTCTGTGCGTTTGTACGTATGTTTGTCTGTGCATTTGTCCGACGCTTTATTTCGGATATTCGAATTTTGACTTCAGATTAGGATTCGGCATCAAAAAGTAGAATAGGAATGTTCAGGAACACCGTTCCTATCTCTTAAGGAACATGGTCAAAATGGCCGACAAATAAAAAAAAAATTGAATTACTCGTATTATATAATTGACGAGCCAGGTGTTCCTCTGGCAATGCAGGCTTGCGCATTCTCAACTGGTTTTTGAGTGTTTGGTATATCGGAAATTTGGATAGTTTAAACTGTATTAGTAAACTAATCTAACAGATTAAATTAAAGCATTATAGCAGACCATTATATGGACGTGACGCATGGACATTAACACTCAAAGAAGATAAACTCCTACTTGTAGCGGG
Organism: Pyralis farinalis; assembly: GCA_947507595.1. Taxonomy (NCBI): domain Eukaryota; kingdom Metazoa; phylum Arthropoda; class Insecta; order Lepidoptera; family Pyralidae; genus Pyralis; species Pyralis farinalis. The sequence goes on from OX382264.1 coordinate 4,422,960, forward strand.
GAGAAAGATAGTTAATAAGGTACTGGTAACAGAGAAGGGGAAATAGGATGCTAGGAGACTCCGTAGTAACGCCGAAGTAGACCAACTAGTGGGCGAGCCTAATATAATCGGCGAACCCAGCTCGTTGGCTCGGACACGTCGCGAGAATGGAGAAGGATCATGGGTAGAAAGGGCATACCAGGGCCAACGGGTCGCAGGCCAGTAGGGTGTCCCAGGTACCGCTGGAGTGATATTGTGGAGGCGGACCTGCGCAACTTCTGACGGTAACTTACACAGGATCGAAGAGGTTCGAGGTTGGATGGGATGGGAGTATCATCGAGCCTGGATAATAAGTGTTATAGTATCTCAACTGGTCAAGCATATACGTAACAAAAAGCCGAAACTACTCCTGGAGAGTTGTTGTATTCCAACGAGTTAGAAAGGTTCCCCGAAGAGCTGCTGTATTAGCAGCAAAGCTTGGAACGCACTAGAATATTTCCTAATTTTTAAGCTTTGTACACATTAAATGTACTCGCGCTATGCCTCTCTTCTGCTGCTAACACAGCAAATTCTAAGGAGCTTACTGCTACCGGTAACCTCACTAACTCGCAGAAACACAACATCCCATCAGGAAGCTGATATTTGACTGCAATTTGCAAATAGAGGTGTGGGTGGTACTTACCCAGTCGGGTGCTTTGATACACCCTACCTCTCTTGAAAGCATCCAAACCAAAACAAACAAGTTCGTGCACGCAATTATTTTTCTTGTGTTGGGAGTCGAATCCACAAGCGTTGGTACTAAAGTAGCATTGCTAACCACTCCGTCACCTCTCGGCTTATCCAAAATGAAGCTCTCTTTATTAAACGTTAGTAAAGTTGAAATGTGAATGGGCAGTGGCTTCAATGAAATTAATTTCGTTAAGGGAACGATAAGATGTGGGTGATTTACGTTAGATGTTAGGTAAAACAAGCATAATGTTGATAATGTTGTGCTTATATGAACAACACTAACAAGCTCACGCTGGCTTCCCTGGTCAGGTATAAGCAAATATTTGGATAAGAGGTGCCGCGTCATCGCCCGTACTACCAAAACTCGAACGCTTATTTCTCGTCTTGTCTAAAGAGCGAATCTATATATCCTGTAGATTTCTCATAGATTCTCTACACGAACATAGACGGAATACAGTATTTTAAACGAGGTAGGGTGCGTCTAAATAGCACGTCTGGGCAAGTACCTCTACCTAACAAACAGAAAACAGCAGACAAAAACAACTGCCTAGAGGGTTGTTGAGTTCCTTAGCGAGATCACCAGCAAACTCCTAAGGAGTTGCTGTGTTAACAGCAGAAGTGGCATCGCACGAGTGATGCTTAATGTAATGCAAACGTTTGAACGCTACGGTAAGCGCATTACAACAGAAGAGCCATATGCTTGCATGCCTTCCGATGGTGATTGTATAAAAAAAAACACGTCTTTGACTTTCACAGCTCGATGTTTCATTGAACTTCTAACAACACCTACTACCTATTTTCCCTACCTACGACTAATTTCGCCGTAATAGATGAATCTTGGCCTTATAAAGTGATAGAAATGAAGTCTTAATAATGTTCGCTAATTCACAATTGACTCATTTTATTTAATCTTCCTTCCATATTAATTCAATAACCAGTCTATACTATTACAATGATTGTAAATGTGAATTAATCTTCCAAATTTTATTTACAGAATACATTTCACTTCAAACTTTTTTTCTTATACCATTAAGGTGGCAAACAAGCGTACGGTCTGCCTGATGGTAAGCAGTCGCCGTAGCCTATAGGCATTTGCAACACCAGGGGTGTCACTCTTGCGTTGCCGACCCTGTAAGAACCTCTTCACGCCTTTCTTGAAGAACCCCATACTGTGTCCCTTGGGAAAACCTCCGCAGGGAGCTCATTCCACAACTTAATAGTTCTCGGTATAAAACTTCTTGTGAACCGCACAGTGCGCGACCATTGCGGTTCCAGTGTATGAGGATGAACTCCCAGCCGTCGGCTGCTCCCAGCTGTGCGATTGTAAAACGAGGCTGTTGGCATAACGTCGAACAACTCCTCAGAACACAACCCTTCAAACTATGGATAAACAACCGGCCTATTGACCATCTGCTCCCCGGTTCTAATCCTGGCATGTACCGCTAAATTAGCGTTTTTAGATTTATGTATATATTTGTAATTATCACTTGCTCGGCAGTGAAAGAAAACATCGTGAGGTTACCCATACGTACAAGGAATTATATTGCGAAAGACGTGTGTCCTGACATGAAAGATTTGCGTTTTCCTCTGGGTTGTGAAAGTCTGACGACAGTCGCTCTTGTAAAAATCTGTATCTTCGCCAAATCCTTACGCTTAATTAGCGGACCTCAGCAATCCTAGTGGATTGGGAACTGGGATAATGCTGAGAAGATGAAGACTTGTCACTTTAAACTCGCCGGTTTATCACACATGATTGAAAATAACAATGGTAAGTATAGGCACAAACAAAGGCAGCTCATAACGGTATGCATTAGGTGCTATCTGGATTTGCTGAAGCGGCAATTTTGATCACTCGAGTTGAATCTACCCGCGGCTTACGGGTGCAACTATATGCAATTCTACGACAATGTTCGTGAACACCGGTTTCGATATTCGAGTGACTGGTAATTACGGAATATGTATATATTCAGGAACACCGTTCCTATATGAATTCTATATGTTTGTCTGTGCGTTTGGCTATCGCTTTTTTTTCGAATATTCGAGTTTTGACTTCAGATTCGGATTCAGCATAAAAAAGTAGAATAGGAATGTTCAGGAACACCATTCCTATCTCTTAAGGAATGCGGTCAAAATGGCCGACAAATTAAAAAAAAAATTGAATTGTTATATAATTGACGAGCTAGGTCTCCTCCGGCAATGCGAGCTTGCGCATTCTCAACTGGTTTTTTAGTGTGATTGTATATAATTTTATATTGCGAAAGCTAAAGTCTCACGCACGTAATCGCAATCATAAACGACGGGCCCGGTGGCGATTATAATGGACACTGTGAAAATTAAAAGGTATTCTGCAAATATTGTAGGTAGAATTTATTAGAGTAAGAAATAGCACGATCTATCCATCGAATATGTGGAATATGAGATGATGCAGTAACAAAAATTGAAAATGGTATGCTGAGATGATTTGGACATTTGGAAAGAGTGAATAACAAAAGAGATACGAAAGAAGTGTATCAAACTAAAGTGAACATCGGTAGGGGCCGCCCTACACGCACGCATAGACATCAAATTGGTTATGTACTGAAAAAGGGCCAAATCAAAAGCATCCAAAACCGAAGAGCATGCACGAATAGGTTGTTGTGTGTGGAAGAAGCGAGAGGGGTATGTTTGGATCGGTTCTGGCGTTCCATAGTCTCTGCCGGCCCCTATGAAAGACAGGCGTGCTGATATGTATGTATGTTGTAGGTATTCTGTAAATTATTTAAAAGATATATATCAATAAACTCATTTTCAAAGTAATCGCGTTCGTTCCCGTAAAAGATAACAAAACACCTTGAGCTCCAAAAGAAATAAAAGAAGCTCAAACAATTTTTAAACATTTAATTTCATTTGCCTGATACCGTCCCCTTTCAACATTCGCTTCACAGCCAAACTGATGGAATTGGGTATAAATAAATATTTACTTTGAATTAACCCTGCGGAAATGATAAAAAATAATTTTGTCTGTAAATTTAAGTAACAAGGTAGAAAGATCAACATACTTTTCGAATAATTGTATTGTTATTTTCAACAGGAGCAAATCTCATGGGTTTTTTCACCTCGAAAGTGGAAGAAAGCTTTTTTAACTAACTCAAAAAAGTAAGAGGTTCTATGTATTTGTTTTTCCAATTATGTATGGTTTCCCCGTAAATTGAGGATCGATTTTGATCTCATTTTGGTTAAGAGTGTTGTCATCAAGTCCCAAGGATATGATGAACAAATTTGGGAGTCATCATTTCACGCTCTGGGTTAACGAAGGAAAATCATTTTTTTAAAGTCACATTTATTTTATTCTTTATAATACACTTCTTCTTCTTCTTCTTGGCAGCATTATTCCATTTCGTAATCCATTAGGATTGCCGGGGTCCGCTACCTAAGCCTAAGAGAGGTAGGGCGCATCAAAGCAGCCCGGGAAGTACCTCCACCTCGCAGAAAAACCACAGCCAAACAACAACTCCCTGTAGGGTTCTCACGGGAATGTCTGTGACTGTGACAAACTGCAATACTGTCGTCTAAGCTATCAGCCGCCGTCAAGTTAGGTGGGGAACAGATGTCTAGCCATGCCACCCAAGAAGCGCTGGCGTGACGCAGTGAGAGATGACATACTTGCCAGTGTGTCACGATATGGGATACCAAAGGTCGCACGGTATGAAAAAGTAAAAGCTGGAAAGCAGATCCCGTTCTCGGACAACCGGTATTAACGCTCGGATGATGATGATATCATACGAGCATACGGCCACCCTGATATAGGTACATAAGTGGTTACTGTAGCCGTACCGTAGCGTAAGTATAGGAAGTATTACCCGCCCGTTGCCACCCCTGCCGCTAATGCAGCAACTTCTTACCCGCAGCAACACAATTATCCCTTTAGGGAGTTGTTATTTCACTGCGGTGTTCTTTGAGTTGTAGGTATTTTACCGTACGGGTAGATTTAATACGCCCAACTTCACTCAAATACAGAACCCTGACTAATTATTTGTTAGAAGTGCAGTTTTATAACTAAAACCAGTTGAGAATGCGCAATCTTGCATTGAGAGAGGAACACCTGGCTCGTCAATTATATAACAATTCAATTTTTTTTTGTCGGCTATTTTGACCTTATTCGCCGTAACGCGCATGGCTTGATCAAACCACGCGGATCTCGACACGTTACGAGATAGGAACGGTGTTACTGAACATTCCTATTCTACTTTTCTATGCTGAACCCGAATCTGAAGTCAAAATTCGAATATTCGAAAAAAAGCGACAGACAAACACACAGCCAACGCACAGACAAACATATAGATTTCATATAGGAACGGTGTTCCTGAAAATAAATATTGTCGGACAAATTACACAGCGCTATTTATACCCAAAGTAAGCGAAGCTCTTGTTATGGGTACTAGGTAACAGATACGTATATACATTTTTTTATGTAAATACGTAATTTTGATACATAGAAAATACCCAAACCAATAAACACGTTCATGCACGCAAATGTTGGTTTTGTGTGGGAATCGAACACACAATCAATGGTAAAGTAGTGTTACTAACTACTGCGCCATCGAGCTCATCATAATTCAATGACGACTTTGGCACTAAATGTACTTTGCTATATATTAAAATGTTTAAGTTAATTCAATCAAGAGCCGCATATATGATATTTCATGTAGAATACATTGACCCCCATTAATTTAGAATTCCAAAAAGGCCACGTCTGCAACATAAACAAATTAACAATGCGGTTCGTGCCTTATCGCGGGCCGTATGCGGACCGGATCGTACGTTCGGCCGGCTGTGAGCAACAATCATTTACGAGGTCCGTACAATTCATACAAATTGGTTGGGGATCCCCAACGCAGCGCGTCTGCTCCAAAAGTATTATTTACATTGTACGACATTGAACCCGAAACGACATCGTAAAGATCCCGTAAAGTGACATTGATAATGTTTAAACGCCGTTAATTCCGCATATTTTGACGCTTGCAAGGGAATCAATACCTTCAACCAAGTACTTCCCATTGACCTAGAACCATAAAATTTGGTAAGAAGCAACATCTTGTTGCATAAGTAAAGGGAAAATTCGAAAACTTGTACTTATTTCACAAAAAAAATATGTTTTTGCTATTACGGGAACAATCGGTGTGACACGATTTCCGCGTTGGATGAACTATCGATTTTTTTTGTATTATTGTATTAAAAAGTAATGCAATTGTAACCTGCAAGTTTATTAATTATGAAAGTATTGAATTAAAAGGCCCACCGCTCATTCCCACTGTGTCTCCTGTGTAGCCAGAATTAACAGCGGCGACCACCAAAGAGGCAATGAACAGTGAAGTTCATTGCTGTCCCGGGGTATAAACTACAGCTGCCTTAGAACTCACATCGAATTTAATAAGAAATTTGTAGGAGTAGGAAGAGATAGCAATATGACAAATAAGGTATTAAAAAAAGCGTGCACCACAGTTTATCAGATATCAAACCTAAATTGTGAGTTGTCACGTAATACATCGATTCCTATAATATAGATTGCAGAATGTTATGTTACTAGTTGGAGAAAAAAGACTAAAAGGGTTACAGATTTATTAAAAGGGCTATTCTACAGTAAATTATATAAAAAATAAAAGTGAATTAAAGTTCAGCTAATAAGGGTCTTTAAGAACTCGCGTTATCTTTGTCTAACCGGAAAATCACTGTTAGGTTCACTAGAGTGTGCACTGAGTAATAGTAACCTGCTGCGTCATATCTATTATTGCCGATCTATGAGCAACACCAGAGCGAGAGGTCAGCTCGTTAATAATTTCGTTAATTTTTGCCAAACATTGTGACAATTCGCGGACGAAATCGATATTGTCAACATTCAAGTCCACGACTTCAAGCGAACTATTACGACTTAAATTTGCCACATTTTCAAAGCTTGATGACCGCCGATGTGCGTTTTTCTTTAGGTGTCAAATTATTGGGTGATATATCGCCTAACGGTCTTTGACATTACTTATAGCAACTACAAGCGGCGGCGGGCGGCGAGCACGGCGGCAAGTCACTATGGCCAAAAACCGGCGTTTTATCTCTCATACCACCAGGAAATTTAAACGAGAATCGACGCGGAATTCTTACGTGGAGGTTTATATCACAGAACAACAAATTTAACGAAATATCGCACACACTGTACAATAACAACGAAGTAAAATATTTAAACTAGCAATAAATATACGAGAGAAAGCGGAAGGGGAATGATATTATTAAAAGGCTATTGGCGAAATGCCTCTACCTCACAGAAGACTGCCGCCAAATAATAACTCCCTGGAGGGTTGTTGTGTTTCTGCGAGTTAGTGATGTGACCAGTAAGTTCCTGAGCAATTGCTGTGTTAGTAGAGGAAGCGGCAACGAGCTAGCGATACTACATTTATCGCAAGTAGGTATTTATAGCTTACAGTAACTACTTTATATTAGGTGGCCCGTATACTGTTTTCCTCCCTACGTTTTCCTATGTTATACTGTATTAGATGTATTCATTACAAACGTCAAAATATATTGAGTGTGGAAAGTTATAATGCATGAATCACAGTTGAGTGGAACTCTTTCGTTGATTCTACACAATCATAATCACATTAATTTTGACTCCTTTAGGTACTAGGTAATATTGAAAAATAGTTTACCATTTGTAAGGAAATAAAACGTCAGAACGATGCAATATAATTAAAAACAGTGCAATAAAAATTAATCAATTAAAATGCCAATTATAGCGAAAAACTAAAACTCAAAAGTCGTTAACAGACTAAGGAATAAAATGCATGAAATCGTAAAGTGTAAGCGTAGTGCACGCACGCCCCTGGAGTATTCGCGACGGGTTTTTAATATTTTAAACTTCATTTTATTTTATGAGTGCAAATAAAAAACGGTCAAGCGTGAAAAACGACACTGTAAAAAGTGTCTTTGAAAGAAAAAAAAGGCCGTTTGTTTACGTTTTCATTCGAGGAAATATTAGATAAAACAACATCTATTTTTGGCCACTATTCTTTTTTAAGCAAAATGGACGTTATTACTATGCCTTTAAAATGTAGAAGTCAATATCGCCATACATCAGATTAATGAATATCATAATATTTATCTTTACTTATGATTATAAATAAATAGTTTATTGACAAAAGTGATTCTTATTATTAAAGTGCGTTTTCAAGAATAGCATCCGAATAATTTTGATATAATTTATTCGATACTAAGTAAAGAGCAGTCTACATTGTAAATAGCCCAGTAAATAAAGAGCCAGCCTTTTAACTAACTGTCACTGTTTCGAATCCTGGTATAAGTATGTACACGCACGTCTGAGAGAATAGAATTCCAAAATACGTGTGAGCTGATCTGAGCAAAGTATGATTTACGATTTTCTCTCTGGCTTATAAAGGTGTGAGCTCGATGGCGTCGTTGTGCGTGTAATACTAACCGTACACGCGGGTTAAGGCGACACATCGAAAAATTAGACCAACTTTCATCGAATAGTATAGGCTAATGACTAAACTGACGGATCTAAGATTTTAATATAAATAACTTCATTTCTTTATCTTGAATTTGCTTGCTCAAATACGCGATTGTGTAAAATTGATTCGATAATAATTACTTTCGAAAACACCTCCTGAAATTCATTATTTTTGAAATTACAACGAAGTTGTTCTGTTTATACGCTTCAAAATTACTTAAATCTATTAGTAATATCTATGTTTATAATATGCTTGCTGCATATTTTGATAAGTGAAACATGAAATTTTTTAAAAATATTTTAAGTTTCTGACAATTTCTAAGCGATCACATTCGTCTTGGGTGCTACGTGTTTTCGACCTTATTGTGCGGTAATGAGGATTATAAACGCGTTGACTAACTACATCCAGCCAGTCCGGCTGCAGCCCGCTTCGAGGTAGGACCTATGTCGACTGTCTGCTCGAGCTCGCTCCATTTACATCGCGACACCGAAGTTTTTATAATTAATAGTTGTAAATATTCAATATTATAGTATTTAGCGTAAGTGTATTATTATTAGATATAAGTAGTAAATAATATTATAGGTTTATATATATTTATTATACTGTTGTAATAATGGGGAACACTAAAAAGAAAATATATAGAATAAAAATACAAAGAAAATGTTCGTAGAATGGGGGAGGCGAACAAGACAAGGTATTTATTTTTTTTAATTATTATATTCATTAAACATATTATAATAACATTGTGTAGACATATTTCTAGTTTTTAGAACAGTTCCTAGGTATGGTTGGCCCAAGCTATTTAATTCCTCTTCAAACTTTTTTTTAATTTTGATTACTTAATAACTCTATATAAAACTGCATTAATTAAATAAGAGTTATTTTTTGCAGGAATAAACAGTAACATTTGATAATTGGTATACATTATCCACAGGCTGACCGCGTACCTATATAGGACGTCAAACTCCTATTTTGTCCATTATAATCTGACCGAACTCCGACTTAGAAGTTGTACGTCGGTGGAGGTCAGGTTACGTTGGAAATTTATACCAATAAGGTTCGCGTTCTCAGCACATAGCAACCAGTGGAGACTCTTTATTTCTTTGTATTAAAATAAAAACTTATAAAATAGAATATTTTTGCTGTTTTGTTTTTTAGGAGAAACTTACTAAATAAACATATTCCACTAGAAGAATCACTACTCGATTTATATGCTACTTTAACGTAAGTGTCATACGGGACGACAAACTCATAGTAACCATTATAAGCTCACCGAACTCCGACTTAGACATTGTACGTAGGTGAAGGTTAGTTTACGTTGGAAATTTATCCAATCAGAAGATAGAAAACCAGTGGAGGTTTTTTTTTTTTTTTGTATTAAAATAATTACTAGTAAAATAGTATATTTTGATAGTTTTTAAAAAAACTCGGTATGTTTCATGTTAAAGAAGCGAGCGAGGTGTGTAAGTACCGAGTCATGTGGCGCTCACGAGGGATTTAGCGTGAAGATATAGATAGATAGTATACTTATACCCATGGTACTCGTGAAAACAAATAATATTTACTATGAACCAACACTGAAAACACAAAAAAATCATCTATTCTATACATTGTGGTTAGTATTGAACTATTGTACGGATTAGATTTATTTTGCAACATCAGAGATGGTCCTGGTTCTTTCTTCTTGAGAGTTTAATAAATAACAAGGAAACGTACAACAATACAAAACACAGAGTATACATAAGTAAAATACAATAAATGTCATTATACTGAAGTTAAAGTTATGAAACAGCAAGAAAATCATTTGTCACATGTTTTTTTTAAATATGAATAGATTATAAAATCTATTTGTATATATGTATATTAGGGTGTCCCTTATTTTTCAAAGTTTTTATTTTCTAACGCATATGTCTTAGTTTTGTTCATTTGCTTTTAAAACACTCGGAAATTAATTTTTAACTTATTTGGATTACGATAATCCGTGCCGAATTACATCGAAACATGTTCATACAAGTTGCGCGGCAGTGCCGCACGTACTCGCGGTATTCATTTGTTCAAATTCAAAGTCAAAATCTTTTTATTCCGTAAAAATGGCTACATTTGTTTGGAATCGTCACATTTTTTTCCCCTACCGTGCAGTTTATGACTAGGTGAGCACTGATAAAAATACTGCCAAAAAACTCAGGCATCCCTCTTTTGGTATCCAAACAAATTTACATATTTTGTTAATTACATTATAATTGGATCGACTCACTCCCAGGCATTTTTATCATTAATATAGTCAGATACTTTATAATATGCCCTGCTACACAATTTGGCTTTAATAGTAGTTTTAAATTTGTTTATTGACAAATCTCTTATATTGCTGGGAAGTTTGTTATAGAACCGTATAATTGCCCCATAAAATAATTACTTGTTTTGTGGAGACGGCTTGCATATAACACAAGATTATGCTTATATCTAGTATTTATGCTATGAATATCACTCTTTTTACAAAATGAGTCTATGTTTTTATGGACATACAAAAGATTTTCATAGATATATTGCGATGCGACTGTTAAAATATTTATTTCTTTGAATTTTTCTCTAAGGCTCTCACGGGGACCAAGTTTGTAGATAGCTCTTATGGCTCTCTTTTGCAATAAAAAGATGGTGTTAATATCCGCGGAGTTACCCCAAAGAAGAATTCCATATGACATAATACTATGAAAGTAGCTGAAATAAACTATTCTAGCCGTATCAATATCAGTGAGCCGTCTAATAGTTTTCACTGCATAAGCTGCAGAACTTAGTTTTCCTGATAATTTTTCAATTTGTGGGCCCCTTTGTAGTCTGGAGTCAATTGTTATACCCAAGAACACAGTTGTCTCCACAGAGGCTAAATTAGTTCCATTAACATGTACATTGGTAGCCACCTGCCTTACATTAGGTGTTGAGAACTTAATTACTTTAGTCTTTTTATCATTTAAAAGCAGATTATTAACACTAAACCAATGAATAACTTTAGAGAGAGCATCGTTAACTTCGTCATAATTACCTAACCGTCTATTAATTTTGAATGTCAGTTATTCTCGTGATTAATACGTAATGTTTTAACTTTTATAAGATGGCAGTGGAATTGAGAAGCAATAAATCAAGTATTTTCTTAGTTGGAGACGTAAATTATCAAATAATAGGCGCAAAATTACCGTCTAACCGTCAAGTTCTTCCTGTACTTTTTTATAAAATTCGCGAAGTTAAATTGACTGTTAGTGAAAGCGCATACCTAGTCATTCGAGAGTGTATTATATTTAGGGAAAAAGCTAGGATCCCTACCAGAGCTATACCTAACTGTGTAAAATAACTTGTGAATCTTCACCAGGAGGGAGTTGCAAAAAAATTCCAATTTTCTATTTCAATTTCAATCTAATTCAATCTGATAATTTTATTTCTCTTATTTATTCGAAATAAAAAAATCCTGTGTTTACTCGGCGCTATCAGCCATTATGACACTCGAACATCTATAACTTCAAGCCAAATCCCTTGCGGGGTAGGCAGAGAGAGCCGAGCGCCACGTGACTCGATCCTTACATATCTCACTCGCTTCTTTAACATTCATTGCTCTTCTCATGCACGCACGCCGGTTTCTAGGGCTCCTGACATCACCTTCTGATAGAACATGACCAATTTGGTCATGGTAGGTAAGTCTTGGCCTTCCCCGGCTCCTACATCCTTCCACTTTTGCATTGTATATCTGCTTCGTCATTCTTTCATCTTGCATTCTTTCTACATGCCCGAACCATCGGAGCATGCCTCTTCTTATTTTAACACCGACGCTCTCTTTCAGACCAACTCTATTTCTAACATCATCATTACGAATACGGTCTACAAGCCTTACGCCACAAATTTTGCGCAGCGCTCGCATTTCAACCGCGTTTATTCTACTTTCATGCTCTTTCTGCCATACCCAACTCTCGCTTCCATAAGTTAGCGTTGGGACCAACACTGCATTGTGTATAGCGAGTTGTGCCTTCTGGCTCAGGATTTTACTGCCAAGAAGTTTTCCCAACGCTCCATTCACACTATTCCCAGCACTCACTCGTCTTTCCACATCTGCGGTGTACCTTCCATCCCTGCTGAAAGCGCATCCAAGATATACAAACTCATCCACTTGTTCCAACACTTCATCATCAATCGTAATCCTTACATTAGTTCTGGATTCTTCTCTTTCAAATACCATTATCTTTGTTTTCTTCGCATTCAGTAGTAAGCCTTTCTCCATACAGTCGTCTTTCATCGCTGTGACCAGTGTTTGCAGTTTAGATGGTGTATCTGCTAACTAAACATATGTGTCCGAATCAACAAATGGCCCGCTTTAGCCTCTCGATAAACAATGTTGTATTATGTAGCTGGTGTTTCATTCTTCTTAAGGGGGATACATGCCGTCCAGTGGCGCCTCAAGGAATAAAATATCGTATCTTAGCGTGGAAGATAAACATTATAAAGTCATGTGTTGCGTGTGTTACAAATACAATTACGTACTTTTACGTCATTAAACCAACAATTGAAATGTTTTGCTTTCGTTGTTATAGGCATAATTGCCAAAAAACGGCCTCTTTTAGCACTTTTGCTTATAACAACGATAGTGGAATATTTTGAGTGTTGGTTTAATGCCGTAAAAATACTTTACTATCTTCGTAATAAATGCAACATAAGATTTCATAATGTTTATCTTCTATGCTATAATATGTTTTTTTATTCAATGAGGGCGCCACTGGACGAGACCTAAGTAAGAACAACATAGATACCAAGACATGTTAACTTATAGAGATATAAACATAAAACGATGTCATTGATTTCTCTTTCAATAAACTTTTAAAAGTGAATACGTTTCTGTAGTTTTTTATTACTATTATTACTATTGTTTTCCGTCTAGCTTAAATAAATATGTTTGGTTTAGTATGTATAAAGCTAAATAATAATTAAATCAATAATTTTTATTAAATATTGATATTATAAATTTTATTTAAGTGTGACGCGACTCTGTAGCTTTTCTGTTCGTTTGCATTGACTATACGTTGACCCCAGGTTACCTATTAGGCGCTAATTTCAAATTTTACAAATCGAGCGTCGAGTGTCAATTGAGGGGCGCGGGGTGATTGGGCGGAGCCATTTTAAAGCTTCACGATCGAGGTGTCGCCTTAACAACGTCGACCGCAGCCTGTCTATGGATGGGTTTATTTATCTCGAGTTTCTCTGTGCTTCGGAGGGTAGCCGTCGGTCCCTGCTGTTGTCGATAGATGACAGTCGTTAAGCTAATGTCAGTGGCCCTCGGGCCGCTTGAAAACACTGGCCTCCGCCAATACGCATTTGAGCAGCGTGGTGGAGTATGCTTTAAACCCCTTCAGTTGAAAGGAGACCCGTATCCCTGCAGTGGGATGAGTAAGGGTTGATGTGGTGATGGAGGTGTGAAGGTAGTCGTTTCATGACCAAATCAGTATCTTTGGCAAATTCTTAGGTATAACACTAGTAAGAAGAATATCGATAACTATATATAACTTCAATTCGAGTACGTAACAAAGCCTTGATGTTATTTTAAATAATAAAATTAAAACTGTACACAATTCTATTCAAGCACATCTTATTCTTTGACATTGTATTCATTATGCCTAAGCGTATCTTTTCTAGTCACCGAATAATAAATGGCTTTTATGTTGGCAATGCGAACCCCTAAAAAACTGTGGAGCTCGACTGAAGGGCGTTATTAAACTTTAAAACGCGATTCCATAGAAAGGCCTTTCATTAGGCGTCCCGATTAAAATGGCGTCGGTCGCTCCAAATGTATAGGTCTATGGAGAATAAAGTGTGTAATTTTAATTATGTGCTGCGAATTATGTGTCCTAATGTGACGGTAGATTCTTTTCAGTAAACCAATATTATGAAGTTTCAATTTTCGAAATTGGTCTGAATTAGGCAAAGAGGTTGAATCAATAATTAAAAGGAAAGACTGGATATAAAGATAAAAGATAAGGAAAAAAATATTTATTCATCATTGGGCCATCTTAGACAATTTAACACGTCTAACATTTTTAGATAGAATCTTACGTTCCCTTATTCATTCCCCACAGTTATTGTTTTTCCTTTTTTAATTTACTAGCATTTCAAAACATTGGCGAAGAAAATACTTGATTAGACCAAAAAGAAATTTCTAAAGAAATTTGTCGATGCAGGACTTTCACTTTAGATCACAATAAATTTATGTCGGCATATTGGTACCGTAATTATGTAAAGTAGCTGAATTAAATAATATTATATTGTGGTGAATCACTTACAGACTTCTTTGCTTAATTAGATTTTCATCATTTCTTTAATAAGCCATTAATTACGCAAATAGTATTTTTGGTATGCCTTTGAAGATATATAGTGAATTGCTTCAGACAATTTAACATAGATCGGATACAATTAACAAGAAATCAGTTGAGAATGCGCAAGCTTGCATTGCCAGAGGAACACCTGGCTCGTCAATTATATAACAATTCATTTTTTTTTTTAATTTGTCGGCCTTTTTTACCATGTTCCTTAAGAGATAATATATAATAAGACACCGTTCCTATCTCTTAAGGAACATGGTCAAAAAATGGTTCCTGAACATTCCTATTATACTTTTTTGTGCTGAATCCGAATCTGAAATCAAAATTCGAATATTCGAAAAAAGCGACTGACAAACACACAGACAAACATATAGATTTCATATAGGAACGGTGTTCCTGAAAATAGAGCTACTGGAGGCGAAAGCAACGAAAAAACTATGATAGAAAAAAATTTGCATACCAATTGGAATATAAAACCACAAGTACATCTTATAGAATAAATGATGCTTTAAATGTGTAAGTTCGAAGGCTCTACGATGCTTCTTCTTCCTAGGAATAATCCCGTTTCGTAATCCATTAGGATTGGCGGTCTGCTACCTAAGCCTAAAGATTTGGCGAAGATACTGATTTTGACATGGAGCGACTGCCGTCAGACCTCGGCAACCCAGAGGGAAAACCAGACCTGTCTTAGGTTAGAGCATACTCCACCACCACAAGCCGCCCGAGGGCCACTGACTTAGCTTAACGACTGTCATCTATCGACAACAGCCGGGACCGACGGCTTAACGTGCCCTCTGAAGCACGAAGAAACTCGAGATAGATAATAAACCCATCCATAGTTTTTTGGCAGTATTTTTATCAGTGCTCACCTAGTCATAAACTGCACGGTAGGGAAAAAAATTGTGACAAATGTAGCCATTTTTACGGAATAAAAATATTTTGACTTTGACTTTGACCATAGACAGGCTGCGGTCGACGTTGCTTAACTTGCTTGTTCGATTAGAATGACACGCGCAACGACGCTATCGAGCTCTCAAGGATACGTATGTCAGAGCTTAATCAAGAGGATAGTGACATTGTTGTTCCGAAGACAAAGATTTTTGTCGATGTATAAAGGTTTTAGGAGATACTTTATGTTGTACAGGTACCTGTGCTACCACCAGCTAAATATACGCGTAAATCTAATTTACATAATTATAAAATAGTCAAGTATTTGAGTAAAAACTCTGCAAAGGTACAAGGTTTGTAGAAATATTTCAAGCAACGGCTATGGACTGGAATAGTTATGGGAGTTCCAGAACTGCCTCTTGGATGCGCTAGAAGTGTCATATGCTGAGTTATAAACATAAATTATTAGTATGTACACAGGAAGTATTTTTAAAGGCAGGTCAAAGTGAAGGAGGCGATTGTGAAGCTATTATTATACAACTATCAACACCATATACATATAGAAATGCTTATTATTTATTTTCGTGATTGACGTATACTACCTGCGTAGGTATTTACAATGTGAAACTACATAATGTCACGTCTAGCTAGCACCCTTATGCCTTTGCAAGAAAAGAGAAAAAAAGAAAAATGGGTGCGTGTACTTATGTACGCGCTTGAAAAGTTATACTTCTCTGGCATCATTAAATAAATATTAAACATTAATAACTTAAATAAAAAAAACATCTATCAAGTAGTAGCGGCGATGTTTATGGAATGTATTTCATACAAGTCAAATGTAAAATACAAATGTTATACATTTTTAACTATAGCACCATCTACCGGTAATATCGTGAAACATTTAGCAACTTCAACCTGTACTTTTCTGTTCTGTTCTGTTCGAGTGCCACGCATTCACTCTCGCTCTGTCTCTTTCTATTCCCCCTCCATGGTAGCGTTAAACGTTTAACGCAACCTTTTTGCAAGTCGCATTAGAAGTATAACTTCAAAAATTTTACGAACGTTTAATTATATTTGTTCCTATTTTTATACCATTCTCGAATAGTAAATAAACATACAGGCCGCGTAATGGTGTATTCGCTGCCTGTAAACGCTTGCAAACCCGCTGCCGACGCAGAGCAGCGCAATCGCACGTATGATGCTTAATGCCACTGCTTCATCATTCTGCAATTATCGTACACAAACATTATCATCATAATAACAACAATAGTGTTTATTTTATTATATTATAATTACTACATATGTGTATATAGATCAACAAACAGTAATTACATACTAGTAGAGAGTGTAGGATATTTCGAGAAAGTACGAGTATATAAGAAAATATTAGCTATTACATGTCATAAATATACCTTCTGATCACTGTGGGCATAAAAATTAAGTCGTAAAAATTAACCATAAGCATTAAAACAAATCGCTATAAGTTTCGTACTAACAATGGTGATAAACAGTTGTGAAAGCATAAAGAAAATAACCTATGCAGTTAATAACTTATGTGGTTTATTAGTTGTTGCGTCAGGGACTGTTATATGTAATAGTTTTATACGCAGGAAATTGACCGCTAAAATCTGAATAAATTAAAAAATATTGTGAAGGGCAAGTTGTCATTATTATATGATCAGACAATATTTATAGATAATTATGTGAGAATTCCTTATAAAATATTTTTAACTAGCTGACCCGGCGAACTTCGTACCGCCTAACAGTCGATTCATTAATTTATTTTGTATGGAAGTATAGAAAAGTGTTATTTTTAGACTTTTTTTAGGCAATTTTTTAAATTTTTCTCTTTGTAAGAACCATGCTCGTACTTCAAGGAATATTCTAAAAAAAGAATTAGCGAAATCGGTTCAGCTAATCTCGAGATTTGCGCTTAGCTACACATTTAGCGATTCAGTTTTATATTATAGATAGATGGTTG
Source organism: Pyralis farinalis (assembly GCA_947507595.1). Classification (NCBI taxonomy): domain Eukaryota; kingdom Metazoa; phylum Arthropoda; class Insecta; order Lepidoptera; family Pyralidae; genus Pyralis; species Pyralis farinalis. Next base: position 4,440,380 of record OX382264.1, read on the forward strand.
CATACATATGGTGGAAAAAGGCTTTTTAATATGTTTTCAGGAGAGGTGTACACATAAATGTGAATATATAAATTATGGTAAAAAAATAGAAATATTATTATGTTGGTTATTAACTTAACGACAATAGGTGTCTCAAAGAAGAATCCTAAATAAATTATTACTTGCCTGAAGAGAACGTAATTAATATTGCTTATTAATAAGCTTGCTTAATAATAAGCTCGGTGGCGCAGTGGTGAAACGCGTTGTAACGCTACTTTGACACCAACGCTCGTGGGTTCGATTCCCACACAGTACAAACATTTGTGTGTATGAACATGTCTGTTTGTATTGGTCTGGGTATTTTCTATGTATAATAAGTATATATTTACAAAAAAAAAAAAATATTTACGTATGTTTATCAGTTGTTTAGTACCCATAACACAAGCTTCGCTTACTTTGGGGCTACATGGCGCTGTGAAATTTGTCCAGCAACATTTATTTATTTATTTATTATGCATATATCTCTCTACTGACAGATTTAGGAATGAGTGGAAGTAAAATAATGACTATGCTCCTCTGAGGACCAGTCGGTGAGCAGGCCACATAGCTCGAACACCCGATGGCCGCTGGGGCGACAGATTCTCGAATGGCGACGATAATCAAAAAATGCAGAGTAGGACGGGCCCGATCTGGAGAATGTTGCCGGGAGCTGATGGATGTAAGCAGCACAGGACCGATCGTTATGGTAGTCTAAGGAGGCCCATGATTAAGAAGCAGTGGATGTTCTTCGGCTGAAATGATGATGAGGTTATCGGATTGTAAAAATATGTGGCAAGTAGCTACACAACTTTCGAATTTTGTACATAGTAGACTTTCACCTGTCAATCGCAGTCTTCTTCTTCTTAGCCTTATCCCGTTTCCTAATCCAATAAGATTGGCAGATCAAATTGCATGTAAGTTTGACTTTCGCAAAATAACGCCTGAATCTATTAACTCTCATAATTTTCCTCCAACACGCTAAAAGAAGTATAACTTCATGACAACCCTGACTCCGTCTGATAGGTCATTCATTACGTGTGTGCCAGATTTTTGTGTTCTCTCTCTATAATGTACCGAAACTTAGTCCTTTTGCTAAAAATTAAGGACCTAATGTTCCTCCCAATCTTAATTTTTAGTTACATTGTTAGTTATACTTAAGTGATTCTTAACGTGTTGCAAGCGTTCCTACGACAACTAGCTTAACATCAGGTGGGCCATATGAATGTATGTTTACCGACGTTTCATAAAAAAAAAATCAATTCGAGCTTTGTCTTATCGAAAGCTGTGCTTAATTTATGGAGGTGCATCAGATCTACTTACTTGCTTAGCACTTAATGAGTCCAGGTGATTCACTCCGGACGAATTAAATCTACCGTGTGAAAATATATCACCCCAAATTAAGCCATGAAAAAACCTTTTCATTTAATTTCGGTCATTAGTCACAAATTCTAGAAATGGATTTTAAGAACAAATATTTTCCAATGCTGTACGAATATTGGAAAAATTTTGTAATCTTAAATTTTCCTATGCTCGTAAATACTTCATGACGATAGATTACAGTGACTGCTTACTTCTAAGTTTAGTTGTTTACTGGAATAAAAACTGTACATACAATTTGATCTAACCTAAAGCACATTATATAAAATTTCATATACAGTTTTCACGAGAGGCCGAAGCAGAAACAACCAAAACATCCACGGAAGCGACGGCATACATCTTTAAACGGTAGTGTGTCGGTACCGGCCGGCGCTAGTGTGTATGAACTAATTAGTAGCTGAAGCACACCCATTAAATTCTAATTTTTTTATGTCACTGACGGGTTGATGGTAAACAGCCACTGGTCTAAGAGACACTTCTTTCATTACTGCTCACTATCTATGGGAATTTTAACCCCAAGTGATGTGGGGTGTCAGACAGGATTTTTTCGCGAAATCGATCTCATAAACGAGGCACAGCCGTATCTTTTGATTGCGATGACTTAGAAGTTTGAGTTTTTCATTGCTCGAAGAGATTATAGACCTGAGTGTCTGATATTAATTTGTGATAAAATAAATGTGTGATAAGCTCCACCCGTTCCAGAGAAAAAGGATCTTGACAGACAGACAACAAAGTGGTCTTACAAGGTTTCCGTTTCTCCTTTTCCGGTACGAAACCCTAAAAAATCAAAACCTTATTTAAATACAAAACTCAATCCAAATCGTTAAAGCCGTTTCCGAGACACTCAAATATTTATATAAATAGAAGATTTTCTCGTTGAAAGTTAAGAAATTTACCGCAAATAACATTGGCGGTAAATTTCTTAGGCTCACAGAAATAGACTTAATTTAAGACGTAATTTAGAATAGTCTATTGAAGCTGAAATTCCGGCTACAAATATAAAGTAAATTGCAAGTTCCCAGGTCTTTTACCGAGACGCAGCAAGAGACTGCACCTCGCCAAAACTTACCCTCTGATATTTGATTACCTATTTTAAAACTTAGGCTGCTAAGAACCTTTTACACTTTACAAGGATAAAATACTTGGTCTAAAGTTTTAAATGTTCATATTGTATATTATCGAAACGTCAATTTGTACATTACGTTAAAAGTATTAATTGCTATGGTGATTTACATTTATTTTTACTACTACTACAAAAAAAAAAAATTTAAGAAAGTTGAAGAAAAAATTCAAGACGGTGACCTCAAAGGTGCTACGCTACTTCTATTCACCGATGGCGCTTCTTGCGGAGCCAGTGTAAATCGCCTCGGATACCACGGTCTTGCCTGCCTTTCCGCCGCGGGCCGTCACTCCCGCCACGCTGCGCTCAATGACATCCTTAGAAGGGCGCTCGCCACCGGCAACGTTCCCGCAGCTCTGGAGCCGCAGATCATGCGAAACGATGGCAAGTGTCCTGACGGGATGTCTCTGATACCGTGGAGGAGAGGACGTGCGCTGGTGTGTTAGCGGCATCCTACCTCCCGGTGACTAGTAAACAGGCCAGTGCTGCGGCGGATGCCCGTGAGCGGCTTAAGATGGATAAATATAGTTGTCTCGATGCCCAATACGAATTTGTCGCATTCGGCGTCGAGACCCTTGGTCCGTGGGGTCGAGGCGCGCACGGGCTCTTCAAGGAGCTCAGCAAACGGCTGAGGGAGGCTACTGGAGATCCCCGCGCAGGCAGCTTTCTCGCGCAAAGACTTTCCTTAGCAATCCAACGTGGGAACGCTGCCTGCGTTATGGGTACCTTACCCAAAGGACCCCATTTTAAATATATTTTTTAATAGTTTTAGTTTAGGTAATTTTAGTTTGTAGTTGTATTTTTAATTAGAATACTATTATTATATTTATAAGAATTTTTTGGTTGTCAAATAAATTATTTAATTACTTTATTTTTACTATTTATTTACATTTGTATGTATATATATATATATATATATCTTCACGCTAAGTGCCTTGCGAGGTAGGTAGAGAGAACCGAGCGACCAAAAATGCATGTTAAAGAAGCGAGTGAGGTGTGTAAAGACCGCATCTTACACACCTCACTCGCTTATATAACATGCATTTTTTAGCATCGTAGCGTTTTGTATAAAAAAAGGAGAGGTGCCATCGCGCATGTGTATGCAAACACTTAATTGTATTGCTAGCGTTCATAGGCTATGGTTTGGCAAAAAATACTAAAGACGTTTGTGCCCTGCCCCCTATTACTACTTGGAACCTCATTTGCTATTTGGCGCCATGCAACATCTGCAGGCGAGATTCGCCCTGACTCCAAACATGATAGAAACCTACGTATACCGCAACTGTGCTCTCAAAAACAAGTTTATTTAAAAAAAAATACTAATGCATTTTTTTCAACCCTGAGCAACAACAAAACGTTTTCAAAATTGTACCTATTTGCTGCTTGAACAGAAACTTTCAATTGCATCAAATACATTGCTGCAATGAATTGCGCTTGTGAATGTGTTTTTGACAGTCAAAACATATTTATCCTTGATTTAAGTATTTTAAAATTTAGACAGCTCACAAAGTAATAACGCTATCGATATATTAAGTATCACTCGCGCGATGCCTCCCCTGTTGCTTACACAGCATCTCCTTGGTAGCTTACTGGTGACCTCACTCACTCGCAGGAACATAACAACCTTCAAGGGAGTTGTTATTTCGCCGCGGTTTTCTGTGAGGTGGAGGTTCTTCCCCAGACGGGCTGCTTTGATGCGATCTCTTAAAACATCCAGACCAAGACAAACAGACATGTTCATGCGCACAAATATTTGCCTTGTGTGGGAATCGAACCCACGAGCGTTGGTGTCAAAGTCGCGTCATTCACGATTGAGCCATCGAGCTCGTCAGAAGATTATTCTATACCACTTATTTACACGTAATTTACACCCTTTGAAAGTTGTCAAACAAAAGTTAATTCAATGTTACTTTTCAAATCAACGTTTTGACATATTAAACCCCAACCCAAATTAAATTAAATCGGAAGTACTGAAGAATATTCCATTTCTCCCCAACTTTACGTCAACTCTTCCGTATAAGTTTTTGATTGATTGTATTGTATTTTGAGATTTTGATTAGGATCGAAACAAATATGTGTTTATTTGTAATGACTTTTAAATAACAAAGTAAATTCAAAAATATAATTATGGATAAATTAAATCTCACGAACTTCTTCCTTCTTCTTGCGTTATCCCATTTCCTAAAACATTAGGGTAGCCAAGGTCCGCTGTCTAAGCCAAAAGATTCCACGAAGACACTGATTTTGAAATGGAGTGACTATAGTCAGAACTAAACAACCCAGGGAGATAACTAGACCTCTCTCATCTGTCCATCTATCTATAACTTCATGTCAAATCCCTTGCGGGGTAGGCAGAGAGAACAGAGGGTCACGTGACTTACACGCCTCAATCGCTTCTTCAACGTTCATTACTCTTCTCATGAACGTCGGTTTCTAAGGCTCCTGCCATCACCCACGGATAGAACACGATCAATTTGGTCATGGTAGGTAAATCTTGGCCTTCCTCGGCTCCTATATCCCTCCACTTTTGAATTGTAGATCTGTTTCGTCATTCTTTCACCCTACTCCGTTGGTTCGGACAATTAGATATAATTTCTCCATGTAAGAACCAACGGAGCATGCCTCTTCCTATTTTAACACCGACGCTCTCATTCAGACCCACTCTGTTTCTAACATCATCATTGCGAATACAGTCTACAAGCGATATGGCATTTCGACCGCGTTTATCCTACTTACGTTCTCTCTCTGACATACCCAGGTCTCGCTTCCATAAGTAAGCGTTGTGACCAACACTGTATTGTACTCGTATATAGCCAGCTGTGCCTTTGGGCTCAATTTTTTGCTTTCAATAAGTTTCCCAACACTCCATTCACACTATTCCCATTTACTCGTATTTCCACATTAGCGGTGTACCTTTCATCCCTGTTAAAAGCGTACCCAAGATATACAATCTCATTCAGTTTCCCAACACTCCATTCACCTTATTCCCAGCATTTACTCGTCTTTCCACATTAGCGGTGTACCTTTCATCCCTGTTGAAAGCGTACCCAAGATATACAATCTCATTCACTTGTTCATCACAGTTCAGATGGTGTTTATGCTAATATGACGGCATCGTCGGCATACAGCAGACAGTTCACCACTAGGTCATGCGCATACCTACATGCGTTGACCTTATTTTCTGCATACAACTATCGAGATACAGTATAAACAGCCTAGCAGATAGCATGCGACCCTGTTTGACACCAACTTTGACATCAAACCAGGGCGACATGCTACTATCTATCCGCACACATGCTGAGCAATCCTTGTAAGTGTACCGCATAGCACGGAGCAGTGAACCGTCAATCCCATATATCTCTTAAATAAATTTTTATGTAAATATTAAAATTATAAATAAAATTCTTGAATATACAGCTAAATAAAATCAAAACAAATCCCCCAATTCTATACATTAGGTCTTTGGAATAATTTCTCAGGCGGGTTTCCTTCCAATATATTCCTTCAGCGCCGAGCGAGAATAAAAACAAATACCTATGTCCGAAAATACGAATTTTGTGGTACCACGCCAGGATTCGAACTAAGGATCTATAGCCTAATAGGTAGTTATCCACTTAGCTATCAGTCTTTCAACAACCAAGCCCTGAACAATAAATTACAATGATGCATCGTTGTGAAAGGGCCTTTACATCCCATCCCGCGTCGTAGACTAACTAGGTTAGCTGCGACTTAAAATTAGACTTACACTTTGTCGACATCTTCCGCGACTCCACAATGATGGCGGTGTTTACTTTTAAACATTCTGTAAATTCTCAAAGGAACTGGAATGAATTTGTGATTCCACGTTTAAGGACGTTTACGTAAAATATTAAATTTATCTTTATGTAATATAAGGATGGAAATTTCAACTATTAATATACAAATCGTTGTAACAAACAAAGCATAATACTCTTTATTTATTACAACGATAACTCCTTGAGAAGCTTGATGATGTCGTCAAAATCGAAGGCGTGTTGGCTCTTACCACTATAATCAAACACGCAGATTTAGTAATCTCTATTGCAGAACGCGCTTTCCGAAGCTGAGAGAAGCATTTTGAGCATCTTCAAGCTTCGGGGAGTGCATTAAGCCGTCGCTCCCGGCTGTTTGTTTGTCATGGTCTGCCGATCGATTAGCAGCGTATGTAGTCGCGGTGTCGGGTTAAGAAGTAGGCGACAAGCACTAGTATTCATGACTAAGCGTATCGATCCACCAAAACGACTGCCCTGCTCGTTCTGGCCGGAGTCCTCGCTGCGGATCTGAAGGTGATTTTGTGTTGGCCATCTGTATTGCTGCAGTGAGCGAATAGCAAGATCATTGGCCTGATAATATCGAGGGTAGGGAACTGTATCGATTTTCCCCGGAGGTGGAAGTTTGACTCAGGCCGACTGGGTCGAGCCTGACTATCAAACTTCTGTGATGCTGGTGGGTCATGGCATTTTCCGAAAGAGACTGCATTCATTGGAGAGGTCCAAATCTAGTATATGCGATGCCTGCTCTGCTGTTTACACGGCAATTCCTTGGGAGCTTACTGGTGACCTCACACGCAGGAATACAACAACCCTCTAAGGGAGTTGTTATTTAGCTACGGTTTTCTGTGAGTTGGAGGTACTTCCCCAGACGGGCTGCTTTAATGCGCCCTACCTCTCTAATAATAAATAACTGTTCCCGGACAAATTACACGTCGCCGTCTCCGTCTCTCAAACCAAGCTAAGCTTTAGCTTTTTGTATGAGTACTATACGACTAATAAATATAACGTAGGTACGACCTTTTTTAACATCCTTACTTACAAATACATGTAAAATACCCAGACCAAGATAAACAGATATTTCAATGGACGCAAATGTTTGCTTTGTGTGCGGATCGAACTCCTGAGCACTTAGGCACTGCTAGCCATTCCGCCACTGGGATCGTCTACTATATGTAACGACAAAGATACTGGAAATGATTCAGCACTTACAGGCATGTAACTGCAATTTTATCACTAGACGTCACTGATATTTTGTGAATTATGCACCTGATGTAAAGCGGTTAGGTACCGAAGCCTATTAACGCTTTGTTCTTTCGTCTTGTTACTGCTTTTTAGTTTTGGCATTCAGTCCTCAACAAAAGACTGTAAGTATGTTTCTACGTTTTTTCTTTTTTATTGGCAATCAAATATTAATTCTTGACTAGTTCTAAAAAAATTGTACGAAACTGTATTTGTTTCTGCGTTTATCGTATTTTGAATTACTGTTGGCTTTGTTTTAGTGCACAGTGCTTGTTTATTCGATCCGCGGTGTCACAACATACCTGTGCTGGACTGAAAATCAGTATCGGGTCTGCTACACACGCTTCGACAACATACCTACTGAGTCGAGACCGTTTTGCTACATCTCACAACACTGTTTGCTATGTTTATGCTAAGTTTGTATAATTATGTTGCAGGAACAGGAAAAAACGAATCTTTGCGATAATCCTAGGGCAATTGCAAACGAGGGGATAATAGTAAAACCAAACCTGACCTAACCTAAAGTAGGTCGGATTTTTGCAGTGATCCTGAAAATACCTCGGATTATTGTGAAATTCCGGTCTTGCTATCGTCCTAGGATTATCGCAAAGATCCGTTCTCTCTAATTATCCTGCGACATATAAATGTTCATTGTCATAACCATGTTGTTATCTATCTGATTTTATAGCACAACGCTGTGTATATATTGTTGTGTTGTGTACGAAAACATGAATTTCTTTCTTTTCTTTCGTACCGCTAACACAGCAACTCCTTAGGAGCTTACTGGTGACCTCACTTACATGTAGAAACACAACAACTCTCTAAGGAGTTGTTATTTGGCTTCTGTTTTCTATGAGGTGGAGGTACTTCCCTAGACGAGCTGCTTTGATGCGCCTTACATCTCTTTAGTCATACAGAAATGTTCATGCATAGAAATGTTTGTTCTGTGTGGGAGTCGAACCCACGTGCATGCGTGGTGTCAAAGTAAAGTAACAGCGCGCTTCACCACTGCGCTACCGAGCTCGCCAGAAACTTTATGTTGTTCTTGAAAAACATATTCTCCCATGCTCTACTGCAAATATATCTTGATAATATAGAAAAAAATATATATGTTATTTTAACGCCACAGACTACTAGTAAGTTTTGGTGTCTATGAGTAAATTTCATTTTTTCTATTTTCTATTATTTTTAATTCACAATTTTCATAATTAAGAGATCGTTGATGGTCATTTTTAATCATATTTCTTAAACAAATTTGAAACTATTTTATCTAAAAATGTATATTACAAATATAAATATATTTATATAATGGGAGCCCTCTCTTTATATGATATATATCTAAAGATGAAATTTAAAAACTTTTGTTCACTACATCAAAAGTGGCCCCCTCTTAATGGAAACATATTTATTTACTTTATACGCCCGCAATTGAGTAATAAAAAATTCCATTTGTAGCAAATATCACCATAATTGGTTTAGTAGATTCGGCTGTGACTGACATACAGACAGATACACGAGTGTTCTTGCTTTAAATATAATAATTCACCTAACTGGAAATTACTTAAGATGTCTCGTAATGGACTAATCTCAGGAATCGATGAACCTTCCCTAATTGGATTACGAGGTGTTTGCTTGACATAATTTGCGGTATGATATCCGTAATCCAATACCATAATTATTGTGATAAATTACTGCCTCCCACCCACCAAGCCCAGGTCATGAGGTTGGCGTAACAATTTGGTAATGTTCGTAACAAATTACATTAATTCTGACTAAATTCCTAAGTTCTACATTTAGGATTCGCTTACTTAGACAATTGTAAAGAAAACCAAAAAATATTATTTCTTTTACAGGCCTGAAATAAATAAAATATCAGCATTATTTATTCGCAGTTTCCAACCATATTTTGTCAGTTAGATATTCATCAATAGGTTAATACAAAATCAAATAAAAGCATTAATATTTTTCGTTTCTAACAGACATTTACGGTTAGAAATTATTCAACAGCCAACGTTTCATTCGACCACTTGAGTTCATTACTTTTTAACCAATATGCCGACGTTTTATTGTAATATCTAATTGACGATTTGAAAAGAAACCTATATTGCCAAGTATCGATATTGGTTTGAGAATTAAATAAGATACCTACAATAGGAAATTTGTAGTGACTAAGGTATTGTAAGGTTATGACAATCTGAAAGTAAGATAGGTATCTACTATGATCAAGGACTTGGAGTACAAAGGCACACAATGGAACTTCTTAATAGCAAAAGAGCACGAATATATAGATTGAGTATACAGGATATGTATAGAAATACTATAGAACTAAGGTGCGTGACATGAATACAAGGAATTTCGTACATTGGCCTTAGTATCGATAGCAATTGTAAAAAATCGGCCAAGTGCGAGTCGACTCGCACACGAAGGGTTCCGTACCATTATCGATAAAAACGGCAAAAAAATCACGTTTATTGTATGGGAGCCCCCTTAAATATTTACTTTATTCTATTTTTTATGTATTTGTTGTTATAGCGGCAACAGAAGTACATCATCTGTGAAAATTTCAACTATCTAACTATCACGGTTCAAGAGATACAGCCTGGTGACAGACGGACGGACGGACGGACGGACAGCGGAGCCTCAGTAATAGGGTTCCGTTTTACCCCGTGGGTACGGAACCCTAAAAATCAATGATTTCGACGAAAAACGAGATAGACCTACCCCATCTTGACGAGCAGCCGTCAATTGTTCAATAATGTCTCTGTGATCAGATCAGGATGAAAACCAGAAGCGATCATACAATGACATTTTGAACCCTTACATAAAACTGGAAAGGTCCCGTCTGGTGAACTCTGTGATCCGTTCGTCTCGTACCTTGATTTTAATAAACTGTTTCAACTAGCCATTGCTTCCTCATTCGAGCAACATTTTAAGTAGGTAAAGTTGATTGATTTAATTAAATTTAATATATTAATAAATTTAACTGACAACTAATTAACTTTTGAAAATAAAGAAAATCCGACTTCAAAAAACACAAAAGTAACGAAGTTAACTAAAAAGCAAAAAAATAAATGTTTTATACAACAATTTCATACTTATTTGTTATTCCATTTAATATAATAAATCGAGTAAAATAATCGGCTTAATTCCCTGATGGATGAATCCTTTGAATAAATAAAGTTGACAATATTTGACCATTATAATTTGACATGTGACTTACTCGTACTTCTTGTCTTACACTTACTGGCGAATTATATATTAATTCGTATAAGTGGGAAAGATAAAGATTCTTATGATATTTTTTTGGTTACGTCTATTTTGTTATTGTAGGTGGGATAAAGATAATTACAATCATTTTTTATTAGACCAAAGTAAAATCAGACTAAAATAAATAGCGGAACCTCGATGACACAGAGTAGTTTTTCTATAACCTTAAGATGGCGATGAGGGCGAGAGACGAGAAGGTCATCAAAAAGTTGACCCAAAGCTCCGAAGACCCAGAGAGCGGTCTCTCCTCCTCCTCCCAAACCAGTAGACTGAGAGAGGGGAAGAGCGTCATGGCAAGGCTCCGGGATGCCATCTCCCTTCCTTTCCGGAAGAAACAAAAGTAACTAAAGCAGAGATAGAGATGAGAGATGCCAGCAGTCGTGCTCACTAAAATGTCTAGACGGGCGGCGGCGTTGGGGGGCGGGTCATCGAGTTCCCTGAAATATGGTTGAACACGGTGATGGCTGCCTTCTGCGTCAACTCGTGAACGGGTGCCGCTCGGAGGGACTGGTCTGCCCGCGTCTCTCGTAACTAAAATAAAAACTAGTAATAAGGCACTTATTGTAATCGCACTTGCGGAGCGATAAATAAAAAAACTAACAATTTGACAAAAAAAAAAATGACAAACAAACAAAGGCACGGGCCAAAGAGCCTGTGGATATGACTACTATAAAAAAAAAAGAGTAGTTTTTCAAGTCTTAAGTAGAAACCGTAAACATTTCCAGAATAATAAGCGACTTAAATTTTAAACTGGGGTGTTAAGCTACCACCGTGTAAATGCAGACAGTTTGCACGATGCCGCCTCTGATGCTAACACAACAACTCACCAGGGAGTTGTAATTTGACTGAGGTTATCTGCCAGGTAGAGTTACTTTTCCAGACTGGCCGCATTAATGCACCATAAGTCTCTAAAATAAAACTAAGACAAACAATTAATGGACACGAATATTTGTACTTTATGGGATTCAAACCCGGACGAGCTCGGTGGCGCAGTGGTGAAACGCGCTGTTACGCTACTTTGACACCAAAGCTCGTGGGTTCCATTCCCACACAGTACAAACATTTGTGTGCATGAACATGTCTGTTTGTATTGGTCTGGGTATTTTCTATGTATAATAAGTATGTATTTACAAAGAAAAAAAAAATGTATTTACGTATGTTTATCAGTTGTCTAGTACCCATAACACAAGCTTCGCTTACTTTGGGGCTAGGTGGCGCTGTGTAATTTGTAAAAAAAAAAAAAAAACCCCACAAACATTGGTGGTTACCAAGACAACGATCTAATGTAGCCGTGTTACAAATCGTCATTATTTTTATTCGTCGGAAGGCACTCAAGCAAACGGCCCACCTAATGTAAAGCTGTTTACATAGCCGATGAACGCTTGCAATACATCAGGCATCACTCGCGCGGTGCCACCTCTGCTTGGGAGCTTACTAGTGATCTCACTCACACGCAGGAAAACAACAACCTAAGTAGTTGTTATTTAGCGGCGGTTTTCTGCGAGGTGGAGATACTTCCCTAGACGGGCCCGCTTCGATGCGCCCTGCCTCTCTTAAATACACCCAGACCAAGACAAACAGACGTTATTACATCGAACCCACGAGCGTTGGTATCAAAGTAATACAGCAGCGCGTTTCACCACTGCGCCACGTACCAAGACGTCTCTCCAAGATAATTGCTCTTCTAACAAATCTCTCCTCACGTACCACATTAACATCTAAATATTGAACAATCTTGTCTCACGACAAAGCAGTTCTGTAACATCATTAGTCGCCCAAATTGGAGCCGGCATTAGGAACATTTACATTTTGAGTGAAGGAATACGCGCGCGACGTCAGCGTCAGGACACGGCGTCTGGATAATTCCTTAATTTCTTACATACCCCGTTCTACTTGAATGGAAATTCCTCAGACTTTCCCTTTGAGGAAGCCTTGAAGTTTGGAATTTATAATTTTAGATGTATTACCGTGTAATGACGTTTTTCGTCATGTTCTTCGCTGATTTGACGAGTTCGGTGGCGCAGCGATTAATGGTAAATAAATAACTTTTATGTCATATTTATTTATTTGTATAACATCAAATAATAAATAAGAAAAAAGAGAATTTGACAATATATCAGAACATTGTACGAGTAAATTAAAATATACATATATATTAATCCATGCTGTATATATTTATACTTTAAATTTACAAAGTGCATTGAGAAGAAAAGCAGTTGTCAGCGATGCAACGGTATAATTGTCGAGTGGTGGTGAAGAATATATATATATATATATATAATATACCTCTTAATACACACACATACCTAGAGCCATGCGCCTTTCATTTTTTTTTTTGTAACATTCGATTTTATATACAACCTGGCACACCAAAAGCGCTCTTATCGCGCCGGATCGCGGCCGCTTTTTATGTAACAGGTTGTACATAAACACGAGCATAGAGCTGTGATAGCCCAGTAGATAACGTACCGGCCTATTGACCGACCGGTCCCCGATTCGAATCCTGGTGGGGGCATGTATACTTCGAAAGACGTGTGACCTAACCTAAGATAGATCTAGTTTTCCCTCTGGGTTGCGGAGGTCTGACGGCAGTCGCTCCATGTAAAAATCAGCATCGTCGCCAAATCCTTAGGCTTAGGTAGCGGACCCCGCCAATTCTAATGGATTAGGAAACGCTAAGAAGAAAGTTGTATATAAATACGAATGTTACAAAATGTTCCATCCCGGATCGCTGCCGCTTTCCCAGGTTACCCACCCTTGTGATTTATGTATTTTTTATAAGTCCAACATATCCAAATGGCATCTGTCAGAAAGATTACATTTTTTTTTGTACCACTAAGGTGCCAAACAATCGTACAACATGCCTGAAGGTTACGGTAACCTATGGTCATTTGGAACTCCTCACGCTTTTCTTGAAGAATTAATGAAATCCATTGAGAAAACATCGGCCGGGAGCTTAAGCGAGTCTCGTAACTTTAATGTGTATTATGTCCTTATAATTTACAAGACACTTGTAAATCAGGGACTCCTATCACCGTAAACGACAGCTCATTACTGATTCACAAGGAGTACTTAACTTTAATTTTATCAACAGTCGAGCAAAGTTTAAAACAGGCATCCTTTGAATAAACAATTGCTTCGCTCGTGGAGACGTTTCTGACGCTTTTAGACTGAATGTTCTTGCGTTACTTCTTGTTTTCGAAGTCGTGCATTTTGTTTTGGCGTGAATTTTTGATGAGTTTCATTTAGTTCGCTTCGAACAATAATTAACATTATTACTCTATTTATAGATAAACTCGCTAATTCTAATAAACGTAAATTTGACGAGTTCGGCGGTCGATTAGTTAGTAACACCATCGTGGGTTCGTTTCTTACACAGATAAATATTTGTGTGCATGTCTATCTGTCCTGGTCGGGGTGTTTTTAAATAGAGGTATAAAATACTACTTAGCTCCCAAAACAAGCAAGAGGAAAAGCCATTATGCTACAAGGTTTTAATTAGTAGATTTGACACAAAGCATATGTTTATATATCGTAATTGAATATCTGTTCATAACATATAATAAATGCAATAACAAGCAAGATCTTCAAGCAATCTGTTCAAGCATTCTTGATATTTTTTTCATTTAAACTAAAATATACTAGATGTAAAATAACATATTCAAATGATGGTAATTTAATATGTTCAGAGTTTAATAAGTATCAGAAAAGTCTATTCAGGTATTAATCAGATACTTATGATTAATTATGTAAATGTTATTTGCAAAGTAATTAAAATAAATCAGATGGCTTTACATGTTATTTAAAAGTAAATATATATATATACATTTTGTTTATATTGAAACTTTCATTAATTCTGTATATATATGTGACTGTGGTTATAATTTACATACTGTATCAATTGAAATCAAAATGTAAATATTTTAATCATGTCGGGTTGGGTCAGGTAGAGCTAGTGTAGCCTTATGCAGCCCGTCGATTGGAGAAAACTCCTCGCAGCATTTCACTTGACATCGAACAAGAAGTGAACATATTGAGTGATGCTCAGTTTACCGGTTTCATGGAAGCACTTGATGTTCTAGAAATTCTTCAACTTAGTGTGAAAACCACGAGAATATACATGTTCTTAGTATTAAAATAAATATGTAAAAAGAACAAGGCAAGAAATGTATTGTGAAATTAGAAAAGTAGTGTTCTCGTTGGAACAAATCGCCTTCAACCATGAAGTGCTACACGTCAACTCTCTGAGCTGGTGCTGCCCTGAATTTGCAAACTACATTTAACCTCATAAAACGTAGAGCAGATGGAATCATCGGCGACCCAATGATTTCTGATCCGTCAGACTCTCTGTCGAAACACTGTTTGATGTAATGTCAGTCAGTTGTACCACTCGTCGTAAATTAAAATTCGATCTATATAACATATATGATTGTTCCACCATAGCATGCTTTTTACGATATTTTCTTCCACGTGCGGAGAAATTGTGGTACCAACTTCTTTTAACGGTGTTCTAGCATTTATACGATCTAGGGTCGTTCAGGATTCAGGATTTTGATATGGAGCGAATGCTCAGACCTCCATCCACAACTCACGTGGAAAACCAGAATGTTCTTAATACGTCACACGTTTTTTAAAATATAATATCTTGTACGTGTGCATTTCTCACCATGTTTGTTTCGCCGAGCAAGTGATGATTATAACACAAATGTGTGCATAATTCCCATAAAAGGCTGGCAGCGGAATGCTCATGCTTTTGTATAGATAGTTATGCAAGACACAGTGACTGTTTGCCAACTCCTGAATATAAAAAGAATATTTTATATGTGTTTAAATCAAGTATAAACTTTTCATATAAAATAAAACAACCTATCTGTATGTAGTAAATATTTCATGGGAATGTAAGTATTTATTTATTTAATAATAGCCTGTTGTTATTGTTGCTACGAGTTCATAGTAACCTCTTTTGCTAATTATATATTTAATTACACATCAAAAGCCATTATATGCAAATATCTTAAGATATGTCTAATCGTTAAAATCAAAGAACAAAGAGTTAAGAGTCAATTTTTGATATAATATTTTTTAAACTTCAGTTTCACTGTATTGTAACACATACTCAGTATAACTGAGTATGTTTTGCCTCTCATTTGTATTAGTTTTACGCTTGCAATACAAGAAATATCATATAGTATCGTAATAATATACATATATATATATATATATATATATATATATATATATATATATATATATATATATATATATATATACTGTATGTAATCCCGCATAATCACCTCTGCTGCTAACACGGCATCACCTTAGGAAAGTTCTGGTAGCCCCACCACTTACGAGAAAAAAATAACCCGGCAGGGAGTTATTAATTGGGGACAGTTCTCTGTGAGATGGGTGTAGTTCCCCAATAGGGTTGCTTAGTGCTTAGCTGCATGTGTGAAAGATGTGTAAAGGTATGGCTTTCTTAAAACATCCAGTCCGAGATAAACAGACCTATTCATGCACACAAATGCATAAAAATCGAACCCACGAGACTTGGTGTGACACTACTAATCACTTCACACAAACCTTTACTCATCAACATTTAGTGTTTTAGTGCCTAAATATTTGACCGTCTATTCGCCTTTTGAACCTTCGTTCCAATGCGAGTATCGTTTAACCTATAAGGTTCTTACAGGGTCGGCAACGCAAGAGTGACACTCCTGGTGTTGCAAATGTCCATAGGCTACGGTAACTGTTTACCATCAGGCAGACCGTAAGCTTGTTTGCCACCGTAGTGGTATAAAAAAAGCGGAAGTGACACAATGATTATCCGTGAACTAGCCAATTAGAGCTACGCATTTTACTTCACTTACCCGTAGCGATGAGTTGAGTTTCAAAGCAAAACCTTTCTATCGGTTCTCCATAGGTTTGTTGCTTAAAGGTATGATTCGATTCCTCCAATTCGACTCTCACCACCACCGGCCTTCGTAATTATTACAAATAATGATAACATTAAACATGGTGGCAATCACGACCGAATCAATAGCGAGTTACCATGGTAGCGCAGTCAATTTTACTTTTTCTAAATATTTATGTACGGTCACGAATTCCAAGTGCACAGTATGCCTAGAATGGCATGTTTCTATTGCATTTCAAGGGGTCCAAATGGTACACATCATTTGCAATTCTTAGTCTCGTTTTACTCAGAACCACTCCGGATATTTTTGTATCTTTTTGTACTTTACAAGCACCCGTCTGAGTAGTAACTTGTCATTTATGAATTCAATTTGTGTCCGCTTTTAGTTTCTAGATAGTTTTTGCAGATGCTAAAAGAAGAATAGCCGTAATTATGAAGCTATGAACAATTGCAACTTAATTTAGGTATTCCAATAATTTCTCATATTACCATTGTTTCGTCATATTTTCAAGATTAAATTTCCAAGTCTAGACTATAACTGATACTTTCAAGCGTATCAAATAGGCTACGGTAATCGATTACTTTAGAAATTTGGGGCGACAGGGTGTTAAAGTTACAGGGGGTGACTAGGCGTGAATTTCATTGGTGAACCCGAGTAAAAAAGTCTTGCCTTATCATTGCATGTTTTTCTTAAGATAAGCATAGCTACATATGCTTAGTGTTAACCACATTTCTCATACTAATAACCGATGATAGGGTCTGCAGTAAAGTTGGGCGATTCTACTAAAAAACTGCAACTGCACTGCAGCGCGGCGTGTGTCAAAAATGCGTCATTTTGACGTTTCGTCAAGCGATCTGACAGCAGCGACGTTTAACAAACGTCAAAATGTACGCATTTTGACACACGCCGCACTGCTGTGCAGTTGCAGTTATTTAGTAGAATCGGCCTAAAGGACGGATTGTGTGCCTGATCAATGGCCTGAGCGGTGAAACATGTGGGATAAATTATAAATTTATACCACCTATATTTTTGTACCACTCGTTTTAAACAAAGTAATCTTGAATCTTGAAAGTCATCATACCAATTTGAGTTACTCTTTTTTTATGTTTATACCCTAAGATATTATAATTTAATTCACAAAGTACGACCTGCGACGGCTACCATGTAGAAAACGAGAGATTTACAGAATTGTATACGTGAGGTGGCATGGGAGATATGGATGAAAGATTTCTTTAAACGTAGCAAACGGAAGGCAACCAGAGATACTAATCTCTGGTTTATTTGTAAATATTGTTGATACATTAAACTGGTTTAGTAGGCATAGGCATAGACTGTAATGCTTCGAGATTCCTGTTTCCTCAAAGTACATTTCAGTTAATAAAGCCGATAGAATTCAAGTACCTACTGAGGGCAGTTTGACACTGGTAGACAGATAAATAAGGATATATATTAGTTGACGCTAACATGATTTCTGTGTATTCAATCCTTAAAGACGGAGCTACCGCTTCTTCATCTTGTTTCTTAATTAATTAGGATTGGCTAGGTGCTACCTAAGCTTAAGAATTTGGCGAAGGTTCTCATGAATATAGTTTTTCTCTTGGAGCGAGTGCTGTCAGACCAGAGTATTGAGCGTTTTTTTGGAATTGGTCTAAAATTCAGTATTGTTCAAAACAAACTGAGGGTGCCACTTAGCTTCATACGCCCTATTAATAGGTTAGTTCTTTATCCACTGGCTATATAACGGTGACTAATAGATATTGTATAAAAATCACAACACAATAACTCAGCAAAAATAATCCTTATTATAATACTTATTTTAGTATAGTATCTTATTATAGTACTTTTTTTTTATACTACGTCGGGAGGCATACAAGCATGCGGCCCGCATGATGTAAAGCGGGTACCGTAGCCTATTAACGCTTGCGATATAATAATTATCACTCGCGCGATGCCTACTCTGCTGCTTACATAGCAACTCTTTAGGAGCTTACTGGTGACCTCACTCACACGCAGGAACACAACAACCCTCTAGAGAGTTGTTCTTTGGCTGCGGTTTTCTGTGAGGTGGAGGTACTTCCCCAGACGAGCTGCTTTGATGCGCCCTACCTCTCTCAAAACATCCAGACCAAGACAAACAGACATGTTCATGCACACAAATGTTTGTCTTGTGTGGGAATCGAACCCACGAGCGTTGGTGTCAAAGTCGCGTCATTCTCGACTGAGCAGCCGAGCTCGTCATTTAATTATATTACGCACTTACACTGAAAATTCTTGAGAAACTCTTACAAATTATTTGTAGAAGAGAATACCAAAGTACTGGAAGTTACAATGCGAAATATGAAGGGTGAAATGTTCATGGACTTAAAATTGTTTCACCCAGTTACTTAAATTTCTTCTAATCCTAAAATTTCGAAGTTAGGTTTAATTCTAGAACCTTTGATCACTCAGTTTTGAACTAGTGTACATAAACAAGTCCACAGGGAGGTCAAAGACAAAGGCACTAATTAATTTAGTTTTGTATTTAAGCGTACTTTCAAATCAGATAGGCTGAGAGCCCGTTGCTGGATATGGGCACTGGTTTATTAAAGTCAATAATGTAACAACAAGACAAGTAATATATTCAAAAATAGTAAATTTATCGACTTCATAAATCAATTGGGATAATATTTAATAAATTATGTTATCGAAACTTTGGAAAACTTGTTATCTTATATTTATTACTAGCTGTGTCCGCGACTTCGTCCGCGCAGAATGGTTATTTTTTTATAGTAATAAAAATAAATAAAATGTCTAAAACAAAAATAGCCTAAGTTACTCCTTATTACACCAGCTATCTGCCAGTGAAAGTCCCGTCAAAACTCAGTCCAGCCGTATCTGAGATGAGCGGAACAAACAGACAGACAGATAGACAAAAATTGTAAAAAAATATATTTTGGTACGAGTATATGTACCGTGTGACACTCCAATTTTAGTTATCTGCAGTATAGATTTTGCAAGGGACTTTAAAAGATATTGTGACGTCTTAGAGCATGAAAATAATAGAAGGTACGGTAGTAGCGCAATCTAGTCATTCGATTAGGCGTTAACTTAATCAGCTGAATATGCATCAACCGAAACCGCAAAACTTTAAGAAAGTTAATTTGCTTTTTAAATTCTACGGAAACTCAGTTCCAGACCTGGTAGTCAGTAACGACCATCGGAAACATTTCTACATAACATTAAATTGGTTAAAAAGTGTAATGCTCATCAAATAAATATTATCATCTATACATATAAATAAAATTGGGGTGTCTGTTTCTAATATTAAAATAACCGCTTTTTATTAAATGCATATGGACACGGTACATATACCAAGATGAATATTTTTACAATTTTTGTCTGTCTGGTTATTTGTTCCGGCTTATCTCTGAAACGCTTGGACCGACTTTGACGGGACTTTCACTGGCAGATAGCTGATGTAATAAGGAGTAACTTAGGCTATTTTTATTTTAGAAATTTTATTTATTTTTATTAATATAAAAAAAATAACTATTCCGCGCGAACGAAGTCGCGGGCACAGCTAGTTATATATAAATTCTCTCATTATATATATAAATAATATTAACAATTCTGTTTTTCACTTAGAAGAAATTAGTGTCAACAGCTGTCTCCCACCTAAGTTTTCTCATTATCAGTCAGATGTCATTACAATAGGTAAATTAATGTTGATACTAATAAGAGAAAGATCTAACAAAGTAACAGGGAAATTTAATATGCCTATGTTACACGTGTGCTCTGGTGTATGTTTGGTGTTTGTGAATGTGTGTGCTCGGGGGTGTGTGAGTGTTGTATGTAAGGAGCGTGGAGTGTGGTCTGTTTCAGAGTAACTGCGAAAAGCCAATTGCAAAGATTTTGTTTGCATTTATATACGTGGTCAGAGAGTAGATATTATTGGTTTTATTAGCCTCATAGTATAGATAACCACTACACACATGATATTGGTGTCTTGAAAAGGAAAATTTGTGGGGTGTAGTGAGACAAACTTTGGTTTATCGCCTTTTGTAGTAGGTTTGAAGGTCATGCTATTATGTTTTCGAAGAGTAGCATATAAAATGAATAGTTTTCTAACTGTAGCAATCTTTATACCTTGTCAGGTCATAAGTTCTGTCAAAAACTTTTGATGTAATTAATGATACACTTTTTGATAATTATGTAAAAGTTATATATGAAATGAAAGGCAATTAAATGTACTATATTTTTTTATTTCTCGTATTTCAAATGCCCTCCTCCATTTTGAATACATGCCCTTAATCGACGCGGCCAGTTATGGATCGCAGCACGCACCACATTTATATCTATTTCTGGCGATGCTTTAACCAGAGATGCTCGGAGAGACTTCTGATGAGGTTTAGCGCAGACTTTCTCCTCCAAATGGTGCCATATCTTGTAGTCCAGTGGATTTAAATCTGGACTAGAAGAGGGCCAGTCTTCATGCCCGATGAAGTCAATTCCACGGGCGGTCAACCAGTTTTGAGTACTTCGTGCCTTATGAGCTGGTGCAGTGTCCTGTTGGAATATCCAGTGTCTGTCTTAGAACATTGTTTGAGAAAGAGGTTCTACTATGTTTGTTAGGACGGTATTTTGATAAACCACGGCACTGGTTTTCACACCTTTTTCACAGAAAAACACTTCAGTTAAGCCTGAATATGAGACTTCAAGCCAAACCATGATTGATGAAGGATAATGATTTCGCTGGACCCTGGGAATACGCGCGCTCGCTTCTTCACAACTGAGGGCATACACCTTATCATTATGTTTGTTGTAACTTTCTTCGATGGTAAAAGACTTTCATCCGAAAACAAAATTTCGCGGTATTTATCCCCGCGTTTTTTTTTCTTTCCAAATTAATTTTTTCAAACTCTCTTTCAAAAAATGACCAGTTTTTTACGATAAGATCGTAGTCCCAGGTTTTCATTTAACACTATTTTGACAGTGGTTCTGCTTAATCCTATCTGAAGAGCTAAGATTTTTTGTTTACGCACGGGATTTCTTTGGGTTCGCGCCTTCACTGCTGCGCTGGTGTCCTGACTGTGCGAGGTCGGCCGCTCCTCTTACGATCTTCGAAGCTTGAATCTTTAGTATATCGTTTGATAGTGCGACAAATAAACTGTAGTGCTATTTTAAATTTTTGTACAATGTTCAAAATCTCTTTTGGCGCATAACGACAGCCGTGCATTTGAAAATGAATGAAAATGAATTTATTTTTTATTTTTAAAATTAGTCAAAGTATTTCTGGTCAGTATCCAAATCCAGTTATATAATCCTCACCATGTACCAATAATTTCGTATTTTCCGATTTATGTACATATTTGTAATTGTCACTTTCTCGGCACTAATATTGTCATCGTGAGGAAAAGGCGCACGGCAAAGAAATTCTATTTGGAAAGACATGTCACCTAACCTAAAGAAAGGAAGGTCTAGTTTTACACTCTGCATTGTGGAGGTCTGAAGGCCGTCGCCCCATGTCAAATACAGTACCTTCGCTAAATCCTTAGGCTTAGGTAGCAGACCCCGCCACTCATAACGGATTAGAAAACGGGATAACGCTAAGAAGAAAAGTTGTACATTCCTCAGCGGTCTCTTCGAACAAATATGAAATGGGGCCATTGTCTAAATTTTCCAAAAGGTACAGGGGATTGACGATGTGTCCAGCCAGTCATAAAAAATGGACTACAACCCTCTACTATTATTAACACAGCAACTCTTTACGAGCTCACTGGTGACATCATTCACACGCAGGAATTGTGTTCCTCCAGGGAGTTGTTATTTGGCTACGGTTTTCAGAGGTATTTTCCCAGACGGGCTGTTTTGAGGCACGCTACCTCTCATACAGTTGCAGCTAATTCAATATAAAAAGTAAACTGAATATATTGCGACGATGCCTTAGACTGTAATAGGGCAAATGAAGGTAAACCTCTCAAAGGTAAAGCTTAGCAAACATTTCCAAAACAAACGAACTGATAACTAAACTCTAAATTGTTTTTGCTGCAAAGAATTTCAACCCTTTGTTCGGCGAATTTTAAATCATGCTATGACTTGGTTAAATTGAGTTTCACAGTTCGGTACACGCTTTCGGGATCATGTTTTTTGGATATTTGATAAACGCATATTGTTTTTGGTATAACAATTTCAATAATATATGTATGTATGTAAAACTTCACGCCAAATCTCTTGCTGGGTAGACAGAGAGGATCGAGCGCCACATGACTCGATCCTTACACTCCTCACTCGCTTCTTTAACATTAATTGTTCTTCTCCAGCAGGCTTGCCGGTTTCTAACGCTCCAATGTCAATAATTATGCTTTATTTCTTCTTCTTTTGCTTTTGACTGTGGCTTCGGTACCAAACACGTTCCCATAACATTCATAAATAAATAAATATAAATATTGCCGGACAATTTACACAGCGCCACCTAGCCCCAAAGTAAGCGAAGCTTGTGTTGTGGGTACTAGATAACTGATAAACATACGTAAATACATTTTTTTTTGTAAATACATACTTATTATACATAGAAAATACCCAGACCAATACAAACAGACATGTTCATGCACACAAATGTTTGTACTGTGTGGGAATCGAACCCACGAGCGTTGGTGTCAAAGTAGCGTAATAGCGCGTTTCACCACTGCGCCACCGAGCTCGTGGATATAATATACGGTAAAAAATCGGCCAAGTGCGAGTCGGACTCGCGCACTAAGGTTTCCGTACCACTATTTATAAAAACGGCAAAAAAAATCACGTTTGTTGTATGGGAGCCCCCGTAAATATTTATTTTATTTTATTTCTTAGTATTTGTTGTTATAGCGGCAACAGAAATACATCATCTGTGAAAATTTCAACTGTCGAACTATCACGGTTCATGAGATACAGCCTGGTGACAGACGGACGGACGGACGGACAGCGGAGCCTCAGTAATAGGGTTCCGTTTTACCCTTTGGGTACGGAACCCTAAAAATCAGTTTACTTTCGCTAAACTAAAGGAAAGATATTGAGAGAGATATCTATATAGCACTGTTCTATTTTCTAGCGTCATCGCCTTTCGTAATCCATTAGGATTGATTGTCTCCGCTTTATGTAAGACTAAATATTTGGCGAAAATACTGATATTTACACGTAACGACTGCAATCAGCCCTTCACAACTCGGAGAGGTAACCTGACCTTTCTTAGGTTAATCACGTCAGACGTCTTTTGAAATATATTTTCTTGAACATGGAGGTTTTTTCATGTTTTCCTTCACCGCCGAGCAAGTGATAATTACAAATATGTACCTACATAAATTCTAAAATACGAATTTAGTGGTACATGTCAGGATCCGTTCCGGGCACCAGTTGGGCAAAAAGTTGATTCTTTATCCAATAAAGGGCCGTTATTCTGAATATTTAAAGTGGAATTCTCATAATCTTCATTAACCACCACCATTAGTCGAAGCCAACTTCTGCAAGACCATGCTGACATCTTGCAAACTTGTATCGAGAGAAAATCTTGAGAGAAATTCACAGAGTGATTATATCACGAGAATCACCCGAATAGAGAGATAACTCCATCTCAGAGAAGTCCGGAGGCAAACAACAATTCACTGATAGGTCGTCTTGTACTTATGAGTGCTTATTTTCATAAAAACTACT
The DNA here is from genome assembly GCA_947507595.1 of Pyralis farinalis. Taxonomy (NCBI): domain Eukaryota; kingdom Metazoa; phylum Arthropoda; class Insecta; order Lepidoptera; family Pyralidae; genus Pyralis; species Pyralis farinalis. Next base: position 4,464,769 of record OX382264.1, read on the forward strand.
AAGAATATAATGAGTTCACGGCAAACGGTTGTAAGGTGCTGCAAGTCTTCGCAAGTCTCGTCGCTTCGGATTATGTGCTTACTACCCGCTGTACCGGTAAAGGCTAAATATCATACCGCTATTGTGACTACTGAGCCTTATACTAATATTTTTGTATCTTCCAGATATTTCAGCGATGTTGCAGACGCCGTGGTCACGGGATGACTGGGCATGACGAGTAGATGTTAGTAAAACAAGAGCTATACGAGAAATGGTACGAATATCATCCCGCAAGTTATGTTTCCATATATCCGAAAGCAGGAGAATTTTAATTGTGCCAAACCTATATCTGCTTGTGATTCTAACTACTTAAAAAAAACACCAGAAAATGAGAGAACCGCATAGGAAGAGACGAGGAGGAAATGGTGCATGCGGCCCGCATCAGATGGTAAGCGGTCCCGCAGCCTATTGACGCTCGCAACACCACGGGGATGTTACTCGCGCGCTGTCAATCTAGTGACCTAAGGATGTTTCGTCACAGTGCCCAGTAATTTCTCTGATATATACGCTTGTAATACATTGAGTATAAATCGTGCGATGCCTCCTCTGCTGCTAATATAGCAACTCCTTAGGAGCTTACTAGTGACCTCACTCATAAGCAGGAACACAATAACCCTCCAGAGTGTTGTTATTTGGCTGCAGTTTTCTGTGAAGCGGTGGACTTCCCCAGACCAGCTGCTTTGATGCGCCCTACCTCTATTAAATTCCGATTAACGATTATTTTTTTCGAGCGTATTTTCTCGATTTTGACCGCTTTACATCAGGTGTTCCGCATGCTTATGGCATACAAGCATGCGGCCCACCTGATGTAAAGCGATTTTGTACATTTTTTTGTACGGTTGTGTTCCGATGTTGTACAAAAAAATAATTTAACACCATGACTCGTGAGTTCAATTCCCTCATAGGACAAACAAACCTAAAAATGTCTGTTTGTATGTAGCTCGGGTGTATCTAAGAGAGGTAGAGCAAATTTAAGCAACTCGATTGGGTAGGTATATATATATGTATATATATATCTTCGGCTGCCCTTTGACCATGATTCTTGTATTGTTCTGTATTCTTGTGGTAGGTAATCCACTTTTCACTTTTCAAAAACGGCTCGGTTTCGTTACGTTTCAATAGAGAAATGCAAATAAGTAGTTCAGTGTGCTTGTGTGGCAGCCAAATAGGCGTTTGAAAAAGTTTGCGGGGTAGGCAGAGAGAACCGAGCGCCATAAGACGCGGTCCTTACACGCCTCGCTCGCTTCTTTAACATTCACAGCTCTTTTCATTTTATTAGAAGGTGATGTCGGGAACTCCAGAAATCGGCGAGCGCGATGAAATATCTATTGCAAAACCTTCTCTATTATGTGATTTTCGTGTTGAAATCGAAAACATTTTCGCTGCATGTGAGGTTCCAAGTATCCGTTTCGTTCATTGAGCTGAAGTGATAAGATACGCTGGCGTGGAGCACCAACACGCCAAAAAGCCTTTTGTGTTGGAACAATAATTTCGATACGTTTGTTATTTTGTATGTACGTGTACGATTTTATACATCACAGAACCATTTTGTTCAATATATACATCACTAGCTGTGAAACCGGTAACCTGTGAGAACCGCATTTTCTCCTTTCATTCTTTTTCCTCTTCTGTTTCAAAGGATCGCATCGTGTTGTTGGATAGCCTGTAACCAATCTCATGATTTCTCTTCTCAAAATTTTTTCACTCAAAAAGATTTTTCAAATCCGACTACTAGTTTAATTCAATTCAATTCAATTCAATTTATTTCTTGCTAAATATGGATAACAAAGATCATAAAGTTTGTATATATGAACAAGCCAAATTTTAACTGTAGTATTGGCATGCAAGATTTTTAACATAAAATATATCATTACATGTCACAGTTAACAAAATATGTGCAATCGCAATTATAAACTTACATCGGTTAATTAATACATAATAACAAATTTTTGCATAAAATATTGTCACCTAATTAATATTGACAATAAATTTATCGTTTATAAATTCATCAACAAAATAATAAGCCCTTTCTATTAACAAGTCTTTTAGCTTTTTCTTAAAACCTTGTAGTTCCAGGCGCGTTCAAACAAAACACTTTCGCTTTATATATTAGTATAGATATATACTTTTTGTATAAGAAATAAGAGTGGGAGATAGAACATAGAATTCAACTTTCTCAGTAAGTTTCTTTGGAGCCACAGCATTCGCTGTAGGAGCTTGTATGACTCTCGATGTGTATAAAAAAGATAAACTAAGTCAGACTTCAGATGACTTGAAAATACTGGCAAATTTACAACTACAACGTTGGGAAACATACTCTAAATTTGTTGAGTTGAGGCCATTATAAACAAGAATGATACCTCGACAACATAATGCCAATTTCAGGAGGGTCGATAATAGTTGTTTTTACCTCATAGGTAGTATTGAGTCTACGCTAAATCTTGTTACAGAGGGCAGTAAATCGAGAAATTTGGATGCTTGCCCATTGTTTCCGCTCCCATTACTCTTGCTGCGCGTTTCAGCCGTAATATTATTATTACAGTTATCTTCCGGTACTTATTGGAACAATAAATATTAATAAACGGAAATTGGTAAATTGTTATTATTATTATTGCTTGTAAATATATTGTCAGGAAAATTGTGTCTTTTTTTCTGGCTACGACGAAGTTATAAGGAAGGTTATTTTTTATTAGGCTATGTATGAATATATGTATGTATCTATATCGAAATATCTTCTAAACTGTTCATCGTATATTAGCAAAAGAGGTAGCATTTGAAGCGTCATACTGTTCCGCTGATTATAGGCTGTGTGACGTCATTGATAATTCAACATAGTTGCTTAATGCGGGCATAAAGTACTGCCAATAAAATTAATAATAATAATATTCCCAGGAGTGGGTCACGACGAGTGTACGAAATTACACCAATGCACTCAAAGGGGCCTCTACACGTTGGATCTATCCGTGCCTGTCAAATGAACGAGATTAATACCTGTGAAATAAGACACATATTAATACACCCCGCAGAGCAGCAGCTCGTTACTGAATAATGACACCATGGGTAACCGAGTGCTCCAGAGAGTCGATCAGGGCCTTGGTCTCCGGCTTGTCTTCGTCGGTGGAATTAGAAACTCAAGAAGGCCAGCAGCACTCACAGCTCTAGCTTGCCTTCATTGGCCGTCCAGAGAGCAGACGAAAAGAGCAATATGCTCCAGAGGTAGAAGTATTAAAGGGCATAGCGCCGCGAGTAACTTCGAAGGAAGCTCAGCATACCTCTTGACATCCCCGAGTCACTGACACCAGTGTTACCCACGGCCGACATTTTTACCCTCGCTTTTCAAGGCGTCATGTTGTAAGTAGCAAGCCAACGGCTGTCGGGAAAAGCATTAAGCACGATAGTCATGGCTGACGTCAGTTCGTTTTCTATAATAACTCAGTAATAATAATCCCTCCAGCAGAGGTATTTACATTGACACGTAAAATTCTCATTCCGAATTGATAATTTGTTACATAGAATCAAAGTCGTTTCCAGCGAAATGTATTTCAATTTTATTTGCATTGACACGGTACGCAATGTATGTCACGAACTTGAAATCTTTTCTATGCAATTTGATTCCATGCAAATGACGATTTCCGGTTAAAATTACTTTTTCTTTTTTATAATAATAAATAAATATGATACTACGAGGTATACTAAGCCGTTGTTACGGCGATTATGAAATGTTGACTAATATACTGTCCCCAACTTTTACGTAGGTAGTGGCAAGCTCACACAAAACTAACGAGTTTTACATTCTACCTAAAACTACATTTAACTCAAAACCACAGTGAAAACTTTACTTTCTAAAACACACAAGCTAAATTAACAAACATTGTCTTGCCAACTTAAAAGATTTAATTACATTATGGAGCCATTTTAGTCGGTAAACATATCTATCGTAACATTAAAACTCCATTTGTAATAAGTGTAATAACTAACAAACGATTTGTCTTATCTTAATGGTGGAACTTTGGCTTAAGTCTTATGTATTTTATAGGTATGCACACCAGTGCAGCGCATAGCAGTGCTAAAGATATAAATTTCAGAAGATGATAGCACTCACTCGTCATTTAGTTTAACGTGTGATTGGAGATTAAATAGAAATGCAGAAGTTACTCTGTGTGTTCTTGAGTTCTAAACAAATTCTTTGCAATAACCTGTCATTCTTACTGATGCACTGATAGTGTAGGGCAGACCGTTCGCTTGTTTGCCACCTTAGCAGCATAAAAAAATAGTATGTAAATGTTAAAATTGTTTCATATTGCAGTATCTCACTTGGCCAAGAGAGGAAGTCAATTCGAAAACTTCCTACCCTTACAAATTTCTTCTGATTAAATTCGTTGTGCGTTCCAAGGCAGCCGTAGTTTAACCCCCGGGACAGCAATCGACTTCACTATTCATTGCCTTTTTGGTGGTCGCCTCAGTTAATTCTGGCTACACAGGAAACACAGTGGTGGGAATGAGTGGTGGGCCTGTCCTATAAAACAAAAATGTAAAAGTTACTCAGTGCGTTTTTCGCAATGCTTTTATTGTTGCAATGACCGCCTTTATTGTACTGTCCTGCTCTCGTTTTCACATGTTAATGAAGCATGGATCATAGTATCACAGCAAAACTATAGCACCTAAGTATCACATTCTCTTCTCATTTTGTACGCACTACAGTTCGAAGTGTTAGCCAGGACAATCGGTAGAACAGACAAATGGAGGCAAAATTTCTCCTTAAACTTAAGGCCTCAATACCATGTGTAAGCTTAGAGCAGTGATAGCCCAGTGGATTAAGAACTGGCCCATTGAACAACAGGTCCCTGGTTCGAATCGTGGCATGCACTACTAAATTCGTGTTATCGGATTTTTGTAGGTACATATTTGTAATTATCACTTGCTCGGCGGTGATGGAAAACATCGTGAGGAAACCCACACGAAATTATATTTCGAAAGACGTATGACTTAACCTAAGAAAGAACTGGTTTTCCCTCTGGGGTGTGGAGATCTGACGGCAGTCGCTCTATTAAAAAAGTATCTTTTTTTGCCCAATCCTTAGACTTAGGTAGCGGACCCCGCCAATCCAATAACGCGAAGAAAAAGAAAGAGTAGTATAATATATATATACATACATATATAAATGTAAAAGTTACTCTGTGCGTTTTCGCTTTTATGAACGACCTTTATTGTACTGTTGTTGTTGTACTGTATTGTTGTAGATACTTTCTACTCTCTGCCATCCAGCTCTTGCTTCTGTTAGCGTTGGGATTGGCACCGCATTGTTCTAGAGTTCTAAATAGATTCTTTGCAAAAACCTGTTATTCTCATTGAGACACTGATCACAGCAAAATATAGCATCTACGTAGTACCGCAGTTAAAATATAGCATCTACGTAGTATCGCAGTTAAAATATAGCATCTACGTAGTATCGCAGTAAAAATATAGCATCTACGTAGTACTGCAGTTAAAATATAGCATCTACGTAGTATCGCAGTTAAAATATAGCATCTACGTAGTACTGCAGTTAAAATATAGCATCTACGTAGTATCGCAGTTAAAATATAGCATCTACTTAGTATCGCAGTAAAAATATAGCATCTACGTAGTATCGCAGTAAAAATGTAGCATCTACGTAGTATAGCAGTAAAAATGTAGCATCTACGTAGTATCGAAGTAAAAATGTACCATCTACGTAGTATCGTAGTAAAAATGTAGCATCTACGTAGTATCGCAGTAAAAATGTAGCATCTCCGTAGTATCGCAGTAAAAATGTAGCATCTACGTAGTATCGAAGTAAAAATGTAGCATCTACGTAGTATCGAAGTAAAAATGTAGCATCTCCGTAGTATCGCAGTAAAAATGTAGCATCTACGTAGTATCGAAGTAAAAATGTAGCATCTACGTAGTATCGAAGTAAAAATGTAGCATCTACGTAGTATCGAAGTAAAAATGTAGCATCTAGGTAGTATCGTAGTAAAAATGTAGCATCTACGTAGTATCGAAGTAAAAATGTAGCATCTACGTAGTATCGCAGTAAGAATGTAGCATCTACGTAATATCGAAGTAAAAATGTAGCATCTACGTAGTATCGCAGTAAGAATGTAGCATCTACGTAGTATCGCAGTAAAAATGTAGCATCTACGTAGTATCGAATTAAAAATGTAGCATCTACGTAGTATCGCAGTTAAAATATAGCATCTACGTAGTATCGCAGTAAAAATGTAGCATCTACGTAGTATCGAAGTAAAAATGTAGCATCTACGTAGTATCGAAGTAAAAATGTAGCATCTAGGTAGTATCGTAGTAAAAATGTAGCATCTACGTAGTATCGCAGTAAAAATGTAGCATCTACGTAGTATCGTAGTAAAAATGTAGCATCTACGTAATATCGTAGTAAAAATGTAGCATCTAAGTAGTATCGCAGTAAAAATGTAGCATCTACGTAGTATCGCAGTTAAAATATAGCATCTACGTAGTATCGCAGTAAAAATGTAGCATCTACGTAGTATGGAAGTAAAAATATAGCATCTACGTAGTATCGCAGTAAGAATGTAGCATCTACGTAATATCGAAGTAAAAATGTAGCATCTACGTAGTATCGCAGTAAGAATGTAGCATCTACGTAGTATCGCAGTAAAAATGTAGCATCTACGTAGTATCGAATTAAAAATGTAGCATCTACGTAGTATCGAAGTAAAAATGTAGCATCTACGTAGTATCGAAGTAAAAATGTAGCATCTCCGTAGTATCGCAGTAAAAATGTAGCATCTACGTAGTATCGAAGTAAAAATGTAGCATCTACGTAGTATCGAAGTAAAAATGTAGCATCTACGTAGTATCGAAGTAAAAATGTAGCATCTAGGTAGTATCGTAGTAAAAATGTAGCATCTACGTAGTATCGCAGTAAAAATGTAGCATCTACGTAGTATCGTAGTAAAAATGTAGCATCTACGTAATATCGTAGTAAAAATGTAGCATCTAAGTAGTATCGCAGTAAAAATGTAGCATCTACGTAGTATCGCAGTTAAAATATAGCATCTACGTAGTATCGCAGTAAAAATGTAGCATCTACGTAGTATCGAAGTAAAAATGTAGCATCTACGTAGTATCGCAGTAAAAATGTATCATCTACGTAGTATCGCAGTTAAAATATAGCATCTACGTAGTATCGCAGTAAAAATGTAGCATCTACGTAGTATCGCAGTAAAAATGTATCATCTACGTAGTATCGCAGTTAAAATATAGCATCTACGTAGTATCGCAGTAAAAATGTAGCATCTACGTAGTATCGCAGTAAAAATGTATCATCTACGTAGCACCACATTCTCTTCTCATTTATTACGTACTACAACTTTAAGCCTTTGTCCAGTACAATCGGTAGAACAGACAAAGAGAGGCATTTTTTTTCTCCTTAAACTTAAGGGCTCAACACCGTGTTTAAGCATAGGATTACAGACAATTCTCATAACTCGTCTCTAAACCAAATCACAAGGTCTTCCCTAGTCAGTGCCTTGGACGAAATGTTACATTATTCTGTATACATACGTGCAGTTTGATCAGTTTAGTTCGGGCTTTTGTAGATCAGTTACAGAGCAATATCGCTTGTAGTGTGACAATAACCTATATTTATTATTATTCATCTGTACCTTAGTTAAGGTCACATTTCTTCTTATAATTTCTCTACTCAGATATTTGTTTTTAGTCTGATAAACTTAAGCCTTCTTGATGAACTTCAAGCATATGTCCCATCTGAGTTATAATGCTAACCGTAGCTTATGAGCGCTTGCAATACAGTAGATATCTCCTGCTGCTAACCCAGTGACTCATTAGAAGCTTACTGGTTACTGTAAAGCTATTTCGTATGAAGTATAATATCTAAATGTATTTTTGCGCCTTGTCCCCTTGTGTGTTGTTTGGTTACAAACAACACGTGTTCATGCTAGTGAACGAGATTACCAGTAAGCTCCGAAAGTGTCGCCGTACTAGCAGCGGGGTGGGCAACAAGCGATTCCTGTATTTCAAGCGTTCATAGGCTGCAGTACCACTTTAAAATGAGATGGGTCGTATGCTTGTAAGCCTCACTCACCAATAAGCAACGCTTGGGATATATTAAGTACTAGCTGTGCCCGCGACTTCGTCCGCGCGGAATAGTTTTTTTTTTTATTATTTATTTATATTAATAAAAATAAATAAAATTTCTAAAATAAAGGTAGCCTAAGTTACTCCTTATTACATCAGCATCGGTCCAGCCGTTTCAGAGATTAGCCGGAACAACAGACAGACGGACAGACAGACAGACAGACAAAAATTGTAAAAATATTCATTTTGGTATATGTACCGTGTATATATCCATATGCATTTAGTAAAAAGCGGTTATTTTAATATTATAAACCGACACTCCAATTTTATTTATCTCTATGTATAGATTACCCAAGCGATGTCACCTCTGCTGCTAACACAGCAATACCTTAGGAGCTTACTGGTGACCTCACTCACATGCAGATACACAACAACCCTCTAGAAAGTTGTTATTTGTCTGCGGTTTTCTGTGAGATGGAGGTACTTCCCCAGAAGGGCTGCCTTGATATGCCCTACCTCTATTGAAAATAACCAGACCGAGACAAATAGACATGTTCATGCACGCAAATTTTACGCCTATGTGGGAAACGAACTCACGAGCGTTGGTATCCAAGTAACGTAACAGTGCGTTCCGCCACTGCGCCACCGAGCTCGTCAAATGAAACATGTAGGGTACCCACATCCTATTTCATTTGTTAAAGTAAGAGTCAAACTTTCGCTGAACACTAGTTTAACATTCTATCCAAAACGTCCTAAGAGACCCATATTAAATCTGACCGACACATATTTGTGACGGAGCCCCAGCTTTTAATTACTCAGCGCACATTTAGTGAAATCGCAGTTACGGACTTTTACCTACGTCCTCGCCTACATCATCTACATTAATTACATTCCTCGAGGACGTGTGCGCGACCCGAAATGAAAACTATCGACTTTGGTTGAAATACTTTTGAACTTGGACATGCTTGGACTTGGTTGTTTATATTCTATGTGCTTCTATCTTTAACTTTACGCCAAGTCGCTTGCGGGATGAGCAGAGCGAACCGGAAGTCAGTTGGCTCGGTTTTTACACACCTCACTCTATACGTTAACATTCATAGCTCTTTTGTTGTCGCTCGCCGCTCGCTCCAGACACTTTCTTCTGATAAAACACAATCTATTTGGTCGTAGTAGATGAGTCTTTCAGCACCTGCATTCTTCTGTTCTTTGTGTTGTATATTTGTTTCGGCATACTTTCCTCTTTCACTCTTTCTACATGGCCGATCTAACGGAGCATGTCTGTTCTTATTTTACTAGCGATACTCACTTTCCAATTTACTTTCTTACATCTACATTTACATACATTGCAAACTCGGTCTACAAGCGTTACATCGCAGATTTTGCGCAACGCTCAAGACATATAAAACTGTGGATAAAATCCGCTCATAAACCTAGGATTGAATCCACGCATGTACCACTTAATTCGTGTTTTTGGCTTTATATACATATTTGTAATCATCACTTACTAGGCGGTGAAGGAAAACATCGTGAAGAAAAACATCGTGAAGAAACCCGCACATTCAAGAAATTATATTTCGAATTATTTATCCTTACCTAAGAAAGGTCTGGTCTCGATTTTCAGGAACTATATGAAATCTATATGTTTGTCTGTGCGTTTTTTTCGAATATTCGAATTTTCACTTCAGATTCGGATTCAGCATAAAAAAGTAGAATAGGAATGTTCAGGAACACCGTTCCTATCTCTTAAGGAACATGGTCAAAATGGCCGACAAAATAAAAAAAAATCGAATTGTTATATAATTGACGAGCCAGGTGTTCCTCTGGCAATGCAAGCTTGCGCATTCTCAACTGGTCATAATTAATTTTGAATAAATTTAAATAATATTGTTTTTTTAATCTACAAAGTAATAACCCTTGATATACTTTTATATTCACAAATGAAGTCCTGTTGGAGTTTGCTATTCGAAGCCCGCACATAACATTTGCATACCTCGACAACGGACTCCACGTTCCCAACAACTTGAAACCGTCTTCACGATTGAAATTACGATGCTTCTTTATTTCAATCGCTTCCTGACCAGGCGCGGTACGAAGCGTCGTTCAGTTGAGAGTATCATGGGATTATGCAGCTCAATGCAGTGATTGACATCCTTTTGCAGAAGGTGTTCTGCTATGGCAGACATCTCATTTTCACTATTCTTAACCGCAGCTATGTGCGCCTTGACCCTTTATATCGGGGAAATATAAAAACAAATCGCGGTATGTCACGTAACTACATTAATAAAGAACGGTATGTTAAACAGGCAGTGAAAGAAAACGAGCATTGGACTATACTCTCCATGTATGTATGAGGTGTATTGTATTTTAATACTGGTACTCGAGTTCTTATATAAAGAGAACCTTATATTTATTCCACATTATTCAATAAATATGAACAAGTCAGTATTTAAAACACTATTGTACGTCGATGGTCTCCTTACATGTTCTTGGGAAGAACTGCAACAAACGGCTACTGTGATGAATGCGGCCTTTAAAAGGAATAGTACGTAGTTGATGTACAGCCGTGAAATATGGGTATAACAGAAGAAGCATTAAAGTAGGATGAACGTCGCAGAAATGAGAGCTCCGAGTATGTGTGGAGTGAAAATGATTGATAGAATAAAAAAATGTACGATTCGAGAACGTTTTAGAATGAAAGATGATGTAGTGACAAAAATTTAAAAGGGTATGGTGAGATGGTTTGGTCATTTAGAAAGAATGAATTATGAAAGAAGTGTATCAGATAAGAGTGAATGGAGATATCGGTAGGGACCGCCCTAGACGCACACCTATAGATTAAATTGGTGATTTGTTCAAAAAGGGCAAAATCAAAACCCAAGAGTATGCATGAAGAGGTTGATGAGTGTGAAAGAAGCGAGAGGGATATGTTTGGATCGGTGCACCTAGCGTTCCATAGTCTCTGCCTACCCCAATAGGAGACAGACGTGATAATATCGCACCTTTGCGGAAAGATTGTGATATCTCAATATGAGTGATTTCTCAGGAGACCACTTTAAAACTTTTGAAATACAGTGACTTTCGAAACTTTGAAGTTATCGCTTACATTTCTATGAAACAGATGCTGTTCAACTATTAAACTAATGTTATTGGAGGTTATTTTGTACCTTAAGCCCATCGAGCAACATGATATTACGGTTTGAAAAAAAAATGGAACATCTGTCATGTTGTTCTTGCAAAAAGGAGAAATTTCATGTGTGTTATCTCATGATGTAACATTGTAGATGACAATAATTTTGGAATATTATTGAGTTATTTTAATAAAACACGTTAAAAATATGTCATTTTTTATTAAGTTTTTTCGTAAAAACATTTATATCAAATTACTATTGTCTTTAAATGCACAAAAATAGTCCTAAAGCACAGTGACAGTATCACACAAGTAATCTAAATGAAAACAGTCTCGAAAACGAAAAAGAATTGACCTCTTAATTAAATTAACAACAAAAATATGTAATGTGAACAAGTCAAGTGAACAATTCCGTTTAAAGCTGTTACTTCCAAGTAGGAGATATCAATAAAGTTCAAGTGAATCAGATCATATCACTATAGATCTAATACAATAATGACACTATTCCTTGACGTCTCAGATTTGTTACGGACGTACAAAGTTTCTGTATTTAAGCAAAAATAAAACATTTTAACGAAAACTAATAAAATCAACTTTAATCTTAGCATTAAACAATAATAGTATTTAGTCTTAGTTACTAACTAACAACAGTAAATTAATCTTATTTATTGGAATGCACCAAGTTAAATAGTGCTTAATCACGTGTATACATAATAAAGTACGAGTATCAAAACCTTAACTTTATAAAGAACATACAAATTCTAATTTAAATCTCAAATAAAAATAAGATCAGGTAACCATCAATCTTTACACGCTTGTTAAATCTTTTTGTTACTCCAAAAAATATCAATTAATACTAATCAAATACAGTTAACTTTAACAATATGTCTTTAAACTTATTATCAATCTTAAGTCGTAATGAGGCAGGTAGCCTTACACAAGAGAGGTAGGACGCATCAAAGCTGCCCGTCTGGGGAAGTACCGCCACCTCACAGAAAACCGCAGCCAAATGACAACCCTAGAGGGTTGTTGTGTTCTTGCATGTTAGTGAGGTCACCAGTAAGCTCTCAAGGAGTTGCTGTGTAAGCAGCAGAGGAGGCATCGCGCGAATGATACTTAATATATTACAAGCGTTAATAGGCTACGGTACCCGCTTTACATCAAGTAGGTCGTATGTTTGTATGCCTCCCGACGTAGTATAAAAGAAAATTAAAAACTAAAAAAGCATACGAAATGAAACATTGCCATTTGGTAATAAGTACCATCATCATTTGCTTCGATAGTAGGCATTATATTGATTGTTTGATTCCGTAACATCAATGGAGAGCTCATTTTGCAATACGCATTGTTGGATGGTATGTTCTGAAGACTGTTCATTCTGTAGGTTAACTGTTGGAAGCCCTTTTATGCAGTTTTTATTCGTCACCAGTTCTAACATTCGCCTAGATCGTAATCCCATCTGCAAAAATGGTAGACGTGATTAAAAACATGTTAACGCATACAACGTGACAATTCAAAACAATCTCTCTAAAAAATTAAATTATTACTAAAATAACGAAACATCGTATACATATACCACACTAAAAAAAAACAAGTAAAAAAATATATCACCTTCAACGTGACGTATTGAGATGTACCTGCAAATAAACTATATTTTTACAAGAACAATGTGACATTATGAACGGATCACACCCAGAATATCTTATTTAATACTTAAATAGTGTGTCATCTACGACATGTCATATTTTTTCTTTAATAATATTGTAGTTAAAACAACTTACCTTTTTACATAAAATGTGGTATAGTCGTGAGGGCACGTTGTTTCCAAAATGCGGGTACACTTCACTCTTTGAATAACAGGTTGCGACTAGACTGTCACAATGTCGCAGCCAACTAAATTGTCGAACAAGACAATGCTACAGTGTGATATTTTGTCTCTTTCTTTTATTACCCAGCCGTTATTCACACAACCGAAACCACGTTTTTGGAGATAATAGAACTCGATACGGCGGTTTCAAATTTGCAAGAAAAAAAAAACCGACTTTCTCGAAATATCACGGTCTTTCCGCAAAGGTGCGATATGTGTCTATGTAAATATCCAAATGAGTCAATATCTCCTATCTCAACTTTTGATTCTTCTTCTTAGTATTAATCCGCCTCCTAATCCATTATGATTGGCGGAGTCCGCTGCCTAAACCTAACATGTGAACCGTAACATTTTATCGTATTCAATAATTTAATATCACCAATCTCAACTTTTGATATATGAGATCTACACTGATGACTGATGTGAATGTCCGAATTTGTTTTGTTACGTGCTAGGGATCCGTAATATGGTTAAAAATGTGATAAATCTCTAGAACTGAAAATATACAGGTATTTTATCAGGCAGTACATTTAAAAGCCTTATTACAGTGACTCCGGCGGAGGCACTAGAGCACAGATAAGTTAAATTGGAAAAGCGATCATCTCCAATTCCTAGTAGTTTCCGAGGCGCTTCCGTGCTATAATAAATTGTAGGCGTGTAACAAAACTCTCTAGTTTTTGCTTTAAGAGAGGAAAGATATAGAGTTTTAAGAAAGATCTGACGTCAGTTGCTACATGTCTAATCGTAATGCGTAACGAAAATTTGTAGCCGTTACAGATCGCTGGGTGGTATTATGAAAACAGCGGTTAAACTTGAAATATAGTATAATAGAGCGAACAGATACAACTTATAAGAAAACCATTGAAAATCTAATTCATATTCCGAACCATAGACAAACGCCAATCATAAAAAAGAAAACCAAAAACAGGAACATTTTAAAATAAATTAATATGATAAACCAAACTCCTTAGAGGCAGCAGTGTGGCATCGCCAACATCCACTTGCGTAACCAACCCAGACAATCCTGATGGATTAGGAAACATCATAACGCATGCCACAAGAATTTAAGAGAGGTAGGGTGTATGAACGCAGCCCGATCTTCGAAGACCCTCCACCTCACCGAAAGCCGCAGCTAAATAACAACTCTCTAGTTGTAGCGCTCGTGCGAGAGTTATGGTTATCAGTAAGCTCATAAGAAGTTGCTCTATTAGTAACAGCGGTGGCAATGCGCGAGCAATACGTCTCTATCGTAAGCATTCATTGGCTGTAGTATCAACTTTACATCACGATGGTTCCACTTTTTTTTTATAACACGTGAATAGGCTAACTATCAACCTGATATCAACAGGTTACCGTAGCCTATGAATGTATGCATTACAAGACGTACTTCAGAGGAGAGGCCTCCGGTAAGGTCACTTACCCGTGGAACACAGCTACATGTAGCTATCATTTGCAGCTGTTATTTGGCTGTGATTTTGTTTGTTACCTGCACATGCAGGCAAGGTTACGGAAAAGGACAAACACAAATAAATACACTTTTAAATTCATAATTGTACGAACCCCTCCAAGACATTACAGTTGAAGTAATATACAACGCAATGTTAATGAGAATTAATAAAATAGTTACAGTATGACGCAACCACAGAGCGATGCAAACATAATAACGCTATCTCTTGACAATGAAACATATCACCGAAGTTTGCATGGGAAATTGATAAAAATGTCAAATCCAGAAACTAGAAAAAAGAAAATCGCCAAAGTGTTTAAAAACAACCACTAATGCACCCGAAAAGTTGTTTTTTATTGTTCCTTTCGAAACCAGAAGTCGAACGAAATGGATGCAAGTCATGAAGAGGGCCGATCCACCCGGAGCCAAAAGGTGTGTCTATTGTTGTGAAGATCATTTCGATGTGAGAATATATTTTTAGAAAAATAGTTGGCAACCATAAACCCGTCTATTTCTGGCAAGTTATCAGATTGTCCTTTTTCAAAACAGTCATCCATATCTAATGTTATACTTGTCGTATCCTCTGTGTGGCTGGAGCGGGTAAATGTGGGCACTCATGGGTATCAGACATGGTAGATGAACACTGACGGTAGATGAAATAAAATCCGATTGAAAGTTACACACTTCAGATTTATTTCTATGCACACGATATTATAAAGACACTATAACTTATAACTCGGTACGATAATTTAATTTAGCAATTACAATTAACTACAGTACGCAGTATTATGATTATAGAATTAGATGGAAACTGACAAGTCTCTTGGCGACGGACCTACTTCGAACGCGGATCGAATAAGAATCCTGCAATATTGTCTTCCCGCCTCAAAAATGATGTCGCGTCCCCGCCAAGAGCCATGCCCAGGCGCGGGAAAAAGGCGCGCCTGCGTTTCCACCAATCATCGTTACTTGTACAGTGGTACCAACATAACAATACAGAATTCTCAAATATGATTGGTTAACCGAAGTCATTGTCTTTGATCAAAAAGAAAACATTGCCAACATGAAACAATAATCATAGACTGAAACTACTCTACTGCATAGATTTAGTAGGTCCAACGTACAGCGCCCTCTGTTTACAACATTAAACAAAATAACTTAAAATAAGATTACTTAACTTCAAATAAAATAAGATTCATTGACATTCGCTCAGAAATTGATTAATTACAAACGCTAATAATCGTTGATAACCTGTGGCGCCATCGTTCCGATTCGACACGGCCATCTTGCCGCTCACACGTCCTCGTGTGATTGATCTGTGAACAAAAACATTCGGAAAGTAGTCCGCTCGGCTAACCTGCCGTACATAAAATCATGAAAAGAAAAAAACGTCTAGTAATAACAGATCAACTTAATGAGTACAGAGACAGAGTAGGGCCAATCAACAGGTTTTTTTTTTTTTTTTAGTTTTACATAAGACAATATCATTCAGGCATTAAAGATTATCTAAACACAGAAATCTTAACACAAAGCTATGGGATTAATTCTCCGTGCCAGTCCATCGGCATTAGCCAGTCCGTCGGCTAAATTTATTAGTGCCAGTCCATCGGCAGAAGCCAGTCCGTTGGCTGAGTGAAATCAGTGCCAGTCCTTCGGCAGTAGCCAGTCCATCGGCTGAGTAAAATCAATGCCAGTCCTTCGGCAATAGCCAGTCCATCGGCTAAGTAAAATCAATGCCAGTCCTTCGGCAATAGCCAGTCCATCGGCTGTGTGTATCGCACTCGGAAGCTAACCATCTCAGCTGCGTAAGTACTACCCCTCGCAAAGGGCATGCTGATCAGAAAAGAAAAACAGCCACGTGTACCTCTTACATGCTCCGGCCGGTGCAACCGAGTACGACCACAAATAATACCAGAAGAGTAAAAAGCCCATAGTTTATTGACCGTCACTATCATTGCTGTCGTCACACGCAATGTCTAACTCTGGGGGAACCTGTTGATCGGGGATCTTTCTGACTCTGTCATGAGGATACTTGTAAGTTCTATTCGAAGTAAGGGATTTCAACAAGTATCTATCGCCGTCTAGTACTTCAATTACTTTAAAAGGTCCTTTAAATTTAGAGTCCAATTTGACCTGATTTCTCTCCTCATTTTGAATGAGTACAAAATCACCGACTACACATTTCTTAATCTTAGCCTTATTACTATCAAATCTTTCCTTGTCATAATTACACTTTCAACAATGTCTCGGGACGCTTGTTCTCTCATTGCATCAAGATCAATAATTTCGTCATCGTCATCGGCAGTAACTAAGTTCAGAGGTCGAGCAACCTTACCAACTAACAATTCGAGAGGACTCGCTTTAGTGACCCGGTTTATGGTAGAGTTTATAGCTAACTGAACGTCACCTAACGCATCTTGCCAAGAAGTCTCGTTAGTGGCTTCAACAGACGTCAACATACTCTTTAGCGTACTCATAACCCTGTCGACCTTACCAAAATGCCACTCTTTAGAAACTGATCAGGTATAACATGAAATAAAATTTCTAAATTCAGACCAATTTATACTACACAAGAAATTTGTTGCGTACTGTATACACATGACTGCCTAATACCGGTTAGGGTCACTATATTATTAAGCCGTTTTCCAGGAAATTTCGATGCAATAGACTCTTTCATGAGAAAACATTCAGCGCCCGAATCACAGTAAAATGAAAAGTGCTCACCAGAAACATTGAGTTGTCCAGTAGGGCTGCCGATACAGCACAGGTCTACCCGACGCTGCCCGCCGTTGTTGGCCGTCACGGTGCTGCTGTCGGCCGCCGCGCTGTTGCCTCTGCCACTGCCGGCACCGCCGTTGCCCGAAGCATTCTTCCCCGCAGCGGTGGTGTGGGCACGGGGACACTTGTTTGCATAGTGCCCGGAGCTGCCGCACCTGAAGCAGATAACACCAGGTGCATTGGGTCGCTGTTTTATAGGAGAGGTAGCTCTAGAAGGAATGGAACGATCGCATGACCTGTTGTTGTCCTTGAAACGGCAGTTGACGCTGCGATGTCCCAACCTCCCACATGTGAAGCATCGCGTTGAGCCAGGCGGTCCAGCAGGCCTGGGTCGCTTAAAGTTGAAGGTCCCGTCGCTCGGCAGGTCATCGCTCTTCCTCTTCAGGTACGAGCATGCTTGCAGCTCTCGTTGCATTTGCTCACGAGTATTGATTTCCATAGTGAAGGCTGTGTGTTGTAGTCTTCCATCAAACTGAGACACGTGTGCCAACACCATGGCCGAAATAATTTGTTCTATTGTCATGTCCTTAAAACGAGTCATCAAAGTTGTCGACAATCGGGCGGCGTAGGAAGCCATGTTCTCGTTGTCCTTTGGTTTGCTATTCTTCATCTTAATGAGGGTAGCGGCCAGCGTCTCGTTTAAGCCATAACGTGCCAGAAAAAGATCTTTGAATTGGAACCACGTCATGCCACGAAATGATATCTGGGACAGCCATTGTGATGCGTTTCCTTTGAGGGCTCCACTAAGCGCGATAATAAGAGCACTGCCTTGTTGTTCATGTTCAGACAGGCATAAATCGACAGTAGCACACCATGCACGCGCATCAAACTAGGACTTATCGGGGTGAAACTCTGGTAAAGTAACTTTTCGAGTACTCACCGGACGTATGGCGTCGATTAAACTCATCATATTTCTGTTCTGAACTTCCAGCAATGTGTGCAAAAGATTTTCATCCACCCGTGATCCATCGTTTGTAGTCTGATGTATCCCACGCTCTGATGTCGTATCCTCTGTGGCTGGAGCGGGCAAATGTGGGCACTCATGGGTATCAGACATGGTAGATGAACACTGACGGTAGATGAAATAAAATCCGATTGAAAGTTACACACTTCAGATTTATTTCTATGCACACGATATTATAAAGACACTATAACTTATAACTCGGTACGATAATTTAATTTAGCAATTACAATTAACTACAGTACGCAGTATTATGATTATAGAATTAGATGGAAACTGACAAGTCTCTTGGCGACGGACCTACTTCGAACGCGGATCGAATAAGAATCCTGCAATATTGTCTTCCCGCCTCAAAAATGATGTCGCGTCCCCGCCAAGAGCCATGCCCAGGCGCGGGAAAAAGGCGCGCCTGCGTTTCCACCAATCATCGTTACTTGTACAGTGGTACCAACATAACAATACAGAATTCTCAAATATGATTGGTTAACCGAAGTCATTGTCTTTGATCAAAAAGAAAACATTGCCAACATGAAACAATAATCATAGACTGAAACTACTCTACTGCATAGATTTAGTAGGTCCAACGTACAGCGCCCTCTGTTTACAACATTAAACAAAATAACTTAAAATAAGATTACTTAACTTCAAATAAAATAAGATTCATTGACATTCGCTCAGAAATTGATTAATTACAAACGCTAATAATCGTTGATAACCTGTGGCGCCATCGTTCCGATTCGACATACTTATAACACTATTGCAACACTGACTCACATAAACACATGAGTTAAAAACGTTATTGTGGTCGAACATAGGGAACATCTGATATCAAAGCAATGAATGAGTGTACCATGAGAACGGTGCGTTGTAAAATGACGTCACGCGAGTATGGCGTGCTCGCACGAAATATTTAGATAGGACGGAAACTAAAATTGTTATTACTTCGAAACGACTCGCTTGATTTAAATTAAACAAAAACAGGTGTTAATAGATTCAGGCGAAATTTATATAATATTTAGCGAAAGTCAAATTTCAAAAAACAGGCGTATTTCTAAATATTTAGTCTACACAGTCATAAAGTTCCAAGTGATTCAGCAGACCCAGTGACATCCTTTATTTGCAGTTAACAACTTCAAATTACCGAGATAATAAATAGTTTTTAAATAAAAATAATCGCCTTCAAAAAACACCCAGGAACTAAACAGCCAAAAATAATTGGTCACAATTACTTACGAGTTTTGGAGTTTGTGCCAGCCGCAAAATAGCAATTGATAATATCGATATATTGGCACTGACTCTAAAAATGGTAAGCAATTGTAGCCTATTATATTTTTCGCTTTTAGTTCCTGAGTGTTTTTTGAAGGCGGTTATTTTTTATTTAAATATAATTTATTCTTTGCTTTTTAGTGATCTCAACAAAAAAAACAGAAATTGTAAAGTCATCATCGAAAACTTTTGCTGAAGGGAACCACGAACCAAAACATTATCTGCGTAAATATTTTTGTTTTTGTTGATTTTCTCATTTAATAATTTATATGGAACTATTTCTGAAGTATGGCCGACCAAACAAAAAAAGAATCATCAAAATCAATTCATAATTGGCGGAATGATCGCGTAACAAACATTACGAAAAAAAATATAGTCGAATTGATAAGCTCCTTATTATTTGAAGGTTAAAAGCAGCTTCTTTATCTCGCAGTCGCTTTGATAACAGAAAACATTAGGAACAAGACTTCAAGAGAAGTAAGGCGCATCAAAGCAGCCCTTCTCCCTTCAGCAGAAGATTCTGGGAATGTACCTCCGCCTCACAGAAAACCGTAACCAAATAAAAACTCTTTGAGGGTTGTTGTGTTACTGAGACAGAACGAGGTTACCAGCAAGCTCCTAAGGAGTTGCCGAGTTAGCAGCTGAGGTGTCGCAAACTTCCTGTAAATATTCCAAGCGTTCATAGTAGTCGCTTTACATATGGTGGACAGTATGCTAGGCTAGATATATAAATCGTGACTTACTTTTCAAACTTTAAAACCTAGATTTTTAATAAGATTTTTTATTGCACATTGATATACAGATTATTGTTACAAAAATAGTGTACAAAGATGAGCTTATCTCTACCAGAGATCTCTTCCAGCCAACCTCATAGATGGTTAAAGAAATATCGTCAATGAACGGGTGACAAAGTAACAGCTAACAGGTGAAATGAAGGCAAGTATCAGCAATACTAATGACAATATTAAACTTATCTAATATTTACAAAGGTGACTCATAAACATTGAATATTACAAATCTTTATCAAGAAATAAATATATACATATACACGGATTAAATATATCGAGTGCTTTTTTCTCTCGGTTGACTAAACCAACCCGCAAGGGACTTCACGATAGGTAGTAATCCTTTGGTAGTTTCCCTAGGACCACTTACGGTGGACATTTCGATTCGACACAATAACAATACTAACCAGATCCCCTATAACCAGTTACACCAATAAAAGTCCTAAGCAAAGGGCTCCTTAAACTAAGGCTTGGCGCACACGAAACAATTAGCCGACGCGCCGCGCAGTCCGAGCACGCGCCTAATCAAGCAACTTTCTGCAAGTTAGATGGAGTTACCATGCGAACGGTGTAAATTACTTTGATATAGCGACGTGACTCGCCTGTGTACAGTCGGCCTAACTTACGTCATGGGCGGCGTGAAGCTACCGGTTACAAATAAATTGCTCTATATTTGGTAGTTTCCGAATGTAACCTATAAAAAAAGACTTTATATATGTCAAAATTTTGAGAGGCAAATGCTTTTATATTTCAAAGTTCCTTTTTTTAACAACGTCGCAACGCCCACCTGATGTAAAGCAGTTACCGTAGCCTATGAGCGCTTGTAATACATTAAGTATCACTCGGGCGAAGCTTCCGCTGCTGCTAAGACAGCAACTCCTTTGGAGCTTACTGGTGACCTCACTCACACGTAGGAACACAACAACCCTCTAGGGAGTATATATTTGGCTGCGGTTTTCGTACTTCCCCAGATGGATTGCTTTGATGCGCCATACCTCCACCTGTCAGACCCCGTTATATACGTTTTCCCATACATTTCTTGGCGGAAAAACGGTCCGCGGGTAATGAGAGATTAAAACATCCAGATTAAGACAAACAGATGTGTTCATGCACACAAATGTTTGTTTTGTGTGGAAATCATTCACAATTTTAAATTATATTAAATAAGTTTATCATCAGATCTACATTTAGTCGTCAAGTATACGCATGAAGTGTTAATCTAAATCGGAACATAAACAAAATAAAGACTTTTCAGATGATTAGTATTTGAAAAAAAAATTGTTAGAAACACTACCACATCTACCCTTACTCATCCCACTGCAGGGATACAGGTCTCCCTTCAACCGAAGGGATTTAGAGTAAACATCACCACGCTGCTTAAATGCGGATTGGCGGAGGCCATTGTTTTCAAGGCCCACTCGATTTTTTATACTACGTCGGGAGGCATGCAAGCATACGGCCCACCTGATATAAAGCGGATACCGTAGCCTATTAACGCTAGCGATATATTAAGTATCACTCGCGCTCGTCTTTCCCGACTGAGCCACCGAGCTCGTCAAAATTTTAAGTCTTAACTCCCATTTATCTATTGAATTAAACAATTTTTAACGGAAGTATCGCGTATTTTATTTATTTTGTTGAACCTGACGTTTAATTCATTTTTTCATTAATTCAATGTGTAACAATCGCGAAAACCTAAGACAATACTATCCCATTTATCTACTTTTGCATCATATTCGAAAATGCTATCGGCTATATTTTTTTTATATACAATGACGGTAGGCATACAAGTATACGGCCTCCCTGATATAAAACGATTACCATAGGCTAGGTATAAACACTTGCAATATATTAAGTATCATGCTAACACAGCAACTCCTTAGGCAGGCAGGAACGCAACAACCCTCGAGGTAGGGAAGACTGCGGTTATCGAGAAGGTGGATGTACTTCCCCCTGACGGGCTACTTTGATGCGCCGTACCCCTCTTAAAAACCCCAAGACTAACAATTAAAACAACAACACAGACATGTCCATGCACACAAATATTTGTCCTGTGCGGAAACCGAACCCACAAGCGTTGGTGTCAAAACGACTAACCACTGACCTCTTGGCTAGATTTTTTTTTATACTATCGGACAAATTACACAGCGCCATCTAGCCCCAAAGTAAGCGAAGCATGTGTTATGGGTACTAGACAAGTGATAAACATACGTAAATACATTTGTTTTTTTGTAAATACATACTTATTATACATAGAAAATACCCAGACCAATACAAACAGACATGTTCATGCACACAAATGTTTATACTGTGTGGGAATGGAACCCACGAGCGTTGGTGTCAAACTAGCGTAACAACGCGTTTCACCACTGCGCCACCGAGCTCATCTTTACATACCATTACCCTTTTACAAAATACTTTATATTTCACTTTCGACCCGTATTAGTGTACCCGAATATTTAGTAAAAATTTTGCGAAAGAATGTATTTTCATATGGAGGCGTATTTTCTTTGTGTAAAATTATCCAAGTTCAATATTATAATGATCCTAATTTTCCTTCGTCTCACATTGTTTTTCCGCCCTGAATAATGTAAGCGGTTTGTGTGAAATTAGCTACCTCTTTACTGCTCATCCATAATCACGTATTTTGAGAGATGCGAGTAAAGAAATTAAATTACACGTAATATAATTTATGTTCAGAATATTCAAGTGGTTAACATTATTTGAGTAATTTTCCTTGATGAGATTTTACTCATTCACAAACCACGTTCAGTGATATTTGACACATGTTCAGACACGCTGTTTCTACGATTTGATCAACCCAGCAGTCGAGTGGCTAACGTTAGCCATTTTGACATCAAGGCGCAGATTCACTTCCGACAGGCAAACAATTGTGTACATGAACAAGTCTGTATACATGTACGTATGTTGTAATGATACAACGTAGATTATATTTTGATGAGTTATATTGTGGAATTGATAGCGAACTTAGCTGTGAATACATGTACTTCGAGGGGTCGTATGTCTCCACGCGACAGCGCGTGATGGATATTTCATAAGTGTGATTTTCGGGAATTTATAACCGCATGTCGTATGAATGTCATAAAAAAATGCTATGCATGGTGACAGGAATTTGTAAATTGCATGGTGAGCATTGAAAATAAACCAATTAGTTAGGCCGTCCGGATGTCATAAAATTGGAAAGCGGCCGTCTACAAATTAAGCACAAAGCAATTTTTAAAAAGCTATCGATAACAAAAGACAGCCGAAGACAAAGGAAGGCGGCCTATCAATTGTATCGTATTGAAACATGAACGGGGCTCTAAAAGGTTTGCACGTGCATGAAAGAGCGGCGACAGGGAGTCGCCGGCTCGGGCGTGGGAAGTCGCCGCTGTTACCGGGCGATAATTAAGTTGACGAATCAGAGTGCGCGTCACCCCAGCGCATGGGACGGGTGCGCGGTGGAGCGGGGTATGTAGGCGCGCGGCTGAACGAGGCATTCGGTTTTTGAGAGTACTGGAGGTCGGACGTTCGACATCGTGGCGCGTATCATAATAATTACTGTCGATTCGATCCCGGAGTTCGCGCGGTGCGGTCGTGCGACGTCGCGGCTTTTATCATAATAATTAATTCGGTTTAGAGATACTTCTTGACGGAAAATAATACGCGTACAAAGGGTCGAGTACTCGAACTCCCCACGACACGCGAAGGCGCCGAGATCAGCGTAGCAACACCGCCGAGGACAGCCCACGGCCGCCGACTCCACGCTGCACAGTACGAGACCACGAGTTCTTCGCGGGACCGCAGCTTAGCCCAATTAAGTTAACCTGCTAAAGCTAAGTTTAGCCCTAAGAATAGTATTAAATATATGTTGAATTCTGCATTGTTTATACAATTTCTATGTCGTGTCTTTTCCACAGATTACGCGTCCGCGAGTAAAGTAAAATCATACGCCTATGCCTAAAATCTGTGGCATAGTGGCTAAGTTAAAGTTTGTCTTGAAAGGTACCTCTGAGTAAGTGAGATTGGATGACGAATTCATACAATCTCGCTGAGGCGAAGGGTTTTTTATTTGCTGGCGTTTATGAATGGAGCGCTTGTGATAGCCAGGGGCCCATTTATATGCGCCTTTTAATTTTAGTGGCGGCAGAGTACCTTTAGCTTATAGTATTATTCTAGCATAGCTTGCGGGGTTGATAAGTGCATGATATTATTACATCTGGAGACCGCTCTCCAGGTGAGCCGATTTGCGGCAAAAATTACACACAGCCCGATTTCTGTAGACTCAACTGGATTCGCTAGCGGCTCTGAATTGTTTACTCAGACCACTTAAACTCACATGTGAAATTGCCCAGCCTATAAAATATACCACAATAATCCTGTAAGGATAATTAATGATAGTGTACACTATACTCAAAATAAGTATAATTATTTGCGCAGCGATCAAAAAAAATAAGCAAAATTCTACGAGATTGGTATAATGACAGAAGTCACTATATTAATCGCGTAAGCTGATTATAGCAAAAGTCAGAGGAAATTTTCCTGACCTCCAATTAAAAGACTGCGCAGACGCTGAGGCTAGCTAAAGGTTTAAGACCTAAGCATTATCCTGGTCAGTAAAAGGTTCAGGCGCTCCTGTCAAGTATTCCACAAAGAACCGTTATACACGCCATAATAGCGTGCCTACAACCGACTAACTATCAATTCCCTGAACCGCTCTTAATGTTTGTAGATTCACGCTAATAATTAAAATTCTAAACAAAACGAAACAAACTAGACGATCATTTTAGGTCACTACAGGCTGCATTCCAGCAGTATCAAGGCCACGTCATTTTGGGTTGCCTTACAATGTATGTTTATAGTTTGGGCGCGAACGCGGTCTATAGGCGTCACGCCACAAATTTTGCGCAAGTCTCGCATTTCGACAACGTTTATCCTACTTTCATGCTCTTTCTGCCAAACCCAGCTCTCGCTTCCATAATTTTTATAGAATATTTATTAAACTTAAGGTTTAAAAAAAATGGATGACTAGTTTTATTAAAACTTCAGATGTTAACGTTAACGAGACAGATTGTGAAGCTGAAAATGTTCGAGTTCACATGGAAGAATATTGATGTTGAATCTAAATTTTAGGCATATTAGTAATAATGTATTACTCGTAGTAATAATGCGGTTGAGTCATCATTTAATTAAAATTTAATGGAAACTAATAATAAAGTCACAAATCCGATGATCTATGCCTGTTTCAATCTGCTCGTACAACTACCCCAATTTGTATTTTTTATTGTTTATTACTTTATAATATGAAATATGCCTAGTTTGAAGATTTTTCTGTATCTTTTCAGTATGTAAGGTAGTTTTGTATTAGTCGGGTTTTCATTTTCATCTTTGTTTATTAAAGTACATACATAATAAGTTACACGATATAAAAGAGTACAGGTAGCCTAGTAGTGGTAACGCTGTGAGGAAGAAGCCCACTATACTCCATAAAAAATATGTTGAGCGTCCCTGAATGATTGTTTACATTTTTTATCTCGACTACCTGAACGCACTTTATGTTATATTACAATAGATGTATATTGTTTTGTAGATACAACATATGTATATTTGTGAAGCAGTGCTCTTAGTAAATTTATTTATAAAATTTTAAAATTATTTTTCTCTTATTGCATATCTGTCCACCGAGCTGCTTCTACTAGCCACAGAATATCTACGCATCTGTTAATCGAGAGTGTTGCCTGCTTCTCGTCGAGGGCCAGATTCTGGAGTCGGCAAAATAAAGCTAAACGAAATATTGTCTAACTCCGGGTTTAACACTTAAAAATCGATGAGTTTTTTTATTACAGGTCATTATACACTAGCTTTTACCCGCGGCTTCGCTCGCATTGATAAAAAATGTATATTTTTAATAAAAAGTACCCTATGTTAGTTCTGATACCTCCAAGAATATGTGTACAAAGTTTCATGATGATAGGTTCAGTAGTTTTCGCGTGAAAGCGTAACAAACAAACGGACATTCACATTATAATATGTATTAGTAACATTGAATGGAGGTTGCGTACTGCCGGTATAGTGTCTCGCCCACTCGACTTTTGACTGTCGAGAGATAGTAACGCCCGCCAGATATCTCGCTGGCTAATTGAGATTTCCGGCATTAAGCTACCGTACTACGGGATGGTAAGTGGCTCCCTCATCATTCATATTCGAGTCAAAAGCAAAGAGAGTGCCGAGTAACTCTGCTTTATCTATAGCCCTATGCAAAACTTCTATCCGATTTTCACAGTAGTGACGTGGACTGCCGGCGGAAGTTTCCCTTAGTGACTTTAGCGAGCGACCAAGAATCACAGCTCCCAAAAGAAGGTTCGCACTCCGCTCTCCCATTCTAACGACGAAATGAGAATTTTGCTCAAGCAATCTAGCTCTTAGTGGACCTCAAGGCAGTGTTCTGTTTGCACTTCGAAACAAAGGTGTTAGGATCGCCATTAATATCGACCTCAAAATATAGAGAGGAGAAGGATCTACTGGAGTACAGTCCTGTCCTGGAGTCCTCCGGCGACATCCAAAATGTAAAATCCAAACACAGCAACATCAAACCACTATTAAATATACAGGATGTCCCCTAAATAGTATGATAAACAGAAAATGAAGATACATTGGGAAGAGTTTGATCCAGGAGTATAAATTATATTATGTTGTATGAGAATTTACCTTTTTAAAAGTCAATTATTTAAAAATTGTAAAATTAAAATAAAATTACGGTGTACCCTCTATATAAAATCTCCGTCACATTTTGTGCTGTCCAGTTAACATAGCGTAACCAAGCGTAGCAGTTACTTTTCATTTAGTTATTTAATCCCAACGGGACATAGTTTTTAGTTAATTCCCGACGTTGCGTTAGTTTCGCCCGGATGAGTAAATCCATTCGATAGTTTTAAAATAAAATAAAAAGTTTTAGCAAACGCGCCGGGTTTTGGCAAAACTTTTCGATAAAACCTAATAGTTCAGTATTTTATCTCAAAAATATTCATGTCAGAGATACAAATATAAAGTCGTTTTTACACAGATTTATCTTATAGCGTTTGAATATTCTCAGTGGTAATACCAACTACAAAATCGTAAACCAGTGTTTTCTTTGGAACCAGGACAGCAGCAATTCAAGCAAACCAAATATAAAGTGAAGTATTTTGCCATCTTAATCATCTAATGCTCCACCTTCAAGAAGAAATTTTAATTGAAGGTGTGATGTCCCGGATGTTGTGATGTGAATGAGTGAGTGAGCTTGCTACATTTCTAGTAGCCCCTGGTATAAATTTGCAAAGACATTACTAATAAAGAAAAGACAATACTCTGTTCAGTAACTCTTTCTTCTATCTTTGTCGGCGAATTTTCATTTTGTTTTGTAGTTAATTAGTTGTCAAAAAAAAATTGGCAACGTATGAAAAAACTGGAAATAACAATAATAAACAAAATTTACGACATAACGCTTGCTGACCGCGTTTGTAATGACGACGTAAGATAGAGAGTTGGTCTGAAAGAGAGCGTCGGTGTTAAGATAAGAAAAGGCATGCTCCTTTGGGTCGGACATGTAGAAAGAATGCAGGATGAAAGAATGACGAGACAGATGTACAACGTGAAAGTGGAAGGATGTAGGAGCCGAGGAAGACCAAGTCTAACCTACCATTACCAAATTGATCGTGTTTTATCAGAAGATGTCAGGAGCCCCAGGAACCGGCGAGCGTGCATGAAAAGAGCTATGAATGTTGGAGAAGCTAGTGAAGTATGTAAGGACCGCATCTTATGGTTCTCTCTGCCTACCCCGCAAGGGACCTGGCGTGAAGATATACATACATACATGCATACAAATATTTTGATTTTGAATGATCGTTGTATTGACTTTGAAGTTGGACTCTTTCTACCAGGCTGCTATTTTCACGATGAGATAAATAGGTGTTTCAGCCGTCGAAGTGACTTTGCAGTTATAGCGGAAAGATTTTGGTGTTTTGGATGTAAGCTCATAGGTCGGTCATAGAGTAGACCTCCAAAGACGAGATCTTATGACTTTGACATTGAGATTATTTACATAATACTGTCAATAGGTTTTATCAGTTTTTTTTTATACAACAGATGCATCAGATGGTAAGCGGTCACCGCCTATTGACCTATTGACGCTCGCAACACCACAGGGATGTTACTCGCGCGCTACCAATCTGACCTAAGGCTGTTTCGTCGCAGTACCCAGTAATTTCTCTGCCATATCTCACCCTTCAAACCGGAACACAGCTATATAAATATAGCTGTTTGGCGGTAGAAATAGGTGAGACAGAGGTACCCATCCAGACGACTTTTGTACAAAGTCTCCCTCTGGTATACAGTTATCAGAAGGTAGTGTTGGAAAGGTTAGTAATAGGTAAGCGTGAATGAAAAGAGCTATAAATGTTAAACAAGCCTGTGAGGTGTGTAAGGACCGAGCCATGTGACGCTCAGTTCACTCTGCCTACCCCGCAAGGGACTTGGATGGATGGAAACTTCATCGTTCTCTAGCAAATATCATTTACTTAGCTTATACCAATGAAACTTACGAGGTTCTACCACGAGATTTTAGATATTTAAGAGTGGTAGGGCGCATCAAACCAGCCATCAAGTCAAAGCTAAAGTACCTCCAAGAAAACTGCAGCCAAATAAAGCTCCCTGAAGGGTTGTGTTCCCGCATGTGAGAGTGTTCACTAGTAAGCTCCTAAGGAGTTGCTGTGTTAGCAGCAGAGGTGGCATCGCGCGAGTGATACATAATGTATTGCCAGCGTTCATAGGCTACGGTAACCGTTTTACATCAAGTGAGTCGTATGCTTGTATGCCTCCCTTCCTTATATTAAAACAAAATGTTTCAGTGGTATAACAACACCCTTAAATTTTATTTTAAAAATACAAAACGAAATATCAACCGCGCCGTCAAAAGTGTATTGTCGGCCATAGATAAGGTTTTGTTCCCTTTCTAAAGGGGTTTGTCAAATGGAAATATATGTTTTATTTGGGCACACATCCCGATTCTGTGTTTATATTTTCGACAAAATATTTTTATGTTAGTTATATATACCACTAAACAAATAGACAAATTTTGCAAATTTATTTTTTTATACAACGTCTGAAGGCATACAAGCATTCGGCCTGCCTGATGTAAAGTGGTTACCGTAGCCTAAGAATGCCTGCAATACACTAAATATCTCATGTGACACCACCTGTGCTGCTAGCACTGCAGCTCCTTAACATACTGGTAACCTCAATGACTTGCAGGAACACAACCACCCTCTAGGAAGTTGTTACTTGACTGCGATTTTCTGTGAGGTGGAGGTACTACACCAAACGGGTTGCTTCCAGACAAGTAGACAAGTACAGTAATGTTTGGGAATCGAACCCACAAGCGTTTTGTTAAAGTACCGTTGCTAATCACTATACATCAGTAGGGCCGTATGCTTGTATGCCTTCCGACTATGTATAAAAAAATGCCCCATAAGTTTAAAAATTTCATTCATTTGGAACTTATTAAAATAATCTACTTACATATTGTCTATATATATTTTTAAAAGGGAAAAGGGTAATTGCCACGACATAGGTAGGGCTGTCATATGTCTACAGATAACATTTAATTTCTCCTAAATATGATTTATAGGGTCACCATCTTGATACTTTTGTATTTGCCTTGCTAAGGGTAAAAGCTCATTAAATTTGTCCCACACTCGAAAACCTTTCTAATCGAAATATATTTCCCCCTAATTAAAGTGTCAGGAAAATTGCTGACGAAGAAATCATATTTTAATGAAAAGATTTAAGTTGCAAAATTGAATAATTTAATTAAGTCATATTTGAAATTTTAACCTATGAATGTTAAAGAAGTGAGTGAGGTTTCGACGAGCTCGGTGGTGCAGCGGTTAATAAACACGACAGTATAATTTCTTGGACGTGAGTGATTTCTTCACGAAATTTACCTTCATCACCAAGTAAGTGAAAATCTACACTTTATATTTATATACATGCTCTTTTAATCTTCGGAACTACGGAAAATCTTTTTTTATTAGTCATGCGAGATAAGTAATATCTTTGCGCCCGTTGTTACCGGTGATAAGTCGCTATTTGTCCATTTTAAAATTACAACATGACTTTTGAGTAAACCAAAGTGCGACAAGTAAATTTGGCGCACGCGAATTGACAATAAAAAATAATGAATAACGCCCCTGGATCCCAATTTTGGACGACGGAATAGTTCCGCATTCGTAATAAAAAATAGTATCTGCAACTCGTGCGATGTTGTCGACTGCCCACGAGAGCGAAGTTTATACAACTCATCGCACTAGTTGCACAATATACTATTATATTTCATTGCCGAATTCTTGAGAAAGGTTATAGAAAGAAAGAAAGAAACACGTTTATTTGTTCATAACACAACACTATTACAATTACACGTCAACAAAAAGTAATCAACTAAAAATAGGTAACAACATAATATAAACTCATACTCATACGTACCTACATAGAGAAAACAGTTTTGTGCAATATCACTAATTGGTCCCACCTCAGTAAATTATCGATGCCTATGCAGACTCGGCACTGATTTTAAAACGAGACCATTTGTTACACTACGGACGAACAAGCATATTATAATATGATTAATTAATTGATTCATTACAAATATACACGTTAAAAATGTTTATAACTGACTTGACAGTTGACAGTCTTCACAACACTGTTACTTGTACTGTGTACGACTTCTTCCCGCGCTTTTGACGAGTTACATTGTTGTTATACTTGAAATTTTGCAGAGGTTCTAGGTATTTTGTGACCTCTTCGTCGTCGATTATGCGGATAGCCTGTCGCTGCAACCTATCGAGAGAAGATACTGTGCGGAGCCGTCGCAGAGATGCGAGTAATACTCCACGCAGGCCCGAACTTGAGTCTTACCCGATTAAGCTCAACGACAAGACTCTCACGCCCCTCATCGATTTCTGCCCGACCAGCACTAGGCCGCCCGAAATATCGCCTATGGACCGTACTTGTCATCTGCATAGCAATGAATATTACCAAGTGGTGGCATATCATTGATATGAAGAAGAAAGAGGGTGGGCGACAGGACGGAGCCCTGTGGGACACAGAAAATAAAACAAAGAAAGTAAAAAAGCGGTCCCTGCTGGGTACTGGGATGCGTGCGGACAATGCCGTCGGATTCAGTTAGTTACTAACATGAACATATATCCGGTTTCAAGTCACTAACCCAACCCGACGAGCTCGGCGGCGCAGTGGCGAAACACGCTGTTACGTTACTTTGACACCGTTCAATTTGGACAAACATATACCTGTAAAGAATGGGTTTTAAAGAAAGGTGGACTGTATGTAATAAATAGGTAAAGACCAGATATCAGAGTATTTTCTATTTATTTAGGATATAGGAGTTAAATAATAATGCTTACCAAAAGACGAACGATGAAACAATAAAAATATGACAGCAGAAAACAAGAGCATAATACCAGAGTGTAAAAACATAGAGTTTACAAAAGTATAAAAAGGTTATATAAAAGCTATCCTCAACAATACCTACATACATGAACTGTGTAAATGTGAACATGAGTTGTCTGAATGTCTGTGTGTAAGTATTTTTAAGAGAGCCCAAACCTATACGTCCAAGAAATTATATTTCGAAAGACGTGACCTTGTCTGGTTTACCCTCTGGGTTGTGGATGTCTGGTCTGGTGTTGTCCGCCGAACCGAATGGATTAGAAAACAGGATAACGCTAACAAGAACAACTAGATTACGATAACCACTTCACATCGGGTTTACCATATGCTTGAATGTGTCTTTACGTTGTATAAAAAGTAAGATTTTTTTGAAGCAAAACTTCTTTACGCACGCTTTACTTGGGGAGTAAGCTGGTGAATGAATAACGAGAGCGTTACGAAAAGTGTAATCGAGCGAGGCGAACTGAAGTTGAGAGGGAGATATAAGTTAGTGGAGATAGAAAGAGAGAGAGTTACGTTTCGTATATTACTGTAGGGGCAAGAGAGAGAAGTGCGAGAACGTGGGGGGACGCGAACGGAAGTTGAGAAGGAGATATAAGTAAAGTTTGTGAAGAAGAAGAAGAACCAAGTGAAATTCGCAGTCAACACTTTCCATGCGTGCGTGCGTCGGTCCGTCCGTGCGTGCGTGCGTCGGTCCGTCCGTCGCGAGCGCGAAGGTTATTAAATTGTCTATTGTGTGTAAGTTTTACTTCAGTCGTGTGGTCTGAAGCACGCTCATTTTTTTTATACTACGTCGGGAGGCTTACATACGGCCCACCTGATGTAAAGCGGTTACCGTAGCCTATAAACAAATGCAATACATTAAGTATGTCTCGCGTGATGCCACCTCTAATGCTAACACAGCATCTCCATAAGAGCTTACTGGTGACCTCACTCACACGCAGGAACACAACAACCCTCTAGGGAGTTATTTGGCTGCGGTTTTCTGTGAGGTGTGGTCACTTCCCCAGACGGACTGCATTGATGCGCCCTACCTTTTTTTAAAAATACCCAGACCAAGACAAACAGACGATGTTCATGCACACAGCTGTTTGTCCCGTGTGGAAATCGAACGAACGAGTGTCAAAGTAACAGCGCGTTTCACCACTGCGCTACCGAGCTCGTCAAAAGAAGATGTACTTATTCTTCTTTTTAAGATAAAAAATCACCTCACGGGCACTTAGACACGTCTTACATTTTCAATATTATATCTTATCATTTTTTTTAGTTTTTCTCTTTTTTAATCTACCAGAATTTCAAATGACCATTGGCTAAGAAGAAATGCCAAAAGAAACTTGCCAATATAGGTCTTTTTTTTACCAAATCATCTTATACATATTACAGTAAATATAATGATTATGAGTGTATATATAGTGATATCGAGTGGTGCAATTAAAGTTATATTCATTCATGTGCTGAATCATTTCCATACATCCCTGTCAGTTAGATGTTCATCGATTCTATAATAACCCTTCTTACATAGAGTATTTTTGATGCGTCTTTTGAACATATTGTCAGGCAAGGACAGAACTGTTTCAGATAATCTATATATATAAAACAAAGTCGTGTTAGTTACACCATTTATAACTCAAGAACGGCTGGACCGATTTTTATGATTTATGTGTTTTTGGATTTGTCTTCGTCCGGAATAGGATAATAAGTATTAAAAGAATTTATACCATCTAATAAGTTAACACGCCATTTATTGATCCTGAGGCGGTACGAAGTTCGCCGGGTCAGCTAGTTTCAGATAAATTCATATCTTATATGCCAATCGGATAAAAGATATATACGTTCTGGATGTGCACGTAAGCAGGCGTATCACGCGTGTTATTATTGTGTTACGGAGCTCGGCTCGTCTCACGTGTACATCCCGAAATCCAATTTCCTTGAAGAACGTGAACATTTTCCCACAGACCGTATCTGCATTGTTACTAGTTGATACCACGCCGATATATTATCATAAACAACATAAGAATATCGTGTTATAGGTATTCAGGTTTATGTTAAGAGAGGGCGTGTCAAAGTAACCCTTCCGGGAAAGTACCTCCACTGTTTTTTTCTTTAAAATTCTTTATTTATCAGCCTTACTGTGCTAAATATACATATTTGGCAGAGCTGCGATAGCCAGCGGAGCCACATTACCCTCAAAATTGCCGTTTGGGGTAGACTGATGTCATCCAGCTAGCGTTTAGACGGTAATAGTGAGAAACTCCACAATCGACACACTAAAAGCTAACATATTGTAGTTTTGTATCCTTTAATTTGAAATTTAAATGTTCGTTGGTGAGGAAGAACGGTCCAAAATCGTTCCAATTAGAAAAAAAAACATATGGGAAAACGTATGGCCGGCCACTCTGCAGTGCAGAGTCTGCACTGCACTCCCATCAACAGAAAAAGTAACAGCACTCGTCGCTAGATGTCGTACAGGGTTCCATATATTTAAAAAAAATTAAAATAAAATATTTAAATATTTTTTAAATTTAAAAAATATCAGCTCTGCCTACACAGCTTGCTGTTATTTACTAGTACTGAGACCCACCATGTAGACTTATTAAAGCCTGTAGCAAGGGATCCCGCTCTTCTTCCTCCTAAATTCTTAGTAAGTACATATTAGGGCTAAACTATGGATTATAAATATAGCTCATTAACCTAGTACAGTTAGTTGGTGTGTATGTGTGTGTACGTGTACGTGAGTAGTGTGTTTGTGTTGTGTTGTGAGAAAGCAAGATTGTGAGGGAATTAAATTATGCGAGAGACTACAATGAGTTTTTGTTTGTGCTAACTAAGTACTCGTATACTATGTAACTAAGTACTTGTAAATGTAACTTGTATTGTACCCTATTTTTATGCAAATAAATTATTTGAATTTGATAATTTGAATTTATACGTATTATATAAGTATTTTTTATGCTACGTCGGAAGGCATACAAGCATACGGCCCTCCTGGTGTAAAGCAGTTACCGTTGCCTATTAACGCTTTAACTGAGTATCCCTCGCGCGATGCCTCCTCTGCTGCTACACAGCAACTCCTTACGAGCATACTGGTGATCTCACTCACACGCAGGTACACAACTACCCTCTAGGGAGTTGTTATTTGGCTGCGGTTTTTTTGTGAGGTGGAGGTACTACCCCCGACGGGCTGCTTTGATGCGTCCTACTGATTTTTTGCTATTCAAGTGATACTATTTAACAAACTACCACACAATTTGAAAGTAATAGAGAGTGTTTTTTATACCACTAAGGTGTCAATCAAACGCACAGTCAGCCTGATGATAAGCAGTTACCGTAGCCTATAGTAGTGTTCGAATTTAGTGACCCAAGCCACGTGCCAAGCATGCCAACACGTAGAAAGCTGCGAAGTACGCCGCCGACGACACAATATCGGTGTGGTAATTAAAATGAATAAATGGCGTCCACGTACTGGTACACACAGTGTGGGGGATCCCCCCCCCCCCCCCTAAATGGAGCGAAGAACTCACGAAGTTTGCAGGGAGTCGATGGATGCAGGTGCCACAGGATCGAGACGAGTGGCGCTCTAGGGGAGCTAGTGGCCTGTAGGCCTATATTCAGCAGTGGACGAGTGCAAGCTGAGATGGTGATACTACAATAATTTCCTAGCATTATGCAGTCTTTCATATATAAAAAAATGTGTAGCTGTTCAATAGGAACTATTCTATTACTATTTGACGAGTCCGGTGGTGAAATTACTAAAATGCTTCTGAATTAATTCACTAAGACTACATTAGTAAGATTTTCTTAGTAATATACGAGAATTCGCGCGCTGCCAATTTCCTCATTTGATTTGATTTGATTAATTTTTTGTCACTTTTTTTAAATCGGGCACATTAAAAATTTTAAAGTTCACACCACAATAATACTAGATTATTAACGAAATTATAATGCACGCTCACCGACTTCTAAGGTTCCTGACATCACCTTCTGATAAAACACGATCAATTCGGTCATAGCAAGTAAGTCTTGGCCTTCCTCCGCTCCTACATCCTTCTAATTTTGCGTCGTATATCTGTTTCGAATTATGAAACCTGCTTTTTTTTCTCCTGCTGTACTAGATTATTAGTTTCCTGATAACGAAATTGTCATCACAAACCATTAAATATATTCAATTTCATTAATTATCTTTCAAGATCTCGACCCATTAGTGAGTGTTCAATATTATGGCCTTAGAAGTAAGGACCACTTTCCACGCTGGTCAGTATATTTGACCAGTATACAACTAAACACGAATCAAAAGTAGGTACTTAAAAACAAAGAACTCTGGAGTACTAAAACAAGGAACAAAAGGGGGCAAAGTTCCATACGCCTGGGATGCGGGAGTCCACCTACAAAATCTCCTCTTTACGTTGCTTAAAACAATTTCCCGCTATCAAACTTGAAGGAGTAGTTTTTATTTGTTCGCGTCACGTAGGTCCCTCGAGTTGTTTGCTGTTAGTGACGCCATAAGCGAATTTGCTAGAGTTTAGCGGGGAGATAAAACTCTGCTTTTGTAAGATGTTGATTAGAATTTGTATAAATGTTTAAGTGTTTTTGAAACATGTTTTTGTTACAGTATCAATTAGTTTTCATTAACCCTTCGAAACCCGGGTGGTAGTATAGGACCGCGAAATGTATGGGAAAACGTATATAACGGGTTCTGACTGCTCAATTGATACTGTATCTGTATATTTAAACAAAAATGTGAAATCAACTTCGATGAAACTGACACTACCCACTTTGTGTTATATAAGACATAAACCAGCAACAGTTAGCAATTGAAGAATGATCCTGATCTCCGACCATACACATAAGCAACATCAAACATTCAACTACTACTACTATACATCTTTTGGTGTAAAGATGCGCACGAAAATATCGTAAGGGAGGTCTGGCTTTTCCGGCAGGTTATCGATGGCAATCTATTCGTGACCCTGTCAATCCTAATGTACCAACGAGATAACGCTATGAAATTTTTTGTTTTTATACAGCTAGATTTGTAAACAAGCATGCGGCCCGCATCAGATGCTGAGCGGTCACCGCAGCCTATTGACCTAAGGTTGTATCATCACAGTACCCAGTAATTTCTCTGCCATATCTCACCCTTCAAACCGAAACACAGCTATATAAATATACTTGAGGTAGAAATAGGTGAGACAGAGGTACCCATGCAGACGACTTTTGTACGAAGTCTCCCTCTGGTTAAGATAAAATGAAATAATAGATATGGTTAAGATAAGATAATAAGAATTGGGAAATCATTTGAACCTTAACAAAAACCGCCGTGCTTTACAAATTGGTTACACATTGAAATACGAGCACACTCTTAGCGCTCCGCCGCTACGTGTGCCGTCCCATGAGCCCCGGTGGAATAGATCACGTCTCGCTTTCGAACATATTGTTTATTGTTAGTTTATTATATGACACTCATCTATACACATAAAACGAATCAGGGACGGTTTTGTACATGGAATACATTTTAGAAATAGTGATGGACATAATCTTTCGTCCGTGCAGAGGTCGACAGTCATCTTTTACCTACTCCAAATGGACTATCCATGTGCATCACCTATGTTTTTGAAGTGAAAACTACTTCTACAGGAGATTTTTTAAGGAAAAAAATCATGCGGTGGGTTCGCGTCGCCGATACGCTAATGTATCAGCTGTCGATACGAGGAGAGGCGCGTACTTTTGAAACTGTAACGCAAACGAGTTTTTTTTATACTACGTTCGGGAGACATACAAGCATGCTTAATGCCTACCGACGTTGTACAGAACATGTTCAAAATTATCAACTTTCAAAGGATCTTTCAGAATCATATTTATATTCGGGAAAATCACGCCAAATCTCTTGCGGGGTAGGCAGAGAGTACCGAGCTCCACATGACTCGACCCTTACAAATCTCGCTTCTTTAACATTCACTGCTCTTCTCATGCACGCTCGCCGGTTTCTGAGGCTCCTGTCATCACCTTTTAATAAAACGTTTCGTAATTCTTTTTCCTGCATTCTTTCTACTTGTCCGAACCAATGAAGCATGCAACATCAACCCTTACTCATCCCACTGCAGGGATACGGGTCTTCCTTCAACCGAAGGGGTTTAGAGCATACTCCACCACGCTGCTGCACGATGCGGATTGGCGGACGCCAGTGTTTTGGGCCACTGACTTAGCTTAACGACTGTCATCTCTGGACAACAACTGGGATCGACTTCTTAACGTGCCCTCCGAGCACGGAGAAACTCGAGATAGATAAACCCATCCATAGACAGGCATTATTTGTCGGCCTAATTGACCGTGTTCCATAAGAGATAGGAACGCTGTTCCTGAACATTCCAATCAAAATTTCCAGTCAAAATTCGAATATTCGAAAAACAACGCACAGACAAACGCACACACAGACAAACATAGAGATTTCATATAGGAACGGTGTTTCTGAAAATTGACAAATATATCAAATGATTTTTTGTTTATATCACATTTTTTTATGTTTTCATTTTTTATGTTTCCATTTTTTTGTTTAATTATTGCTTACTGACCGCGTTCGCAAAAATGTTGTAATAAAGACAATTCTGTAAAAGAGTGCCGGTATTAAGAGAAGAAGAAACATGCTCCGTTAGTTCGGGCGTGTAGAAAGAATGCAGGATATAAGAATGACGAAACAGATATACAATGCGAACGTATATAGGATGCGGGAGCCGAGGAATACCAAGACGCCATGATCAAATTGGTCGTGTTTATCAAAAGGCGAGATGTGCATGGAAATCCATATGGTGCTCGGTTCTCTCTGCATACCCCGCAAGGGACATGGCGTGAAGATATACATACATATTCAAGTCCCATATTTCAACACATTCCTTTTATTCGGTTGAGAGACGAGCTGTGAGAATTTTGGACTATTATATGATTCGTGGTATTGAGCTCTTATATTTGAGGTGGGACGTCTCCCTTTATGTGTTCTATGGATTATATCATCATCATTACCCAAGCGTTAATCCCGGTCCCATCCTAAGCTTTCGCTTTGAAGACCGAGACCCTCATTCCAACTCTTACTTCCCCATCTCGCACAGTCTACGGCATCCCTCATTGTGAGACCGTTGGCAAGCATGTCATCCCTTATAACCGTTAACTTACAAACCGACGCATCGTGTCGGTATCAATATTAATGAACGTCATCAAGAATGGAAGGCACACCGCTGATGTGGAGAGACGAGTGAGTACAGGAAACAGTGTGAATGGAGCGGTGGGAATACTTCTAGGCAGCTGAAAAACCTAAGCTTAAAGGTACAACTCTCTGTATGCAACGCGGTACTGATTTTAAAACTAACTTATGGAACCGATAGCTGGGCATGGCAAAGAGAGCATAAAAGTAGAATAAACGCGGTTGAGATACAAGCATTGTGCAAAATTTGTGGCTTTGACCGCATTAGAAAAAGTGATATAACATAGAGGCGGACGGACCGACGAAAGAAAAACGAAACAGATATACAGCAAAATGGAAGGATGAAGGAGCCAAGGAAGGACAAGTCGCACCTACCACAACTAAATTGGTCGTATTTTATAAGCAGGTAATGTCAAGAGCCCTAGCAATCGGCGAGCGTGCATGAAAAAAGCTATGAATGTTAAAAAAGCTAGCGACATGTGCAAGGACCGCGTCTTCCGGCGCTCTATTTTCTCCCGCAAGGGACCTAGCGTAAAGATATATATATAGTCATAATTAATAATCATACTACTAACATGCATTTTAAACTAACCCGATATTTACATACTTTTCAGTTTGACAAACATTTTCACGTTCGAACAAAGGGTCGTTTAATAAAACAGTATTTGCTAAATGGTTATTTAATTAATTATACACAAAACGAAACCTTTAAATTAACCGGTAATCAATTTTAAAGTTTGTCATTCAATTTGTCATTTATATGTCTTTGGGTAAATATTTTTGAAGGGATTCGTGTAACTTTGAACCGGGTCGTCTCTTTTGAAAAGAGTATGTTAGATTATTGCGTTTTCAAATTCGGAAACAAAATAAAGACTCTAATTTACCTATGTTTATCACTTGGACGAAGCATTTTTTGTGGTCTTCCTGTAGGTAAGCAGTTACTGTAGTCTATAGGCATCCTTGGCTTTCGTGGACACGATACGTCTTCGTAACGGCTTAACGGAAGTAGGTTATACTAAAACGATATATATGATGCCTCGAATTGACCACTGTCCTCCCTCAACTGACCTTAATGGATGTTGGTTGACCTAAGGAGTTGCTGTGTAAGCACCAGAGGAGGCATCGCGCGAGTTATATATGTTACAAGCATTAATAGGCTACGCTAACTGCTTTACATCAGGTGGACCGTATGCTTGTATGCCTCCCGACGTTGTAAAAAAAAATACGTGTTACATCGTAGTTCCGTCCCTTCTATTGACTTTTTTTTTGATGATTTTTTGAAAATTGAAAGTGGGTAATAAACACTACACAGCTTTTTAGGAGCTTTCCGGAAGGAAGATGTTAAGAAAATATAGCAAATTATTATGCGCAGTATGTTTGATGACGGAATGGCAGCAACACAACACTTCATCTTTATCAGAAGCAAGTCCCGGGCCGCACCTGTGGTGATGTATCACGGCTGTAGACGCCCTAGTACCCACAGTACACTGAACGGAAAGAAATTGTAATAATTTTCTTAAGTAATTTACGCAGGATGAAATCACTATTGATCATGAAATAACCTATGGAGAGCCGATAAGACCAATATTACGTAGTAACTCAATTCACCGCTACGGGGTCGGGGGGAAAGTAGAACGCGGAGCTCTTATTGGATAGTTACCGGATCAATATCGCGTCTCATCGTCTTATTCGTTAAAATATTCTCAGTCTCAGTCAGTAATGACGAGCTCGGTGGCTCAGTCGTGAATGACGCGACTTAGACACCAACGCTCGTGGGCTCGATTCCCACACAAGGCAAACATTTGTGTGCATGAACATGTGTCTGTTTGTCTTGGTCTGGACGTTTTAAGAGAGGCAGGGCGCATCAAAGCAGCCTGCCTGGGGAAGTACCTCCACCTCACAGAAAACCGCAGCCAAATAACAACTCCCTAGAGCGTTGTTGTGTTCCTGCGTGTGAGTGAGGTCACCAGTAAGCTCCCAAGGAGTAGTTGTGTAAGCAGCAGAGGCGGCATCGCGCGAGTGATACTTAATATATCGCAAGCGTTAATAGGCTACGGTACCCGCTTTACATCAGGTGGGCCGTATGCTTGTATGCCCCCCGACGTGGTATAAAAAAAAGTATGCTTCGCTGAGATATTTAGGCGCTAAAATGCAACGCTTCCGCGAGTGCGAGTGCGGTTTAACGGTTTGCGCTATTGATAGTAGAAAAAAGTAATCAACTATACAAATTGTTTTATTACCCGCACTTCAAAGAAATTTCATTTCGAAAGACATTTGAGTGTACCTAAAAATAAATAAATAAATATTATCGGACAAATTACACAGAGCCACCTAGCCCCAAAGTAAGCGAAGTTTGTGTTATGGGTACTAGATAACTGATAAACATACGTAAATACCTTTTTATTTGTAAATACATACTTATTATACATAGAAAATACCCAGACCAAGACAAACAGACATGTTCATGCACACAAATGTTTGTACTATATGGGAATCGAACCCACGAGCGTTGGTGTCAAATTAGCGTACCAGCGCGTTTCACCACTGCGCCACCGAGCTTGTCAGATTATCCAACCCCCTGGGTTCTGGAGGAGAGGAGAACAACGGCCGCTCCATGTCAAAGTCGGTGTCCTCGTCAAAGCCTTAGATTTCGTTAGCGGACACCGCCAGTCCTAGTACATTATGTAATAGGATAACGCTAGGAAAAGGATTTTAGTTACATTACATATTCCTAGCGTTATCCCATGTAACAGAATGTTTTAATGGAACTTTATGAGAACATTAAAATGAAGATAAAATTCAAGAGAAATCAAGTCACAAACCCAGAGATCTACTCAAAAATGTTCGGACACCGTGAGCGATTTTTGTGTGAATCGGAACATATATAATTAATCCATCCGTGTCGGTAGATGTAATAATTGAATAACCAATGTAAGACAAATATCACCTTATTCTTCCTGCGACCACGGATGCTGCAAAGCATTCGAAACGTCAGGTTTATATATATATGGCAATAGTGTTGCTACTTTATGCCAGTGTCAAAGTCTTCAGTTTAGTACCATTTGAAAATCTTAATTCTATGTTCCAGCTTCAGGAACTGTGCTGAAAAAATATTTGGGAAGGGTACCTAGACCCAATCAACCCAGTTTAAATACCACCCGTAAAACGATAGTGATTTTTACAAGGTATTCTTGATGAACTTATTCACGTCTTCCAAAAAGTACATAAACGTGTTATATTTGAGTTTTTTCATTGCTGTATAATTTCACTAGCACTTATGTTACAAAATACTATCAAAATTGTCACACAAAACTAATTTTATACTGAATCGTAAAAATTTCAAGTATAACAACAATGTCATTCGTCAAAAGCGCGGGAAGAAGCTCAAAACGTCAGGTTCAACAAAATAAATAAAACACGCGATACTTCTGTTAAAAATTGTTTAATTCAATTCAAGAGAAGATACTCGATGGACAAAAACAGAGGGCGAAGGTGTGCGAAAGCAATTTTTAACAAAAATAGCTACTCACCCTTTTTCACTTTTTCAGAAGATGGTGTCAGCAGTCACAAGAACCGACGAGCATTCAAGAAATGGGCTATTAAAGTCAAAGAAGCAAGATAGGAGCATGAGAAACAAACTTGTATAACATTGTTGTAAAATATATTTGCGACAAAATTAACTATAGTGATAAAAAACAACATAAGATCAGTGACTACAATATGTAATCAAACAAACTATACGTAAGTAATTTACATTTATGTCGTCACGCCTGTCTCCAATGGGGATAGGCAAAGACTATTGAACGCCGGGTGCACCGATTCAAATATACCTATCTCGCCTCTTCCACATTCATCAACCTCTTCATGCTCCACGGTTTCAGCACGTCACCTATTTGATCCATATGCATGCATCTAGGGCGGCCGCTGCGAACATCTCCACTCACTCTTATATACTTCTTTCATAACTCTTTTGTCATCCATCCTTTCCAAATGTCCAAACTATCTCAGCGTACCCTTATCAATTTTTATCACTATCCCACATCATCTGCCATTTCACATTGTTCTCGTTTCGTGCTATTTCTTACTCTATCAATGATTCTAACTAATTAAAGTAGTTTCTTGACATATTAACTCTCTCTTATTAAGTCTCAATTACCTTTGCATGGTAATTAAAATATTTTTTGTAAATTACACAAAATTTACTGAATCATAATTGATTATAAAATCGAATAAGTCTAAGAAGAATGTGTTTATATGTAAATAGCAATTATCTAAAAAAAATTGGCGCCCATTCAACATCTTGTTCACAAAAGATTTGTTTTAACCAGTGTGAAATTCTAACATTCTCGTCTTAACTCCGCGCCACGCGATGTACACTGAGCCTTAACTGGAGCGATATCTCAAGTGCGATGCAACGCAACAAAGCGCATTAGTTAGCGTCGGCGAGCTGCGGCAGCGGGCAAAGTGGCTGTTTGTACTACACCTTATTTTAATAATGGAGTGTTAGAAATATTTATGGACGCGGAATTGTACTGTGCGATGTAATGCGGCGATAGATTTTAGTCACCCGGTAGAAAAATACTTGTTTCAAACGGTATAAAATGTATCTCAGCAGAAAAATATATTCAGTCAGCAAATATTCCCAAGTCGACGGGAATGTATCCCCGTTAAAAGAGTAAAA
This sequence comes from Pyralis farinalis, assembly GCA_947507595.1. Lineage (NCBI taxonomy): Eukaryota > Metazoa > Arthropoda > Insecta > Lepidoptera > Pyralidae > Pyralis > Pyralis farinalis. The sequence goes on from OX382264.1 coordinate 4,508,514, forward strand.
AATATTTAACTCTTTAACGGGGACAAATTTAAGGATCATCTTCTATCTATCTGTAACTTCACGTCAAATCCCTTGCGGGGTAGGCAGATAGAGCCGAGCGCCACGTGACTCGATCTTTGCACACCTAACTCGCTACTTTAAAATTCATTGCTCTTCTCCTGCACGCTCGCCGGTTTCTAAGGCCCCTGACATCATCTACTGATAGAACACGATCAATTTGGTCACGGTAAGTAAATCTTGGCTTTCCTCGGCTCCTACATCCTTCCACTTTTCCGTTATATATCTGTTTCGTAATTATTTCATCATGCATGTTTCCACATGTCCGAACCAACGGAGCATGCCTCTTCTTATTTTAACACCGACGCTCTCTTTTAGACCTGTTTCCAACGTTACATAAGGATTAAATCAAAGATGAAACCGACTTTATTGAAATTTGGCTCCACTTTTATATTTAAAAAGTTTTATATATCATAACATTCCAGTTTGTCATTACATGTTTGTCGTATCGACATCAATTTTTCACAAAAATATAATCATGAAAATCGATTCACAGTTGACGATGTCAAGTGAAAAGTGGGTTGAACACTCAGGTGAAATTGGTTTTTGAAGAGTTTCTGAAAAAAATCTAAAACCATTGTGTTATAATACCCTCGAAATATGCAATAAAATAATAATCATTAAACTCAGTTCACAATTGGTGAAGATGTCGCATAACACTCATACAATACAATACATACAAACATTTAAGAGAGTTAGGGCGCATCAAAGCAACCTGGGCAAGTACCTCCACCTCACAAAAAACCGCAGCCAAATAACTTCCTAGAGGGTTGTTGTGTTCCTGCGTATAAATGAGGTCACCGGTAAGCTCCATAGGAGTATCTGTGTTAGCAACAGAGGTGGCATCACGCGTGTGATATTTGGAAATTGGAATTGGTCTTAAATTCAGCGTTATTAAAAAAACAAAATGAGGGCGCCACTTAGCTTTGTGCACCCTCTTAATTTAGTCACAATATTAGACGAGCTCGGTGACTCAGTCGTGAGTGACGCGACTTTGACACCAACGCACAAGGCAAACGTTTGTGTGCATGAACATGTCTGTCTTGGTCTGAATGTTTTAAGAGAGGTAGGGCGGTCTGTGGAAGTACCTCCACCTCACAGAAAACCGTAGCCAAATAACAATTTCCTAGAGAGAAACGGCTCGATTTTTGAATGTATAACCCTTACAATAATTGACAATGCTCAGTAACTTGGTTTTGAATGTTAAAAAAAGCAAGCAAGCAAAGCGAAGCAAATACGAAACCCTATACTGTGCGTGGCCCGACATGCCCTTGGCCGGTTTTTTTTAAGTCGTTTAATAATGAAACTCCCCGCAATATTTTGTCAACCATTTAATGATAACCTTATAAAAGTAGTTTAAGTTCGGTCTCTTTCTTGCATTATAGTTCGCAAAGACGATGTAAGAAAGAGATTTGGTCTGAAATAGAGTGTTAAGATAAGAAAAGGTACGAGTAGTTTTATTTTTTTTATATTAGTTCAGTATAGTGGCTCCTCTTTGCCTGATGTAAGCAAAAGAGGAGCCCGAATTGCAACTGCAACGGACAAAATACTACACCGTATCCTGTCAGTTGACGCTGCCATGCTGACCCACAACATGCTTCTTCACGCTTCGTTTGAAGGATCCCATATTGAAGGAAGGAGTGAATACATGTGCAGGCAAGGCGTTTCACTATTTAATGGTACGACAAAGATTTGTTGCCGAACTTTTTGGTACGCGAAGAAATATTCTCAACAATTGAACGATGACATCGCAAGCCCGCACGTGTGGTTCTATGACGGAAGGGTGAGAGTGGGATAAGGGAAAACAGTTCTTCAGAACACTCGCCATGGTAAATTCTTCTCGTCATGGTAAATCTTGATTCGTGCATGTAGAAAGAATACGGAATGAATGGATAACGGAACAGACATATAATGCGAAAATAAAAGAAGAATGTAGCCGAGGAAAGCCAAGATTCACCTACGACGACCAAATTTATAATAGGTGACGTCAAGAGTCTATGCGCGCTTGCAGTACATGGAGTATCGATCAAGTGTTACTATCACTGTTTACATAGCAACTCTACAAAAGCTTACTGGTAACCTTACTCACTCATAAAAACACTACACCCCACCAGGGAGATGTTATTTGGCTGCGAACTTCTGTGAGGTGGCGGAATTTTCCCAGTGGGGTTACTTCGATGCCCCCTATACACCAGAGCCTCCGATGTTAATTAGTGGGGTTTAACACTCAAAGAAATTTATAATTAAAAAAGGACTATGCAAGTCTAATAATGAGTTCTAATAATTAATTTTCTATTAATAACAGAAACTTAGATAAAATTACATTTCATTCATTTTCTAATTGCAAAGTCATAATTGGATTTCTAATTATAACATTTATTTCAGTTTCGTCAAAACTGAAATAATTAGAATACTATAATTAGAAATCCGATGGCATAGTGGTTCGTAAGGCTACTTTGTTACCAATACTCGTGGGTTCCAAACAGAATAAATAATTGTGTGCATAAACATGTCTCATGACTTAGTCTGGGTTATTTAAAAAGGGCACATCAATGCTGCCCGTCTGGAGACATACCTCCACCACACAGAAAACCGCAGCCAAATAACAACTCCCTAGACGGTAGTTGAGTTCCTGCGAGTGAGCGAGGTTAACTCCTGAGGAGTAGCTGTGTTAACAGCAGAGGAAGCATCGCGCGATACTTAACATGTTGCACGCGGTAATACACTTCTACACTGATTGTTCATCTCATAATTTAACTTTTGACAGGTAATAAATTTAACGAGTCAAAAAGAGACAGATAGCTATCAAGTGTTGCGTGTCTCATAAATCCGATAGAGAAAGAATGATCTGTCAAAAGTTGCCTAATAAAATGGACGCAGTATAACCCCGTTATTTATAAAAACGCTTCTTCCGGCATTTTCGCATTAGACAGAGCGAATATATATTTTTTTTATACAACTAGATAGGCAAATAAGCATGCGGCACGCATTAGATGGTAACAGGTCAACGCAGCCTATGGACGCTCGCAACACCCGCGCGCTGCCAATCTTGTGACCTAAGAATGCTTCGTCACAGTACCCAGTAATTTCTCTCCCATATCCCGCCCTTCAAACCGGAACACTGCTATATAAATATATCTGCTTGGTGGTCGAAATAGATGACACAGAGGTACCCACACAGACGACTTTTGAATAGTCTCCCTCTGGTATGATATATAATATATATATATATATATATATATCTATCAGCTATATTAATAAAAATGGAGTTCCTGACTAATTCACTGACTCATCAACGCGGAGGCCTAACTCTTGAACCTAGAAAGCTCAAATTTTGCATAAAGGTTACATTTGTAATGCTCACGAGAGATAAGAAAGGGTTTTTTGAAATTCAACCCAAGTGAAAAGGGGATTGACAGTTTGTATGCAGCAGAACTACTTTTTCAAATTAATGACTTCAAACATTGTACAGAGACTCTCTATTAGAATTCAAAAAAAGGAATTTCAGCGTTTTCAAAAATTAAAGCCCTTAAGGGGGGCAAAAGTATTTCTTAAACTAAAAGTTGAATTGTTAAGAAATTGTTTTTTTTTAAAGTGAGCTGCTTTAGACTTTGTAAATATACTCTCAATCAAGACGTCAAAAAAGTCATTTCAGCGTTTTTCAAAATTCCACCTTTAGAGGGCTGAAAGGGAGATCGACAGTTTGTATTTTGTATGGAGCAGAAAATTTTTTTGAAGCTAGTGACTTGAAACTTCGTACAGATACTCTCTATTATAATTAAAAACAGTAATTCATCGTTTTCAAATATTCCACCCTTTGAAGGGTGGAATGGGGGTCCTAAGTATTTCTTTATTTAAAAGTTGAACTATTAACATTTTTTTTTTAAATGAGCTACTTTAGACTTTTTAAATATACTCTCAATCAAAACGTCAAAAAAGTGATTTCAGCGTTTTTCAAAATTCCATCCTTTGGGGCTGAAAAGAGGGTTGACACTTTGTATGGAGTAAAACTATTTTTTGAAATTAGTGACTTCAAACTTTGTACAGATACTTTCTATTAGAATACAAAAAAAAGTGGTTTCAGCGTTTTCAAAAATTCCACCATAAAATGGGGTTGAAATTGTGGTTGGACGAGACGCTAATATATATTAATAGAAATGTAGTTCCTGACTAATTCACTGACTCATCAAGAGGTTCCTTTTGTAATGCATATGAGAGATAAGAAAGGATTTCTTGAATTTCAACCCAGACAAATATTTTTTCAAGTTAGTGACTTGAAACTTTTATGTTTTTAAAATAGGCAATGTTGTGTATAAATAGGTGATTTGAGTGTATACAGTCAGTATCAAAATTTAATGAAAACCGAACAGATCGTAATATATCTTGATTACTACACAAATAAGTATATTTGGTAATTTTACTACCTATTTAATGATGACTATATTTAAAAATAAGAAGTAAAATAAAAATAAGTGAAACTGCCGAAATTCCAAAATCTACGCGGGCGAAGCCGCCGACAAAAGCTAGTACATGTAATATATAAAGCGAAATTCAAATGGAAGGCCAAGACAGACTTAAGACAGCAGTGATTTGTAACGGTACTATGACACCAATGCTCGTGGGTTCGATTCCCATATAGGATAAACGTTTAACAGCAGAGTTGGTATCGTGCGAGTGATACTTAATGTGCTGAAGTAATCAGTAAGGCTAAGTAATCAGTAATCGCTTTACGTCAAATGGGCAGAATGCTCGTTATTTACTACTATTTAACTTTCACTCCTAACTTACTTGGGGATCATCGGGAGGCATGCAAGCTTATGGCCCACCTGACCTATAAACCCTCCGGTTACCGTAGCCTATAAACCCTCGCAATACCATCTGGCGTTTGCGTCTACACGGCAGCAGGATGGCGGACGGAGTGGGAGCGACACTGACCATATGGCCAGACGAAGGCGAAATAGCTTCTACAACGTACCGGCTGGAACGCTTTTTCACTGTTTTCCATGCGGAAATGTTCGAGATTCTGAAGGCGACAGAGGTGGTGAAGAAGGGCGATGATTCGAGGGTAAACATACTGAGTGATAGCATGTCATCCCTCAAGATTTATTTTATACTGCGTCGGGACGCATACATGCATACGGCCTACCTGATGTAAAGTTGGTACCGTAGCCTAATAACGTATGCGATATATTAAGTATCACTCGCGCGATGCCTCCTCTGCTGCTTACACAGCGACTCCTTAGGAGCTTACTGGTGACCTCACTCACACGCAGAAACATAACAACCCTTTGACGCGCCCTACCTCTCTTAAAACATCCAGACCAGGACAATCAGACATGTTCATGCACACAAATGTTTGCCTTGTGTGGGAATCGAACCCACGTTGGTGTCAAAGGCGCGTCATTCACGACTGAGCCACGAGCTCGTCGATGCAGAATCGTCAATGCAACTGCAGAATGGTAGCACGCTACTTTCTGTCGCTTTTAGGATCCCGTAGAACATGCGCTCCATGTTGGCGTCTGGAGTGGACGTAAAGCTATATTGGCTGTGGGCTCACGTGGCTACTCCGGGGAAGAGCAGATGAGTTAGCAAAATATTCGGCACTCAAGTAGAAAACAGTAACAAGCTATGACTCGTTCCCGATTTCGTATGCCAAGGCAGTCATTAAGCGTGAGACCCTGGTGGAGTGGGACACCATGTATAAGGAGGAAACCAGGGAGAAAACCATTAGGATCTTCCTGTCTGATGGCATTCTGGCATACAAATACGCGATGTGTGCTAGGCCGGACAGTCTGATGACCCAAATTATCATGGGTCACAGAGGATTCGGCCAGTACCTATACCGATTTATACTGAGGAAAAAGTAAAGAAAAAAAACTGGAGCTGGAGAAACGATTGCACAGTAATCTAAAGACAGTTTCGCTGAGCTGCTGGGGGGCAAAGAATCTAGAATGCACTTTGTAGATTTCAGCAGGTATGTGATGAAGGCTGTGAAGAACAAACGATAGTACTTCAAAATAGGACTAGTCATGAAGCTGTCACTAAATCTCTCCCTGACGAATTGCCATACAAGGAAAAAACTCGAGAGCAAAGGTGTGAGGCGTTGCCATTGTATATAAAGTATATAATGAACAGCGCTTGTATTGCTCCACCTCATAGAGTAAATGGCAATTCGTCATACCGCCGGAAGCTTATACAGCTGACGGCAGCAGACGCGAGACCTCAGATCTAAAGGACGTGGGAATACACTCAAAATAAGATGTATATGTATGAAATGTAGCCAGAAATATGAAGCAAAGATGGATAACGTCCCTGTCCGGGGGAGAAGAAAAAAAGAAAGAAAAAGCAACCTCTTGCGTTGAAGGGAAACCCGTAACTCTGCAGTGGGATGAATAAGGGTTGATGTGGTTTCTGTGAGGTGGAGGTACTTCTCCTTTGGCTGCTGCTGGCTGCTTTGATGCGCCCTACCTCTGTTAAAAAGACTTTCCAAAGATATAAACTATATTCTTACATCGTTACACCTAAGGCCTCTCACACACTAGCCTATTCATTAAATGTCATACAATCACTGAATAATGTAACACTCAGCGCTTTATAAACAATTCATTGACTTCTTTTAAAAGTAATGAAGGTAATAATCATAATGAAAGTGTTGAACATTGGTCTAAATTATTATATAAATATAATAATGTTAAGAATAGAATTGTCATTTGTAAATATATAAGTGCTGAGTATCGTTTCATCTTTGACTACTCACAACCCTATCGTGACCTTTTCGATGACCTTTTTAGTGTCTGCCTTCTTCTTTTTCTCGCTATTCCGTTACCTAGTTCATTAGGATTGGCGGGGCGCTACCTAAGCCTAAGGATTTGGTGAAGACACAGATTTTACATGGATGCCGTCAGACAACCCAGAGGGTAAACCGGGTCTATGGTTAGGTCACACGTCTTGCGAAACATTTTTTTTAACGTATGGGTTTCCTCACGATGATTTCCTTTACCGCCGAGCACGTGATAAATGTACACAAATTTGAAAACACGAATTTAAGGTACATGGCCAGGATTTGAACCGGGAACCAGGTGGTCAATAGGCCGGTACCTTATCTCTATCACTGCTTTTAAATCTCTGTCTACTACGAAAATGCTAGAACAACCGTTTTTCTACAACATCGAGAGGCGACAAGCATACGGCAAATCTGACATCAGCCTCCAATACGTGAAGTATCGCTCACGTGATGCTGCCTCTGCGGCTAATACAGCAACTCCTAAGCTTATTGATAGCCTTCCTCGCAGGAACACAACAACCCTTCAGGAGTTGTTTTATAGCTGCGATTTACTGTGAGGTCTACTTCCCCAAACGGGCTGTTTAATACGTCCTACCTCTCTTAAAAACACCCAGATATGTTCATGCATACAAATATTTGTCCTGTGCGGAAATCAAACCCAAAAGCTTTGGTGTCAAAGCAGCATTATTAACCACTACGCCACCGAGTTCGTTAGAAGCGTGAACAAAGTTGCATAAAGTAGCCATGTAAAGAGGCGGTAACTCAAATGATCTTTCTATCTGTCTAGAACTCTAAATACATCGCGATGATTGCAGAGTTTATACATAGTACAAGAATTAGTGTATTTGATATATTTGAAGTAATTAACTGAAATGTTCGTAATAAAGACTGACGACTCGGTAGAGCAATGGCTACCAATGATATTCAATGGTTTTTATACTACTAAGATTGCGATCGAGTTTACGGTCTGCCTGATGGTAAGCAATTACCATAGCCTATGGACATTTGCAATACCAGGAGTGTCATTCATACGTTGCCGGCCCTGTAAAAAACCTCTTCACGCCTTTCTTGAAGAACTCCATGCTGTAGCCCCTTGGGAAAACCTCGGCTGGGAGTCCATTTCAAACTTGAGAGTTCTCGGAAGAAAACTTCGCTGGAACCGCCCAGTACGTAACCATTGCGGTTCCAGTGTGTGAGGGTGAACTCGCTGCCGACTACGAGCGGTAAAAAGAAGCTATCAGCATCATATCGAACAATTCTTCAGAACACAACCCGTTGTACAATCGATAGAGCACACAAAGCGAAGCAAAATCTCGCCTTAAACTTTAGGGCTCAATACCGTCTGTAAGATTCTCACCAACCGATGCTCACAGCTCGTCTCTGAACAGAATCATAAGGTCCTAGCTGGTATCCAGGTGCGCCCGCCCAAAGGTGACTACAGTACTCCATGTGCGGTCTGATTTGAGACTTGTATAATGGACATCGATGGAGATCTCGACACCGAGAATCCCAATGCTTTTGGCGATAGTAAGTGGTGTGTTCTGGAATTGAGAAAGGGGTTGAATTAGGCCAAGTTCAGTTGCCCCCCATCAGATACTTTTGTACTTTAACCCTTAATATCAGACACAAGTTTATTGCAGCTCCACAAGGGTATAAGGGTATAAGGGGATGTTAGCTCGACCTGTATAATAAGTGTACACAGTGCAGTTATCCGCATAACAATGAATGCCATCAATTGAAAACATATCATTGATATGCAGCAAACATAGCGTCGGAGACAGTACAGAGCCCTGTGGGATGCCAGCATTGATATCCCCACTATCGGAGCAGCCACCATCAACCACGGCTTTTATGCGTCTGTTGGATAAGAAGAACTGGCAACCCATTGCACAAAGGACAAAGTTCAGAAGCACTGCTTCAGCACCACTGCCGGTATATCGCCATGCCCACTTGACTCATGAATGTCGAGAGAGAATAATGCCTGCCGGATATCTCGCTGGTTGATAAGAGACTTCCGGCATTGAGATATCACTGCTCCCCCGTCATTAATATTCGAGTTAGAGGCAAAGAGTTTACCGAGTAAATCGGCCTTCGCTTTGGCGCTATGGGCCAAAACCGCGGTCTAAGCCTTGTATGTAGCCTGCTTAAGAAGATTAGATTCTCTGCAATGCCGATTAAACCACGGTCGCTTTTTGACTCCCGCAGTAGCTACTAGGCTACTGGGAATGTAGCATTCCATGGCATCCAATATCGCCGCAGCCAAGTGGAGCATCCACCGAGATGATATACTCATCCGGACGTGTGATCAGCAGAAGGTACAGTAGAGAGCCTGTATGATCCTCTATATCTGGTATTCTCGTGGGAGAATGAATCAGCCGCGAGAAACCATAGGCCAGAGCAAATTCATGAGCAGATCTCCCCGCGTAGCCAGTGTATCGAGAGCCAAGCCAAGCCAACCATTTGGTAATTGTAATGGTCGCGTTAACTAAAGGTAATTTATACAATAGACTATTACATAATGATGAAGATTCAGAAAGAAACTGTGACTGTTTTGTCACATTTATAACGAAGTTATTCATCCATAAGGGTATAGTAATATACAATGGATTCGATGATATGGATGAAACACAAGAGGATTTTATGGAACAAACGTCTAAATCATTGATACAATCGAGAGTATACGATGTGCAATTGCTTAAGCAAAACCAAAGAGTATGTGAAATAATGGATTTCATGCCATGTTTCCAGTACTTGATACATACTGGAAGTTCTCGGCAACTAGAAACAATAATAAACACGTGGAATTGTTTTGCATGGTCGTCGGATACTATCTTTATTTTAGTCACTGTTGACTGAGGTTCAGATATAAATGAAATGTGACAATTGTTGAAAAATAAGAATATTTATAATGCAGTCGTGGTAAAAGTAGAAGATAAAGACTTTTTACTTTATACGGCACGTTCGAGATGCCCGGATATAATGATACCTTACGAACCACAACGCTATAGTTGCTCATCAAATAACAACAGGTCCATATTCCAATTAGAAATTGATCTTAACTGTAATTTTAAAGTTGGAGTAAGTTATGCAGCTCCTTACACTGTGCCTGACAATAAAAGTCAGTACGGAATCTGTAACAAAGCCAAATTAAGTATGGCAGCAATGCTTACCAGCGTAAATCTACATGCTCAAAACTTTACAATACTAAATATATTAAGAAATGATCAACTTGCAAAATATGATTACAACAATAAAACAGAAGAAGAAGCATTGCTTATGGAATTTTTAGAAGGAAAATTCGATGTTACTGGTCCTATATTTTGGTCGAATCACTCCAATTATGTAGAAACGAGTTATTCATATTTATATGATGATCTAATCGCTGTCATCAAAAAAGAACATAACACATAATTGAACAGTGTACTTAATGTATTCACGTTCCAGACCTGGTCACTAATAGGAATAATAGCCATTATTTTTATTTATACACTATATTCTATTATAATCCATAAACGAAAACTGAAAATAGATTTTACAAAAACTTTACTTCATTTGCTCGGAATTTTAGTGGGCCAGAATATTTTTATGCGACAATCGTTGAAACCCACATTTTTGCTTTGGATATTATTTGTTTTGTTTTTACGTGCGAGCTACAGCGCCCTTTTATTTGAATATTTAATAAAAATGCCTATTTGCAGTGGTGAATGTAGACAGGAGTCTACAAAATATGTGCACGAGCTTCGTACTCTCTGCGAAGGTAATTTCACAATTTACGTAAATGACATTATTATGGGGTACTTCTACAATGGTCTATCTCTCCACAACTGCAGTATCCCTCTTGAAAATTTTAAGCTGGTTGATGATCCTCTCAATTATCTAATAAATGAAGGGGATGAAAAAAACGTAGCAACTTTTATGTTTTACAGTAATTATCTTCATCGTCTATATAAATATGACAATATGTATTACAAAGATTTATTTCATATCGTGAACGAGCGTATTTCGGTAATTCCATTAGTATACTACTTTCGACGTGGAGATCCATTGGCAAAAGTATTACGATCCAGAAATCTTAGAGTTTTCGAGTCAGGGATCATTTCATTGAGACTTCTTGTTTAGCCGGTATCAAGATTGGTAAAAAGTTTATAAGATTTACTTATGAAAATAATGGTGTACTTACCATGGTAAATATTAAGGCAATCTTCTTCATTTATATTATTGGTACAATTCTGTCAGTTTTGACATTTTTTGTCGAAACGATTACTGCAAAGATTCTTAAAAGTGCGACTGAAAATTAGAGGCGTTTAGAGATTTCTAGTACCACTTGCTGACATATTATACAAATTATTATTAGTCGTGTTGCTTACCTTTAAGGTTATGCTAACTTGCAATTTGACCTAACCTGCTTTGTGTGCTTCCGCCACCAATTAATTCATGCGGCCTAGCGCCGGCCGGTACCCACCCACTACTGTTTCTAAGTGCAACATGCCAACGCTGCCATGGCTGCTCCGGTAGTCTCTGCCTCGGCTGCTGCGGTCGTCCGCCATCTGGAATAGAATCCGCATGCAAGAGGCATCATCAGGCGTTGTAGACGTTAATCGTAGGAATAACATGCTACAAGCTACCTGATGATGCCTCGTGGAGAGACGAAACACGTGTCGCTGCGACGACCAGGCCAGTCGTGGCAGCGACGGTGGTGGTGGATTGGTGCGGATTCTGTTCCAGATAGATTACCACCACCCACTAGATTTAAAAAAAGCCCAAAAGCTTTGGTGTCAAAGCAGCATTATTAACCACTACGCCACCGAGTTCGTTGGAAGCGTGAACAAAGTTGCATAAAGTAGCCATGTAAAGAGGCGGTAACTCAAATGATCTTTCCATCTTTTTTTTTTACGGGACAGGCCCACCACTCATACCCACCACTGTGTCTCCTGTGTAGCCAGAATTAACAGCGGCGACCACAAAAAAGGCAATGAACAGTGAAGTCCATTGCCGTCCCGGGGGTTAAACTAACAGCTGCCTTGGAACTCACAAACGAATTTAATCAGAAGAAATTTGTAGGAGTAGGAAGTTTTAGAATTGACTTCCCCTCTTGGCAAAGTGAGAGACAGCAATATGACAAATAAGGCATTTAAAACCTCAAAGAGATGGCTAGTCAAGTGAAGCTCAACTGCCGTGCACCACGGATAATCAAATATCTAACACTATTGGGACCTAACCTGTGAGTTGTTACCTAACACATCGATTCCAATAATATAGATTGCAGAACCGCCTAAACGCCTGGTAGTTCTCCCTTGTTGCCACCAAATCAGAATAGTATACTACCCCGGATGTGACACGCAAGGAATTTAACATATCGTCCCGCTCCCGTTGCCAGAGATCGCACTCCCAGAGAACATGATGTGCTGTTTGCTCGAATTCATGATTTGTCGTAGAACACTCACATAAAGGCGATGACACAAGTCTAAATGAAAAGAGCTTTGTCCTAAAGTTTCCATGCCCTGTTAAAAATTGCGCAACAGGATGATCGACTTCTAACCAATCTTTACTTAATCTGTCTCGCACTGATTGAAAGAACAGATACAAGTGGCGTCCTTTAGTAGAAGTTTCCCATCTTTCTTGCCATTCAGACAGTAAAGTTTCAAATACCTCGTCAATTGGTTTGAATAATCTAAGAATTTTGTCAATATCGCGGCGTTTTAGAAAGTCAGGGTGTATGTTTTTAGATGTGTAGTACATTGAAGCCCGGCGTTGAATTTCTAAGTCAACTGGTAATACGCCTGCCAGCACTGGTAGTGCCTCGGTACTCACAGTTCTATACGATTTACATAAGAATATTAAAGCGAGCCGCTGACTTTGCAGCAACTTGCGACGCGCAGCACCTATGGTAGCCCTATCAGCCCATGCAGGTGAACCGTACGTAATAATCCTAAATATGTGGCTGTGTAAATAATTTTTAACGTTTTAAAAGTTAAGCCCCAGGTCGAGGTGGAAATTCGAGTTAACGCATAAAAGTTCTTTTTGGCTTTTTCTCCAACCTGCTTTATGTGTTCAATGTAATTAAAACCTTTGTCTAACAGTAATCCCAAGTAACAAACCGAGTTCTTATTTGCAACTGATACTCCATTGAAGTGGAATCGCGGCGGAACCTGCAAATTTCCCTTAGCAAGAGCTGATATGTTTTGTGAGGTGCGAAATCGAGACGGTTACGATAACCCCAGTCTGAAATGAGGCCAAGGCAAGTAATGGCTAGCTTTTCTATACTTGATCTGGAATTAGCTTTTATTAATAAGAGGCCGTCATCGGCGTAGCCAGTTAACGAACACCCTTCCGGTAAGGGTAGGCTAAGAAAGTCATCAAAACCGATATTCCAAAGATACGGCCCTAACACCGAACCCTGAGGACAGCCCTGCGTAAGCACCTTCGAAGCAGCATAATGCCCAAATGTTAATTTAGTTGTACCATTAAAAAAGTACGATCGAATAAGGGAGTATATGTTGCTATGGCAACCTCTCGCCTTTCTATCTGTCTAGAACTCTAAATACATCGCGATGATTGCAGAGTTTATACATAGTACAAGAATTAGTGTATTTGACATATTTGAAGTAATTAACTGAAATGTTCGTAATAAAGACTGACGACTCGGTTGAGCAATGGCTACCAATGATATTCAATGGTTTTTATACTACTAAGATGGCGATCAAGTTTACGATCTGCCTGATGGTAAGCAGTTACCGTAGCCTATGGACATTTGCAATACCAGGAGTGTCATTCATACGTTGCCGACCCTGTAAAAAACCTCTTCACGCCTTTCTTGAAGAACTCCATGCTGTAGTCCCTTGGGAAAACCTCGGCTGGGAGTCCATTTCAAACTTGAGAGTTCTCGGAAGAAAACTTCGCTGGAACCGCCCAGTACGTAACCATTGCGGTTCCAGTGTGTGAGGGTGAACTCGCTGCCGACTACGAGCGGTAAAAAGAAGCTTTCGGCATCATATCGAACAATTCTTCAGAACACAACCCGTTGTACAATCGATAGAGCAACACAAAGCGAAGCAAAATCTCGCCTTAAACTTAAGGGCTCAATACCGTCTGTAAGATTATCACCGACCGATTCTCACAGCTCGTCTCTGAACAGAATCATAAGGTCCTAGCTAGTATCCAGGTGCGCCCGCCCAAAGGTGACTACAGTACTTCATGTGCGGTCTGACTTGAGACTTGTATAATGGACATCGATGGAGATCTCGACACCGAGAATCCCAATGCTTTTGGCGATAGTAAGTGGTGTGTTCTGGAATTGAGAAAGGGGTTGAATTAGGCCAAGTTCAGTTGCCCCCCATCAGATACTTTTGTACTTTAACCCTTAATATCAGACACAAGTTTATTGCAGCTCCACAAGGGTATAAGGGTATAAGGGGATGTTAGCTCGACCTGTATAATAAGTGTACACAGTGCAGTTATCCGCATAACAATGAATGCCATCAATTGAAAACATATCATTGATATGCAGCAAACATAGCGTCGGAGACAGTACAGAGCCCTGTGGGATGCCAGCATTGATATCCCCACTATCGGAGCAGCCACCATCAACCACGGCTTTTATGCGTCTGTTGGATAAGAAGAACTGGCAACCCATTGCACAAAGGACAAAGTTCAGAAGCACTGCTTCAGCACCACTGCCGGTATATCGCCATGCCCACTTGACTCATGAATGTCGAGAGAGAATAATGCCTGCCGGATATCTCGCTGGTTGATAAGAGACTTCCGGCATTGAGATATCACTGCTCCCCCGTCATTAATATTCGAGTTAGAGGCAAAGAGTTTACCGAGTAAATCGGCCTTCGCTTTGGCGCTATGGGCCAAAACCGCGGTCTAAGCCTTGTATGTAGCCTGCTTAAGAAGATTAGATTCTCTGCAATGCCGATTAAACCACGGTCGCTTTTTGACTCCCGCAGTAGCTACTAGGCTACTGGGAATGTAGCATTCCATGGCATCCAATATCGCCGCAGCCAAGTGGAGCATCCACCGAGATGATATACTCATCCGGACGTGTGATCAGCAGAAGGTACAGTAGAGAGCCTGTATGATCCTCTATATCTGGTATTCTCGTGGGAGAATGAATCAGCCGCGAGAAACCATAGGCCAGAGCAAATTCATGAGCAGATCTCCCCGCGTAGCCAGTGTATCGAGAGCCAAGCCAAGCCAACCATTTGGTAATTGTAATGGTCGCGTTAACTAAAGGTAATTTATACAATAGACTATTACATAATGATGAAGATTCAGAAAGAAACTGTGACTGTTTTGTCACATTTATAACGAAGTTATTCATCCATAAGGGTATAGTAATATACAATGGATTCGATGATATGGATGAAACACAAGAGGATTTTATGGAACAAACGTCTAAATCATTGATACAATCGAGAGTATACGATGTGCAATTGCTTAAGCAAAACCAAAGAGTATGTGAAATAATGGATTTCATGCCATGTTTCCAGTACTTGATACATACTGGAAGTTCTCGGCAACTAGAAACAATAATAAACACGTGGAATTGTTTTGCATGGTCGTCGGATACTATCTTTATTTTAGTCACTGTTGACTGAGGTTCAGATATAAATGAAATGTGACAATTGTTGAAAAATAAGAATATTTATAATGCAGTCGTGGTAAAAGTAGAAGATAAAGACTTTTTACTTTATACGGCACGTTCGAGATGCCCGGATATAATGATAGCTTACGAACCACAACGCTATAGTTGCTCATCAAATAACAACAGGTCCATATTCCAATTAGAAATTGATCTTAACTGTAATTTTAAAGTTGGAGTAAGTTATGCAGCTCCTTACACTGTGCCTGACAATAAAAGTCAGTACGGAATCTGTAACAAAGCCAAATTAAGTATGGCAGCAATGCTTACCAGCGTAAATCTACATGCTCAAAACTTTACAATACTAAATATATTAAGAAATGATCAACTTGCAAAATATGATTACAACAATAAAACAGAAGAAGAAGCATTGCTTATGGAATTTTTAGAAGGAAAATTCGATGTTACTGGTCCTATATTTTGGTCGAATCACTCCAATTATGTAGAAACGAGTTATTCATATTTATATGATGATCTAATCGCTGTCATCAAAAAAGAACATAACACATAATTGAACAGTGTACTTAATGTATTCACGTTCCAGACCTGGTCACTAATAGGAATAATAGCCATTATTTTTATTTATACACTATATTCTATTATAATCCATAAACGAAAACTGAAAATAGATTTTACAAAAACTTTACTTCATTTGCTCGGAATTTTAGTGGGCCAGAATATTTTTATGCGACAATCGTTGAAACCCACATTTTTGCTTTGGATATTATTTGTTTTGTTTTTACGTGCGAGCTACAGCGCCCTTTTATTTGAATATTTAATAAAAATGCCTATTTGCAGTGGTGAATGTAGACAGGAGTCTACAAAATATGTGCACGAGCTTCGTACTCTCTGCGAAGGTAATTTCACAATTTACGTAAATGACATTATTATGGGGTACTTCTACAATGGTCTATCTCTCCACAACTGCAGTATCCCTCTTGAAAATTTTAAGCTGGTTGATGATCCTCTCAATTATCTAATAAATGAAGGGGATGAAAAAAACGTAGCAACTTTTATGTTTTACAGTAATTATCTTCATCGTCTATATAAATATGACAATATGTATTACAAAGATTTATTTCATATCGTGAACGAGCGTATTTCGGTAATTCCATTAGTATACTACTTTCGACGTGGAGATCCATTGGCAAAAGTATTACGATCCAGAAATCTTAGAGTTTTCGAGTCAGGGATCATTTCATTGAGACTTCTTGTTTAGCCGGTATCAAGATTGGTAAAAAGTTTATAAGATTTACTTATGAAAATAATGGTGTACTTACCATGGTAAATATTAAGGCAATCTTCTTCATTTATATTATTGGTACAATTCTGTCAGTTTTGACATTTTTTGTCGAAACGATTACTGCAAAGATTCTTAAAAGTGCGACTGAAAATTAGAGGCGTTTAGAGATTTCTAGTACCACTTGCTGACATATTATACAAATTATTATTAGTCGTGTTGCTTACCTTTAAGGTTATGCTAACTTGCAATTTGACCTAACCTGCTTTGTGTGCTTCCGCCACCAATTAATTCATGCGGCCTAGCGCCGGCCGGTACCCACCCACTACTGTTTCTAAGTGCAACATGCCAACGCTGCCATGGCTGCTCCGGTAGTCTCTGCCTCGGCTGCTGCGGTCGTCCGCCATCTGGAATAGAATCCGCATGCAAGAGGCATCATCAGGCGTTGTAGACGTTAATCGTAGGAATAACATGCTACAAGCTACCTGATGATGCCTCGTGGAGAGACGAAACACGTGTCGCTGCGACGACCAGGCCAGTCGTGGCAGCGACGGTGGTGGTGGATTGGTGCGGATTCTGTTCCAGATAGATTACCACCACCCACTAGATTTAATTTTATTGTAATTTATTTTTAATACAATAAAGATATTACAACAACAATTAAGATAAGATAATTTATTTGAAAAAATAAGGTACAAAAGACGTTACAACATTACAAATCCAACTTATTGTACCCTCGGCGTGCAAATGTTTTGGTAATCAATTGTTACATGAAAAATTGTTAAATAAATAGTTACATGATTCTAAAGTTAAGGAAGTGTAAAACAGTAAAGTGTTATATAATTAATCATTGTCAAATTTGTCATTCAGATATTCAGTCGCAGAATAATAAGATTTGTTTAGAAGTCATTTATGGTTTTTTTTAATAATGTACGAGTAGTTCATAAGCTTTTGAAATTGTCCGGTAAATGATTAAATTTTTTTATAGCCATGCACTGTATACTGGTAGAATATAATGCAAGCCTCTGCTTAGGTACAAATAATCTATCCTTATGTCTACTTCTGGAAGAATCACCATGTCTACTGAACAAATATTGATATTTTGTTCTTTTTTAGGGTTGCGTACCCAAAGGGTAAAACGGAACCCTATTACTGAGACTCCGCTGTCCGTCCGTCTGTCTGTCACCAGGCTGTATCTCATGAACCGTGATGATAGTTAGACAGTTGAAATTTTTACAGATGATGTATTTCTGTTGCCGCTATAACAACAAATACTAAAAAATAAATATTTAATGGGGCTCCCATACAACAAACGTGATTTTTTTGCTCATTTTTACTCGATATTGATAACGGCAACAGGTAGACGCTTGAAATATTCGCAGAATATTTCAAGCGCTCCTATACAACAAACGTGATTTTTTTGCCGTTTTTATAGATAATGGTACGGAACCCTTCGTGCGCGAGTCCGACTCGCACTTGGCCTATTTTTATACATTGTCGAGAGGCACACAAACATACGGTCCACCTGATATAAAGTGGTTACCGTAGCCTACGAACGCTGGTAATACATCAAGTATCACTTGCACGATGTCACCTCTGCTGCCAACACAACGACTCATTGGGAGCTTACTGGTGACCTCACTCACACGCATGGACACAACTACCTTGTAATTTTTTGAAATTACCCCCATCTGTCTCACGAGAACGGACCACTGTTTATGTATAGACCCAATTACGGTGATGTGTCACACAGGGATCTCACACTGAGCCCTATAACTTAGATATGCCACCTCTCTAAATCTCCGGAACAATATTGGCGGCAGTAATCTGTTCCGATAGAGATGGGCGGCCGCGCCCTAGCGGCAGTGTGGTCAGAGAATTAATTTATTACGAAGTAGGCAAGGTTTTGTTCGTACTTTGAAATTCATTGTTTTTGAAGTAAAACTTCTTTACACACGCTTGACTTGGGGAGTAAGCTGGTGAATGCGTGACGAGAGCGTTACGAAAAGTGCGATCGGGCGAGGCGAACGGAAGTTGAGAGGGAGATATAAGTTAGCTAAGATAGAGAGAGAGAGAGAGAGAGTTACGTATCGTGTATTACTGTAGGGGCAAGAGAGGGAGGTGCGAGCACACATTTTCTTTCTCTCTTTCTCTCATAGCTAGTTTAGTTTCGTATATCTAAGACACAGTGCAGGCCTATTGGCTGTATCACACTATAGAGCTAAAGAAGTTTTACTTCAGTCGTGTGGTCTAAAGCACACTCGTTTTTTTTTAAAACTACTTTTTTATACAACCTCCGATGGCCTACATTGTAATACGGAAAGTATTAATGTTATTAAGTAAAGTAACCTAATACTCAATGCTTTTATTGCTTTCATAAGGTGACAAATCAAATCATTTTATTTGCAATAAATATATTTAGAATATCTACGAGTATATACATATAAATAAAATTGAAGTGTCTGTCTGTGATTTCAAAATAAAGCCTTTATCTTAAGCTCATATTATTATTTTCACGTTACCAAAGCCTAAATACGCATTTTTAACTTTTACGTCTGTCTGTCTGTCTGTCTGTTTGTTTGTCCGGGCTAATCTTCGAAATGGCTGAACCGATTTTAACGGGACTTTCACTGCTAGGTAGAGGACTGTTCAGAGCAGAATATAGGGTACTTTTTATTTGGTAAATATTTAGGGTTCCTGCGTAAAAAATGAAAAACCGTTAAAATTAGAGGGAAATATCTTCCCCTTCGGGGACTTGCAATTTAATTTTTATTATTATTTCATAGAATACGTATTTTTTGTAACATAAAATAACTACGCATTTATTATATAATATAAATAAAATACATATACGTTGCCTCCTGTAAAGGTCAATAGATGGCGCTGTACGAAAATTGAATCGCTCTATGGTTGCATCTACGATCCTGAACTTTGTTTTTTTTTTAAACAGAAACAATTTCATGTCTACAGAGAAATAAAGGCTACTAAAAGCCCAAATCTCATACGTGCGAAGCCGCGGGCTTCTGCTAGTTCTAGAATAAATAAGGAGAGGCATGCTCTGTAAGTTCGGACATGTAGAAAATATGCAGGAAAAAAAATACGAAACAGAAAAAAAACGCGAAAGTAGAAGGAAGTAACAGCCGAGGCCAAAACTTACGTACCATGACCAAATTGATCGTGTTATATCAGATGACGTCAGGAGCCTTAGAAACCGGCGAGTGTGCATAAGAAGAGCAAGGAATGTTAAAGAAGCGAGTGAGGTTTGTAAGAATCGAGTCATGTGGCGCTCGGTTCTCTCTGCCTATTACGCAAGGGTTTTGGCGTGAAGTTATAGATGGAAGATCCTAGAAGCTATACATATTGATACACTATTCTGCTAATATACAATACCAGGCCAATGTTGAGATGAGAGGCAAATTAAAAAAATCTTGTACGCTATACAAACACGAAGTTACATGAATTTTGATCTAACCTGCTTTGAGTGCTTCCGCCATCAATTAATTCATAAGAAATAGCGCCGGCCGGCAGTAGTTCACACGAACTAATCGGGAGCGGAAGCACACAAACACACAGCACGGTGGCGCAGTGGTGAAACGCGTTGTTACGCTACTTTGACACCAACGCTCGTGGGTTCGATTCCCACACAGTACAAACATTTGTGTGCATGAACATGTCTGTTTGTATTGGTCTGGGTATTTTCTATGTATAATAAGTATGTATTTACAAAAAAAATGTATTTACGTATGTTTATCAGTTGTCTAGTACCCATAACACAAGCTTCGCTTACTTTGGGGCTAGGTGGCGCTGTGTAATTTGTCCGACAATATTTAAAAAAAAAAGTAGTTTAGATCAAATTGCCTAAAATGTTTATATCATTTTATTTAACGTCGGTGGGCATACAGCCCACCTACTGTAAAGCACAGCATCTCCTTCGGAGCTTACTGGTGACCTCACACACTCGCAGCAACACAACAACACTCCAGGGAGATGTTATTTGGTTATAATTTTCTGTGAGGTACTTCCCCAGACGGGCTGCTTTGATGCCCTACCTCTCTTACATTTGATTGATTGATGATGCAGGTAAGCCACGGACGTAGGCTAGTATTCCGGTAAACAAAGTGAAGAGTCATCAATCGAGAGGCACATGGAGGCAGCGTATGTATTTCGCAATTTGTCAGCCCGCCGATGACAGACCGACGGCCATTCTCATGATTTATTAAATGCACGGCGTGACGTATTGCACGCGCCCCTCCTCTCGCCCTCTTTGTAATGTCGTTTATTCGCCGAGTGGTTTCGTGTTCGATCAAATGGTCACGGATTGATGGAAAGTCAAAACTCTTTGCTTTAATTAGTCGTAAATTTGATTCCTATACCGACTCGGTCCTTGGACACTTTTAAACCTTAATCTATACATATATAGATAAATAAAATTGGAGTGTCTGTTTGTAATATTAAAATAACCGCTTTTTACTAAATGCATATGGATATATACACGGTACATATACCAAAATGAATATTTTTACAATTTTTGTCTGTCTGTCTTTTCGTTCCGGCTAGTCTCTGAAACGGCTGGATCGATTTTGACGGGACTTTCACTGGTAGGTAGACGACTGTTCAGAGCACAATATAGAGTACTTTTTATCCCATAAATATTTAGGGTTCCTGCGTAAAATATGAAAAACTGTTAAAATGAGGGGGAAATATCTTCCCCTTAGGGGGACTTTGCACTTTTATTTTTATTATTTTCACAGAATACATATTTTTTGTGACATAAAATAACTACGCATTTTTATATATATATATATATATATATATAATAACATAATATGTTGAATAATACAATAATAATCTTCTATATAGATAAATAAAATTAGAGTGTCTGTTTGTAATATTAAAATAACCCCTTTTTACTAAATGCATATGGATGTATACACGGTACATATACCAAAATGAATATTTTTACAATTTTTGTCTGTCTGTCTGTTTGTTGGACTGGACTTTCACTGGCAGATAGCTGATGTAATAAGGAGTAACTTAGGCTACCTTTATTTTAGAAATTTTATTTATTTTTATTAATATAAATTTATATATTTATATTAATAAAAAAAACTCTTCCGCGCGGACGAAGTCGCGGGCACAGCTAGTATAATATATAATGTATGTATGTATAACGCCAAATCCCTTGAGGGGTAGGCAGATAGAACCGAGCGCCACATGACTCGATCCTTACACACCTCACTGGCTTCTTTAACATTCATTGCTCTTCTCGTGCACGCTCGCCGGTTTCTAAGGCTACTGGACACAGCTTCTGATAGAAGACTATCAGTTTGATCGATCCGTAACAGTGACTTTAAATTCCTTCATGGTCGGGACACATACAAGCGTGCGGTCCACCTGATGTAAAGTCTATGAACGCTTGCAACACATTACGTATCAGTCGCGCGATGCCGACAGCAACTCCTTGGTGACTTCACTCACTCGCAGGAATACAAGAAACTTCCAGGGCGTTGTTACTTGGCTGCGGTTTTCTGTGAGGTGGAGGTACTTTAATGGCGGGCTATTTTAATGCACCCTACCTCTCTTAAAAACACCCAAACTCTTAATAAACAAGGGCTGTCTGGATGCGGACATATTTGCTAATAACATTGGGAAAATACGTAAGGTATACTTTTTCAATCTTTCATTTACCTAATTAATAGTCTATACTCGTATTATTTTTAAACTAAGTCAATGGAAGCTACTAGGTATACAGCTGTTTCTGATCACAAGACAAAGCTGACGCATATTCATACATAACCATAGTCACACACACTTATGCTAACAACGCATACACACACACAATCTAAATAAACACATATACTAACAGTACACACTACACATGTATAAAATATTTATTAATTGGCAGAGCTGCGATAGCCAGCGGAGCCACATTACCCTCAAAACTGTCGTTTGGGGTAGACTGATGTCATCCAGCTAGCGTTTAGACGGTAATAGTGAGAAACTCCAAAATCGACACACTAATAGCTAACATATTGTAGTTTTGTATCCTTTAATTTGAAATTTAAATGTTCGTTGGTGAGGAAGAACGGTCCAAAATCGTTCCAATTAGAAAAAAAAACATATGGGAAAACGTATGGCCGGCCACTCTGCAGTGCAGAGTCTGCACTGCACTCCCATCAACAGAAAAAGTAACAGCACTCGTCGCTAGATGTCGTACAGGGTTCCATATATTTTTAAAAAATTAAAAATAAAATATTTAAATATTTTTTAAATTTAAAAAATATCAGCTCTGCCTACACAGCTTGCTGTTATTTACTAGTTATACCAAGTAATGGCCGTGTGGTCTCGGCGTAAAAATAGGCCGCTCCATCTCAACCCGTGGGTGTCATGAAAGGCGACTAAGGGAAATGTCCAGGACGCAGTGGTAGCCAGCAGCGTCCACTGCGTACTTTAATAACTTACTGCGGTTGCCAACCCGCCTGCCAAGCGTGGCCCAAAACCCCCTCTTTAGAGCGGAAGCCTATGTTCAGCAGTAGACGAATACTGGCTGAGATGATGATGATACCAAGTAATGGCATATAAAGTCTTTATCTAATATTTTAGTACATAAGAACTTAGCTTTAGTCTCTCTCATTGTTCGCAACGAAGGAGCGGTGACTTCATACAGGAGCACTATTTTACTTAAATGGAGTCTCCTGACTCTGTATACCTTTGTACGATATACTACGTCGGGTGGCATACAAGTATACGGCCCACCTGATGTAAAGCGGGTACCGTAGCCTATTAACGCTTGCGATATATTCATTATCACTCGTGCGATGCCTCCTCTGCTGCTTTACACAGCAACTCCTTGTCCAATGTCCAATGTCAGGGTCGGCAACGCATAAGTGACAACCCTGGTGTTGCAAATGTCCTTAGGCTGCGGTGACTGTTTGCTATCAGGCAAGCAGTAAACATGATGGCTACCTTAGTGGTATAAAAAAAATGACAAATTTACTTGCAATTTGATATTTTAACCAATAAGCCGACAAGTGGCATCGCGCAAATGTATTACTTAATGCATTGTGAGCGTTCATAAACTATACTAGCCGCTTTCCATCGGGTAGGCGGAATGCTTGTATGGCTCCCGACGATGTAAAAAAAAATAACAGTAGCGAGTGGATGCCGGCCGGCGCTAGTTCAGCAGGGAGATCAAAATGCAGGTTTGATATTTCAGCAATCGAATCTTGGAGTCGTAGAATACATACAATTCTTCGAATTGTTTCTTGGCGACAAAATTTCAGAGTGCGGTGACCAAGATAAATCTAAGTAGACACTAATGTACGAGATAGCACATGGGGCCCTCCCTCACTCGATGCGTGCCAGCACTTGGCTCGAAGCCAAGAGACTGTTGTCAGTAATCTCATGCGTTTACGAAGATACTGTTGGTCATGAAATAAAGAACCACTGTAATTTCGAAAGTTATCTTTAATTAATGACTTTCACTAAAACTTTCATGTTTTTTTTTGCCATTAAGTTGGTAAATATGTGCGCCTGGTGATAAGCATTACCCTTAGCCATTTGTTTATACAAAGTTAGAAGGCATACGACATACGGCCCACCTGATGTACCGTAGCCTATGAACGCTTGAAACACACCAACTCCTTAGGAGCTTACTGGTAACCTCACTCACACGCAGGAACACAATAACCCTCTAAGTAGTTGTTATTAGACTGTTATCTGATGCGTCCTACCTCTGTAGCCACATACAATGTTCATGCACATAAATGTTTGTCCTGTGTGGGAATCGAACCCAAGAGAGTTGGTGAAAAAGTCGCGTCATTCATGACTGTGCCATCGAGGACCTCTGTATATAGGTAGTGTGGACGCAAGACGCAACTGCTTTACCATAATCTTCACCGAACAGGGATTCCGCTAGGTTGTGACCAGATAAAGTGTGTCTTTTTGGTCTTTCGGTAAGCGCATCTCCTCGTATGTTTCCATACTCAGTAAACGAATGTTAACTTTGGACGAATATATACCACTGTAGACAGACCTCATTCAGGGCATGTACAACGTCTGTCGGATTTCTGTGAATGCAGAAAAGCTCTTGGTCGATGGTTGGTGATGGATGTTTGATCGGTGGATGGTCTTTGTCACGTGCTGCTCACAGCTATCCCTTCCCTGCGATCTTCATCAGACCATCGGTACATTGCGCGCGGTAACCATCCTACGCTGTGTATTCTGGTACGTGGTCGCCATTCGGGAACCTTTCGGCCTAGCGGTCATCAGTTCTTTAAGCTATGAGGCTGGCAGTGTGCAAGCTTCATAGCTTACTTCAGTTTACTGAGCTCCCCGAGCCAAGTCGGTATTTCTACTACGCTTGGGCTCACTTCTGTATCTATCTCGCAGAGATACTCCGAGAATGGGTATCCCATCGCACGCCTTGAGTTCCCGTATGAAATCCATAGTATTCGTAGCATGTTATTCTAACGACTAACATCTACAGCGCCTGAGGATGCCTCGTGGAGAGGCGAAACACGTGTCGCGGAGACGGCCGGAGCAGCCAGGGCAACAACGGTGGCGGGTGCATGCGGTTCACATTTCAGATGGCGAACACTCGCAGAGACAACCGGAGCAGCCATGGCAGCGGCGGTATGCATCTACTAACGGTAGTGGGTGGGTGCCGGCCGGCAGTAGTTCGCATGAACTAATCGGGAGCGGAAGCACACAAAGTAGTTTGGATCAAATTGCCTGTAAATCCATACTAAGATACCACCACCAATTCCGTGCTGTTTATATTATTTCTGTGAGCGTTCGGGAAATTGACAGAACTCTTCGTGCCCAAAATACCTCAATACCAATGTCGGTTCCAAGTGCGTGTTGCCAGTGCTGACTTGACGGCATAGAGACGATGTCTCTAATTAGGGGCCTCGTACGAAATGATGATTATTGAAAAGGAACGTTGTCCTTTTTCAACATCAGGCGGCATACATATGACCAACCTTATGTAAAGTGTTGGTGGCAATAAACGCTTGCAATAGGTATACTAAGCGTGCGATGCCAGCTCTGCTGCTAACACAGGAAAGCAGTTTCCTGGTAACCTCAATCACTTGCAGGAATACAACAATCCTCCGCCGAGTTGATGTAGTTAGTCTAAATAATAACTTTATATCCCAAAGACATATAATAATGTCTTCTGTCTGCATATTTTCATACAACTGCTGCATTTATACTGTATTATAAAACGGACATGTTGAAAGAATTCCGGACGAAAGAATGACGAAACACATATACAATGCAAAAGTGGAAGGATGGAGGAGCCGAGGAAGATCGAGACTAACCTACCATGATCGAATTGGTCGTGTTTTATCAGAAGGTGATGTCAGGAGTTTTAGGGTCGGCAACGCATGAGTGACACCCCTGGTGTTGCAAATGTCCATAGGCTACGGTGACTGTACAACATCAGGCAGGCCGTATGCTTGATTGCCACCTTAGTGGTATAAAAAAGTAGCCACAGGAACCGGCGAGTGTGCATGAAAAGAGCTATGAATAGACTAGAAAAGCGAGAAAAGTATGTAAGGACCGCGTCCTATGGCGCTCGGTTCTCTCTGCCTACCCCGCATTCATTCGATTTGATTCAAACGCGTACCATAGGTGTTTTTATATATTAAATGCACATACATACAGATGATCCGTATATAAATAAGGAAAGCTATTTGGTCTCATATTAAAAAAATAAGACTGTGGTGATCCAGTGCATCAAGAACTGGCCTGTTGATCAACTAGTACTCGTACGTGGGTCGAATCAAGGCATGTACTGCTACTGAACTCGTGTTTTTGAATTTATGTACATGTAAGCAATTATCATTGGCTCAGCGGTGAAGGAAACGTCCAAGAAGTTACATTTCGAAAGACGCGTGAACTAACTTGACAAAGATACGGTTTTTTCCTTTGGGTTGAGGAAATCTGTCGTCAATCAAAAAAAGCAATAACATATTACGTTGCAATGTAATACGTTATGTTTGTATCCTGCACAAAGTATTTCGTTACGGAATAAACAAATTGAATTGAATGGAATCGCTCCATGTAACAAGCTTAGGTAGCGGACCCTGACAATCCTAATGGATTAGGAATCGGGGGTTTTTTATACTACGTCGGAGGTATACAAGCATACGCCCCACTTGATGTAAAGCGGGTACCGTAGCCTATTAACGCTTGCAATATATTAAGTATCACTCGCGCGATGCCTCCTCTGCTGCTTACGTAGCAACTCCTTGGGAGCTTACTGGTGACCTCACTCACACGCAGGAAAACAACAACCCTCTAGGGAGTTGTCATTTCGCTGCGGTCTTCTGTGAGGTGGAGGTAAGTAATCTCCAGACGGGCTGCTTTGATGCGCCCTACCTCTCTTAAAAACCGGGTAACGCTAGAAAGACGACGTTATGAAAAAATAAAATAATACACTAAACGCTTTGTTTCTGGTAGGCGGCGTTTTAACAAAACAAATAATTTGTTTCTCGATGAAAAATCACTGTGCGTACAAGAAGTTGGCAGTACGCCACGTGATCGTCGACCAATCTTGCGTGTTAGGGCTCCGCATTGCAATCGGCGGGACGCAGCGGTGCCTCTTGGCACAAACACGAGCACAAGTCAGGAAGCTTTTAAAAGAAACTGTGCCGTTGCGGAAGGTTGATTCTTGAATTTTGTATCGTTCGGGATTTTACAGGAAATGAAGGAAAAATTTTATTTCGCTTCAAATGCGGTACATGTTTTGAACTGCAGTACGGTGTATAATGTAAAGAGATTGAATTCAAAGAGATTATCCATTGGCGTGGATTAGCATCCCTTCTCGGCGGGGAAAATGTTTTTTTTTTCCCGACGGACGCAAAAGGTATGAAAAAATGATAATGGCACGAATGTATTTATGTGGGTATGTATGTCCGTTCCATTGCGACCTCCTGTGGCCTGAACGGCTTGACCGATTTTGAAGAGTGAGGTGTCATTAGATTCGTATTCTTGCCCCGAGTGGGTTTGCGACGTCAGTATTTATTCCTGGAGTGTGCATAGCTATATGATGTCAGCACAAAACACATTGCGAACGTTAACTATTGAACTGTCAATATATATATATCTTCTTAGTTATTTTTTACTGACAGCAGGGATTTTCAGGAACACCGTTCCTATATGAAATCTATATAATATTCGAATTTTGACTTCAGATTCGAATTCAACAATAAAAAGTAGAGGAATGTTTAGGAACACCGTTCCTATCTCTTAAGTAATATGGTCAAAATGACCGACAAAATAAAAATAAAAATTGAATTGTTATATAATTGACGAGCCAGGTGTTCCTCTGGCAATGCAAGCTTGCGCATTCTCAACTGGTTACTTTTTAAATTTAATTTAATACATCAATTATTTACAATAAATTAAATTACTGTTACATTTCAACTTTTTTTAAACGATTAATTTGATTAATTATGTTCAGTGTAATATATAAAAAAATACAAGTATTTCATAATTCATTAATGTTCAAACATAGATGTCGCAAGATACGTAATTGTTTTTTTTTAGTAAACGTGATCTGTGCGCAACTTAGAACACCTCATCCGTGTAAGTCGTCCATCATCAGTACACAATGTCTTCCCCGCAAACTTCAAACAATTCATTGATTTGGCAATTTGATCTAAACTACTTTGTATGCTTCCGCTCCCGATTAGTTCGTGCGAACTACTGCCGGCCGGCACCCACCCACTACTGTTAGTAGATGAATGCCGTCGCTGCCATGACGAACGTCGGGCAGCAACGGTGGCTGGTGCATGCGGTTAACATTTCAGATGGCGAACACTCGCTGAGACGACCGCAGCAGACAGAGGCAGAGACGACGAGTAGCCATGGTAGCAGTAGTTCACACGAAATAATCGTGAGCGGAAGCACACAAAGTAGTTCAGATTGAATTGCCTGTAAATTTGACTTTCGCAAAGTAACGCCTGAATTATATATTAATATTATTAATGAATTATTAATACGTAATATATATTAATATTAACTACTTAAGAACACAATCAATTTGGGCATGAAACTAAAAATTGACAATTTTTGCATACAATTTTACAAATAAGTTACAACAGGTTGCCAATAACTTTGAAAGAACATTCAATATGTTTAAGCGAAAATATAGTATTTCGCAGTTTATATGTATGTATTTAAAGTAAAATTTTACTTTTCTTTTTCTTTTATCAACTTCAAGAGGCATACAATTGTACGGGCCACCTGATCTAAAGCTGTTACCGTAGTATAAAAACTTGCAATACCGGCCGGCATGTATGCCGATAGAGTTACATGGGTAACATTAGTTTCTGCTACGGATGTTCTTATTTTTGACTCTATCACGTAGAGAAACTCTGAATATGTTTTTCTCCATCACACGCTGGGCAACCTTGAGCCTTGAGCTTCCGTAAGTGTGTCCATGGTTAAAGACGACGGTTCAGTGAGTTTCGTCTGAAGATACTGAAGTATTTTGAATGAGAAGATATTTAGCAAATTTTTAAATACTTCCGAGTTGGATTCGACAAAATACCTCTTTCTCGAAGTTACGTCTACCTGGATTGTTTGTCCAAGGTAGATTCGTCAACAATTCTGGGAACGTAACGCCCAACTGTAACCAGAAAGGGTACAATATGTACTTAATCTTTATTTTAACCATGTCCACACGTTGGGATGATCTGTTGAGGTACTTGAGCATTCTCAACTAGGACCTACTTTTTTTTATATATCGTCGGAAGGCATACAAGCATATGGCACACCTGATGTAAAGCGCTTACCATAGCCTGTTAACACTAGCAGTACATTAAGTGTCTTTCGCGCGACCGCACCTCTGCTGCTGACATAGCAACTCCTGAGAAGCTTACTGGTGCCCTCACTCACACGCAGGAATACACCGCGCTCGATACTAGTTTAACAATATGGTACTTGTTTAGACCTCCCATAATTAAAACAAGTCAAGCATATGTTATCATGTAGTCATCAGATCTTCAATTTTCCAATCGTAGACCTCCATTTTATTTATGCAACGTTGGGAGGCAGATATGGCACACCTGATGTAAAGCGGTTACCATAGCCTGTTATAGCAATACATTAAGTATCACTCACGCAATGCCACCTCTGCTGCTAACACACTGCTAATATGGGATCCTTCAAACGAAGCGTGAAGACGCATCTTGCGGGTCAGCATGGCAGCGTCAACTTACGGGACACTGTAGTATTTTGTCAGTTGCCACTGCGTTTTTGGCTCCTCTTTCGCTTACCAACAGGCGAAGCGGAGCCACTACGCTGAGCTTACATTAAAAAAAAAGAGAGAATGGGGTCCCCAGTAAGTTCCTAAGGAGTAGCTGTGTTAGCAGCAGAGGTAGTACTTAACGTACTGCAAACGGTTACGCCTGCTCCCGATGTTGTATAAAAAAACTCAAAGTGACTAAACTCATGTTATGAAAATAAAGTATATTCTACATTTACAATCATATATCGATTGCTCTTGTATCTTGTACACTATTACAAAACATCAGCACCACAAGTTGTTTATCTCGCAATATTTCTAGATTGATCCCTGAAGCAGACATAACACGTACATCAAATTCACGTCAAAATTCCATCCGAATAAATAAAGCCCTTCACGCTTCGATTAACCGGCTGATACTTTCAATCATAACACAAACCATTAGAATATTTTCTCGGTTACATTATTCTATTTTCTTTCGGAAAGATAAATATGTCAGATATAAACAGAGAGATTGCTGCTGGATCTGTATAAAACAGTAAGCGAACAGAATTGGACTTTAAATCATGCTACAGCTGACTGTAATCGAGTGTGCCCATTGTGTCCTTTGATGCATCCCTGTGTCCAGCAATGTTCTTTCAGTACTTCGTGTGTTCTGTCGCGGTTTTATAATGATTCCAACACGAATGGAGCCCGGCAACCGTAATAACAAAAGGTCACAGACGAATGAGTGCAGAGTAAGGAAATAAAACTCAGTTACTACAGTTCCGATATGAGCTGTGAGAATCCTTGACGATTCTAAGCTAATATTTCACGGTGTTGAACCCTACAACGTGAAGCTTGGCATGAAGGTAGCTGAGCAAAGTCTTAAAATTTGTGTGCGAAAGAGGTCTTTTATGTAAGTTTTGTGGACTTCAACCATGGGCACACTCAAGCTCAAGGCTCAAGGTTGCCCAGCGTGTGATGGAGAAAAACATATTCAGAGTTTCCCTACGTGATATATTCAAGAATAAGAACATCCGTAGTAGAAACTAAAGTTACCGATATATCTCTAAAGATCAGCATGCCGCTATGGCCATGTCGCAGTACTCAAGCTATATAACCCGCAGAATGATGATCACGAACAGCAAAGCCATGAACAGAATGACCCCCCCCCCCCCATACACATGACGAACCGACGATTTACTTAAAACTTACCGATCGCAGTTGAAGATTTTGACAGGCCTATGCTTAGCACTAGACGTCGTGCTTCGGCTGATAATGATGATAATAGCGCGTGTGTGTAAATAACCTTTCCGTTTATCTTTCTAGTAGTGAAAACTGTATCTAAATCTGTTTCGTTTTTGTTGCAAGATGAAAGTGCAAGGAGGACGTATGATATCTGATAAGCGAATGACTTGCGAATGCAAGCCTATCCAACTCAGATGTGGATGATTGCTGGATGGTTCTGAAAGAAAGTATGGTGAATGCGCAAATAGACATAAAATATTAAAAGGAGATGCCTGGTGAGATACAAATTTTGAATCTGTCGTGGCTCTTTGCCCTTGAATGAAAATATGAGAGAGAAGAAAAAAGAAATGTACCGTCTGTGCAAGAATAAATAAAAGGCTTTAGTGATGCTAATTAAAGCCTTCGAGGCAAATACCAAACTCATTTGGAGAGAGATAAAGAAGTCTCGGGGTAGTTCATCGGCATCCAGAATGGACAAGATAAAGTCTAAAGCTGGTGTCATTCTTGCTAACACTCGGGGAGTGTTAGAACAGTGGAGTGAATATTTTGTAGAAATGTATGACTATGCCTCAGACGCTGGCACTGAGAGTGATTGATGCTTACTTCACATTGGCGTCTGACGAAGGTATAACAATGGTTGAGACCGAATGGTCCATATGAAACATGAAAAATGGAAAGTCAACGGGAACTGATAAGATATCACAGTTGAGATGATTAAATTAGGTAGAACTTATGTCCGGGACGCCTTCTGGTACTTAAGCAATCTATGCTGGAGAACAGGAAGGAACCAATGGACTGGAGAGGCGCAGTCATCATGAACTGCGCCAGCTACAGGGCCATCAGTTTGATCAGCTTAGCAGCAAAAGTATACGGAAAGATAATTGAAACGAGAATGAGGGTGAAATCCGATGGAATGCTGTGGGAGGCACAGGGAGGATTTCGAAATGGAAGGGGGTGTACGGATCAAGTTTTTTCGTTCTACAATATCGTAGAGAAGCATCTTGCTATAATAGACTAAACGGTTTTCTGTGGTTTTGTGGATGTTGAGAAAGAATTTGATAGGGTTATGCGAAAGGAACTGTGTGTAGTATATTACCGAAATACAGGACTGACGTTTATTGCTCCGTGTTATGCAGACCGAACACGCAGGTTAAGCAACGTCGACGGCAGCCTGTCTATGAATGGGTTTATCTATCTCGTGTTCCTCCGGCTTCAAAGGGCACGTTAAGCTGTCGGTCCCGGCTGTTATCGAAAGATGATAGTCGTTAAGCTAAGTCAGTGGCCCTCGGGCGGCTTGAAAACACTGAGCAGCGTGATAGAGTATGCTCTAAATCCCTACGGTTGAAGGGAGACCCGTATCCCTGCAGTGGAATGAGTAATGGTTGATATGGTAGTGGTGGCTATGCAGTCCACTTACAAGGATTACTCAGCATGTGTGAGGATAGATAGTAGCATGTCAACCTGGTTTAATATCAAAATTAATGTCAAACAGATTTGCATGCTATCGGCTAGACTTTTTATTCTGTATCTCATTAATTGTCTGCAGAGAATAGGGTCAACGAATGTAGGATTATGAATGGATGACCTAGTAGTGAACTGTCTGCTGTATGCAGACGATACCGTGAAATTAGCAGAAATACCATTTGAACTGCAAACACTGGTCACAATAACGAAAGAGAAGAGAAGTAAAAAGGCTTACTTTTGGATGCGAAAAAGATAAAGATTGAATATTGATTGAATATTTGAAAGAGAAGAAACCAGAACCAATGTAAGGATTACGGTTGATGATGAAGTGCTGGAACAGGCAGACGAGATTACATATCTTGGGTGCGCTTTCAGCAAGGATGAAAGGTACACCGCTGATGTGGAAAGACGTGTGCGTGCTGGGAATAGTATGAATGGCGCATTGGAAAAACTTCTTAGCACCTTATTTATGGAAACGAGAGCTAGGTATGGCAGAGAGAGCATGAAAGTAGGATAAACGCGATCGAAATGCAAGCGTTGCGCATAACTTATTGCGTAATGATTGTAGACCGTATTGACAATGATGATGTTAGAAACAGATTTGTACTGAAAGAGAGCGTGGGTGTTAAAATAAGAATAGGCATGCTCTGTTGGTTCGGACATGTGGAAATAGTGTAGGAAGAAAGAATTATGAAACTGATATACAACGCGAAAGTCAAAGAATGTAGCCGAGGAAGGCCAAGGCTTACCAAATATGAACAAATTGATCGTATTCTATCAGAATGTGATGACAGGAGCCTTCGAAACCGGCGAGCGTGCATAAGAAAAGCAATGAATGTCAAAGAAAAATGTCAGCTTGGACTGTGTGATTCGATTCAAAGACGAGCTGTGAGAATTGTCGACAATCCTAAGCTTACACACGGTATTGAACCCTTAAGTTTAAGGAGAGACTTTGCCTCCCTCTGTGTCTTCTACCGATTGTACAACGGGTTGTGTTCTGAAGAGTTGTTCGAAATAATGCCGACAGCTACTTTTTATAAGCGCACCGCTCGCCGACGGCGGGGAGTTCACCCTCACACGCTTGAACCGCAATGGTCGCGTACGGTGCGGTTCCAGTGAAGTTTTCTTCCGAGAACACTCAAGCTGTGGAATGAGCTCCCAGCCGAGGCTTTTCCAAGGGACTACAGCATGGAGTTCTTCAAAAAATGCGTGAAGAGGTTTTTAGAGGGTCGGCAACGCATGAGTGACGCCTCTGGTGTTGCAAATGTCCATAGGCTACGGTGACTGTTTATCATCAGGCAGGCCGTATGCTTGACTGCCACCTTAGTGGTATAAAAAAAAAGAAGCAAGTGAGGTATGTAATGGTCAAGTCACGTGGCGCTCGTTGCTCACTGCTTACCCCGCAAGGGGTTTGGCGTGAAATTATAGATACAGCATACATATATAACAGACACACGCGCACAGCGAATATGTTTCATTCTATTTATATATTCGGCTGCTTGTTGATCGCCGAACCCGTCTTAAAATCATAACTTGAAACTTAGGTACATCTTATTAGCGCTCAAGATAACAAGTATAGTAAATTTCTAAGTTCGCCCGCAAATATTTATCTTTCGCTAATTACTCAGCACTGTGAGACAGGCATCTAAAATTACTGCTTCACTTGCTGCTTAGGGCCGCGGTCTTTCTATCAGCGATAAATTGCAAGTATATTGTGAGAAGGAAAATCATAAACACATTTAAATTAAGAAATTGTGTTTAAATAGACATAAAGAAATCAAAACAAATAGAAAAAATTATAGCACTTTAATATTATTTAGTATGTATATCTTCACGCCAAGTCCCTTGCGGGGTAGGCAGAGAGAACCGAGCGCCATAAGTCGCGCTCTTTACATACTTCACTCGCTTCTGTGACATTCATAGCTCGTTTCATGCACGCTCGCCAATTCCTGGGGCTCCTAACATCACCTTCTGATAAAACACGACCAATTTGGTCATGGTAGGTTAGTCTCGGTCTTCCTCGGCTCCTACATCCTTCCACTTTTGCCACATTGCTCGCAGAACCGACAACCGGGGAAAAAAGATTTCCAAATGGCATCAGCGTAGTCTGAAATGACTCCGCACTAGATGGTGTAATATGTATGGAGTCGATAGATGGATCGAGTGACTGAGAGGGGGCGAATACGGACTGACAAATGAGTAATGATAAAGGTAATGTCCGCAGGGCAGCTTGTGGCGAGCTGTTGGTGCGTAACGACACCACGGGTACCCGAGTGCTCCAGAGAGTCCATCAGGGCCTTCGTCTCCGGCATGTCTTCGTCGGTCGGAGTGGAAAGTCAAGAAGGCCAGCAGGACTCTCAGCTCTGGCTTGCCTTCATTGGCCGTCCAGAGAGGAGACGATAGAGCATATTGCTTTATCAGGTGATATGCTCCATGGGTGGAAGTGTTAATAACGCTGCGAGTAACTTCGGAGAAAGCGCAGCACACCTCTCGACACCCCTGAGTCACTTACACCGGTGTTGCCCCCGGACGACTATCTGTGGCATTTCGAGGGTCCATTTAGTGAGTGGCGAGCCACCGCCTGCCGAAAGTAACATCAGATTATGGTAGTTATGGCAGGCGTCCGCCACTCTTCTGCAACAGCCCAGTTCCAATAAAACCTCCCGATCTCAGTTTAATAGCCCACTTTTTTCCGACATATTCCAGTAGTCCCAATACCGTCCGTGACCTGTTCATGGGTATATTATCCCATTAATATCCCCTAAAGCAGGTCACGGCGTGTTCTACACATTACATCATTATTTTCGAAGGGGCCTCTACGCGTTGGATTCATATCCCCGCACACGCCTATCAAATGACCGGGATTAAAAGGATTAAACCCATGAAATAAAAGAAATGGTAATGTTATATGTAACAGTTGATCGGTCATAACTGTTACGAGTAAATACATAGTGAATCAAGTGGTTTAGTAAGGGAGTATCCACTCGCCGCCAATAAGGCGTCTGCCTTAGTTGGCTAAATTCACGAACTAGTACCAACTGAGACAGTTCAATGAAGCTGAAATAGTTCAAAGCCGCTATTAATACATTAATGGGTAACTATAATTAAGACATCTTTGATCTCGTTTGCTAATTACCTCCATGATTCTATTAGAAGGCAGATGATAACAA
This sequence comes from Pyralis farinalis, assembly GCA_947507595.1. Taxonomy (NCBI): domain Eukaryota; kingdom Metazoa; phylum Arthropoda; class Insecta; order Lepidoptera; family Pyralidae; genus Pyralis; species Pyralis farinalis. The sequence continues at coordinate 4,544,364 of OX382264.1, forward strand.
GAAAAAAGAGTAGAAAAAGTTTAATAAACAAAATATGTTTTAATGTCTACTTATCTTCACGCTTCGGTCCTGAGTGCCACATGATTCGGTCTTTAAATACGAGGGCCTACCTAGCTTCTTTAACATTAAAGACAATTTAAAAAGACACAAACTAAAATTCTATATCCATTTTTTTCTGCGACTAACTTGAGTGTTCTCGGAAGAAAACTTCGCTGGAACCGCACAGTACGCAACCATTGCGGGTCCAGTATATGAAATAAAGAGAAGCTGTCGACATCATATCGAACAATTCTTCAGAATACAACCCGTTATACAATCAGTAGAACACAAAGAGAGGCTAAATCTCGCCTTAAACTTACGGGCTTCATACCGTCTGTAAGATTAGATCAGCGAGCCTAATCTATTCAATGTTTTTAAACCAATGAGGTGGCAAACGAAGAGTGATGATAAGCTATTATCGTAGCCTATGGACACTTACAACATTATTCGTGCATTGACGACCTTGTAATAACCTCTTCACGGCTTTTTTAGGAATTTGAGGTTTTGTTTTGGATTATTGTTTGGATTTAGTAATACTTGAAAGCTATAAGAAAAACTGAAATGACTCTGGTCTTACTTACTATCTTAGCCAGATAAATCAAGATCATGGCCTCCAATTCGAGAGAGCGCCAACTTTTTCTTTCTTTTCTTTTTATACAACTTCGACAGACATACAAGCATACCGCCCACCTGTAAATCGGTTACCGTAGCCGTAGTATAAACGCTTGAAATACTTTAAATATCACTCGTGCGATGCCTCCTTTGCTGCTAACGCAGCAACTCCTTACGAGCTTACTGATCACTCACACGCAGGAACACACCAATCCTCTAGCGAGTTGTTATTTGCCTGCGGTTTTCTAAGAGGTGGAGATATTTCCCCAGACAAGCTGATTTGATGCGCCCTACCTCTCTTAAAAATATTGGTCTGGACCAATACAAACAGACATGTTCAGGCACACAAATGTTTGTCCAGTGTGGGAATCGAACCCACGAGTATCTGTGACAAAGTCGCGTTGATAACCGCTGCGCCAACGAGCTCGTTTTATTTTTATTTCTGTATACACATTTATGCATACATTACGTAAAAAACATCCATACCAAGACGAACAGACACTCTCATGCACACTAATGTTTGTATTCGAATCCACGAATCTTATTATTGAAGTCATTGCTTGTCACTCAGCCACCGGATGCCATAGTCTATGACCGCTTGCAATACAGGAACATGCCATCTCTGCTACTAACGTAACATAGTTAATACATTCAGGCGTTACTTTGCGAAAGTCAAATTTACAGGCAATTTGATCTAATCAACTTTGTGTGCTTTCGGGAGCGGAAGCACACAAAGTAGTTTAGATCAAATTGCCACTAACGTAACACTCCTTACGAGCTTACTGGTATTCCCTCTCACTCTCTGGAACACAACAACCCTGCAGGGAGTTGTTATCCCGCTGCGGTTTTCAGTTGGTACTTCCCCAGTACTACCGTTCTACTACGTCTATTCCGTACCTCTCTTAAAAAGTAGACAAACAGATAATATTCATGTACACAAATGTTTGTCATGTATGCGAATCGAACCAACGAGCCCTGGTGGTAAAGTAACATTCCTAATAACTCCACCACGACCCCCGTAAAAAATATTTAGTTTATTTTAACTAGTATATTTGATATCTACCATGACCAAATTGTTTGTTTTTTATCAGAGGGTGATGTCAGGAGCTTAGAAACCGGCGACCGTGCATGAGAAAAGCAATGAATGTTAAATAAGCGAGTGAGGTGTGTAAGGATCAAGTCATTTGGCGCTCGGTTCTCGCTGCTTACCCCGCAAGGGATTTGGAGTGAAGTTATAGATAGATAGATATTTGATACGTACACAAAGTAGGCAGAACAGTAAGCATCTAAGATTCCGCTTAGCAGTACAAGACAATGCCATCAAAAAATCAAAAGTGCGAGAACAAACTGCTGAATAAAATATATAAGGTCGGGCCCGAAATACCTAATGCTCGTTTTATGCTCGCTCTTGAATCATGCTCACCTACCGCTATGTATTTTTCATGATATTGCTCTATAGAGTGCAGTAAAATGTGTCTGAAACTCTACGGATATTTACGACTAGTGAGATATAATTTCATTTGTTTATTTACCGTCTGCTTACACACTATCATTACAAATTACTGGACTCAATGTGATATTGAATCTAATACAATTAATAAATCGGTGATATTGGCACATCACTAAAATATTGACGGAACATTGACGAGTCGCCTGTTCGATGTGACACTCGATGAAAAGCAGGCCATCTGCCATCCATTTTTAAAGTTAATATTATATACATACGAGTATTATATATTCGACGAGCTCGGTGGCGCAGTGGTGAAACGCGTTGTTACGCTACTTTGACACCAACGCTCGTGGGTTCGATTCCCACACAGGACAAACATTTGTGTGATGAACATGTCTGTTTGTCTTGGTCTGGGTATTTTCTATGTATAATAAGTATGTATTTACAAAAAAAAATGTATTTACGTATGTTTTTCAGTTGTCTAGTACCCATAACACAAGCTTCGCTTACTTTGGGACTAGATGGCGCTGTGTAATTTGTCCGACAATATTTTTTTTATTTTTTATTATATATTATATTTTTATAATACATAGTTCGCGTGTCGTCGGTTCAACGTAGCTCTGTGCGGAGTGAAGTCCTCCATGTTGATGTTTTAAGGGTTACAAATTGTATCGTTCAAGAAGCGGTATTATGTCCTTTAATCTTACAATAATTAGTTTGGAGGCGTTATCGTAACTATGTGGCAACAAAATTTATGAATATTGTTTATTGTAACTACTAAGAATTCGCTACAAATGAATTCACTTGTTAGGATATTATTTTAGTTTAGTATCGGCATTCCCTCCCTGACACTGAGGATCTCGTCAAGGGGCGAAGAACAAGACGACTCCGCGTGAGTATTCCTTCGTTTTCACTACCTTTTCATATTTATATTAATGTTGGTATGTTCCATTAAATATACAACAATAATGAAGTACACGGGTGCGCATTTTTTAGATAAATTTTTAAGTCCTATTATCGGAAGTCTAAAAAAAATTCTCATACCATTTTACATCATAATGATCTCTTCATAAAAATATTTAATACTAATGATCGAAACTCGTAATTATCAGAATTCATAATATCTCAATAATACACCTGTTTTATACTAATATTGGTTTCCATATATTTCTTAATCATAAGTGTTATTTATCGGCATTGGACTGCAATGGAAAAAATAAAAGATAGTAGTAAAAATAACAGGTACGACGACGAGCGAAGCGAGGAGGAGTGTTAGGTAGAACTGCTACCCACCAGCGCGCGAGCCGAGCGAGCGAAGTAAGCGATAGCGGCCGGCGAAGCGCCAGAACCGAACATTGTCTGCTATGAAGGAAACTGTTCTGAAAAACAACATTATGTGTTGAAGTGTGTTCTTAGTGATGACATTATTAATAAAAAAAAATCGGCCAAGTGCGAGTCGGACTCGCAAACGAAGGGTTCCGTACCATTATCTATAAAAACGGAAAAAAAAATCACCTGTGTTGTATGGGAGCCCCCCTTAAACATTTGTTTTATTTTAATTTAATTATTTATTCTTAAAGTGAATATATAACTAAATATTCTGTGAATATTTCAAGCGTCTACTTGTTGCCGTTATCAATATCGGGCAAAAATGAGCAAAAAAATCACGTTTGTTGTATGGGAGCCCCCTTAAATATTTATTGTATTCTATTTCTTAGTATTTATTGTTATAGCGGCAATAGAAATACATCATCTGTGAAAATTTCAACTGTCTAACTGTCACGGTTCGTGAGATACAGCCTGGTGACAGACGGACGGACGGACAGCGAAGTCTCAGTAATAGGGTTCCGTTTTACCCTTTGGACACGGAACCCTAAAAATATGATAACTGTCTGTTGTGAGTACCGTTAGTAGTAATAAAAATTTATGAACAAAAAAAGTATGAGGAAGAATATTATGAAGAGTGATTATTATCAACACAACTAGTTAGTAAAACAAAAAATCGGCCAAGTGCGAGTTGGACTCGCGCACGAAGGGTTCCGTACCATTATCTATAAAAACAGCAAAAAATTCACGTTTGTTGTATGGGAGCCCCCTTAAATATTTGTTTTATTCTATTTGTTATAGCGGCAACAGAAATACACCATCTGTGAAAATTTCAACTGTCTAACTATCACGGTTCAAAAGATACAGCCTGGTGACAGACGGACGGACGGACAGCGGAGCCTCAGTAATAGGGTTCCGTTTTACCCTTTGGGCACGGAACCCTTAAAATAGGAATAAGATTTTTGTGAGCCAATATGGACCCGATGTACATATTTAAAAAATGAAAAATATAGCATAAAAGAATGGGACGCTGGTGTTCGACACCACTTACGCCGTTGAGCTACCCGGTAACCAGGAAATGGCGCCAGAGCAGCGACGGACGCCTGTGGGCGGCTTATGTTGGGCAAATATGGTTGTCGCAATGCCCATGCGAATTTGTCGTATTTTGCTCAGGCTCTGTAAATGGTTGATTGAGGCTGGTGATCGCCACAGAGACAGCTTTTTCGCACATTTTTTCTTAGCAATCCAGCTCAGGAGCGCTGTCTGCGCCATGGGCACCTTGCAGAAATGATTGAAATTTATATATTTTTTAAAAATTTAAGTAATTTTAGTTTCTGGTTGTATTTTTAAAAATGATTCTTATATTAGTGTTGTATAATATGTTACATTTATTAATATTAAAGTTAATGTTATTTTATTTTGTTCACATTCTATAGCTTGTTACATTGAGCACTATTAGTCTAGTGGATAAAGAACCAGCATACAAACTGACGTATATATGTATAGTCTCTACTTCTCAGCGTTGTCACGTTTCCTGATCGAATCAAACAGATATGTAACCTATTAGCCGATATTTTATTACCAGTAAGGTGACAAATAGATATACGGCCTGATGGTAAGCAGTTACCGTAACCTATGGACAGTTGCAACACTAAGGATATCACTTGTGCTTTGCCGACCTTGGTAATTCACAAAAAAAAAAATATTTATGTCTGTCATAACAGTATCTTTGAAATCTGTTAATACTTTCAATTTAGAATGGTTTTTAGAACAAAATTATTTCCAATTACCAACTCGTCGCCTCCATCTAGCAGAGGTCTCCGACCCTGCCCCGAAACTCTACGAGGTCAATTGACAAACAACTCAAAACAACAAATTAAACAAATTGACTGTTGCAGAACTTTTGAGCCTGTCCCTACGTGGACAAAGGTGCGTCCTCCCCAGTCCTCCCCTCCTTCCCCTTCTTGTTATTTACAAAGTTTAGAGAACGATAAATCAGAAATAATTACAGTTACATAAACCATTTAAACCTTTATCGGTTTAACCTGAACGGTCTTTGTTGGCACACCATTAAAATTGTTTCTCACCGATTTACTATTTAAAATTAAATTAGGTGACAGGGTTTCCATAATTTCTCTATTCGAAACCTCCATGGTAACAATTTAAGAGAGGTGGGGCGCATCAAAGCAGCCCGTCTGGGGAAGTACCTCCACCTCGCAGAAAACTGCAGCCAATTAACAACTCCCTAGAGGGTTGTTGTGTTGTGAGGTCACCAGTAAGCTTCTAAGGGGTTGCTATGTAAGCAGCAAAGGAAGCATCGCGCGAGTGATACTTATATTACAAGTGTTAATAGGCTACGGTAACCGCTTTACATCACGTAGGCCGTGAGGTTGTATGCCTCCCGATGTTGTATAAAAAAATACATTCATAACTAAATCGCACGTAATCCAAATCAAACAGCATCTGTCTCTATTCATCACTACACCGGAAGTCGCTGTGCTCCGCTGACCTCTCTTACACCATCTCCTTTAGTCTACTAGGTGCAGGCCTTCGTCCGTGCGTATCCCCGTGTTCAGTAGGAACAGCTTTTTCTTACTTTCTTTCCTTTTGCTCGGCTTCTGAGAGTCGTATCTATCGTGATGATGAGTATAGTATATATAATATAACCATCCCCACTATATAATACTATATCATTTGCTAAAAGATAGCTCAGATCTGACTGGTAGTATATATATATATATATATACAACATCAGGGAGGCATACGAGCATACGGCCCACCTGATGTAAAGCGGTTAACGTAGCCTATGAACGCTTGCAATAAGTATCGCTGGCTTGCTCGCACCTCTGCTGCTAAAAGAGAAACTCTTTAGAATTTACTGGTGACCTGACTTACACCCCGGGACAGAACATTTCTCCAGGGAGATGTTACTTGGCTGCGGTTTTCTGTGAGGTGGCGGTACTTCCCCAGAAGGGCTGATTTGATGCGTCTTATGTCTCTTAAAAACAACCACACTAATATAAACAGACACGTTCTTGCGCACAAATGTTTGCCCTGTGTGGGAATCGAACGTACCAACTGAGTAAGTAGAGTTACTAACCACAGCGGATGGCCTCCAAGATCGAGGCCCCGCATCCCGCGGAGCTAGATAGCTTGGAGTTCGGCAGCCTGGTGGATGAGGAACAATGCAGGGCACACTCCAACTTTGCCCTGCGAATTTACACGGACGGCAGCAAGATTGAGGGCCGGGTTGGCGCCGCTGTATCCATATGGAACGGCGGCGCAGAAACCAAGGCCGTCAAGCTTGCTTTGTCGTCCTACTGTACCGTCTACCAGGCGGAACTCCTGGCTATCTGCACGGCGGCCGAGTACGCTTTGAGCTGCGATGGACCCAGTATCGGCGGTTTGGGTGTTCAAAAAGGAATCAACACCTACTAAAGTGAAGCAATCTAGAATAGAGGGGAAGATTTGGATCGCGAGCTTTACAATTTGACTGTCTACCTAGTGTCAATTCCTTTACAGAACCAAAGAAACATCAACGCCGAGTGATGTACTACCAAATGTTTGGCAGAAGTTTTCTGTTGTGAGCAACAAGCGACCAACACAGGGCTCCACGGGCTACTGCTACACCACGACAACGCGCCCGCGCACACCGCGCTCAAAACGAGGGACTTCCTGGACAGCATGCCGGTCAAACTCCTGGGTCACCCTCCTTACAGCCCTGACCTAGCGACCTTTGCGACTTCTTTTTATTCCCGAAAATATAAAATCAGCTCATAGGGATACAATTTTCGTCACCGGAAGATGCGCTGTCAGCATTCGAGCAGGCTGTAAATGAGGTATCTGCGGCGGACTGAAAAAAGTATTTCTAAAACTGTTTCAGACGCATGAAACGTTGTACAGAGGCTGTACTTTGAATAGATTTAATAAAAAAATATTTACCTATATAACACTTTTTTATTTTCGCAAACTTTATGAGTGACCCACGTACATAGGAAACACCCAAGGTAAACAGATATGCTCAAGCACACAAATATTTGCCTTGTGTGGGAATCGAACGCACGAGCCTTGGAGCACTCATCTAAAATAATAGCAGTATAGAAAATAATCCGCTTTTGCACATCAGGTATAAAGTTTTTAATTATTTCTCTTGTGTAAATTATAGAGCAGAGTGGAATTAGGTCACAACGCGTCTCTATGCAAAAATGAAACATTTCATGAAAACTCTTTCCAACCGAGTACCTATGCATTTATATGCATTAGCATTACACGAAATTCCAACGAATGGCCTTTTAGAAATAGAAACAGAAATACATTTATTCCAACATCACCAAGCACACATAAAATTACAGAGAGCATATAACAGATAGATACATACGTGTACATGAGCGAAGTCGGAACTAATGAACTACATCATGGGGTTGTTCAAGAAAGGCGGGAAGAGATTTTTAGAGGGTCGGCAACACATGAGTGACGCCCCTGGTGGTGCAAACGTCTGTACACTAGTGACATAATGAGGATGGAAGCGAGCGAGTGAAGTTTATAAACGGGCGGCGTCGACAAGCGGCAGCAGTTGCTGTGTTCCCTTTAAAATGGTTGAATATGGCGACGTCTGCCTCACGCGTCAGCTCGTGAACGGATGCTGGTCGGGGGATTGGTCTGCGAGCACCTCTCGAATCTCAACTACATAATTACTACATAATTAAGTATCACTCGCCATGCCTATCACACCAACTCCTTAGGAGCTCGTAACCTCATTCACTCACAGGAACACACCAACCCTCCATAGAGTTGTTATTCGTCTGCGGTTTTCAGTGAGATGGAGCTGCTTCCCTAGACCCTATCTCTTAAAGAAAGACTATGCAAACGTACGTTGTATAATACGTAGCTTTTTTAAATAGATTTATAAAAACGCCAGCCAACATAAGTTGAACTCTAGGCCTTTTTGTGAAATAAAGACGAGGTAGGGCTCAGTAAAACAAAGATCTCGTACATAATAAAGCACCGCTCGGGCAAATGGATATGCATGATACGCCCGCATCAAGACATCCCGGTAGCCTCCTGCATGAATATTTTGTGAGACACTATGAATTTGCTATAGTTTTTTTACTATCTATACGTGATTCAAGGAAGGGGTACGCTCTCGTATGTTGTAAGGAGTTCCTAATGCCATTTGAGGAAGAATTTTGAAGAGCACTGTGGCACAGTGGATATCAATGGGTCCTTTTTTTTATACAACGTCGGAAGGAATACAAGCATACGGCCCACCTGACGTAAAGCGGGTACCGTAGCCTGTTAATATTTGCGATATATTAAGCATCACTCGCGCGATGCCTCCTCTGCTGCTAACACAGCAACTCCTTAGGAGCTTACTGGTGACCTCACTCACACGCAGGAATACAGCAACCCTCTAGGGAGTTGTTATTTGGCTACGGTTTTCTATGAAGTGGAGGTACTTCCCCAGACGGGCTGCTTTGATGCGTCCTACCTCTCTTGAAACATTCAGACCAAAACAAACAGACATGTTCATGCACACAAATGTTTGTCTTGTGTGGGAATCCAACCCACGAGCGTCGGTGCCAAAGTCGCGTCAATCACGACTGAACCATCGAGCTCGTTGTCCTGGGTTCCTTTCAAACATAGGACAAAGATTTGTGTGAACACGTCTGTTTGTATTGGTCTGGATGTTTTAAGAGAGGTAGGACGCATCAAAGCAGGCCGACTGGTTCCTGGAGGGCTCTCGTTTTTCTGCAAGTGAGTATGTTTACCAGTAAGCTCCTGAGGAGTTGTTGCAGGAAACGAAAGAGTAATATAGCAGAAACTGGTGAGTCGTAATCTTAATCATCATTTATTTGCAATGAGATAATCAACACATATATCGATCGTTTAACAATGTAATTAATATAAATATTAATTGAAATCTAAGCACAATGTAACAACATTAAAATAATAGAATTAAAAAAAGTTTAAACAGCAATGGTAATATATTACAGTCATTGTAAACTTGTTTGTCAAAAAATTGAATGTCACAATTTAAATTGTACTCTACACCGTTATCCCTACGTTCCTTATAGTTTCCTCGCTTTCAAATTCTATTATCTTGTAATTATAATTTCTTCAATCTTAAATTAAATCCCAAATGTTGTTGTGATATTCTTCTATTTTGAAGTGTGTTTAGTAATAACGTAAGTTAAGAATGAGCAGGTCTGTCTGGCACAAACATTATTTGCTTAATAGGCAGTCCTCACAATAATGTTTGTATACACAATTTTTGTTAACGAAATAAAAACATTTTCATTTTCATTGACCAAATTGGTCGTGTTTTATCAGAAGGTGATGTCAGGAGCCTTAGGAACCGGCGAACGTGCATGAAAAGAGCTATGAATGTGAAAGAAGCGAGTGAAGTGTGTAAGGACCGCGTCTTATGGCGCTCGGTTCTCTCTGCCTACCCCACAAGGGACCTGGCGTGAAGATATATATATACATGTAATTTCTTCGTGTTAATTTGTAACCCTTTCTTCATACAAAGCGGTTTTTCGTTATTGCGACAAGTGTTTACAGTTGTGTCTGATAGTAACATGGCATCGTCTGCATAAAGCAGTCAAATACTATTTCAATTTAATTTTTCATGTAGACTCTGTACGGATAAGATACTAGATAGATACTTAAAAGACAAAACCTTATAGTAATTACAATATTTGATCCAAATCAATATAGTTGTTTCTAAGATATACGAAAGTTTAAAGTAAAATCATAGCGATCTAAAGAAAACTGTTACGAAATGTAAAATTAAATAAAAACCAGTTGAGAATGCGCAAGCTTGCATTGCCAGAGGAACGCCTGGCTCGTTAATTATATAACAATTCAATATTTTTTTTTATTTGTCAGCCATTTTGACCGTGTTCGTTAAGAGATAGGAACGGTGTTCCTGAACATTCCTATTCTACTTTTTGATGCTGAATCCGAATCAAAATTCGAATATTCGAAAAAAAGCGACAGACAAACGCACAGACAAACATATAGAATTCATATAGGAACGGTGTTCCTGAAAACGTCATAGGAAGTGTCTCGAAGAAATATTTCATCATCAGTTCCAAATGTATGTATAAAAAAAAAATAACTATTTACTGACGCGTCAGCGATCGGACATGACTTATTGATGTTGTATGGTACTTTAAGTTGTACCATACGTTCCAAAGTATTATAGAAATATAATAATAAAAAGTGTTCTAGGTATGGACAAAAAAGACGTAGAAATCTGTTCCTTCGATTTTTTTATATTATTTCATCCTTACACTACACTCAACCGAAGCAATAAACTCCGGAATAACAACAGCTTTAATCCACAAAAAATATAAAAGTGCCGTGACAATTGGCAAAATTAAACTTGTGAAATAAAAACCTTGTTAAATCTGCAAAAATTGACAGAGAAACAGAAGTACTAACGACTATATCGCCTACCGAAAATGTAATTTAAAACTTAGGTGCTTTCCCTTTTACGAGTGTCAATTGTGTGCAAAAAAAGTTCAATTCTAAAGCGTATTGTTCACTTGGCTTTTACATTTCTAATTGTGTACTTCTTTTATGCCACTTCCTGTTTATTCGCGGGATAAGTATATTGTAAAAGTTTGTTTGGAATACTCATGTTTGGGCGTATTTATTTCGCCATCTTTAAAATATGAGCAGAAAAGCGAAAACTTAAACAGATACACGGCGAGTTTGCGTGCAAGTGGTAAAATGCATTCCTATATTCAATAGCGGTCGCATCTGGCCAGGGAAAGCTTTTAAGGTTTAACCGGAGCGATCGCATTGGGTATGAAATACGTAACCATAACTCAATCAGAGGGTACCTGCTTAAGAAAATTCGTCCTAAATGTATGTCCACTCCCCTTCCGGGCCGGGAACGCTCTGAAGCCTTCGTTGGATAAAAAAAGAAAACAGGTTTAAAACAGCGGCGAGAAAGGTACCGAACTACTTTATCTTTTTGTCTATCTATGTCAATTTTTATAATAATAATATTTATTTGTCAGAATACAGGTATAATACTGATAATTGTTTACACAAATACAAAAGCCAGTTGTATTCGGCTGTGTTTCAGCACTCGATGGTTTCAGAGAGCGTACAAATGTTGTGTAAATTAAATGGCAAAATACATACAGCACGTTAAAATAAATAATTAATCAAAAGTGTACCACAAATACTGAACTTACTTACAAGAATACCTAATTACGTTGTTTAATTCAATTTCTATATTACATACAAAAAACTGTTACGAAATGTAAAATATGTATATTATTATTATTGTTCTTTTATTTCACGGGTTTTAATCCCGGTCATTTGATAGGCGTGCGCGGGGATATGAATCCAACGCGTAGAGGCCCCTTCTGAAAGAATGATGTAATGTATTATACCAGCTGTGACTTGCTCTGAGGGATATCAATGGGAGGATATACCAACGAACAGGTCACAGCAAGTATTGGAACTATTGCAAATGTGTAGGAAATAATTGGGCTATTGAAATGAGATCTGGAGGGATTATTAGTACTGGGCTATTACAGAAGAGAGACGGACACCTGCCATAACTATCCTATCTGATGTTACTTCGGCAGGCGGTGGCTCGCCACTCACTAGATGGACCCCCGAAATGCCAGAGATAGTCGGCCGGGGGCAACACCGGTGTGAGTGACTCAGGGGTGTCGAGAGGTGTGCTGCGCTTTCTCCGAAGTTACTGCAAGCCAAAGCTGAGAGTCCTGCGGGCCTTCTTGACTTTCCACTCCGTCCGATGAAGACACGCCGGAGACGAAGGCCGTGATCGACTCTCTGGAGCACTCGGGTACCCGTGGTGTCGTTACGCACCAACAGCTCGCCACAAGCTGCCCTGCGGGGTTATTATTATTATTATTAGTAGTATTAATCATATTTCTTAACTTTACCAATTTGGCTAATTGTTTTATTCGTTTAAGTATTAATAACACTTTTTTAGTAGCATAATTTTCTAGGAGGATAAGCTATGTAGGCTTTTTAAATTATTTCGAAATTACATTCTTAAAGTGACGCGGAAACTTGTTGTAAATCCCGATAGCCATGCAAATCACAAATTATCTGTGTATACGGTGAGTCTTTACTTTGGTAGTACAAGCCTATATTTATTTATTTCTCGTTAACTTAATGTGTTACATTTTTTTAATCAGATTATATGAGTATGGACAAAGATACGTATTTCATAAATCTATAGCCCGGGACGGGAAAGTAATTTCAATGTTTTAAATAAATTTCTACAACTGTCCAACGGATCTGCAATGCAAATAGCTCGAATACATTTCTTTTGAGCTTGAAAAGTAGTCCCTGTATATTTATTTCACTTTTGGTTAATGCCTTTTATGTAGCCTATATGCTTCCTTTCTCCGTACCGTTTGCCGTAGCCAGTGAACGCGTGCAATACAACATAGCTCGCACAATGCCACCTTTGCTAGTTACACAGCAATCTGTCGTTGAAGATCATAATATATGAGCACGATTGTTTTTCGATTCTCTAAAGATTTCAATGGAAATGTGTTCAGAATCGTAAAAAATATATTTCTGTTTGAGTGTTAATTTTCTGAAGTTACACTTATTTTGGCGAGTTGGGAAAAAATGATGAGATGTATTTTTCGGCACTGGCGCCACGATGTTGGTTAGTAAATGTCTCTCAAGTTTTGTTAGTAAAGTCTCACAAGTTTTGTCAGAAAATGTCTCTCAAGTTTGATTAGTAAATGTCTCTCAAGTTTTGTTAGTAAAGTCTCACAAGTTTTGTCAGAAAATGTCTCTCAAGTTTGATTAGTAAATGTCTCTCAAGTTTTGTTAGTAAAGTCTCACAAGTTTTGTCAGAAAATGTCTCTCAAGTTTGATTAGTAAATGTCTCTCAAGTTTTGTTAGTAAAGTCTCACAAGTTTTGTCAGAAAATGTCTCTCAAGTTTGATTAGTAAATGTCTCTCAAGTTTTGTTAGTAAAGTCTCACAAGTTTTGTCAGAAAATGTCTCTCAAGTTTGATTAGTAAATGTCTCTCAAGTTTTGTTCGTGTAAATGTCTCTCAAGTTTTGTTAGTAAATGTCTCTCAAGTTTTGTTAGTAAATATCTCTCAAGTTTGATTAGTAAATGTCTCTCAAGTTTTGTTCGTGTAAATGTCTCTCAAGTTTTGTTAGTAAATGTCTCTCAAGTTTTGTTAGTAAATATCTCTCAAGTTTGATTAGTAAATGTCTTTCAAGTTTCTTTTGTGTAAATTGATTACTATATTCAAGGTAGTTATTACACATGTAATGTTTAAATTATATACGATGGTAAACGATATTTATTGATACTTTGTAAATTATTGTTACAAACGTAGAATGAAATTTTAGGGTTTATAAATAAATATAAATATTGTCGGACAAATTACACAGCGCCATCGAGCCCCAAAGTAAGCGAACCTTGTGTTATGGGTACTAGACAACTGATAAACATACGTAAATACATTTTTTTTGTAAATACATACTTATTATACATAGAAAATACCCAGACCAAGACAAACAGACATGTTCATGCACACAAATGTTTGTACTGTGTGGGAATCGAACCCACGAGCGTTGGTGTCAAAGTAGCGTAACAACGCGTTTCACCACTGCGCCACCGAGCTCGTCTGAAGAGTTGTTATTTTTATTTATCCAATCGGCTGTACACATGTCCAACAGGCGGTTTTAGCCTCTCGGATATGTGCAGATCGGCGTACTTAGCTCCCCCGTATTCCAAGGTCGTTGTTAAGTCGATTGTTGTTATGTTTAGTTACGCGAAAGAAGCTAGACTTTTTTACGTGCGATTACACAAACACTTTTTTTATTTGGCATAATTACAGGCAAAGACAAAACAGTTCAGGTCCTTTTTCTTATAATAATAAATATTGTCGAACAAATTATACAGCGCCACCTAGGCCCAAAGTAAGCGAAGCTTGTGTTATGGGTACTAGACAACTGATAAACATACGTAAATTCATTTTTTTTTTTGTAAATTATTACTATATACTTATTATACATAGAAAATACCCTGACCAATACAAACAGACATGTTCATGTACACAAATGTTTGTACTGTGTGGGAATCGAACCAACGAGCGTTGGTGTCAAAGTAGCGTAACAGCGCGTTTCACCACTGTGCCACCGAGCTCGTCTTATCAGTTTATTAAACTTTTTTTGCTTCGCGAGCTTTGTTTGTATCATTGTGTTTTTGTAAACAGTAGAAACAAAGTAGGAAACATGCAAATTTATTTACGTTTTCCTCAAATATTCCATTCCATGGTGATTATGGTCAACAATGCGACGAACGTATTAGAGCATTCGATAATGTCATAACAGTATCCATGTTTTAAATCAGCAATCTTGTTAAGACACAGGACTGTGTATAAGCCAATAAAATGCTTTTCCCTCCTTCCGAGACGTGGACACAGCTTGAATATCTTAACTTTGAGAGCACTTCCGCTTCTAAGAAATATCCGCGTGCAATTTCTACTTCCTACTCGTATTTCGAGAAATGGCAAACAAATAACTTATTCATAAGTTCCATATTTTAGTGATTATGTAATTCACAAATTCTCATCAGTTATTATTCGTGGTTTGATTTTAAAAAGCTTTCAACAATATTTTTTTTTTTTTTATACTACTAAGGTGGCAATCAAGCATACGGCCTGCCTGATGTTAAACAGTCACCGTAGCCTATGGACATTTGCAACACCAGGGGCGTCACTCATGCGTTGCCGACCCTCTAAAAACCTCTTCACGCATTTCTTGAAGAACTCCATGCTGTAGTTCCTTGGAAAAACCTCACAAAAAAAAAAAAAAAAAAAAAAAAAAAAAAAAAAAAAAAAAAAAAAAAAAAAACCTCCTAACCTATTTTTACATAAAACAATATTTTTATACCACTGAAGTAGCACTTTAGTCTGAGAAGCTACCTCCACTCAACTCTCTGAAGGAGTATTGTGTTCCTGCGTATGAATAGGTCACCAGCATGCTCCAAAAAATTGCTGTCTTAGCAGCAGAGGTGGCATCGAGCGAGTTCTACTTAATATATGACACGAGTTCATAGGCTACGGAAACTGCTTTACATCACGTGGTCCGTATGCTTGTATGCCTCCGGACGTTGTATGAACGAAAAATCAGCAATCAAGCATATGTTCTGTCTGATGGTAAGCAGTAACCGTAGCATTCTTCTTCTTTCTAGTATTATCCCGCCTAATCCATTATGATTGGCGGAGTCCGCTGCCTAAACCTAACATGTGAACCGTAACATTTTATCGTATTCAATAATTCAATATCACCTAATCTCAACTTTTGAGACAAGGGACATTGATTCTTCACCGATGAAATGTCCGAATTTGTTTTGTTACGTGCTAGGGAATAGTAATATGGTTAAAAAGGTGATAAATATCTAGAACTGAAAGTATACAGGTATTTTATCGGGCAGTACATTTAAAAGCCTTATTACAGAGTGAACGCCGCAGAAATGAGAGCGCTACGAAGTGTGTTTTGGAGTGATAATGATTGATAAAGTAAAAAATAGCACGATACGAGAACTTTGTGGAATGAAAGTTGATGTAGTGAGAAACATTGAAAAGGGCATGCTGACATGGTTTGTATAGACTTACGAAAGAAGTGTATCAGGCAAGAGTGAATGGAGATTTCGGGAGGGGCCGCTCTAGACGCACACATACAGATCAAATTGATGATGTGTTGAAAAAAAGGATGCATGAAGAGGTTGGTGAGTGTGGAAGTAGCGAGAGGAGTATGTTTGGATCAGTGCTCCTAGTGTTTCATAGTCTCTACCTACGCCAATGGGAGACAGGTGTGTTGATATGTATATATGTATATTACTTACACATATATACTATAATAACAGTAGTTCAATACCTGCGTATATATATAATTGTAATACATTGACCAATATTTCATAATCTCGACTAGAATATAGTCAACATAGGAGTGAATTTCGTTACTAGTCAGGCGACAAATCGATCGACGAACAAAATCAAACTGATTTGACGCTTATGACGTGATTCAAGAGCTTTATAGTAATTTCGATTGATCGGAATTGGTTTCCAGCGTAATCCGACTGGTCCTGGATAATTACAAACCGATTTAGTTTTGATGTGAATACGTCCTTTTTGCTTCCATAGTGGAAGACAATCCAGAAAACTGATGATAAGAAATCGGCGGATACAGTTTGGTATTATAGCTACATGTTTATCATTAATTATATAAATTTCACTTAAAATTTAATTAACCGCAACCAAATAACAACTCTCTGAGGGGCTCCTAAGGTTTTGCTGTGTTAGCAGCAGAAGTGGCATCACGCGAGTTATTTGGTTGCAGTTTTCTGTGAGACGGAGGTACTTTCCTAGACGGGCTGCTTTGATTCGCCCTACATCTCTTAAAAGCTCAATCTATTGCAAGCGTTCATAGGCGGTACGGTAGCCGCTTTACATCAGATGAGCCGCATACTTGTGAGCCTCCCGACGTCGTATATACAAAAAAAACTAATGTAAGATTCACCGTTTTCCAGGTATGACGTTGTGTCTTTCGGGTGAAATATATATGAATATATATATCACAACAGAAAGGGCAACCCAGCTTTTGGACACGTTGAAAAAGGAGCAGAGTTTTGAACTAATCTCTATGGCTCTACTGTTCTTTTGAACTTGTCTCAGATTTTTGGGTTCATCGATATTCGGCTTATATTGAATATAGATTAGGGCTTACCTCTCCGGCAAGTCTTCGTAGGCCGGAGTGGAAACTCAAGAAGGCCCGCTGGACTCTCAGCTCTGGCTTACCTTCATTAATCATCCAGAGAGGAGTCGATAGACCAATATACTCCAGGGGCTCCAATATACTCTATTGACGAGCTCGGTGGCTCAGTCGTGAATGACGCGACTTTGACACCAACGCTCGTGGGTTCGATTCCCACACAAGACAAACATTTATGTGCATGAACATGTCTGTTTGTGTTGGTCTGGATATTTTAAGCGAGGTAGGGCGCATCAAAGCAGCCCGTCTGGCGAAGTACCTCCACCTCATAGAAAACCGCAGCCTAATAACAACGTTGATGTGTTCCTGGGTGTGAGTGAGGTCACCAGTAACCTCCTAAGGAGTTGCTGTTTTAGCAGCAGAGGAGGCATCGTGCGAGTAATACTTAATGTATTACAAGCGTTTATAGGCTACGGTAACCGATTTACACTAGGTGGACCGTATTTTGAATGCCTTCCGACGTTCTATAAAAGAAAAAAATAAGGGGCGGAAGCTTAAAAGGTAACCGCGGGTAACTTCAGAGAAAGCACAGCGCACCTATCGATACCCCTGAGTCACGCTGGTGCTGCTCCCGACCAACTTTCTCTGGCATTTCGGAGGTCCATCCAGTAAGTGTAGAGCCACCGTCTGCCGGAAGTGACAATCAGATATGATAATCCAGTATCCCACACATACGCAATAGTCTCAATACCTACCGAGACCTGTTAATTAGTATATACTTCCATTGCCATTCCCAGGAGCGGGTCACGGCGGATGTACTACATTACATTCATCTACTCAAAGGGGCCTCTACGCGTTAGATCTACACCCCCACGTACCAAATAAATGACCGCTATAATATCATATATTATGGACACATTTATAAACATTTTTTTTATTTCACTGCATGATGGCTAGTTTTTGAAATATATTTAAAATATAGAAAAGTTTTACCCTCCATTCGCCGTCTAAAAATGTAAAATGTTGTAAAAACTTTTTTCTTTACTTTCTTTAATTAAAGCAAGAGAATACAAACGTAGTAGGTGTCCTGTGTAACATACAAACATAAAGACCGACCACCGCAATACCTATTCTAAAGCTAGACCAAAAAGAAACTGTCAGGCGGGTCCATTATTTAAATTGCCTTTACACACGATCGGCACCCCAACATTGAAGTCGGAGCAAATGGACCAACACAAAATGTCCACGACTCATCGCTTCAAACAGCTGCGAGTTATTTGCATAATCGTAGAATGTTTAAAAAAACACGTGCAGCGCCCACATTCTAAAACATTTTTACGGGGCTCTTTTAGTATACACTCGTGGTGCTACAATTATAACCCTACAATGACACGTCAACAAGTTCAATCGAGAACAATAAGGACATTCCATTGTTTCAGTAATTTCAGTACAATAAGATGAAAAATCTAACAGTAACAGACACACATACTTATAAACGTGCAATTCTTATGTATAAGATATATTTCGCAGACCTCGGAAATGGCTTTAACAATATTTTTTTTAAACTACCTCCGGAGGCATACAAGCATACGATCCACCTGATGTAAAGTGGTTATCGTAGCCTACGAACGCTGGATTAAGTATCACTCGCGTGATACCACCTCTGCTGCTAATACAGCAACTCCATGGGAGCTTACTGGTGACCTCACTCACACGCAGGAACACAGCAACCCTCCATAGAGTTGTTATTTGGCTGCGGTTTTCTGTGAGGTGGAGCTACTTCCCCAGTCGGGCTGCTCTGATGCGCCCTACCTCTCTTAAAATCAAATTACCTTTTCACATTGAAAGGAGAATGCCCATTGTTGTATAGAGTTTGGTTTCAATATTATTTCTGTTGTGCAGAAAAGAAACCTGCTACAATCTGTATGGCTTCAACTGTCTATTTGAATAAAAGTAACATTGTTTGTAAATAGCTCCGGAATTACAAGAAAAACTGTAATAATTTCTTCCTTCTAGGTTATTTCTGTCCGTAATAGGATAGCTACTATATATACCTATATATAATATATTTGAGGCATAAATAAGTAAATAATTTTATTCTTCAACTTCGCACGGGTAGCGGAGCGTATACATAGCTCCCGTTCGGCATGATTTTTCTCGAAATCTTCTACAATCACATTGTCCTAATTCAGTCATATCGTGTAGTTATTATATTATCGTTATATTTCCAGAAGATCATCCACTAGGTATTACGACAAGAAATATGAAATGATATAAAGCACTCAAACTCAAATTTCATCAATGTTGCCGTATATTAATTGTAACGAGTTTAAACTTCTTCTTTTAAATACACGTCATAGAAATATACGACATATGCATAAGTTTTGCGCAATAAATGGTAGATTATGTTGCATTTATTTTCAATTGACTGCATTTGTGTACTGGCAATAATTTCATTTGAATGACGAACCGGAACTTCCAGTTACGTTATCATGCTAAAGTTTTGTTAATTTAAATGAGCCGTCAATGAGCAGAGCCTTTATCAATTAGAATAAGATTCTCCGCTTACTTTAGATACGGTATGTAATTATAATAAAAAATATATACCTACTACGAGATATTCCATAAAAAATATTATTGAAGTAAAACTTCTTTCCGCATGCTTGACTTGGGGAGTAAGCTGGTGAATGCGTGATGAGAGCGTTACGAAAAGTATGATCGGGCGAGGCGAACGGAAGTTGAGAGGGAGATATAAGTTAGTGAAGATAGAAACAGAGCGAGTTACGTTTCATATATTACTTTAGGGGCAAGAGAGAGAGGTGCGAGCACATATTTTTTTTCTCTCTTTTTTTTGTTTCGTATATGTAAAACACAGTGCAGGCCTATTGTCTGTATCACACTATGGAGCTAAAGAAGTTTTACTTCAGTCGTGTGGTCTAAATCACACTCGTTTTTTTATATCTTTTCTTAGTAAAAATTTAATAGATAAAACACAAGCACCTGTCGCAAAGCACACAGGCCAGGGCGGCCCGTAGTGCTCTGCGACCGGTACTAACATCCAGAGCACCACTGCGAACAAAGGCCGGCCTTTTTTTTAAAGATTTACGTTCGTAATAGGTTCACTTATGCGGCCCCTTTATGCTACGCGCTCTGCTATCCGAGCCAAAGAAAGCGGCTCCAAGAGCGGCAATCGCGCTCCGTGTATGTGCCGGTGCACCCATATGTCGCGAATTCAACCATACTTCGCGGCATACGCATGAAAACGACTACATAGCCGACACGTCACGGAAAATATTTTACCGTGCCGATCGGTCCAATTTCGCCCATTTAAGGCGAATTGCATTACATGCCCGCTTGCGCGATATTAGTCGCCGTGACATGCCACGGGACTAATCGCAGATGCGTAAAGCGCGGTAAGCTGCGCCTGTAACCAATTACACCTCTGTACTAGATCGGTCTCATAAATTACTATACAATTGTGAGACCAAATTATACATTAAACTAAACACGAACAATTAAAACGTGACCTAACTAACCAAGTGCCTTGGGGAGCTTCGGAATATCGTCCCACAGGTACAAGTGACTTCCAAATCGAATGTCACGATGACGTCCCACAATATAGAGCTAGGAATGTTCGGTATTTGTTTGTCTATTGATGTCCTGCGTCGATTGTCACAATTCTCCTTGTGGTACTTGTATGCTTAGGTAAGAAAGCACTTTAGTATGAATAACCCAATTACTGTATATTGTCCGTATGTAATTGTCTACTAGTATTTATTTATTTTAGTTGAAGGAGCAAGATGCGTATACGTATAGTATGTCCATTCGTGCACCCAACATCCGCCGTGCAAGACGTAGTATTTAGTGTCGTATTTGTCTGTCTTGTACCCAGCCTGTGTGCCAGGGGGTATCAAGTGGGGGTTCGACACTGTATGTAGCTAGTTTCGGAGAGCTCCTGGCATTTCCTAAAAGCCACAGGGTCTTTTGTCGGTGTACATTCAGACGTGATTAATTCTTGGATTTATGCGCCTGAATGTGGTCTACAGTCGGTCTTGCGAATGTTCTCCGTATTGAATGTTCACGTGACTAATTGTCCTTACACGCAAAAACTTTTAAGTTTTGTTCCGCGTTTTATTTTACAATATTTTGTGGGGCATCCGTCTATGCGTTAGCTAATCAGACACAAAGCCTAATTTCCACACCCCTTTTTACGCTAAATTACTCGATAGCAGAAGCTACCAAAGATCGTCCGGGCAAATATCTCGACCTCGAGACATTGAGTTATTATGTACTAGATGGGCTATCTTAAATAAAACTCTGGCTCCATTTTGGTAATAGTTACAACTAATGTCCGCTGCAGAGCTGAAATAATTTAGATGTCTACCAAAGATTCGAAGATACAGCACTAAATCGCTTCTATGGAGTATTTTTGTGGCGACCAAAAGGTCAAAAGCGCCGTGATTTTCATGGCGCTTACGCGTTTCGTTCGTTCAGCAATGAGTTGTTGCCGATCGGCAACAATTCATTGCTGAAAGCATGGCGCACACATTTGGTTCGCGGTGTCGGCTCTAGTACACTAGTACATAATAATTCAATGCCTCGAGGCCCGTACGCGCCCGCTACTATGAACGGACGAAACTCTCGACTGATTTCCAGAGTCATTCATATCCCAATGGTGACCAAACATTACAGAGAAAAAATCAACTGTATTCCCAGTAGTTAGGGTCTTAACGAGATAGTGGTAAATGTGGTGATCAGTCTTCTTCTTGGCGTTATCCCGTCTCCTACTCCATTATGATTGGCGGGGTCCGCTACCTAAGCCTATACCTGGGGCGACTGCCATCCTCCACAACCCAGAGGGAAAATCAGACCTTTCTTAGAACGATGAGCTCGTCCGCGCAGTGCGATTGACGCGACTTTGACACCAACGCTCGATGGTTCGATTCCCATACAAGACAAACATTTGTGTGCATGAACATGTTTATTTATCTTGGTATGGAGGTTTTATAGAGAGGTAGAGCGTATAAAAGCACCCCGACTGGTGAAGTACCTCCGCCTAACACAAAACCGCAGCCAAATAACAACTCCCTAAATGGTTGTTGTGTTCCTGTGAGTGAGGTCACCAGTAAGCTCCTAAGGAGTTGCTATGTTAGCAGCAAAGGAGGCGTCGCACGAGTGTATTACAAGCGTTCATAGACTATGGTAACCGCTTTACATCAGGTGGGCCGTATGCTTGTATGCCTTCCGACGTTGTATAAAAAAAAGAACGAACGTGCGGGTTTCCTCGCGATGTTATTCTTCACCGCGGTGCAAGTGATAATTGTAAATATGTACATAAATTCGAAAACACGAATTTGTTGGTACAAGCCATGATTTGAACTGAGGACCGGTTGATCAATGTTGCGGGTTTGGAATAAGACCAGTGTTTTCAGGAACGTATGTATATTCTGTCGTCTATGGACTGACTAACTTACATAATAATAAACAGTCTATATATATTTAACACAACAAAGAAATATATTGAGAATTATTAGAAGGGATATTGATCTGGACATCTCAACGTGATGTTTGGTGCTTATAATTTCCGTATACTTGCTATATTTTAATTTGCTACATCTGTTATTTTACTCACGTATTCCTATAAAGGAGTATACATACTTATTCTAGAGGTACGAATACATTAATATGTTGTATCACATAACCCAGTTCTTTATCAACTGGGGCTATCCGTGCACAACTCACTGCTATAAATGTGATCAATATCGTACCATTTTTGCCGTAATCGGGTAAAATGCGAATGAGCAAGCACAACTACTGTCGATTTATTTAATAATTATAAGGAATTCGTCGCGATATCTTGCCCAAGGCTCCAATTAAGATTTGTTTGAAGGTTTTGGAGCTTTTATTAAAAATTTCGTAAGTAAAGGAATTTGGATCGGCATAGGGATGCTTGCGTCTTATTTCTTCAAAGGTAATTATTTGACTAAATTAAAAAGATATGAAAGAATATTTTTAGGGAATATATATATATTTTATAATAATTACATACTATATCTAAAGTAAGCAAAGAATGAGCTAGCGCGCTCTAATTACTCTACCATTATCTATAGATAATTGAAAAGGTTAACGTTGCTGTAGACACTTTTGACTGAATTTATTTCCTTTGATCTTGTTTACACATAGGTACTCGTAGAATTAGTGGAGTCAATACGGTATTTTTTACTTAAAATTTGTTGAATAACAACCGATCAGCCTGTAACAGGATGTATTCGATGGGGAAAAATATGTAGACAAAGGGACCCCAAATTATTTTTGTACACAACTTATTCCCTCCCCCCCTCAATAATTAAAAATTGAGAAAATAATTGAATAATACTGCCGAATAGGCCTGAAAATGTCAAATCGGGGGTTTATATTAGGGTTTATATTAGGGGGGAGTATATTAGTATATTATTCATATATCAGTATTATTCAGAAAATAATTGAATAATACTGCCGAATAGGCCTGAAAATATTAACTCGGGGGTTTTCAGAAACGAAAACCCCCGAGTTGACATTTTCAGGCCTATTCGGCAGTATTATTAAATTATTTTCTCAATTTTTATTTATTGAGGGGGGAATAAGTTGTGGACAAAAATAATTTGGTGTCCTTTTGTCTCGTTATTTTTCCCCATCGAATGCATCCTATTTCACCCTGATTGGTCGTTATTAAAAAAAAACGACCTATTTTTATACCATATTGACTGCACTAAATGTCGAATATACAAAATGTCTAAACATTCAGTCAATAAAATGTTTTATCAATCTCTACTCTATAGAAGTGTAAGCCTGCAATAGAATAATTTTACCAGAGGGAGACTTTGTACATAAGTCGTCTGCGTGGGTCTCCTATTTCTATATTTATATAGCTGTGTTCAGGTTCGAAGGGTGAGATATGGCAGAGAAATTACTTGGTACTGTGACGAAACAGCCTTAGGTCACAAGACTGGCAGCGCGCGATTAACATCCCCGTGGTGTTGCGAGCGTCAATAGACTGCGGTGTTCGCTTACCATCTAATGCGGGCCGCATGATTGTTTGCCAATCTAGTTGTATAAAATAATAAAAACCAAATTAATTCCGACGGCAGGGAGTTCACCCTCACACACTGAAACCGCAATGGTCGCGTACTGTGCGGTTCCACAGAAGTTTGCTTCCGAGAACTCTCAAGCTGTGGAATGAGCTCCCAGCCGTGGTTTTTCCAAGGGACTACAGCATGGAATTCTTCAAGAAATTCGTGAAGAGGTTTTCAGAGGGTCGGCAACGCATGAGTGACGCCGCTGGTGTTGCAAATGTCTATAGGCTACGGTGACTATTTACCATCAGGCAGGCCGTATGCTTGATTGCCACCTTAGTGGTATAAAAATAAGTGAAGTAATCAGGAAACTGTTTAAAGAAATAAATATACTCACTGTTACCTCTCAGAAAATTTATGAGCTAGTTGTACTAAGCCACTAGCTCGCACGCGTCGCGGTATTCGCTACGAACCGCTGTTTCCACTTTCTTTTGTTGCAATGCAAAAATATTTTATCAAACCCGACTGGTAGTTCCAGAGATGAGCGGATTCAAACAAACGACTAAACAAACTCTTCCGCTTTATATATAAGATAGATATATTACGCTCGTAACAAGAAAGCTAACAAATTCATATGTCGTGCGATAGTCTCGAACTAATCTTGTTAGGCATGCACCCCTGTCCAGAATGCTAAATTCTTACAACATTATCAATAGCAAATGTGATATACCACGACTCTATCCAGATATTTAAAAATACCACGACTCTATCCAGATATTTAAAAAAAAAAGTTCGTCTGTGTCAACAAAATTAAATCATAAATTAATATTGAATGTAGTAATGTTGAGCTTTAGTTTGGAGTATATTAATTTGTAACATAGATTTAATTGAATGATGTGTTCACCTATAATTAGATTGCATGATAGAATTACGACTTAAAACTAATTATTGTAGTTACAAATGTGCACATGTAACCTGATGGTGTGCGAAATAAATAAATAAACAGTATATTATCGTTTTCAAAAATGTGTGAAAATCTCGTCGGTATTTTGGGTTGTTAGGACTGGAAATACTTAAAAATTGAAAAACGTGTCTAAGTAATACACGATTGCAAATTGAGCATCTGTCTATCTACAACTTCACTCCAAATCCCTTGCTGGTCAGGCAGAGAGAACCGAGCGTAACAAGAATAGGTCCCTTACACAACTTGCTCTCTTCTTTAACATTCATGGCTCTTCTCATACAAGCTCGCCGGTTGCTAAGGCTCCTGACATCACCTTCTGATAAAACACGATCAATTAGGTCATGGTCGCCATTCATGGCCTTTTTCGGCTCCTATTTTAATACCGACACTCTATTTCGGGGCAACTCTGTTTCTGACATCCTCATTACGAACAGGGTCTACAAGCGTTATGCCACAAATTTTGTGCAACCTTTTTGATCGCCTTTCTCCTACTTTCATCTCTACCATACCCAGCTCTCGCTTCCATAAGTAAGCGTTGGGCCCAGCACTACATTGTGTATAGCGAGTTGTACCTTCTAGCTCAAGTTCTTACTGTCAAGAAGTTTTCCTAACGCTGCATTCACACTATTCCCAGTAGTCACTCGTTCTCCAACATCAGCAGTGTACCGTTCATGATTCAGTCCCACATCTTGGTAATATGTTCTACAGTTCCTTTCGCACAACCCTGTCAAATGCTTTCTCAAGATTTACAAAACCACAGATAACCTTCTTTTCTATGGCCAGGTGCTTCTCCATGTTATTACGGAGTGAGAAAACTTGATCCGTGGATGGTTCCATTACGGAATCCTCCTGTGAAATAAAGCATTTTATTATTGTATTATATTATATTATCTTTTTTTTTATTTTATCCCGGAACTAATTGGTGTTCCACCATTATGATGTATCATTTCCTTTGTTTGTTTTATTTCAATTCAATCTAAACTAATTTGTGAGCGTCCGCTACTGATTAGTTCATGAGAACCAGTACCGGCCGGTACTCACCCACCGTTAGTATGCATCTACTACATGGTAGAGTAGATAAAATATTGAAAAATATTTTTTATTTAACATTAGAATCAAACCAATTCAATTGGCTATTGTGATATCAATGTTTTTTTTGTATAAATACTTTTATTATTATATTTATATGTACACAAACTATTGTTCCTACAGAGGCTTATATAAAAACATGTATTATCATTATATTTAGTCATAAATTCCGCGAGGCAACACGCCGACTATAATGTAACATGAAATGTTTACAAAATAAATAAGCCTTTTGCAGAGTTCGCTACTACGTATTCCGAAACTCATATAATACTATTAAAACTTGCGCCCGGAGAGTGATCAACTAGGATTTACGAAAAAAATGGGATATTCTTGATATACGAGTATACTGTTACAATGTTCACACGAATACACAGTTGGCTGTTCAAAACATTATTTTAGACTAGTTTCGAGATTTATATTAAAGTTTAATATTTGCTTAGATAAAGTTCTAGTACCACAATCAATAAATATTTAAGTACTGAATATACGTATTCGCCCAAATATTCGACTCAAGTACCGAATGTTTGATGAAATATTGGTTAGTCTAACTTTAAAGTGTTTGTTGTATATGATTGAATTCGATTGAATAATACGATATCTTATGCACGTTCGTGGGCGTTCTTGTTATCGGTTAAGTTATTAATTGTGTACGAATATTCTTAACATCATAGACTAAAATTAAGAAATTAAATCTAATTAAACTAATTAGTTAAATTATATAATACCCCTACTTCCAAAAATTTTGCAAACTATGCAATGTTCAACTTAAAATAACTTATACAAAGAAACTCATCATCTGAGCGTTATTCCCGGTTGCGTTAAACGCTTCCGCTTCAGGGCCCGGGGTACGATTTCCAAGTTTCATTTCTCCACTTCGCGCGGTCCTCAGCATCTCTAACTGTGAGACCATTGGCACGCATGTCATCCATTACGATGCCCAGCCAACATTTCTTAGGCTTATCCCTTCCACCGCGGCCCGGCGAAGGCGACGTGGCAAGGCATTTGTCCCCCACGTAATTTGCCAACTTTCGTAAGACGTGGTCGTACCAGCGTTGGCGACGCTGCTGCAGCCTGACATAGCAGACAGTTTGTCTGCTATGTCAGACTGCAGCGAATGCGGGAGTTCTTTATAGGATCATTCCGTCACTCCGCATATCCAGCGCAGTATTCATCTTCTTATAAAACCGTAGAGTTTGCTCGTTTGTTTGTTTGAATGCGCTAATCTCTTGGACTACCCGCCAGATTTGAAAAAATCTTATTGAATTCGATAGCCCAATCCTTGAGAAAGGTTATAGACTATCAAATTTAAAAAATCAAATATCATAATATATCAAATCAAAATCTCGATGCGACTCTTAGGAACCGAGAAAAAAGAAAGAAACTACTACTACTACTAAGTATGTGGATCCTTATGGATAATTGATAGTCCAATTCTTGAGGAACGTTACAGGCTATTTTCTTATCACGATACGACTCCTAGAAGCTGAGGAAAAGAAAGAAATTGTATGAAAAAGGGGTTCTCACGGGATATCGGGATATTCGCGAACAACGCCGCGGGCTGCAGCTAGTATATTATAAATTCTAATAAATAATCTATGATGATAATCTATGAGACACAAGCAGTGGATTATATCCATTAATTGCATTTTCTTAGCTCTCACATCTGCGTCCCCTACTGGCTCCGTAATGTAATACGATACGACACATCGTAATAATTACTTGAGTAGTGGTCGACAATGATTTGGCACATCTCCCGTGAACATGGTCGCAGGGTCACCTCATAATGTACTAACAAGTGGATGGAGATTACTAGAATACGGTATTTGTTTTAGATTTAACTGCTTATAAGGAAATAGTACATTTCATTACCCGATTTTAAGGACGAGTTCAAAAGATATTATATCAAACAGTTTGAAATGGGATCAGAAATAAATAAATATTGCGCAAAACATTTTGTTTAGAGAGGTAGGGCGCATCAATGTATGTAATCACATTACAGTACATCCACATCACAAAGTACAGAAAACCACACAAAAATATATACAATTCAAAAATAACGTACATAGCCGCAGCCAAATAACGTCTCAACTTTCTGACGAGCACGGTAGCACCCCTGTTAATAAAGCAACTTTGACACCAACGCTCGTGGGTTCGATTCCGTTTGTGTGCATGAACATGTATGTTTGTCTTGGTCTGGGTGTTTTTAAGCGAGGTAGGACGCTTCACAGCAACCCGACTAGGGAAAGCAACCTTACAGGAAACCGCAGCCAAATAACAACTCTCTGGATCTCTCTGTGGGTTGTTGTGTTCCTGCGTGTGAGTGAGGTCACCAGTAAGCTCCTAAGGAGTTTCTGTGTTAGCAGCAGAGTTACGAATGATACTTAAAGTATTACCCGAGTTTATAGGCTACGGTAACCACTTTACATCAGGTGAAACGTAGCATACGTTATACGTATGCCCCCGACTTTGTATAAAAAGCATAAAAAAACTCTTTGAAGGGTTATTGTGTCATCAGTAAATTCCTAAAGAGTAGCTGTGTTAGCAGCGAGACAGCTACTTGCAAGTATTTATAGGCTACGGTAACTAATTTAAATCAATAGGCAAATTCACATTGCCTCAATCTATCATTATATTATACTAAATGAAATGGTCGAAATGCGAGCGCTGCGCAAAATTTATGGCGTAAGGCTTGTAGACCGTATTCGCAATGATGATGTTAGAAACAGAGTTGGTCTGAAAGAGAGCGTCGGTGTTAAAATATGAAGAGGCATGCTCCGTTGGTTCGTACACGTTGAAAGAATGTAGGATAAAAAAATGACGAAGCAGATATACAATGCAAAAGTGGAAGGATGTAGGAGCTGAGGAAGACCAAGACTTACCTACCATGACCAAATTGGTCATGTTCTATCAGAGGGTGATGTCAGGAGTCCTAGAAACCGGCATGAGAAGAACACTGAATGTTAAAGAAGCTAGTGAGATATGTAAGGATCGGGTCACGTGGCGCTCGGTTCTCTCTGCCTACCCCGCTAGGGATTTGGCGTGAAGTTATAGATAGATAGATATTTATAAATTCTATACTATATGACTATATTCGATTCGAAATCAAAAAGATTTCATTCAAAGTGTATGGAGTCTGAGTGAAAACTTTTGGAATCCTTTTCGAATATCTACCTACTACAGATCTATATTCTAGTATCTCGATGTTGTATAAGGATGTTAATCTGAAATAAAATATTATTATAATATTTTATTTTGATTCACGGGTATTATCCCGGTCATTTGATAGGCGTGCACGGGGGGGATCCAATGCGTAGAGGCCCCTTTGAGAAGCTTGATGTAATGTTGTAGGTATAGCCGCCGTGACCAGGGGATATCAATGTGACAATATACCCATGAACCAGGTCACGGCATGTATTGGGACTATTGCAAATGTGTTGGAAATTATTGGGCTATTAAAATGAGGTCTGGAGGGATTATTAGTACTGGGCTATTACAGAAGAGGGACGGACACCTGCCATAACTATCATATCTGATGTTACTTCCGGCAGGCGGTGGCTCACCACTCACTGGATGGACCCCCGAAATGCCAAAGAAATTCGGCCGGGGGCAACACCGGTGTGAGTGACTCAGGGGTGTCGAGAGGTATTATTATTATTATTATGAAAAAAGATAAAGTGGCAAAAACGAACTAGCTATGGTTATTCAAGTAAATTCGTTTACTGCAAGTAGGTGCTACCATTCAGTTCATTTTTTCCTTCTTCTTCTTCGCGTTATCCCGTATCCTAATCTATTAGGATTGGCGGGGTCCGCTACCTAAGCCTAAAGATTTGGCGAAGATTTTTACATGGCATGATTGCCGTCAGACTCTCAGACCTGCACAATCCAGAGCGAAAACGCAACCTTTCTTAGGTAAAGCCACACAACTTTCGAAATATAATTTCTTGGACGCGTAGGTATCCTCGGTGAAGGAAGGTGTGTTATAAATATGTACATAAAACCGAAAACATGAAATTAATGGTACCTACATTCCAAGATTCGAACTGGGGACCAGTTGGTCAATAGGTAGGTTCTTTATCCACTAGGATATCACTGCTACCGGTTAATTTTTTTCCTATTTGCCTAGAATATCATGATCATATATATTCGCCAAAATAATCATGGCCAAATAACCATGGCCTAAAACAGGAGCAAAGATGGATTACTAAATGCGAGTAGAACTCGCTCGTTGGTGGCGTTTCGGGAACATTACGTTATGGGGCGTTGCGTAACTGATTTCACGAGATCAAGCCATATTGCTGGGGATCGGCCGCCCGCTTTCCTTCTACTCTACCTTGAATCACTAAACGTTCCATGGCATTGTTTTTTCGAGTAATATGTCCGAAAAATCTTAAGATTCGCAATTGAACAGTCGACGAAAGGCTTTGTTTGATTCAGAGTTCTTTTAATATGGATACGTTTGTACTGTGAGCAGTCCAGCTCACTCTGAGTAAGCGTCGCCAGCACCTCATTTCCAAGGCATCGATCTTTCTTCGATCTTGTAGTTTTAGCGTCCACGTTTCCGCCCCGTATAAGGAAATTGGTAAGACCAAGCAGTTTATTAAACAGACCTTTGTATTTTTCGTGATTCTGTGGTCCCTCCAGATTTTTGTAAGTTTTGCGACGGCCGATTTGGTCACAGCACTACGTTTTCTTATTTCTACCTCACAGCCTCCAGTGTTAGTGATAATGGAACCTAAATAAACGTAGCTTGCTACTACTTTACAGTTAGCTGTATCGCTAACTATAGGGTGGTTGTTGTTTACCCTGTCCACTATCATAATCTTGGTCTTGTCACGATTTATGGCAAGCCCAAAATCTAAACCAGTAGACTCTAGAAGCTCTAAAAAGTTTTTAATATCTTCTTCAGTTGATTCCAAAAAGAGTAGTATCACCGGCGTATCTTAGATTAGTTATCGCCTGCCCTCCTATGGATATGCCACTTCTCCAGAACAATCCGCATGATGTATTCTGTATAGATGTTGAACAGTAAAGGTCACAGTTTGCATCCCTGTCTCACTCCTGCATGCGTTCTTAGATTCACAGAGTAGACTCCACCCACCCTGACGCTGGCTGTGCCACTCTTGTACAGCGATCGGATAAAGTGTATCGGATATTGCGGTACACCCATCACCAAAAGAATCTCCCACAGCTTGCACCAAATCACCTTATCGAAAGCTTTTCGGTAATCTACAAAGCTAATATAAAGAGGTTTATTGAACTCTCTGGATTTCTCAATGATTTGAGAATAAGAATCTGTTCATGTGTTCCATGACCTGATGATGACATGATGAAATTCGGCTTGTTCAAACCAAACCATACATATAGAATCTAACAATTCAAAAGTCAATTGCCGTGCGTTAGTCTCACAAAAACTCTAAAGTGACTCGACCGATTTTTGTTTTCTTTTTGTATGTTCAAAACATTACCGGGTAGATTAGGGAAAATAATATTCTTACTTAACTAAATTCATACATAAGATTTTTTTTCTCACGAATCAAAAAATAGATAAATTCAATCATCATAATTCGAGGTTATTCCCGGTCGCCTCCTACGCATTCGCTTCGGTACCCAGGGTTCGCAAAAAAAAAATAGCTAAATTCAGTATTCAGTCATTATTTTGCAGAAGCCATAAAAGGCAAGTATATTATAAGTAGGCATAAAGGGCAAGTATTTTTATTCACCAATTATAGCGCGGAATACTAAAAACGCGCCCTAACAAAAATAAGGGTAATTAAGATTAACTTCCAGCTTGGGTAACGGTGCGCCCGTCAAATTTGGGATCAAACGGGGACAAAAAATATTTTCGGCGTGTCATACTTAGGGGAGTGAAATTGCGTTTTGCAGTAAAAGCGTCATTACTGACCGACAGAAATACCTAAGGGGTGTTTTGAGCAAATCGGTTTCACTACCAAATGTTGGGTTACATCGGTTGGGTTCGTAACTTTTCAATAAATTGCTTATGCTTCAAGCTAAGCTAAGATGTTCAAACTAGGCGCTACCTACTTTCGAGACAACTTCTGGTTTCCGAGCAATTTATGCTGGAAGACCGGGGGGTCCGTCATCACGCATGGATTGCTCCTAATAGGCCTATCATTTTGTTCAACTAAGCAGATAAAAGTTATGAACACATTATTGAAAGAAGAATGAGGATTTCCTCTTTTTTTTGTAGAGAATGTACCGATCAAGTTTTTTCACGCCGCAAGAACGTGATGAAGCATCTAGTTAGCATTTTGACGACCTCGGTGACTCAGTCGTGAATGACGCGACTTTGACACCAACGCTCTGGGTTCGATTCCCACACAAGGCAAACATTTGTGTGCATGAACATGTCTGTTTGTCAAGACAAACAGTCTGTTTTAAGAGAGGTAGGGCGCATCAAAGCAGCCCGTCTGTGGAAGTACCTCTACCTCACAGAAAACCGCAGCCAAATAACAACTCCCTTAGAGGGTTGTTGTATTCCTGCGTGTGAGTGAGGTCACCAGTAAGCTCCCAAGAAGTTGCTGTGTAAGCAACAGAGGTATCGCGCGATTGATACTTAATATATCGCAAGCGTTATTAGGCTACGGTACCCGCTTTACATCAGGTGGGTCGTTGCTTATATGCCTCCCGACGTAGTATAAAAAAAAATCTAGCTATGAACCAGAATCTAGAGAAAGAAATAAATAAAAATAAATAAATATTGTCGGACAAATTACACAGCGCCACCTAGCCCCAAAAAGTAAGCGAAGCTTGTGTTATGGGTACTAGACAACTGATAAACATACGTAAATACATTTTTTTTTTGTAAATACATACTTATTATACATAGAAAATACTCAGATCAATACAAACAGACATGTTCATGCACACAAATATTTGTACTGTGTGGGAATCTAACGCACGAGCGTTGGTGTCAAAGTAGCGTAACAGTGCGTTTCACCACTGCGCCACCGAGCTCGTCATTTGACAGGGTTGTGCGTAAAGATCTTGAAATATTGTCAGGATGCGGGACTAATTGTGCCTTTTTGTATGCTGCGTGGTCCAATTACGATTTACGATTTGGACGATGGTACTGCATGTATGCAGGGGGCAACAGCTTGGCGTAGGTACTGATTTGACAACGTTGGTCCCGATTTAACGTCAAACAAGACGACGTGATGACGGCTCGCTTGCTCATCGCTGGTCGTCTAGTTGTCTGCAGAAAATATGGTGTATGTATATTGGACTGCAAATGGGTGACTTATTAGTGAAATGTCAGCTTTATGCAGACGATGTTGTGTTATTAGCCGAATCACCACCTGGACTGCAGACACTAGTCACTACAATGAAAGATGATTGTATGAAAAAATTTCATATTAATTACATTTTAGAATTTCGTAAACAGCTAAAAAGACTTCGAATAAGAGATTTGAAGAATGTTCACATATTAAGCTTATCGTTCAACATCCTCTTCAATCTATCTTCCCCTAAATACCTGAAAGATTGATTCCTGTTCGGCGAGGTAGACTTCCGATCTTGTGGAAATATATACAGAGATATATATAATGTACATATGCCCAATGACTCAATGGTTGGCTGGTATTACTATTGTGTAATTTATAATGTACATAAAAGGTATAAAAAGAATGGTTTACAACTGAAAGGGGTAAAATAGTCCGTCGAAATGTATGCCTTATATATAATGCACTAACGGTAATTTAAAGCCAGTGTTTCTAGACTGTCAGTTCCAGCAAAGCCACTAGACAGCAGCGTGCGCTCTAGGTACCTAGTTTATCTTTAGTTTGAAATGCTATTAAAGACTCTTCCCTTTGATTTCTCCATATATCCACACGTTGTTTGTAGCAGCCTTGTTGGTAATTAACCCTACTCCGCGGGGAGGTACATGCCACTGCAATTAAAACTTACACAGTGTATGGATATGGGAGTGGACACTGCATATATGATCAACTTTGATAAAGCACACTACAGCATCTGTGTAGTCTATAAAGTAAAAATAAGAATCGTTGCCTGCTTTAACAGCAGTGGATAAGGTACCGGCTTATTGACCTGGTCCCGGTTCTAATCCTGACTTATTCGGATTTATGTACATATTTGTAATTGTCTCATGCTCAGTGGTGAAAGAAAACATCGTGAGGTAACCCGCAAGTCCAAGAAATTATATTTCGAAAGACGAGTGACCTAACCTAAGAGGGTTGGATTTCTAAGAGGGTTGGATTTCTAAGAGGGTTGGATTTCTAAGAGGGTTGGATTTCTAAGAGGGTTGGATTTCTAAGAGGGTTGGATTTCTAAGAGGGTTGGATTTCTAAGAGGGTTGGATTTCTAAGAGGGTTGGATTTCTAAGAGGGTTGGATTTCTAAGAGGGTTGGATTTCTAAGAGGGTTGGATTTCTAAGAGGGTTGGATTTCTAAGAGGGTTGGATTGTGAAGGTCTGACGGCAGTATCTGCATGGCAAAATCAGTATCTTCCAAATCTTTAGGTTTAAGTAGCGGACACCGTTAATCCTAATAAATAATGCAAGGGAATAACGCTAAGAAGAAGAAGGATTTTTTTCTCCCAAAGCCCCATCCGCTTTTTTCCTTCTTACCTTCGCTCGTCTCTTGACATCGGACTCGTTTATCGGCTTGACTCATTCATTTGCGTTTGATGATGAAATCGATTGAAATACTCGTTGGTACACGGATTAGTTAATATTCCGATGTTTTTTTATACAACTAGATTGGAAAACAAGCATGCGGCCCACATTAGATGGTAAGCGGTCACCGCCGCCTATTGACGCTCGCAACACCACGGGGATTTTACTCGCGCATTGCCAATATTGTGGCCTAAAGGTATTTCATCACAGTACCCGGTAATTTCTCAGCCATATCTCACCCTTCAAATCGGAACACAGCTATATATAAATATATAAGAAATATAGCTGCTTGGCGGTAGAAATAGATGATACAGAGGTACCCATGCAGACGACTTTTGTACAAAGTCTCCCACTGGTAAAGATGCAGTTCTAAGGTAAAGAAGATTAGAAGATTATATTATATATTATTTAGATTATTATATTATGTAGAAGATTGCTAGGTACGGGTATTTATTGCGACCTTAACCAGCATTATTCCATCGAGAGCGTCATCTCAAAAGCTTCAAGAAAACTCGGAGTCCTGAACAGGGTGCGCCGATTCTTCACGCCGGACCAGCTTTGTCTGCTTTATAAGACACAAGTTCGGGCCTGCGTGGAGTACTGCTCGCATCTCTGGGACGGCTCCGCGCAGTATCTTCTTGAGGCTCTCGATAGGTTGCAGCGACGGGCTATCCACGTAATTGACGACGAAGAGGTCACCAAAAACCTAGAACCTCTTCAACTCCGTAGGGACGTAGGCTCTCTAAGTATATTTTACCGCCTTTACCATGGCGAGTGCTCTGAAGAACTGTTTTTCCTTATCCCACCCTCTACCTACGTCATAGAACCACACGTGCGAGCTTGTGATGTCATCGTTCCACTGTTGAGAATATCTCATCGCGTACCAAAAAGTTCGGCAACTCCTATTTTTGTCGTACCAACAAAAGTGGAACGCCTTGCCTGCACATGTGTTCCCTCCTTCCTACAATATGGGATCCTTCAAACGAAGCGTGAAGAAGCATCTTGCGGGTCAGCATGTAGCGTCATCTGACAGGATACGGTGTAGTATTTAGTCAGTTGCAGTTGCTATTTGAGCTCCTCTTTCGCTTACCATCGGTCAAAAAGGAGCCACTATGCTGAACTAAAAAAATTTATTACAGTTTCCTACATACCATATTTAAAATCTCCCTGTAAACATATTTTACTGACGGACAGAGCCACATACCACAGTCACTTACTTTAACACGATTTTGTGTCCAAACGGGAACGCTATTAAATAGTACGTGTTTAGCCGTACGCGGATGTACTTAGTGCACCACACACGTAAACTTATAAACTTAGCTCTGCCGCATATATACTTAGTTACAAGAATCAGACAATTGATGGGCGTGGCTACTACATAACCAATTCATTTCAGCTAAATTTTTGAAGTGAAAACTTCTTTAGCGGCGTTGTGCACTTTTTAGGATGAGTAAAAAATGTTAAACTAGCGTCAGGCGTCAGGACACGTGACCCTGACCGTAAGATTTTGGTGAGAATTAGAACTTAAGTTCGCTGCAGCGCTAAAACATTAGTTACCTCTAATTAAACAATTAAAACATGAAGCGCTAGATCGTTCATAGGGCATTATTTTCTCGCGACCAAAACGTTGCAAGCGCCATGAAATTTGTTGGCGTTTACACGTTTCGTTCAACGTAGTTTATGAACATCGCTGTTTGGTTTAAGCGGCGCAGGGCGCTTGCGCGAGTGTGCGTGTGTGTTGAGTTTTAGAGATTGGCGATGATGATGCTGGTAATGATGATGGTGAGAGTCGTTGAAATTATTGATGAAATATGTTTTTTCTGAGAGCTAAACTTTTTAATGTAAAATAATTGTAATAGTTCTGAAGTGTTAAATTTTTAATGTAATATAACTTGTCACGTTTATGTACGATAGCGTAATAATTGAATATTGTATTTTACCACATACATGATAGTACTTTTATACTGATAAATAAAGCAATTCGTGCGAAATTATTCCCTAACCATTCCAAAATATTCAAACAGCACGTTGTGCATGTAGAGAATAATAATGCAAGCATAATGAATAACGTAGTGTGTAATGTTCAAGTTTTCTGCCGGCACTCCCGGAGTGCAACCCGTTTTTTTTTTATACTACGTTGGGAGGCACAAGCATACGGCCCACCTGATGTAAAGCGGGTACCGTAGCCTATTAACGCTTGCGATATATTAATTATCACTCGTGCGATGCCTCTTCTGCTGCTTACACAGTGTTATTGTAAGGCAACCCAAGATGACGTGGCCTTGATACTGCTGGAATGCAGCCTGAAGTGACTTAAAGCGATCGTCTAGTTTGCTTCATTTGTTGAGAATTTCAATTATTAGCGTGAATCTATAAACATTAAGAGCGGTTCAGGGAATTGACAGTTAGTCGGTTGTAGGCACGCTATTATGGCGCGTATAACGGTTCTTTGTGGAATACTTGACAGGAGCGCCTGAACCTTTTACTGACCAGGATAATGCTTAGGTCTTAAACCTTTAGCTAGCCTCAGCGTCTGCGCGCTCTTTTAATTGGAGGTCAGGTAAATTTCTTCTGACCTTGCTATAATCAGCTTACGCGATTAATATAGTGACTTCTGTCATTATACCAATCTCGTAGAATTTTGCATATTTTTTGATCGCTGCGCAAATAATTATACTTATTTAGAGTATGGTGTACACTATCATTAATTATCCTTACAGGATTATTGATGCATATTTTATAGGCTGGGCAATTTCACATATGAGTTTAAATGGTCTGAGTAAACAATTCAGAGCCGCTAGCGAATCCAGTTGAGTCTACAGAAATCGGGCTGTGTGTAATTTTTGCCGCAAATCGGCTCACCTGGAGAGCGGTCTCCAGATGTAATAATATCATGCACTTATCAACCCCGCAAGCTATGCCAGAATAATACTATAAGCTAAAGGTACTCTGCCGCCACTAAAATTAAAAGGCGCATATAAATGGGCCCCTGGCTATCACAAGCGCTCCATTCATAAACGCCAGCAAATAAAAAACCCTTCGCCTCGGCGAGATTGTATGAATTCGTCATCCAACCTCACTTACTCAGAGGTACCTTTCAAGACAAACTTTAACTTAGCCACTATGCCACAGATTTTAGGCATAGGCGTATGATTTTACTTTACTCGCGGACGCGTAATCTGTGGAAAAGACACGACATAGAAATTGTATAAACAATGCAGAATTCAACATATATTTAATTCTATTCTTAGGGCTAAACTTAGCTTTAGCAGGTTAACTTAATTGGGCTAAGCTGCGGTCCCGCGAAGAACTCGTGGTCTCGTACTGTGCAGCGTGGAGTCGGCGACCGTGGGCTGTCCTCGGCGGTGTTGCTACGCTGATCTCGGCGCCTTCGCGTGTCGTGGGGAGTTCGAGTACTCGACCCTTTGTACGCGTATTATTTTCCGTCAAGAAGTGTCTCTAAACCGAATTAATTATTATGATAAAAGCCGCGACGTCGCACGACCGCACCGCGCGAACTCTGGGATCGAATCGACAGTAATTATTATGATACGCGCCACGATGTCGAACGTCCGACCGCCAGTACTCTCGAAAACCGAATGCCTCGTTCAGCCGCGCGCCTACATACCCCGCTCCACCGCGCACCCGTCCCATGCGCTGGGGTGACGCGCACTCTGATTCGTCAACTTAATTATCGCCCGGTAACAGCGGCGACTTCCCACGCCCGAGCCGGCGACTCCCTGTCGCCGCTCTTTCATGCACGTGCAAACCTTTTAGAGCCCCGTTCATGTTTCAATACGATACAATTGATAGGCCGCCTTCCTTTGTCTTCGGCTGTCTTTTGTTATCAATAGCTTTTAAAATTGCTTTGTGCTTAATTTGTAGACGGCCGCTTTCCAATTTTATGACATCCGGACGGCCTAACTAATTGGTTTATTTTCAATGCTCACCATGCAATTTACAAATTCCTGTCACCATGCATAGCATTTTTTTATGATATTCATACGACATGCGGTTATAAATTCCCGAAAATCACACTTATGAAATATCCATCACGCGCTGTCGCGTGGAGACATACGACCCCTCGAAGTACATGTATTCACAGCTAAGTTCGCTATCAATTCCACAATATAACTCATCAAAATATAATCTACGTTGTATCATTACAGAACCTTCCCCAGATTTTGTGAGTTGGTGTCCCCGATACTCACTCGTCAAAATCTTAATCTCATATGTACCCTATCTTAAAATTTTCTCTCCAATTCTCTCTGAACCCGCTCTTAGTGCCACACCCTGACCTCAATCGTTCGATAGCCCTATTCGTCTATATCATCATTGCTCTTTGTTCTAAACTACTAACCATCGCCCTTATGCTTTTACTCCATACCTAACGTCCTGTTCATTTATTTACCTCCTTACTTAGAATCGTCACTTCCTTCTTTCGTATAAAATATCTGGCTAAATTCACCGCATTATAATTTCCAACAATCTTATTAGATTCCGGTTCCATCAGACTATAACAGTTTTGATACGGTACGCCCACTATAACAAATGGCCCCTTATATAATAAGGAAAATTTCCGCGTTATCTTATGTTCTTTGTCCGATCGTACAAAGGTCTTCACCTTCACATAATCACCTATTCGGTAAATGACTAACCTATGCCTGTTGTCAAATTGACGCTTCCTGTACATGCTTGTCTTCTCCGCGGTTTTCAATGCTTTTTCGTGATTAATCTGTGGTTCGTTAGCTAGATATCGTTTCGTCCACTCATCACCTAACGCACTGTCAATAGTTAACAACTCTTGCCTCCCAAATGCTAGTCTGTCGGGTGCAATCCCTGTAGAACTATGTGTAACGTTGTTATAACACCTTTCTACATCGGTCAACATATTCACCCAACTTCTGTTGGACCCGAAGCAATATGTCCTGATCATTCTTCCTAACTCGCGATTGACCCTCTCTACGCTATTCGAATTTGGGCAATACACTGAAGTGTGCGTCACCTTTATATCTAAATCACGTAAACTTTCAATCCACGTCTTCGAAATGAACTGTGGTCCTCGGTCGGTGATTATCGTCCTGATAGGTATCTCCTTATGAAATCGCTTTGCGCACGCAAGTACGCTACGCCCACTCGCGACCCTTAATGGATACAACCTTACGACCTTACTGTACACGTCCTGCATAACGTATATGTACTTGTAACCAAACTTACCCGCAGGTAACGGCCCATACAAATCCCCGAAGACCTTTTCTCCTAAAGCTTTAGCTGAAACTGGCTGACATGGTCCTATTGTGTTACTAACGCTGGGTTTTGCCTTTTGACATATGTCGCACGTGCGGATTACGTCACGAACTATCTTGCTCATGTTAGGAAAATAATAACGCGTTCTCAGAATAGGCATTATTTTATACTGCCCAAAATGACCTATTTCCTCATGTATATGAATTATTAATTCCTCCTGTAGTGACTTTGGTATGACTAATAGGGTTTTTTCCTGCGTAGGTATGCTAAAGTACAATGTATTCCCGACTAATTTGTAATACTTAAAGCCCTTGACCTCTAGGCTGGCCTTCCCCTGACCTAAACAATCTTTGATATGTTTTAACTTCGGATCATCGTTTTGCAACTCGGCAATCTGTTTTAATTTTTGTAATACCGTGCCACGACTAGCCGTCTTAAACCAGTATATGTGCGGCTGTGTAGTGTTAACCACTTTTTCCGCCCCTGCATCTCGTATGTGCCTGCTCAGAATGTCAGGTATAATGTTATCACGTCCCTGAATATACTGTATTTCGTAATCAAACCGTTCTAAGTACATTATCCATCTGGTAATTCGCGCCCCGAGCAATTTCCAAGACTTTATAAACGTCAGACTTTTATGATCTGTCTTTATCACGATTTTGGCTCCTCTCAAATACGTTTCAAATTTCCTCAATGTATAAATCACAGCATAGAACTCCTGTTCGCTGACGGACCACCGTGTTTGCGGCCCTTTGTATGCGTACGAACAAAATCCTATTATTTTCTCGAACCCGTTCTTATCTAATTGGTAAACATACCCGCCCAGGCCTATCGAACTGGAATCCGTCTGCACATAATATACACTACCGAACTCTGGCTGTGACAGCATGACGCTCTGTGTAAACGCTACCTTTAACCTATCAAACGCGTCCTGTTCCTCTGTACCCCACGTAAATCTTACTCTCGCCTGTAACAATCTATACAATGGTTCTGTTAATAACGCAAATTCCCGTATGAACCTACGGAAATAGTTTACAAACCCCAAAAATGAACGTAATTGTTTCACTGTCCTCGGTGCAGGATAATCTGAAACAGCCTCTACCTTCGCTGGGTCTAAACTAACTCCTTCAGTGCTTAAAATGTGCCCTAAAAGCTTCACCTCCCTAGCGGCAAAATTACATTTCTCTAATGAACAAGTAAATCCGGCTTCACGTAACCTGGTCAATACCGTATCGATCTGACGTATGTGTTCGTCTAGGCCCCCATCCGTGAAAATAGCTAAGTCGTCAAGAAAATTCCAACAGTACGTTCGCACTTCCGGCCCCAGTATCAAATCCATCGCCCTTGAGAATGAGCCCACGCTCGTTTTGAGTCCCTGTGGTAGTACATTATACACATAACTCTTCCCTTGGAACACGAAACCGGTATATTTCCTAGACTCGTGAGCCAATGGAATCGTAAAATACGCGTCCTTTATATCGATTACAGCAATATAGTTTATTCTGGAACCCGATTGTAATATATCACTCATGAGCGGTGCGCTTTCCGTTTCCCCGGCCATTAATCTGTTTAGCTCGCGCGCGTCCAATAATATCCGAATCTCTCCATTCTTTTTCAACGTACACGTTAATGGGCTACTGTAGTCCGTCGCCTGTCTGCTAATTACACCTCCCCGTTCCATTTCGTCTAACCTTGCCTTAACTCTTTCGCGATAAACATGCGGTATGGGATACGACCGCTTGACAAAAGGTTTATCGTCCTTCATTCTAATCTCGTGTATATACTTGGTCGTGCGACCAATCTTATCGGAGAATAGCGTGACATGTTTCGTTAACACAGCCGACAGCTTA
Organism: Pyralis farinalis; assembly: GCA_947507595.1. Taxonomy (NCBI): domain Eukaryota; kingdom Metazoa; phylum Arthropoda; class Insecta; order Lepidoptera; family Pyralidae; genus Pyralis; species Pyralis farinalis. The sequence goes on from OX382264.1 coordinate 4,586,388, forward strand.
GATTTATGCTCGGCTGACAACGATGTCCCTTGTACGTACTCAACTATCTTACCCACCACCGATTTCTCCGAATGTTTTTCTAACGTACAACATTGGATTTGACCGCGTTCTCGCTCTTCCAGATCTATCTCACAAATCACATTACCATCATTAATAACGAACTTCGTTCCGTCCGTACATACCAAACCTCCTCGCGCTAACTGTATGAAATCAAATCCTAATATTAATTCCTTAGGTAGCTTCCTTAGAATCAACGTGGGTGTATCAATGGTACACTCACCTATCTTGATAGGGACTATGACCAAGCTTCCTAACTTCTCTTTACTAATACCAAACGCCCCGGCGATTCGAACAGCCGGTATAGGTATCTCAGCTAACTGGCTCAAACGTCCCTTTACTCTTTCAAAACAATCTTGTCTCAGGCACGTCACCTCACTCCCAGAATCAATCAAACCCTTTAATTGAATCTCACCTATTTCAACACTCACTTCCGGCAACGCTAGCCTCCTATCTTGCTCCTGATCCGCGTCTAAGACATCTATATCTCTAAACACTGTACATAAGGACTTATTATGCCTATTCATGCTTTCCACCTCTGAAGTATCTGCCAAACAGACTCGAAACTCCTCCGCCCTATGTGTTAACAACTGCGTCAACTCTTCTAAACCCATATTCGTTCCCATGTCACATATTTCATATAGTTTATGCTTAGCGCTTTCGTTGTTCGGCGCCCAGCCTAATCGCATTAAGTAACGTAAAGCGAATCCCCCCCCTTCCCCCGAAATTAGTTTTTTGATACAGCATCAGGTTTTTCCGCTGTTGCTAGGCTCTTATTCGTCTCACTAGCTCGCGGCGCATCTAAAGCTGGTGTGAATTCTATCGGCCTCAACTGCGCCCTATTTTGCCTAGTACTATTGTTATACAAACCCCGACCTCGCATATTCTGTCCGCGGTTAGCATATGGGTATCGTCTTTGTCGATTCGTCAGATGATTATAGCGAATCGTATTCACCCGCACTGACCCATATCTCGTAGTCCCACGACTTGGTCTGAACGTCGCGCGGCCTTCAGATGTACCGGCTGACGTCACTACGCTCGCCTCTTTGCGTACATTCCGTTCTAAATGACGCAGAAACTCCACTGCATTTTTAACTGACATACTCTCATTCCTCGCGAAAAATGCTACCTGCACATGCTGAGGCAATTGCCTGAATATGGTATTTACCTTTTCCGTCTCGGTAAAAGGTAAAGATAACCCGTATATTTTATTTAACTGGTCTGCAAAATACTCTTCCATTGTACCTACTCTATCGTCGTATTTCGCGGTCATGAACCGTTGTCTGATCAACTCCTGTTCACAGTTACTCCAAAATACTTGCTTATAATCCCTTTCGAAGTCGCTAAAGCTAGCCCAAGAATCCCTATATATATTCATCCTCGTCTTTGCGCTCCCTATCAAACTCTCTATAGCAAACGCCAAAGCTTTACCTGAACTAAAACTGTTCCCAGACATCTCTATGTAATTCCTCAAATCCCTTAGAAACAGCATAGGGTTATTTGATTTTTGCCCGTCAAACTGTGGTAGTTTTTGTGACATCTTAATTAGACACACCTGTTTATGCTCTGACTCATTCAGCACAAAGTTTTCGCGGTTAGCGGTAGACGGCACGCTCGCTTCCGAACCGGACGTAACGGAGTTACTCGCCCTAGCCTGCTCTAAATTCTCCAAACGTTGTAAAATTTGCGACAGTAATAGAGTCATCTGACTCGTCTCCGGGTTTGAATTTGTTGAAGCATTACTGTCCTCAGTACCTTTCGGCTGTTTGCTGGTCACACGTGGCTTCCTGCCTCGGCCCATTTTACTAATCAGTAGTTCGCTTATTTACCTATATATCCTACACGCAGGTGCCTGCTTATCGCTTGCAGACAACGTCTATTCAAAATACGCTATCTATTCAAATAACTTTATTAACTTACTTTGCCTATCTACTAAATTTGCACTTGTAACTTAATGGTCAATTCCTCCTGACGTAATTAATTAAACAATGCAATTAACTATACCCAATTTTCTCAATCGGACAATGTAATTAAATTATTACTCTCCTAGTTGTTCAACAGTAAGCAACCGATATTTATAAACCTTTATAATATACCTAAACTAATCTACATTAATAGCTTTTATGTCTAACAGTAAAACGCATTCACTACATAAACACCTAACTATTCCTATCGTTATAATATACCTAACTAATCTACCTTAATGGCTTTTATGTCTAACACAGTAAAACGCATTCACTACATAAACACCTAACTCATTAACCTTTGTTTGTAATACCCCAATTAATTTTAATATGCTGCGTATAGCCTTTGTTGTTACCTATTATTTATAGATTCCGAAATTGTGAATATAATATTCGTAGTTATCTATGTCCTTGAAATGTTTCTACGTTGTGTATGTAATTTATAGCAATTTGATTCTTAAAGAATATTTGTCGAACTGATTATATTATTTTAGTCCGAATCAAATATCCTGTGGTCATCGGCAGCATCTGTAAGGCAACCCAAGATGACGTGGCCTTGATACTGCTGGAATGCAGCCTGAAGTGACTTAAAGCGATCGTCTAGTTTGCTTCATTTGTTGAGAATTTCAATTATTAGCGTGAATCTATAAACATTAAGAGCGGTTCAGGGAATTGACAGTTAGTCGGTTGTAGGCACGCTATTATGGCGCGTATAACGGTTCTTTGTGGAATACTTGACAGGAGCGCCTGAACCTTTTACTGACCAGGATAATGCTTAGGTCTTAAACCTTTAGCTAGCCTCAGCGTCTGCGCGCTCTTTTAATTGGAGGTCAGGTAAATTTCTTCTGACCTTGCTATAATCAGCTTACGCGATTAATATAGTGACTTCTGTCATTATACCAATCTCGTAGAATTTTGCATATTTTTTGATCGCTGCGCAAATAATTATACTTATTTAGAGTATGGTGTACACTATCATTAATTATCCTTACAGGATTATTGATGCATATTTTATAGGCTGGGCAATTTCACATATGAGTTTAAATGGTCTGAGTAAACAATTCAGAGCCGCTAGCGAATCCAGTTGAGTCTACAGAAATCGGGCTGTGTGTAATTTTTGCCGCAAATCGGCTCACCTGGAGAGCGGTCTCCAGATGTAATAATATCATGCACTTATCAACCCCGCAAGCTATGCCAGAATAATACTATAAGCTAAAGGTACTCTGCCGCCACTAAAATTAAAAGGCGCATATAAATGGGCCCCTGGCTATCACAAGCGCTCCATTCATAAACGCCAGCAAATAAAAAACCCTTCGCCTCGGCGAGATTGTATGAATTCGTCATCCAACCTCACTTACTCAGAGGTACCTTTCAAGACAAACTTTAACTTAGCCACTATGCCACAGATTTTAGGCATAGGCGTATGATTTTACTTTACTCGCGGACGCGTAATCTGTGGAAAAGACACGACATAGAAATTGTATAAACAATGCAGAATTCAACATATATTTAATTCTATTCTTAGGGCTAAACTTAGCTTTAGCAGGTTAACTTAATTGGGCTAAGCTGCGGTCCCGCGAAGAACTCGTGGTCTCGTACTGTGCAGCGTGGAGTCGGCGACCGTGGGCTGTCCTCGGCGGTGTTGCTACGCTGATCTCGGCGCCTTCGCGTGTCGTGGGGAGTTCGAGTACTCGACCCTTTGTACGCGTATTATTTTCCGTCAAGAAGTGTCTCTAAACCGAATTAATTATTATGATAAAAGCCGCGACGTCGCACGACCGCACCGCGCGAACTCTGGGATCGAATCGACAGTAATTATTATGATACGCGCCACGATGTCGAACGTCCGACCGCCAGTACTCTCGAAAACCGAATGCCTCGTTCAGCCGCGCGCCTACATACCCCGCTCCACCGCGCACCCGTCCCATGCGCTGGGGTGACGCGCACTCTGATTCGTCAACTTAATTATCGCCCGGTAACAGCGGCGACTTCCCACGCCCGAGCCGGCGACTCCCTGTCGCCGCTCTTTCATGCACGTGCAAACCTTTTAGAGCCCCGTTCATGTTTCAATACGATACAATTGATAGGCCGCCTTCCTTTGTCTTCGGCTGTCTTTTGTTATCAATAGCTTTTAAAATTGCTTTGTGCTTAATTTGTAGACGGCCGCTTTCCAATTTTATGACATCCGGACGGCCTAACTAATTGGTTTATTTTCAATGCTCACCATGCAATTTACAAATTCCTGTCACCATGCATAGCATTTTTTTATGATATTCATACGACATGCGGTTATAAATTCCCGAAAATCACACTTATGAAATATCCATCACGCGCTGTCGCGTGGAGACATACGACCCCTCGAAGTACATGTATTCACAGCTAAGTTCGCTATCAATTCCACAATATAACTCATCAAAATATAATCTACGTTGTATCATTACATTATATATGTGTAGAAGGACGCGGAGGAGGTAAGTACTAGCAAACGCAGTGGTTAGTTGCACACTGATTTAATGGTCACAATAATCGATAATAGATTGCCAGAAATAACTACGTTGGGAGGCACAAGCATACGGTCCGCCTGATGTAAAGCAGTTACCATAGCCTATGAACAATTGCAATACATCAAGTATCACGCCACCTCTGCTGGTAACACAGCAACTCCTTGGGAAGGTACTGGTGTCCTCACTCACACGCAGGAACACAATAGCCCTCTAGGGAGTTATTTGGCTGTGCTTTTCTGTGATGTGGAGGTACTTCCCCAGACGGGCTGCTTTGATGCGCCCTACTTCTCTTAAAAACACCGAGACCAAGACAAACAGATATGTTCATACACACAAATGTTTGTCCTGTGTGGGAATCGAACCCAAAGTTGATGTCAACGTAACAGCGCGTTCCACCACTGGGCCACGGAGCTCGTTAAATTACAAGGTAGGTACGTTTCGTTTCGTCCACTTTGATAACTAAATTTACGTAACCAGTTACAAGACAAGATTTTTCTTTCGCTGTTTGGTAACTAGTTGTGAGTGAAGAATTATTTTTCCACTTTCGTAGATCAAATTATTTCCATTTTTGTAACCCGAGATACTAGTTTTTATAAAAGAAAATAACATTGAAATAATAAAGTGTTTTTTACGTAACTTTTAAGTAGGTACTATTATCGGAAGTCCGAAAATATTTCTCATGCCAATTAATAATAGGTACGACGACGAGCGAAGCGAGGAGGAGTGATAGGTAGAACTGCGACCCTACAGCGCGCGAGCCGAGCGAGCGAAGCGAGCGTGCCGCGGCAGCGGCCGGCGAAGCGCCAGAACCAAACATTGTCAGTTCACGTTCTGAACATCCACGTTCATAACCATCAAAAAGTTACAAAAGTGGAAAAATAATTCCTCTCTCACAACTAGTTATCAAACTGCGAAAGAAAAATCTTCTCTTGTAACTGGTTACGTAAGTTTAGTTACCAAAGTGGACGAAGCCGTACGTTTTACTTATCTATTTCTCTCAGCCCGAGCTCCTAAATAAATAAGGTATACCGGACGCACGCCTGAGAGCCTCTAAACTACTTACCTGGCCAGCAACACAATTGTATTAAGGGTACTTCGGTATACTCCGTTAGTTCGGTGCATATGCTCTAGTTCCTGGCGGTTCACATTCCTCGCACAAATTGATATTGATTCACTAAGTGTAGCGACACACCCGACGGAGTTATTAGGGGTGTACCGACTTTTTGACGAGTTCGGTGGCGCCGCGGTTAATAACTCGACTTTGACACCATCGCTTCGATTCCCACACAGGACAAACATTTGTGAATGAACATGTTTGTTTGTCTGGGTCTGGTTGTGTTTAAGAGAGGTACAACGCGGCGCATTAAACCAGCCCGTCTTGGGAAGTACCCACAACTCTCATCAAATCTATACATCTATACAGATAAATAAAATTGGAGTGTCTGTTTGTAATATTAAAATAACCCTTTTTACTAAATGCATATGGATGTATACACGGTACATATACCAAAATGAATATTTTTACTATTTTTGTCTGTCTGTCTGTTTGTTCCGGCTAATCTCTGAAACGGCTGGACTGATTTTGACGGGACTTTCACTGGCAGATAGCTGATGTAATAAGGAGTAACTTAGGCTACCTTTATTTTAGAAATTTTATTTATTTTTATTAATATAAATAAATAATAAAAAAAACTATTCCGCGCGGACGAAGTCGCGGTCACAGCTAGTATAAAATACGAGTATAATTCTTTGCCGAAAGCTGAAATTAGTCGATTCATCAAAAGTGACTCATTTTTGCAGTGAAAGTGAATTGAACAGTGAATTGTGTTGTTTGTATCGACGCTTCACTTTTGATGAAAGCTATTATTTCATTACTTGCCGAATTCCCGCATGAACATCCACTGCGTCGAGTGATTTAATTAAAGAATACCTAGTTATGTCGCGGAAACAAGTCGTGCGCCGTGGCGTTTCTTTGATTGTAACCCATGTCGTCGACTTTGGTGGATCCGACGAACAAATCACATAGGAGATTCAAACACTTTATTGATTGAATTAGCAGCAGAATATTCTGATTCCTATACAAATCACCTGCGAATGAATGAACAATAAAACGCGCGCGGCGCAGTGAAAGAAATGAACTGTGAATAAGCTGTCACTGTTTAGACGTTTCACTTGTCGTTCATTGCCGATGAATGAACAGCTGATCCTAGTGTAAACAATCGGCAGCCGGAAGCTTTCATCGCGAAGCCACATTCCGTTTACGTCAATTTAGACATTTCATTTTCGGTCAATCATCGATGAAGCATTGGAAATGAAATCAAAAATGAACTGTCTAATTTCGGCTTAAAAAACAGTAGCATCGCCAAATCCTTAATCTTAGTGTGCCAACCCTAATGAATTATAAAACTGGATGAAACGCTACGAAAAAGCCGACAATAATTGGTTGTTGTTGTCGTAATCTCTTTGAAATAAGTTTGCAATGAGTCAATGCAATACTAAAAACAGTTACACAATAGTAGATTACCCAACAAGTGAAAAAAGGTTAATTCTTTTCGAGGCACTAAGTTGTATCCCGTTGCAATCTCTTTAAGCATAGCACCTATTTTGTTGTATCCAATAGGTTGCCAGGGTACATTTTCCGCCATGGTATTGTATGAGTAACCTGTCCGTATTTGTATCAGCGGGCCGCAAAGCTTGATATTTTTCAACAATCTTTATGTATTCTTCTCTTGTTACAAAAGATCTATCAACTTTTGTTTTCGTATCCTTTAAAACAATCAATAATACGTTTTCGCAGTGTTTCTGGATGTCATTCACAGTTATCTTCAATAGTTCACCACTGCGGCAGGCTCCATTCACGCCAAAAATTAGCACAACCTGCAATTTAATAAATAAATCATTATAGGACAACTTGCTAAAGTACCTAACTAAGTAGATTTGTGGTTAGTAAGGTACTAAGAAAACTACTTACTTTTATGGCCAGAAAGCTGTGGTCAAGTCAGGCTCATTCGAAAGTTTTCAATGTTTTCAGAGGTTAAGACTTTAGATTTATTTGTATTTTTCCCCTCGGATCGTTTTAGTTAAGTCACTAATTTAGAGTACTTTTCTATATCAATATTTTGTTTTATTTTCATAGTTGCTTTTAGCATCGAATATAACGTCCATAGTGTCGATGGCTTCTTATTTTTAGACAACTCGCTGTTTTCCACTCACAGAACACGTTGTATGCTTTTAGGTATCTGTCGCTAGATTTTTGCGGCAGCAAATTATCAACAATAACTGCCGCTTTAACGCGAAAAGACTCCGGAACGTGAGTTTCTATTTCAGCACAGGATGAACTCATTTTAAGATAAGAGACAACCAGAAACTTTTACAAGGAAAATTGCACAGAAAATTGGCGGCATTTTTTTTCTTATAATTTAAAATTTTAAACTGACAGTTATTACGTTTTGGTGGTTTTTAGTACGTTTTTATAGTATGTGTAACCTCTTTGCACGTTTTCCTTTTTTCTTAATACAATCCGTATATTTGCGCATGTTCCAAATTCAATTTTTTTTATTCACTCAGTGAAATAAAGAGCGTTTTATTCACTGGTTTTGAAGTCCCGAGCCCTTTTTCGAGTGTCAATGGTAAAAATACATATAATTGCTGCACACACACATTTTTAACCAATGATATTGTATTAAAAAGAGGTAGATGTCGCACTAGCGTGCAAAAACTGAGGCAATGAAATTAACCCAATTGGTCTAATATGCGCTATTCTTTGATGCACTGACGTATTTCAAGCGCAACTCTTGACAGATAGCTATCTCTCTCTATATCATGCGTTCCGTATTATCTATCCCCTTCATTGTTGTAATCTATATACGCCTTAGTAAGTAAGTATAATGTCGTAGTGGAACAATAACAAAACGACGCGCAGTATGAATATACGTCATCTTTAAATACAATATCATTGTTTTTAACACAAAGAAAATAAAAAGAAACATTGGTTTGACTAATAGTTGTAATATTTCAGCACACTTTACTCAGATTTATTTATAGAAAGATAGAATTATTAGAAATTTAAAAATGTACGTTGTATACTGAGTGACACAATTGTTGAAGCGGAGTCAGCCACATCATTAGGTCAAATCATCGGTATGCATTATGTAGTACCAGGCGAGCAGACGTCGGTAGCACGTTAACAATTCAACGGTAGTCCTCGACAGCCTTTGTGTCGCGTCGCGGCCTGCGACTGTTTGCTTTCAATTAGTGCGCCCGATTGTGTGCCCGCTATGATATCCTAGTACACGAATGTATATGTGCACGAGCTTGTCACAGTTGCATACACAATGTGACGCAACTGCCAAGCACTGTAATTAATGAATCCTCCAATACTAGCTGGGAATAATATTTTTATTTAATATACACGTATAATTTTTTGACGAGCTCGGTGGCGCAGTTGTGAAACGCGTTGTTACGCTACTTCGACACCAACGCTCGTGGGCTCGATTCCCACACGGTACAAACATTTGTGTGCATGAACATGTCTGTTAGTCTTGGTCTGGGTATTTTCTATGTATAATAAGTATGTATTTATAAAAAAAATGTATTTACGTATCGCGTTAATGTTAATACTTGCACTTGTACAGATTCCACTTCATTTTTATACAACATATGTTGTATAAAATACCTTGATAATGCCGTAAAGGCGAAACCGGTCGGTAAAAACAATTGTTAAATAAAATTGTGAAGTGGAATCTGTACAAGTGCAAGTATTAACATTAACGCGATGTCTTCAAAATTCCACCAAGTGCCTACAATCAACAGTATCAACATAAGTATTTACGTATGTTTATCAGTTGTCTAGTACCCATAACACAAGCTTCGCTTACTTTGGGGCTAGATGACGCTGTGTAATTTGTCCAACAAGATTTATTTATTATTTATTTATTTAATATAGTTAGTAGATTCAGGCGTTATTTTGCGAAAGTCAAATTCACAGGAATTTGATCTTGAATAGTTTAGATGAAATTACATATATATAACGTAATGTTATCTGTTTGTGTACCACGAAAATATACAGAAATGTGACGAAGAACCAAAAAAATATGATCTTTAGCATATGTACAACGCGAAAGTAGAAGTATGAAGGAGTCGTGGAAGGCCAAGACTTACCTACCATGACCAAATTGATCGTGTTCTATCAGAAGATAATGCCAGGAGCCTTAGAATTCGACGATCGTGCATGAGAAGAGCTATGAATTAACAAGAGGCGAGTGAAGTGTGTAAAAACCGAGTCATGTGGCGTTCGGCTCTCTCTCTGCCTACACCACAAGGGATTTGGCGTGAAGTTGTAGAACTTCAGCATAATGGAAAGCATCACAATTGTCATCTATCTGTTTTTTGTCTGCCTGTACTTTTATTTAAATCTTTTCGAGGCATATTTTTCCTTAGAATTTGTCTATGAAAGAAATAATTAACGGAATAGGAAATATAAAGCATAATTGATTCGGTATGAGCACAAATCTTTATTAATGACTGAAATGTTAAAATTTAAATCGGATTTAGTATGTACACGAGGGTTATAAAGATTTCTTAAGTAAGCTCAGTATGAGTAGCATTAATTTATTATATGTTTATTAAAAAATCCTAATTACTATTCTATAGCTTACATTTCTTATTCTTAACTTCTTCTCATCTTTTCATTAAGAAGTATAAGATTTGCAAAAACCAATGCAGTGATAGCCTAATGGATAAAGACCTGACCTAGTGACCAACAGGTCCTCGGTTCGAATCCTGGCATGTACCACTAAATTCGTGTTTTAGGATTTATGTACATATTTGAAATCATCACTTGCTCGGCGGTGAAGAAAAACATCATGAGAAATCAATCTGGTTTTCCTTCTGGGTTGCGGAGGTCTGACGGTAGTCGCTCCATGTAAAAATCAGTATCTTCGCCAAATCCTTAGGCTTAGGTAGCGGACCCCGCCAATTCTAATGCGTTAGGAAAACGGGATAACGCTAAAAAAATGTACTAAAAGCCTATCATTATTTTCCCATGCAATTAAAACATTCATTACACCTCAAGTTACATGGTCAAATAAACTTAAACAATGGAAAATATCAGCAATTTATGAACGTGTTTAATTCTCCTGAACTTCCCCTGCCAACCCAAGCCAAAGAGATTTACAATAGTACCTCCTCAAAATCTAACTGGTAACCTCACTCTCATAACCCTCCAGGGAGTTGTCCTGTGGCTACGACGGTCTTCTGTGGAGGAGGTGGTACTTCTCCAGTCGGGTTGCTTTCGTACACCCACATTAGCTAATTAGCAGGATGCACCAAGTGCACGTGAGGTTAGCTTTGACTCTAAAGATAATAGGCACACCCAAGAAGATGAGGGTAGGTACCTGAACCGCACTATTTCTAATCAAACATATAGGTACGTGAGTCCATTTAAAAATCGATTTCATCAGGCAAACGGTGCCAAAGGGAGCAACTATGGGCATCCCGCAATAAAATACCCATTAGTAAGCACGATCCATTGACTACTTGAAAGTTAGACCGTAATATAAAAAGGATACAAAAGGCGGACCTAATGCTAAGGGGATTAAGTCTACTAGCCAAATACGCGACGCAGAGATTGATAACTAAATTTAATTTAAACTGAAATTGAAATAAGTTTAAATTAACAGAAAAAAAATATGAAAGCCGTGACAAATATTTAAGCTATATTTTTTGGAGTCATGGTGGGGCAAGTTTTAAGAACTATGGTCATAATTGACAGATCGTGTCAACTTTATTGCCAGAATTCCGCTTACCAGCTGTCAGAGCTACTACATGCAGGTGAAGGTGCTCTGAACACGATAGAGAAGACCCATACACCGAATTACAAGGGATCATGTACTAGGCGGTATTCCAATTATGAAGTCCTATAAACAATTCCTCGATTTACTACAATAAACTCAAATATTTTTTTAATTTACAATTATCAATAAGTACTAATTGTGATTAATACCATAAGCAAAGACTGTAATTTTTTTATTGTAAGACCATCCATGGATGAAGATGTACTTATGGGACTTTGTTATTGGAATTAAATATATAAGGTATTGCGTTTATTCTAAGGTACAAAGTAGACATCGCCACATATTGTTTGACTATACCAACCAGATTTATTTTCAAAAAATTATCTATCTATTACTTTACGCCAAATCCCTTACGGGGTAGGCGGAAAGAATCGAGCGCCACAAACCTCACTTGCTTCTTTAACATTTATTCACTTCAAAACTGATTTTACAATAAGGGACAAACTCACCGCATATTCCTAGTAATAATAATCGTATTCAATAAATGACACTGATGCAATGAAGTACATTATAGTCCTAAGATTCTCAGGTGAAGTACAAAACCTTAAATATTATAATTATTTAAACATATTGTCTTACAAAAAGTTGTGTTAGGTACGTTTATAGAACTGCTTACGTTCAGATGATTTATGTACCTCTTTACCATACAAATGAGAGATATATGAAACATAAACTTTAACAACATCATTTATTTGGCGGTCTATATTTATAATGTCAATGTTTCTGCAATAAAACGATAGGACATCTCAATCAGTTTAAGTATACGGAACGCGCTACTTGTGTCACGTAGTTAGAGAAAATTAACACTAAGTGTTCTTGTTAAGTAATTCATGTGTTCAGCTTAGAAGTCCTTATAAACAGGGAGACTGTATATATAGAGAGACAAAGTTGTCGTCTAATATTATTTAAAAAAATAATAGAAAGGAGAATTACAGAGAAACTTCTCCGGAGCTTACAGTTAAGGGAGTGCCCTAGGGAGTTGCTCGTTCCCTGTGGTGTTGTGTGAAGGGTTTTTATTATACACCGTCTCTGCTGCTAACACAGCAACTCCTTGAGAGCTTACTGGTGACCTCACTTACACGCAAGAAGACAACTACCCTCCAGGGAATTATTTGGCTACGGTTTTCTATGAGATGAGTTGAAGGTACTTCCCCAGTCGGGTTGCTTTGATGCGCCTTACCTCTCTTATACTTACCCAGTAGGGTTTACGCCTTGGTAATGTCATGCGTTTGATAATTTGATACGCCCTACCCCTCTTTTAAAACCAAAAACCGAAGGGGCGAGCTCCGTGGCGCACTGGTGACTAACGCTACTTTGACACCAATTTTGGGTTCGATTCTCATATAGGGCACACGTTTGTGTGCACGAGCAAGTCCGTTTGTCTAAGTCTGGGTACTTTTAAGAGAGGTAATGCGCTGAGGAATATAATAACAACTCCCTGGAGGGCTGTATATTCCTGCGAATGAGTGAGGTCACCAGTTAGGAGTAGCTGTGTTAGCAGCAGAGGTGGCATCGCGCGAGTGATACTTAATGTGTTGCAAGCGTTCATAGGCTGCGTTACCCGCTTTACATCAGGTACCGTACGTTTGTATGCCTTCTGTCATTGTATTAAAAAAAAACTAACTGTCGCTGAAAAATTATTATCCAAAAATTTATAAAGCCTTATTAAACGGCAATTAACACAACAAAACTTTCGCATTATAATTACTTTGTTCATCATCATCATCATTCGAGCGTTAGCCTTGGTTGCGTCCTAAACTCCCACTCCGGAGTCCGGGATCCGCCTTCCGACTTCTATTTGTCGTCTTCTATCTTCGTAAGACCATTAGCACCAATGTCATCCGTTACGACGCTAAGCCGGCACTTCTATGGTTTATCCCTTCTACATGGTAGTATGGTTGGACATTTGTTCCCCACGTAACTTCCCGGCTTTCGTAAGACTTGACCGTACCAGGCGTACAAGGCAACGCTCTTGCAGTTTGTATGTAAGGTTACCGCGAATGCGAGAGTTCCTTGTGTGATCCTTTCACTCCGTACATCCAGCGCAGCATATTCATCTCCAGCCTGCTTGTGCCGCTCAAGTGCCGGCCACGCTTCGCTGTCATATAAAAGGACAGGTCTAATGATGGATTTATAAACCTGTCCGTTTAGCTTAACCGGTATTTTAGGGTCACAGATGACACCAGCCATCGCACGCCATTTAGGCCAAACCGCTGATATACGTGCCTTGACGTCACAATCGATGTCACCGGACGCGTGGAGGACGGATCCCAAGTATTTATACTGGTGCACTATATGATGGGTGTGGAATCTGTGCTATTATAGGTCAAGTACTCGGTGAGATAAAAGATAAGATAAAGATTAAAATTCTTTATCTGCCTTTGGGCCCTTGCGGGCACTTAGACACGTCTTACATTTTTTGAAATATAATCTTATCTTATTTAATTCTCTTTTTACTTTTTTCCTTTTTTTTTATCTACTAGCATTTCGGAAATGACCATTGGCTAAGAAGAAATGCCGAAAGAACCAATATACACACATCAAAAGTGTCTAGGGATCAACATATATTTTTGCAATAACTTTTCTCCTGATTGATATTAATTAAAATTTTCTTTAAGGATTCATCAAATAAAGTGTTTTCGTTTGTCTACAGTAACGATAAACCAAGTCACCTTTGCATTAATAAAGAAATTTGCCATTTTCATAATAAAGGGGTTTTTGACATTTGAACCACTAACATTAAAGTTCGAAAAAAAGACTGAAATAACAGTTTTCTTTAAAATTTTATTGGGTAACTTAAACAATTAATAATCCGTGTTTCTACCGCGAACACTAACAACACGTGGGAATGATAGAAGCTGGTTCCCGGCAACGTACTGTGGCTTTAGCTCTGAATACAAGTCAGAGTGTTATCAGTCGACTTTGGACACGTTACCGAAGCACTGGTACCGTGGCTGAGCGCCATGGAGGACGGTATCGCTGCACCACACGGAGACAAGACCGATACATTCAAATCACAACTCGAAGAGCTCCAACAATAACCGCCATGATGTTAGCCGTGACGCTTCATCACTCTTCAGGGAACTTAATTAGCGACCAAACAGTCAGAAACCGCTTGCATGAAGTGAACCTTCATTCCCGAAGACCGCTAAGGCTACCACCTATAGCAATGCACAATCGTAGGATTCGATATCAATGGGCTCTTGAACACAGAAATTGGGCAGAAGAACAATGGCGTTTCGTGTGCTTTTCTGATGAGTCTCGTTTTGGTATGAGACCGGATACAAGACGTATACGACACTGGAGAACCCCTGGACGCCAACAGCGATTAAAATCCTGCCAGGAAGTCCATCCTTATAGTGGTGGAACCATCATGGTATGGGCGGGTATTTGGATCGGCGGAAGAACTGTGTTGATTTGGATCAGAGGCAACCTCAACGCTCAAATTCATGCTGAGACGATTGTATCAGACGTCATCGTTCCTCTACAAGTGCAAATCGGTCCCTTATTTCAGTTAATGCATGATAATGCACGACCGCACACCGCAAGAGTTGTAAGACAGACTCTCGCCGCAGCTAACATCAATGTCATGCCCTGGCCTGCTCAGTCGCCAGACTTGAACCCGATTGAGCATGCATGGGATATGCTACAGAGAAGAGCTCTGCCGAATATGGAGGGTATCCAGTCGCAAGAAGACCTTTTTTTGTTGTTGCAACGAACATGGGCGGCCATTCCACAGCGTGATTTGGATGAACTCATTTTGAGTATGCCAAACCGATGTTCTTGTGTTGTTAGTGTTCGCGGTAGAAACACGGATTATTAATTGTTTAAGTTACCCAATAAAATTTTAAAGAAAACTGTTATTTCAGTCTTTTTTTCGAACTTTAATGTTAGTGGTTCAAATGTCAAAAATCCCTTTATTATGAAAATGGCAAATTTCTTTATTAATGCAAAGGTGACTTGGTTTATCGTTACTGTAGACAAACGAAAACACTTTGTTTGATGAATCCTTAAAGAAAATTTTAATTAATATCAATCAGGAGAAAAGTTATTGCAAAAATATATGTTGATCCCTAGACACTTTTGATGTGTGTAGGTCTCTTTTAAAATTGTCAGTTAGATATTACAAAAAAAATAATTACATAAGCATATTCGTACAATAATGATATCAAATGGTAAAATTAAAGATTATTAAGGACAGGTAGTCTGTGCTGAATTATTTCCAGACATCTCTGTCAGTTTACAGTCAGTTACATATTCATCAATTCTATAATAAGTTCTTCTACAGAGAGTATTTTTAATGTGCTTTTTGAATACATTGTCAGGAAAGGTCTTCGCCACATTCAGTTTCAGACAACCGTTCTCAAGCGGCCCTCTCCAAGCATTCACGCGTTGCACTAGGCGCCGCCAGCGTAATATCGTCAGCATACATGAACAACCACGAAGGCTGCTCATGTGCATCTCTGATGCTGTCCGACATCAGAGATGCACATGAGCAGTCTCCTCCTACGTCTAATATTACGCTGAACAGAAACGGACTAATGATAGATCCCTGGTGGACCCCAACGATGATCGGGAAGCGTTGTATGTCACCAACGGCAGTCCTAACTATGGAATCAAAATCAAGATACATGTTGAAATTAAACTATTTTTAACGGAAGTATCGCGTGTTTTATTTATTTTGTTGAAACCTGACGTTTCGAACGCTTTGCAGCGTCCGTGGTCGCAGGAAAGACTAAGGTGGTATTTGTCTTACATTAGTTATTCAATTATTACATCTACCGACATGGATGGATTAATTATATATGTTCCGATTCACACAAAAATCGCTCACAGTGTCCGAACATTTTTTTAGTAGATCTTTGGATTTGTGACTTGATTATTTTTAGGACTGGATCCCAAGCAGGTGGTACTTGCCAACCATCTTCTCTATTGAAATTGGGGTGTTTTCTTATTTCAATAGCCTCGCGCAACATTCTCGGCATGTAGCGATTTTCCTTGGCGAGGATTTGTGGTTTATCGAACCGGATGTAATGGTTTGGTTGGTCCAGTGTATGTTCACATACTGCAGAGTTTTTATCGCGCCTATTCTTCATGTCAGCAATGTGTTCTTTCACACGAGTACCTACGCTTCTCTTTGTTTGCCCTATGTATGATAAACCACATTCGCAGTCTAATTTGTATACTCCTGCATCTTGTAGGGGGATATTAGACTTGATAGGTCTTAGAAATTGACTGATCTTCTTATGGGGCTTGAAATAAGTTTTAATTGAAGCTCGCCGTAAGATGTTGCCAATTTTGTCTGTGACTCCCTTTAAGTATGGTAAGATGGCAGGTTGACGTTCAACTGTAGGTGGCTTCGGGCGGCTTCTGTGACGCATGCGAGGGAGTGTGTGACTATTGCTCCGCAGTACTTGTTTGACATGTTGGAGTTCCTCCTCTAGATGCTCAGCGTCGCAGATGCCGTGTGCTCTCTGAAACAAAGATTTGCCTACGGTAGCTAACTGACATGGATGGTGGTGTGAGTTACCATTGAGATATTTGTCTGTATGGGTGGGTTTCCTATACACTGTGTGAGTAAGTGAGTTGTCAAGTTTCCTGATGATTAATATATCAAGGAATGCTAGTGAATTATTTGCCTCTAATTCCATGGTGAATTTGATTTTATTGTTGATGGAATTAAGGTGGTGTAGGAATATAGACACTTTATCTTTGGGTATGACAACAAAAGTATCATCTACGTACCGTTTGTACATCTTCGGCACAGCCGGTGCCATCGACAGCGCTTTCTCCTCAAGGTCTTCCATGAAAATGTCAGCGACAACAGGAGAAATGGGAGAGCCCATAGCTACGCCATCGATTTGGGTGTAAAATTCGTCATTCCAAAGAAAATAGCCAGATGTTAAGCAAAGTTCTAGAAGTTCTCCATATTCCTCAGGCATGTCATTTTCACGCAGCTTCCTCTTCACAGTTTCTATGCAGTCTTGTACAGGTAGGCAGGTGAATAGTGACTGTACATCAAAACTGACCATCGTTTCATCACTAGTCAATTTTAGGTCTTTTATTTGGCTAATGAAATGGTAGGAATCCTTAACATATGCACTTGTATGTCCACGAAGTTGTGAGAGTACCTTCGATAGATGTCGAGCCAGTTTGTAGGTTGGTGTGTCAATCTGGCTAACTATGGGTCGTAAAGGAATGCTGTTTTTATGTATTTTCGGTAATCCATACAGTTTTGGTGGTTTAACGCAAGAAGGTACAAGCATGTTTACGTCTAGATTCAGTTTTTCGGAGTGTTTCCTTATTAATTCTTTAGTTTTAGTAAGAATTTTTGCGGTGGGGTCTTTGTTTACCTTTTTATAAGTAGTATCATCCGACAAAAGTTGTTGAATTTTACTGATGTATTCGGACGTGTCCATGATTACTGTTGCGTTTCCTTTATCTGCACGAAGAATTGTAAGGTCTGGGTTCTCTCTCTGGGTGGCAAATAATTCACTAGCATTCCTTGATATATTAATCATCAGGAAACTTGACAACTCACTTACTCACACAGTGTATAGGAAACCCACCCATACAGACAAATATCTCAATGGTAACTCACACCACCATCCATGTCAGTTAGCTACCGTAGGCAAATCTTTGTTTCAGAGAGCACACGGCATCTGCGCCGCTGAGCATCTAGAGGAGGAACTCCAACATGTCAAACAAGTACTGCGGAGCAATAGTCACACACTCCCTCGCATGCGTCACAGAAGCCGCCCGAAGCCACCTACAGTTGAACGTCAACCTGCCATCTTACCATACTTAAAGGGAGTCACAGACAAAATTGGCAACATCTTACGGCGAGCTTCAATTAAAACTTATTTCAAGCCCCATAAGAAGATCAGTCAATTTCTAAGACCTATCAAGTCTAATATCCCCCTACAAGATGCAGGAGTATACAAATTAGACTGCGAATGTGGTTTATCATACATAGGGCAAACAAAGAGAAGCGTAGGTACTCGTGTGAAAGAACACATTGATGACATGAAGAATAGGCGCGATAAAAACTCTGCAGTATGTGAACATACACTGGACCAACCAAACCATTACATCCGGTTCGATAAACCACAAATCCTCGCCAAGGAAAATCGCTACATGCCGAGAATGTTGCGCGAGGCTATTGAAATAAGAAAACACCCCAATTTCAATAGAGAAGATGGTTGGCAAGTACCACCTGCTTGGGATCCAGTCCTAAAAATAATCAAGTCACAAATCCAAAGATCTACTAAAAAAATGTTCGGACACTGTGAGCGATTTTTGTGTGAATCGGAACATATATAATTAATCCATCCATGTCGGTAGATGTAATAATTGAATAACTAATGTAAGACAAATACCACCTTAGTCTTTCCTGCGACCACGGACGCTGCAAAGCGTTCGAAACGTCAGGTTTCAACAAAATAAATAAAACACGCGATACTTCCGTTAAAAATAGTTTAATTTCAATGTGTAACAATCGCGAAAACCTAAGACAATACCAAGATACATGTCTTGGCAAATATCTTGCAGGCTTTAGGGACCTTTTTGTACCTCAGTGGCCAGCTGCAGCACAGGCACAAGGAACACAGTCGAAGGCCTTCTTTATGTCTAAAAACAGAAGATGCAGAGACGTGTTCTTCGTTCTGTATTTCTCCATAACGACCTTTAGGGTACCTTAGGACCGTTCTCATTAATCATAAACATGTTCTACCTTGCTTTCCCTAAAGATTTGTAAGCTGGTTTGTAATAGTGAGTTAGTTTTAGCTTTAAAGGCACTACTCCATTGGTGCGCGCGGCTAAGCTACGCACGCTGACCTAACAATCCTCACCATGGTCTGGGTTTTGGAGGTCGGGCGGCAATCGCCCCACATCATAAATCATGTCTTCACCAGATCTTTTTAACCATTAAGCCTATAAGTACCGCGATGTTGATCCGGGACTACCCAATAAAAGCTGCGTATTTTACTTTCGAAACATTCTCCCATTGTTAAGTAGATTATTATTATGGATATTAGTCACAATTAAATCGTTGAACGAGCTCCCTGCCGAGCTTTTCCCAAGGGACTACTGAATGCGGTTCTTCAAGAAAGTCCTGAAGAGCAGCTAGTGTTGCAAATGTCCATAGGCGTCCATAGGTACGCTTGATTGCTACCTTATTGATATACAAAAAAGTAGGCTGAGATATTTAGCCGGTAAAGACATTTTACCGGCAAAATAACTCAGCGATTCCTGCCTACTTTTTTCTATAGTAAGTGTTTTGTGAGCAAGGCGGGCACTCGTGCGATGCCAAGTGGTTTATTGGTACGTGCGAGTAAGGTGTGTGAGGACCGAGTCATATGGCGCTCAATTCCCTCTGCCTACCCCGCAAAGCAATTGACGTGAAGATATATATATGATATTCGTTATTCTATAGCTATATCCAGAACTGTAAAGAGATTTCATTGCATCCAAGTGCCCACGAGAGACCTAATCGGCTAATGCGTCTATATTTAGTACCGGTATCGTATGTCTCGTGTCGTTTTGGACCCATTTCATTGGTACGTCATGAGAGAAGCCACCAATTCGAATGCAGCTACTATTTCCGGTGATCTCCAACTTGTTTGAGTGAACTCCGTAGTTTTATATTCTTATATTATAGTAAAGAGATTCGATGTATTTGAATGAAAGGATTTATATTTTATTTCGTGGAATGGACGTGACAGAATTCAGCAGTATTTTAATACTGGATTCAGTACTAGGAGATGGAGGGATCTCATAGGAGAACTAGGGAGATGATATATCTAGTGTCTTTATATATAGTATCTTTTTTTCTAGTGACAAATACTCTAGATATATGACTATGATATATCTAGAGTATTTGTCACTAGAAAAAAACGATGTAATGAGGTATACCTAGCCTTGCCATAAATACTGAAACAAAGAAAACAAAAATTTTCTATTGCAAATAACATTTATTACTTTTACAGTGTGTTAGTTTAATACATAAATATAAAACAATTTGAAATATAAAAAGCTTATTCGAAGTGGTCTCCATTGGCTGCCATACAGTCCTACGTTGAGGCCAGTTATCAATAGAAGCACGCACTCTTTCCATGGGAAAATTCTTCACTGCCAATTTACGTATGTACGGATTGTTTTAGGGACTCCAAATTATCATGGCCTTTAGAGCAAGCCGTACTCTCTAAAACTGACCATAAATCATAATCCAGCGGATTAAGATCGGGACTAGATGACGGCCAGTCTTCAGCTCTGATGAAGTCCGAAACGTTCGTTTCCAACCAAGACTGCGTAGACCGATCTTTATGACCCGGCACCGAGTCTTGCTGGAAGGACCATTCTTGGTTATTGAACATGATGTTGTTAAGGGACTTCACTACCTTCTCAAGAATGGTATCTTGATACACTTGTGCCGATGTTTTGATACCTTTTTCACAAAAGTATGGCTCAGTCACTCCTTCATAGCTAATACCCCACCAAACCATCACTGAAGTCGGATAGTGCCCACGTTGCACTCTGTCGAATAATTGGGAAGCTTCCTTAGAGCTTTGAGCATAAATACGGTCATTTTGTTTGTTAAAATGTTGCTCAATTGTAAAAATTTTCTCATCCGTAAACAATATTTTTCTGTGACCTCCCTTTGCGTGTACCACTTCAGTAGTTGTTTCGATTTTACCACCCTATTTTTTTTTAAATTATCAGTTAAGAAATGACCAGTACGTCTCTTATAGGCTGCAAGTCCTAAGAGATCTTTTAAAATACGCGACATGGTTCTAGGTGCTATCTTCATGTCCCGAGATAAAATCTTTTGCTTTCGGACAGGATTTCTTCGAATTCTTTCCCTTACTGCTTTGACCACCTTTTTCTTACGAACACTACGTGGATTGACAGATGTCTTTCTGTCACAAACAGAGGAGGTCTCATTGTACCTATTAATAGCCCGGTACACAAACTTTTTACTAATACCAAGCGTAAGGAGACTTTTAAAAATTGCATTTGGCTCCATACCTACTTTGTGTAATGCAATCACAGCGATTCGGTTCTCTTTATCACCCCACTCCATTTTAATATCGCAAAATATTGTACAATGTATTGGCGCCAAAATGAGAAAACCCAATGAACAATCATATAAAAATGACAGATTCCAAATTCAAACGTAATATTTTGTTTATTTTTAATTGTAACAGTATTTATGGCCAGATTAAGTAATGGGATGAGTACAATCGTTTAGAGGTGTCTAGACGCAGAGTGTTCAATACGTAAAACATTCAAAACCCAAAATGTACATTTTTTTAAATTTTGCTATATCAGAATATTCAATACGCGAAATGTTCGATTCACAAAACAATTACTTTAAAAACGAAAATTACAAAAAATAGTTTGCCGGGCAAACGACGTGACACGAAATTTATATAGTAAATAAATCTCACCTGCACGACGCGCGCCCTGCCAATAAACAAATGGGGCTCTGGAGAACAAAAAATAGGCGTAGTAGCGAAGGCGTACTTGACTGTAGTCCTAAATCACCTCCACTTCAGAGAAGACCGCAGCCAAATGACAACTTTCAGGAGGGTTGTTGAACTCTTACGGTTGCGAGTAAACTCGAGAGAAGTTGCAACACAAAAAACAATTTAGACGATAAAGTATGAGTAACAACTTATATGATAGCTCAAAAATAAATAATTTACGTATATACAAGATTGTAACAAATCAGTAGCCAATTCTTGTAAATTACAGTTTACGTCCTTGTAATCTGAAGTTAATATCTTCTTCTTCCTAGCATTATCCCGTTTCCTAAACCATTAGGATTGGCGGGGTCCGCTACCTAAGCCTAAAAATTTGGCGAAGATACTGTTATCGGTTGGTGCCATATCGTTAGATTGCCAGCGCCACTTAAATATAAACTGTAATGATGCTGTGCAATTGTTTAGCAATAATACTAATTTAATAAAACTTGCGAAAAGCAATAAAAATATGTTTTTAAATATAATGATGAAGAAAAATTACTATGACACTATGTACTTTTTTTCTTACCTTTAATAACCAATGTACTTTATTTGCAAAGAACAAAAGGTGGCAACCCTAGGTGCATGCCGCCAATCGAAACGGGGATCTGTTAGTCAGTAGGCCTGTTCCTGTTTATATTGTTGATTGTAGGCGCTTGGTTGAATTTTGAAGACATCTTGTTAATGAGAGCATTTGTACAGATTCCACTTCACAATATTATTTATTACTTATTTTTATTTCTACCGACCGGCTTCACCTTTACGGCATTATCAAGGTATTTGTTACAAACAATACATCTGGCAGTACCGTGAAATCTGACAGACAATCACTACATAATATAAAACAAAGACCCACACCGCGTCTGTCTGTCTGTCAGTGATAAACTCAAAAACTAATGAACGGATTTTCATGCGGTTTTCACCAATAGACAGAGTGATTCTTGAGGAAGGTAATAATTTGTTAAGATTTTGTGTAAATCGGTTGAAAAATGACGGTAATTGTTGAAAATGTCGGAAAAAGTCAAGCTGCCTGGGATCTTTTTGGGAGAACGACAGAAAAAGAACATGTAGGCTATATATATATAATATGCTTTACTACCCGTGGGCAGCCGGTGCGAAACCGGTTGGTGATAATAAATAACAAATAACATTGTGAAGTGGAATCTATAAAAGTTGAAGTTTTCATTGACTGGAGGCCGGTACCTTATCCCCTGCTCTTCTCTTCAATAAAATATTCTTAATTTTAATATTAAGTGGTACTTGCATACTAGTAAACATGTAATACATATTATGTATATATATTATTGTGAGACTACAGCATGGGGTTCTTCCAGAAAGGCGTGAAGAGGTTTTTACAAGGTCGGAAAAGCATGAGTGACATCCCTTGCATTGCAAACGTCCATAGGTCCATAGGACGATAACTGCTTACCTTCAGGCAGACCGTATGCTTGATTGCCACCTTAGTGGTATAAAAAAAAATATTCTTATCTCTAATAGTCACTAACGTATTATAAGTGTAAGAACGAAAAGTGTACAAATTAAAGGTTGATTATATAAATTAATAGGTAAAGAAAAACTAGTAAAGTCTTCGGCTTTCGAGCAATGTCTGTCAATTTGTTCTCTCGTAAAACCCTTTCAGTATAAATGTAGTTTTCAATTCTCAAAATTTACTCCTATTTTCGATACAACAAATGTTACAGAGATTCGATCTGAATTACAAGTTCAAGCGAATGACGGTTCACCAGTGAGCTCCTGAGGAATTAGCAGTAGGAGTAGTAGGAGTAGCAGTATAAAAAGGGCAATACTTTTTATATTGCAAGTGTTCATAGGCCTCGGCAATTACTTAACATCAAGTGGGCCACACGATTATATACCTACCTCCCGACATTGTGTGAAGAAAATGAGACTTTAAAAATATATTTTCAGCAAAATTACAAGTGGCAAAATTCTAAAAAAAAATTAACTAAATCATCTTTAATGGTGCCATAAAAATACAAACGATGCTACATTGAGAGTTCCATTTAAAAGCGTTGAATACGCGCGGGTACACCGAAAGATGTTCTATGTTTATTAATATTTATTACTTCCCACAACTTAAAATTCCTTACAAATTGCTTACCCAGCAATTTGTATGTTTCCCACGCGCTCCTGTTTAATAATAATTGAGAACAATCACTTCAATCGCATTATTGTACACATACGTCAATTTTCAAATAAGATTTCTGGTACATCCTTTTTGGTTACTAGCGTTAGGTTGATCAACGTTCATATACATATTGTAACTTACCTTACCAATCAAGCCGTACGCTTGTTTACTATCTTAACTCTAGAAAACAATGTAATAGAAATCTTATTTGAAAACTGACGTATTTAAATGCAATTGCAGTGCTTGTGTCTCATTATTTTAAAATAAGCCCGCGCGGGAAACTTAGAAATTGCTTACCCAGCAATTTCAAAGGAATTTCTAATTTTTAAGAGACCAGTTTCGCCATCATTGTTCGAAGTTCGGCACAATAAACATCTGCTGTTATTGCTTCACCAGACCTGAGAAAGCTATAGTGAATAACGCCATGAAGAAACCACCAAACAGTTACCATTACCTTTTTATTGGGAAGCTTTGCTTTAGGGCACTGTTGCGCCATTTGACCTGGGGTCAGCCATTGCATATTTCGCTTACGGTTATCGTAAAGAATCAATTTTTCGTCACATGTCACAATTCGACCCAATATTCCTTCATTTCTGTACCGATTCAACAAGGCAACACAAGTTTCAACACGCGTTTGTTTCTGCAGATCAGTCAAGTCTTGAGGCACCCATTTCTCATATTTTTTTATCTTATTGATTTGTATTTAAAGTAATGATTCATTGTACGAGTAGGTCAGGTAACGTTAAACCATGCCGCTAATTCCTGGGTAATTTGACTCGGATCGGCTTCCACCATCTCGTTCAATCCAGCGTTATTCACCTGTGTGGGCGGTCTTTCACGTGGTTCATTCTTCAAGTCGAAGTTTCCATTACGAAAGCGTTTAAACCAAAAACGCACGGTACGTTCATTTGCAGTCTCCTCTCCATAATTGATATTGCGAGCCTTTTCAGTCGCATTAGTTCTACGTCGAAACTCGTATTCAAAAATACTCAGATTTTCGAAGTATCCATTGTTCCCGTCTAAGCTGAATAAAAAATACAATTGAAATTCGAAAACCAAATTTTGCACATTTTTTAAAAGAAAACCCTCATAGGTATCATGTGAAAAAAGTTTCACTCGAAAATCTCACACCACGAAGGTTTAATGACAATTCAAAGTATCTATTACTATAAAACGGCAATTTCATACTTCAGCCCCGTCATTGTATTAACTGAGGTGAGTATTCATTTAATTTGTCTTTCATTGTATAATATATCTGCTTACTCAATGTATTATAACTTGAGAAAAAATAGAAAGAGTGGGGTTATAATCTTGTATGTCGATAACAAACATTATTTTGTGCAACAATCGGTACACACACAGTATTTTGAAACAATAACTGGTACCATCCAAAGTAAATCAAATTACATTGGTAATAAATATATATGCAGTATATAGACCGCCTGATACGGACAAAGCATGCTTTTCATGAGAATTATATGACTTGTTAAATAAAAGTAATAAAAACACAACAACACACACACTTTATGCTAATAACTGGTGATATTAATATAAATCAAAAATCATCGAATAATATTTGTAATGTCTACTTGGTCCGAATGAGTGAACTATAACAGAGTATACACGAGTAGAAATAAAAGGAACTGGAATATGCCGTTCATGTTTATATCGCATCTTTTTACGTTGTAGGAGCACATCGATGCATACCGCAATAATCCAATCGGCGACTGACCATTACGCAATCGGATGCGCGCCCGCGCTACCCGCGACCGGGTCGGTCGAGGGGACGCGCACTCGCATGATCTTTGACATATTAAATCGCCTGTTATTGAGCCTCAAAGGCGTTGACTGGAATGCGACGCCTGCATACCAATGTCCTGAACAAATTATAGAATTTATTATAAACAAATTTCAATAATTTATAAAGACTGTAAAATAGTAATTACAACAAAAAAGTACCAAAAAAATAAATTATGTGAATGGATAAATGGTAAAATAAAACTTATGAGTAAAAAAAGAAATTAAGTTTATTAAATTTGGAAAATAATCCAAATAACTTAGAGAATAGAATTATATATAATAAATACCGAAATAAAACGAATAAATATATAAACTACATTAAATAAAATTAATTCACATAAACATAAACATCATAAAATACATTATGTGGTAATTTTAATAAATCTATTGAAGATATTGTTCTACGCGCGTTCAACAAAAATGAAAAAATGCTGGCCGATAATTTTGCTTCCTAATGGAAGCAAAATTATCGGCCAGCATTTTTTCATTTTATAAAGCTTGTAATAAGCCGATACTAGACGATACGACATATATTTACAACCCAATCAAATGACGATTAGAATTGGTAAAATAACGAATGATGAAACAAAAAAAAAGTCCTGGGTATGACGGAATACGAGCATCCGATTTAATAAATATGTATACAGACATTAGTCCTGCGATCACACATTTAATATATACATCTCTAAGTAACTCTGCGATGGTTAAATGTTTGGAACTTTAATACATAAAAATAAATATAGTAGGAAAAGCTCAAGCTACTTTGAATGTTCTCAAAATTTTATGAGAATGATCACAAATCAATTAGCACAGCTATTTTCCCGCTTAAATGGGCAGTATAAACAAAATGTCCAAACATTATTAGTTTAGCTTCCATACTGTGCCAAAAGAGACACAATTGCATATGTTTACCATCTAATTCTAATTGAAGCTAAATAGAACTTTCAATTCCATATCCATAAATAGCATGTGCAAATGCATACCTAAACTCCGCCTCCTCTACTGTTTTAATGTATGTATATATATATGATGAGTGGGGACATTTTACCTCGGCACAGATGGGAGAATTTGCCAAGCTGTCGATGCAGACCTCGAGAGAGCAATTTCGAGCGGCGACATGAAACTAATTCGCTTGCTGATTAACTACTGCACTATATCGATATACGAGATCAGACTACACTTACTGCTAAAACAAATAGAAAGGCAAGGACATAAAGCGATGATTTGCGACATTTTAGTTTAGAGCATGATGATCGGCAAGGCACATTATGCCACCCCTTAGCTAAACTCTACTTTAGCTTTAAATTAGCTTCTGGTTTTTTATCAGGAACACCGTTCCAATATGAAATCTTTGTGTGCGTTTGTCTGTGTGTGTGTCTGTCGCTTTTTTCGTATATTCGAATTTTTACTTCAGATTCGGATTCAGCATAAAAAAGTAGAATAGGAATGTCTGAAAAACCAACCTCCTATCTCTTAAGGAACATAGTCAAAATGGCTTACAAATTTTAAAAAAAATTTGAATATTTATTTCAGATTCGATAAGTAAATTTAAAAGTAGAATAAGAATGTCTTAAAAACCAATATCATATTTCTTAAGGAACATGGTCAAAATGGCCGACAAAGTTTAAAAAAAAAAAGTTATATAATTGACGAGCCAGGTGTTCCTCTGACAATGCAAGCTTGCGCGTTCTCAACTGGTTTTTATTTTGTCTATGGTGAAAGTACAGCGAAAAGGGAAAATCAGATGTATTTGGTAAAACAAATATGAAAATTGGGTGTGGGCTGTAAGCATTTGCAAGCGGTTGCAAGCGATAACAACTAAAATTCGGCTGTATGCCTACCGATGTTGTAAGAACGAAAAAATAATTTCTCTCCATCGAAATCATTTCTCATTTTCTACCTCGTTAACTTGTAACCTTGTTACCGTAAAAAGTTGCTACTTTTTATTTTTATATTTTTACAGTACGTGGCTAAATAAACATGTGGAAATGTTTCAGGTATTTTTATCTCTTACGTAGGTATAATAAGCAATGAATAAGAATTACATACAGAATCAAGAAAATATTGTAATGACGTAAAAAAGAAGCTAGTTTACAAACAATATGAAATTTTCCACAAACTTCATTCCCAAATTAACAAATCAATACAACTGCAGACAGCTTGCAGACATTGAAAATAACACAAAATATTTATGGAACACTATTAGAAACATAACAACCAACGAAAAATAATAATACATCAGAACTATTTAAAATTAAGGATAATTGCACAGTATCTGTTAACAGTTACAATGAATCTTCAGTCAGATCAATCTTCAGATCTCACCAATAAAATAATTGCATGTAATGGAATTACATGTAATTCAGGAGGGCTTGTTATCTAGACAGAATTTTGTAGAACCGGTTGGCGCCACTTTTTTCTTATAATTGAATTACTGTTTTTAGGTAGACAAAATTATTACAAAACTCAAAACGAATTACCTCCTCTGGTGGAGATGAGTATTGAAAGTGGGCTAATATAATAAATAAAAAAGTAAATCTTACAGCCTCGCACGCACATTCTTAATCTCACTATAAGCGTGGGCATATTTCCTGATACCTAGAAGAAAATGGTAGTTCTACAACATGGACGTCATTGCAGGACACTGACTGGAATATGAGTTGAAGTACATAGGTAGTTACAAGAAGTTATCTATAACGACGGCGGGGCACTACGTTATTATACCTTTTATTTACTTTTAAATTTTTTATTAAACTTATATATTTAAAAATGTAAAAAAATGTTGAAAAATATACCTGTATTAATTATTAAGTTGGGTGAGTCCCTATTCAAAGTATCAGTGATAAGTTGGATAATTTTTAATAAAGTGAGATTGATGTTATTGCTATAAAAGTTAGGATTCCTAACTATATAGCATGTTTATTCACTACTCTCATGACATGATCAACTTGACCTCCTTATCTGACTAAACAAACTAGACTAACATAGATAATCTGTATATAACAGTATCTGTAAAGATTATCTATGTTAGTCTAGTTTATTATAAAATATTGTTTATTGTATAAATGAAATGCATTCTGATATAACATTCTAACATAAACTTCTACCTTTATAGCATAATATTTATTTGTAATATTTTTACATAAAAATCTGTTATTTGTGATTTTGTTTCAGATATCTTAAATTATTATTTATCAATTCTATTAACGCTTAGGATATATTAAGTATCACTCACGCGATGCCTCATCTGCTGCTAACACAGCAACTCCTTAGGAGCTTACTGGTAACCTCACTCACGCATGAACACAACAACCCTCTAGGGAGTTATTATTTAGCTGCGGTTTATGTTGTTTTAAGAGAGGTAGGGCGCATCAAAGCAGCCCGTCTGGGGAAGTACCTCCACCTCACAGAAAACCGCAGCCAAATAACAACTCCCTAGAGGGTTGTTGTGTTCGTGCGCGCGAGTGAGGTCACCAGTAAGCTCCTAAGATGTTGCTGTGTAAGCAGCAGAGGAAGCATCGCGCGAGTGACACTCAATATATTACACGCGATAATAGGCTACGGTAACTGCTTTACATCAGGTGGACCGTATGCTTGCATGCTCCCGACGTAGTATAAAAAAACAAATGTAAATCTTTTTTAATATATATTGTCGGACAAATTACACAGCGCCACCTAGCCCCAAAGTAAGCGAAGCTTGTGTTATGGGTACTAGACAACTGATAAACATACGTAAATACATTTTTTTTGTAAATACATACTTATTATACATAGAAAATACCCAGACCAATACAAACAGACATGTTCATGCACACAAATGTTTGTACTGTGTGGGAATCGAACCCACGAGCGTTGGTGTCAAAGTAGCGTAACAGCGCGTTCCACCACTGCGCCACCGAGCTCGTCTTTAGATGCTGTACATCATTACACCACGCAATAAATGTTATGGGTTCATCCATTCAGTCATATATCTACTCCGGACACACCGGTAGCCACTAGTTCTGTAAGTAACTCCGCCGACAACTAATTCCGTAGTGCTAACTTTAATCGGCCGTCAGATGTGCGCCGGTCTGAATCTATCACTGATTCACTTACAGCCACTGCAGCCAGATGTTACTCTGGAGAAACTCGTATGTTAGCCGATTGCGAAACAGCAAAAACAGGGTTGTGTTTTTCGCATATTTTTTTTTTATCTGGAGGTATACAAGCATACGGCCCACCTGATGTAAAGCATCCTGTTCTGTAATGGTTTGGTGGGGGTGTCTTATCAAGGAGTCACAAAGCTTTATTTTTGTGAACAAGGACTAAAGACTTCTTTATTTATTTATTTATTTAGGTACACAATACAAATTACAGTTAAATCTAGCTTAAATTATAAATAGTTGTTATTACATCTGAACTGTAATCTATTGACACGTGCACACAACATGATCAATAATTTTAGCGCTCATAGTCCTATATAAATACACACACACCTACACACATGTATACATGCATATACACACATGCACACTTGCATACATATACACATGTGCATAACGCTTACTATGCATTTCCACTACCCATATCTACTATGAAACAAAAATCACAAACAGAAATGAAATGATTCGTATTTTTGTTTGTAATGGATAAACCCAAAAGATACTGAACCAATTTAAAATTAAAAATATTTAGCCTTCAGAAAGCCGCATGATCAGCGTGCATGCGTCACAGGCCATATGGCGTGGCTATGGCATACATGCAAAACCGGGCCGGATCGTTAGTATCCATTAAAAACAAAGCACAATTTAAAGAAATGTATTAAAACATTGCGTACTCGGACACTATAAAATATGCGCAAAAGGTAAAAGGCAAACTGCAGCGCCTCACTGAGTCAGATCAGAATGCTTGAGAAAGATGTCTTTTAAGCAGTTCTGAAATTTTCGAAGGCTCAAATGGAATATGTCGAGATTGGGTGTCGTGCTCGACACGTCATTATATAGACGACACATACGGACTATAGGGTTAAAAAAGGAGGTATTATTAGTATGGACTTGTAAGGCAAAAGTGTTACGATTGGCATCACGTGATCGAAACTTTGTTTTAAGATTTAAAAGTGAGAGTAATGATGGTGAATCAAAGTTATTGTTAACAATTTTGAATAGACAGGAGAGTGCAAAATAATTGCGTCTGTTTTCCAACGTACTGAGTTTAAATTTAGTTAATTTGTCCTTGTAAGTGGTAAGCTGGCGACTCAAACCGGTTCTATAACACAGTAATTTTAAAAACTTCTTCTGTATCCTCTCAATGCGATCTGAGTGAACATTATAGTAGGGAGACCAGATGACAGAGTTATATTCAAGGGTGGTTCTAACTAGTGTATTGTATAAGTATACATGTGACCGTGGATTTTGAAAATCTTTGGCGGATCGTGAAATGAAGCCAAGCATTTGAGAACCCTTTCTTGCAATATGGTCATAGTGCGTATGAAAAGATAATTTATCATCAAAATATACGCCTAGGTCTTTGACAGCATTTTTCCTTTCTAGTACATGACCATTTATTGCGTAGCTGAAAATAAATTTATGGTTTTTACGAGTGAATGAGATTATATTACATTTCTCAGCATTTAGGTACATACCATTGTTCTCGCTCCATTCAGAAATCACATTCAAATCTCTCTGCAACAAGCACGCATCTTCGATGTCATCAATCACTTTAAACAGCTTGAGATCGTCTGCGTAGAATAAGCTGTGACATGTAAGTTTGTTTGCTAGGTCGTTTATAAATATGATAAAGAACAGAGGACCCAAATGCGATCCCTGCGGAACTCCCGAAACGACCATAATAGGTCCTGATAGATGTCCTCGAATGGCAACCAGTTGGCTTCTCTTAGACAAGTACGATTCAATCCACCGCAAAAGATTTCCGTGCACACCATATGCTGCAAGTTTATTGCAAAGTATTTCATGATTTACCCGATCAAATGCTTTTGCAAAATCTGTGTACACCGAGTCAACCTGACATCGTTTTGCAAATGCACTACATAAATAGTTTTTGTACTCCAGAAGATTGCTAGTTGTTGACCTGTCTTTAACAAAACCGTGCTGTTTCGGGGTTATTAGTGGCTTAAAATGGGCGTATAAAATATCGTATATGATAGATTCTAATATTTTACCAAAGCATGATAAAATGCTTATGGGCCTATAGTTTTTACATTCAGTTTTGTCACCAGTTTTATGTATAGGGATAATATGGGCCACTTTCCATAGGTGAGGGAAAATACCTGTCGATAGTGACTTTTGAAAAAGAATACACAGAGGAGTGCTTAATTCTTCACCACATATTTTAATGAAAGATGGTGGAATACCATCTGGACCGGCACCTTGGGTGGGATCTAGGAGCTTTATTTTTGCAAGCACGTCGCTTTCAGATAATGTGGCAGTGCTTAAAGTGTAGCTATGATAAGTATGAGTATTATCATTGTTATATTTAGGAGTTGTTGTCTCATAAACAGAACCAAAGTAATCAGAAAATAACTCACATATACTATCAGGAGTGGAAGCTGCCCTGTTCCCATGTTTCATAGCTGATGGTATCGAATTAGTTTTTCTCTTGCTATTCACATATCTCCAAAATTGCTTGATATTAGAGTTTAAAGATTGTTCCACCGATTTTAGATAGTTAGTGTAGCATTTACGAATGTGGCGTTTACATCTCTGGCGTAATACGTCAAAGGTGTCATAATCTCTGGGATTGTTGTACATCTTAAATTTTCTATGATATTTATTTTTTTCAGCCAAACACCTTTTCAGGACGGGACTGAACCATATTGGGAATTTATCTGAATTGTCTTTTGTGAATGGTGTATGAGCTGCAATAATTTCTCGGAGTTTATTATAGAAAGCATCTAAAGCAGTATTTACATCGTCTATCGATAGGATGGTAACCCAATCAGTTTCCTTTATCTCTTTTTTAATTTTATTAAAGTCACATTTATTATAATTAAAACGTTTTGTATTGTTAGACTTTACGAATTTGGGATAGGTTATTTTTTCTTGCAAGTTAACTAAAAGGGGTGGATGGTGGTCGTCCGGGCGACTAAGAGGATCGGCAGCTGAAACCTGCACAGAATCGATTGTAGTGAGGATTAAATCTAAATAACGGTTATTTTTATTTGAGATACAATTATATTGCTGTAATTTACATAAATCAATAGTTTCTGTAAGAAGTTCCGATTTTGTGTCATATGGATGACCGGGGAGCAAAGCCTTACAACCGTCCTGTGAAGTCCAGGTCAGCCCTGGAATGTTAAAGTCTCCTAAAAATATGAATTGGCTGCGTTCGTCAGCTTCCAAAACTACTTTTTGACAGTTATTATAAAAAGATACTAGCATTTCTGTAGGTAAATCAGGGGGCAAGTAACATAAGCAAATATAAATTACATTATCAGCGGGGTTGTTTGGAGTAATACACAACCAGAGATCCTCGACATTACTCTCCCAAGCTGTTTGACGCGTGACATTCAGTCTTTTTTTAGAGGCGACCGCAATGCCTCCACCTTCGGTTTTTTTTAATGATGTGCTGCTGCGGTCTCTCCGGAATAAGTTGTAACGCGAATCGACCAACTCAGAGTCAGAGACTCCACTGTTTAGATTTGTCTCCGTCATACAGATGAGATCATAATTACAGTTAACGATATTAAGATAAACATCAGTAAGTTTAGAACGAATTCGATTTACATTCTGATAATAAATCAACATTGACATATGTTTTAAGTACAAAGCATAAAGACTAAATTATATTTTTAATTATTTGCGGAGCAAACTACAAACTACAACCATGTGGTTTTTACACTAATTTAGCTAACGAATCTTCATTATTTATGACAATAATGCCTGATTCGTCATCTTTACGTACAAATATACGTCCATATTTTACCCATACGTATGTGTAGCTTTTTTCCTTTGCAAGTTTTCTTGTTTTTGCATGAAGAGCCTTACACTCTGGTGAAATGTGTTCCGTGACATAAATCCTGTGCGATTCGCCTGGTAGTCCGAGATGTCTTGAGCTGAGTTGATCGTTCTTGTGAGACTTATTGTACCGCGAAGCATACGACAACAGAGTGTCACGTAGTCGAGGGGATGACAACGTAACCAGAATGTTTCTCGGGCGGCTGGAAGTTGAATTCATTTTAGCCACTCTCCGACATGCAAGAACATTTGCCTCTGCTATAGGCGCACCTACAGTGTCACACAAGTTTTTTAAAATTGCAAGTATATTTTCATTCTTAGATTCGGGCACCGCCTGGATTTCAATATTGTAACTACGCGACATTTTTTCCATGGATTGTAATCTATTGTTTAAAGTTTGGAGCTCCTTCTGTAGTTTGATGTTATCCGATTCCAGAGAGACGATTGTATGATTTTTTTATCAATCATTGATTTTAGGGATATCTGCTCTTGGCTAATAAATTCAATAGAAGCGTTAAAGTCAGTTTTTAGTTCATTTAGCACTGATTTTATTTCAGACTTTACCAATTTTTTCACATCTTCATTAAGAGCCGCTCGAAAGTCGTTCATAGCAGTCGTGATAGTTGACTGTAATTTTTGGTCAAGTAATTGACTTATCTTCTCTATGGTGACCTCGTTATGCCCAGCATTAGCACGGACAAATGATGTGCTAGGTATTGTAGTTGAAGCCACACTGTAGTCTAAGTTATCCGTAGACATGTCCATTGAGGTTTCGTGATACGGTATTTGATGTAGACGGACAGGTGTATTAACGTTTGATCTCTTTCGTCGAGTTATGTTACTGCATGTAGGACACATCCATGAAGTGCGGTATTCCTCGCTAAATGACATAAATTGATCTCGTTCAATATTGAGACATTCATAATGGAATTTATCGTGACAATGGTAGCATTCCATGCAATGTTCAGACTGTATAAAATTTTTGCAGCCACTGCAGTTCATTGTAGATATTATACAAGTAGCGACCTCTATCAATTATTCGTATCCAAAGTTCACCACGTAGCGGGCATTCAGCTGATGCTTGTTAATATCAAGAAGCATCGAAATGCAGCGCCTACGCAGTCCAAAATCTTGATTATTTACGTATTTAAAGTGGTCACTACTAGATGGCGCTGGTCGTGAATTAATAATTGAAAATTTAGTAATCGATTAAATATTTATATTTAATGCTATATTTTAGCGCAATATTGTAATTTATAACACCGTAAATTGTAATAGTTCGTAAGTTAAACAATAAACAGTCACTTATTTCTTTGGAACAATATCGCATACAGCTAGCTACCCGACAGATTCGATATCAATCACAATCGAATTTTATTTAGATTGTTTATGCAATAATATAGGCAATATTTATTATTCTACACTTTCACTTTAATAAACGTTCGTCACTTTTGAAAGTCACCAACAAATCACAGCTTAAATTGATCGTTTTATATTTTTTGTATCAATAAACATAGCAGATAAAAATACACAGTTGTTTACTTGGAGAGCGCCCTCTAGCGATCCTTCTGCCAAAGTGAATCAAGAGACTGCCTTGGATCGTGTTGTGAAACCTCTCAGCAATACACTTTCAAAAAATGTACCGTGGACTTTCCAGCAGGACTCTGCAAAAGGTACGAACTACCCAAGCCTGGCTCGAAACCAACATTTCGGACTTTATAAGAGCTGAAGACTGGCCCTCGTCTAGCCCAGATCTGAACCCCTTAAACTACAAATTATGGTCAGTTTTAGAGGACATGGCCTGCTCAAAACGACACGCCGACATTGTGTCTCTTAAGAAATCTCTGGAGCAAGCAGTGGCTAAATTTCCCATGGAAACAGTGCCTAAATCCATAGAATCGTGGCCAGATAGATTAAAAGCCTGTATCAAAACCAAAGTTGGCCATTTCGATTTTTGCTGAGATTTCCATAAATATGTATGTAGATACATATAAGTCTTATTTAGATTACATTACTTCAAAAAAAAAATTATATTCATTTGTAACAGAACTTATGGCCGGACTAGGCCATACTACTAAAATATATAAGATCTTGAATGTGCGTTGCACTAACCTTTTACTCACACTCGGTCGTAGGTAGATCTTCCCGCCCCATCACCCCCCATGAGTTGTTTACAGCGAGTTACTCCAAAAGTTCTCGGGCCACCGGACACTGCTTTTAGTGTCGTCCACTTTTCGCTAAAGTCATTATAGGTTACGCCGACGGTCAACAATCTACAATAATATTATAAAAAATAAAGACTTGTTTTTTGTACGTTTATTTTTAATGAATAAAAACAAAAAAAAGCTTACTAATTTTAAAAATTCTTGCACGTATAAAAGTTACATTATCAGCGTGTAATATAGGTTATATTTTATTTTCATCATATTAATCCGTACCCAACTAAATAGTTTCATAAGAAATTGGTGTAATGTTCTATTTGTAACTAATTTTTCCTTCTATCTACCTGTAGAAAGCCAGAGAGGGTAGTATATGATAAAAAGGATTTTTAGAATGTCGCACAGTAAGAGCACCACACTAGCATGGTACGTAAAAAAATGTAGTACAAACATGCAGACACACTATTTAGCCATCCTTTGTTTCATGTCTTGAAACATTTATTTTCCGTTATTGTAATAATAGGGGTTAAAGTATGAAATTGCCGTTTTATATATATTTATCCCTAAAAAATATTTCTGTCTTACAAGTGAATGGTGAGACATATGGGCATGACCACGTAAAAGTTTTTAATGGCAGTTATACTACCCGTTTGTTCGGTTGTCAACAATAAGTGACTTCTAAACAGTTTCTTTTTATTCACAATCACGCGATCGAAACCGCTGATGAAAGCGTGTAATTAAAAGTTATGTAATAGCCCGCTCGCAAGGCTTTACACTTGTCAGAACCAGTGGAATGAGCAGGGCTTCATAAAAATGGAAAAAAAAGATGAGGAAAAAGCCCTCTAACCGCAACTACTGCAACACCGCACAGACCGGACCATCACAGCTGCGCTTGGAAATACTATCGACGCTGTTGTACATTTCCAGACTATACTGGTCTACAAAGGTTGAAGACGTTTAAGAGTGTATGAAGGAGAAAACTAACTTTACCTAGTGGGTCGAGCGATTAAAATCTCGCCATATAGTCAATTTTAGTTCCTCTGTGGTGAGGGTTCCGACTCATCATCTGGCGACCTTCGTGAAGGAACAATTCTGGCTGGAGGGAATAGTATTTCATAACGACATGCGCTGCACGTCGCCGACTCCTCGTGTTCATTAGTTTAATATAAAGTTGAGTTTATAATGATTTACATATTTTAAGTTAAGGTTTATTCACGGACCTGTGTTGTATAACCCGTTGTCTGAAAATAGATAATTTAATCGAATAAATACTTTAGGCGTAGTATCAACTATGATTTTAATGTTTAATTAAAAATTAACTTTTTCTAGATTTCATGAGTTATCATAAATAATTCGTATCAAAAATATTTTATAGGAAGAAATATAATAGATACTTTGAATTGACATTAAACCTTCATGGTGTGAGATTTTCGAGTGAAACTTTTTTCACATGATACCTGTTTATTTGCTTAGACGGGAACGATGGATACTTCGAAAATCCGAGTAATTTTTGAATACGAGTTCCGACGCGGAACTAACGCGGCAGTAACGGCTCGCAATATCAATGCTGCGTTTGGACGGGAGACTGCTAATGAACGCACCATGCGTTTTTAGTTTAAACGCTTTCTTAATGGAAACTTCGACTTGAAGAACGAACCACGTAGAAGACCGCCCATAAAGGTGAATAACGCTGAATTGAAGGAGATTGTGGAAGCCCATCCGAGTCAAACTACCCAGGAATTGGCGGCATGGTTTAACGTTACCTTACTTACAATATTGACTCATTGGCTCATAGAATCAATGAGATAAAAAAAATATGAAAAATGGGTGCATCACGATTTGACTGATCTGCAGAAGAATGCGTGTTGAAAATTGTGTTGCCTTGTTGAATTGGTACAGAAATGAAGGAATATTGAATCGAAAAGTGAAAGCAAGAAAAACCATATGAATGCAATGGTGCGTTTTTCTTCGTGGTAACAAACGATAACATGTCGAGCAAAACTCGCCTTACACTCTCTCGCTCGCTCGTACACCAGTTGATGAGCGTTCCTATCAGTAAGGATAACAACAAAGAACTTGATGTAATATTTCGAATCCCAAAATCGAACGGTTACACCAAATAATGAACCATCTAGAAATTAGTGCGTAAAAGACGATAGAGAAAAAGAGAAGAGTAATGCCGTCATTTGAGTACTATACGCAGTTTCAATTATTTCGATAAATAAATGCATTGCGAGTTTGTCATCCTTAATAAAATAATTAACATTTAAGAAAAAATAACATACCTACGTGTTGCATTTAAAACTAATAATAATAAACTCAAGCACTTTGTAACACTAAAGATAAAATAAAATAATAAAAAATTCGTCGGCTGTAAATTGTTCTACAATGATAATATTTTTATCAGTTAAACTGATCGTAGTTTTAAAAAACGATTTCTTGAATACTTGTCAGCTTATAAAAACAATCGCCCTGAAAGGTCACACTTAGCGTAAAATCTTACGCACAACATACGAGTATAAAGGATTACAATTACAATACATTATTATGGAACAATTAGAAATTTGAAAACATAAAACTCTAAAATTTCTCTTATAAAAAAACAGACCGACCTAAGCAACTCCCCTTTATTAAATATCTTTTCACTCACCCATTCAACTCAATATGAGAGTCTGCACTGCAGCGGATTTTTCATTTGTAGTATGTATTCTAAGGAATAACATTTAAAGCGCCTGAAAAGCCTCGCGTGGAGGTAAAACAATCGCAGAAATGACAAAAGCAGGGCATATATGCTTGTCTTGATATAAATATACAGAAAAAAGCATTTAAGAAGCAAGCTTTGCTTAGTTTGGGAATAGGTGGCGAGGTGTAATTTGTCCAGATTAGTATTACTACAAAGAGATGGAGATTCTAGAAAGAGATGGAGTGACATTTAGTTATCCTATGTGCCTCTGGCCGTGCAACCCGTCCCTATGTGCAACATAGACGCGTGTGATGTATGCCCAATCGGTCGGTGCGAGCGGCCCATCCGTCAGCCACGGCACATTACGCCGTGCCGTGATTGATACCACCCACCATTAGAACAAATTATCCTGAAACTTACTGTAAACATACTTGTTGTACTGTGTTTTAACACGCTGTTATATGTACAACCTGCATATATATCGAGCTCGGTGGCGCAGTGGTAACGCTACTTTGACACCAATGCTCGTGAATTCGATTCCCACACAGGACAAGTATTTATGTGCATGAACATGTCTGTTTGTCTTAGTCTGGGTGTTTTCTATGTATCATAAGTAAAATTGTATTGTATTTTTACAACATTTTTATTATTATTATTATTTTTTATAAAAAAAACCGTCATGTGCGAGTGCGACTTGCGCACCGAGGGTGCCGTAAAAATATTTTTGCAAAAAAAGTTTTTTTTTGTCATATAACTAGAAATTTACGGTTTTCGGATTTTTTCCTTTACTTGTGCTACATGACATTGCTTCTTACCAAATTTTATATTTCTAGGTCAACGGGAAGTACCTACCCTATAGGTTTTGATTCCCTTGCGAGTGTTAAAATATGCGCATATATGAGACATAAACATATATAACCATATATTTTGATTGCGTTGACTTAGAAGTTTAATTTTTGCACTGCTCGAAGAGATTGCAGACCTGAGTATTTTATATTGTTTTCAGCTTGATAGCTCTACCCGTCCCTGACAAAAAGTTCTTGACAAACAGACAGAGAGAAAATAATCCTATAAGAGTTCCGTTTTTTCTTTTAAGGTATGTAACCCTACAAAAATGAATTTACGTATGTTTCTCAGTTGTCCAATGCCCATAACACAAGCTTCGCTTGCTTTGGGGCTATACGGCGCTGTATAATTTGTCCGACAATATTCATTTATTTATATAATGTAATTTAATTTTAAGAGAGTCAGCATTAAAGGAAGGATCAAAGTCAAAGTCAAAATCTTTTTATTCCGTAAAAATGGCTACATTTGTTTGGAATCGTCACAATTTTTTTCCCTACCTTGCAGTTTATGACTAGGTGAGCACTGATAAAAATACTGCCAAAAAACTCAGGCATCCCTCTTTTGGTATCCAAACAAATTTACATAATTTATTAATTACATTATAATTGGATCGACTCACTCCCAGGCATTTTTATCATTAATATAGTCAGATACTTTATAATATGCCCTGCTACACAATTTGGCTTTAATAGTAGTTTTAAATTTGTTTATTGACAATTCTCTTATATTGCTGGGAAGTTTGTTATAGAACCGTATACATTGCCCCATAAAAGAATTACTTATTTTGTGGAGACGGCTTGCATGTAACACAGGATTATGCTTATATCTAGTATTTATGTTATGAGTATCACTCTTTTTACAAAATGAGTCTATGTTTTTATGGACATACAAAAGATTTTCATAGATATATTGCGATGCGACTGTTAAAATATTTATTTCTTTGAATTTTTCTCTAAGGCTCTCCCGGGGACCAAGTTTGTAGATAGCTCTTATGGCTCTCTTTTGCAATAAAAAGATGGTGTTAATGTCCGCGGAGTTACCCCAAAGAAGAATTCCATATGACATAATACTATGAAAGTAGCTGAAATAAACTATTCTAGCCGTATCAACATCAGTGAGCCGTCTAATAGTTTTCACTGCATAGGCTGCAGAACTTAGTTTTCCTGATAATTTTTCAATTTGTAGGCCCTATTGTAGTTTGGAGTCAATTGTTATACCCAAAAACACAGTTGTCTCCACAGGGGCTAAATTAGTTCCATTAACATGTACATTGGTAGCCACCTGTCTTACATTAGGTGTTGAGAACTTAATTACTTTAGTCTTTTTATCATTTAAAAGCAGATTAATACTAAATCAATGAATAACTTTAGAGAGAGCATCGTTAACTTCGTCATAATTACCTAACCGTCTATTAATTTTGAATGTCAAAGAGGTATCATAAGCAAACAATACAATCTCATGTTTATCCCTTACATAATAAGGTAAGTCATTTATATATACTAAAAATAAGAATGGACCTAGAATTGACCCCTGTGGGACTCCCATAACTACAGGGGACCCCGAAGATCTTTTACCATTAACATCGACCTTCTGTATCCTATTGCCCAGATAAGAAGACAGAAGTTCGAGAGCCTTGTTCCTGACACCGTAGTGGTGTAATTTTCTGACAAGAGTGTCATGGTGCACGCAGTCAAACGCATTAGACAGATCACAGAAAATTCCCAAGACATCTTGCGAACCTTCCCATGCCGCGAATATACTTTTAAGCAAATGAATCCCTGCGTCTATAGTTGAACAACCTCTCGTAAATACGAACTGTTTCCTATGAAGCAAATTATGTGTATTGAAATGTCTGAGCAACTGACTAAGCATTAGTTTTTCAAAAAATTTACTGAGAATGGGCAGTATGGAAACAGGTCGAAAATTCGAAGGGTCCGAACTATTACCAGATTTAAATAACGGAATGATTTTACTATGTTTCATCAAGTCAGGAAATACACCAGATGCCACACAACAATTGAAAATTGTAGCTAAATGTGGAGCGATTGAAATAATAATAGAAGAAATGGTTTTGACAGATAGACTCCACAGATCTTTAGTGTTTTTCATATTTATTGATTTAAAAGCGTTCAAAACATCTTTCGGGCTTACAGCTGAAAATTCAAATATTGTGTCGCATTCTACCACGCTCTGTTTGAGAACCAGTTCAGCAGATATAGAAGAAGACATAAGATTTCTCGTAGTAATAAGAGGAATGTTGGAAAAATATTTTTCAAACTCAGTCGCAATTTCTACATCATTTTTGATATCTATATCATTTATCTTTAACCGAAAGTCTCGACTACGTACTTTCGCTCTACCCGTCTCATTATTTATCATATTCCAAACAGATTTAATAATATTTGTTGAACCATTAATTTTATTTCTTAAATATATAAATATAGACTTAGCATTGGAACAGGCTCGTTTAAATATTTTAGCATAATCTTTTACAAGTTCTTGAAAAGTCGGATTGTGATTACAGGTCCTTTCTTCATAAAGTTCATACAATTTATTCCGACTTTTGTAAATACCAGGAGTTGCCCAATCACTGAATGTCATACGGTCACTTACAGACAGTTGTTTTGGAGTAAATCACAGAACCGCAGTGACATATTAACTCCCTGGATGGTTGTTGTGTTCGCGCGGGTGAGTCGAAGTTACCGATGTTATACGTACAACCTGTATGTAACTGAATATTGAAATATTTTAGGAGATTAGGGTGCATGAAAACAGCCCAATGGTTACTCGAGCAAGGAGGTGTTTGCGTATGTATGTTCGTTTGTCTCGGAAAAGTCTATGCCAATTTTAAAATGGTTTCTTACTTTTACTAAGAACATGCATAAGAATAAAACGTATATGTCTTAATTTTATGCATGTTCTTAGTAATGTTAAACTGTCAAGGGGTACTACAATACACATGTTTGTCTAAAACAGTTATTTCTATTTTTTAATACGGCAGTTTAATTTTTAAACAAATGTGTTGCATTTTCAATTAAAAAAATTAAAAACTACAAATAAAACATAATTTCAAAATTTTAAAATACCAAGGCAGTAAATTGTGACATGATAAATACTTCAAATAAACACTCACAAAATCACACGACATTAAATTGTAATATGATTAATAATAAAAAACAAACGTCCGGCGATACTGCCATAAGTGAGTAAGTAAAATATATTTCTCCGAAAACGTTAAATATAATTCCAATTTATGAACTCCATATAAAATGAAAACAATAATAAAAATATAAATAATATAAATAAGTATTTATTGAAAATTCGGATATTCGAAAATTTGAAAATGACTTTGTTTTATGAAAATGTCGCGTCTTTTTATAAAGGATACTGTCACATGTAATAACTACCTTGTTAAGCTTAACTCAGCGAACTTTTGGGATACCTATATAAATAAATATAAAAAGCATAGCATCTAAATATAAAATTGGATTAAAATTGTTCGAATCGTTTTCAAGATATACGGAATATATGTAATTATATATATATTCTTCCAAGTATAGCTCGTTTTTAGTAATAGAATATATAACAGTGTAAATCTAGTTTCCATATGCATGTTAATTTTACCACATAATCTTTCATTTATCACAAACATTTCCTGTAGGCTCTTTGGTATATATACTGGCAGTTTATTGAGGTAAGTCGATACCAAGGATTATATTTTCTTACACCACAGACTATTCCTTTTTGGTAGAACGTTACGTCCGCTCGTGATTTCTCTCAAATGATTAGATCTGGTGTCACATGGAACGCTCGACACGGTTAATCCTGAAAAACATAATGAATTTACTCCATCGAGGCATTCGAGAGGATAAGATATCACCCCGGGGTACATTTTAGGAATTGGACACGAAAGGGGCGTGCCTGCAGGTGATGTAGCCCGATGTACCGTGTGGCTCGAACCCTACTTTAAGAGCCAATTACGTACCAAACACGGTCGTGTACCACGGCTCGCTCTTAATGCCATGTTGGAATTCGGATCGTTTCACATAGAGCCCGTCAATGGAAGCTAAGCCTTAACGCTGACGTGTTATAGAAAAAAAAGAGTTATTTTTCGTATGTTACTTAATCGTATTACCAATTATGAGTGATTGAGTTTAAGCCTTTGCGACCGCAGCCTGTCCATGGATGGGTTTATCTATATCAAGCTTCTCCGTACTTCAGAGAGCACGTTAAGCCAAATCCCAGGTGTTATCGATAGATGACAGCCGTTAAGCTAAGCTGACGAGCTCTGTGTATGTATGTACCTACGTGTATCTTCACGCCAGTTCCCTTGCGGGTTAGGCAGAGAGAACCGAGCGCCATTAGACGCGGTCCTTACTAGAACTTAAGAGCTATGAAACAGATCACCTTCTGATAAATCACGACGAATTTACTCCTCCTCCTACATTCTTCCATTTTCACATTGTATATCTGTTTCGTCATTCTTTCGTCCTACATTCTTTCTACATGTCCGAACCAACGGAGCATGCCTTTTCTTATCTTAACACCGACACGAAGCTTAACGAGCTCTGTGTGCAGTGCTTAATAACGCTACTTTG
Source organism: Pyralis farinalis (assembly GCA_947507595.1). NCBI lineage: Eukaryota > Metazoa > Arthropoda > Insecta > Lepidoptera > Pyralidae > Pyralis > Pyralis farinalis. Next base: position 4,630,474 of record OX382264.1, read on the forward strand.
CCACCAACGCTCAAATGTTCGATTCCCACACAAGACAAACATTGTTCGCATGAACATGTCTGTTTGTCTTCGTCTGGGTGTTTTTAAAAGAGGCAGGGCGCATCAAAGCGTCCCGTCTGGGGAAGTACCTCCACCTTACAGAAAACCGCAGCCAAATAACAACTCCCTAGAAAGTTGTTGTCGCCCTACCTCTCTTAAAAACACCCACACCAAGATAGACAGACATGTTCATGCACACAAATCTTTGTCCTGTGTGGGAATAGAACCCACGAGCTTTGGTGTCAAAGTAGCGTTACTATCCACTACGCCCTCGAGCTCGTCAAAACAGGCTCTTAATTCACTACTGTGATATCATTTTATGTTGTGTTATTAGGTACAAAGTGTTGGTAAAAACCTATATTAAAACTAATCTATACACATATTACCTTACAGTATACATATGCAAGCCATAGAGCGCGCCTTGATAAGTATGAACGGTAAGCACAGGTCTGATCAACATCACGTGTAAAGTCGCTGTCTATCAGTAACCAAAAAATGTGTTACTGTCCACAGATAACAGTCTTTTTCGAAGTATCGATAACCTAGACATTTCGTCACGAATAGAACATCACTATAAATACCTCTATACCATAAATACGCTGGTATTCGCAGTGATGATTTCAGAAACAGAGTTGGTCTGAAAGAGTGCGTCGGTGTTAAAATAAGAACAGGCATGCTCCGTTGGTTCGGACACGGAGAAAGAATGCGGTAGGAAAGAATTAGGAAACAGATATTCAACGCGAAATCTACCACACGCAAAATGTACCACTAAATTTGTGTTTTCGGATTTATATACGTATTTTCACTTGCACAGCGGTAAAGGAAAACATCGTGAGGAAACCCACACGTCCAAGAAATTATATTTGGAATAACGTGTTCCTAACCTAGGAAAGATCTGATTTTCCTTCTGGGTTCTGGAGGTCTGACGTCAGTCCTTCATGTAAAAATCTGTGTTTTCACCAAATCCTTAGGCTTAGGACCCCGCCTATTCTAATGGATTAGGAAACGGTATAACGCTAGGGGGAAGAAGATTGAAAAATATAGATACCTACAATATTATCCGCCAATAACAATTCTAAAAGCAGAATCCGTTTAAATCACAAACCTTGCCTAAAAACATAAAACAGACAAATCCCAACTATTAATCAATTAACAATTTCAATTTAACAGCCAAGTATCCCTGGTCGCCGCAAACAGCGAGGTGGCTAAGTCGGAGATAGCCTCCGGGGCCATCAATCTCGGACGACTGGTCGCCTGTCATAACTCTAGCCTATTTGATTAATTTGCTACTGAAAACAAACCAACCGGTTTAAGGTGGTGGCACAATGAGGGAAGCTTTGTGATAACTATTTAGTTAACAATTCAACGGGCCTTGATTTCTTGGGACCTTTTTCCATTTTTGAAAAATGTTTTCGCCACCGCGTCAGATTTGAGTTATTCCCCCATAAAATTAGGATATAAACCGAAAAAATTACAATCCGTTGGCCTAGATCCACAGTGTTCTGTGTTCCGTTGTTACTCCTGTAGTTTTGAGACGGTCCATTGTGTAATGCGTTGACGAGCGTTATCATCAAGATGTGTACTTACCTCCTCTTAGACCAACTAGTGCTACGGACTTTTTAACTATCATATAGAAGCCACATTTCATCACCAGTGGTAAGCCTATTCAGAGTCCTCTCATATTGTAAGGTGGAGGTACTTCCCCAGACGGGACGCTTTGATGCGCCCTGCCTCTTTTAAAAACACCCAGACGAAGACAAACAGACATGTTCATGCGAACAATGTTTGTAATAAATTGAGGCAAACTTCAACGCGATTATTATTTTGTTGTTCAGTGAGTTTAGAAACTATGTGACTTTCTTTCCAAGCTAAAGAGTTAGTATCGTATTATTACCTACTTTGAAGGCTGCTGGTAATTCTAAAGCGGTTAGAGATGTAACTGCTTCCAGTTTGGCTCTCGCAATCCATGCGAAATGGCCAGTCATCATCAACCCTTGCGATTTCGATTAATATTTCACGTAACACTTGTGTAAATACATTAAGTGTAAGTAAATTGGCTACACTACAGTACAAAATAATGAAATTAATACGCACATAATACTTGTAGTTTTGGTCATGTACTGCATTACATGACAGCTCAAATGCTTGTTTGGCAGCCGAGTGGATAAAAAATGTTTTACAGCTATTAAAGTGGCTACATGTGTCGATTGACATCCTTAATCTACTTTAATGCAACATTATTTTTCCGCATACGCGTGATAGTATATACTTTTAGTATTGTCTTAGGTTTTCGCGATTGTTACACATTGAATTAAACAATTTTTAACGGAAGTATCGCGTTTTATTTATTTTGTTGAACCTGACGTTTCGAACGCTTTGCAGCGTGGTCGCAGGAAAGTCTTTCCTATATAATAAAACACGCGATACTTGCGTTAAAAATTGTTTAATTCAAATATATACTTTTGTTACTAAAGTTTGGTAATATCTAAAGTCTCTTTTTACCTCGTGAAGCTTTCCCACGGAAAAGTGAGATGAATTTATTGTAGATAGTATAATTCAAAATAGGGTTTTATAAGAGAAATATTTTGTTTTTATTTAAATGTGCGGCAAAAACTAAATTGTTTCTATATATAAGCCAAATAATATTAAGTATTAATTTTTTTAGAACTTACGATGATAGCACAAGTGTAACAATTTAGTCTGTTAACTGTGCAAATATTCAATTAATATATGCTCCTATGTTAAAATCGTCAAGCTATTTGTGATGCATGACCCTCAATTGAGTGGAACACTTTGGTTTATCGGACACCTTATCTAGTGATAATATTCCTTTCATGAATTCACATACTATTCATTAAACACCTACCCTAATCCAAGCTGGAGCTGATACATTTCGGGTAGTCTTGAAGTTTAAATATATCCAATCATTACATTTAATGTGCTTGCACGAATCGGTAGCGTCCATCCAATTTAAATAACTTCCAGTGTATACCTGCCCTAATTTAAACCGAATCTATTGTATTATTTCGGTGAGAAATCCTGCCTCGAGTGGATAAAAATGTCCCAAATTGTGTCTTACGACTTTTAAAGCGTTCGCGTGAGATTGGTAGCTTCCAATTTAAATAATTTAACTACCTTCCGGTGGGCAACCATCCTAATTCAAACTAAAGCTGTTCTATTGTTTCGAGGAGTAGATCTATCATTTGAAGTTGTTAACATCCCGCGGTGGACGTTTGATCCCCCGCTTACTATTAATTATTTGCACAGAACTGAATGAATTAATCTTGTCAACGGGTATTTACTGAATAAATTAATTAGACTTGGTCGGATTAGCGCGGCACTGACGGACTGAGAATTAGAATTAGATTGATGTGTATTATAACGGGAATTGTGTCAATTATTTTAAGTTAATTATCACCTTTATTCCATGATTTACGGTATGACACATTTATTTATGGTTTAGAAATGCTAGTCTAGTCGGCGTGCTGTTGGAAAGGTACTACCGCCACCTTGTATAAGACAGCTAAATAAACTTAGTATTAGGCAACTGCGAGTGAATACGGTTACTAAATCACCTGTATTGCTTTACGTTTACATTGTCAGTGGGGCGGATATGGGCGAGGTGCATAGTTTTCGTGTATTTTGTACTATATACGAACTTTTTATATTGGAAGGGGAAGAGGGCGGGATGCACGCACATGTCACCTGATGGTAAGCCTATAGACCGCTTATGGATGTCAATTAGGTACCTATTTATCAGTAGTCTTCTGATTCTGTTTATCAAAACATTTGTTATTATATAGGCATTTCGCATATGTCTGTATTTTGTTTTTTTCAATTATTGATTGGGTCGGCTTTTGGAGTTTACTCCTTAAGAAACGATTTTGAGTTATAAGACCTGGTACGGAAATTTTATTAGGAGTAAAATCAAATGTTAAATAAAAATTAATGGCGTTACGCTTGTCCGCTTAAAAAGAGACAAACGTATACATCTGTAGGATTAAACGTGCGAGAGAACGAGATAGAAGTATTAAAAAGAGACAACCACATTGATCTATATAATTTAACGTGCGAGAGAATGAGATAGAAGGCATTATACAGTGTTTATTACAGGGTCCGAGCGTTGTACGTGCGTTGGTACGTGTGTGTACGCGCCTGCGTATTACGAAGCTTGATGCATTTTATGTACTATTAAACAAATCATCAAGTGATTAAAGTTAAACAAAACATTGGAATATGTGGAGAAATTGTTTCGAGTGGTGATGAAGATGAATCCGAAAAATATGGATGGTGGATGCGGGTAATTGGAAAGCCTATAGGTAGTTAATATTTATGAATAATATAAATTTGATTCTTTTTATTTTAAAAGGTGCGTTCATTTACCCTCTTGTTCTATTCGATATATATCATAATTATCGTTCGTAAGGAGTAAATTCCTGTCGTGCGTCGGAGCTGACACACACATACACTTTTTAGGGTTCCGTACCCAAAGGGTAAAACGGAACCCTATTACTGAGACTTTGCTGTCCGTCCGTCCGTCCGTCCGTCCGTCTGTCACCAGGCTGTATCTCACGAACCGTGATAGTTAGACAGTTGAAATTTTCACAGATGATGTATTTCTGTTACCGCTATAACAACAAATACTAAAAAATAGAATAAAATTATTATACACAATATTTAAGGGGGCTCCCATACAACAAACGTGATTTTTTTGCTCGTTTCTGTTCGAATTGAGAACGGCAACAGGTAGACGCTTGAAATATTCACAGAATATTTAGTTATATATTCACTTTAAGAATAAATAATTAAATTAAAATAAAACAAATATTTAAGGAAGCTCCCATACAACAAACGTGATTTTTTTGCCGTTTTTATAGATAGTGGTACGGAACCCTTCGTGTGCGGGTCCGACTCGCACTTGGCCGATTTTTTTGTAGTCTTATCCTTCATAGTCGTTTAATGTTCATGTAAATAAGTAAATGTATATTTGAAGAAGTCAGAAGTTAACTTATTGTGCATCGACTTATATTACCTAGGTAATATAAGTCGATGTGCTCGACTTATATTACCTAGGTAATATAAGTATAGTATATAAGTCAGAAGTTAACTTATTGTGCATCGACTTATATTACCTAGGTAATATAAGTATAGTATATAAGTCAGAAGTTAACTTATTGTGCATCGACTTATATTACCTAGGTAATATAAGTATAGTATATAAGTCAGAAGTTAACTTATTGTGCATCGACTTATATTACCTAGGTAATATAAGTATAGTATATAAGTCAGAAGTTAACTTATTGTGCATCGACTTATATTACCTAGGTAATATAAGTATAGTATATAAGTCAGAAGTTAACTTATTGTGCATCGACTTATATTACCTAGGTAATATAAGTATAGTATATAAGTCAGAAGTTAACTTATTGTGCATCGACTTATATTACCTAGGTAATATAAGTATAGTATATAAGTCAGAAGTTAACTTATTGTGCATCGACTTATATTACCTAGGTAATATAAGTATAGTATATAAGTCAGAAGTTAACTTATTGTGCATCGACTTATATTACCTAGGTAATATAAGTATAGTATATAAGTCAGAAGTTAACTTATTGTGCATCGACTTATATTACCTAGGTAATATAAGTCGATGTGCTCGACTTATATTACCTAGGTAATATAAGTATAGTATATAAGTCAGAAGTTAACTTATTGTGCATCGACTTATATTACCTAGGTAATATAAGTATAGTATATAAGTCAGAAGTTAACTTATTGTGCATCGACTTATATTACCTAGGTAATATAAGTATAGTATATAAGTCAGAAGTTAACTTATTGTGCATCGACTTATATTACCTAGGTAATATAAGTCGATGTGCTCGACTTATATTACCTAGGTAATATAAGTATAGTATATAAGTCAGAAGTTAACTTATTGTGCATCGACTTATATTACCTAGGTAATATAAGTATAGTATATAAGTCAGAAGTTAACTTATTGTGCATCGACTTATATTACCTAGGTAATATAAGTCGATGTGCTCGACTTATATTACCTAGGTAATATAAGTATAGTATATAAGTCAGAAGTTAACTTATTGTGCATCGACTTATATTACCTAGGTAATATAAGTCGATGTGCTCGACTTATATTACCTAGGTAATATAAGTATAGTATATAAGTCAGAAGTTAACTTATTGTGCATCGACTTATATTACCTAGGTAATATAAGTATAGTATATAAGTCAGAAGTTAACTTATTGTGCATCGACTTATATTACCTAGGTAATATAAGTATAGTATATAAGTCAGAAGTTAACTTATTGTGCATCGACTTATATTACCTAGGTAATATAAGTCGATGTGCTCGACTTATATTACCTAGGTAATATAAGTATAGTATATAAGTCAGAAGTTAACTTATTGTGCATCGACTTATATTACCTAGGTAATATAAGTATAGTATATAAGTCAGAAGTTAACTTATTGTGCATCGACTTATATTACCTAGGTAATATAAGTATAGTATATAAGTCAGAAGTTAACTTATTGTGCATCGACTTATATTACCTAGGTAATATAAGTATAGTATATAAGTCAGAAGTTAACTTATTGTGCATCGACTTATATTACCTAGGTAATATAAGTATAGTATATAAGTCAGAAGTTAACTTATTGTGCATCGACTTATATTACCTAGGTAATATAAGTCGATGTGCTCGACTTATATTACCTAGGTAATATAAGTATAGTATATAAGTCAGAAGTTAACTTATTGTGCATCGACTTATATTACCTAGGTAATATAAGTATAGTATATAAGTCAGAAGTTAACTTATTGTGCATCGACTTATATTACCTAGGTAATATAAGTATAGTATATAAGTCAGAAGTTAACTTATTGTGCATCGACTTATATTACCTAGGTAATATAAGTATAGTATATAAGTCAGAAGTTAACTTATTGTGCATCGACTTATATTACCTAGGTAATATAAGTATAGTATATAAGTCAGAAGTTAACTTATTGTGCATCGACTTATATTACCTAGGTAATATAAGTATAGTATATAAGTCAGAAGTTAACTTATTGTGCATCGACTTATATTACCTAGGTAATATAAGTATAGTATATAAGTCAGAAGTTAACTTATTGTGCATCGACTTATATTACCTAGGTAATATAAGTATAGTATATAAGTCAGAAGTTAACTTATTGTGCATCGACTTATATTACCTAGGTAATATAAGTATAGTATATAAGTCAGAAGTTAACTTATTGTGCATCGACTTATATTACCTAGGTAATATAAGTATAGTATATAAGTCAGAAGTTAACTTATTGTGCATCGACTTATATTACCTAGGTAATATAAGTATAGTATATAAGTCAGAAGTTAACTTATTGTGCATCGACTTATATTACCTAGGTAATATAAGTATAGTATATAAGTCAGAAGTTAACTTATTGTGCATCGACTTATATTACCTAGGTAATATAAGTATAGTATATAAGTCAGAAGTTAACTTATTGTGCATCGACTTATATTACCTAGGTAATATAAGTATAGTATATAAGTCAGAAGTTAACTTATTGTGCATCGACTTATATTACCTAGGTAATATAAGTATAGTATATAAGTCAGAAGTTAACTTATTGTGCATCGACTTATATTACCTAGGTAATATAAGTCGATGTGCGTTTAAATTGATTTATCTTAAACTAGTTTTTCATGCCTTTCAATAAAGAACCTTCATGCTGAATTTCATTCGAATAACTTCAAAAACGGCAAAGTTTCATACTAAATTTGCACCCCCGTTTTACCCCCTTAGGGGATGAATTTCCAAAAATCCTTTCTTAGTGCTCCCCTACGTTATAAAAGGAACCCCTGTGCAAAATTTCAAGTTTTCAAACCCTTATAGTTTAGGCCCTGCGTTGATATGTCAGTCAGTCAGCTTCTCCTTTTATATATATAGATAAAGTATAATTTTAAACTTTCCCGCTTGTTTATATTCCTATTGTAGGTACGGGACTTATAGCGATTTAATTTTATATTTTCCCGACATTTCGGCGACGTTGCAGACGCCGTGGTCTCGGGATGATGGCACAAATCGCGGCAAGTACCTACATTAGTAATCTTAAATGACGTCTGAAAGTTATATCGTCTGAATGGTTTAATACATGAAAATTATTTCACAGTTATAGGTATGGCTAAAGATAAGATATAAATTCTTCTTACATTTTAAGAAATATAATCTTATTATACCTTATTCAATTCTCGTATGTTATTCTTATTTAATCAGCTAGCATTTCGGAAATGATCATAAGAAATGCCGAACGAAACTTGCCAATATAGGTCTCTTTAAAATTTACTGTTTTTTGACTAGCTCGGTGGCGCAGTCGTGAATGACGCGTCTTTAACACCAGCTCGTGGGTGTGATTCCCGCACAAGACAAATATTTGTGTGCTTGAACATGTCTGTTTGTATTGGTCTGGATGTTTTACGAGAGGTAGGGCGCAACAAACCATCCCGTCTGGAGAAGTACCTTCACCTCATAGGAAACGCAGTCAAATAACAACTCCGTGGAGGGTTGTTGTATTCGTGCGTGTGAGTGAGGTCACCAGTAAGCTCCTAAGGAGTTGATGTGTTATTAACAGAGGAGCCATCGCGCGAGTGATACTTAATGTATTTATTACAAGCGTTCATAGGCTAGCATAACCTCTTTACATCAGGCGGGCCGTGTGTATGAATGCCTTCCGACGTTGTATAAAAAAATACAATTTACAAGATCTAGCGCACAACTTTCTATTTCTAAGTTTTTTGAAATTTTAAAACGACTTGAAATTTTAACGGTATTTCATTATGTTTTCATAGGTATATTGTGAAGTAACAGTGAGGATATTTATTTATTTAAACAGTTCCCTGAGTGATTCTCTGGAGCCCATGTTATAAATAGAGCGAATGTCTCTTTTTTGTAAAATAATAATAGTCTCAATGTCAGCCGCCGGTTCCCACAACAGAATACCATACGATATAACGCCGTGAAGCTGTGTGAGCTGAGCTTACCGGCAAGTTTATTTATGTGGGGGGCACATTCTAATTAGGAGTACGGTAATTCCAAGGAACACAGTATTATTAACAAATTCTAATTTATTATACCCAACAAGAACTTCTGTATTGACAGAAGTCACATTTGGAAGACTAAATTTGTTGCGTTTGGTTTTAGCAGAGTTTATCAAAAGATTATTACATGTGAACCAGTTTAAAATAGCAGATATAATACCATTTACCTTGTTAATATATTCACACCGGCGCGGCGGGCCACATTGATAACTAGAGAGGTATTAAAAATTAGAATGATAAAGAAGCGAGTGAGGTATGTAAGGATCGAGTCATGTGGCGCTCGGTTCTCTCTGCCTACCCCATAAGGGATTTGGCGTGAAGTTATAGATAGATTAAAAATTGTTATAGTTTGTGTAAAAGCAAATTTTATTTTAATACAACTAAGCACGGCGGCGGATCCATGGTCAATCTGCTATTAATTGACTTAAATAAATACATATGCAACCAGTTGAGAATGCGCAAGCTGGCATTGCCAGAGGAACATGGCTCGTCAATTATATAACATTTTTTTTTTTTTAACTTTGTCGGCCATTTTGACAATGTTCCTTAAGAAATATGATATTGGTTTTTAAGACATTCCTATTCTACTTTTTAATTTACTTTTCGAATCTGAAATAAAAATTCTAATTTTTTTTCTTTAGATTTGTCGGCCATTTTGACCATGTTCCTTAAGAGATAGGAACGGTGTTCCTGAACATTCCTATTCTACTTTTTTATACTGAATCCGAATCTGAAGTCAAAATTCAAATATTCGAAAAAAGCGACAGACACGCACACACAGACAAACATATAGATTGCATATATGAACGGTGTTCCTGAACATAAATAAGTTATAGATAGATTAAAAATAAGTGACGTTTCAATGATGCCAAACCGAGAGGTGAAAAAATCTATTTGCAGTATGAATTGTATAGAAGAAAATCATGGATCTGTCGACACATTCCCGGATGCATAACTCGTAAATTTTGATGTCATGTAATGGTTAGCATAACCAAGACGGCAACACCATGCTTAAAAATAATGCTAAATATGAACATTTAGTTATTCCTTCTAGCGCTATCCCGTTTCCTAGACCATTAGGATTGGCGGGGTCCGCTACTTAAGTCTAACTTAGTAAAACTATTATAAAAAAGCCGTCAAGAGCGAGTCCGACTCGCGTATCGAGGGTTCCGCAAAAAATATTATCGCAAATAATTTTGCCATTTTTTTTTGTGATGTAACTACAAATTTACGGTTTTCGGATTTCGGATTTTTTCCTTTACTTGTGCTGCATGACATTGGACCTTACCAAATTTCATGATTCTAGTTCAACGACAAGTACCCTATAGGTTTTGATTCCCTTGCCAGTGTCAAAATATGCGCACGAACAAGGCATAAATAGCCGTATATTTTGATTGCGTTGACTTAGAAGTTTGATTTTTTCACTGCTCGAAGGGAAACGGATAGTATTTGATGTAATTTCAGCTTGATAGCTCCAACCGTCCCTGAGAAAAAGGGTCTTGACAGACGGACAACGAAGTGATCCTATAAGGATTCCGTTTTTCCTTTTTAGTTACGGAACCCTAAAATCAAGACATGCGATTTTTTTTTTTTAATATTGTCGGACAAATTTCACAGCGCCACCTAGCCCCAAAGTAAGCGAAGCTTGTGTTATGGGTACTAGACAACTGATAAACATACGTAAATACATTTTTTTTTTGTAAATACATACTTATTATACATAGAAAATACCCAGGCCAATACAAACAGACATGTTCACGCACACAAATATTTGTACTGTGTGGGAATCGAACCCACGGGCGTTGGTGACAAAGTAGCGTAACAGCGCGTTTTACCACTGCGCCAATTGATAATCTAATTGTAGACCTATACCAGTGAGCCTAGATTTAGGCTAAAGTACTCGTCAGTCTGATACAGATGTAATTTGCCTGATATGTGGAGGTTGCAATGCATAGTCTAGGTTCAGGCCCGGCCTGTACATGTGTTAAGCTGTATTGAGTCTAAAGCTAGCTGTGTCAATTAGTACTATACGCAGGCGTGTGCATTACATGAACTTAAGGAAAGTTTGAGATAGATTGAAACTATTGTTTAATGAGGGGTATAAAAACACGAATGAAGGTTTAAAATATAATAATAATAAGTTTATTTAATAATGTTTTCAACACCGTGGTTTTTTTTTTAAAAAAAAGACAAAAGTACTCTAATTACACAAAAAAAAATATGATATTGTCATTATTTTTTTTGTATATTAACTGATTTGAATAATAACGTAAAATTAATTATTTCTGATCATTTGTGAAAAACATTATTTAACGGAAGGTCACAGGATTTCCATTGGAGCCACACTAGGCAATGCCTGTCCTGTGGCGACCGAATTTTAAATTACAATGATAATAATACAACTACAATGATAATAATACAATTACAATGATAATAAAAAGAAGTATTTCTAAAATGACGCACGCAAAAGAAGATATATAAATATGAATGTGATAATTTGTTGTTTATCTACACCCACGACGTGAATCCTCTATAAAGTGCAATTTGATCTAACCTGCTTTGTTTGCTTTCGCCACCAATTAGTTCATGAGGTCTAGCGCCGGCCGGCACCCACCCACTACCGTTAGTAGACGCAACATACCGACGCTGCCATAGCTGCCCGGTAGTCTCTGCCTCGACTGCTGCGGTCGTCCGCCATCTGGAACAGAAACCGCATACCCCACCATACCCCACCACCGTCGCTGCCACGACTGGCCTGCCATGCAATTCTCTAAGCGACTCGTAATGGCTGTGTGCGTCGCTGTGATCACAGATGTCACAGCTTTGACATCGTCTACTGCGATCACGGCTTTTTATTTGGTATTCTATAAGGCTGTAAGCGTACTCGAGGCTGTTTGCCTTGTAGAATTCCAATTCCAAACGCAGCCTTGCGGCGCTAGTGTCGCTCAACCATGAAAAGCGACACTAAGGAATTGCAATTTTGTGTTCAAGGCTATAACAGCCGATGTTTCCGAGGATGTAAGGATGTTTACTCTTACAGAATTGCATGGCTGGTCGTCGCTGCGACACGTGTTTCAAGCATCCTTAAGCGCTGTAGACGTTAATCGTTAGAATAACATGCTACAAGTGACATCGGCTTGCCAAGGAGAATCGTACATGCCTAGAATGCTACGCGAGATTATTGAAATAAGAAAACATCCCAATTTCAATAGAAAAGATGGTTGGCAAGTACCACCTGCTTGGGATCCAGTCCTAAAAATAATCAAGTCACAAACCCAGAGATCTACTTAGAAACATTCGGACACCGTGAGCGATTTTTGTGTGAATCGGAACATATATAATTAATCCATCCATGTCGGTAGATGTAATAATTGAATATAAGACAAATGTCACCTTAGTCTTCCTGCGACCACGGACGCAGCAAAGCGTTCGAAACGTCAGGTTCAACAAAATAAATAAAACACGCGATACTTCCGTTAAAAAATTGTTTAATTCAATGTAAAATTGACTTTCGCAAAATAACGCCTGAATCTATTATCCTCTATAAACGATTCTGAAACTATCGGGTGTCGCATGTTTTGTACTAGAAGAAGTAGTGCGCGTATCTCGGTATAACGAGGGAGCCGCTTTTCCTTACTTTCCTTTTTTTCCATTGTTTCTAGGGGTATCGTGACGTTGAATAAGAATATACACCTTCCTAAAGAACTGATCTGTCAAATGCATAAAGAGTTTTTAGGGTTCCGTACCCAAAGGGTAAAACGGAACCCTATTACTGAGACTTCACTGTCCGTCCGTCCGTCCGTCCGTCCGTCCGTCTGTCACCAGGCTGTATCTCACGAACCGTGATAGTTAGACAGTTGAAATTTTCACAGATGATGTATTTCTGTTGCCGCTATAACAACAAATATTAAAAAGTAGCATAACATAAATATTTAAGGGGGCTCCCATACAACAAACGTGATTTTTTTGCCGTTTTTATAGATAGTGGTACGGAACCCTTCGTGCGCGAGTCCGACTCGCACTTGGCCGATTATTTTTTTAAATCCGACTGGTAGTTCCAGAGATTTGCGCGTCCAAACAAACAAATTATATATTAGAATAGACTTAGCATAGTTGTCGATAAAAAGCCGTCAAGTGGGAGACAGACTCGCGCTCTGAGTGTTTCGTAAAAATTTTGATGGAACTACAAATTTACGGTTTTTGGATTTTTTCCATTACTTGTACTACATTATTACTTCTTGCCAAATTTCGTGATTCTAGGTCAACGGGGAGTACGCTATAGGTTTTGATTCCCTTGCGAGTGTCAAAATGCGCATAAATGAGGTATAAACTGCCGCATCTTTTGATTCCGTTAACTTAGAAGTTTGATTTTATCACTGCTCGTAGGGGAACAGATCTGAGTATTTGATATTAATTTCAGCTTGATAGCTTTCCTGAGAAAAAGGTCTTGACAGACATACAGACGGACAACAAAGTGATATTATAAGGGTCCCGTTTTTCCTTTTCAAGTACTGAACCCAAAGAAACTATAAATACATTACTTCGGTTTTGTTTGTTTTATTTGTGAGTTACGCAAAACTTACAATGTTTTAGTTATTGACTCGCTGTTTAAAAACGAGACGTCGTCTAATAAATAACAATAACATATTTTAAAATTTCCATTTATTTGACCTCAACAATTAAAATCTGTAAGCGGACAATACCTCGCCGGTTTCACAGAAACCTTCGTTCCCCTCAGGCCACGGTGTGAATTGGAGAGCTTACAAAGAACTCTTGAGGGTTGAGATGGGATGAGGGGGCATTCATTAAATCAATTCCCTGCCATCCCCAATTCTGACCTACTCATACCTATAAGGGTTTAAGTGTCCGGGTTAAAGCCCCTGTGAGAAATTCACTCGCTGTAGGTACGAATACGTATTTAGAGATCCGTACCTCGAAAGGTACTCGTAAATGGTAAGCTTAGAGGATCGCTTGCTTCTCCGTATTTGAATGTAGGTACGTCAAGAAATCATAAATGAAAACCAATATAAGTATAGTAGTGTAGGAACCTTATCTTTATCTTGGATCTTTTTAAGAGGGGTAGTAGGGCGCATCAAAGCAACCTGTCTGTCATGTACCGCCACCTCACAAAATACCGCAGCCAAATAACAACTCCCTAGATGGTTGTTTTGTTCCTGCGTGTGAGTGAGGTCACCAGTAAGCTCCTAAGGAGTAGTTGCTGTGTTATGGTTAATGTATTAAACCGTATGTAGTAACCGCTTCACATTCGGTGAGCCGTATGCTAGTATGCCTTCCGACGACGTATAAAAAAAATATTATCTTATATTATATGTTTATTCCGCATACCAATAAATCACTTAACTGAGCATGAAGGCACCACGCGCTCCCAAGAACGTTGCGTTTAAATATCCATGCTATTCTAGCCTACAGACCAAGAGCTGCGTGTTTTATTTGACCCCCCACCCGTAGCGTGAATTGAGTTACTACGTAATATCGGCCTCGTCGATTTTCGAAGTTATTTCCTTCATGACTTACTTACTTACCTACCATGACCAAATTGGTCGTGTTCTATCAGAAGGTGATGTCAGGAGCCCTAGAAACCGGCGAGCGTGCATGAAAAGAGCAATGAATGTTAAAGAAGCGAGTGAGGTATGTAAGGATCGAGTCGCGTGACGCTCGGTTCTCTCTGCCTACCCCGTAAGGGATTTGGCATAAAGTTATAATAATAATAATTTCCTTCATGGTTTATCTCCTTGTCTCATCTCTTTAAGTCAGCAAAACATCCAAAATTAGCCACTATATTGCCATGTATAACCGGATATTAATAAATCACACATAACCATAGCTTAATAGTCGTTTAGTTTAATTGATATATTGTAAAAGTTGTGTATACCTTAATAAATATTAAAAAAAAAACACAAATATCACGAAAGCAAGACGACAATTATAGTTGACCTAGAATAGCTAGATAAGCCCGGTGGTCGAGTAGTTAATAATAGCTACTTTAACAACAAGGGTTGTGGGTTCTAGTCCTGTACAATACAAACATTTATGTACCTACATAAACATGTATGTTTGTTCTCACAAAATCTATTTACGTATGTTTATCAGTTGTCTAGTACCATTAATAAACTTTACCAAAGTTAGGTTTAGATGTGCGTATATAACCAGTCTGGGCATAAATACTGTTATATAGAAAATTTTAAATTTGAAACGCGTTTGTTATGTTAAAACTTCTTTCCTTTTCCCGCCGTTTGACATATGTTTTCGTAGTTATTATCAAATTACAATATGGAACGAGGTGTTAAAGAAAATAGGATTGCAGTGATTGACTTGCACAAAGTGTATATGAAGCCGCCAGTCAAATTCAAGGCACTTCAAAAGCTTGATATCAACCGTATGTTCGCATTTCGTACTATCGACAGATATACCAACACTTCCTCTGTTGAAGGCCATGAAAGATGGGGGCGACCACGACCTGTTAAAACTACAAAGGCTTTTAAAGCCAGAATTCCCCGAAACCCCCATGAAGGAGCAAAAAATCTTATCGCGAGAAATGAAGATTCCCGCTATGACTCTGTCGCGTATAATAAAACAAGACCTGAAGCTCGATGCTTATCATAGATATGCAGGACATGCCATAAATCAATCCCTATAGTTGAAGAGAGTGGATCGATCAAAACGCCTTCTGTCCTGACACGGAGGTGAAAGGCACAGAAATATCCTCTTTACTGATAAAAAAAATCACGATTGAAGAATACTACAACAAGCAAAATGACAAAATGTACGAACACAGTTCTAAAGAAGTCGCCCAAATGGTCGGAAAAGTACAAAAGAAAAGTCATCATCCTGCGTCTGTAATGGTTTGGTGGGGTGTCTTATCAAACAAAGCTTAATTTTTGTGAAAAGGGAGTGACGACTTCAGCCAAAGTGATCAGGAGTCTGTCTATGATCATGTTTCTTTTAACGGGACAGGTCCACCATCATTTCCACCATTGTGTCTCCTATGTAGCTAGAATTAACAGCGGCGACCACCAAAAAGGCAATGAACAGTGAAATTCATTGCTGTCCCGAGGGTTAAACTACAGCTGCCTTGGAACTCTCAACGAATTTAATCAGAATAAATTTGTAGGAGTAGGAAGTTTTGGAATTGACTTCTTCTTCTTGGGTTGTGTTGTGAAACCTCCCAGCAATACACTTTTTTAAAAATGTATCGTGAAGTTTCCTGTAGTACTCGTAGTAGTACTCGTGACCAGATGCATCTGGACACGAGGCATAAACTTCCCAAGCCTGGCTTGAAACCAACGTTCCGGACTTTATAAGAGCTGAAGACTGGCCCTTGTCTAGCCCAGATCTGAGCCCCTTAGACTACAATTTGTATTCAGTTTTAGAGGACTTGGCCTGCTCGAAAAACTTGTGTCTCTTAAAAAATCTCTGGAGTAAGCAGTGGCTAAATTTCCCATGCAAACAGTGTGTAAATCCATAGATTCGTGACCTGACTGATTAAAGGCCTGTATCAAAGCTATAGGTGGCCATTTCGAATAGTAATAATAATATTATTTTTTTATTTTTTCCTGAGACTTCCCTTAATATGTAAGTACATATAATAAGGTTTATTAAAATTATATTACTTCATAAAAAATAAATACATATTCATTTGTAACAGAACAAATGGCCGGACTAGGTATGCGTTTATCTTTATGTGATACCAATTGCAGGGTACGTAGGTCACACTATAAGTTTTGCGTAACTTAAAAAAACAACATGTTATAACCAAAATATTATGTTTATTGCTTTTCAAAATACTCTCCTTTACATTTTAAACATTTTTTCATGCGATCGAACCATTTTTTAAAACAGGAGGACCACAGATCTGAAGGCATGTTTTCTACGTGCTGATTGAACGCTATCACTGCCTCTTCGGAGTTGGTAAAAGTGAAACCTCTCATCAAATCTTTGATTTTGGGGAAAATACAGAAATCACAGGGTGCTAGGTCGGGGCTATGCGCAGGATGGGTAACGAGTTGTACTTTTTCGGAAGTTAAAAATGACTTTGTATTGTTGGCCGTGTGTGAAGAAGCGTTGTCATGATGTAGGAGAACGCGGCTTTTTGGTCGTCTTTCGCGAACTTTTTCTAACACCCTGGGTAAACAAATGGTAGAATACCACTCGGCATTAACACTCTTTTGATCTTCAAGTGGAATTGTGCAGATGGGACCCGTAGCTGAGAAAAAAAACGCGATCATTTTTTTATCTCGTATCTCGCCTACCTCACTTTTGTTGGCCTGTTCTCATTTTCAAACACCCATTCACAAGATTGCTGTTTTTTTTCGGGTTCAAAACAATAAATCCACGTTTCGTCTCCTGTGACAATGTCATAAACAGCATTAGAATGTCCGTGGTCGTACTTCAGTAGCATCTGTGAGCACCATTCTACACGAGCCCGCTTCTGCTCCGCTGTCAGTTCATGAGGGATCCAACGCAACAAAGTTTCCAAACTTTCAATTCTTCGTGTAAATTTTTCTGAATTTGTCTCATACCAATCCCCAATAGTTCTCGAATTGTCTCATAGGTAATCCGCGGGTTTTCTTCAATTAGCCGCTTAACAGTAGCCACATTATTTACGTTGACGGCAGTTGAAGGCCGCCCTTCACGAAATTCGTCATGTAAAGAAACTCGACCTCTCTCAAATTCAGCAAACCATCGCCTCACGGTGCTCAAAGAAGGTGCTTCTCTCCCAAAAGCATTTTGAAGACGAGCAGCACAGTCTTGCGGAGAGAGAGAACTTTTAAAATCATAAAAAATCATCGCTCTAAAATCTTTTCGACTCTATTCCATTTTCGTTGCGTACGTAGAACTTTGATGTGTGATAAAAAACAATTGACAAATGATTTCCCGCCAATTGTTTTTTTTTATTACTAAGTAGGTTGCAACGTTTCAAAAAATGTAACATTCGAAATTCAAATAGTTCCGATTAGCTAGAAGTGCAAAACTTTTAGTGTGCCCCTAGTATAAAGAAAGAACCGAGCGCAATGAGACGCGTTCCTTATACACCTCTCTCACTTGTTTAACATTCATAGCTCTTATAGTTAGATGGCGCTCCGTAATTTGTCTGGAGATAAATACATACTTATTGAATGATGAAAGTTGGCGAAAAGAAAAAAAGAAATCCAAGATTATATACTCACAAGTATATAATCTTGGATTTCTTCTTATTCAATTGTCAGCCTTTTTTCATGCAATTTTCTTTCATCGTTGTAACTAGTGTTTGCAGTTCAAACGGTGAATCTGCCATTCGTAATCCCACATTCAAAAATTTTGTTGTCTGCAGACAACTGTTGTAATGGACCGCAGCGCGACCCACTCTACCTGCCTACTACTCTATTGCCTCTACCTAGATGTAATGGACTGGAGCGTGTCCAGCCTACCTGCCTACTACTCTATTGCCTCTACCTAGATGTAATGGACTGGAGCGTGTCCAGCCTACCTGCCTACTACTCTATTGCCTCTACCTAGATGTAATGGACTGGAGCGTGTCCAGCCTACCTGCCTACTACTCTATTGCCTCTACCTAGATGTAATGGACTGGAGCGTGTCCAGCCTACCTGCCTACTACTAAGGCCACGCCATCCACTAAGCAATGAGACCAACAGCCTCTTACAGCTGCAAGCCGCACTACGCCCTACCTTTTTTTTTTTTTTTTTGTGACGCGGGGAAAATTGCGTTACGCACACCACCAGTGCCTGGGTGGCCTCCGGTGGTAGTGTGGGACTCCCCGTCGGCTGTCCGACGGTATACCCACTAAACGACCCCGCGAAATGCCATTGGCCGCGTTGGTGTGGTGCCCCGGATCTGTCAGCAACAGGGCACCACTGCGACTGGCCAGCCCCTCAAAAGGGGCCAGACTTCTTCTCTCTAGGGGCCGCCCCGGCAAATTGGGACAGCCCCTCCGGCGGCGGGACCATTATGGGGCCAGGTTCCCATCCTGACCCCTAGTCCCAACGGTTAGGGAGGCGGCAGTAAGTGCGCGTAGCGCCTACGCCGCACTCCCGTCCGCCGTCTCCGGAGCGGGACAGCCAAGGGATCATCCTCCCTGTCCCGCTCCGCTGCCTCCTTCTGGGACATGACCGTCTCACAGAAGGAGGCCATCGCCTGCCAGGCACTGTTACTCCCGAGCATGAAGCGGACCACGCTCGGAAGCGAGAGGTCCGCGCGTCCTAGCGCGGACACCAGATCATGGCGCTGCTGAGACCATCTGGGACACTGCTCCAACGTGTGTTGAGCAGTGTCCTCGGCCGCGCCACAATCGTAGCAGCCTGGCCGCTCCTCCCGCCTCGCGACCCGGTGCAAGTACTCACCGAAGCACCCATGCCCGGTGAGCACCTGCACCATGCGGAAGGTGAGGGGTTTGCGCCTTCGGCGCATCCACGCCTCCAGGACCGGGCGCAGCGCATCCGCAACGCGGACTCCATACCGCGGCTGCGCCAGGTCCTCCCCCCACCTCCGCATCATCTCCACATGCCCTCGCTGGCGATACCGCCCCACCTCCACCGACGTGGGGCGCTCGCCGAGACTCCTCCTTTCAGCAACGAAGCTGTACACCTCGGCGAGCACCTCCGCCACCAACTCCCAGGGCGGGTCGCCAGCGAGGGCGGTCGCGGCCGTCCAAGCCACCGTACGGTACCCCCTTATTGCCCTCTGCGCTATGACCCGCTGCGCTCTGCGCAGCTGAGTCCTGTTCCGAGCGCAGAGGGCGTCCGCCCATATGGGGGCACCGTACGTGGCCATACTCCGGCAGATGCCGGAGTACAGCCGCCTGCACGCGGCGCTGGGCCCGCCCAAATTGGGCAGGAGGCGACCCAGCGCCGCCGCAGCTCTGATGACCTTCGGTCCCAACCGCTCGAAGTGGGGGCCGAAGGTCCATCGTCCGTCAAGGGTGAGGCCCAGGTAGCTCATCTGGGCACTCACCCTTATCCTCTCTCCTCCTATTTGGAGGTGTGCTCCGGGGGGAGGGCCCCGTCTGCCGGTCCCGCGGAAGAGGAGGGCCTCGGTCTTGTCCAAACGGACCCGAAGCCCAAGCCTCTCTATACGGCTGACCACCAGTCCTACTCCGACTTCGGCCAGCCGCGCCGCCTCCACAAAGGTATTACCCCGGGACGCGACAAGGGTGTCATCTGCATAGCAGATGACACTCATCCCGGGGAGGAGACGGCCCCACAGGACCCAGTCGTATGCGAGGTCCCATAGAATGGGGCCCAGAACGGACCCCTGCGGGACCCCGCACCCGACAGACCTCCTGACCATACGGCCCCTCGCATCCTCGAAGCACACCTCCCTGTCCTCCAAGTATGCCTTCAACAGTCTCCCCAAGTACGGAGGCACCTCAAAGTACTTGAGGGCCTCCAGTATGGTACTGTGGGGGAGGCTGTTGAAGGCATTGGCGATGTCAAGCGACACCGCCACCACCACCTTACCCTCGCGCTCCGCATCCTCCGTCACCGACCTTAGGCGCCTAATGGCGTCGACGGTCGACCGCCTGGCCCGGAACCCGAACTGGGCATCCGATAGGCCCAGTCCCGGGCCATCCTCCAAATGCTGAGCGAGGCGGGAAGCGACAACCCTTTCTAGGGCTTTCCCCGCCTCGTTCAGCAGAACGACCGGTCGAACCGCCGACCCCGAGTCCGGGGGCCGGTCTCCCTTCAACAGAAGGCAGAGCCGGCCCACCCTGAAGGGTCCCGGGCAGCCCCCCGACCGCAAGCAGCAGTCGAGGAGCTCCCGGAACCTGTCTCCGAGGTGCACGAGAGCCAACGCAAGCACCTTCCCGTGCACCCCGTCCGGACCCGGCGCCCTCTTCTTGCCTCGGAGGCGGTCCACGACCGCCTCCATCTCCTGGTTGGTGACGGGCGGCGGAGCGCCCTCCTCCTCTCCTCTGGAGTCCGACGATCGGGCCATTCTCGGGGGAGCGTACCCCCGTGGGGTGTCGGGGAAGAGTTCCCCGACAACCCTCTCCAACAGGGCTGGCTGGAGGGTCTCCGTCAGTGGGGCCGACTGAGCGCGGATCTTGTTCCGCGCTCCTCTGTACGGTCGGCCCCACGGGTCCCTGTCTAGGCCCTCCAGCAGCTCCTGCCACGCTCCCTCCTTGGCCCTACTTATGGCCATCTGCAAGGCCCTCTTCTTCTCCACGTAGATGCCGTGCAGATGGCCATCTCGTCCTTCGTCCCGGGGGCGGCGACGCCTGCTCCGGGTGTACGCTCTACGCGCCCCGTTGCAGGCGTCCCGGAGGTCGGCTATCTCCGCCGACCACCAGTAGACCGCCCGCCTTGGGGGCGGACGCCCAACACTGGGCATGGCCGCCCTGCACACCGCCGTGAAGGCGTCGCACTACGCCCTACCTAACTAACTAACTACACCTACTGCTACTGAAGAACCTTACCTAATATTATTGCTATTTTATTATTACTATCTTACCTAACGAACTAAACGTTCCTGCCTTGCTAAGTCCTACAAATTCCCCTACCTAGTATCCCATCTTTCCTACTTATATGCCTAATCTATATTTCCTTTATGTAATTGTTCTAAGACTTACGTATGTGTTTAATGTTACGCCCTACCTAGATAACCTACCTATTTGTCTTATGCCCTACGTGTGTCTAATATAAAACCTACCTAGATAACCTAATCTCTGTTTTGAGCCCTACTTATGTGTTTCGTGATAAAACCTACCTATGTTACCTAATATCGTCTTATGTGTTCTATATTTACCTAAACCCTATCTCCCAACCCTATGTACAGTTGAATTAGCAGTTCTATTTCGATTTGTTGATATATATATATGTCTATCTATTGATGTAAGATATTTCGATGTCTTAATGCCTAGAGTCGTATATACGAGTTAATAATGGAAATCCGCCCATAAGCTCGGGATTAAGCGAACTTTATTTGCATGTGTGTGGTACGTATTATAGTATTTATATCGTGGCTGATTTACCCTGGCCAGGTTTTCCCAACACACAGCTAAGGCCTTGGAGCTGGTTTCTTCGCAAAGAAACAATGTATTTATATAGATATATATGTATTTGGATGCGTACGACTTTTATTTAATATTTTGTTGTTGCAACTAATAGCCACTTGCTCCAAGCCTTACTATTCCAAGTCCATTGGTATAAATTTATATACCAATGGATTTGGTGGCGCTTTATTGATTGTGTAAGAGCTCTTTAAACCTGATCGGGTTTTACCGATTAATGGGACTGGATTGGAGTGAATTGAATACACTCGGCGGACTGCCTTAACATTTTAAAGACATGTTAATTACTTTCTCGTTATACAGACGAATTACAAGCTTATCGGAAATCAAAGTCTATTGACGCTTATAGCGTTCTTTTGATTATTCACGCGGGACGTTATCGCGCAAGTTATGCTCTCGTGTTTATGGTATTCGAACCTTACAGTACTTTAAGAAACTTCATCATTTATTGTAAAGTGTACGGTACCCAACCATATCAGTCGAGTGAATAACCGTCTGATATCAGTGCATTCAGACTGGCTACAAGCTCGACATGATCCGCCACGGACGCTCGACCAAAATTAATCAGTGTTCAAAATCACGGGATCTAACACGAATTAATCTCTACCGCACACCATGATGTTACATTTACTGATATAAATATATCCTTTTTTTCTTTCAAAATAAAATAAAATGAGAGCGTTATATAAACAAGATCGCGAGGTTCTTATACTACACAGCCACCTTATCATAAACATTCAAACTCATGCAAAACAAGCACTTATTTATAATTTAGTCGACAATGGATTCTATACGGAACCTTACAACCTTAATTCTCTAATCCTAACCCTAATTATCTACAGACTTCGTTAATTCGCGACTATTTAGCAGGATTCTATCGCGAATTTGGCGAAACAAGAACCGGATATGACCTAACGCCCTAACGCGAGTGTGTCTAAGAACATTGTGTATAGATAGTTGTGTTATAAAATATATATATGTGTATATAACTTTGTGTAGACAATTGGCAGACGTGTGTGTCAATGGAAACCTAATCCCTACGGTCCACCAATTACGGATATGCGGTCATCGCAGACTCACGATGGCCCATGCCAGCTTAACTGAGGAGTTAAACCAGCATACGAGATTATAGTCGCCTCGACATTCCGTGATGTATGTATACACTTCACTAACGCTTTATTTCGCGTTAGAGAGGTGGTTCCCTAGTGTTCTGTGGAGAGATCCAGTACGGCTTACCTATCCGTACTAAATCGTGTAATTGATTCTATACACTTCAAACTCCGCTCAGTTGTCACAGTCAGTTTACCACGGTGCTTGAAATGTGTCAATATTGCTTAATAACAAGCCACTTTAAACAAACTATCGCGAATTTAAAGAAACTATAAGAATTGCTTAACAAATCTTATAGCCAAATAGCCCAAACGAATACTGATCACTTAAGTTACAAAAATACAAAGGTTTTGAATTCCCAGATACACCCGTCTCACAAGTCAGTATTGGCTATTCTGTCCCGACTTCTCATTCCCCATTGTATTTAAAGGCTACGACAATTCGGCCATTCCCCGCGCTTCACAACACCGCGCTTCACCCCCGTAAAACCGTCACGCCGATCCGTGTTTAGAAGCAAGGTTCCGTACACATTATCCACTCCAGATTTGGTCTTACAACTAACTTAATTTATCGACTAATGCATAATTCACACATGCTAATTAACCGTGATTAGTACCAAAATTAGATCTTATTCTAAATACCCGAATAGACCCCAGACTGAGTCTGTCTGTCACAACCCAAGGTCTATTACCTTAGGGCAGAGATTGCATCGATCCACTTGTAATCCAATTATTCTCAAACATCTATTTCGTTATAATTATTTCCAACAGATCGTTTAGATCTTATATTCATTTTCAATTTTGAATTTCACCAAAACAGCGACATATCTTACGTGGTTTCTTTCCATACTCTTATGTAACCCTAATTTGATTGCATAGACTCGACGAACTCGACGCCAACAGAACAAAAAAATAATGGGTCGCACATGTGGGCCCAGCCGGCTCACATTTTCGATGTCATACTGCGACAATCTTTGGAGTTTTAAACCATTTCAATTTTGAATAATATTACGCAATCTTATTATCGATAAGATTTGCTGGTACCATTACACTGTACAGATACAGCTGAATAGTCGAACCAACAGCACACAGCCCCGGTCGTACCAATGTTGATGCAAACCAGGCACGACAAACTGCCGTCCACCCGCATACATGCTGCACATTCCTCATCAGTAGATTGCACAGCACGAAACAGGCCACCATCAACTCCATATATGGGCAAAATCTCTAGGACAGAGATCCATTCGCACAACCTTATCAAATGCTCTCTCAAAATCTACAAAAACTCTGAAAACCTTCCTTCGTTCTGGTCCATTGGCAGATGCTTATCAGTCATACGCAATCACTTTATAATGTGTATAAGGAATTTATTTGGACTTATTTAATAGAAAACAGCGCCATTATAATAATACTACGAAAACCAATTAAATAAATTAGTAAAGAAAAAATAAATCTGGGTAAATTACAGTGCTACGTCTAGTCCCAAACTAAGCAAATAGTGTGTTATGTACTAGACTAATAAATATCTTAATTTTATAAATATATAATTATAAGAGATAGAAAACTAAATCCAGACCAAGACAAATAGACATGTTCATGCACACTAACACCGGTCTTGTCGGGAATCGATCTCACAATCCTTGGTGAAAAAATAGTGATTACTCGTCTAATGGGCCATTTGAATTTGCTTTATTTATTTTTTATTTTGTACAATTTTAGTGTTTAGGTAAATTAAAAAATACTGCTAGTATCATTCTTGTATTTTATTGGTCAATCCTTGTTTAATTATTCAACCAGCATATCAGTTCGTATGTTTTCAAAAACATCCCATTGAATTTCAAAAACCTATAACATTTTTCACTACTGCAACCGCTATTTCCTGCTTTTCCACGAAATAACTATTTGCGGTATCCACTGTTATTTCGAAGTTTACATCAAACGGTAAATACGGCAAAAACTATATTATAAATGGGAACCACGGCCATTGGCAACTTTAGCCTAAAACAAAACCGAAATACGTCAAAACAATATTTCAATGAAATTTTCTAAAGTTTTCCATCGACCGCATGCGATGAACGGCCATTGAAAAGTTTATAGAACAAATTGTTTACACAGATGGTCCACTGTATTGTAAGTGTACAGAAAGAACGACCCCAAATGACGAAAGGAAAGCTGACTATCAACAAAAGTGGAAACTTAAAACTCAACGCATAGTTCATTGCCATTTGCATGTCTCTGACGCGAAACCGTGATTTTCTCCTACCAAAAATTGGTCGAAGCGGTTAAAGAAATTTTCACTCCAAACAGGTTAAGTCGACGACAACAAATATTAATAAAGTTATTAAGACATTGACGTGATCGAACTTAGTTTCTCTATTGAAATATGTTTATTAACTAACTTTATGTTTATCATCATAATTATTCACATACATGTTTATATGGTGAGTGGTGGTGGTGAGCAGTAGATAGCCCTGTGGATAAGGTACCGGCCTATTGAACGAATGGTCCCCGGTTCGATACCAGGCGTGGGCACGTACTAAATTCGTGTTTTCGGATTTATGTATATATTATCACTCGCTCGGCGGTGAAGGAAAACATCGTGAGGTCACACACGTCCAAGAAAATATATTTCGAAAGACGTGTGATCTAACCAAAAAAAATTTTGGTTTCCCTCGAGGTTGTGAAGCTCGCAGTCGCTCCATATAAAAATCGGTGTCTTCACCAAATCCTTAGGCTTAGATAGCGGACCCCGCCAATCCTAATGGACTAAAATTAGGAAACGGAATAACGCGAAGGAGATGTTGTATGTTTTTTGTAATGTGTATGATGTTTAATGTGGTTTCTTTGAAACTATTGTTACTTACAATTTCGGTCGATTCCAGATACTGTTCTGACATTTTCCTTGTATATAATGATGTCTTTGTGTAGTATTTATTTCATAATATTTTTTATTTAAGATGTCACATTAGAAAAAAAAATCATACGGATTTTTTTTACGGGACGGGCCCACCACTCATACCCACCACTGTGTCTCCTGTGTAGCCAGAATTAACAGCGGCGACCACCAAAAAGACAATGAACAGTGAAGTCCATTGCTGTCCCGGGGGTTAAACTACAGCTGCCTTGGAACTCACAACGAATGTAATCAAAAGAAATTTGTAGGAGTAGGAAGTTTTGGAATTGATATACGGATATAAACAATGGAGACGTTATAATGTACATTCTAAATTTACTAAATGAATGCTATATTTTCTTAAAAACGCTATATTTTCTTGAAACCGTTACAATATGAACTACACAAAAAAGGACTGAAAATAAAACTATTAAGCCGATTTGACGAGCTCGGTGGCTCAGTCGCGAATGACGCGACTTTGACACCAACGCTCGTGGGTTCGATTCCCACACATGGCAAACATTTGTGTGCATGAACATGTCTGGGTATTTTCTATGTATAATAAGTATGTATTTACAAAAAAAAAATGTATTTACGTATGTTTATCAGTTGTCTAGTACCCATAACACAAGCTATGCTTACTTTGGGGCTAGATGGCGCTGTGTTATTTGTCCGACAATATTTATTTATTTATTATTTGATTATGATTTATTTCTATATTAATTCATTAAACAGTATGCACTTGCCGCTTACGCGTAACAGCTAATGATTAATCCTTGCTTTAATCTAAGCGACCTTCTATCACTATTTTGTCATGAAGGCAACTGAGAGGTTGTGAATAAATGAGGCTAGTTGGAAGCGTGCAGGAAACTGTGTCGGCTTTTAGTGACTTTATTGTAACCAATAGGGTTACAAGAAAGTTATAAATATCTAAATGTGTTTTGCGTGGAGACTTCATAAGTCTTTGGAAGATCAATCGTATGATCATCGCCCCTTATTTTTAGTGAGACATACAACTATTTTTAATACTTTCTTTTAGAGTTTTATACACAAACAGTGTCAACAGTATCCTATTACTAAGGCACCACAATCTATCCGTCCGACTGTATCTTTTGAACCGTAATAAGTAGACACTTGAAATTAACACATAGTGTCATTACTATTGCCGCTGTAATAAAAAGCAATAAAAATTAAATAAAGTCAAAAATTTTCGATGCCCTCCATACAAGAAACGTGTTTTTTCGGTGTTTTTACTGAACTATTTTTAAACGGTGGTACGGAACCCTGTGTACGAGTCCGACTCACGCGTTATTATCTGCAAACCAATCCATCAAAGCCACATAGGCTGCGGAGTACACATACAGCCCGGTTGATATTAAATTTAAGATTGTATCTTAAGTACTAAACGTAGTTAAATTTTAAACCCACTTCAAAAATTTACGTAGAAGGTCACTTAAACATTTATAATCATAAACGCATTAAAATTTATGATTAAAGGTAAAACTAAGCACAAACATACAATTACAGTTTATCGTAAAAGGTTGCATCAAATACACAAATTATAAATTTAATAGTGAATAGATTCAAAAGTCAAATTTACATGCAATTGATTGATGTTAGTCTTTAGAATAACATGGTGTAAGTAACATTTATAGCTCGTTATTCTAACGACTAACATCTACAGCGCCTGGGGGTGGCTCGTGAAGAGGCGAAACACGTGTCGCAGGGACGACCAGGGCATCATGGCATCAACGGTGGCGAGTGCATGCGGTTACTGTTCCAGATGGCGGGCAATCGCGAGGACGACCGCAGCAGCCGAGGCACAGACTACCGGAGCAGCCATGACAGCGACGCCATGTTGCATCTACTAATGGTAATGTTTGGGTGCCGGCCGACGTTATTCACATGAACTATTCGCAGGTTAGATCAAATTATATGTAAATTAGCATTAAAAAACCGGCCAAGTGCGAATCGGACTCGCGCAGGAAGGGTTCCGTATCTATAAAAACGGCAAAAAAAAAAACACGTTTGTTGTATGAGATTCCCCCTTAAATATTTGTTTTATTTTAATTTAATTATTTAATTTTAAAGTGAATATATAACTAAATATTCTGTGAATATTTCAAGCGTCTACCTGTTGCGGTTATCAATATCGAGCAAAAAAATCACGTTTGTTGTACTAAGTGCGCCCCCTTAAATTTTCATTTTATTCTGTTTTTAGTATTAATTGTTATGGCGGCAACAGAAATACATCATCTGTGAAAATTTCAGCCGTCTAACTATCACGGTTCATATACAGCCTGGTGACAGACGGACGGACGGACGGACAGCGGAGTCTCAGTAATAGGGTCCGTTTTACCCTTTGGGTACGGAACCCTAATAAAAATAAATACCCAAGTAAATAAAAAGTTAAAACTCATTATGAGAGATCACTTCAAGCAGTTTAAACGTTAATAGACAACTTGTTTATGTCGATCGAGATTTTGCAAGGTGTATATAAATTTTCAATTTATACAGCTCCCGTGCTGGGATGGAATGGAAATCGCCGCACGCAGGTGTTGCGATATTGTTTTGGGAATATTGAATTTTGCCCAACTTATTTTACATCTAGAATTAGATGGGTATCTTGTTCGCTCCTGTTAGGGACTGCATACATTTGAATAATATTACAGGCAGTTGTTTTATTGAATAGATTCACTTTGTTGTTAAATTGATGGTGATAGAGGGCAAGTTTCTACCCTTTTATTTATAAGGCAAGTAATGGCTGAGGCACCAGAACGATGGACTGGTTTGACATGAGAGTGTGCCGACCATGCGGCAGGAAAAGGCTCGGTGCAATAAATCCTTTCATTGCGATTACTTGAGGTCACAATATTTAGAGAATTGAAGGTAACGAGATAAAAGAAAGTGTAAAGAAAGGGATGAGATCAGAACAAGACTGTAACTGGACAAAGTCAAGGAAAAATCTAATAGAAATTTACGCCCAGCAATATTTTGGCAATGCTTGATCAATGGTCGATGGTCCAAGAGTATAATACTCCCTGACGGGAGAAGAACGGTGTCTCCATACAAAAACCAGTTGAGAATGTGCAAGCTTGCATTGCCAGAGGAACACCTGGTTCGTCAATTATATAACAATTTAATTATTATTTTTTTTAATTTGTCGGCCATTTTGACCATGGTCCTTAAGAGATAGGAGGTTGGTTTTTCAGACATTCCTATTCTACTTTTTTATGCTGAATCCGAATCTGAAGTCAAAATTCGAATATTCGAAAAAAAACGACAGACACACACATACAAACATATAGATTTCATATAGGAACGGTGTTCCTGAAAAATGCTACCATAGATTTACACACAATTAGATACTATGTAACGTTCGGGAATCATCGGCAGTCTCCGGCCACCGTGTGGCACTCTCAGGCATTTTATTATAATAGCAACGGCCGAATCAGCCCCCCTCATACCCGATATTACTTTGGAAGCCGGTGCACGTCGCTCGTTGCACTGTCTCGCCTATATAACCGTACGCGTCTATAGTGCGTACATACATATGTTATAAATAAGTAGTTATTTCTGTGTTCTGTGTTCCCATTCTGGGTAAGTTGTGCAAATCCTTTTTTAGTGTATAACTTTAATTGCTATTATGTGCATTAAGTGCTAGATTTTGTGAGTGGCTAGGTAGTTCAGTAAATTGATTTTCTGTTTAGTAATAAGTATTTAAATATTTATTAACAGCCTTATTATTCTATCTAGGCATCATATGCTAAGTGTAAGGTTGTAAATTAGTATAGCTAGTTTTTTTTGTAATAGTAGGTATTATTAGTAGGAATTTGGAACTGCCTACCCGTCCGTTTCTGATTTTAAAAAAAGAAAATCACCTCTCGTAGCTTTCACCCTTGTGCTGGCTAATTTAGTAGTTCTGGAATGCTTCACAATCCATAACAGGCTGAACAAATGCTTCTGCTTCATAATAAGGTCACCGCCCTCGCAATCTCAAACCGAACTTCGTGGTTTTTATCTGATTGCTGATTGATGCAATTACAGGAACTTCCCTGGGATCTTCAAGTGGTATCTAATACTTGTGGCATAAGACTCCGAACTACATCCTTCATCACCTTCATCTTTCTTCATCACGGAATTCGGAGGAACTTACAATATTATAAGCGGACGCCTACCTCTCCCTGGATTGAACGAGGGAAGATAAGGGACCAACAGCATATTAAGGATCGAGGAGAGTGCGGTATTCTAGACCGGGACAAATGAACACGTATTGATATTACGACCTAGGCTTCACCTACGACTCTGTTTGCTCTGCATAACGCTCAATTCTTTTAATTTTTTTTTGTGTATTAGTTTTAATAAATGTATTTTTTTTACTTTTATTTGGTGCATTTATTTACTGCTTCGTTAATCGAAATAAATGCGACAATGGCGCCCATATACGTGGTTTAAAAGGTCGTAATGTTTGTACTGTTCTGTCACGGCTTACTACTACTAGTTTTGGTTTAGTATACGGGTGTGGGTTTTGTATGCGAGTTGAAAATTGTGAAAACGATTGTGTTCTTCAGCTGATGTGATTAAATTTACATACAACTGTGTCTCGCATGCGAAATAAATGATTTTAGATTTATATCTGTAAACTTTCATATGTCATTAAATATTACGTAAGTCACCTATTAAATGCGCTGGTTTATTCACATCAGTTGCCGCTATAGATATTTTAACTGCATATCGGTACATATTTTATTTTTATACGCATTTGAACTTCATATTTCATTCACTGATTTTATCGATTATTTATTTACAAACCTTATTTCGTACTCTTGCAACACTATCGTTCTGTGACAAAAGCTGATTGTTTGTAACAGAACGGAACTGGTATTGGCTATATTATTGCTTTGTATATGTCTGATATTTCTACCCTTATTGCAATTTATATTTCTCACATTTGCACAACATACCTAGGGGATTAAAATTACTAAAATGTCTTTTCCAGTAAAATTTTTATTGTTACAAAAATCTGAGTTGAGTTATGAAGTCGCCATCCGTGGTGAAAACCCGTCAGATAATGTAGGAGGTCTCAGACGACAGGTGACAAAATTAACTCAACTGTACTCCGCTGAGGATGTTCTTGATTCCGTATTTGAATTCGCTGTAGATATTAAAGGATGCAATGAGACATTGGAAAAAATTAAAATCAATATAGATTCTCTTAAAAGTTGTTACAACGATTCCCTTTTTGAAAGAACAAAATCATTGTTAAATCATTTACATTATAGGCTTCAAAGAATAGAAAAACCAGATAAATCTGAAGATTGTGCCTTACTATTAAAAACTCAAAAATGTTTTGACACATATAGTGCCTCCTTTTTTGCGCTGTCTAAGTCGAGTACTAATGAACCAAAGAGTTCAACATCCGTTTCTGACGGAGAGTATGCTACCAAAGCAAATATGTCAGACTATAATATATCCGTTACCTGTGATCGCGGAATTGTTAGTGAATTGTCTAAATTAAAATATGATGGAAAGTCTTGTGTGCGTGCTTTTATACAGCGGGTAGAGGAGTTTCGTGTTTCCAAGGGTATTTCAGAAAGTAAAATGCTCCAATATGCCTTCGATGTATTTACCGGTGACGCATTGCACTGGTATCGCAGCGTTACGGACAAGCACAAGGATTGGCCTACACTGATTTTTCACCTTAAAAGCGATTTCGATATCCCAGATTATGATTACCGTATGACATTGGAAATACGCGATCGAACTCAAGGGAATGACGAAGGTATAATTGTCTATATTTCCATTATGGAAGGTATGTTCTCTCGGCTAAGCATGCCTATGTCTGAAACTGATAAGCTTGAAATCATTCTGCACAATATACGACCCTGCTATTCCACTATAATTGCTGCAAGTCCTTTTATTAAATCAATTGACGACTTGCGTACAGTTTGCAAAAATTACGAACGTATTGAAGCTCGTTCCGAAAATTACAAGGAGCCACCCTCACTGAACTCGAAAATGCTGGCACCAGAATTTTGTTATCAGTCACATAAAAGAAAAGAACAATGTAAAAGCTTTCATGTCGCTAATACTTATTCATCTCGGTTAAAGCCTTTCAGAAATTATGATAGTTATTCTAAGTCTAAGGAATTCCAAACTGCTGCAATTTCCTCGCCTTTTTGTTTAAGGTGTCGTGTTAACACACACTCCATGAAGGATTGTACGGCCGAGCGTACAATTTTTTGTTTTGGATGTGGTGAAAAGGGCGTTCGTAAACCAGACTGCCCAAATTGCAAAAAACCTGCAAGTTTTAACTCCAAAACAAAAAACTGAAACCTGAAAATTGCAGAAAGTCATTAGCAAATAATTTCAATAACTCGGATTGGAATAATTGGCTTATGTTTGTCAAAAATTTTTTTGCCCGTTCTAAGCCCATTTCTGCAATTTTCAACACTAAACCGAGAACTGATCCCCGTCCTTACGTCAAAGTGTCTATTAATAATGATAGATTGTTAAATGTTTATGGTTTGCTAGATTCTGGTTCGTCTGTGACTATATTAGGCAACAATTCTCACAAGCGTTTACTCAAATTTGATTTGGAATTGTGTTTAAATGATAAGATTACTGTCACCACCGCTGGTGGTCAGAAAGTAACTTCTTTTGGTTACATTCTGTTGCCTCTAATGTTCGAGGACAAATATTCAATAATCAAGGCACACGTTGTTCCGGAGATCCAAACTACTTTAATTTTAGGTATCGACTTCTGGAACAGTTTCAGTATATGTCCAAAATATGTGACGGATTCTGACAATTTATTCGAAAGTGATCCTGGATTGTCTGAAATTTCTAATGGTTCTGCAACTCACTTGCTTGCATATGAAAACCTTGATAATTCGCAAAGGCTCATTGCCGATGATGTTATTCAACAATACCAGAACATATCGTTTGCCGAAAAAGGGTTGGGTAGAACGCATTTAATCAAGCATCGAATTAATACTGGCGACTCTGAGCCAATACGTCAGCGTTATTACCGAATGTCACCTGAGAAGCAGAAGATCATTGCTGAGCAGGTAGAAGAAATGCTGAGATTAGACGTTATTATGCCTTGTGAAAGCCCATGGTCTTCTCCAGTATTAGTGGTTGGTAAAAAGGACGGAAATCCTCGCTTTTGTCTAGACAGCAGAAAATTAAATTCTGTCACAAAAAAGGATGCTTATAGTTTACCGTATGTCTCCGAGATTCTTGACAATTTAAGGGATGCTAGATTCCTGTCTAGCATTGACTTATCTAAGGCTTTCTGGCAGATACTAATTGATGAACCAGATCGAGAGAAGACTGCCTTCTACGTTCCTGGACGTGGAACTTTTATGTTTAAAACTACTGCTTTTGGATTGACTAATGCCCCGGCTACGCAGCAAAGATTGGTAGACCTTTTGTTTGGACCTGAATTTGAATACAAGGTATTCGCATACTTGGATGATATTATAATCATTAGTCAGAATTTCGACGAGCATGTATCTCTCCTTCTGCGTGTACTTGAAAAACTACGAATGGCAAATCTCACAATTAATCTTGATAAAAGTAAGTTTTTCAGAAGCAAACTTTGCTATTTGGGATATGTGGTAGACGAGCAGGGACTGAGGACTGATCCTGAAAAAGTAAAAGCAATCCTTGATTATCCTATCCCATCTAATAGGAAGGAGGTTAAACGGTTCCTTGGTACCGCTTCTTGGTACAGACGCTTTATACCACAATTCAGTACAATCGCCGGTCCTTTGAACAAGCTGACATCAACTAGAAAGAAGTCTCCGCCATTTCAGTGGACTCCTGATGCTGAAAAGGCTTTCCTCGAGTTAAAGTCTCGCTTAATAAGAGCACCAGTATTAGCTTGTCCTAATTTTGAACATTCGTTTGAAGTACACACTGATGCTAGCAGTTTCGGGGTTGGAGCCATGCTGGCGCAATGTATTGATGGTGTAGAGCATCCTGTAGCATACATGAGCCGATCACTCACAAAACCAGAGCAGAATTACAGTACCACTGAACGCGAGGCTCTTGCCGTATTAGTTGCACTAGAGCATTGGCGCTGCTATTTAGAGAGTGGCAAAAGTTTTAAAGTTTTTACTGATCATTCTGCCCTTAAATGGTTTATGTCTCTTTCCAACCCCACTGGTAGGCTGGCTAGATGGGGTGTTCGTCTTTCTTCATTCAACTTTGAGATTGAGCACCGTCGTGGAAAAGAAAATATCATTCCTGATGCTCTTTCTAGGTGTGTTCCTGTAGAGACCCATCTTGACAGTATTATTGATAACCCTACTCCTACTGTTCATGATAGTTGGTACCTAAATATATTTAATGGCTGTCACAATTCACCAATCAGTTTTCCTAATTATAGAGTTGAAAATGGAGTATTGTATAGATATATGAAAAATAAAAATATCCTCACGTCAGAGTTTGATTGGAAGGAGGTCATTCCTGTGGAACAAAGAGAGCAAACACTGATTAATTGCCACTCAGACCCTACAGCTGGACATTTCGGCGTGTTTAAGACTTACAGACGCTTAACACTTCGTTTTTATTGGCCAGGTATGTACTCTGATGTAGTGGATTTTATATCTCGCTGTGACATTTGTCTTGCATATAAGTTACCCTCTCATGGCACTCTGGGAAAAATGGGTAGGCCTAAAGATGTTTCCCGACCTTTTCAAGTACTTTCTATAGATCTTGTGGGTCCATTACCAAACACTCGAAGGCAGAACAACTACATATTTGTAATAACTTGTTGTTTCTCTAAATATTGCATACTTATTCCTCTTCGGAGAGCCACTGCTGACATTGTATCCAAACATATGGAAAACGATGTATTTCTAGTACATGGGGTGCCTCAAACCGTTATTTTGGACAATGGTTGCCAATTTATAAGTCATGAATTGGACAGACTTTTTAAAAAATATAAAGTACCAAAAATTCATTTCACGCCTAAATATACCCCACAAATTAACACTGTAGAAAGGTACAACAAAACTGTCGTTACGGCTATATCTGCTTACGTCCATGATGATCACAGATCATGGGACCTGAATTTACCCCAAATACAGTTTGCTATGAATAATTCTGTTAATGAGACCACTGGGTATACACCTGCATTTTTGGTGCATGGCAGGGAGTTAGTGACATGTGGTTCACACTATGTAGAAAATGATACATTTACAGAGTTTGTTTTTTTACCACGGGATGCTTATGCTGAGAATCTGGGCTATTTGTCTAAAATTTTTGATAGTGTTCAAGCGGCATTGTGGCGTGCTCACGAGAAAAATACACAACGATATAATTTACGTCGCAAATCATTTGAGTTTAATGTGGGAGACATCGTATGGAAGCGCTGTTATTTCCAAAGTGACAAAGATGCCCATTTTAGTAAAAAGTTAGCTCCGAAATATCAGAAATGCCGCATCAAGGCAAAGCGTTCGCCATTAGTGTATGTTATGGAGGACATGAATGGACGAGATTTAGGTGTTTGGCACATTAAAGACTTAAAAATTGCAAGTAATACGAATAGTTAGGTTAAAGACAACAATTAAAGAAAAAGTTATCTTACATCTTTCAAGCGTGAGACGGATGTCTTTTGTGTAACGGATTTTATCCTAGGAAAAATCCTTTTTAAGGGAGGGGGTACTGTAACGTTCGGGAATCATCGGCAGTCTCCGGCCACCGTGTGGCACTCTCAGGCATTTTATTATAATAGCAACGGCCGAATCAGCCCCCCTCATACCCGATATTACTTTGGAAGCCGGTGCACGTCGCTCGTTGCACTGTCTCGCCTATATAACCGTACGCGTCTATAGTGCGTACATACATATGTTATAAATAAGTAGTTATTTCTGTGTTCTGTGTTCCCATTCTGGGTAAGTTGTGCAAATCCTTTTTTAGTGTATAACTTTAATTGCTATTATGTGCATTAAGTGCTAGATTTTGTGAGTGGCTAGGTAGTTCAGTAAATTGATTTTCTGTTTAGTAATAAGTATTTAAATATTTATTAACAGCCTTATTATTCTATCTAGGCATCATATGCTAAGTGTAAGGTTGTAAATTAGTATAGCTAGTTTTTTTTGTAATAGTAGGTATTATTAGTAGGAATTTGGAACTGCCTACCCGTCCGTTTCTGATTTTAAAAAAAGAAAATCACCTCTCGTAGCTTTCACCCTTGTGCTGGCTAATTTAGTAGTTCTGGAATGCTTCACAATCCATAACAGGCTGAACAAATGCTTCTGCTTCATAATAAGGTCACCGCCCTCGCAATCTCAAACCGAACTTCGTGGTTTTTATCTGATTGCTGATTGATGCAATTACAGGAACTTCCCTGGGATCTTCAAGTGGTATCTAATACTTGTGGCATAAGACTCCGAACTACATCCTTCATCACCTTCATCTTTCTTCATCACGGAATTCGGAGGAACTTACAATATTATAAGCGGACGCCTACCTCTCCCTGGATTGAACGAGGGAAGATAAGGGACCAACAGCATATTAAGGATCGAGGAGAGTGCGGTATTCTAGACCGGGACAAATGAACACGTATTGATATTACGACCTAGGCTTCACCTACGACTCTGTTTGCTCTGCATAACGCTCAATTCTTTTAATTTTTTTTTGTGTATTAGTTTTAATAAATGTATTTTTTTTACTTTTATTTGGTGCATTTATTTACTGCTTCGTTAATCGAAATAAATGCGACAACTAACGCCATTGCGGAACAAACGTTTGTGTGCAAGAACATGTCTGTCTGTCGTAGTCTAGGTATTTTTACCTTACAGAAAACCGCACCCATATAACAAACTCCGTGGAGGGTTGT
The DNA here is from genome assembly GCA_947507595.1 of Pyralis farinalis. NCBI lineage: Eukaryota > Metazoa > Arthropoda > Insecta > Lepidoptera > Pyralidae > Pyralis > Pyralis farinalis. Next base: position 4,667,526 of record OX382264.1, read on the forward strand.
TGTGTTCCTGCGAGTGTATACACCAGTAAGCTCCTAAGGAGTTGCTGTATTAGTAGCAGAGGAGGCATGGCGCGTGTGACACTTAACGTATTGCAAGCGTTCATAGGCTACGGTAACCGCTTTACATTAAGACGGTCGTATGCTTGTATGCCACCCGACGTTGTATAATAAAAAAGATATATTACTATACGTATAATACAATACATCTCATTCTCTGCTAATCTCTCACTCATTGTTAGCTTATCGATGGGATGAGCATATGCGCGTGTTTTTGTTTTTGATTCCATAAGTAACGGTATGTATGTATATATGTCTTCACACCTGCCATGCAATTCTCTAAGCGACTCGTAATGGCTGTGTACGTCGCTGTGATCACAGATGTCACAGCTTTGACATCGTCTACTGCGATCACGGCTTTTTATTTGGTATTCTATAAGGCTGTAAGCGTACGCGAGGCTGTTTGCCTTGTAGAATTCCAATTCCAAACGCAGCCTTGCGGCGCTAGTGTCGCACAACCATGAAAAGCGACACTAAGGAATTGCAATTTTGTGTTCAAGGCTATAACAGCCGATGTTTCCGAGGATGTAAGGATGTTTGCTCTTACAGAATTGCATGGCTGGTCCTTTGCGTGGTAGGTAGAGATACCCGAGCGCCATTAGACGCGGTCCTTACCTCACTCGTTTCTTTAACATGCATAGCTCTTTTCATGCACGCTCGCCGGTTCCTAAGGCTCCTGACATCACCTTCTGATAAAACACGACCAATTTGGTCATGGTAGGTAGGTTTGTCTGGGTCTTCCTCGGCTCCTACATCCTTCCACTTTCACATTGTATATCTATTTCGTCATTTCATCTAGCAATATTTCATCTTTCATCTAGCAATATTTTTACATGTCTGAACCAAATGAGCTTATCTTTTCTTGTCTTTTTTTATACTACGTCAGGAGGCATACAAGTATACGGCCCACCTGATGTAAAGCGGGTACCTATTAACGCTTGAGATATATTAAGTATCACTCGCGCGATGCCTCCTCAGCTTCTTACACAGCAACTCCTTGGGAGCTTCCTGGTGACCTCACTCATACGCAGGAACACAACAACCCTCTAGGGAGTTGTTATTTGGCTGCGGTTTTCTGTGAGGTGGAGGTACTTCCCCAGATGGGCTGCATTGATGTGCCCTACATCTCTTAAAACATCCAGACCAAGACAAACAGATATTCATGCACACAAATGTTTGCCTTGTGTGGGAATCGAACCCACGAGCGTTGGTGTCAAAGTCGCGTCATTCACGACTGAGCCACCGTGCTCGTCAAACTCGTTAACGCCGACACTCTCTTTCAGACCAACTCTTTCTCTCACGTCATCATTACGAACGCGGTCAGCAAGCGTTATGCCACAAATTTTGCGCAATGCTCGCACTTCGACCGCACTTATACTACTTTCATGTTCTTTCTTTCCTGCGTTGGGATTAGCACCGCGTTAGGTACTGCGAGCTGTGCCTTCTGGCTAAGATTTCGGCTGCCTACCCAGCGTTCCATTCACGCTTTTCGCTGCACTCACTCGTCTCTCCGCATTAGTAACTGCTGCATGTATATGGAATTGTAAGAAAGAATTGAATTTGTTGTTAAATACATAAGTAAAAACACTTCCTCTTTATTTTCTTTTTGACGGTGAAGGAAAACATCGTGAGGAAATCAGCACGTCCATGTATTTATACTCCAATAAGTCGTGGGATCTAACCTAACAAAGGTCTGGTTTTCCCTTGGAGCTCTATGTAAAAATCAGTACCTTCGTCAAATCCTTAGGCTTAGGTAGCGGACCTTGTCAATCCTAATAGATTAGGAAGCGGGATAACGCTATAAAGAAGAAGACTTCCTCTTTGTTTTTGGCCTGTACAACCGACTGATCATTGTTGTCCCTTTACCAAAAATCACCCTTGTACGTGTTTGCCATGGCTATCGCGCCAATATTTTTATACAAATAAAATAATTGAAGTATATGTCTGTAATGTCAAAATAACAGCTTTTTTTTTTGTTTTTCGCCCAAGAAATTTGAAGACCCACACAAGAAGGACTAACCCACACCCGGGTGTGCATTAGTCATTCTTCCGTGCGGGGCACCCTCCGGAAAAAGGGAGGGAGGAGGGTCAAAGATACCATTTCGTGCGAACGAACTGGTTATGCAGATTTCCACTGACTAAAACACACCCTGGAACTGTCTTTAGCCGGGAAGGCTATAAAGGCTTCATCGGAAGCGATCACCAAAAAAAATATTTTGTCTGTTTGTGTTCTGTGTTGGTTCGGCTAATCCCTGAAACGCCGACGGTAAGTCTCGGCGTTCCTCGATTCCTACATCCTTCTACTTTCTCGATTCTTTATTCCTGTATTTTTTATACATGTCTGAACCAACGGAGCATGCCTCTTCTTATTTTAACACCGACACTCTCATTCGACTCATGCCTATCTTTCAACCTAACCTAACCTAACCCAACCTAGGTTACGTTTTGAGCTGCGATGGACCCAGTATCGGCATCTTCAGCGACTCCATGGCGGCGCTCCAGGCGGTGGCGAACGTCGAGTCCCCCCATCCCCTGGCGGTGCAGACACGGGACGCTCTTAAACTGTGCAAAAGCCAGGGTAAGAGCGTCTCGTTGTTCTGGATCAAGGCACACGCGGGGTTGGAGGGAAACGAACGTGCCGATGAACTCGCCAGGAGCGCCGCACTGGGGTTGCGGAGGCGGCCAGATTACGACCGCTGCCCTGTCTCATTCGTCAAAGGTATGATCCGTAAGGGGACCATTGACGAATGGGACAGGAGATACAAATCGGGAACAACAACTTCGACGACGAAGCTGTTCTTCCCGAGTGCGGCGGAGGCGTACGGCATCGTAGGCAAAATGGTGCCGTCGAGCATCACCACGCAGGTCCTCTCGGGGCATGGTGGGTTCTCCGCGTACTTGCACAGATTCAAGTGCGCGGATGACCCATCCAGCTTCTGCGAGCCCGGCGTGGACCAGACAGTGCAGCACATATTGTTTCGGTGTCCCGCATTCTCCAAACAGAGGTACGATTTGGAGCAGGAGTTGGGAATGCGGGTCACCGAAACCACAGTCTCCTAAATAGTTTTGGGGGGAAATAGATCTAAATTTATAAAATACTGCGTCAGTCTAGCTACGGTTGTCATTGATCGCAACAAGCAGAGCAGCTCCACCTAGGACTAATGCTGTATACCTCGGCTATACTCCGTATAGCCGATGGGATCGCGGTGGCTGGGTGGAGCTGTGAAGCCCGCTGTCGCCCGTGGATGGACTGACGCAGTATGGGGAGGGAAGTCGGGAAACATATATAAGGATAGTTCACCGGCGTTCTTAAATGGGCGAAATAAAAATTTTTAGAAGATATAACTGAAAGATGATGAATGGAAGAATGAAGTGCGGAATGGAAGAGAGTATGATGAATGAATGTGTTTATTTACAATAGAATATTTAAAAAATTGAGTTTAAGAAATGAAATGTACAAAAAGAGCCTTGCCCATGGCAGAGGTGCACGTATTTAAAAAAAAAAAAACCAACCTAGGTTGAATATTGGGAATTTTAAGTGCGATCTTCCCACCTACCCCAGGTTGGACAATGGATTTTTTTTTATACTACGTCGAAAGACATACAAGCATACGGCCCACCTCCTCTGCTGCTTACACAGCAACTCCTTGGGAGCATACTGGTGACCTCACTCACACGCAGGAACACAACAACCCTCTAGGGAGTTGTTATTTAAATAAATAAATATAAAATATTGTCAGACAAATTACACAGCGCCATCTAGCCCCAAAGTAGGCGAAGCTTGTGTTATGGGTACTAGACAACTGATAAACATATGTAAATACATACTTAATATACATAGGAAATACCCAAACCAGGACAAACACATGTTCATGCACACAAATGTTTGTATTGTGTGGGAATCGAACCCACGAGCGTTGGTGTCAAAGTAGCGTAACAGCGCGTTTCACCACTGCGCCACCGAGCTCGTCATATTTGGCTGCGGTTTAAGTATATATATATTTGAATATAATATTTGAATTATTTTTGTTTCCATTATCCAACCTACGCCTATGTACAGTGAGTTGGAAATGTGTATGAATAATTGGATAGGTTTTCGGATAAAAATTTAATTTTGCTCTAAGGACATGAAAATTGTTACAAACATAATTCTGTTTGATAAATCTATTAACTGAAAGCTATTCAAGTACTAAAGTGAAACAAGATGTAACGGAGGTAACGGAGGTAACATTTACCACTGGAACCCAAAATTGACCAAAAGTTTGTTAGGGAATCAATCATCAAGTTATGGCATTTTGTTATCTGTAACAAACTGTAATTTAAATTTTCTTATGTAACTCTATCTGATAATGTAAAATCACTTAATAATAATACTGTGTATTCGTTGGTGTTGATTGTATGGTACTTAATTGTGGCAGAGACTGAAAAACAGCGGTTCCGTTGAGGCTCTTACCTTTTTATCTGTACAATACATCTATGTAAATGTAAGGGCTACTATACTAGTATATTTGTGCACTGTGTAATAATGTCATTGGTCGCAGACAATGTGTTTGTACAGATGAATAAAGTTTCTTTTATTATTATTTTTATTCACGGAATTATCCCGGTCATTTGATAGGCGTGCGCGGGGATATGGATCCAACGCGTAGAGGCCCTTTTAAGAAGATTCATGTTATGTTGTACACCCACCGAGACCCGCTCCTAAAAATATCGATAGAACCATATATCTATGAGCAGGTCACGGCAGGTATTGGGACTATTGCGAATGTATAGGAAATGATTAGTCTATTGTAATGAGGTCTGGAGGGATTATTGGTACTGGGTTATTGCAGAAGAGGGACGGACACCTGCCATAACTATCATATCTGACTGTTATTTTTGGCAGGCGGTGGCTCGCCACTCACTGGGTGGACCCCCGAAATGCCAGAGGAAATCGGCCGGGGGCAACACCGATGTGAGAGACTCAGGGGTGTTAAGAGGTGTGCTGCGCTTTCTCCGAAGTTACTCGCGGCGTTATGCCCTTTAACACTTCCATCCCTGGAGTATATCACCTGCTAGAGCAATATACTCTATCGACTCCTCTCTGGACGGCCAATGAAGGCAAGCCAGAGCTGAGAGTCCTGCGGGCCTTCTTGGATTTCCACTCCGACCGACGAAGACACGCCGGAGACGAAGGCCCTGATCGACTCTCTGGAGCACTCGGGTACCCGTGGTGTCGTTACGCACCAACAGCTCGCCACATGCTGCCCTGCGGGGTATTATTATTATAATAATGTATTACAAGCGTTGATAGGCTACGGAAACCGCTTTACATCAGGTGGGCCGTATGCTTGTAGGCCTTCCGACATTGTATAAAAAAAAATTCTTTGTGCGACTGTACCTCACTATTGACGGATTGAATGATGGAAATGATTTAATTCGGACATTATATTCCCATTAGCCAACCAAAGGTAAGGTAAGGTTTTGACGAGTACCTCCACCTCACAGAAAACCGCAGTCAAGTAACAACTCCCTAGAGGGTTGTTGTGTTCCTGCGTGTGAGTGAGGTCACCAGTAAGCTCCCAAGGAGTTGCTGTGTAAGCAGCAGAGGAGGCATCGCGCGAGTGATACTTAATATATCGCAAGCGTTAATAGGCTACGGTACCCGCTATACATCAGGTGGGCCGTATGCCTCCCGACGTAGTATAAAAAAAAGGCTCCTGACATCGCCTGTTACTTCATCACCTTTCTTGCTATTACTCAATCAACTGCAAAAAAATTTATATCTGGTTGTTTGTTTGTCACGATAAATAAGAAATATATATAAAATAAAAAATAAAATGCGTACATTTTCATGTACAATTGTATACGAGTATAATGAGATTTTACAATGATGGACATAAAACCACAATTTATTGCGCATTCGGGAATCTATTCAACTTGAGCCTTTATTTAGCAGACGAAGCTTACTTGTCCAATAAAGGTTTCATTTTCTACAGAAGGTATTATATATATTATAGTATTCAAGACGATATAAATTTAACAAATACCTAAAAGAAGGTAACATATGTAATGTTATTGTTATTTTGAATGATAGTAAATGTTACTATGATATACGTTGCGCGTTTCTATATATGTGGCCGGACATGCCTTTCTTGTGCGCAGGCAATCGAATCAGTTCGCTTAATACGGAAGTTCAAAAACTATAAAGTTAACCACCGACAACTTTGTCCCTACAGAGTTCCTACATGTATGAACAAAGTTGTACTCAATCAAGTTAATGGCGTTATGTGTCCCCGCGGAAAGGGGTGATTTGATGACAGACACCGTGCAACTGTGTCCGGAGCTGACAATGATTTATTGTGGGTTACAGACGAGGAAACTGCCAGTGGGAATGGATGTATCTTTTATTTTTATTCTCTGTCTATTTAACCTATAGCGTTTCTTATTCACATATATTACTTGAAAGGCAGCGAAAGGTAAATTATGTCTGGTTTCCGTTTTACAGTAGGAACAATGTACGAATATTGGAAACGTGATAGTTTTGTTTGGTCCGCTTTCACGCACAAATGGTTAGAATTTGGATTAGGCAAAGCTGAGCGATCAGCTATACACGAGTGCCGCCTCTGACGTTGCATAGGATGGTCTGCATAGAGTAGTGAGAATTGTCGATAATCCCAAGCTCACACGGTATTGGCCCCTTGAGTTTAAGGAGAGATTTTGCCTCTCTTTACGTGTTCTACCATCGTACAACCCTCTCGTTTTGTAATCGTACCACTCGCCAACGGCATTGCCTATATACGAGTATCATCACGCTTGTCTCGCTATTGTATCATTGGGGTAGACTATGAAACGTCAGGTGCACAGATCCAAACATACCTCTTTCGCTTCTTCGACACTTACAACCTCTTCATTTTCGACTTTGACACCAACGCTCGTGGGTTCGGTTCCCACACAAGACAAACGTTTGTGTGCATGAACATGTCTGATTGTCTTGGTCTGGATGTTTTAAGAGAGGTAGAGCGCATCAAAGCAGCCCGTCTGGGGAAGTACCTCCACCTCAGAGAAAACCGCAGACAAATAACAACTCCCTAGAGGGTTGTTGTGTTCCCGCATGTGAGTGAGGTCACCAGTAAGCTCCCAAGGAGTTGCTGTGCAAGCAACAGAGGAGGCATCACGCGAGTGATACTTAATATATCGCAAGGGTTAATAGGCTACGAGACCCGCTTTACATCAGGCGGGCCGTATGCTTGTATGTCTCCCGAGGTAGTATAAAAAAAAAGTATTAGTCTTCCTCGGCTCTATCCTTTGGGACATGTCGGATGATACCTTAGTTGTGCTGCGGATATAGTCACTTTGCGAGACTAACACACCGCATTCATATATATATATATATTTATATATATATATATATAAATGGATAGAGAGATTTTCAGATCAGTGATAGTCTAGTGGATAAGGAATCGGCCTATTGACTGACTGGTCCCAGGTTCAAATCCTGGAGTATACCACTAAAATGCGTGTTTCGGAATTTATGTAAGTACATATTTGTAATTATATCACTTGCTCTGCGGTGATTGTAAACGTAGTGAGGAAACCCGCGCGCCCATGAAATTATATTTCGAAAGACTTGTGACCCAACTAAAGAAATGTCCGGTTTTTTCTCTGGGTTGTGAAGGTCTGACAGTAGTCGCTTCATGTCAAAATCAGTATTTTCGACATATCCTTAGGCTTAGATAGTGGACCCCGCCAATCCTAAGGAAACAGTATAACGCTAAGAAGGAGAAGTTCGCATTTCGACCGCGTTTATCCTACTTTCATGCTCTCTCTGCTATACCCAGCTCTCGCTCCCATAAGTAAGCGTTGGGACCAACACTGCAATGTGTATAGCGAGCTGTGTCTTCTGGTATATACTACTAAGGTGGCAATCAAGCGTACGGCCGGCCTAAGCAGTTACCGTGGCCTATGGACATTTGTAACACAAGGTGTTGACATCGTCGAAGAACGCAAAACGTTTCTGTACTATATAAAGCCATCGTCGAAGAACGCTAAGAACTTTGTATTATATAAAGCCATCGTCGAGGAATGCAAAAAACTCTGTATTATATATAGTCACAGTCGCAGTCATGTAGTCACAGTCAGTCGCAGCCATGTAGTCACAGTCACAACAGCGAACCAGAACAATAAAGAAAAAGTCCGATCCAGAATATGAAGTTTCGATTCGAAGAATCCTACAGTCCCACAGTCCACTACGATATCAGCGACCTACCCCGTCAGCCGAACGTTGACACAAGGAGTGTCACTTTTTCAATGTCAATGGCGTTGCCGACCGTTTTATCCATAAGTAGCAAGATATTACGGAAAGCAAAGAATACACCGGGTCTTATTATTATTTATAGATTCCGAAATTGTGAATGTAATATTTGTAGTTATCTATGCCCTTTAAGCGTTTCTACGTTGTGTGGTGTTTCTGCGTCATCTAGCACGAAACGTACGCAGAGAGACGAACGTAGTGACGTCAGCTGGTACATCTGAAGGACGGACAACGTACAGGCCGAATCGGGGGACTACGAGATATGGGTCAGTGTTTAAAACTAGTGATTGATGAGGTGAAGCAAAACTTGAGCTTCGATCCGGATTATCAATCTAGCTGGTATTAACATTTCCTTCAACTGGCACAGTTATGGTAGCATACGTAAAAAATACATTAATCATAACTATCATACGTAACAGATATTGTTTTTATATACACAACGTCAGGGGGCATGTGGCCGATGTAAAGTGGACACCGTAGCCCGTGCAATACATTAAGATGTATGTATGTATGTATATCTTCACGCCAAGTCCCTTGGGGGGTAGGCAGAGAGAACCGAGCGCCATAAGACGCGGTCCTTGCATACTTCACTCGCTTCTGTGACATTCATAGCTCTTTTCATGCACGCTCGCCGGTTCCTGGGGCTTCTGACATTAAGATCACAGATGAAAAACAGTTACCGTTGCCTATTAATGCATGCAACACATTAAGTATTACTCGCGCAATGCTACCTCTGCTGCTGACACAGTAACTCGTGGGGAAGTCCTTCTCATCCCGACTGGGGAAGTATCCCCTGAGCTTCTTTGATGCACCCAAACAGACATATACATGCACACAAATGTTAGTCCTGTGTGGGAATCTATATCATACCAGAGGTTTGAAGACTTCAATTTGTCTTCCAAACAGAAACGTTCGCGATTCTGTATAGGCCCAAATATGAATGGCATGCTCAATGCACAAGCTTTATCAACTTATACTTGTTATCTCGTTAGCAGAATATAAATGCAGTCACTTACAATACAAGATAGCGAGTATATGGTATTACAGATATATTATTTACTATACATGGTTAAGGTTACTGGAATTTATATAGTTGTCAACGAGCTCGGTGGCGCGATTCCCACACAGTACAAACATTTGTGTGCATGAACATGTCTATTTGTATTGGTCTGGGTATTTTCTATGTATAATAAGTATGTATTTACAAAAAAAAATGTATTTACGTATGTTTATCAGTTGTCTAGTACCCATAACACAAGCTTCGCTTACTTTGGGGCTAGGTAGCGCTGAGTAATTTGTCCGACAATTATTAAAAAAAAAACAAAAGTTGTATCATTTAGATAGTTATAAATATATATTTTTTATAAAAGTTTAGCATAGTGGCTACGCTCTGCCTGATGGTAAGCGAAAGAGGAACCCAAATCGCAACTGCAATTGACAAAAGACAACACAGTGGCCTGTCAGTTGACGCTGCCATGCTGACACACAATGTACTTCTTCACGCTTCGTTTGAAGGATCCCATATTGTAAGAAGGAGGGAACTTCCGCTTTTTAATGGTACGACAAGATATTAATGAAGTATTAGCATTTATCAGTAAGTATTACGACCAATTTATTCTTAAATAATTGTGACGTTAATAATGATAGATGTGTGTGTGGGGGGGGATATTGTTATATATCTTGCTTGCAATGCCTATTACTGACTGAGCAGCCTTTAAAAAAAGATGGTTACAAAATACAACGTGTACCCGGTTACTTACACCAAGGTGAAAGACCCTGGATGCAGAACGACCGCTCCTGTTGCTCTACTCGAGGACCGGTCGCTCTAGACGCGCGCCGGATGGCAAGGGACGCCAAAAATTCTATGGTTAAAAACAAATTCGATCTAAAATGAAATTTCGATGATGTCTTTTGAGAGGTACGAGGCTCTGGTTCACCAGATCTGACTTTTAAAAATCCGTAGATTGACTCTATATGTACCCAGATACTTTTTTACAAGCTAAATCTGACCGATAGAGCGGCTAGACTAGCCTAGAAGCTAGTGCATAAACGGAAGTACAATTTACGGGACGCTGAAATACAATCACGCTCTATCCTGATCAGGGGTTAGCTGGCAGGGAAGAAACTAGGCATTGTTTTTATACAACTAGATAGGCAAACAAGCATGCGGCCCGCATTAGAAGGTAAGCGGTCACCGCAGCCTATTGACGCTCGCAACACCACGGGGATGTTACTCGCGCGCTGCCAATCTTGTGACCTAAGGATATTTCGTCACAGTACCCAGTAATTTCTCTGCCATATCTCACCCTTCGAACCGGAACACAGCTATATAAATATAGCTGCTGGGCGGTAGAAATAGGAGACCCACGCAGACGACTTATGTACAAAGTCTCCCTCTGGTACATGCCACATACCACATATATATAAATATGCGAAGAGTACCCAGCCAGACAGTATGTCTGCTTGAAGAAAATATATAATTTATTATTTCATTTGAATATAACGCCAATCAAAATGATGGACATAAATTTATTGCGCATTAGGGCAACCGTTCAACTTAGTTTTCGTTTATCAAACAAAGCTTAAGTATTACAAAGCTTAGTTGCAAAAAGGGTTTCTTTTTTTACCAAAGGGATTTGAAAGTCGTAAGAAGTCTATATAAGTGTAATAAACAAATATTGCCATGCAAATTTAAAATACGGCCATTGTAGAACTAAAATTATAATAATAATTACAAGGGTTGTCACAGCGACATTTAAAATTACCTACCTAAGGTTCATATGGTTTATATAATAATTCGACGGAATGAAACATTTTTTATCTTCGCGCGGAATCTCTTGCGGAGTAGGCAGAGAGAACCGACCACCACATGACTCGCTCTTTACACACCTCAATGGCTTTTTTAACATGCATAACTCATCCCATTCACGCTCGCTGGTTTCTTGGGTTCCTGACACCACCTTCTGATAAAACATGATAAATGTGGACATGGTCGGTAAGTTTACTCATGGGCATTTTTTATACCATACATAAATGGTACCAGCCCCTTCTGGCTATTTCGTACCCAGTGGGGGTTAATTCCGCGCATATCATGCGTTGCAGTCTTAGCAGCATATCGAGAAACTCCTTTCGAAGAAGTAAACTCCATCACTATATCTATGTTAACAGACTGACTCCTAAACGTCGACGACACCTAAACAAAGCGGCCTTAACTCTAAATACATATAGTATATTATCAGTTCCATGACAGTTTGAAAGCCCAAACCCACGAACCTTGGTATAAAGCGGCCATTGTTGACTATTCGACTACCGGGCTGGTCAAATATGTGGATATTTGTCTTGTAGACATGTTATTTAGTGAGCAAATGTTTTTCATATCTACCCCGCAATGAATAGATTCATAGATGTTTTCATGGTTGCAAATTTTATTTCCGCTAATATACACGTCGGATTAAAACTCTCTCAGAGCCAGACCTAATATGGTTATTGTTATTATAGATACGAGTAGTGGGCCGTATGTTTGTATGTCTGCCGACGTTTATACTAGGCAACTTCAAATAAAATCGGCTGGTTTTATATTTTTCGGATTAAGAACCCAGCACCATCTTGTCCGAAACTAAACAAAACTTGTACTATTTGGTACTAGATAACTGATTAATATACGTAAATACCTTTTGCATAATACATAGAAAAAAACTAAGGAAAGACAATTAGACATAAATAATAAATAAATATTGTCGGACAAATTACACAGCGCCATCTAGCCCCAAAGTAAGCGAAGCTCGTGTTATGGGTACTAGACAACTGATAAACATACATAAATACATTTTTTTTTGTAAATACATACTTATTATACATAGAAAATACCCAGACCAAGACAAACAGACATGTTCATGCACACAAATGTTTGTATCGTGTGGGAATCGAACCCCCGAGCGTTGGTGTCAAAGTAGCGTAACAGCGCGTTACACCACTGCGCCACCGAGCTCGTCAAAGTTCATAATGACAAAATGTTTGTGTTATGCCAGATTCAAACGCACGACGCTTGGTTAAACATTACAGATATTAACAGTAACTACTACACCACCGGGGTCGGTACTTTCGGGTTCCGAGCCGGTTTTTATACAGTCGCAAGTTTCAAACCATCAAAAATCGTCGGAAACCAAATATTATAAATCCCCATGCGACAACCCTAACATCCTAACAGAAATCTAGAAAAGGTAATCCAATAACATCTATCGAGAAACAACGGGACTTATTGTGAACTACTACAAAAATAATATTTGAAACAGGGGACATGCCGGAGTCTCAACTCGCAGCTCTCTCTCTACTCGACACGATAAAAAATAATAATTATTAAATTTGTAGCCGAGTTTTGAAAGTGAAAACTTCTTTAGTATCGTTATGATTCGAAACTCGGTGAAGCGAGAAAGTGACAGTAAAAAGAGACAACCACATATCTATAGGATTTACGAGGAACGTGCGAGAGAATGATATAGAAGGCATTATACAGTGTGCATTAAAGGGTCCGGGCGTTGTACGTGTGTGTGTGTGCTCGCCTGCGTATTACATGGCATTACGAAGCTTGGGATAAGGCGTCAAAACAACCGTGGTGTATTATACACGTGTATTGTTTACGTAAATATTTCATTATTTTAATAAAAACATTTTTCAAGAACTCCGAAAACGAAAGTAAAATGTTGTCGTGATTATTAAGTTCACATTTTGAAGGTTTCACTTCTATCACGTGCTGCACACATTTTTTTTTATACATCGCAGCCTATGAACGCTTGCAATATTTTCAGTATCTACTATGTGATATTACATTAAAAAAATACATACATACTTCGCGTCTAGCGGACGCAAGTGCGTGAGACGCATGTACATTGGTATATATACCATGCTATATACATTGTATACCGCAAGAGCGGCATACAAAAGAGGGCTGAATATGATTTCTCAATTACAATATTTAATATATATATATATATATGTGTGTATCTGAGCGTGACGGTCACGCGAGTTCAGTGTTTTTCCCCATCCCAAAAGTGCCTAACGTGCCTAAAGAAGTCTTCTCTTCAAGTCACCCGGACTATTTTCTTCTTTACGATTTATAAATTATTTTAAAGTCAAATAAAATCGCTCTTTTGTTACTGTTATTAAAAAGGAGAGTGCACTACCGAGTTGGGATGTGACCTTATATGAAACCGAGTAATGCACGTCTCACACAGTTGATGCCCCGCGGCGATGCCTGACATTCTTTATCCATGTGCCTGACAGGGAATCCCGTTATTGGCGGGAAATGCAAAATCATATTTGCACTACGTATTACATTATTATTATGTTGACGAGGCCGATGGCGGAATGATAACTTTAGTGGAACGATTAACACTACACAAGTGAATCTGTAAAAATATGGTGATAACATTACCCTCACAACTACGGAACCCTTTCATGTAAGTCTTACTTCCTTAATATTGACGGATAAGAGAATCCCCGACTGTTATGCTAATCATTAAGGAAATCATCTATGGAGCACTGATAACAGTGATTTTGCGTATAACCAAATTTACCGCTCCGGGTCGGGAAGTATTTTTTTTATACTACTAAAGCGGCAAGCTTCTTTGGAAGCTGCACTTACTGCTTATCATGGATATGTAGCGTCTGTTCTAGGTTACGGTCTCATACTCTGGGGTAACTCTGCAGAGATTGACAAAGCATTTTAATTCAAAAAGAAGTGCATACGCGCGATTTGTAGTGCATGGTTTGACGACAGCTGCAAACCGCTATTTAAAAAAACTGCATATTTTACTCCTTCCATGCATGTATATAAGAGATGTTTGTATTTTCGTTAATTCGCGCCCAGATTTTTGAAGAAAGCGAAGTGACGTTTTCCAAAGACAGACGAGAGCAAGAGTAATGAATAGATTGTATCAATAGTATTGTCTTAGGTTTTCGCGATTGTTACACATTGAATTAAACAATTTTTAACGGAAGTATCGCGTGTTTTATTTATTATTTTGCATATGTTAAGGATTCCTACCATTTCATTAGCCAAATAAAAGACCTAAAATTGACTAGTGATGAAACTATGGTCAGTTTTGATGTACAGTCACTATTCACCTGCCTACCTGTACAAGACTGCATAGAAATTGTGAAAAGGAAGCTTCGTGAAAATGACGTGCCTGAGGAATATGGAGAACTTCTAGAACTTTGCCTAATATCTGGCTATTTTCTTTGGAATGACGAATTTTACACTCAAATCGATGGCGTGGCTATGGACTCTCCCGTTTCTCCTGTTGTCGCCGACATTTTCATGGAAGACCTTGAGGAGAGAGCGCTGTCGATGGCACCGGCTGTGCCGAAGATGTACAAACGGTACGTAGATGATACTTTTGCTGTCATACCCAAAGATAAAGTATCTATATTCCTACACCATCTTATTCCATCAACAATAAAATCAAATTCACCATGGAATTAGAGGCAAATAATTCACTAGCATTCTTTGATATATTAATTACCAGGAAACTTGACAACTCACTTACTTATACAGTCTATCTATAGGAAACCCACCCATACAGATAAATATCTCAATGGTAACTCACACCACCATCCATGTCAGTTAGCTACCGTAGGCAAATCTTTGTTTCAGAGAGCACACGGCATCTGCGACGCTGAGCATCTAGAAGAGGAACTCCAACACGTCAAACAAGTACTGCGGAGCAATAGACACAAACTCCCTCGCATGCATCACAGAAGCCGCCCGAAGCCACCTACAGTTGAACGTCAACCTGCTATCTTACCATACTTAAAGGGAGTCACGGACAAAATTGGCAACATTTTACGGCGAGCTTCAATTAAAACTTATTTCAAGCCCCATAAGAAGATCAGTCAATTTCTAAGACCTATCAAGTGTAATATCCCCTTACAAGATGCAGGAGTATACAAATTAGACTGCGAATGTGGTTTATCATACATAGGGCAAACAAAGAGAAGCATAGGTACTCGAGTGAAAGAACACATTGCTGACATGAAGAATAGGCGTGATAAAAACTCTGCAGTATGTGAACATACACTGGACCGGTCAAACCATTACATGCAGTTCGATAAACCACAAATCCTCGCCAAGGAGAACCGCTATATGCCTAGAATGCTATGCGAGGCTACTGAAATAAGAAAACACCCCAATTTCAATAGAGAAGATGGTTGGCAAGTACCACCTGCTTGGGATCGAGTCCTAAAAATAATCAAGTCACAAACCCAGAGATCTACTCAAAAACGTTCGGACACCGTGAGCGATTTTTGTGTGAATCGGAACATATATAAATAATTAATCCATCCATGTCGGTAGATGTAATAATTGAATAACCAATGTAAGACAAATGCCACCTTAGTCTTCCCGCGACCACGGATGCTGCAAAGCATTCGAAACGTCAGGTTTAACAAAATAAATAAAACACGTGATACTTCCGTAAAAATTGTTTAATTCAAGATTGTATCAATCTTCCTGCCATAAATACATATATGAAAAAAATTCATACAACATGTGCATATCCCTTTATAACCATTTGCCGTTTGAAAGTCATTTAAATTTCGACTCAACAATTGGTTGCCGTCTCACTGCTTCTACAGTGTCAACGAGTATATGGAACACAAAATATCCCGATAACACACAATTTTGTTAAATGTTGTTAATAGGTATAGTTAATTTTTAATGAATCTTTAATTGGCGACATTTTATATTCATTACATGACATTGGCATTTAAATTGAATTTCGTATTGTATTATTAGCGACATTTTATATTCATTACATGACATTGACATTTAAATTGAATTTCGTATTGTATTATAATTTTATTGTATCTAACTTAATTATTCTTATTCAATAAATGTTTGTGATTATTATTTGAATGATTTGTCTAAATATTTGCCCGCCTCCATGTAAGCTGTACAGCATTTAAAAATTGTAACCACCTTTTTTTGCTTCAATCAATCAATCATTTATTTATTTGCGGAATGCAGCAAATAAATAAATGATTGATTGATTGAAGCAAGCGTATAGCCTGACTGATGGTACGCAGGTACCGTAACCTATGGACATTTGCAACACCAGGGGTGTCACTCATGCGTTATAACCGGCCGGAAGTAGAAGGCACAGCTCTTATATCGGCTAACTGGTTAAACTAGGGGAGCTGGGCCTGCGGCGCATTGGCAGAGCTGCTTTTGCACAATAAGTAAATAACAGCAAGCTGCGTAAGCAGAGCTGCTAACCCTTGTGTCAATAAATATTTTGACAATTAATTTGACCCGAAATATAAATTTGCAAAACTTGAAATGAGCTTGCCATACGCGCTCCAATAGACTTTGTATTGGAACGGTTTTTCGGGCGATAACATCACTTATCGATATCCTTTATTGAGCTAATCGAAATTTAATCTATTTTAGGAGAATCTACAATACTTAAGGTACATTCACGTCGAACAATCAGCTCTCTAGCTTCTAAACTGAAGGAGTACTACGTGTAACAGTCGAAAACCGCAAAACTGCAAAAAAGACAATTTTCTCGATTATAAAGCTTCGCTGGTTAACGCAGCTCTGCAAATATTCTCCCTTTGGTCAGTAGGCGCTAAAACACAACGTTTTTGTAAGCGCGAGTGCGCAATCAAGTGGTTTATTAGTTGGTAATATTAATACTTTGAATTAAGAAGTCGAGCGAGCAGTCCCGAAATTAATTGGTTTTGATCTGAGCATTTAATATCTATCTGTCTATTTATAACTTCACGCCAGGTCCCTTGCGGAGAGGCAAAATAGAGAAAAAAGAAAAAAGCAGAATTGGCCTGGCGAGCGCCACATAACGCGGTCTTAACACTCTACACACGCTTGTTTGACATTCATAGCTCTTTGCATACACGCTCGCCCGTTCCTGGGGTTCCTGAGTATTTAGGTAACATATTAACAATAAATTGTTAAAGAATAGTCAGAGGAATGTAAGTGGTAAATCGCCATCTTTAGAGTCAAAGCCAATATCACCTATACGTGGTGAATCTACACTCTGCTTACTTACTTACTTGCAAACGAGACTCCGATAAATGAGAGGTAGGGCGCATCAGAGGAGCCCAAAAGGGGACTTGGTTTGATGGTTGCTTTGATGCGCCCTACCTCTCTAAAAAATATTGATACACAGACCGACAACCGCGTATGTGTATATGTACGGCATGTACACGGCATACGTTGGGCGCATTGAATAGGAATCCGTCTAGCTCTGAGCGAAGATTGTGGATTGGTATGAGCAATGAACCAGATATTCTCCAATGTATCAAGATCGAAGCCGTGTTCCATCACGGATAGCGAGGGACCTACTGCACGACACTACATTCGTATATTGAATTTAAAATTGTAGATTCATATGTTACTCTCACGAAGTACATACACTCTGTCTTTGTTATTGTATGAGATTTATTTAAAATTACATACCTTTTCATGGTTCCTTGGTAAACGTAGTAAACCTTAGTCCAAATTAAATTGCAACCTTTTTAAACAACAGAATGCAAATTCTAAGCTAGGCGACTGAGCGAATTTCGGGGCGCCACAAGGCTCTATTTTGATTCCCTTTTTAGTTTTTGTATATGTGAATGATCGCCCCACATGGTGCAAAAAATGGCGGTTATAGTAGTCTGTCACTGATTTTAATTAACTTCAATTTTTAATGAACCGGTCACCGGTTATTTTCAAAATTCAGTGGAAATCTTAGAACCTCGAATAAATTATCGAAGCATGTTTTTTTTATACCACTAAGGTGGCAAATAAGCATACGGCCTGCCTGATGGTAAGCAGTTACCGTAGCCTATGGACATTTGCAACACCAGGGGTGTCACTCTTGCGTTGCCGTAAGGACCTCTTCACGCCTTTCTTGAAGAACCCCATACTGTAGTCCCTTGGGAAAACCTCGGCAGGGAGCTCATTCCACAACTTAATAGTTCTCGGTAGAAAACTTCTCAGGAACCGCACAGCACGCGACCATTACGTTTCCAGTGTATGAGGGTGAACTCCCAGCCGTCGGCGGAATGTACATCGGCTTGATTCGTGAAGCATTTTCCTGACATGTTCAAAACGCTACAAAATAATCTGTGTAAAAAGGCTTATTACAGAATTCAACTGACTGACTGTCACTGAGAAGTGTCTAAAAGTGATATAACGTCTCTAAGCGCTCGGGTGGTCCTATAGCAAATAAAGAATTTTTATCTATTATCTCTTCTTTATGGGTAAGAAATTTTAAATTTTAAATGGTATTAATACACCATCGCCAACTCATTCCACTGCAGAGATGCGGGTCTCCTTTCAACCAAAGGGGTTTAGAGCATACTCCACCACGCTGCTCAACTGCGGATTGCCGCATGCCGTACACCAATGTTTTACTTAGGCAATATTACATAGACCGGCATAACATATATATGTGTATATTTATTACATCAATTTAACTACATACACACAATTTGTATTACTTTAAGTATTATTTCTTTAAACGCCTATTCAATTCACAACGGCAACAAGATTCATGTATTTATTATAAGTTTACCCGCACAAACATTTTTAGGGTTCCGTACCCAAAGGGTAAAACGGAACCCTATTACTGAGACTCCGCCGTCCGTCCGTCCGTCCGTCCGTCTGTCTGTCACCAGGCTGTATCTCATGAACCGGGATAGTTAGACAGTTGAAATTTTCACAGATGATGTATTTCTATTGCCGCTATAACAACAAATACTAAAAAATATAATAAAATAAATATTTAAGGGGGCTCCCATACAACAAACGTGGTTTTTTTGGCGTTTTTATAGATAATGGTACGGAACCCTTCGTGTGCGAGTTCGACTCGCACTTGGCCGTTTTTTCTTAAATATATATGTGCATAATATTGATCAAACTGCGTGTTTTCTTAGTAACTTTAATAAGACTTGTACTAATTATTTTTATGTAGTTTCAAACCATTGTGTAGTCAATAAAATATATTTTGAAATGAATTTTACGATAGAAATACAGTCGTGAAAACAAACAAAACAAAGTGTACTTAACAATGGCACAAACCAAAAAATGCACTCACAAAGTGTGTTCAGTAAACAAACGTTAAATAAAACTTGCTATGGCTGAAGTTGGTCTGCTGCTGTAATTGGAAACTAACGTTTGTTACATGACTTACCATTTCAGGCATTCATATTTTTGTCTCGATTATATTGTTTGATACGTGCTGCCCGCAGTGACACCGCGTAGAATTTGTAGAGACTATTTCTAGCTGATGTCCGCGACTTTGACGTTTTTTTTCCTTCTAAACCTTCACGGTAACG
This sequence comes from Pyralis farinalis, assembly GCA_947507595.1. NCBI lineage: Eukaryota > Metazoa > Arthropoda > Insecta > Lepidoptera > Pyralidae > Pyralis > Pyralis farinalis. Next base: position 4,687,216 of record OX382264.1, read on the forward strand.
TGTAGAACAGGCTAAAAAAATATTCAAATCGGTCGCACCATTTTCTAGTTTTTGCGAGACTCTTTTCATCATTTCAGTCCGTTTTCGTTCACTACTGAACATAGGCCTCCTCTTTGTAATAGTGTGGAATGTCGTGAGGGTTGTTACATGATTGAATTATCAGAGAAAGAGACGGAGTTGGTTGAGTAGTATTCCGGCTCATTATCATACTCATCTCAGACCGTATTAGTCCACTGCTGAACATAGGCCTCCCCTCTAGAGTGCCATTCGTCTCGATCCTGTGCTACCTACATCCGTCGACTCCCTTCTTTTGAGGTTATCGCCCATCTAGTGGGTGGTCGTCCCACACTACGTGTACTAGTACTTCCCAGCGGTTGTCGGTTCTATGACCTATGTGGCCGGCCAACTACCACGTCGGCTTGCTTATCCTTTGAGCAATGTCAGATACCTTAGTTCTGCTGCGGATATCGTCAACTGTGGCATGGCAATTGATTTATATATCTATCTATCTATAACTTCACGCCAAATCACACCTAAATCACGCCTTGCGGGGTAGGCAGAGAGAACCGAGCGCCACGCGACTCGATCCTTACATACCTCACTCGCTTCTTTCACATTCATTGCTCTTTTCATGCACGCTCGCCGGTTTCTAGGGCTCCGGTTTATTTATATATAATTGATTTATATTGTGTGGATAGTAGATAAAGAACCGGCCCATTGACAAACTTGGTCCCCGGTTCGAATCCTGCATGTACTTACTTAAATTCGTGGTTTCCGATATATATATTTGTAATTATTACTTGCTCGGCGGGGATGGAAGGTTATAAATCTCATGAAAAACGCACGTCCAAGAAATTATATTTCGAAGTTCAACTAAGAAAGGTCTGGTTTTCCCTCTGAGCTGTGAAGGTCTGAGGCAGTCGCCCCTTTAATCACGGGCGTTAACCTCAGTCATTTGATAGGCGCACACCTCGCGGGGATATGAATTCGGCGCGTAGAGGCCCCTTAAAGAAAATATTGATGTAATGTAGTATACATATATTATATTATTGTTATTTCTTTGTTTACACTTATCTTATATTTTATAATATATCTACAGTTCATATAAAAGAAAACACGTTTAAAAATATAAAAAAAAGGCACCCGCAGGTATCAAAGCGAAGACCCAAGCTACCGGTGGTCAGGGCTCCAGACTGAGAAACCTCCTACAATGCGAACCTGTCCGAATGTCTAGAAGTACTGCCTTCTGAATCTGGTTCTTGACCCAACTGCTAAACGAGAGTCTCTCAAGATAGCGGTCGAGACTATTCGCTATAAGTCCGTTTTCTGTCACGACTATCGGAACAATTATCGTTAATTCCACACGCCACTAATATGTGTATCACACCTAATATGTGTAGTCTTCATTGACATTGATTAATCCAAATCCGAATAATGTGAAGCATATATATATTTTATGTCATAGAAAACATTTGACGAGCTCGGTGGCGCCGTGGTGAATCGCGTTGTTACACTATTTTGACACCAACGCTCGTGAGTTCGATTCCCACACAGTACAAACATTTGTGTGCATGAACATGTCTGTTTGTCTTGGTCTGGGTATTTTCTATGTATGATAAGTGTGTATTTACAAAAAAAAAAAAATTACGTACGTCTAGTACCCATAACACGAGCTTCGCTTACTTTGGGGCTAGATGGCGCTGTGTAATTTGTCCGACAATATTTATTTATTTATTTATTTGTCTATCTATAACTTCATGTCAAATGCTCGGTGGCGCAACGGTTAGTAACCCTACTGTGACAAGCGCGTGTGTGCGATTCCCACACATGACAATGATTTGTGAGCATGAACATGTATGTTTGTCTTGGCCTAGGTTTTTAAGAGAGGTAGGGTGCATTGAAGCAGTCTGTCTGGGGAAGTCAGACAGACCTGACAGAAAACCGCAGTCCAATACAAACTCCCTGGGGGTTTGCAGTGTTCCTGCGAGCGAGCGAGGTCACCTGTAAGCTCCTAAGGAGTTGCAGTGTTAGTAGCAGAGTATACTTTATGTACTCAGGCGTTCATAGGCTACGGTAACCGCTTTATATCATGAGGACTTTACATCATAAAAATCCCTTGCATGGTACACAAAGATAACCGATCCCCACATGACTCAATCCTTACACATCTTTGAGGTACGGGACCTTCCGCCACAGCCATTTACAAAAGCTTACTATGAACGTCCCAGGAATTTGTTTAATTAGTATTTATTATAAGGCTTGGAAGAAGAGGAAATTAAGATTTTTTTATCTAACTAGCTTCTTTATAAATTCATGTCTTCTCGTGCACACTTACCGATTTCTAAGGCAAGCTGCATATTTCAATACGAATATGGAACAGATTTGGTTAGTATTTATAATTTTATTCTACTTTTTTCACTTTTTATTCTGTTTGGTTGGATATATAAAACTTGCCGTTTTACAATCATAAATTCAATGTAAATAAAAGTATCGAATACGTTTTGAAACAGATGTAAAAACGTTGCTCCTTGTTATAACTATCATTTTAAAACTCCTATGAATCTTGACCCCCGTCCAGTTTTCAACACAATTTTATCGGCGACACCTTCAACCCCTGACGTCTTTTGTATCGAATTCGGTCTCCATTTCATATTTATGTTGTTATATATTTAGAATATAATAGAATACATGAGAAAAGCTTTAAACGTTCAAAGCTTTTCTCATGTAAAGAAGCGAGAGATGTGTGTAAGGACGGAATCACGTGTCGCTCGGAACTGTCTGTCTGTTCCGCAAGGGTGTAGTTAGATAGATAAGACAGAATATTTTTTTATTACAGCAATTATAAATTTGACGAGCTCAGTGGCATAGCTGTTAATAACGTAACTTTGACACCAACGCTCGTGGGTTTGATTTCCATGTAGGACATTGTCCCACCTCCATCCTGTGGCTCCACCGACCTCACGGTCATATGAGCCGAATCGTGGGAGTTGCACACGGCACTGGCTGCTCTCAGGCTCTGTTCCGGGCCGTGGGCAACGCTTGGCACCCTACAAGTTTTTTAGTTCTTATCCACAATGTCTCGTTACGCTTTTTCCCCTTCTGGGGTAACGACATTAACAACTAACTCCTTCACTGCCATTGGTCGGCATTCTCCTCTTCATGCACACTTCTGTCGCTCGCTAGCTCCTCCGCGCTGCTACGTGTCGAACGTGTTTATTACCTACTAGCTACGTGTTTTAATGACCATAGTGTAACAATTACGCGAGTTCAGTTTTTACTGAAATCGCATAAAATTGCGCAAATTCAGTTTTACTGCAATGGCATATTTTCCAATGTGCACAGGGTTGGATTTTTTATATAACACGTCGCGATGCGTACAAGCATACGGTCCACCTGATGTAAAGTGGTTACCGTAGCCTATGAACGCTGCTAACAGATTAAGTATCACTCGCTGCTACTACCTCTACTGCTAATGCAGCAATTCCTTGGGAGCTTACTGGTGACATCACACGCAGGATCACAACATACATTCCCAATAGAGTTATTATTTGGCTGCGGTTTTCGGTGAGGTGGAGGTGCTTCCCCAGTAGGGCTGCTTTAATGCGGCCTACCTCTCTTAAAATATAAATATGTTGAAATATTAAAATTTAATAAGCAACAGAAAACAATTTTACTATATTTCTGCGTTAATGGATACTGCTAACGCCATTTACCGACAATTTTTAATAATCATAGTGTAAATATTACGCGAATTTAGTTTTTACTGAAATCGCGTAAAATTACGCAGTTTCAGTTTTTACTGCATTCGCATATTTTTTACACGCAGGTTAATCAAGTGGCGCCACAGTGTTGGAATTGAACATAATAACAATATGTTACGATTCTTATCAAGCGTCACATTTAATGTTAGTTATTTGTTATACAATGCATATAAGGCATACAAGCTTACTGGTCACCTGATGTAAAGCAATTACTTAGCCTATGAACGCTTGTCTAGTATCAGTATCAGTCACACGATGCCACCTCTGCTGCTAATACAGCAATTCTTTAGGAGCTTACTGGCGACCTCACTCTGACGAGCAGAACACAACAACCCTCTAGGGAGTTGTTACTTGACTGCGATTTTCTGTAAGGTGGAGGTACTTCCCCAGACGGGCTGCTTTGATGCGCCCTCTCTTAAAAACACACAAACAAACAATTTAATTTTTAGTTAATTAGTTTAGTAACATTGTTGCATTTTTATTACATAAAATAAATTTAGTAAGGGGAATAATTAACTGGGCGAATAAATTATATATGGACGACTGTTAATGAAATACTTTAATAAAATAGCATGCAAAATTCGTTCGACTCATACAAATTTAGGTGGCACAAATTAAAATTTAATTACTGGTCTTCAATAAAACTAAAACAGTTTCAGAGAATATTTAAAGTGTGTTTTATTTAATACTCATAGCTACTTTTCAAGTAATCATCTTAATAACAGCATCTTTGGCAAATTAAATAAAAGAAATCTACAAACAACAACCTTCAAGGTTTATGACATTTTGAGAGTTTATGACAGCGACGGTTTTCGCACGCTAATGTGAAACTTAATGTGCTGTAGATTCAATCAGTTATGTTATAAGTTAGTTTTATTGTGAGTTTTTGGTTTATTGCTCAACATGATATACAAAACACCTCGATTAGGAAATATTGCAGCACTCTTGGAATAAAATATATGCCAGTTGTTGAATATAATGTGCGCTGCAAAATTGTTTAAATAAAAAAAAACGGGTTGCACTCCGGGAGTGCCGGCAGAAGTGAAAACTTGAACATTAACGTTGTGCATTTTTGAATATTTTGGAATGATTAGGGAATAATTTCGCACGAATTGCTTTATTTATCAGTGTAAAAGTACAATCTCGAGCCATCAGCAGTCACCATCCGCGGATACGCGTAGCAGGCTGTATTGCAAACAAACATACACGCACACTCGCGCAAGCGCCCTGCGCCGCTTAAACCAAAACAGCGATGTTGATAAACGACGTTGAACGAAACGCGTAAGCGCCAACAATTTCATGGCGCTTACAACGTTTTGGTCTTACGAGTTTTAAATGTTTAATTAGAGGTAACTAATGTTTTAGCGCTGCAGTGAACTTAAGTTCTAATTCTCACCAAAATCTTACGGTCAGGGTCCCGTGTCCAGACGCGAGTTTACCATTTCTTACTCATCCCAAAAAGTGCACAACGCCGCTAAAGAAGTTTACACTTCAAAAATTGTTCACTTAAGAATTATTATACTGATCGTTTTGAATAACTCGTAACTCAAATTCATATTTTCAAGTCCCTGTTTACAATATTTGTGTTTGCCTTCAGTCTTTAGTCCATTTAGTATTTCAGTGCACAATAATCAGTATTTTTGACACCCTAACCCTGAATTTATATTCGATAATTTAAATACTACCCATTTAGTAATAGTAATGCATAACCTTGAGTCGTTGCATGGCTCGAGGACGGAAACGCACTTGCGTGTCTAATTCTAGTCTAGAATTGTAAGTCTAGAATTGCGTGCTCAGAAAAGTTTTTGTAGATCCGAGCTCTACCTATAGTAGGTACCACACGAACTCAATCCGTGTCTTGCGATCATTATGAGCAATCGGTAATAGATTCAGGTGTTATTTCGCGAAAGTCAAATTTATAAACAACTAGCTGTGCCCGCGACTTCGTCCGCGCGGAATCAGTTATAATTTTATTTATTTGATTTGATTATAAGTACCTAAATAAGCAGAGTAAAATAATAATAGCTATGTATTATGTACTTCGTCCGCGCGGAATACTTATTTTTTATTATTTATTTATATTAATAAAAATAAATAAAATTTCTAAAATAAAAGTAGCCTAAGTTACTCCTTATTACATCAGCTGTCTGCCAGTGAAAGTCTTGTCAAAATCGGTCCAGCCGTTTCAGAGATTAGCCGGAACAAACAGACAGACAAAAATTGTAAAAATATTCATTTTGGTATATTTGGTACATCCATATGCATTTAGTAAAAAGCGGTTATTTTAATATTACAAACAGACACTCCTATTTTATTTATCTGTATAGATTTGATTGAATCTGCTTTGTCTGTTTCCGCCACCAATTATTCTGTCACCTGATCCCCATGTTACGTAGTCCATTCTGAAAGTCTTGAACGTGTGCAGAAGACAGTATACCTTTTTTTTAACAACGTCAGGCAACGTCAGGCAGGCATACAAGCATACGGCCCACCTGTTGCCTATTTGCGCTTGTAATATATTAAGTATCACTCGCGCGATGCCCCCTCCTGCTGCTTACACAGCAACTCCTGAGGAGCTCACTCTTACTCTGGTGACCTCACTCACACGCTGGAACACAACAACCCTCGAGGGAATTGTTATTTCGTGGGAGACACGTCGCAAGCAGCAGGATCTCATGCATTTATACTAACTGATCCATTATAAACCCGACTTCTCATATTTACTAGGACTAACGTTTACCCTACGAGTATATAAAAACAATACATCCTACTATAACCCTCTAACAACAATGTGTCGATTATTTGATCATATCTCACTTAATTTCCACGACCTCGATATATACACCTTGAAACTGAACTCATCCCGTGCTAAAATCAAGCGAGTATATAATAGCAACGCCAGTTCACCAGACCACATCATCACATCAACCCTTACTCCTCCCACTGCAGGGATACGGGTCTCCCTTCAACCGAAGGGGTTTAGAGCATACTCCACCACGCTGCCCAAATGCGGATTGACGGAGGCCAGTGTTTTCAAGCCGCCCGAGGGCCACTGACTTAGCTTAACGACTGTCATCTATCGACAACAGCCGGGACCGACGGCTTAACGTGTCCTCCGAACACGGAGAAACTCGAAATAGATAAACCAATCCATAGACAGGCTGCGGTCGACGTTGCTTAACCTGCGCGTTTGGTTAAAATGACACGCGCAACGGCGCCATCGAGCTCTCGCCTCAGTTCGCATGTACTGTAATATAGTTTATGTACATTGACTTATTTTTCAATATTTAATTTATGAAATAAAATTGTAAGAAATAAATATTATGTAAAAGCTACAGAATGTATGTTTATGTATAGTGTGTCAGCATATTGAGAATTGCGATCTAGGACAAAACTTTATTATTGTATTCTATTTCTTCCTGTAGTCAAAGTCAAAATCTTTTTATTCCGTAAAAATGGCTACATTTGTTTGGAATCGTCACAATTTTTTCCCTACCGTGCAGTTCATGACTAGGTGAGCACTGATAAAAATACTGCCAAAAAACTCAGGCATCCCTCTTTTGGTATCCAAACAAATTTACATATTTTATTAATTACATTATAATTGGATCGACTCACTCCCAGGCATTTTTATCATTAATATAGTCAGATACTTTATAATATGCCCTGCTACACAATTTGGCTTTAATAGTAGTTTTAAATTTGTTTATTGACAATTCTCTTATATTGCTATTGTAAATACAACATGCCATGGCTGCTCCGATAATCTCTGCCTCGGCTGCTGCGGTCGTCCTCGCGGTTGCCCGCCATCTGGAACAGAAACGGCATGCACCCGTCACCGTTGCCGCCCTGGCTGCTCCGGTCGTCTCCGCGACACGTGTTTCTCTCCACGAGCCATCCTCAGGCGCTGTAGATGTTAGTCGTTAGAATAACATGCTACAATTACATTATAAGCAACAAGTATCAAGTGCATCTCTAATTGTGATTTGTGTTTTTTTTATACTATGTCGGGAGGTATACAAGCATACGGCCATACATAATACATAAAGCGGGTACCGTAGCCTATTAACGTTTGCGATATATTAAGTATCACTCGCGCGATGCCTCCTCTGCTGCTTACACAGCAACTCCTTTGACCTCACTCACACGCAGGAACATAACAACCATCTAGGGAATTGTTATTTGGTTGCGGTTTTCTGTGAGGTGGAGGTACTTCCCCAGACGGGCCGCCTTGATGCGCCCTACCTCTCTTAAAACATCCAGACCAAGACAAACAGTTCATGCACACAAATGTTTGCCTTGTGTGGGAATGGAACCCACGAGCGTTGGTGTCAAAGTCGCGTCATTCACGACTGAGCCACCGAGTTTGTGTATTCTCTTTTAAATTTTCACGCCCATCTCTTCGAGACTAATACTTGCTTAACCTGTGTGTTCGTTTAGGGTGATACGCGCAACCAAGCTATCGAGTTTTACATCGCTAATATAAAATCGCTAATATATAATCAATGATACTGCATTCCGTTGGTATTTAATTTTCATATCGCATAAAATAATCAATGATACTGCATTCCGTTGGTATATAATTTTCATATCGCATAATGTCTGACAAGTATGTACCTCCGTCGTCACAAGTATCTGTCGTTCCACGTGACTAACGAAGTGCTGGCTGTGCATCCTCAGAGTCAACCAGTATCTGATAAGTGAAGCTTCAGCCTGGACGCAGCAGCTACGAAGGTATGGATGTGGCACTCATAATTATATAAGATATGTATGAGTTGCTGTGTAAACAGCAGATGTGGTTTCGTACGAGTGACACTTAATGTGTTACAAGCGTTCATAGGATACGGTAACCGCTTTACATCAAGTTGGCCGTTCGCTTGTATGTTGACGTTGTATAAAAAAGGGCATTTAAGTGAGGTAGGGCGCATCAAAGCAGCCTGACTGTGAAAGCACCATCACCTCACGGAAAACCGCAGCCAAATAACAATTCCCTGGAGGGACGTTACCAATAAGCTCCTGACAGAGGAGGAGGACCTAGGCAGAAGTAGCAACGCGCGCTACGGTAATCGCTTTACATCAGATGGGCTGTATACTTGTATAGCCCAGTGGATAAAGAACCAGCCTATTGAATAACTGGTCCTCGGTTCGAATCCTGGCATATACCACTTAATTCGTGTTTTCTTTCATTTATGTACATATTTGTTATTATCACTTGTATGTATGTATGTATATGTTCACGCGAAGTCCCTTGCGGGGTACGCAGAGAGAACCGAGCGCCATAAGACGCGCTCTTTACATACTTCACTCGCTTCTGTGACGTTCCTAGCTCCTTTCATGCACGCTCGCCAGTTCCTGGGGCTCCTGACATCACCTTCTGATAAAACACGACCAATTTGGTCATGGTAGGTTAGTCTCAGTCTCCCTCGGCTCCTACATCCATCCACTTTTGCACTGTATATCTGTTTCGTCATTCTTTCGTTATTATCACTTGCTTGGCGGTGAACAAAAACATCGCGAGGATACCCGCATGTTCAAGAAATTATTTTTCTAAAGACGTGTGACCTTTAACCTAAGGATGATATGATTTTCCCTCTGGATTGTTGGGGTCTGACGGCAGTCGCTCCATCTAAAAATCAGTATCTTCGCCAAATTTTAGGCTTAGGTAGCACTCTCCACTAATCCTAATGGATTAGGAAACAGGATAACGCTAAGAAGAAGAAGGGCTGTATGCTGGCATGCCTTCCGACCCTGTATAAAAAACCAGTTGAGAATGCGAATGCGCAATGCGCAAATGCGCTTGCATTGCCAGAGGAACACCTGGCTCGTCAATCATAAAACAATTCAATTTTTTTTTTTATTTGTCGGCCATTTTGATCATGTTCCTTGAGAAATAGGAACGGTGTTCCTGAACATTCCAATTCTACTTTTTTATGCTGAATCCGAATCTGAAGTCAAAATTCGAATATTCGAACCAAAGCGATAGACAAACGCACGGACAAACGCACAGACAAACGTATAGAATTCATATAGGAACGGTGTTCCTGAAAATAAGTAGGATAAGGTAAACTAGCCAATGCTGATGACCTCTGTCAAAGGTTAGTTCACGATGATTAGACAAACAGTCAAGCAAGCAATTACGGAGCTCGATGGTCCGATTGTTGCGCAAATCTCTCTAATCAAACACCCAGGTTAAGCAACGTCGACTGCGGGCTGTCTATGAATAGGTTCATCTATCTTGTAGTTCTCTATCCTCGGAGAGTACACACGGTGACAAGTGATGCTAGCCACTTGTTGCTCATGCAAATGTAGTTCATTTAAGTAGGTTTCAAACTTTAGTTACTGGTAATATGTAATAATTACTATGTATGTATATGTACATGTATGAATGCGTGTTTATACTACGTCTGGTAACATACAAGCATACGGCCCACCTGATGTAAAGCGGCTATCGTAGCCTATTAACGCTTGTAATATATTAAGTATTATTCGCGCGATGCCTCCTCTGCTGCTTACACAGCCACTCCTTGGGAGCTTACTGGTGACATCAGTCACACGCAGGAACACAACATCCCTCTACGGAGTTGTTATTTGGCTGCGGTTTACTGTAATGTGGAGGTACTTCCCCAGACGGGCTGCTTTGATGCGCCCTACCTCTCTTAAAACATCCAGACCAAGACAAAACAGACATGTTCATGCACACAAATGTTTGCCTTGTGTGGGAATCGAACCCACGAGCGTCGGTGTCAAAGTCGCGTCATTCACGACTGAGCCACCGAGCTCGTATTTATGAAAATTTGATATAGGCATTTAGTGTCTATGGTATTAATATTTTGCAAATACGCTGTAAATCTTCTTAATAAAATAAAAAATACTAGACGATCTGATCTCTGAGCTGAATCATAAATTCCTTTTTTATGACCCTAATATCATTATTACTGATCATTTGATCCTGTATTCGTCCACTGCTGAACGTAGCCCTCCCATCTCCCATATCGATAAAACCAAATATCTACGATTTTTTAACAGCAAACCCAGTAATCGAAGATTAAATATAAGCTGTTGCAATGAAACAATAACGGAGTCAAATGAAGTAAACTTTCTAGGAATCACAATAGATAATCAATGTACATGGAGGCAACACGTTAGAAAAGTATGTACAAAAGGAAATCGTTTTGCATATGCCTTATAGCGGTTAACCAACCAAGTAAATCAAAAGACCGCCTTAATGGCCTATCACGTCTATGTTGCATCAAACTTAAAATATGTGATTCTTCTCTGGGGTAACTCCATGGACATAAATAGAGTTTTTATATCACAGAAACAGTGCGTACGGGCGATGTGTGACGTACCGCCATTAACTTCACGTGGACCACTATTCCGTAAATTAAATGTACTTACTGTGCCATCAATGTTTATTTTTGAATGCTGCATCTTTGTCAAATGTCAATCCGACTTATTTACTCGAAAAGACGCCATAAATTTATTTAAGCCAACCAGATATCCTAGAATGCTGGTATTACCCAATATACGAACGAATATAGGAACGTGGCTCGTGAAGAAATGCTTCTACTCAGTTAAAGACTACCTAAATTGTAAAGTTGATTTAATCTAGTGACTTTGTATAATTTGTTAAACTATGTAATTAATATCTGGACTTTGCATACTGCTGTACTAATTTAAATATTATTGACATTATTAATAACTATTTAAAATTGCGTGAATAAATTCTGTACATTGTTTTAAATATTGTGCTATGTAAATTTTGCATGCCATGGATCGGCTGAATGATAAGGCTCTTTATATAACTTTTAAGCTCCCAATGTTACCTCATTCAATGCGAAATAAATCTTTCTTTCATCTAGAGCGCCCCTCGTCTCGATCCTGTGCCACCTGCATCCATCGACTCCCTGCAAACCTCTTGAGGTCGTCGCTCCATCTAGTGGGGGGGTCATCCCACACTGCGTGTACCAGTACGTGGACGCCATTCGAGAATCTTTCTTGCCCAGCGGTTGTCGGTTCTACGAGTTATATAGCGGGCATACTGTCAGTTCAGCTTGCTTATCCTGTGGGCTATGTCGGTTACCTTAGTTCTATCTATCTATAACTTCACGCCGAATCCCTTGCGGGGTAGGCAGAGAGAACCGAGCGCCACGTGACTCGATCCTTACATATCTCACTCGCTTCTTTAACATTCATTGCTCTTCTCATGCACGCTCGCCGGTTTCTAGGGCTCCTGACATCACCTTCTGATAGAACACGACCAATTTGGTCATGGTAGGTAAGTCTTGGCCTTCCCCGGCTCCTACATCCTTCCACTTTTGCATTGTATATCTGCTTTGTCATTCTTTCATCTTGCATTCTTTCTACATGTCTGAACCATCGGAGCATGCCTCTTCTTATTTTAACACCGACGCTCTCTTTCAGACCAACTCTGTTTCTAACATCATCATTGCGAATACGGTCTACAAGCCTTACGCCACAAATTTTGCGTAGCGCTCGCATTTCGACCGCGTTTATTCTACTTTCATGCTCTTTCTGCCATACCCAGCTCTCGCTTCCATAAGTTAGCGTTGGGACCAACACTGCATTGTGTATAGCGAGTTGTGCCTTCTGGCTCAGGATTTTACTGCCAAGAAGTTTTCCCAACGCTCCATTCACACTATTCCCAGCACTCACTCGTCTTTCCACATCTGCGGTGTACCTTCCATCCCTGCTGAAAGCGCATCCAAGATATACAAACTCATCCACTTGTTCCAACACTTCATCATCAATCGTAATCCTTACATTAGTTCTGGATTCTTCTCTTTCAAATACCATTATCTTTGTTTTCTTCGCATTCAGTTACCTTACCTAGTTACCTTAGTTCTACTGCGGATATCCTCATTTCTGATTTTATCAGGCAGAGAAACCCCGAGCACAGCTCTTTCCATAGCACGCTAGGCGACCTTGAGCTATCCCATACGGCCAGCAGTGAATGCCTCCACTGCTGCTATCATCTAAATTATATTTATAATGAATTTCGGGCTGTATTGTGTAATGTCTACTATTTTATACTCTGTGGCTCTCCCTACTCTGTAGTAGGTAGTTTCTGAGGTAGAGGAGTGTTGTCAGTGCGCGGCCCACTTCATTGATTGAAGCATGGGTGGTATCGTGCCTTATCTATAGACATGTACTAACGCCCATCTATTGTGCATTAAAGTTGTATTTGTCGTTAATACCACACATCTGCTACAATATCCATTAACAGCAAACGTAATCATATTAGAGATAAATTAGTTAGTAAAACAACTGTTCATTGAGTTGTAATGAGAAAATCGTTTTATCAACACCTTAACCAAATTTTTAAAAGTATTTATTTAAGTCAATTAATATCAGATTGACCGTGGACCCGCCGCCGTGCTTAGTTGTATCAAAATAAAATTTGCTTTTACACAAACTATAACAATTTAATATCACCTATGGAAATAATTATGAAAAAAAAATTGTTTGCGAGTAATCATTAACTAATCTCATCAAAAATGCAATCAATTGTACTTAATTGATAGACTGAGCTGCATGGGCTCACTAGCCAGTCAATGTAAAAGCGTATACATTTAGTGGTCATAATCCTTTCACTCAATTTGAGCCATAAATTATGAAAATAATATTTGTAACATTTGAATCTTTACGTGAAATAATTTAGTATCACAATGGTCGCTCTCCTTTACCTATGAAAAATTAAATGTGTCTCAACCTGATGATGACCTATATTATTGTACAGTACAGGACTTATTTAGACTAACAACAGACTGCGGCGAGCAACACAATAAGACATCTTGAAGAGTTCTTCCCAAGTAGAGCACTGTGCTCTCGACATACAAATTGGCTGGGCGTCGACATATTTTAAACAAGCACTACTGTTGTGAATGCATAATTTTACTCATTGTCTATGGATTTTGTATATTTTTATTGTTTTATTTTTTCCGGTTTTTTTCTCGGTTTTAATCCCGGTCATTTGATAGGCGATATTAATCTAACGCGTAGAGCCCCTTAGAAAATAATGATGTAATGTATTATACACGCCGTGACCTGCTTCAGGAGATATTAATGGGATAATATACCCATGAACAGGTCACGGCAGGTATTGGGACTATTGGAAATGTGTCGGAAATAATTGAGCTATTGAAATGAGATCTGGAGGGATTATTAGTACTGAGCTATTACAGAAGAGAGATGGACACCTGCCATAACTATCCTATCTGTTGTTACTTCGGCAGGCGGTGGCTCGCCACTCACTAGATTGACCCCCGAAATGTCAGAGAAAGTCGGCCGGGGGCAACACCGATGTGAGTGACTCAGGGGTGTCGAGAGGTGTGCTACGCTTTCCCTGAAGTTACTCGCGGGGTTATGTTATGGTTACCCTTTTGCTTTTTAAGTTCGCTGCCTTTAACACTTCCACACCTGGAGCATATCACCTTCTAGAGCAATATGCTCTATCGTCTCCTCTCTGGACGGCCAATGAAGACAAGCCAGAACTGAGAGTCCTGCGAGCCTTCTTGGATTTGCACTCCGACCGACGAAGACACGCCGGAGACGAAGGCCCTGATCGACTCTCTGGAGCACTCGGGTTCCCGTGGTGTCGTTACGCACCAACAGCTCGCCACAAGCTGCCCTGCGGGGTGTATATTTTATTATTATTTAATTAATTTGTTTAAGTTTTGGATCGTAAGGGGCTTCAGAGCCAAAGGGAATGTCACCTGCTCCTGGTACATCATCCCCTATAAATTAACTTTATTGGCGTATTGTAAAAAAAACATATTGTCGAGTGCAACAACGATATAATATTTTTACACACAAGTCGAATATTTATTTGAAAATTAAGGTGTAAAAAGTAACAAAATTTTGAAATATTTTGGCAAATCTGATACAGGGTAATAACTATTAATTTACGATGAGTTGTTCTGAAGACTATATTAAAAATAAGGAGCATTACAATTTGCATGTACACGATTTAAACAGAATTTAAATTGATCAATGGCGGACATTACAGTACAAATCTACAACGATGCCAATCATAGTCAAGTCATTCATTTGACACTATTATATGAATTTTGGCACACTATATAACCTACATTACATCAATTCCAAATACTTCTTTTCCAAGCGTGTCAACTTATGTACTAATCTTCCACTAATAAGCCAAATAAGCCAAACGAGGTCGGTAAGAGGTTGCCTTTGTTGTTTGTTTTTGCTGTTCGACACAATACTATTGTATTTTCATGATAATTATATTATTTAAACGTATACATAATTTCCCTAGAGTAACACGATCATACGGTGCACTAGCCGTTGGTCGTGTCATTCTGTGTCAGTCACATGATGTCACCATTCAATTGTCAAAGTCAAATTTATACGAAATAAAAATTGTCTCTAAGACTGTGGGATAAAAATTGTGTTGTCAACTGCAAACCCTCTGCCCAATCAATACAATAGACAATAGTTATGTTCATATATTGCAATAATATAATATTTAATATATACCTAGGTATACTATTTTATTAAGAAGTATATTAAAATATATAAAGAAAACTGCAATTGCCCCGTGAAATTATTGAGGAAGCCCAAACCTACCGAATACGATTCATCGCTTGTGTGCTCCCCCTGGCTCTTCATACACGTCATGAATCTAATCATACGGGTTTATAAGTATTTAGTGCTATTTTCGATGGCATGCTGGTAATCTTCATTTTTTTGTTGATGTGGGCTCTACAGTTGAAAAAACCTACTGCCAAGAGAGTGCTTAAAAACCCTCTCCCCATCATCGAATTTTCGAGAGTCTAAGGCACTGAGACTGAGAAATTTACTGAGGCACAATATCGTCACATAAATTGCGTCAAAACCAGAATATTGCTTCAAAATTTATATGCAAGCCATAAAAAAACTGTAAATATTGAGGCATTCCTTGTGGTGGCGGTAAACGTAAAAATATGTCATTCGGAAAAGTATTCTTTGATTACACAAAAGTTAACTATCATGAGAGAGATAGATCAAATAAGTGAATCACCACATTGCTCAATTTTTAACTGTTCATGGAATTTTTCAAATTATACTCTTTTCTATTATATTTAAACTTGTTTCGGCGCCTCTGTGTGAGTGTTCTACGACCATGATATGAATAAATGGCAAAGAAATGCTGAACTCCTAGCATGTCACATCCAATATGGCATACTATGACTACGACTGGCCGAGTACGGGTCACGTCTTTCGGTGTTCTTGTGTTAAAACAATATCGATATCAAAAATGTTACTTAATTATCCGTTTTAGGACGCCGTATTCAGCGCAACGTTTATTACCGCCCTTGGCTAGTACGCCCGCTGTGGTATCTAGTTGGAACATAGCGTAGACCAATTATAATTCTTTTGGTTCTGATAATTTTGCGAGCGGACTTGCATTGGAGGTAGGTCGACGTGCATAGCGTATCTCCCAATTCGGTGTACATAAGTGTCTACCTGACACTAAAATTTCAAATCACAAAGTGCCAAGATTTAAGAGATAAAAATAATTTGCTTAGAAGAGCCTAGCAATAACTAAGTAGCTCATTTATGCTACACGCTTTATCGCAACATTCGTTCACGACGCCCCGGTACCGCTTCCCTCGAGAGCCCAAACTCCTGGCTCTATGGGGCTCCAGCCACGGCCAGTCTACTTCTTGTTCTTTGTAGTACGGCGATAGAATGGCATCTGAAATTAAACAAATATACTTAAAGACCCGTGACACATATCCTAAGATTTATATGACAAGACTGCCTCCCTTATTGTGTTTTGCCGATAGTACATTGGGTTGTGTTCCGTGAACTTAATTAAGTTTGATGCTGTGTGCTGTGGAATGAGCTCCCTGCCAAAGTTTCTCTAACGAAGGCATGAGGTTCTTCTAAAAAGTCGTGAAAAAGTTTATACTCATTACATCACTATCAATTTCACTAGTGTTACAAGCGTCTCTGTGCCGAGTAACTGATCTCTTCCTAGCTGACCGTCAGAGAGGTTTATTCGCTTGTTTTGCACCCTAGTAAAGACTTACAACAACTTACTGTACGACTTCTTCCCGCGCTTTTGACGAGTGACATTGTTGTTATACTTGAAATGTTTACAATTCAGTATAATTGTCACATAAAACAATTCAGTATTAGTTTTATGTGACAATTTCGATAGTATTATATATATAAGTGCTAGTGAAATTATAAAGTAATGAAAAAACTCAAATATAACACGTTTATGCACTTTAGACGTGAATAAGTTCATCAAGAAAACCTTGTAAACATCACTATCGTTTTACGGGTGGTATTTAAACTTGATTGGGTCTGGGTACCCTTCCCAAGTATTTTTTCAGCACAGTTCCTGAAGCTGGAACATAGAATTAAGATTTTGATATGGTTCTAAACTGAAGACTTTGACACTGGCATAAAGTAGCAACACTATTGCCATATATTAAAAAAAAACTTACTGTACGTAGTTACAACTTCCGATCTCTTATCCGTGACCGGTTCACCTACGCACAAAAGAGCGAGTGCTCTAGCGAGAGTTCTGCCGCAGTACACCTGGGGGTCTACGTTGTGTAATGAAATCTGACCTCCTCCGATGTGTCCAGAGCAGACCGACATTACGCATAGAAAGGTAACCACTGCCAATTGATGGTGATTCATCTGAAACAGTCAGACGGTCAATCATCGACGCTGATAAATGCCCTCTACATTGATTGTTTGCTCGAGTAAATGATTCATTTTTCTTTCATTCCATGTTCACATGACTTGGTTGGAATTAGAAACGAACAATAGCAGAGCTACTCTGGAAAGGAATACCGATATATCGAAATTTTAATTACACCCTTAAATCAATACACTTGTTACGAATAGGTTTGATCGCAGTGGGCTAATATCTAGTTTAACTTTATGACGAGCTCGGTGGCTCAGTCGTGAAAGACGCGACTTTGACACCAACGCTCGTGGGTTCGATTCCCACACAAGACAAACATTTGTGTGCGTGAACATGTCTGTTTGTCTTGGTCTGGGTGTTTTAAGAGAGGTAGGGCGCATCAAAGCAGCCCGTCTGAGGAGTACCTCCACCTCACAGAAAACCGCAACCAAATAACAACTCCCTAGAGGGTTGTTGTGTTCCTGCGTGTGAGTGAGGTCACCAGTAAGCCCCTAAGGAGTTGCTGTGTAAGCAGCAGAGGCATCGCGCGAGTGATATACGCTACAAACGTTAATACATCAGGTAGACCGTATGCTTGCATGCCTCCCGACGTTGTATAAAAAAAAACAAAAAAATCATTCAAAGCTATGTTTACCAAAATGTAGTAAATATTGTGTATTATCACTAAAAATTTCCGCATTGGAATTCTATACCGGATGAAATTAACAATTGAGATATTGTACTATTTAAACGTAAACTGTTACTATTGTTGGCAGAAAACAATTTCTATTCACTGAAAGAGTTCTTTATATATAAAAGTAAATGATGTAAATCAGTACCTATGGCATAATGTATTAATAGTAGAACATTTATTTATCTACATGGACATATGAATGCATGAACTCGTCGTCATTATGAATGCTTACGGAGGTTGCAAGTGAGGTTAACTCTGAATCTAAAGATGATGGTAAACTAATTATATCCCCAAGTCTTTATCATTTCTGGCTCCCAAAACCAGCCAGAGAAATGAGCAGGACAATTCAAACTACACTTACCATTAATGCTTTCACGTATTCCTCGAACGGCAAGTCGATTTTAACGCAGATTTTAAACCACCGCTCCGTTATATACCCGAAGATAAATTAATAATTCATTAATATTTCAAGAGCATGTGTAATGGGATGTGATCATTCTGGTCCAATAGAGGTCTCAATTAAAGGACATGTTCGTGTCAAATTTCTGACACATGTTTTATAATCCTCTGCCCAAATTGAGGACGTAAAGTTGAACCAAGGCGCAATGCTTCGTCTCTTTTTTGATGCTGATCCCGAGGCTTCGTCTCTTTTAAATAGTTAATAGATTCAGGCGTTATTTTGCGAATTTACATGCAATTTGATCTAACCTGCTTTGTGTGCTTCCGCCACCAATTAGTTTCTAAAAATTATAAACAGACTGACGAATCCACCCCCACCCTCAATTAAATATAAAGGACGGCACTGCGATGGATTTGTCACTTGTAGCATGTTATTCTTACGATTAACGTCTACAACGCCTGATGATGCCTCGTGGAGAGGCGAAACACGTATCGGCCAGTCGTGACGGTGGTGGTGTTCCTGATGGCGGACGACCGCAGTAGCCGAGGCAGAGACTACCGGAGCAGCCATGGCAGCGTCGGCATCTTGCATTTACTAACAGTAGTGGGTGGGTGCCGGTCGGCGCTAGGCCGCATGAACTAATTGGTGGCGGAAGCACACAAAGCAGGTGAGATCAAATTGCATTCGTCTCTTTTTTTAATAAGAGTGTGCGCAAACGAATGTATGAGTTAGTTAAAGGCGATAACCGCCGCCGGTCCACGATACATTGAAAGTCAAATTTATAAGAGAAAAATAGATTCCTTTCTTTTTAGAACCCGTTCGTTGGTGAATTAGTTAGTTAGTAGAAACCGGTGAAGTTAGCTGATTCCACGACTTCACCGAAACGCCCCCCTTTTTTTACATCATCGGTAGGAAACAAGCATATGTCCTTTCCAGGTTTCTGTGATATTTGAGTGCTAGGGTATCATCCGTGTACAAAATTTTAGGACATGCAATTCACGCAGGAAAGTCGCTGAGTGAATTGAATATTGAAAGAAAATTAGAAGCATGTTGAGATCCGGAGAATTTAACGTAACTTGCACCCCTGAGTCACTCTCTGCGGTGTACCTTCCGTGTACCTACCTGCTGTTGTCTTTTCGGAGGTTCAAACAGCGAGTGGCTAACCACCGCCTGCCGAAAATTTTTTTATAGATACCAATAAGGTGACTAACAAGCGTACGGCCTGCCTAATGGTAAGCAGTTACCGTAACTTTTGCAACACCAAGGATATCACTCTTGCGTCGGCGTCCCTGTAAAAACCTCTTCACGCCTTTCTTGAAGAACCCCATGCTGTAGCCATTGCGGAAACCTCGACAGGGAGCTCATTATACAACTTAATAGTTCTGAGTAGAAATCTTCTCTGCACTGCAGCGCGGCGTGCGTGTGTCAAAATGCGTACATTTTGACGTTTCGATAAACGCCGCTGCTGTCAAATCACTTAACGAAACGTCAAAATGTAGAATCGGCCTACAGTACGCGACCATTGCTGCTCCCGTGTGCGAGGATGAACTCCCAACCGTCGGCATACTGTATGATTGTAAAACAAGGTGTTGGCATCATATCGAACAACTCCTCAGAACACAATCCATTGTACAATCGGTAGAACACGCAAAGGGAGGCGAAATCTCTCCTTAAACTCAAGGGCTCAATACCGTGTGTGAGTTTAGGATCATCGTTGATCCTCACAGCTCGCCTTTGCACCGAGTCACAAGGTCTGGCTATGTAAGCAAGTAAAGCTGGTAACCAGATAATGACCAGAAGTGGTAGTCATGGCACATCACACATCTTCTTATTCCTAGCGTTATCCCGTTTCCTAATCCATTAGGATTGGCGAGGTCCGCTACCTAAGCCTAAAGATTTGGCGAAGATTAGGTTAGGTTACACGTCTATTGAAATATTATTTCTTGGTCGTGCTGGTTTCCTCACGATATTTTTCCATCACCGCCGAGCAAGTGACAATTACAAATCCGAAAACACGAATTTAGTGGTATGCCAGGATTCGAACTGGGGACTTAGGATTCGAACCGGGAACCTGTTGCTCTATAGGCAGGTTCCTTATCCACTGGGCCATCACTGCTGCTGCTGCTTCTACTTTAACGCCAAGGTTCATGGCTACGATACAAACAGACATGTTCATGAAGAACATGCCTAAACCTCTCTGGGGACGGACCCCCACCTCCCAGAAATCTGCAGCTAAATAACAACAATACCAAGTGAGGAGTTTCTATATTAGCAGTAGAAATCGCACGAGCGATACTTCAGGTATGGCAAGCGTTCAAAGGCTACCAAAAGATCCAATTGAATTTCCAATTATCTTAATATTATTATATATTAATACTCTAGGTAAACAGACATTATTATTTAACATATCAATAGCGAAGCTCGAGAGAATCCATGTGCCAATTGTGAATGATTTGACACGAAAAGAGAGAACTAAAATTCCAATTTCGCGTCATTAAATACATGCAATGTTTTAAATTAAGAAAAATCATTGTCTCACGCCATCATACTTCAGTGCCACAATTTGTAAACGTCGTAGCGTCGCGATTTCCAATCTAGGGCGCACTTAAGCTGTCAAATAGGATGAAACCAAGCGGAACATCCGATGCGACATCCCAAACATGAGGTACACTTCATTTGTCGGCAGAGGACGGAGAAGTGAACGATATTGGAAGAGTACGCGATGTTCAAATAAGGCCATGGCTACACGACCGTATAACTGTTTAAGTCTCAAATATTATAGGGCCTACATAAAACGCCAATGCGCAATAGGACAGTGGCGAAGTATTTTCTAAACTAAATTTAAGGAAGACATGTATGTATGTTTATCTCTTCCAGGTCACTTAGGGTAGGCAGAGGGAACCGAGCGCAATAAGACGCGATCCTTACACACCTCACTCGCTTCTTTAACATACATAGCTCTTTTCATCGCCGGGTCCTGATGAAACACGACCAATTTGGTCATTGTAAGTTGGTCTTGGTTTCATCGGCTCCTACATCCTTGTAGTTTCGAATTATATATCTGCTTCGTCATTCTTTCATCCCGCATTCTATCTACATGAACCAACGGACCATGCCTTTTCTTATCTTAACACGGACACTCTCTTTTAGACCAACTCTCTTTCTTACACTATCTATGTTATGCCACAAATTTTGCACAATGTTCGCATCCCGACCGCATTTATTCCACTTTCATGGTCTCTCTGCTATACAAAGCTGTCACTTTCATAAGTTAGCGTTGGGATTAGCATCGCGTTGTGTACAGCGAGCTGTGCCTTCCGGCTTAAATATCGGCTGGCTAAAAGTTTACCCAACGCTACATTCACGCTGTCCCTTACACTTACTCGTCTCTCCACACCAATGGTATATTAGGGCTTAAAGTATGAAATTGCCGATTTGTACTGAAAAATTAAAACTCGTTTTTTTTATGATGTAACATATTTATTTAATCAAAATATTTACCCTCATTATCTCTACATTGCTGCCATCTAATCGGAAGTTTACTTATGCCTTTGTGATAGAACTCCACTAGATCCCCACTAGATTCGACAAACTGTGTGAAAACATTTTGTACTGCCTCCCGTCGAAGAACATACACACGTCACAATTCGATCCAATATTCCTTCATTTCTGTACCAATTCAACAAGGCAACACAAATTGCAACACGGCCGTATGCTCGTATGCCTCTCGACGTAGTATAAAAAATCGTACTTCTTACTCACTGAAGACAACTGTCCAGATACAGGATGAATAGCCGAGCCTACGGCACGCATCCCTGTCTGACACCAATATTGTTGTTAAACCAGGGCGACAAGCTGCTGTCCACCCGCACGCATGCTGTACAATGCTCACAAGTGGGTTGTATATCAAGGAGCAGGTCACCGGTCAACCCCATATCCGGCAAATAATTCAAGAAATCCTTTCGCATGACTCTATTAAATGCTTTCTCAAGATCCACAAAACCGCCGAAAACCTTCTGGTCCATAAGCAGATGCTTCTCCACGATGATATAGTGGAGCAAAAAAACTTAATCCGTACATCCTCTGCCGTTTATAATTAGTCTTTCACGCTTCTCTATCACTATACCTTAGTTGCATTCTTACATCGACGGTATATTTCTTTCTTCTTCTCTTTCATACATCACTCTGGTACAAAGATGATATTCACCAGAGGCAGACGGCACAAAAGCCGTCTGCGTAGCTACCTCTGTCTAACCTATTTCTACCGCCAAGCAGCTATATTTATATAGCTGTATTCCGGTTTGAAGAGTGAGATATGGCAGAGAAATTACTGGGTACTGTGACGAAACAGCCTTAGGTCACAAGATTGGCAGCGTGCGAGTAACATCCCCGTGGTGTTGCGAGCGTCAATAGGCTGCGGTGACCGCTTACCATCTAATGCGGGCCGTATGCTTGTTTGTCAATCTAGTTGTATTACAAAAAGATATATAAGTCAGCCACACTTTCCTCTTATTTCCACGGAGGATTCAATCTCCGCATCCCACCAAACATCTCCTCTCAGTGTTCTACGTCTCTTTGCGCATCCACATGCTTCTTTTGCACTGTCCACCACACTTTCGTTCAGAACTAAAGATGAATGTACATCTGAGTCGGAAAGACTCACATCCGCAAGTCTTTCACTGACTACACGAAGACTTTTAATGGAGCAAAAAGATCAGCATTAGATCAGATTGGAGAGTAGGTTGATGTAAATATTTTCAACCAGAAAACTAGTACTGCTGAACATAGGATAGGCCTCCATATTGGTGCGCAATTAGCCTACAAACTTACGATGGACTTGATATGAATCATTTGATATGATATACATGTACTAGCATCTATTTAATGTGTGTATTTGTTATTTATTTTGTTGCAGTCAATTTTGTTGTTTTGTGAATTAAATATCCTCTTTATATTTTCTCTCCTTGATCTCTCTTTCTCACCGCAATTCATTGCTACGTTCAGGAACTTAAAATAATGTTTGGTTGGAAGAGATTCCTCGAAAGATTATGCCCATCTTTGCAAATCAGTTAAGTCTTATAGATTTAGTTTAATTATTAAATAGTATTATAGTTTATGATATAACGACTACGCACAAGCAGACGAGTACAACGAACGAATACACATGAAAGTCAGAAACCAGTACGCCCAAAAATCATAAATTCTTCAAAAAATTGTGACGATGCTTTTACAGAGCCATTATCCATTATCTACGATAATTGCTTACCATCAGAGACTTAAACTTCCTAATTTTCGCCCAATATTCAAACCATGACACATTACTTAAGTACTAGCCTTATTAGCCAACTTAAAAGACAGGAGGTTCTTAATTCATCATCATCATCTGAGCATTAATCCTGGTTGCGGCCTAAGCTTTCGCTTCGGAATCCAAGGTAGTAGACCTTAGGTCCTTAATTCTACTGTATCCTTTCTTTTGGGTACGTACTTATGTTATCTTCGCCAATTGTGAGTCGATTATTTTTTATTCATTGAAAACGTCCTAGCGTCTAGAGTCTGATTGGAGCCTTATAAATTTGGTGTAGTAGCAACTTTTTAAACCGTTGTAATAATAATTATTATTAAATATTTGTCTGAAATTTCGGTTTGGTACCCAGTCATTTGACAGGCGTGCCCAGAGTACGTATACAACAAATATACTCCTACCTGCCACGAGCCGCTCCAAGGTTATCAATAGGTCTCGGTAGTTATTAGGAATATTGAGAAATGGACTTATGTACTTCTGGTGGGAGGTATGAGCTAAGTAGAAGAGAAATCGACTGACATAACTATCACTTCTCATCGCTATTTCATTTACGTTCAATTTTATTATTATATTCAGGAACAGCGTTCCTATATGAAATCTATATGTTTGTCTGTGTGTGTCTGTCGCTTTAGTTTCGAATATTCCAATTTTGTTTGTCTGAAAAACCAATCTCCTATCTCTTAAGAAACAAGGTCAAAATGGACGACAAATTGAAAAACAAATTGAAATTTTATTTCAGATTCGAAAAGTAAATTAAAAAGTAGAATAGGAATGTCTTAAAAACCAATATCATATTTCTTAAGGAACATGGTCAAAATGGCCGACAAAGTTTAAAAAATAATAATTAAATTGTTATATAATTGACGAGCCAGGTGTTCCTTTAGCAATGCAAGCTTGCGCATTCTCAACTGGTTTATTCTAAATTCACGGGTGTTAACCCCGACCATTCGATAGGCGTGTGCGGGGATATGAATGCAACGAGTAGAGACTCCTTTAAGAAGATAGATGTAATGTTGTACACCTGCGGTGACTCGTTCACCGTGGGGATATCAATGGAACAATATATCCTTGAGCAGGTCTGGGCAGATATTGGAACTATTGACTAAATGTGAGAAAGATCTTATGTGGAAATGTATTTATATGTCTAGTTATTTATTATATTGATATTATTAAGGAATATGTATGTATTTTAAACGTGAATATAATGTATGGAATTTATGTATATTTAATTCCGCGTAACTTTTTAACTCCCGGCCAAAATAAAATTAATGCACACACACTACGGTTAGCTGAAAGAAATCTCTTAAAGAGAAGCTCACCATTGTACACCATTGTCGATGTAACTAACTCTGTGTATAATGTTATGCAATAAAGGACTTATAAAGATCAGGAATTATTGGTACTGGGGCTTCTACAGAAGAGGGCCTACCATGACTATCACATCTGATCACTATTTCCGACAGGCGGTGGCTCGTCATTCGTTGGATGGATCTCCGAAATGCTAGAGATAGTCATCCGCCTGGAGACAGCGGCGAGTGACTTAGGGGTGTCGAGAGGAGTATTCCGCTATGTTTCTCGCAGAGTTATGCCATTTAACACTTCTACCAATGTTAGAGTGGAGGATATTGTTCTATCAGCTGCTCTTTAGATGGCCAATGAAGGCAATCCAGAGCTTAGGGATTTCCACTCTGATCGACGAAGACACGCCGGACACGAAACCCTGATCGACTTTCTGGAACACTGTAGTGTCATTACTCTCCAACAACTCGCCACAAGATGCCATGCGTGGTTCTATTATTATTACTGTTTGTGATAATAGATAAATCTAATAATAGATAAGTAGATAAGATTAATAAATACTCTTTTTTTTGTTCAGTATATGAAATCAAAATAAATTGAATTGAACAGGCATTCCTCGCTTTCGAGTCAGAAATTTATACGAAATGGAGTTACTGCCTTACTTGCACACTTACTAAGTTCCTTGAAAATGTTCCAGTGTTCCATCTCGCTGCTCTTTATGATATAGATCAGATCAGTGGTTTTGACGTGCTTGACTGTAAACAAACAACTTCAGTCTTAATAAGTTTTCTTCACATTCAATACGGTAGAATAATCTTTTACATTCATCCACATAAATTGACACAGAAATTCTAGCGCGAAATTATATAATACATTTTACGAAATAGATATACAACGCCAAAGTAGGAGGTTATAGGAGCCGATGAAGGCTAAGACTTACATATCATGACCAACTTGGTCGTGTTTTATTCAGAAGGTATTGTCAGCAGGTGATGTCAGGAGCCGAGAAGAGTGCTAGGAATGTTAAAGAAGCGAGTGCGGTATATAAGGAGAGAGTCATGTGGTGCTCGGCTCTCTACCCCGCAAGATAGATAGATAGATAGACTTAACTGACTTGGTCGCAAAAATAACAAATCAGCTGTTGTTTTTAACTTATTGATTCATTCCGAAGCATCTCTCAGTATATCAGTCATATCATTTTGGATCAAAAATATTTCCTTCTCCACTCGAAAACCGTTTTTTTTTATATCTTTCTAAAGAGAAGGGTAATACGACATTAACATTTTTTGTGTTGTTATTATTATTTGTAAATAATTAAATAGACAAAACAAGCAAACGCAAGTCGAACTTACGCATAAAGGGTTTTGTACGTTCTTTGAATCTTTGTATATACCTAGTCCGTCCATAAGTTCTGTTACAAATGAATATGCATTTATTTATTTATTTTTATGAAGTAATGTAATATTTATAGAACTTAAAAAAATATTCTATTCAAATGGCCACCTTTGGCTTTGATACAGGCCTTTAATCTGTCTGGCTACGAATCTATGGATTTACGCACTGTTTCCATGAGATATTTAGCCACTGCTTGATCCGCTAGTGACCGCGATTATAACTCGTGACAAAAGATATATCTATAATATAAAAATGAATCGCTAAATGTGTTGCTAAGCGCAAATCTCGAGAGCAGCTGAACCGATTTCGCTAATTCTTTTTTTAGAATATTCCTTGAAGTACGAGGATGGTTTTTACGAAGAGGAAAATTTAAAAAGTTGCCTACAAGTATGGCAAAACAACGTTTGCCGGGTCAGCTAGTAGCTTATAAGACTAACAGAAGTAAGTATTCGAGCGTTAATAATTTGGCTTCAGAAAATGGAAACAAGCCTGATGACATCTGTTGTCAGAAATGTCAGAACTGTGGCACGTTACCAATTGAACTATCTCCGACATTAGGACAGCAGTGCGTTTTGATGGAATTAGATGCGGATTCCAATACATGAGTAATTGAAAAAAAATTATTATGAGTTGTTTTAGTTATGTATATGCAGAATTAGTAAATACTTATACAATAGTGATAAAATCCCACCGCACTCACTCTCACAGGGTATTTTATAACAAGTATAATATGCATCATATAAAACGGCAGACCGCTATTACACGCACGAGATTTCATGACTTCTTTTATACAACGTCGGAAGGCATACAAGCATACGGCCCACCTGCGGTTACCGTAGTCTATGAACGCTTGTAATACAATAAGTGTCACTCGCGCAGTGCCTCCTCTGCTTAGTAGCAGCAACTCCATAGGAGCTTACTGGTGACCTCACTCTCGCCCAGGAATACAACAACCCTGTACGGAGTTGTTATTTAGTTGCGGTTTTCTGTGAGATGGAGGTACTTCCCCAGATGGGCTGCCCTACCTCTCTTAAAACATCCAGACCAAGACAAACAGACATGTTCATGCACACAAATGTTTGTCTTATGTGGGAATCGAACCCACGAGCGTTGGTGTCAAAGTCGCGTCATTCACGACTAACCGAGCTCGTCAATTATGTTTTGACTACGAAAATAAATAGCATTACAGTTTGTAATGTTATAAATACTTTGCTGCAACAATATCCTCAATCACTACGTAACGAATTAGGGACATTTAACAAGTTTAGAATAGAAATAAAGTTAAAGGAAAATTCGTCACCAAAATTTTCGAGCTTTGTATTTCTATCTAGCTGTGCCCGCGACTTTGTCCGCGCGGAATTTAACAAAAAATTATTGTTCAGTTATAATTTTATTTATTTGATTTGATTATAAGTACCTAAATAAGCAGCGTAAAATAGCGAACAGCAAAATAATAATAGATATGTATTATGTAGGTACTTCGTCCGCGCGGAATAGTTATTTTTCTTATTATTTATTTATATTAATAAAAATAAATAAAATAAAAGTAGCCTCATTTACTCCTTATTACATCAGCTATCTGCCAGTGAAAGTCCCGTCAAAATCGGTCTAGCCGTTTCAGAGATTAGGCGGAGCAAAAAGACAGACAGACAAAAATTGTAAAACTAGTCGTTTTGGTATACTTATGTACCGTGTATACATCCATATACATTTAGTAAAAAGCGGTTATTTTAATATTACAAACAGACACTCCAATTTTATTTATGTGTATAGATGTAGAATATGATGACTCGTTTGGTTGGCTTAGGTGTCCTTGTACCATTTAACAATTCACAATATGCTACCCATAAAGTTCTGATTCTGAAAGAGAACATAAGTGATTTTTCGGCCACGTCAAACAAGGATCTCGTAATCAATAAGTATCTTCTACCTCGGATTGAAGAGGTATTTGCCAAACTAGACGGAGGTGAGCATTATAGTAAACTCGATCTAAAAAATGCGTATATACAATTCTTGCTGAGTGATGAATGTAACAACCACTTCCTGCTAATAATACATCAAAGGGTCTGTAGTATAAGCAATAACTAAGTATGCACTCATTCATCCCCTCACACTCACTCATTCACACATAACGTAAAACATAATGTCGTACTCACCACGTCAGTCATACGAGAGCCACCGGCGAGAGTAAACGTGAAGAGGTACAATAGTCGGAATAGGTAAGTTATGTGTAAAGAGTGTTTTAATAATGTATTTCATGTTTTTAATACATATAATATTGATAGTACTCATAATATGATAAGGCTAGAACTATAACTGTTTACAATAATGTAACAGGGCAATGCAGGGACGTAACAGGTAGATTAAAAAAGAACAACTGGTAGATTAAAAAAGAGAAAAACTTAAAAAAATGATAAGTTATAATATTGAAAATGTAAGACGTGTTTAAGTGCCCGTGAGGGTCTAAAGGCAAATAAATATTTTTTATCTTTATCTTTTAAAAGATAGTTAACACTGGCTCGTCGATAAGTATAGCTAAGATCTTCTGATGTATTACTTCAAATTGTAGGGGCTAATCTATACTCCTGTGTTTGGACGTTAACCTATAAAGAGGAGCTGTGATCTGGGAGAAGATGGGGATAAATTGTAGAAGATAAGATGCAAACTCGATAAACTGTCGCAACTGAGTTGTTGTTTTTTGGAGAAGAAAGGTGAGTAAGAGCAGTCACTTTATGAACGTTCAGTCTTATTTGACCGGAAGAGATATAATATAATAATAATATGCTTTATTTACTTCTCACAAGGTTACACAATTTTGGTACTTACAAGTAGGTTTAGAGTCATAATTAAGTAGGCCTTGTGAGAGTCTGGAGTCTGAACTAGGTGTGAAACGTGTACTACAAAGCTCCAGGCTCTCTCTGGAATCTGTATTGTAGCAATATATGAGCGAAAGTACAAGATTTTATACGTATCGTAATAATATTAATAAATAATAACAAATGACCGGGATGAAAACTTTCATCATTCAACATTCAAATCCTCAATTATTAAATCATTATAGACAAATTTCTATTCTACCCTTCCTTGCGAAAATTCTTGAAGCTGTTGCACATAAGCAGGTTTCCGCCTTTATATTTTCTAACAACTTACTTTGTCAATTTCAGTCTGGGTTTCGCTCTGGGAATAGTACTGCGACTGCCCTTCTTAAAATCTCAGAGGATATTCGCATGGGTATAGAAGATGGGCTGATCACTTTCATGGTTCTCATTGACTTTTCAAATGCTTTCAACATGATAGACCATGACATCTTACTAGCAATTCTAAAGTACATGAACTTCTCATCCTCAGCATTGGAATGGTTTTCACATTATCTTCGGGCTCGACAGCAAGCGGTTCGCATGGGCCGTTATATCAAATTGGAATGATCTGTCAACTGGGGTTCCCCAGGGGGGTATTTTATCTCCTCTATTGTTTTCCATTTTTATAAATTTTCTCACGTTTCCGTTGAGTTGCTCTTATCATTTATACGCGGATGATCTGCAGGTTTATGTGCAACCGTATCTTCGATGTTGCACACGTTATCAATAGATTTGTAACATTTAAAATCACCTGGTACTTTTTCAATAATCATTTTGTTTATCTCATTTACTGAGCTGTTTTTCGGTGAGACGATCGCCCTAGAATAGAGCCAATCGAAATTTATTTCTGTAAGATGTTCGATGTCGGGATAGATTGTCTCTATAAGGATTTGTAGACTGTGAACAATTTGAGCCAATTCATTATCCAATAATACTTGGAGGCTATGTGCAATTGGAGATGGTAATTTTACCGCTTCCAAGATTAAGTAATTTTTGTGAGAAATTTTCGTTGCCGTCATTACTTAAACGTGCTCTCATATTCGTGCGCAAATTGAGAGTTTCAATTGATTGCCACAAAGGTGATGATTTGAGGCACGCTTTTCTGAAAAGAACTTTTTAACTGGAACAGAAAAAATGTGGTATGAAAAAGTCAAAACATTCAATGTCGGTAGCGCGCGAATGAGCCGCGCGGGTACCTATCTCATAGATGTGCGCCGCGCCGCCCGCTGCCACGCGCCGTGGCCGCCGGTGTCGCAAGCAAGGGATTGAAACACAGAACAAAATCCGTAATATCTTTGGAATGGAATGTCCGATTTCGTTAATTCAAAGAGTAACCTACAGGCATTGAAACAGTCTTGAATACGAAATGATTTATTTGGATAAGGATTAATACCAAGGTACGAATAATGTGGCCTAGTTTGTACCGGCGTTACTAAAGCATATTTTAACATGAAAAAGTAGTTATTGTGACGTATCTGTAATAGTTAGACATATGGTATCGCGGACTTTTTTGTAGATATTGATGTCCTCTATAAAACTGTAGTACATTACTTTGCTCTATTGTCAATAGTTTCAGCAGCGTACGCGGTATAAGGATTTTTTGGTATCTTTTTCACACATTATCGAAGTTTTCATACGGATCCCTAACTATTTTCAAAATATTTTATAGCCTATGTTAATCATTTATATTGTAGCATTCTAATGGTGAAAGAATTTTTGAAATCGGCCCAGTAGTTTTTGAGTTTATTCATAACATACATACAAATCTTTCCTCTTTATAATAATAGTATAGATAGTATAGATAGTATAGCTTGTATGTCAGAGTGGGGAGGTCGCATTAATTTGGTCTTCAAGAAAGCACACTTTACAATTATCAAGGTACTGTTTTTGGCAAAAATCATGATTCTTCTACAGTGGTAGACGATGGCGTATACACACAATGTTCAAACTTTCTTCAAGATGGAGTCCAAAACGACAGTAAAACAAACCAAATCGTTTTGGTATTGACTCGTATAAGCAGAGTTGAAGAACCGAATGATTCTCGTGATAACTTTTCTACAATCTACTTAGTACCAAGATAAAATGAGAAATGAAATTATTTACGCCGAAGCTTTATAATCACAGAACCTTTGTGGACTATTTACTTGGCTAATTGAAAAAAAAACCAGTTGAGAATGCGCAAGCTTGCATTGCCAGAGGAACACCTGGCTCGTAAATTATATAACAATTCATTTTTTTTTAATTTGTCGGCCATTTTGACCATTTTCTGTTCAGTTCCTGAACATTCCTATTCTACTTTTTATGCTGAATCCGAATCTGAAGTTAAAATTCGAATATTCGAAAAAAAGCAACAGACAAACACACAGACAAACGCACAGACAAACATATAGATTTCATATAGGAACGGTGTTCCTGAAAACGCCGTGATCTTGTTACTTGAAGTTTGAAGCGAGAAGTGACTTCTTCCTGCGCCATTGACGAATGTCGTTACACTTGATTTTGTTACAATTCGGTATAAAATTAGTTTTATGTGACAATTTTGATAGTATTTTGTAACATAAGTGCTAGTGAAATTATACAGCAATGAAAAAACTCAAATATTGAGTATGAGCACATTTTGGAACACATAAAATCATGAAGAAAACCTTGTAAAAATCACTATCGTTTACGGGAAGTATTGGGTCTGGGTACCCTTCCCAAATATTTTTTTCTTCAGCACTGTACCTGAAGCTAGAACATCTAGAATTAAGATTATGAACTGGTTCACAACTGAAGATTTGGCTGTATGGGCTAGGTCCCTTTGCCTGTCTCCTCGGAGATAAAGAGAACAAAAAAAATGAATCTTGAAGTGTGATGTGACAGGGCTTCTTCCCGCGCTTTTAACGAGTGACCTAGTTCTTATACTTGATTTTTTTAGAATTCAGTAGGTACCTATAAAATTTGTTTTATATGACAATTTTGATAGGATTTTGTATCATAAGTGCTAGTGAAGTTATACAGTAATGAAAAAACTCAAATATAACACGTTTATGCACTTTTTGGAAGACGTGAATAAATTCATCAAGAAAACCTTGTAAAAATCACTATCGTTTTACTGGTGGTATTTAAACTGGGTTGATTGGGTCGAGGTACGCTTCCCAAGTATTTTTTCAGCACATTTCCTGAAGTTGGAACATAGAATTAAGATTTTCAAATGATTCTAAACTGATGACTTGGCTGTATGGGCTAGATCCCTTTGCCTTTCCCCTCGGGGAGAAAAAGAACCAAAAAAAAAGTGTGATGGAACACCTGACAATTTTGATATGACAAGTTATGTAGAGTTGTATATGTGTAACTGTGTTCACTTCTTGAAAAAGTCGGTACAAATGACGTTTTTAGAAAGTTTGAATTTAATTGAACATGATATAGTACAGTTAAGTTGCTGTTTGTTATTTGCTTCTAACGTTATGCCGTGACCTAGAAATTTAAGTGGCATGTTAAGTAAGCTAGCCATTGCCTATAGTAGTACTATTGTCAATCACAATGTTGAACATACTAGACATCATTTTTTTAAGCTTGGCTTTTACAGTAACTTTTACCGGAGTTTTAATTAATAATTTTGAGAAACATGTGCCGGCTTTTATAATAAAGGGGTACAGGTATGGTAGCTTTGCTTATAAGGGTTCCGAGGCGAATTTTCTGCAGTTAATCGAAATACCTAAAGCCTGGTATAGGCATTTTTATTTGTTTTCATCTGTATTTGGAACAGTGAGTTTCGTGCGCATGTTAACGGTGTATTATTTAGACTATCCCGTGTTTAAATATGTTCCCATTGTTTTGAGATTGTTACTGGAGCAAAATGAACCAGCAGGTAACTATTTCACAATTTCTTAATTTTGTTTTTGTATTAGCTATATATTCATTAAACTCAATGCTGTAGTAAATAGGATAGAACACAACTATATAAGAAGTGTTTTATTAACGAAAATAAGTAAAACTTGTTTTATATTTTGAATGTTTAGCTAAAGCTGAACATTCAGAGAGTATATGTGAATATAATTTGTATATGGGTTTGTAATGTAGTAACATCATATGATAATGTTGAAGTGCGAGGTCATGGTAGACACTTTGCTGGTGATTTCTGGTTGTCCTAGCACCTACTCCACATGCACTCCTACCTTTTTGAGCTTTATGCATATTGCACAGGTAGATTTTGTTCATTGATAATTTTGAACAGCCTCAATTATGATATAACTGTATCATATTAAAAAACTCAAAGCTTTTCAATATTTCTTTGATAGTACTGTTAAATAGTATTGTATTAGGTTTTCGCGATTGTTACACATTGAATTAAACAATTTTTTAACGGAAGTATCGCATATTTTATTTATTTTGTTGAACCTGACGTTTCGAACGCTTTGCAGCGTCCGTGGTCGCAGGAAGACTAAGGTGGTATTTGTCTTACATTAGTTATTCAATTATTACATCTACCGACATGGATGGATTAATTATATATGTTCCGATTCACACAAAAATCGCTCACAGTGTCCGAACATTTTTTAGATCTTTGGGTTTGGGATTTGATTATTTTTAGGACTGGATCCCAAGCAGGTGGTACTTGCCAACCATCTTCTCTATTGAAATTAGGGTGTTTTCTTATTTCAATAGCCTCGCGCAACATTCTCGGCATGTAGCGATTCTCCTTGGCGAGGATTTGTGGTTTATCAAACCGGATGTAATGGTTTGGCTGGTCCAGTGTATGTTCACAAACTGCAGAGTTTTTATCGCGCCTATTCTTCATGTCAGCAATGTGTTCTTTCACTCAAGTACCTATGCTTCTCTTTGTTTGCCCTATGTATGATAAACCACATTCACAGTCTAATTTGTATACTCCTGCATCTTGTAAGGGGATATTAGACTTGATAGGTCTTAGAAATTGACTGATCTTCTTATGGGGCTTGAAATAAGTTTTAATTGAAGCTCGCCGTAAGATGTTGCCAATTTTGTCTGTGACTCCCTTTAAGTATGGTAAGATGGCAGGTTGACGTTCAACTGTAGGTGGCTTCGGGCGGTTTCTGTGACGCATACGAGGGAGTTTGTGACTGTTGCTCCGCAGTACTTGTTTGACATGTTGGAGTTCCTCCTCTAGATGCTCAGCGTCGCAGATGCCTTGTGCTCTCTGAAACAAAGATTTGCCTACGGTAGCTAACTGACATGGATGATGGTGTGAGTTACCATTGAGATATTTGTCTGTATGGGTGGGTTTCCTATACACTGTGTGAGTAAGTGAGTTGTCAAGTTTCCTGGTAATTAATATATCAAGGAATGCTAGTGAATTATTTGCCTCTAATTCCATGGTGAATTTGATTTTGTTGTTGATGGAATTAAGGTGGTGTAGGAATATAGACACTTTATCTTTAGGTATGACAACAAAAGTATCATCTACGTACCGTTTGTACATCTTCGGCACAGCTGGTGCCATCGACAGCGCTCTCTCCTCAAGGTCTTCCATGAAAATGTCAGCGACAACAGGTGAAATGGGAGAGCCCATAGCTACGCCATCGATTTGGGTGTAAAATCGAACGTCAGGTTCAACAAAATAAATAAAATATGCGATACTTCCGTTAAAAAATTGTTTAATTCAGTACTGTTAAACTTTTGCAATGTGCTAGTTGGTAACAGGGACAATTTGGTCCTGGTCCTTCGCTGGCCGCTGCACGCTCGCTCTGCTTGCGCGTTTTGGTCTCTATACTAACCTAACCAATGATAGTTGGAGTATGCGCTAATCGGCATTGGGGATGTAGACTCAGTCGAAGACATGGCTGCAGTTACCACAGTTGTAGGTAATAGGTATTCAAAGCGGCTCAAGATAATGGAGCACCGACATAAAGCGAGTACAACCAGTGATGACAAAATGGCGGACGAGGCGGCACTAATTTGACAGTTGACACATACAACACTGTTCTTTTCCCTGTTTATTGTTGCACTTTTATTTGCAAATTTTGCACAATCATCGTACATTGTTGCTTTAAGTTTGATGTTCACAATGCTTATAATGAAACATTTTGATATTTTATGTCAAACATAACGATTTTATTAAAATTCTTTAAACCCGTGTGGTCATATATGACCGCGAAATGTATGGGAAAAGGTATATAACGGGTTCTGAAGGCTTACAAAAGTATTGCAATTTTCAATAAATTGTAGCATAAAAATTACTCATCTATGCGCCTTGAAATTTTAGTGATTTATTTTTCTATGACAAAAATATGGTGCTAATATCAGGTGTTACTTAAACCTTCAGATCCTTCAGTTACCGTTATTCAGTATATATGTCGTAAGCGAGTGGTATAATTATGCCAGACAGTACTCGCCGGGTTAATTTAAACCTGAGCCTAGGAAACTATATAAGAGTGAGGCTCTTCGTACTTAATTAATGTCATATCCTAGGGTAACTCTTTAAGATATATTGCGATCTTCAAAGTATTGAAAAGGTACAGAAAAAATCTCAAACAATTATTAATACCCTACCTTTACAGTAAACATATATAATATGATAACTGCCAATCTGTTTCACATATTCTCATGGCTGCATCCTATGGCAGAGTTATTCTATAACATGGTCATATCCCATGGGGAATTTCGAAAAAGAAGATAACATCTGGCACTAAACCAGAAGGTGTCTGTGGTTTTCTGGATCTTAAGTAAGCATTTGACAGAGTTGTGCGAAGGGAGCTCTGATACATATTGCAGGAATATGAAATTGTTGGTTCCGCCCTACTATGTACTGTCTACAGAGGATTGTACAACATTTGTACAGGTGGGAGGTACCTTGATGCCCTGGTTTAACATGAACACTGGTGTCAAACAGAGATACGTGCTATTGGCTTGGGTGTTTGTTCTGTATTTTGATAATTGTATACAAAGAATAAGATCAAGCAAAGAATAGAAATGCGCATTGTTGAGTTAGTGCTAAAAGTCTGCTTTATGTACACAACGATGCTGAACAGACACGCCATCTGAACTGCAAGCACTAGTTGCAACGTTTAAAGACGGATGTACGGAGAAGGGCTTACAACCGAACGTGAAGAAAACAAAGATAATATTTAAAAGAGAAAATTTGGACACCTGTTTTATAATCGGTATTTCATACTGTAACAATACCCCGAGATGATTTAGAAACATATCCATGACATGATTTGATTGACAGTAGTTAGACAGAAGTGATTACATATAATTAAAGCTGCCGTATACGTGAGAGAAAGGGAAGCCAGACAGACTGGCGCCGTAACGCGTTACGTAACGAAGCGGTTTACCCTCCCATAAGAAGTTGTCACTTCAAAATAATCAGCTGTTTATCTATATATATGCCTAATGCTTGTTTCTTTCAGTTTCAGTAACAGCAGCCCTCATAGCAATGTTGCTATTAACAGTCCAGTGTACCAAAAGATTCTATGAAACCCACTTCATACAAGTATTTGCAAAATCTAGCAAGATGAACTTGAGTCATTACTTGGCTGGAATCATTCACTACTTCGCATGTTTTGTGGCCATCATTGGACAAGCTCCTCTATTTTGTGGTAATATAAACATTTTATTACTTCTGATTTGAACATACTAGCATAAATATTTTTGTTCTATAATTTTGTGGTGCATGTTCTGCCATGTATGCTACCAAATGCTTAACATAAGTTTTCACTATAGTGTGCAATAGATAACTGAACTCGGGGGTTTTGCTGGCTTCTGCATTCTATAACAAAACTTCTGCCCACCTGCCATTGATGTTTTTTTCCTTTTTTATTTCCTTTTATATCTCCTTTTTATTTCCTGTAATCATAAATTGAGTTTGTGTACAACTCGTACACATTATATTTGGACACTTGTCCCAATCAACACATTTTAATATTTTCAGGAACACCGTCCCTATATGAAATCTATATGTTTGTCTCTGTGTGTGTGGCGCTTTTTATCGAATATTCGAATTTTGACTTCAGATTCGAATTCAACATTAAAAAGTAGAATAGGAATGTCTGAAAAACCAACCTCCTATCTCTTGAGGAACATGGTCAAAATGGCCAACAAATTAAAAAAAAATAATTAAATTGTATAATTGACGAGCCAGGTGTTCCTCTGGCAATGCAAGCTTGCGCATTCTCAACTGGTTTTCTCTGACGATTCGGACTCCATCCAAATATTGAAGCTGTTTTGTACAATCAGTTAAAAAAGTACGTAGAAAAAGACAGTTACCAAAACTGACTATTTCAGGATAGTTTAAAGCGGCATCTTTTGGTAATAAATTTCTCTGTGAACGTCTATCACTGTAAACCATCACAATAGTCTAAAATGGTGGCTTATTTCTGTTGAAAAAAAAAACTAAAATTCTTCATTCAAAACATTTATTTAGTAAAGAAATCAACAACTTATGAATATTAAAACAAAATTCATGTAATATAAATGTCAAGAATGACATTTGTATTTTTTCTTTAAGGAAGTTTCATTAGAATGTTTAAAAATCACACTAATAATCAGTTCAAACAAGCAACAAAAATTTAACGTAACCTACCCTTACAACAATCACAGCATTCATTCGTAATAAACCTATCAAATAAAACATTAAAAAAATACTATGAGAATTCAAATCACAGAGGTTTTTAATAATCACTAAATAACAATCTTATGAATCTAAGTCTGAAAGTTTTTGTAAATATTTTTTTGCAACGTTTCTATCCATCTGCACTAGATCTAGTTGACGCATAAGGCTCACTCGCTCGTTCTTGCACCTGAGCTAATGTTTTTATAATTACCCGACTGACAAGGCATGTATCTATATATGTATGTGCGGGACTGGGACTGTATGTATTATTTAGAGAAAAATAAGAAGCAAGCTGACAATGAATATTTCACTGAAACCGAACTATCAATCTGACAATACTTTAAAAACATTATAAAAAGGCATATCAAAGACAATTACAAAAATAGTTCCTAACAATGTAAGTATGTATTATACGTACATACATATGTAGGTGTGTATGTAATATTCTTTATTACCATGTATCATCCAAGATGACTTGTTACAACTAAGATACTTATCGTTGGATTCGTATTGGCAACTAATTCTTTATCTAACTGTACAACAGCTTTTCTTCATGGTGGCCGAATTATCAGTGAAAAAAATGTTAGTTATTTCGGACAAATGTGTTAATTCGGACAAGTTGCCAAATATATTGTTTCCGAGTCGCACAAAGCCCGTTAAAATGCCCAAAGGGTTAAACTTTCAGGCAATTTAATCTAAACTACTTTGTATGCTTTCGCCACCGATTCTTCTGTGAGCGTTATTCCGTTTTCTAATTCATTAGGATTGCCAGTTTGGCGAAAATACTGATTTTCCAACCGATTCTATAGACTATTTGGATGAAGCTTTCATCGCATTATTTTAGACAGATTGGAAAATGTGTCGAAAATTGATATAATGACGAAATCGGTGGTGCATTTGTGAATGACACGACTTTGACACCAACGCTCGTGGGTTCGATTCCCACACAAGACAAGCATTTGTGTGCATGAGCTTGTCTGTTTGATCTTGGTCTGAATGTTTTTAAGATAGGTAGAGCGCATCAAAGCAGCCTGACTGGGAAAATACCTCCCCCTCACAGAAAATCGCAGTCAAATTACAACTCCCTAGAGCGTTGTCTTAGGTTTTCGCGATTATTATACATTGAATTAAACCACTTTTAACGGAAGTATCGCAAGTTTTATTTATTTTGTTGAATCTGAAGTTTCGAATGCTTAGCCTCCCTAGAGGGTTGTTGTGTTCCTGCGTGTGAGTGAGGTCACTACGGTAAGCTCCTGAGGAGTAACTGTGTTAGCAGCAGAGGAGGCATCGCGCGAATGATTCGTAATGTATTACAAGTGTTCATAGGCAACGGTAACCGCTTTACATCAGGTGGGCCGTATGCTTGTACGCCTTCCGAAGTTGTATAAAAATATAAACCACGAAAGCAAGGCTAAAATTTTCAAGTCGTTCATATTCTTTCCTATTTGCCCTATTCCCTAAAGCAGCGCCACTCCTTGTCACTGTCACACCGCGCTGCTAATCTTGTGACCTAAGGATGTTTCGTCACAGTACCCAGTAATTTCTGTGCCTTATCTCACTCTTCAAACCGGAACACAACTATATAAATATAGCCGCTTGGTGGTAGAAATAGGTGAGACAGAGGTACCCACGCAGACGACTTTTGTACAAAATCTCCCTCTGGTAAAAACTGATCATCACAGCATACTAGCTTGCGTTTTCAAAGCCTAAGTGCCAGTTGTGGTCTCACGCATGTTTTGTTTCGTTGCAGGCACCCAAGACCGAGCCAATGTGCTGTGGAGTGACACGCGCACATCATTACTGTCAATTCCAATCTCTGTTATTTTCCTGATGTCATCGTACGAACAATTTAAAACGAACATAATATTCGCCAACCTACGTAAAGACAAGAAGTCCGGCAAAGTGGTGACTGAGGATCACGCAGTGCCTCATGGGAGGCTCTTCAGTCACGTGTCAAGCCCCCACAGGCTGTGTGAGATCGTCATGTACACTGTACTCCTGCTATTGATTCCAACGAAAACATTCTTCTGCATTTATTTGTGGGTTTTGGGTAATCAGGTACGTGATTATGTCATTTTAAAATATAATGAGGTGTAAGTGGCTCTATTACATTTACATATTTTTTTTTAAATGTCTTGCGGCAGGCAATTATTTATTCCGCTATAGCCTATTAACATTTGCAACAGGGGTGTCACTCATGCGTTGCTGACCCTCTAAAAACCTCTTCGCGCCTTTCTTGAAGAACCCCAAGGACTACCTTCTTCATCGCATTATCCCGTTTCCAAATCCATTAGGATTGGCGGGATCCGCTACCTAAGCCTAAGGATTTGGCGAAGATACTGATTTTTACATGGAGCGACTGCCGTTAGACCTCCACAACCTAGAGGGAAATCAGAGATAGGTTGGGTCGCACGTCTTTCAAAATATAATTTCTTGGACGTGTGGGTCTCCTCACGATGTTTTCCTTTACCGCCGAGCAAGTGATAAATATGTACAAAAATCCGAGAATTATCATATGTTAACATCATATGTACACATTGGATATTAAGCCAGTCATTGTATTACCATGATGAACAAACTACGTGGCCTCTACATCTATTCATATGTGCTCAGGTATCTATCTCTATGAATAGTTGGCAGAGCTGCGATAGCCAGCGGAGCCACATTAACCTCAAAATTGCCGTTTGGAGTAGACTGATGTCATCCAGCTAGCGTTTAGACGGTAATAGTGAGAAACTCCAAAAGCGACACACTAATAGCTAACATATTG
The DNA here is from genome assembly GCA_947507595.1 of Pyralis farinalis. Lineage (NCBI taxonomy): Eukaryota > Metazoa > Arthropoda > Insecta > Lepidoptera > Pyralidae > Pyralis > Pyralis farinalis. Next base: position 4,727,936 of record OX382264.1, read on the forward strand.
TAGTTTTGTATCCTTTAATTTGAAATTTAAATGTTCGTTGGTGAGGAAGAACGATCCAAAATCGTTCCAATTAGAAAAAAAAACATATGGGAAAACATATGACCGGCCACACTGCACTCCCATCAACAGAAAAAGTAACAGCACTCGTCGCTAGATGTCGTACAGGGTTCCATATATTTAAAAAAAATTAAAAATATTTAAATATTTTTTAAATTTAAAAAATATCAGCTCTGCCTACACAGCTTGCTGTTATTTACTAGTTTAATGTTTTTTTTTTATACTACGTTGGGAGGCATACAAGATGCATTTATATGTACCTTTTCTTCGCGTTATCCCGTTTCGTAATCCATTAGGATTGACGGTCCACTTCCTAACCCTAAGGGTTTGGCGAAGACACGGATTTTTACATGGAACGACCGCCATCAGACCACAACCCACAGGGAAATCAGAGATAGGTACAAGTTTGCGCGTTCACCGGTAAGAAAACTCCATTTACTGTGGTCCCTAAATTCCAGAACACATCTCTTACCGTCACCAAAAGTATTAGGATGCTTGGCGTCGAGATCTCCAGTGAAGGGCAATATCGAAATCACCTGGAGGAGGTCAAGCTGTCGTCAAAAAAACTCGGTGTGCTCCACAGAGCAAAGCAGTACTTCAGTGCGGGGCAAAGACTTATGTTATATAAGTCTCAAGGCAGACCGCACTTGGAGTACTGCAGTCACCTTTGGGCGGGGGCACCTGGATACCAGCTTGGACCATGTGATTCGATTCAGAGACGAGCTGTGAGAATTGTCGACAATCCTAAGCTTACACACGGTATTGAACCCTTAAATTTAAGGAGAGATTTTGCCTCCCTTTGTGTGTTCTACCGATTGTCATTTCGAACAACTTTTCAGAACACAACCCGTTGTGGGTTGTGTTCTAAAGAGTTGTTCGAAATGATGCCGACAGCTACTTTTTATAACCGCGCCTCTAGCCGACGGCGGGGAGTTCACCCTCACACGCTGGAACCGCAATGGTCGTGTACTGTGCGGTTGCAGAGAAGTTTTCTTCCGAGAACTCTCAAGCTGTGGAATGAGCTCCGAGCCGAGATTTTTCCAAGGGACTACAGCATGGAGTTCTTCAAGAAACGCGTGAAGAGGTTTTTAAAGGGTCGGCAACGCATGAGTGACACCCCTGGTATTGCAAATGTCCATAGGTTACGGTGACTGTTTACCATCAGGCAGGTCGTATGCTTGATTGCCACCTTAGTGGTATAAAAAAAAAAAAACAAGCCTACGGCCCACCTGATGGTAAGCGGGTACCGTAGACTATTAACGCTTGCGATATATTAAGTAACACTCACGCGATACCTCCTCCGCTGCTTACACAGCAACTCCTTGGGAGCTTACTGGTGACCTCACTCACACACAGGAACACAACAACCCTCTAGGGAGTTGTTATTTAGCTGCGGTTTTCTGTGAGGTGGAGGTACTTCCCCAGACGGGCTGATTTAATGCGCTCTACCGCTCAAAAGTTGGTGTCAAAGTCGCGTCATTCACAACTGAGCCACCGGGCTTGTCGAACGTAAACTGATTGTGACGGGCTCGGTGGCGCAGTAGTTAGTAACGCTACTTTGACACTAACGCTCGTGGGTTCAGAAAGATTCCGCATCAAAGCAGCCCATCTGGGGAAGTATTGTCCCCTCACAGAAAACCACAGCTAAATAACAACTCCCCGAAGGGTTGTTGTGTTCATGCGAGTGATTGAGGCACCAGTAAGCACAATGGCGTTTGTCGGCTGCGACTACACTCCTGTGCGCACTAATAATACATGCACCAGATATTTCTCGATCTACGCTGCAATATTGCGGAATGCTGGCTTTCAACGTTAAGTTGTCTCCAACTATTTAATCGTTTAAACTGGCTCTGAGAAACTCCTACGATGATCTTGGTGCTATAGACTGTTTTTTCTTATTTCTTTCCATTTATTTTTTATTTTACTTAATTTCTTTTTCTTTCTTTCATATTTATATTTGTATATTATTATAATAACAACCTCCTCACTAGTTCCCTGGTGACACAATATGCAAGAACTCAACAAATCTATAATCCTTCCCATATCAATCTCCTTTTTAGGGTTCTGTACCCAAAAGGTAAAACGGAACCCTATTACTGAGACTTCGCTGTCCGTCCGTCCATCCGTCCGTCCGTCCGTCTGTCACCAGGCTGTATCTCACGAACCGTGATAGTTAGACAGTTGAAATTTTCACAGATGATGTATTTCCGTTGCCGCTATAACAACAAATACTAAAAAATAGAATAACATAAATATTTAAGAGGGCTCCCATACAGCAAACGTGATTTTTTTGCTCGTTTTTGCCCGATATTGATAACGGCAACAGGTAGACGCTTGAAATATTCACAGAATATTTAGGTATATATTCACTTTAAGAATAAATAATTAAATAAAACAAATATTTAAGGGGGGCTCCCATACAACAAACGTGATTTTTTTTGCCATTTTTATAGATAGTGGTACGGAACCCTTCGTGCGCGAGTCCGACTCGCACTTGACCGATTTTTTATTAAATATATGACACTTGAAGCTATAATTAGCCTCTTAAATTACCCACTTAAATCTTTCGTGTACACGGCGTCATGCAGCAACACATTGCTTCTCTCTCACTTGCAGCTAGAACTACAATTATGTAGGAACTCAAAGTCGCCGGTAGTTGTTATCTTAGCGATTACTTCCGACTACCTTAACGAAATTGTTTAACTTACTTTTTATTCTTTCAGATTCAAACCGCAATTCAAGCTCACGAATGGTACAAGCAGACATTTAAGAACTACCCTGCGAGCAGACACGCTGTGTTCCCGTGTTTACTTTAGGTTACAAAGATTGGGAATTTTGAATTGCATAATATAATAGTACATTAATTGCTGCATACTGGTAAGTTAGTGATTGATTGTAATGTTAGCAGAAATTTAACTATCATAATTCCGGTCGAAGCATGTATAGTGCTTTTCTCAAGTATGTGAACGAAGGCAAAAAAGGCAGAGAAAGTTTAATTATCTCGTTCAAATTTCACTTATTGCGTTCTGATAACAAGTTCTGTTTAGTTAATTTTGTCTTTTCTGTTCAGTTTAATTATTATGTTATTCCTTTGCCTATTTATCACCATTTACTAATTAATGTCAAAGATTCAAACTTAAATATGTAAAGCCATGAAAACTTACATCTAGTAACGTAAACGAAACGATAAATACGTTAATAGAGAAACTACAAGGCGTGTGGCCGTAGAAGCTTTTTCATATCCTACTGTTGATCGATTGCCACATGCCGAGAAGTACCTACTGAGATAATGTGATAATGACTTCTTTTTTCTAACAGGGTATCTATATGAACATCTAAGAATTTTGTATCGTCAACTAATTCAATATTATGCGTGCCAAAAGATATATTTAGAACTAACGGATTAGATCGTGGTTGATGAAATTATAATATATTAGTTTAGATTTAATTACTATAGTACAATCATCGGCAAAAAGAATCGTCGGGTTGTTAGTATGTCTTGGTAGGTCGTTTATTTACAAAAGGAACATCAATGGGCCCAGTGACCTTGACCAACCTTGGCGAACACCAAATAGTATTTTCCTAGGTTTTGATCTGTATATAACCTCGTTTCTTGTATTTTGGGCAATTTTAGTTATTTCATAGTACTGTGTTCTGTCAGTTAAATAGTATTTCAATAAATTATATGGATTGCCATGTATTCCATATTTATCTAATTTATGTAGAAGATGTTTATGATCGACACAGTCGAACGCTCTGTTCAAATCCATGAAAATAGCTGCTACAGCTGTTTTATCATTTAGACTATCATTTGTTAAATCATATAGCAAGGTCTGTTGATTTATTTTTTCTTCATCAACAATAACATTGTACTGTTCTAGGAAATCATATCGTACAGCAAGCGATCATATGCCTTTGAGAAAATCGGCAAAAGTGCGATTAGGCGGTAGTTGTTCATTAGTTGTCTCCTTTTTTGTGAGCTGGTTTTACGAGCGATCACAGTCGTCACAGATAAAATTTTAAAAAATAAATTTATTTTTCCGTACTTTTTTTAAAGTATAGGTAGTTTAAAATAAAGGAAAATTGTTTACTCTATTATCTAAAAAGATGACCAAAAAATTGTAGTATATTTTCAATGTTGTTAAACAAACTGTTATGCGAACAATCCTAAAAATATAAGTAAGCTATTGATCATCTTTTCAGATAGGTAGTCATTTCAGGTGCTATATAAATGTTATTTATTAAAGTGGGTCTATTTACAATAAATAAATATATTTTTGTATGTGCCTTGTTTCCTTATTTCTTTCATAGTCAGCTATACAATAATGAAGATTTCCAAACAGTTAACAATTTATATAGTTAGCAGTACCTACAAGCAGAACGTACCTGTACAAAACTATGTTAGTTTTGTACAGGTACGTATCTGTATTTTGTCTTCTTTCTAGCGTTATCCCGTTTCCTAATCCGTTAGGACTTGCAGGGTCCGCTACCTAAGCCTAGGAATTTGACGGAGATACTGATCAGTAAGACCTCCACAAGCCAGACGGAAAACCAGACCTTTTTTTAGTGCAGGTCACAGTCTTGGGAAATATAATTTCTTGGACGCGTCCAACGGGTTTCCTCGTGATGTTTTCCTTCGTCGCAGAGCAAGGGATGATTACAAATATGTAGATACGTAGGTCAGAAAACACGAATTTAGTGGTACATGTCCACACCAGGATTTGAACGAGGACCGTCGCATAATAGGTCGGTTCTGTATCCACTGACCCATCACTGCTATACAAAACAAACGTAACGTAACTTTTTTGCAGTGACTGGAAAACTCCTTTCACTAGGCCTATTGATGACGAAAGCCTTTTTTTTAATACAACGCACATTGGCTTATGCATGCCACCTATGTGGATCACTATCGTAGATATACACCTACCTTAAACTTATAGCGGTACCTACCTTTAAGTATAAACGTGCTAGGAATGAGGAAATAATATTGTTTATATTATATTAAAACAGTACTGCCAGCATAACACGTTCTCTCAGAACGTGTATCTAAACCACTTCCTAATAGTAAGAATCTCTTTATTATATAATCATCCTTGTTATTTAGTTTATAGTATCAGATCATATTAAAGATATATATCAAACACAAGAGTTTTCTACATATTCCCAAATAGCGGCTATATCGCCACACCTGTCAATATCGCCGCAGCTTCCGCAGTCACACGGGATTGGATATCATCTGGTTTGAAACAAAGCTGCCTCCATAGGTACGCCGCGTAGAATTCGCGCAACCCGTCTCAGTCTGCCGACTTATAGTGCCATACGCAACGCCATTCGATAGGCCGAGGTGGATCACGTCTAGCACAGGGCGCTTGAGTCCCGATGAGACAGTGGTCCGATGAGCGGCGCATCCACTGAGATGTTGTACTCATCCGGACGTGTGGTCAGCAGGAGGTCCAGTCAGCTTGTATGGTCCTCTATATTCTCGTGGGAGAATGTACCAGTTGGGAGAAACCATAATGCCTAAACCGGGAGAGGATTGTCCGCTCGAACTGTCTATGTTAATTATTGCAGTACAGTTATCTACATAATTGATATTTTTAAGATTTATCACATTAAAAAAATCACTTATGTAGATAACTGTCCATGCATGAGTAACAGCAAAAGAGAGTTTTGGATATCGGTGTGATATTGGCCTGCGTCTACTAAAACGTGGGATTAATTAAAAAACATAAATAATTATATTAGTTTATTCATATATCTATTGCCAACAATACCGTTGCTATACTGCAAAACACTCAATTGCACACAGTTATACTCAACCACGGAAATATAACAATAATGATAAATTAACTATATTCAGACCCCTTCTCACTTAAATAGGAAGCTGAAACAAAAAAGAAGAAAAGTTACACAATATTCATTCACAAACTATGTACAAATAATTTTAAGAGAGGTAGGCATCACTATAAAAATGGTGACAAAAATCTTTTTAATAAATAAACCTTTAAATGATCGAAAACTACGTATAAAGGTTATTTTATCTTAAAAATGCCGCGTAAATGGTGTTTGATCTCAGAACGCTTGATTTCGCCATAAAAGCTATTATTGCCATTGATTGACTAATAACAAACGAAATAAGTTAATTAAATGCTACAAACTTTCAAATAGCTATCGCGAATAAAATAATAATTTTACGGCTTGTGGTCTGATTACAGACAAATGACGTCATGTTTTAGGCGACATTTTTAAATAAATAAGCTTTACACATAGTTGTGGGACATTTAAAGTTTCATTTATTGAATAATTATATATTTTATGATGATAAATACCCATTACGATTAATTTGAAACACTTTTTGAAATGTCAAATCTCCTATTCTTCAAAAAAGACGGAAGGAACCTTTTACAGGGTCGGCAACGCACCAACGCCCCTGGTGTTGCAACTGTCCATATACTATGTTGACTGCTTACCATCAGGCATGCCATAAACTTGTTTACTACCTTAATGAAATAAAAAAAAATATACACACTTGTCTCACTTCGCACTTTGTGTACGCTGCTCATCAGGCTTGTTTAACGGCCTATACACACGGACCGCATTTGACCTGCACGCCAGCTGCAAATTTGCCGTTTGGATGCTGTTTTTGTGCAATTTATACAATTGCAGCGAAACTACCAGCCGACTGCGCAATCCCCTTGCAGTCAAGATGCCTAAGTTACGCGATTATTTAGACTGCAAGCTAGTTATACTTTAATAACGTTAACTCATGCAATTTGACCAACTGCACTGACCTTTAGCATGTTCGATGCAGTGCTATCGACTGTACAAAAACAACATCCAAATTGCAAACTTGCAGATGGCTGTCAAGGTGTCAACCACTGCGCCACCGAGCTCGTCATAGTGGGCCTTATCTTTCAATTAAGTATTTAGAATCTCAATGGCGTGGTTGGACGCGTCAATCTAATTGAAGATGCAAGTTAAGTAGCGTCTACCGCAACCTGCCTATGGATGTGTTTTGTAATCTCGACATCCTGCGAGTTTCGGAGAGCATCGTAAAGCATAGGTCTCAGCTGTTTTCGGTATATGACAGACGTTAACCTAAGTTAAGATAGGTGGAAGCGCGCATATAATAAGCAGTTCACTATGGAAATACCGCACATAGAAAACCGCAGTGAAATATATCGCCGAGTAATTTGGTCGAGTGTCGTTAGCAGTAACCTCTGTAGTAGTTGCTGCGTAAGCACCGGGGGACGCAGAACAAGAGTTCATAGGTTACGGTAACCAGTATACATCAGGGTGGCCGTATGCTTGTATGCGTCACGCCTTTGTATAAAAATATGTCAATAACGCAGGGGATCTACGGAAAACAACGTCGGGAGGCATACAAGCATACGGCCCACCTGATGTCAAGTGAATTCGCAACATATGAACGAATGCAATACAGGATACCGATTGCGCACTGCCATCCCTGCTAATACAGCAATTCTTAAAGAGCTTATATACTTGAAAATCTCTAGTTTAAGCAGTAGGACACATTTGGGCATCTAATATCCTTACCTGTATGGATAACCCTGTGTTTTGGCTCTGAAGACGGACAGCAGCAATGAGAAGAACACGCAGACGAGAACCAATCCGACTACAGACTGGAAACGCCGTCGCTTTCCATCGGCTTGTGTACGCGATATGTCTACGTTCTTCACGCCTCCAGCTGCTTCTATCATCAGGATCATGCCGACCACCACAGCGCCATCTAGTAATGGTTGCTAAGGAAATTGTTGTTCAAAAATGATACATTTTGCTATTTAATTTGGCTTAATTTTCCAGGCTACTGAAACATACTGGGAGACCTGAGCGGGTTATTTTTTTCCTATTTATAATTTTGAACTACAGTCACTAGATGTCCGAAAAGCCAGTAGTCCTGACGGCATCTCAGCGATTGTTCCAAAAAAAAGGAGAGCGGAGTTGTCACCGGTATTAACGCGCCTCTTTCATCTCTCGAACTCGAACGGTTGTATTCCGAAGACTTGGAGAGAGGCCAATGTGCAGCCGGTCCCCAAAAAGGGAGACCATTCTGACCCATCAATTTACTGCCCCATTTCCGTAACTTCAGTGTTGAGCAAAATCATGGAACGGATCCTAATAATGAATTGATCGGTTACCCAGAAGATCACTTCCGAATTAATGATCGTCAGTATAGTTTTAGACCGAAATGATCAACGGGTGATCTTCTAGCGTATGTGACGCACCTCTGGGGGAGAGGCAATCGATAAATGTGGCGAATTCATGGCAGTCAGCCTAGATATCGCCAAGGCATTTTAACGGGTTTGGCACAAAGCACTTCTCTCCCGGCATACAGTCTGCCCCTCCAGCTTTGTAAGTGGATTGCTGGCTTCCTGCATGAGCGTAGAATCCGCGTCCTTGCAGATGGGTGCGCTCAATGCCTTGCAGATGGGTGCGCTCAATGTGGTTCACGTCAGTGAATGCCGGTGTCCCGCAGGGCCCCGTCCTGTCGCCCATCCTCTTTCTTCTTCATATCAATAACATGCTGCCTCTTGGTAATATTCATTGCTATGCAGATGACATTACAATCCATGGGCGATATTTAGGTCGGCCTGATGCTAGTCGGACTCGGTTGAGAAGCGTGAGTCTTGTCGTTGAGCTGAATCGAATTTTGGATCTCATTAGTAAATGGGGTTCCAATAAGATGGTTGAGTTTAATGCTGAGAAAACTCAGGTGTGTGCGTTTACAACAATAATGTCCACGTATATAAATAATCATTCTCAGACAAATAATAGTGTCACCTAATTCCAAACTAAAAAAAGCTTGTAAAGATTAAGATAAACTTCTTTATTTGCCATATGGCCCCCGCGAGCAATTAGACACGTCTTACATTTTTTAAATAATGTCTTATACATTTTTCTTAGTTTTAATTACGAACGGCAGAACCTGCTGGCCATTCCGCCACCAGGTTCCGCTCGTTCCAGCGACACAAAATAGTGCAACGCGGCCACTTAAGTTAACTACTCAAATTATATAATTTAGATTCAACATATACTGACTAAGTTTATCGTAGTAAGCATTGAATGAAGAAAACAGAAAGTACACGTAGCGTTACTAGTGTGGCGACACCTTATACATTACACCTGTCTCCCATTGGGATATTGCACCAATTGATACTTACATCTTTCACTTCTTCTTTAATATCTTCATGCATGCTTGTTGGTTTCAGGTGCTTCTAATTTAGCCCTCTTTCGGCCAACAACCTATTTGATCAACATGTATTCGACATCTCCACTCACTCTTGCTTGATACTCTTTCTTTGTACCTCTTTTGTCATCCATTATTTCCAAATGTTCAAACCATCTCAGCATGCCCTTTTTAATTTTTGACATTACATCTTTTGTTTCACATTGTTCTGGCATCTTTCTACTTCTTACTCTCATCAATCATTCTGTCTCCACACATACTGCACTTTCACTTTGAAGCCTTTTCTTTTAAAGTCCTCACTCCTCATTCATTACAGTAACCATTAGTTGGTTTTCTTCCGACATGGATAAGAACACTTGGTGTAAGCCAAATCTAACACATATTGAATCTGACTCTGCAATTAGCAAATATATGAAAAGGATACTCAAAATGGCGACGATATAGCTCTCCAGCACAAACTGCCCATGAGAACCACCGTTGATATAAACAGGGCCATTCTTCGTTCTGTGGTAGAATGGTGGCCCTCGGATCTGATTCCACATTTGCCCCGAGACCATCGCAAAGCAGAAGAAAACTGCAGCCACTGCCCACATCTGCTTGTTATAGAGAAACTCAAGATTGTTTCGTCGGAGGTATAAGAAACCAGCAACTAAGATGAACAACATGGAAAACGCCACGGCTCCTGAATAGTTTGGAGGTCGGAATACCCTGATCTGAAAAAAAAAACAGTGCGATCATTCACTAATGATATGTGTAGTTGAAGTTTTAATTTTAAGAGGTGTAGGGTCAGCTTTGATTTTAGACACCGCAATGCACAAGTATGGTGTTGCAAATGTTAATAACTATTTATGATCAGGGAGGCCACATATGTATGTATGCCACCTTAGTGGTGTTAAAAATAATCACTTACATAACTACAGTTCTAAAACCAGATAAATCTCTATTTTACGAGAGGTAGGGCATATCAAAGCAGCCAAACTTGGGAACTACCTCCATGTCGCAGAAAACTGCAGCCCCAATAACAACTCCCTAGGTTGTTATGTTTGTATGATTGAGTCAGGCTACCAGTAAACTCCTAGAGTTACTGTGTTAGCAGCAAAGGTGGCAATGTCTATGTGAGCACTTTCAGTATCTAGCACCGCACGGTATATGACCATTGTGTGCAGCTTAAAGCATATTAGCACTAATTGTTTAGCATCACAGGGGCCATATGTCTATTGTTTACCATAAAACACACAAGAACACTCAAACTGTGGAATGAGCTCCCAGCTTGGAGTTCTTCAAGAAATGCGTGAAGAGGTTTTTAGAGGGTCGGCAACGCATGAGTGACGCCCCTAGTGTTGCAAAAGTCCATAGCCTGTGTGACTGTTTAACATCAGGCAGGCCGTATGCTTGATTGCCACCTTAGTGGTATAAAAAAAAAAGAACAGTTTACAATAGCAAACCTGAACATCAGTGCGATCTTGAATCCACTTGGCAATAGCCTCAGCATGGATACCAGCTCTTTCAAAGTCCATGGAATCAGCTGGTTTAGGCTTTCCTTTGGCTGGGAAGTGCATAATCACAGGAGCGGTATTGAGGCGAAGCTGGAAAGACAGATATTCAATATGAAGGACCACAAGCAGTATAACATACACATTGACATCCGCTCTTGCAACTAAATGCAACAATAATACAACTAAATGCTAAGAGTCATTTTAGTTGTCAGCAAAGTGGAAGAATTACCACCATCTGCTCCAAATTGTGCAAGAAGTTGCTGCACCTAACTCTTCTTACAACTCCTCATTTGCTAAATGCTATCATCCAACTGATATTTAGTGTGATTATTTAACATGTCAAATAATAAAAGCATTTCCTATAGTCAAAGACTGTTATTTTTACTATTTAGTAAACATATATCCCCCAAGGTAGTATTCTGGGTCCTACGCTTTTTCTCCTCTACATAAACGATTTGTGCAAGCTTCATATACCCAACTGTAATATATTCACCTTTGCAGATGATACTGCACTAGTCTTTACTGGTAAAAATTGGAATGAGGTTTATCGTAGCGCCCAGATCGGTTTTGATGGAGTCTCCACTTGGGTTAGTAATAACAGGCTGACCTTAAATGTTTCTAAAACAAAATATATGTTCTTTGCTATAAATAAATCCCAATATCCAACTGGAGGCTCTATTACTGCTCATTTGTGCGCAAACGATTACTCCCCTTGTTCATGCCAGGTCCTCGAACGAGTGGATTCCGTTAAATATTTAGGTGTGATTATTGACACAGCCTTATCATTCAAACTACATCTGCAAAACCTAGCAGCTAATCTGCGTAAACTTATTTATATTTTTAAAAAACTACGACAGGTTGCAGATCGTAAAATACTTAAACTTGTCTATCAATCTTTGTGTCAATCTCTCATAGGATACTGCATAAGCACATGGGGTGGTGCTGCTAAAACACACATCATAGAGGTGGAACGCGCCCAAAGAGCAATATTAAAGGTAGCAGCATTTCTTAGATTTCGTCACCCAACACACGACCTTTATCAAACATGGAGGGTTCTTTCGGTGAGGCAAATGTTCGTCTTCTCCATTGTACGGAGAATGCACTCACAGTGTGGGTATAATCCAAGCCTCTTTGAAGATAAACGAAGAAAAACAGTGGTATGCACCATAAAAAAATATAACACCAGCTTTGCACAAAGATTCTTTTGTTTCTTGGGAGCTTACCTTTATAATAAGATCAACAAATTAAATAATATATATCCCTTGTCCAGAAATCCTTGCAAAAGAGCTCTTACAAAATGGCTTTTATCACTCGACTACAACACTACAGAAGACCTACTTAATATCATAACATAATACACTATACAACCATTATCACACTTACATAACATGACACAAATTACACAATGACCTCATCATCATCACTCAATACTGCGCATTTCTACACCTAGTTTTACTTTAGCTTTTTTATTTTTTTGTTCTTTTTTTAGTTTTAGTTTATGTATGTTACATAGAGTTAGCATATCTATAGATTGGCTTATAATTGTTTCTCGTCTTCTCTTTTTATTTTCACCTACCTTATCCATGTGTAATCCTTATAATCTTACATTGCTATAATAATGTTCTGTAAAGGTGTGAGGGAGCCTGGTGACTTGTAATACAGGAGGGCTACGCCTATCTAGCTCAAGCACCAGTTCTCTCTACTAAAAAGTTCACAACATCCGACTATGTATTAACTTAAGATATATTTTATATGTGGAGAGAAAATAAACGATAAATGATATTATTATATATCATAATTTTATAAGCATTTTTGAATACACACTCAACCACCTTCGATTTATAGTATCCTAGTACTGATTACTGAGTCATGTGGCACTTGGTTCTCTCTGCCTACCCTGCAAGGAATTTGGTATGAAGTTATAGATAGTACTGATTATGAACCTGGATACCAACATCACTGATATATAAGTACCAACAATTAATATCAGTTGGACCTGTCTAGTTATTGGGTTATTGTCCAATGTAATGACTGTCCTCTACAGATCACTATCCACCTGATTAGACAGAGAAGATATACTACATATAGTCTACAAGGCTGGAATGTACTTCTCATTACACTGTTAGAAACTGATGAACAAGAAATTGATGGTAAGTACCTTACAAACCTTTATATTTTCGTATTCTTATCCCTAAGTGAAACATGAGAAAGCTGCTGAGTGGCTGCTGGGTGCTGTGTCACTGTTTGTTACTAACACCAAAGGGAAATTATTTACCTTATGTGGAACAAATGCAGATACCATGCAGTTATAGCCATTGATATATGTTTCTGCTGCTTGCATGTGCAGAAAAGCTGAAGCTCTGAAGACATTTTGTGAATTTCAGATCATGTTAGTCCTATTTACTTAATTTTATGATTAACCAATTACCTAGGAGTTGTTAGGAGAAATGATCTCAGTAAAATGAACTTACCATTTGGAAGATATCAGATCCCTCATCAAAATCAACCATACCAAAGAACAATTTGTTGTTATGCGAGGGTGAGAATCTGAAGGAGTTCGCCACGATCAAGTACTCATCATATACATGCTGGCAAATCGTACAACGCCGCGACGCCGCCATGGCAGTGAACATTATCACGAACGAATAATCTCTCGGAGGACTCTTTACATATTCTTTAAACTTGCTCAGATTGAGCGATATTATCGACTTCTTAGTTGTAAGGTCCGTTAACTGCTGCACTTTCTCCTCAAGCTGAAAATTATCGTACAATAATGAAAAATTAGAGTAAGAATTTGAAACACCGGCTCACCCTGATTTATCAACAAAATCTTACCCCTTTTGTACGGCTTTGGGCCTCTCCGCCGTAATAACTTAATAATAAAGCAAGACATAATATCATCACATGTTTCATTGCGCTAATAATATTGTATTCGAGTCAAAATTAAGTAATTATTTAACTTATTGTTTCACTGTTCAAAGACACTGTCAAAAATCAACAAATGCCAACGTAAAATGTCAAATGAAAGCCATGACGTGTCTTTCTATTTCCACTGTAGCTGTGGCGTTCACTCGTCATTGGTATATTTTTCTAATGTACCAAATGAAGGCTTGTAACTGGATAAACTTTCGTATTCAATTTAGAAGCTGTTATTGTCACAGACATAATTTAAAAAAATCTTAATTATGAGTATTTCCGTGCAATGATTACTTGGTCGTGTCACAGTCTTACTGGTTAGACTGTCAAATTCGGTACCAATTTCACCTGAGGAATTCTACTTTCAAAGAGATTTCTCCTTCGATCTGTTCTTCGTGGATAAGAGTATTGACTCTGAACCTTCTACGTAATAATGAATTCTGTGGTCCGTTTCATACTTAGGCCATTTAACCAACTGGATTGCTTGAATGATGAAAGGTCCGTGAGGTTTACAATGTTTGGTTTCAGTATTTTGATTTTTTAATCCTACCATGATTTACGATACATTCTAAAATGTCTGTTCAAATTTAGTTTTACTCCCGAAAAGAATTCTTTAAAAATTCTGAGTAAATTTTTGAAAGTCGAGTTCAAAGGTGACTGGAAGTTGGGAGTTACTTTGCAATTCAACCTACAATCCATCTAAGCCTTGATTCCTTAAATTTATTTTATCCAGATGGATCAAAACAACAATTCGTCGCATTCGCTTTGATCATTGTGGTACAGCTTCACATTTGAGACGTTTGACTACTTGTGAGTGTGGTCTTTCAGGAAGAGGATATCCATCATATTATTCTTTTTGCAAGAAATGGGATCGCTGACCATGTTTTAATTCATTTATTTGTCATAAATATATGTTTTATACTAGAGTCGAAGTTATAGTGTTATCTTTAAGCTCAATCTATATAAATGTAATTTCGGACTTCATTTCCTTAAATAATATTAAACTCTGGTCTAGAGCAAGAACAGTTTGCAGATGATGGTCTTATCAGCGTTATGATTTAAGTTACAAATGGATTATAATGTAGACAGTTGTAAGTAGATAGTTTCTTTACTTTTTGTTTCAGGTCCTGAAGTAATGTGCCTGCTAGTTAATAGGTTTATTTTTGTATATTCTGTATTTACTTGACGTTGGCAAAGCAACATATAAGGAAAATAGAAACTCCTTACAGAAGTTTTCTCAAAAGAGTGCAGTATTAGTGTCTAAAGGGTGGACAACGGGCTATTGGTGCAAACTCCGAAGAACCTATTAAAATTGATGTAACGACCTAATCTGTATTTAATTTCTTTCAGCAATATTATATTTTCAAGCCAGCCCAATTTTTCCTGTGTTATTAATTATATTGCATATTCCTCTTGAAATATTGTTCGATTTGTATATTTAGTCAGAACCATCGAACTGTCCATCAGCACCTAGAGACACCTGAGCTAGCCTTGTTCTTTTTGACAGAGACACAGATATATTTTCCTAATAAGATTTACTGCGGTACCCAGGTCCATAACGGTAACCCCGATACGGAGCGTCTTGTGAAGCACATTCAAACGACGACTTAGTTTAGTTTAGTGGGGGCGTGATATCGGTGGCCAGATACACTCCTCTTCGGCAGGATTCGCTGCCGGGGCTCAATCTTGCTAAGGTAATCTAGTGTTTGAGTTTCGGGGGCGTATGTCTACTAAGGAGAGGGTACGACGCCTAGCCTCGGTAACACGCCTCCACCGGTCATGCGTTAGTTGGGTGCACTACCGGCTAGTTACGCGGCCGTTCCCGGTTGCGCTCCTGTCTTGGGGCCCAGTCTTGCTAAGTTAATATAGTGTCTGGGCCGCGAGGGAGGATGCGCACAGGTGGGACGACCACGCTAGCACCGGAGGAAGTGCAGCCCAGGTTTCTGCGTCGCCGCGTTGTTCCTGCGACTGGGTCGCTTTTTCTTTCGAGACTTGATTCTCTAATCCTAATTCTTAAATAAAATTCGCGAATTCTGTGGCGGCACGGCACAACAAACATCAATCTAACTACTACAATGGCGCATCATTCAATCAATCACGCAACACAAATAACGCGTATAGCGAAACCAAATAATTCGCAGGGGAGGGCACTTCCCTGGAGCCACTCGAAGCTCGCATTCGCAGTTCTCTGCCTGCGTGATGATGATGATGAAACGACGACTGATATTATACTCCAACAGATCCCTTCCGCTGAAATTGTGGTTCTAGGCGATTTTAATGCCCATCACGTGAAATGGCTCAAGTTAAGTTCTACTGACCAAGTGCGAAGATCTTTCCATGACTTTGCCTTAGCATATGGTCTGACGCTGGTTTCTTCGTCTATGTGGGTGCCAGACATAGAGGAACATACGCGCTCTTTTTTAGATCTTCTGTTGACCTCTCACCCTGAAAATTATCATATATCTGTTGGCGCCCCCGTCGAGTCCACTGATCACTGATACCTAGTGAGGTGCCACTTGCATTCCCAACGCGACCGTGTACAGCAGGCTGCCGTTGTGTGTGGCACTTTAAGTCGGCGTATTGGGAAGGGCAGCGCATTTTTTCTCTTCCTACCCCTGGGGGCAGGTTTGGTTCTCGCTGGACGATCCCAGCGTGTGTGCCAATGCTGTCGCCCATAGGATTCTGCATGGTATGAAACTTTTTATTCCTAGCTCTGCGGTGCCCATAGGTGGCAAATCCGGCCCATGGTTCGATTGATCTTGCAAGGATGCGTCTCGACGTAAACAGAATTAATATCGAGCCTGGTCCAATGCTCTGGCGAATATAAATACGAGTTCTCTTTTAAAAAAAGCTACAACGCTGCCTCCAGGTTTTTGAAGGGTTACATCGTGAGGACAAAGTCAGAATTTCTTAGCAAAAAACCCTTTTTTTGAAAATAATATTTATTTAGGTTTTTGTTGATTATCGAAATAAAAAAAAGGCACAGAAACACTAATTCTAATTAAATTATAAAAATTACAAATTGAATAAAAGAAATAATGAAAAAGAAATTCAACAGTAATGCTACAGCGAATAGATAGTGAACGTCTGTCCGATCCAATGGCCGCCGCAAAAGTGAGCGCTCGTCCCTACAATCGTCCGCGCCTCGCCGCCGCTTTGGCGCCAACCGCCTCGCCGCCGTTTGCCGTCACTTTGGCGCCAGAGCCTAAGCCCCGCCTCCCGGAGGTTCCATATCCGCTAATTCGGCCGTTCCTGAGAGCGGAGCGCCCTCGCCCGCACTAAGGAATGAAGTTGACTGCAGGTTCGGAGTCAGTAGTGATGAATCATCGTAGACCTCTTCGGCTACCTCGACATTTCCTTCGAGATGAGGTAAAGAATCTCCGATGTCATCGTCTTCATCCTCGCCTATTAACAAAAATTGTTAACTTTAGAACAACGCATTGCATATTTCAGAAAATATGTTACCGAGTCCTCGGGTTGTGTATAATACGAAACAATACTCTAGTAGAGCCCTCGGGGTACTAGATAAGCGTACAGAGCCCTCAGGTTGTACATACGATGTAATACGATCTGACACTAGCAGAGCCCTCGGGGTGCTAGGTATATGTTTATGTACAGAGCCCTCAGGATGTACATACGATGTAATACGATCTAACACTAGCAGAGCCCTCGGGGTGCTAGGTATATGTTTATGTACAGAGCCCTCAGGATGTACATACGATGTAATACGATCTAACACTAGCAGAGCCCTCGGGGTGCTAGGTATATGTTTATGTACAGAGCCCTCAGGATGTACATTTGATAAAACTCTTAGGCGGAATATAATAACAGAACACTCAGGGTGCATTGAATTGTACCAAAAGCGTAGAGCCCTCAGGATACGCACGACAAACAGAGCCCTCGGGGTGTTTGTTATCAGGTTTGCACAGAGCCCTCGGGATGCGCATACCATTTAACAAATTTTTGAGTCTTATACTCACAATCGAAGAATGTCATACACACGTCGGGAGTCCATTCCCCAAGCCAAGGAATTATGTATTCTGCAGCGGCTTGTGATGTCTTTCCATACGAGCCAGTGACTAGTTTCAGCTCATAGCGACCTTGAGGCAAAATTTTTGACACGATGTAGGGACCTCGCATACCAGAGTCTAATTTGCCCGTAGACTGACTGGCTTTACGTATGAAAACCACATCGTTTAGCTGGTATGGTCGAGGCGCCTTACGACGCTCGTTTACGCGAGTATCTTGTTGCGCTCGATTTCTGTCTAATTGCTCGGATGCACGTTGCCGGGCCAGCTCACGCAGAGACTCTCGGTTGGAGCTCGTTGCTTCCAAAGCAACGTCTCGCACCACGGATCGTATGACGGGCGTTGCACCATCACTGCCAATTAATAAATTAAGAGGTGAGTATTGCGTGGATTTTTGCTTTGTAATGTTTAGGTTGAGCTGAAGTTTCCAAAGAATATTAGACCAACTTTCCTGCCGAAAGTTGGTTTCCACACGAATCATGTTCATGACGGTGCGACAGTATCGCTCAACCTGCCCATTACTCTGGTGCATCTCTGGGGTAATAAAATGAATACTACTTCCAAGATCTTTAATCCATTTTGTAAACAGTAAGCTCTCATACATGCGTCCTCGATCAACTACAATCAACCGAGGAGTTCCAAATAAAGATACCGCGTTCTCAAATACTCGCTTTAATTCGTTAGCGTCCTGTCTAAAAATTGGATATAAAAGGCAATACTTTGTAAAAGCATCTACAATTAAAACAACAAATTTATAACCGCTCGAGTCAGGGAGGGGGCCTAAAACGTCGGAGTGCACAGTATCAAATGGA
Organism: Pyralis farinalis; assembly: GCA_947507595.1. Taxonomy (NCBI): domain Eukaryota; kingdom Metazoa; phylum Arthropoda; class Insecta; order Lepidoptera; family Pyralidae; genus Pyralis; species Pyralis farinalis. The sequence goes on from OX382264.1 coordinate 4,746,453, forward strand.
ACTCCGGGCTTGTGCCATGACTCGATAGGCTGTAAGGGCTGACGCGGAGCCTTCTTATGAGCTAAGCAAACGATACAATGCTGAATATATTTGCACACAAATTGCCTCAATCCAGGAAACCAAAAATGCTTAAGGATTAGGTCTGTGGTTTTCTCTACCCCAATATGTTGATGTTCGTCGTGAAATATCTGCAATAAGCTCAGACGGTAGCCTTTCGGAACGTAACATAGTAAACGAGACCGTTCTCCAAATACATTAAGCTTGTAATATAAAACATCTTTATATTTGATGTAACGTTCCGCATCGAGCTCACCGTCATTGAGTTTCTGTAATAGAGACCTAGTCTCCTCATCAGCGGCCTGCGCTATCTGAGCCCAATTACGAGGTTTCTGTACTTCACACATATTTATAGCATTACGACTCAAATAATCTGCATGGCCTAGGGTTGTTCCTTTACGATACTCTAATTCGAAATCGTAATCCTGCAAATATGACCACCATCGAGCTATCCTTGGCAGCAGATCCTTTTTGCGTTGGGTGAGTTTCAAGGCGTTGCAATCGGTTATTACTTTAAACTTGTTGCCAATCAAATAGTGCCTGAAGTGTTGCAGCGCCTTGACTACAGCTAGTGTTTCCAACTCGTAGGAGTGGTAACGAGCTTCTGCTCCCTGGGTAGCTTTACTAAAATAGGCAACGGGCCGTTTGCGCTTCTCGGTATCGGATTGAAGCAAGACGGCTCCGTATCCCCTTGAAGACGCATCTGTGTGCACCTACGTGGGCATTGATGGATCAAAAATAACCAGCACTGGCTCATTGGTTAAACAATCGACTATATCTTTCCGAGCCTGTTCATGCTCATCTGTCCATTGGAAATGCACACCTTTGCGAAGTAGATTTGTGATGCAAGCCATCCTGAGGGAGTATCCGGGGATGTACCTTCGGAAATACCCAGCTAAACCAAGAAACTGTCTTACTTCTTTGACATTACTAGGCACACGAGCTTTCACCAGTGCTTCAATTTTATGCGCACTCGGCCTAACCTGGCCATGTTTAATCGTGCGCCCTAAATATTCGATTTCTTCTGCAAGAAATGTACATTTTTTTAAGTTTATTGAAAAACCAGCATTGGTCAAAGTACGTAGTACCTCACGAAGCGTCTGCAGACCTTCTTCGATAGTCTCACTTAGAATTAAGACATCATCAATATAGACGAGAACTTTGCCAGACTCGATAAAAGGACAAAGAGTGTTAGATATAATGCGTTGGTAAACGACAGGGGCATTAGCGAGTCCGTACGGCATTTTAAGATACTCGTAGTGACCTTCAGGCGTCACAAAGCCGGTGCGGTGAATAGAATCGTTATCCATAGGTATCTGGTGAAAGCCAGTAGCCATATCGAGACTTGTGAAATACTTGGCCTTCCCCAATCGGTCAATATGATCCTCGATAAGCGGCAATGGATATCGATCCTTCACCGTGTTCGCATTTAACGCCCGAAAATCTACACACATCCTGTCGCTTCCGTCTTTCTTTTTAACGAGCAAAATGGGACTGGAGAATTCAGATTCAGATTCTCTAATAATCCCCTTATCGAGCAAATCCTTAATGATGTCCCGAACACGCATCTTTTCATAGTAAGACAGTTTATATGGCCTGTAAACTACGGGCGTCTCGTTGTGCAATCGAATATGCATTGAACCCGTGGTGACAGTTGTAGTCGCTGTACCAGTAACAAGAAAATTTGCAAATTCATCGATTGTATCCAATAAGCACTCTTTATCAGCGCCCATAATTGGTGTTTTAATCGATTCATGCATACTCGACTTTGCAACAAGAACTGCCTTCGATCGAGTAAGACGTTGAGCGCCGCGTGTACGAGTGTAAACGACACCGTCCCTATTTAATACATCTGTACCCAATATTACAGGCGTGCTTAAGTACCGATCGGGGACGACATGAAAATCTACTTCTAGTGAAATTTCTGGAAATTCTACGGTCAAAGTTGTAAAAAAGCTAGATTCAATCTCTTGGCTTCCGATACCGCGCAATGTACAAAATGACGGTATCTGAGTGCAGCGAAAATGTTTTACAACCGATTGTGTAATTAAAGAAACCTGTGAGCCGCTGTCTATAAGAATATCTACAGGCACACCTTGAATCACCGCAGCTGCAATATCATTTTGCTTATAGTTATTTACAGTTTCACGACAAAAATTGACGTTAGCCTTGCCACGTGACTCAGCGCGCTGTTTTGCGAAACATTCCTCAGCCTTATGTCCGATTTTTTTGCAAAAATCGCATGAACCTGACTTTGGCGGGTTTCTATTCGAATCGGATGATCTCGAAGTTGATCGTAGATTGTTATCATTTTCGTTAGTCAGCTTCATACGTTTAGTACATTCATACTGTCTGTGACCGAAATTTCCGCAAGTGAAGCATTTTGTCCTACTCTCGGGATACTCCCTCTTACGAGAGGTACTATAAAAGTTGTTACGGTTTGTTACTGTACGAGGTTTGGCACGATGTGGCTCAGTTCGAGTGGGTTTTGTGTAAATCGAAAAGAAATTTATTAAATCACTAGGCAACAAATTCGCGTTCGTCGCAGCCGCCCGTATGTGCGCATCGGTTATACCACGTATTATGATGGCAGAAATTAATTCCTCACTTAATCCATTAACAACACGCAGGCGAAGCAACGAACGCCTAGCATACTCCCCGTAAGTAGAATAATTATCGGAATTCTTATTCATTACGTTAAATAAAATATTCGCAATATCCATTCTACGTGGACACAACGATTGAAATTCTCGCTTGAAAGTTGACCAAGAACGATCATTACTTGTCCACTCAGTAAGCCACACGCGAGCGTCACCCTTTAAACAATTGCCAATTCGCGCCAAACACTCGCGATCATCCCATCGATTAATATTACGCACGTGATCTACTTCACTACACCATGCATTAAAATCGTTCAATGATGGATCAAAATTTGAAATATAGATATGATTCGACCTTACCGGGTTTATGGAGTTTATGGCGGACACAAGCTTGTATGTTACCTCACTCATAACGGCACAGGATACCTTGCTTGGCGTCACCATACCGGAACCAACCATAGGTTCGTCACGTACAGCTGGCGCCGACGACGGGATAGACAACTCGCCCACCACCTCAGGTAAAGGCGGCGTCTGCGAGCGCTCCGACTGTGCTGGTGCAGGCAGGTTACCTTCTAAGACATTCAAACGAGAAATTATTATTTTTAGCTGCTGTTCTAATCCCATATCGGAAAGACGTCCACTCTTACGACTTTTAATACTACTATTCGATTCTTTCGGCATAATGATTAACAATTTTGATTTTGATTGATTAACAAACGAATTGATGATTGAAAAAAATATCTAAAAATTAACAAAATGAAATAGTGATTGTAAATCGTCAATAAAATCAAGGCAGATTGGGTTTTATATCCCCACTTCTGAATTTAGGTTTTTGTTGATTATCGAAATAAAAAAAAGGCACAGAAACACTAATTCTAATTAAATTATAAAAATTACAAATTGAATAAAAGAAATAATGAAAAAGAAATTCAACAGTAATGCTACAGCGAATAGATAGTGAACGTCTGTCCGATCCAATGGCCGCCGCAAAAGTGAGCGCTCGTCCCTACAATCGTCCGCGCCTCGCCGCCGCTTTGGCGCCAACCGCCTCGCCGCCGTTTGCCGTCACTTTGGCGCCAGAGCCTAAGCCCCGCCTCCCGGAGGTTCCATATCCGCTAATTATTTATTATCAAATTGAGGTAAGAGCATTGGAATTCTCGGTATCGAGATCTCCAGCGATGTTCAGTATCGAGGTCACCTGGAGGAGAAAGTCAAGCTGGCGTCCAAGAAATCGGTGTGCTCAACAGAGCTATAAACAGTACTTCAGCTCGGGGCAAAGACTTATGTTATATAAGTGCCAAGTCAGACCGCATATGGAGTACTGTAACCACCTTTGGGCGGGAGCGCCTTGATACCTGCTAGGACCTTGTGACTCGGTGCAGAGACGAGCTGTGAAGATTGTTGATGATCCTGAACTTACACACGGCATTTGAGCCCTTCAGTTTGAGAAGAGATGTTGCCTCCCTTTACGTATTCTACCGGTTGTATAATGGGTTGTGCTCTGAAGAGTTGTTCGACATTATGCCAACAGCCTCGTTTTACAATTGTACAGCTCGCCGACGGCTGGGAGTTTATCCTCATACACTGGAACCGCAATGGTCGTGCACTGTGCGTTTCACGAGAAGTTTTCTACCGAGAACTATTAAGTTGTGGAATGAGCTCCCTGCCGAGGTTTTCCCAAGTGACTACAGTATAGGGTTCTTCAAGAAAGGCGTGAAGAGTTCTTAGATAGATATGAACTTTATTTGCACACTATGAATCTTACAGGGTCGGCAACGCAAAAGTGACACCCCTGGTGTTGCAAATGTCCACAGGCTACGGTAACTGCCTACGATCAGGCAGGCCGTACGCTTGTTTGCCACCTTAGTGGTATACAAAAAAATTGGAAATAATTTTGAGACATGCAAAGTCTTGTCAGTCGTAACATGTCATCTGTCTCGCCAGGATGAATAAATAATATTTATTTTCTAAAGAGGAAAATTTGGAAGAAGTGTTGTTTTTTATACTATCTATTAAATGTAAACTATTTTTAAGACAGTGTTTTGGCTTAAAACTCTATAGATATCTTTTCGTGTATATGTACATTAAGAAATTTTGCCAACTCATAGGTGGGAGCTCCAATGTACGACACAGCTGGCCTTATTGGAATATTGACTTTATGTAATTTTGGTAAAAGCATAGGAGAATACGGATTCATGGGAATAATTTTGAATATGAATTATCCGGAAAGATATATTTCAAGCCGTTAACTGTTACAATTGGGCCAAATATTTTTGGCGGGATTTTGACTTACCATCAAAAGCTCTGTCTGTAAAACGTCATTGACTTTAGAGTCTTAGACTAACGTAGATTTGTCACTTGTAGCATGTTATTCTAACGATTAACGTCTACAGCGCCTGAGATGCCTCGTGGAGAGGCGAAACATGTGTCGCAGAGACGACTAGGCCAGTCGTGGTAACGACGGTGGTGGGAGCATGCGGTTTCTGTTCCAGATGGCGGACGATCGCAGCAGCCGCGGCAGAGACTGCCGGAGCAGCCATGCATGCATCCAGCATGTTGCATCTACTAACAGTAGTGGGTGGGTGCCGGTCGGCGCTTGGCCGCATGAACTAATTGGTAGCTAAAACACACAAAGCAAGTTGATCAAATTGCGTCAATGAGTTCACATAATCATTTATTCATTGCAGAAACATGGTGTAAGATAGTTGTTACAATGTGAATTATAAATTATGAATGATTTCACACAGCTTGTGTCTAAAATGGAAACATCACTAGAACAGGTCTCGGATTAGGGTAAACTGAATTTAGTTAAACTTAATACCCTAAAGACACAAGTGTGCGCATTTACCGCGAAAAGTCCCCATTTATCATAGCTCCTCGATTAAGGTTACGCCTAGCCTCGGTATCCTGGGTATCGTCATACCGAGCGATGTATAGTTTCGCGGTCATCAGGAGAGCAAAACTAAGTTGGCGTCCAAGAAGATTGGCGTGATCAGTAGAGCTAAACAATACTTTACACCTCAACATCGCCTTCAACTTTATAAGGTCCAGGTCCGCCCTCACATGGAATACTGTTCACAACATTGGGCCGGCGCGCCACAATATTTGCTTACTCCATTTGATCGCATACAACGTACAGCAGTTCGAATCGTCCACGATACAGTGATCTCCGCTCGGCTAGACTCGCTTTGTACGCGAAGAGATCTTGCTTCTCTTTGTGTACTGTACAAATTGTATCATGGGGAGTGTTCAACTTAATACCGGCCGCCGAGTTCCACTATCATACCATTCGCCACAAATTAAAATTTCACCCTCACCATCTTTGTGATTGGCAATCCACTACAGTACGCTTCTTGAGGTATTTTTTACCACGTACGGTGAAATTGTGGAATAAACTACCCTCAGAGATGTTCCCGAACAAATACGATATGGGTGCATTCAAGAAAAGAGCCTATGTTCCCCTAAAGAGGCTGGCAACGGATCAGTGAACCTTTGGTGTTGTTGATGTCTGGGGAAGTACCACCACCTCGGAGGAAACCACAGCAAAATAACAACTCCCTAGAGGGTTGGTTGGAGGGTTGATGTTCCTGCGTGTGAGGTCATCTGTGTGTGTGCTAGCAGCAGAGGTAGCATCGCGCGCGTGATACTTAATGTATTGTAAACGTTCATACTCGTAGTAAGTAATCGGTGCAACATCCGTGCCATTGATTTCAATGCAAGAGTAATGACTGATGAGTATCATCTACGAGTATGAGTATCCAGTGCAAGAGTTTATAGGCTACGGTGACCGCTTCGCTCAAGGGTAGTGTGGAGCTTTATTAGCCGACATATATTAAAAACCTTGCCACATATCGTGCATTCAAGAAAGGTAGGGCGCATCAAAGCAGCCCGTCTGGGGAAGCACCTCTACCTTACAGCAACCCGCAGCTAAATAACAACTCCCTAGAGGGTTTTTGTGTTCCTGCGTGTGAGTGAGGTTACCAGTAAGCTCCTGAGGAATTGCTGTGTTAGCAGCAGAGGCATCGCGCAAGTAAAACTTAATGTATTACAAGCGTTAATAGGCTACGGTAACTGCTTTACATCAGGTGGGCCGTATGCTTGTATGCCCCCGACGTTGTATAAAAAAAAATCGTCAATAATGTCTCACATGATGATGGGCATTTCGGTGCACTCACGTTTATTTGGGTCTTGTCTGCCGCGTATAGATTGATTGACGGTTTTACAGGATCGAGAACGTCGAGTATTGACCCTGGTACTGTTAATTTATATCACGTATTTCCTGAAAAAAGGCGATTTTGGACAAAAATAACATAAAGACACAGAGCCAAAGCTAAGGGAATCTCGGTCGCGTAGGTAGGTATTAAAATTTAAAAGTAGTTAAATTAATATTGCTCTTACGTAGGTACGTACAAGCGCCGTTTGATGGTATTTGTAAGATCGCCTCAAAGGCGCAAACCAGTTGACTGAGTGGGAAGGCACCCCCGCTCACAAAAACGTTGTTCATTAGCGCCCAAATATCTTCAGTCTCGATTCGGAGAGCACTGCTTGCCGACGGCCGGGAGTTCACCTTCACACAATGGAACCGTAATATTTGCGTATTGTGCGGTTCCAGAGAAGTTTCAAGAACTCCCAAATTCCCTGCAGACGTTTTCCCAAAAACCGTAGCTTTTTTTATACTACGTCAGGAGGCATACAAGCATATGGCCCACCTGATGTAAAACGGGTACCGTAGCCTATTGAAACTTGCGATATATTAAATATGACTCGCGCGATGCCTCCTCTGCTGCTTACACAGCGACTCCTTAGGAGCTTACAGGTGACCTCACTCTTTCGCAGGAACACAACAACCCTCTAGGGAGTTATTTTGCTGCGGTTTTATGTGAGGTGGAGGTACTTCCCCAAACGGGCTGCTTTGACGCACCCTACCTCTCTTAAAACATCCAGACCAATACAAACAGACATATTCATGCACACAAATGTTTGTCCTGTGTGGAAATCGAACCCACGAGCGTCGGTGTCAAAGTCACGTCATTCACGATTGAGCCACCGTGCTAGTCAAAAAGTTGCATGAAGTTCTACAAAAAAGGCATACTTACCATCAGGCAAGCCGTACGCTTGTTTGCCACTTTACTGGTATAAAACCCCTACTGACCCATGGGAGAATATTTTAATCAATAAGCGAGTATAATGAGAAGTATATTTATTCTAACAGACAAACCTGCCCATTGATGGGTTTATCAATCTGGAATTTCTTAGTACTTCGGAGGGCACGTTGGTTCCAGCTGTTGTCGATAGATAACAGTCGTTAAGCAAAGTCAGTGGCCCTCGGGCAGCTTGAAACTGCTGGCCTCCGCCAATCCGCAGTACAGCAGCGTGGTGGCTTATGCTCTAAAAACCATGTAAGGGCCGTTAGTGAATAAACTTTCAACATCAAGAGAAATTAATTTGGAATAAGGAGGTAGTTTTAAGTTGTCTATTAACTGCAAACTATTTTTAAGGCTGTATTTTGGTTCAAAAGATATCATTTTTGTTTGTCATTAGTAGCATGTTATTCAAACACTAACATCTACAGCGTCCGAGGATGCCTCGTGTTGAGGTTTGGGGGAGGGACACGTATCCATAGCAACGAGCGATGCGATGTTCCGGCCCGTGACCAGTGAGACTATCGCCCGCATCCCTTGGCTGGATAGATACTTAAATCTTACAATTATTACACATTTAAAATATTTAATTCGCAGACTATAATTAGTTTTTAGTTTCGATTTTTATATGCGATTAGTAAAACAGTTCAAACAATAAAATTCGGCTTTATTACATTAAAATAGTATGTAGACATATAAGTCTATACATAAACAATTTTCTATTCTTCTTGCCTGTTTCAGTACAGGTGATTTCCTCTAACATACTAGGTATTTATTTACTATTTATTCTAGTTGTAGTTGATAACTCGGTTCATTTTTCTTATTGAATGTACCTACGCAGTAGACGCCATTTTATTTCATGATTCGCGGAGACTGTAATAGGTTTTCAATTACATTTGATAGGTACTTATTTATAAACTACCAATGTGATTCACGAGTTGATAATTCCATAACTACGTTTAGAGATACGCGAAACGCAAAAACCATCAAGGTCAAATCTAAATTAAATGAATCATGCTAATTATATAATTTACCTGTTTACGCCTTATTTTTCAAGAATGTCTTCACTCAAATTTTACCTGGCAGACAGATTATAGATTTACAATGTTTTTATTAAAGTAAAACTACATAGTCCAACGGGAATGGGCTAAATGATGATATCAGACGTCGGGAGGCAAACGGCATGTAATGCCTAGGAACTCTTGCAATACATTGCATTAAGTATCACTAGCGCGATGCCACCTCTACTCGGAGACTCCTTAGGAGCTTACTGGCGACCTCACTCATGCAGGAACATAACGACCCTCCGGGGAGATATTGAGGCCACCAGTAAGCTCCTAAGGAGTTGCTGTGTAAGCAGGAGAGGAGGCATCGCGCGAGTGATACTTAATATACTACAAGCATTAATAGGCTACGGTAAATGATTTACATCAGATAGGTCGTATGCGTGTATGACTCCCGACGTTGTATAAAGAAAAGTATACCTTTCCTGAGTCTTCCTATACAAAGTTGTTTCGTAAAATAGGCACAGCCGCCATTATGATAATAAGATGGCGGGTGTACCTTTATGGTTATGGTAATTATTGAACGTTGATAGAAAACATTATCAAAATATTTAACTTGCTGTGTACCTACCTACATATCAACATGCAGAATATACTCGTATGTACCGAGAAAATAAACATGTACACAGACACCTGAAGATACACTAGAACTTCATACCGTTATGTCGCACACAATAAGAGTAAAAATACCCGCCCTTGATTTCATTTTGTTGTACGTATACCATAAAATAATGAACGAACTTTGATAAAAAATACACCCGCCAACTTGGGCCACATAATGGCGGATACTATTTGAAATAGCTTTACAGCAAGTACTTTTTTCCTGCACTCATTTTTGAATCTGAGAAATATACTTTCGCCTCCCTTTGTATTATATTCTACCTATTGCACGTGTAGCTGAAGAATTCTTCGATATGACGCCGACAGCGTTTTTTTATAACCGCACCGCTCGCAGACAGCGAAGAGTTCACCCTCACACGCCGCAATAGTCGCATATTGCGCGATTCCCCTGACATTTTCTTTGGAGAACTCTAAGTTGTGGAATGAACTACCAGCAGAGGTTTTCCCAAGAGACTACAGCATGGGGTTCTTCAAGAAAGGTGCGAAGAGGGTTTAGAGGGTGGGCACCACCCCTGGTATTGCAAATAAATGCCCGTAGGCTACGGTGCCATCAGGCAGGCAGTATGCTTGTTTGCCACCTTAGTGGTAAAAAATCCTCTCGATACTGATGTACACAAGTAATTTTGTACCTATATGTAATGTAGTGTATATATATACTGTAGTATATATGATATAAGCAACCGACATCATATCTAACTGACGGAATGTGTAATTTTTTACATAAAAAGATAGTGTCACAAAGCAGTGAAATGGTTATCATAACCTATGAACAGTAGCAATACGCAGTGTTGTTCGTTTTTGTGTATAACTCTCATGTTGGCACACTTCTATTCTAGAGCAGAGATTTTCAATCACTTTCATACATTTTCTCAATTCGGTAGATCCCCTGCCCTTGTGCGTGAAATTCAGACTACATGTAGATATTGACCCCCGCAGTTAAATATTACACCCCTTTAGTAATTTATTTTCTTGACCAACAACTCGGGAGCTCAAATGGTTTTACCCTCCATCACAGGCAAACAATAAGCATGTAGTGAATTGTCATTTTGCTACTATGCGTAAAGTGGAGATGCCTCCCCAGTTGGGTTGCAAATATCACTATCCCTACCAAATCCCTATAATAAAAATGTGAAAGTAAAAAATAATAGTGAACAGAAAAACTAGATGATAATTTACAATAGTTGTTTTCAAATTATTTTATTAACACAATTCATTCAATAACACCAAAGGTTAACATTCTCTAACATGAACCTAAAATAAAATACAATTTTACATAGATACTTACCAATTTATAATCATTCAAACATCATTTCGACTATGAGGTATACAGAATAAATATATTTGAAATATTTCACATTACAAGTCCTTCGAAATGTACCATTATTATTAATACTATAGATAATTTAATTACGACACTGTACTGAATGTCATAATAATATGTTCTGAAAGCATCCGACTAAGTTGCCTCCCTAAATATACTGTTAATACTCTCGTTCGTATATAAAGATCGAAAAAAAAAAGGAAAATAAAACACACAAAAACAATAAAGTAGAAACAAAATAATATGGAATGTACAAATCATGTTTATTCACTGATTCCTGGCAATACAATGTTTGTGACTCGCTTCAATTTTTCCTCATTAGTCACAGAGAGAACAGTAAACATTCACAGGTTGATAACAATTAAAATACGGATACATGCATCCACTATAACACTGAAAGCTGTATAGCAGTAATATATAAGCCAGGTTTGACCTCAACTTGTCAGCATTAGAGACACGGTACACAGTACCCTGGGGGTTTCAACGGTTCATAAATTATTTTAAGATAAATCTTCCTTGGACTTAAATTTCTACTCTAACTGTACATTAGTTTCGCCTTAACGCTAAAATAATCTAAAAGTGATATCGTCAGATTGTATGGTATTCGCGATGGGTGGAACGCGCAAATAAGGTTGATATGTCGAGAGATGAAGTCCCCCTGTCACCGAAAATCAAATACATCTGCGGCAATAAATTAAATTAATAAAGTTAACGCAGTCATCGCTCGGTAGCGTTTTAAACATGATTGGGATCGAAGTTGTATCGTTTTATAAAATTGATTAAGAAAATAATATTTATAGAAGGCGCTTTGGGCCGCAGCGCCGCCGCAGCATCAAGGCAGCGCAGGGCCGGAGCGCCAAAATATAACTAACGTTCAAGTTTTCAACAAGTTACTATACAAGGTGCTCCGAGGTCTATGCAAACCCTCGCTACCGGCGACGACTTCCCTGTGCGCGACACGACTGAGCAGATTCTACATTTGGCATAGACCCTCGGAGCACTGGCGACGGGAGAGAAGTGAGCTATGCAGAATTACTGTTTCGTGTATAAGTAGATGGCTACGATGAGACCGTATAGACCCAACACTTCAGCGAAAATGAGAATAAGGATCATTCCTACGAATAGCCTCGGCTGTTGCGCAGTACCACGGACGCCAGCATCACCCACGATGCCTATGGCGAAACCGGCCGCGAGACCAGAGAAACCTACGGCGAGACCTGCTCCCAGGTGGATGAAGCCTCTGGAAAGATAGAGATATAAATTGGTTAGAACAATACAAAAAAATACAGCCCATGATATAATGGTACCTAAAAAGATTAGTCTATATTATGGTGCCATGATATATGTCAGATAGCTCCTAAGGAAATGCAAAAGATATGGTAGTATGGCACGGTATAATAAGAAAGGGACATGAAATTCCATGAGCAATGCTTTTAAAAAGTTTAAAAGCTATATATACTTCATTCAATGTCAGATGGATAATTAATATGCTTGTTTCCTGCTATTTAGCATACCACAACCAGGCCTTGCCTGGTCTATTACATAAAAAAAAAAAAAAAAAAAAAAGAGTAGTTTGTACTCAATACAGGATGTTTCGTATATAGTTGCTAAATTTAATTGGATGAGTGGAAACTTTCTTTACTATATAGTCTTGGCTACAGCCATTCATTGGTATAGGGTTTTTATGTCAACTTACATTTCAATTTGGTTTTACCTTTAAGTGTAATGTGTTTATTAATTTACAAACTATTCAAAAGAAAAACTTAAATTTCAACTTCATATTACTATAAAAAACCAATACAGAGTTTTTTGTTGTTTCTGCAAAATAACGCACCTATTGCTCGATCGCAATAATGCTACGCCTTTTAATATTTTTATGTTTTGGAAGAGGTTCCCAATCCCGGCAAGTATCATGTCTACTACATATACAATATATGTTCATGTAAAAATTACCTACATTACACTAGCAGGTTAGTGTTGGTTAAGATTCAAAACCCACGCGGCGGCAAACTACGGGAATGCACAGAGCAGCCGGACCTGGTCGTTCGTAATTCAAAAACTTTAGGTTTCTGTATATACATACAGGCTCGTTTGTTCCGATGACAAATTTCTTCCCTGTATAACATTGATTTTTCCTTATAACTTTTAGTTGTTGTAGACTGACCGATAAACATCACCCTACAGTGTCTCTGCAGATTAGTAGAAATGTAATGGTATTTTTTTCTTCACTTGGGACATAAAACAAGTTTAGGTGACACCAATTACTTTTCCAAATATGCTTCTCAATATATATTTAATAAAACCTATTTTGAAAAGTTTATATAAATAAACATACATGTATATCAAGTTATTGAGATTATTTCAGTCAATTCAATTTAGCAACAGATGCACTAAACACCCTGTATACATTGTATACACAGATGTAACATCCTCTAGGAACCAATATAGATAACCATCACACATGTCTCTGCGAATTGCAGGATGTATGAAGCTTATAACATTTTCCCACTTATGTAGAATAACATATACAATAAGATGATTATTGCATTTAAATTTTTTCAACCATAACAGGTAAACTCGGAAATATCTTTTACACAAACACTTCAAATTAATATCTTGCTTATCATAACAAGTGAACAATATCTTTATCTGTATTGGCCTACCAACATATCTCCCAGACTTCAAACCGTTTGATATGAAACAGTTATTTACCTATTACCCTGTAGGTAGCAAAAGTAATATTTTGTTGCAAACAACTTACTGCCATTTTTGCTGCAAATGCAGGCAATATTTCCATTAAGAATATAACAATAACAGGATTTGTTTGGAAAAATAAGGGTGTATTACTACTGAATGTGTCCATTTGCAACAATCTAGAAATCAAGATGATTGATTATGAAGTTTGCTGTAATGTTACATAACAAACATAAAATTGCTTCAATGCTTTTCAAAACATAAATTAGAATGAATTCCTAGCAAAGTAGAAACATAAAAATGCGATAAAAATTAAATTTATATAAATTATAATTATATAAAGTCTAAAGAGAGAATTTTTATAGATTTTTTTAGATGCACATTCTTATACTCTTCAGTTTCATCAAGTTCATTTTACCCCACAAAAAGTTTAATAGGTTCTGTGGTGAAATATAATGAGCATCTATAGAATTGGGGAGGTGTAAGCATGTGGAGATACTACAATTGTGATTGATAATCCAACACATGAATTGAAAACTGAATCTATATTTATTGTTGAACCATAAAGGAACCATAAAGTTTTCTTATTAATAATGGTGCACATAGGCCAAAGCGCAACGTGTCGTGGCTCTACATGGTAGCAATATAAACCTAAGCCGCAATAGCTGACAGCAGTCACAGCCTGCCTATACACTATGAAAGCAGATGCTAGCGGTCGTTTGGGGCGCGTATTAGTTGTTGGGTAAAAGTTGCTGCATTTGTGCAGAGGTTGTGCTATACTTACGGCGCATATAGTGCAAATGCTTGGTAAATGCAGTTACACTGTCAAGTGAATCGATATATTGCAATTTTAACAATCTTGCAATCGTATCATTAGCTACACAAGTGAATATAACTTAGGCACTTGTGTAGCATATTCTTTATCCTACTTCCTACTTAATACCTCTTAGCGTTTTCCCATTTCCTAATTGATTAGGATTGGCAGGGTCCTCTACCCAAGCTAAAGAATTTGGCAAAGATACTAATATATGTCAAACATGGAGCGACTGCAGTCAGTTCTCCACTATCCAGAAGGAAACCAGGCCTTTCTTAGGTCACACATCTTTCGAAATAAAATTTTTTTTGGATGTGTAGGTTTCCTCAGAATGTTTTGCTTCACCGCATAGCCAAGTGGTAATTACAAAATGTGCGTACGTAAAAAAACTCCAATTTAGTGCTACATTGCTCATGCCGAATTCGAACAAGGACAAGTTGGTTAATAGGTCAACTAATGCTTTATCGGTGTATTTGAAACAAAATTCATAGAACCCATCCCCTAACCTATAAGCTTATTACGTCTATCGCAATTTAGGCAAAGACATTTAACTATTAGGGTATGAAGCTTTGAATTGAATTGCCCTAAAATAAACAAGAATATTATAAAGTATACTAACTTGTAGAGGGAATAGTTATTCTGCTCCAGGGCACCTGCAATCAGGACAGCTACTACCAGCCCGTAAATGGCGATAATACCCGCCATGACAACGGGAATGATGGACTTCATGATGAGTTCGGGCCGCATCACCGACATGGCTGCGATACCCGTGCCTGACTTGGCCGTGCCATAAGCAGCACCCAGCGCTGGAAATATATAATCAATCTTTTAATTATAAAGGTACTTAATTAATAGATAATTTAAAGATACCAATGAATCATTGAGTGATGAATTAATAATTTATTTGAAATACATTTTCAGATTGATTATTGTAACAAATTACAATTAAGAATTAGCATGACACTAATATTGTTACCAGCTTGCTAAATGAATTATATGAATAAAAAAACTATTTAACATTTTTGTTTTAGACTAGTGTGATTAGATTAATTATTTAAAAGGACTGACTTCCAATCCCAATTGTAAAATGTTTAAAAACTTTCAATCAACTACTCTTTGTGTATTTCAGATTTGATCATTTATGTAACATGGAGTGTAGTACAATTATAAATCACAATAGAGCCAAGTTTCCCATGAACTTAATTAACAAACAATAGATGAGTCACAGTTTCATCAATCAGCAATAAATTGTGTGCACAGATAATGTAAATGTGTCTGTTATCCACCCATTCAAAGAGTACTCAGGTTCAGGATGCAATAAATACTATTTATAAAAATAATTATTATGCTAAGGGCTATAATCCTAATATAGTATATTCTATAGAATCTCAATGGTTACTCTTATTACTTTCTTTTTTTTTCATTCAGGAAAGTCCATTTGTGTCCATGTGGGAATAAAACATGTGAGCCTGAGTAGCCATTGATCCACTTAATCACCGACCTAGTTGCAATTTGGGTTCTACAAAAAATGTTGTCATACTTTTTACATCTTTCAGTTGTATTCAATTTTCAACCATATGGTCAAAATAAATACATGATATTTCATTTCTGTTGTTATTACATCTCTTAAAACATTAATGAACTACTATAATCAAATGTAAATCATTTTGAAACCTGTACAAAAACAAACCAAAACTAATATATTTCGATTGAAATACTAATGTAGACATCTGCATGTCCTGGCCTACTCTATTTTTTGGGTGAAACTCAACATGGCAAAGATGTAAACCTTGACTTTTCAATATCATCTATTTTTTTTAATATCCCTGCAGGTTTTATGTATATGTGTAGCTAGGGCATTCAGGCTACTAATTATGCTGGCCTATATAGGTAAGGCTAGTTAGTTTCAGTACGGTCATAATACAGAACTATTGAAAAGTAGCAAACAAAAGGTAGTTGTCATGGAACTGGCACACTACCCATGTGAATAAAATTAAATAATTACCGAGGGTTCTTCAAAAATTCCTAATAACAACAACTCGTGTCACAAAATGATTTCTTGGTTCCATTAAAATATAGTTGATACTATGCTCAATCATAAGAGTTCATGTAATAAATGCACTTACATTCAATATAGAAAATATTTTATGATTTCTTTTCTTTTTAACTTCTCGTTATATTAGTCATTCTGGTGCGATTGACACAAATATAGTTGTAGGTTCCATACAACTCTTTAAAACAGACAACACACTAACGAATTTATAGAAAATCCTATTTTAAAAAAAAGTATAAGGCAAAACGAAACAGTATTCATTCAACTTCTTGGGAAAAAAATATAAAAGGTAGTTTTTTTTTTGTTGCATCCTATTTTATAGACTGAATGAGCTGTATAAGGGTTTAGTGAAATTCTAAAAGACTTCATCCATCACCATGATCAGTTCCAGCTGATCAGTCCAAGTGGGCTTCAGCAGCATGACATAATTTCAACTTACATAATACTTTATCTCCCCGTGGATGGCAATCATTACTTATAAAATGTTATGTTTATCCTGTATTTGAAATTTCTCATGTAAGTGGCATGTATTGTCTTATGGAAATAAAGATTCTTTAATCATACTGATTTATCTAAATACCTCTATAATTTGAACAGATCCCAGCCAGAGTAAGTTTTCTTTTATAAAGCATATGGGTTACTTTGCTTTGCAACTTAATAAAACCTTTCAATCATATGTTCTGTGGTAACTGGCATATCAACACAGTATAATCTGAATGCAGGACTACTATTTTCAGAAGGTATAATGTGATTGTCCTAACAGTATATTTGTGGGCATTATATCAACCTTATGCAGTGTGCATAAGGTAGTACTATCAAGTTCAACTAGATACTCCAGATTTACTTCCTGGTTGGAAGTCAGGGAAGTTTCCATAGTAGGTTCAATCTCGTCTTTTGTGAAAGCAACTGAAAGTGATGAGATTTAAGCAATTTATGACATGTAAATTAATTTATATGGTATCTACTTTATCAAAGAACAATTCTAGATAACAACTTAAAGTGTAAGAAAGGCTTAAGTCATGTGATAGTTTGAAATGTAAATTTAACACATTTCATAAATCATGAGGGCACAGTGGCATATAGTAATTAATTAAATATAAGTTAAAAGTTAAGAATCATTAAGTTAGGTTAACCATGGCATGCATGACTGAACAGCTGAGTGATCACATGATACAAGTGACCATGTCATGTGATGGGGATTTACCACTTTTGGGTGGTATTTTAAACGTTAATTAGTAAATTTAGGCCGTTTTAATTATGGAATTGTTAAAAAGAGAGAAAGAGAACAAGGGAGTCAACTGGTGTCATGATTGTGTTACTAATGTAGTACAGGTCTCACAAACAAGGATAATTATACCTATTTACAGATTTGGTACTCAAAGGCGATGAATTAGACGTAATAGTGCTGTGTTATGAAAGTGTTTTTACATTTTTATCTCATTTCTAGTTTGGTAACTACACAAACATGAATTGATTGTATGGCATAAGTTGCAATGCTACCAACCGCAATGATATCAATCAGTCTAGGTCACATGACTAATGAATCTCGATTCTATTTGGCTCTCGTGTAACGCCCTAAACAAAAATCTAATTTCCAGACCTACTTTTCTAGATTTTATAACACGTCATAGAATATTTCAACAGGAACAAGCTTATAAAGAGACTATGATGTCTAGACATACATACGTATAGGGTTTACACAGACGGCAAGAAGGGGCAGCTCCTACTATAATTAGGACGCCTAAAATAACATATCTAGGCAGATTTAATATCATGCATAATTACATTGTCTTCAAAATTGTTTACAAAAACCTATTGACGTGATACAATACCACAGTTACAGTATTTTAGAGAAAGATCGATAAAAATTTAGGACAGCCATTTCATTACGAACAAGCACAATACTTACCGCTAAAAATGATAGCTGACGCTGCTCCCATAACTCCAAAGAATTGTGAATAGATTGGGTTGTCTGCCATTTTGAACTTGTAATGAGGGAGTATTTACAGGTCCCAAGAATGTGATGACTATCTGCACACACTCACTTCACTGAACTACTTCGGAACAGGCAAATATGGCTAAAGCTTTACAGACTCGATGGAACGGGTCATATGACGATTGATGTCCAAGGCAGTGCTCGATATGACCAAAGATCTGATTGGTTTTCTGACGTCACTTCCGAAATGCGCAACCAATCGTGAGCTAAAGATTTCACGGCGTATGACGTTCAACATTGATGTGGATCGCTGGCCAGCAATTTACGTCTGCGCATGTACGGATTGAACGTTTTGTTACTTTTATTGAAAATTAATTCTATTAAGAGGCAAAAATGTCGCATATATTTAAGTAATGAGAATTATTATTTGATAAAATATTTAATTTTTTAGCAACCTGTAAAAAATAAGCCATAAAAATTTTAATTTAACTTATTTGAACCTATATTGACTACTATCGACGATTGGGTTGCCAGTAAATGAGGCGTTTTATCCTAAGTGGAATTTTATAATTCACAATTTGGATATTTTGTTAATTATTACTTTTAATATCGGGAAAGTAGAGCAAAATTATATATTTTAAATTACAAATTTACTTCACCGACCTACATTTTGTGTCAAATAATATTTGGGTTCGTTTCATTCTCGTCATTTTAGCGCTGTATGTATATACGTATGCATATCTTCACGACAGGTCCCTTGTGGGGTAGGCAGAGAGAAGCGAGCGCCATAAGTCGCGGTCTTTACACACTTCACTCGCTTCTTTAACATGCATAGTTCTTTTCATGTTTTTTCTTTCATTTTAGGCGCTGTAGCCCTGCAAAAGTGAAGTGAGTATTAAAGGAAATAAAAAACGACATATCTTTCATTATAATTATATCCAAGTACTCTGTCGACATATCCCCGTGCTCTAATGTTCTAGTAATAGGGGCACATCGTCAAAATTACTTCATAAGACACTCGAAAACAGCGCTCCTGATTAACACAAGAATTAGTTGTTATCAAAAGGAACAAAGATTTTGTATACGGATCACGTTTTTTCACTCCGCAATATCGTGAAAAAGCACCTGGCTAGGGACCCAGAGGAGAAAAAAAAGCTGAATAAAGCGGGGTAACTTGACCAATCAAATTTGCAATTCAACAAACAAGGGATTGGTTTAAAGACGTATCACTTCTTTATTTGCCTTGTCATCTTGTACTTCGTAGTAGCCTCGACAACAAATATAACCAATAATAATAGACTAGTTGCATTGGGATATTATTGGGTTATCAGAAGTCCAAAGAGAGGGCGAGTACATGATAATCCTTGAGACCCACAACTTGTTCTATTTCTGGGAAGGTGACCAACAGTCTCAAGGTGGTGTTGGAATTCCGAATTTCCCTACGTAACAACATCGTGTCGATCGGGAGTATGTCGACCAGGGTAGCGTACCTTGTCCTTAAAATCACCAAGCGATACTTGTTAAAGGTGATGCAAGTGTCAAGCCCGACCTCGACACACCCTGATGAGGAAGTGGAGACAATGTATGACGATATCTCTAAAGCCATACATGCCTCCAGGACCCACTACACGGTTGTTATGGGTGATTTCAATACAAGACTAGGCCAGAGGAGCGGGACAGAGCAGAGAGTGGATCAATTTCGAATAGGGCTGCGTAACCAAGGAGGACAAATGTTGGCTGACTTCATGGAGAAGGAGAAACTCTATATGATGAATTCCTTCTTCAGGAACCCACCACACAGGAGGTGGACCTGGATGAGCACTGACGGACAAGGAATGAGATAGACTTTACCTTGACCAGCAGAAGACAGATATTTAATGACGTCTCCGTGATCGCTAGAGTGAAAACCGGTAGCGATCGTCGTATGGTGAGAGGTGTCTTGAATATCAGTGTCAGACTAGAAAGGTCCCGCGTGATGAAATCTACTCTAAGACCTCCAACAGCCCATATCCAAAATCCCGAAAGCTTTCTGCTTGAACTCCAAAATAGCTTCGAAGGCTTAGATAATTGCGTCTCCGTAGACGAGCTAAATAGCGATCTGATAGAAATTGTCCATGCGGTTGGAATTAAGTTCTTCAAGCCCTGCCGCACAAACAAACTTCAGAAGCTTTCAATCCAAACCATCAGACTAATGAAAATTCGATGAGAAATGAGGTTGCAATCAGTGGACGTGTCCTCGTATAGGCAGCTAAACAGCCAGATTTCATTTCGGTCTCTTTGCGACGCGATACTCGTCTCTTCAATACAAAAAAGTATTGAACAGACGATTAAGCAGAATAAAGGCCCTAAAGTGTTTGCAAAGAATCTGACTGTTGGTTCAAGCCAGTTAATAAACCAAGAGTGTAGACATTGTCTTGTCCAAACCAGAGATACATCAAGTCACCAGAACCCACTGCTGGTTCGACATCAGATCCAAGAGCCAAATTGACTTTGACTTGAATGAATGAATAATGACATACCAGACGGCAGATTGAAAAATATTCATCCCGCCGCCGCCGTCTTGTATGTCATTATTCATCTTATCTATCCTGGACCGACTTTTGCCGACAAATAAACTCGGGATTTATTTACCTCCCTCTAGAAATTTCGATATTCGCCATAAAGTATCTCTATAATGTTTGCTAACTTGAGTGATATGATTGCAAACATTTACATAAATATGCATTACAATATCAACCGCTCTTCCTATTTCGAAACTGGCTTTTCACGGAGAAACGTATTGTCAAGTCCGGGACGTTAGCAATGTAAGTGTGGTATCAATGTAGTGTGGTGTGGCTGTATCCACGGCGTTAGTATTCTATGAACACATAACTATGGAAACGATTTAGTGTACATAATCATATATCTTTAACTTTACTGAATGGCATCCATATTATTTCACCGATATGCTTACATAAACAAATTATATTCGTTAATTGAGGTCTATAAAAAAGACCTGTCCCGGTAAGTTTTTTCGGTATTACTTCTTTGCCACACGCTCTACCACTATCCTGGTGACCCCGTTATTGTTGTATGTATATCTTCACGCCAAGTCCCTTGCGGGGTAGGCAGAGAGAACCGAGCGCCATAAGACGCGGTCCTTGCATACTTCACTCGCTTCTGTGACATTCATAGCTCTTTTCATGCACGCTCGCCGGTTCCTGGGGCTTCTGACATCACCTTCTGATAAAACACGACCAATTTGGTCATGGTAGGTTAGTCTCGGCCTTCCTCGGCTCCTACATCCTTCCACTTTTGCATTGTATATCTGTTTCGTCATTCTTTCGTCCCGCATTCTTTCTACATGTCCGAACCAACGGAGCATGCCCTTTCTTATCTTAACACCGACTCTCTCTTTTAGACCAACTCTTTCTCTCACGTCTTCATTACGAACGCGGTCAGCAAGCGTTATGCGTTATTGTTGTTATTCTGATCTTAAATCAGACGGCCTACAATTCTGTATATTCAAACCGGTCTCCGATAAACGGGGCTCCCCGGAAGTATATTTAAAAACTGGTTGTTTATTGGGTCGTAATTACCCAACCAAGAACATGGCATCTCCAATGCGCACGGGTAGTTTAGTATAAAAATTTAACGCTATGTCAGGAAAAGGCGGAGTTCCCTACCCTTGGACTCCAAATATTAGCGAGCTACGTAATTTCGGTCTGTAATTCCAGCGCTGTAATTGTCTAAAGCATCTACTCTACTCCCGTCCGGTCGCGGTCCTACTTGATTCTGCCAATTGTCCAACATGGAAAATTTGGCTAAAACATAATAAAAAGCTGGGAAAGCTGCAGCCAGTACAGGCAAGATAGTCGTGCTGGTATACCTATATTGTTTCGCGAAGAGAACAAATTCTCCTACTCCTCAACCTATCTACTCACGTGCACCTTGGGACTGTAGTCCCAAAGTAGTGTCGCCGACCGATTGCCGAGAAAAACGGTCTGATTCTTAGAACTTAATTACAATAGAACTACGGTACATATTCCTGAGCGTTCTAGAGTTATGTATCGATATTGCTACGGTTGGCAGCATTTAAAAGATGATTCTCATTCAAGTGACACAATTTGGGTGTGGACTAGTGCGATAGTACTAATGTGAATTTTACAGCTGAAAATAGTTAAAACACGTCGAAAGTATTACTTTTGTTGTGTTGATTTCATTAGTAGAACATCTATCTTAAGCTGATGTTAAGTGCTAAATGAAAAATATTGGTGATTTGTGTGATTATTTCTTGGATTTGGGCTATTATTACGCTCTGTAATTAAATGTTACTTGTCTTCTATCTTATATTTTCTCTAGTGGCTTATGTTACGAGAGTTCAATGGCGTCGTTGCGCGTGTTGTTCTAACCGAACACGCAGGTTAAACAATGTCGACCGCAGCCTGTCTATGGAGAGGTTTATCTATCGCAAGTTTCTCTGTGACACGTTAAGCCGTCGGTCCCGGCTGTTATCGATAGATGATAGTTGTTAATCTTAAGTCAGTGACCCTCGGGCGACTTGAAAACCCGCCAGTTTACCACGGGAGAACCATACAATCCGTATAGTCGCTTTTTAAAGGAGCCTATAGTCTGAGAAGCCTTAATTTCCACAGGAAGCGCATTCCACATTCGTGCAGCTTGTACGGTGTTTGAATTTCAGAAAGTATTTGTAAGTGATCTTGGGACCTTCAGAATAGGTATTCCACAACGCCGTAGACGTTCGTCCACTTTCCGAAAGTGAAACTTCTCCATGAGGTAGTTTGGATAAGAATGGTTGAAAAGAAAAGGACATTGTATAGAGAGGTGATAATGTGGACTATGCGACACTACCTTATAGATAGCCAGTTAAGCTGCTGATGAAACTGAGAGACATGCTTGCATTGAAGACATGGTCATACTTGCGAAGACCAAAAACGCAAAAAACAGATAGCTTGATTTTGCAGCTCGTCTAACTTGTCGAGTAATTCTTCTGAATGATCTAGAAAAGCTACGTCGGCAAAGTCAAGAAGGGGCAGAAGAAGGGCACGAGCCAGCATCGCTTTTTCGAAGACGCCTTAATGAATGAAGTGAGGCGATAGTTTTGCGACTTATTTCATTAAATAGTTAATAGATTCAGGCGTTATTTTGCGAAAGTCAAATTTACATGCAATTTGATCTAACGCCTGATGATGCCTCGTTGAGAGGCGAAACACGTGTCACAGCGACGACCAGGCCAGTCGTGGCAGCGACAGTGGTGGTGGGGGCATGCGGATTCTGTTCCAGATGGCGGACGACCGCAGCAGCCGAGGCAGAGACTATCGGAGCAGCCATGGCAGCATCGGCATGTTGCACTTACTAACAGTAGTGGGTGGGTGCCGGCCGGCGCTAGGCCGCACGAACTAATTGGTGGCGGAAGTACACAAAGCAGGTTAGAGCAAATTGCACTTATTTCATTGACATGAGGCCCTCATGATAGTGTCTGGTCCATGACAATTCCTAGGTTCCTTATCGAAGAGTAATAAGGTATTACTGTACCATTATAAACAACACTCGAAAACGCACCAGTTTGAAACAATAAAATAAAGTAGTGACTGCCTATCACAATACTTTGAGATTTTGCTGCATTAATTTTAAGCTGAAGTTCTCAGCCCACTCCCCAATTGCACTGAGGTCAGAATTAATACCGTTAATAGTATTTATGAAGTCTTGGAGTGTGACAGCTGTATATATTTGTAAGTCATCAGCATACAAATGAAACGAGGAGGTTTAAGATGGCGTAATGCCATTAATGAATATAAAGAATAGGACGGGTGAAAGCACACTACCCTACGGGACTCCAACTCTGACCTCGCATCAGTCAGACCTGCACTCACTAAACATTACCAATTGATGTCGATTAGAGAGAAATGATTGAAACCAAGAGAGAGAAGTATTATGATAAATTTAATTGATGGAGTACCGCCAGCAAGATATCATGATCCACCATGTTGAAGGCATTAGAGAAATCAATTAAGATGAGAAGAGTAAGGAGTTTGTTATCAATATTTTCTCTAATATCGTCGGTCATATTAATAAGTGCCGTGACAGTTCTATGACCGGTACGAAATCCAGATTGATGCTGACTCAAAAGATTATTTACTGCAAGGTATCTAGTCAGACGTTAGTTCACAAAGTGTTCGAAGACTTTAGAAAGAAACGATAGGATAATAATAGGTCAGAAATCACTGAAGGAGGAAGGATTGGATTTTTTGGAAGCGGTATCACATGCCCCGCTTCCACAGTGCTGGGAATATACCGAAAGATAGGTAACAATTTAAAATGTCAGCCACTAGGGGAGCTATTATATCTGTGATTGGCTCGACCATAGATAGACATAATATGTTATCACTACCTACAGTCTTAGACTTCATGGATTTAATATGTTTCTCCACCTCATCTGCCGTAATTAAGCCTAGCTTAAAGGTATCATCAACCACCGGAAGTGCTCAAATGATCCAGTGTATTCAATTTAGTCCGAGTAGACAAATTAGATGAAGTTGCACAGAAGTGCTTGTTAAGAGCATCCACATCCAGTCTGTGAGTATCGTTTGTTCTAGATTTACCTACGCCTATTTAATCCAAGAACTTCCATAATTTATCAGGAGAGCAGTTTTCAATGGAGTTATGAATGAATTTCCTCCTTGTCTGCCTACATCGCTTGTTACATTCATTGCGCAATGAGATGTAATTAATGTGGTTAGAGTCAGAGGGGTTCTTCCGCCATTTGAATGATTGAATTCATGTACGGGACAAGTTGTGAGTTTTTGCAATCGGAACTATTCGCAGATGATACCAATGCAGTAATATCATTATTTAGAATGAATACCATTAACAGTAATAGTTTAAATGTGTCACTGAACGGGGAGAAACTGAGTCCGGTAGAGTTTGTTAAATTTCTTGGAGTGCAAATAGATAATCAATTAAATTGAAAACACGAAATAAAAGATATTGAGAACAAGATCAGCTCCGCATGCCATGTTCTTCGAAGCTTACGAGATGAGGTAAGCATTGGCCATCTCAAAATGGATTACTATTCTCTCGTAGAGTCCAAACTGCGATATAGCATATTGTTCTGGGGGAAAAGTTATAAATTTAACATACAAAAAGCATTTGTTTTACAAAAGAGGGCAATAAGAATCATGGCTCGTATTAGGCTGCAGGAATCATGTAGAGAATATTTTAAGACATTAAAAATTTTGACGGTCCCATGTTTATATATATTAGTACTACTAACAAATCTTGCAAAATATATACAAGAATTCGAAACCGAGGACGAAAGGAAATATAGAGAAAGCACACGGAGAAAACACTGATGAAAATTATGCCACGTTTAGAGTTGATTAAACACAGCTCTCATCATCAATCGATCAGATTTTTCAACAGGTTGCCATGTGAATTGAAGGATCAAGTTTATAGCCGTGGGTTTAAACATAAATGAAGAAATTTTCTATTAGAAAGGTACTTTTATAATACCGAGGATTTTTTTTTTTTGAAAGCCTATAGCTTTTATTATTATTTTATTAATACATACTTATTGAATAGGATTATAAATTAATTGGGAATTTGACATTATATTGATGGTTTGATTAGACGATTTAGTAATTGTTTTTATATGATTAATGTTATTTATGTAATTGTTATTGGTATTGTTTTGTTTGATTGTATGACATTTGTAATTGGTATCGTAATATTGTATTGCCTATAATTAATTGTAAAATTTCAACACAATGTGTATTGTTTTTCGAAATAAATTGAAATTCAAAAAAAAATTACTTTAACCCTATCTCGTTTGGCCATTAACAGTTTTATGTCCTCTGAAAGCCATGGCGCAGGGAAATGTTTTACTTTAGGCCGGACTGCAGTTTGTTTGTCGTAAATTGACAGAAATATAGAGTTGAAAGCAGTGAGCTTAGAATTGGGGTCTGTAGCAGAGAAAACGGAGCTCTAGTCGGCATTAACAAAATCCCACCGCAGCGCGTCACGATCAACCGCCTTGTAGTTTAGCTACAATAAGATGTTTGATTTTTGGGGCTCGTAGTTTTAAAGAGGCGAAATTAAGATCGTGCGCAGAGAATGCCGGTACGTTAAACTGACTGTGATACGCGACTAGATCGTGAGAAGAGGTAATAATGAGATCAAGCAAAGATTGGGGACCATTATGTGGGAAGTGAGTGGGGCCAAGTGGCATCTGATAAAAATCTAATGATTGAATCATATCTATTAGTCTTTTGAGCGGCTGTTATTTTTAGGGTTCCGTACCCAAAGGGTAAACCGGAACCCTATTACTGAGTCTCCGCTGTCCGCCCGTCCGTCCGTCACCAGGCTGTACCTCATGAACTGTGATAGTTAGACAGTTGAATTTTTCACAAATGATGTATTTCTATTGCCGCTATAACAACAAATACTAAAAAATGGAATAAAATAAATATTTAAGGGGGCTCCCATACAACAAACGTGATTTTTTTGCTCATTTTTGCTCAATATTGATAACGGCAACAGGTAGACGCTTGAAATATTCACAAAATATTTAGTTATATATTCACTTTAAGAATAAATAATTAAATTAAAATAAAACCGATATTTAAAGGGGGCTTCTATACAACAAACGTGATTTTCTTGCCGTTTTTATAGATAACTAGCTGACCCGGCGAACTTTGTACCGCCTCAGGATCAATAAATGGTGTGTTAACTAATTAGATGGTATAAATTCTTTTAATACTTAGTATCTTATCCCGGACGAAGACAAATCCAAAAGCACAAAAATCATAAAAATCGGTCCAGCCGTTCTTGAGTTATAAATGGGTAACTAACACGACTTTGTTTTATATGCGACGAGTGCATAGATATGCCAATTCGTACTTGAGATATCATAAAAAAAGAATTTCATATAAAATGTATGAGAAATCTAATTTACTTTATTTTTTATTTGTTATTTTTTCCATGTTTTAATACTTATTATCCCATTCCCGACGAAGACAAATCCAAAAACACAAAAATCATAAAAATTGGTCCAGCCGTTCTTGAGTTATAAATGGTGTAACTAACACGACTTCGTTTTATATATATACTAGCAGACCCAACAGACGTTGTCCTGTCATATAATATAAAGTTTCCCAGAACCCGACTGCAGTGCCACCTATTGGATCCAATTGTGAATCTAAACCATTCTCGAACCCCCTTGAACACACACAAAAAATTTCATCAAAATCGTTCCAGTCGTTTAGGAGGAGTTCAGTCACATACACACGTACAGTAGAATTATATATATAATATAGATATATACTAATTCGTTCTTGAGATATCATAAAAAAGTTTCATATAAAATGTATGAGAAATGGAATTTACTTTAGATTTTTTTTTGTTATTTTTTCCATGTTTTAATACTTTTTATCCTATTCCGGACGAAGACAAATCCAAAGACACAAAAATCATAAAAATCGGTCCAGCCGTTCTTGAGTTATAAATGGTGTAACTAACACGACTTTCTTTTATAGATATAGATATAGATGCCAATTCGTACTTGAGATATCATAAAAAAAGAATTTCATATAAAATGTATGAGAAATGTAATTTACTTTATTTTTTTATTTGTTATTTTTTCCATGTTTTAATACTTATTATCCTATTCCCGACGAAGACAAATCTTAAAACACAAAAATCATAAAAATCGGTCCAGCCGTTCTCGAGTTATATGTAAATGGTGTAACTAACATGACTTTGTTTTATATATATAATATAGATATAAATGTTACGGAACCCTTCGTGTGCGAGTCCGACTCGCACTTGGCCGATTTTTAATAAGACACGTGATACAATCACCCATTGACACCATGCGATCATATTGTGGGCGGAGATCAGCAAGAATGGGTTCCAAAGAGTCAAAGAAGTTAATGTGTAAAAATGGACAATAATAGACACCTAACAACACTTTAGAGTGATGAAGAAAATATGTTCTGGTGATTTGTATACTGGAGGAAATTGAGAGATAACATTACACAATATGTCACTGCGCAAATAGATAGCTACATCACCATAGCCCATCATTTTCGAAGATTCAACCGTATCTTTCGTGCACGTTCTGTCATTCCTAATTAACCGGAAAACAGGTATTGGATACAGTGTCGAGAGTAACGACGATTTTAAAAAGTCTCCGCAATCAGAGTCGCGTGAATATGTTGCTTTGTGAAAGAAGCAAGCATGTTTCAGTAATGCGCCGCAATGCTTTGAGCATTGATAAATACAATATTAAAGTTTTAACGTAGCAGTAGTAAGTTTTAAGTTAAGTTAGCGACGGAAGATAACGTGTATTTCAAATTATCGACTAGAGAGACTACTTCTGTCAAGTCCCCTTCGATGCTGCAAAAACTGTCAGCTGTGGAGGACAGAGAGAAGAAATCATCATCTAAGTGATACCCTGGTGCATCGGTCATTGAGCTTAAGTACCTACAACGTATAAACAGTAAGAAATAATATAATATATTGTACCTGTAAATAAATAGTACAGTAGTATGGAGTATTATAGCATAGATATGAAACCACCGTTAGAAGTAATAAATTGTAAATCGTTCGAAGTAAATATAAATACCATGCAAATTAATATGTATTTAGTATAAGATAAAATTCAGTTTGATCCAGCAACAGTAATAAAATGGATGACCAGAGATTGAAAATGTTACGTTTTCTTTGCTATAGACTCGTATCAAACGATAGAAATCACCAAGTGATCCTGTAGGATTTTCACTGTTTTGTCAGATGCGCTGTTCATAAATATTGTACTCTTATAGAATTCTTGCCTGATAACATTTTGTGAAATAAACAAAAAAGTAAGAATGTCATATGGTTTAATGTCAAAGGGGACTTCTTCCCGCGCTTTTGATGTGTGACATTGTTGTTGTTGAAATTTTTACAATTCAGTATAAAACAAGAGGAACACCTGGCTCGTCAATTATGTAACAATTCAAATATTTTTTTTCATTTGTCGGCCATTTTGACCATGTTCCTTCAGAGATAGGAACGGTGTTCCTGAAAATTGCTATTCTACTTTTTTATGCTGAATCCGAATCTGAATTCAAAATTCGAATATTCGAAAAGAAGCGACAGACAAACGCACAGACAAACATATAGAATTCATATAGGAACGGTGTTCCTGATTAGTTTTATGTGACAATTTCGATTGTACATATTTTGTAACATAAGTGTTAGTGAAGTTATGCAGTAACGAAAAACTCAAATAGAACACGTTTATGCACTTTTTGGAAGACGTGAATAAGTTCACCAAAAAAAATCTTGTAAAAATCACTATCGTTTTACGGGTGGTACTTAAACTGGCTTGATTGTGTCTAGGTACCTTTCACAGGTATTTTTTCAGCATAGTTCCTGAATCTGGAACATAGAATTAAGATTTTCAAATGGTTCTAAACTGAAGACTTGGCTGTATGGGCTAGATCCATTTGCCTTTTCCCTCGGGTATAAAAAGAACCAAAAAGGGCTTCTTCCCGCGCTTTTGACGAGTGACATTGTTGTTATACTTGAAATTTTTAAAATTCAATATTAAATTAGTTTTATGTGACAATTTTGTTAGTATTTTGTAACATGAGCGCTAGTGAAATTATACAGTAATGAAAAAACTCAAATATAACACGTTTATGCACTTTTTGGAAGAGTGAATAAGTTCATCAAGAAAACCTTGTAAAAAAACACTATGTTTTTACGGGTGGTATTTATCCTGTGTTGATTGGCTCGAAGTACCTTTCCCAAGTATGTTTTTCAGCACAGTTCCTGAAGCTGGAACATTGAATTTAGATTTTCAGATAGTTCTAAACTGAAGATTTGGCTGTATGGGCTAGATCCTTTTGCCTGTCCACTCAGGGATAAAAAGAACAAAAAAAAAGGACTTGTTCCCGCGCTTTTGACGAGTGACATTGTTGTAATACTTGAAATTTTTACAATTCAGTATAAAATTAGTTATATGTGACAATTTCGATAGTATTTTATAACATAAGTGCTAGTGACGTTATACAGTTATGAAAAAACTCAAATATAACACGTTTATGTACTTTTTGGAAGACGTGAATAAGTTCATGAAAACCTTGTAAAATTCACTATCGTTTTACAGGTGGTATTTAAATTGGGTTCATTGGGTCGAGGTATCGTTCCCAAGTATTTTTTCAGCACAGTTCCTGAAGCTAGAACATAGAATTAAGATTTTCAAATGGTTCTAAACTGAAGACTTGTCTGTATGGGCTAGATCCCTTTGCCTTTCCCCTCGGGGATAAATGGAACCAAAAAAAAAAAGAACAAAAAAAAAACAAAAATAATGAATGTCAAAGTCAAACTAATGTCATCCTCACGTGTGTTTTTCTGATGTGCTATTCAAATCTTCCTCTGATATTCAAATGGTGTTGAAATATTGTAAATTGCGATTCTCAACTCTCTCGGAGTTTGTTTAGTTTTCTTTAACAAATAAGAAAAAGTTTTGGTCTACGATATAATCACATAGTTTTTGTAAACGTTCGTTTCGTCAAAAATTCACGTGCAGTACTTATTCATAAAGTGAGCTTACATTCATACCTATCCATTTTAGCGGAGAATTTAAATTGTTTATTACTTATACAACACATAACTTATACATAATCAAACAGACTTGTGCTTGTATTAGTTGTAAATATACTACACATTTTTTGTTCATAATTAACTCCAATTCCTGTTTTATTCATACAATCTATTTTTTTTGTATCAAGTGAAGTAATATATCTTTATTATCACTCTTCCAGCATTATAGTTGATGGCCAGTAAAAATGAAATATAATTATAAAGTAAGTATTAGTACATTATATTAGTACAGTAGTACACTGTTGAAAGCTTATTAATGTTAGTTAGTAGTTTTCTCTGCCCCGTGGGCGAGCTCTGACCAGCGGGAGATGCTAGTAAACAAATAAAATAGACCACATAATAATCATTTTAACCATAATCGGTTATTTAACGCCTTGAGGCTCGTTATATACTTGGCGCCGTAACGCGCATGGTAGAATTCAGCCACGCGGGCTTCAACGGGTTAATTCTGTGATATATTGATACTATATATGGCTAGTCTCTTGTACCTTGACGGTTAGCTAGAGAGTTGAATTTTTTATCACTGATAGTACTCATTATTAACACTAAAATACCAAAATCTTAACCAACGGAAATTAATAGTTTTCGAGTAAAAAATTGTTGAAATTTACGAAAATATTAGTGAATATATGACATGGGGTGGGCTTTACTAACGGGCGCACGATTTCTACTTTTTTTTAAATTATATTTTAAGTGCACGTGAAATGGAATGATTTTTCTTCAATAAAAACATAGTTTGTTGTAAAATTGTAATTTGTTTGTATTGTATGTTTGGGCATTTATCATTTGTCAAATTTTTCAAATAAATAAAAAAATTGTAATAAGTATAGCAACAGAAATCTTAGTTGGTTAGTTTAGGTTAGAGTATGACAAACAACGAAGCGAACAGAAGCGAATCGTTGCCATTTTGAATTTTTAAATAAAAAATTGATTTTCAAAAATTCAAAAAAAAAAAATATACATATCCCTTGGTTTTCCCCCTCAGGGGGCGTTTCCCTCCTCCTCCTCCCTCCCCCTCCACCGCCCTCAACCCCCTCCGTCACCTACCCTATATATATATAAGCAAGGGTTCACTTCATTTAAAGTTTCTAGTGCAGGAAAGGAAATGTGCTTAGACCACCGAGAGGTAAGGTTGGCTGAGGATCTAAAGATACTATAGATATAAACAACTTACATCCCATAATATTTTCATGTACACTGACTCAACTTCAATGCCTTTAATTTACAACAAGATTATTGTAAATATAATGTATGAATTTTTACAGTTCAGCAATTTATTGGGAACGGTATACAGAAGAGGTGATATATTGTTCTCTCAAGATGGGAATAGTGTTATTAGTCCTGTGGGTAACAGAATCACCATATATAATCTAAAGCAGTAAGTATACGTGTGAAATAATCAAATAAGTTCTATTCCTATCTGCTTATTCAGTGGAGTTCAGATGGCTTGATGAAATAAAAGAAGTAAAAAAGTACAATAATATTACATACATATCATCACACCTGTCTCTTGTTGGGGTAGGCGAGACTATGGAATGCCAGGTGCACCAATCTACACATACATATAGAGGCTAATAGGCAGTCATCTATATTCTTAATGTAATTTCCTCCAAGCACTTTAATATAATTGAGATATTAAAATAAACATATTTTAATTTGGTGCCTGATGACATAATTGTCCATAAAGTTTGATTGTGACAGTAACCTATAGTCACACACATACACACACATGTATATTGTAACATAGGTTACCTAATATATTTAAAATTAATAAACATTTAAATAAATCATTTCTATAATTTAATTATATAAAAAAAAAAAAAAAAATTGTCAGACAAATTACACAGCGCCATCTAGCCCCAAAGTAAGCTTGTGTTATGGGTACTAGACAACTGATAAACATACGTAAATACATTTTTTTTTGTAAATACATACTTATTATACATAGGAAATACCCAGACCAAGACAAACAGACATGTTCATGCACACAAATGTTTGTACTGGTGTGGGAATCGAACCCACGAGCGTTGGTGTCAAGTAACGTAATAGCGTGTTCCACCACTGCGCCACCGAGCTTGTCTCATTATAAATAAGTAATACTTAAAAATATCTTAAATCTAAGTACTTATAATACTAAAAAATATCTACATTACATATTTTTTATGCAAAATATAGAGGCATATATATATAAAAACATGCTAAAATAAATTACTTTCAATATTCACTGGACAAACCCTGAAGTGTATAGATAGAGATACAATAGAGAGCACATCCAGCAGTGCGTTCTGTAGTACATTTCAAGGTTATTATGTCCACTTTGGTATAAACCATCTTTCCTATTGTGCATTATTTTAACTTTTGTTAGCTACATTTGATCTGTGCAAATTTAAAGCCTTGAACATTTTATTTTAAAAAGACTATCAGGAGAAAATATTACATAGAAGGTTTTAAGTTTGCACTGATGATTTATGACTTTTCCCATTTATTTACAGCAATGTTGTAATATTTCAAAGATTATATTCTATGTGATTTAGTTTCATTTCTTTCTTTTGAAATATGAACTAACTTAACTATCCACATAAACTTATCCCAATGCTAGGGTATGGGTCAATTGATGTGATTGAACTCATACTGTTCTATGCTCCTCCATTGTGCGTTAGAAAGCATTGTTTTCAAGTGATCAGATGTTCACAGACTTGATTTAACAACTGCCATCTATTGCAAATAGCAGAGACAACTGTGTGTTATGGTTTATGAATCGTGGAGGAACTTACAGTAAATAAATCAATCTATAGAGGATGCAGTTGATGTTCTTTATATGTTCAGTTAGGCTGACATCCATGCTCTACTTCTTCTTAGCTTAGTCCACTACGTAAGCCCAAGGATTAGGTGAAGATACAGATTTTTACTTACTGCCATCAGACCTCCACAACCCCGAGAGAAAATCAGACCTTTGTTAGGTGAGGTCACACATCTTCCGAAATATAATTTCTTGGACGTACAGGTTTCCTGACAATGTTTTCCTTCTAAGTGGAGCAAGTGAGAATTACAAATATGTACATAAATCTGAAAACACAAATTTAGTGGTATATGTCAGGATCCTAACCGGGAACCAGTTGATCAATGGGCCGGTTCTTTATCCATTGGGCTATCACTGTCCGGATTAAAAAAATAGATATACAATGTGAAAGATAAGGATGTAGGAACCGAGGAAGGCCAAGTATTACCTACCATGACCAAATTGATTGTTTTACCAGGTGGTGATGTCAAGTGCCTTAGAAACCGGCAAGCGTGACGTGAGTGAAGTGTGTAAGAACCTAAGGACCGAGTTGCATGACTCCTGATGGTCCTTACACATCTCACTGCCTCGGTATTCTCTGCCTCTACTACTACTCTGCCAGGGATTTAGCGTGAAGTCATAGAGAGATCATTTAATGTCTATACTCACAAAAATATTATTTATCCAAATTTCAGAAACAAATCTAACACACTATCCGTAGAGAGTAAATTTAATTATACGGCGATTGATGTTTCTCCAAATGGATCTGTTCTATTGGCTATTAATGAGAGTAAGTTTCTTTTTGAATTAACTCAATTACAAATATGCAAAACTACATTATGACATAACTGCTGTAGCAATGATGCTTGCAACATAAGATTAATATGAACCCACACTGCCAGTATTGTATCTTCTATAATTTATTTTGTTAATCTTCGTCCTAGCATTATCCTGATTCCTGATCCATTAGGATTAGTGGGTCCGCTACCTTCTTTGTTAATGCAGAAACAAAATTATTTGTCTTGCCCAGATCAGATTGAAAAATTGGTTGAGTGCTTCAAGCAACCCGACTGGGAAATTACCTCCTACCAACAGAAATCCACTGCCAAACAACAACATCCTCCAGGGGGATTGTTGTACTTTTTTTTCTGTTTTTCAAGTGTTCATAGCCTACGGTAACCACTTTATATAAAAAAAGACAGTAAGTACTTTGGTTTATCCTGTTTCTCTGTTTTATTTAAAGGTGACTCACTGTTTTCTTTTCAGATGGTGAAACTCAAATGATAAGCCTGCTCACATGCACGGTCATACATAAATATAAATTCAAACAACAAGTCAATGCAGTGAAGTTCAGCCCAGATGGACAGCATTTTGCTGCTTGTTGTGCTGATACAGGTAATGAAATCTGACAAAATTGTTCTCAACATGTCTTACTGCTAATAGCAATAAAGAATGTACTTAATGGATTATTATGAAATATTTAAAATCTATGATTCCAATTTAGACATGAAGGTCTAAATTGCACTCATAGATTATAAATATTGCACACAAATGTTTGTCCTGTTTGGAAATCAAACCCACAAGTGTTGGTGTCAAAGTAAAGTGCGCATTTTCCGAGTTCGTCAACTTAAAGTGGACCTAAACTGCATTTAAAATCTAACATAAAAAACCCAACTTAGCTAATATCCATTGAATACACATTATTGTTCTTTTTATAATGTAACTAGGAATAAAGAACCTAGCTGACGTATGGTGTCTTGAACTTGAAATATACCATTTTGATAGTGCAATCAAGGTACTTAAATTTTATGCTACAATTGTTTTTTTTTGTGTTTTGAAATTTGCCCTAATTCATGCAGCATGCAGCATCATTGTGATGACATTTCCTTCTCTTTTTGGTTCTTTTGTTTATTCTTCGTCATTTTCTACCAAATAAAAATAAAGAAATTAATCAGACCACTCCAATACTCCGAAAGAAATGGCCTATAATAATAAATAGAATCTTTTTTTGCTATTTTATTCCACTGGGAAAGGTGTGGGAGAACGGAAGTGGATGGAATAGCCTCT
Organism: Pyralis farinalis; assembly: GCA_947507595.1. NCBI lineage: Eukaryota > Metazoa > Arthropoda > Insecta > Lepidoptera > Pyralidae > Pyralis > Pyralis farinalis. The sequence continues at coordinate 4,782,251 of OX382264.1, forward strand.
TTGATAGTGAGTTTTATCTTAATTGATTTAGTCATTCCTGTTTTCAAATGGAAATCTTTTTATTTTTCAGAACAAAATGTATCCTATATTTTGATTTGGTATATGAGCTATCATTATATCAAATTTCATTCATTCAGTAATGAGTTTACAGACATGGACAAGATATTTTAAAATTATGGATTTCACCTATATATGATTATACCACATCAACCCTTGCTCATCCCACTGCAGGGGTATCCCTGTCCCATACAGGGATACCCTATATACAGGGATATCTCCCTTTAACCGAAGGGGTTTAGAGCATACTCCGCCACGCCGCTTGGCAGAGGCCAGTGTTTTCAAGCCGCCAGAGGGCCACTGACTTTAGCTTAACGACTGTCTTCTATCGACAATAGCCGGGACTGAGGGCTTAACGTGCCCTTCGAAACACGGAGAAACTTGAGGTAGATAAACCCATCCATAAACAGGTTGCGGTCAACATTGCTTAACCTGCGTGTTCGGTTAGAATAACATGCGCAATGACGCCATTGAGCTCTCACGCCATCGAGCTCTCTTATACGATTATAGTGTATGTGAATTATTTTCCTCACAAAGAGCCCTATTACAGTTTTGTTATAAGTACATAGGATACAGAATAAGAACATAATATGTAAGGGACATACCTGTATACCTAGTGAGGTCATAAGTTCTGTCAAAAACTTTTGATGTAATTAATGATATGCTTTTTGATAATTATTTAAAAGTTATATATGAAATGAAAGGTAATTAAATGTACAATATTTTTTTATTTACATTTTTCAAAATGCCCTCCTCCATTTTGAATACATGACCTTAATCGATGCGGCCAGTCATCGATCGCAGCACGCACCACATTTATATCTATTTCTGCCGCTGCTTTAACCAGAGATGCTCGGAGAGACTCCAAATTCTGATGAGGTTTAGCGCAGACTTTCTCCTCCAAATGTTGCCATATCTTGTTTTAAAATCATGGATTTAAATCTGGACTCCATCCAGTGGGTTTAAATCTGGACTAGAAGAGGGCCAGTCTTCATGCCCGATGAAGTCAGTTCCACGTGCGGTCAACTAGTTTTGAGCGCTTCGTGCCTTATGAGCTGGTGCAGAGCCCTGTTGGAGTATCCAGTATATGTTTTAGAACATTGTTTTGAGAAAGAGGTTCTACTATGTTTGTTAGGACGGTATTTTGGCAAACCACGGCACTGGTTTTCACACCTTTTTCACAGAAAAGCAACTCAGTTAAGCCTGAATATGAGACTCCAAACCAAACCATGATTGGTGAAGGATAATACCCTCGCTTGACCCTCGGAATACGCGCGCTCGCTTCTTCACTGCCACCACAACCGTGGGCATACACCTTATCATTTTGTTTGTTGTAACTTTCTTCTATGGTAAAAACTTTTTCATCCGAAAACAAAATTTCGCGGTATTTTTTTCTCGCGTACCGCCGTAACAAAGCGCGGGATCTTTCCTACCTATTTCTTTTCAAACGCTCGTTCAAAAAATGTCCGGTTTTTTACGACAAGCTCGTAGTCCCAGGCCTTCATTTATCACTCTCTTGACTGTTGTTGTGCTTACCCATCTGAAGGGCTAAGATTTTTGTTTACGCACGGGATTTCTTTGGATTCGCGCCTTCACTGCTGTAATGACCTCCTGGTGTCCTAACTGTGCGAGGTCGGCCGCTCCTCTTCGAAGCTTGAATCTTTAGTATACGTTTGATAGTGCGATAAATAAACCGTAGTGTTATTTTAAGTTTTTGTAGAATGTTGAAAATCTCTTTTGGCGCGTAACCACAGCGGTGCAACGCGATAACCGCGACTCTATCTTTTTTCTTCGACCACTCCATATTTGAAAATGATTTTATTTTTTATTTTCGGCATTCGGGAACGGTCTATTTTTAAAATTAGTCAAAGTATTTCTGGCCAGTATTCCAAAATTAAAATAATAAGGTTTTGACAGAACTTATGACTCGACTAGGTATATGTGTATACTAGCTGACCCGGCAAACGTTGTTCTGCCATGTAAATTATTTCTTATTATTTTTTTTACGATATACTTTACGACCTATTCTCATACCTACCAAATATATAAAAAATTTCATAAAAATCGGTCGAGCCGTTTCGGAAGAGTGCGACCACAGACACCGTGACACGAGATTTTTATATATAATACTAGCAACCCACCCCGGCTTCGCACGGGTTCTTTACAGAAAATATAACTCCGACTAATAATTGTGACTACCTAAATACCACAAATACAAAACAAAAATGTGACCATCTGTAATTATTGGCGATTACTCCTAAGATATTCATTTAAATTATATGGTGTAAAAAGAGTTAAATAATGTGCATGAAATGCTTAAAGCCTCTAACTTATTTAAAATTATAAGGATTATAATACCGTATTTGTGTAAATAACTTTTACATTACCGCTTTATAATTGCCAATTTTTTAAAGTATTAAAACGGATACAGGCAGTATGTTATCTTTAACATATAGACATATGCCATCGCGGACTATTTTGTAGATCTATATAAGATACACAATTCCACCATACATTATTTTGTTATAGCTCAAAGGGCAGCGTTTTCGGTGAAAGCTCCCAGACGGCTTATTTTTTCCCGACACCTCCAACAAATATTGTTAATGTATACAAAAACTTAACAAATTATATACTAAAACCTTCCTCGAGAACCACTCTATCCATTGGTGAAAACAGCATGAAAATCGGTGCAGTAGTTTTTTTAAAATTTAGTAAATAAACATGACACGAAAGGTCAACGGCCATAGCGCATCTGCCGCTCAGCTGAACTTTATCCACTCGACATTGACCTTTACGGATATATGTTTTTGTGTTATACTGTGTATAGTGTTGATATGGAAAAAAGTCAAGGAAATAAAAATATTTATGTGTACCATAGAGCATGTAAAGTATAAACATATTTCTTTCAATGTTTCAGTATTCATTATGACAGCACCATGTACCTTTACCGGCGAGTTCCGCTCATTCGTTATGAAACGAGTCTTCCAAAAGGCACACGATGACGTCACCTGCCTAGACTGGTCCACATGCTCCAAACTCCTGGCAGTTGGCTCCAAAGATACAACAACAAAAATCTACACCGTTGATTACCTAGACAACATCAACATGTATTCTTTAAGCGGGCACACGGACAAAATTGTAGGGGTCTTCTTTGAAAGGCAAAGTTTAGATTTGATAACAGTCAGTAGAAATGGTCAGGTTTGTTTGTGGGAAGCCAACTTGGACTCCGATGATCTGGTCACGTCAGCCGTCCAAATCTCACATAAGAAGAGAAGGAAACTACAGAAAGATGAGAGTGATGATGATGTTGATGAGAGAGATGCTATTGAAAAGGACAAAGATTATGTAAGTTTTATTTTATGAAAACAACAAAGTTTTATAAAAACAAATCACGGTAAGTCGCGTACTTACGGTAATTATGTAACTTTTGTTGTAAAGTATGTAAGTTTTCAAATGACCCCACAAATTTTTAAGTTCATCTCTTCTACATGTAGGTAAGCCCGCTGGCAAATGACGCTTGCAAAGAGAGGTTGGGCACACAGTTTGTTATTTAGTGGGGAAGTACATCGGCTTTTGCAGAAGGTCATTGCCAAATATTCTATATTTAACGAGGTGGCCATATTTAACGAACAAGAGTTGAACCTAAGCTTTTTTGGTATGATAATTGAAATAGTGATGCCAACTCCTTCTTTTTACAACCACTTTGATTCGACGACATCGGGAAATTCATTCTCACACATTGGACTTACTGGACTCGCAATAGTCTCGCAATAGTCGCGTATTGTGTGGTTAGCGAGATCTCTTAACTCGAAGCACTGCAATATGAGGTGACAGAGTTTGGGGCAGTAGCCCAACTATATATCAAAGTCTGGGTCCAATAGTCTCATCTTCATGGCAAAGTATGTAGCGAATGGCCGCAACTTTATTATATAGTAGTCTTTTTATATTTAAAACAAATAGCGATATTATTATTATTTTAACTGAGCATAATGTATGTAAAGCTTCCATCCCCATCTCAGTTCAGTTGGCTATTTTCAAAATTTATTGGTTCTAATTGTTTATTCGTAACAATTATTTTGAATCCTTCTAATAACATTAATACAAATGAAATAAAATAAACAGCTGGCTATACACAATGCAGTGCTGGTCCCAACGCTTACTTATGGAAGCGAGAGCTAGGTATGGCAGAGAGAGCATGAAAGTTAGGATAAACGCGGTCGAAATGCGAGCTTTGCGCAAAATTTGTGGCATAACGCTTGTAGACCGTATTCGCAATGATGATGTTAGAAGCAGAGTTGGTCTGGAAGAGAGCGTCGGTGTTAAAATAAGAAGAGGCATGCTCCGTTGGTTCGGACTTGTCGAAAGAATGCGGGATGAAAGAATGACGAAGCAGATATACAATGCAAAAGTGGAAGGATGTAGGAGCCGAGGAAGGCCAAGACTTACCTATCATGATCAAATTGGCCGTGTTCTATCAGAAGGTGATGTCAAGAGCCCTAGAAACCGGCGAACGTGCATGGAAAGAGCAGTTAATGTTAAAGAAGCGAGTGAGGTATGTAAGGATCGAGTCACGTGGCTCTCGGTTCTCTCTGCCTACCCCGCAAGGGATTTGACGTGAAGTTATAGATAGATAGATAGAAATAAAATAAAATTTAAACTTGTAATAAATTATATTACAGGACTGCACAGAAGAACTAAAAGAAACTAAGACAGACAACAAGGAGGACGATAATAAAAGACTTACGTACAAAAAGTTAGGTCGGCATTACATTGGAGACGCCATTAGGAATGCGCATCATAAGGTCAAGTTGACTGCCACTCAATATCACAAGGCAACTAAGTTGTTGGTCACGGGTGAGAGAATTTTATTTTTTATTATGCAACTCAAAATTGTTACTTCATATTTTTTAAATATCGCCGGGGAAATGGTGAAAATATGTATACTCGACTTTAAAAAAATAGGAATGGGGATTGTGTCGCCATTATTGCTAGTCAATGGGGATTGTGTTCCCATTATTGTCAGTCAATGGGGATTATGTTCCGATTATTGCTAGACAATGGGGACTATTGCTATTATATGCCGTTGTTGCTAGTTCTGAAAACGTATAATCGTTTATTTGTGCCACAGCACAATTTAGAAGTTTTAAATCGATTCACTATACATTGATTAATTATACTAATTATGCTCTCTACTATATCGTGTCAAGTAGTTCAAACGATTTTGCTATAGATATAAAGATTTTTTATTGGGCCTTCGTGGGCACTTAGAGACAGACGTCTTACATGTTATAAATAAAATCTTATTAATTTTTATGTCTTTAGTTTTTTAGTTTTATTTTTTTTTATTCTACCGTACACTTCGAAAATATCATTGCTGAAGAAGAAAATGCCGAAAGAAACTTGCCAACATAGGTCTATTTTTTATCATCTATTTCTATTACAATAAATTTATCTCTGTATATATTATGATGCCAAGTGATAAAATTAAAGATATATTAATACATGTGCTGAATCAGTTCCAGTCATCTCTGTCAGTTAAACATTCTGGAACTTGGAGTCTGTTGTAATTCCAAGAAATACAGTATCACTAATAAATTCTAGTATATTATTGTCAATGAGTTTTCTGTATTGTCAGAAGCCATATTTGGAAGATAAATTATCAATTTATATTAAATTTTATATGCCCACTTTGATTAATAATTAAAGTATTTTTTTATATTAATATTATCATTGTATTGAATTTGTTTGGACGCTGCAAAGCGTTCGAAACGTCAGGTTCAACAAAATAAATAAAACACGCGATACTTCCATTAAAAATTGTTTAATTCAATGTGTAACAATCGCGAAAACCTAAGACAATAGATACTATTATCATTGTATGTTTAAATATAAATTTACTACATATTTTTCGATACGGTACGATATAAATACAGCCATCTACATACAGGGTGCGGACGACATTGCTTAACCTGTGTGTTCGATTGCAGTAACACGCGTAATGATGCCACAGGCTCCTCAACAATAGACTATGATATAATTATCATCAGAAATATGTATGTAAAAGCTTCAGTATAAATAATGTCTCTTTGCTACCAGGTTTCTCCAATGGCATCTTCTTCCTCCATGAAATGCCGGATGTGAATCTTATCCATACCCTGAGTATATCAGAGCACAGAATAAGCAGTATAGCTATATCTTCACCGGGCGATTGGATTGCGTTCGGATGTCCCAACATTGGACAACTGCTGGTCTGGGAGTGGCAAAGTAAGTTTCTTCTTCTTTGTAGCGTTATCCCGTTTCGTAATCCGCTTGGTGGGGACCGATACCTAAGCTTAAGGATTTGGCGAAAGTGATTTTGAGACGAAGCGACTGCCTTCAGACTTCCACAACCCAGTGGGAAACCACACGTTTTTCGATTTATAATTACTTGGATGTGCTAGTTTCCTCGTATATATCAAGAAAAAAATAAATTTTCTAAGGAAAAAGATATGTTATAGATTTTTTTCTACTATTAAAATATGTTTTAATCGCATTAGGTTTTCCTATAAAATGTGTATAAAATAACACTTACCAACAATCAATCAATCAATCAAATGATTTTATTTTCTAATTAATTTCTGCAGGTGAACAATATGTGATGAAGCAACAAGGCCACTCCCTGGACATGACCTGCCTGGCTTACTCCCCGGACGGGCTGTACATAGTAACGGGAGGGTACGACGGCAAGGTCAAAGTGTGGAACACCTCGTCAGGATTCTGTTTCATCACCTTCAGTGAACACCAGTCTTCAGTGACTAGTATCGTGTTCAGTGCTAACAAGAAGTTTTTTGCGTCTTCCTCGCTAGATGGCACTGTTAGATGCTACGATCTTACAAGGTAATTTTTTTATACCACTAAGAAGCAAACAAGCGTACGGTCCACCTGCTGGTAAGCGAGCAGGCTGCTATGGGTTTATTTGCTATACACATCGTCGAGTATCACCGAGCGTTACCGACCATGTAAACACCTCTTCCCATCTTTGTTGCTAAGAAACCTATGCTGTTTACCTTTGGACAAAGAGTCCAGAGTTTCCGGAAGAAATCTTCTCTTGAACTGCACAAAACGTATTTTTTTTTATACTACGTCTGGAGGCATACAAACATACGGCCCACCTGATGTAAAGCGGGTACTGTAGCCTATTAACGCCTGTGATATATAAAGTATCACTCGCGCGATGCCTCTTCTGCTGCTTCTTCGCCTCACAGCAACTCCTTGTGAACTTACTGGTGACCTCACTCATACGCAGGAACACAAGAACCCTCTAGGGAGTTGTTATTTGGCTGCAGTTTTCTGTGAGGTGGAGGTACTTCCCCAGACGGGCTGATTTGTATGCGCCCTACCTCTCTTAAAGTCCGTATGTGGTTCCACTGTGTGGGGCGATATTTTGGATTTTAAACAGTATGTGTGTTATCTAGTTATGCCGAAATACTAATAACAACAATAATACCAACTAGCTGAAGCCCGCGGCTTCGCACGCATGAGATTTGAGCTTGTAGTAGCCTTTATTTCTCTGCACCTGAAGTTCTTTCTGTTTAAAAAAAAACAAAGTTCAGGGACGTAGATGCAACTATAGAGCCATTCAATTTTCCTACAGCGCCATCTATTGACCTTTACGGGAGGCAACGTATATTTATTTTATTTTTATTACATAAAAAATGCGTAGTTATTTTATATCACAAAAATACGTATTCTATGAAAATACAATAAAATTGCAAAGTCCCCCGAAGGGGAAGATATTTTCCCCTAATTTTAACAGTTTTTCATTTTTTACGCAAGAACCCTAAATATTTACGTTATAAAAAGCACCATATATTCTGCTCTGAACAGTCTTTCTATCTACCAGTGAAATTCCTGTCAAAATAGATTCAGCCATTTCGAAGATTAGCCCGGACAACCAGACAGACTGACAGACAAAAAGTTAAAAATGGGTATTTAGGCTTTGGTAACGTGAAACTATTAATATGAGCTTAAGATAAAGGCTTTATTTTGAAATCACAGGCAGACATTTCAATTTTATTTATATGTATAGATATTACAATGCAAATAAACAAAAACAGGGGAGTCGGGAGGCATACAGCCCATCTGATGGTAAACGGTTACGGTAGCCTACCTATTAACGCATGTAATACATTGAGTGTAACTTGTGCGATGCCATCACTGCTGCTAACACAGCAACTTCTTAGAAGCTTATTGGCGACCTGGTCATTGACCCATAGGTACAGAACAACCCTCCAGAGTGTTATTTGGCTGCGGTTCTCTGTGAGGTGGAGGTACTTCCCCAAACTATCTGATTTGATGCACTCTACCCCTCTTTAAAACATCTAGACCAATACAAACAGACATGTGCATGCATACATATATATGTTTGTCCTGTGTGGGAATCGTGCCCACGAGCGTTGTCGTCAAAGTCGCGTTATTATTGAATTAAACAATTTTTAACGGAAGTATCGCGTGTTTTATTTATTTTGTTGAACCTGTTTTGCTATTAACCGCTGCTCCATCGAGCTGGTCATAGATATAAATAAATAACATTTTCAGATACCGTAACTTCCGTACGCTGACATCGCCAAGTTTGGTCCAGTTCAGTTGCGTAGCCCTGGACAGCAGCAGCGAGTTGTGTGCGGCCGGCGGACTCGATGTCTTCGAAATATTCCTGTGGTCCATCAAGTTTGGCAAACTTCTCGAGGTGAGCATCATGCCGGCTGTATGCCATCGTCCGACATCAGAAATGTAAACTCTAGCAAACTTTGAATTAAATTTTTTTTAACGGAAGTATCGCGTGTTTTATTTATTTTGTTGAACCTGACGTTTCGAATGCTTTTCAGCGTCCGTGGTCGCAGGAAGACTAAAATGACATTTGTCTTACATTGGTTATTCAATTATTACATCTACCGACATGGATGGATTAATTATATATGTTCCGATTCACACAAAAATCGCTCACGGTGCCCGAACGTTTTTTAGTAGATCTCCGGGTTTGTCACTTGATTATTTTTAGAACTGGATGTTTTCTTATTTCAATCCATCCATGTCGGTAGATGTAATAATTGAATAACCAATGTAAAACAAATGTCACCTTTGTCTTCCTGCGACCACGGATGCTGCAAAGCATTCGAAACGTCAGGTTAAACAAAATAAATAAAACACGCGATGCTTTCGTTAAAAATTGTTTAATTAAATGTCTGACAATCGCGAAAACCTAAGACAATACTCCAGCAAGCTCTTATCGATCTCAAACAGGCTCCCATACATTTGTCTAACACTGCCAATCTATCTATAACTTCACGTCAAATCTCTTGTGGGGTAGGCAGAGAGAAACGTGCGCCACGTGGCTCGATTCTTAGTCTTACACACCTCACTCGCTTCTTTAACATTAATTGCTCTTATGTACGCTCGCCGGTTTCTAAAGCTCCTGACATCGCCTTCTGATAAAACACGATCAATTTGGTCAAGGTAGGTAAATCTTGGCCTTCCTCGGCTCCTACATTCTTCTACTTTCGCGTTGTCTGTTTCGTAATTCTTTCTTCCTGCATTCTTTCTACACGTCCGAACCAACGGAGCATGCCTCTTCTTATTTTAACACCGACACTCTCTTTCAGTTCAATTCAGTTTTTAACATCATCATTACGAATACGGTCTAAAAGCGTTACGCATACATACATACCCAACTCTCGCTTCCATAAGTAAGCGTTGGGACCACCACTGCACTGTGCAATATAGCGAGCTGTGCCTTCTGGGACAAGCTTTTACTGCCAAGAAGTTTTCCCAACGCTCCATTCCCACTATTCCCAGCACTCACTCGTCTTTCCACATCAACGGTGTACATTGTCTAACTCCTGAACTTCAAACTACACTTCAAACTTGGCAAATTCATAATAATGGCCGACGTGGGAACGGTTTTACCGACTGTAATAATGGGAGAGGGTTATTTTCAAATTACATGATTCTAGGTCAACGGGAAGTACCCTATAGGTTTTGATTCCCTTGCAAGTGTCTATTTATGCACATAAACGAGGCATTCCACTAAAAGACCGATGCGTCAAAGGACGCTCGGAAATGTATGGATAACGGTATATAAACGGTCCGTGAGGGGATAAACAGCCGTATCTTTTGATTGCGTTGTTAGAAGTTGAATTTTTTCACTGCTCGAAAGGATTACAAACCTGAGTAATTTGATAATAATTTCAGCATGATAGCTCCACACGTTCCTGAGAAAAAGCGCCTTGACAGACGGACAACAAAGTGATCCTATAAGGGTTCCGTTTTTCTTTTAAAGGTACGGAACCCTAAAATAATAATTTACCTTGTTATTTTCAGGTACTAAGTGGCCATGAATCGCCAATAGCTTGCGTCACCTTCAGCCCTACAATAGCGAGCACTCGACTTGCGTCCGCGAGTTGGGACAAGACCGTTCGACTGTGGAACTGTATCGAAAGTAGTTCTGAATGTGAGACTATACAGATGACTGCTGACGCACTGCAGGTCGCGTTCAGACCTGATGGAGAAGAGGTATGGTGTTTTTATACAGCGAATTCATGTGCTTGTGATTTTTTTTTTTATGTACAGGTTGATTTTTTCGTCGTCAGCATTTTTTCCTATTTTTGTATCTCAACATAGAGAACGAAGAAAAATTTATGAAAATAAATCTATCTATCTATAACTTCACGTCAAATCCCTTGCGGGGTAGGCAGCGAGAACCGAACGCCACTCACTAATTTCTTTAACATTCATTCTTCTTATGCACGCTCGCCGTTTTTTAAGGTTCCTGACATCACCTTCTGATAAGTATGGTCATGGTAGGTAAGTCTTGGCATTCCTCAGCTCCTATATCCTTCTACTTTCGCGTTGTATATCTATATAGCAATTCTTTCTTCCTGCATTAAAAAAAATGCCCATAAAAATATGTTACATGGTGTCACTCTACTCAAACAGTGGCACACCATACGTGGTCACTGTGTACATGTATGTTGTATAAACGCTGCATATTTTTGGTAATATTAATACTTCCATAATTTTGGTGATACAAAAAAATGTATCCTAAATTATTTCCAATACAGATCTAAATATTAAATTTTACTGAGCAGTGTATAAATAAGCGGCCTATTGATCAACATGTTCCCGGTTCGATTTGATCTAAACTACTTTGTGTGCTTCTGCTACTGATTAGTACATGTGAACTAGTGCCGGCCGGCACCGACCGACTACCATTAGCTCCTCCGAACCGGAAAGCAACGCCTGAATCTATTAACTATTTTATTATCACTTACTCGTACTTTGCGGTGAAGGAAAACATCGTGAGGAAACCACTCGTTCAATTATATTTCGAAAGACGCGTGACCAAACCAGAGAAAGGTCAGATTGCCTCTCTGGGTTGTGGAGGTCCCACGGCAGTTGCTTCGTATTAAAATCAGTGTTTCCCAAATCCTTAGGCTTAGGTAGCGGACCCCGCTAATACTAATGGATTAGGAAACGGGATAACGCTAAGAAGATGATCAGAATATTGGATTTTAGCCGGTGATATAAAAAATCAGCCTGTATGTTTTTGTAATACAAAATTTATAGGTTATGTTGTCTCCAGATTTCGACTTGTACTCAAAAACGTAACTTTAACTTACAACTTTTCCGCAAGTCTGAAGTGTTTCAAAGAAAATTAAGATTATTTTATTTTATATTATTTTATTAGTTATATATATTTTTTAATACAACGTCAAGAGGCATACATGCATACGGTCCACGTGATGTAAAACGGTTACCGTAAACTAATGAACACTTGCAATACATTACGCATCACTCGCGCGATGCCACCTCTGCTGCTAACACAGCATCTCCTCAGGAGCTTACTGGTGACCTCACTCACACGCAGGAACACATCAACCTTCTAGGGAGTTGTTATTTGGCTGCGGATTTCTGTGAGGTAGACGTACTTCCCCAGACGGGCTGCTTTGATGCGTCATACCTTTCTCAACACCCAGACCAAGACAAACAGACGTGTTTATGCACACGAATGTTTGTCCTGTGTTGGAATCGAACCCACGAGTGTTAGTGTCAAAGTAGCGTAACAGCGCGTTTCACCACTGCGCCACCGAGCTCGTTGAAGTATTTGTTATTGTGTTTTTTGTAGATAGCGGTGTCAACACTGGACGGCAACATAAGTTTCTTCAACACGACAACTTGCGAGCAGACAGGCAGCATCGAGGGCCGCAGCGACCTGGGCTCCGGGCGCGCAGACACTGACCTCATCACCGCTGAGAAGCAGCTAAAAACAAAGTCAGTCTTTAAAAAAAAATATGAAAAATATATAAATACAACCCAAAAGTAGAAGGATGTATGAGCCGAGGAAGGCCAAGACTAACCTACCATGACCAAATCGATCGTGTTCTGTCACAAGGTGACGGAGCCTTAGAAACCGGCGATCGTGCATAAGAGCAATGAATGTTAAAGAGGCGAGTGGGGTGTGTAAGGATCGAGTCATGTGGCGCACGTTGCCCTCTGCATACCCCGCAAGGGATTTGGTGTGAAGTTATAGATACATATACATACATACAGTCTTTACTCATGTAACCCGCAAAATCCAAGCTCCACGCTGGGCTAATCTGATCGTTCTCTGAAAATTTTATTGACATCGGTCCAGCTGGTTTCTTGTCATACGGAACATTATATCTAATTTTATATACCAGACGAATAACGCCGGCTTCGCACGAGTGATCTGAACGGGTGATCCAATCGCTGCCAAATCCAAACCAAATAACAACTCCCTAGAGGATTATTGTGTTCCTGCGTGTGAGCGAGGTCACCAGTAAGCTCCCAAGGAGTTGCTGTGTAAGCAGCAGAGGAGGCATCACGCGAGTGATAATTAATATATCGCAAGCGTTAATAGGCTAGGGTACACGCTTTACATCAGGTGGGCCGTATGCTTGTATGCCTCCCGACGTAGCATAAGAAAAAAGTCCCTTTAGGAATACGCCTCACCAAGATTTTCGGTGTCGAGATCTCCAATGATGTTCAGTTACGCCACCTCCATGTTCTGATGTCACCTGAACCTTTTCCAGGTGACATCGGAACATGCAGTCCGTCCAAGGTGACGTCCAAGAAACTTGGTATGTTGAATAGAGCGTAACTGCAGCTCGAGACCAATATTTTTGTTATACAAGTTTTAAATCAGACCGCACATGGATTACTGAAGTCACCTTTCAGCCCCTGGACGCAAGCTGGGCCCTTGTGTTTATGTATAAGCACGTGCTGTGAGAATTGTCGATGATCCTACGCTCTCACGCGGTATTGAGCATTTTTAAGGGGAGATTGTGTCTCCCTTTGTGCTCTACCGATTGTACAACGGGATGTGTCCCGAGATGTTGTGTGGTATGATGCCAACAGCCTGGTTTTCCCTAAAGTCTACAGCATGAGGTTCGTCAAAAAAGGCGTGAAAAGGTGGCAACGAACGAGTGAAATGATGTAGTAATTGATCCGACATAATTTTTACTAATTAAAACCAGTTGAGAATGCGCAAGCTTGCATTGCCAGAGGAACACCTGGCTCGTCAATTATATAACAATTTAATTAGTTTTTTTAAAACTTTGTCGGCCATTTTGACCATGTTCCTTAAGATATAGGAACGGTGTTCCTGGACATTCCTATTCTACTTTTTATGCTGAATCCGAATCTCAAGTCAAAATTCGAATACTAGTAAATAACAGCAAGCTGTGTAGGTAGAGCTGATATTTTTTAAATTTAAAAAATATTTAAATATTTTATTTTTAATTTTGTAATTTTTTAAAATATATGGAACCCTGTACGACATCTAGCGACGAGTGCTGTTACTTTTTCCGTTGATGGGAGTGCAGTGCAGACTCTGCACTGCAGAGTGGCCGGCCATACGTTTTCCCATATGTTTTTTTTTCTAATTGGAACGATTTTGGACCGTTCTTCCTCACCAACGAACATTTAAATTTCAAATTAAAGGATACAAAACTACAATATGTTAGCTATTAGTGTGTCGATTTTGGAGTTTCTCACTATTACCGTCTAAACGCTAGCTGGATGACATCAGTCTACCCCAAACGGCAATTTTGAGGGTAATGTGGCTCCGCTGGCTATCGCAGCTCTGCCAATTAAAAAAAAACGCACACACAGACATACGCATAGACAAACATACAGATTTCATATAGGAACGGTGTTCCTGAAAATACAATCCTGTATTTCAAAATGGCTTGTGGTAATAAACCATTATGTTATATCCCATTATTTTGCAGGGCATTCACGACTATATGCTACTCGGCGGACGGTACCACCATCCTCGGCGGTGGGAACTCGAAGCACGTATGCCTGTACAGCGTGAGGGAGTCCATGCTGATAAGGAAGTACGTCATCACGCAGAACAGATCATTGGACGCCGTCAATGTGAGCATACATTCTGTATTTCGATAAGCCTATTGGAAGAGTAATAGAAGGTTTATGAGAGGTAGGACGTATCAAAACAGTCTGGGGAAGTACCTCCACCTCACAATAAACCGCAATCATATAATAATTCTCTGGAAGGTTGTTGTATTCCCGCGTGCGTTTCTTCCATCAGATATGTTTATAATAATAATAATAAATAAATATTGTCGTACAAATTACACAGCGCCACCTAGCCCCAAAGTAAGCGAAGCTTGTGTTATGGGTACTAGACAACTGATAAACATACGTAAATACATTTTTTTTTGTAAATACATACTTATTATACATAGAAAATACCCAGACCAAGACAAACAGACATGTTCATGCACACAAATGTTTGTACTGTGTGGGAATCGAACCTACGAGCGTTGGTGTCAAAGTAGCGTAACAGCGCGTTTCACCACTGCGCCACCGAGCTCGTCGCTGTTTAAACGTAAGTTAACGTCAATTATGGTAAAATAATGTCAAATATCAAGGTTTCCCTTCCGATGCAGTAACGGCCTACAGGGACCAACTACAGTCAGTGTCGAAAAAAAAATCTCACCGGACAAACGTTTATGTGTATGAATATGTCTGTTTGTGCCCGTGTGTTTTAAAGCAATGTAGGGTAGAAGTATCACCACCTCACAGGAAAGAAACAACTGTAGGGTCTTTATGTTTTTGCGAGTGAGTGGGGTTACCAGTAAGAGTTAGTGTGCTAGCAGCAGGATAGTACCGCGCGAACAATGCTTCGTGTATTGCAACCGTTCGTAGGCTACGGTAACCACTTGTATAAAAAAAAGATTTATATTAAAGATGTTTAAAAAAAATATTTTCAACATATACCTACGGCAGGCTAATAAAATACAATAATAGACTTCATAAACTTGCATTATTTATTATAGTTTTGTTTAGTTTGAGACTAGATGGCGCTGTGTGATTTGTCCGAGAATACATACATACATAAAATCATGCCTCTTTCCCGTAGAGGTAGACAGAGACCACTTCTTTCCACTTGCTACGATCCTTACATACTTGTTTCGCTTCGTCCACTCTCATTATTCCCTTCATACATGCTCATCGGTTTAGGGTACTCTTGACCTGGCCTTTTTTCAAGACGTCCCTGATTTGGTCTCGAAACGTCCGCCTAGGGCTACCCCTTCCAACACTTTCATTCGCACTCGCCTTATACACTTTTTAGGGTTCCGTACCCAAAGGGTAAAACGGAACCCTATTACTGAGGCTCCGCTGTCCGTCCGTCCGTCCGTCCGTCCGTCTGTCACCAGGTTGTATCTCTTGAACCGTGATAGTTAGACAATTGAAATTTTCACAGATGATGTATTTCTGTTGCCGCTATAACAACAAATACTAAAAAATAGAATAAAATAAATATTTAAGGGGGCTCCCATACAACAAACGTGATTTTTTTGTTGTTTTTATAGATAGTGGTACGGAACCCTTCGTGCGCGAGTCCGACTCGCACTTGGCCGATTTTTTTTCGTCAATCGTCCGAGAATATATTTTAATTATTTTGAAATGCGTTCCAGGATTTCATCAACCGTCGCTTTCTCACCGAGTTTGGCAATATGGCGCTCGTTGAGGAGCGAACGGAGTTTGAGGGGGGAGACGTCAGCATCAGGCTGCCCGGCGTCAAGCAAGGAGACATGGCCGACAGGAGAGTGAAACCCGAGGTAAAAATTGATTGGCTTGTATTTATTATTCTATTCTGTAGGATTACTTGGGTCCACTGCCTAAGACTAAGGATTTGGCTAAGATGCTGATTTTGCCCTTTGACCTCCACAAACCAAAGGGAAAATCAGAATTTTCTGACCTAAGTCGCACGTCTCGATACGTAGTTTCTTGGACGTTTTCCTATGTACGTAAATTCGAGAACACGAATTATTTATATCTAGCACTGCTCAGATTTCTCGTATCTATTATAAGCTTTTATATAACATAGTTTTCTGTAGTTAATAAAAACTTCTAGGCAAACCTAAGTCAAAATTTTTGCAATTTTTTTTACACTACGTCGGGAGTCATACAAGCATACGGCCCACTTGATGTAAAGCGGGTACCGTAGCCTATTAACGCTTGTAATACATTAAGTATATCTCGCGCGATGCCTCCTCTGCTTCTTACACAGCAGCTTCTTTCTGCGTTATGTAGAAAAAATAACAAAACAGATTTTCAATGCGAAAGTGGAAGGATGTAGAAGCCGAGGATGGTTAATCTCTCATTACCCGCGGGCCGCTTTTCCGCCAAGAAATGTATGGGAAAACGTATATAACGGGGTCACACAGGTTAACACTCACCTACCATGACCAAATTGGTCGTGTTTTATCAGGTGATGCCAGGAGCCTTAGGGACCGACGATGCGGTACATGAGAAGAGCTATGAATGTTAACAGGGCGTACAAAACAATGCGGTTTAGTTTTTCATTTTGTTTTATTAATAACGCTTGTTTTTAAGACCAATTCTAAAACACACTATATACTGTAGAATCATGTTTATGTATTTTTGTAACGTATCTTGTATTTATTATCTATGTACAAGTAACCAAAATTTTAATTATTGCTCATTGTGACCACATATAACGTATCTTGTGTTTATTATCTATGTACAAGTAACCAAAATTTTAATTATTGCTCATTGTGACCACATATAGCAATAATCAAAATTATGAGTAATTGTAAATAAATAATTATAATTATAAATAATAAATACAGCATATGTTTAAAAAAACATAAATATGGTTGTCCCTACCTGTATACATTATTATTTAGTTACCCACATATACAACAAGCTCATAGGGAGTTGTAGTGTTAGCAGCACAGGTGGCGACGCTACCATCAGTTAAGAAATGACCAGTACGTCTCTTATAGGCTGCAAGTCCTAAGCCAACTTTTAAAATACGCGACATGGTTCTAGGTGCTATCTTCATCTCCCGAGATAAAATCTTTTGCTTTCGGACAGGATTTCTTCGAATTCTTTCCGTTACTGCTTTGACCACCTTTTTCGTACGAACACTACGTGGACGACCACATCTTTTTCTGTCACAAACAGAGGAGGTCTCATTGTACCTATTAATAGCCCGGTATACAAACATTTTACTAATACCAAGCGTATGGAGACTTTTAAAAATTGCATTTGGCTCCATACCTACTTTGTGTAATGCAATCACAGCGATTCGGTTCTCTGTATCACCCCATTCCATTTTAATATCGCAAAATATTGTACAATGTATTGGCGCCAAAATGAGAAAACGCAATGAATAATCATATAAAAATGACAGATTCCAAATTCAAATGTAATATTTTGTTTATTCTTAATTATAACAGTATTTATGGCCAGACTAAGTATATGTTTACAAGTGGGTCGTCTGCCTGTATAAAAATGTATATTTATCATGAATGAAATAACCTATGTAATATTCAGCACAGACTACCTGTCCTTAATAATTTTTAATTTTACCATTTGATATCGTTATTGTACCAATATGCTTATGTATTTTTTGTTTTTGTAATATCTAGTTGACAATTTTAAAAGAGCATATTTGCAAGTTTCTTTCGGCATTTCCTCTTAGCCAATGGTCATTTCTGAAATGCTAGTATAATAAAAAAAGGAAAAAATTAAAATAAGAGAATTAAATAAGATACAATAAGATTATATTTCAAAAAATGTAAGACGTGTCTAAGTGCCCGCGAGGGCCCAATGGCAAATAAAGAAGTTTTATCTTTATCTTTGTTCGCTGATATATTTAGGTGCTGAAACATAACGTTTTTGTGACCGTGGGCCGTCGGTACATTGGTGTTAAATAAATTAAAAATAAGTGGAGCCATGATTCGCCTCACTGACATTTATTTTAATTATTAATAATAAATTGCTATTACTAAACTTTAAAATTAAACGTTCCGTTAAAATTAAAGATCTACGAAACATAAATATACAAAATAAGTCAACAGATACAGTTAAATTTTACGATATGTATAATTCACTAATTAATTATTAAGCTTATCATTTAGAAATGGTTTTGAAGTTGTTTTGAGCTTTTCCGGTTAGGAAGCCATTGAAGGCAGTTCTAAATCTTTTGTTACCGTTTATTGACCTAATGGGCAGTGGAATTATGGCCGCCATATAATTTACGCTCGTTTTTAGAGGTAGGGCGCATCAAAGCAACCCGTCTGGGGAAGTACCTCCACCTCGCAGAAAACCCCAGCCAAATAACAACTCCCTAGAGGGTTGTTGTGTTCCTGCGAGTGAGTGAGGTCACCAGTAAGCTCCCAAGGAGTTGCTGTGTAAGCAGCAGAGGAGGCATCACGCGAGTGATACTTAATATATCGCAAGCGTTAATAGGCTACGGTACCCGCTTTACATCAGGTGGTCCGATGCTTCCTCCCGACGTAGTATAACAAAAAAGTTCTGCTAAGCAAAATGTTTACATGAAAGGATTATTCTCTTTGTGTGCGCTCGACTCCTTTCTGCGCAGTTATGTGGTTTATAGGTTTATAAATATTTATTTATTTATTCTGGTTGCAGGTACGAGTTAACTGCATAAGGTTTTCCCCGACCGGCGAGAGTTTCGCGGTAGCCGCTACAGAGGGCCTGCTTGTGTACAGTCAGAATGCTGGAATTGACGGCACCTTCAGGTATATAACGCGATATGATCGTTTTACCAATTGAGGAGTGATAGATCAGTGGATAAATAACAGGTCTATTGACCAGCAGGTCCGCGGTTCGCATCCCGGCGTGTACTGCCACGGATTTATGCACTCCTCCTACTTACTTCCTACGCCTGTGCTTCTTTTATTAATTGGCAGCGTACACCACGTGCAGGTGAAACTGTCTTTGACTCTAAAGAAAGTAGTGAGAATATATAATCTGTTTGTTTTGCAGACCTTATCGCCTGGCAGAGGGTTCCACTCCGAGCAGCGTGAGGCAGCAGCTGAAGGAGCGGTCCTGGGGTGACGCCCTGGTCGGCGCTCTGCAGCTGAACGAACATGCCCTTATCCAGGAATGCGTCGAGGCAGTGCCCCCTGGTGATCGTGAGTACCATCAGCAAATCACAGTACCACTTTTCAGGAACACCGTTCCTATATGAAATCTATATGTTTCGTCTGTGCGTTTTTTTCGAATATTCGAATTTTGAGTTCAGATTCGGATTCAGCATAAAAAAGTAGAATAGGAATGTTCAGGAACACCGTTCCTATCTCTTAACCCGTTGAGGCCCGAGGGGCTGAATTCCGCCATGCGCGTTACGGCGCCGAGTATATAACGGGCCTCAAGGCGTCAAGGAACATGGTCAAAATGGCCGACATAATATTTTTTTTTTTTTTGAATTGTTATATAATTGACGAGTCAGAGTTCCTCTGGCAATGTTAGCTTACGCATTATCAACTGGTTTATTATATAACGTCGCGAGGCATACAAGAATACCGCCTACCTGATGTAGTGTGCAGGCAATTTGAAAATAACTACTTTGTGTGTTACCGACGCCAATTATTTATGGAACTACCGCCGGTCGGCACCTATTCCCTACAGTCAGTAGGTCATATGGTTTAGCTGAAATCGCGTGTAAATTTAACTTTCGCAAAATAAAGCCGGAATGTCTTAAGTATCTTATATTAGGTTAGCCCATGAACGTTCACAAAACAGGAAGTTGCTGAAGTTTTATACTTGAAGTCATCGCACGACGAGCTCGGTGGCTCAGTCGTGAATGACGTGACTTTGACACCGACGCTCGTGGGTTCGATTGACACACAAGACAAACATTTGTGTTAATGGACATGTTTGTTTGTCTTGGTCTGAGTATTTTCTATGTATAATAAGAAAGTATTTACAAAAAAATATATATATTTACGTATGTTTATCAGTTGTCTAGTACCCATAACACAAGCATCGCTTACTTTGGGGCTAGATGGCGCTGTGTAATTTGTCCGGCAATAGTTTATTTATTTATTATTTAACTTTCAGTGGAGCTAACAGTCACAAGTTTAGAGGATGACTACACAGACCGTCTGCTGAGCACTCTAGCTCGTCTTCTAGAAGACAGCCGGCACCTGGAACATCTGCTGCTGTGGGTCAAGATGGTGGTCTCCATCAAGAAGACCAAGTTCCCGCCGAGCGTGCTACTCGCCCTTGAGAAAGCGCTCACTGTCAAGTACTCGCAATTGAGTAAGATGTAAGTATTATAAAAATCCTTAAATTATTTGCATTTCGCACACCACGAAACCTTCCTAAATGTGAACATAATACACGTGCACAATACACCACGGTTGTTATGACGCCTTATCCCAAGCTTCGTAATATCCATGCGCGCGCAAACACGTACCAACACACGTACGACGCTCGGACCCTGTGATAAACACTATAATGCCTTCTATCTCATCCTCTCGCACGTTAAATCCTATAGGTGTATGTGGTTGTTGCTTTTTTGTTACATCGAATTTCAAATCACAACGGTGCTAAAATAGTTTTCACTTTAAAAAGGTAGGTTGCATTAAAAAAGCCCGACTGGGGAAGTACCTCCATTTCACAGAAAATCGCAAAATAACTCTCTGGAGGGTTGTTATGTTCATGTGTGTGAGTGAGGTTACCATTAAGCTCCTAAGGAGTTGCTGTGATAGCAGCAGTGGTGGCATCGCGCGAGTAATACTTGAATGTATTGCAAGCGATCATAGGCTACGGTAACCGCTTTACATTGGGTGGGCCGTATGCTTGTATGTCACCGGACGTTGTATATAAAAACATCAAAACAACCACAAAAGCGTCCTTAAACCACCGCTTTGAGGACACTTTTGTGACGAACCGCCCACCGCCGCGAGAGGACCGCCAAAACGGTATATGGGGCGAGAGAACCGCCGAGAGGGGATATGGTTGGAGAGGACCGCCGAGAGGGGATGTGGGGCGAGGGGACCGCCGAGAGGGGATGTGGATGAGAGGACCGCCGAGAGGGGATATGGGGCGAGAGGACCGCCGAGAGGGGATATGGGGCGAGAGGACCGCTAAGAGGGGATATGGGTGGAGAGGACCGCCGAGAGGGGATGTGGGGCGAGGGGACCGCCGAGAGGGGATGTGGGACGAGAGGACCGCCGAGAGGGGGGATATGGGACGCTCCAGAGGTCTGTCAAGTGTGCAAAGAAATTCAGTCTCTGTGTGTCCTTGCTATGTGGAATAGGAAGTAAAAAACACGTTGACATTCCTTATTTGGCTGTCATAGACCAATCAAATCACTAAAAGCCTGAAAATAGAAAAATAAAGACAGTCACTCGTAGGACTACACTTTCGAAGTGAAAACTTCTTACCACCGCAAACTTGTAAATATTGTTTTTGGTTTTTTTTAGGAAGTATTTATATTAGAAATTATTTTTATCGATGTAATAATACAGTAATACAATTTTAATTTACATGAAAAGGAATTATTATTATCTTTATAATACAAACATATTTATAAATGCATAAAATTTTATAACCATAAGGCAATTTTTGACACACACTATGTATTTGTAATCTGAGCGTCATGGTCACCCAAAAGTGCCCAGCGCGCCTAAACAAGTTTTCACTTATTTTTTATTTCAAGAAAAGTGTTATAAGTCTTTTGTTTTTTTTTACCACGTCGGTAGGCATACAAGCATACGGTCCATCTGTAGTAAAACGAATAGCCTAGTAACGCTTGCGATATATTAAGTATCACTCGCTCGATGCCTCCTCTGCTGCTTACACAGCAACTGCTTCGGAGCTTACTGGTGACCTCACTCATACGCAGAAACACAACGACCCTCTAGGGACTTGTTATTTGGCTGCGGTTTTCTGTGAGATGGAGGTAGTTCCCCAGACGGGCTGCTTTGATGCGCCCTACCTCTTAAAACATCCAGACCAAGACAAACAGACATGTTCATGTACACAAATGCTTGCCTTGTGTGGAAATCGAACCTACGAGCGTTGGTGTCAAAGTCGCGTCATTCACGACTGAGCCACCGGGCTCGTTTTGTCTCAAGTCAGACCGCATACGGAGTACTGTAGTCACCTTTAAGCGGGAGCACCGGGATACTAGCTTAGGACCTTGTGATTCGATTCTGAGACCAGCTTTGAGAATTGTTGACGATCCAAAGATTACACACGGTATTGATTCGTCGTGTTGAAGGAGAAACATTGCCTCCCTTTGTGTGTTCTATATTTTGTACAATGGTTTATATTCATGTTTGTTCGATGTGATATCAACAGCTTCTTTCTACAACCACACCGCTCGCCGTTGGCGGAGAATTCTCCCTTATAAATGCAATGCCAATGGTCACGTACTGTGCGGTTTCAGAGAAGTTTTCCTCCGAGAACCCTGAAATTGGGAAATTAACTCTTTGCTGAGGTTTTTAGGAGCCGATTGTCGGCTCTGAGTAAATGTTCGCGTACTCTGTGGGCACAGTAATTTTTTTCCGTGAACCATTGGCTTGTGCCGTGAACTTCCCACCGTCCTCTTCCTCAAGATACATCATCAAATACTTCAAAATAGACGTGAAGAGGTTTTCGCATAGTCTGTAATGTACGATTGATGCCCCTGGTGTTGCGGCCTTAGACAATGGTAACTGCTTACTATCAGGTAGTGCGCTAGTTTTTAGGGTTCCGTACCCAAAGGGTAAAACGGAACCCTATTACTGAGGTTCCACTGTCCGTCCGTCCGTCCGTCTGTCACCAGGCTGTATCTCATGAACGGGGATAGTTAGACAGTTGAAATTTTCACAGATGATGTATTTCTGGTGCCGCTATAACAACAAATACTAAAAAATAGAATAAAATAAATATTTAATGGGGCTCCCATACAACAAACGTGATTTTTTTTGCTCATTTTGCTCGATATTGATAACGGCAACAGGTAGACGCTTGAAATATTCACAGAATATTTAGTTATATATTCACTTTAAGAATAAATAATTAAATCAAAATAAAACAGATATATAAGGGGGCTCCCATACAACAAACGTGATTTTTTTGCCGTTTTTATAGATAATTTTTTATACCCTTCGTACTTGGCCGATTTTTCCACCTTAGTGATAAGAGCGATATTGGAAACAAGAAGCATTTTCTAAAATATGGCGACTTTTATCCGACTGCAAAAGGGTGATTTTCTACCCGCGAATCGGTATTTCTGTTAGTTGTACAGGACAAGATAATAATTATTTTTTGTTTCTTACACGATACTTCCAGTAGTAATATAATAATATTTTGTCCAGAACGACATAGGAATTATTTTGCGTTAAGAGTAAGGTACTATTTTCATCTGGAACAAGATACATACTATTTTGCGTCAAGGTAAGGTACTTTGACGAGCTCGGTGGCTCAGTCGTGAATGACGCGACTTTGACACCAATGCTCGTAGGTTCGATTCCCACACAAGGCAAACATTTGTGTACATGAACATGTCTGTTTGTCTTGGTCTGGATGTTTTAAGAGAGGTAGGGCGCAACAAAACAATCCGTCTGGGGAAGTACCTCCACCTCACAGAAAACCGCAGCCAAATAACAACTCTCTAGAGGGTTGTTGTGTTCCTGTGTGTGAGTGAGGTCACCAGTAAGCTCCTAAGGAGTTATGAGACTCCAAGAGTATGCAGCAGAGGAGGCATCGCGCGAGTGATACTTAATATATTGCAAGTGTTAATAGGCTACGGTAACTGTTTCACATCAGGTGGGCCGTATGCTTGAATGCCTCCCGACGTTGTATAAAAAAAAACTTACTATTTTCCGTGAAGATTAAGATACTTATTATTATTCATCTAGAACAGGATGCTTACTATTGTGTCTGGAATGAGATACTTATTTTTTGCGTCCAGAGTAAGATACTTACTATCAGTCATCTGGAGCAAGATACTTACTATTATTCATGTAGAGTTAGATACTGACTATTATTTGTCTATCTATCTATAACTTCAGGCAGGGAGAACCGAGCGCCACATGACTAGATCCTTACATCGCTTCTTTAACATTCATTGTTCTATTATTTGTCCAGAACGAGGGTCATTTTGGAGCAGTGATAGCCTTATAAACAACCAAACTATTAACCCCAGTGGTCCCTAGTTCATAACCTGGTCATGTACAACTGAAATCGTGTTTTCGTGATTTATATTTTCAGGAACACCTTTTCTATATGAAATCTATATGTTTTTCTGTGTATGCGTTTTTTTCGAATATTCGAATTTTGAGTTCAGATTCGGATTCAGCATAAGAAGTAGAATAGGAATGTTCAGGAACACCGTTCCTATCTACACGGTCAAAATGGCCGACAAATAAAAAAAAAATGTATTGTTATATAATTGACGAGCCAGGTGTTCCTCTGGCAATGCAAGCTTGCGCATTCTCAACTGGTTTATAATTACCACTTAGTATCTTTGTCAAATCCTTAGACTTAGGTAGCGGACCCCGCTAATCCTAATAGATTAGGAAACGGTATAACGCTACAAAGAAGAAGATTTTCAGAAGGATTTTCTTTAGAACAGTTATATAATTCGGATTGTAGTTAGAAACACTTTGAAATAAAGTGTTTCCGATATTATCACGTGTTCAAAGATAAACATTATCTTAGCACGCCGTTGGTAGATTATGTAATGACCAACAAGTCAATTTATTAAAACATTTTATATACGAGAGTCGAGAGGCATACAAGCATATGTCCTGATGTAAAGCGCTTACCGTAGCCTATGTACCTGATTCTTACATAAAGCTGGAGCCAAATAACGGATCGTAACATAAAAGGGCTAATAGAGTTTTTATAGGGCCGGCAACATTTAGTAACTCACCTGGTTTTTATTTTATACAACGTCGGTAGGCATACAAGCATACGGCCCACCTGATGTAAAGCGGCCACCATAGCCTATGAACGCTTGGAATACATCAGGTATCATTTTACGCATTCTGCTGCTAACACAGCAACTCTGTACGAGTTTACCGGTGACTTCACTCACTCCCAGCACAACACACAAAAACCTCCGGCGAGTTGTTATTTGGCTGCGGTTTTTTTTGAGGGTGAGGTACTTCCCCAGATGGGCTACTATGATGCGCCCTACCTCTCTTGTAAATGTTCATGTACACAAATGTTTGTCCTGTGTGGGAATCGAACCCACGAGCGTTGGTGTCAAAATTGCGTTACCATCGCGCCATTACATCAAAGTAAGCCATCCAGTGATTATTTACCATCAGGCAGGTCGTATACCACCTTTGTGGTAAAAAACCAAGTGTTATAGATTCACGTGTATAATTATGCAACACAATCTCAGCGGTCGATGGATCATAAAAAATGCGAGATACCACGTTATGTCTAAGTCTTATCGAGATTGATAGCGTCGCTTCATTGATATATATTTATGTTATCAGGTTATTTTAAAATTAAATATGGCCGCTTAGCTACTGAAACAATTCTGTACATTTTTGTACGTCAGAGGCCAAACAGGATTACGACCCGATTGACGCGAAGTATTCACCGTAGACTATGTATATAGTCGTATGCTGTACATGTAAATGTGTCGCCCCCGCGTTGCTACCTCCGTTGCTAATACTGTAACGTCTCAAGAGTTCGTAAGTGACGTTGTTTAGGCTGCGGTCTTCCGTGATGGGGAAGTACATCTATTGTGTCAGAGCCTCGTTCAATTAGCAGGTTGAGCGACACTCCTATAACAATGGCGGCAAACAAGTGTGTGTGCTGCTCCATGGTAAGCACTTGGCCTATGGGTAACAGATGCATCACTCGAGCGTCGCCGACCCCGTACTAGCTGAAGCTGGTTGCGTTTTTTTTATACAACGTCTGGAGGCATACAAGCATACGGCCCACCTGATGTACGCTACCGTAACCGCTTACCTTAGCCTATAAACGCTTTTAATACACTAAGTACTACTTGCGCGAAGCTACCTCTGCTGCTAACACAGCAACTCCTTAGGAGCGTGTGAGTGAGGAAATGTAAAGTAATTCTTTTATGGGGCAATGTATACGGTTCTATAACAAACTTCCCAGCAATATAAGAGAATTGTCAATAAACAAGTTTAAAACTACTATTAAAGCCAAATTGTGTAGCAGGGCATATTATAAAGTATCTGACTATATTAATGATAAAAATGCCTGGGATTGAGTCGATCCAATTATAATGTAATTAATAAATTATGTAAATTTGTTTGGATACCAAAAGAGGGACGCCTGAGTTTTTTGGCAGTATTTTTATCAGTGCTCACCTAGTCATGAACTGCACGGTAGGGAAAAAAAATGTGACGATTCCAAACAAATGTAGCCATTTTTACGGAATAAAAAGATTTTGACTTTGACTTTGAGGTCACCAGTAAGTTGCTGTGTTAGCAGCAGAGGTGACATCGCGTGAGTAATACTTAATGTATTACAAGCGTTCATTGGCTACGGTAACCACTTTACATTACGTGGACTGTATGCTTGTATGCCTCCCGACGTTGTATAAAAAGAAACTGAGGGTTTCCAACTAATATTTACGACCCTAACTTATATACCTCCTAAATTACATTAAAGTCAGGTAATCGAATCGAGAGTTATATTTTTTTTGTATTATATAACTTCCCACACATACATACTAATCAAAATGTGGCGGTTATCCAAATTTCATACATTTGGATACTAATACAAAACACTTATGGGACACGGGATAAACAATAAAACAGGGCGAATGCAATTTGAGACCCGATGAGAGGGAGGTGGTGAACTCTCATGATAAGTAAATCAATCCCTCCAGACGGCCGAACGAGTTATGTCAGACTCCTACTGACAGAACACCGCCTAGGGACTGCCTTTAGCCGGGAAGGCTTTAAATTATCGGATCGCCCCAGTGAATGCGGGGCGACGCAATGGTGAGGTCCCTTGCGTCGCCCCGCATTCCTCGCACGTTACTGATTAAATACTGAATAGGGGCTGACTTCTTGACAAAAACCTTGGAGATTTAAAATATGTAGAGAATATAAGAGAGTGAGGGGCACCCCCATCACGGAAGAATTACTAACGCACACCCGGCTGTGGGTTAGTCATTCCTTTGTGGGTCTACATACTACATTTTCATGGACAAAAAAAAACGAGGTCTCTGAAATTTTAAGCATTCACAGAATACTAACTAGTAACAGTTTGCTATCAAGAAAAAGTTACGAAACTATTCAACCAGAGTAAATTTTTAATTTGAATTGTAATTACGTTGTTGTTGTTGTAAATCTTTATTGTACGTTACATTCAAAATAAATTACAATAAAAATAAAGCTAGTATTACAAACGCGGACTTATCCCTAAAAGAGACTCTATTGTTTTTACTCTATTGCCGAAAGAGAGCAATTTTTTCTATTGACCGATTTTCAAGTGTGAATTGTCCTTAAATTAGTTTTTATCTCTTCGGTGTCATAGATTTAAAAGTTACCATAATTTATTCTCGAAATTGAGTTTATGGTTTTTAAATTTAATAACTGTTTGTGCTGTTATAGAATGAACTCTTCTATATATATAAAAATTAATGTTTGTCTGTATGTCCTCTATGGGCTCAAAAACGGCTGGGCACATTTTGATGAAAGTCTGGGGCAGTACCTCCACCTTACAGAAAACCGCAGCCAAATAACAATTCCTTAGAGGATTGTTGTGTTCCTGCGTGTGAGTGAGGTCATCAGTAAGCTCCCAAGGAGTTGCTTTGTAAGCAGCAGAGGAGGCAGCGCGCGAGTGATACTTAATATATTGCAAGCGTTAATAGGCTACGGTACCCGCTTTACATCAGGTGGGCCGTATGCTTGTATGCCTCCCGACGTAGTAAAACGCTATTACTAGGATCCCGTTGAGACTTTTTACGGTACGGAATCCAAAAGCATATTATACATAAAGCTTCATTACTCTCTTTCTTTGATGTCCATATCTTTGAGGAATAGTGTGCGAATTATTTATTCCAGTGATCTACATTTTGATATGGAACATTTTAAAATATCTGGGCCGTTATCAAGATGGATGGCTGTCCCATTGATAAAGCAGACGTCGCTGATATAACAGCAATAAGGTCAAGAGTAATCACGTGTTTCTATGTGCAGAGGCTCGAGTGTGTCTCCAGTCAGCGGGAACACTTGTCTGCGGATAATACTCGTAATCAAGGAGTGAAGCTTGGTATTGGATCTATCCATTAGTATTGTAATAGACTTAGATCCGGCCCATTCACGTAGTTATGGGCCTTTAGGTAGAACTTCCAGCCAACGGGAAACTTTTTACCTATTAAACAAATCAAGTGGGATAATTACTATATGATTAGATCTACTCAAACTATACATAAAACAACAAAAAATATATAGGTTGCATTCAACATTACAAAGATATCACTAAAGGAAAATACCTCCAGCCAGCGGGAATCACTATACAATTAGATCTACTCAAATTATACGTAAAACATTAAAAAAGCATATGGCTTGCAATTAATTAAACCAATTTCTAAACTACCTACGCGATTTTTTTTCCATTTGTCAATTTTGACTAGAATACTTCAAAATAGATATGCACTTCATACTAGCATTTACGTGAAGTAAACGGTGAATTTCGTATAGGTTCGTCTCGTCAACTCAAAGTTTCATAGCTTTTTCAAAATAAAAGGTGTTTGGCTTGGATGAAATTACACAGATTTTTATTACCTACACAGATTTTTTTATTCCTTTTTATTGACATTATAACGCCATGTCCGTATGGATGCGAGGAGTCACTTTTCGTATCTTTTATGAAATTAATATACTTATTTAGTAGTAAGTTTAAAAATTTTCTAGGATCGATCATCGATTTAGTAGTATAATACTTCAAACGTTATATGAACATGAGAGTGGCACCTCAATCTAAATGTTCGTATTGGGGAACCACGTCAGAACTAGGAACATCATGGATGAATATTTATCATAATTTGGTATGATTTTGTAGTATTTGAGAGTAGTTAGTAGACAAAATCTGACCTCGGTAGTATCAAAATTAAAAAGGTCATCTTATGCATTATATGTGGCTCTTCAGACCATAGATACGACTCGTCATTATTAAAAAAACTGTCGTTTAATCAATGCGCAATTTCATCATCATTTAGTAGTAAGTACATTAGATTTGTAGGACAAAAGTCAGTAATTAAAAACGAGTGAATAGGGAGATATGGGACATTTTAACCGGCTCCTCAATTAAGTTACTTTGGTAAATAGATTTGCGTCTAATCTACATAAACTTGTGACGAAATTTGGAACAAAAAACATCTATATTTTGTATAAATTTATACTAATTGTACGTATAATCTTGCCATAAAAAGTGCATATCTACGAAGTTATTAGCCATCTTTTAATTTCTTAACAAACTGTTTTGAAGGATGTCCTGATGAATAAAATATATATATTTTTTTCATTTCGTGGCATTTAGAAACACAAATATATTTTATTTCATTTCATATTTATATTTTGGGGGTAACTGCAAATTAATGTCGTAACTTACCTAACTAAAATATTATTAATTTAGTAACCTGACATTCATTAGCTATGAAGCTCACATGTCTGCGCACATATTAACTTAAAAATTAATTTATTAATAAATAAAATAATAAATAAGGCTGATATGAATAATAAGGCTGATAATTAACTTCAGTTTGATTTCCTGTTTTCAATGTAAGTACCTATATTTGTACCAATATATTTCGATATTCTCGATTTGTTTAAAATTAAATTTCAAAAACTAGTTATCCCGGTTTCATTCATGTAACATGGTCACCCTTAGCGAATTTTTAAGTAATATCGGAAATGTATATCCAATGTATATGAATTTAGTAAACATTTGTACTAAATGATAGTGTCTCTTGTTTTTGGTTCCGTTGTTATCTCAGGTACGAGTATGTAACAGCCAATTATGTATTATGCAGAAAGTCATTATCGAGAAGCCATATGAAATACGTTTATTTAATAAATTCACTTAGTATTTGTCTTAGGTTTTCGCGATTGTTATACATTGAATTATACAATTTTTAACGGAAGTATCGCGTTTTATTTATTTTGTTGAACCTGACGTTTCGAATGCTTTGCAGCGTCCGTGGTCGCAGGAAGACTTCAGTCTTCAGATACAAGAAACAGACGAAACGTAAGGTTCAACAAAATAAATAAAACACGCTATACTTCCGTTAAAAATTGTTTAATTCAATTCACTTAGTTTTACTACTTTGTCCATACGCTACAAATTCGAACACCTTTACTACTATATGTTTTTTGAGTGGAATATAAATTAACTTATTATATAAATTGAATCACTTTCATGGAAATTCACACTATTATGTATAGATTGAGGTGCCACACTAAAAGTATTGCATACAATACAATATCAGCGTATTTTTACGATAACAATGATGCCAAGTACTAAAAATATAGATGAATAATTTCCATACACCTTTGTCAGGTAGATATTAGTCTACAACAAAACTTTTTGCAAAGATATTGCTGAAGAAAGACTTAACATGATAAAATAATGCACGAGTAAAGAGTGACGAAATAGATATATAGCGTGATAGTGGAAGGATAAAGGTCAAGACTCGGATACCGCGATCAAATTGGCTGTGTTTCGTTAGGAGGTATCATGAGTACCAGGAACCGGCATGCGTGTACGTAAAAAACTATGAATTGAGTTCCGTGGCGTAGCGGTTTATAGTGCGACTTGTCACCGACGCTCGTGGGTTCGATTCCCATACAAGACAAATATTTGTGTGCATGAACATGTCTGTCTCGGTCGCGTATTTTCAAGAGAGGTAGGGCGCATCAAAGCAGTCCGACTGGTGAAGTACCTCCACCTCATAGAAAACCGTAGCCAAATAACGACTCTCGGGAGGGTTGTTGTATCCTGCGTATGAGTGAGGTCACCAGTAAGCTCCTAAGCAGTTGCTATGTTAGCAGCAGAGGCGGCATCGCGCGAGTAAAACTTAATGTATTACAAGCGTTAATAGTCTACGGTAACTGATTTACATCAGATGGGCCGTATGCTTGTATGCCTCCCGATTTTGTATAAAAAAAAGCTGGCAACAAATATACGCTTACTGGTAACCTCACTCACACGCAGGGAGTTGTTATTTGGCTTCGGTTTTCTGTGAGGTGGAGATACTTCCCCAGACGGGCTGCTTTGATGCGCCCTACCTCTCTTAAAACATCCAGACCAAGACAAACAGACATGTTCATGCACACAAATGTTTGCCTTGTGTGGAAATTGAACCACGAGCGTTGGTGTCAAAGTCGCGTCATTCACGACTGAGCCACCGAGCTCGTCAGACTTTTTACATTTGCTTTTAGAATCTCAATTGTTTTTTTTTATTCAGCTTAGACGGGAAAGATGTATACTTCGAAAATCTGAGTAATTTTTGAATACGAGTTCCAACGCGAAACTAACATAAGCGAAAAGTGCAATGGCCGACCCCAGGTCAAACGCCGCAAAGCCCTAAAGTAAAGTTTATCAATACAAAGGTAATGGTAACTGTTTATTGGTCTCATCATGGCGTTATTCACTATAGCTTTCTCAGGTCTGATCAAGCAATAACAGCAGATGTTTACTGTGTCGAACTTCGAACAATGATGGCGGAACTGGCAGTGAAACAGCCCCGACTCGTGAACCGATCTTCACCATTATTGCTCCATGATAACGCATGACCTCACTCTGCACGAGAAACCGTTGTAACTCTACAGGAGCTGCAGTTAGAAACCATACGTCATCCTCCGTACTCGCCAGACCTTGCCCCTAATGACTACCATTTTTTTCGTGATTTGAACAATTTTCTACGTGGTAAAAAAATTTTCTTCCCAGGAGGCAGTATGCCTTCACACAGTTTGTCGAATCTAGATCTCCAGAGTTCTAAAATTTATTGTGTGTAAATTCAAAATTGTTCTTTTACAGATGCGACTTCAATAAATACACCATTCGGTGTATGAAGACAGTGGCGGAGATGAAGCCGAAGGAAGAAGTGGAACAAGTGGAACCAATGGACACGTCCGACGAGTCCAGCGGCCGGGGGACATTCTCTGACACTGATTAAAAACTTTGGACTATCATTGCAATTTATTTTACACTAGCTACCCTTCGCACGGGTGATCTGATCGCTACCAAACTTCACAGGATCACCCGCTGGATTTATTTATTTATTTAGAAGAGTATACAACAAAAGGATAGACATGTTCTGTATAAACGTAATTATTGCCTATCTCAAATATAAAATAACGAAAGGCAAATGGAACCTGGTGACAGGATTTATGTCTGAGGTTTCAATCTCCGGTAGTTTCAAAATTACACTTGCTTGGATTAATCCGAAGATTCTCTGAAAATTTCATCTGCCAAGCCGTTTATGAGTCCATAGAGGACATACAGACGAACATTCATTTATATATATATAGATTATCGAGCGTATAAGCATATTTTACATACGGTGCGTATACAAACATGTGGCCTGCCCGATGTGAAGGGGTTACCGTACGCTTGAAATACAGGAAGTATCGCTCGCACGTTGCCCGCTGCTAACAATTTGCGTAGTCGCTTTTGATTGCGGCGCTTGAACGAGTAGAGATCTCGATGGTGTCGTTGCGCGTGTCATTCTAATCAAACAAGGACGCCGCAACGTCGACCGCAGCCTGTCCATGGATTATCCTGATTATCTATTTCGAGTTTCTCCGAGCTTCGGAGGGCACGTTAAGCCGTCGGTCCCGGCTGTTGTCGATAGAAGACAGTCGTTAAGCTAAGTCCGTGGCCCTCGGGCGGCTTGAAAACACTGGCCTCCGCCAATCCGCATTTGAGCAGCGTGGTGGAGTATGCTCTAAACCCCTTCGGTTGAAGGGAGACCCGTATCCCAGCAGTGGGATGAGTAAGGGTTGATGTGCTGGTGGTGGCGGCTTGAACGAGTGGCATGGTATAAGTTGGCCGATTTTAAGGTCGCTAACGCACGAGTGACACCCCTGGTGTTGCAAATGTCCATAGGCTACATTAACTGCTCGCCATAAGGCAAGCCCTCTTTTTTTCCCACCTTAGTGGTATAAATAAAGTTTTTTTATACGTGTCGGGAGGTATACAAACATACGTCCCATCCCCATGTAAAGCTGTTACCGTAGCCTATGAACCCTTGCAGTATCACTAACCTCATTATCTCGCAAGAATACAACTACCATACATGAATATGTTTCTGTCAGGTGTACTTGTTCCGCAGTAGGCAGCCATGGTTTTTTTTATACGAGCGACGTCTGGATGCATTCAAGCATACGGTCCACCTGATGTAAAGTGGCAACCGTAACTTATGTACGCTGGTAATACATTATGTAACACTCGCGCGATGCCACCTCTGCTGCTAATACAGCAACTCCTTAGGAGCTTACTGGTGACCACACGCGCACGCAGGAACACAACAACCCTCCACGGAGTTGTTATTTGGCTGCGGTTTTAAATGAGGTGAAGGTACTTCTCCCAGATGGGCTGCTTTGATACATCTGGGGAAGTACCTCCACCTCACAGAAAACCGCGGCCAAATAACAAATCCTTAGAGGGTTGTAAGGGAGCTCCTAAGGAATTGCTGTGTTAGCAGCAGAGGTGGCATCGTGCGAGTGGTACTTAATATATTACAGGCGTTCGTAGGCTACGGTAACCACTTTACAGGTACACACTTATGAGGTGGGCCGTGTGCTTATGTCTTTCGACGTATAAAAAATCGGCCAAGTGCGAGTCGGACTCGCACACTAAGGGTTCTGTATCGTTATCTATAAAAACGGCAAAAAAAAAAATCACGTTTGTTGTATGGGAGCCCCCTTAAATATTTATTTTATTCTATTTTTTAGTATTTGTTGTTATAGCGGCAACAGATATACATCATCTGTGAAAATTTCAACTGTCTAACTATCACGGTACATGAGATACAGCCTGGTGACAGACGGACGGACGGACAGCGGAGCCTCAGTAATAAGGTTCCGTTTTAACCTTTGGGTACGGAACCCTAAAAAAATCGGCTCCCTATAAACATCTTGGGGTCGTCCCACACTACGTGGACGCCATTCGAAAACCTCTCTTGCCCAGCGGTTGTCGGTTCTTGTTATTTATGTTATATATATATAATTATGTATGATGCAGTGTTGGAGCAAGTGGATGAGTTTGTATATCTTGGAAGCGATTTTAGAAGCGATGGAAGGTACACCGCTGATGTGGAGAGACGAGTGAGTGCAGGGAACAGCGTGAATGGAGCGTTGGGTAAACTGTTTGGCAGCCGAAATCTAAGCCAGAAGGCACAGCTCGCTGTACACAACGCGGTGTTGATCCCAACGCTAACTTATAGAAGTGAGAGCTGGGTATGGCAGAGAGAGCATGAAAGTAGAATAAATGCGGTCGAGATGCGAGCATTGCGAAAAATTTGTGGCATAACGCTTGCTGACCGCGTTCAAAATGATGACGTACGAAAGAGAGTTGGACTGAAAGAGTGTCGGTGTTAAGATAAGAAAGGACATGCTCCGTTGGTTCGGACATGTAGAAAGAATGCAAGATGAAAGAATGACGAAACAGATATACAATGCGAAAGTGAAAGGATGTAGGAGCCGAGGAAGACCAAGACTAACCTACCATGACCAAATTGGTCGTGATTTATCATAAGGTGATGTCAGGAGCCTTAGGAACCGGCGAGCGTGCATGAAAAGAGCTATGAATGTGAAAGAAGTGAGTGAAGTGTGTAAGGACCGCGTCTTATGGCGCTCGGTTCTCTCTGCCTACCCCGCAAGGGACCTGGCGTGAAGATATATATATATATATATATAATTATGTAGCCGGCCCACTGCCACTTCAGCTTGCTTATCCTTTGCACTATGTCGGATACCTTAGGTCTGCTGCGGGTATCGTCATTTTTAATTCTGTCGCACAGAAACCCTGGACTCTTTCCATAGCACGTTGAGCGACCTTGAGCTTCCCCATACGGCCCGGAGTGAAGGGCCACGTCTCAGTTCCGTATGTCATCACTGGCAACACACGCTGTTCGAAGACTATGCTCTTTATGTGTTGAGGTGTTTTGGACGAAAAGATGTGTCGAAGTTTCCCGAACGCTGCCCAGCCGAGTTGGATTCGTATGTTGACCTCTCGGTCGATGTTGGACGTACCTAACGGTGAACGGAGGCAGAGGCAAGGTTTTAATCGTGTTGCCTACTTAGTTGCCTAGTTAGGAGCAGTATGTAGGCCGTGGCGGAATAAAAACTTTTTTTTTATATAAAATCTTTTTTTTTTATACAATGGGAGGTATACAAGCATACGGCGCACTTGCTGTAAAGCGTACAAGTACCGTACAAGTTACCGTAGCCTATGAACGCTTGTAATACATTAAATATCACTCGCGCGTGCTCTCTGCAGCTCACTGGTGACCTCACTCATACGTAGAAACAACGACCCTCCAGGGATGTTATTTGGCTGCGGTTTTCTGTGAGGTGGAGGTCCACAGACGATATTTAAATGTATTACAAGCGTTCATAGGCCACGGTAACCGCTTTACGTCACGTGGACCGTAGTGTATGCCTTCCGACGTTGTAAACAAAAAAATATATTACGGTAGTAGAATAAATAAAACATCTTGTTCATCTACCCTTTATTGGCATCAACACCATGTACGTTGCTGGGCCTCAGCACGAACGTGACCGAGTTGTTGTTCCCCGGCCATATGGGGATTGCACCGGAGCGGACCACCAACACGCCGCTCACCAGCACGGACAGTATCGCCAAACCCAGTATGATCCAGCGCGCTGCCTCCGCGTAGCCCAGCAGGGAGATCGCGTGGCGGAGTTCCTCTTGGATTGATTCTGATATTTCTGCCCTCTGAAAATGTTGGATTAACTTTCTTTTATTTATGAAAGGGTACACCGACAGTACATACTGTGTGTTAAACTACCAGCCGCGCCAGCTATTATGGCACTTGATTGACTAATAACCAACAAGTTAGTTATTTCTTACAGATTGATTACATACAATTTTTAACGTGAAAACTTCTTTAGCGGCGTTGTGCACTTTTTGGGATATTTCTCATGGTATAATATATCCATTGTGATTATTTAAGTATACTTAATTACTTTGAAATGCTGTTCGATCTCCAATTGGTGAAGTTATAATAGTAACGTGTGAAGCGATGAGGCGTTTATGACTGCTACTTGACATTAACCAAATAACTTCTCAGAGGGTTGTTGTGTGTCTGCAAGTAACTGTGTGCCAGTCAGCTCGTGAGGAGTTGCTATGTTAGTAGCTAGACTTTCAACGTTCGAACGCTCCTTTAGGTAAGCGTAACACTACATTAGGTAGGCCATATGATTGTTTGCCTCCCGACGTTACGTATAAATAAACATTTTATTACAAATGTGGCTATTACAAATATATCTGTGATACATTACATGCAGGAAGAAAAAAATACGAAACAGATAAACCTAGCCCGGCCATGCGTTCTGTTACAAATGAATATGCATTTATTTTATATGAAGTAATGTAATCTTAATAAAACTTATATGTACATATTTATGGAAGACACGGCAAATTAAAAAAAATATGATTCCTGAAATGGGCATCTTTGGCTTTGATATAGGCCTTTAATCTATCTGGCCACGAATATATGGATTAACGAACTGTTTCTATGAGATATTTAGCCACTGCTTGCTCCAGAGACTTCTGAAGAGACACAATATCGGCGTGTCGTTTCGAGCAGGCCATGTCCTTTCAAACTGACCATAATTTAGTCTATGGGGTTCAGATCTGGGTTAGACGAGGGCCAGTCTTCAGCTCTTATAAAGTACGGAACGTTGGTTTCGAGCCAGGTTCGGATAGTTCGTGCCTTGTGACCAGGTGCAGAGTCCTACTGGAAAGTCCACGATACATTTTTCAAAAGTGAAAGGATTCACAACACGATCCACTTTGACTGAAGTCTTCACTCCTTTTTCACAAAAATAAATCTTTGTGACTCCTTGATAAGACACCCCCACCAAGCCATTACAGACGCAGGATGATGACCACGTTGTACCTTTCGGGCCACTTGGGCGGCTTCTTTAGAACTGTGTGCGTACACTTTGTCATTTTGCTTGTTGTAGTGCTCTTCAATCGTGAACATTTTTTATCAAAGAGGATATTTATATGCCTTTCACCTGTGTATCGGGACAGAAGGCGTTTTGATCGATCCTCTCTCTTCAACTGTAGGGATTGATTCAAGGCGTGTCTTGTATATCGACGATAAGCGCCGAGCTTCAGTGCTTGTTTCATACGCGACAGAGTCGGGAAATCGAAAGAAGTTTTAAATATAATAAACGGGTTCCAAATTCAAAATAAAGAGTTCAAAAAAAGAAAAGTTCCTATGTAACCAAAGTAAGGTCTAGACTTCTTCCCGCGCTTTTGACGAGTGACATTGTTGTTATACTTGAAATTTTTACAATTCAGTATAAAATTAGTTTTGTGTGACAATTTTGATAGTATTTTGTAACATAAGTGCTAGTGAAATTATACAGTAATGAAAAAACTCAAATATAACACGTTTATGTACTTTTTGGAAGACGTGAATAAGTTCATCAAGAACACCTTGTAAAAATCACTATCGTTTTACGGGTGGTATTTAAACTGGGTTGATTGGGTCTAGGTACCCTTCCCAAATATTTTTTCAGCACAGTTCCTGAAGCTGTAACATAGAATTAAGATTTTCAAATGGTCCTATACTGAAGACTTTGACACTGGCATAAAGTAGCAACACTATTGCCATATATATTAAAAAAAAAAAAGTAAGGTCTAGGAGGCGAGGAAAGTCAGGACTTACCTATCATGCCCAAATTGATCGTGTTTTATCAGACGGTAATATCAGTAGACCAAACCGGCGAGCTATGAATATTAAAGAAGCGAATGAGGTGTGTAAGGAAGGACCGAGTCGTATGGTAGGTTCTCTCAGCTCACCGCGCAACAATGATATTGTATTTAAAGATGACGTATATTCATACTGCGCGTCGTTTTGTTATTGTTCCACTACGACATTATAGTACTTACTTACTTAAGAAGGGGATAGATAATACGGAACGCATGATATAGAGAGAGATAGCTATCTGTCAAGAGTTGCGCTTGAAATACGTCAGCGCATCATAGAATAGCGCATATTAGACCAATTGGGTTAATTTCATTGCCTCAGTTTTTGCGCGCTAGTACGACATCTACCTCTTTTTAATACAATATCATTGCCGCGCAAGGGATTTGGCGCGACGTTATAGATAGAGAGACAGACATTATTTGACCTTTTCGTTATTTGATTCGCATGTAAACAATATAACAAAGCTGGATATTTGTGAAGTGAATTCGAGCATATACGAAGAGTATCAATCAGCCATGGTTCAATGCGTCAACTCGGCCACTCCAATTTAATAGAGTGAAGGGCACCCAACAAAAAAATATTAGGACGAAGAAACACGCAAATTTTAAACAAAGAAAAAAAGCATTGACGTTTACGCTTATGGTGTACATAGGGGTACTGGTCAAACGACATATCAAGTCAAACGACGACTATACAAAATCATGCAAATTTCGTTTTGCTGCGAATAAGATGTATGTCTGTTGTTGTATGTAGTACGTCGTATTTAAATCAACATCGTACGTGTTTATAAATCTTCACGTCCGCTTCAAAAAAAACGAAACAGATTTTTTAAATTTTCCGCTCCACGATTCCGGTGTTTCACCGGAGTGTAGGATGAAATTAAACAGCTTCTGTAGGATTACAAGTACCGGTTATCCGCCCGCTTTCAGAAGCTTCGCCGTAATTCCGTCCTCATTTTAAGCTGCTTGAGAGCCATACGAATCTCGCAGAGACTAATGTCCGGGATATCTTCGGTATAGTATCGGGTTAGTTTAGTTCTTGGATTGTTATTAGCACTGTTGCTCGGCTGTAACGTTAATATGTACAGCTGTAACCACGATGTCCACAGAACTTCTTCATCTCACTCAGAATGTCAGTTTCATAGAAATAATGGCGTTAGTGCCGGTATTCAGCTTCGTGAGTTGACTTTCCCCAACACACCGATCTTTGGCGAAGACTTTGGAGCCTTGGTTTGGAGGCCACTTACGTCGCGACTGCTTAGTGAAGAAAGAGTTCATCATAAACAATCTCTCATTCTCTAAGAAATGTCCATGTACACAATAGAACCAAAAGGGGACTCTCCCCTTTTGGCTCCATTGACCGATTCCAAATTGCCCCACTCTCATTGTTTCGTGCTCAGCATATTAAAGTGTAGTGAATTTTAGAGGCATGTATGAATTTGGATATGTCCTCATACATAGCCTCTAGCACATCATCACCGTTTGGTAATTCTGAGTGTAAGGTACACAACCTTCGCTGACACAGCCTCGATCTTTAGTACATTGCTGACGAGGAACTTACGGATGATAAACGCGACACCACCTTGTGACAGATGGTCGCCCTTCCGGTGGTAAAGCAAGTTGCCGGATTTAAGGATTATTAGATAACATACCTATAAGAAAACACAAAGTAAATAAAATTACTTCTGACGATGAATGAAGATTGTAGTTACATACCTACTTACAAAGTGTTGTTGTACTTTTGTTTACACAAGAGTGTTTTATTTTTAATTATTTTTGATTGTCGTTTAGTTTAAATTTCGAACATAACAACTCGTAAATGTAACAATTTGCTTATTATTTTTTAGAATGTAATTTGAATATCTGCGTATGTTTGAGAAAAACCCTTTTTCGTCGTCTAGTTTATATTCCGAACATTTTTGTTTATACCCAGTTCGTAAACGGTAATATTTATCGTATTCTTTTTTCGAATGTAATTTGAATATTTCCGCGCTTATTTGGGAGAAAAAACTTTTTACTCATTCGTTAAATAGGCACGCAGCACTACTTGCCAGAGTGGCTTTGTTCTATAGATAATGGTGAGTTCTTTTCTTTTGTAGGAAAATCGTTCTAATCAACACACGAGAATGTTCTAATCACTGTTCGTGTTCAGTAGATGTAATCAAATCACATGTAAACAATTCTTCTTAGCGTTACCCCGTTTCCTAATTGATTAGGATTGGTTTGGCAAGGTTCGCTACCTACCTAAGCCTGAGGATTTGGCGAGATACTGATTTTTATATGAAGCGACTGCCGTGAGACCTCCACAATCCGATCACGAGGGTAAATTATTTTTCTAAAGACGTGTGACCTTACCCGAAAATGATTTAGGTAAGGTCACACGTGATTCGAAATATGATTTCTTGGATGTACGGGCTTCCTCACGATGTTTTCCTACAACGCCGAGCTAGTGATAATCTATACATATAAATAAAATTGAAGTGTCTGTCTGTGATTACAAAATAAAGCCTTTATCTTAAGCTCATATTGTTATTTTCACGTTACCAAAGCCTAAACATACATTTTAATTTTTTTTTTTCTGTCTATCTGGTTGGTAGAAGACTGTTCAGAGCAGAATATAGGCTACTTTTTATCCCATAAATATTTAGGGTTCCTGCATAAAGAGTGAAAAACTGTTAAAATTAGGGGGAAATATCGGTAACTTTGCGATTTATTTTTATTATTTTCACAGAATACGTGACATAAAATAACTACGCATTTTTTATGTAATAAAAATAAAATAAATAAACGTTGCCTCCCGTAAAGGTCAATAGATGGCGCTGTATCAAAATTAAATCGCGAAATATTTTATATAATGTGTTTGTTAGTATGTATGCCACGCGATGAAGTCTTGGATAATTGCTGACAAAGAAAGGCCCTGTACTTTGAATTTTTTTAACAGAAACAATTTGAAGCCTGGAGAGTAACAAAGGCTACTAAAAGCCCAAAATTCACGCGTGCGAAGCTGCGGGCTTCAGCTAGTTACAAATATGTACCTACATAAATAAAACACGAATTTAGTAGTACATACATGCCGGTATTAGAACCGGGGACACAGAACACTGCTCTTTATATTTTAAATATATGTATAACTAGCTGTGCCCGCGACTTCGTCCGCGCGGAATTTAACATAAAGTTATTGTTCAGTTGTAATTTTATTTATTTTATTTGATTATAATTACCTAAATAAGCAGAGTAAAATAGCGAACAGCAAAATAATAATAGATGTGTATTATGTACTTCGTCCGCGCGGAATAGTTATTTTTTTGTTATTTATTTATATTAATAATAATAAATAAAATTTCTAAAATAAACTCTAAAAAGCACCCTATGCTGCTCCTTATTACATCAGCTATCTGCCAGTGAAAATCCCGTCAAAATCGGTCCAACCGTTTCAGAGATTAGCCGGAACAAACAGACAGACAGACAAAAATTGTAAAAATATTAATTTTGGTATATGTACCGTGTATACATCCATATGCATTTAGTAAAAAGCGGTTGTTTTAATATTACAGACACTCCAATTTTATTTATCTGTATAGATGATGTAAAACTTGGTAGTCTTCCAAACAAATAAATAAACATGCCACAAGACTCACCTCCTCAATCCACAGCAGAGGGAACAGGCCCGTGGGTACATTCTGCAACTGCGGGATGTTCATTCGACGTAATTCTATGTTGAATTGGAGACGCTGGACACCTTTCATCATTGCGCCTGTGTTCTGTGTTCAAACGAACTTTATTAATTAATACTACTTCCCACTGAACGGTTTATTTATTTCAAGTACTCTACTTGAATTTTTTTTTTAATGTTTTTTTTATACTACGTCGGCATATAGCATACGCGATGCCACCTCTGCAGCTAACAAAGCTTATTGGTAACCTCACTCACTTGTAGGAACCCAACAACCTTCCAGGTAGTTACTATTTCGCTCCGGTTTTCTATGAGGTTGAGATACTTCTCCAGGCGGGTTGCTATGATGCGCCCTACCTCGCCCTATCGTTAAAGAGGCATCGCCTTGTAAAGTTTGTTAACGTTTATTGGCAGAGCTGCGATAGCCAGCGGAGCCACATTACCCTCAAAATTGCCGTTTGGGGTAGACTGATGTCATCCAGCTAGCGTTTAGACGGTAATAGTGAGAAACTCCAAAATCGACACACTAATAGCTAACATATTGTAGTTTTGTATCCTTTAATTTGAAATTTAAATGTTCGTTGGTGAGGAAGAACGGTCCAAAATCGTTCCAATTAGAAAAAAAAACATATGGGAAAACGTATGGCCGGCCACTCTGCAGTGCAGAGTCTGCACTGCACTCCCATCAACAGAAAAAGTAACAGCACTCGTCGCTAGATGTCGTACAGGGTTCCATATATTATTAAAAAATTAAAAATAAAATATTTGAATATTTTTTAAATTTAATAAATATCAGCTCTGCCTACACAGCTTGCTGTTATTTACTAGTTATAATGTTAGTACGGTTGTCAAATAAATATGATCGTATCAAATACCTATCGTTTCATTCTTGGCAGCAATCCAGTACCCACAGAGAACTGAGCACCGGTTTGTTCACCATCCGTTTCTAGTTAGCTCTAGAAGTATTGTTTGCCTGTGTCTGCACATTTTTGGATATAGGTCTTTTTTTTATACTACGCCGGGAGGCATACAAGCATACGGCCCACCTGATGTAAAGCGGGCTGTGATGCCCCCTCTGCTGCTTACACAGCAACTCCTTGAGAGCTTACTGGTGACCTCACTCACACGCAGGAACACAACAACCCTCTAGGGAGTTGTTATTTGGCTGCGGTTTACTGTGAGGTGGAGGTACCCCAGACGGGCTGCTTTGATGCGCCCTACCTCTCTTAAAACATCCAGACCAAGAACAGACATGTTCATGTACACAAATGTTTCCCTTGTGTGGGAACCTAACCCACGAGCGTTGGTGTGAAAGTCGCATCATTCACGACTGAGCCACCGAGCTTGTCTTCTGTTCATCGACCTATCTAGGTAGAGAAGTGACAGCTAACGTGTTCTAAAGGCCGCAATCCATCTTGGATGCTCGTCCACTGTCATGTCTGCCTGCTGACTTTGACACCGATGTCTTACAGCTTTTCTTAACACATTTCGATTAATAGGTATATAAACTTTGCTAAAGTTTAATTATCTAGAGCTCGTTAAAACTTTTGGATAGCTCGTTAACACTGATTAGGGAAAATTTATGTTGTGCCGATTGCGGCTGTAATTATGTGTAAGTCGTAATCATTTGACCAACGTCGGCGAGTGAACTAAAACCGGCTAAGAGTGAGTCGGTCTCGCACATAAAGATGTCATCGTGAAAAAAAACGCCGAAAAAATACACTCTTGTCTCAAATCTACCTATTACGGTTCAAATGATACAGCTTTATGCGGCCGGACGGACAGACCAACAGACAGCGCCTTAGTAATAAGAAAGTCTACCTATTCACAGCAGTGGACGACCTTCTGCCGAAATGAAGATGATGTATGTAGGATTTACTCGTATAGCTAAAATTTCATGTCTGTGCTCATACTTTTTTTTTATACAACTTCGGGAGGCATACGAGCATACGGTCAACCTCATGTAAAACGATTACCGTAGCCTATGAATGCTTGAAACATATTTAAACATAACTCTTCCTTACCGGTGACCTCACTCACTCGCAGGAACACAACAATCCTCCAGGGACTTGTTATTTGGCTGCGGCTTTCTGTGAGCTGGATGACTTCCTCGGACGGGCTATCTCTCTTAAAAACACTCAGACCAAGACAAACAGACATGTCCATGCACACAAATGTTTGTCCTGTATGGAAATCGAACCCACGAGCGTTGGTGTCAAAGGAGTGTTACTACGTTACTAACCACTGCGCTACCGAGCACGTCAAAATACTGATGA
The DNA here is from genome assembly GCA_947507595.1 of Pyralis farinalis. Taxonomy (NCBI): domain Eukaryota; kingdom Metazoa; phylum Arthropoda; class Insecta; order Lepidoptera; family Pyralidae; genus Pyralis; species Pyralis farinalis. The sequence continues at coordinate 4,826,528 of OX382264.1, forward strand.
AACTTCATACATTTGGACAATACATCTTCAGGGATTCATTTTCTGACCGCCTTCTGCAAGGCTTTGCCTGTCTTTCGCAATTTTTTTTGTAAATTACACCATTTCCAGGTGAGGTTTTGGTTCTAAAAATGGCCACCAATTATGTCGGTCACCAATTATAGAAGCGACGTGGCAGAATAAGGAAAGATCTTCTAAAATGAACACGACGTGAATACTCACCGGTTCTAAATAAACATACGTGTTATGCTTCTCTTTGTCAGGAGTGATGCCGCTGTCGAAATATTCCAATAATTCTTCTGACGCCAGGTAAAAGTGAGGCATGGAAACGATGGCGGGTGCCTTCTGACACGTCATAAGGTTTAGCAGTCCCATGATGAGACAGCCGTCGTGGTTAGCGCTCCAGTTTCTGAAATACACAAAAAAGGTTTTCCATTTCTGATTTCAAAGTGCCGTGACCGTTGCTTCCGTTTAAAAAACCGTAAAGTATTTGAAGCGTGGGATTTCAGGGTTTGTCTATGACTCCATTTGAAGTTGGAAAATTGTGATCACAAGTGGCGATTGACAAAGAAATGGAGCAGTATCCCTCCGCAGAATAATCTATGTATCCATGTAGTATCTCACAGAAACACCGTTTCTTCAGGGCCCCATGTGCCGTGCACAAAAATAATAAATATATAAATAAATATTGTCGGACAAATTACACAGCGCCACCTAGCCCCAAAGTAAGCGGAGCTTGTGTTATGGGTACCTACTAGACAACTGATAAACATACGTAAATACATTTTTTTTTGTATATACATACTTATTATACATAGAAAATATCCAGACCAAGACAAAGAGACATGTTCATGCACACAAATGTTTGTACTGTGTGGGAATCGAACCCACGAGCGTTGGCGACAAAGTAGCGTAACAGCGCGTTCACCACTGCACCACCGAGCTCGTCAAAGAGTCGTCGTCTCGTCAAGACTCGACTCAATTAGCCCTGGCGGTTGTAATCCCATCCTGGCATGTAGGTAATCCTTCTTCTACTTCGCGTTATCGCGTTATTAATCTATAGGAAGGGCGGGCTAGCTAAGTCAAAGGATTTGGCGAAGACAGATTTTTACTATCCTGCTACCTATTTATTTTTAATATCCTACCATTGGTCAGTAATCAGTCAGGTCAGCTCGAATCACCGACATATTTAAGCGCTTAAACGCTAACGCTTTTTTGTGAGTAAGCGTGCCTTATTGCATTGTCAAATGGTTTTTTGTTTTGAGTTTTTCGGCGAATTTAATAGCCGCCAGGCATAGAAAAATCTTCTAGGGAGTAGTTATTTGGCTGTGGTCCATTAAATGGTATAAGTATTTAGTAGTCGGGGCCGTTTAAACTTAGTATCACTGTGATCTACTTTGAATATTTTAAGTGAAACGCTTTACAAAGTTCATTGCCATATTCATATAGCAATCTTTCTTAGATAGTATCATTTGCTAGTAACTAAATTAACTTAACACGCTCAAGTATCGCGAATTATCAAATTCGAGTTCTTTTTATTAATTTATGTATAACTTTTTTTTATAAAACGTCGGAAGATATACAAACATACGCCCCACCTGATGTAAAGTGGTTACCGTAGACTATGAACGCTTGTAATACATTAAGTATCACTCGCGCGATGCCTCCTCTGCTGCTAACACAGAAACTCCTTAGGAGCTTACAGGAACACAACATCCCTCTAGGGAAATGTTTATTTGGCAGCGGTTTTCTGTGAGGTGGAGATTCTTCCCCGGATGGGCTGTATTTATGCGCCCTACCTCTCTTAAAAACATCCAGACCAAGACAAACAGACAAGTTCATGCACACAAATGTTTGTCCTGTGTGGGAATCGAACCCACGAGCGTTGGTGTCAAAGTCGCGTCATTCACGACTGCGCCACCGAGTGCCTCTTCTAATTATAACACCGACTGTCTCTTTCAGGTCAACTCTGTTTCTAACATCATCATTGCGAATACGGTCTAGAAGCGTTAGGCAACAAATATTGCGCAACGCTCGCATTTCGATCGCGTTTATCCTACTTTCATGCTCTCTCTGTCATACCCAGCCATCGCTTCCATAAGTAAGCGTTGGGACCAGCACTGCGTTGTGCGAGCTGTGTATTCTGACTCCGCCAAGAAGTAAATTCAGAAGATTTTAAATAAATAAATAAACTTTTCTTCCCGAGACAAATATTACTTGTTTACTATTTCCAACTAATAAATAAGAGCTCATCAGTTATAAAAACTGAACCTGTTCAAGGAATATTAATTACAGTAGCTAAAGTTAAGTAATAAAGTGAAGACTTAATTAACTAACTAACGATTTTAGGTACAAGATAATACTTTACTATATTAACAAAAATCAAATTCGCTATAACTCTTCCATTCATTAGGGTAATTTGGGTGTTGGATTCAATTCCATTTCTGTTGTATTATCAATATAAGTTAAAGTATGAATGTGCCGTTTAATAGTAATAGACACTTGTCATTAAACCTTCATGGTGTGATATTTTCGAGTGAAACTTTTTTCACATGATACCTATGAGGTTTTTCTTTTAAAGAATGTGCAATATTTGATTTTCGAAATTCAATTGTTTTTTTTATGACGGATACTTCGAAAATTCGAGTAATTTTTGACACACAAATTCCGACGCGGAACTAACGCGGCAGAAACGGCTCGCAATATCAATGCTGCGTTGGGGGAGATTGCTAATGAACGCAGAAACTTCGACTTGAAGAACTAACCACGTGGAAGACCGCTCACACAGGTGAATAAAGTTGAATTGAAGAAGATGGTGGAAGCCTCAGAGTCAAACTACCCAGGAATTAGCGCCATGGTTTATATTGACTGATTTGCATCAAATCAATAAGATAAAAAAAAATATGAAAAATGGGTACCTCATGATTTGACTGATCTGCAGAAATAAATGCGTGTTGAAACTTGTGTTGCCTTGTTGAATCGGTACAGAAATGAAGGAATATTGGGTTGAATATTGACATGTGACAAAAAGTGGTTTCTTTACGATAACCGTTAGCGAAAAATGCAATGGCCGACTCCAGGTCATACGCCGCAACAGTGCCCTAAAGCAAAGCTTACCAATAAAAAGGTAATGGTAACTGTTTGGTGGTCTCTTCATGGCATTATTCAGTATAGCCTTCTCATGTCTGTTCAAGAATAACAGCAGATGTTTGTTATGCCGAACTTCGAACAATGAGGACGAAACTGGCAGTGAAACAGTCCCGACTCGTGAACCAATCTCTTCAGCATTATTGTTCCATGATAACGCGATAATCCTACTAATATTATAAATGCGAAAGTTTGTATGCATGGATGTTTGTTCCTCTTTCACGCTTAAACGGCTGAACGGATTTGAATGAAATTTGGCACGTAGATAGATTATGATCTGGATTAACACATAGGCTACGTTATTTGGCTCCACGTGGGCGGAGCCGCGGGCAACAGCTAGTATAACATAATAATAAGATAACGCAGACCTCACTCTGCACGAGAAACCGTTGTAACTCTACAGGAGCTGCAGTTAGAAACCATACGTCATCCTCCGTACTCGCCAGACCTTGCTCCAACTGACTACCATTTTTTTCGTGATTTGGACAATTTTCTATGTGGTAAATGACTTTCTTCCCAGGAGGCAGTATAAAATGCTTTCACACAGTTTGTCGATACTCAGATTAGAAGGTGATTGAACCCAGAGTTCTATCGCAAAGGCATAAATAAACTTCCGATTAGATGGCAGCAATGTATAGAAAATGAGGGTAAATAAATATGTTACATCTTAGAATAAAAGAGTAGTACAAATCGGCAATTACATACTTTAACTTCTCATATTTATCTATCTATCAATAGATATACTAGTAAATTCCTACGGAGCAGCATTAGGGGTGACTTAAAAGGGTGGGGTACTTAAAAGCATTGCAAGCATTCACAGGCCACGGTAGCATTTACATCAGGTGGGCCGTATGCTTGTATTTCCTACGACGTTGTATAAAAAATATCAGAATACCTACTATTAGTTATACTTGAGAAGATTATCACAAGATTGGCAGCGCGCGAGTAACATCGCTGTGGTATTGCGAGCGTCAATAGACAGTGGTGACTGCTTACCATCTAACGCGGGCCGCATGCTTGTTTGCCAATCTAGTTGTATAAAAAAAAGTATCCTTTGACTTTGTTAGATAAGCTAAAGGACACTTCTATATTTCTTGAAATTGATTACCAATGTTATTTATTTATAACAGTTTTCAGGTTTTAGTGTTACGTACCTACTTCAAAAAGTAACCCTTAGGGGATGACGTTGCTGTCCTGGCATGTACCTACCGCTAAATTCGTGTTTGCGGACTTATGTACATATTAGTAATTATCACTTGCTTGGCGGTGAAGGAAAACATCATGAGGAAACCCGCGCGACCTAGAAATTATCTGATGGTAGTTGCTCCATGTAGAAATCAGTCTTCGTCCTAGCAACGGCGATCGATTGGCGGGATCCGCTGTCTAAAGCTAAGGATTAGGCGAAAATGCTAATACTAATTTTTATGAGAGGTACCTACCTCCACCTTACAGAAAACCGCAGCCAAATAATAACTCTCTAGAGGGTTGTTGTGTTCCTGCGTGTGAGTGAAGTCACCAGTAAGCTCCCAAGGAGTTGCTGTGTAAGCAGCAGAGAAGGCATCGTGAGAGTGATACTTAGCATTAACAGGCTACGGTAACTGCTTTACATGAGGTAGCTGTATGCTTGTATGCCTCCCAACGTTGTATATAACAAAAAATGTCACTAACTTTTTGCAGAAGCATTTGTTGTCAGGATTAGCGCTTTTGGCCGCCAGCGTCGACTCTGAGAACTCGTAGAGATACGCAGGCATGCCGTAAATACTGGTTTTACCCTTCAGGACGACGTAAATGGACCTGAAATATAAAAAAAACGGGTTGCACTCCGGAAATGCCGGCAGAAGTGAAAACTTGAACATTAACGTTGTGCACGTTTGAATATTTTGGTATGGTTAGGGAATAATTTCGCACGAATTGCTTTATTTATCAGTATAAAAATACTATCATGTATGTGGTAAAATACAATATTCATTTATTGCGCTATCGTACACAAACATGACAATTTATATTACATTAAAAATATAACACTTCAGAACTATTGCAATTATTTTACATTAAAAAGTTTCTCTCTCAGAAAATCAACTTTCATCCATAATTTCAACGACTCTTTCACCATCATCATTACCAGCATCATCATCGCCAATCTCTAAAACTCAAACACACCGCGCCGCTTAAACCAAACAGCGATGTTGATAAACTACGTTGAACGAAACGCGTAAACGCCAACAATTTCATGGCGCTTACAACGTTTTGGTCGCGAGAAAATAATGCCCTATGAACGATCTAGCGCTTCATGTTTTAATTGTTTAATTAGGGGTAACTAATGTTGCAGCGAACTTAAGTTCTAATTCTCACCAAAATCTTACGGTCAGGGTCACGTGTCCTGACGCGGGTTTAGCATTTTTTACTCATCCCAAAAAGTGCACAACGCCGAAGAAGTTTTCAGTTCAAAAGCAGCATACAAGTACAAGCAGGGCGTGGTATAATTTAATTTATTCTAATACAGACTTATTATTGAACCGAAAATTTCTTTCGCATCATCGTGATTTGAACCTCGATGAAACGAAAAAGCGACAGTAACAATAGACAACCACATTCATCTATAGGATTTAGCTTTGATTGATGATGAATTGATTTAGTGTTTATCACAGGGTCCGAGCGGTGTACGTGTGTGTCTTCGCCTGCGTGTTACGAAGCTTCAATATTATCCTACTCCTGAAATTCTACATTCGTCATTATCTTGAAGTTCACATTTTCGAAGGTTTCACACAAAGTTAGGACAACGTCGGGAGGCTAACAAGCATACGGCCCACCTGATGTAAAGCGGTTACCGTAGCCTATAAACGCTTGCAGTACATTAAGTAACACTCCCGCGCTGCCACGTCTGCTGCTAACACAGCAACTCCTTAGGAGCTCACTGGTGATCTCACTCACACGCAGGAACACAACAAAGCTCCAGCGAGTTGTTATTTGGCTGCGGCTTTCTGTGACGTGGAGGTACTTCTCCAGTGGGATTTGATGCGCCCTATCTCTCTTAAAAACATAGGTGTGAGAAACAGGCGGCCTGTATTCTGCTTTACCACCCGGCGTATATATAAGATACCTGCAGAGATCAGGTTGGACGGTGTACAGCCTCTGCGGCACATTCTTTTCGTTTATCGGCGGGAAGATGGACGCATCAGAGCCGTTAAGCTGTCCGCAGTACGGGTCCTGCCCCCACTGACTCATAAAGTTTGTGTCTTTGTAAGCCACTATATGGCCCAGCTCGTTGACGTCGTCTCGACCCCTCACCATGTCATATGGTCCGGTGGGTGTCCTGTTCAACTGAAAATATAAAACGGTAATTATAACTTGTAATTATCACTTGCTCGGCGGTAGAGGAAAAGGTGAGGTTGTAGAAGGAGGCTGTACATATTGTATCGTGCAATTCCTCTCACTAGTTAATTAGGTACGAGTAGTACTACCCATTGTACATTTGTGTTGATAGAACACATAATCGACACGGTGACGAGGAAAGGCTAGTCTAGCTATGGTTACGTTAGCACAAAGGAAAAATATTTGTGTGGTTGAACATGTCTGTTTGCTATTGTCTGGTTGTGTTCTGTATATTGTAAATATCTATTTCCAAAAAAAACACGGATATTCACGATGAGTTATATAGTATCCTTAGTAGCTACAAGCTTTGCTTATTTTGGCGCTGTGGAATTTGTCCGGGAATATATTATATGCATTTATTTTATAACGTCGAGAGCACATACAAGCACATACGGCTCAAGCGATGCCACCTCTGATGCTAACACAGCAAGTCTTTAGGAGCATACTGGTGACCTCACTCACTTGTAGGAACACAATACATCTCCAGGGAGTTGTTATTAGGCTGCGGTTTTCGGTGAGGTAGACGTACATCCCTAGACGGTCTGCTTTAATACACCTCGTCTCACTTAAAACATCTAGGCGAAGTCAAACACACATGGATTGACCATGTGTGTTTGACCATTTGTCTTGTATGGGAATCGAACTCACGAGCGTTGGTGTCAAAGTGGCGTTACTAACCATTGCGCCACCGAGCTCATAAAATAATTTATAAAGGGAGCTAACCTCTATACTAAGGATTAAGAACTCAATTCAATTTGGAGCCGAGGAAGACGAAGACTAACCTACCATGACCAAATTTATCGTGTTTTATCAGAAGGTGATGTCAAGAGTCCTAGAAACCGGCGAGCGTGCATGAAAAGATTTGTGAATGTTAAAGAAGCGAGTGAAGTGTGTAAGGACCGCGTCTTATGGCGCTCGGTTCACTCTGCCTACCCCGCAAGGGATTTGGCGTGAAGTTATAGATAGAAGAACTCAACGGACAAAGTGGCTGCCGTTTTGAAGCTGTATGTTGGGAGGCGTTACATCTGATTGATATTTATTTGTTTTCTCTGTATTATTTTATACTACAATTGCATTCGAAATTCGGTGTCAATGAGGGCCTGATGAAAAACAGCGTAGTCGAAATTAGACGGTTCATTTTTGCTTTTCGATGCTTCATCGATGAATTACTGTGGGCCGATTCTACTATAAAAACTGCGACTGCACTGCAGCGCGGCGTGTGTCAAAATGCGTACATTTTTACGCTTCGGTATTCTGTTAAACGATCTGACAGCAGCGACGTTGCAGGAATGTTGCAGTAAATGAATCGCTATTCTGTTAAAAAACCTGCACTGCAACTGCACGTTTCCTGCAATATAATCGTATTCTGATAAATTGTTTTGACATTTGTATACCGGTGACAGATGTTTTGAAGGAGTTTACTTGCAGTTTTGTTAACGTTACTCTTGAGCAACTTATGCGAAGTGAAATTAATATTCTGAAGCGGTGAATTATATTTGCTTTGTTTTGGGAGATGTTTGTGGATAAATATAATTAAGTAAAGCTTCTTTTCGTTTAGAAATACCTCCACTCCGGCAACCAAGGTCAATAGTGAAACTATAGGAGTCAACATTAAATAAAAATTCAGTTTTATTAGATTGAAATATGGTAACATTTCAGGTTTTAAGTAGTTTACTTGCAGGATACGCACAGTTGCAGTGCAGCATACGCGCAGTTCCAGCGCAGTAGCAGTGCAGGAAATTTTAGTAGAATACACCTATCGGCACTGCACTATTCCTGCACGACTCAAGTGACAGGCGTAAACGTGCAGTTGCAGTTATTTAGCAGAATTGGCCCACTGAAAATGAAATGTCTAAATTGACGTGACTTCGCGATGAAAGCTTCCGGCTCCCGATTCTTTTCACTAGCATCTGTCATCAATTTCATCGGCAATGAACGGCAAGCGTTCATTTCTTTCACTGCCGCCGCCGCGCGCGTTGTGTTGTTCATTGATTCGCAGGTGATTTGTATACGAATCAGAATCTTCTTCTATTCATTCCATAATAAAGTGTTTGAATCTCCTGTGATTCCTTCTTCCAAACCAAGGTCGGATCCACCAACGTTGATGTTTCCTTTGCTTTTTCTCTAACATTTAGTAAATGGTTTACAATCAAAGAAACGCCACGGCGCACGACTTGTTTCCGCGACATAACTAGGTATTTTTTAATTATTAAATTACTCGACACAGTTGATGTTCACGCGGGAATTCGACAAGTAATGGAATAATAGCTTTCATCAAAAGTGATGCGTCTATACAAGCAACGCAATTCATAATTCATCTTTCACAATTGATTGCAAAAAGAATTACTTTTGATGAATCGTCTAATTTCGGCTAATTACAGTAAACGGTCTCTCGTGCACTGCAATATGATGCTGGGAAAGTTCTGGATTGGCAGTCATTGTGGTATATATATATTATAAGAGAGGTAGTGCGCATCCAAGCAGCCCGTCTGGGGAAGTACCTCCACCTCTCAGAAAACCGCAGCCAAATGACAACTCCCTAGAGGGTTGTTGTGTTCCTGCGAGTGAGTGAGGTCACCAGTAAGCTCCTAAGGAGTTGCTGTGTAAACAGCAGAGGAGGCATCGCGCGAGTGATTTATGTTACAAGCGTTAATAGGCTACGTTAACTGCTTTACATCAGGTGGACCGTATGCTTGTATGCCTCCCGACGTTGTATAATAAAAAAAAAACATTTTTATACAGAGCGACTGCCCTCAGATCTCCACAACCCCGAGGGAAAACCAGACCTTTTTTATATGTTTTTACCCGTTTTATTTTTGTTTGAATTCAATGGAGTATTACGCCATAAGTATTTTTTTCTCGGTTTTCTGCTATTCATAGTGAGAAAGCCGCACGCCCAAGAAATTATATTTTTAAAGACGTGGGATCTAATCAAAGAAAACACTGATTTTCCCTCTGGGTTGTGGGGGTCTGTCGGCAATCATTCTATGTAAAATTCAGTATGTTCGCCACATCCTCGGGCTCAGGTAACGTACCCCGCTAATCCTAGTAGATTAGGAAACGAGATCACGTTAGAAAAAAAAGACCCATGGCACCTCGTTCAAGAGTAAAAACAAGAGACTTACGATTCACTTCAAAGTTTTTCTTTTTTTTTAAGCCTAAAGTTTTCTTTTTTTTATATTCTTTATTGCACATATAAATACAAAAAGTTACAATGTATGGTAAAGATTGTACAGAGGCGAGCTTATCTCTAAAAGGGATCTCATTCAGCCAACCCTATTACTTGCTCAATATAAATAAATATAATAAATATAAATTACTCAATATGAAACAGGACACGCCCTTTCTAAAAAGGCAACTAAAGCTCTCTCTGATGAGTGTTCCATTTCAATGAGTCAGTGTATATAAAATGGAAGGGTTAGCCGGATTTAGCTTCATTCAGAGAGAGATTAAGTTTGAGTATTCATTCGTTTAGGGGAACTGTCTTACTACCTATAAATAGAATTTTACCTACTACCGATAGTAATACTTCATTTTATTAGTTTTTTTTTATATAGTTCCAACATAGTGGCTCCGCTTTATCTGATGGTACGCGAAAAGAGGAGCCCAAATCGCAGTGTCAATCTGACACAATATTACAGTGCTCTGTCAGTTGACGCTGCCATACTGGACCGCAAGGTGCTTCTTCACGCTTCGTTTGAAGGATCCCATGTTCTAGGATGGAGGAAACACATGTGCTGGCAAGGCGTTCCACTTTTTAAAGGTACGACAGAGATAGGCCCAATCTTTTAGTACACGAAGAAATGTTCTCAACAGTGGAACAATAACGTCGCTAGCCTGCACGTGTAGTTCTATGACGAAAGGGAGAAGCGAGGGAAGGAGTTTCATTGATAAGACATACAAACAGATTGCAAACATAGAATAGAATTTTGCAGTTACAATTTTTATACAACGTAGGCTTTAATGCACCATGTCTCTCTTAAAACACCGAGGTAAACAGACATATTCATGCGCACAAATGTTTGTCCTGTGTGCGAATCGATTTCACGAGCGTTGGTGTCTAAGTTGCGTTATTAACCGCTGCGCCACCAAGCTCATCAGAACTTACTGATGTAACTTTCACGCAGGAATACAACCACCCTCTAGGGAGTTGTTATTTGGCTGCGGTTTTCTGTGAGATGAAGGTACTTTCCTAGACTGTGACCTCTCTTAAAAACACCCAAACCAAGAATATTCTATACTAATATACTAACAGAATCACTGAAGTAATTCCCACAGATACACAATGACAAAGACGAGCTCGGTGGTGGAATGGCTAGCGACAACTACTTTAGCACCAAAGGTCGTGGGTTCGATTCCTGCACATGGCATATATTTGTGTGCATAGACTGTGTGCCTTGGTCTGGGTGTTTTCTATGTATGATAAGTACCTATATATTTAAAAAAACCGTATTTATGTATGTTTATCCATAGCACAGGCTTGGTTTGTCCGAAAACATTTATTTATTTATTAAAGGTAAAAAAACTTGTAATAAATAGATATTTCTGTTTGTGCCTTCAGTGTTAAATTAAATTAATACTTTTAAAATATGCGATATTAGAATTAAAAGTAACCAGACCAGCGTCCAAGGCCGTCAAAGTCTGGACATACGAGTATTTTGAATTGAAGATTTAAGAGGGAGTTTTTGTGTTAATGCGTGTGGATGAGGTCTCATAAGGAGTTGCTGTGATAGCAACAGAAGTGGTATCGCGCGAGTGATACTTAATGTATTGCAAGCGGTCATAGGCTACGGTAGCCGCTTTACATCAGGTGCTAAAAAGGTAAAATGAGGTAATAACGGACATATTTATGTTTATGGCTCCGGTGTCATCTCGTACGGCTAGATCTCGACTCGACACATTGATTGAAGATATTTTTTCGTATGTATTTTGCAGGGATGTTATTGATAAATGTATAAGCTGGTGAACGGATATAGTGACATTTTTCTAATATTCACTTTGACTCCCTCAATAGGCTCTTTAAAATCGTGAATGACCACTTAATTGAATAGCAGCATATGCAAAACTTTTATACATTCAGCTCATTTAGTTTAATTGAACTTCAATTTTTTTTATTTTTTTTTATTTATTTCTTTTACAATAAGTACCTACATTAGAATTTTTTACCTATTGAGTGGACACAAACCGTGCACGGCTTATCTGCCACTGCATCGCTCGGTATTATAAAAGTGGAAACTAACAACAATATAACAATATTCAAACAGTATAGCAAAGTTATATAAATCGGACTGTGCATTGACTGTCAAATTACAATTTATGCATTGATTGGCGTAATTTAATTTGATTTGAATCCATGTAATTTGATTTATTTAGTTTAATGTAATTGGATGTATTTCATTTAGTGTAATTTGATTTAATAATTTTAATGTAATTTGATGTAATGTAGTTGATTTAAGTTGATTCGATTTAATCTGCTTTAATATGATTGAATTGGTTCTAAGTTATTATAATTTCTTTTGGTATAATATAAATAATACTATTTACAGCAATAATGTATTAAAGTTTTCGATTATTTGTGTTAAGTAATAATAATATATTATGGTACATGATGTATTTACCTATAAGTATTTGTTATATTTGGCTATTATGTAATACACTCTATTGTTAATGAAGGGAACAATGTATACAAATGTTGGTAAATGAATAAATAAACAAATAAATATAAAATTCCGTATTTGGATTCGGATACGGATATAGGCATGATTATATTCCGATTTCAGATACGGTTACGTATACGAAATTCATTCGGAATATTCGTTAATTTTGAATAGTTCCGGCAAAGATAATATTCGGTTACGGATTTTAGATTTTCAGGGAATTGTAAAAACAAATACAAGTAGGTAAATGACTTTAATTCTAGGTTATCATTTGGCACTACAGTAAGTTACACAAGTAATTATTACAGCTAATCATTTTGCGGTTTATCTATTTAAAAAGCAAAAACGAAATTGCATTTTCTATTAACTTTTATATCGGATTCAGTTACGGTTGCACATAATTGCTTATTTCCGATTTCCGGAGCTACATCAACATAATATACATAACATCCTAGTAATTTTAAAAATCGGGGCAAAATACATACACAAAAATATTGAATAGTTAATAGATTCAGGCGTTATTTTGCGAAAGGCAAATTTACATGCAATTTGTTCTAAACTATTGTGTGTACTTCCGCCATCAATTAGTAAATGTAAAATAGCGCCGGCCAGCACCGGGCACACGGCATGGGACGGCACGGTGCATCTACTAACGGTAGTGAGTGGGTGCCGGCCGGCGTTAGTTACATGTACTAATTGGTGTCGGAAGCACACAAAGCAGGTTAGATAAAATTGCATGTAAAAAAATATTCAAGAAATACATACATGAGAGAACATGGAGAAATAGAAGCCTTTGCCGTCTTCTGCTTGCCGCATCGCTGGAGGCTGTTCAGCGCTTATTTGCGCACAGATGAGTGCTGGAATGGAAGGTTTAAAACAATTAAACGTTTAAGACCTTTAAGACCGTTTAAGGCTTCGTATTTCCCCGACCTCCACCTCGCAGAAGGCCCCAGTCATTGCTACTACTTGTAACAACCCTCGCTATGTTCCTACGAGTGAGGTTACCAGTAAGTTCCCGAGGAGTTGCTGTGCATTTGGATTTGGGGTTCATAGGCTACGGTAACCGTTTCACATCAAGTGGGTCGTATGCTTGTATAAGTTCTGACGTTGTATTACAATAAATAACAAAAAAACTAGATATAGGAAAATATACTAGTGCGTAGAATGAACGCGGTCGAAATGCGAGCGTTGTGCAAAATTCGTGGCGTCACGCTTGTGCACCATGACGATGATGTCACAAGCATAGTTGGTCTGAAAGAATGTCGGTGTTAAAAAAGAAAAGACATTCTCAGGGGTCCACCCGGACTCCGAAGCGAGAGCTTAGGACTAACGACTTAGAAATGCTCACTCGACTCAGAATCTCCGTCTCTAGAATTAGATGATTGAGAATTGAGGGGCAGAGATAAGGAGACATCGTTTTCATAATCTTTATATGTTCTCCTGATTAGGAGCACAATTACTAGAGCATGTATTATCACGTGTCAGCTTCGATTGACTCACCTATATATACACATCTATACATCTATCTATACATATAAATAAAATTGAAGTGTCTGTCTGTGATTTCAAAATAAAGCCTTTATCTTAAGTTCATATTGTTATTTTCACGTTATCAAAGCCTAAATGCACATTTTTAACTTTTTTGTCTGTCTGTTTGTTGTCCGGGCTAATCTTCGAAATGGCTGAACCGATTTTGACGGGACTTTCACTGGTAGGTAGAGGACTGTTCCGAGAAAAATATAGGGTACTTTTGTCCCGTAAATATTTAGGGTCCCTGAATAAAAAACTGAAAAACTGTTAAAATTAGGGGGAAATATCTTTCCCTTCGGGGGACTTTGCAGTTTTACTTTATTATTTTCACAGAATACGTATTTTTTGTGACATAAAATAACTACGCATTTTTTTTGTAATAAAAATAAAATAATTATACTTTGCCTCCCGTAAAGGTCAATAGATGGCGCTGTATGAAAATTTAATCGCTCTATGATTGCATCTACCCTGAACTTTGTTTTTTTTTTAAACAGAAAGAATTTGAGGTCTATGGAGAAATAAAGGCTTCAGCTAGTAAAAAATAAAATAATACACCATTGTCGTTATTTTTCTCAAGCACAACAAAAGGTGTGCCAACAACAGATTGTAATTTACATAGATAAATGATTCTGACACAATAATTATTGTTAATGTCAAGTGTTTTGTAATTACTGTAATTTATTACTGTCCTATTTATGATACAGGAAAATAAATACATAATACGCGGTAATATATTCTGCCCTACTCCTTTTAATTTCATTTATAATGTGATATGAGGTATTTCTATAAGATTCCATGAGTTGTAAGACAATTTCCATTAGGTATATTCGACGCTTGTTTGGGTAATTTGACAGTTACAAAAAAAAACTAATCTCCTTAAATCACGCAAACTTTGTACTCTGGGTACTAAGAATGTAAATAATATGTACTTTAATTATTAAGTTTGTAGTAGGTACTATATCACGGGACTAGATAATATAATAATATAGAAAACGTGTTTCCACATTTATTTTTTACATAGAATGTGATAAAACCAAACCAAACAAATTTACAAATCATGTCATTGAATATGTTCAGATAACATCAACTATGCAACTATACTAGAATAATTGGTATTCTAAATCAGTGCCTGTACTCCACCAGGCAGTGATAGCCTGATGAAGAACCTGCCTAGTGACCAACAGGTCCCCGGTTTGAATCCTGGCATTATTAAATTCGTGTTTTCAGATTTATGTACATATTTGCAATTATCACTTGCTCGGCGGTGAAGGAAAACATCGTGAGGAAACCAGCACATCCAAGAAAATATATTTCGACAGACGTGTGACTTTACCTATGAATGAACTGGTTCTCCCCCTGGGCGGCGGAGGTCTGACGGCAGTCATGGAAAAATTAATATCTACACGGTAGCGGACCCCGCCAATCCTAATGGATTAGGATCTTATTTATTTATTCTTAACAATAATTACATTGTGTTGAATTAAAAAAAACATATTAATCAAAAGAATGGTAATTATACAAAAGAAAAAAGAAAAGTACATAATGTCAAATATACCAGAACACATGTCAAAAAAAAAAAAGTAATAATAAAACATTGAAATTTTTAATTACTACATAATACATCAAAATTAAAATTTGAATTCGTCAATGCTATAGCAACACTTTTTCAAAAAAAGGGCATGCAGCTGAGTTTTAAAAATCTTCCAGCTAGGTACTTATTGTTTTGTATTCGCTAGGCAATTTATTAAACAAATGAGCTGCCTGAAACCTTGCACCGTTTTTAACTATTGTAAGTCTAGGAAATACCTCATTTATGATATTCTTCCTTCTTGTGCTCTCGCGTAACTGTCTATTTTGAATGGTTTCATTTTTTAAAAGTTCCTTACAAGATCTGTTAGGAGGTTAGGAGAATAAGAATATACAAGCTGGGCACTGTAAGTAAGGAAACTGGATAACACTAAGAAAATCGCAAATCATGCAAATCTCATTTTTATTACTACGACAACAAGATGCAAATATGCACTGATGAATGTACATTCAACAAAATTAACCTAAATATTGACTTCAAATATGAGCATCATTCAATTTTTAAATGAACTATCATCCTCCGTTGTGCGTAACGGGCAGAATGGATTTTTTTAAACAACGTCGGGAGGCATACAAGTATTCGGCCCACGTGATGTAAAGCGATTACCGTAGCCTATGAATGCTTGTAATACATTAAGTATCACTCGCGCGATGCCACTTCTGCTGCTAACACAGCAACTCTTTAGGAGCTTAATGGTGACCTTACTCACACGCAGGATCACAACAATCCTCTAGGGAGTTGTTATTTGGCCGAGGTTTTCTGTGAGGAGGCCTGCTTTGATGCGCCCTACCTCTCTTAAAAGCAATCAGACTAAGACAAACACAAATATACATGCACACAAATGTTCGTCCTGTGTGGGAATCGAACGAACGTTGGTCAAAGTCACGTCATTCACCACTGCGCCAGCGAGCTCGTCATAGTTCACTTAAAAACAATAAAGACACAATTCATAACCTATCTTCGATTCTGTATCGATGTTAGAATCTAGCTACACCACTTAATCAAAAATATACAATGTATAAACTTCTACCCTACGAGTTTGTTACATGTTGTACACATTACGTAAAGTTCACAAATTTTTGCTTAGTGACTGTTTACCATCAACTGGGCTGCATCCCTTTTTGTATTCTGACCTTAGTGGTGGTACAAAGAATACAAAGGTAATACGTTCATAATATATAGGTAGATAGGATTTAAAGATCCAATAAACGTAAGTTGGTTATTTGTCGAGCACTTTGCATTGTTAACTTGCATTAGCTTAAATACAGTTAAAAAAAATCTGTGTTTGCGCCACGAGCTATGATATTATCACAATATGTTCTCGAGATGCGAGCATTGCGCAAGAAAGAGAGTTGGTCTGAAAGAGAGTGTCGGTTAAGATAAGATAAGGCCACCGTTGGTTTGGACATATAGAAATAATGCAGGGTGAAATAATGACAAAACAGTTGTACAATTCGATAGTGGAAGGATGTAGGAGCCGAGGAAGATCAAGACTTGGTCATGGTAGGTTCCATGACCAAGTTGGTCGTGTTTTATCAGAAGGCAATGTCAGAAGCCTTAGAGAACCTTCAAGCGTGCATGAAAAGAGCTGTGAATGTTAATACCTGGCTGACTGTGAAGATATACATACATACATGTTGTCTTATCTACTAAGTTATATTTGGTCTTCTAAGAATTTAGCCGCTATCACAATATTATGTCCATGGAATAATATTTCAAGGACTTATAAAAGTAGAGCAAGTTCGCCTACACGTAATTCTTTGAAGAATCACAATGTTTTTCTTACTTAATTATTTTTGAAGATTCCTATTTTATTACAGTCATTGTATTTTTAAAAATGGAATTTATGAAAGAGAAGCCAATCAACCTACTTGTTTTTGAATTCAATTATGGTAGATGCAGCAACTGGTTCCACCATAGCGCGGCAGTACTGGCATGGAAAGTCATTTTCGAACGACATTCTGACACTGATTTGCAGAAAACGATTTTTGTCGAGAGCATCTTGATCAACCACAATACTGTCAAAGCTACGGTTACTGTTTTTCCGTTGGCAACATAAAATTCTATCGATACATTTTGAAATTGGATACTTTAACCTATCTGTCTATTCGCTTCCCTTATCATTGCTACCTAAGTTTTTTACGATCTTTTATTGTGCAGTTGTATTCATGAACCACGCTATGCAGTTTACGTAACCCATTGTTGGTGACGAAGTGGCGCCCTTGAATTGCAGTTATTTATTAGACACTGATTGTCCACAAATTTGTCCACGGATATTTTACATGATTGTGAGCATTTACAGTTTGCATTCCTTGCATGTTTTCCTAAACGTTTTCTTAGTGGATGCCTACGGTACTAAAATATCTAAGAAAAATTATAACTTCACGCCAAATCTCTTGCGGGGTAGGTAGAAGAACCGGATGACAGATGACTCGATCCTAACACACCTCATTCGTTTCTTTAACATTCATAGCTCTTCTTATACACGCTCGCCGGTTACTAAGGCTCCTGACATCACCTTCTGATAAAACACAATCAATTTGATCATAATAGGTAAGTCTTGGCCTTCCGCGGCTCCGACTTCCTTCTACTTTCGCGTTGTATATCTGTTTAAAAAATAAAACGTATAATCATAAAAGTGGTATACAATACTAGACACAAGAACTAAGTTGGTAAACAAGCGTTAACAGACTACACTCCGAGAACCACAAGAATCACCAACTTCGAACTGGGTTACTAGGGTTCCACGATCGCCAACTGCGGAGTCTGCTAAGATGAAACAAAGGGCCATTGTGCTATAACTAGCTCTGTTATACTTTATAACGTTTCGAGCGACCTGCATATTACTAAAAACAAAAAGTACGGCTCTGTATATAGCCAGATAGATATCTTTTCTGTATTAAAACGAAACTTGGACTCTACGCATGCAGAAACGACGCAAAATCGATGCCTTAGAGATGTGGTGCTGGAGACGTCTCCACAGAATTGACTGAATCGCTCGTAGAACTGTGTCCATCCTCAAAGAATTCGACATAAAGCAAAAACTCTTTTTGCTTGTTCATACCATGCGAATCCTTGGCCGGTAGTCTATCTGACTGGTGGGCTGGTAATGCACATATTGTTATAACAATTATTGTTTTGTGTTTTATACTGTTCTATGTGGGAGAAGAAATAAATAAGCATTATTATCCTCGAGTTCTTTGGACACATTAGCCGAAATCTTGACACTAAGGAGAGGTTAGCGAAAAAAAGGGGCATATGATAACTAGACCTTGCAAACTAAGCGCTAACGAAATAGTGTGTTGGCTGGTAACAGTTTATGACTTACATAATGCACTATTGCCTTCACAATTCAGGTAGATCCCATCAAATAGTAAATCCTTCACTCGCAATGTCTGAAATGGATCTGTTAGGTTTGAATACATTTGCTCGAAGCCTCCATTCATAGTCGGGACCATTCCCGGCATCATGTCGTTTACTGTAAGTATCGCTGCCTGAAACAAATATCACAAATGAATTTGGTGACTAATTATTACAATAGATACAGCTGGTTATTTCAATTGATTTTGCTGATTTTTACAATTGATTTTTTATTTATTTTTAATTGATTTTGAAGTAAAACTTCTTTACGCACGCTTGACTTGGGGAGTACGCTAGTGAATGTGTTAATATTATTATTATTTCTTGTTTGTGGCGCTCTTGGTGTACTCGCCATGGTGAATGTGTGACGTGAGCGGTACGAAAAGTGTGATCGGGCGAGGCGAACGGAAGTTGAGAGGGAGATATAAGTCAGGGAGGATAGAAAGAGAGAGTTACGTTTCGTATATTACTGTAGGGGCAAGAGAGAGAGGTGCGAGCACACATTTTATTTCTCTATTTCTCTCATAGCGAGTTAAAGTTTCGTATATCTAAGACACAGTGCAGGCCTATTGTCAGTATCACACTATGGAGCTAAAGAAGTCTTACTTCAGTCGTGTGGTCTAAAGCACTCGTTTTTTTTTTATTAATAAAAATGATGGTTTTTAAAATTAATTTTGCTGATTCTTACTGATATAATTTTAATCAGAATTATTACTAACACATTGAATGGCTTCTATTCAATTATACAATTAAATATAAATTAATTGCCTTTTTATATAATAACGAGCTCGGTGGCTAAATCGTGAAAGACGCGACTTTGACATTAACGCTCGTGGGTTCGATTCCCACACAAGACAAACATTTTGTGTGCATGAACATGTCTGTTTGTCTTGGTCTGGATGTTTTAAGAGAGGTAGGGCGCATCAAAGCAACCCGTCTGGGGAAGTATCTCACAGAAAAACTGCAGCCAAATAACAACTTCCTAGAGGGTTGTTTGTTCCTGCGTGTGAATAAGGTCACTAGTAAGCTCCTAAGGAGTTGCTGTGTAAGCAGCAGAGGAGGCACCGCGCGAGTGTTATATGTTACAAGCATTACTAGGGTACGGTAACTGCTTTACATCAGGTGGACCATATGCTTGCATGCGTCCCGACGTTGTATAAAAAAAAAGATTATGAAATGAGCCTCTGGCTATCAGGACTCTAAAGTGAGGAAACGAGGAATGTTGAATGTACCAACAACGCGGGTCTCGCCTGGGAAAACTATTTTCTTAATAATCTACTATAAAATAAACATAATTTTCGGATATCACAAAACTATTAAAGTAAGGCAGTAGTAACAAGGTGTAACACAATATTTCTAACATAAACAAGATTATGTGTTTCTAATTACTTATACCATTGTTAATAAAAACATTGTTCATTGACGTGGGTATCTAACACACCACGTTGATACGTAATAGTTGGAATTCTACTTTCATGTAGCCTCGTTTATAATTAACCAGTTGAGAATGCGCAAGCTTGCATTGCCAGAGGAACACCTGGCTCGTCAATTATATAACAATTCAATTTTTTTTTTTATTAATTTATCGGCTATTTTGACCATGATCCTTAAGAGATAGGAACGGTGTTCCTGAACATTCCTATTCTACTTTTTTTATGCTGAATCCGAATCTGAAGTCAAAATTAGAATATTCGAAAAAAAAGCGACAGACAAACGCACAGACAAACATATAGAATTCATATAGGAACGCTGTTCCTGAAAACATTAGTGTAGAAGTTAATTACATTGATCGATTTTTAAACCCCGACGCAAAAGATGGACGTTATAAGTTTAACGTGTCTGTCTGTGGCATTATAGTTCTTAAACGGATGGACCGATTTTAATGCGTTATATTTTGTTTGAAAGCAGACGTGATCGGGATGGTCCTTATCTATAATTCACGAAGATCTGTTCAGGCTTTTGAAGACTATCAACTCATTTTCTAGTTGACGAAGGGATCTCACCAACTTTCACAAGTCCGATTCGTTTGAAATTGGGTGTACTGTTACTTCGAGGGTATTTCCATGTGGTCTGCGGGATTTGCAACTCCTCAGCAACTTACAGCTGATAAAGAGTGTTTTGGGTTCATTAGAATGGTCTCAATGAGTAGGTGTTAGACAGATAATAACAGGACCTCATTTTAGAGTAAGAAACAGTTGATCTCCTCAGAACCTGTCGTGTATTATATTTAGGTCAAATCTTGTAAGTCAAATTAATACCCCTTCCTCTAAACTCACATATTTGAATTTTTTAAGGTAGAGCTTATTAGTTTTTTTTATACTACGTCGGGAGGCATACAAGCATACGGCCCACCTGATGTAAAGCGGGTACCGTAGCATATTAACGCTTGCGATATATTAATTATTACTCGCGCGATGCCTCCTCTGCTGCTGACACAGCAACTTCTTGGGAGCTTACTGGTGACCTCACTCACACGTAGGAACAACCCTTTAGGGAGCTGTTATTTCCTCCTGAGGTTGTATAAAAAAAAGTCACTTCTGCGTGACACACTTATCGGTCATTTCAATTCTATGTCCTTACCACATATGGGAAGTTGATGACGGTCACCAGGTCGTCCTCACCGAGGGGGGCGGAGGCCTTCGCGTCGAACAGGAACGTCTTCTTGAGCATGTACCTTATGGTGTCATTGTCTCCGTACCCGAGTATTATTTTCTCTCGGTATTCTCTGTAAGAACACATAAATACACAGTGAACATGTATTTCAAAAGAGTTGTTTTTAGGGTTCCGTACCCAAAGGGTAAAACGGAACCCTATTACTGAGGCTCCGCTGTTCGTCCGTCCGTCTGTCACCAGGCTGTATCTCATGAACCGTGATAGTTAGATAGTTGAAATTTTCACAGATGATGTATTTCTGTTGCCGATATAACAACAAATACAAAAAAATAGAATATATTACATATTTAAGGGGGCTCCCATACAATAAATGTGATTTCTTTGCTCATTTTTGCTCGATATTGATAACGGTAACAGGTAGACGCTTGAAATATTCACAATATTTAGTTATATATTCACTTTAAGAATAAATAAATAAAATAAAATAAAACAAATATTTAAGGGGGGCTCCCATACAACAAACTTGTTTTTTTTTTCTTGCTGTTTTTATAGACAATGGTACGGAACCCTTCGTGCGCGAGTTCGACTCGCACTTGGCCGATTTTTTTGATAAAGGCCACAATAAGTTCCTTGGAACTGCAAAGGTATAACCGAAAAACACACATGTATTTTTATTTTATTATTATTACAAATCTTAAAGTGACACATTTTTATTTGTTTTTAGTATTCTTTGAAATTATATTCTTATTGTTTTTAGTTGTTGGATGATTAATTGTCTGGTGTCCGGAATCCGGCGTCACTGACGGCCTGACGAAAAACAGCGTTGGTACACGATCACCCGTGTACTCCAACATTATGCTCAGAAGGCTCATTGTTGGCTGCCATTACGATACACATATTTTCACCAATTTTTCTTTGTTTCCTTTTTATTGTGTGTGTGTTATCAATGGTTATGCCAATAAATATTTATTTCTTTCTTTCTTCTATTTAAAGAGTGTCCTTATAAATTAAGTAATGGTAATGTTAGTACAACATACTTTTTTATACTACGTTGGGGGGCATACAAGAAACCCGGACACATAATCCCGTCGAACACAACGCGTTTGCTCGCGCCATATCTGTACCATTATCATAAAGGTTAACAGATTAAAGTAGAGCCCAATATTGTAGTCTTCTTCTTTCTAGCGTTATTTTATTTGGCGACATTTATAATTTATTGCAAATGACTGTTATTTACAATGTACAAATATTTACAAACATAATGACGTACCAGGCCACTCAGAAAGTAGTGCGGAAAAAATAAATTATGTACGAGAGACAAGCCAGTTATAATCTATTACGAAAATATGATTATTTATAAGTAAAAATAGGTACGTTCCAATTTCAAAACTTCCCTCCACATTTTTTGCGAGCTAACTTAAAATATCGTGTCTCATTGAAAAATGGATCTGGGCCGGGAACATTTTCGTGCTATGATTTTTTACGATTTCAAATGTCGCCTAAAACCGGACGAATCGTACGATAAACTTCAAATAGCATTCATGGATGAAGACCCTTCCAAGGCAACCGTGTATCGTTGGTATAACGAATTCAAGCATGGTCGAATAACCTTGGGGGATGAAGAAAGAAGTGGTCGCCATTTGACGGCTGTTACGGAAGAGAACGTTCAAAGCAGTGAAAAATTTAATCCAAGACACTAGGCGAGTTACGTATCAGGAGATTCAGCACATACTGCAGATTGGAACGGGGAGGATTCACAAGATTCTACACTTGAATCTTCACGTCAGGAGGATAGTTTCACGCCGGGTACCGCACAACCTCGCCGTTGCTCAGAAGCAGGCCCGGGTAGAATGGTGCCGTGACATGATAAACAAATTTGAAGCAGGCTCGTCTCTGCACGTTTACGACATCGTTACAGGTGATGATTCCTGGATTTATCGATACGATCCAGAAACGAAGCGCCAGTCGACGGTTTGTTTGTTTCAAAACGAATCAACGCCTATCAAAGTGAAGCGATCTAGAAGTGGGGAAGGGGGCATTATGATCCGGAGTTTTTCAACTTGACTGGCTCTGGTATCAATTCTTTTACAGAACCAAAGAAGCATCAACGTCAAATGCTTAGCAAAAGTTTTCTCTGTTGTGAGCAACAAGCGACCAAACACAGGCCTCCGCGGGCTACTGCTCCATCACGACAACGCGCCCGCGCACACCGCGCTTAAAACGGGGGACTTCCTGGACAGCACGCCGGTCAAACTCCTGGGTCACCCGTTATTCCCGAAAATAAAAAATCAGCTCAAAGGGATACAATTTCCATCGCCGGAAGATGCGCTGTCAGCGTTCGAGCAGGCTGTAAACGAGGTGTCTGCGGCGGACCGGAGAAAAGTGTGTCAGTAACTGGTCCAGTCAGACACATTAAACTTTGTATAGAGGCTGGTGGAGAGTACTTTGAAAAGACTTAATAAAAAAATATTTACCTATTGAACACTATTTTTTATTTTCGCAAAACTTTCTGAGTGTCCCACGTTCAGTACCGAAAATAGACGGTATGTAACAATAAAGGAAATATTTGGAGTTCATGGTAGGACGCGCTGCCACAGACTTGTAAGATATTAGAAGGACTAGCGACACGAAATAAACTAATAGGAATTCCTGGAATAGGTACAACTCATCCTAGTTCTGTGCTCAATGTTGAAAAGTATTACATAATAGTTTTATTTATTTTTATATTTAGTATAAGTGAATGATCTGCCCTACATGATGCAGAAAATGACGGATATACGACTGTTTGCTGACAATACTTCTTTAATTCTTAATGTTACTCGCTGGTGCGAAAATATAAACTAGGTAAGGTAGTGTATATATGTGTCTATCTGCCATTCTAAATTGGTTCACATGTAATAATCTTTTATTAAACTCGACTAAAACTAAATGTATGTATATGTATAATTGCTTTTCCTCGTTTCGTTTTTTAGTAAGACGAGAGAACATTCCAAATATTACAGAAAGGCATATTGTAATAGATTCGTCTTGTCCTTGAGTTCGATTACGAATAGCGCTAAGTATATTGTAATCTTGGTCAAACTGACCAAAATCGCGAACTAATAAGTTGGAGACTTCATCCCAGTCCAGGTTTTCATTGCGCGACGTTTGGAAGCGAAACCAATGTAAAGCACTGTCAGAAAATATTTCAAATGCTTGTTGTACTAGCTGTTCCTTTTTAATGTTCCCAGAAAGTCTGAATTCATCAATTTTGGAATGAAATGATCTAGGACAAGTTTTACCATTATTATGCTCTTATATCACGAGTTTATCCCGGTCATTTGATAAGCGTGCGCGGGGATTTGGATCCAACGCGTAGAGGCCCCTTTGAGATGCTTGATGCAATGTTGTATAGCCGCCGTGACTTTCTCCAGGGGATATCAATGTGACAATATACCCATGAACCAGGTCACGGCAGGTATTGGGACTATTGCGAATGTGTTGGAAATTATTGGGCTGTTAAAATAACATTTGGAGGGATTATTAGTACTGGGCTATTACAGAAGAGGGACGAACGCCTGCCACAACTATCATATCCGATGTTACTTCCGGCAGGCGGTGGCTCGCCACTCACTGGATGGTCCTCCGAACTGCCAGAGAAATTCTGCCGGGGCAAGACCTTACCATTATTATAATTATTTTTTAAGTTCTGAAAGACTTTTATCGGACTGAATGAAATAAGAAATAGATGGTTGAGGTTCTTAAATAGGAGAAAGGGTCTGAACGGTGGAGAAGTCATCAGGAGCATGATTTTCCGAACATGAATAATAAACCGGTTCTATTTGGTCGGCATAAGGCTCCATACGTTGTTCAATTGACGCGAATTTAGTTTTCAGTTAATTTAGGTTATTTAAAAGGTCAGGGGCTAAGTCTATATAAATACGTTTTAGTCTATGGTATAGATGATTATTTAATTAGATTAAAAAAGTTTTTTCAAATGAGTAGGGTTGCCGGATTCAATTTGTGCGATTTTATTTTCAACGTAAGAAAATGTTGACAACATTTGAGTTACATCGTCACCGTCTTCCATAGGAGAATCAGCAATTTGTTGAGGAGGAGAAAAGGTTCTAGATAATTGTTTTTTTTTAATTTAACTACAGAGTCAGTACGTTCTTCCAAACGAACGAGAACTTTACACTGAACTTCAGCTTTATTAAGAAGTTCGTAGGAAATACGTTTAGCCAATATTAAAGAATATCACTAAGATTAATAAGAAAATATAAGAATTATTAATTAGTATGTTTTAGTTGGTGAAAAACTTATTTCATTCAAGCAAAGGAAACGACTAAACATTTAGTTTTTCATCCAATTTCTAATTGGAACTAAAAGAGAAAATTATCATTTATAAGATTAAAATAAATTGCAAAAAGACAAAAAGCACAAACATAGTGTCGTTATAACCCTAGTCTTGTTCTGTTCAAGCAAAGGAAACGAGTAAATGTTTAGTTTTCCATCCAATTTATAATTGGAACTAAAAGAGAAAATTATGATTTAAAAGATTAAAATAAATAGCAAGAAGAAATGTGTAATGGCGTGGCGTTTTAACCCTAGCCGGTAGACAATGTATTGATTAGTACGCGGTAAATAGAAAGTACATAAGTAGCAAGAGATATGCGAATAAGTGTATGCAAGCCCTTACTTTAGAAATGTCAAACAAATATCAGTAAAAAGAAAATAATATGCTCTCCTTAAAGAGGTAGCCAGAGAAAAACGATAGTAAAGTAGACTTGTAAAGTAAAAGTAGCCCTTGGTAGGTTAAAATAATGAAGGAGAGATGTAGAGAGTTTTCTCGAGTCCGTCCGCCCAGACTAGTCGAGTAGGATACTCTGCTGGTTAGGAGGACTACAAGAGTGTCGAAGGAGATCGTGTATATTCCACAGCAACATCCCAGAATGCCCTGTAAAAGACTTCTACTGGTTGGACGCTTTGACTGATTTGAGTAGTTGTATGTAGGTATGTTTGTGTGTAACTAACTACTGTTTGAGTACCTACACTGTAAAAGATTAATGATAATGAAGCCTAAAAAAACCGATAGTCAGAAAGAATGAGGCACAGTTGAGGAAGTGGGTCTTAGAATTTAGAGAGTGTCAGGGCCGAGGTCAGGTCTGTCAGGCGCCAAACTGTAAGGTTATTGAATTAAAAAAAAATGGTCTTCCAGAAATAATAATAGTATTAAAACTAATATTTAATTATAAAAGAACGTATGGATTCTTTTCCTGATGGAAGTAGATCAAAGTGTCAATGTCAATGATATTAAATTAAAAAAAAATCTTTGTCCTTCTTAACTTTATTTAAGTAACTTCATTTGCATGTGCCATTTTCATTTTAATATTCATCTTTCACTTCGATTTTATTCTGGCAATTTTAATCGAAGCTCTTTGATTTTGAAGAGGTAATATTCTCTTTTTGTTTTACTACTCTTCTCAATACTGGGAAGATTTGCAAAATCTTTGTACTGCTCTACTTATTTACCTTGACATTTATTTAGGTCTAACAAGACCTCTTCGTTGACCTTGCTTTAGTCACGTGGTTATAATGAGCCATTTCATTCCTTTGGTCATGTAGGTAAAATGAGCCATTTCATTGACCTTCATTTGGTCATGTGGTAAAATTAACTCTTTGATTGACCTTCCTTTGGTCTATCTATCTATAACTTCACGCCAAATCCCTTACGGGGTAGGCAGAGAGAACCGAGCGCCACGCGACTCGATCCTTACATACCTCACTCGCTTCTTTCACATTCATTGCTCTTTTCATGCACGCTCGCCGGTTCCTTTGGTCATGGATAAAATTAGTTCTTATTTTTTTTCTGGATCTTTGATCCTCGCATTTCTCATACTGTATATATATCCTTTATTGCATAACAAACATATACAAAGTAGGTCATACAGAAAATGGTGTGCAAAGGTGAGCTTATCTCTTTAAGAGATATCTTCCAGCTAACCCTAACGTATGTGAAGTAATTTTATTTTGGCTGGGAGTTAAAATTATGCAGAATTATATTTTCCATATTTATACATAATCTATAGTTATACATATACAAACACATAGCATTGAATACATATATACTATACATATAATATTACTTATCATGTGTAAGATAGTGATCACTTAACCTCTTCTTGAAGGAAGATACAGATCCGCTGTCTCGTATTTGCAGTGGTAATTTGTTCCACAGCCGTGCGGCATTAACGGTGAATGACCGAAAGAAAAAAATTGTGTTGGATGTGGGATAGTTCAGAGTATTGGTAAGACAAGGACGTTGGGAACGGATGGGAGTTGTCTTATGAGAAAACCGGGATCGAAGGTATTGGGGTGCCTCAGGATTATTGAGGATTTTGTATAGAGAGCATAATATGTGCACATTTCTGCGAAAGCGGATAGGGAGCCACTTTAAACGTGTACGGAATTCGGAAACATGGTCATATTTACGCAAGCCGTAAATATAACGGATAGCCAGGTTTTGTAGGCGTTCTAGTTTATTAAGTAGCTCCTCGGTCGCATCTAAATAGCAAATGTCGGCATAGTCGAGAATAGGGAGGAGGAGAGACTGCGCAAGCATAACTTTAGTTTTAAACGGTAAGAAGTTTTGGAGCCGCCTGAGTGAATGAAAAGTGTAATGCATGCGTTTACTGACATTATTGACCTGCGCTGTACATGTACATAATTTCACTTACACTCTCTCACTTCATTTTCATCATGGGTCTTAAAGTGGAGCGGACTGACAACTCCATTTCAAAAATAAGCCAAACTGTCATGTTACAAGTATTACCATTGGGAGTAGAGATCACTAATTGTGAAACCTACCCTTGGTTTTATATGCGAGATGTATGATGTTGGACCACGGCGTGTGAATCGGCGGCATTGATTCGGCACTCGACTCCTACTTGTCCTCGGCACCTCTGACCGCTGCGGTGGTGGATCGCAAGGCAAGGCTCTTCACAGTCCTGCTCGCTGGCGGTGGTTAGCTGGCGAGCTACACTTCTTTTTTTATACCTTTTGTTGTAAATACTAGTTTCAATAAATTTGTTATTTTATTTCGGAAACCTTTCTTTTTAATCAGGAATATTAAAGTTTGGCACCAACGTGGGGCGGCAAAACGTAAAATTACTAAATTAAAAAAAGAATCTTCCAAAAATAACAATAACAAATTTATTAAAATGAATATTTACAAATAAGAATATATAAAAAAAGATGAATTCTAAAAGTTCGGGCTAGTCCTGGTTTAAGTACTCGCTGGGTCTAACCAAAGTTCACTGAGGGCCCGGCCAGAGGTGGCTGTCAGCTCTCGGTCACGTCGGGAGGTCCGAACGGAGATATAGGCCGCAGGCAGTAGTGTAACTCGCCCGCTAACCACAGTCATGGATCAGGACCGTGAGGGGGCCACGGTCGCAAGAGGTCACAGGCGCAGTAGAACCAGGTGTCGGTGGAGATCACCTTGTGCTCCACCACCGCAGCGGTCAGAGGTGCGGCCGCCGAAGTACACGGCGTGGCCCAACACAAGCGGTGCAGGAGGTCACAGGCGCAGTAGAGAGTACACCGTGATGCACCGTGCGTTGCTGCCTCGATCTCAGCATACACTGACTCTTGTTTCCTTCTGGTCGTCGTAAAAAAGTATAAATATGTATTATGTTAGTAATAGAGCCACTTAGAGAACTATTCGAAGAAATAAATATCCTCACGGTTACCTCTCAGTATATTTATGAGAACAAAATGCTCGAAAAATAATGAGTCATTTTCAAAATTTTTTGAAAAATCTTAGAAACAGGAATAGATTGCGTATGCCAATACATCGGCTTGAAAGACTAAATAGATCTTTTGTTGTAAATTGTATTCGATTCTATAATAAATTCCGCTACCTAAGTCTAATGATTTGGTGAAGATATTGATTTAAATATGGAGCGTCTGCCGTCCACGACCCAAAGGGAAAACCAGATCTTTCTTAGATTAGGTCACACGTCTATAGAAATATAATTTCTTGGACGTTCCACGACGTTTCCTTCACCGCCAAGCAAGTGATAAGTATGTACACATTAAACATGTACATAAAACCGAAAACACTTATTTAGTCGTACATGCCGTGATTCGAATCGAGGACTTGATTATAACAACACAATCTACCTTAAATCATCGTATGGTTTAGACTTAGATGAATCGATAGGCATATTCTTGATAAAAATCTATCCCCTACCACTAGGATGCTTCAAGGTTACCTACAAAGAATCCCACGTGATTTTTTAAGTTCTTCTTCACCCTGGTATATGTAAAAAAAACATAAATAAATAAACCATAAATGTCGAGTTCGATGGAATGGCTAGCGACGACTAGTTTAGCACCAATCTTCATTGCTTCGATTGCCACACAAGGCAAATATTAGTGGGCATGAACATGTCTGTGTGTCTTGGTCTGGTATATCATAAATGTGCAATTAGAAAGAAAATGTATTTAGGTATATTTATCAGTTTTCTAGTATCCATAGCTTTGCTTAGTTTGGGACTAGATGGCGCCATGTAGTTTTTCCAACAACATATAAATAATAATAAATAATAAATAAATATTGTCGGACAAATTACACAGCGCCATCTAGCCCCAAAGTAAGCGAAGCTTGTGTTATGGGTACTAGACAACTGATAAACATACGTAAATACATTTTTTTTTTGTAAATACATACTTATTATACATAGAAAATACCCAGACCAAGACAAACAGATATGTTCATGCACACAAATGTTTGTACTGTGTGGGAATCGAACCCACGAGCGTTGGTGTCAAAGTAGCGTAACAACGCGTTTCTCCACTGCGACACCGAGCTCGTCAAATATATTTGTTTATTACTCATTCAACCGTCTCAATGTACTCGTAGGATAGCCAAAAAATGAAAACATTTGTCAGGTGAAGCGTTAGAAAATTTTCATTAAAAATATCTCTCAAATTATAACGCTCGCCATTTCGGAGTCACAATAGAATGCTTTAAGCTGAACGTACACTGGAATGAGTCAGATATCCTTCTTATACACGAGGGTGTACGATAGTCAACAAAAAAAAATACGTACAATAAGATTTTTATCATTCAAAGCAAACTCTATCCCTTTATTCGGTTAGGTACAGATTCAGTTTACGACAGATTCCCTTTAGGTCAGATACGCTTTAACAGAAATAAAATTAAGTACGAAATTCAAGCCCAAGATTTTTGGATATAATGTATTTTAGTTATACATTTGTTCCTTTCTAAATCGTATACGCCGGTTTTAAAAAAAAGATTAATAAGTTCTTCAAAACATTGATTTACCGGAGCTCAACCTCGTGTATCGAAATCAGATATCAAAATCTTCCACAGGATTGATTTCAACTGTTTGTTTGTGAAATTTGATGTGACAAATTGGAGTAATAAAATCTTCGAGGTTTCAATTTCCGTGTTGATAAATCTAATTATTTTCTTCCTCGTTGTTATTGTACCGTGGGTAAATATACACTGCGAGTACAGCTTCTGTACTAACAATTTGAACAATCTTAACTACTCGTAAATCTAATAAACGTTCTAAGTTTTATAGCCTTACACAATGGCGAAAGTAGATCTACATCAGTCCCATCAAATTACAGGCCTATTGCTATAACCTCACTTCTCTCCAAAGTGATGGTCGTGTGATAAACATACGACTCCTGGCATACCTAGAGTATCACAACATCAGCGACCGTCAACACGGGTTTCGTCACAGTTGTTTGACTGGTGATCTTCTGGTGTATCATGCTGGGCTTTGACGATTGAGAGTGGTGAGGCATTGACAGTCAGTCTTGATATGGCGAAGGCGTTCGATCGATTCTAGCGGCGTCTACTATCGAAGTTACCATCGTACGGGTTGCCCGAGGGTTTGTGCAAATGGATTGCCAGTTTTTTATCCAACAGATATATAAACGCTGCAATTGACGGTGGCTGATGCGATACTTTGACAAAAGTATCTGACTTGGCGGCGATTGAACTTCAATCCCATAAAGGCACAAGTTTGCGTTCACCGTTCAACTCCATTTGCTGTGGTTCCTCAATTCTAGAATACACCACTTACCATCGCCACAAGGATTGGGATTCTCGGTGTCGAGATATCCAGCGATGTTCAATACCGAAATTATCTGTAGGAGAAGATCTAACTGGCGTCCAAGAAACTTCGTATGCTCAACAGAGCAAAGTAGTTCTTCAGTGCGGAACAAAGACTATTATACAAATCACAAGTCAGATCGCACATGGAATACTGCAGTCACCTTTGGGCGGGCGAACCTGCTAGGGTGGACCTTGTGATTCGATTCAGTTACGAGCTGTGAGAATTGTCGACGATATCTACTAAGCTTACAGACGGTATTGAGGCCTTAAGTTAAAAGCGAGATTTTGTCTCCCTTTGTGTGTTCTTCCGATTGTACAACGGATTGTGTTCTTAAGAAGTGTTCGACATGATACCGACAGCTTCTTTTCAAATCCGCACATTCGCCGACGGCGGGGAGTTCACCCTCACACACTGGCGCCGCAATGGTAGCTTACTGTGAGGTTCCAGAGAAGTTTTCTTCTGAGAGCCCTCTTATGTTGTGTCTTTGACCTCTCCAGTCGAGATTTTTCCAAGGGACTACAGCATGGGGTTCTTCAAGAAAGACGCGAAGAGATTTTACAGGGTCGGCGACGCACGAGTGACATCCCGTGGTATTGCAAATATCCATAGGTTAAGGTAACTGCTTACCGTACAGGCCGTACGCTTGTTTGCCACCTTAGTGGTATAAAAAGAGAATGTATATAAACACCTACGAATAAACGTAGAACTTCCTACTTTTTTGATGACTGTTAAAATGAGACCGGTCCACGCTCAGCATCATCATGTGCAAAGTCATCTATACTGTAACAGCAGGATCCTCAGAGCCCCCGAACAGTTGGATGCAATGGCGACACGGGATGGTGGAGGAACATACAGAAATGAATTAAAATGCGTAATATTGGTTATCAGAACCTACGGATAGATGTTATTATTGAGGAAGATGACCAAAGGCAGAGAAAGCTTTGAAGGGAAATGATATAGTACTTTCAAATCAGCTCGATAGGCCTTGTTCGATAGGTTCCTTGCGTCCATCTCATAAATCGTTATCTCGACTCCATTAACTCGCTTCTTAGACCAATGAATGAAAAATCGATTAAATCGTTCGATCTAAATAAACATCGACCGAGCGTGTATAACAAATGTTTACGATCGATACCAATCGATACATACTCGTATCAAATTAATTCGTGACAAACACTTTTTTTTATACTACGTCTGGAGGCATACAAGCATATGGTCCACCTGATGTAAAGCCGGTACCGTAGGCTATTAACGCTTGCGATATATTAAGTATCACTCGCACGATGTCTCCTCCGCTGCTTACACAGCAACTTCTTAGGAGCTTACTGGTGATCTCACTCACACGCAGGAACACAACAATCCTCTAGGGAGTTGTTATTAGGCTGCGGTTATCTGAAAACACGCCTTTCAACGAACGAACAACGAATCCTTTCGAAGTTGACTGCGGAGTGTGCAGTTCTTTGTGTCTGCCAGTATTCCTATATCTTGGGAGCCAATTATTACTTTTGTTTATACAGCATCGGGAGGCATACAAGCACACGACCCTCCTGATGCAAAGCGATTACCGTATTAACGCTTTCAACACATTATGTAACACTCGCGCGACGCCACCTCTGCTATCAACATAGCAACTCTCTAGGAGTTCACTGGTTACCTCACTCGCAGGAATACAACCCTCCAGGTAGTTGTTATTTGCCTGCGGTTTTCTTTGAAGCGAATGCACTTCCCCAGATGGCCTGCTTTGGTGCACCCTACCTCTCTTAAAACACACACAGACCAAGTCAAACAGATATGTTCATGCAATCAAATGTTTGTACTGTGTGGGAATCGAACCCACGAGCGTCAGTGTCTATGTCAATATAAATAATAATGTTCTTACTTATAAACATATGGTCCGACTTCAGTCAACTGCGGCTTCTGGCCCATGTTAATCTCCTCTACGTTGGTAACGTTGAACAGGTTAATTTTGAAGTCCAGGGGCATCGGTACCACGCGCCATTTCTCGTACATCATCGACGAATTTTCTATTTGTATATTCTGGAACCAAAGACGAAAGAAAAATTATAATAAACTAGATTTGTAATATATATTTTTACCTATCATCTTTAAGATATAAAAACCAGTTGAGAATTTTTTTATCATGCAGAGAAGTTTTTATAATGCATTGAAAGACTTTTGAATTGAAAATTGTTAAGTGGAAATAGTACATAATTATGGTGACAAATTGTTGCGATGCCCTTACAGGGTTCATGTTACGGCTGCTATCTAGTTTTAAGACCTAATGTACCACATGAAAGCAATAAACAAATGAATAAATGAATAAATGAATGCGCAAGCTTGCATTGCCAGAGGAACACCTGGCTCGTCAATTATATAACAATATAATTATTTTTTAAAAACTTTGTCGGCCATTTTGACCATGTTCCTTAAGAAATATGATATTGGTTTTTAAGACATTCCTATTCTACTTTTTAATTTACTTTTCGAATCTGAAATAAAAAAACTTTTTTTTTTTAATTTGTCGGCCATTTTGGCCATGTTCCTTAAGAGATATGAGGTTGGTTTTTCAGACATTCCTATTCTACTTTTTTATGCTGAATCCGAATCTGAAGAATCAAAATTCGAATATTCGTACACACAGACAAACATATAGATTTCATATAGGAACGGTGTTCCTGAAAAGAAATTGGTTGTCTGTAAAGTCGGTTTACGAACGATAATGTTACGTGATAACGTCATAAGAAAACATTCAACAGTTGACAAAACAGTTCACATGTGCAACCGCTGTCTCTCTTCTACTCGGAGGCATCGCCGATGGAGTGGAAGAGAGATAGATGCGTCACAAGCCGAACGCTTAGGCCGATCGTGTCTCTCTATCGCTTGTTCCGCGCTCGCACTTGCACGCTCGGCTTTTTCGTGCGTGCAGTCGGCACTATATATAACATGATCGAAGAATAGAAGTGAAACTTTCAAAAATGTGAACTTCAAGATAATGAAACTAATGTAGAATTTCAGGAGTAGGGTAATTGAAGCAACACACGTACAACGCTCGGACCCTGTAATAAACACTGGGAAAGGAGCGTGCCCATTATTTAACGCAACCAGAAACTTCAGAGATCGCAAATACGACTAGATTCTTACACACACTACAATGCACGACCTGTTTGTGA
This sequence comes from Pyralis farinalis, assembly GCA_947507595.1. Taxonomy (NCBI): domain Eukaryota; kingdom Metazoa; phylum Arthropoda; class Insecta; order Lepidoptera; family Pyralidae; genus Pyralis; species Pyralis farinalis. The sequence continues at coordinate 4,861,095 of OX382264.1, forward strand.
AACTTGAGCGCTTTCCTATTTTACATGACCCATGTTGATACTTGTGTTTTGTTTATGGCAATCAATGATATTGTATTTAAAGATGACGTATATTCATACTGCGCGTCGTTTTGTTATTGTTCCACTACGACATTATAGTACTTACTTACTAAGGCGTATATAGATTACAACAATGAAGAGGATAGATAATACGGAACGCATGATATAGAGAGAGATAGCTATCTGTCAAGAGTTGCGCTTGAAATACGTCAGCGCATCAAAGAATAGCGCATATTAGACCAATTGGGTTAATTTCATTGCCTCAGTTTTTGCGCGCTAGTACGACATCTACCTCTTTTTAATACAATATCATTGATGGCAATACATTTTAAGGTGATATTCATCATCAAAATATACGTTTTGTAGTGATTATAAGTATCTCTGCCACAGATACTGTTTGTTTTCTATATGCGTATTTGATCTTAATCTTATTTATCTTAATATCAGTAAGTACCATGAAAAGACAACATTAGAATTGTATTCCAGTTTCAATAGTATAAAATAAATAAATATTGTCTGACAAATTACACAGCGCCATCTAGCCCCAAGGTAAGCGAAGCTTGTGTTATGGGTACTAGACAACTGATAAACATACGTAAATACATTTTTTTTTTTGTAAATACATACTTATTATACACACATCAAAAGTGTCTAGGGATCAACATATATTTTTGCAATAACGTTTCTCCTGATTGATATTAATTAAAATTTTCTTTAAGGATTCATCAAATAAAGTGTTTTCGTTTGTCTACAGTAACGATAAACCAAGTCACCTTTGCATTAATAAAGAAATTTGCCATTTTCATAATAAAGGGATTTTTGACATTTGAACCACTAACATTAAAGTTCGAAAAAAAGACTGAAATAACAGTTTTCTTTAAAATTTTATTGGGTAACTTAAACAATTAATAATCCGTGTTTCTACCGCGAACACTAACAACACAAGAACATCGGTTTGGCATACTCAAAATGAGTTCATCCAAATCATGCTGTGGAATGGCCGCCCATGTTCGTTGCAACAACAAAAAAAGGTCTTCTTGCGACTGGATACCCTCCATATTCGGCAGAGCTCTTCTCTGTAGCATATCCCATGCATGCTCAATCGGGTTCAAGTCTGGCGACTAAGCAGGCCAGGGCATGACATTGATGTTAGCTGCGGCGAGAGTCTGTCTTACAACTCTTGCGGTGTGCGGTCGTGCATTATCATGCATTAACTGAAATAAGGGACCGATTTACACTTGTAGAGGAACGATGACGTCTGATACAATCGTCTCAGCATAAATTTGAGCGTTGAGGTTGCCTCTGATCCAAATCAACTCAGTTCTTCCGCCGATCCAAATACCCGCCCATACCATGATGGTTCCACCACTATAAGGATGGACTTCCTGGCAGGATTTTAATCGCTGTTGGCGTCCAGGGGTTCTCCAGTGTCGTATACGTCTTGTATCCGGTCTCATACCAAAACGAGACTCATCAGAAAAGCACACGAAACGCCATTGTTCTTCTGCCCAATTTCTGTGTTCAAGAGCCCATTGATATCGAATCCTACGATTGTGCATTGCTATAGGTGGTACCCTTAGCGGTCTTCGGGAATGAAGGTTCACTTCATGCAAGCGGTTTCTGACTGTTTGGTCGCTAATTAAGTTCCCTGAAGAGTGATGGAGCGTCACGGCTAACATCATGGCGGTTATTGTTGGAGCTCTTCGAGTTGTGATTTGAATGTATCGGTCTTGTCTCCGTGTGGTGCAGCGATACCGTCCTCCATGGCGCTCAGCCACGGTACCAGTGCTTCGGTAACGTGTCCATAGTCGACTGATAACACTCTGACTTGTATTCAGAGCTAAAGCCACAGTACGTTGCCGGGAACCAGCTTCTATCATTCCCACGTGTTGTTAGTGTTCGCGGTAGAAACACGGATTATTAATTGTTTAAGTTACCCAATAAAATTTTAAAGAAAACTGTTAATTCAGTCTTTTTTTCGAACTTTAATGTTAGTGGTTCAAATGTCAAAAATCCCTTTATTATGAAAATGGCAAATTTCTTTATTAATGCAAAGGTGACTTGGTTTATCGTTACTGTAGACAAACGAAAACACTTTATTTGATGAATCCTTAAAGAAAATTTTAATTAATATCAATCAGGAGAAAAGTTATTGCAAAAATATATGTTGATCCCTAGACACTTTTGATGTGTGTACATAGAAAATACCCAGACCAAGACAAACAGACATGTTCATGCACACAAATGTTTGTACTGTGTGGGAATCGAACCCACGAGCGTCGGTGTCAAAGTAGCGTAACAACGCGTTTCACCACTGCGCCACCGAGCTCGTCAGTCAGTCAGTCAGTATATTGGTTATAGGTTATGTAAGTGGGTTACCACGTGCAGGTTGGCCTTCATAGACAAAGCCAACCTGCACGTGGTGCACCCTGACGAGGTAGGCCACAGCGATAGTCCTCCGATAGAATTACCTCCACCTCATAGCTTCGCATGAGTCGGGTTGTATACTTTTTGTATCCATACTTATAAATCTGGAAGTGTGTTTGTTTGTTTTGTTCGTCTTTACGTCAAAACGGTGCAATGGATTAATCGAAATCCCGGGTAACAGCTATAATTTCTTTTACAGATTACATTTTTCTTACTATTTTGTTTGTTTGATTTTGGAGTATCCTCGAAATTTCCGAAATACGATTCCCTCCGGCCAAAGTCTTCCTTCATGAATGTCGGCAGATGATATTGGGTCTCTCTCTCACCACAAAAGAACTAAAATTGACTCTATGGCGAGATTCCAATCGTTCGACCCTCAAGATGACGTTTTTATACAACGCCAGGTGGCATACAAGTAAACGGCTAACCTTGCGCATCAGTATCACTCGCGCGATGCCACCCCTGCTGCTAACGCAGCAATTCCTTAGGAACTCGATTATGTCGAGCTCGGTGGCTCAGTCGTGAATGACGCGACTTTGACACCAAAGCTCGTGGGTTCGATTCCCACACAAGGCAAACATTTGTGTGCATGAACATGTCTGTTTGTCTTTGTCTGGATGTTTTAAGAGAGGTAGTGCGCATCAAATCAGCCCGTATGGGGAAGTACCTCCACCACACAAAAAACCACAGCCAAATAACAACTCCCTAGTGGGTTGTTGTGTTCCTGCGTGTTAGTGAGGTCACCAGAAAGCTCCCAAGGAGTTGCTGTGTAAGCAGCAGAGGAGGCATCGCGCGAGTGATACTTAATATACCGCAAGCGTTAATAGGCTCCGGTACCCGCTTTACATGAGGTGGGCCGTATGCTTGTATGCCTCCCGACGTAGTATAAAAAAAAAGCTTACTGGTGATCTCAAGTTGGTCCTCTTCGTCACATAGCCTACAACTTCCTCGACCTCTGTAGACCAGAGCAGCCTAGAAGCGTACAACGTGACATGGTACGGTACATTGTTCATCGCACCAATTGTAGATAAAACCATTAAGCTGCATACGCATGTATTCTGTGCACCACGACGCGTGTTAAAGTTGTCGACCTTTTAATTGAATCGACAAAGCTAGATCTGCCTACCCCGCATAGGATCTGGCTTGAAGATGTACATACGTAATATATACATACATGGGTACCTACGTAATAATATAAATTGATGATTGAGATAAATGTAATAAAATAAAATTGACTATAAGATAAATGTAATAAAATAAAATTGATTATAAGATAAATGTAATTAAAGAAAATTGACTATAAGATAAATGTAATAAAATGAAATATTAATAAAATAATCTAGCTATTCAAAGGGGGAACACTGCCAGTATCTTCGGAACCTTGCCTAAAGGGACTCCTTTTAATAATATATTTAAGTTATTATATTATACTTATTTTTATTATTTTTTTAAGATTTTTATTTTTAGGTTCATGAACAATGAACCTAAAAATAAAAACCTTATCTTATTGTATCTTATTTAACAATCATTAATAAAATGAAATTGACTAAAACATGAATGTAATAAAATAAAGTCAACAAAATGCAATTACATCACCGGCAACGCGCGTTTCCAATACTAATATGGAGGTACAAAATGTGTCGACGGGATTGACCGCAGATGTTACGAATTTCATTTATATCCTTCCTGTAATTTATTACGTTCACGTATTTTGCAACGACCTTTTTTAATATCATATTAATAAAATGTGGGGGAAAAAAAAAAAAAATTAAAAAGATCAAATGGTTAGCATGGCCATTGTAACACCAAGGCCCATAAGTTAGATCCGTATACAGAACAAACATTTGCATGAACGTCTCTGTTTGTCTTGGTCTGGAGTTTAAGATGCAGGGCGCATCGAAACAGTCCGACCGGGGGAGTATCTCCAATTTCCAGAAAATCACAGCCATATGTCAACTCTCGGGAGGGCTGCTGAGTTCCGGCGAGTGAGTGAGATTTATTGTAAGCACCTAAGGAGTAGTTGTATTACAATACAATATTCTTTATTGCACCACATGAAACAATAAAATACCCGAAATTAACTTATAATTAAAGTACAAAAGGCGGTCTTATCGCATAGCAATCTCTTGCAGACAACCTTAGGGTAGAGTAAATAAAAATTATTAGCAGTATGTGGAAAAAGTTCCTTCGGCCTTTAATACTTCCTGAAATTAAAATTGTTGCAAGTAAAGCATCTGTCACGAAAAAGAAATCTTTGGTCCACTAAGCTAACAGATAGACTTTATGTACACTAAGATTTTATATATACTTGAATACCATAATCGTAAAAACGTACTTTAGAGGACATGTATATATGAAAAAATCTATTTGCATAAGTAAGTGGGTTCCAAAATCATTTCTAACAACTCTTGAACGTATTATAAACACATCTTAAAACTATTTCTAATAAATTCTGTCTATTATAAAAAAAACTGTTTGATACTGTTAGTATTTATAATCCTATTAATAACCTCAATATATGTTAATAACCTTAAGTGATTTTGACCAATATATATGTTACGGGTAATGCTAGAAGATTACATAAATTTAGGTTTACCCGGGTTTTCGTAGTATTACCAAGCTTATTGGGTAAAGACAGAATATTAAAACAATATTAATTTGTATTCGGTGTTTACCCGTACACACCCAAGACTATCCAACACTGGCTGGGTAACGTTAGCATAATTAGTAGAATTGAAAACAAAGTGCATGACAGCTTTTATTTAATAGAAAATGGAACAGCTTCTTTGTAGTAGATTTTGATTTGCAATTACACCTTTTATAGCCTTGCGTTTGTGTCTGGCCTTAACATCTATCATAATCCATTTTGTATTTATTTATTCCCGCTTCCTCTTCAATGATTACTTGTCTTTTGTTTTATGTACTAAATTCAAGTTCCAAATTCTCGCCAGTACTTCTAACCTGTGCTACCGAACACAAATCGAATCGCTTCTATCGCCGGCATTGCAATGATGGTTTTGATTTAGTTTCTTTTGCCCTTTTAACAGAATTAATTATATCAAAATACCGTGGCTTAGTAAAATAAAAATAGTTGTTTTCCTGTCATTAACTCTTGAAATTTTATATCAAAATGCTCTCGAAAAGCTGTGCGTGCCCTCTGTTCGGTCGCCATTTTGTCACTGAGCGAGCGGCGCGGGAGAATGTAGTCAGGCCTCTAACGCTATGTGCCACATGCTCAAAAATGAAGCAACACCTATCATTACCCAGACAGTGTTGGGTAGACCTAGATGTGTAAGGTTAATACATTTATTTATTATTAATTATTAAGCTTGGGTAATACTAAGTAAACCCGGGTAAACCTTAGTAAAAAGTTTACGTAATCTTCTAGCACTCCCCTTAAGATATATTCTAAAATGCGGTAATATTGACGTAATATGTAATGTAATAATAAAGTTTATTCTTAACAATATACAAATAATTAAATTAGAATGCATGAGAAGAGCAATGAATGTTAAAGAAGCGAGTGAGGTATGTATGGATCGAATCACGAACGATCGAATGGCGCTCGGTTCTCTCTATCTACCCCGCATGGAATCTGGCGTGAAGTTATAGATAGATAGATGTCGACTACAAAAAAATGTGTTAATGCATATGCGGCGAATTTAAAAATGAATTTCCAATGCTCGCAGACTTTTTGGTTTATACTAGTAAAGTCAGAATTTTCTCGGATTTCACTTTATTACGGCAACATACCTAAGTATGTCAATGCCGACCACCTTGGAAGTTTCGTGCACGTGTCCTTCTGAAGATACGGGTACTTCACGATACAGACGTCATGACAGTGCAGTCTCATTAGCATTCTCATAGGCCTAAGGGCGATGTTACTTGGTCAGATGAAATGAAACTTTTTATGACCACGATTGCATGGACACTTGCAACACCAAAGGGATTATTCGTAGGTTGTCAGTTAAGAAAATAAAAATGGTGTATAATACACCTTTTATATATTTTATTATAATACATTTTGTATTACTTTATTTTCAATTTTACAATAGAAATGTGTTTCATTTAACCGCGTGCAATGTGTAATTATATTTTTTTTACAACCATTGACAAAGAGGTTAAAGCAAAGAGAGAATCGGCAGGTCATAGACAAAGTACTGTTTGTGTAAAGTACCTTAAGCATTTCAATCCTCAACATTTCCGACCCTTTAAAATCCTTTACTTATCAACAAAATATCTTTGTTTGGATTTGACAGCTTGGTATTTTGATATTTAATACAAGTATTATATTATATCATTTATTTATTTTTCATCTCATTTTTCCATTTTTAAATATACTAACATAATTATAAAATACATTTAAAAATATAAAAACGGGCACCCACAGGTAACAGAGCGGAGGCCCAAGCTACCGGTGGTCAGGGCTCCAGAGTGAGAAACCTCCTCACAATGCGTGCGTGGTACAGAAGACCCGCCTTCTGTAAGTGGTTCTTGATCCAACTGCCGAGCGAGAGTCTCTCAAGGTGACGAGCGAGACTCTTTGCTATAAATCCGTTCACTGTTATGACTATTGGGACAATTATACACATGCCACATAGCGGTAACCTCGTGGGCCAAGCCAAGTAGGTACTTAGAAAGTTTCTTTTTCTCGGCCTTCACGAGGTTTTCGTCAGGAATGGTGACGTCAACAAGAATTGCACGGCGCGTCCGCCGGTCTATTATCACAATATCAGGTCTATTGGCGACAATAGTCCTGTCTGTGATAATAGACCGGTCCCAGTAGAGTGTGACATTGCATTGCTTGAAAACACTAGAGGCTAGTGTTTGCAAGCCGCAGTTGAATAACGTGGTGGAGCATGCTCTAAACCCTTTCAGTTGAAGGGAGACCTATAATGGAATAAGTCTGTGTTGGCAGCAGAAGTGACTATTTTTTTTTTGTTTTTCGCCCAAGAAATTTGAAGACCCACACGAGAAGGACCAACCCACACCCGGGTGTGCATTGGTCATTCTTCCGTGAGGGGCACCCTCCGGAAAAAGGGAGGGAGGAGGTGAAATCTTTCAAAGATACCATTTCGTGCGAACGAACTGGTTATGTCAGATTTCCACTGACTAAAACACCCCCTGGGACTGCCTTTAGCCGGGAAGGCTATAAAGGCTTCATCTGAAGCGATCACCCCAGGGGAACGGGGTGACCACTTCACATCAGGTCCGTATACTTGTGTGCTTCCCGATGTTTTATAAAAAAAAATGAGCTGTCGATTTGCCCTTCAGGTTCGACGCCCTAAACATAAACAAGATTTTTAATATGCACCCTTTCAACGGCCACGATTATGCAAATGGCGTCACCAAACTCGTTTTCGGTGTCTGTTCTCATTCCTCCTCCTCCACTTCAATGAGCTTCGTTATTTTGGATGGCGTCAATTCACATTGGCGTTTGTAGTTATTTCTGTCCTTGTTTACTGCATGGGTTGCCATTTGCAAAAAATACGGTACCCAATAAAAAGCATTAGCGACCGAGCGTTTTCGTAAAATTGTCAATTTTTCAGGTAAATAAAAATAAAAATCATCTGTTTAGAAATATTACCTGAAAAATTTTAAATCTACAAATTAAAAACATTATATAACTAAGTCACTTGAGCCGTTTCCGAGACTTTTTATATTCCTTCAGGGAGTTGGTACTTGGCGGTCTTCTGTGAGGTGGCAATACTTCCCCAGTAGTGCGTTTTAATATCCATAATAATTAATAAATTGTTGTTTGTTGTTTTGTTTTTTGTTTGTTTGTTTGTTTGTTTTGTTTGTTCCGATTGTTAAAGTGTATGAAAATAATGATTAAAATGTAGGCAAGTCTATAGACTTCACTACTACTACTAGAATCAGATAAATTACAACTGATAATTGAATAGAATAAGAGAATTTCTGTAAATCTCACTATGTAATCATGTAATGTAATAAAGTATGTAATCATAGTGTAACATTTTCTAAGACATATATGTCTTAGAAAATGTTAAATTATTATACATAGTGAGATTTACAGAAATTCTCTTATTCTATTCAATTATCAGTTGTAATTTATCTGATTATCAAAATACAAAAACATGCACACGGCTCGTTTGATCTGAAACGTTTACCATTGTCTGTATGAACGCTTTCAATACCCTGTTAGACCCCGTTATATACTTTTTCCCATAAATTTTTTGGTTGAAAAGCGGTCCGCGGATAATGAGAGGATACAAGGGATATGCCTCATGCTTTGCCTGCTACCTGGAGCTACCTGGTAACCTCGCTTAATCGTAACAATCTACTAGGAAGTTGTCAACTGGCCACGGCGCTCTGTACAATTACAAAAATTGTATTTTTTCCGTAAAATTAATTCGTTTTTGTCTGTTTTCCAAAAAAATTAAATTAGATAAAAAATATAATTTTAAATTTTTGGAACAGTATAAACAGTGTACTTAGGATTACTGTCAACAATTACTACAATACTTCCCCAGTAGTGGGTTTTAATATCCCCAACCTCTCTTAATTGCCCATTAAAATATTAAATAAGAATAGTTACAAATTAAGAAAAAAATTTATGTATTTTTGATTAGATTGGTTTTTGAGTAAAATCGTTTTCCAGGAAGTATATAATAAATAAACTAAACTAAAAAATAAATATCTTATATATAACTTAAAATTATAAAACCTAATCTAAATATAAAATTTGATTTAAATATTAAACCCGTTTCTGAGATACACGAAATATTTTTATTTAAAAAATGCTCGTTATTAAGATTACAAGCCAAAGTTAAAAGTGAAATAAATAATATCTTAGATTTTAATTAATTAAAATCGTGTTACTTAATCGTAATTTAGTCAATGTATTGGATAATTTAATTATTTTAATTCATTAATTATAAAGTAAAGTAAAAATGTTTATTGCAATACGTTTTACATGTTATGTACTGTTTGTTTTTACATCAGTTAGGTACATATCAGTTCATAACTTGTTTTTCTTTATAGTATGTATTTGTATATCTTCACACCAGGTCCCTTGCGTGGTAGGCAGAGAGAACCGAGCGCCATAAGACGCGGTCCTTATACACTTCGCTCGCTTCTTTCACATTCATAGCTCTTTTCATGCGCGCACGCCTATTCCTAAGGCTCCTGACATCACCTTCTGATAAAACCCGACCAATTTGGTCATGGTAGGTTAGTCTTGGTCTTCCACGGCTCCTACATCCTTCCACTTACGCATTGTATATCTGTTTGGTCATTCTTTCATCTTGCATTCTTTCTACATGTCCGAACCAACGGAGCATGCCTCTCCTTACTTTAACTAATAAACATAATTAATTACCTGTGCATTTAAAGTTTTGCCATATACCCTTGAGGAAAGATTCCGTTTTATCATAGGTCTAATCTAGCATTAAATCATTTTTTCATTTAATATAGTTAGATTAATTTAAGAGAGATAGGGCGCATCAACAGTCCGTCTGGGGAAGTACCTCCACCTCACAGAAAACCGCAGTCAAATAACAACACCCGAGAGGATCCTGCATGTGAGTGATGTTGCCAGTAAGCTCCCATGGAGATGCTGTGTTAGCAGCAAATGCTCCTTGGCTACGGTAACCGCTTTACATCAGGTGGACCATGTGCTTGTTTGCCACCTTAGTGGTATTAAAATGGCGCTGTCGACAGGTTGTAGGTAATAATAATACTCTAACGCGAATGTCCATTGCGGGGTAGGCAGAGAGAACTGAGCGCCATAAGACGCGCTCCTGATAAACTCACTGGCTTTTTTACTCTCTTTCAGACCAACTCCTCTTACGTCATCATTACGAATGCGGTCAGCAAGCGTTATGCCACAAATTTTGAGCAACGTTCGCATCTCGACCGCATTTATTCTTCTTTCATGCTCTCTCTGCCATTCCTAGCTTTCACTTCCATAAGTTAGCGTTGGGATTAGCACCACGTTGTGTACAGCGAGCTGTGCCTTCTGGCTTAGGTTTCAGCTGCCTAGAAGTTTACCCAATGCTCCATTAAAGTTTTTCCCTGCACTCACTCGTCTCTCTAAATCAGCGGTGTACCTTCCATCGCTGCTAAAAGCGCTTCCAAGATATACAATCTCATCTACTTACTCCAACACTACATCATCAACCGTAATCTTAGTGTTCGTTCCGGTTGTCTCTCTTTCAAATAGTCTTGGTTTTCTTCGCATTCAATCGTAAGTCTTTCTTCAAACAATCATCTTTCATTGTTGTAACTAGTGCTTGCAGTTCGGATGGGGATTCTGCTATTAATACCACGTCGTCTACTTAGAGCAGGCAGTTGACCACGGAGTCACCCATTCGCATTCTCACATTCATATTTCTTATTCACTGAAGATAACTGTCCAGATACAGAATGAATAGCCGAGCCGACAGCACGCATCCCAGTATCAGTATTGGTATCAAACCAGGGCGACAAGCTGCCGTCCACCCGCACACATACTGTACAAACCCCATAAGTGAATTACACATCAAGAAAAAGGTTACCGTCAACCCCATACTTAGGCACAATGTTCCTGAGATTCTTTCACACGGCCCTATCAAATTCGTTCACAAGGTCCACAGCACCGCAGAAAACCTACTGGTCTATAGCCATACACGATGTTGCGGAGTAAAAATACTTGATCCGTACATCCTTTCCCGTTTCGAAATCCACCCTGTGCTTCCCAACGCATTCCATCGGATTTCACCCTCATTCTCCTTTCAATGATTTTTCCGTACTGTAGCGTAGCTGATCAAACTGATGAGTGGGTTACTCTTTTCATATATGGAGAGAACTTGGTTAGGAAGTGTTAATGCACCCACTATATAGCTCTGATCTAGCACCCTCAGATTTTCACCTGTTTCGGTCTCTGCAGAATTCTTTAGACGAGATTAACATCAAGAAAGGACTGTCAAAACTACTTGTTGCATCTTTTGATTGGAAGTCCCAATATTTCTACAGCAATAGTATTATGTTACTACCTACAAAATGACAACAAGTTATCGAATAAAATGATATATATAAATATTGCAATCTATGATAAAAAATATCTTGAATTTGTATTTAGTAAACGAAAAACATTTTCCACGACCATGTATGTTGAAATCTTATGTTATTGAACAGTCGAAACCCCCTGGTGCTTCCAATGTTAACTGCTGCCGCGTAATTTGACAGGCAAATAGTAAAAAGAAGCTGTCAACTGTACGTGTCGTACGTGATTATGTGACACAATCGCAGCGAATTACCTTGTTATCTTAATTTTCCTCTCCATGCTGTAACGTACAGTTTACAATGTTATTTATAAAAAACCGGCCAAGTGCGAGTCGGACTCGCGCACCAAGGGTTCCGTACCATTATCTATATAAACGGCAAAAAAAATCTGTTCTATGGGAGCCCTCTTAAATATTTATTTATTCTGTTTTTTACTATTTGTTGTTATAGCGGCAACAGAAATAATATAAATAAATCAATATTTTCGGACAAATTACACAGCGCCACCTACCCCCAAAGTAAGCGAAGCTTGTGTTATGGGTGCTAGACAACTGATAAACATACGTAAATACATTTTTTTTGTAAATACATACTTATTATACATAGTAAATACCCAGACCAAGACAAACAGACATGTTCATGGACACAAATGTTTGTTCTGTGTGGGAATCGAACCCACGAGCGTTGGTGTCAAAGTAGCGTAACAGCGCGTTTCACCACTGCGCCACCGAGCTCGTCAATAAGAAATACATCATTTGTGAAAATTTCAACTGTCTAACTATCACTGTTCCTGAGATACAGCCTGGTAACAGACGGACGGACGGACAGCGGAGTCTCAGTAATAGCTTAGGGTTCGTTTTACCTTTTGGGTACGGAACCCTAAAAAAGATGTGTTTATTATATTCCGTATAGACACCTAAACGACTGGATCGATTTGAAAGATATTTTCAGGGAATTTTCATATTAGCCCAGAGGGTGATCCTGTGAAGTTTGCTTGAGATCGGATCACCCAATATCTTTGATATATTGAATAAGCGAACTAATTATTTTTTTGTAGCTTAAGCTCCTAAGAGGTTAGTGTATCACTAAAATTTAAAGCTAGATACACACTCAGCGCTCAAAGAAATGTCCTCATTAAAAAAGGGGCCCATACCGGAATTGAGTTCTCTTTTGATATTAGCAGCGTTGAGTCGCTCAAACAAGTAACATACCACGGCCTTCCTTTAAAAACTGCCGAAATCATATGCCTAGGATTTAAAAAAAAGGATGGCGTTTCAAATTTTTAGTGAGTAATTACATAATTGGACATAAGTTTAATTTAAATAACTGTTTTGAATGAAAATCATTTAAAAAGCAGGAAAATTACACGATTGAATTGAAAGGAGGTTTAAACAACGTGTTAGTCATAATACTGCAATCGTACCTAATTTGGTCGGGTTACATAATGCCTCTGTTCTAATTTTTAGATAGGAGTAGCTGTTGCTATATAATAATACAGTACCTATTTCTGTTATATTTAATTTAATTTTTAATGTCTAAACGACATTAAAAATTTACGTTCGTTTCTTGATATTAAACATGTTTATTCAGTATTACAATAATGAAAGAATGAATTTTAGAGAAGTGAGTGGACTGTGTAAAGAACGCATCTTATGGCGGTCGGTTCAATCTGCCTACCGCACAAGAGGCCATGCAATTCTCTAAGCGACTCGTGATGGCTGTGTGCGTCGCTGTGATCACAGATGTCACAGCTTTGACGTCGTCTACTGCGATCACGGCTAAATTATTTGGTATTCTATAAGGCTGTGAGCGTACGCGAGGCTGTTTGCCTTGTAGAATTCCAATTCCAAACGCAGCCTTGCGGCGCTAGTGTCGCACAACCATGAAAAGCGACACGAAAGAATCGCAATTTTGTGTTCAAGGCTGTAACAGCCGATGTTTCCGAGGATGTAAGAATGTTTGCTCTTACAGAATTGCATGGCTGGTGTGAAGAAATACATACATACAATATTGTAAGAAATTATACTGATTCGCAGTTTTTCTCGAGATCCTGTTAGATGTACAAAATCGATTTCTGTGATAGCAAGTCAATGATAGGAAAAGATCTTTAGACCAACGCAAGTAAGCAACGTCTGTTCAAATCGTTTTTCAGAAAGTGAACGTCTGTTCAAATCGTTTTTCAGAAAGTGAACGTCTGTTCAAATCGTTTTTCAGAAAGTGAACGTCTGTTCAAATCCTTTTTGAGTTCAATGAAACGAATGTAAAATTTCAGGAGTAGGATAATTGTAGGGTTTATTTATGATAATACTAGCTGCTGCCCGCGGCTCCGCCCGCGCGGAGTCAAATAACGTAGCCTATGTATTAATCCAGATCATAATCTATCTACGTGCCAAATTTCATTCAAATCCGTTGGGCCGTTTAAGCGTGAAAGAGCAACAAACATCCGTCCATACATACAAACTTTCGCATTTGTAATATTAGTAGGATTGATGCCAGGTTTAAAATTATTATGCTTTTGCACGAAATTTAGGAACACATTCCATTGAACTTTTTGCGGTTTTTTAGTCTTATTTTTTTTTTCCGATAATCACGACTATGTTCTGCATTCGTTTTCGGTATGCTTGAAAAATGTTTTTATTAAAATAATGAAATATTTATATATATATATGTGTATAATACACCACAGTTGTAATGACGCCTTATCCCAAGCTTCTTAATACGCAAACGCGCACACATACGTATTAACACACGTACAACGCTCGGACCCTATATAAACACTGTAAAATGCTTTCTATCTCATTCTCTTGTACGTTAAATCCTATAGATGTATGTGGTTGTCTCTTTTTACTGTCGCTTTTTCGTTTCATCGAGTTTTAAATTACAACGATGCTAAAGAAGTTTTCACTTCAAAAAGTTTCCTAACATATCTACACTACTCTCTGTTATTTGCAGGTTCAATTCATGTAGGGTTTTAAATTTAAGAAAATGCGTATACATAGAAAATTGTAGCTAGGTCATTTTTGTCCATAATAAATTTGCATTTTTTATACGATATCAAAAGGTATACAATCATACGGCTCACCTGAGGTTACTGTTCCATACAGCGCTTGTAACACAAGGAGACCAGCTCGGTGGCTCAGCCGTGAATGTCGCGACTTTGACACCAACGCTCGTGGGTTCTATTCCCACACAAGACAAACATTTGTATGCATGAACATGTCTGTTTGTCGTGGTCTGGATGCTTTAAGAGAGGTAGGTCGCATCAAAGCAGCCCGTCTGGGGAAGTACATTCACCTCACAGAAAACCGCGGCCAAATAACAACTCCCTAGAGGATTGTTGTGTTCCAGCGTGTGAATGAGGTCATCTCCAAGGAGTTGGTGTATAAGCAGCAGAGAAGGCATCGCGCGAGTGATACTTAATATATCGCAAGCGTTATTAGGCTACGGTACCCGCTTTACAACAGGTGGGCCGTATGCTTGTATGCCTCCCGACGTAGTATAAAAATATGGAGACGCGAAGCAGGTAGTATTAAGTATACGATATAAAGGTCTTACCTTCTGAATTTGTTTGGTCACAATCGCCGGGATTCCCCACGCTGCTAGCACCACGGCCACTACTACCGCTCCAATAGACATCCCAAAAAGTAACTTTGAGTTTTTGCCCAACATTGTCATCATTGTGTAATCACTTCTGTCACAATAGTCCAAGCACTTTTGTCACAATAATCCAAGCACTAGTAATGTTGTCCTTCAAACAGAGTGAAAGTGTAAGCTTAGTTAACACTTTTTAGTACGACAGTACTTGTCATTACAAACACTTTGCTATGGGTAAGGGGATAATTTTGAGACCGTAAAAATATCCCATATGTAAGTAGTAGATTTTATAACTTATACAAATTCTACCATATTATTTAAAATCAAGTAACCAAAGAATTTTCTTTCAGAGAGGCAGGAAGCGCCAAAGCAACCGGACTGCGCAAAAATACCTACTAACACCTCATCGAAGACTGCAGCTAAACAACAGTTTCCAGCAGTGTTGTGTATACAGAAGTGAGTGAGGTCACCTGCAAGCTCCGAGGAGTTTAACAACAGGCTAGAAGACGTGCGAGTAATGAAGTTTAGTACTGCAAGTGTTCACAGATTACGGTAACCACTTCACATCAGGCGAGCCTTATACTTGTTTGTCTTCCAACGTTGTATAATAAAAAAACATATTTTTTTTTGTACATTTTCATGTTGCTTTCCACAGTAAAGTTTGTAATTTAGGGTACTGTCCTCTCTCAAAGTTTGAACTGTGTTGATTTTCTATTATTTAACGATGATTTTGCCAATGTCGTGGTTGAGAAAGCCACGTCCCGGTTGGTATGACGATTGATCTGTGGCGAATAGTTGTTGATTTTCACTGAACTACTTACTGTTGATGTTCATTTTCACTCACTTTAGAAATTTAAACAGGCACTGCCGAAATATATGTAACATTCTTCTTCTTAATTCACTATCAAGGCATACAAAAGTTAAAACGAAAAGAAAAAAATAGATTCACTTTTAGAATATGATATTTGTGCAAGTTTAGTACATAAATAGGTGATTTTATTTTCACAGTAGTTTTATAGCATTATTTTATAGTAGTTTTTTTAGTTGAATATATGTTAATCTTGTATTGTACTAAAACATCGCAGTACTCAAGTCCGTCTCGAAAGAACCCATTTAAGAGATTATCGGCTAGTATTCGCGCGTTGGAAGTTTTCCTTGTTTTTTTTATCCGATAAACGTATAATGGCGTCTCATGTATGGTTGTATAAGTCGGCTTGTTTACACGCTTGCTAGCCACTAGTGAGTACTTATTTCAAACTTATTACAGAGTAGCTTTGTGAGAGGCGAAACGCATTGGAGGTCGCCGTTTAGTTTTAATTATATTTAAACAGTTGGATGCTTTGATACCCGGCTCTATTGTTTATAACAGGTCTGCAATCTGCTCCGATTGTCATCTACTTGTAGCAAATGCAAACTTAACATGTAAGTTGTATAATAATTATAAATAATTATTTGGTTTTTATAATAATTAAGGCTTTTAAACACCTAAAATATCATTTCATAAACCTAGTGATCATGTTTGTTTTATTTTGGAATTTTTCCAAGACTGTCAACGTCCATTCACTATTGGCAACGTATCAAATCCTACTAATATTATAAATGTGAATGTCCGTTTGTTTGTTACGCTTTCACGCGAAAACTACTCAACCGATCATCATGCAACTGGTACACCTATTCTTGGAGGTATCAGAAGTAACATAGGATTTTTTTTTTTTTTATCAATGCGAGCGAAGCCGCGGATAAAAGCTAGTAAGTTAATAGATATAAGCAGCAGCTAAAGGATATTTACAAGTTTTCTTCAGTGTGGTAATATAGAAAATTTAGAATAATCATCATCATTATTGAGGCCAGTATTCGTCCACTGCTGAAGATAGGCTTCCCCTTTGGAGAGCCATACGTTTCCATTCAATGCCATCCACTGACTCCTTATAAAAGTCATGAGGTCGTCGCTCCACCTAGCGGGAGGTCGTCCCACTCTGTGGGTACCAGTACGGGGATGCCATTACCATAACCTTTCTTCCCCAGCGGTTGTCGGTTCTATGAACTATGTGGTCGACCTACTGCCACTTTAAATTGCTTATCCTTTGGGCTACGTTCTCAGTTCCGCTGAGGATATCGTTCGTTCTGATTCTATCCCGTAGAGAAACCCCGAGCATAGCCCTTTCAATAGCACGCTGGGTGATCTGGATCTTCTTCTTAAGGCCCGCAGAAATTTTGGAATATAATTTTATAGATTCTTTCATTAAAATGTTCAAACTCATATGGCTCGGCTCAAAAGCTGAATGACTTTTCGAAGAAACAGGGAACATAATTAAAAAAAGTATTTGATTTTACCTTAGCGTTATCACGTTTTCTAATTTATTAGGATTGGCGAGGTATGTTACCTAATCCTAAGGGTTTGCCGAAGATACTGATTTTTACATGGTAGCGTTAGACCTCCACAATCCAGAGTGAAAATCTGAGCATTCTTAGGTAAGGTCATACTTTTTCGAAATATAATTTCTTGGATGTGCGGGTTTTTAAGAGAGGTAGGGCCATAAAGGATATAACAGTAAAACGCGTAGCTCTTATTGGCTATTTAACGGATCAACACCTCGGTATTTATCGGCTCATTGGTTATAATATCCTCCCATTGGTCAGTAGGCATCTCGGAGATATTTATTCGCTAAAACACGATGTTTTCCTTCATCGGCGAGCGAGTGATAATTACAAATGTGTACATAAATCAGAAAACACGAATTAAGTGTATAAGTATATGCCGGGATTCGAACCTCTTGGTTACAATTTTTTTTTTGTTTAATCTATAGAGATAAATAAAATCGGAGTGTATGTTTGTAATATTAAAATAACCGCTTTTTACTAAATGCATATGGATATATACACGGTACATATACCAAAATGAATATTTTTACAATTTTTGTCTGTCTGTCTGTCTGTCTGTCTGTCTGTCCGTCTGTCTGTTTGTTCCGGCTAATCTCTGAAACGGCTGGACGGATTTTGACGGGACTTTCACTGGCAGATAGCTGATGTAATAAGGAGTAACTTAGGCTACCTTTATTTTAGAAATTTTATTTATTTTTATTAATATAAATATATAAATAAATAATAAAAAAAACTATTCCGCGCAGACGAAGTCGCGGGCACAGCTAGTTAATTAATATAATTTATGTAATCATCTACAGACAAAGCTTTTGCATGCCATTTATAATATTGGCGGAACATGTTGAACTACTCAATATAAGTTTATCTATCGATGTACCATGTATCCTAGCAAATAAATAGTATTTCATTTCACTACAAGGCCGTTTTAATAACCACGAGCCTACCAATGCTCTTTAATTGATTTTCCATGATAAACCGAAATATATTTTTAATTTTTTGGCCAATGTTTCTCAGTTATACATCCTGCGTGTTTGAGCTAACTGCATAAAGTTTCCTAATTTGACCTTTCAACTTTTTTATGTCGTACGAAATTACACATAATGACACTTCAAGTATCAAGCGTATTCACGATGGAACCAAAATCATAGTAAATTAAATAGAAGATTAATACATATTTTTGTGTGAATCGGAACATATATAATTAATCCATCCATGTCGGTAGATGTAATAATTGAATAACCAATGCAAGACAAATATCACCTTAGTCTTCCTGCGACCACTTTCGTCAGGTTCAACAAAATAAATAAAATACGCGATATTTCCGTTAAAACTTGTTTATTTCAATAGAAGTTTAATTGATAAGAATTAGGAAACAGATATACAACGCGACAGTAGAAGGATGTAGTAGCCGAGGAAGGCCAAGACTTGCCTACCATGACCAAATTGACCATGAGTGTTTTATCAAAAGCTGATGCCAGGAGCCTTAGAAACCGGCGAGCGTGTATAAGAAGAGCGATCAATGTTAAAGAAGCGAGTGAGGTTTGTAAGGATCTAGTCATGTGGCGCTCGACTCCCTGTGACTACTCCGCAAGGGATTTGGTGTGAAGATATAGATTTTTTATACAACGTCGGGAGGCATACAAACATGCGGCCCATCTGATGTAAAGCGGTTTCCGTAACCTATAAACGCTTGTAATACTTAAAGTATCCACCACTACAGTATGCCACCTCTGCTGCTCTACAGCAACTCCTTGAGAGCTTACTGGTGACCTTACTCACACGCAGGAACACAACAATCCGTCAGAGAGTTGTTATTTTGCTGCGGTTTTCTGTGAGGTGGAGGCACTTCGCCAGACCAGCCGGTTTGATGGGCTCTACCTCTCTTAAAAACACCCAGACTAAGACAGATATGTTCATATACACAAATGTTTGTTCTGTGATCGAACCCACGAGCGTCGGTGATAAAGTCGCGTTGTTAACCGCTGCTCCACCGAGCTCGTCAAAATAAGATCTAAACTGATGTATATGAACTGAAATAGACACATATAAACAAAAATTGATATACAAAATGGATAGAGCGCTTGGATGAAAAAAAAACAAGACATGCAACCTAAGATGTTTTTATAGTTATAGATATGTCGTACACGCTCTATAATGGCAATACGAAAGTAAGGTAATTGCCCAACTCGCATTCAGTTGGGCACGCTCTCGCGTCGCGCCTATATGTACAAAACATAAAAAGTTATATATTCATCTTTTTCTAAAGACAGGTATATATCTATCATTTGTCTCTTTGTTAGAGCCAAGTATCATAATAAATAACTATACGTAGATATAGTAGTACTTGCGCCATTTTAAAATACAACAATGTTGGTGTATAACGTGTCTACCTTTTAATACGTCGCTGCATGCAACAATTCTCATGACTCTGTTCAATCGCTCCATCTCTCTGTCCAATCGCTCCATCTCTCTGTCCAATCGATCTATCTCTCCGTCCAGTCGGTCCATCTCTCCGTCCAAGCGCTCCATACTTTTCTGTACATCAATTTAAATTACGCCGAGAAATACATATTCTTTGCTTATATACACACAGCTACAAGTCACTTAGTAACTTGCCGCACAATTTTGACTCTTATAACGTGCGCATAAGAACGGTACAAAGGTCAAAGAGGCTTGCTTAGTATCGCTGTGTGTACCTAAACATGTCTATACCATATTAATTACTACTTGCTTCATCACGTGTCAATGTTTTTTGTACATAAAAAAGATTAACACGGATTTGAAATATACAGGTTGTTCCATTATTATATTTATGAATGTTTATAGTATAGCTTCATGCCAGGTCCCTTGCGTAGTAAGCAGAATTGTATATATAAGAGATGCGCCGACAATACAATTTACCGAGTAACAAGTATTACTCGATTTTATCTTTATAGAATCGAGTACTCGGCAGAGTTACTTGGTTCAGTTTAGGTATTATAGCGAGCGAGTAGTAAAGAATGAGAATACCATATCTTCAACCGTAACGAATCGTCATAACTTTAACATCATAAATGTAATTTTGAAAGGGTTGTATTTAAATTAGAATTTGTTTTTAATACCATATTGATGACAATTGCATGTAAATTATGTATTGTAAAATTAATTTTGTATGCCCATTGGCGGGACATAGAGAATCCTACCCATTTTTGTACATCAGCAATCACCTATGTTCACAAAATAAATAAATTATATTAACCGAGAAGTTACCTTGTATGTAAAACGCGTTACTCGGCCGAGTATTGTAAAAAGTGCCGAGTAATAAATGGATAATCGGCACATCTCTAGTATATATATTTTTATTATTAAGTAATATACAATGTATGTATGTATATCTTCACGCGAGGTCCCTTGGGCGGTAGGCAGAGAGAACCGAGCACCATAAGACGCGGTCCTTACATACTTCACTCGCTTCTCTAACATTCATAGCTCTTTTCATGCACGCTCGCCAGTTCCTGGGGCTCCCTTCTGATAAAACACTACCAAACTAACCTACCATAGGTTAGTCTCGCTCTTCACATTCTTATTATACATAGAAAACACCCAGACCAAGACAAACAGACATGTTCATGCACACAAATGTTTGTACTGTGTGGGAATCGAACCCACGAGCGTTGGTGTCAAAGTAGCGTAACAACGCGTTTCACCACTGCGCCACCGAGCTCGTCTCGTATATAAGTAACACACAAACATTTTCAAAGTGTGTATGTATATCATTACGCCAGGTCCCTAGCGGTGTAGACAGAGAGAACGAAGCGCCATAAAACGCTTTATGGCGCTTAACTTACTCGCTTTTTAGGGTTCCGTACCCAAAGGGTAAAACGGAACCCTATTACTGAGACTCCGCTGTCCGTCCGTCCGTCCGTCTGTCACCAGGCTGTATCTCATGAACCGTGATAGTTAGACAGTTGAAATTTTCACAGATGATGTATTTCTGTTGCCGCTATAACAACAAATACTAAAAAATAGAATAAAATAAATATTTAAGAGGGCTCCCATACAACAAACGTGATTTTTTTGCTCGTTTTTGCTCGATATTGATAACGGCAACAGGTAGACACTTGAAATATTCACAGAATATTTAGTTATATATTCACTTTAAGAATAAATAATTAAATTAAAATAAAACAAATATTTAAGGGGGGCTCCCATACAACAAACGTGATTTTTTTGCCGCTTTTATAGATAATGATACGGAACCCTTCGTGCGCGAGTCCGACTAAAACACGATTTTTGGTAGGTTAGTCTCGGTCTTCCTCGGCTCCTACATCCTACCACTTTCGCATTGTATATCTGTTTCGTCACTTTTTCATCTTGCATTCTTTCTACATGTCCGAATACTTGAAGTAGTATTCCTATTAAGCTGATAATACAATGAGGGCTACGTTACCTCAAGATTCATCTATAAATAAATAATAAATAAATATTGTCGGACAAAATACACAGCTAGCTCCAAAAGTAAGCGACGTCGTGTTATGGGTACTTGACAACTGGTTTATCTGTTGTCAAGTATCCATGATACAACTTCGTACGTACATACATTTTTTTTTCTAAATATGTACTTATGGTACATAGCAAACAGCCAGACCAAGACAAACAGACATGTTCATGCACACAAATGTTAGTCCTGTGTGGGAATCGAACCCACGAGCGCCGGTGTCAAAGTAGCGTTACTAACCGCTGCGCCACCGAGCTCGTCATAAATTTGCTCAGTTGCTTATGAAGTTAGTGACAGTGTATGAGGGTGAAGTCTCCGCCGATGGTGAGCAGTCCGTTTGTAGAAGAAAGCTAATGGTAATGGCTATGGTTTGATACGCAAACAACTTATCATCGTTATTCTGTCGGTAGAACACACAAGGGAGACAAATTCTCTCCTCAAACTTCAGGGGTTAACACTGTGTTGACCTTACGATCGTACCAAAGCACAAGGTCTTAGATGGTAAGTTTTTCTGCGAGAGAAAAATCTAGTAATAATAGTAATTGTTCCCACTGTCTACCCCACAATGGACCTGGCGCAAAAATTTACAAACAAACAAAAATCTAGTACAATACGGTAACCACTTTGCATCAAGTGATTATAAATTGCTACGTCAAAGCACTATATAAATTTAATAAGAAACTAAATTCAGAAAAAGAAATTGTGTTCAATTCATTAATATCTTTTCTATACAACGTCGAAAGGCATACAAGCATACAGCCGACCTGCGGTAAAGCGGTTACCGTAGCCTATGAACGAATGCAATTCATTAAGTATTTTCGCTTAGAGAGCGCGATGGCGTCGTTGCGCGTGTTATTCTAACCAAACACGCAGCAACGTCGACCGCAGCCAGTCTATGGATGAGTTTATCTATCTCGAGTTTCTCCGTGCTTCGGAGGGCACGTTAAGCCGTCGACCCGGCTGTTGTCGATAGACGACAGTCGTTAAGTCAATGGCCCTCGGGCGGCTTGAAAACACTGGCCTCCGCCAATCCGCATTTGAGCAGCGTGGTGGAGTATGCTCGTTACCCCGTCTGTTGAAGGCAGACCCGTATCCCTGCAGTGGGATGAGTAAGGGGAATTGGTAAGTATCGCTTGCACTATGCCATCTCTGCTGTTAACGCAGCAACTCTTTAGGGCTTTAGCTTACTGGCAACCTTAATCACTCATAGGAACACAACAAAGCTCCAAGGAATTGTCATTTCGCTGCGTTCCGCTGTGAGGCGGAGGAACTTCGCCAGACGATAAGAAGTCGATCGGCGAAGATATTTAATTGTAATTAATAAGAAGTAATTAATTGAACGCTTACATTATCGACCTGTTTACCTATAAGTCCATAAGGTCACATAAGGTAAGGTCGTAATTGTATACCTACATACATGTAGACTAGTATCTACTTAAGCCTTGATTAAATTATAAAAGGAATTGTTCAATACCATTGAATTCATACAAGTATCACAGGACTAACAGGAGTGGCGTCTCTGGTGCCACATATGTCTATAGCCCACGGCAAATGCTTACCATCAAGTAGGCCGCACGCTTATTTGAGTAGATTAGACCTTGGTAGTCTAAGTTCAGTGGTCCCCCACTGAACTAAGTATGTATTCACATTGACTCGGAAATACATATTGGAAACGGATTCGAAAAGCTTTCATTTAGATTCCATGCATTTTGAGTGAAATATTTTTCGGTTTCTGTTCAAATATAGTATAGGTCATCAGTAAGCTCCCAAGAAGTTACTTAGTATCACTCGCGCGATCTGCTGCAAACACAGCAACTCCTTGGTAGCTTACTGGTGACCTCACTCACTAGCAGGAACAAGACAACCCTCCAGGTAAATGTTACTTGACTGCGGTTTTCTGTGAGGTGGAGGTACTTTCCCAGATGGGCCGCTTTGGTACGCCCCACCTCCCTTAAAAGAGATATACATACATACACATCATGTACACAGGTAGGACATACATTATTGAGGTTTTAGTTCACGCGTACCCGTAATAATCGTACTCTGTGGAATGAGAGATGAGATGGTTTGGTCATTTAGTAAGATGGAATTACAAAAGAGTTACGAAAGAAGTGTCAACCAGGCGCGAGTGAACGGAGATTTCCGGAGGGGCAGCCCTATACGCAATAGGGCTGCCCCTCCGGAAATCTCCATTCATTCGTTGGTTAAATGTGTTGAAAAAGGGCCAAATCAAAAGTACCCAAAACCGAAGAGCATCCAAGAGATTGATGAGTGTGGAAGAAGCGAGAACGGTATGTTTGGATCGGTGCACCTGTCGTTCCATAGTCTCTGCCTACCCCAACGGGAGACAGGCGTAATGATATGTACCCATAATATTCGCCTTTGACCCTTGATACCCGTGTATATGCGCCCTAAAGACGTAAACACGTTTTGCAAGGACACCTTGATGGTTTAGTTTCTAAAAGGTAATTTGAATTAGTGTATTAATTACTTGAACTGAGAGTCACGAGCTTCCTATTTTTTTATACAACGACATACAAACAACCCAATTGATGTAAAGCGATTACCGTAGCCTCTGCTGCTAACACAGCAACTCATGAGGAGTTTACTAGTGTAGTGACCTCACTCACACGCAGAAAAACAACAACATTCCAGGAGTTATGTAGCTGCGGTTTTCCATGACGTTCACCTTCTGTACGTCTCCAGTCAGACTGCTCTGGTGCACCCTACCAGACTAAGACAAACAGACGTAGTCATGTACGTAAATGTTTGCACTGCGTGGGTATCGAACCCTCGAGCTTAGTGTTCCTGGGGCTCCTGACATCACCTTCTGATAAAACACGTAATAAAGTACGTAAATTATTGTTTGACAAATTACACAGCTGTGTACCTCCAAAGTAAGCGAAGCTTGTGTTACGGGTACTAACATACGTAAATACATTTTTTTTGTAAATACATAGGTACTTATTATACATAGAAAATACCCAGACCAAGATAAACATGATCATGCACACAAATGTTTGTCCTGTGTGGGAAACAAACTCACGAGCGTTGGTTTCACCGCTGCGCCACCGAGCTCGTCATGTAACTTTAATTTCAAAGGATAGTACTCCATTCATACTTAATATCTATTATTTTTAATTATGAAAGATAACAATCTGTCAAGTAGCCTTAATAAACAACGTGATAATGACGTCGCAAGATCACGAAGTCCAACAAATTGCATGGCATTTTAATGTATGCGCATTTACTATAAAATTAAGTATTTGTCCGTGTTCTGTTTATAAATGAGCGAGCGTAGTAAATATTAAGCAGTAAGTCACATTTATATACATACGATATGACACGTGTAACTTTGTAAATTCCCCACTTACATTAAAAAATATGTGTAAATTCGTCACAGGTAAGTAAGAGTTATTGTAAATTCGTCACAAGTCTTTCTCTCTGAACGAAAAAAAGGATTGCGACGAATTTACAATAATCCAAAATCAATATATGACGAATTTACTTATTAAAAATAGAACAGTGGCAAATTGATACCTATTTTTGAAGAAAACTTCTTTACGCACGCTTGACTTGGGGAGTAAGCTGGCGAATGCGTCACGAGAGCGTTACTAAAAGTGTGATCGGGCGAGGCGAACGGAAGTTGAGAAGGAGATATAAGTTAGTGAAGATAGAAAGAGAGAGAGTTACGTTTCGTATAATTACTGTAGGGGCAAGAGTGAGAGGTGCGAGCACACATTTTCTGTCTCTCTTTCTCTCATAGCGAGTTAAGTTTCGTATATCTAAGATACAGAGCAGGCCTATTGTCTGTATCACACTATGGAGCTAAAGAAGTTTTACTTCAGTCGAGTGGTCTAAAGCACACTCGTTTTTTTTTTCCGTGACGAATTTACTTTGTGACTAATGTACAACAACCCTTTTATTTTTATTTTGTGTATCGTGTAACTATGTTGTGTTGTAGAACTGTTGTGCAGTTTAAGGATAACAGTACTCAATTGACAAACTAATAAGTAATAAAATGACAATAATTATCATAACCCTATATAATTTTTATAAGTTCCTATTTGTAAGGAGGGGGGTGGGGGTTCTATTTCGACAGACAGACGGCCGTGAATACACGTACCTGCAGGTCAGGTATGGAAGTTAGTAACTGATTTTTATATATATGACGATGTGAACATGACGCGCAGATTTCTCGATGCAATAGTAATTAATTTATACGGACACCTGGCATTTAATTTTCAAGTACATAGTGATCCATGGTGTAGGAAATCATTTCATTAACCTGAACTAGTATTTAAGTATACACAGTATCTATTCATATTTTTTTTTATTTACGATACGGACAACGGGTGTAGATATGATATAGTAAAATTACATTTGGACAAATATAACGTCAATTAAGCGCTTTGTGCGCACGGGGGAGCATAAGACTTGGCTTATCTGAAGTTCATTTTTTATGAGATAAAAATTAAGTACAAATATATAAAATTAAACAAAATAAAACTCTACACAACGAAATACTAAATGCGGATAAATTAAAGCTGTTAATCTCAAATACTTGTTAGTCTGTGGTCAAACTGTCGCATTGAGTATACATTAATCGCTAAGTATACACATACCTATCTATACTACTGTATAAAGCGGAAGAGTTTGTTTGATTGTTAGTATGTTTGAAGACGCTTATCTCTGGAACTATTAGTCGGATTTAATTTTTTTTATACGACGGTAGTCTCTGCCTCGGCTGCTGCGGTCGTCCGCCATCTGGAACCGCAGCAGCCGAGGCAGAGACTACCGGAGCAGCCATGGCAGCGTCGGCATGTTGCACGTACTAACAGTAGTGGGTGGGTGCCGGCCGGCGGCAGAAGCACACAAAGCAGGTTAGACCAAATTGTATGTAAATTTGACTTTCTCAAAATAATGCCTGAATCTATTAACTAAATACTATATTCACCACGTCTACCATTGCTCATCCCACTCACTGCAGCGAGATAGATAAACCCATCCATAGACAGGCTGCGGTCGACATTAACCTGCGTGTTTGGTTAGGTTGACAGGCGCAACGGCGCCATCGAGCTCTCAAGTACATTCATCTATAATAATATCGTTTGAGTAAAGTTAAGGATGTTTTTATTTTACTACATAATATCATTTTCGCAATTTAATTCTGTTAAATATCTTAATTTGGCAATGCCTTACGGGGCTCATGTTATGGCTACCATCGCATTAATTTTAAGAACTAATGGACCATATGAACGCAATAAATGAATTTTAATGATACTACAAGTATTGCGAGCTTTATAAATTTGTACACTTTGCATTTAATGAGCGGTATATGGTAATGAATTATGGTCGCATTTCGACCATTGGATGGCCACCAATATATGATTAATATTACAAACTAGGATTCAATTGTTCTATCTCTAAATTCACGCCAAATCCCTTGCAGGGTAGGCAGAGACAAACAAACGCCACGTGATTCTATCCTTACACCTCACTCGCTTCTTTAATATTCATTGTTCTAATCTCTCTGCTTGGTTTCTAAGGCGCGTGACATTTGATAAAACACTCATGATAAATTTGGTCATGATAGGTAAGTCTTGGCCTTCCTCGGCTCCTACACCCTTCTACTGTCGCGTTGTATATCTGTTTCCTAATTATTTCCTTTCCTTCTTCATAATTGTTTCTAGTTCAAAAATAAAATATGTAGGTAATAAGATAAGGCTAATTCGCTGTCATCGCGGTATTTTTCTTACTTTTAACATTTTTATACCCGTCGTAATTTTTAAACGAAAGGTCTGATTCGAATATTTTAAAGAGGAATTTAATTAGTTAAAAAATAATAATTAAAGTACATAATCACCCTCGATTTGAATTTAGTTAAATAAGGATTAATATCATGATATGAATGTGTGTTTTGAATGTAGCCGCTTTTTAATTGACTAATTTAGACGAAAAACCGTTCTTGGTACTCAACTATAATAGTCAAACATATAACCTCGTGAACTTTTTTATGTGTTATGATGAGCAATATAAACACGTACTATATTATTTTATACATTTGTAGCCAAACTTAATACCTTGGTTTACATTATTGCAATTTTGATAGGGTTCTCAATTTTATTTAAATAAAGCATAGACTATGTGTTTCACAATCCTGTCAAATGTTTTATTCAAGATCCACAAAACCGTAGAATACCTTCTGGTTGTTCTGTCAGATGTTTCTCCAGGAAATTACCTAGTGAGAAAATCCGTACATCTTTCATTTCGGAATCCCCCTGTGCCTTCAACAGTGTTCCCACAGCATTCATTTAACCCTAATTCTTCTATTAATTATTTTTCCATATACTTTTGCCGATAAGCTGATCAAATAGATGGCCCTGTAGCCGATGCTCTCCATATCAGCGTATCAAAAGGTAGACACGTTATACACCAACATTATTGCATTTTAAAATGGCGCAACTAGTACTATATCTACGTACAGTTATTTATTATGACACTTTGCTCTAACAAAGAGACTAATGATACCTGTTGTTAGAAAGAGATTCATAGCCAATATAAATAATAGGGAGAGCTATCGATCACATTTCATAAAACTGAAAGTACTAACTGTGACATCGATTTATATTTTGGAGACTTGCAATTTTGTAAAAAGAAATCTGAATAAATTCCCGACACACTCTCGCCCCCAAAATCTACGACCAAAGAAAAAGCTTGCCGCAATGCCCGCCACATTAAATATATTCCAGTACGGGCCCCACTCAATGTGTGTTAAAATATATAATAATCTTCCCGAAGAAATAAATTGCGTACAAAACCCTATTAAATTCAAGATATCACTAAAAACTCTATTGATTGCAAAATGCTATTATTCACTTGACGAATTTTTTGATGATTGTCCAGGACATGTAAGTATCTAACTCTGAATTTATTAGGTTTTATTACTTTATTGAAAATATTAATTGACATGTTTTAATTTTTAATTTGAATTGTATTATTATTTTATAATAGCTCAGGACATGTTCTAATATTGAATTGAATTATTTTTGTATTATTATTAACATATGTAATTCTTCATCTGACTGTTATTATGTGATGTACCTACTTTAATTTTTGATTATCTGCTGTTCTCACATTCATAATCATACGAGTATTTATAACATATGCTGTGCCCTATACAGGGTTCATATTTGTAACCGCTTGTAATATACGACTTGAAATTGACAACATGAAAATGCAATAAATAAATAAAAGAGATGAATATAGGTATATCTTAAGACATTTATGCTTTGTGGCGAAGTACGTATAGCCGCGACGCGAGAGCATGGCCAACTGAATTCGAGTTGGGCAATTACCTTACTTTCGTATTGCCATTCTAGAGCGTGTACGACGTGTCTATAACTATAAAAACATCTTAGGTCCATATGTGATCTTTTGCCTTCGTACAATGGTATGATGACTACGCCTCATGTCAATATGTTAGGACATTTCAGGTTCTACAGCATAAATTGCACAGAAACCAGAAACCGGATGCATGTGTCACCTAGTTTTTTCTGCTGCTGCAAGCATACCTATTCCTGTAGACTTTCCACTTTTCAAGCTTCGTATCGCCCATTAAATATCATCTATACTGTGGAATAATAAATCTCATCTATAGTAAAATGGCTGAGGCGGGCGCACCCGGACACAACAGATATCATAAGCTCACTGGCAGTACCAGCGTATTGGACATGATCATACATTTCCCTGGAATATTCACTCTACCGTGATCAAACTTTGTTATCAATCACGTGTATGGTAAAATAGATATAAAGAATAAACCAGAGATTTCCAATCATTTTTGTATCGTAAACCTCTTTCTTACATATTTTCTGGTCTCTGTAATCCCCTACCTAACTAATGTTTGAATCTGATGGACCCATTACATGTTGCAATCACCCCAATGGGGTCGATATAGACCTCTTTGGGAAACACGGATTCAAATGGTAGTATTTTTTGATGGTGTTGATTTAGAAGCATGAATTTTTACAACAGACATATTGATTATTGATATTAATTTCAACATTGTACCTCTTTGCATTCCTTAGAAAAAAGAGGCTTGGGATGATTCTATAAGGGATAGGTCTTAGGGTCCTTTGCCAGATTGTTCTGCAGCTGATTCCCGTGTAAGTTACGGGCGTGTTCAGCTATCGTTTTAACCTTTGCTCTACACCGCGAAAATGTTTCGTACTCACTGTTTCTGTTACGCAACTTGCATAAGCCGTATAAAAACAGTAAATTACTGTTTTTATACGGCTTATGCAAGTTGCGTTTCAATTAAATATCAGATATGATATTCGCCGTGTATCACTGTTGTTAATTATATTTCGAACCATTACGTTGATTGTTACGCTTAAAAGGAGGCTTCGAATATATCTTAAGAAAAAAGAAAAATATGTTTGTTAAAGTAAATAAACATTTTATATATTTTTTGGAATAGAATAAATATACGAGTATATCATAAAATGAGAAAAAAATACAATAACCAAAAGACATCACTCCAAAGCACTAAGATCAGCGTGTAACTTTTTTCAAGTTTAACTATGAGGAGGGAGACAACTTACTATTTAAGATTTGATATTATGAAGGGCTGAATTCCACAGATTCGTACTTACATATATATGGAAAATGATAACCATGTTGCGTAGTTAAGAAAAACATCTTATGTAACTAAAATTGCACAAATATCAAAACCGTTTTAATACCACACCTCAATGATTTTATATACAATAAACTGGCAATAAACGTTAAATACCCGTAGTACCAACCTGCAGGTGGTATGTGCGGAGACTGAATAATTTCCTATGGTCATGCCATCACATAATTGCCCATAATGAACTGATGGTTTCATGACCGACGCTCTTGTCATGGATAAAATTGACCTGATATAGCTATTAATGGCGTTTTATGTGGTGAAAATGTTCTTTGCAGTAAAATAGGTGGAGGGCAATGTACACAACTTTCTCGAATCGTGAATTGATGTGGTAACTATATTACGTAATTAACAGAAGAAAATCCAGTTGCTGCTCGAAAAAAAATGAAGATTCACTGATATTTTTGAGCATTTTTCGCACTTTTCGGCCTAAAGAAGATGTTAGTCCACTAGTAATTTTATGTTACCGATTAAAACTCATTTGGATATAAGTAAAATCGGTCAAGTGTGAGTCGGAATGGTACACGAAGGATTCCGTACCGCCGTGTAGAAAAAACGTCGGTAAAAACTGGCAGGCAGAGACGGAAGGAGCGAAGCGTCGGTAACAGCGTTCCGTTGGTACCCACCGGGCAGGGAACTCTAAAACACTTGTTAACTCATTAGATAACTAAAAACTTACTACGACAATCCTTACTCATCCCAGTACAGGGGTACGGGTCTTCCTTTAACTGGTTTAGACCATAATCCACCACGCTGCTGAACTGCGGATTGACGGTGGCCAGTGTCTTCATGCCGCCCGAAGGCTACTGCTTAACGATTGTCATCTATCAACAAAAGCTGGGACGGACGGCTTAACGTATCCTCTGAAAAACGGAGACGCTCGAGATAGATACACCCATTCATAGACAGATTACGTGGTAGAATATGGGTTTACTTAGAAATGTACATTTAAAATTTCTAGTGTCACACAATGCCAACTACATATGATCAATTCAATAGTACCCCCGTTTTTGCAATAAATAAATATTTGATTTGATTTGCTTCAATGCACAATGGTACAAACTAGATCGCAAATTACGGAAAACCCACCGCTATACCCACGTGATACGTCACCTATACACAAGACCGAACTTAAAATAACTTTTTAATTAAAAAACAAGTAGCGTGAAGTTAGGACATCGTTGCGCTATTCGAACACGCAGGTTAAGTCGTCAGTTCTGGCTGTTGTCGATAGATGACAGTCTATAAGGTTTCTTTTTCCCTTTATTTATCTAAGGCTTAGGTTTATCTAAACATGGCTGCCTTATCGTAACATCATTTCAATTATACATAAAATCAAAATAAAGTTGTTGTCGTGTAGCCGCTGCAAGGAGGTATATTTTAATCGCTGTATTCGGATCGGAGTCTTCTAAAAGACATTGAATATAGCCTATATATCTCACTTATTCACGTTCAGACGTTTTATCAATAACTGTCTTTCTCTTTCATTACGTACCTACACATTCATCCAACAAGTGATACAATTTGGCGAATCTACTTTCTACGTTAAAAATGCATTTTTTTCTGATGGCATGTGTCCAGAGTGAAGACTAAAAGCTAATTTACAGTAGCTTAGTCAGTGGCTTTAGTGCGGCTTGAAAACGCTATCCTTCGCCGATCAGCAGTTGAACAGCGTGGCGGCGCAGTATATCGGTTGAAGAGACACCCGTATCCCTGTAGTGGTTGTCGAAATTAGATAGTAATTCATTGTATTTTTCCATTCCGTTCCGTTCTAAATTTATTTCGCGTGTGTATCTGTTTATGTTTACATACTATATCCGCATAGGATTCACTTTAAAAACTACACCGTCTTTTTTCGCCTTTTACATTAGTGAAGAACTCCGTATTCGCCGTTTTCCATATTTAGTAATATTTATTTGTTATGTTATATATGTTCTATATATATAACAATATTATCGGTTAAAATTCTCTGCCTGACAGATACCAACTATACATTACATCTATCAAATTTTACACACCATAGGCAAAGGTTTAAAACTAAATATTATGGGAACAATTGGAAATTAATAAACATAAAAATTCTAAAATTACTCTCATGAACAAACAGACTGACGTAAACAATTCCCCTCTGTTAAATATCTTTTCGCTCACACCATCCATCCCCACCCTCAATTCAATATAAGGGACGGTACTGCGATGGATTTGTCACTTGTAGCATGGTATTCTTACGATTAACGTCTACAGCGCCTGATGATGCCTCGTGGAGAGGCGAAACACGTGTCGCAGAGACGACGCATGGAGGCATGCGGTTTCTGTTCCAGATGGCGGACGACCGCAGCAACCGAGGCAGAGACTACCGGAGCAGCCATGGTAGCGTCGGCATGTTGCATCTACTAACGGTAGTGGGTGGGTGCCGGCCGGCGCTAGGTCGCATGAACTAATTGGTGGCGGAAGCACACAGAGCAGGTTAGATAAAATTGCATGCAAACCAAAAGCCCCCAAAATCGAAGAGCATACATGAAGAGGTTGATTGAGAGTGGAAGAAGCGAGAGGGGTATGTTTGGATAGGTGCAGCTGGCGTTCCATAGTCTCTGTATGTATATGTATGTAGTAATATTTATGAAAATGTCCCACAGAAGTGTCATCCTGAAATGGACACTTGTAAAAGTAGTTCGGGAGCTCGCAGCAAAATTGGACAATCGGTTCTAATTATAGTAATCTAACTTATATCAAAACGCCAAAATCATTGTCCAATTTTGCTGCGAGCTCCCGAACCAAAGCTTCTTTCTGTATTTTAATCCATAAATATGAAAACATTAAGCACGCCGTTTATCATATATTGAATTGACAACAATTTGTTTTAAATGAAAAGTAATAAACTCGAATTTCAGCAATTGTTATTAACGTTATATTTACGTTGAGAATAGAACAGGGGCTGAATTTTAGGGCTGGGCAGGGGCTGTGATTTTATTTAATTTTGTTTTGTCTAAATACATTCCCAAATAATATAAATCACAATCAAAACATTTCAAATATATTTTTTCCATGTAAAATAGGAGATGAAAATATGATCCCTAGGGGATATTTATCATCTCGAATGGATATATTTTCTATCAGATTAAGTGAATAAGAAATCTTGTAAATATTTACTTAAAAATATCATTGTAATATTTCAACCTACTCGTATTTTACACACTTAGGGGAAGAAATACGGCAAAAGATGAAATAATTATTTATTTATTTTTAACGAAACGTCTCTATTCTAAATTAAAAGTCAAAACGTGCAGTATTTACGTCCTTTTGCAAAATTTTAGGTCAATAAGTGACAATTTTTTTTCACACAATAATATCCGGAGTTAAATAAAAAATAAAATCAATTCTTAGCGAGTATCTACGTGTCCAAAAAAACCTACTACATTTCATTTTTTTAGCTGTAGTAGTTTCAGCTTCTTTATGTATATGAATTTATCAATTGCATTTCAAATTTATCAGAGACAAAGAAAGGCGGAATGGATTTTGTTGGTGATTGATGAAAAACTGTGCTTAAAAAGATCAATTACTTTAGATATATTACTTCGCGAAGAGATTAGGTGGGAGGGGGATGGCACGAATCTGGTTCATCTGTCCGTTCGAGTGACATCGCGAGGATGTTTCTTTTTCTCTCTTACTATTTATACTATGAAATATGTGTTTCAGAATTTTTTACAAATTTTTTTTTGCGTTTTGTGCATCAGCGTAATCGTGCCGCTGCTACCCTTGAAATTGAAAGTTTACGTGCCGTATTTATTAGGGAATAAGTAATATGTAAGGTTAATCTCTAAATATGACACTCCAGTTTGCTCCACTTCAATATTTTTTCCATTTACTATTTCATTTAATAGATAATCTCTTGGACACTGCTTATCCTCAAAACCGTCCTATCGTCTCGAGGATTCGTCACCGAATGTCACGTAAACCATCTCCCCAGATCTCGTTACCTGCAACCGTCCCGCCTTATTTTTATTCCCCACTGCCTCACTATTGATTAAGTTCGCAATTATTTAATAACAAATTACATAAATGTATACGTAATGTTACTATTAAATAAAATCTTAAACGTAGAATAAACTTGCAACAAACACTAATACTTACTGTGCTAGAATGACAATCATCAAGGTGGTATGTATGGAACTTTAAATCCAGCGGATGATATTCAATCAAATACTCTTAGTTCTTACGAACTTCTCTGAACTTATAAAATATACAGAGAGAGAGAGGCAACATTTCTTCGTGCAGGTCTTCGTCCATAGCAGGTTCAGCCCAATGGAAATCACTGGATGGCGGATGATTGGAGTTGTTCTCTTGTTTGTGATCAAATGGAGTAAGCGATTCGAGAGGACCACCAGCTCATAGATTGGTATTCCATGTGAGAGCGGACCCTTATTACTGAAGGTTATGGGATAAAATACTTTTGAAACTCTACTCCCCGCTATTTACCGCTGCTTCTAGTTGCGGCGAGAAGTTGTAATTGCTAAAAGATAGTTCATAGATCAACAATTGCGTCGTTTCGGCCTATTGGTTGAAACATTTTGACGAGCTCGGTGGCTCAGTTGTGAATGTCGCGACTTTGAAACCAACGCTCGCGGGTTCGATTCCCACACAAGGCAAACATTTGTGTGCATGAACATGTCTGTTCGTCTTGGTCTGGATGTTTTAAGAGAGGTAGGGCGCATCAAAGCAAACACAAGCACACAAGCATAAAGGCGGGCCCTTTGGAAGTACCTCCACCTCACAGAAAACCGCAGCCAAATAACAACTTCCTAGAGGGTTGTTGTGTGCCTGCGTGTGAGTGAGGTCACCAGTAAGCTCCCAAGGAGTTGCTGTGTAAGCAGCAGAGGAGGCATCGCGCGAGTGATAATTAATATATCCCAAGCGTTAATAAGCTACGGTACCCGCTTTACATCAGGTGGGCCGTATGCTTGTATGCCTCCCGACATAGTATAAAACAAAACATCCTCGTACTGGAACGCAGGCTCGATTCGGTGAGTTATTTAAGTGCTAGTGGCTTTACTATACCACAATATACCGTGTACTATAACGTCTAAACGGATTAAGGAATTTAAATAAACGTAGTATCTTTAGTTAGTTTTATTTTAGTTGAAGATATAAGAGTCGCATACAATGACATCTTCGGGAAATTGATGGGTTTAACACGATTTTGTAGCGCCTCGGAAATGATTACAGAGACACGAGTTGATACGCTTAATGCCATTCAAAGAAAAAGGGTAGCGTTTCAAAGTTCAGAGTTGCCAAGTGTAAGAATGCCATTATTAGCAGCCTGGCGGAAAGGCTTGTGACGACCTCAACATATAAAAGTTGGGTGGTTGGGACAAAAGTATTATATTTATAATTATTACATTTACATTGACATATTGTCTTTAGACCTAATGTATTAATTAATGTATGGATATTCAGTGTCCGAAATAAAGGATTATTATTATTCTCTTATTTCACGGGTTTTAATCCCGGTCATTTGATAGGCGTGCGCGGGGATATGAATCCAACGCGTAGAGGCCCCTTGTAAAAGAATGATGTAATGTATTATACCAGCTGTGACCTGCTCTAAGGGATATCAATGGGAGGATATACCAACGAACCAGTCACAGCAGGTATTGGAACTATTGCAAATGTGTCGGAAATAATTGGGCTA
This sequence comes from Pyralis farinalis, assembly GCA_947507595.1. NCBI lineage: Eukaryota > Metazoa > Arthropoda > Insecta > Lepidoptera > Pyralidae > Pyralis > Pyralis farinalis. The sequence goes on from OX382264.1 coordinate 4,897,404, forward strand.
TTGAAATGAGATCTGGAGGGATTATTAGTACTGGGCTATTACAGAAGAGAGACGGACACCTGCCATAACTATCCTATCTGATGTTACTTCGGCAGGCGGTGGCTCGTCACTCACTAGATGGACCCCCGAAATGCCAGAGAAAGTCGGCCGGGTGCAACACCGATGTGAGTGACTCAGAGGTGTCGAGAGGTGTGCTGCGCTTTCTCCGAAGTTACTCGCGGCGTTATGCCCTTTAACACTTCCACCCCTGGAGCATATCACCTGCTAGAGCAATATACTCTATCGACTCCTCTCTGGACAGCCAATGAAGGCAAGCCAGAGCTGAGAGTCCTGCGGGCCTTCTTGACTTTTCACTCCGACCGACGAAGACACGCCGGAGGCGAAGGCCCTGATCGACTCTCTGGAGCACTCGGGTACCCGTGGTGTCGTTACGCACCAACAGCTCGCCACAAGCTGCAGGACTTAAGCTGCCCTGCGGGGATTATTATTATTATTTAGACTTCTTACATTTTTCGGGATAGCCAGGTTACATTTTTAAAAATAAATATGGTAGCTGTTCTTTTAAATTGTTGTGAATCTACCTAAAGTTATTATTAGGACGGATAATAACTTTGTTAAAAACCGAAATGATGCATCCTGAAATGCTTTGATAGGTAACACAGAATAAAAGCATCCCTCCGAAGATTTACTAAATAAATTGGACAGGCTTCAAAACCAATGTATCCGATTTGTATTTGGTCTTCGCAAGTATGACCATATTTCTCAATTTCGACAGCAACTTAACTGGCTGCCTATAAGGCTACGGCGTAAAATCCACATTCTAACCTTTCTCTATAATGCTCTTTTTAATCCTTCTTTTCCAACGTACCTCAGGAGGAGGTTTCATTTTCGGATCATGGACGAGCGTCTACGATGTAGCCAAGACCCCATCTTGAAGGTGCCTGCCTCCCTGACCAACACGTTCGGGAATTCTTATACCGTGCATGCCGCCCGTCTTTGGAACGCACTTCCGCTCGAGATCAGAGCTTCGCCTACTATAAATTCTTTCAAAAAACATCTAAAAAGCTTTTTCAGTACTTCTGCGAGACATTGAGCTTACATTATGTATTATTTTTATTCAATTATATTAAATATTTGTTTGTATTCTATCGTTATTCATTAGTGCGTATGTATCTGTGCCTTACATTTACATTTACATTTGAGTGTCTATATGCTTATCAATTTTCTTAATATATGCTGGCATCAATGTGTTATTATGTTAACCTTATATACACTTTTTGTCTACCACCGCCATACATTATTCCACTCAGGAACTCGAAAGCAATGGTTGGCTGGAAGAGATTCCTCGAAGGAATAAGCCCGCCTTTGCAAATCAAATTCCAATATTTTAAGAATGTAAACATTAACTTAGCAATAAAGTTCTACAAACAAACAAAACAAACAAAAAAGCATGTTCTTATATACACTTTTTTATCTACCACCGCCATACATTAATCCACTCAGGAACTTAAAAGCAATGGTTGGCTGGAAGAGATTCCTCGAAGGAATAAGCCCGCGTTTGCAAATCAAATTCTTATATTTTACGAATGTAAACATTTATGCAATAAAGTTCTACAAACAAATAAATAGCATGCACATTAAAATTCACGAGCATGTATGAAGAAATTGATGAATGAAGAAGAAGCGAAAGAGATATGTTTTGATCCATGCATCTGGCGTCGTAGAGTACCAGCCCGCCAACGGGAGAAAGACTTGAAGGTATGTCTGTATATTGAATTGGATACAGACGTGGAAGTATGTATAATATATTTTCTTAAAACTACCGAGGTAGCAAACAAGCATAAGGCATGCCTGATAGTCAGCAGTAATCGTAGGCTATGGACAGTTGCGTCACCAAGGTCGTTACCGAATTGTGAAAATATATTCACAACCTTTTTGTACATGGGGCACACTAAAAGTTTTGCACTTCTAGCTAATCGGAACTATTTGAATTTCGAATGTTATATTTTTTGAAACGTTGCAACCTACTTAGCAATAAAAAAAAACAATTGGCGGGAAATCATTTGTCAATTGTTTTTTATCACACATCAAAGTTCTACGTACGCAACGAAAATGGAATTGAGTCGAAAAGATTTTAGAGGGATGATTTTTTATGATTTTAAAAGTTCTCTCTCTCCGCAAGACTGTGCTGCTCGTCTTCAAAATGCTTTTGGGAGAGAAGCACCTTCTTTGAGCACCGTGAGGCCATGGTTTGCTGAATTTGAGAGAGGTCGAGTTTCTTTACATGACGAATTTCGTGAAGGGCGGCCTTCAACTGCCGTCAACGTAAATAATGTGGCTACTGTTAAGCGGCTAATTGAAGAAAACCCGCGGATTAGCTATGAGACAATTCGAGAACTATTGGGGATTGGTATGAGCCAAGTTCAGAAAATTTTACACGAAGAATTGAAAGTTCGGAAACTTTGTTGTCGTTGGATCCCTCATGAACTGACAGCGGAGCAGAAGCGGGCTCGCGTGGAATGGTGCTCACAGATGCTACTGAAGTACGACCACGGACATTCTAATACTGTTTATGACATTGTCACAGGAGACGAAACGTGGATTTATTGTTTTGAACCCGAAAAAAAACAGCAATCTTGTGAATGGGTGTTTGAAAATGAGAACAGGCCAACAAAAGTGAGGCAGGCGAGAAACGTTGGTAAAAAAATGATCGCGATTTTTTTCTCAGCTACGGGTCCCATCTGCACAATTCCACTTGAAGATCAAAAGAGTGTTAATGCCGAGTGGTATTCTACCATTTGTTTACCCAGGGTGTTAGAAAAAGTTCGCGAAAGACGTCCAAAAAGCCGCGTTCTCCTACATCATGACAACGCTTCTTCACACACGGCCAACAAAACAAAGTCGTTTTTAACTTCCGAAAAAGTACAACTCGTTACCCATCCTGCGCATAGCCCCGACCTAGCACCCTGTGATTTCTGTATTTTCCCCAAAATCAAAGATTTGATGAGAGGTTTCACTTTTACCAACACCGAAGAGGCTAAAGAGGCAGTGATAGCGTTCAATCAGCACGTAGAAAACATGCCTACAGATCTGTGGTCCTCCTGTTTTAAAAAATGGTTCGATCGCATGAAAAAATGTTTAAAATGTAAAGGAGAGTATTTTGAAAAGCAATAAACATAATATTTTGGTTATAACATGTTGTTTTTTTAAGTTATGCAAAACTTATAGTGTGACCTACGTATAACCTCCTCTTCCGTCTTATACTTATTTAATATTTCCTCATTTGATAATGGATGTTAGACTGAAACTCCATACATAAATGTCTAAACGATTTTCACAGAACTCTACAATTACAAGGATGCAATAAACAATTCATTATTAAGTATATCTTTAGGCGATGGTAAAGTTGATCTAATTCTGAGACATTTTTCCGACTATTCAGAAGTCCTTTCAATTCAAAAGTTAAATATTATTTAAGTAACAGCCTAAATCGAATATGTGTTTATATAAGGGGTTAAAGTATTGTAGTATTGCCTATTCGTATTGAAAAATTAAAACTCGTTTTTTTTCTAAGATGTAACGTCCCCGGACACAACGATGCTTGGATTAAAATATTACTTCTTTTATTAAACTTAAAGGGTCAATACATATTATCTTGTTACTTTTTATAGGTTATTTTTGCGTCGGGGGTAATTTTTTAATTTATGTTATAGATTTGATACGTTAATAAAATAAAATGAGTCAATATTGTAGGTAAGGGAACGTTAAATCATACCACTAATCCCTGGGTAGTTTGATTCCGATCGGCTTCCACCATCTCCTTCAATTCAGCGTTATTCACCTGTGTGGGCGGTCTTCCACGTGGTTCGTTCTTCAAGTCGAAGTTTCCACTACGAAAGCGTTTAAGCCAAAAACGCACGGTGCGTTCATTAGCAGTCTCCTCTCCAAACGCACCATTTATATTCCGAGCCGTTTCTGCCGCGTTAGTTCCGCCGCGTCGGAACTCGTATTCAATGATTTTCGAAATATCCATCTTTCCCGCCTAATCTGAATATAAAAAAAAAATGAAATTTGTAAATCAAATGTTGCACATTTTTTAAAAGAAAAACCTCATAGGTCGGGTGATAAAAAGTTTCACTCGAAAATCTCACACCATGAAGGTTTAAATATCAATTCAAAGTATCTATTACTATAAAACGGCAATTTCATTTCACCCCATTTAACGCCTATTATAATATTGTAATTGGGCATAGGCTCCCCATTCCATCGTTTTATTCTATTATTCAAATATTTAACTGAACTAGACAATATCTCAAATTTGCTAAGCAAGTATTGAAGCCAAAGTGTTGATAGTCAAAAGTTCGATATCGCCTTGAATATAAATGAAGGCTGGTTGAGTTCGATAATAAGATTGAAAATCTAATTGTACTAGTGTTGCACTGAGCTCACTGAAATCCACAAACCAGAAAGCACTTGATTGCGCACGTAGGCACCCCGCGCACGCAAAACGTTGTGTTTTGGTGGGTTGTGACTGTAGTGAAACACAAGCTTGTTGGTTGAACACTGACTTTATTGCGGGTTGGTGGGTGGAACACAAACACATTATTTATGACTACTCACCTAGTTTGTTATAAAGCATTAACAAATATACTACATCTTTCCCTTACAGAACAAGAAATACATGTTACATAATAATACCACGGGTACCTACATATATTATATATAGAGTGTTGTATAAATGGTAATACGAACTTATTTTTTATGTGCCTATACATGTTTGCTATTACTGTTTTCCTTTTTTTTTTTTTAACAAAGGTTAACTTATTGACTAACAAAGAAAAATAAAAAACTAAACGAATAATACAAAGAACCCTTTGTATTATTATTCAATTACTAAATTTTTAACCTTAATAGATTTAACCCAGCACCAATGTAAATAATAGTTAGTACATCTTAAAACTTACAAATTACTTAAAACTTAAATATTACCTAGGTACAACACACATAAAGATACCTATTATTTTTTAGGCTTTTTGCGTAAAGTTACAAATGACGATTCCATCAGCCCTGGCAATATCTGTGTATGCTTAGACGCGCTTGACTGCAAGTTATCGTCTTCGATCTCCTCGGATCCCTCTTTTAGTGATACCGAAGTGGGTATAGGTGTTGGTTTGTCAGGTTCGGGCCCAGATGTTTTACTCAGATTGTCTGTACCTACCTGTGCGCTCTGGCGTGTTTCACGTGTTTGTCTACACACGATCTGGCGCCGGTTCCGTCTATACCTACGACCAACAGCGTCCTCGAGAATGTACGACCTAGGCTCCACAGCCTTCTGGACAACCTCCATAGGTCGATGTTTTCCCCCGTCAACAACAACTACCCTGTCGCGATAATGTAAGAGAGGTAAGTCCTTTGGCCTTGCTCGTTTATCATAGATTATTTTTTGTTTTGATTGTTTTTCCAGTATGTTATAGTAATTTGATTCATTGTCCAGTTTCCCAGCCAGTAGTGACTTATGAATGGGTAGTCTTGTATTTAGACGCCTTCCCATTAGCATTTGCGCAGGTGAGTCAATACAGTCTCGCGGCGTCGATCTTAGATTCAGTAAGCCTACCTAGTCCTGGCCTGAATCACTGCATTTTTTAAGTAAAGTTTTAACTGTACGTACAGTACGCTCGCTCTTTCCGTTTGACTGCGGATATAACGGGGAAGAGGTGACATGATTTATCTCCCATTCGCGTACAAACTCTTTAAATTCCTTAGAGCTGTATGCAGGTCCGTTATCAGTAATCAGAATTTTCGGTATACCGTGTCAACAGAACTGTTCTTTTAATGCTCCTATAACACACCTACTACTAATAGCACTCAATGAATTAACTTCTACATAACTAGAAAAATAGTCGACTAATATGAGGTAGTATTTCCTTTTGTATTCAAATATGTCAGAACCTAACTTAATCCACGGTATGTCCGGAATCGAATGCGGTATCATCGGCTCCCGGGCCGGTGCCGGCGCGTGCAGCGCACACGCGGTGCAGTCGCGTACGGCGCGCTCCACGTCACTCGTCATCCCCGGCCAGAACATGACGTCGCGCGCGCGCCTCTTACATCGGTCGATCCCTAGATGTCCCTCGTGTACTCGCCGCAACATATCTCCGCGTAAACTCGAAGGAATGTACACCCTACTATCTTTTAATAATAAGTTATCTACATACTGCAGACAATCTCTGTAAGACCAAAATACACGCAATTCTGGTTTAATACTGTATTGATTTCGAGGCCATCCATTGTTTATGTAATTAATTAATAACTGTGCCACATTATCATCTTTTAAATGTTTCCTTATTAAATTTAATTTTTCATCACTGTAAGGCAATTGTTCTAATAAAAAACACGTTTGCACCTCCACCTCCTCACAAACCTTTTTATTTAGTAAGTGTGGGAGTGCAGCTCGCGACAACGTATCCGCTATGTACATAAACTTACCAGGCGTATACACGACTTTTAAGTCATAACATTGAATGCGCAACATCATTCGCTGTAAACGAGCGGGTACAGATGAAAGGGATTTTGTAAATATTGCTTCTAGCGGCTTGTGGTCGGACTGCACGGTGACGTCACATCGCCCCGAAATATACTGATGAAACCGTTCGCAGCCAAACACGATAGCCAAAAGTTCTTTTTCGATTTGAGCGTAACGACGTTGGGTGTCGGTAAGGGTTAACGAAGCGTACTCAACCGGCCGCCCCGCCTGCAGCAGCACCGCGCCGAGCGCCTCCCCACTCGAGTCCACCGAAAGCACGATAGGTAGCCGGTTCGAATACAGCGCTAATACTGGAGCAGATGTGATAAGATTTTTTAGTTTATTTATTGCAACCGTATGCTCATGGTCCCAAACCCATTCGGAGTCTTTCTTTAAAAGACCCCGTAATATTGCTACGTGTTCTGAATAATTTGGGATAAATTTGGAAAGGTAATTCACCATCCCTAAGAAACGTTCTAAACTCTTTCTATCTTTAGGTTGAGGCATCTCGACAACGGCTTTCACTTTGGATCCGTCAGGCCTCATTCCACGCTCGTCAAAAATGTGCCCTAAGTATACAATTTCCTTAACACCGAATTTACATTTCTCTCTATTAAACTTCATACCTATATCTTTAGCTCTCTGCAGTAATTTTTCTAACCTGCTATCGTGTTCCTGTTTACTTGAGCCCCACACGACTATGTCATCGATAAAAGACTGCGTACCTTCGAGATCCTCCAGAGCCTGTCTCACTTTTGCGTGAAACATTTCGGGTGCGCAGTTGATACCGTAAGGTAATCTTAGAAACTGGTACCTACCGAAGGGTGTACTAAAGGTGCACAAGTCTGCGCTAGGCTCATCTAACAAAAGCATCCAAAATCCACAGCGTGCATCAAGCACGCTGAAGCACGTGGCGTCGCGCAGTTGCGCCGCCAGCTCGCTCACCGTTGGCAACGTGTAGTGCGTGCGCCGCACTGCACGATTGAGTGCACGCGGGTCTAAGCATACGCGTATATCACCATTTTTCTTGGCGGCTATCACTATACCATTCTCCCATTCGGTAGGATGACTGACTTTCCTAACTACACCTAGTTTTTCCATCCTCTTTAATTCCGCAAGAAGTTTGTCTCGCATACCTAATGGAATCCTCCGAGTCGGGCAAATAACAGGACTTACACTTTTATCCACTACGATTTTATGTTTTCCCTGCAACATACCGAGACCATGAAATAAATCCGAATACTTGTCGATATTCACAATGTCTACTCTCTGTATAGCTCCTATTTGTAAACATGCACTTAAACCTAGAATATTTTGACATTGCATACTGGCCACTACAAATTTCAAGTCGTGTAATTCATTTTTAAAATTTATTTTTAGACTGCATTCCCCTACAATAGGAACTAAATTCCCGGTATATGAATAAACTTTTTTATTGTAGGGCACAAGAAAATTCGAATTAAATCCTAACCGGTCATAATCGAACTTTGACAAAATGTTTAGCATGGCTCCCGTATCTAATTTGAAGTTAATTCGCTTACCATTAAAGTCTATAATTTCAATCCACTCCTTAGGTATATTTTTCTTTGCTTTGCAATCCGTCACCATACTGACATACAACATTTCTCCACTGGAATCTGACTCCGTGACACTCACATTATGCACCCTTTTTCCAATCACTTTATTGCAACACACGCGCGCAAAATGCCCGCGACCGTTGCATGCGAAACAAGTAGCCCTCAGCGCGAGGCAGCGCTGCGGGTCGTCGCAGGCTGCGCGGCCGCAGCGCGTGCACAGCTCGCCTCCGCCGCGGGCCGCGGGCTGCCGCTGGCCGCCTCGGCCACTGTAACAACGACGCGCGCGACCCCGCCAGCCGTTGCCGCCTTTTCCGTACATTGCATTCACTTGTCCCGCTGACGAAGTTGCTTCCACTATTTGTCTATTTTCTTCTCTGGACATCTCGGCTGCTTCACACACTTGTACAGCTTTCAACAATGACAAATCCTCCGTCCGCAGCAATCTGTCACGTACGATACTATCGGATATTCCGCATACGATTCGATCTCTTATTAAACCGTCGACTAAATGTTCAAATTCACAACCTTGGCTTAGAATTTTTAAAGCGGTTATGTATTGATTAATAGTTTCACCTACCGCTTGGTTTCTCGTGAAAAACTTAAACCTGAGCGATGTCACGTTAGCTTTTGTTCCAAAATGTAAATCAAACTTCTTTTTCAAACACACGATGTCGTCGGCGCTTTCTCCTTTATCATAAGAGAACGTCGAAAATATTTCATAGCCCTCTGCTCCAATGAGGTTCACCAGCAAACTTGCTTGCACATCCTTAGTTTCCTTGATGACTCCAGACGCCTTCAAGAAAACCGAAAACTGTTGCCACCACTTCCGCCACGTGTCCGCCCGCGCCACTGGACTACCATCTACACGTAGTTCTGGTGGCGGACGTGCGTGCTCCATGCTCTACTAAGTAAAACACCGACTACGTCGCCAATAACTACACCTGTAGCCGCTTAATAGTTGGAAAAAGTATAAAATATGAGCACCGCTGCCACCATGTAGTGAAACACAAGCTTGTTGGTTGAACACTGACTTTATTGCGGGTTGGTGGGTGGAACACAAACACATTATTTATGACTACTCACCTAGTTTGTTATAAAGCATTAACAAATATACTACAGTGACGTTGTGCTCTGCCTTTTCGCAGAAAATTGTTCGGCCGATTATCACTTGCCAACTAACGTTTCGAAGAAATTTATTTTGCGGAATAATCATTTGCCAACTTTTCGTATAATTTTGTTTTATTTCCCGACTTCACAGTTGCCTACTGTATGTTTGGTCTGCTTTTTATAATGACACTTTTCAAAATGGCAACGATTCGCTTCTGGCACTTCGCCGGCCGCTACTGCGGCATGCTCGCTTCGCTCGCTCGGCTTGTGCGTTGTTTGTCATTTCTCTAATCTAACCTAATAAACTGAGTTTTCTAATGCTATACTTATTATAAAATTTTTATTTGTTTGAAAGATTTGACAAATGATAAATGCCCCAAACGTTGGTGTCATTATAATAATCAGCTTAACAATAATTCTACCAGATGAAAAGTTGTCATACAAAAAATTGATAATCGTTAGTTGTCAAAGTGAAAAATAGGCGAAACGTTGGTTTGCAAGTGATAATCGGCCAAACAATTTTCGGCAAAAAGGCAGGATACCGTTTTGGTGCCTAAATATCTCAGAGGGTTATGTCTATGTCAACTATGCTGTACTAGTTACTAGTACTATACTAGTTTTATAAACTGTTTATATAATTACTACTATGCTAGTTACATAAACACAACTAAAATAATACATGACGTGACTACAAACCAATAAAGCACTTGACTGCGAATGCAGATCTGCGACTGCCCTGAGCTCACAGAATAGTCGTGTTTTAGCGCCTAAATATCGCAGAGACTAAGTCAACTGACCTATGTGACAATATTATACCCAATATGGCGATAAATGCTGCGATGTTGATCCGCGAACTAGCTAATAAGTGCTCCGCGTTCTACTTTACCCGTCGATCCGTTGCGGTGAATTGAGTTACTACTTAATAACGGTCTCATCGGCTATCCATAGGTTATTTTCCTAATGGGGTTGAGTCTCGTTACATAACTCTATCGCCGTCCCTTTGACGATGTGGTATGCATGTACATTTTCCATTCTAAGCAAAAAAAAGATAGAGTCTTGTTTAGGAAAGAGTTCAGTCAAGTTTCAGATTTTTAAATTGCGAATTCAGTTACTATGTAATATTCGGTTTCATCTGCTACCCATAGGTCCTCCATTTTCTTCATGCTAAAATCTGATACTCACTCCGAGGTGCCTAGAAGCGCAACACTCCAGTTCCAGGTGTCTTCTACTTGCCTCCAGAGGGCTGATATGTGTCTACTGGTGTCTTCCCCCAAAAACTTGCATAACATGCGGATTCATTTGTACTTTATGTGCGAACTTAAGTTACGTTTAAGTTTACGCCCTTAATATAACCTTAACAGTGAGATGGTGGTACCTCCCTAGACGGGCTGTTTTGATGCGCCCTACCTCTCTTAAAACATCCAGGTCAAGACACGCACTGATGTTAAAAGCACAAATGTTTGGGACTTGTCCAATACAGGAGTTGGTTATAAAAATAATTGGTTATTAAACAAATAAGAAACGAAAAGTATATAGTGTCAAAATATAGTATTTGTTTTATCATTATATTTAAAAACACTTTTTTATTAAAAAGTACAGCTAATCAGGCGAAAATTTTTATTTTTTTAATGGATTTTCGCAATTTTTAACAAATAGGTATCATTGCTAATCAGCTGTACATCATCATTACAGTTTATCATCATCATTAAAGTCAAGTGTCACTAGTGACCAATCGATTCGGCATCCATTGATAATGTTCCGTTTTACGCTAAAATGTTTACGATCAAACTTTATTATACCAGAGATATCAAGTTATGCGAAATAAAGTATATTCGTGCACTTTATTTTTATAGTAAAGTATAACAACAATACTTCATGAAGTACGGGTGGCAACCCTAGGCGTGGGAGAAATTTCTCGACTGCGACGCGTTCTGCTACATGTCACGCTATGTCTCCCCGCCTCGCAATGGCAAAAACCGTAACTAGATTAAAATTGAAATGTAACAAAACATTACACTCTGTCATGTTAACTGAATTTATTCTGATACGTGATTACATTATGATGGATATCAATTGTCTATTGTATCACATCCTTCGTATGAAGTTAATGATGCCGAGAGTAGTCGTTCGGGAAAAAAATGTTCTGATATTTCTACATAACTATTAACCTGTCACTGCGGGTTGTATGTGGAAGCTCAAGGTTGCTCAGCTTGCTACGGAAATAGTTATGCTCGGGGTTTCTCTGCATGGTAGAACCAGAAATGAAGATATCCGCAGTAGAACTAAAGTAACCGACATAGCCCAAAGGATAAGTAAGCTGAAATGGCGGTGGGCCGGCCACATAGTTCGTAGAGCCAACAACCGCTGGGGTAGCAAGGTTCTCAAATGTAGTTCTCGTACCGGCACATCGCGATAAACGCTTACAACATATTAAGTATCACTCGCGCGATGCCATCTGATGACCTCACTCACTCGCAGGAACAGGACAACCCTCCAGGGAGTTGTTATTTGACTGCAGTTTTTTATGAGGTGGAGGTACTTCCCCAGGCAGACTGCTATGTTGCGCTCTATCTCTTTTAAAAAATCTAGACAAATATACATGTTCATGCACCTGTCCTGTGTGGGAATCGAACAAACTGGTTGATGGGAACTACCTATGCTTATACGTGGGACACTCAGAAAGTATTGCGAAAGTAAAAAAAAGTTAATAAAGTAATAAAGTCTATAGGTAAATATTTTTTGTTTAATCTTTTCAAAGTACTCTCCACCAGCCTCTGTACGAAGTTTCATGCGTCTGAACCAGTTTTAGACATACTTTTTCCAGCCCACCGGAGACACCTCATTTACAGCCTGCTCAAACGCTGACAGCGCATCTTCCGGCGACGAAAATTGTATCCCTTTGAGCTGATTTTTTTCAAGAAAAGAAGTCACACGATGCTTGGTCAGGGCTGTAAGGAGGGTAACCCAGGAGTTTGACCGGCGTACTGTCCAGGAAGTCCCTCGTTTCGAGCCTGGTGTGCGCGGGTGCGTTGTCGTGGTGAAGCAGTAGCCCGCGGAGCCCTGCGACCAACCGTCGCTTGTTGCTCACAATAGAGAAAACTTCTGCCGGTAGTATACCATTCGGCGTTGATGCTTCTTTGGTTTTGTAAAGGAAATTGACACCAGGTAGCCAGTCAAATTGAAAACGCTCGCGATCAAAATCTTCCCCCCGCTTCTAGGTCAGTTCGCTTTGATAGGCGTTGATTCGTTTTGAAACATCCAAACCGTCGACTGGCGCTTCATTTCTGGATCGTATCGATAAATCCAGGACTCATCATCTGCAATGATGTGGTAAACACGCCAAGACGAGCCTGCTTTAAATTTGTTTATCATATCACGGCACCATTCCACCCGGGCCTGCTTCTGAGCAACGGTGAGGTTGTGCGGCACTAGGCGTGTAACTATCCTCCTCACGCGAAGATGCAAGTGTAGAAAGAATCTCGTGAAGGCTTCCCGATCCAATCTGCAGTATTTGCTGAATCTTCTGATACGTAACTCGCAATAGACAATAGTCTTGGAATAAAATTTTCACTGCTTGCACGTTTTGTTCCGTAACAGCCGTCAATGGGCGACCGCTTCTTTCTTTATCCCCCCTAAGTTAGTCGATCGCGCTTGAATTCGTTATACTACCGATACACGGTTGCCTTGGAAGGGCCTTCATCCATGAATGCCATTTGAAATCTATCATACGACTCGTTCGGTTTCAGGCGACACTTGAAATCGTAAAAAATCATAGCGCGAAAATGTTCCCGGCGCACATCCATTTTCAATGAGATTCGATAATTTAAATTAATTATTTAATTTTGAACGTATGTACCTAATTTTACTTATAAATAGTCATATTTTCAAAATTGTTTATAACTGACCAGTCTTTCACGCATAGAAACTTTCGCGTCTTCAGCTGACACTCAATTATTTATATGTACTGAATTTCATCATCACTTGCTCGGCGGTGAAGGAAAACATCTTGAGGAAACCCGCCCGTCCAAGAAACTATATTACGATAGACGTGTAACCTAACCTAAGAACGATCTGGTATTTCGTCTGGGCTGTGGAGATCTGACGACAGTCGCTTCATGCAAAAGTCAGTATCTTCGCCAAATACTTAAGCTTTGGTAATAGGATAGTAAATTGTCCCGCAAGTTGGTTCCGATATTTTTGCAGTTTTAGTTTGTAACTAACTCCATGAGTAGATATTTCTTCTTTTACAGTAGCGATATTTAGATTTTCGTGGATTTATGTTGTTCTTGTGAACCAAGCGGCATTCGATATTTGTTTTAGGATTTAGTTTTGTGTCCTTTGTATGATCATTATATTTGAAGCACTAGGGGAAACCCATAGCTGTATTTTTTTTTACTACGTCGGGAGGCATACAAGCAAACGGCCCACCTGATGTAAAGCGGTACCGTAGGCTATTAACGCTTGCGATATATTAATTAGCACTCGCGCGATGCCTCCTCTGCTGCTTACACAACAACTCCTTTGGGAGCTTACTAGTGACCTCACTCACACGCCCTCTAGGGAGTTTTTATTTTGCTGCGGTTTTCTGTGAGGTGGAGGTACTTCCCAGAAGGGCTGCTTTGATGCGCCATACCTCTCTTAAAACATCCAGACCAATACAAATAGACATGTTCATGCACACAAATGTTTGCCTTGTGAGGGAATCGAACCCACGAGCGTTTGTGTGAAAGTCGCGTCACTCACGACTGAGCCACCGAGCTCGTCAGGAGATGTATACTATATGTCCAAATAGGTTTTAGAACAGTTTTGTACACAAGCAACTTATTGTCGACAGAAAGTTTTGAGTTTCGTCCTAGTAACCAATAAAGGTCCTTGTATTGAACGTGCTTATTCCAGGTTAGTCAATGATCCATACCCAAATACTTACTGTGTTATGGTGGGGTAGTTGGACACAGTTGAAGGTGACTGGAAAGCAATTTTTCTTTCTAAGGGTGAAAGTCACATGTCGACTTACTCGTACATACACTAGCGGCAATTCTCCATTTACCAAACCATGCTTCTATTTTATTTAGGCTCTCTTGCAAGATCACTGAGGCTTGAATTGGTTATCTGCTCGAGGCGAGAACTGTCGAGTCGCGACTGTAACCCCTGAGCTTTGCGGTAAGCCGAACGTATACAGCGTGTACAATACAGGTCCAAGCACAAAGCCTTGTGGCACGCCTGCTTATATACTGTGAAAGCCTGATTTACAATCGCTTTCTCTTACATGAAATATTCTGTCCGTTATGTATGATTTGAGAACCTCAAAAATGGGCCTTGTAAGAGAAGTTTTATTTTGTACATCAAACCCTTGTGCCAAACTATATCAAAAGCTTGTTGAAAATCCAGGATTGCCGTATTCTTTTTTCTCGAAAGACGATTGATCTGATTGTTCTGCATACGCCGTTAACTTGCTCAACTTTTTTCGAAATCCAATTTGGTGATCTAGAAAAATCAATCTATCCTTCTATTACCATTCTGTGTAATATGCAATTCTCGAGTAGCTTTGACATTATTGGTAGAAGACTGATTGGCATGTACGAGGTAATTTCATGCATAGGCTTTCCAGGTCTATGTACCATAATGACTTGTGATGCTTTCCATAGGTCTGGGAAGTATCCGACTCTCAGTATGGCATTGAACAGCATCGTGAGGTATACTATTACTTTACGTGGGGTTTCTTCCTGGACTTTTTGTCGATAAGGTTATATACAGCAACTTTGTTGTTTTCTAATGACATAATGTTTCTGTATATTTCTCTAGGTGTCACTAGTTTCAATGGTAAGTCTTACTGATGGTCTTGGTTTAGGATTAAGTTGATATCTTAAACCTTAAGTTGGTTCATTCGACTTGAATATTTCGCTGAGGTAGTTCGCAAAATCATCAGCTTTCGTTTCCGCTATTTTGATCCATTGTTCGTTACGCGTTCGCAGCGGTGACTTTTGCTGTAATGGTCTATCAAAGTTTATGCTGGTTTTCTACAGTGAGTAATTAGAAGCTTTTGTTCTCTTTGGCTCTCTATGTATCCAAGGCGGTATTGTGAGCTTCAGTGATTTGAACCTTAAGATCTCGGATAGCTTTGATTAATACTGTTTTGTCATTTGGATGTCTACTATTACGCAATCTCTAATACTATTATGCTATATCTAATATGTAATCTCTTAGACCAGTGGCTAAGCGTGAGGAGAGTACGATACCTACACCGGCGCTGGCATGATCGTTCTGGTCTACCCCAGACCAGAGGGTCATCATTCCACCGAGCAGATCGTCGGTATCGCTTCCCTTGCGCTTAGTCTCTGTCACACACAAAACATCCAAACATCTCTCATTCATAACGCCCATCAGCTCGTTCATCTTATCATTCAATTCACATCCCACATTCCACGTGCCCATGCAGCACTCGGCTCTCCTCGACCCGCCGGAATTGGTGCTGCGTGGTGGACGGCGGCCCCCATAGCCGCGTGCAGATATATTCATTCCGACGGGGGCGGAGCGGTTCGCGTCGCCTCCGGGGGGCGTCCTAATCCGCACATTAGTGAGCTTTCGGGCCAGAATTGCAATCCAATTGATTGGCAGGGGTTTCGAATGGACACGCTTCTGGCACATGACCCCCAAAAAGCCAAAAGTACATTAAAAAACATATTCAGTGTACATCGTTCATTTGAGTTTAACTAGTTAATTTGATCCATCAATTGCCACAACAATGGCATTGTCAAGTTTCTTATCCTTTCTATATCTAAATCTTTCGGCACACTGACAGCGATACGATGAATGTCTTGACTACACGTGTAGTTATAAGACAGCAATTTATCTGCGTTTCAACAAGACTTCAAAAACGTGATGAGTAGATGATTAGAGGTACAGTAGTGCTTGTACAATAGCACTTGTAATATACGCTGGGTTAGTATAAGATGATCGTATGCCTTTTTGCTATCATAATTGTGTAAAAAACACATTTACTACGCGATTGGCTTTTAGTACTAAATATGTCATAGTTTCTTGGCGAGTTCTTTTTATTACATATTAATGCGCTAAACTCATGTTTTCTGCTAAAAAGAAAACACACACACAACAATACAATGCAATAATATTCTTAAAATCAATATGCTAGATATGATTTTTTTGGGTTGGGTAGAAAAAAAGTGTTCAGAATTTAAACTAGACGACAAAAAAGAGACTGGAACGTCAGGTGCACCGACCCGAACTTACCTCTCTCGCTTTTTCTACCTTGATTTGGCTATTTTTCAGCACATCTCGTATTTTATTAGTAAGAATGTCTAAGGCGCCCCTGTCGATACCTCCACTCACTTTTGCTCGTACATTATACATTTGTTTCATAAGTCTTTTGTCAATTCTTTCCAATTGTCTAAACATATCAGTACATTCTTTTCAGTTTTTGTCACTCCTTTTTTTTATACAACGTCGAGAGGTATGTAAGCATACGACCCACCTGATGTAAAGCGGTTACGTTTGCAATACATTAAGTATCACTCGCGCGAAGCCACCACTGCAACTCCGCATTGTTCGCGTATCGTGCAATTTCTTACTCTACTAATTATTCTAACTCTAGACATATTTCTCAGTGCTTTAATTTCTATAGTATTTATCCTATTTTCATGCTTTTTCTCTCTCTCCATACCCATGTTTCACTACCGTGTAATTAGAACTTTCAATATTAATTGTTTTTTTACAGAATTTTATATATTCCCGTGTCTCTTTTTAAGAAAAGCTCTACATAATACCTGACGGCAATGACAGTTGCCTCATTTTTAATATTAAAGACGACGCCTTAGGTTTATACCTCAAACTCAAGTCGTCCAAGAATTGCTTACTTGTATAAACACTGCCACGTGCCGCCATATTGCCTCATAGTTATCGCGCTGCGACGGTGTCAGTGTGTCGAGACCTTAAGGATATATATAACCAAAACGAGTACCATTAATGGAAAAATTATAATTGCTTGTCATTAAAATAATAACCATTGAGGATACGCGTATGGTGGTCATCGGACACAAATCAAGGTGAATGAAGTTAGGATCTAATATTTTGCGGGAACACTTCGTGGTGGTAAATATCCTGATGACAAATAAGATTTTTGAGTTCTTTGCATATTATATATATAGCATAGTTATGGGAATTTTTGACTAGGTTTTCTCCAGTTTTCTCGTCATGTCGAGAATTTTGTACAAATTTGATAAAAAGTATATGATTAAATTTAACATTTTCTTCTTTCCTAAATTTAAATAAACAGTAGTTTATGTGAAGAATGAGATAACTACAATGAATGAACCTAGCTTTTAACCATAGTTATACGTATTAACAAAGAAAATATTTAACACGATAAGGACAATTTACGTTATGCCATTTGCGATCCATGTATCTACGTTAGAAGTAAGAATTTGTATTATGTCTAATTATTAAAATTTTAATGAAAAAAAAAACGGATTTAGGTTCTTTCGACGAGCCTGGTGGCGGAGTGGTTAGCAATGGTACTTTAATACTAAGGCGATATTCGATTCCCACGCAAGACATAACATTTGTGTGCATAAACATGTCTGTTTGTCTTAGGCTGGGTGTTTTTAAGAAAGGTAGGACGCATTAATATAGCCTGACTGGAGAACTTTCACCTCACTGAAAACAGCAGCTAACAACCAAGTAACAACTTACTGGAGAATTCTTGTGTTCCCGCGACCGAGTGAGGTTACCGTTAGCTCCTAAGGAGTTGTAGTGGTATCAGGTGGGCCGTATTCCTGCACGCCTCCCGATAAAAGTATTATAAAGAAGACGGTCGATGAGGATAGATCAGCATATTTTTTTTAAAATTAATTGATAATAATAATAGTGATGGGATAATTTTATTATTTTATTTAATAAACACACACAGGAACGCAACAACCCTCTAGGCTGTTATTTGGCTGTTAGCGTAGAAGTTGTTATTTGGCTGCGGTTTTCTATGAAGTGGAGGTACTTTCCCAGACGGGCTGCTTTGATGCGCCGTACCTCTCTTAAACCATCCAGACCAATACAAACAGACATGTTCATGCACACAAGTCTTGTGTGGGAATCGAAACCACGAGCGTTGGTGTCAAAGTTGCATCATTCACGATTGAGCCACCGAGCCCGTCAAAATTTTATTTTATATCATTTTGACAAAAAAAAACGCAAGAATTTAAAGTAGTTTTTGCTATGATATCGTATTCTACGGATCCATTTGAATGGCGGCATTAAACATTAAACAGATCGTGATCTGTGGTTACCCTTGTCAGTATGGAACATAAACACATCAGTGATGAAATACAAACGCGATATCATCTGAAATAGCTTTTATTTGATATCTCTAAATTACGATGGCGATACGATAGGCCCAATTATTGAAATTATTTATATCAATACCCGTATCAACCTCCCCCTCAGATTAACCAGCCGTAATGATAGTGAATAGGTTTAGGACGATTACCTCGACACTTTCGTTGGATGAATAAATTAAATATACATAAACGCTTTTTAATTTTACCTTTTTTGGAGTTCTGCACGTCAAAAAGGTTTTTAGGATCACTTTTCGGTGCAGTCACGTTTCAGAAATAAAATTGTTTCATCTAATGACATTGCCTCACTATCTTTCCACGGCTCCGCCGACCTTTTGGGCCACATCTCATGTTAGGTCAAGCTATGATTAAGGCTCTATCTCGTGCTGTACGTAAGTTTTGACTCCATATTATTTAGCCATTGGGTTCGTAATGTTCTCTGGGGGAGAGAGCACTATGGATATTATGTTAATACTCTGTTATATGCACCTATTAAATAAATAAAAAATACACGAAACAAAAAAAATTCAATGGCTAAATCAAGCTATATTTATGCTATTATAATGTTTCTCCATGTGACTGTCCTTCCTTATGCGTATAAATAAATAAACCTTTGCTGTCGTCTAAATCAGACGTTGCTAAACTTTATTTCTCATAGACCACTTTCAAAATGTAGCTGGTTCCGGTGGACCCCCTGCAGCTACATTCACGGGCAGAGACACTCACCAAACGCGTTCGTCGCATTTGTGTTAGTCCTACCTTCCAAAATTTGCTGTTACTTGTACATTCGACAATATTTATAAAAAAAAAAATATTATTCTCAGGTTATTATTCTGCTCTTCTATGCGCGTACCACTTGTAGACAAACCTGCGGTAAACCACCAAGTTTGACACCGAGGTTCATGTGACACATCGGACAGATTGTCCCTGCCGATGGTGAAAATATCGCTAAAATGGGAGGATGTAGAAACAGAGGTAGGTAACAAAAATACCAAATTAGTGTGTTGAAAGCTGAGGATGAGAGCTCGATGTCGTTGTTGCGTGTGTCATTCTAACCGAACACGCAGGTTAAGCAACGTCCACCGCTGCCGGTCTATGGATGGGTTTAACTATCTCGAGTTTTTCGGTGCTTCGTTAAGCCGTCGGTCCCGTCTGTTGTCGATAGATGACAGTCGTTAAGGTTAGTCAGTGGCCCTCGAGCGGCTTGAAAATACTAGCCTCCGCCAATCCGCATTTGAGCAGCGTGGTGGAGTATGCTTTTACCCCTTCGGATGAAGGGAGACCCGTATCCCTGCAGTGGGATGAGTAAGGGTTGTTGTGCTGGTGGTGCGGTGAAAGCTGAGGTCAGGAGCCTTAAACATCGGTTAGTCTGCATGACAACTGTTATTGTTAAGAGTAAAGACTGCGACCTGTGGCACTCAGTTTTCTCTGCCTATCCCTCAAGGGACCTGGTGTGAGGATATAAATAAATAAAATACTTACCGTTTTTTGATACACGGACTTAGTGTCTACCTATAATTTGACTGCGTTGTCGTACCGCGTGACGGTATCGTCGAACTATCCTTTATCTTACCCAAGAAAGATTTACAAAGCTTAAGAAAGTGTCTTTTCTTGGAGTAGGCTGATACTATGGATCGCCAGGTGCGTCAACCCAAATGTACCTCTCTTGCTTCTTTCACACTCATCAACTTATTCATGCATGCTCTTCGGTTTTGGTGCTTTTGCTTTTTTCTTCAGCACATCATCATATTGATCTATATGTGTCTAGGGCTGCCCCAGCCGATATCTACATTCACTCTTTCACGATACACTTCTTTCGTAACTTTATGTCATTCATTCTTTCTAAATGTCCAAACCATCTCAGCATACCCTTTTTCATTCGGCAAGTCATCAATTTGATCTATTAAAATGACATTAGAGATATAGATAAAAATCATCTTTGTTTTCATTGTACAGTAATAGAACTATCAGTCCTGAGTCAGTGACGTGACCAGGGCACAAAAATATGCTAACCTCTTAATTTGTGGAACTAACTTCCTTTCCCGGAGACATTGCGATATGAGATTCTACAAAAAACGTTAAAGAAACTATATTCCTAAAGACGTGTGACCTAATCTAAGAAAGGTCTGGTTTCTATCTGGGTTGTGGAGGTCTGATGCAGATGTCACGCTAGGTCCCGTACGGGATAGGCAGAGAGAACCGAGCGCCACAAGACACATTATTTTTCTCAAAGGTTTCCACTTTCTGATAAAACACGACCAGCTTGGTCCTGGTATCTACGATCGCGGTAATACCGGGTAATTAATATATGAGTCTACCTTCCTTGGCTCCAACATTATCTTCGTAGATGCATATTTATTTCGCCATATTTTCATCCCGCATTCTTTCTTCATTCCCGAACCGAAGCATGTCTTTTCATATCTAACAGACACTCTTATTCATAACAACTCCTTTATGACTTGTTATTGTACATGATAATGACTAGACTAATGAGAGAGAAGCACCCCTTCCGGTTTGGTCTACCCTTTTTCACACACGATGTATGATTAATATACAGCTGGGTGGATGTATGAACTAATTACACTCTCGCGCTGCCTCTCCGTTCGCAATTACGAATACAAATTATGATATTTATTTAGGTCTGCTTCCGCACAAATGGAATATAAACGGTAATAACAGGAAGTGAGTACAAATTTAGATAAAAGCAAATAATGCTGTAACCATTTTCCCTATAATCAGTCAATATTTTTTATTTATATATATTTTTATAGTGAACACTATATACCTAATAGACAAGGATAGACGGTTACAAGGATTCCTCCACTAGTGAGTTATATTATTAGATATTATTAGAAGAAGAAAGTATTTTCTGTTTTAGTTGTTTATACTTTATGAAGAGTAGCCTTTTGTACGTATTTGCGATGGATCATCAACATGATTTCAGCCGACGACGTTAGTGCTACAATTGGAGTATGAGACAGTACACGAGATGATGCCGCACTTCATTTGATAATGTGTATCCATTGCATTATTATGTACTAGTGTACTAGTAAATAACAGCAAGCTGTGTAGGCAGGGCTGATATTTTTTAAATTTAAAAAATATTTAAATATTTTATTTTTAATTTTTTAAAAATATATGGAACCCTGTACGACATCTAGTGACGAGTGCTGTTACTTTTTCTGTTGCTGGGAGTGCTGTGCAGACTCTGCACTGCAGAGTGGCCGGCCATACGTTTTCCCATATGTTTTTTTTTTCTAATTGGAACGATTTTGGACCGTTCTTCCTCACCAACGAACATTTAAATTTCAAATTAAAGGATACAAAACTACAATATGTTAGCTATTAGTGTATCGATTTTGGAGTTTCTCACTATTACCGTCTAAACGCTAGCTGGATGACATCAGTCTACCCCAAACGGCAATTTTGAGGGTAATGTGGCTCCGCTGGCTATCGCAGCTCTGCCAACTAGAACCGACGCCGCGAACCACCTAATTTTGTTTATGACTGACTATCTCAACACTTTTTTATCTATAATTTATATTAAGGGACGAATGGGTACCTTAAAAACTAATTAATATTGACTGGTCTCCTATCAGGGGACCAATAGGCACCTGAATTGGTGACGAATTTACAAATTTTATTCCGGGGTACGAGTTTCAGGGGTCCAGTGAGTCGCGAGCCAAATGTTGGCGTGCGCTATGCTTTGTTGCGGATTGGCAACAACTCATTGCTGAACTACATTGAACGAAACGCGTAAGCTCCATGATAATCACGGCGCTTTTGACCTTTTGGTCGCGAACAAAATAGAACCCTTAAAAGCGATTTAGTGCTGTATCTTCCAATCTTTGGAATATACATCTAAATTCTTTCAGCGCTGCAGCTGACATTAGTTTTAATTATTACCAAAATGGAGCAAGATTTTTACTTCCTCTAGTACATGATAACTCAATATGGGTATCTTATGTCAAGAGACATTGCATAAAAAAGAGATGAGAGAGAAATACCAAAGTAAAATGCCTTGCGTGAATGAATTCATGGTTTCAAGTTGTGTACAGTTAAGATTAACATTAAAAATCGGCCAAGTGCGAGTCGGACTCGCGAACAAAGGGTTCCGTACCATTATCTATAAAAACGGCAAAAAATCACGTTTGTTGTATGGGAGCCCCCCTTAAATATTTGTTTTATTTTAATTTAATTATTTATTCTTAAAGTGAATATATAACTAAATATTCTGTGAATATTTCAAGCGTCTACCTGTTGCCGTTATCAATATCGTACAAAAATGAGCAACAAAATCACGTTTGTTGTATGGGAGCCCCATTAAATATTTATTTTATTCTATTTTTTAGTATTTGTTGTTATAGTGGCAACAAAAATACATCATCTGTGAAAATTTCAACTGTCTAACTATCACGGTTCATGAGATACAGCCTGGTGACAGACGGACGGACGGACGGACGAACGGACAGCGGAGCCTCAGTAATAGGGTTCCGTTTTACCCTTTGGGTACGGAACCCTAAAAATCACGTTTGTTGTATGGGAGCCCCCTTAAAATATTTATTTTACTCTATTTTTTAGTATTTGTTGTTATAGCGGCAAAAGAAATACATCATTTGTGAAAATTTCAACTGTCTAACTATCACGGTTCATGAGATACAGCCTGGTGACAGACGGACGGACGGACAGCGGAGTCTCAGTAATAGGGTTCCGTTTTACCTTTTGGGTACGGAACCCCAAAAATCACAGTCATTATTTTTCAATGCGTCTCCCGAAAATATAAGCCATTATTTCTCCGGAGAATAAATTACATAAAATGAAAATACTTTGATATCATAGCGTAGCTTACAAGTTCCGGTTCTCCAATTAATTGAAAATATTGGCAGTACTCAAAGATAAATGAAGTACTCGACTGAATAAAGGCAGTCAATTGAAAATAAATATAACATAATCTGCCATTTATTGCGCAAAACTTATACATATGTCGTATATTTCGATGACAATTTGATAACTCTTCATGTATATTATCACTACTTACGAGTATTTAAAAGAAGAAGAAGTTTAAAAATCGAGAAACTGGTTTGAATTAATATGCGGCAACATTGCTGGGAGTTTTGATAGACAAATGCAATATATGTTTTATGTTTCCGCTTTAGTTCTGATCTATACGAAAGATACACATATTTATAGTCAGTTATGACCGTGCTTCCATGCTTATCATTTCATTGACAGTTGTCCTTCTCGAAATATAACGATAATATCAACTAATATTATGGCTGTATATATGATATGGCTGAATTACGACGATGATTGTTGAAGATCTCGAAAAAAATCCTGCCGTCCGGGAGTCTACGTTTATGTTCTACTTGTGCGAAGCCGAAGAATAAAATTATTTACTCCATTATGCCTCAAAATACATTATTATAGCAGCTACCTATAATCCAACTGAAAAATGTAGGTGATATTAGCGGTCAAAAATAACCTAGAACTAATAACTTTATTTGCGGTTTTCAAGTCCGGAGCTATAATTTTGTAAGCAATGTTACATTTATTCGGATAGATAATTGAAGCCCTACAGATTGCAGTACAAAAAAAAAATGGGTGCGTGTACTTATGTACGCGCGTGAGAAGTTATACTTCTCTGACATCATTAAATAAATATTTAACATTAATAAATAACTTAATAATATTTAGTATTAATTATATTAAATAATAATATTTTAATTTATAAGAAGGGTTCTTGGAGCAAAATTAAAAAACGTCTATCAAGTAGTAGCGGTGATGTTTATGGAATGTATTACATACAAATCAAATGTAAAATACAAATGTTATATATTTTTAACTATAGCGCCATCTACCGGTAATACCGTGAAACATTTAGCAGCTTCAACCTGTACTTTTGTGTTTCACTTTCACTCTCGCTCTGTCTCTTTCTATTCCCCCTCCATGGTAGCGTTAAACGTTTAACGCAACCTTTTTGGAAGTCACATTAGAAGTATAACTTCAAAATAATATTGAAACTCCATACAACAATGGGCATTCTCTTTTTCCTGGCATTTCGGGGACTGTCAGTAGCGAGCCACCACTTGTATAGGGTTTATAAGTGATAGTTATGGCAGGCATCCTTTCACCTTCTGTAGTACTCCAAACGGTATCTAGATCTCATATCGATGTAACTTCCAATATAATTTGAAATAGCCCCAACAACTGCCGAGACATAGGTATATAGCCTTGATATCCTCTTTAGCGGGACGCGGCGGTTGTATTGCATTAGTTTACGAAAGAGGACTCTACGTATTGGATTCATATATTCGCGTGCTCTTGTCAAAAGAACGGGTATGAACGGGTAATTCATTGAAATCGGTGCATATCTTATATATAAAATTCTCGTGTCACAATGTTAGTTATCATACTCCTCCGAAATGGCTTGACCGATTTTGATGAAATTTTATATGCATATTCAGTAGGTCTGAGAATCGGCTACTATCTTTTTTTCATAACCCTAAGTGATAAGGGTGGTCGCCGTTTTTTTATTTTTTATTCACGCCAAATTTTTATTTTTTATTTTTTGGACATAATTTTTATTTTTTTATGATGTGACATTAAAAATACGTACAAACATAAATTTCACCCTTCTACCATCAATCCCTATTTTTATAATACTAAAATAATCCTAGGAATAATTTATATGGCAAAACAACGTTTGCCAGGTCAGCTAGTAATCATATATACCTAATAACTATGGTTTATCATTACTTGGTAACTCGTTTTAAATAACGAGTACTCGGTTATTGCACTTTACGGTTAAAATATTGTTTTCACGTTTCGAGATTCAAAAAATAAATATATTTAATTTAGATAATCAACATTTGAAAAACATAAAAAAAATGAAGAAAACACTGGATCTTTTTATACAACGTCGAGAGGCATGCATATGGGCCACCTGATGGAAAGCAGTTACAGTAGCCAATGAACGCTTGTAATACATTAATTATCACTTGCGCGACGCCACCTCTGCTGCTTACACAACCACTCTTTAGGAGCTTACTGGTGACCTCACTCACACGCAGGAACACAACAACCCTCTAGCGAGTTGTTATTTGACTGCGGTATTCGGTGAGGGGGAGTTACTTCCCCAGACGGGCTGCTTTGATGGACATCTCTTAAAGCACCCAGACCAAGACAAACAGACATGTTCATGAACATACTCGTAAATGTTTGCCTTGTGTGGGAATTGAACCCACGAGCATCGGTGGCAAAGTCACGTTATTAACCTCTGCGCCACGGAGCTTGTCAAAAAATTTAATAATCTTAACCGATTTTAATAAAACTAATACCAAACCGTCCGCGAAGAATTAATATCAAGATTTTGAAGATAGGAGATATTGAATCTCCACCTGCGAAATGTTCCTTAATAGCGCAATATAATTCTTTTCTTTCGCGATCATAGTCAAATATAGCACGTGCTATTTACGACTACATATTAATTAATGACGAAACATTACAATGCGAAACTGGAAGGATGTAGGAGCCGAGCAAGACCAAGACTTACCTACCAAGCGAGAATATTAAAAAAACGCGTGAAGTGTGTAAGGACCGCGTCTTATGGTGTTAGGTTATCTTTGCCTTCTCTGCAAGGGACCTAGCGTGAAGATATACATAAGTACATACAAACATATTAATTAAATTTAAAACAGAAAAAATAACAACAGATGATTGAAATACTATGGTGGTATAAGTACATTACTTAGGTATTATTAATTCTCTAATTGTCCGTTTTAGGGTTCCGTACCCAAAGGGTAAAACGGAACCCTATTACTGAGACTCCGCTGTCCGTCCGTCTGTCTCCAGGCTGTATCTCATGAACCGTTTTCACAGATGATGTATTTTTGTTGCCGCTATAACAACAAATACTAAAAAATAGAATAAAATAAATATTTAAGGGGGCTCCCATACAACAAACGTGATTTTTTTGCTCGTTTTTGCTCGATATTGATAACGGTAACAGGTAGATGCTTGAAATATTCACAGAATATTTAGTTATATATTCACTTTAAAAAATAAACAATTAAATTAAAATAAAACAAATATTTAATGGGGGCTCCCATACAACAAACATGATTTTCTTTGCTGTTTTTATAGATAATGGTACGGAACCCTTCGTGCGCGAGTCCGACTCGCACTTGGCCGGTTTTTGCAAATACATCTGTCGCCAAGTCCTTTGCGGGGTAAGTAGAAAGAATCAAGCGCCACATGACTATATCCTTATCGCTTCTTTAACATTCATAGAACACACGATCTATTTGGTTGTGGTAGGTGATTCAATGCCTTCCTCGTCACCTACTAGTTCGGGAGCTCGCAGCAAAATTGGACAATGATTTTGCAGAGAATGGCGTTTTGATATAAGTTAGATTACTATAATTAGAACCGATTAAGGCTATTGGCCAGTTATAGTCTATTTAACTTTAAGTTTAATGAAAGTTTGTACTTGTCGATTTTTTTACAAAAGTGATCTTGCAGAGGACGGCGCTTGGTATATATGTAAATTATATTGTCCCCAATATAATTCCTGACCGCCATCTCATTATGAGGTTAGGTTTGATTTTTATGAATTTTTAAAAATGTCGGCCCGAGTAACCAATGCAAAGTGATGTTGCAGAGGATGGGGTTTGGTATACTGGCGATTTTGACCACCAAGAACCTAAATTCAGCTGCCCATCTTATATGGAGTTTAACTTCAGATTTTGGCGGCATTTCATTTTGACGATATTTTGGGATGACCCAAGTGATTTTGCAGGAGATGGCATTTGAACCATAGGTTCGTGACATCTAAAATATGTTACATTTTCAATGTCACGAACCTATGGTTCAAATGCCACCCTACCTCTCTTAAAATATGCTGTTATGTACAGACACCGGCATGTAATATTTTTATTATGTCTATTAATCGATTGATCGTGTGTCTGAAACCATCAAATGCTATATTTCCGATGCTGAACTTCATATTACTACTAACCTATATATTACGGTTCTTTCCATTCATTGAAAGTCAGGTTGTGCGTCTTCAAATTACTTGGAAACTAATGGACCTCATTACCATGAACTTGGCACTATTGTAAAACATTATTGCACGTATGTAGCTCAAGGGACAGTCGTCCATTTCACTTTCTTTTAATTCATAATAATACAAATTCTATGTTTTTACAGTTTGCAAAATTTTAAATGAAGATATTCTCAGTATTGTATAAATTAACTTTTTTTTTATACAACGTCGGGAGGCATATAAGCATACGGCCTACCTGATATAAAGTTACCGTAGCCTATTAATGCTTGTAATACATTAAGTTTCACTCGCGCCATGCCTCCACTGCTGCTTACACAGCAACTCCTTAGGAGTTTACTGGTAAACTCACTCACTCACAGGAACACAACAACCCTCTACGGAGTTGTTATTTGGCTGCGGTTTTCTGTGAGTCCTCCCCAGAAGGGCTGCTTTGATGCGCCCTACCTCGTTTAAATACATACACAAACTACATATAGAGTCAAATAGTATAATGGAATCAGGAATAATTAAATTTCGAGACATTTCTAAAATAATAACTCATCACTAAATAGGGATCCATTATATTTTGCGAAGTTACTATTTAATACCTACTCTTACTTTCAAATTGATAAAATAATAGATCTGTGTAATTTTCTTCGGGGTGGCGTTCCCGTTTCCTAATCCATTAGATTGACTGACTAAGCATAAGCATTTGGCGAATACACTGATTTTTACATGGAGGGATTGCCATGAGTTCTTCACAATCCACAGGGAAAATAATAAATCTGTTGTGTATCTATTTATAATTTTGTTTTCCCGACTAACTCATGGAAGGGATCGTTACAAAATTTACCCGATAATTAAATGTAGGAACAAACGCACATCACATTTGTTTTCCATTAATATTTTTATTTGGTTAGGGTTACAAGCTCCTGGCCTAGCATATCTAACGGGGGTTATGACAACTCAATATACAGCATGTGGGTAATCTATATACGACATTTAAATGAGGGAGTGACAATAAATAGTTGACAACCAGACACACATCAGTATTTTATCTATGTGTGTTGTCCATTGCAGTTAAAATGTTTTATTTTATTTCTATTTTATTAATCTTCATATATTCATGCACAGTTTACGGTAAGTTGAATAAGATTTATAAACATTTGTATATAAATAATTGTATATTTGTATATATAATAAATTAATAAGTAGCATATTTTTTATACAACGTCGGGAAGCATACAAGCATACGAACCACCTGTGTAAAGCGGTTACCGTAGCCTATCAACGCTTGCTAATATTAAGTGTCACTTGTCGCCACCTCTGCTGCTAATACATCAACTCCTTAAGGGCTTACTCGCGACCTCACTCGCTCTCACGACCCTACAGGGAGTTTTATTTGGCTGCGGTTTTGCTGTTAGAGGTATTCCCCCAGATTGATAAGCCCTATCTGTTTCATAAACACCCAGACCAAGACAAACTGCCAAGCCATTGACAAATTCGTTAATCTATACTAATATAGGTACAAAGCGGAAAAGTTTGTTTGTTTGAACGCGTTAATTTCTGGAACTACTGATCGGATTTAAAAAATATTTCATTCATTATTGATAGCTCAACTCTTAACACATTGAACGCCATGCTAAAATTGTTTTTTTTCCACACGGGCCATGGCAGACACCATTTATCCGACAACTGTTTGGGTCACTCAAGCCGCGGCAGACAAGGTTTCACTGCCAGTATAAGTTGTGTTTAATATGTCTGTAACGGGCTGGCAGACAATAAATTGAACTTGAACGCTATTGATTCAGACCCGCGGGGCCCTGTAGAACAAATCTTACTCTTTAGCGCGAAAAAAAACTAACGCATTGTAAAACAGTAGTGACCTGACTGATCCGACACATCACTGAAAGAATCGAGTTAAAATTTGGTATACTGATAGCTATAATCATGTGTTGGTATTAGCTAAGAACGATTTTTTTTTAATCCCACGGAAAACCGATATATGCGCGTACGAAGTTCCGGGTGAAAGCTAGTGTAGTTATCTTTATTACAAACTACAAATGCACTAATATTATATAAGGAAGTAACCATCTGTTTGTTACATTTTCACGATTAAACCGCTAAACCGATCATAATGAAATTTGTCAACTTAGTACCTAAAGAAGAACATAGGCTACATTTTATCGTGAAAATGGGATCCACACAGACGAAGCAGCAGCCATAAGCAACCGAGATAAAACTTATTGTAAATTTATATTATGTTTATGGTATTTAATATTGTTTCTATATTTAGAGGGTATGAAATAACAGAATCCAGGTAGCAGAAAAAATCATTTATTGTTTTAAAAAAAATTGCAGAGTATTGGCAGTTTTGAGATCAGGCAAAAATACAAAATAATTAAAACAAACATAATAGGAACCTCTTTTACCTTTTATGAGAACAAAATAAAAATCAATTTCGATGTAGTCTATTGAAACAATCAAGGCACATGAATGGTTTATTAGGGCAGCTTTCACAAAATGTGTTTACTTTTTTGGTTTTATTTCTGGCGTATTCACGGCCTATCAAATCCACATTCTGCTTATAACACCCTGAGCACAAGCGTCTGGTCTTTTTAGCGATACCCTCCTTTTTAGATATTATATGCTTTAGCCTTTTAGGCATTTGGCGGACATGATATTCCTCAGTATCTTTTTGACAAAATTGATTTACAATCGCCTTTCTAAAGTCAATTGTAAATCAATTTTGCTTTATTGTAATCTAATATTATCTTTGGTTTAAACATAGTCTTCCCGCGCTTTTGGCTTTCAATAAAACGATCATTATGTTTTGTGGATAAAACATACACGTCCCTCTTATCCTTCCACTTTAAAAAAGTAATTCCATTCCTACTTTCTGCCGCTTTGTAGTCACCCCGCTTGAGTTTAGCATCTATGACTTCTTTTGGTAGGCCTTTCCGATTTTTTCTAATGGTTCCGACAAGATGCGTTTCTTTTTGTAAAAGTTGTCTAGCCAATGTAATGCTCGTATACCAATTATCCGTATACAAAGTATGTCCTTTATCAAAACGTCCTTCACATAAAGATAATACTACGTTTGTGGGTGTGGTGTTAACATCATCATTTTTTCCCGCATATACACTTATTTTGTAAGCATAACCAGGTATCGTACACAATTTAAATTCCTTGATTCCATATTTATGTCTTTTCTGTTTGTTGTACTGTCGGAAAATTATTCTGCCACGAAAAGGTACCATACTTTCATCTATGCATAGTTCTTCTGCTGGCGAAAATTTTTTCTGAAATATAGTATTCATTTCGTCATATAGCTTACGAACACGATGCAACCTATCTAGTTTATGATCAACGTCGTTTTCTGAAAAATGCAACATTTGCAATAACAATTCGAAGCGATTGCGAGACATGATGTTCTTTGGAAAGGGATGTCCAATCATTTCATCCTTAGACCAATAATCGGAGAGCCGAGGAAGCCTCACTAAGCCCATAAACACAATCAAACCAAAGAAGCATTTCAACTCTGCTGGGTTTGTAGGTGTCCATCGACGAATTCGTGCAAATTTAGAAGCTGCAGGTGTTGTCGTGATAGCAGTAATAGCATATTCGTTAGTGGCATTAACTATTAGTTGCAGTATGTCATCAGTTACAAATAGCGCAAAACATTCACTAGGTGTCATACTGTTCATACGAAGTATGTGCGGAGGTCGGCCAGGAATATCCGTAAATGGAATAATGCGACGTTGATTACCTTTTGATTCGGTCCATGTTGTCATAGAATTCGTATTACCGGGGCAGGATGGGGAAACTCGAACATTTTCGGAATCGCTATCCTCACTCGCAGATACTATAATGTGGCGGCGTTTTCGTCTGGTAGGTAAAATGACATCAGCGCACTCGTCATCTGAACTCGATACGTTGAAACTATTATTTAATAACGATATTTCAATGTTTTCTAATTGCGTTAAATGTTCATCCGTAATTTCAAAATCATTTCCAAAGATGTCCATATTTAATAATGGGTTATTGGGAAAAGTGAATGTATAAATGGGCAACGGTCTGCACTTCGTAAAATCGTATCGTCTACTGGGAGAGACTACCGGGCGCGTGAGCAAGCGCAGCGCGGGGGCGCGGAGGGTTGACAGCATGACCCGCGTGGCTCCCCCCGCTAAAATTACAAAAAGTGCTTTGCCTAGGCCATGGCAGATACCGGTGTCTGCCATTAGATTTATTTCTAATTATAAAGATTTTTACTAGTTATTTAATACCACACTACATTATATCCCTTTTTTAAGCATTTCAATAGTTAAAACATAACACAAAAATTGACCGTTTTTTTTTATTTTCTGTCAAGTCTACTGTGAATTCATGCTGGCAGACATATGGTGTCTGTCATGGCGTTTAACGTGTTAACGAAGGTTATAAGCTATTCAACATCGTGATACGACCCTTAGAAGACGCGGAAAAAGAAAGAAATTAAGAAAAAGCGGTACACGAGCTCGGTGGCTCAGTCGTGAATGACGGGACTTTGACACCAACGCTCGTGGGGCCGATTCCCACACAGGGCCAACATTTATATGCATGAACATGTCTGTTCATCTTGGTCTGGATGTTTTAATAGATGTAGGGAGCATCAAATCCCGTCTGGGGAAGTACCTCCACCTCACAGAAAACCGCAGCCAAATAACAACTCCCTAGAGGGTTGTTGTGTTCCTGCGTGTGAGTGAGATCACCAGTGAGTTCGGAAGGAGTTACTGTGTAAGTAGCAGAGGAGGCATCGCGCGAGTGATATATCTCAAGCGTTAATAGGCTACGGTACCTGCTTTACATCAGGTGGGCCCGACGTAGTATAAAAAAAAAACGGGTTGCACTCCGGGAGTGCCGGTAGAAGTGAAAACTTGAACATGCGGACCAAACAGCGATGTTGATAAACTACGTTGAACGAAACGCGTTAGCGCCAACAATTTCATGGCGCTTACAACGTTTTGGTCGCGAGAAAATAATGCCCTATGAATGATCTAGCGCTTCATGTTTTAATTGTATAATTAGAGGTAACTAATGTTTTAGCGCTGTAGCGAACTTAAGTTCTAATTCTCACTAAAATCTTACGGTCAGGGTCACGTGTCCTGACGGCCTGACGCGAGTTTAGCATTTTTTACTCATCCCAAAAACTGCTCAACGCCGCTAAAGAAGTTTTCACTTCAAAAATCTGTTTATCTCAGGCATTTTTTTTGTATGGGCAATGGGCATTCCCCTTTAGACGAATTATGAACTTATTGGTAAACTGGTCGTAAGCAAATTGACCGCGCGATAGGGCCCGTAGGCACCTAGGTTCCCCACCTGGGTGAAGCATGGGGACTATATAGGGCCCCGTGCTCCAACTGATGACGCTATTGTATACTGATGCAGTAAATTGTTTCCCCATATTTAGTTTTACATCAACGCCATTGGGTTCGAATCCCACACACGGCAAACATTGGCATGTTTTAAGAGATACAATATATTTAAGAGAGACAAGGGCGCATCCAAGCAGCCGACTTAGGAAGTTCCTCCACTTCACAGAAAACCACATCCAAATAACAACTCCTTAGAGATTGAATTAAACAATTCATAACGGAAGTATCGCGTGTTTTATTTATTTTGTTGAACCTGACGTTTGGGATGCTTTGCAGCGTCCGTGGTCGCAGGAAGACTGGTCTGAAGTCTTCCTGCGACCACGGACGCCAGGTCAGGTTCAACAAAATAAATAAAACACGCGATACTTCCGTTAAAAATTGTTTAATTCAATGTATAACAGTCGCGAAAACCTAAGACAAAACTTCTTAGAGTGTTGCTAGTAACCTCTCAACCAGTAGAGGTGGCATCGCGCTAGTAGTACTTAATGTGTTGCAACCGTTTATAGGCTATGGTAACCGCTTTACATCAGGTGGGCGGTATGTTTGTACAAAAAAATATTAGTTGCATAGGTAGATAAACCTATAGAGGAATGTATTGTATGTATTTAGTTTGTCAATAAACGTACTTGGACGGTTTCCACAGTGGTGGAGTACTTAGCACTGCAACTTTAATACTAAGGCTCGTGGTTTCGATTCCGACACGATTATATATTTTACTACAAAGAAAAATGGTAAGAAATATAACATCTTTATTCACACTTATTACAGATGCGTATTCAGCTTTTGAGTACAGTCATGGGCACATTAACCTTGACACTAGTAGTCTCATTTGAGATCCATAGCGTGTGGCACGGGGTGTCAACTTGTCAATGACAGATCGAACTGTACACAGCTGGATTAGATTCGGATTCAGTAAATAAAAAAATTGTACGGGGCCCAGGTTATTAAAATAAAGCACTGATAAAACATACAGACTTTGTTTGTCTAAATTACCCACCCGGGTGTATGGATGGCAGCCATGGAAAATGAAAATATTACCCTCTATTTTCCATTTGTAACTGTAACGTAATATTTTGGGAGAAATTCAAATTTAGTATTTGGACTGTTAACATTAACACATCTTAAAATAATGCACGTATATTTTCCCGCCAGGTCCCCTGCAGGGTAGGTAGAGAGATCCTAGCGCCATAAGACGCGGTCCTTACACATCGGGTGGGCCTTCTGCTTGTATACTTCCTGACGTCGTATAAAAAAATATCTAGTTCCCAACAGGATAGGAAGATGTTGTGGGTTTGGAATAAGACCAGTGTTTTCAGGAACGTATGTATATTCTGTCGTATATGGACTGACTAACGTACATAATAATAAACAGTCTATATATATATATTTAACACAACAAAGAACTATTACTATAACAAAGGGATATTGATCTGGACATCTCAACGTGATGTTTGGTGCTTATAATTTCCGTATACTTGCTATATTGCTACATCTGTTATTTTACTCACGTATTCCTATAAAGGAGGATACATACTTATTCTAAAGGTACTAATGCATTAATATGCTGTATCCCATAAAGACATTACACCCAGTTACGACTTTGGTTGTCTTCATAGAGGTGTAACTGTGAGTTAGAAAATGTTATTTATGTATCTTAAATATCTTATATATCTTCACGCCAGGTCCCTTGCGGGATAGGCAGGGAGAACCGAGTGCCATTAGACGCGGTCCTTACACTTTCTTCACTCGCTTCTTTAACATTCACAGCATTTTTTTTGCTCGCTCGGTTAATAGGACTCTTGACATCACCTTCTGACAAAACACGACAGATTTGATGGTGGCGGGTGTAGTCTACCTCGGGTCCTACATCCTTCCAATTTCTCATTGTATTTCTGTTTCGTCATTCTTTCATCCTGCATCCTTTCAACATGTCCGAACTAACGGAACCTTTTCTTATCTTAACACCCACGCTCTCTTTCAGACTCTCTTTTCTTTCCCTAGACTCTTTCTTTCATCATCATCTTGAAATAATTACGAACTTCAATATGCATCAATCACACAAGATGTGTTTTTTAATCAAACTATATTATTAAACACGACGACTCAATGGGTTCATTATCATCATTTTCAAGATATGAAGGACATATCAAAGCAGTCCGACTGGATAAGTATCGCTATCTAACAAAAAAAAGTGTGTGCTTTAGACCACACGACTGAAGTAAAACTTACAGACGATAGGCAATTTAATATCCTTCGTGCTCGTGACGGACGGACCGACGCACGGACGTACGGAGAGTATTGACTGGGAATTA
Source organism: Pyralis farinalis (assembly GCA_947507595.1). Lineage (NCBI taxonomy): Eukaryota > Metazoa > Arthropoda > Insecta > Lepidoptera > Pyralidae > Pyralis > Pyralis farinalis. The sequence continues at coordinate 4,932,724 of OX382264.1, forward strand.
CACTTGGTTAATATACTACTACTACATAAACTTTATTGAACGTTAGAGCTTAGAAGCACTTTTTTCGCATTCACATTATTATAGTTGTTGCCAAAAGTTACTAACTTATATCACGCTCTCAACTTCCGTTCGCCTCCCCCCTCGTTCTCGCACCTCTCTCTCTTGCCCCTACAGTAATATACGAAACGTAACTCTCTCTCTTTCTATCTTCACTAACTTATATCTCCCTCTCAATTTCCGTTCGCCTCGCCCGATCACACTTTTCGTAACGCTCTTGTCACGCATTCACCAGCTTACTCCCCAAGTCAAGCGTGCGTAAAGAAGTTTTACTTCAAAATACCCAGCCAATTAACAACTACCCGAACAGTTGTAGTGTTCGATATTCCAGTAAGCTCCTGAGGAGTTGCTGTGTTGGCTGCAGAGACGGCGCATGTGCAATAGTTCTTGTACAATGAAAAATATGAGTATGCTAGTAAGCTGTCCAAAAACCACTGTTTGAACAACGAGGAACATACATAATCTGTTATTGCACATTGGTCACACAAACAAATAAATCACATGACGTCGCATAAAGGCGCACTTTACTCACCAAAACTTAGTGTATTAGCGCCTAAACATCTCACCCTTCGAGCCCTACTATGGCGAGGATGTTTCAATTTAATAAGCCGAAGTGACACAATTATTGATACGTGAATTAGAGCTGCGTATTTTGGTTCATCTCCCGATTTGTAGCGGTGAGTTCCAAAGCATAACCATTTTATCGGTGTTTTATTTGTTTATTTCGCACGCATCACGAGAATTTGTCCAACGATGTAATAATTCCCTTTGTCTCTTAGGGCGTGTACCAAAGCATTCCGGAGCGTGTTACGTCGCGTGTTTGGAATTGTCTCCCCGCGCGTTTGAACTTGTTGTGTCGGTTTGTGTTAGAATTGCCGACTTAAGGCTTTGACAAACAGCGAGCGTGGCTGGGCTCGACGCTAGCGTGGCGTGTCCTTGGCGTGCTAACTTACTATGAAAATATATGGAAGCCGTCACACAAAACACGCCACGCTAGCGTCACGTCGCGACGAGCTTGGCGGGGCGCGACATGCCACGCCAACCCTTGTCGCGATTACAAACTGCGGCGCGGGAGCGCGGCGCGACGTGATCGCTTGGCGGGACGGGGCGCGGCGCCTGCGCTGTAGTGCTAGCGTTTCTATGACAGTAGACACACGCGCAGCTTGACGTGAGCTGGGCGCGGAGTGGACCAGCGCGGCGTGACGTGTTAGTTGTAAAATTTTACAGATTTTTATACAAATACGAACATGGACGTTGAAAAATTGGTTGAACAAGTAAATATTCGTTATATCAATTAATTCGTTAAACTGAGTTTTGTTATGTTGAGGTTAGATTGGTCTAAAATTTGTTATAAAGAGGAATCTTGAACAATAGTGCGAGCCGCAGTGTTTTACGATAAAAAGCGTGTCAAAACCTGTCGCGACATGAATCATATACAATGGGATTATTGGTGGGAATGCTATATAAAGGTTTTGGGTCAACAAACTCGTTAATTTGAGGAATTTATAGTTGTTTTTGTTGATAGTTGAAAATTCGTTATAAAGAGGTTGTTCGCAAAAAATGTTCGCAATGTAAAGGTATATTTTATATTGACTCTTATGGACAATTCGAGGGCATTACGAAGAATTAGTTAAATCCAGGAAGTCGTTATATTAAGGTTGCACTGTATTATTAGATAAAAAGTCACGCTTTCCTGGTTGGCGCGACGGGATGCTGGCGGGACGCTAGCGCGGCGTGGCGTGTTGCCTGCAGTGTGACTACCGCGCCGCGCTTGCGACCCGCCAGCCTCGCGTCGCGTCAGCGCCACGCTACCGCCGAGCTAGCTGTTTGACAAAGCCTTTAATGTGATTTCTTTGCCAAATGATATTTTGTTCGATTTGAACGTGGATCTCTATCGTGATGGATGTCTCACCTTTCTTACTGACATGTTGGTAACGCCTGCTGTTCTAAAACAACGGGATGTGACTGTGTCATCGGATACGGCCGCGAGTTTTATGGTGATACGTGTTTGTAATCGGCAAACGGAAGTAAGTTATACTAAACAGTACAGAAGCTAGTTATATACGGATAGATAGTTGCGCTACAGATCGGAAGGAAGCGCACCCCACCTCCTCTGACATTGAGACGGAAACCAATTGGTTGGGAGAGCAAAGCATTGAATTATTATGTACTAGTGTAGGTACTAGAACCGTCACCGCGAACTAAATGTTTGCGCCATGCTTTGTTGCCGATCGGCAACAACTCATTGCTGTACTACGTTGAACGAAACGCGTAAGTGCCATGAATTTCACGGCGCTTTTGACCTTTTGGTCGCGAGAAAAATACTCCTTAGAAGCGATTTAGTGCGTCTTCGAATCTTTGGAATAGACATTTAAATTATTTCAGCGCTGCAGCGGACATTAGTTTTATTTATTACCAAAATGGAGCGAGACTTTTACTTAGGACTAGCAGAAGCCCGCGGCCCTGCACGCATGAGATTTGGGCTTCTAGTAGCCTTTATTTCTCTGTAGACATGAAATTGTTTCTGTTTAAAAAAAAACAAAGTTCGGGGTCTTAGATGCAACCATAGAGCGATTTAATTTTCGTACAGCGCCATCTATTGACCTTTACAGGAGGCAACGTATATGTATTTTATTTATATTACATAAAAAATGCGTAGTTATTTTATGTTACAAAAAATACGTATTCTATGAAAATAATAAAAATAAAATTGCAAAGTCCCCCGAAGGGGAAGATATTCCCCCCTAATTTTAACAGTTTTTCATTTTTTACGCAGGAACCCTAAATATTTACGGGATAAAAAGTACCCTATATTCTGCTCTGAACAGTCCTCTACCTACCAGTGAAAGTCCCGTTAAAATCGGTTCAGCCATTTCGAAGATTAGCCCGGACAACAACCAGACAGTCATAAAGTTAAAAATGCGTATTTAGGCTTTGGTAACGTGAAAATAATAATATGAGCTTAAGATAAAGGCTTTATTTTGAAATCACAGACAGACACTTCAATTTTATTTATATGTATAGATAGCACCTCTAGTACATAAAAACTCAATGGAGCAAAGTTCGCTACCTGGGGGTGCGATAGCTGGACCTGTCGCTGCACATGGTTGTCCATGTCAACCATGCAACCACACAGGTGCAAGCCGCCTGTGGTGCTCTGCAACCGGCTTAGTTCAAGGCTGCCGTTACAAACAAAGGTCCAAATCTATAAAATGTACTGGTTTACTTATACAGCACCGGCATGGTACGCACTTTGTTCTCCCACAAAAAGAGGCTGCAAACATAGCAAAACATAGCTCTCAGAATCTGTACTGATGCCGGGTGGTTCGTCGCGAATGATGTAATCGCGTGACCTATATTTGCAGAAGGCGCAGGACTTCATCATAGATACAGTGCGGAAAATATTGGAACGCACTGATCATTCAAAGTACTTACAACCCCCCTTCCCCCTTCATTCAAGACCACCCGATTGCGAGCGGCGCGGTGGACCGCGCGACTTAGTACCGACCCAGTAGAAATCGGCCGATAAAATTTACTTAAATAAATAAAATAAACAAAAATATAACATTTGACCCCAAACAAACAAAATTTTTAACTTACAAACTGAAAAAGTAACCTCAAAAATCAACCAATACAATAAACAAACCAGTAAATAAAGTATGAAATCATTTTTTTTATACCAATAAGGTGCAAACAAGCGTACGGCCTGCCTGATGGTAAGCAGTTACCGCAGTTTATGGACAAATGCAACGCCACGGGCACAGTAGACTTATAAGCTAAAGCAATAACGTAACTCAGCCGTGTCCTTGAAAATATACCTATGGCTGGGTGGATCGCTAGGGTTGGTCCCTACAAAAAGAAAAGCAGGCGTCTATAGATTTTTATTTGTACCAATATTTAGTTTTATTTGTAGGTGGAGGATTAAAACATACGGCCCGCCTGATGTAAAGCGGTTACCGTAGCCTAAACGCCTAAACGTCAATGACGTTTGCAAAACAAGAAGTGTCACTCGCGCGTTGCCATCCCCGCTTACGCCAGAACCGCGTTTGCTAATCGGCAGGGCGCACCACGTGCAGTGTGGTTGGCTTTGGCTCTAAAGGTGATATTGAGCCACTTACACTCCAAACATGTTGTACACATCGTTGAACTTTTTAGGACAAAATATAAGTTACGTAGTAACTTTAAAATAATGTATGTATTACATGTAAATACTTAATACATGTTTAGCCGAACTCCTCATAAATAAATGATGTCATTTGTACCGAAAAGACAACCAAGAAAGCGAATTAAAAAAAAGGTGGTAGAGACTAATAAAAAGTAATATACATTTTACCTTACAACAGGAAGTTGAAAAAATGACAGTGTTGGTTTAATCACATTTGAATTAAGGCACCCGTTAACACGATGTCGTGACGCCGCCATTATTAAATTATATAATATTATATTGGTACCGAGCACTATTGCCACGTTACGAAATCGAAACGGGGGCGGCGGCGCGAGTGGCGCGGTGCGGTAGAGCGTCTAATATCGGCGACGCGCGACGTGGCACTGCGTAGTTTTGCACCACCAAGTTGGGTTAGCGGGCATGTAAATGACGTCTGTCTATGTGTGCGTGTCGATTCGAGTGCTAGTATGAAGTCAAAGTACTGCTTATAAGTCTACTGTGCCGTTGCTGCCGACCCTGAACGCCAAACTGTAGTCCCTTGAGAAAACCTCGGCAGGGAGCTCAACTTACAACTTATTAACCCGTTACACAATCGGTAGAATACGCAAAAATCTCCATATTCATTCCTCATTTTGTTGTTATTGTTGCTATCTCTTTTCTGTTTCTGTTGTTGTCTCTTTTCCTTTTCAGACTGAGAGCATTAGTATAGGAACATTCAAAACAACGAAACCAATAATAACGAATTATTTATATTAAGTAGAATAAATGTGGTCGAGATGAGAGCATTGCGCAAAATTTGTGGCGTAACGCTTGCTGACCGCGTTCGTAATGATGACGTAAAAAGAGAAGAAAGAGATGGGCTGAAAGAGAGTGTCGGTTGTAAGATAAGAAAAGGCATGCTCCGTTGGTTCGGATATGTAGAAAGAATGCAGGATGAAAGAATGACGAAACAGATATACATGGGGCACACTAAAAGTTTTGCACTTCTAGCTAATCGGAACTATTTGAAATTCAAATGTTATATTTTTTGAAACGTTGCAACCTACTTAGTAATAAAAAAAAACAATTGGCGGGAAATCATTTGTCAATTGTTTTTTATCACACATCAAAGTTCTAACGTACCCAACGAAAATGGAATTGAGTCGAAAAGATTTTAGAGCGATGATTTTTTATGATTTTAAAAGTTCTCTCTCTCCGCAAGACTGTGCTGCTCGTCTTCAAAATGCTTTTGGGAGAGAAGCACCTTCTTTGAGCACCGTGAGGCGATGGTTTGCTGAATTTGAGAGAGGTCGAGTTTCTTTACATGACGAATTTCGTGAAGGGCGGCCTTCAACTGCCGTCAACGTAAATAATGTGGCTACTGTTAAGCGGCTAATTGAAGAAAACCCGCGGATTACCTATGAGACAATTCGAGAACTATTGGGAATTGGTATGAGCCAAATTCAGAAAATTTTACACGAAGAATTGAAAGTTCGGTAACTTTGTTGTCGTTGGATCCTTCATCAACTGACAGCGGAGCAGAAGCAGGCTCGCGTGGAATGGTGCTCACAGATGCTACTGAAGTACGACCACGGACATTCTAATGCTGTTTATGACATTGTCACAGGAGACGAAACGTGGATTTATTGTTTTGAACCTGAAAAAAAACAGCAATCTTGTTTGGCGAGAAACGTTGGTAAAAAAATGATCGCGTTTTTTTTCTCAGCTACGGGTCCCATCTGCACAATTCCACTTGAAGATCAAAAGAGTGTTAATGCCGAGTGGTATTCTACCATTTGTTTACCCAGGGTGTTAGAAAAAGTTCGCGAAAGACGACCAAAAAGCCGCATTCTCCTACACCATGACAACGCTTCTTCACACACGGCCAATAAAACAAAGTCATTTTTAACTTCCGAAAAAGTACAACTCGTTACCCATCCTGCGCATAGCCCCGACCTAGCACTCTGTGATTTCTGTATTTTCCCCAAAATCAAAGATTTAATGAGAGGTTTCACTTTTACCAACTCCGAAGAGGCAGTGATAGCGTTCAATCAGCACGTAGAAAACATGCCTTCAGATCTGTGGTCCTCCTGTTTTAAAAAATGGTTCGATCGCATGAAAAAATGTTTAAAATGTAAAGGAGAGTATTTTGAAAAGCAATAAACATAATATTTTGGTTATAACATGTTGTTTTTTAAGTTACGCAAAACTTGTAGTGTGACCTTATAATGCAAATGTGGAAGGATGTAGGAGCCGTGGAACACCAAGACTAACCTACCATGACCAAATTGGACGTGTTTTTTCCGAAAGTGAAGTCTTAGAAACCGGCGAGTGTGCATGACAAGAGTTCTGAATGTTAAAGAAGCGAGTGAAGTGTGTAAGGACCGCGTCTTATGGCGCACGGTTCTCTATGCCTACCCCGCAAGGGCTTTGGATAGATAGATTTATTTTTCAGTGACTAGTGTGAAGAGATGAATATACCTTTACAAGTATATATCTATTCACCCAAATCCATAATTGGCACATGTCTTGCATTGTCGCCAGCGCGGCTGCGGGTAATTCATAAGTGGTTCTCCTGTATGTATATGGGGGCTATTATTAGTCATGAATATCCCATTGCGGCCGCAAAGCAAATTGTTTAAAGGTTAGGCATGCGGTTTTGATGACAAAGCATTAAAGCCATATGCCTAACTTATCTGTTCGGCGTTGTGTCGTCCGGCGTGTTTTTTATAGGTGGTATATAAATATGTGGTATAACTCAACTTATCTCGTGTGTCCATTTGTCAGCCCTAAGAAGGCAAATACCAGAATAGAAGTCAGTCAGTCTACATACAAACTTCAACCCACAGCCGTATGAGCGGGTCTCAAATACTCAAAGGCGGTTTGCCCTTGAAGTTCGGTTCGAGTAAAGAGCAACTAGCTCCAAACTCACCCAATAGATGGGGTCGCGGTAGCTAGGTGGAGCTGTGAAGCTCGCTGTCGCCCGTGTCTGGACTAACGGATTATGTGGAGGGAAATTTGGAAACAGCTGTAGTTTCACCGGCGTTTAGAAATGGACATACAATTGAAAGATGATGAATGAAAGAATGAAGTGTGGAATGAAAGGGAATATGATGGATAAATATGTGTAAATTTGTAAAATAATAAATTTGTATATATAAATAAATAAGTCATAAAAAGAGCCTTGCCCATGGCAGGGGTGCAAGATAAAAAAAAAACACCCAATAAGGGCGCAAGATTCTACTGACTGACTGACTGTGCAGCTACGATGGAAAATATAACACTTGATGGTATATTTTTTGTCATTTAAACTGTATGTAGGTACGCCATTACACTTGAACAGAGATAGTTCTGTGTATAAAAAACCGCTTTACTGACCAAAGGGTCCCCGGTTCGAACCTTTACATGTACCACTAAAAGCGTGTTTTCGAATTTATGTAGGTACATATTTTGTACTTATCACTTGCTTGCTTAACATCGTGACGATCCAAAAAACGTCCAAAAAAATATATTTCGAAATTATTTAATTATATATACATTGTGTAAAATTACTTCCATACATCGGAAGCGTCCTTGAATACTGTAGTATCTGGAGTGTATCATAGAAAATATTCAATATAAAATTATAAAACACTTTAAATATCGAAAACACAGATACACTCAGAATTACAAGGAATCATGCACATTCTTTCACATTTCTACTCTGAAGAACCATCTACCACTTACCAGGTACTTTGCAGGATATTATGACCTTTCTCCATGGTTTGAGTAGGGGGTATGTCGACTGTCCCAATATTATTAGTAAAACCCTACGTTTATGTCGTGCCTCGAATTCGCACTAGACACACAACTTTATTCACTGTACCCTTTTTATCAACAAACTATACACAAAACTCAACAATTAAACCGCTCCAGAGAACATACAATAAAAAAACTCTAGTCGGTTGATATTTTCATAGATATAAGATAGTATTAAAATAATAAATTTTAAAAATTCTACAGCCAGCTAAATGTTCAATGTAGTCACACGCATTCCACAGATACACACAAGCACACACACACACACATGCACGCACAACTAGGTGAGTCCCCCAACGCATGCATGTCAACATACAAGATAAAAATGCAATTGTATTTTTACTTTCTTAATAAATATATTTTCTGATAGACCAACTACAATGTTAAAAATTATTATCTATATTTATTACCAACTAGCTGTGCCCGTGACTTCGTCCGCGCGGAATAGTTATTTTTTTATTATTTATTAATAAAAATAAATAAAATTTCTAAAATAAATGTAGCCTAAGTTACTCCTTATTACATCAGATATCTGCCAGTTAAAGTCCCGTCAAAATCGGTCCAGCCGTTTCAGAGATTAGCCGGAACAAACAGACAGACATACAGACAAAAATTGTAAAAAAAAATATTTTGGTATATGTACCGTGTATACATCCATATGCATTTAATAAATAGCGGTTATTTTAATATTACAAACACTCCAATTATATTTATCTGTATAGAATAGAATAGATATAGAAAACAATGTTCCCATTTTAACCCTTTTGTTCTTAATTGTTTTGTCTTTGTCTGTAGTAATTTATTTTATATTTAAAATGTAAATGGGTAATTAGCAATATGTTTAGTAAATAAGAATTGTCATTTTGTATCTAAGCGCTGTGGATATTGTAATAAAAAAAATCTCACTTAAGAAAGGTCAAGCCTCCACAACCCAGGTCTGACTGCAGTCATTCTATGTAAAAATCAGTATCTAGTAAGAACAAAATATTTTAACTAGTTATACGGTCTAAATATCGTACGTAGTCCGGTTCGCACTTGACAGACCATGTTCTCATTTTTCCAATTAACCTATGTTTCAGCATCAATAATTCAGTCAGAGCGGGTGCCGATTCATCTGGACGTTTATGAGCGCCCGACATCCTCTGACGACAGGATAGTGGGAGGTCAAGAGGCGGATATAGAAGACCACCCTTACCAAGTATCGTTCATAGTGAACAATTCATATTTCTGTGGAGGATTTATAATCAGCCCCGAGTATATAATTACGGCTGGACACTGTGCTCAAAAGTACGTACTTGCTCACTGTCTTTACACATATGCTACATTCACTTATTCCTTTAACATTTATATGTTTTTATAGTGCACTCGCCTTTACAGGAGGACCGTTCCTATATGAAATCTATATGTTTGTCTGTGTGTGCGTTTGTCTGTTTGTGCGGTTTTTTGTGTGTGTGTGTCTGTCGCTTTTTTCGAATATTCTAATTTTGACTTCAGATTCGGATTCAGCATAAAAAAGTAGAATAGCAATGTCTGAAAAACGAACCTCCTATCTCTAGAGGAACATAGTCAAAATGGCCGACAATTTAAAAAAAAAAATTGAATTTTTATTTCAGATTCAAAGAGTAATTTAAAAGTAGAATAGGAATGTCATAAAAACCAATATCATACATGAAACACATGGTCAAAATAGCTGACAAAATTAAAAAAAAAAAAACTAAATTGTTATATAATTGACGAGCCAGGTGTTCCTCTGGCAATGCAAGTTTGCGCATTCTCAACTGGTTTTAATTGACTTGTATTGTATATTTTCACATCACGAACCTATGCACGTAGAATCGAGCGCCATAAGACGCGATCCTTACACACATCGTTTGCTTCTTTAGCATTCATAGCTTATTTCATGCACGCTCGCCGGTTCCTTGGGCTCCTGACATCGCCTTCTGATAAAAGACGACCAATTAGATCATGATCTTCCGCGGCTCCAACACCCTTCCACTTTCGCATTGTAGGTATATATGATTCGTCATTCTTTCGTCGTCAAAGAAGGTGCGTAGCTATTGTGGACGTTAGCACCAGTTGCGGGAACAGCTAGTCGTAATAATATCAATTTCCTTTCGAGCAGAGTCGACCCGTCCACCGTGGTCTTGCGAGCAGGCAGTTCTTGGCGGAAAAATGGTACCATCATACCCATAGCAAAAGTAACGCCTCATCCGCAGTATAACAATCCAACATTTGACAAAGATGTGGCTGTGATGCAAACCGCAGCGCCTATAGAGTTCAATGACAGAATTCAGCCCATAGGGCTGCCGGAGGAAGGAGAAGATATAGACAGTGGGAATATATGGGTATCTGGATGGGGCAGGACCCAGGTAAGTCTTTAACGGATATTAATATTTAATTTATGGACAACAATAAGATAAAGATGTCAGAATTGCAGAAAAAGAATTTTTTTTTTATACCACTAAGGTGGCAATCAAGCATACGGCCTGCCTGATGTTAAACAGTCACCGTAGCCTATGGACATTTGCAACACCAGGGGCGTCACTCATGCGTTGCCGACCTTCTAAAAACCTCTTCACGCATTTCTTGAAGAACTCCATGCTGTAGTCCCTTGGAAAATCCTCGAAAAAAAAAAATATCCCGGCACTGGAGTGGTGAGCCGATTTCCATACACGACAAACATTTGTGTACATGAACGTGTGTTTGTCTCTGTCATGCTCAGTCGTTCGAAAAAGCTGCTTGTCCAACCCTCCACGTCCATGGGGGTTGGTAACTACCCTTTTAAAATCGCATTGAATTTTATTTTGCGTTTCAGTGCTCATTTTCTTCGCGTTATCAAGTTTCCTAATCCATTAGAATTGGCGGGGTCCGCTACCTAAACCTAAGGATTTGGCGAAGAAACAGATTTCTGCATGGAACCACTGCCGTTAGACATTTACGACCTAGACGGTAAATCAGACCTGTCTTAGGTTAGGTCACACATCTTTCGAAATAGAATTTCTTGGACTTGCCGGTTTCTTCGCGATGTTTTCCTTCACCGCAGACCAAGTGAAATTGCAAATACGTGCATAAGTCCGAAATCACTAATTTAGTGGTATTTGCCAGGATTCGAAAAGGAGGCCAGTGGGTCAAAGTCAAAGTCAAAATCTTTTTATTCCGTAAAAATGGCTACATTTGTTTGGAATCGTCACAATTTTTTCCCCTACCGTGCAGTTCATGACTAGGTGAGCACTGATAAAAATACTGCCAAAAAACTCAGGCATCCCTCTTTTGGTATCCAAACAAATTTACACATTTTATTAATTACATTATAATTGGATCGACTCACTCCCAGGCATTTTTATCATTAATATAGTCAGATCAATAGAGCTGTTCTTTATCCTCTGGACTATCAAAGCTCCAACATTTCCATCCAGTTTAATAAAAGGAAAACACTACCACACATTTTCTTGACAGTGACTTTGGTAAAGTTTTGACGATTAATTTAGTTTGTACAAAAGGCATATAGATCATCTGATGTAAAATATTTATTACCGTAGCCTATAAACACTTGCAATGCAAAAACTAAAGCTTTCTAATGTTGCTAAGTAGCAGCATGGAAAGCAACGCCCCCGCTAACACAGCAACTAATCAAGAGCTTACTGGTAACGTCACTCACTCGCAAGAATACAACAAATATCCAGGGAGTTAGTATTTGAGGTTTATTTGAGGATTTTCTGCGAGGTATTAAGCGGTAGGGCGTATTTAAGCAGCCCGTCTGGGGAAGTACTTCCACCTCAGAGAAAATCGAAGCCAAATAACATCTTCCTGGAAAGTTGTTGTGTTCCAGTAGGTATATGAGTGAGGTCACCAATACGCTCATAAGGAGTTGCTGTGTTAGCAACAGAATAGGAAGTCACATTATGCCCAGTTATGACTACTTGACTTCATAGAGGTGTAAGTTAGAAAATGTTGCATATGTATATATATGTCTTTACGCCAGGTTCCTTGTGGGGTAGGCAGAGAGAACCGAGTGCCATTAGACGCGGTCCTTACACTCTTCACTTGCTTCTTTAACATTCATAGCTCTTTTCATGCATGCTCGCCGGTTCCTGGGGCTCCTGACATCACCTTCTGATAAAACACGACCAATTTGCTCATGTTAGGTTAGTATTGGTCTTCCTCAGCTTGCATTGTATACCTGTTTTGCCATTTTTTCATCCTGCATTCTTTCTACATGTCTGAACCAACGGACCATGGTTAGAAAATGTCACTCTCTTAAAAACTTTTGGTGCAAAGAAACTTTACTATTTGTATGTTTATTTTATAGCAAGGCGCGAGCAATATTCCTGAGAGATTGATGGAAGTCGAAATCCCTGTGGTCCCCTACTACCGGTGCAAGATTGTGTACTATTCTGTATTGACCAGAAACATGTTTTGTGGAGGTAATTTCTGGCTTGGAGGTCAAGGAACCTGTCAGGTAAAATAAAATTAATATCTGTACTTTTGATTGTCTACGATTTATATATAAAGCACTCAGGTGGCAAACAAACACTATTTTCTTTGACTTTATTGAGAGTAATCTTTATTTTTATACCCTATCGAACGCTTTCGCCATATCTAGGCTGACAGTCAATGTCGCACCTTGACTCTCCATCAATCAATCCCAGCGGCATGAAAGATACACTAGAAGATAACCAGTGGAACAACAGTGACGGAAGCCGTATTGATCAGCTGCTGATCAAATCGTGATCCTCTAGTTATGCCAGGAGACGTACCACCCGAGGGAGACTTTGTATAAAAGTCGTCTGCATGGGTCTGTCTCACCTATTTCTACCGCCAAGTATCTATATTTATATGGCTGTTCCGATCTGAAGGGTGAGATATGGCAAAAATTACTGGGTACTGTGACGAGACATCCTTAGGTCAAGATTGGCAGCGCGCGAGTAACATCCTCGTGGTGTTGCGAGCGCCAATAGGCTGACTCAGAAATCAGACTTAAAAGCTTATTTGTGTTAATACAAACGGTCGATTTTCGTCGTGTGGCCGTAATCGAACGGCTACAGTCGTTCTTGTAAATCCCCCATAACTACCCAGGCTGGCAGGTAGAAAGCAGGTCCGTTGCTGGGCAGTAGTTTGGCACTCAGAAACACGACTGACTGTCTTTGAACAAGGTGTCGATTATATGGGCATAATAACGCCGATCTGTTAATTCCAATATTATGAAAATTGCAAATTAAGCAATATGATGCTAATATATGGACGTATAGCATCGTTGCGCGAGTCGGTCTAATCGAATACGCAGGTTAAGCAACGTTGACCGCATGTGAAGCACGGAGAACCGTGCTTTGGAGGTACGTTAAGCCGTCGGTCCCGGCTGTTGTCGATAGATGACAATCGTTAAGCTAAGTCAGTGGCCCTCGGGCGGCTTGAAAAACTGGTCTCCGCCAAGCAGCGTGGTGGAGTATGCTCTAATGCCCTTCGGTTGATGGGAGACCCGTATACCTACAGTGGGATGAGTAAGGGTTGATGTGGTGGATATGGATGTATCAGAACGAAAATGTTGGTTTAGCCCTGAGCTACATTTGCTCTTAGCGTATAAATCGCTTTACGTATATAAATAAAGTGTTTGGAGAGCTCGATGGCGACGATATGCCTGCCGTTCTAACCGAACACGCAGGCTAAGCAGCGTCCACCACAGCTTGTCTATAGATTGGATTATCTATCTCGAGCTTCGGAGGTCACTGTTGTCGATTGATGACAGTCATTAAACTAAGTCACCGGTTTTCGAGCGGCTTGAAAACACTGGCCTCCGCCAATCCAAAACTGCAGCCAAATAACAACTCCATGGAGGATTGTTGCGTTCCTGCGTGTGAGTGAGGTTACCAGTAAGCTCTTCAGGTGTTGCTGCGTATGCAGCAGAGGAGGCATCGCGCGAGTCATATTTAATGTACTAGCGGCCCGCCCCGGTTTCGCACGGGTGGACATTTATTTTTTAAACATTTTGGGATAAACGAAGAGTAAATGTATCTTTAGAGAGTTTTTTAAATAGTTTTTCTTAAGTACTCGTAGCTTTTTTTTCAGACAAATTACTTTAAGTGGTACGTACTTAGTGGTATTTAATTTTTTATTAGTTTTTATCCATAACCCTAATTACAATCGGAAAGTTTATTTTTTATTTATTTATATTGTTTTTAGTTTTATTTTTACATTTATTTTAATATATATAACATATATTTTGAGACTTTATATTAATTTAATAGGTTTTACTTTTTTAGTTTCCAATATGTTACCTTATACCTTAAGGCTGTATACTATATTGGCTGTGGTATTCGTAGATGGCAACAAAATATATTGATTTTTAGGAATCCTACTCGAGAAAGTGCAACATATAATTGGCTATGAGAAAAGCATTCTTCTCTTAGGTCGATGCCAAACATCGAGAAAGTTTGTCCCTGGGATTTATTTATTATAAGGGCAAACGATACCTTTAACGTTTTAAAATACATGGGCAAATCTGTTGGTATCATCGGGATCCGCGGAATGTGAGCTAGCTGTCCGGCCGTGGGACCGGTGATGATTGTTGCTATAATCAGATTGTCTCGTTATTCCTTTATCAAAAGCCTTGTGCCATTACACATATTGGGAGGGCTTAAATTTCTCAACAGCATAATGGGAGTACCATTATGCTGTTGAGAAATTTAACCCCTACTTTTAATTTCAGTTCGTGTGGTGGCAAGCCGGCGGGATAGAGAGAATTTAAAAATTCTTGTAGATAGTGCACTGTATCTTCGATGTTGCACACGTTATCAATAGATTTGTAACATTTAAAATCACCTGGTACTTTTTCAATGATCATTTTGTTTATCTCATTTACTGAGCTGTTTTTCGGTGAGACGATCGCCCTCGAATAGAGCCAATCGAAATTTCTTTCTGTAAGATGTTCGATGTCGGGATAGATTGTCTCTATAAGGATTTCTAGACTGTGAACAGTTTGAGCCAATTCATTATCCAATAATACTTGGAGGCTATGTGCAATTGGAGATGGTAATTTTCCGCTTCCAAGTTTAAGTAATTTTTGTGAGAAATTGTCGTTGCCGTCATAACTTAAACGTGCTCTCATATTCGTGCGCAAATTGAGAGTTTCAATTGATTGCCACAAAGGTGATGATTTGAGGCACGCTTTTCTGAAAAGAACTTTTTAACTGGAACAGAAAAAATGTGGTATGAAAAACTCAAAACATTCAATGTCGGTAGCGCGCGAATGAGCCGCGCGGGTACCTATCTCATAGATGTGCGCCGCGCCGCCCGCTGCCACGCGCCGTGGCCGCCGGTGTCGCAAGCGAGGGATTGAAACACAGAACAAAATCCGTGATATCTTTGGAATGGAATGTCCGATTTCGTTAATTCAAAGAGTAACCTACAGGCATTGAAACAGTCTTGAATACGAAATGATTTATTTGGATAAGGATTAATACCAAGGTACGAATAATGTGGCCTAGTTTGTACCGGCGTTACTATAGCATATTTTAACATGAAAAAGTAGTTATTGTGACGTAACTGTAATAGTTAGACATATGGTATCGCGGACTTTTTTGTAGATATTGATGTCCTCTATAAAACTGTAGTACATTACTTTGCTCTATTGTCAATCGTTTCAGCAGCGTACGCGGTATAAGGATTTTTTGTTATCTTTTTCACACATTAGCGAAGTTTTCATACGGATCCCTAATAATTTTCAAAATATTTTATAGCCTATGTTAAGCATTTTATATTGTGGCATTCTAATGGTGAAAGAATTTTTGAAATCGGCCCAGTAGTTTTTGAGTTTATTCATAACATACATACAAATCTTTCCTCTTTATAATAATAGTATAGATAGTATAGATTACATGCGTTCATAGGTTACGGCAACCGTTTTACATCAGGTGGACCGTATGCTTGTAGTACCGTAGTTGAGTTTGATACTGCTAATCGTTGATTTAAATTATTGCTAATCATCTTCAGTTTAGCTGGTAGGGAAACGGAATTTCTACCTATTGAACTGAGCTGGACTACCACTAACAGGGGCGCCGACTCCGTGGGTGCTCGGGGGCTCCAGCACCCACGGGAGGGAAATAGTGGGTGCGGAGCACCCATGACGCTAGACATCATTATGTAATTATTCTCATTATCTGTTGTTCAGGTTCTCCGTATCTGGTTATTCTAGTAAGCGCTTGCTTGCTTACTAGAATGTGTGCGACGCGTCCTAATGTGATCTTAGTTCCCACCCACCTACTTTTGATGTAGATCCGTTTTATTGTTTTGGGCAGGGCAGTCTTTGGGGGACGTCTATGTCCAGCTGTGTACGTCTTTCGGCTGAAATCATGATGACCTATGTACCTAGTTATCAAAAGAGCATGAGCACCCACGAGGTTTTCCAGAAGCCGGCGCCCCTGACCACTAATCTAAGCGGAAATATGGTTATCGAAAACAAAAACTCCTAAACATTCTCTTTAACTTAGCCGGTAGGCTCCCTATCCAATACGAGTATAATTAGAGTGTGGTCGATTGTTTCAGGGTGATTCCGGAGGTGCAGCGATACACAATGGTAAAGCATTCGGGATTGTTTCATTCGGGCGAGGATGCGCACAGCCACTGTCGCCTAGTGTATTTGCAAATATAGCAGCGCCTCCTATAAGAAGCTTCATTCAAGAACATACTGGCTTGTAAATATATTTTTCAAGGCGATGATAAACCACAACAAACTTAAAAAAAAACCTTAAATGACCTTAACAATAGCATGGCGTGCTAAAATGGCACTTTGGCAGAACATTACTAAATTGTACACAGTAAAAAATGTTGGAATAAAAATATCTTTGTATTTATAGTAAATGGAAGCACGGGGCAAGGGGTGGTTACATGACACACAAAAGCCTTATTGTATTTTTAACAAACGTAAGAACGGTATAGGAGTCGGTCATATGACGCAAAATACCTTGTCGTATTTGTGACAAATGAAAGCACAGTAAACTTGGTTACATGATGCAAAAAAGCCTTATTGTATTTGTGGCAAATGAAAGCACGGCACAAGAGTTGGTTATATGATGCAAAAATACCTTATTGTATTTGTGACAAATGAAAGCACGGTACAAGAGTTGGTTATATGACGCAAAAATACCTTATTGTATTTGTGACAAATGAAATCATAGTACTAGAGTTGATTACATGACGCAAAAATACCTTATTGTATTTGTGGTGAGTGGAAGTACGGTACAAGTAATGGCTAAAAATAGCTTATTTTATTTAATAGCTGCACGGTAATAAATTTATGATTTATTACCTATTATGATTTTCTTTCGACATTGGTTAGTTGTGGTTTTTTAAAGACTTTTTCAAGGATCTGTAGGTTATGATACACACTGCATGACACAAACATACCCGGCTACTTATCTATGGATATTATGTAATATGAATTGTTATATTAAAATATTGTTTTTTTTTTATTTAAAATTAGAAACTAATGTTTAATAAAACTAAATAATTTAACAATGTTATGAAAGTAGTTAGATTTTAAAACAATTATACTATTTATAGTCTAAACGCTAAATTAAAACACGTACAGTAAACCAAGGTTTATATATATTTTTTAAAGTGATTCGACTGAATCACGCCAGACAGGACAATATTCTAAATATCCATACAAATAGTTCGATTAGCTGATCAGTTTTGTATGGGGAGTATTTTTATCTATAAGTTCACACCAAATCCCAACCAACCAACGTGATTTCTTTATTTTGATGTCGGCAAATTATCATTCTTTTCGTTCAAAACTATATATATTTACTACGAATAAAGTAACTACGAATATAGCATAGCCCAGTGGTTAAACAACCGGTTTATTGACCAACTGGTACCTAGTTCGAATCCTTACTTGTACCACAAAAGTGTTTTCGGATTTATATAGGTACCTACATATTTGTAATCATCATTTGTACAGCGAGGAAGAAAAACATCGTAAGGAAACGTTACGTCTAAGAAATTACATTTCGAAAGACGCGTGGCCTAACCTAAGAAAAGGTCAGGCTTTCCCTCTGTGTTGTCGAGGTCTTCGCCAAATCCCTATGCTCAGGTAGCGGACCCCGCCAATCCTAATGGATTAGGAAACGGGAACATGCTAAGAAGACCAAGTATTGAAGGACAGCTGGTGCTTGAAAAAGGACAATATTTCGCTATAGACGACAGTCATCTACCAATGCCAGTGGTAACTTAAATTTGACCTTACAATTTACGACATCGTGGTTAATTCTTTTTCTTTATACTACGTCGGGAGGCATACAATCATACGGCCCACCTGATGTAAAACGGGTACAGTAGCCTATTAATGATATATTATGTATCACTCGCGCGATGCCTCCTCTGCTGCTTACACAGCAATTCCTTGGGAGCTTACTGGAGACCTCACTCACACGCAGGAACACAACAACCCTCTAGGGAATTGTTATTTGGCTGCGGTTTTCTATGAGGTGGAGGTACTTCACCAGACGGGCTGCTTTGATGCGCCCTACCTCTCTTAAAACATCCAGACGTGTTCATGCACACAAATGTTTGCCTTGTGGGGGAATCAAACCCACGAGCGTTGGTGCCAAAGTCGCGACTGAGCCGCCGAGCTCGTCAAATCCTTTCATGTATTTGACGTATGAATGTATTTTCCCATGTCTTCGAAAAATATACTTATTCCTGCCACGGCATCAATCTTTGTAATTAAATAACATGTAATTGATTGGTCTACACTGCGCCTTGCTCAGTCGATCTATTAATCTGAGAAGATATAATTAAGTTCTCACCGTCTCCAAATACTAAAGTAAAGACATTCCTTGTTCAACTATGTACTGTGGGGTTTCAGAAAAGTTTTCTTTTGAGAACACAAGTTGTGGAGCGAACTTCCAGCCGAGGTTTTCCCAAGGGGCTATAGCATGGGGTTCTTCAATAAAGGCGTGAAGAGGTTTTTACAGGGTCGGTAACGCATGCGTGAGAAGCTGATGTCGCAAATGTCAATGGGCTGAGGTAACTGCTTACCATTAGGCAGGTCGTCCGATTGTCTGCCTTATTGATAGATTGACCTTATTGATATAAAAAAATACCCAATATAAACGGTTATCTTGTATTTGTACCTAATACGACGTAATAACATACAAAATATGTTTAGAAATATACAAATCGGCTTATTGGTTAATATAATAATTCTCCCTTTCGGCAGTAGACTCCAATAGTTGTGATATTTATGTGCTAAAACACTGCGTTTTGGTGAATTATGCGTGCTCAAGTGGTTTTTGAATAATTTTTCATCATACCTAACTCTGACTCTAAATCTATAAATTATATACAATTATGGTAAAAAATATATTATATTTATAAGTAAATGTTCACTCAAATCCATTAATTACTTGCGACTTTGACATCAACGCTCGCGGGTTCGATTCCCACACAAGGCAAACATTTGTGTGTATGAACATGTCTGTTTGTCTTAGTCTGGAAATTTTAAGAGAGGTAGGGCGCAACAAAGCAGCCCGTCTGTGGAAGTACCTCCACCTCACCGAAAACCGCAGCCAAATAACAACTCCCTACAGGGTTGTTGTGTTCCTGCATGTGAGTGAGGTCACCAGTAAGCTCCCAAGGAGTTGCTGTGTAAGCAGCAGAGGAGGTATCGCGCGAGTGATACTTAATATACCTCAAGCGTTAATAGGCTACGGTACCCGCTTTACATCAGGTGGACCGCATGCTTGTATGCCTCCCGACGTAGTTCAAAAAAATAAAACTTCACGCCAAATACCTTGGAGACAGACAGAGCCGTGCGCTACATGACTCGATACTTACACACCTCACTCGCTTCTTTAACATTCATTGCTCTTCTTTACACGCTCGCCGGTTTCTAAGGCGCCCGACCTTCTGATAAAACACGATCAATTTGGTCATGGTAGGTAAGTCTTGGCCTTCCTCGGCTCCTACATTCTTCTACTTTCGCGTTGTACATCAGTTTCGTAATTCATTCTTCCTGCATTCTCTCCATATGTCCGAACCAACGGTGCATGCCTCTTCTAAGTTTTACACCGACGCTCTCTTTCAGACCAACTCTGTTTCTAACATCATCATTGCGAATACCTACAAGCGTTACTTACAACTTTTATTTTGGTAACCATATTTTTTTTATTTCATTAATTATTATTATATCTCTTATTCCGCGGGTTTTAATCCCTGTCATTTGATAGGCGTGCGCGGGGATATGAATCCAACGCGTAGGGGCCCCGTCGAAAAGAATGATGTAACAAAAAATAAAATAAAAAAAATATTTTATTTTATTTTTTATTTTAACTTTGTAGGTCAGTTATGTACACGATAGCTTATTTAACTTAACGAAACTCTGTTAATTTGTTTAGCTTTGTTTTAGATTAAGATAAATTATTTGGTTTTAGATAAATTTAGATAAATTATTTGGTTGTTATAAATATATTTATTTCAAACTCATCATTTTGTTTCATTAATCTACCAAATCAGATATAGAAGTTAAATCTAATTTTTCTAGGTTTTTTTTTGTTCAACGACAGACAGTCGCTGCAGGCAGCGATATTTTCAGGAACACCTTTCCTATATGAATTCTATATGTTTGTCTGTGCGTTTGTCTGTCTCTTTTTTCGAATATACGAATTTTGACTTTAGATTCGGATTCAGCATAAAAAAGTAGAATACGAATGTTCAGGAACACCGTTCCTATCTCTTAAATAACATGGTCAAAAAGTCGACAAAATAAAAAAAAAAAAAAATTATTACATAATTGACGAGCCAGGTGTTCCTCTGGCAATGCAAGCTTGCGCATTCTCAACTGGTTTATATATAGACACGAATATAAAAAATTATTTGGAACAAGCATCATAATTGACTAATAATTTAAAAATATCTAGGAAAATAAATATAACAGAACTCTTGATGAGCTAATAACGCTACTTTGACATCAACGCTCGTGGGTTTGATTCCCGCACAGGACAAACATTTGTGTGCATGAACATGTCTATTAGTCTTGGCCAGACCAAGACTAACAGACATGTTCGTGTTTTTTTAAAAGGTAGCGTATCAAAGCAGCTCGTCCCGTGAAGTACCTCCACCTTACAGAAAGTCGCTGCCAAATAACAAGTTCCAGGAGGGTTGTTGTGCTCCTGCGTGTACGTGAGGTCAACAGCAAGCGTCTAAGGAGTTGCTGTGTGAGAAGCAGAGATGGAATCGAGCTTAATGTATTGCAAACGTTCATAGGCTACTGTAACTTCTTTACGTCAGGTGGCCGTAAGTTACGGCTGCATTATAAGGATTTCGTTTATAATTTAGACATGGAAACCAAACAATAATTTTGAACAAGCATCATCATTACTAATAATTTAAAATTATCTCGACAAAGTAGGAAATCTCGAGAAATTTTGACCGTATCTCGACAACAAATGCTCAAGAAATAAGTCCTATTTAGTCTTATAATTAAAATAGCACTGCGGGTTGTTTACCTCAGATAGGTAATGGCCCAAAGCCACGTTATACCTAACATCTTTTTACCGGTCGGCCTAAGATCGACTGTGTCAATTAGGACCTACAAGTAGAGGTTTACTTAAAACCTACGTTTACTATTTTTACTTAGCCTAGGGTCTCCTACAATAAACGAAAGAGGTCGTTCGTGAGGCCATAGACAAGAATGCATTATGATTATTATGAGGGTTCCGTGTCAATTAGGTACAATATGACCCTTAAAGTTCCGCTCTGATCGTGGGTCTTATCATTCTTCCAATTTATCGCTGAAATAAATAAATAAATAAATAAATATTGTCGGACAAATTACACAGCGCCATCCAGCCCCAAAGTAAGCGAAGCTTGTGTTATGGGTACTAGACAACTGATAAACATACGTAAATACATTCTTTTTTTTTGTAAATACATACTTATTATACATAGAAAATACCCAGACCAAGACAAACAGACATGTTCATGCACACAAATGTTTGTACTGTGTGGGAATCGAACCCACGAGCGTTGGTGTCAAAGTAATGTAACAACGCGTTTCACCACTGCGCCACCGAGCTCGTGAATGTATCATGTGTAATGTATCAATAGAATGTGTCATAGTACATTTAATATAATTTGTAGGAACCATTTTATAAAAGTATGATGATGTATGTAGGAAGGATATAAGGACCGAGGAAGACCAAGGCTAACCTACCATGACCAAATTGGTCGTGTATTATCAGGTGATGTCAGGAGCCTTAGGAACCGGCGATCGGGCATGAAGAGAGCTATGAATGTTAAAGAAGCAAGTCAAGTGGTTAAGTATCGCGTCTTGTGGCGCTCGGTTCTCCCTGCCTACCCCGCAAGGGACCTGGCGTGAAGATATACATACATACATACATTTTGTTAAAATTTCATTTGTATTACACACCTGACTTATGAAGCGTGCACATATTTATCTTATATATTATATATATACAACATATCACACATGCACACAAACTTCCGTACACACACAACACGCTACACAAACCCACACAAAATAAATCCGCTTGTAGCCTATGGTCATTATTTATAAGAGCTCGGTGGCGCAGTTTGACAACAACGCTTGTGAGTTGGATTCCCATCCAGGACAAAAATATGTTTATCAGTTGTCTGGAACCATTGAACTACTGTGTACTAACGTACGTAGTACATAGTATCTCGATGTTTGGAACCCATAACATAAGCTTCGCTTACTTTGGAGGTACACGGCGATGTAATTTGTCCGTCTATATTTATTTATTTACATTGATTTGTTGGCAACTCGATTTCGACGAGCTCCTTGGCTCAGCCGTGAATGACGCGACTTTGACACCAACGCTCGTGCGTTCGATACCCACACAAAACAAACATTTATGTGCATGGACATGTCTGTTGTCTTGGTCTGGATGTTTAAAGAGAGGTAGGGCGCATCAAAGCAGCCAGTCTGGGGAAGTACCTCCACCTCACAGAAAACCGCAGCCAAAAAAACAACTCCCTAGAGGGTTGTTGTGTTCCTGCGTGTGAGTGAGGTTACCACTAAGCTCCTAAGGAGTTGTTGTGTAAGTAGCAGAGGAGGCATCGCACGAGTGATACTTAATATATTACAAGTGTTAATAGGCTACGATAACAACATGCTTTACATCAGGTGGGCCGTATGCTTGAATGTCTCCCGACGTCGTATAAAAAAAAAATTTGGAAACTGATATTCATATTTAAAAATTTACGACACATGAATCGCAAACTCTCTAAAGTGTATACTTTGCTCTTGCACAAAGTCTTCTTTCACATTGCATCACGTCCAGGGGAGGCGCATCTAAAACGATCGTTAAAAAAAATGAAATTGCTCAGAGGGCGCTGTTGAAGGTAGCTGGCTTCTTTCCCTTTAAATACTCAACTGAACTTCTTTACCAACACTGGAATGTTTTGTCGATATGAGATGTGATACTGCATATAGTGTTAAAGCAACACGTTAAAATCCTAATCCTAATATAATATTACAAATGTGAATGTCCGTTTGTTTGTTACGCTTTCACGCGAAAACTACTCAACCGATCATCATGAAACTTTGTACACATATTCTTGGAGGTATCAAGAAGTAACATAGGATACTTTTTATTAAAAAAAAATGCGAGCGAAGCCGCGGGTAAAAGCTAGTACTTTATAATTGCGAAGAGACATCACAATCTAGACGTAAACTTAAAGTCTGTGATACATTTTTCCCCACTGAACCGTTTACGAGAAAATATTTCTGTTATGTAGGCAGACTTGTGTAACAAGATAAATGGCATAAATATGGCATATTAAATGTATATTCTAGCAATGGATTTAACTGCAAATGTACGGTTTAATGTGGCTGTATACGTTAAATTACAAGCAAACAGAGTTACTCCTATCCAGACAGTAACACAAAACACATCCTTTCTTATAATTGAAATCAACCTACACACTTATTTACACTCGCTCATACAACGCACACACTCACAAACACATGTTATACATCGAATACTACTATTTTACTGGTTATTAGAATACTAGCACAACAATTAGCATTAAGTAAACAAATACAAATATTTTAGAATATCTATTATTGTACCATAAATAATGACTTGTAACAAGTTAAAAAACTTTTCATGGATTGATAATCAAATTTTTGACATGGAATGAGCATCTAGAATAGTTACTAATATTAAATGTAACTAACAATCTGCAGGCACCGGCCGTGGGCGAGAACCTGGCGACCTGCCATGCAATTCTGTAAGAGCAAACATCCTTACATCCTCGGAAACATCGGCTGTTATAGCCTTGAACACAAAATTGCAATTCCTTAGTGTCGCTTTTCGTGGTTGTGCGACACTAGCGCGGCAAGGCTGCGTTTGGAATTGGAATTCTACAAGGCAAACAGCCTCGCGTACGCTTACAGCCTTATAGAATACCAAATAAAAAGCCGTGATCGCAGTAGACGATGTCAAAGCTGTGACATCTGTGATCACAGCGACGCACACAGCCATTACGAGTCGCTTAGAGAATTGCATGGCTGTATGGCTTTCTGCGAAATCTATTTCAGCCACCACTTCTTACACGTACATGCATATGCAGTAATTTCACCTAATTGTATTCTATTCATACGTATATTCATGTGTGAGAGGAAATAATGAATAAATAAAAGTAATAAATAGTTACATGGCAGACCACTACTTCGTTCTCTTCCCTCGTCGACTTTTTCTCAGTTTTTATGGATTGTTTGTTTTTGGACAGTTCCTCAAGAATTGGGCTATCGAACGCAAAACGAGATTTTCATATCCGTCAAACAGTTCCAGAGATAAGTGCGTTTGACGAGCTCGGTGGCTCAGCCGTGAATGACGTGACTTTGACACCAACGCTCGTGCGTTCGATACCCACACAAAACAAACTATATTTATATGCATGAAGATGTCTGTTGTCTTGGTCTGGATGTTTTAAGAGAGGTAGGGCGCATCAAAGCAGCCCGTCTGGGGAAGGACCTCCACCTCACAGAAAACCGCAGACAAATAACAACTTCCTAGAGGGTTGTCGTGTTCCTGCATGTGAGTGAGATCACCAGTAAGCTCCTAAGGAGTTGCTGTGTAAGCAGAGGAGGCATCGCGCGAGTGATACTTAATATATCGCTAGCGTTAATAGGCTACGGTATCCACTTTACATCAGGTGGGCCGTATGCCTATATGCCTCCCTACGTAGTTTAAAAAAAAATCGAACAAACAACCTCTTCCGTTTTATGTATATGTAAGTAACGTACAGGACTTCTTTCTTTCGGATTTGTCTCGCTCTTGACTGACTCTATTCTATTAAAGGTACAACTATTAACGGCTTACAGCGTGTAGAAGCTCCATTCTTTCCGACCACCATAATTGCCTGCTGAAGTCCTCAAATGCCCTGGAGTATTTTATTCGCACTGATCCTAGGAGGGATTCCACTCTATTCAATGGATGTCAATTATGACAGTTACATAATATAATACTTAATACCAGACTCGAGTTAATGAATACACCCTTCTCTCTAATAAATGTAGGTTTTCGCTGGTAAAGTTAAGTGTCTTTTCTGACTTGTGATAAATAGTGATAATTACAAATGTGTGCGTAAATTCGAAAACACGAATTTATTGGTACATGCTAGGATTCGAACCGGGGACCTATTGCTCAATAGGCCGGTTCCTTATCCACCGGGCTATCTGCTGAATTGATGCTGTTACGAAGAATATCACATCATGCTTGTTACTTTGTCACCCTGTTACACATCTGTTCATATAAATAGAAAATTTGACGTTTTTTTTTATACTACGTCGGGAGGCATGCAAGCATACGGCCCACCTGATGTAAAGCGGGTACCGTAGCCTATTAACGCTTGCGATATATTAAGTATCACTCGCGTGATGCCTCCTCTGCTGCTTACACAGCAACTCCTTGGGAGCTTACTGGCGACCTCACTCACTCTCAGGAACACAACAACCCTCAAGGGAGTTGTTATTTGGCTGCGGTTTTCTGTGAGGTGGAGGTACTTCCCCAGAGGGGCTGCTTTGATGCGCCCTACCTCTCTTAAAACATCCAGACCAAGACTAACAGACATGTTCATGCACACAAATGTTTGCCTTGTGTGGGAATCGAACCCACGAGCGTTGGTGCCAAAGTCGCGTCATTCACCACTGAGCCACCGAGCCCGTCAAAACGTCAACTCATAACACTCAAGGTTAAATGAATAATGCTTTGGTTTTCCGTCACGACCTTTGAGAATGAGTACATCAAATTTTGTATGTATGAGTACGTTTCTAGGTATCCCTAGTTACTTATGTACCATTAAAAAATATATACGGCTCACCTAATGTAAAACGATTACCGTAGCCTAAGAACGTTTATAATACATTAAGTATCACTCGCGCGATGCCTCCTCTGCTGCTTACACAGCAACACCTTAGGAGCTTACTGGTGACGTCATTCACACGCAGGAACACAACAACCGTTCAGGGAGTTATTATTTGGCTGCGGTTATGGATTGGGGGAGGCCAGTATTTTCAAGCCACTCGAAGACCGCTGACTTAGTTTAATTGTCGGACAATTGTCGGACAAATTACACAGCGCCACCTAGCCCCTAAGTAAGCGATGCCCGTGCTATGGGCACCAGACAGCTGATAAACATACGTAAATACATTTTTTTTTGTAAATACATACTTATTATACATAGGAAATACCCAGACCAAGACAAACAGACATGTTCATGCACACAAATGTTTGTACTGTGTGGGAATCGAACCCACGAGCGGTAGTGTCAAAGCAGCGTAACAGCGTGTTACACCACTGCGCCACCGAGCTCGTCAAATGATGACTGTTATCAATCGACAACAGCCGGGACCGACGGCTAACGTAACTTTCGAAGGTCGAGATAGATAATCCCATCTATAGATATGTTGTGGTGGATGTTGCTTAGCCTGCGTATTCGGTTAGAATGGCAGGCATTTCTTTTTTTTTTTTTTTTTTTGACCTGACTATGTAGTTAGCCCCGAGTGGGCTGTCACTACGTCACCGGACTAGAGAGGCGGGCGTGAGGCGCCACAGCCTAGAAACAAAGTTAGGCAGGCATTTCCTCCAAACTCTTTATTTATACACGATTTATACCCTAAGAGTAAATGTAGCTCAGGGCTAAACCAACGTTTTCGTTCTGATACATCCATATCCACCACATCAACCCTTACTCATCCCACTGCTGGGATATGGGTCTCCCTTCATCCGAAGGGCATTAGAGCATACTCCAATACGCTGCTTGGCGGAGACCAGTGTGTTCAAGCCGTCCGAGAGCCACTGACTTAGCTTAACGACTGTCATCTATCGACAACAGCCGGGACCGACGGCTTAACGTGCCCTCCGAAGCACGGTTCTCCGTGCTTCACAGCCTAAAAACCCTAGCGAGTTATTATTTGGCTGCGGTTTTCTGTGAGGTGGAGATGCTTCCCAAGTCAGGCTGCTTTGGATGCGCCCTACCTCTCTTAAAAACACCTAGACCAAGACAAACAGATTTGTTCATGCACATAAATATTAGTCCTGTGTGGAAATCAAACCCACGAGCGTTGGTTTTTTTATACAACTAGATTGGCAAACAAGCTTGCGGCCCGCATTAGATGGTAAACGGTCATCGCAGCCTATTAACGCTCGCAACATCATGGGGGTGTTACTCGCGCGCTGCCAATCTTGTGAGATAAGGATGTTTCGTCACAGTACCCAGTAATTTCTTTGCCATATCTCACCCTTGAAACTGGAACACAGCTATATAAATATAGCTTCTTGGCGGTAGAAATAGGTGAGACGGAGGTACCCATGCAGAAGAAGTTTGTACAAAGTCTCCTTCTAGTATCAAAGTAACGTAACAGCGAACAGCGCCACCGAGCTCGCTAAAGCTCGTTTTGAATATTACAGATTGATCTGCTTTTATAGTCAGTCGAAGATCCGTTTCCTCATCCGTCAAGGTAATTCTTCAATAATAAGGAGTGGGGACACACACTTATTATATAATACGTAAGAGAGAATTGCTTCCGCAGTCAAGTCATGATGATATTGAATTCTTCTGGGCGCTTGAAACTTACGAATCATTAGTACCGAGTTGCAACATAATCAACAATGGCGGTTCTTGCGTTTCCTATGAAAAAAAGACTCATCCGAAATGCAGTAAAAACATAATCACAATGATAAACAGTGATTGCTAATATCGCTATTTCACAAAGCGGAATCTATTGAAAGCTAAAAAAGATAAACTATATATCTCATAGTTAATAGATTCTAGCTTTAATTAATTAAATAATAATAATAGTTAAATATTTCAGCGTATCCCGATGATTCCGTCAGATTTGCTATTCGTTTTTAAGCGGCTACAATTCCCCGTGCGTCTGACTTTTGCGATGACCATAAACAAATCACGAGGCCAGTCGACACTAGAGTATCCATGTTTCGCGCATGGACAACTAATATGTCGCGTGTTTTCGTGTAGGAAAGCCATCAACTTTATATATTTATGCACTGAAAAACATAAGCAAAAATGTAGTTTATCAGAAAGCTTCAAATTAAATAAATGAATGTATTTTTTTGAGTCGTTGCGCGTGTCATTCTAACCGAACCCGCAGGTTAAGCAGCGTCGGCCGCAGCCTGTCTATGGATGGGTTTATCTATCTCGAGTTTCTCCGAGCTTCGGAGGGCACGTTAAGCCGTCGGTCCCGGCTGTTGTCGATAGAAGACAGTCGTAAAGCTAAGTCAGTGGCCCACGGACGGCTTGAAAATTCTGGCCTCCGCCAATCCGAATGTGAGCAGCGTGGTGGAGTATGCTCTAAACCCTTCGGTTGAAGGATTAGTATAGATAAGTATTTTTGGTATTCATTGTTTTATGATTTGATGAGATAACACCGGGAGGCATACAAGCATACGGCTCACTTGACGTAAAGAGGTTACCGTAGACTATGAACACTTGTAATACATTAAGTATCACTCGCGCGGTACCTCCTCTGCTGCTAAAACAGCAACTCGTTGGGAGCTTACTGGTGACCTCACTAACACGCAGGAACTGTGTGGAAGTCGAACCCACGAGACCCGGTGACAAAGTCGCGTTTAACAGCTGCGCAACCGAGCGCGTCAAAATTAAAAAATATACTCGTACCTGTGTATTGTTTTATTTAATAACTTAACAAAACTCTGTCCGTAGAAAACGCAACCAATATTTATTATAGATTGAAATCAATTGGAGTTTCAAGGTTGATTAATACTGATAATCAAAAGTTGTAATGGAGTATGTGATACGAAGTTCATCGGGTAATCAAGTATAATGTAATTTTCATTTGACCTATAACACTTATCCTAATTTAATTAACAAATAATATGCTCTAATAACATGTCGAATGTGGACTAAACCATTTAGTTTAACCTTTATTATATATATATTTTTTTATACACCTAGATTGGCAAACAAGCATGCGGCCCGCATCAGATAGCAAGCGGTCACCGCAGCCTATTGACGCTCGCAACACCACGAGGATGTTACTCGAGCTCTGTCAATCTTGTGACCTAAGGATGTTTCGTCACAGTACCCAGTAATTTCTCTGCCATATCTCACCCTTCAAATCGGAACACAGCTATATAAATATAGCTGCTTGGCGGTAGAAATAGGTGAAACAGAGGTACCCACGCAGACGACTTTTGTACAAAGTCTCCCTCTGGTAATGGTAAATATAAAATATGGCGTAACGCTCGCTGACCGCGTTCGTAATGACGACGTGAGAGAAAAAGTTGGTCTGAAAGAGAGTGTCGGTGTTACGATAAGAAAAGGCATGCTCCGTTGGTTCGGACATGTAGAAAGAATGCAGGAAGAAAGAATGACGAAACAGATAAACAATCCGATAGTGGATGGTTGTAGGAGCCGAGGAAGACCGAAACTAACCTACCATGGCCAAATTGGTCGTGTTTTATCAGAAGGTGATGTCAGGAGCCCCAGGAACGGTCGAGTGTGCATAAAAAGAGCCATGAATATTAGAGAAGCGAGTGAAGTGTGTAAGGACCGCGTCTTATGGCGCTCGGTTCTACCTGCCTACCCCGCAAGGGACCTGGCGTGAGGTTTTACATATATAAATTTATTTTATATAACCTGTGACTTGACTGCGTCTATCCTTTTCCAATACTATAATTATTACTCGCTATTCTTTTCTCCAAATCAAATCAAAATCAATCAATCAAACGGTCTGAAAGAGAATCGTCCCTGTTAAAATAAGAAAAGGCATTACGAAACAGATATACAGTGCAAAAGTAGAAGGATGTAGGAGCCGAGATAGGCCAAGGTTTACCTGCCGTGACCAAATTGATCGTGTTTTATCAGAAGGTGATGTCAGGAGCCTTAGAAACCGGCTAGCGTGCATGAGAGCAGTGAATGTTTAAGAAGCGAGTGAGGTGTACCCAGGATAGTACCCAGTAATTTCTCTGCCATAGTACCCAGTAATTTCTCTGCCATAGTACCCAGTAATTTCTCTGCCATAGTACCCAGTAATTTCTCTGCCATAGTACCAAGTAATTTCTCTGCCATAGTACCAAGTAATTTCTCTGCCATAGTACCCAGTAATTTCTCTGCCATAGTACCAAGTAATTTCTCTGCCATAGTACCCAGTAATTTCTCTGCCATAGTACCCAGTAATTTCTCTGCCATAGTACCCAGTAATTTCCATATAAAATATGATTACAGCCTGACAAAGTATTGACTGAAGATGGTAATAATTATGTAACTGGGTACAAATGCTCGTTACATCTATCTATCCATAATTAACTTTACGCCAATTCACTTGCGGTAGTCAGAAAGAACCGAGCGTCACACCATTCGGTCCCTACACACCTCGCTTCTTTAACATTCATGGATATTCTCATGCATTCTTACCTGCTCCTAGGGCACGATCAATTTGGTCATGGTAGGTGATTCTTGGTCTTCCCCGGCTCCTACAACCTTCCACTTTCGCGTTGTATATCTGTTGCGTACCTATGTATAATACGCATGTGTTATGAATTATATATATACATAAGGAAAATAGTATTTACGTCTGCTTTTCAGCTTTGTTGACTCCACATAACATTAACTTCGCTTACTTTGGGATTAGATGGAGTTAAAACAGATAAAAAACCAGTTGAGAATGCGCAAGCTTGCATTGCCAGAGGAACACCTGGCTCGTCAATTATATAACAATTTAATTATTTTTTTTAAAACTTTGTCGGCCATTTTGAGCATGTTCTTTAAGAAATATGATATTGATTTTTAAGACATTCCTATTCTACTTTTTAATTTATTTTTCGAATCTAAAATAAAAAATCAACTTATATTTTTTTTAATTTATCGGCCATTTTGACCATTTTTTTCCTTAGGAGGTTGGTTTTTCAGACATTCCTATTCTACTTTTTTATGCTGAAATCGAATCGTATATTCGAAAAAAAGCGACAGACACACACACAGACAAACATATTTCAAAACAGATTTCAAATAGGAACGGTGTTCCTGAAAACATTTATTTGCCATTAGACCGTTATGGGCAGTTAGACACATCTTACATTTTTTAAGAGAGGTAAGGCGCATCAAAGCAGCCTGTCCGGGGAAGTACCTCCACCTCACAGAAAATATCAGCTAAATAACAACTCCCTAGAGGGTTGTTGTGGTCCTCCGTGTGAGTGAGGTCACCAGTAAGCTCCTAAGGAGATGCTGTGTAAGCAGCAGAGGAGGCATCGCGCGAGTGATATACAAGCGTTAATAGGCTACGGTAACTGCTTTACATCAGGTGGACCGTATGCTCGTATGCCTCCCGACGTTGTATAAAAAAAAACATTCTTTAAATTAAATCATATTGTATCTTAATAATTTTCCATAGTTTTTTTTTAGTTTTAATCTCTTTGTTGACTAATTGAAACTATCAGCATTTCGAAAATGACCATTGGCGAAGAAGAAATGCCAAAAGAAACTTGCCAATATGGGTTTTTTTTTTCATCGTCAATGTATATTACAATAAACATATATGTGAGTGTACATATAGTAGATATCAAGTGGTACAGTTAAAGATATATAATATATGGGTTGTGGAATTTATCCGAAAATAACAAAAATATTATTTATTAAATATAATAATAATTAATAATAATTTAAAATATTATTTTAAAATCTATAGGTCTCGGCAGATTTTCAAAAATATAGAATTCTGCCTGTCGAGACCTGCCTGGCTATATTGTTGTATTGAGAACAATATCGGCAGATCTCGATTGGCAGGTCTCAGTAGGCAGTTCAGATCTGGCCAGCTACGTCTGCAGTGACAACTGTCCAGACCTACAGGACATACGAGTATTAACGTGTAAAATGAATTAATACAGGTTAGGTATATCACGTTACTCAAAGAGGTATCCACGTGTTGGAGCCACATTCTATGAAATGATGAGCACGCCTATGAAATGACCAGGATAAATAGCCGTAAGGTAACGGTCAAAGAGGAAAATCTGGTATAAAATGGCTTGTGAT
The DNA here is from genome assembly GCA_947507595.1 of Pyralis farinalis. NCBI lineage: Eukaryota > Metazoa > Arthropoda > Insecta > Lepidoptera > Pyralidae > Pyralis > Pyralis farinalis. The sequence goes on from OX382264.1 coordinate 4,965,281, forward strand.
CATTTTCGAACCAAAGTTAACCTCATCTGTATGTGATGCACCATGCAAATTTAACAATGGTTTGGCCAAAGAGAGATAGAGCACCATTTTATTTAACTACGCGTAGCCCATCTTATGACTATCCAGAATACTGAACCCAAACAAAAATTCCCTAAAGTGTGTTGTTCAGCTGCTGGTACGAAAAATCTCCTGGAAATACATTAATAATCCTAGTATAGCCGGACCGTATGCTAGTTTTTCCACTGGACATGGTTAATAAAAAATCGTGAAAGAACCTCTGTTTATGTAATTTCACGATTCATCAAGCTTTGAGCGATAGATGAAAGTTTGGGAAACATGCTGTAGTTTTTTTTTAATACAGTATCGGTATAAAGTGCAGTACTTTCTGGCATCCGTAAAATCTAATGACAAATTTACTTATTCACTAACATTTTTGATTGAGTTCCAACAAAAATACTAGTGAAGAACTAAAGTCAATATGGCCGAATGGATACGGAAACTATTCTGAAACTCTTGAATTTTTAATAAGCCGTTTTATTACTTCTCTATATGAGGAAGTGGTTAATTAGTGAGTTTATCTTCAGAGTTTCTTGATGTGAAACATCTATTGGCACGTCTTGGCAGTAAAATCGATTCTTATGCCGTGACCGCAAATGGCATGACGCTTTCTCATGCCGTCATGCCTCCTCTACACCGCCACTCTCGACTGACTTACGTGTGTGCGTGCGCATACTAGACTCTCCGTTGCTTCTCTATATGAGCTGTTTACTATATCTATCTGATGGTTTTTGATTTTTATTTATTAAAAATTTGAATATTCACTAAGATGTTTCACATTTGCCGGGCGTCCAGTGACGGCCACCATCTTTTGTTTGGTTCTTTAGAGTTAACTTTTCAACAGTTTTTGGTGCATCTTTGCTGACTAACAAACGATTCTCAAAAGGAAATCGAATCGAAGCAGGTCAACTGTACCTCACAGTAGATTGCAGATAAAATATTAACTTCCGCGAGGGCTCTTTTTGTTCCTGCGAGCGAGTGAAATTACCAATGGGATACTGCTGGAGTTGCTATGATAGTAGCGGGGATGGTAACAAGCGGTATTATATTTCAAACGTTAATAGAGTACGATAACTACTTTACATTAGGTGGGCTGTATTTCAATCAATAAATTCAGTGAAATAATAGAGCCTACGACATTTTTTTCATATCACTACGTTAGCATACAAATGTATGACCTGCCTGGTGGTAAGCTGTTACCGGAGCCGAAACATTTGCAATACTAGGGGCATCATTTGTGCTTTGGCGACCCGGTAACAACAACTTCACGCCATTTTTGAAAAGCATCAAACGCAGTCCCTCAAAAAACCTTAACAGGTCATTCATTCCACAACTTAAGTGTTCTCGGAAGAAAATTTCTCTGGAACCGAACGGTACACGACCATTGCGGTTCCCGTATGTGGTGATAAATTTCCAGCACGACTGCGAGCGGTGCTATTATAGAATGAAACAGTGTGCAATAAATTAAACAACTAATCGGAACACAACCCATTGTACAATCGGTAAGACACTCAAAGGGAGGCAAAGTCTCAACTTAATGTTAAGGGTTAAAGTCAATACCGTGTGTAAATGTTAAGTCCCAGCTCTGTCATTTATCAAGCCTCTGGCTCCCCAAGTTGTCTGAGAGGTTGCTTCAAATAGATATCTATTTACGAGATTAACTTACTCGCCATTCCTTCATTTATTCTCAGTTTTTTTGTAAAGTCTGGAGGCATTGAAGTATACGGCCCACCTGATGTAAAACCGTTACCGTAGCCTATAAACGTTTGCAATACATTAGGTATCACTAGCGCGATCCACCTCTGCTGCTAACACAGCAACTCATTGGAGATCTCACTCACACGGGTCTCTAGGGAGTTGCTATTTGGATGCGGTTTTCTGTGAAGTGGAGGTTATTCTCCAGACGGTCAGCTTTGATGCGCCCAACCTCTCTTAAAAACCTTGACCAAGACAAACAGACATGTTTATTCACACAAATGTTTGTCCTGTGTGGGAATCGATCCCACGAGCGTTGATGTCGAAGTAGCGTAACAGCGCGATTTGCCACCTCAAAATAGCATACAAACTATCAACTGATAAATTTTCAATTGAGAATAAATCGCTGAACATGTATATATTTTTTTCATGTTCGTGCGACCAGCCGACGTATATAATCCACCACTTAATAGTCAGCTGACTTTTTCCCCTCAAGATATTGTATTAACTAAAAGTTGTTAAATTTTCAAACGGGAGGAAGTGATTAAAATATTTTGTTTTTCTGCTGCCCGGCCCACCCACGGAACCGCAGGTGACGTTCACAAGGCTTCGTGATACAACTCTCTGGAGCATTTCATGAGTTTTCAGCCGAGATGAACTTGGTCATCAAAATCCACGTGGTCGTTTGTATAACCATCACTGGCCTTAAATATGTTACATAGAAACTTTTCATTTTTTGAACTCTTTAATAATTTTGAATTTGGAACGCACTTATTATGTTAAAACTACTTTCGATTTCCTGCCGTTTTACATATTTTTTTCGTGCTTATTATCAAGTTACAATACCGAATGGGGTGGTAAAGAAAATAGGATTGCAATGATAACCTTACACGAAGTGTGTATGGAGCCGTAGACCATATTCAAGATACTTCAAAAACTTGGTATCTGGTAAATAAATCTCTACAATTGAAGAGAGCGGACCGATCAAAATTCCATCAGTCTCGATACGCAGGTGAAAATCACAGAAATATCCTCTTTACTGATGAAACAATTACAACAAGCAAAATGACAAAGTGTACGCACACAGTTCTAAAGACGCCGCCCAAGTGGTCGGAAAGGTACAACGTGGTCCTCATCCTGCGTCTGTAATGTTTTGGTGGTGGGTGTCTTATCAAGGAGTCACAAAGCTTCATTATTGTGAAAAAGGAGTGAAGAGTTCAGCCAAAGTGTATGAAGAGACTGTCTCTCAGCACTTACACTTTTTAAAAATATACCGCGGTCTTTTCAGCAGGACTCTGCAGCTGGTTACAAGGCACGAACTACCCAAGCCTGACTCGAAACCAACATTCCGGACTTTATAAGAGCTGAAGACTGGCCCTCGTCTAGCCCAAATCTGAACCCCTTTGACTACAAATTATGGTCAGTTTTAGATGACATGGCCTGCTCGAAACGACAAGCCGACGTTGTGTCTCTTAAGAAACCTCTGGAGCAAGCAGTGGCTAAATTTCCCATGGAAACAGTGCGTAAAGCCATAGATTCGTGGTCAGACATATTAATGGCCTGTACGAAGGCCAAAGAAGGCTATTTCGATTTTTTTTTAAATTTTTTGCTGAATCTTCCATAAATTTGTACATATAAGTTTTATTAACATTAAATTATTCATAGAAAAATAAATGCATATTCATTTGTAACAGAAATTATGGCCGGACTAGGTATATTACTACGCCAACCCTAATTCGTGGATGGCTGTCTCCCTTCAACCGAAGGGGTTCAGAGCGTGCTCTACCACGCTGCTCAACTACGGATTACGGATGGGCGGAGGCGAGTGTTTTAAGTCGCCCGAAGGACACTGACTTAGGCCAATGGCTCAGTTTACTGACTCCCCGAGTTTACTAAGAGGTTGATTCAAATAAATATTTGAATTAACTTCTAATTACGAGAATATAGTTTCCTTTCATTTACTTATTTATTACGTTCACTTATTTTCAATTTGTATTCTACAAACTACCTCTCAATAGATTATACTCCAAGAAGACTGTCGTAGACTGTCATCTATCTATAACAGCCGGATCGATAGCTTAATGTGCATGAAATACGGAGAAGCTCGAAATAGATAAACCCTTCCATAGACAGGTTGTGGTCGACGCTGCTTAACTTTTTTTATACAACGTCATGAGGCATGCAAGCATATGACCCACCTGACTTAAGCGGTTATCGTAGCCTATGAACGCTTGTAATAACATTAAGTATCACATGCGAGATGTACTGCTGCTAACAGAGCAACTCCTTAGGAGCTTCCTGGTAACCTCACTCATACGCAAGAACACAACAACTTTCTATAGAGTTGCCATTTGGCTGCGGATTTCTGTGAGGTGAAAGTATTTCCCCAGACCGGCTGCTTTGATGCGCCCTACCTCTCTTAAAATACCCAGACCAAGACAAACATACATGTTCATACACACAAATTTTGTCCTGAATGGGATCGAACCGACGAACGCCGGTGATAAAGTCGCATTATTATCCGCTGCGACTCTGAGCACGTCGTTAACAGCATGTTCGGTTAGAAGCTCAATGTATATACTACATCGTATAAAAAAAACAAAATGGCCGCAAAATTTATTTACATCGCTAGAAAACATAAACAATACGAAATCGTCGAGGTGAATCAATACAAGTACAATGGGACAAAGTGCCGTGTCACATGACATGCCAATTATTATCACGGTCCAGCGGACGTACGATAATGTAAGTCCTTGGCTGGGTATTACGAAAATGCAGAAATTCCATATAATTGATGTATGATGGAACGTTTCCTTAGAAACCATGCCCTTCGTGATCATTCGACAAGTAACTTGGCGTACAATTAATTACTGTTAGTAATGAGATTGATTCATTTATTACGAACGATAAAGATGAGATTGCATTATTGGCGAGTTATAATGTGCCTTCACGAATCATTTGATGCATATAGGCCCTTTACACAATGAAACTTAGTGTCTTACCGAGGATACTTTACAATTCCTCTTAGCGTTATCTTGTTTAATCCATTAGGATTGGCGAGGCCCGCTAATTAAGTCTTAGGATTTAGCAAAGATACTGATTTTTACATGAAGCGACTGTCGTCATACCTCCACTGTTCAAGGGGAAATCCAGAACATTTTTAGTATGGTCACCATTGAATTATTATGTACTAGTGTACTAGAACCGACACCGCGAACTAAATATTTGCGCCATGCTTTGTTGCCGATCGGCAACAACTCATTGCTGTACTACGCTGAACGAAACTATCTATAACGAAACTATAAAAATCACGGCGACCTTTTGGTCGTGAGAAAAATATCCCTTAGAAGCGATTTAGTGCTGTATCTTCGAATTTTTCGGATAGACATCTAAATTATTTCAGCGCTGCAGCGGACATTAGTTTTAATTATTAGCTAAATGGAGCAAGACTTTTACTTAGGATAGCTCCTCTAGTACATAATAACTCAATGATGATCACACGTCTTTCGAGAATATAATTTCTTGTACGTGCGGGTTTCCTCATGATGTTTTCCTTCACCGTCGAGCTAGTGGTAATTACAAAGTATGTACATAAAACCGAAAACACATGCCAGGATTCAAACCGGGGGTCTGTTGGTCACTAGGCCGGCTTTTTATCCACTAGGCTATCACTGCTGCGAATGCATGTTCAATGCGAGGATATTTGAACCAATAAGCCGATAGGTGACACGATGTTGATCCGTGAATGAGCCAATTAGAGCAACAAAAATCGTTCGCGCGGTACTAATAAAATAAAAGCGAATGGCACTTATCAGGAACACCGTTCCAATATGAAATCTATATGTTTGTCAGTGTGTGCGTTTGTCTCTGTGTGTGTCGGTCGCTTTTTTTCGAATATTCGAATATTGACTTCAGATTCGGATTCAGCATAAAAAAGTAGAATAGGAATGTCTGAAAAACCACCCTCCTATCTCTTAAGGAACATGGTCAATGATTTTTTATTTCAGATTCGAAGTAAATTAGAGTAGAATTGGTCTTAAAACACCAATATCATATTTCTTAAGGAACATGGTCAAAATGGCCGACAAAATTAAAAAAAAAAAAATTATATAATTGACGAGCCAGGTGTTCCTCTGGCAATGTAAGCTTGCGCATTCTCAACTGGTTTTTATTTATTATTATTTTAAGGCTTATTATTGAATGCGAAGACAACATAGATAATGGTATTTGAAAGGAAAGAAACCAGTGGGCCGATTCTACTAAAAACTGCAACTGCACTGCAGCGCGGCGTGTGTCAAAATGCGTACATTTTGACGTTTCGGTATTCTGTTAAACGATCTGACAGCAGCGACGTTGCAGGAATCTTGCAGTAAATGAATCGCTATTCTGTTAAAAAACCTGCACTGCACCTGCACGTTTCCTGCAATATAATCGTATTCTGATAAATTGTTTTGACATTTGTATACCGGTGACAGACGTTTTGAAGGAGTTTACTTGCAGTTTTGTTAACGTTACTCTTGAGCAACTTTTGCGAAGTGTAATTAATATTCTGAGGCGGTGAATTATATTTGCTTTGTTTTGGGAGATGTTTGTGGATAAAAATAATTAAGTAAAGCTTCTTTTCGGTTAGAAATACCTCCACTCCGGCAACCAAGGTCAATAGTGAAACTATAGGAGTCAACATTAAATAAAAATTCAGTTTTATTAGATTGAAATATGGCAACATTTCAGGTTTTAAGTAGTTTACTTGCAGGATACGCACAGTTGCAGCGTAGTTGCAGTGCCGTTGCAGTGCAGCATACGCGCAGTTGCAGTGCAGGATATTTTAGTAAAATACACCTATCGGCACTGCACTATTCCTGCACGACTCAAGTGACAGGCGTAAACGTGCAGTTGCAGTTATTTAGCAGAATTGGCCCACTGAACTAATGGAAGGATTACGGTTGATGATGAAGTATTGGAACAAGTGAATGAGATTGTATATCTTGGATGTATGTATGTATTGTATATTTTAGCTGGGATGGAAGGTACACCGCAGATGTGGAAAGACGAGTGAGTGCTGGGAATAGTGTGAATGGAGCGTTGGGAAAACTTTTTGGCAGTAAAAGCTTCAGCCAGAAGGCACAGCTCGCTATACAAAGCGCAGCTTACTTTCGACAATTTTCTGTTCGAATTTCAATGGTTCGAAAACGGTATGATAAATTTTTAAATGCCAGGTAGTTTTTTTACATTTTCTTTATTTTTTATACAACTAGATTGACAAACACGCATGCGGCCCGCATTAGATAGTAAGCGATGACCGCAGCCTATTGATGCTCGCAACACCACGGGGATGTTACTCGCGCGCTGCCAATCTTGTGACCTAAGGCTGTTTCGTCACAGTACCCAGTAATTTCTCTGTCATATCTCACCTTTCAAACCGGAACACAGCTATATAAATATAGCTGCTTGGCGGTAGAAATAGGTGAGATAGAGGTACCCACGCAGACGACTTTTCTACAAAGTCTCCCTCGGGCCATATTTTGTGTTTCAAGAAACTTAATTTACATATGGTTCGTTTTCTAGAAAAACCTTTGGCCGATTATCAAAACAAGTAATTTCCTTTTACAGATGTTTTTCTTACACTATTTTAATTATTAACTTTTAAAAGTACCAAAATGTATATATATTTGGGTGATTTGGAATTAGTAGCAATCTGACATTGCTAGGTTAGATTAAGTTAAACTTGTGACCATCAAAATCAGCTTCTTTGAACAAGTTATTATTAATGTTGTCTTTTCATAAATTATTAAATATTGAGCAGACCTACATATATAACACCTGTATATTAATTCGGAAAATACTAAATAAGGATATACATATACATCTTAATTTCTCAAAAAAACATCAATATACCAACCGTCGACTTAGAAATGCTAATGACATTATATTACACACGCCCCGTACAAAATATAACACGAAAAACACGATCAAATTGGTCGTGCTTTATCAAGCGAGAGTGTGCAATGAAAGGGCTATGAATGTTGAAGAGGCGAGCGAGGTGTGTGTAGGGTTCGCGAGATGTGGTGCTCGGTTTTCTCTCTGTCTGTCCCGCGGGGATCTGGCGTGAGGATATACATGAATAGACATTTGGGTGTTCTTATGTCAGTGTGTGTATGTGTATTATTCGTTTTAGATATGTAAAATAAAAAAATAAAATAAATAAACCTAATTAATCATTTACTTGCTGACATCTATAAAAATCTGCGTATCCCTAAAACTAAACCTACAAAATTTATTTATCTTGTAACTAGTGTTATGCTGCAGGGCGCATCCAGTCACACGATATCTATGTCTCTGATTTGTACATACATTCCTATGGGTCGAGCGAGCAGTCGGAACATAATTTTTAAAACTTACCCACCTAAACATTTATATTTATTATACAATTCTTTACTTAGCGATTGAAATTGTTGTTGTTTAAGCACGAAACAAATGTAATAGTTGTACTTAGAACTAATTATTTATTCTCATTTAAGTGACATGTATATTGTCTTATGAGTTAATAAATTCTTTAACCACATAATACTGGAATCATTTTCCTGGAAAATAAAACATCTAGCAATAACAGCTGCCGTTAAACGTTGAGTTAGAATTCAAAGAAATCAGCATTCGAAAAAAATAAACAATCGTAAATCAGCATTTCATCAATTTGTCAATTGTATTTTCGGTCAAATGAAAATATGGAAAATGAAAAAAGTGTCGAACGTTTCCGGTACATTAAAATTAGTACAAAAACGTTTAACCTTTATGATAGGTAATCGGTCCTTATATATCTCGCTCGCTTCTTTACAAATCATACTCGTAGCTTTATTCATGCAATTTCGCTGTTACTAGGACAGCTTCCCTCTGAGGGTGGAGCATTTGGGATCTGTACATAAGGTAAATTTCAATTCCTTTGTGATGAGAGTTCCGACCTACATGAAGAAAGAATTTTATTCGGAGGGAATCGTATTGGGGATGTTCTGACGCCTTTGTATAACGTCAAACGCTACACGTCGCCGACTCTACGTGGAATTAGTTTAGGTTCAGGTTACAATATCATATGTATATTATGTTAAGATTGTTATCGAAGTTATATTCTTTTCTCACGTTAGGAAAAAATGATGAGAGATGTTTTGTAACATCGACATCAAACCACGAAGTCGGCTGGTAAATGTCCTACAATTTTGTTCGTGACGACAATGGAGACAGTTATTTAAATACTTATTTATGAATCTACAATACGTGTTTTATATCAGTACAGATAAAATATATTTATATACATATAAATGTGTCTTTAAATTATAATAATGATATTTACTGACGACTTATTACTTTTTTTTATGTACTACGTCGGGAGGCATACAAACATACGGCTCAGCTGATATAAAGCGGGTACCGTAAGCCTACTAACGCTTGCGATACATTAAGTATCACTCGCACGATGCCTCCTCTGCTGCTTACACAGCAACTCCTTCGGGGCTTACTGGTGACCACACTCATACGCAGGAACACAACAACCCTCTAGGGAGTTGTTATTTGGCTGCGGTTTTCTGTGAAGTGGAGGTACATCCCCAGACGGGAGGGCTGCTTTAATATAAATAAATAAAAATAAAAACACTTTATTGCAGACTTTGTGGTCCATATTTTGTTAGTTACAGAAACTTACAAGCTAAGTTAGTTTTATTTAAAAATAGATAAATCAATATATCAATATTAATTAGGATTATTTCAAATATTGATATTTAAAATAATCCTAATTTAAATTGCTTTGATGCGCCCTACCTCTCTTAAAACATCCAGATTAAGACAAACAGCCATGTTCATGCACACAAATGTTTGCCTTGTGTGGGAATAGAACCCACGAGCATTTGGTGTCAAAGTCGCGTCTTTCACGACTGAGCCACCGAGCTCATCACAAATACTTATTTATGAATGTACAAAACGTGTTTTATATCAGTACATATAAAATATATTTATTTATACACGTATAAATGTGTCTTTTAATTATATTATTATATTTAATGACAACTTATACACATTATTGTGTTGTTTTACAAACGTAGAGTGGCACGCGGGGTGAAATTTTTGTATTTTTTTTTGTTTCATTTCGCGAAAGAAGTGTAACTTCTTACATGCGTACATGAGTATATACACTATTTTGTTTTGTTCTATGAACCTAATGTCTGAAAATAAAAACAAGTTTGATGTGGACTACGTATATAAGGATACTTTTAAGGAGTTTAGTTGTGAGTCTTTATCTTTCCTATATTTTATAAGACACCATCTTATAGAATATGGAAAAGATAGAAACTATCAGTAGAATATCGGTTACCAACGCCGCTGACGTATATAGCCAGCGGTGATCACGTGTTATCGGATGACCTACACTCGTGCACGCTAATAGGCATCTAGGTCATCCGATAGCCAAAGACGACAGGATACCGGTCACCAATCCTTTTTAGGGTAACTGACGTCCAAATAACTTGACTAGCCCTGTGGTCGATTAGTTAGCATTGGTTACTGTAACACCAAGACTCGTGGGTTCGATTCCCACACAGAACAAACGTATATTTGCAAGAACACGCATTGAAGGAGGAAGTACCTATACACAAATCAATAATTCATTCCTATACTATAATTTTAGTAAAATAAAAACTCACTTTAGGTTAGGGGACGATAACCTAAAGCTTTACATTAGCTGAGCCTCACCTACCTTACCTCTTACCTCGACGGGAGGTTGTGTGACAAACTTGGTGTATTTTTCGGGCCAAAGGCTATATAGTCTCAAACCACACTCCTTTGGGCCTCAAACCTTTGGGTCGAAGTACTAGATACCAACTAGGATTATGAGATTCGGTTCAGAGGCGAGCTGCGAGAATTATCAACGATCTTGAGTTCAGGCACCATATTGAACCCGTAACTAACTCAGAACAATTTTTAAGAGACGTGGGGCGCATCAAAGCAGCCCGCCTGGGGTAGTACCTCCACCTCACAAAAAACCGCAGCCAAATAACAACTCCCTAGAGGGTTGTTGTGTTCCTGCGAGTGAGTGAGGTCACCAGTAAGCTCCCGAGGAGTTGCTGTGTAAGCAGCAGAGGAGGCATCGCGCGAGTGATACTTAATATATCTCAAGCGTTAATAGGTTATAGTACCCGCTTAACATCAGGTGGGCCGTATGCTTGTATGCCTCCCGACGTGGTATAAAAAAAAACAAACTTTCCTTTTGTGTGCTCTACAGATTGTACAATGTGTTGTGTGCGGAAGAGTTGTTCGATATGCCTACAACTTCCCTTTGCAACCGCACTGCTCACCACCGGCAGGAAATCAATCATCACGCAATAAAACCATAATAATAATAGATGAAAATCTCGGTCTTAGATGGAATTTATTTCTAGAACATTCAGGTTGAAGGAAAGGAATGAACTCCCAACCGAGGTTTTCTCAAGAGATTACAACACGAGGATCTTCAAAGAACGCATGAGATGCTCTGGTATTCCCTATGGTAACTGTTTACTATCAGGTAGACTATACGCTTGTTATTCACTTTAGTAGCCCTTCCTTCTTCCTAATATATTAGGATTAACGGGGGTTCGCTACTTAGGTCTTAGGATTTGGCGAAAATACTGATTTTAACATAGAGCGACTACCCCTATAACTCAAGGGTAAAAGCAGACCTTTGTTAATAAGGTTAGACACACGTCTGTCGAAATATAATTTCTAGGACGTGCGGGTTTCCTCATTATAGTTTCCTTCACCGTCGAGAAATCGAGAAAATAGACAATGGAATCGCTAGAACTGATGGAACACTAGCCAAGTATAAAGTCCACGCCATTAATCAATGTACAGAGTCCTTGAGAGACAGCAATTAATCTTAATTATATCCAAGTAAAATATAATTATGCTATAAAATATAAGAAGTTTCCTTAGAAGAATGGACGTCCTTTCGAGGTTTTCTCTGGACATAGGTACTTTAAATAAGTGATTTTTAGAGTTCCATACCCAAAGGGTAAAATGGACCCTATTACTGAGACTCCGTTGTCCGTCCGTCCGTCTGTCACCAGGCTGTATCAGATGATGTATTCCTATTGCCGCTATAACAACAAATACTAAAAAACAGAATAAAATAAATATTTAAGGGGGCTCCCATACAACAAACGTGTTTTTTTTGCTCGATATTGATAACGGCAACAGGTAGATGCTTGAAATATTCACAGAATATTTAGTTATATATTCACTTTACAAATAAATAATAAAATTAAAATAAAACAAATATTTAAGGGGGGCTCCCATACAACAAACGTGATTATTTTGCCGTTTTTATATATGATTATACTTGGCCGGTTTTTTGAAGTATGATGTGAAAAGATATAGTTAATAGATTCAGGCGTTATTTTGCGAAAGTCAAATTTACATGCAATTTGATCTAACCTGCTTTGTGTGCTTCCGCCACCAATTAGTTCATGCGGCCTAACGCCGGCCGGCACCCACCCACTATTGTTAGTAGATGTCGTGGAGAGGCGAAACATGTGTCGCAGCGACGACCAGGCCAGTCGTGGCAGCGACGGTGATGGGGGCATGCGGTTTCTGTTCCAGATGGCGGACGACCGCAGCAGCCGAGGCAGAGACCAGCGGAGCAACCATGGCAGCGTCGGCATGTTGCATCTACTGACGGTAGTGGGTAGGTGCCGGCCGGCGCTAGGCCGCATGAACTAATTGGTGGCGGAAGCACACAAAGCAGGTTAGATCAAATTGCATGTGAAAAGATACGATTTTTTTAATGTCGGGTGGCTAACATGTGCAAAAATATAATAAATAATATTATACATAGGTATAATAATTAATATTAACTACTAGTGACCCACCCCGGCTTCGCACGGGTGATCTGATCGCTACCAAATTTCACAAGATCACCCGCTGGATTAATCCATAGATTCTCTGAAAATTTCATCAAAATCTGCCCAGCCGTTTTGGAGTCCATAGAGGACATACAGACAAACATTCATTTTTGTATATTTATTATTAATTATAGTGGTCTTTTCACTTTTGTAGTCGTGTGTGAAATATTCCGCAATATTTGTTATAAGTATTTATACTTTAATTTTTTGATGTGGTAGATGTAAATCAAAAACTATTTATATGTCCAAAAACTGTACCTACAGAATCACCGGAGTGCTTAAGTTACTGTAGCCGGCTAGAGTGTCGTGTGATGGAAAAAGCAGATTAGAACCTAATGTAGGAACCGTTATCATGGCGCTAAAATAGGCTATTTGACTGATTTTGAAAAATTGTTTTCAATTATTCGTTGGTATATGATGAATACACCACATGCATATTTCTGCGAAATTTGCAGTATTTTACGTAAAATATTGTGTTGAAATTTAAACTACAATATTCTTGCTAAAAACGCTGTTTTTTTAATGGCGGGTGCATATGATCTGCGTGACGTCACAGACAAGTAAACGAGTGTACCGAAGTGTACATTCAGCGTGTTTCTAATATTTTTCTTATCAATTTACTAAAAAAAATGGTGTATAAATGGTGTATTGTGCTACAATGTACAAATACTTCTATAAAAACTCCACAAAAAGTGTTTGTTTCTGTTCCAACGAACCCTAAGAGACGTAATAAGTGGTTACAGTTAGCTCCAAGACCCAAACAGCATTTTATCTCATACAAATGTTTTCATGTGTGAAGATCACTTTGATGTAAGTATGCCAGTAATATTTGATTCGAATAGTAATAGGAAATAAGTAAAAATTGATTTTTGTAAAACGAAATAAATATAGTACATATACATAACCTAAAACCATTTGATTAAAATGTGTTGTTTCCATCAACTTGATAGCAAAAACTGGTTTTACCTAGCTTCGATTATTACATTTCAGATGGAAAAAGATACAATTAATTACATGAAGTACAAAATGGGCTTAGAAATTTTGAAAGGTATTAATAGACATAACCTAAATATTTTGTGGAACCGCGACGCAAATTTATATAAAAAATATCATTATAAATAAATAAGTAGATACTTACACAGCAGTTTTTATATTTTTCAGCTCTGCAGCATAATAATCAGTATTATTTTTGAAGAAAAGTGCAACCATAATTGCGTCTATCGTAGGTAGATTTCTATTGTCGGCTCGTACAAAATTCTCGTCCATTTTGATAGCAAACACTTTTATTTTTATTACTAGACATTAATGTCTTGCGGAATCTTCAAAAATTCTTGTAAAAATAGCACAAGAAACGAAGAAAATACGACAAAAATGATAGAATCACATACAGCGTATAACAATAAACAATGTTTACTAGCGTGTGACGTCACGCGAGGCGTAGCCAATCACAGAACGTTCATGTCGCTGAATTAATTTCAAAAATAATTTGAATTTATTTTGTTTATTTTGAAAAATCTATAAATATTTTTGGATAAAACAGAGATAAATATGTTTTTTTATGCTATTACCTAATAGAATCACCACATTTCGTAGCATATTTTTAATAGTGTCAAATAGCCTATTGTGCTCACGTTTCCCCACTCTGACGCTTGTATAAGCACCTTTTCACGTCTCGCTTAGAAGACCTTGGATTAAATGAAGGGGGAATATGGGATGAGAGTGGCTTCCACTTGCGCATTGTCATATGTATGTATGTATGTATATCTTCACGAACACCAAAAGACGCGGTCCTTGCATACTTCACTCGCTTCTGTGACATTCATAGCTCTTGCAACATATGCATTGTAATAATGTACCTTTTAATTTGTAATATAATAACAAACACCTTTTTATTTGTTTTTACTGCTCTGTTCATTTTATACCGCGTTTGCTGTTCCTTTATAAGGAATTTTGATTAAATTTCTCTTTTGACATAACGTTTATATTTATCGTTGACATCATTTCTTTATAAATACGTTAAATTTTACAATTTTCAGGAAAATTATGTTCCATAAAACAATAACAATGTAGTATAAAACAAGAGCAGTAAAAACTAATTAAAATGTATCTTATTACATTACAAATTAAAAGGTATGTTATTACGAATTAAAAGGTTGTTTTTACTAAATTCCACAACTGCCTTATTTCAGTTTTATTTTAAACTAATGATGAAAAATATAAAAGAAATACCGCTCCCCCTCTGAAATAATGACGGGTGACAAGAATAGAATAGAATAGAATAAGATTTATTGCAGTAAATGTGGTTGATTACAGGTGATGGATATATAATTATTGACTCACACATTTAGTCTTAGTAGACATGCAACAGACATATAAAGTCACTACCTCATAAAATCAGAGTGTAAATTAAGTCTATGAAGTCTATGTAAATATTGAAGATAAGATAAAAATATATTTATTTCCATAAAACATGAGTAACTATTATTACATATAATCGCATGCAATAATGGTGTTATAATAGTAATTTAAAGATTATTGTCCTTCATATATTACCTTGTCGGCGTACAAATTACAGTGCTGGTTTTATAAAAAGGCAGTTTTTTAAGTCAATCAAAAATCTTTGCAATGGAACTTAGTTATGGTCCGGTTTTTTTACTTTTGTAGTACGACAGTAGTGTTTGAGATATAAATACTTGTATGTATGTATGTATGTATATCTTCACGCCAAGTCCCTTGCGGGGTAGGCAGAGAGAACCGAGCGCCATAAGACGCGGTCCTTGCATACTTCACTCGCTTCTGTGACATTCATAGCTCTTTTCATGCACGCTCGCCGGTTCCTGGGGCTTCTGACATCACCTTCTGATAAAACACGACCAATTTGGTCAAATTGATATAAATACTTGCTATTTATTATTCACATAATTCTTTATACTTTTATTGTTGAAGTGGTACATGCATAATGGTAGATAAATAACTAATTATAGAACTGTACCGAACCCATCTGAATGCTGATGAACTGATCTTGCTGATGAAGAGTGTCGTCTGATGGAAAAAGCAGATTAGGACTAAATTTAGGAACCGTCATCATGTCACTTAGAGTCGTGTTTCCCACTCTGGCGGCTTGTATAAGTAAATTTATCGTCTTCAATTCAATGAAGAGGGTATACATGGACTGAGAGTGAATCGTACGTACAGTGCTCTCTATGCACAACATGTAGAATGATAAAGACCCGTCGTCTCAATCCGTCTGACGAACTCGTGTCACCGGCGTCTCCAGCACTAGATCTCCCACGCCGATGCTCTGCTTCAGCACATTTTCCACGCACCGCGATGCTGTTGCAATTGACGAACGCCTGTGTCCACCAAATGTCCTCTGCGTCCCACCTCGTCGTGATACGTCGTCTCGCTTTCGCTTACGAATCGTAGCTCGCGATTATAAACCGATGATGAAATCGCGGGCAGCGGAGATGATATCGAAATAGGGGAGGCGCAGGCCCCGCCAAAGGATGACCCTTGTCCAGTTATGGTCAACGATACCCCAACAAGCGCCACATGTTCCGCAATCGAATCGATTAAGGTTAGGTTACAAAAAAAATGAGAAGGGAGGGGGACAAAGAGGTGGTTTTAATTAAACTTAATTTGTTATGTTTTTGTTGGTTGTTATGTAGAGTTAATTTTTGTTAATTAAGAATGAAGGTGTTGTATATGTGGGTAACTAACGACTACTGTGATGCACTTTCGGATATTCATATCTCATTGGAGGCCGTGACTAAAGAACTTAAGTCATTGGATGTTACTAAAGGTCCAGGACCTGATCGGTTGCCACCCCTGTTCTTCAAACTTACTGCTGAATCAATTAATAAGCCTCTTTTTATCCTATACAATAAAAGTCTCCGAGAAGGTATACTACCTCAGTGTTGGAAGATTGCCAATGTTACACCTGTGCATAAAAATGGTTCTAAAATTGATGTAACTAACTACCGTCCTATATCATTATTATCCACTCCATCGAAAACTCTTGAGAAATTAGTACACAATGCGGTTTATCCCATAATAAACCATGTCATAATTCCTGAACAGCACGGATTTGTAAAGAAGAGGTCTACTGTCAGTAATCTTATAGTTTATACAAATTTTTTATTTGAGAGTTTCGATGCTTGTAAACAAACAGACGCCATTTATACAGATTTTTGCAAGGCTTTCGACAAAGTTGACCATTTGTTATTATTAAAAAAACTGGCTTTTAACGGGATCCGAGGAAATCTGTTGCGCTGGTTCTCATCCTATGTTATAAATAGAGTTCAGACTGTTGTGATCAATGGATTTACATCTGATCCAGTACTGGTTACATCTAGGGTACCCCAGGGATCCATATTGGGTCCGCTGCTGTTTATAATATTCATAAATGATATTAATAGTTGTTTCCAGAACGCCAAATTTCTTTTATATGCTGATGATTTGAAGGTTTATCTAAACGTTGATGACTATAACGATTGCATAAAGTTACAAGAAGATCTGTATAGATTATCTAATTATTGCGTGCGGAATAAGCTACATCTCAGTCTTTCTAAATGCAAATATATTGTATTTACAAAGAAAAGACACGTTTTAAACTACCAGTATCGACTTTGTGGTGCTCCACTTGCTCGAGTGTCTCTAATAAGGGATCTGGGTGTATTGCTGGATTCTAAATTGCATTTTGAAGCGCATGTTGACTATATTACTAACAAAGCCTATCAATTGTATGGATTTGTCCTGAGAGCGTGTACCCCCTTTAAACATTCTACTACTTACCTACTTTTATTCAAGTCTATAATTCGGGCACAACTCGAGTATGCTACGGTTATTTGGAATCCTTTTTATGATAAATACAGCGATAGTATAGAATTGGTTCAACGCAAATTTCTCCGTGTTATCGATTATAAGTGTCATCGTAGTAGATCTTCGTATGATATTTTATTAGATAAGTTTAACATTCTTTCGCTCTACAAGAGACGGTTGCTCATGGATCAGATGTTGTTGTACAATATATGTTGCAACAAATTTGATTGTGGTGACATTAATAACCAAATTTACTATCGGGTGCCAAGCAGAGCGGGCCGTACGTGCAGCACTATGACTTTTCGTCTTTTTGCACCCAAAGAGTGCAGAACGAATGCGGGTGAGCGTGCTCCTTTAAGGCGTATCATGAAATCATACAACGACTGCTTTAAACATGTTGATTTATTTGCACTGTCGCCAGCATTGTTTAAGAAGAGTATTTTAGACTTTCTGACTGAGTAATGTGAGCTCAATGGTATCTGCAATTTGATTTGGTCTGCTTTGTGTGATTCCGACACTAAAGTTCCTACTTACATATTTTTATGATAATTTCTGTAGTGGGTAAACTGACTCACACAACTGCTTATTAAAGTAAAATGAGGATAATGGTGCTGATTGTGCAACCACTCAAATATTAGTGTAATGTTATTAAGTAATCTTCTGTACAATAGTTTGTTATCCTAAATAAAAAAAAATAATAAAAAAAAAAAAACTAAATAACATTGTATGTGGGGTGGTTGTCTTTTATATATACTAGTTCAGTCTTGGGATAAACGTTGAACACTATCTTTTAATAAACTAAACAAAATAATCTCATCGATTCTCCACAATTAGGAATGTTGTTTGTTTAATAGCTGCGCTTGTAATCGTGCTGAGTGGGTCGTGCATTAATTAAAACTCATGTATAGCCATAATACAACATATTATAGCGGTGGTATTATTTGCCATCCTGCAGTGTTACTAAGAGTGCTCGATAGCGTCGTTAGGCTTGTCATTCTAATCGAACACGTAAGTTAATGAAACGTCGACCGTAGCCTGTCTACGGATGGGTTTGTCTCGTGTTTTTCCGTTCTTCAAAGGGCACAGTAAACCATCAGTCCTGGATGTTATCGATGGATGACAGTTGTTAAGCTAAGTCGTTAGTTTTTGGGCGGCTTGAAAACACTTGTCTCGGACAATCCGTAGTTGAACAGCATGGTGGAGTTTGCTCTAAACCCCTTCGTTGCAGCACATAATGTTTCGGTGTCCCGTATTCTCCAAACAGAGGTTTGATTTGGAGCAGGAGTTGGGAATACGGGTCACCGAAACTACAGTCTCCAAAATAGTGGTGGGGCGAAATAGATCGATTTTTTTAAAATACTGCGTCAGTTTAGCCATGGTTGTCATAGATCGTAATAAGCAGAGCAGCTCCAACTAGGACCAACGGAGTGCACCTCGGCTATACTATATAGCCGATGGGGTCGCGGTGGCTAGGTGGAGCTGTGAAGCTCGCTGTCGCCCGTGGCTGGACTGACGCAGTATGGGAAGGGAAGTTTAGAACAGTTAAAATCGTTTCAACGAAAGATGATGAATTAATGAATTATGGTAAGAATGAATATTGTAATACTAAGAGCCTTGCCCATGACAGGGGTGCAAGAAATTATTATTAAAAAATAAAATAAAAAAAAACCCCTTCAGTTGAAGGGAGACCCCTATCACTGCAGTGGAGGTTGAGTTAGGATTAATGTAGTAGTAATTGTTATAAATGACAGAAAAAATAAAAATCGAAGGACGGGAAACAAATGAACACCTGATTTATGAAAATGCCATACCGTAGTAATATTATGAAATTAATTTGGAATTCTCAATACACACGGCGACAACTCATGTTAAACACTTGCAGCACCATTTTTACTCCTATTGCGTGCGCCATAAGGACGGTACAAAGGTCAAATTGTATTTCACCAGTAAGCTCCCAAGGAGTTGCTGATTTATGAAAATGCCATACCGTAGTAATATTATGAAATTAATTTGGAATTCTCAATACACACGGCGACAACTCATGTTAAACACTTGCAGCACCATTTTTACTCCTATTGCGTGCGCCATAAGGACGGTACAAAGGTCAAATTGTATTTCACCAGTAAGCTCCCAAGGAGTTGCTGTGTAAGCAGCAGAGGAGGCATCACGCGAGTGATACTTAATATATCTCAAGCGTTAATAGGCTACGGTACCCGCTTTACATCAGGTGGTACTAATTTAATCTATATGTGTGCGGGTAGGGTGGCCCTTGTCGATATGTTTACTTGAAATTGCTTGATGCATTTCTTTCGTAACTCTTTTAAGAAACCAGAACTCGCTTAATACTCGTAAGATCATAAGAATCTTTGTCACAGAGATAAAAAACAACAGGTTCATTATATTTACATTTACTATATTTACAACCTTACTCATATTAAAAAAGACTATATACTTATGTATATTATAATGGAGTTTACATTATGTACAACAAATAATTAGGTCTAATTATCACAAAGTTTCCAACATCGCTATGATGGAGTACGCGACTCCTGATACCAGGGCGATGACGGAGAATATGCTGATGAGGCCGTTCTTGTAAACAATCCAGTTGCAGGGTCCGAGGTCCTTGTCCCATCTCCAGATTGTTTCAGTGACGGCCGGGAGGCACAGACCCAGCATGGAGAGGCAGACAGCGCCAACCAACTCCATGAATAGTTCCAACCTTGGGACTGCGGAGGCGATGCCCACTGAAAAAAAATACTGCACTGTAGTTGATTGCTTTGGTACACAATGGCAATTTTCCAAAATTACCATTTTACGTTATGACCACATCTTTAAAAAACAACACCTCAAAAATACCACATAATAGAACTTTATTCACATAGTACATCTTTATCTATATCCATATCTAAAGAAATAAATATCCTCACTGGTATTTATATAAAAAAAAATTAAAAACGTATCTCCTTATAAAATTAAACTGTTTTCAAACTTCAGCGAAAAACTTAGAAGTAGAAATAACTTGCCTATGACGGTACATCGGCTTGCTAGGACTGGTTGTTTCTTTCTTGTAAATTGTATTCGATTTTATAATAAACTCTCTCAAACAGTTGTCCTTTCCTGACAATATGTTCAAAAAGCACATCAAAAATACCGTCTGCAAAAAGGCTTAATATAGAATTGATGAATATGTAACTGACAAGGATGTCTGGAAATAATTCAGCATAGATAAGCTTTTCTTAATAATCTTTATGACTACCATTTGACATTCTTATTGTATTAATATGCTGAAAATATCTACCAGTCCTACAAGCCGATGTACCATACACAACTTATTTCTACTCCTAACTTTCTCGCTAAAGTATGTAAATGGCTTTAATTTTTTACGGTCATACATTATGTTTTCATAAATATATTGAGAAGTAACAGTGAGGATATTTATTTCTTTGAACAGTTCCCTGAGTGAGTCTCTGGAACCCATGTTATAAATAGAGTAAATGGCTCATTTTTTGTAAGATAAAAATTGTCTCAATATCAGCCGCCGTTTCCCACAACAGTATACCATACGACATAATGCTGTGAAAGTAGCTGAAATAAACTAAGCGCGCAGTAGCTTACTACATATGCAGCGAGCTGAGCTTCCTGGCAAGTTTATTTGCCCCATTATAATTTGGAGACTTGGTACTTCCAAGAAACACAGCATTGTTAACAAATTCTAATTTATTCCCAATGAGAACTTCTGTATTGGCAGAAGACACATTTGGAAGACTAATATAACCGATAACCGACATAACCCTAAGGATAAGCAAACTGGAACTGTTCGTAGAACCGACAACCGCTGGGGAAGAAAAAGTCTTGAATGGCTTCCCCGTACTGGTACACGCAGTGTACGACGACCCCCTGCTAGATGAAGCGACGACCTCAAGAGGTTTGTAGGGAGCCGATGGATGCAGGAGGCACAGAATCGAGACGAATGGCACTCCAGAGGAGGCTTATATTCATTTCCGCAGTGGCCTTTTTCAGCAGTGGACGAATATGGACTGAAATGATGATCCTATTCGTTCCATCGAGGATAAATAGAGTTTGTAATAAATTAATTTGCTATTGATTTGTAAAACGTTGAGTAAATTTGGCTGCAAATAAACTTGGATAAGACATTTTTGGCAGAGTGTTTGCCAGTAACTAACTTAACTTAAAGTTAGTGAAGATACCTTTTAGTTTCCGGAATCAATTAGAAATTCTCCGAGCAAATTTGTCGTCAAGATTGGATCTTAAGCTTCAATAATTAAAAAGGTATCTGCACTTGGCTTGTAGACAATATAACTCAGTGCGCGAATAAAATGGTGGACAAAAATATAAATCGAAATTGGCGAAATTATGTAAAGTTGGAATACATATACCATCTTGACGAGCTCGGTGGCTCGGTTACCACACACACCAATGCTCGTGGGTTCAATTTCCAAGCAGGATAAATTATTACTAAAAAAAAATTTTAGTAACTAACAGACATGCTCATGCACATTTCTGTGCATGAACACGTCTGTTAGTTTTGGTCTGAGTATTATCAAGAGAGGTAGGGTGCATCAAAGCAGCCCGTCTGGCACCTCCACCTCACAGAAAACCGCAGCCAAATAACAATTCCCTAGAGGGTTTTTGTGTTCCTGGATGTGAGTGAGGTAGTGAGTAAGCTCCTATGAGTTGCTGTGTTAGTAGCAGAGGTGGCATCGTGCGAGTAACACTTAATGGTTTGTAAGCGTGTATAGGTTACGGTAACCAGTAAAAATGCCATTATTGTCGAAACGCGATTCCCGTCTTAATTAGGAGTTCATGTCTCTGCTATTGAAATCCTGGAAATGTGAGATGACGAACAATTTAAAGGGGGGTTTCTCCCTCTTGTTGTATTGTTACTTGTACCGCAGATCCACGCGAGAGAGGAGCCGCGGCCAACAGTAGTCTATAAATTTGTCGTACATTATCATTAGATTACATGTAGGTACGCATGTATGTACGTAATGTGATTATTTATTATCAGACGTCTATTTGGGCACTTAAGCGTTACCTATTAATATACTCAAAAGCTTTGCATGACCAATGATAATCAACGATTCACAGAAATAGCAATCGATTTGTGTATTAAATTATTAAATATTAATATCTGTCGTACAATTAGTAATACATATTTGGTTTATATAAAAGGAACACTAGGTACAACCGCAGGATTGGGCCAGAGGCCAGTGTTTTCAAGCCCCCTGAAGCGCGGAGAAGCTCGACATAAATAAACCCATTCATATACAGGCTGAGGTCAATCTCCTCTTCGATTAAAATGACAAGCATCCAATCTCCTCATGTAATTGAGCTCTTAAACATATACATACCTATCAGCAAAGTGCCTACAAATCTTAACACGACGGTGGCGACCCTGTGTGACCTGGCTGGTATTTTATCCTGTAGTTTTCTCCAGACAACGTCGACTGGCACGTAGTAAATAAGTGCGAAGGACAGCATCATCACACACGCCACCAGGAGCTTGGCCACTTGTGCTAGGCTGAAAAAGAAACGTAAGATAAGGGGCGGTTTCACAACGGAGACAAACAAGCTTATGGCCCACCTTATGTGAAGTAGATATACAAGCCTATAAACGCTCGGAATACAAGTATTGCTATCGCGTGTTGCCACTCGGCTTGGAAATACTTACCTCCGCCAATCCGCCGAAGAGCAGCGAGGCGGAGAATAATCTAAGCGTCCAATCGGTTAAAGTAAGATCCCGGCAGTGCGATAAGTATAGGCTGGTACGGTGGTGGCAAATATGCCAAATATTCGAGATTACCTGTCAAGTGTAACTTAAAAATCGTATTTTACTTTGGTATTAAATTTAAAATGCATGTCAACGCATTTGAAGCTATACGTACAGTAATAGCAGATCACGTTTAACGCTTGAAGTTCTATAGTAACTCTTATTATGTATGGCATAAGAATGATACAAAGATAAAAGTATAATACTTGACTTACTCACTTACTTAGATTGTCCTAACCCGTGATGTTTTTTAATGCAGTCTTTTAGTGATTCAATGTGATAAGTGAAAATTTAGAGGTTTTGTGTTTATGGGGTAAAAGTATCGGTTCGAGACAATTGCGTCTATTTGATGCATTTACCCTAATTATAGTTTTTAAAGTTACTTTTATGTTCTTTTTCCCAAGTCTCAATTGCTTTATTATATCCAAATCCCTTGCGGGGTAGGCAGAGGGAACCGGGAGCCAGATGTCTAGGTCCTTACACACCTCATTTGATTTTTTAACGTTCACAGGTCGTGTTATGAACGCTCGCTGATTCTTGGCTCCTGATACTGATAACACCGATCTATTTGGTTGTGGTAGACCTTCCTAAGAATCTACATCTTTCTACTTTCGCGTTGTATACATGTTCGACACTCTTGCACTCTTTCTACATGTCCGATCAAACGGAGTACGTCTTTTCTTATATTGATATCAATACTCTTTTTTCCACCAACTCTCTCACATCCATATTACGAATTCGGTCTACAAGCATTATGCGACGGTGTTTATTATACTTTCATATTCTCTCTGCCAGGAACCCAACGAGTTCCCGAAGTAGTTAACGAGTATATCTACCTAGATTGCTTGTGACAAACAGTCCAGCTAGGTATGTCTAATTTCGAGACAGAGGTTTCTTGTTGAATCCAACTCGGAATTTCGTTTGGGAATTTGCGAAAGTGAATTTTTTCGTCCAAATTACCTCAATGTCTCAAGAGGATAGTTTTCGACAAGTGCATGTTGTCAGAGATAACTTACGGCTCAGACCTAGTCCCTTACTATGGGCTTCATACAAAAACTCAAAATTGCACAGCGGGTGATGAAGGAGGAACTAGATATTCCAGCCTCGGTGGGTTTGGGCTTTTATACAGGAAGTAACGTGATATGGCTCGTTGCCATTTCTGCTACTAACACAGCAACTCCTCAGTAGCTTACTGGTAACCTAATACATAACCTAAGGGATTAAGAAACGGGATAACGTTAAGAAGAAGAAGAAGTTTGACGAGCTCGATGACTCAGTCGTGAATGACGCGACTTTGAGACTAACGCTCGTGGGTTCGATTCCCACACAAAGCAAACATTTGTGTGCATGATCATGTCTGTTTGTCTTGGTCTGGATGTTTTAAGAGATGTAGGGCGCGTCAAAGCAGCCAGTCTGGGGATGTACCTCCACCTCATAGAAAACCGCAGCCAAATAACAACTCCCTAGAGGGTTGTTGTGTTCCCTCGTGTGAGTGAGGTCACCAGTAAGCTCCCAAGGAGTTGCTGTGTCACTCGCGCTATGCCTCCTCTGCTGCTTGCAGAGGAGGCATAGCGCGAGTGATAATTAATATATCGCAAGCGTTAATAGGCTACGGTATCCGCTTTACATCAGGTGGGCCGTATGCTTGTATGCCTCCTGACGTAGTATAAAAACAAAGAAGAATATGTTTACCGTGATTAAATAACTATTAAAAACCCTTCGCAAAAAGACATAGCTTTGCGGTTGAAGGGACGAATTAATGAAGGAAAGATATAGTCTTGTCGAGTGCACAGTTCGCAATTATGGTTTCTTCTCCAATTATAGGGGTGAGTGGGCTTGGAAGTCGCAATGTTATGTTTTTACATTATACGGCCAAAGTTCATAGTTTAGAAATAACTTTTATATATCAATGGATAATGCAATTATTGTAGTTTAAAAAGAAATGAAGTCTTTTTCTCCAACATTATCTGGTGATTTTTTTTTTGTAATAATGGGAAGTGTGACTTTTAACCCCGGGTCTATTATACCTAATGGTTTGGCCGCAGCAGGGAGCGCCCTAAGTGAAATTACTTCGATAAATTAATTACTGTTAAAGGAACTATGTTAACTATTATAGTGGAGGCCGGGTGTAAACTATCTAAGTACTTAGAAAATGTTAAACTCTTTGAAATATGAACAAGATTCGTAGTTACTATTGTATAATATATTTATATATTTAATAATACTTATGAAGTATTATAGTTTAAAAAACATAATGAACAACGTGCTTATTTGCGTCCGCCATATTGAATTTAGAATGACGATATTTGATTTTTCGATTTTTTCCCAACAAGACCTTTCATTTGATACTTATATGAAGGGAGTGCATTGATAATAACTAGTCCGCCATTTTGGGAGTCTGTCATATTGAGTTTAGAATGTCGTTACTTATCTAATCATGCATTGTAATCTAAATTAAACGTGTATGCAAAAATTTCAGCTCAATCGGATACCGGATAAGTGGATATCGGATAAGTGAGTCAAATCTAACTTCCAAAATTTTTTAAATAGTTACAGGTGAAGCTAATAAAAGCCTTAATAAAAGGCAGTAACCCTAACTCATTACATTGCAGGGATACGAGTCTCGAAGTTCCTTTCAACAGAAGGTGTTAAAAGCATACTCCGCCACGCCGCTGAACTACGGATTGGCGAAGACCAACATTACAAGCTGTCCTAAGGCTACCTACTTAGCTTAACGTAAACAAGAAATGTTATAAGAGAGATAGGGTATATCAAAGATCCCGACTGGAGAAGTACCCCTGCCTAAGAGAAAACCGCAGTCAAATAACAACTCTCGGGAGGTTTGTTGCGTTCCTGCGCGTGAATGAGGTAACCAGTAAGCTCCTAAGGAGTTGCTTTATTATGCAGCATTCACGAGCGATATTTAATGTATTGCAAGCGTTAACTACTTTAAATACATAGGTCACGGTAACCACTTTACATCGGGTGGGCCATAGAAATTGTATGAAAGAAAAACGACTGGCGTCTATCTACAACAGCTTCGTGGTCTCCGAACATCGACGAGCTCGAATTAAATAAGCCCACCCGTAGACAGACTGCAGTGAACGTTGCTTAACTCGCCCGTTCGATTGTGAAACGCGCAATGGCACCGTAGTGCTCCTCAAATGTGAGAACACACAGATAGAATACACGTAATATTTGATTTGGCTTTTTTTCATACTACGTCGGGAGGCATACATGCATACGGCCCACCTGATGTAAAGCGGGTATCTACCGTAGCGAATTAACGCTTGAGATATATTAAGTACCAGTCGCGCGATGCCTCCTCTGCTGCTTACACAGCTACTCCTTGGGAGCTCATTGGTGACCTCACTCACACGCAGGAACACAACAACCCTCTAGAGAGTTGTTATTAGGCAGCAGTTTTCCTGTGAGGTGGAGGTACTTCCCCAGACGGGTTGCTTTGATGCGCCCTACCTCTCTTGTGTTTTGGGGTATTGACAATACAAGTTACATTTTCATTGGTTCGCTGATTACATATAAAGAAATATATCAACTTACATCTCATCTTGGGGCAAGTTTAGTGTCAAGCTGCCTCTAGCGTCGTCTCCATACTTGAGATACCCAGAGAAGCCCACGAACCCATATAACGCCACTACGATAACCATGGCAATGTTTAGGACCCCTGGGCACCCAAGAAACTGATGCGGTTTGATCATCTCATTCTCAAGCGGCATCACCACACCGATGCCCTCCATTGCGAAGAGGCATGTGCTGAAAATATACACATCTTTAGTATTTCAAGAGGTTTTAACCCTTACACTCCAAGTTGATGTCAACAGCCCTAGAAACGAAACGACTGAGGTGTGTAAAGATCGCGCCTTATAATAAATAAATAAATAGCAATTGTCAAACAAATTACACAACGCCATGTAGCCCCAAAGTAAGCTAAGTTTGTATTATGGGTACTAGACAACTGATAAACATACAGTTAATAGATTCAGGCGTTACTTTGCGAAAGTCAAATCCACATGCAATTTGATCTAACCTGCTTTGCGTGCTTCCGCCACCAATTAGTTCATGCGGCCTAGCGCCGGCCGGCGCTAGGCCGCATGAGATGATCAAACCGCATCAGTTTCTTGGGTGCCCAGGGGTCCTAAACATTGCCATGGTTATCGTAGTGGCGTTATATGGGTTCGTGGGCTTCTCTGGGTATCTCAAGTATGGAGACGACGCTAGAGGCAGCTTGACACTAAACTTGCCCCAAGATGAGATGTAAGTTGATATATTTCTTTATATGTAATCAGCGAACCAATGAAAATGTAACTTGTATTGTCAATACCCCAAAACACAAGAGAGGTAGGGCGCATCAAAGCAACCCGTCTGGGGAAGTACCTCCACCTCACAGGAAAACTGCTGCCTAATAACAACTCTCTAGAGGGTTGTTGTGTTCCTGCGTGTGAGTGAGGTCACCAATGAGCTCCCAAGGAGTAGCTGTGTAAGCAGCAGAGGAGGCATCGCGCGACTGGTACTTAATATATCTCAAGCGTTAATTCGCTACGGTAGATACCCGCTTTACATCAGGTGGGCCGTATGCATGTATGCCTCCCGACGTAGTATGAAAAAAAGCCAAATCAAATATTACGTGTATTCTATCTGTGTGTTCTCACATTTGAGGAGCACTACGGTGCCATTGCGCGTTTCACAATCGAACGGGCGAGTTAAGCAACGTTCACTGCAGTCTGTCTACGGGTGGGCTTATTTAATTCGAGCTCGTCGATGTTCGGAGACCACGAAGCTGTTGTAGATAGACGCCAGTCGTTTTTCTTTCATACAATTTCTATGGCCCACCCGATGTAAAGTGGTTACCGTGACCTATGTATTTAAAGTAGTTAACGCTTGCAATACATTAAATATCGCTCGTGAATGCTGCATAATAAAGCAACTCCTTAGGAGCTTACTGGTTACCTCATTCACGCGCAGGAACGCAACAAACCTCCCGAGAGTTGTTATTTGACTGCGGTTTTCTCTTAGGCAGGGGTACTTCTCCAGTCGGGATCTTTGATATACCCTATCTCTCTTATAACATTTCTTGTTTACGTTAAGCTAAGTAGGTAGCCTTAGGACAGCTTGTAATGTTGGTCTTCGCCAATCCGTAGTTCAGCGGCGTGGCGGAGTATGCTTTTAACACCTTCTGTTGAAAGGAACTTCGAGACTCGTATCCCTGCAATGTAATGAGTGACAAATCCATCGCAGTGCCGTCCCTTATATTGAATTGAGGGTGGGGGTGGACAAAGGACATAACTTATCCCCCACTAATACATATCAAATTTTACACACCATAGACAAAGGTTTAAAACTAAATATTAGGGAACAATTAGAAATTAATAAACATAAAAATTCTAAAATTACTCTCATGAACAAACAGACTGACGTAAACCATTCCCCACTATTAAATATCTTTTCGCTCACACCATCCACCCCCACCCTCAATTCAATATAAGGGACGGCACTGCGATGGATTTGTCACTTGTAGCATGTTATTCTTACGATTAACGTCTACAACGCCTGATGATGCCTCGTGGAGAGGCGAAACACGTGTCGCAGCGACGACCAGGCCAGTCGTGGCAGCGACGGTGGTGGTGGGGGCATGCGGACTCTGTTCCAGATGACGGACGACCGCAGCAGCCGAGGCAGAGACTACCGGAGCAGCCATGGCAGCGTCGGCATGTACCAAGTACTAATAGTAGTGGGTGGGTGCCGGCCGGCGCTAGGCCGCATGAACTAATTGGTGGCGGAAGCACGCAAAGCAGGTTAGATCAAATTGCATGTGATAAACATACGTAAATACATTAAGTTATTATGTACTAGAGGAGCTATCTTAAGTAAATGTCTTGTTCCGTTTTGGTAATAATTAAGACTTATGTCCTCTGCAGCGCTGAAATAACTTAGATGTCTATCCGAAAAGATTCGAAGGTACAGCACTAAATCGCTTCTAAGGGGTATTTTTCTCGCGTCCAAAAGGTCAAAAGCGCCGTGATTTTAATGGCGCTTACGCGTTTCGTTCAACGTAGTGCAGCAATGAGTTGTCGTCGAACATTTGGTTCGCGCTATTCCCTGCACTCACTCGTCTCTCCACATCAGCGGTGTACCTTCCATTACTGCTAAAAGCACTTCCAAGATATACAATCTCATTCACTTTGGAGCAAGGCAGAGACCAGCGAAGCAGCCATGGCAGCGTCGGCATGTTGCATCTAACGGTAGTGGGTGGGTGCCGGCTGGCGCTGCGGCCGCATGAACTAATTGGTGGCGGAAGCACACAAAGCAGGTTAGATTAAATTGCTAGTGTTAATACGTAAAATCGGTCTCATGATTTCTCTATAGGTTATTTCCTTTATGACCTATTGAATGATTAATGAATCCAAATTACTCACCTTATAAAATTAGGTAATCCTGTAATAGAGTTAGCCACTTTTATCGTAGAGAAATCAGGTTCGTCTCGCAGGCAGTAATAAATGGATATCAAAATGGACACCAGCCATATACAGTTAGCGAGTGCTGAGAATGGAACCAGGTACTTCAGCTTGGATATCTGGGTCAGTGGCACCAGGATAACGAGGGTTAGAGCGCAGAAGATAGACACCGACCAGGTTGGACCGCCGTACTCGTTGGAAACCTGAAAGAAAAATGGTTTTAAGACATCTAACTATTACTTCACGCCAAATCCCTTGCAGTGTAGGTAGAGAGAACATAGCGCCATACCCTTACGCACCTCACTCACTTCCTTAACATTCATAGCTCTTTTTATTGTCCAAAATGTCCAAAATTTTAACTATATAGCCAAATAGCATTTTTATTGTACTTTGCAGGACCGCTTCTTTTTATTCAAATTATTTTTATGTTTTCTAAGTTATTTGAATTAGCATAGATTGCATTGATTGTTAATCGTAGGGGCATTCAAAGCAACCCGACTGGAGAAGTACCTCCATCTAACAAAAAACCAAATAACAACTCCCCGAAGGAGTGTTTCTGTGTGCGAGTGAGGCATGGTAGTACGAGAGGAATCACGCGATCGATAGCTCATGTATTGCACTAAACTAGTATATTTTTTTCTGCGGGTAGCAAGCAAGCACATGATTCGTAGCTTATCAACGCTTGCAATACAAAGTATACCGCTCCCATATGAATATCTGGAGGAGTTGGATATGATGTCAATAGCTTCTTTATATAACTGTACCACTCGCCGATCGCTGGGAAGTCATTGTCACAAACTAGAACCACAATGGTCGCATACCGTTGCAAATAAGTTACCATTCCTCTACCATAGGTTCTAGAATTTGGGTTCGGCACTCGCTGCAGAAGTTTTCACAAGGGACTATCGCATGACATTTTTCATGCGAGGTAATATGATGAGAGAAAAACGGTCATGGACACGGCGGTGAGTTTTACGCGAATACGTCTTTGTAACGGGAATCGATCAAAATGTGTGCGCTTTCCTTCCCGCCTGCGCGATGCGTCACGGTTCTTATTCAACGTAGCGAATTCTTTTGCTATCAAGATGTGTAATTAAATGAATATAAATTACAGAGCCTTAGGAATCGGCGAGCGTGCATGAAAAAAGCTATGAATGTGAAAGAAGCGAGTGAAGTGTGTAAGGACCGCGTCTTATGGCGCTCAGTTCTCTTTGCCTACCCCGCAAGGGACTTGGCGTGAAGATATACATACATACAAATTATAGATATGTAGCTACAACGCCAAACCGTATCTCCCGATTTTGTTTTCATAAGTTTTCTGAATTGCCTCTCATTATAGAAGCAAAGGAGAATGTCCATTGTTGTATGGAGTTTGGTTTCAATACTATTTTTGTTGTACACAATTGGAACCTGCTGCAATCTGAATGGCTTCAACTATATATTCGAATAAAAGTAACATAGTATATAAATAGCTCCGGAATTACAAGAAAAACGCTAATAAAAAGATTATTTTTGACCGGTAATATCACCACCATTTTGCGGTTGGATTATAGATAGCTGCTATGAGTACAGATAATGTAATTGAGGCATAAATAAGTAAAGAATTTTATTCTTCAGCTTCGCAGGAGTAGCGCAGCATATACGTAGCTCCCAGCCGGCATGTCTTCTTTCTAAATCAACAACAATCATCGTTCTGCCATATCATATATATAGATATAGTTATTATATTTCCTGAAACTCAAGTCGACGTATTCCGACAAGAAATATGAAATAATATAAAGCATTCAAATACGGGCGCAACGAACCGTAGGTATACCTTTGTATAGAACAGAACAAAAGCAGAAACATCAAACATATTTTGCATTTGTCAATTCAAGACTCCCATCAATGTTGCCGTATATTAATTCAAACGAGATTCTTGATTTTTAAACTTCTTCTTCTTTTAAATACACGTAAGTAGTGATAATATACATGAAGAGTTATCAATTATCATCGAAATATACGTAATATGTATAAGTTTTGCGCAATAATTGGTAGATTGTGTTATATTTATTTTCAATTGACTACCTTTATTCATAGTCGAGTACATACTTGATTTACCTTTACAATAATATCATTTAAATGGCAAACCGGAACTTCGAGTTACGTTATCATATTAAACATACATACATACATATCATCACACCTGTCTCCCATTGGGGTAGGCAGAGACTATAGGGCGGTATCGCCAGCGAAGGCATGTGGAGATGATGCGGAGGTGCGGGGAGGACCTGGCGCAGCCGCGGTATGGAGTCCGTGTTGCGGATGCGCTGCGCCCGGTCCTAGAGACGTGGATGCGCCGCAAGCGCAAACCCCTCGCCTTCCACATGGTGCAGGTGCTCACCGGGCATGGGTGCTTCAGTGAGCACCTGCACCGGGTCGCGAGGCGGGACGAGCAGCCGGGCTGCCACGATTGTGGCGCGGCCGAGGACACTGCCCAACACACGCTGGAACAGTGTCCCAGGTGGTCTCGGCAGCGCCACGATCTGGTGTCCCTCTCGCTCCCGAGCGTGGTCCGCTCCATGCTCGGGAGCGACAGTGCCTGGCAGGCGATGGCCTCCTTCTGTGAGACAGTCATGTCCCAGAAGGAGGCTTCGGAGCGGGACAGGGAGGACGATCCCGAGGCTATCCCGCTCCGGAGACGGCGGACGGGAGTGCGGCGTAGGCGCTACGCGCACCTACTGCCGCCTCCCTAATATGTGGGACTAGGGGTCAGGATGGGAACCTGGCCCCATAGTGGTGCCGCCGCCGGAGGGGCTGGCCCAATTAGCCGGGATGGCCCCTAGAGAGAAGAAGCCCGGCCCCTTCTGAGGGCCTGGCCAGTCGCAGTGGTGCCCTGTTGCTGACAGATCCGGGGCACCACACCAATGCGGCCGATGGCATTTCGCGGGGTCGTTTAGTGGGTATACCGTCGGATAGCCGACGGGGAGTCCCACACTATCACCGGAGGCCGGTGGTGTGCGTAACGCATATTTCTCCGCGTCACAAAAAAAGCAAAGCAGAGACTATAGAACGCCAGGTGCATCGATCCAAACATACCGCTCTCGCTTCTTCCACACTCATCAACCTCTTCATGCATGCTCTTCGGTTTTGGGTGCTTTTGATTTGGCCCTTTTTCAACACATCACCAATTTGATCTATATGTGTGCGTCTAGGGCAACCCCTCCCGATATCACCGTCTCAGCCTTTTCAATTTTTATTACTACGAGTATATCAACTTTCATTCCACATAGTTCTCGTATCGTGCTATTTTTATTCCATCAACCATTCTCACTCCACACATACTCCTCAATGCTCTTATTTCTACGGCGTTCACTCTGCTTTCATGCTTCTTCTGCTGTACCCATGTTTCACTATCGTACATCAATGTTGTCGTTAATACACCCTGAATGATAGCAAGGCGAGCTTTGCTCGATATGTTATCGCTTGTCACCACGGAGCACAACGCACCATTGACATGGTATCCTGCTTTCACTCTTCTTTAAATATCGCCTTCAAATTTTCCATCTCTCGTAAACATAGAACCCAGATACACAAATTCACAATGTCGTATGGTATACTGTTGTGGGGAACGGCGGCTGACATTGAGAAAATTTTTATCTTACAAAAAAGAGCCATTCGCTCTATTTATAACATGGGCTCCAGAGAATCCCTCAGGGAACTGTTCCAAGAAATAAATATCTTCACTGTTACTTCTCAATATATTTATGACCGTAAAAATTTAAAGTCGTTTTCAAACTTCAGTGAAAAACTTAGAATTAGAAATAAGTTGTGTATGCCGGTACATCGGCTTGCTAGGACTGGTAGATCTTTTCTTGTTTTTTTTTTTTTTTTTTTTGATTTTCGCCCAAGAAAATTGAAGACCCACAAAGGAAGGACCAACCCACATCCGGATGTGCATTGGTCATTCCTACGTGAGGGGCACCCTCCGGAAAACGGGAGGGAGGAGGTGAAATCTTACATAAGATACTGTTTCGTGCGAACGAACCTAGTTATGTCAGATTCCTACTGACTAAAACACCCCCTGGGACCGCCTCTGGCCGGGAAGACCTCAAAGGCTCCATCTGATGCGATCGCCCCAAGGGAACGGGACGACGCAAGCGTCACTCTAATAAGAGCATACGCTTAGAAAAGTGCCAACTCTCCTCCTGAGGAGGTCGACACTAGTACCTAACTATGCGACTTAAGCGACCAGAAGGGTGCTTATAATATTAAAAGGGTTCAGTAGACACAAACAGAAGGGAAGGAACTGGGAAGTGGATTGAGTGTAGGTAGGACTAGGCAGGTACCTACGAGCGGACTGCGCTCTACTCGGCGCGAGCCG
Organism: Pyralis farinalis; assembly: GCA_947507595.1. Lineage (NCBI taxonomy): Eukaryota > Metazoa > Arthropoda > Insecta > Lepidoptera > Pyralidae > Pyralis > Pyralis farinalis. The sequence goes on from OX382264.1 coordinate 4,999,403, forward strand.
TTAACGACTCGCTACCGGGGCTAGTGATAAGCTACAAAGAGCTTAGAAGTTGTTCGTGCTCACAGAGCGCTAAAAGTCGCTCTTGTGGGCTGCGGGCAGCTCTAAGCTTGCCCGCAAGGAGTGAAACCTCCTTCAGATTGACTCCCTGAATGGCGGTGATTACCGTCTTCAGGTCGTCTCCTAAGGATGGAGGTTTAGCGCCCTGCTGGGGCGGAAGTGGGGCCGCCTTAGGCGGGTTTGCATTTCGCGGGCCCCATGCTGGGGCCCGCCCGGCCGGAGCCGGGCCCGATTTTGAAAAATCGGGGAAATGTTTTGGAGATGATATGGGCGGCGGGGGCGCGCGCCTCGGCTTGGGACCCTCTGTATGTCCCTTAGAGGGCTTGCCAGAGGGCTGGGGTGCACGAGGGCACCCTCTGTAATTGGCTGTGTGGCCGACTTGGCCGCACAGCACACAGCCGGGAGGAGTGCTAGGGTCGCGAGTGCAATCCCTAGTATGGTGGTCAAGTAGACACTTGACACACCTGGGCTTGGCCGAACAGTTGGCAGCTGCATGACCATACAGCTGGCAACGATGGCACTGCCCCGGAATGCCACGTGAGCGTGGAGGCTCAGCCTTGACATTTGAGAGGCCGCACACAGTGAGCTCTCTCTTAAAAATGCCTCGGGCAGTCGGAACGTTCGCTAGTACGACCAGTGCTAGCGGGTAAACCTTCCCGTTGCGACCGTGCATCCTGTGCACAGCCTCAACAGGGAAGCCCTGAGCCAGCAGGTCGTCCCTAACGGAGTCGCAGGAGACCTCTGACGGCACTCCGCGTAATACCGCACGTACTTTGCGCTCACTGGGGAGCGCGTACGTATGATACGGTATATTTTGCTGGGTTAAGAGTCTTGTAAGACTCTTGAAATCACTAATAGACGGAACGTCTATTTTGATTGCAACACCCGTGTTGGTAGCACGGGTGTATTGCACCTATCTTTTCTTGTAAACTGTATTCGATTTTATAATAAGTTGCCTGAAACAGTTCTGTCCTTTCCTGACAATGTATTCAAAAAGCACATTAAAAATACTCTCTGTAGAAGGGCTTATTATAGAATATATGAATATTTAACTGACAAAGATGTCTGGAAATAATTCAGCACAGACTATCTACCCTTAATAACATTTAATTTTACCATTTCATATCATTATTGTACCAATATGCTTATGTACATTTTTTTTGTAATATCTAATTGTCAATTTTAAAAGAGACCTATATTGGCAAGTTTCTTTCGGCATTTCTTCTTCGCCAATGGTCATTTCCGAAATGCAAGTAGATTAAAAAAAAAAAAAAGGAAAAAAGTTAAATAAGAGAATTAAATAAGATACAATAAGATTATATTTCAAAAAATGTAAGACGTGTCTAAGTGCCCGCGAGGGCCCAATGGCAAATAGAGAATTTTTATCTTTTTACAAATTCATTCACTTGTTCCACTTTTCATCTTCGATCATTATCTGACATCTGTAACACTTTATCATATTAAAGTATTGTTAATTTTATGTAAATTATTCTCTGTAGAAATTATGGCTTAATTTTTTGGGAGACGAAGTGAAAAATAATGACTTGATTTTTAGGGTTCCGTACCCAAAGGGTAAAACGGACCCTATTACTGAGACTCCGCTGTCCGTCCGTCGGTCCGTCTGTCACCAGGCTGTATATCATGAACCGTGATAGTTAGGCAGTTGAAATTTTCACAGATGATGTATTTCTATTGCCGCTATAACAACAATTACTAAAAAACAGAATAAATAAATATTTAAGGGGGCCTCCCATACAACAAACGTGATTTTTTTGCCGTTTTTATAGATAATGGTACGAAACCCTTCGTGTGCGAGTCCGACTCGCACTTGGCCAGTTTTTTAATGTTAATCTTAACTGTGCACGACTTTAAACCATGAATTTTAAAGACGATTCTCCTTTAAAGACGTTTACACGTCAAAAAATGTATGATGAGGTTTTTACAAGGTCGGCAACTGATGTTGCGAGTATCCATAGATAACTATGTATATAAAGTCATTGTTTGTCACTTTAGTGGTATAAAAAAACATTTCGGTATACCAACCTGTCTGAACGATTCCGCTATAACCACAACATAAACACAACAGGCGCCGAAATGCGTCAACGCTAACGCCCAGTCCGATAGTTCTCTGAAATTAAAAACAAAATACAGATTATGGCTTCAAACAGATGGAGACCTAACACATGGACAATATACGAGAGAGTAGACAAACTAATAAAATGAACAGCCATGCAATTCTCTAAGCGACTCGTAATGGCTGTGTGCGTCGCTGTGATCACAGATGTCACAGCTTTGACATCGTCTACTGCGATCACGGCTTTTTATTTGGTATTCTATAAGGCTGTAAGCGTACGCGAGGCTGTTTGCCTTGTAGAATTCCAATTGCAAATGCAGCCTTGCGGCGCTAGTGTCGCACAATCATGAAAAGCGACACTAAGGAATTGCAATTTTGTGTTCAAGGCTATAACAGCCGATGTTTCCGAGGATGTAAGGATGTTTGCTCTTACAGAGTTGCATGGCAGTAGCCCAGTAGATAAGGAACCAGCCTATTGAGCAACACGTCCCTGTTTCAAATCCTGCCATGTACCACTAAATTTGTGTTTTTGGATTTCTGTACATGTTTGTAATTATCACTTGATCGGTGATGGAAAACATCGTGAGGAAACCAGCACGTCTAAGAAAATATATTTCGGTGTGACCTGACCTAAGAAAGGTCTGGTTTTTCCTCTGGAGTGTGGAGGTCGGACGGCAGTCGCTCCATGTCAAAATCAGTATCTTCGCCAAATCTTTAGGCTTAGGCAGCAGACTCCGCCGATCCTAATGGAGTAGGAAACGGGATAACGGTAGGATATGAAGAATCTTTGCATAGGTAATGTATATTATTGTACTTTATATTTTTATACTTTATACTTTATTTGGCATTATAGCTTGGATATGATAATACCTTTAGCCGAGATACGAATCTACCTTTATTATAACGCGATTAAAGTCCGCGCCACGAGAAGATAGAAACTTTGTAAACAAACATCAGGAGTCCAAAACGTTGTCTCAAAGTTCAAAATAAAAACACTGGATTACCTATGTATGGGCCTTTGTTTAGTACTAGGTAAATGTAAGAATACCAAAAACATTTGTCAGTATAATTCACTAAAAGTACGTAATATATATTCAGAGGAATGGCTTTACTGTTGGACGAGCTCGGTGGCGCAGTGGTGAAACGCGCTGTTACGCTACTTTGACACCAACGCTCGTGGGTTCGATTCCCGCACATGACAAACATTTGTGTGCATGAACATGTCTGTTTGTCTTGGTCTCGGTGTTTTAAGAGAGGTAGTGCGCATCAAAGCAATTAAATAATAAATAAAAAAACAATTAAATTAACCTTCTGGGTAATTACTTCCACCTCACAGAAAACCGCAGCCAAATAAAAACTTCCTAAAGGGTTATTGTGTTCCTGCGTGTGAGTGAGATCTCCAGTAAGCTCTTAGGAGTTGCTGTCTTAACAGCAGAGGTGGCTTGGCGCGAGTAATACTTAATGTGGGGCGTTCAAATTTTTTTCATTGTTGGGGTATTTTACTAATGACTGCAGGTAATTTTATAATTTAATTAATAAGTCGCACCATGTGAGGGTATATGTATAAAATTTTACATAGTTATCATATTTAAATTTCATGTAATTATCTGTGAAAGACGATCGTTATGACGCGATAATATTGAAGAAAATTCAATTCACACAGCGCGTGTTTTGAGAGCTGCTGGGAGAGATTGTGGTTCCGATGAATTTAGCCACCCTCTCCATAGTTCGGTTCAGGATCTTAGTGATTACTATCTGTTCCCAAATGGAAAAAAAACATCTTCGTTGGAAACTCTTTTCAAGCGGTGAAGATATCAAGGCGGCAATAAATGCACATTTTTCCGGCAAGAAGAAAAGTTACCTTACGTACAGGGTATTAAAAAGACTAATAGAGATTCCATAAAACCGGTGAAGGTATTCTTGGATCTTTTCTCTACGCGTACGAAGACATCGATTACGACGTCATGGCATGCATATCAGCGGCTTCCGCCAAGTAACGTAAGATGGCTGGTGTCATTTGTTATCCTAGAATGCCGGTTAAGCTAAATGAACAGGTTTATAAATCTATCGTTAAACCTATCCATTTTCATGGCAACGAAGCGAGGCCTGTATTTGAGCGGCATAAGCACGGAGATGAATATGCTGCGCCGGATATCCGGAGTGACGTGAAAGGATCGCGTAAGGAACTTCCGCATTCACGGTAGCTTTGCGTCCGTGACATAGCTGACAAACTGCAAGAGTGTCGCCTACGCTGGTACTGCCTACGTCTTACGAAAACCGGTAAGTAATGCTTGGGAACAAATACTAAGCCACCCCCGCCGGGTTCCGGTAGAGGGGGTGGACCCAAAAAGTGCTGGTTTGACGTGTGTGCCAATCATTTCATAGCGTTGTCATTGCGAAATGGAGGAGTTCTATAACTTCACGCCAAATCCCTTGCGGGGTAGGCAGAGAGAACCGAGCGCCACGTGACTCGATCCTTACATATCTCACTCGCTTCTTTAACATTCATTACTCTTCTCATGCATGCCGGTTTCTAGGGCTCCTGACATGACCTTCTGATAGAACACGACCAATTTGGTCATGGTAGGTAAGTCTTGGCCTTCCCCGGCTCCTACATCCTTCCACTTTTGCATTGTATATCTGCTTCGTCATTCTTTCATCTTGCATTCTTTCTACATGTCCGAACCATCGGAGCATGCCTCTTCTTATTTTAACACCGACGCTCTCTTTCAGACCAACTCTGTTTCTAACATCATCATTGCGAATACGGTCTACAAGCCTTACGCCACAAATTTTGCGTAGCGCTCGCATTTCGACCGCGTTTATTCTACTTTCATGCTCTTTCTGCCATACCCAGCTCTCGCTTCCATAAGTTAGCGAGTTGTGCCTTCTGGCTCAGGATTTTACTGCCAAGAAGTTTTCCCAACGCTCCATTCACACTATTCCCAGCACTCACTCGTCTTTCCACATCTGCGGTGTACCTTCCATCCCTGCTGACAGCGCATCCAAGATATACAAACTCATCCACTTGTTCCAACACTTCATCATCAATCGTAATCCTTACACGTAATCCTTACAAATGGAGGAGTAAAGACGGAAAGCGACCCTGGGCACCAAAGTGTAGGACGCGACCAGGATTTACGCTCGGGTGATGATGATGATGATTACCGAAATACATTGAACGCGTTCCAACATTATCCCTGCAAAGTTTCTTAAGTTAATGTAGTTACACCTCATATAAAAAGATGCGGGTTGTTGTGTTAGAGGAAATGAGTGGTTTACCAGTAAGCTCCTGAGAGGTGGCTGTTAGCACTGGCGGTGGCAATGCGCAAGTGATACTCTTCGTATTTGCTGTATTAGTAACAGAGGTGGCATCGCGCGAGTGATACTTAATGCAAGTGTTTATAAACTACAGTAACCGCTATACAACAGGTGGGCCGTATGCTTGTGTGCCTCCCGACGTTGTATAAAAAAACGTTTATTGGATATCACATACCATATCAACCGTTACTCATCCCACTGCAGGGATACGGGTCTCTCTTCAATCGAAGGCGTTTAGAGCATACTCCACCACGCTGCTCAAATGCGGATTGGCGGAGGCTAGTGTTTTCAAGCCGCCCGAGAGCCACTGACTTAGCGTAACGACTGTCATCTATCGACAGCAGCTTTGACCGACGGCTTAACGTGCCCTCCGAGCACGGAGAAACTCGAGATAGATAAACCCATCCATGGACAGGCTGCGGTCGACGTTGCTTCACCTACGTGTTTGGTTAGAATGACACGCGCGACGACGCCGGCGAGCTCTCATATTCTTTCTACATTTTGGTTTTCGACATAACGTTATCCCGTTACTTATTTCGACATAAAGGGACTGCCGCCAGACCTCAACCTAGAGAGAAAACCAGTAGGCCGATTCTACTAAAAACTGCAACTGCACTGCAGCGTGGCGTGTGTCAAAATGTGTACATTTTGACGTTTCGCTATTCTGTTAAACGATCTGACAGCAGCGATGTTGCAGGAATGCTGCAGTAAATGACTCGCTGTTCTGGTAAAAAACCTGCACGTTTCCTGCAATATAATCGTATTCTGATAAATTGTTTTGACATTTGTACACCGGTGACAGAAGTTTTGAAGGAGTTTACTTGCAGTTTTGTTAACGTTACTATTGAGCAACTTTTGCGAAGTGAAATTAATATTCTGAAGCGGTGATTTATATTTGTTTTGTTTTGGGAGATGTTTGTGGATATATATGATTAAGTAAAACGTCTTTTCGGTTAGAAATACCTCCACGCCGGCAACCAAGGGCAATGGAGCGTGAAACTATAGGAGTCAACATTAAATAAAAATCCAGTTTATTAGATTGAAATAAGGTAACATTTCAGGTGTTAGTAGTTCATTTGCAGGATACGCACAGTTGCAGCGTAGTTGCAGTGCCGTTGCAGTGCAGCATACGCGCAGTGCCAGCGTAGTTGCAGTATAGAATACACCTATTGGCACTGCACTATTCCTGCACGACTCAAGTGACAGGCGTAAACGTGCAGTTGCAGTTATTTAGCAGAATTGGCGTACTGACTTTCCTTCGGTTAGGTCACACGACTTTCAAAATACTATTAAACATGCGATTCCTTCACCGCTGATCGAGTGATAATTAGAAATCACTTTTTCGTATGTGAACGGAAACTCTCGTATTATGACTGTTATATTAAGTACAAATAATTATATACGTTAGTTGTTCTTATATTCACGTCTAATTTTATTTTATATACTACGTCGGGAGGTATACAAGCATACGGTCCACCTGATGAAAAGCGGGTACCGTAGCCTATTAACGCTAGCGATATATTAAGTATCTCTCGCGCGATGCCTCCTCTGCTGCTTATACAGCAACTCCTTGGGAGCTTACTGATGACCTCACTCACACGCAGGAACACAACAACCCTCTAGGGAGTTGTTATTTGGCTGCGGTTTTCTGTGAGGTGGAGGTACTTCCCCATACGGGATGTATTGATGCGCCCTACCTCTCTTAAAATTAGTTAATCTTATGCTCTCACCTCGCAAATTTTGCGAATTTTCTGACAGGCTGTGGTCCGTTTTGGAAGACTAACTCGCACGTGTCCGCGTACCCTAAACATGGCTTCTTGACTTCTATACATAGCTGTTGCGATGTCTTCACCTGTAAAGTTAAGAACATTATTTGAAGATGGTCATGTGCCAGGCGTGCTCATCACGACCTCTGCAATTTTCTCTGCAACCACATCACGGAGCGCTCAACCCGGCGGGTCGAGGATGCCCGAGTGACATATAGGCACCCTGAATTTTAGGGATGGACTGGTAGGTATCATGAGCAGTAATAGGACAGTGGATATAGAACTATTAACTTACGGTTCCTGTTTCGATAAAAGATCATGAAAGGATAACATCTGAAAATTATGAAAGCGTTGAAAGTACATGTCTAGTCAGCGAAAGACTTTGAATCGAGAGCCTTTCCGATTTACAAGTGGAGGATTTCTGAAAAGTTTTAAAACAAAATATGATGAACAGTGTAATGTTACAAAGCCATGAAATCTGCCGCCTAGTGTGACACTGAGGTTGAAGTTTTCGTGGCAAAAATAGGTAAAACATCTTTTGATAGTATGAGAGTGAAGAAGAAAAAAATATCCAGCCAATGCGCTAATGAAACCAAAGCTTTAGTGAAAGGGAAGGGTGAAACAATAATTCCGAATGAGGAAGAGTGACTGATGAACAGACGAGGCGAATGCCAAACTCTTTTGGAGGGTTGACTTTGTATCCAATGCTTAGGCCACACCCATCGCGATAAAAGCGAATTTTCGGGTTACCGCGATATAACCACATATTCGTGAACTTTGGGCAACGTCGTAAGTATATAGTTCCGCTATCGGTAAACTTTACACATCAGAGCGTTTTATCGCGTGAACTTCGCTTGTGCGGTTGCGGTGCGGATTCCAG